>CM076923.1:12983944-15592717 GCA_039566165.1 Maruca vitrata
TACAATTTAGTATTATTTTATGTGATATTATTACGCGGAGGTTATAAGTGTTCCACGGTGTGTACCAAGGTCATGTAATACGATATGTTTCCTTATAGCGCTTCCATTTATAACCTATATTTTATATAATGTGAGCGAAGTAATTAGTCCAAAGAACCAAACTTATCAAGGACGTCATGGTTATAAACATAATGTTTACTATTAATTTTGGTTTCGATATTACTTCGTATACAAAACAATGCCTACTTCTTGTTGTTTAATTTTTGTTTTGATTGTCGTATGAAATGAAATGAAATGAAATGAAATGAAATGAAATAATTTATTCTGCAAGTAGATTTCATGAAATTCTTTCGCATGTCAAATCACAGGTTAATTAATTACAAATAAATAATAATATGTACAAGTTACATAATTCTTGGATGTCCAAGCGAGCAGCACATCATGTCCATGGATTCTTATCATTCAAATAGTCTTCTACTTTATAGTACCCCTTTTTCAAAAGACAAGATTTAATATAGACTTTAAATTTATACAACGGCAATTCAATAATATTTTGCGGAATTTTATTGAACAATATTATACTTAAACCTATGAATGATTTTCCAACTTTTTGAAGCCTGAGTCTTGGAACGGAAAGCTTATATTTATTTCTGGTGTTAAAATTGTGAGAATCCGACTTTTTATTTAATAAGTGCATGTTTTTATGAACATACACGATACAATCTAAAATGAACTGAGAAGCTACGGTTAGAATATCTATATCTTTAAAAATATCTCTAAGGGAGTCGCGCGGTCTTATACCATATATGGATCTGATGGCCCTTTTTTGTAGTACAAAAATGGTTTGAATGTCTGCAGCAGATCCCCACAGCAGAAGACCGTATGACATAACACTATGGAAATAGCTGAAATAAACTAATCTTGCCGTTTCACCGTCAGTCAACATCCTGATTTTTTCTGACTGCATACGCAGCTTGAACTAAGTCTATCTGCCAGAACAGAGATATGAGGTCCCCACTGTAACTTAGCATCTATAGTGATTCCTAAAAATTTTGTAGATTCAGTCAATTCTACAATTTCCTTATTTACAATAATGTTAGTATCAACTTTTCTTACATTAGGCATTGTAAATCTTATACATTTCGTTTTTTTTGCATTTAACAATAAATTATTTGTATTAAACCAGCGCAGAACTTGCGAGAGGGCACTATTTACCTCGTCGTAGTTATTTTTACCTCTGTCAACCTTAAAAATCAAAGATGTATCATCAGCAAACAGTACCGTCTCACATAGATCCGCAGTTAAGTAAGGAAGATCATTTATATAAATCAAGAACAGTAAAGGGCCCAGAATTGAGCCCTGAGGCACTCCCATGAGAATGGGAGCGCCACAAGAATCAACTCCATTGACATTAACTGTTTGCACCCTATCATTAAGATATGATTTCAACAAATTATTCGCCTCATCTGAGATTCCATAATGATTCAATTTCATTAGCAATATCTCATGATTTACACAATCAAAGGCTTTTGACAGGTCACAGAAGATGCCTATTGCATCTTGCTTATTCTCCCATGCGTCAAAGATATGCTTGACAAGTGCCACTCCCGCATCAGTGGTGGATCTTCCTTTGGTGAAGCCGAATTGTTTTTTATGTAATAGCTTATTTTCATTGAAATGAGACATTAATTGAGTGTATATAATTTTTTCGAAAATTTTACTAAGTGCGGGTAGTATAGAAACAGGGCGAAAATTGGATGGATCACTTTATTACCTGCCTTGAATAAAGGAATTACTTTACTAAATTTCATCAAATTTGGGAAATGACCTACCTCTATACACATGTTAAATACGATAGCTAAATGCGGGGCTATTGTGGTTATAATTGTTTTTAATAGTTCCACAGAAATACCCCATAAATCTTCAGTCTTTTAAAATTTAATTCTTTAAAGGCTCTCAAAATTATTTTGTGATTTACTTGGGTAAATTTAAAAGATACTAAACATTTTTCTACAGTTGCTATAAGGAGGGATTGAGCTTGGTGTGAGCATGAGTTTAGTTTGCTTGTAGTAATTATAGGAATATTAGAGAAATATGTTTCAAAAGCATTTGCAACTTCCTTATCAGAATCAATATGCTTATCATCAACTATAAGAGAGAACTTGTTGTCATGTGTTTTATTTTTACAAGTCTCTTTGTTAATAATTTTCCATGTAGTTTTTATTTTATTATTTGATTTACTAATTTTTTCTTTAAAATAATTAGACTTCGCAATTGCACACACTTTCTTAAATAGTTTTGAGTAATTTCTAACATAATTTATAACATTAATATCATTTGATTGTGATTTAATGTCATATAATTCATATAATCTATTTCTACTTTCGTAAATGCCTTTTAGTTGCCCAATCACTAAATTTGGACTTGGGATCTTTGGCTTTTTATTGTTTTTTTTAGTAAAAATCCCATTAAATTCATTAAAAATTATGTCAAACATGTTTTTATATGATACATCAATGTTTTGGTTAAGATTATATTGAAAATGGGAAAATTTATAATCAATGTTTTTCTTAAAGTTTTCTATGCGCCTTGTAGTAATGGGCCTGTATGTAAAATTTAATGAAGGATTGTAATGATGGTGTTCAAATATTGCCATCTGACCACTGTGGTCAGAGTTAATAAAATTAATAATAGATTTATCATTCACTTCACAATTACAAAATATGTTATCAAGGCAAGTAGCTGTTGCAGGAGTTACTCGAGTTGGTTCAATAAATAAATTACTAAGTCCAAATGACTTAAATAAGTTCAAAAACCTAGTAGATAGTTGAGAGTCAATATCCAAAATATTAATATTAAAATCTCCACAAACAACTACTTTCTTGCTGCATTTACATACCTTTTTCAAAACTTCCTCCATAGTAGACTCAAATAGTACATAGTTACCAGATGGAGGCCTATAGACACAGACAATGATGTACTGCTCGAGCTCTATCGTATGATTTCAATCAAACATCTAAAACTCTTGGTCCGTAGTGTTTCATATCCCTGTGGGAGATTTTAATGTCAGGTTTAAAACGATATTTTTTCTGTCTAAGTTTAACAAGTCTTAAAACGTGTGAAAATATTTTATTAGATCTATATCTTTATGTTCTATCTAGATTTGTTAGTGAAATTTAGCCAGAACTGGTGAATCTAGTTATCACATTTAAATGATTCAGATCTAAGGAGATCCAGTCTAACAGGAAGATGATTTCATATCGTGGTACTAGACATCTACTAGTTTCTTTATTATGGCTCAACTTTCTGGAATCCTAGGATACTACTGAACTCTGTACGTAATTGAGTATTTTGAATATATACTTTTTAATAATTTGTTGAGGAAAAAATTAAATTAGATTATCATCTTTTAGAACATTTATTAAATAAAACCCTCAATACAGTCTCGTTTCCCATATTTTAATAATTACGAATGTACTTACTAAACACTTCAAAGATAGGGTAATGTGAAGAGTTAAATACTCTATACACATGCGAAGCTTACATGGCAGTAAAACAGAATTTTCAATTGGGTCTAGCGTCTGCCCTATTACACAGAGAATTATCGTACGCCCTGACCGCTGACCCAGGCGCTTGCCCGCCCAATTTAAATGCTAATGTCCCACTAATTGCCACACAAGGTCCAAATTCGTGGCCACCGTTCGTGTTTGATGGAGATAAATGAAACGAAACGATATTGCATCCGAAATTGCTGCGTCCGAAGTTCCGAACGCATCCCAGACTGCGTAAAGTGCCTTGAGCACCCGTTATGGCGTGTCATGATTGTTGCCCATGATAATAAGTCCAATTCATATGTAAGCGATGCTTTTCATTACAGAAATAAAAATTTATTACGTCGTTATTGTACTGCCTTGAAATTTTGTACCTAGAAAGCCTGAATTGGAAGAAGATTCAATTATCGTACTGTGTGTCGTGAATATTAAACAAGACTAATTACAGGTTCTAGACTGATTACGTTTCGCTAAATTAGCAATATTTTATTATAAAATCTAGCAAAAAAGTCGTGTTTACTACAATTAAACATCGGTGTAGGTACTAATTGTGTAGTTAATTGAAGATTAACATTGCTCTTTTTGGCCCATTACGCCAGAACCATTTTGTTTGGCATGTTATATCAACAGCCTAATTAGCTGATGCAATTTCGATTCAGTAGCGAAATTTTGAAAAACCGTAGGTATTTAGGTTTCGAGCATTAGTTTAGGTCCAAGTCTAGCATAGGTCTTATGGGTTATTGCCAATCACAGAACAAGAAGATTTTTTTAACTAGGTCAAAGAATCTTGCCAAAGTTGTACTTGCCAATATATTAAAATTTTTCTCTGTGCATTGCAGCTCTTTGTACAGCATATAAGAATCGGCTGCAGCCCGTTGCCTGCAGGCGAGGACTATTAAAGCGGCGGCTTCGTTAATGACGCGGCGCTGGTTCCCAATTACCGCTGTTATTGCGTCGATAACACAACAGACGCGGTTGTGAAACCAATCTAGGAGTGTCGAGTGTTTGCGAGGCTACAACACATTGAAAACTTCGAAAATATCACGTATAAGAAGATGTAGTAATAAAAAAACTTAAAATTAAATGCATGTTTATGCAAAACCCGGACAGTCTTTTATACAAACAAACGTGCATGTGGTCCCTGGGTTCTACTTACAGCCTCGATGCTTACAATATGGTTTTGTAACAGTTAGGTACATCATAACTTAGGTGCAAAAAACTCAAATAAAGATTATAATAAGCACCACTTCTTCTAGGGTCAAACTGTCAAACTCTTGTACCTACTCACCTTACCTACAATGCATACCGTATTTGGACGTTAAACTTATCGAAATCGATTAATAAACATTTAGACTACACTAAATATTTTGACAGAGTAAAATATCTCGTCCTATTTGAATATTAATAGAACAAGTTTTTGAGTATTCTTTTTTGCTTGCCTTGTTTAGACGTTTTGCACGAGTATACGTGTTTTCATTAATATGTAAATTTTATAAGGGCGATCTCGTAAGAAGAAAACGCTGATGCTAACACTAAAGTAACGTAAATTAAAGTATTTAAGCGTTTAATGCATGTATACAGGTTTAGTCGTTTTGTAATTGTTATAGTCTTTTTGTGAATTATACATTCAGTAAATACCATTTGATCTCGAAGCTCGGCGAGCGCATGAATTAATGATATTGCTAAGTGCTGCCATAGATTGTGTTTGTTGTACCGTGGGATAATCTTATTCTAATTACTGCGCCGACATATCTGCATAAACAGATAATATATAATGTATTGTCTGCGTCCACTTGTTTCAACTTCGAAGCTATCTTTTTAATGTCATAAAAGAGTTAAAATATGCAAGCGTGCATCGTGCGTCTCAGTTTCACTATAGGAGTAAAGATGGAGTGTGAGAGAGACGGCTAGTGTGTCAGTAGGTGCAGGTGAACGGCCGGCATACATTCTGTTATCAGCCACCGAGCAGACCGGTAGTGAAGTCCGACGGCACCTGTCGATTTCTATATCAATTTACTGCGTGGAAGCGGCGGGTTTCCACGTGAAAGCTAATTTATGCTAATGTGCAAACACGCTAGAATACATAATAATCGAATATTCATGCGAACTACTTGTTAACTATATTTCAGGTAAACCATCGTGGTTACTTTACATAAATCATTGAACAAGGATATAAACCCTCAACGGAGAATAATAGAATTTTGTCATCTCGGGGCGATTGAATGTAATTGAATCAATGGGGCTGATAGTCCGGGCCGATCCGCTTGCGAGCAAACACGATCCATGCCGCAACACGACCACTATCATTCCAGTTATGATTCTGCAACGATTATTACGATTTAGCGGCCCGATGGTCGATTACTCAATCTGAATCCAGTGCTCGTCTCCGACCATTCGAACTTTTTCGCTGCAACTTTCGACTTTCTACCGTTCCACTCGCAAACAACACATTAATATTCCGTAACCATGTAACACAATACTTTTTGCTTCCTGTAATTGCCAAGTAATTGTGGCGTTCTAATCGCGCCCATGGTCACTTCTAGGAATTAACAATTACTAAACTAGTTTTTATTTTCGTTTCAGGTATGTGCTCTGATGACTAATTACAGCAGCTAGGTAAGTTATTTAAACTGACACACAAAAGGGAATTCGACCTTCATTCCACCATCGTCTAAATGTCTATGAGTGTGAGAAAACTCCTTGATGTCGCTCAAAGAGCTACCATATTTGCGTTCGGAGCGACGCGAATGGTTATTATGTTTTTGTTAACCTTGAGCCGGAATATTTATACAGGTGACCGTCTTTTTGTGCGGTATTTTTGACAAGGATATATTATTAAAGTATCACACCTTGAAAACTTTGTTTGCCACGTAATTTGCTATTCGCTTGACTGTTGACGGGTCCCGCCCGCCCGGCACCGACATTATTTCCACGAGACGATACCTCACAGAACAGGTTATGGACATCATTAAATCAATGATCGATTATATTCAAGAGTTACGAGCATTTCGAAAAACAATTGTACTACTGTATTGCAATTGCGTTTTCCTGTCAATTATCGGTGACTAAAAAACAACACACAGGATCTGCAGGCCGCATTACTGGGAGCAATCTAACGAGACGTGCCTCTCAACCGGGATAACTAGAAGTGAGAACTATCCGCCGATTGCTACACTTGTTGTACCTTTTTGCTGTACTCGCGTGTTTTCTTTTGGATGGGCGATTGGTATGTTCAAATCTCCACCAAATAATGGGATGAACCTTTGAAAGTCATCCGATTGCATCATAGGAATATTATCCATTCTCGTTATAGCGCTGAACTAACAACGGAATAATTATGATATACTGGATTTTGACGCCGATTATAAAAAAAACTTACTTTCTATCATATCTTTAACCATATAGACTATGTTTATTCATATTATTAGCTCATTCTTTATTGATATCTAGGTTATATTGAAAAACAGAACGTGTGCTGTGTTGTAACGTTACTAATACAATGTATCATAAAATAAGGGGTATTTATTGTGAATCTAGTACTTGCCACACTTACGACCAGATATTACCAGGATACCAGCGGCGGCGGGGATGTCGTAACTCATATCGCCAACAAAACGCCAAGGGCGTCTGGACTGTTTGTTGACATTGTTTATTGTTTGCTGCTGTTCGTTACCCAAGACATGTCGCGGGATGTTGCAAAAAGCTTCTGTCTCTGGGAACCCGTTGGGGTAATTGCCGATTGTTTCGCTAGAATGGAGCGTTGGCGGGTTCGATTATCCTTTTCTATTGTGAGATGCTGAATGGATCTTGCGGACTGACACGTTGAGACGAAATGTTAATGATGATTAATAGTTGTAGCTGTTGGGAAAGTCGCTTGTTTCGGTTAACAGTTAATTACCACTTACAACGGATACAAGGCAATGTGTCGATTCTTTAGAAAATAGCCCTTAACTATCTTTATAGAAAAAGTTTTCATGTCTACTGTATTTATTAGATACATTAAATAAATTATTTTTATAAACTATAGATGCCAATTAAATATATCACGGCTACAAGTAACCGTTTAGTTCTATAATATACTCTTGAGACATATAATAAATAATATGCTTTTTGTAATGGCATTAACCAATTAAATTGTACAGTGCGATGCTTATAGCGCATGAAATATAAAGTATTAATTACGAAGAAGCGATGAAAAATGTTGTTAATAACTTTTGTATTTTCCACGTAGCAACCAATACAATTCGATTTACGTCAGCAATTATCTACCGCAGTTATACTAATTGAAACTCAATTGCACATAATCCATTTTCATTTATAACCTTTCACTTAAGAATTATGTGCTAATATTTCAGTAGCGTTACAGATAGATTTAGCGCGAATCGGCCGTGCGTCTTACTGGAGGCCAGGTCGTAATTAAAACGTCGGTGTAAAAAATTATATCGCCTCACGCAGTCTGTTTGACCGTTCACCTGTTCCTAGTGGCCTATTTATGTCTGTAGGGCAGGCCCGGCCCTGCGCAGGCCGTTGACTCCACTCTAATGCGGGTTAATTGTGATCGTTAAAACGTACCCGACGTAACATGACGGAAAGGTAATTGTAAACGACGGTTTGATGCGAATATCATGTAGGTGCGCCGGTTGCACTTGTGATGTACTTGCGGCTCGACACGTGCATAGGCGATGAGTTCTGTACTGCTTTAAAGGTAGGTAGAAACGTTTCCATGGGCTGAGAATAGGTACAACAATTGTAGACTTTATACTATTCCAGCTATATGTTAGTTATAAAAATTATACGACCCGTTTTACCATTACAAAAATGAACAACTTAATATAATGATTTGATACAGTAACGACATGATCGTGTCGATGATTTTTTGCAGTCTTGCAGTATATCTTAAGCGGCCGTTTGGAAAAAGATACACAAATCGCTATTTAATCGTATAAATAAGTGCGTTTACGACTGCAACCACTTTGCCCTAGGCTCCCCTCAGGCTGAGTACAAATGGCAATAAAACATTTTTCCCTCATTAAACGTTTCGCGATGACCCGTTTCATGCAGGTGACGTAAGCACATATTTTCACCGTTCGCCGACCCTACGTGCCTGCATAATAATGAGCTCGCAAAAGTCTTCAATAAAATTCTACAACATTCTGTTGAAACATATTTCAAAGAACGCGCGAGAATCTGGTTTGCGCAATGAATGGGTGCAACCGTACATTTATAATGCGCGTTTGATATATCATATGCGAATAACTGGCTTATGTTCTTAACACAGTTATCGAAGTGGCTTGACTTACACATAATCTGATGTGTAGGGCACATCTGCGCAAACAATTGACAAAATCTTCTCATGCATCTCAACTCATCAATGTAAGAAGTATTCTCATGTTCTAAAACAGTGTTTGAAGATACGTATTCTAACAAAAAAATAGTTGTTACATAAACACGCTCGTATACTTCAAGCTGACACATTTTTCCCTAAAAAAGTCACCTACATAAGACCGCAGCGGCTCAGTCCCGCGGTCTCATTGTTCATAGTTTGAGGAAAACACACGTAGAAACACCATAACAATGTTTCCTCGTATGGGACTCGTAATATGCAATCAAGATGTGTTACCTAACGTTCGTTATTCATACCGCATGGTGGGTTCCGTGAAATGTACACATCTACGTGTACACCGAAATATACACGACCTATTTACCTCGAGCGCGTATACAAAACTATAACTACGGTTAACATAAGTTAAGGCATGTTTTCTTTCTTTTCTTAATGATTAAATATGGAATGACTTTAATACATCCTGCATTACTTATAGAGAATACTAATAATGGTTTCATATTACACTATTTATAAAATCATTGAGCCTTTTCTAAAAATATCATAATTGGGTATTATTATAACACTTTATTTCTGATTATGATAGTATATCATTATATATAATTAAATTATTTAATATCGATTTGCAATATTTTTATGTGTATAACGTGCATATATTTTCAGAATCTCGTTAAATTTAATCAATCGATGAAATCATATCCCATAAAAGACTTTATCTTAATTGAGTTTATCCCTATCTGCATATTTCTGTAATATTTTGAGCCGCATATTTGAATTCATGATGTGGTGTACAGTTGTGAATATTTTTTTGTTAACACTTTCGTTTTTTTGGAGTTACATATGTTATCAGATTACTTTGAAGCTGACAAACTAATGTGGTCGGGTTTTTTGTGTGTGCAAAACGTAGGCCGAGTCACTTACATAGGTAGGTATATACATATTTTTTTTGCAAGTCGAGTTACACTCAATAATTATTCTTGTTTCAACATCCCAGTTGCGTTAGTGATCCAAAATGATTATCGTCAATAATTTTTCCTGCGCCTCGACTCTAAAAGGATTGGATAAAGTTGAATATCGTTTATGCTTGTATTTGGTACAATTTGGTATTTTGTTATTGGTCGGTGGGAACAAGGATATCATTCGGTAAAGGTCAGTCGGTGTTGGTGTTGAGGAGAGACCGGTCAACCTTGGGCGTGTAGTTCACTTTCGTACTCGGCTCGGGCCCTTCATGCCCCCATTTCTCAACACCGTTTGCTTTGTGTTGTACAAGCCGCAAGAGATTTCGTGTTCGACCGCGTTTTTCGATTAGTTTGAACCTTCCACACTTGGCTTGAGTGAATAAATAAATATAGATTTCACTCTGTGCAGGGCTAGTCGCGTGATAAAAGTGCGGAGATAAAATATCTACGGTTAACGACCGTCATCAAAGTAAATATAATGTCAGATATCATAAAGCCGGTTAGTAAGTTTATATTAACGTTTGCCAACTGCACCTACTACCAATACACACTTTACTCAGTTAGTAAACTCCTACCACTATACGTTTGAAAACAAGTTGTTTGTCTCCCATCACTGTTGATCGGGCCAAATCTAATTCTAGAAAAGCATTACCACGACGTTATAGTGATGTATGCACCTTCATCGTAACTTGTTTCTAAAGGGAACGGACGAGGAATGCGAGTGGAATGTCTAGTTATTCGAGGCTCAATTTAATTCTTGTGCTTGTATATTTTATACATTACAAAGTATAAGTAGATACTATGTATTAAGCTATTCGAAATAAATTTGCTAAGCCGTATCTTGTAGGTGATTTATCCAGCTTACAAAATACTGCATAAGTTAGCTCTTTACGAATTCATTGGTTTAAATATAATCATCAACAGATTATAGACTTAACATGAATGATGCCGAAAAGACTAAGTAACAATAAAGTTTTGTGTAAAATATTGAAACCTGCATCGCATTTAAAAAGTATTACAATTTTGTGCTCAAATTTATTCTTACGCTTAAAATGCGTTCAAATATTACAACTATCTACCTTCTATAGATAGACAGCAAACCCCTTTAAAGGACGGTGATGAAATCGTCGACGTTATTATGCCTCAATCGCCTCGCGAACGTATCGATTACTCCATTTAAATATTTCAATTTAGAATAACGATTACCGGGAACTATTGCGGGACATTTAGCAATCATCTTATGCGATCGTTAAACCCTTTACTTTTCCTGGTTCCGATTTAATAGAAATCGTTTTAGTTTTATATCCCCAGGGTCGTAAGTATCGTTATACTCCGTGGATTTCGTTTACGTACGGTATTTCGGATTATGCATGTACGTCCACTGTTTCCGTTTGCTTAAAATTCATTTCTGATTGATGTAGTGGTAAACATTTACGTAAGATAGATAAAATGTTTGTATCATTTCAATTTCTGTCCATCAAAATACTTTTCTCATAATCACATAGAAATTAAAGGAAAAGACAAAAAATAGGAAATTTGTAGTTTCATCAAAATACTTTTTTATGGTATCCTAATAGTTTTATCAAACAGCCAGGGCGCGAGTCCGTCTTGCACTTGACTGGTCTTTTTCCGTTTTAAAACACAAACGTATTCATTTAAAGTTATTAAAGTAGAGAGTTATTAAAATACAAAATACAGTTGCGAGTTTCTTCAGTTGTACTTAGCCAGAGAAAACATTGCAGCTATTCAAACTTTCTAACAAGCTGTTAGCGCTGGGCTATTAGTCCAGTACTACTAATAGACAGAAGTAAAAACGGCAGATCATATATATTACGAGAACGGTCACCGAGGTAATTGCGATAATTATCAGCCGGGCGCAGTCCGCAGCGGATTACAGCGCGATCCGTTATCTCACTGTGAGGTATTTACACTGCTTTGTAGACGATCCACTCAATTAGGGTAAAGCTTACCGTAATGTCTCCTCCGCGCAACCGATTCGGGAAGATCCGGGCTTATAACATCCAACGACGGAATTACCGTCGCAGCTTCCGTAATTATTAACGGTATCAATTAATACCTGCGCTTGATTAGCTCGATCCGTTACAGCTATTCCGATTTAATTAAAGCCTAGGATATGAATTAAAATGTTGTTAGCGTTTGAATTATCTGCATTAACTTTTTACTTTAAGGTTGTCATTATGAAGACCACATACGTAGTACACCAATCTTTGTATAATACGATTTTATATTTTTTTAGGATATACCTCAATTTTGCAAAATTGGTTAAATAACAGCTGTATACAGAATCAATAAAAAAAATTAACTTCCAACTTATATGATTAACAAACCAACAAATATATTGTAAAATCCACAGAAATATATCTAACAAACACGAAATTCACAATAGATATTGAATGGTGGTATGCATTCATGACATTAAGTTAAAGATATTATGGTAATCTGTGTAACTATGGGTAGGGTCGAGTGGCCAAGGATGTTTAGGAGAAGGGCCTGTTAGGTAATTCCACTATTATCATTTGTGTTTGCATCTTACTTCATAATAATAAAACTGAACATCTAATTTTACCCAGAGAGCAGTTATTGAAGAAACCAAATTTTGCAATGTATTGAGCAAAAATATTAACGGAATGTTCTTTTCTCGGGTTACGTATGTTAGTGATAAAATTACTGTCGAAGTTTTATTATTTATTTTGTATTACATCATAACAGTATGGCAGTTCGATGTCAGTGAAACCGTAAAACTATTTTCAACATCATTAACTATTAATTATAGAAGCCGTAAATTATTTACGTTTCTTGATAAATTCAGTGATATGCGCTTAGCTAGTGGCCGGTTACTGGTTCTAAGTAGGTACAGTCGTGTTCACCGCGAGTAAGATAAATTATTGTTAAACTTTCTGGAAATTTTATTTATCTCATATCAAATAGGTGTAGATTTCAAATTCGTCTTCTTATCGATGGCAAAATCAAACGTAATCGGCCAAGTATTCAAATTGAAATTGCTGAAAATAGTGAAGTGTTTTATTGTGAGTCTCTCTCGAGCTCAATCGAGCAACTTTTATGATAATATGTAGCATGCTTGCCATTTCTATTATTATAGACTTGAAACACCTATTTTGGACTAAATTAAGCCCATGAGCACAACATAGGGCTATGTACCATAGCACGGTCACGTTCTAAATAACCCACTTGTATTATATTTCATAGTGTTTGTGTCGCGATTCGTGACAGCGCTGCTGTCTGTATCATCGTCCGTTGCGCAACCAGATGTGCTGAGCAGGCCGTGTGCTTGTTCACAGAGGATTACCCAACCAGCTTCAGTCGCGGTCGATTTCCTAAGCACCCGATGCGGCATAAGGTTTTTGCCTATCTGTTCGGGTTGCACTCAAAAAGCCGAGTAGTGAAAGTGTACTTGCTTGCGAAACGTCTTCCAGAACGCATGGGAACCCGACCGAGTGCACCGCAACCGTATAATCAAATGTTTCACTGTAGGACCCGGCCAATCACGGGACACGTACGCGTTTGTTAACTACGGTGAAATTGTTGTCCGTTTCGATGCACTTCCAAAGGGGACATCAGATGTGCCGAACCCACCGGACCGCGATTCCTGCGCCAGGCCCCCGCTCTGGCCGCGTGCATTCACGTTATTTGCACTCCCCCATGTTTTACATTTAAGCTCCAAAGCGGAGGTGGACTTTGACGAGTCCATCCTTTTGGCTCTACGCTAATTTATTTATCGTTTCTATCTGCATAACCCATTCGCGGATGCAGGGCATGTTTGGACATGTGTACGTACATATTCCGAAACGCAGATTGATTAATTTCCGTTCGAGTTCCAGCGCCAGACAAATTTGCACGTCGACTACGTGTTTTCGACGGCCAAATGGAAATCGATTTTCATTAAGATCTCATCGTTTTTAATTGACACAGTTTTAACGCGTAATCAAAAGATGTCTGATCATAAAAAGTTTCTGAGTAAAATTATAACGTTATGTTTACATAATAGATTCTCAAAATCTCAGCTAAATTGAAACTATTAAGATGCCTCATTAAAGTGCCGAGTATTTTCCTGTGAAATGAAAATTACTTTTATGTTATTTAAATAGATTATGATTGGTCCAAGCATTTGGAATTCGCGAAGTCTCATCGCAAGTCTTGCATAATATCATTATAATTGCACCTATTATTCACCCGCCGTTTTCAACATTGCCGTCAGTTGGCAGGACCTGCTAAGATAATGACTTGCGTCGTTTTGAAAATAATACGTTTCCTTAATCTTGAAGAGAGTATTTCGAAAGCGTGAAATTTATTAAATTATAACTGTATTTATGATGCATCTTCTGAATTATAAGCTCTACAAACTTGTTGTGAATATTGTGGACATATTATTCATGTTATTTTTTGTTCTGTGTTTAAATATGAACCTCGGCTGTTTTGTTGCCCAATTCGCGTAACTTATTGATACTTTAAATGTGATTTAGTGCAGCGACGTACGTGGCCAAGTGCCTTCGCGTCAATCGCCATCCCACTTTGTAAGCGGCTCGGTTTTATAAAATACTTTTTGGCTAAATCCGCGTGCAATTATGTATAATAAATTGCCAGTGACATACACTTATGTAGGGAAAGCTTAACGAGTCTTTGTGTAAAAAGATAAAAATGTCTGCTTTAACCGGGCGAAATGCCAAAAGATAATGGTCACGGGAACTAATTACGACTTCTTATTTGGATTTTTATTTTGCACAGTTTAGGCGTGCAGGGAACTCATATTTCGAATTCTGACTGCAGTATGCAATTTGGGCTTTTAGTAATAATGTGTTGAAAATACATTAACTTCAAAGTTAAGAAATATAATATTGGACTTTAAATGTTTTTCCTTCTGTGGGATACCTTATGCTTTTTTTGGAAACTGCCGTTTAAGAATATGTGTTTTGTTGACTAAAATATAGTTCAAAACTTTAATGAATCCAAACTAAAACGATAAAAACATTATGTAAGGTAAATAAATAATAATAATTATAAAATATTACACATCACATTCATTGATCTGATCCTGTGGTAAGTAGCTTAAGCACTTGTGTTACGGAAATCAGGATCAACAGTGGATACACAAATAAACTTAAATATATATAATAATACACCCAGACACGGAACAAATACCGATGTTCGTCACACAAATATTTGTCCCGAGTGGGAATCGAACCCACGACTCTTGGAACCGTAGGTTTTGAACCTGAGTCACTAACCACTGTTCCACCGAGCCAGTCAAAAGCCAGTAAATGCCTAAATGATAGATATCGTGAGAGTGTTAAATAGTACATAAAATAAACAAAATCTTGCATATGTATTGTAAATTTATAGTTCAGTCAGCGGAGTGCCCCACTGTCTGGCCCGCCCGCCCCCGTGGGCCTTATCCCGTTAATTGCGAACCACTGTCGCCGCCACTGCGCCTATTGTCAAAGACACGACACTTTCTAACGTAATCTCTGCTCCCTATCTCGACAGTAATGACACACGGAGTACAGCCTTTTAACGTCTGTGAATACTATATCTGCGCATTTATGGGTTACTTATTGTTCTGTTCATTCATTTGGTACGAAGAACGGAAACAATAGACCGTTCTTTTGCTTGTTGAACGGTAGCTGTTTTACATGTAGATGGAAATCTATGTATGTTTCTATTTTGATGTCGGCGTTGTGCAGGTGAAATATGTCTACTGATACACATTCTTAACGCCTTCACGACTAACTGAGCCTTTAGCCAGAGGCTACTCGTATCTACGTTGCATCGTGCATATTACTACAACATCCTTAATCTCCATCGGCATATCTTAAGAAGAAGATGACTCTTAATAGTCAAATTACCACTTAGTAGACGCGTAGTTGGTATCATTACGATTTTATCATAGGCACGTAATTTTCATAACTCAGCTGTTATCGCTTTTACGACTGACATTATTGCAAACATAACTCGAATATCGAACTTAAAAAGTTCATTTGTAATTGATAAGCCGTGTACCTGCCGCGGATGTTCTGTTGCAAAAATGGTGTGGTATCATATTTCTAAAATGCGGGTATTGGCCTTAATTTGAGTACTGATTAAATTACCAGGTTGTGTGGCGTGTTCGGTGGGCAGCGGCGCGGGCGCGGCGTCTGCGAGTGGGTGCGCACGAAATATCTCTCGTATAATTACGATCTCGACGAGCTCTAATTCGTGAGTCACGGCCGAGTGAAATGGCACGCGGGCCATCGACGCGCCGGTTCATTCAATTACCCCGCGTGATGTGAATCGTAAATTATTGTATCCAAACACAAAAATTTGTCATCGCATTAATACTTTCTCCTACCCCAGTATCGAACCCATATGCCTTTTTTACACTTCGCAACTTTCGATCCGGAGTCACGACCGAGATAATGATTCCTATTACTCCCGTTATCGGGACGGATCCCCGGACAGCTTTTGACTGAAGCAGCGTGCACGTTGTATGTGGTGTACCGATAAATATACAATCATTATATTGTCACAGTGCGCCGACGGGTGTGGGTTGGCTGTAACGGTCCGCCTTCGAAACTGGGACACATCGACGTACGTAATCCTATTATGAGCTCGTTAACGTAATCCTACTTGGACCTCCATTCTGCATAGGCGAAGCATTCGAAAATTTAAGCCACTGCTCGTGCGCATACCACTATACGTATCTTTTAAACACATCTGTGATTTCTTACCGCCGGGAAGATAATGCATTCACGCTCAGAAAATATGAAGGTTATGGCATAATTGAATGGGCTGCTATTGCATTCGTAATCTCCACAAAAAGTAGTGCCTTTTTGTAAGGGCCAACCTTGTATGAAAACCTTGCTCTGTTGTCGACAATAATTTACTACTGACTTCCTTGACAACCTCTTTGATCTTTCTACGAACAGACAGAACGCATTGCACCTGTTTGCATGCACACGTGTGCTCTATGATGTGTCCCGCGTTGCAGTTGGCTGATCTCCATTGAGATGATAAGAAATCAAGCAATTTATCGCTACAGTTAAGAGGTTGAGAGTAGAAAGGTTAGTAGGTACATTCATAGTATGTCAAGTCAGGTCCTGCTGACTCATTTACGATGAGTGATCGCCTTGGATTCGCTTCGATAAATTGCAATGTGTCATCAGCGCCACACCGAACCTTATTCCTCCCGTGGCTGCGAGTGAGGTAAAGTCATTCTGCAATGAATGATCTATTCATTGTTTTGCTGACTCATAAATTATGATAAACGACTCATGAAGCCTCCGCCCCTGATTGTTCGTCATAAAGTAGGGAGGACAAATTATCCCATTAAAAGGCAACGCCTTGTTACAAACGACTGCGGAACGTGAGCTCCAAACAAATATCAAACAGGTTTGCCTATGAAATGTGTATTTCAAATTAGACATTAGCATTTTATAATTATACACAGTAACATGCTAATCTACATTCTAAGTTATCTAGAGCTTTGTAGGCTTGGCAACATTCTTGCCATTCATTATTCATGGATTAGTATGAATGCAGTGTTGTTGAGATAAAGTCTTACACAAATTGCTTCCAAGTACGTGGCTGTAAAGGCCCAATTTCTTGTGCTCATTGTTGACAGGGCGATGCGATGGTATCGCGCGTAGGCGTACCCGCGATAAACTACATCTCCTGTCTGATAAAATGATTTTTTCATTATACTATGTACATTGCTCGTTTGTATCGTGACTTCCACATGTTATGGTGATTTGTACGTGTAATGAAGATCGTGCTTGTTGACAATGGAATGACCTAAACTGGGCGTGGGCTGTTGACGGACTTTAGCCTGTGTAATGGAATCATACTTACACTTTAATATGCACGTTGCAAAAAGTATAATCCTACAAGTACCCATTTTATAGTGCATTCGGATTTTATCTGGTTTCGTCCCTGTAGGGACCTATTATTGACCACGATTTTTGTTATATGTTTTTGTAACTTAACGACTATCTACGCTATTTTTCCATTAAGTGCATAAACGCACTGAGATATTCCATTAACGAATTATATTTTGGCGAGATATAATTCGATTATGGAATATCAGTCCAATTAAGCGTGACCCCAATAGTTTTTTTAGATCGTTAGTTACAAAGACGACGCCACATATAGAGAAGGAGTCACGAACCAAAAATAACTGTAACCTCGTTTCTGTATAAGCGCACGACAAGTGTCCATATAGCGTGCAGGCAAGGGCGTCTTCTCGTCTCATTACGGAGGTCCCGGGCAGGCTTTGCCGGATTGAGGCGTGGAGGCACCGGGAACATGAGTTGTAGGATGCCCTCAGTTGTAGGTACTTGTGGTACATACATACATACATACAATCACGCCTTTTTCCCAGAGGGGTAGGCAGAGATCACTTCCAGCGATCCACTTTTCACCTCTGTGGGAAACGTGACGTGACGGGTTGTGAACCACGTCGCCGCCATTCTGCCTTGTGCATTGTTTTAACAAGGTCACTGCGTTCCCACGAGTAGTAAGGATATATGACGGGGGAAGGAAAAGGGGAGGAAGGATATTATCGCCTCGGATGATTTGGACTGAGTCGATAGTAGCTCGAGGAGCCGGGGTCGCTTACCCGTATACCGCTCACCAACCACCGGACAGATAGTTGTGACTGGTATCCCCTAACTATACTTGTGGTACCGTTGTGCGTACCACCGGCAAACCGGCCTCCTTTTCTCCCCAAGAGATAGACCGAGGGTGTTATTGCGTGACTTTTCTTTATAATTCCCTGCCTGGGCCTGCCCTTTTTATTCGACGATAAACCTGGATTTCGTATGGCTCGCTCTTAAGACCAATTTATAACAAATGAGTAATGTAACTCGTAAGTCATGGTTGTACTGTACGTAGTATTTGTTCTCCTCAAGTGCTCAATGCTCATGTAGTTCGACATAATTAATTGTATTTCCGGAATGACTTGTCGAAGTCGTCCATTTCATAAAACAAATACCAGAATGTTTTTTAAATTGTTTATATATTTAATTCATTTACAAAACAGAGCATAATCTATCCGTATAGTAATCACTCCAGTCAAGTGTACAAGGAAACGTCTTTTAAATATTATAGACGGTCTGAAAGCAACATCTCTTACCGCATACATAATAAAGATACTGCAGTGGTTACTTGAAGCTAGATGGAAGCGTTGCGAACTGGAAACTGCAACACAATCAAATAACACGATCATCAAGAATGCAATTTGAGGCGGTTATCTCCTGTTAACCCCGACTACAAAGACTTGTACACCACTTACTACTGCTATTTGTAATCCTTTAGATCCAGACGTGTTTAGCGTTCGGATGAATACGTCTATATGAATACGTCTATATGCCGTTGCTGATGGATATAAACAGATTTTAGAATCAACACACTGCAGATTGCATTGCAAAGTGTTATAGTTGCATTTTGATTTAGGAAGTAATAGAGAAACGTGTTTATAATCAATGCCAAAAAATCGCATTCTTGCGTTAGTTAGGGATTGTATTGTATGATCTGCTTCAATACAATCCCTAACTAACGCAAGAATGCGATTATGCGATGTTGATCTGCTGATCTATTTTATTTATATTACTTAGGTTAAGTTATATTAATATCAAGATATTGAAAATATCAAACCTGAATCTGTTTCTGTTTACTAACATGAGCTTACATAGAGTACAATGTTTACTGACGTTGAACTGGCCTACACCGCTACTAGCGAAACTTAAGCGTAGTAGGTACTTTTGAATAACATATTAGTATATGTATGTTTATATAATGTCATGAGTATGATAATTGCATGAGTAAGAAACCGCCCACATTCGGCGCATCGCGGTCGTAAACGAGTTGCAGTCGGCTATAGAGGAAGACAGAGCCGTTTTTATCAACATTTTAGTGTTCGTGTAACGGCACGGTCCCTATAAACAGAATAATACATACCTAGGACCGCTTCTGGTTAAAGTTTTAACCCCAAATAACACTTTATATCCAAGGGAATAAGGCTAAAGGAACAATAACAATGTATATTATGCAGCGGGCAGGATGCGAACGGAACCCAACGTGGGCTTTTGTTGTTCCGCAGTTTACTACCTGCACCGTTCCAACGGAGTTAACACATCTCGTACTAATAAACACGATATTGTATTGACGCCAGTGACCCGGGATACAATTGTGTTAGTTCTATAGTTTCTTCAATTGATGACCTTGTCAGGTCCTCCCCGATAGTGACTTTTATTACTACTATCCGTTGGCCACTAAGGAGGCTCAAGATTGGATATTTGGACACCCAATAGGATAACTGTTAAACAGGAAATTTAAGCGATATAAATTCTATTGCTGACCATTTATGGATTCAATAGCCGTTATTGTAGTTACAAAACATGAAAGCATCTTATTGTATGGTATTAGATGACTCTTATTCAGGAAACAGAAGTGAGTCACTGCTACTTAACAGATTCTTGATCCTCTTATTTGTCTAGTACTTAAGGCATAAATTTAGTGTAATCTAGGATTTACCAAGTATCGCAGTGTAATGTCAATACACTAGAGTGATAATAATAGAAAGTTTATTAACCGATTCGATTATTAACCGTTCCTGTATATTTATGTTTATATTTTTTTTTTTTTTTTATAAAGAGGCTAACAAGATGACCTCACTCCACCTGATGGTAAGCGGTAGTGAGATCCAAATATGAGGTCGACAGGCACAATAGACCATATTGAGCCTGTCGCACTCACCCTGAAAGCCGTGAAAAAGGAGACCACTGCTGCGGCAACAACGAGACAAAGCGTGGAGTCTCGCATTGGTATTGAGCTGTGCGGGTCGGAGTTGGCCAGTCCGCTGGACGGAAGGATATTTTTTATAGAGTGAATTTGGGATATTGTTTTGATCATTTTCCAAGAATAAATTTTCCTTCCTTTCCTTTGTATCAGATGTCATGGTTTATTTTTAGTGAGCCAGCAGTACTTCTACACTAGACGATTTATATAATCAATAAGAAAGCTAAAGCCATAAAGAAACATTTCCTGTGCTAGACGCCGGATACTTTCGTATTTCACTTGCCTACTATCAAAGCGATCTACGTGTTTCGATTGATATCCATCGTCTATGGGATGATTCGCAATGCGTATCCGTTTATTCGCTATGCGTATCCGCTAAGTGTAAGTCCCGCAGGAGCATTGACAGGGCGGTGGGAACGCCGCGTCATCTGAACCGCCGCGATGCCGTGATTCATGTTATCGGTAAAGTTCAGTTCGCCCGCTGAATGCTAAGAGGCCAGATTAGTCATGCGATGCACTCCTATGTTGTCGTTCACACGCGTCCAAACAGATCCACGCCTGATAACAACCACAATAGACGTTCCGACACTCGCTACACTTTATCGATATATATTTTCACTTTGAAATTGCAGAGCACACGTTTCCAAGTTAACATCTACATTTTCTATCGCGGACGCAGACAACGTTGGATCATTTCAGTAATTACTCGCTAACATTCCGGCACGAAAAAGCGAACGAAGAGTAATCGGTTTCTCGACCCAAGCGCGAATGTGCATTGTCGGCCTCCCGTATAATAGATTTAAACATCAACCTTAAACAAAGGCTCTCAAGTTCCTCCTATTGATGGCTCACGGGAATTAATAGCTTCATAAATTATTCCATTTAGCGCCAAGAGTGTATTTAATGTATTCCTCGTGGAAGATAATGTCGTCCAGTTCAATTAACCTATCATTGTAACGTTTTATTTCTATCAATTACTCATGCAAATTTTCTTGCGTTTCATGAATATATTCATAGGGCCAGTTTTTAATTGTAATTTTTTCCACCGAATAACAGTGTTTTATTTGTGTTTAAATAAATAATATGTTATAACTATCTTCAAGTATGTCAATCTCCGCGGGTTGTTAAACGGGCACCGAGTATGCGGTTCCACATTTTATGTCTTTCGCTCTGCAGTATCAATCATTATCACCATATCTTTTGTCTCGTACTCTTGAAAACAGGTTTTCAAAATATCCCGACCATTGTCTGCTTAAAACCGGGTTTATTGAATATTTCATCTCTTTGTCTTCACGCGAAAGTTAATGATCGTTGATTATTATCTTTGCTAAGTAGTGACTTTGATTTAATACTGCTATTCACAATTTTTAGTTAGAATTTATGTTGAAATACGATGAAAATTTCTACTGGTTTGTGATTTTGTAAAACACAACAAGCATAAAGAGTCTTTGTTATTATATTTTTCAATCAAAACATCATGTCATTCGGGTGCCTACTAATTATAACATTTGTTTTGTTTCTGCCCGTGACCAATGACAAGAGATGAGTGATGCTTAGTATGACTCAGAACTATATCAGTTCGGATATGTTGTGATCAATACTTTATTTTTGTTTACAGGTAAGGAACTCTTGATGTCACGGAATCCAGTGAGTAAACATGTTTTCATTAAAGTGAAACGTTAAATTAAATTGAACTTTCGAAGCAAACAAAAGTTTAATATTTTAAAACTCTGATTTGCACAAATAGGAGGAGCAGTGCGACTGGTACGCTTTCTAAACTCTGCCGCTGTGGGTAGGATTGTCAATAAAAGTTATTATTGTGACTTTCTAATGATTGTCTCTGGCTGTGCGCAGCGAACCACATTACGTAGGTTTTATTTTAAACAAACAAGAGGTCAGTCCCGCTATCGTACCTTTATAGTTTTCAACGTATCTTAATTGTATAAGTTAATGAAACCTTACCATTTCCAAGATAATGACCAGTGTTCAATGAAACGAGAAGCGATAATATGCTAATGAATCGTTTTGTATTCTAACACATTCTTATTAGGTGTTGTAAAGTACTATGTGTTCATAAACCGTCATGTAACCAATAAAGTCTTCCTTATTCATTGTCGTATACGTTTAAGTCGTCAGTAAACAAACGAAACATAATATAATAAAGTGTCTATTCTACAAAGTGAACCGACAAACAAGCGTAACGACTCGGCCTACACATAATTAATAGGTCAAATGAAGCGTTCAGTCGAACGCGCTTCCGTGTCCACATTGTTTACGTCATGACCTCGCCTTTATGAAACTGACACATAATCCTACGTGAGATTTACTCGACTAATGAAATCAGACCATTATTACCATAAATAATGCGCCTGTTAAATCTACCTACCGCGATTGTCGACAGATAAATCGAACACCAAACTAATCGAGATCTAAACAATCCGCGCACGCACGAATGGTTCTGAAATCCTTTCGATCCTCCATTTAGAATTTATCTCGATCCTTTGATCGCATACCTGGTTTGTTTCAAACGCTTCTATGGGCTATTTACGATTTTCGTTCTTCGGAAGCATTAAAACTGAATAAAATCTATTCAGAATCAAAGCGGTTGAACATGGAGTGTTGTGTTCGTGGCGAGTGCCCTTGGAACGCCTCTTTCGTTCGTTCACTAAAGAGGGCAAAGGATGGAAAAAACGGAGACGTAAAGAGCTTTCTCTTATGGGATCGTGGGAGGTGAAAGTCTGGCGGGTTGTCCTTGAGGGCCCGGTGCAAACGACCGACGCACAGCGGAGTATGTTTCTTTTTGTACATGAATCGGTTTGGTGCACTCAGTGTGGACGGATAATAAATTAATCTAATTAATATTTGAAAAAGCATCGTTCCAGAGAATGAGCATTTGTTTATGTATTAGGTCAATAAATTCGAAAATGTATGTTGTATGTACTTTACATGTAGTTATAAGAATAAGAAATTATTTATTAACCACATAACAACAAGTACACAACGAATTACAACAGACAAAAGAAGAACAAAGAATTAACACAAACAGACATGAAATATAACAAACATGAAATAATGTTCTGTATTGTAATATACCTAACTGTTTTCTTCTCTGTATATCCTTTAAAGAGAATAGATTAATCTCCAAACTATAATCAGTATTTACAAAAACGATTACGATGTGGTAACAACAAAGATGCCTTGGCTTTTATCAAATTAATGCAAAGCACATTGAGATCATCTGGGAGATGGTCTTGAACTCGATACCATGCCTTTGTTCTGGGGATTTCCTCAATTTATTTATCTTCCGATACTCACTCTCTTGGTTCTGACTATTTGCCTAAAACATTATTTATTACGGTAAGAATTAATATCATTACATTTTAATGTGATGTATCTTTACTTTGTTTGTACCATGTACGCTTCGAGTTCATTGTACCACTAGAGCTGAAGATAATTGCACCACCAAATTAATTCGTAAGCGATCAATAAATGAGTCGCCCGCCACTCTAAGGTTCGTTGCCAGCTGACGTTATCAATTTAGAAACGGTTGCCCAGACCGTTATCGGTGCAATGACGTCTGTGCCATCTCGAACTCAGAACAAAAGCATTATAGAAACAGGACGACTTTGCTTAATTCAACGGAACCGCTTATAAAAACAAAATAATGGTAATATCGGACAGCTCGCTTACGTCACGAACAGTTGCACCCAGACTATGATTGACACCAAAAGGGTCCGCATTTGCATGAGACAATGACACGTGAACCGTTAACAAAATAAAATAATGAATATACGAATATGTGCAAGTTGTATTTTACCGTCGATTACAAATGGCATTTTCATTTAATAATTTTGTCGAATTTTGGCCTTCGATTTTACATACAATCACTTAACAGTGGAATACCCTCTGTTTAAGGTAACAAGTTCAAGGTTAGTACTTGTCATTTCATTTGGCTACAGATTTTCCGTTCGCGTTCCCCAAACGCTTCCAATGTGTGTCGTGACATTTAACAACAGCGAAATTCAAGTACCTACGTGACACTGCTTTGGAGGCCCATTATACGTGCGACTTAAACACGACTATTAACTTAATTAAATGCTCTACCCCTACTGACACACTTTGTCGTATTTGATTACCGGATTCTAGACCACGCAATCGTTTGAGTTTTTTCAAGCGTCAATAAAATTAGTTGCTAATAACTGGCGACCGTTACTATTAACGACGTCCGACAGAGGTATCATCTATTACCGGGGAAACGACTCAAAAGCTGACACCGATCCTCTACTTCGATTGTATTTATAGAGACAACAGTCTCACAACGGAATGTATGGCAGTGAGCTATCTTTGAATTCCTCTTGGCAATGTCGTAATGTCACTTTTATTACCGTTTCTTTTTAGATTAATTATGAAACTTTCTAAGCCTAAACGTGATAAGTGATAAGTGGCAGTAATAAGAAGATATGGCTGTATTCTTTTGATATAGCTTCCTATAACATTATCTCAAATGTAATCAAATGAAACAATTACCAACCGAGCTCGTACATAGATGACGTTAGCCGTCGCCCTTATTATAGGCAGGTCAGTCGCTTGTTTACCACAATCATATTATACTGTGTGAACATGTTAGGACATAAACATGAATTTCAAGTCATTACATTTAGCTTTCCTTGTATTTACTGTAGTTTGTTAGTCATTTATGTACTCGTTTGCAAATACATACATTACATTTACTGATGCCATCAAGAAACCAGCGTGTATTTTCTGTCTGCTATTAATTATAATGCAGGAGTAATTACAGATAATTTTGTATATGCCTTTGAACTATTTCAGTTCTGTAAAACACATCTATAGAACTTACTAACCGATAGCAGTTAAGTGATATCCATAGTTACTATAGTAACTGCTTAACATTAATGTACCTCCTGATCAAGATCAGTGCCTCGATACGGCTTGGTAACCAAACTTCACTGTTCCCAGCACTGTGAGAGGCGACAGCCGCGACTACCTGAAGGGTAAATGACCACCTGACCCATATCCGCGTCCCGACTTTCACCGCCGGCCGTTCACCCGGGAACCGACGCGTAAACACCCGTTCCAATTTCTGAAATTGGAACTGTACAGACCGATCCGATTAATTGAGGGCGCATTCCAATTAGGAGCTAGTTGCGCACCACTCTTACGCAATTAACATCGTCCGGCTTAGCCATGGGAACGGTTTCGATCGGGCCAGTTAACGAATTTTAATGGAACCCGGGCGCTGGACAGGCGCCGTTCCCGACGTATGTACGAGGAGATTCAGAAAAGGTTTAGTGTAGTTTTTTCGACTGTTGAAATGGTCGTTAGTGTTTTTCCTGAATGCATAGTAAAGTCCCTTTTTAAATTAGGTTACCTTATATTATGTACTGATAAAAGTGCAGTACGTAATGCAAAACATAAAATAAAATAATTTATTACGCTTTTGGTAAAATCTAACATGCATCGTTCATAAATATGTACAATTATGCTAAATTCGTATGATGTAATTTGGTTTTTATTGAAATAGACAAATAGTAATCATTACGTAATCGGCATGCGTTGTTGCGTCCACATTGCGGTTCCCACAAGAATCGAATCCGTTACAAAACAATTGACTTTTGCAGGTAACGTTTCAACGGGATGTTGATGCTAATTCTCTCATAATGTAAACCGAAATGCAGACATGAAATCAATAGATCAACGATGTCTTTTCTGGAATTCTTCGCCGTCGATGATAGACATCTATTTGTTATTCATGCGGCTTAAACAGACACGTTATTGTGTTCCTTACACAAAGATCCTTTTGATGTCTTATCCGCCAGCTAGAGTATACGTACATTACCAGCTCATGGCACTATTGTCCCGGGACTAGCGATGTGAACACAAAGCAATTGTTTATGGTGCGTTTATCTAGCACCATCTAATTACAGAAATAGGTCTGTAATTAAATTACAAATTTGTCATTGTCCCATGAGGTTTGTGGTGGTTATTGAAAAAAATTGCCGCTTTGCCAGCTTAAAGACAAAACGATTAAGTAATTATGACTTATACATTATATAGTTGTCTCAAAATTAACGATATTTGCCGAATCTCAATCTACGTTTTGCGATTGTTTATCCAATTTTGTAGCATGAATACAAACGGTGGCGAAAGTTTCACAATAAGATCAACAATTTACGTAGTAATTGAAAGTCGATTTCGACTCGGGTGCAACGAAAGCGCTTACACCGCGTAACACGAGTTTAGATAACATAATGGCTATAACACTTTCTAATTCATTTCACATTTTCAATGAATAGTCCCCTTTGTGTTTGGATTAAGTCGGCGATCGATACTTTCATGATTGGCGCCGTGCACTGAATATTTTCCACCGTATTAGCGTGTACATAAAAAGTTAAGTGGATTTGATTGCTAGATACAACTGCAGTTGTGTAAGGCTATTTCAAATTTGCAAGCTTTACATTTGTTTCAGGTAAAATTTTATGCTAATTTTCTGCAGCGCTGTTACAATATATCTTGTAATTTTAGGAACACTTACGGAAAACGTATTACTTTGCAAACTACTTTAAAATTAGCTATTATGTAAAATGTAGGTACAATTTGGCGTTATGTCCACAGGAAATCCATGAATATAGTTCATGAATCATAATGGGTTTGGTGAAGGTGACTTTGGTTTGCTTTTTTGTGGCACCATTGTTATTATGTATTTCCATCTTAGGAAATTTAAAGTCTTGGACCAGAACTGGTGTATAATCGTTTTGAATTCATTAAATGCTGTTTTATTTTTTGTTTGCATAGCAATAACCACAAGTAAAATTACATTAAATACTTAATTCCCCTGATCAATATTCGATGTAACTGCCGCGGTGCATGGTAAACTTGCATCCGTAAAGGTGAACCGGGTCCGTATTCAGAATCGAAGGGACAAGTGGGCCTTGAGGTGACGGCGCGTCGGCCGCGATCCGGTAAGCGCGGCCGGCGGACGGCAGCCTTCGCGCCCAACAAGGTTACCGGTACCCACCACGACCCAGGCGTGATTCGACGTTCACCATCTTTAATATCCCCCCCCACCGCACGCTGCCCGCTTTTTATTCTCTGCACCACCTGTAATAGCCTGTATAAATGTCATTTTTAATTGGACGACGATAGGATTCGCTTTAAAACATAATTACACATCTATATTCAAGACAAAGGATTACAATTATTGCGAATCGCGTCTCGTCTCTTGTTATAAATAAATATAATAATAAATATTTCACAACATCACAATCATTGATATGATCCTGTGGTAAGTAGCTTAAGCACTTGTTTTACAGATATCGGAATCAATAGTTGATATACTTAAATATACTTAATAACACACCCAGGCACGGAACAAATATCGATGTTCGTCACACAAATATTTGTCTCGCGTGGGAATCGAACCCACAACTCTTGGAACCGTAGGTAGTAAACCTGGGTGCCTAACCACTGTTCCACCGAGCCAGTTATCTACATTCCCAATTTGCTCAACGGCATCTGTTGTTTTATTTTTACCGTTGATTGGACGATGTTACCGTTCTCTAAAATCTTATACAGTCGCCGCTGTTGTCGTTGTTTTTGAGAAATCCTAAATGATATCCATCTCAGCCGTCACGAGCTGTACTGTTATGAGCATCGGTTTGTAACAATTCTCTATTTGGTCCCAATATTATTTGTTCGTGCATTAAGCGAGATCGCAGAAAATATTTTTGCTATTGTATCAATTGGGTTTGTAAGATTATTGAGTACGCCTGGGTTTCGTATGTTCAGGTGTTTGATAAGACTTCAACATTTATTGCACTTTCTGTGTCTGTTTTCTTAAAGTAAGTAAAATAATATGCGCCCTGGTTTATTTCAATAAGAATAAGACACTTAGAGCTCATAATAATATCAGATGAAATCATATGTCTTGTTTTCCCGCGGTGCAGTGCAATCTTATCTCAAATCGACTCCCACTTTCTTTGTTTAAACATACGTCGAAAGCGGGACAGTGCCACTTTCGCGTTTGTCGTACGGCTAAGGATGTATCGACGTTTTATTAATGTGCACAATTAATATAATGCAACGTCGGGCAACATCTGCGCCGGAGCGCGCGTCTCGCGGGGGCGTCGGCCCAGTGAAAGTGTGAAAGTGAGGCGAATGCGCCCGCGCGCCTAGGAATACTTACTATCAATAACACGTCCTCGTACCCGCGCTTTACAGATTTATAGCGCCGATGTTGGAGGCCCGTTCGCCGACTCCCTTTTAACTGTTAAAGCTGGTTGGATTGAACTGAACGTTGTACACAAACACATCGGTATAAGATTTCCAACAGAACTTGCTTTCCGATAGGATCAATTACATGTTTTGGATTTTTTTTTCAAACAACATATATTTTCAACTAGTGGTCCCGGCGAATTTCATACCGCCAATACTATAAACCTTCCCTGGACTATCACGAATATTTTAACACCAAAATTAGCTAAATCTGTTCAGGCGTTCTCGAGTTTTAGTCAGACTAACGAACAGCAATTCATTTTTATTTATAAGATATATTCATCTTTCGTACCTATAAGACCTAAAAAATAAAACGTGGCGACGCCCAAGACGTAAACTAGCAATCTCTAGCTACAGATCGACAGAAATAGAGTAACATAATTGAGGGAAACTTTAAGATAAGATAGATAAATTTTTTTTATTACAACAACAAGGCGAATTACACAAAAATAACCCAGCAGTGGGATACTACAGGCTAGGTAAAAAACAAACATCTGTATACGTATTCTAGGCTATAGGTTAAATACTATAAAGAAAAGCTTAAGGTAAATATTGAACTTAAATTTATTCTATAGACGTGGTGTACCCGAATACACATTTGCTTAGAAAGTGCCTATTACTCATTCTAACCTTGAAAGGGACCAGGCAAACGCAATCCAGTATAACGTAGGCAGGCACTCTGCGAACTTATTCATGGGCCAGAGGTATGCGAGATTACGTACAATTTGACATTCACTAAAAAAAAGTTGGACCCAACGATGCTTTATACTATACACGTACGAATTACAATAAAAAATACACTTAGTAACATTTCCGGAGCGCGAAAGATTCGTGTTGGTTCCAGATACTATTAATTCCAATATAATCAGCTTCTGCCAGTTTGATCCATCCAGGCAGTTAATAAATCACTAATTATGTTCAGTAGGACGCTATCGGAATGAATGATAAGGAAACAGCGTGTGCAATGTTCAAAGTAAGTAAGTAAAACTGTTGGTATATTTGCTTACACCAATAAATGTATAGAAAGAGTTGAAAAACTAGTTTTTGTTAGGATCATTGTATCCTTATTTACTAGTCATTCTTGCCGGTGAAGCTTGGTGTCCTGAAATGCAGCCGGGTTCTATGTTAGACTCTAGTCTCTTCATGAATGTTCTTCATACACTACATTAATACATCATTGAAGTATGTACGCCCATATTTCTCCTTCAAGCCGCAAACAATGCTCCTTCTAACTAAAGTCTAATGTCTATTTACATTCACAACAGTCACGTCCGACGTCACTAACAAGAGTTGGTAAAAAATTAACGAGCTTTGCAAATAATGTATCTAGAGCGTGCTGGTTCAACTCGCTGTTTCGTTTCCGTGCAAGCGAGTTACCGACCACTGGAACAAATGGGACTTGAAATCCCATCAAAAACAATACTTGTCAAAAAAAACCAAGTCTCGCAACTCAGTTGTCCCAAGTCGGTTATTAATTTATTCAGTCCCTACTTAAGCTACTTTCTGTCTTAATACATACGTCCAGTCCCTAAGACCACGATCGTGGTCCATAACAATTGAAAATCAATTGTGTCTGGAATCTCCGTACTCGAAGCATTATGTTGTTACGTAATAATTAACAGCATATTATAGTGAGGCATATCATTATTAAAAATCTTCAATATTTTATATAAATATATTGAGACCCGGCCATTGCATGAAAACTTTGAACGAACATTACGATACCGTTCGTGCGTTTATGAAAAGATCGTCATTAGAAAACTCAATATATCCGGAATATTCACCATTTTGTTTTGTTTTAATGAGCTCCCTAGTTATTAGCTTATATCCCGGACATCATCATTGTCCGAGTATTTACATTTAAAGACTTTTATCTGGGCGTAAAACATGGCATCTATATCTACTAGAGCCTCACATAGAGGATATGATTGGAATTGTGACCGTATTTTAATTCATACGTTGGAAAATACCTTGCATTGTGCATTTCCTACAAACTATTAATTAATTCCTAATTATACTCGACATCAATTAAACTGTAAGCGTAAAGTATAATTAAACTCAACATGATTCTTCCTGTGCAAAGTGACGGCATTGATATGTTAAAAGAATATCGAAGTAACCTGTCCACACAGCTCATGAAAGCGCCAGATAAATTTCTATGCGCTGGAATAATGACGGGAAATTATTATCAATCCCGCGAGTCACGTAATTGTACTGCAATGGTGTCGATGCATTCAAATATGGCCTCCATAATAGTAAAACATACTTCGTCACAATGAAGTGTGGCGAAAGATGACATAAATTACGTAGCAACATTGATCACAGTGCGGTGCATAGAGCCACGGTGACGCAACCCGATTTAAAACTTCGACAAGCCTTATGAGGTATTGACTAAAGCGGTGCTCGATGAACCACAGAACATTCAACATCGCAACAATACGTATGCGGTGAAGCGTGAACTGCGATGCTCCCCTAACCCCTAAACAAGTTACTTAACAATCGTTTGTCACTAGCTGTAATTTCGACATTACGTCCACTTATGTAAATGAGTGAATTCAAATATACCTTACTTACTTTGTTTTTTTACGACATCCAAATATTCATGTGATCTATTTATTTGCTATTGTCTGAATTGTACTTACTTTTTAACAGCATGCGTCATTAGATATATTTAAAGTAACCTTAGTCCAGAAATGGTACAGAAATGGAAACATTGTTGCAAACAAATTGCCATTTTGTTAACAGTAATAGCGTCGATGTCCTATTACGTCCGCAGTTCTGCACCATTGTAGTGCAGAATTGAATTTACAATTTCTGCATTCGTCGTAAAGACACACACTGTTTAAGAAATAAATACCCATAAAAAGGAAATGAGTAATACTAATACTTTGATACAATAGAAGTAAGGTATTGTCGTGTTTACATATCTGATAATAATACATATTGTCAAGATCTGGAATTGCCATAGAAGTCAAGGCAACTACCATGATTAGTAATGCTTGATGCTCACTCTTCGCGACGCTCTCTCTATTGTGCACTGTATGACGTTTCACAATCTTTTGTGCCACCGCGTAGAACCCATCATTCTTTCATTGTCGACCACAGCTGAACTTTTTGTAAGACGCGTCTTATCTGCCCTGCTTTGTGCTGCTCCTCGGGCATTAACTAATGTCTCCTGTCTGTCAGATGATATCGGGTCCTCGTTAGTGGCATTGTAGCGCCCACGCCTCTGCCTTGCCCCTAATGGAGCCCTGACAGGATTACCTATAAACTGCCAGATCAAGCGCGTCCTCTGAAAGCATTCCACTTTTAAGTAGCACCACAATCTAAAATATCAGCACGCGCACCGCGGAATATTCCTTACAGCAATTCACTGCTGACAGATGTCAACTGCGCGTAGGCGTCACAAAAACATATTCCCAAGAGCGTGTGAACAGAAGTGCTATGAATATACGGGCACAAATGTCGAGGAAACAACGTATCAGTCTCACGCAGCCGAGATCCTATCGGCTAGCACCGGCTTCGGCTAATCGTTCGATCTCTACGTGTTGGACTAAAACATCAGTAGATGATGTAAACAATGCAATATCTATTTGAGTATGCACAGATGAGTTTTCTAAACCATTGAACCGCTCTCACTCTTTATTCCTCTGCGAAATGGTTGTCATTGTTTTGTGCGCGCTCTCGCGAGCGCGTTATCTAATACACTTCCCACAAGGTCCAGTAAGCAGAGCGCTGCAACACAATGCTTCCGCCGACATTGGTTCCGCTCTCTTGAATTGGGTAAGTGGTGCATTTGACGAAACTTCACTTTTTCGCCGGCCCACTTTGCTCCGCGGTTGAATTTACCAACCGACTATCGGTTGTTTGCTGTCGATTATCAACGCATTTAGCTATAAAAGTTGATTTTCACGCCGTCTCGCTGGTACATTAGAGAGCCGCGGTGGCCCCGGGACTCACGCAGTCTTTTCACACGACTATCGGGAGCGAGACGCGTAACTAGAGCGATTAATATTCAAATGGACCATTTTTTCAAGTCTAGAGATATGGTTGTAATGCGTGTTAATAGGAGTATCGGTTTCCTAGTTGCGATTGAGTGAACCTTGACCGATAGTTTTTGTAATATGAAATTAACATATCTATTTCAGTCTTAGTGCTATATTCTCTATTTAGTACGACTACATTGTAGTTGAATAAGCCAACACACAAATACATATTGGTCGCGTTGTCGCATGCGTAATGCGCTGTGGGCCGGAGCGAGCCACAGTTACACTTTCGTTGGCGATATGCAAATCAGAGCGTGAGCTCCATCGGCGCCCACCTCTGCCGTAAATTGTTCGGAAACTAAAACACCAATGACCTAATTTTTCCACCGGCTGCAGTTTTGTAGCTGCATCATTATTGATGTTATTACAAGTACTATTATCCAGTAATTGTCTCATCCACCGCAGGCGCTTTCACCTCGATTCGAACAATTTCCCTCGTCTCTGAATCGAGTCCTGCTGTATCTTTACAATATTAAGTGCTTATATTGCAATACAGTCGCAGCGTTCACCCAGTAATGTGTGGGAAACGGGCGTTCCAACTTTTTTAATTGCCTTGTGTCGGTTGTATGGCGTGTTATTATTGCGGGGCGTAATGCAACGCGGGCCACAGAAGTAAGGCGTCTAGCTGTCTCCGGCCAATTTCGTTGTTAATTATCTTCCATCGGGTGGGTGAGTACCGCCGGCACGTCTGGCCCGGTAACTGATGCCTCGAAAGTAGGCAACGCGCACCACTGCTGATGCACGTCCTATTCTTGGATGGTATTTTCGATGCACAGCTGTTGTGGGTTGACGAACTCCGCGTGATCTATTTGCGTACACGCATCGCTTATAACTATTTTTTCTTCGTGAAATATGCCTTACATTTGTTTTTTCGCTTAACGCCTATTTATTCACTATCCCTACTCCTACGCCTATTTATTATTTTACTACATTTTTTACACTAAAATTACACCGACATAATACAACAACACTAAAGTTTGCATGGAAAGAAAGAATACGTATTTGTCCACCACACAATACCATTCAAAACGTGTTCTTATTTAATAGATCAGGTACAAACAAACCCACAGAGATGCAAATATTTGAACTATCAATGTAAACGAGTCAAGCTTAATTGTAGAATTCAACCGTGGCGCTCGTCTCAACCTCGTTTGCCCACCTGGGCCGCGCATCGAATCCGGTACCATCGCGTTTGACACAGTCGCTAATTAACACACTGAGGTCATTCCGGTGGATTCGTTTACGAACGAATCTTTTCCTTATTAATACGAGAGAGGTCGCAATCGAATCGAATTTATTAGCGCAGAAAGGAGGATTAAGGAAGATTTCAGTAGGGGGAAATAAAGAGATGTGGAAGAATTTTGTAGGGGGAAATACAGAAGTTGTTGCTTAAAGTATTTATGCGAACTGCTCCGACTCGAAAATGAAAAAATGCAATGACTAAACGATACTACACTGTTTCTATGAAGAATTATACACATTAGATAATACTTAAATGAGAAAAAGTCATGTTCAAATAGATAATATCTAATATTTTCGTGTTCTTGTATCTTAACGTAAACATGCTGCTAGATATTTATATATTCTAGCCATAAGTATTTTATCATTAATGTTGTAGTTAGTTTTTCTGTTAGTGCAATAAACTTTTTTGTCTATGATATTCTCAGGCAAAACAGGTCTAATTCTGTATCCCGCTAAGAAAATCATAATACTAGACTTCAAAGGCCCGATATATCGAATAAACTTGTATGAATTATTATAATGGCTGACATACAACAACTCTGACCGGTAACATCCACGGATGAAATTAAAAATGAACACTGATTGCACAGAAAAAGTGTGAAATTTAAAATGAAAGATAACAATTGCCCCGCTCACGGCTACCACGGCGCATTAAACTGGTATACATTTCAGTGTATTAGCGAATTCAGTACCTGCCCGTTACCGGGCCTAGATGGCTACGCGGCTGGAAACCGCTCACATTCACTGAGAGCTCGGCATTGCTTGGAATACTACTATGTACCGCCGACGACACTGTCTTGAGGAATTAATGATCTAATGGTTGATGAAAAACTTGACATACATACATCCGATAAAAGATTTGAGACAGGGCCGAGGGTCTAATGTTATGTAATTAGAGGAAAATTACCTGAAAATAAGCAATGAGCATTACTTTTTGATAAGAAATATTGAATAACAACTAGTATTTGTTAATATAGCTTTCTTGCATACAAGGTGATGAACCCCAGCTCACATCTTATTAAACAATCAATATAGATAATCGTGAGTGTTAAGTTTGCGTAATTAACAATACCGTAACGTTTAGATTCAACGAACCCATCAAGAGGTACCTTACTTTAGATAATTTTGTAATGGTTTATTTATGTATATTCACGTGTCTAACGTCTATCTCCATCCAGTAAGGTGAGTCACTGGTAATAACAAGCCAGTCTTGACATGCAACCTGTAATTTTGACCATAGATTTATGAGATGATATTCGCACGATAAATGATTACTGTAATCGTGTGAGATTGCCAAATGAAGAGGTTATAGAGCACTATGTGTATTAGACGTGAGCATAATGAGATAACTTGGTGTAATTATAATCTCTTTAGTAACGATATATTTATATAAGTGAATTGTCTATCAACTCTGACATGGTTTTAGTGTAAAACTAATAAGGTTAGGTTTTTTGGCCCCTTTGGATAAAAAGCGTAAATAGGTACCTACCATTTATCGAGGTGAGTGAAGACTCTGCCAGGTCTACCACGACACCACCAATAGGCGATGAGGTGTGCCGCGGAGTTAAGTGGGTACACCCCTGGGCATTGCACCTTAGCCTAGGAGCAGCTGCTGGTCTTTTCCATCTCAGCACCGGCAGCCGGGAGTCCCACACACCACCTTGGGTAAACTCCTGCCCGAGGTGAAGGTGCATCAAGCATTTTCCGCGTTAAAAAAAAAGGCAATCAAAATTCTTCGACTTTTTCTCTTTAATTTCGACTTCATCTTGGGACATTACATTTGTTAGGATATGGTATCTTGATAAACTTTATAAACACCTGCAACCTCCGCCTTTTCTCTGTCATATAGTTTGTTACTTTTTGCCATAATGCTTACGGAACCGCATCGAACTAAAGCGGTGTAAATATCGCTCAATTTTTTATTGCCTTTGTCGACTGAAGGCGCTGCATTTTTTGCTCGACACCGTGTAATAATAAAAACACACACCGTTCACGGCACTCGCCTTAAAATTATTTAATGATAAGCTTTCAAATCGCCTTTCAATCTGAATCGCCATCAATTTGAGTGTTTAATTTTTTTTGCTTCCAACTTTTATTGGCGGTGTTCTTTCAGTCACGAGCCATGGTAGCTGCTGAATTTGGTCTGAAGAGGTTCTGGTGTCCTATGTCCCCTTCTAAACCTTCCACAGTGGCCATTTTTCACTCGGTTACAGCAAGGTTGGCAAAAAATCACAAGAGCTTCCGTGCCGACGTATTTTTTGTTTGAACTTAAAAATCCTCGCTTCTAATCTCGGCTTATTTAGATTTAATAGATGGAGCGAAGTCACTGGAGAAAAAATAAGAAAACACGCTATTTACAACTTGACACATTTGTGAAACTCGTAATTTTGGGTGTCATTACCTACTTCCTTGAATTGTCGCCTTGTGGTCCAAAGACCTTTGAAATCAAGTCGTTTAATCGAATAATTTGTTGAGAGTAAAATACTGTAGCCTTTAAAACAACATATTATTAATTTGATCTCTCAGTAGTACTTTATTTTACTAAAAAAAATATAAGGCGAAAATAAAGATGTTAATATTTTATTATAAGCGCAACACGACACAGAGGATTCATCCGAGCCATATAATGTATAATATAAATGCTATCTTTATCCAGGCTCATTTCCAAACAACTCGAGGCATGTGTCACAGACGTCTCAACTGATCCTCGGAATCGCTCCGAAAAATATTTGAATACGTTAGCAAAAAAGAATTTACGAGGCCAAAAGAAAAAGAGTTGTTTGTGTCGAAATACGTGCAAAGTTGGATCCTTATTTCAGACGCGACAATGTAACAAGAAACGCAAGAACTGCAGGCAGCCAGTCAACGCACTAAGATATTTTGCCCTGGTGTCGACGGCTATCGACTGCCAACGAACCCTCGTCACATCTCGATAGCGGCTATTCCGACGTCTTTACTACCACCACCCGACATTTGCTGACATTTTCATACTCATTATTATTTCGTGAAACTTCCATTAGTAGAATAAGCTTTTTAAGCGTGATTTTCTGCATGGTAAAACATTGACTGTTTTATTAAAATTACTAAAAATGTTTAAAATGTTACTAAAAACCTAGTAACTGATGTGCATTATCGTTGGACTAAGGAAATTTGGCTAAAAACGTTACCTATATAAAGAAGGAATGTATCATTGAAACTGATAAAAAGCAATAAAACGCTAGACGTTTATAATGTTGACACAATAATGATGTCACACGTCTAATATACAGTGTCTACTCAAGAAGATAACAACGGTAGGTTATTCACCTTCCACAAGTCAGTAGGTACAGTCAGTATATAGCATGACAGAACACAATGTGAATGGCTGCGCCTATTTTGAAATCCAAAAGTACATAATGCCTACGTGAAGAGTACACGTCGGGTTCACGGCCTTATATTTCGTGGCCTTTGATAGATTTATGAGTTGCCGGCTTTAATGCAATAGAGGAATATTTACTTACAGACTCGCATAAATTTCAATAATGTCACATACATCACTCCGCCTAATTCGTTGTTACATAACTTCATTAATTAATTTGATATGCATGAAGATGACAAATTAATGTAATTTGGATTCAATTCTATGGAGCATTACATCTTCGTATGACTATTGACTAATTATGATTAACAGATATTTTTTTGTGTCATGATAGCTAATGTTGAACTAGTACGTCATTGCGATTATTATTAGGCAATAGTAAAGAAATATGGCATTATGAATAACTCAGTGTAACCGCCATCTACGCTACTAGTGCGTGCAAAGTGCCAAGCACAATTTGTAAATGTTAATTTAACGTACACCAGCTATTTAGCAGCTTTCTCACAGACTTTGGGTGTAGGAGGACGTTTTCTAAATATTTCACGTCGGCGCCGGTACGTCGGAATAATTAACGATGGATTATTTACGAGCGGTTGCGATTTGCGAAGTCAAAATATCATCGCACACACGAATGTGACCTTCTTGCGGTGCATGAGCTATGAATTACCCTCTCGCCATTAAAGAAACGTTGGCGAACGTGAGCAACGAACGAGGAACTATCATTTGAAGAGATCGTTTTTGTAATATGTAGACTATCCATAATTGTTGGGCGCACTACTGACTTTCTATCTTTAACCTTGCTGTAGGTTTAAAAACAACGGTTTACTACGATTACAAAATTTTAAAAGCTTTGTTTTGAATTTTATTCGGCACAAGGTATTTGGTGTTAATAATGTTAACACATTTTCTCGTTTATGTTTTACGTGCTATTAGTTCAATAACTATGTAGGAACAATAAAACAAGTTTCAGCTTTGAAATTGCTCCCTTCCCTCAAGTTTAAAAGAAGATTGCCACAACAATATTCAAACATGCTATGCCCAAAAAACGGCCGTGTTTTCGAGTTCGTCGTCTGAATAACAAGTGATGTTTCCTTAACATACACGGCTCCTATGTGTACCTAATTATTCAGAACCCGACGACATTTTCAATTCATTCATAGAGTTAGGATTTATGGGAATTGAAGCGATATTAATATGTTAAAAGTTACAATTCATTATAATATATTCTACATATCTTAATAAGAACAATTAACAATTGAATTAGTTACATAACGACTCATATTCAGCGTGCTACTGGTATTGGCCTCCTCCAAAACCTTCCATCTGTCATTAGTAACTAATTTGGTGAACTGTCAACTTTTTTTATAGATGTTCGGATTTCGGATTATTAGGAAAGCTCGCGACAGTATCGGCGCGTGTTGGCGGCCGCATCACGATCTTCACTTTCACTCGCGGCCGATCAATCTTTACTGTCACGTCTTAGAAAAAATGCATTATGTCTCTATCATATTCCACCTCGTTTGTTTGTTGCGTTTCCAAAAGAAAGCTTATTAACGATTGCGGCGTTACAAATTAACTGTCACCTTCACATTTATCGGCCCCGAGGGAGTTATTCTTTTTAAGTAGCATCGTTTAGAAATCTTTCATCGACTTCATACACCTGCTGTCTAAATTACTCCTATAAAACATTTACTTTATAAATAACACTCTGATTTGTATTGGAACAACCTACTGATAAAAAAGTTAATGTGTTTTGTTATAAATGGGTCGTGACTTGCTTTTATTTCTTTGTAAAATACATAATTCTGTACCATTTATTCGTTATTAGCTGTCCAGTTTTGATAAAAAAGAAATGTGTGTGTGTATGTTACACATATGGCTGTGATACATTGGACATGTGTCATAATTTTAATTGTCACGTGCAATTGTAGGACAGTTTTGTGGTCAAAGTCCACATAATTGTTAAACAAGCAAAATATACGAGCGCAATTTCATTTAGATCTAGATCTTAAACTCTAACAATGTAAGGAGGAACTTCGTTACTATCTTTGTTCTATGAAATTACAGTGTAATATCGTAGATTAATTGCTGGCATTAAAGGGTTCTTTGCATGTCATCTATTATAGTATACTATCTCGGATCTCTGGGCGTTAATTGAATCCAGCGTGGGTCGATCTAGCGTAGGCATGTGCGGTGCAGAGCGTGTGCTCGATGCGACTATATGTGTTTACATTCGCCATTTCCCGTATTTGCATACTATTTACTGCACTCATTTGTTTTTATATTACTTTTGGTTTTTATGTTGCCATATTTAACCAAACGTTAAGCATTAATTTGTATTCATATCATTTTATACAATTCTTATGTATTTCTGTTTCTGTCTTATACTGAAGTTCATAGGTACTCATATGAATGGTCAAATTAAATAAATTATGAAAACCTAATAATATTAAGCATAATTATGTTTCTATGTTCGTAAGTCTAGCTCAAGAGAGAGAGATAAAATCTTGAGTAAATTGCGCTCTGAATGTGGAACTGTGACCTAATTACTCGGGATTCCCTCTCAAGGTACGGAAAACAGGCGGCAGTCGTTTCGTATATTAAGTGTAAATTCTGGACAAAAGGTCGTGGTCAAGCATCACTTAATATGAGAAGAAAACGTTTAGAGGAATTAAGAAACAACTTTAGCGAAGCATTATTCAAAATAAGCAAATTGTTAAAGGCCATTGTACTCCGATTTTTAACGTGCTGTTGAGATTGTAACTCGATGATTGAGAAGTTGTAAAGATCCTGTGTATTCAAGAACAATGGTCCGATACACAGTTAAAATTGTTGTTAGAATGACTTAAAATGTATTAGAGGCAATCTTCATCCACTTTAACGCAAAGGATTTTTTAAATATTTATTTAACAATATCTTAACTTCATTGACACTCATTTCGGCAGGGGTCGTGTTGTCTTAGAGTGTCCTCGCCCCAGCTCACTGAACCAAGTATTTGATTGGAATCTTATAAGTTTTTGATTAGCCGGCGAAACGTGAGTGATATCATAGAATTGCCACCTACGTGTATACATCAGTACAATGCTATCTGTATTTAGATCGTATCGTCATTTACCCGCCACTTATGTAAAATCTGCATCTGGATATGCGGCCATAATATCTAGTTGAGAACCTACTTAAGAACAGAAGATAATAACGGTTCGATTTCTACCTTGCTTGTCTCTGTTCGCTTCCATACTTTCGCATTACGCACCGTAAAATCTAATTTCACTGTTTACACTAAGTGCCTGCAATTTCGATATTCCAAACGGTTTCACGACTGCGAGTGCCGACGCACGCCGCTTTCTATTCATCGTAATAATTCATGTCGTCGTTACTGGTGCACTCAATTATTTCCCTAAATCTACCGACAATGGCCTGCAAGGTGAGATTTGGTAAAGTAAAAGTTGCAAATGCATGCTAATGTTCCATTGTTGTTATTATAAGCGGAATGGTTCTAATGCGTCGGCATGAAATGCGATTGGAGGTCGTATGCGGTGAGTGGAAAATGACTCTTTGATTGTTCGGATGTTTACTTTCAATGTTTCAATTGTCGTTTTATTGTAAACGTAGAAAGTTTTGGACTATTCTTATTATGGTCTTTATTTTAAAAGTCAAAAGTTGTCGAATTTTATGATAATGTTAACCCATTTTTTTCGGACAAAGTATTCTTTGTGTTTTTGGAAATTCGTATACATCTCACTACCATCCAAATGTGTCATGAATCTGTTGACCTTCATTATCACTTCTGCGTAAAGGAATAGCTAACACATCCTGGGCTCTAACTGGAGATCCGTCATGTGTTTGTGACTAAGAGGAATCTAGTAGATCCTACGGTGACCATGTACTCGGTGTCGGGAGGTGAGCGTCGCGGCCGTGGCGTGTCGATAGCGATCTGCGACCGAGCAATTGCCTTTTTTTGTCGTGCTCCCGACGCCGACGACGACACGACGGCACCCGCTAATTGGAGGAGGCGTTTTGACAAGTTACACTGCGACCTAAGGTTAATAAGTACGGAAGGATAGCTAAGAGGTTCTGTTGGTGTTGGTTTTCTTCTAGCACGCTAGGCTTCCATTGACAAATGCTGCGGAAATGGAAAGATCTAAAAGCTTTAGAGTGCCACTTATCGTGCAATGTAGTTATTCATGGATTAAGGTAGGCCACAATATGATAAGGCACAGTGGCCAGCAATATAAAGCACAAATGCTCTATATTTTATGCCTTAATAGGTCCAAATGAGTCGTACTCGCATAGAAAATGTTGTCTGCATGCCTTTTTTGTTTACCTAACGCGTTCTGTTCCATCATACCCCATCAGCCTCCATTCGGTAACAAGCACCATCTTGTCATATCTAAATCCCCTACAACTCGTTGGTTCGCGTTGTCGTCTACCTTCCCGATCATTACTAGAGTCATCATCAATTTTATAATCGTACCTACCTCTATAATTCATAACGTGGCTCGTTGTCGGACGCGCCGGTAGGACGTCGCATGACATGGAAGCGAAGCCGAGGCCCATAGTGTGTCGATAGCAATCTGCGACCGGGCAATTGCCTTGTTTGTCGTGCCCGCGACACAAGCACGCCGGCTAATTGGAGGAGGCGTTTTGACGTGTAACAAGTTTGACATGTTCAAAGGATCCCGGGAGGATGGAGGAAGTAACTTCTTGAAGCCAAATGAAAAATGGGCATAAAATCAATTGAAGTAAATATAAATTGGGGTATAACAAGTGGATGTCAATAAGTATCTCGAATACTTTTAAACATTATTACAATTAAAACAATGTTTTTTTAACAATATATGTAAAACATACAAGTCCATCTTTATTGATCTATGTAATTACCTGCAGCATGTTAATATTTCTTATGTCAAACAAGGAAACGAACAAAAGGTTACACAAAGTACAAATTGTTATATTATATTGCCTATGTTAAAGTGATTTCATATGCATAGCTCATAAGTCAAAGCGGTTCGAATTGATATAAATCTGACATACCCACTCATATAAATTAACCTTTCGTTACACACAGATATTCTGTAATTCTCGTACAACCACATTATTACGTATAGACTTTTAGTAATTTTTTCTCTTCCCTCTTAATTTTCATTTCAAAATAATTTCACGAAATTAAATATTATGTTGTCTCATTATTTGTGCCTAGCCAAGATATATACTTAACTGCAATTAGTGACTTTTGAGTATTGATATAATCAACAACTACTTATACTAAATGATGACATTGCCACAGGTTTATTATGGAAACAAATAGCTTGTTTTCTTTATTTAGTAGCTCCAAGTGTACCCAACTGAAGGTTAGGTATTACTATGTATGTGCGATGAGGATAATGATCGGGCGTGCGTACATTGCGTTCGCAGCGACATGACGCAGCGTTCTGAGCTGGTCCCTCGACTACGGCCACACCGACGTCGCCATTTGTGACATGTGATGGGAGATTGTGTTGTTCGCTAGCGGTTCCCGCGCCCCTCGGGCCCCTCCGAACGCTGCCCGTGTTTATGTCACTTATCCTATGCGTACATCTTAACTACAAGTCTTCTCCGACGACCAACGTTGTTGTTTCCGAAAAAAGACCAAACAAAAAATCGCGTAAGCGCTTTGCGCAATCAGAAGACAACACTTGACTATTAGCAAAATCACCTCTCACATTGCGAAGATCGTTAGCCGCTGAATCGGGTAATCAATCAGCGATTGTTTGCTTACCTATCGCCCGTTCGTTCACCCCGCCATTCAAGGTTCTGCGGCATTATTTTCGCGTCGTGGCGACCCACACATGCACCATGATGCACATTTCCAAGTACGATGCACTAGCTTGGTGGAATCAGAACGCGTGCTACGAATACGAAACCTTATAAACGGAGTGTAGATTTTATCTGAACGTAAAAACCTTCATAAATTCCAACCACTCCCTAGAGAAACGGAGCGGACAAATTGAATTCCCTCATAACATGGCCGTGTAATCATTTTTGCAGCAAGTATTAACTGTGGACCGAATTACTGTAATAAAGTGGTGAGTTTAGGCTCGGTAAATTGATTTAATATAGAAGAGGATATTGTCATATCAGAAACTGGAAAATAAGCCATGTCAACGTCCAATTAGTGTACAATGTAAGTTATCGGTACAAAAACAGGATTGAGTGAGCGTCATCTTTGCTCTTAAATAGAATATTGTAGTCAAGAGGGAAGCTTGTAAAAATGTGATGTGTCATACTAGAAGAGGTTAGCTTTTTGTGCCTTACACGTGGTGGTCATGCGAGGTTGACGATAGTCCATTAGAGACAGCGGCATCGCCTGCAGTGATTTACGACGGGCCCGGTCCGACTGATGGCTTCATGTTCCTCTTAATGAAACAGTAGGACGGGAGCAGCTCGCCACTTAGGAACAACATTTATCTGATGCCGATTTGAATACCTAGACAGATAACGTGTTCTAGTGCCTTGAACTACATTAATCTTTGTTTATATCGGCTGATGCAGATGCTGCGTGTCTTACGATATTTATGCGTCATTGCTTATTCCGTTCCTTCAATGGAACTTTCAGATTTCAAATAGCGATATTTCTTATTTCATTTTTATTTGTAAACACACGTGTCTGTCTGTAAAATGATAGACACATAATGAATAGGATGTCAAGTTCATTTTATCATTCCAAAACCTGTACACGAGCAAAGTAATAAACAACTTTATTTCAACACTTGCTCAGTTGCTACCGATGTAGCAGTAAGTCATTGATACTTCAATCAACCTTTTTGGTACAAAACATGCGTGTCAGTACATTTCATTCGTACGACGGTCCGTCGGTGGCTCCGTAATTTTCCGAATCATTAAATGTTGTCAGAGGCTCATAAAGACTCCCCACGTGGGTTTGCGCGCGCGCTTGTTTTTTGCTCGGTAGCACATTGTTCATCATTACGCGTTTATTATCTCTGTGGCCTTGGCCGTGAACGGTCGCGCGGAGGACGCGCAGCGCGTGGGCAAGCGGCCCGGACGCCTCGACCGTGATGCGAATTTCGGATCGAACACACAAAAAATGCATTGTACTCATGCGATTACTATACCAAAATATGTTCACTACGACAAAATATCGAACAAAAAATGTAATTTAAAAAATGAATTGCCCGAATGATAACCGCAGATGAGATTTCACCGAACAGTAATCTTAATTTTGCTGCTTCCATGGAAACGGAAGCGTGATCACGAAGATAGGAATCAAATGAGCCGATAATGAATGTCTCCGAGATTTATCACGTGCGTGTTAAATTCGAAGCTGCAGAATATGCAAAGCCCTCCCCCCCACTGCGGTCACCGGAGCGGAGCGACCACCATCAGGCTGCGATACAAACGGCGTGACAATGATGTCATCCTGTCAATGTTTAAAGTAAAAGTTCGTGACTGTCGCACACTTCCTTGACCAGAGGACGGTGTGAATACTCAAACTATGCGCTACCTTACAATGTCTTTAATGTTCAGCACAAAATGTATCCTTGTGGTCAAAGTCCTTTTTAATTCCGGAATGCCGCTTTGTACTCGTATCATGAGGTTTTCCCACACGGCTCTACTAGCATGTTGATTGTAAAAACAGTAGGTAATCTTAATACGGATTTGTAAACGACTTTTGATTTATTTTAAGCCATGTACCGACGTGAAATCCCATTTGTCACATTAAGTCTGTATCTCCGCCTCTACTCGAATTGTAACATTTATTATGTTTTTTTGCCAACAACCAGAAACTTCGTACGTATTGTGATTTGTGATATTATTTTAAATTCAGCTGTTCACTATAGTTCCGAATGAATTGTACGGAAAATTAAATTTTTGCATCTATGCATGTTTACTGTTCTATCTTAAATTAATACATCAAAATTCATTATAGTAAGAAGTAGTACTTGAAAACCATGGAAAGATATTGCTAGTATGATTTTATCACCGGTTCAGAAAGCCAATTTTACCGAGAAGTCTCCGGCAAGAAACTCGATAGTTACTCATTTGATCAGGATTCATTTTTGCGACACGTCCTTGGATCGCTATTAAAAGTTAGATTGGCTGTCAGTACTCTATTGGCGTTGTAATCCTGGCCATGTAGGTCAATTGCATTAATCGGCAGGTCGCCGGGCCGCCGCTTCGCAGACATCCGCCCTCCACTCGTGCGACACGTGCTGTCGCGTGCTCTTATGGACCTGGACCTTTTCAATCAATCTATAGAAAATATTTTTAATATTCAAGGTTTTTTTCACCCCGATTTCAGCAAGTTGAGTAACTAGTAAAAGGCCATAAATGGAAATACGAGTATAGCATCATCCAGTAAGTAGGATCCAATCAAAAACATAAATGTGAAATGAGAGCCAAGTTCAATATTATGATAATTGCCTTGGTTGTTGACTTCAACGACAAAAGAAGTGAGATCTAAATGGGTGCCAAGTTCGATGGTCAACCCTGAAATTTATTTATAAGTAACACTATAACATACCTATCATATCTTCTTATAACATAAGATAATGTATGGTGGTAGCCTATGAAGGTCTGTCTTGGCTAGTTTCTATAAACCTACCAACGTATTATTATGTTCGCTCGCTAGTTTCTACCAACAATCCAAATTTTCGGAATTATAAAATAAAAACCGACAAATACTTGTAGGCTTAGAACTTGCGACGGCTATAATTCATATATGAAAACTAGCCAAGACAGACCTTCATAGGCTACCACCATACATTATCTTATGTTATAAGAAGATATGATAGGTATGTTATAGTGTTACTTATAAATAAATTTCAGGGTTGACCATCGAACTTGGCACCCATTTAGATCTCACTTCTTTTGTCGTTGAAGTCAACAACCAAGGCAATTATCATAATATTGAACTTGGCTCTCATTTCACATTTATGTTTTTGATTGGATATCATTACTTTTTGTAAAAAAGTATATATCATCGTAAATATACTTAGAGCTCTGCCTTCCCCGGTATATAGGCGTGATTAGGCACTAATTAGGTATTTATGTTAAGCGTTCATAATAGAACCTAACCTAATTATTAAAAAATTGCCAGTTTTTTATTTTTTCCTTTGTAACCATGTAATTACCTATCTGCATACCAAATTTTAACTCTCTAGGTCATTTGGAACTGGGTTAGAATTTTGATCTGTCAGTCAGTCAATGATAAAAATGAGGATTTTTGGACATTAATATCTAAATAACTGTTTGAGATAAGCTTATGAAATTTAGAACACATATTTATCTCGCAAGTCACAATATATGAGCCTAATTTGATACGTTTATGTGGAATAGTTTTTGATTTATGAGGGGTTCAAAAGTGGTTCCAAATGGTTCGTGTAATATTACACACGGTGCGGCTCGCCAGTTCTGTTTCTTGAACTTGGCTTGACACGCTACCGCGTGTCTAGATACGACTAGGTCCTAGTGGGCGATGTTATACTTCCATTTATGGCTTTTTAACGCTCTGGCTCTGGCAAAAGATAAAGATCACTGATTACAAGTGTTGGTTAGATACGGAAAGGCGCAATGGTATGGATGCTTTAAATTTATATTAACCATATCCTTGTCCGGTTGTTTCTTGATATGTAATATTTTATAATTTTTAAAAATTAGATGCAAACTAAAAACTCCTTATTTCAAAAAGTGACATTACAAGTTATGTAACTTGATAAATAGCCTGAGCTTCATGCATCAATCGACCTAATGCATATTTGGATATAGACGATGCAATATTTAACAGACCAGATCAGTTACCTCATCGATGTTTGAACCAGGTAACTCCAGTTCACAAAGTTACAACATTTTATCCAACTACAGAAAACCCATTGGCGAATCAACGTAAACCGAATGAAAATTATACAGAGAAAAACTTTTTACTTAATAGCACTTGTCAAACTACGTTTAAATTCTTTATGTGTTATTAAAAGATTATAGCTCTGTCATGATATCTTCATCAAAAGTAATATCACGGAGTATGATGTTAAAACGATTTTAATATTACGTTACGCGCCATGCGAAAATACGAATTTTATGATGTCGTCCACTTTAAGATAATAATCGCCGCAGGAGGTCAATGCACTGATCTCCGAAAGATATAGCAATCCCGGGAGATTTATAGCGTGCTGTGTATTTCAGGTAGTTGCTCATAATCGTCCTTCGCAGAGGCATCTTCTGATGGCGGAAATAAATTCCTAGAACGCGTCGCATGCAGCCAGATGGTGCCTCGACATAGATGGAAGATTTTACGAACGAACGTATCGACTATTTGCTATCAATGAAATAGATAGAATAGTTTGTGCAATGAAACTATTGAACACCAGCTGTAAATGATTTACTTTGTAGATACTAGCTCATTTTTACAGAACATCCCCTCATGCTAACAAAGCAGGATTTATTTGATTCGGTCTTAAAGTCATTTCGCCGTCCCTGTGAATATCAGATGCATGTTTTTGATGTGTAGAATGTAAACGAGAGGATTTCAAAAGAATTGCAAGTAAATAAAGTCAATTTATGGTTTTTATAGTGCTTATAAATGATAATGAAATACTTATTTCGCCTTATTAACACCCGAAACACGCAGATGGAAATGACAACTCGTATATTCACTTATAATACAAAAATAAAGCCGATGAGTTGTAAACGCAGCCGATCACGTACACGTACCCGGTGCGTATTCGATGCACGGAAAAAAACATATCCAACAATAAGAAACTAACAAAAATACTGTGGGACTTTCGTCCCATAAGTTATACCACTAAATCAATAGCATGTTCAATCAATCGCTCACAATGCGACTGTTATTGCTGTAACAATTTCAGCGAAGACTTAAAGTACGCTGTTAACATAATACAACATAATAATAGCACATAAACACACAATTGTTTAACATAACACATTGAACATGTAGGCAGACGCAAGCGCAATATGTGAAGGCGAATAGTTTTTGCTCTAGAATGTGATGCAACAGGCCTGCATACCGGTTTTGGCGCGGCTCCCCACTGTCTGGCTAAGGCGCTATAGTCAATGGACTGAAAATGCTTTGCATGGAATTGATTAACCCCATGGCCTCTCCGCATTTGGCACTTATCTTTATTATTATCGCTATTTAATAAACCACGCATGTGTATTTTACAGTCTTTACACCTTTTGAATTCAAAATTAACATCGTCCTTTAAACAATTTTATTATCTTGCACAGTTATGTGCATAAAATTTTCGTACTATATTAATTCTCAAAGAGATTCGTTGAATTCAGAAATTGTACATGTGTTTAACATATCCAGAAAATTAGCACAAGCCTACGATTAGCTTGTTTTAGTTAAGTATCTATTAAGATACAAGGAACGGTCGGTAATTGACTTCGCTAGCCTTTAAAAGCAACTTTTAATGGTTGTTTTGGTTACCGGAGCGTCATTTAAATGAGAACTTTAAGTGACTCAATCGGATAAACACTTGAATCGCATTATTTGAGAGCATTTTTCATGCAGATGGCATCTCGGATAAAGGAGCTCCTGTTTCGCGAATGTCAACTCGTATAAGACAAGGGGGCGTTCTCACGGTGGCTCCCGGGAGATGAGCGGAGAAAGCCTTATCTAATGTATCGGAGCTCGAACAATGTGAGGAGCGTGTCGATGCTTATCACCTGCCTATACAATGTGCACTGCCGCTGCCGCCCCGACTTTCACTCGCCGGCTGCCGTCAGGCTCTAACACCTTGTTTGTGCTCGTCTTGTCTTGTTAGCGGTGTCGGAACTTGTGACAAAACACAAGTGATTTGTGAAAGTAGTTAACTATACTATTTTTATGCATACTACTATCGATTCATGTGGTTGCTAGCTACATTGTATGTTGATATTATAAAATATGTTTTTTTTTATCCCTTCATTCTCTCTCTATTTCCTCATTGCAAAGTATGCACCTGAGAATGTATAAACTATCTAAATATATCGAATTCATTTATATTCTACAAATACCCCACAACAACTATTTCCTAGCAAAGCTTACTTTATGATACATCTTCAAGTGAACGACCTCAGTTTTTTCGTTGTTTACCTGAAAATATGTAAAGGAAGTCGCTCCCAAAGAAGACAAGAGTGTCGCTTTAATATTCAATAACCGAGGTATAAACGCATTGTTTGCGCGGCGGCCGCGGGGCGGCGCGCGCGCACCGCGGCCCGTCGTGATTTAGGGCTCCGGTCCGGCCCACGGTCCTAATTACAAAGTGTAATGAGGTGACGGCGCGACGCCCGCGCGCTTCACGCCTCTGCCCTGCGCCCAACATAATAGATCAGTCTGCGGTGCAACCCTAAATGAGATCTGACAGAAAACCCTTTAGGACCAAATATACAATACCTTTATGATTACCAATCCCTATACTTCCAGATATACAATTCGTAAGATCATTATATAAGTATGATCTACATGCAAACCCATTACCTACCTAAGATCCTACCTACACAAGTTACCTACGTAATTATTTTTTTTAATTGACTTTAGTTGTCCCTGATCAAATTACTAATATGCATGAAAAAGTATCTGAATTGAAAAAATATACATTGAATATTCCGATACGGAATATTTCTTATACATATTTGAAACATAATATGCCACCAATTGTAGGAAACTCTAGAACCGACTCTACATGGTTACTTTGTCATTTCTTGACTAGATCTTATTATGTAACTCGGATCTATTCAAATTGAGTTTTTGTCGACCGTCTCGACAGATACGAGAAAAATCCTCCAAGTAGACTTTATTCCATAAATTAGTGTCAAGAAATAATGAAATGTCGATACATTATTTTATTAGCTTACCAGGCGCTTTATATTACTTGTATGCAGAGCAGTCCAAAGTTCGAGTCCATGAAACGTGATGTACTATTGTACTCTGTACCCTGTTAGTAACACCTCGTAATCATTTGCTGCTTGTTGCTCGCTGAGCAGTTTTTCAAGTACAGTTATATTATTAAACGTTTTATTTCACTAGCAGTTTGATCATGATGCGTAATTTTTTGTGGTACTCGTGAACCTGCCAACTACCTTACCTTATTAAGTTATCAAATATGATGTATCACATCATTTTCAATTTAATCTTTATGATGGATTATGGTGACATGATTTAAAGATTATTTATGATTAATTACTAACCCCATAAAATAATGTCTTTGTTATTTATCGTAATGAAACGAAAACTCAGCAGATGATTAATCAATGTGGCGTTGTGATTATAATCTGTGTAATAAACAACTTGATACATAACATAATGTTCAAGGGGTTTTCGTTGAGTCGTTGTTTAATTATTTAATTTCACCAGGAATGATTTGCTTAATTTAATATAGATAATATCAATACACAGATGGTATTTCCATTTAAAAGTTTTAAGAAATCCGGTCTTCACAAGGAGAGATTTCATAAAAAGGAATGTCGAAATAAATTTTCGAAACTATCGCCTATCAAGTGCCCACGCGTTTTTATCCAAACATTATTGCTGTAGCGAGCGATTATAAAAAAAAATGGCCAATTTCTTCACCGGTAATTGTTGTAACGCTCATTTCGGACTGTTCGCGCCCTGACGTCACCGAGGTTTTGTTCATCGTGCGTTTTTTGCCCGTCTCGTCATTAAGTTTTTACCGTGGCTGTGTTTGCGAATGCGGTTCCAATACCGTTGCGGACTCGCCGTTGCTACGGGAGACCTCAGGGCGCCTCATCCAACTCCATCGGATTCATGTCTTGCATACCTACTTACCTACGCCCAACGGAACAATAGACCATAGTTTTTTCGGCTCATGCCAATGTAAATCGGAAACGAGGTATTTGGATACCGATAATTTTGTAGATATAAACATGGTTGGAGCTTGGTGTTTGTCTAATTTGAAAGAGCATGATTTCGCATTGTTATTTACCTAAATATTAAAATACGTACGATTCAACTGACAACAAATAAAAGGTGCGTTTACAAATTGCGGAAATAGTAATTTTAAGTTTATGAATATAATTAAACATTATCAGACTGAGGCAAGATATACCTATAGAAACATTGAACGACTGCATAAATGTATTAACGTTATGTTTCATTTGTTACAGTTACTGCCACCCTACCGCCACAGAGGCCTTGGATACCTTTGACACGACCAAACAGGACTCGTCCGACATGTAAGTAACATTCATCATTATCATTATTCATTATTTTTAATATTTATGCATAAGTACGTCTCGAATAGCAAAAAGTACCCTTCTCTTCATACGAGTTTGATAGAACATAAAAACTAGTGTCCCATCGAATCCATCAACTCATGTTTTGACAGCCTTACAAAACCTTCCTATTAAAATCTTAACTATTACATTAGCCGATTAAATCTTTTTAATTAGAAGGTGCCGAGACTAATAAAAAAAAAATCTAAATTGTTATTTCCAAATTAAAAGATGATTATCTGTTCGCACCTTTTTGCACGGCATGTAACACGATCTGGTCCGCACTATGTTATTCAACGTTGATAACAAAAAGCCGGGCGCAGAAGAGGTCATTAATAAAGTGTCATAGAGGCGCGTATGGGCGCGGCGCGCGCTGCTCGTCTCATAAATAACCGAGACCGCCCCACCATTGCAACGGTAATGTAGCCAGCCGTGGGAGACCTGGGCTGCTCCTTGGATCCCGGAAGATGCTGGAAGATAGAATATATGCCTCTAGAATTGGTATTTCATCTGATGGTGGTCAGCAAAATGTAGAGACAGTGACATCTTAATTTCAAGTATGTAATTCGAATAAAACAAAATACTCTTCTATAGATCACTCGGTAGCCGGTACCTAACAGGATTCAGAGATGTACCGAATATTATGGATGTATAATGCCTCTAAAAGTTTTGTAAACTTGACTCCGTCGGTTTTGCTCCAGACCCCTCCACTAATGTCCAAAAGAACGTCTTCATCCTTTGTGAAGATCTAAAACGCTCCTTGATCCGTCTTGAACCCAAGTATCGTTTGATGTAAATATCATAAACAGGGCTTGTGTGTTTTTGGTCAGTGTTTCCACTCAATTGTTTTGGTTGTAAATTGTTGACCCACTTTAGTTTGTTTGAAGTATTAATATAATAAGTTACACAATAGATGTTGTTTATGTTATCCACAACAACAAACAGAAAGTTTTAATTGATTTCCTATTTGATTATAAATACAGAGTTAACCAGTATTAGTAGTTCAGAACATATATTACGTAATTTCTTTCTTTGGCATTTATTGCAACTACACAAATGTTATTATAGCATGTTGATTGTCTTAATGAGAATCCAACAACACCCTGAGCCAGCTTGCAGGCTTGCAATGTTTCACTAGAACCCGTTACACACTTAACAGGCTTTGACATTTGAATAATTTGATAAGGTGGAGCTTCCTCGTCGCTGCGTGCCCATGTTTATTACTACAGCCGCCTTAAATTACTACATCTAACGAGATATGGCCCTCCTCTCGATTTGCGTGACTTACGTTCCCCTTCTCTTTCAAGAGATTACGCGAATGCATGCCCATAATACCCGACAGCAGATCAAAGATCTTTCTAACCTCCAGTATTTACCTACCTGTGCCCCGCTGCGTCATGTATAAGGAAGAACAAGCCATTTCGTGGCTTTTTTAGTCCGCTTCGGTAAGCAACTGGTCGGGTACGATCCTTTTTTAGCTGAATCGATTAACGAGAGATGTAAATTTAATTCTGTATCGTGAAATTGTGTCACAGACGCACGAATTAAACATTGCCTTGATAAACGCTGCACAAGATCCCATGCAATACGCGAACGTGTTTGGGCGTCGTAAACCAGAATAGGGAGGAGAACACATATTGTTTTGCATATTCAATTGATTTGGATGTTAATTAATAGCACGTTGGTAAGTGTAACAGCATTAGTCATTTCTGTGCATATATCATTAGTTTCGACGTTTAAATTCTGGTTCCCGTCACGCGTTCCCAGCGAGAATTATTTCGCTGGCCAGACGCACGACGCGGCCAATTTACATAAATCAAACCAGACACTCGGTACGGGAGGGACCTTACACCTATCTCTAAATAATTAAATTCTAGCTTCAATACTCGAGCTCGTACAACAGGTATTGAAATTTCTCACGGCGCGACGTCGCCGTTCCGGTCATTTTTGCTGGCATTTGTAGAACTTCATCGAGCACCCTCGACCTCCTTTGTTACGTGGTTGACAAAAAATTGGAGACACAAATCGGCTGACAAGGAAGCGCTTGTACGGCTGCCAATGATCCAGTCGATCGCACTTATCCGTGCCCACGGTCATGTGGTGCAGGAAGAGAGGAAATGCCCTTCGTCTCGCCATCCGCGGACGAACAATGCACAATGAGACATTGGCTGCGACCTCATTGCATCCGTGAACTTTCAGTCAGGACTTACTAATTTCGTGTGGTAGTACACGGGTCGATTGCACCACAACCATTGAAAGAGAGTTGTGCAGCGATCGTGAATATTACATACAACATACTTACTGATGCTATAGTTTGTCCAACAATCATTGATGTTGTTTATATTTTTAATTGCTCTACATGTAATAATAAGAGATAATAATCAAAATGTCAACTTAGACATTTTATAGACGACTTATCATGATAAACTCTTTGTGGTATAACCATTGGTTAGGTCCACAAAGAGTTGAGGTTAGTAACCAATGTTGAGTTCAATCTCAATCTTTATTTCCATCATGTTTGCCTACTATTCTCGGTTTATACATCTTTTTATTTATGTTATAGTATTGTGTTTATATTAAATATTCCTCACATAAATTACAACATTGCTTTATATAACAAAACTGTAGTAGTAGATCACAGTAGAATCTGAGCGAATTCAGTAGTTGTTCGGTGCGATGCGAGCTGCGTTGGTCCGAGGCCGGGCATTAATCATCGCGCGGCGCGGTGTCGCGCTGTGCCCCGCTATTGTCAACCTGAGTTATGTACGCGGCCCTTCAGGAATTACATGTTTCCAATTCGGATATTATTCGTGTTTGATATATTAAATCAATATGGAAGTTGTTCTCCTGTGCGTACACATAAATCTGTGAATGAATAGGAATTTGCGAGAGAACTGTAAAAGTATTTTTACTGGTATATCCACTTATAGTATACCGATTTAATTTAATTTAATTTATTTATTTTTGGGAAACATACAATTACACTAAGCACATAAAGATAGAAAATACATAAATTGCACATAAATCAGTGAAGTTTCCACCGTTAATAAAACGATTACCGATAAAACGATTTGCGATCAATACCGATTATTTAAGTTTGATAGAATTTTCTATATGAGAGACGGGAAAGCTTTGTAGGTGTTTGATAAGTAGTAAACCCTGCGTGTGCCATATAGGCTACTAAGTGACTGTTGATGACTCACAGCGATCGTGATCAAATAACCTGAAACTCGTGAAGTGATATGCGCTTTAAAATGTATCTACACACAGTATAGAGCAAAGGCAGAGGTGGTGGTAGTGGAGGTTTACGAGCTCGAGTATTGAAGTAAGAATTTATTTATTTAGAGATAGGTGTAAAGTCCTTCCCGTACCGAATGTCTGGTTTGATTTATGTTAATTGGCCGTGTATATAGCTAGATATTAAACGTTTAAGACGACTTACGACTACATACTTTCAATCCCAGAAACACAATAATCGGAAATCTTTCTTTCTTAGCAGTTAATGTTTCATAATTAAGCCGCAATAAATATACATACTAACTTATCCGTTATCATATAAATACGTTTGAAATTAATTGCGTCGAAGGAAAATTGCAATCCAGCCTTACTGTTTCATGTTTACGCAACTGGGCCCAAATAACCACAAATTACCGACAAAAATGTCAAGGCGCAACACTTTGTAGGGTCGCGGACGCGGGTAATGCTCCGTGCTACAAAGCACCGGCGGCATTTTACACGACTCAAATAGCTTGTAAACGATATACAATAGATAAAATTGTTGTGATTTTCATCGTTCCAATTTTAGAATAGTTCTTTATCGAAAGGTTACCTACATTAAGTATCAAGTATTGTGATATACTTAAGTAGGTCTTTTATTTGATAAAATACAATTAGATACAAAAAACTGGAGCAAACTTTGTTGTCTAGTAACTAATACCTACGTTTTGATGTTCTACTAATCTACAATTTTTAAGGCGTAATAGAACAACTGTACTTGGATAAATATTTTTCATAAGGAGACGAAATTGATGGCGTGCCAGAAGTGTTAACCAAAAAGTATGTTTACTACAAGATCTTAATTATATGCCAACTTTACGTAAACAAACATCTAGAAGCATAATATAAACAAAGCGGCCAGTGATAACAAATGACTTATTATCTCGCGGCACAAATGTATTTAAAGTAATGTATGCGAGAGTGCGCGATTTGTCTGCACGTGTCGTTCCCGTAGGCCCACGTAATGGCGTCGCCAATAAACATTGCCGAGCACCTCCCCCTATTATATTCAGATGAGACACCATAACCATCGCTTTATTTCTTTTGTCCGACCGGTAAACGGTGAAGTAAGTTGTTCTAGCAAATACATCGGCTTTCTGCGCAACACAACGCGGAATCTGTATAACTTAAAGACTCTGTCTATTACATAAATATAAAATGAAGCAAGGTTAAATGTTTGCCTTTTCCTTGCGCTAACTCTTAAGTGTAAGCAGTTGTTATAGTTGTTTCATAAATAATCGACATTTTGATATTTTGTATAAGGTCGCTTAATCTCTTTGAACTTTCATTAAAACCATATGCCGTTTATATCGCTCGGTATCTGTAAATCTGCTTGTGTAATAATATATTTCAAACCGTATAAAGTCATCCTATCAATCAATACGTAACCGAGACAGAAGCAAGTAATGACAATATTGATGTTTGTTGCCGAATAATAGATTAATTATACAATGGCAGAACACAAATGTATGAGTTTGTTTATAGAGCGTTATTGTTTCATAACATAACTCTGATAGGGCTTGTTATTTCGTGATGTGTGTCGGAGATATCTATTCGGTATGTAGGTCCCGTTGTCATTTGATGCTTCGTCGAGCTCCAAAATGTTTAATGCACTCTGTACCGGGGCATATCATGTTGCCTTAAAAGTACAGGCGCAGGCTGAACAGATGTCGGCTCTCACACGACCGGCGCCGCGCTGCCGAGCCTTCCATGTACAACGTAATGACTCCATTCGCTGCAATTATAGACTTTCTTATGCAAATTATCGTGAACTCGACAGCCTGCTTTCTAGGCCCTTCCAACGTTACTGATACCAGATATTTTATTGCGAACCCCCGGCCAACTACGTATAATACTGCAATAAATGTTACTCGTTGAAAGCAGTTACTGTCTGCGGAGAACAAAAATCCATTCAACGATTCCATTAGCTGAAGGTTAAATCTATGTAGAGGACTACAAACGACAGTCTGCGATGTTACATTTCAACTTCCACTAACTACGTCTTGTTAGCACCTTTTGAGAGTCCTTACGTCATATTGTCGATTATACCACCGGTCTCCGGGCGAACGTGATCTAATGAGCTCTTTACAACGCCAATCCAGATGGAAATGTTCACGTATTTAAATCGACTTTAATGAGTTCTGTTCCGTCCGCAAAAAACGACCTGCCTCGAACGATCACGAATTGTATTGATATTAGAAATCATAACGCGAGCGTGACCGACCACCCTAACGGTATTAATAATAATTGCCCGGCTGATCGAGCCTGCCACGGCCATCTTTGTAGCGAGTTCGCTTTTTGATGGGTTCATATGGCATCTGCGGGAAGTAATAACGCCAGTAATGTCCCAACATTACGTAGGACGCGGCAAATGCAGACAAAAACCGGTGCGTTGCGGTGCAGCTCGATCAAGGTAGATAGGTACATGCATGCAGGCGGTGTGACATGCTTCACCAGCGCGACATCCGTCGACACGCCTTTTCCGATTGCTCCTTTTTACAGCCACGCAACGCTTTTAAACAAACCTACCATACATTGTGCGACATATCTGATGCACCCACACAGTTGTCCTTAAAATGCACAACATTTAAAAACAATGGTCATGTCGATCAAAAAAATACTAGTGTCACCTTCCCCCATTGTTCGCAACTCGGACACGTACTATTTCATCATCGCTGTCGAATAATTCGGAATGAAGACACGCGCTCCGGCCACATGTTCGACAACATTGGTTATCATTTATGTCGCTGTGAGCTTTCGCCCGGGCTCGCCCGCGGAGCCTTAAACAACTGGTGATTACCGATGCGCGCATTGTTCGCGCGCTTGGCATGGACGCCGCGTCTCGTGCGGCGCATCGGGCATACAATGGACGTATTTGAAGCACGTGCTCCGGCCGTATTGATCGACGCCCGCCTGTCGCCAGGTGCCTCGCGGATCAGCGAGCGCCCGCGCACTCGCCGATCGTTATCAATTTGTCCGCTGTACAGCCAGCGTCCAACCTCACAGCATTGTCTTGTCCTTTCAGACGTCATTTGCCCGTCAGCGCTACTTTGTCTCGCAACCTCCGCTATGCCTCTTTGTCTGTTGATAGGCTGAGATTCAGGCCGATTAAAATCTAGATAATTGCATCGCCAAGGTCTTCCACGAACTCGACATTTAGACGGTAGACTCTCATCCTTAGACTCGCGTACCTTTGATCAGCATAATGAGAACAGTGCGCGTTCGCATAAATACGAGATAATGGCATGGAGCGTGAGAGAGCACGATCGTGCCACGTTTACGTAATAAGTGGCATGTGGAAGTGCCTCGCATCGCTGTCCTGACGCGGACCCTCGAATCGCCCAATTTCCCCACTTGAACCGCCTGTGTCTAACGTTTATCTCTATTATTCCAATTGCATCTTTGCCTCGGCTGTTGTATGACTTTATTTAGGTTTGCGCTCCGCAATAAGCTGTTGTCTATACCTTATTGTTCGCAAACGCTTACACATGTCCCTAGTCAACGGTGCAGCCTAATGCACACATCACGTTTGGCTCGAGGGTTGGCGCGAATGACGGGGCCGCTAAACGGACAATTTTCCGTCTACAGTATAATGGAAAATAGTTGTGGAAAGGCGACGTCAATGCGCTGCAGGCCGCGGCAGCGGGTCGCTGCTCAGGCTCCGCAGATATCTGTGATTAGAAAAACAAAAGCCATTGTGTCGCGTGCCTGACGCATGTGGAACGTAATACGAGTCTCGTTTTAATTGGAACATTTTTTATCTGACACGCGACGTGTCCCGACCGACTGGGACAAAGCGATAGCGTCAGCTAATTGGCGTCTATGGCACGCTTGACATGGAACTGTGAGATAAATCGAAACAATCGCATAGAAACTCCGGTTGATGTAAATGCTCTATTCATAAAACGATTTCTCTTTCAGGTATTAATAGATTTAGAGCCGCATTTCTGCGTACATAGAAATGTACCCTTTGATTTAAAGCAGGCTGCTGCTTTATTGCTCCTGGTGCCATTAATTATCCGACGACTTACTCGAAATAGACTTTGACCGCCGGGTTCTATATCGGACATCTTGCTTAATTTTCTTATTCGGAGTTTAGTTCGGATTCAATAATGCACTTTAGCACTTTGCCCTTAGGTTCAAGATGAGTTGTGTTTAGTTTGTAGAAAGGTTTTTGGCTCTGAAAGGTTTAAACAAGATTATAATCTCTTATCCTCGCTGTAAGATTAGGGTCGCATTGTGTTGTCCAACAAAGGGAAATACAGGCGTGGAGGATTCTGCATTAGTTGATGAAAGTATTTCGTTTGTGTTTCAGGCATCTTCACAGTGATGTGCTACAACGTGCTGTGCGACAAGTACGCCACGCGACAGATGTACGGCTACTGCCCCAGCTGGGCGCTGGAGTGGGACTACAGGAAGAAGGGCATCCTGGACGAAATCAGACATTACTCCGCAGACATCATTAGTTTACAGGTGCGTATCGTTAAGTTAAGTTGACTGCCTCGTTGGTCTATTGGTAGCAAATGCTGACTTTGAACGGAGAAGTCCCCGTGCCAGGTGTCGGGCAAAATTTGTGTGAGTTTTTCTGTTAAGAAATCACTCAGCCCGGAGTCAGGAAGTTGGCGGATGCACGCCCGTGCCTCGGAAAGCACGTTAAGCCGGTAGTCCTGCGCCTAATCTCTCATCGGTCATGTCGGATTGGCGTCTCACCGAACTATGAGAGTAAGGAAGCAGAGAATGAACTTGTGTTTGCGCGTACATTTGTGCACTATAATAATATATATGCCCTACGCAGTTGGCTGATCTCATTGAGATCCGCCGCCATTGCCGAAATCGGTCGGAAGCCTTATTTTATATTTTTATCGTTTAGTCTCTATATTTGCTTTGCAAACGTTTTTAAACTAATTGGACTGTAATTTTGCCGCAACCGCAAAGTTATCCTTAACAACAAAATTACACATGTCAGTACTCAAATTTGGATCAATATAATAATATGAAGTAACTGTCTTTATTTTAAAACAGGTCATAAATGAATAATCGACCAAAGCTTTAAATTGGATTTGTGACCTTTTAAATCAGACAAATTACCGGTAATTGCAATATAATGAACAGCGTGATTGCCTACTTGCAATGTGTAAATGTCAACGATATCATTAATAGAAACTTGATTATCATTTCATTCTTTATGTTCGCTTTATTGTAGTGTCTAATTAGGGGAGAAAAGTAAAGTCCCGTTGTGGTGTCGCGCTGAAAAAGCAACTGTTTTTTTTAGCTAATTTCCTAAAATTGTATGGTTTCAGGAAGTGGAAACGGATCAGTTTTACAATTTTTTCCTGCCAGAGCTGAAACAGGACGGATACGACGGCATTTTTTCGCCGAAGTCGCGCGCGAAAACAATGTCGGAATCTGAGAGGAAATACGTCGATGGATGCGCCATCTTCTTTAGATCTGCCAAGTGAGTCTATTGTTGTTGTTTACATAGTTTAGAATCGAAGGTTGGTTACAACATAATTTATTAACATACGTAAAAAGTGAAGTTATTCATTTTTTTCTTTACATCTCTGATCGCATTTTATGTGTATGGGCCCTCCTAAGAAATCTAAGTCCTGTGTTACGGGTCATCAGAAGGGTCTGGTTAGACTTCTTAGATTAGAACATACATGCTACCTGTCTGCTGTATTGAATGACAATTTCTTTTTTTCTAAATGATGTAATTTATAACAAATTCCATTCCTTTTTACCGCCAGCTTTTAATTATCAAAATAATTTTCTTAAACAGTTCTAAACGTCAAATATGTAAATTTTTCAGGTTCGCATTAGTAAAAGAGCACCTAATAGAATTTAACCAATTGGCGATGGCGAACAGTGAAGGATCAGATAACATGTTAAATCGCGTCATGCCCAAGGACAATATCGGTCTAGCAGCTTTGTTAAAAACGAAAGAAGCCGCTTGGGAAAACGGTAAGAAACTAATTAATTTCTTAAAAGTGTAAACTAAAAAAAAATTTTGCTCTTTCGCTTTGAGTTAGAACTTCTGAACTTTTGAATACATATTTATATGTTGTACATTGCAAAATATAGTAATTTTTCGGATTACCATATGTGTTTACAAGCGTTTTTTGATAAATGGAATGCAATAAATGGGAAAGCAATAATTGATTGAATATTTTATAATCACCATTTTGCATCCAGTATATTATTATAATACGCAACGCATAGTTTCGAATGGGAACGCCAATATTTATGAAACAAAAGATATTTCAGGTTTGCCAACCGACACGTCGATGCTGGGCCAGCCGATCCTGGTGTGCACCGCGCACATCCACTGGGACCCGGAGTTCTGCGACGTGAAGCTGATCCAGACGATGATGCTGAGCAACGAGCTGCGCACGATCCTGGACGACTCGGCGCGCACGCTGCGCGTGTCCGGCCAGAGGGACAACGTGCAGCTGCTGCTGTGCGGCGACTTCAACTCGCTGCCCGACAGCGGTACGTATAGTGTGTGACGCGTAGATGGTCAGACCGGAATGCTGAGCAACGAGCTGCGCACGATCCTGGACGACTCGGCGCGCACGCTGCGCGTGTCCGGCCAGAGGGACAACGTGCAGCTGCTGCTGTGCGGCGACTTCAACTCGCTGCCCGACAGCGGTACGTATAGTGTGTGACGCGTAGATGGTCAGACCGGAATGCTGAGCAACGAGCTGCGCACGATCCTGGACGACTCGGCGCGCACGCTGCGCGTGTCCGGCCAGAGGGACAACGTGCAGCTGCTGCTGTGCGGCGACTTCAACTCGCTGCCCGACAGCGGTACGTATAGTGTGTGACGCGTAGATGGTCAGACCGGAATGCTGAGCAACGAGCTGCGCACGATCCTGGACGACTCGGCGCGCACGCTGCGCGTGTCCGGCCAGAGGGACAACGTGCAGCTGCTGCTGTGCGGCGACTTCAACTCGCTGCCCGACAGCGGTACGTATAGTGTGTGACGCGTAGATGGTCAGACCGGAATGCTGAGCAACGAGCTGCGCACGATCCTGGACGACTCGGCGCGCACGCTGCGCGTGTCCGGCCAGAGGGACAACGTGCAGCTGCTGCTGTGCGGCGACTTCAACTCGCTGCCCGACAGCGGTACGTATAGTGTGTGACGCGTAGATGGTCAGACCGGAATGCTGAGCAACGAGCTGCGCACGATCCTGGACGACTCGGCGCGCACGCTGCGCGTGTCCGGCCAGAGGGACAACGTGCAGCTGCTGCTGTGCGGCGACTTCAACTCGCTGCCCGACAGCGGTACGTATAGTGTGTGACGCGTAGATGGTCAGACCGGAATGCTGAGCAACGAGCTGCGCACGATCCTGGACGACTCGGCGCGCACGCTGCGCGTGTCCGGCCAGAGGGACAACGTGCAGCTGCTGCTGTGCGGCGACTTCAACTCGCTGCCCGACAGCGGTGAGTAGTGTGACGGAGCAGTGCAGCCGGTCGGACCGAGATGCTGAGCGACGAGCTACGCTCCAGCCTAGACAGTGTGATATATATATCTCACAAACCTATCGGACAAAGCTGTTAGCTATTACCATTACAATATTTTAATCCCCTCTTAATAAGGTCCAAAACCAAAGAAAAATGTAAGCGACATACTAGAAGATTATAATCTCCAGTGTAGTTTCAATCAAAGAAAATATATTAAAAAGTAAGATTTTAAGAATATGAATGAAGAAAAAAATGTGACACATTTTTAGTCAAGATTTTTGGCGTCACCAGCCGAACGCAATCGCGTTATTGTTGTTTTCGATTTACTGCGTCTTCGATTAACTTGGGATTTTAAAAGCAGTCCTCATCAGTGTATACCTCACCGAGCGGCGACTAGCCTACCCTAAACTACTTTCAATCAGTATTACAGCATTTTGATTCTTATTCGCAGGTGTGGTAGAGTTCTTATCGGCGGGTCGCGTGTCGTCGGAGCACCGCGACTTCAAGGAGCTCGGGTACGCGACGTCGCTGCGGCGCATGCCCGGCTCCGAGCACGAGTTCACGCACAACTTCAAGCTGGCCTCCGCCTACAGCGAAGACATTATGCCCTACACTAACTACACGTGAGTATCTGGTGTAGTAGTGAGTATATAGGTCGTATTTACTGCCTCGTTGGTCTATATTTGTGGCAAGTGCCTTTTCCTAACTGACTACGATATTGACTCGATGAAGCAGCCTTGTCAACATCACTGAACTTACGGGGGAACGGATGGCTCTCACCACTAGGTGGCAAGTGCCGCGTATAGTCCTCAATATGAGTCGGTGGGGTCCAAACATGTGTGCGGTTTACTTTTAACACATTACTTGAAGTTGGCATGCATCCGCACGCATTGCACGCCGCTGCTGGTCATCCGCCTGATCTATCATGGTCTAATCTAATAAGCAATTATTTGCCAGGTGACGAGAAGTTAAGTTAAGTAGTGAGTTGGGAGATTCTACCCGCATAACGAAATAAATTACTGTAATAGTGCATTTTCGATATCGAATTTTTTGGGATACTTTTTATACTGCAAGTTTATGCCCGATTTTAGTACTACTGAGTATTTTAGACCTTCTCATCCTAATCAGTAAGAGAACGTAAATTTATTTTGTTGCCAGGCGAAATTTATTATAGCTTGTAATGCCTTGCTAATGACAGGCGTGGTTTAGCCAATTAATATGTGCGAACGAAATTTGTTTCGGCAAATGAACGGATACGGTATGTTATCAGCATACGTACCTGTTAATTATTTCTTTTTGAAATTACCCTGTTAATTGCTTAATTTTTCTCCGTTTGTATTTCAACTTCAAGGTTCTAATTACGTTAAAGTTTTGACTGCCTACGTAACCAAATCAATTAACAAAGAGGAACGCCACGCGTCTTTAATACCACTACCGTTAAAGTGAAAAATCAAGTCGGGTAAAGATATTAAGATGATAAACGTGTCAAAACGTGTCAATGTAGGAATGTTGGCATGTAGCCTATTTAACACAACCCTGATTAATATTTTTAATCTACCTTTTAAGTCTAATAATATTATGTTTTTCGTTTCAGATTTGACTTCAAGGGTATAATCGACTACATATTCTACAGTAAACAGACAATGACGCCCCTCGGGCTGCTAGGGCCGCTCTCGCAGGAGTGGTTCCGGGAACACAAGGTCGTCGGCTGCCCACATCCTCACATACCTTCAGGTGATTAATTAATGATATTGTTTTCTAACTTTTCTGCCTTAATTATGCAAACCTTAATCATAGATGCTGGAGTGGAAGGGTTTCATGCATGACAACTTCTGGGCTTGCGGGGCGCAGAAGGGGAGTGCTCGATCAGACGTTCAATCAAACGTCTTTCACTGTCACTAGGCGACTGACTGATTGGTCGTTACCCTTCCGTGTGGTTCTTTACATTAGCATCATTTATAAATGTTTGAATACATATTAATAATCGCGTAGGTTACAGTGACAGAGCATACATTTTCCGAATATGAACGGTAGAAAGAAGTCGTACGTAAGATACCTTGACATGATACAACGTACTAATCAACGATCTCTCGTTCCTAGATCACTTCCCGCTGCTGGTGGAGCTGGAGATGTCCCCGGGCGCGGCGGGCAGCAGCAACGGGCTCATCGGCGGCCGCAGGTAGCACCCGCCGCGCCCCGCGCGCCGCGCCGCCCGCGTGCGCGCCCGCGCCGCGCCCTGACCGCCCGAGCTACGCGCTACGTGCTACGGCGCCTAGACGCCTAGGCGCTACGAGCCGCCCGCACCCGCCGCGCCTCCCGCGACTAGTGACAGTGTTGAACACCTTTACAGATGCAAGCAGGATGTGCGCTCGTGACCATACAAGGAAAACAAACTCTGAACTCTGGAAGCGCGACCGACCCGGGCGGATGGACACTTGCGCCTGAATACTGATAGGTACGATGTACTCGATTTCCACTTAGAAGATTTTCGTAATTGAGAATTTCGAGTATTTTCACAATTCGGAACCTAATTGGAAGTCAGATATTATATAATCGTTTCAGTATTCACATAAATTTGGCTTCGAGTGTTCCACCGCGCTCGTCTGTCGCGTCCTTTGTGAAAATATAAACTGTCGCTGTTAAGCAAATACATATAAAATTCAAAACAATATTGATGTGGAATATATATAACTTTCTATAACGTTCGAACTGCGTAGGCGCACCACGAAATGGAGTATGGGCGTACGCGACTACGTTTCTACTGAACGGCGATTTCCAAATTAGTGCTATTTTTTCAAATGTTGCTAATACGATTTCTTAGTCTCTATGGCACAAATTTTACTATCTGACTGACCTTTCTCAAATTTAATGTAGTTTTTGATAACTTCAAAATGTACTTTTTATGAAAGTTAATGTAACCATCGGGCCAATTTTATAATGAAATCGTGTTTTTGAAATCGTAGGGGCCTACGTACATACCGCGATCGCGCCTACGTAGTTTATCTGCTACAGATGCAGTCTGTAGACGCAACATTAGACAATTTTATATAGATATATATATAAATATATAGTCAAATTGGCAACAGAGCTTGTCCACTTTTAAAATGTTGTAGTGATCGAATGAACATCGGTTTCCTAATATACTCGTAGAACAACTGTATTGTATTCAGCTCTAACGAAACCCGAACGCCAATCATATTATTACATGCATGACTTTCAGTTTAACTAGATTCATTCCTATTCCAGAATTACAGTATCGTCAATTTACAAAATTGTGATGTTATTGCTATAAATTGTATTGTTTCCAACATTACCAGCTAGATGTCGCGTTCGATTCTGTTCACACGTACAATGGAGCTGAAACCTTTGTCCGTTCGACCACTAGGCCATGTAACTCGATCTATGTAAAAGCAATAGTGTAATTTGTTAGTCGTTGTGTGTATTCTACAGCATCGTATGCAGTGTGTCAGGCGAGTCCCCGGCGGCGGGCGCAGACGCCGGTCCCGCGCACCGAACGTCGTTGTCTCTTCACTGGATGTTAGTACTTTAGTGTATGCTGTTTATTGTTCATGTAGCGTAGCCGGACTTATTGTTTGCTCAAGCGTAGGACTAAGGCGGAAGCTTCCAACTCCTAGTTTCGGTACAACAGTACCCCATCTCTTGCCGGATTCATTTTCCAGTGAACAGAAAACGGTGGCGACAAACAATCGAATCAATAGAAGTAAGTTCAACGTTCAATTCGGGTTACGGATTTCTAACAGTGATATCGTGTACTTGTTAGTGTAGTATGTGATGTATGTCTGTGCAATCATAGTTCTCTTGTGCACTCTTCATAGTGTTTTTTAAAGTGAATTCGTTTAAGTATTTGACGATCGATTCTACAAATTAATGTGAATAATAAAATATATTAGGACTTACGCTTATTGTGTCAATAAATTGATTGAATAATAAATCGAAGATATAAATATTTTTTCAGTCTAGTTTGACGGCAGGTTTACGCTTACGTTTCAGTGTATATAATACACAGTTGAGGAATCGTTGAGAGCCGTTTAGCCCCGGTGGGCTATAGGGTACGGAATGTCGTCTTGGGATCAGGACATTAGCTACTCCTTGAGACCACCAGTTGGCTAACGGCCGAGTGTGTCGATCAATAGTGAAAGTTATGATAATGTTGATGATATATTGGCGTAACTAATATATGAATTTTATTTATTAATCTTTTAATTTTGCGATAAGACTAATTACCTACTGTTTTTTCCAATTGTCACAAAATAAAATTATTGGACTTCTAGGAATAACGGATTGATTCCTGCTGCTCATTTACGCCAAAGCTTTGTTACAATTATAAATGTTTTTATCAACAGACTAACGAATAATTTATTTTTTGAAAAATAAGTTTTTACAAGATTTTTAATTTTGTTCCTTAACTATGATGCAGGCTTGAAGTTGCCTTGTCATTACTCAATTCAGTTGCACTTTCTAGTTACGCCAATGTTGCATAGTAGCGTCCCAGCGTGATGAGTGCAAGTCAAACGTCCATTTACCAATTAGTGTATAAATTCCTCCACTGTATATTATTTAGGTGATATTGTTTCTGAGACTGCGAAGCGTGTGTGCGCGCGCGGTGAGACGTTTATATACTGAGCGTTTGTTACTTACATACTACCTCTTCAAAGAGCTATCTAATCCATTTTTCCATTACCTGTCTATATTCGTATACATGTTCTGCAAATGTGCAATAGAATTAACGTGATTGTATCGTTGTACGTTACATTTCGACCTACTCTGACGACGTTTCTTTCCGATCTTTGAACATTTCGTTTCTATACTATCGTGCCAACACTTTATACAGTTTATGTTTACATACTTACAAGACTAAACATCACTGTCGCATCCAGGTACACTGGTTGTTCATGCATTTTATAGTACAATAAAATATCTCTCAAGTAATTCCCATCTCTAAGCACCGTGTTTACAGTAATAACGTTGTACTTGTGTGTATGTTTATGTACGAAGCGCAATTTGAATGGTACTACTTGGCCGGGCGTGTATAAATATAGTAAATAATAGATATTGGAGTTATTTTTGATACTTAATTAATTGTTGTTTAACTCAATCTCATCTGAGGATCGTGTCGAGTGTGCAATACGAGTAAGTGTAATATCCGAACGTGGGAGTCGAAGGAGACATTCGTTGACTCGATTTAGTGGTGTTTTTGTTAGCACGGGTCACTGTGCGCGTGATAGTACTAGTACTAATTGAAATTTGACTGTTTCTTCTATCCCGTTTTCAGAATCTGTAATAGCAATCATCAGTTCATTTTCCAACAGAAAAACTATACGTAGTAGGCCGTAACGACTGTAGACTTCCTTGGTTTACTGTTTTTTAGTAAAACGTTGTTGGTTTAGTTTTCCCTTGTATTAATTGTATGTCGAAGCATGTCCGAGGTTTATCGGTTAGTTGTTGTTGTTGTAGGCAAGAGTCTCACTGTGGGCAGCTTGGCGGCGTAGGGCGTAGCGCGGTAGGGCTAGTAGAGGGAAGACGTTCGGTCGCGTCGGTCGGCGACGCTAGAACAAATGCGGTGGGCGTACGGTGTTAGGTTAATGTGACATTGTGTGTCCCAACAAACTTCTCAGCGAGACATAATTCACCGGTTAACAATCTACCCCCTTCCAAATCTCCCCTCCAATGTATTTTGTAAACGTCTGTGTACGTAAGTGGAGAATTGTGTAGCTTAGTATAAGTCTTGTTTTTTTTTTATGGTACCCTTCCGCGGTGTATCGCCGTCGGGCATCACCCCTTAGTTCGTAAGTAGGATTATGTTATGTGACGGTCGAGACCCTCCCATTCGCTGAAACCTTTTCGATTCACAAATGTATCATTAGTTCTAGTTAGAATTTGTAAATGTCAGTATTCGCCTCGTTATCGTGCGGTCCGATCAAAAATTAAACGACGTTAGTTGCATTTTATTTTTAGTTGTAGTAAGTTTTCTAATTGATGATTGGGTGGTGTCCTACGGCGAGCCGCAGTCCCTTTAGTAATAGCGGGTAGCATACTGGCGTAGTACAAATGAATGTGTGTCTGTCGGTATTTACTTGGGCGTAGGCTCGCGTCGAGCGCCCTGCCATCGGGCGACGGTAATGCGACTAGGTAATGGCGTCATGGCGGACTATCACAGCGTTCCTTAAAACATTATTGACGTTCAGTAACTAATGGGACACGGAAATTGCTTGTGAAAGTTCAACGTGGCAGTCTTTGTCAGATGCGACGTTGCCTGTGTAGCTGAAAACTAGCGGTCGACATCGCCAACTGAGGGAGACCGCTGTCGCTGTCTCGTCGTGGTCGGTCGATCCTGACTCCTCTTGACGCTAGTTCTCGGTCGGCGCGCTCTCCGAGGCGCTGGCCAAGCTATGTATGTATCCTAGTCATAGGCCGAGTTTGAGAGCCCTGGCCTGCGGACCGACTGCGGAACCGTCATAGTTATACGTACAAACGAGCTTTACGTAGTTGCCAGTACATATCGGTCTCCACAGCGGTCCACAGGTCCCTCTCTCGTCCTCGGACGGAGTCCTCGTTGTGAAGCGTTAGTTGTCTCATCGGAATAATTAGTGATATTTACGAAAATCATTTATCTATATTAAAACAATTTGGACCATTGCATAGTTGTATCTACGCTTATTTTGTTTTTGTCCTCTCCATCGGAATTATTTATATCGAATAATTGATTTTGAATATTTTTATTCCGTATATTATTATTATTATGTATATCAAACGATAGGTGCTGTTGTATTTAATTTTTAATGTTACTAACGCAATTGTGATAGGGATACGTCTCTCTGGTAATCTATCGGATGAATTGTGAAAAAAAAATTAAGCCAAATCATGAAAAGGGTATATTGAATTATTACTTTTAGGATAAATGGAGTTAAAATGAAGTTTTATACTAATCAAATTTTACTACTGATGCTTTATAATTTTTCTAAGTACAGATAGATTTTAAAGTCATATCATGATGATCTTGTTCTAGAACTCGTGTAAATTAATGTAGTTTGTTAAGACTCGCGGCCCCACCGCGCCCCGTGCGGCCACACGGCCCCTGCCGCGGCCGCGGCTTTAAAACGCTACCATTGTAACCTGCAACCCAAGTAGTTGATGGCCGCCACTGTTGTCAGACTTGTTTGCGAACGTTTTGTGTCTGCGTTTAGTTAGTTGAGGCAACGACGTTTGACAACATGTGGCGACCAGACGAGTGAAGAACTTAGTATTTTGTAGCGGACTGCGGCTGTGGCGGCAAACGTGTGCGCACGCACCTACACTATCATTTCATATTTAATAATTATTGTCTACGAATTCAAAAAACACCTCTGTAGTAATTAATATTGCATTTACAACATTGTCAGTAATACAGTGCATAATAATGTCCAGCAGTTGTTAGCCACGGAACAACTAGGTACTCAACAAACAATAGCAGTTACGGCTGTTCCCAAATGCAGAGCAACAATTAAGTGGTAAGATTTGGCTTTACCGAAACCGTTCGTATTCTGAGTTATACTTACGCTTAATTCAGATAATATTTATACGGACAAGTACATACCGGGTTTTAATAGTCGATTAGTATCCGCAGTATTGAAGGAAACCAATAGAACACAGTACGATGCGTAAGTATCGCTTAAGAATCATTATAAGAGCTTTATTGTAACAAGTTTATCTTATTTGTAGTAGAACATATATGATCTCTTTATTTTTAATAGAATTTTGATGGACATTTTACTTAATAGTTATAGCAGTGTGTAGTGTTGACTAGGGTTTTTGTAATATCGCACATTACTTTGTTAATTGCTCGCGGGCAGAGGAACTAACTGCACACTGATTAACTCTTGTCTCAAACATCTTTACAATAGACGTAAGTCATTTGAATCCGTAAATTGTGCAATTATTATACTTATTATATAGGTAATGTAAGTGGTTTCTTTGGGCGCGAGCTGTCAGTTTAACAATAATTATTTATCTATTTTATCTTCTCAAACTGATGCCATCCAAAATTGCAAAACTACAACACTTTTACTTTTAGTTGGTGCGGTTGAAACTTCTCTCGATCTCAATAATGTCCTATTTAGTTTCAGTACATTCAACCACATTTTTCGTGTTTCCTTTAGGAATTTTCATTTTTAATTAATTGTACATATAATTGTATTATATTTAGTTCATCATGTGTATGTAAATATTCGACCAATGACAACTCGTACGGCTTAACTCTTTGATGTAGATACAATCGTTGACAGTCGAGTAGGAGAAGTTTCAGCGCCGCCACGCGCGTGTCCGTTTCGGATAGATTCGATGAATATACCACGAGAAGCCTTCATGTTGTCTGTACATTTAATTTGTAAATATGTAATTTCGATAACAATTAATGCTAACAACGAGCGAGCCGCGTATTGCAGCCGTAGGACTTCTGCGCAGCCTGGCGCGCCAGAGACGCAACACATTCCACAGGCCCAATCGAATTAGCTCAATACTAAAGACTGTTTGAGACTTTAAAAAAATATGATATCACGATATTTTCTGAAGCACCTTAACGACTTTACAAAATGTGTTTTATGGTGATTTATTGATAAGATCCAATGTATAACTCACTAGTATGTAAGGACAAATGCTTTACGTCACTGTGATAGACAATACAAATTTACCTGAGAGAGACACCATAGGCATTTATGAGAAATTTAGAAAATCTATGAATCGGGAATGTTGAACTGTCAGTCAGTGAGTGCGCTGCTTGATGGTCGCGGGCGCAGCTGGTGTCTCGCGCGCCGCGCGACGATTCAACTATCTCGAGCTTCTAACAGATTGTTCGTCAAACCTTGTAAAACTTATATTTTGGACAAATGAATGCTGTTGATATTTCTCTCATTTAAAACAACCACTTTTGTCTCAGTGTAACAATTTGGACGGTTTGTTTACATATTCTTTTCATGATTTGTCTTGACGGTAGTGATCAAGTGGCGTACGGTGTAATGTATAAAGTACAAAGCGTATGTGCAGAAGTCGCCCTCGGCTCGGCGCGACCGCGCGGCCCGCGTCTCGCTGTTCTGTTTGTTGACACATTATGTATATTTGAATGAATCAAATTATAAAAGAATATGAATTTTACTACTTCGTTTTATTTTATGTTGTGTGGACTTTTTCAGCTATTGACCGACATATATTTTATTGTAACACTTTGGCATCTAACTGTCTTAAGCATTACATACCTACAAGTGTTTATCTAGTTGCAATAAATAAATAACTAACATCGTAAATTAGACATTTGTGTTTGGTTTGTGATATCAAAATTGGAAAAGCTTAAAAAAATTGACTTTGGAAGTACAAACTACACAGTAAAATATTAACAATAAGTTTAATCTAAATAATTTCCTACAACTAATACCAACTGCAATATTCTAAATGTACTTGAACACAACATCCTTAAAACTGTCAACAGTCTGCAGTTCTAGCGTAATGGGGCACTGTAGCCAGTTGGACAGCAGCTCCTCTGTGTAGCCCAGGAGGAAGTACATCTTGGTCGGGGAGACTGCTCGCCTCACTATTGCTGCTACTCTGATGTGGTTGAATTGACGCTTGATTATTACCTGTAGATAAGACATCGGGAAGTTGTATATTTTTCATCATCATCTTCAGCCCATATAGTATATGCCCCCATTGCTGGGGCACGGGGCTTACCCTACACTAGGCTGATCAGGCCTTGTCAACCACTTTGGCCAAGAGTGGGTTGGTCCTCACAATATTCTCCTTCGTTACATACTGTTGGAGTGTCGAATAATCGTACATATGAATATTATATAATAACTGATGACAGTGGTTTGTTGTTGTTTGCAATGCGAGAGTTCGCCAGTTCAATCCCTGTATACCACTGTATATTTTATTTATGTTATGTCAAATGTATATCATATCAAAACCTACTAGGAAAATTTAATCTTACATCATAAAAATATTATAACCAAGATCATGTAGCATCTACCATTTACATGTAGCATACAAATGTATCACCACAACATCTACATACATGAAATATTTATCCCTCATTAAGGTGTGTATGGGAAACCAATGAATCAATTACCTCACTACACATTAGTCCATGCCATGTACCATTCATGAATCTGCGAATGAACTCATCTTCAACTGCTGTTTCTGACCGACGAAGACCATCTTTCAGAGTAGCTGAAAAGTAAAAGGAAAAATATGACAGTAGTTATCTACTATTGAAAATCAGCGTCATGGTTCTACAAAATAATGCTGAGTGAAAGCCTTTTTGACTCATTCTAGTCTAGTTTTGTATTTTTTTGTATTCTATTTTTGTGAATGTGTGAGAATGTGCTTATAAATATTTTTCTTTTGTCTCTATTGGTTATGAACAGGAAATATAGTTATGTGACGCAATGCTACAAGTAATAGTAAATCTTGAATAATGACCAGTTACACATAATTAGATACAAGAAATAATATTTCATGGGGACATTTGGATTACTTACATGTATTCCATGAGTTCCATGTCTTTCTGTGAGCTATGTAGTGAGGCGGGTTGGCCATTTCATATGTTAGGGGCTTATCACGCTTCTTTGTGATTCGATATTTGCCCGCGACGACCCTGCACAGCGGCGCGGACGTGTGCAGCTGAGATACCGCTGCTACAGACCATGGTGTGAGTTGACCGGAGGTGCTAATTACCGACTGAAAAAATGTAAATAAACCCTTTAATCAACATTACCAAATTACCTAAACTTAATATCGATATATTGATTAAGAAAACTGTTTTCAGAAGCTTTTACGGGCAATTATAAATTAACATTAATTATATAAATAAAAACATAAATAGATCGGTAGTTTAAAAAGTCAAATATAGGTTGAATGAGGTTATTTTGGAACAAACCTGTGCTAGTTTTATCACAGAAGTATTCATATTTGAAAGTAATAGCTGCTTATTAGCAGCATTCGTAATTATCAAAAATAAAATCCCGAATTTTAATTTTGAGGTTAAATCTGTTTTTGACACTGACAGACGAAATAATTTTTTTTATCCAATTTTTTCCATCAGAGAAAGGCAAAGGGATCTAAGTCCGTGCAGCCTACAGACGAAATAAGTTAGTTTACGTCTAGTACGTTCAGAAATACAATATTCTAATTAGGGAATCATTCAGTATTATAAACGAAAAGGGAATAAACAAATAACTTTGGTCCAAAGAATAGCACGTAGCAAACAATAAAAAATCTATTTCTCTCCAAGTGGATAGATATGATATTTTTAGGGTAATCTTTAATTAATGTTACATAGGTAATTTACTAAAATAATTTTGGGATCGTAGGTAATATGTATTTTTTTAAGATTGAGGATAACGTTTTTATGTTTTTGTTAAGTCTAAAAAAACCGTACCGTACCGTAAATCGTCGTTTCCTGATTCTACCATTCCATGACCATTATAAAAATCGTCAGGGTGATGGCTTGAAGTAGCCTTGTCATCATCACCGGACTTGCGAGGGACCGGATGACTCTCACCCCTTTTTTCCTAACCGTCTTACGTTGATGGCTTGAAGTAGCCTTGTCATCATCACCGGAAGTACTTCTGTCTAAATCAGAGATTACAATCATTACTATTGATTTATACTTTAATTTAGACATACTAAGTTACATAATTGCTTCAGTTTATTAATGTTATTAATCTAGGTAAATGGTTATAAGTTATTTAATTGCGCATGCTTATCGCAACTTGTGTAATATTTATCGCTTCTAATAAGCATAAAATTTTCTATAGGAGCATATAAGAAATATAGTAGTAATAGTAGAAATTTTAAACAGTTTCTTAAGCACGATGGTCCCGATACTGGACATGCTTTTAGTTATCCTTTTTGGTTTTATACTTACTTGTAGTGGTGCGTTGTTATACATCATACATACACAAGATCTTGACCCCACTTATAGAACCAACCGTACACTTAAATTTCCAAACCGTTTGTTCTATAGGTATATAATTAATCTCTATATAATCAAAACAGTCTCATTTTATTAAAAAACTTGTTCTAGGGAAGAACGTTGATGATCCGCAAAGAAATGAAGTAGCGAAAGCAATTATAAATAAGATTTTCAACATAACTTCTAAAGCGTTTAAATATGCAAATACAGATACCAAAGAAGAATTGATGAAAATCATAGAAAGAAAATTAACTAAATCTGCAGAACCTTTTGGAGCCAGAGCTGATAAATATATTAAATTTATCATGGAAGGTATAAAGATAATGGTAAAGGAGCAAGCTCAGAATCATTATTTCCTTCAGGAAGCTATTGATGGGATTACTGATCTAAGAAAAACAAATACTAAAGAAGCTATTAACGAGACGGCAAAAGATCTAGTAGAAAACCTATTAAATTTCAAAGATAAGCCATCTAATGCACCTGAAAACTCAGACAACATAAAATTAAATAACCTAGGAAGCATTAAACACGAAGTCATGAACAATGATAAGCAAGAAAATACACAATTGCATGATAAATACTTGGAAATAAAGAAATACACTGATCTAATCTCGCGTGGAATGGAAAATGTAATGAAAAATATGAATGTGAAACCTATGAATAGACGAATGGTGATGGAGTTTGTACACCCTAAAAATGATCTGTACGATCATGAACATTTGGATGTGAAAAATGAGAAACATTATAATCCATTTCATAACGAATTTAACGAAAATAATATTGAATCTACTGGATCTACAGGCCGGCCTGAAGGGTTAACCACTCCTTTGTCGTGTGATGGTGCTTTTGACAAGACATGTGCAGAGATCAAATCTCTCAATGAATTTGTTTGCGCCGATAATAAGCTGACAATTCCGCTTCGTGAACTTTGTAATGGCGTGATCAATTGCGCTGACGGATCTGATGAAGGAAATTGCGTAAATCAAGGTATTCTCCTGAAAAGTATTATGCGTTAGGTTCTATTTGTGTGGTAGTTACACGAATAGAACAATTCTTATTTGTTGTTTTTAATGCTATTAAAACTCGATGTAAATTTATAATTTGAAAAAATCGCATTTATGACCCCGCCTGAACGGGGACTTGAACCACCGGACCTTCCGTTATCGCGTCGGTTCGTATTAGGTAACTGTCAAAATCTAGATAGGGGCAGGAAGAACATCTTGGACTATTATAATTTTTCTAGGTTTTGTTTTATCTTAAACATATTGTCTTCACCAATAGACATCTATCTACATTCGCAATTTATTGAGTAAGTTTCATATGTTTCTACATTAGTTCAAGTCTTATGGAATATTGCATTATCTTTATCCAATACTAGCTGTGCCAGCGACTTCGTTCGCGTTTCCCCCTTTTTTTCACATTTGCCATTATTTATATGCTCCTATTGGTCGCAGCGTGATGTTATATATCCTAAAGCCTTCCTCGATAAATTATCTATACAACACTAAATATTTTTTCAAGTCGAACCACTAGTACCTGAAATTAACGCTATCAAAGGAACAAACAAACTCTTCAACTTTATAATATTAGTATAGATACTTGATTTACTATATGCTTTTGTTTTTGATATGTACCTAATACTAAATATGTTTAAATTTTAGCCGTGTTTCGACTACAGAGGGCTTCTATTCTAATGTCGCGCGTTGAAAATTACTTGCTACGTAATTGCTTTTTAGCTGACGATAACTCCTTGCTAATCAAACAAAATACCGTTTTATATGATGTTCTGAAAAAAGAAATGAGCTTTATTGATAAATACAAAGACATGGATCAAAATACATTAGAATTGACTAATGCGTACACTTTCAAACGGACTCTAAATGAAGTTATTTTGGTTATTAACACGCTTGCTCTAGCGTTGGACAGTTCTCTATGCATTAGATATATGAATGAGAGGAAAGCGAAATCAGAGGCTCGGAAAGTATTCACTGCTTTTTATGAAGGTGATCTAGATGAATTAAATGATAAGCAAGTTCAGAGGTTTCCGTTGAATAATTGTAAATGCAAGGAATCTTTTTGTGCCTCCCCGAAATGTGAAGAGGCTTGTAAACGCGTGTGCTGGCACAAGTTCAACCTGGGCCGATGGATCTGTCAGTCCGCCGAAGACGGCACGAGTGTCTCGATGGATGATGTATGCGACGGAAAACTTGATTGCCTGGATGAGACAGACGAAACGGGTTGCAGAGCAGGTTCGTGTGCTTAGACAAAAAAGGCAGACTTTAAATTTGTAACAGTAATTTAGTCCTTTACGTAAAAATCTTAATAAAATTACAGGTGTATCACAAGGGAAGTTTGAAGCCAATGATATATTCGCACAGGTATTAACACTAATAAATAGAAAAAGCAGCATGATGGAGTACGCTGTTGCTAGAAGTAAAATGGTCGCGCTAGGCAATGTGGTCATACAATTACAAAAGGCTGCTGTTGATCCTAAATTTAACGTTAGTATTATAAAAAAATTAAGAGATAGATCTTATGCTTTGATAAATTCAACATATGAAGTTATTTTGGATAAAGCTACTGATATAAAACAATTGGATGATACGCATATGTGGCTGATGATTCTGAGTGAAAGGTTGATGTTGGCTTTGAAACAAACTCACACGGGGAATGAGAGGATCGCAACTCCGGACGGATGTTACTGCAGGAGAGACAAGTGTGCGTCTACGACGTGTACGTCGAAGTGCAGACGGGCGTGCGCGGTGAGCCCCAAGCTCACCAGGTACTGGTGTAAAGCCACTATCACCAACAACATCTCCATTACGCTTGACGCCATCTGTAATTTGGAACCTAACTGCCCTTATGAAGATGATGAATCTCAGTGCAGTTTTGGTGAGTAGTTCATTATCTTTGCAATAAAAACAGCAATTTAAAAAAAGATATATTCGTTCAGAAGTTTTTGATGATGTTAACGGGATTAAAGAAGGTTGTTTTTTGCAGATGTATGCAGAAAACATCACCTTTTAATGCTGCGTCACAATATTCGTGACGTTGGAGAGAAACAAAAGGGTACAGCCTTAGGGGAAGCTTTGAGGACTTGGAAAACTAAGGTCAGTTTATAAATAATACGCCTTGTTAATCTACTTATACCTAAGATTAAAACTTCGATTTATGTCTAACACAAAACTATAAATCGAGTCACCGAAAACTTAATACAATATTAAAGGAAGAAAGAAATGGGTGACAGAGTTTAAGATTCTAAACGATAATAAGAAGGGAACAAGACAAGGCCAAAACTAAACTAAGTGAAAATTAGTAATTCTATCGAATCTACAACAATGAAATACACACTGCAAATGATTCAAATCGACAGGTCATAACTTCTTTGGATGAGTATAACGGTTCCAGACCAACGCGCAGCTTCCTCCGAGGGTTTGTGGACAGCATGCTGCGCGAGCTGGTGGTCATCTACTCCTCCATGGACGACTCCAGGCGTACCAGTGGGGATTACGTCCTTAAGGAGTTCTACGACTTGTCCCAACGGATCATTGAAGGGTTGAAGGCTTGTGGGAGATAAAGCAAATAATGTGTTTATGTATTAAATATTCAGACAACATCTCATCTCATATTGATATTTTCAAACCTAAATACATTCTTTTCCATAATGACTACGATGGATGATGGCTTGGAGTGGAGCTTTGTCATCATCACCTGGTTGTTGGCGTTGGAACGAATTAAGTATTTACATATATAATGCATTTACCTAATAAATATTAACGGTAATGTGTAATTCACCATTATACCTACTAATTTAATAAATAAATATAATAGTTTGGTTAGGTAATAATACGATTTATTCACATAATACAATGTAATTTCGCAAATAATTCAGTATTTAATATTATCTGATTATATAGGTACCTATAACTCATATATTTTGAAAGTAATGGGCTTCTCAAACTTGGCAGGAGTTCGCGTCATTGGGATACCACGTAATACAGTCAGTATTACGTTCGTGAAATTAGTTTTAAAATTAAAGTAGGTTTAAATTTGTCATCACTATCTGATTGATTTAAAATTATCTCTAGATAATGTGGCATCGAAGTTATTTTGAAGGGCGAACCCTTTGTTTTAAAACTCGATACGAACTCAAAAAATTCTTGTACCAAAATGTGGTTTGGTCCAAAAATAGAAAAATAAGTTATTAGGACAATAAAGTCCTCTGTAATTTACAGTCCTAGCACTGACAGTGCAGTAGGTCTACGTAGAGTTATAATTAAATTTGGAATGCCCTGTGAACTATGAAATATTGTTGACTCTATGAGGATTTCCATGAGGGAATGGCTTTACTTTTTCAATAACTGAGACTATCTATTAAAAACTTTTTGTTTATCAATGCAATTGTTGTGTACCTATTTAGGAATTTAGATATTATGTCTTCTATATAATCTATAAAGTGATTTTAGAGAAGGACTCAACTAAACAAAAATACTCTGGGAGCCTTGTTCGGAATCATAGCATGAGCGTACGCAATTGTGAAATGGATAAAATGAACCATGAAGCATAAATATCCGTGACTCTTCTATTTACTATTTATGTGCGTATATAAATATATTCAGTCAATATTCTAAATGTTACATTAGATCGCTTTAAGATTGGACGATGGAACTGTGTTTCTTGAATCTATATTGTTACTCGAGATTTTCTATACATTTGTATTGCAAAATAAAAATATTTTCTGAAAAGTAGACAAGTAATGCACACTTAAAAAACTATGCCAAATTGTATCTACACCGGTAAAAGTGTATACAATTTATTAATCATGAAAATGGAAGTTAGATAGCAAATTTTCTTGCATGTTGTTTTTGGAAATTGGCGCGAGTCATTCATCGACAGTCTCAGATGATCACCACTCCTCAGTGCAGCCAGCATAAGCGGACCGAGGGTGAGGGCGCCACCTCCACAGAATCCAGCGTTATCGTATACACTATCATAATACACAGCACCACCAAGTGTCTAGATAATTTTGTGACGATGTAATATAAAAGTGTGCTCCGATGTGTCTGCGTCAGTTTGTTTGCAGACTTTACTCGGAGACACATATTTACCATGGCAGGTGAGTGGATAGCTGATAACAGTGATAACGTGAAACTGCTAGAAATAACAGGTGCTACGTGTCATACGGCCTTTGTATGGCTTGTGAACTTACACAATAATATCCGATTTGTTTTCAACATTCTAATCCAAGAGCAACGCACCATCGACTCATGATTTCGCGAATGTTCGTTTCATCGTATTCATTTGAATTTGCACATTGTGTTCATTTACATACCCTTATCACCAAAACTAGAAATTATTCCTAATGTTTTTGTACTAAACTTGCTATTAGATACATACTCTTCTTGATGACGAATCTCTAAAACTCACATACTTACAATAAATCCCGCGATCATAACGAAATATCAGCATCGGCATCAGAAATAAATCATGAAAGGGATAATTATACAATTTCAGTATAACCAACCTAATATTTATTTATATATTACAATTCAAATATTTATTGACTAGGTACAAAGTTAAAGATACAATTAACCCCGTGATACCAAGGACTTTATTATCGAACGCCGTCAATCAATAAATCTTTAATTACGTACGCAAAATTAAAACCAAATACAACGTTGAACTATACCTACAATGCCATTGCCGTGTTCAGCTATGATCGGGGCGCAAATTTAACTGTTTTCTTACCTAAAAGATTTTTGGATAAGCCTGGATTTGTGTTCTGTTGCTGTACCAAATAAATAAATAAATACAACGTGAAAGTAGTGAACTTCTTGCTTGGCATAATCAAGAATTCCTACGTTCAGTCTGAACAACTGAGTATGTATAGAAAATAATTATCTTATGTGCGCATTTTCATGTAAATTAATTTGTTCACGGTCTTGTGTCATTCTACGTATACCTACAACAAAAGATTCAATTTTGCAAAAAAACATTTACTTACTTGCTAATATAGTTGCCACATTTGACATTATCAAAGAGGGCACAAACACGATAAATAATTAGTGGAAATGAAAGTATTGACACTTTAAACCTTAATAAGAATTAATCACTTGGCTGATATCCTTACAAAAATGTTTATCAGTTTAGTAGGAATTTGAAAATACCTGGCTTGCTATAAATTACTTCACTGCCTTATCAATAACTGATAGGTGTGACAAATTATAAGACTAATAATAAATTGTATTAACCTAATGTTTGCCTTGAAACTTTGAATAAGTGTATGTTATTTTTCGGATAAAATTAAGAATCCTTTGGTACCTTACCTACCTTGTTATTTTATAGGTTGTCGAAATAAAATTCTACCTACCCAGTAAAATAAAATTATCAATCTCCTGAATAGAGATACAAAATAATGTGAGTCAGTATTTTTTCCTCTACTTAATTTTTCTATGCCTTATCCACTGAGATTGTAATCGTCATAAAATTACCTGTCAGTAGGTATAATATTTGTTTCACGTTTATAATATGATAGTATTGTTAGATAAGTAGGTATATCTAATGCTAAGATACATGTTAACTGAAAAATACTAGAAGATACCACTTTCAGAACTTCAACAAGAGTTTTCACTATAGGTGATATTGCTAGTTCAATACGTATCTCTAGGTGTTAAGTCGATCCTGTAAAAAGTATTATTTGACTTGATGAGTCACATTTTCTTTTAGTGTGACTTTGTTAAGACGCCTATATTCTAGATTAGTTGTGAAGTGCCTGCATAAGCCGTCCTCGCGGCAATTGTTCATCAAACAATGAGCTGTTAAACAAATATCCAGCCCTGGTACCTACTGAGCTGGTGTGAGTACACAAGTTACACAAGGTGAATTTTCACAAGTGCAACATATAAGTGCGACGACGTTAAACATCGACTGGAGTGGTATCTGTGAAACCACTTAATTTTAGGCACTTGTTTCATTGTTTCGATTTTCATAATGTCTACGCTTTTAAGTAGAAAAACATTTAGTTTTATTTATTGCCTAGGTATATTACTAGCCAAATGTAATGTGTACCAGCTCTAATGTAATTTTATGTTGATTCTGCAGGTACCTACTGAGGCACAGCAAAAATATACTCATATATAAACAATATTTAATGAGGATGCGAACTTCTCATTTTCACAATTCTAATTACAATTCTTCGCAAACATTAGATTGCATCACTAACACATACTACAAGTAAAAAAGTAAGGATACGGAATACCTAACACGTTTCTAAAATTATACAGGACGTCCGTATTACGGTTTTGGCCAGCCAGGCCCCCCCGGCCCCCCTGGGCACCCCGGGCACCCCGGCCACCCGGGCTTCCCACCGGGGGTCATGGTCCCCGCACCGGGGGTCGTGTACTACCCCGTGCACCCAGCTTACTTTTACCCCTACCCCCCACCGCCAGCGCCAGAGGGCGGGGGCGAGGTCAATATAGTGGACGGACCCACAGAAATTGTACCGGAATTGCCCGGTGAAACAGTCGAGCTACCTTGGAGTAAGTCTGGACGGTGATTTGATGAGATAACACCTTCTGGGAACATGTTCATTCATACATTACGATTTTTAAGAACTAATTAAGCTGGCTTTGAATTATGGTACATCTGCTATAGAATTAGATTGCACAAATAGCTCAGATATAATCCGCAAATTCAATAGTATCTAAAAAATCAAACAGTTCAAAAGTGACAAAATCGCCGATATATTTTTGGTTCCGTTTTATCACTTACTTATCGTTTTTAAAAAAATGTGTCATCGTCTTATGAATCATTCGCTGCTCAAATATCTCGATATATCACTTTTTATCAGCATGTGGATTAACAATACCACTTTCGTTTGCAGAAATTAAGTTAAACAACTTGACATTTGTTCAAATACCATTCTCATCGATATTTTGTTTGCTAGATTAGTAATTGCTGATAGCTTACTCACATACATCAACAATTTACAAGGTGTTATCTCAAATATTAGCTTGTTTGTCCTGTAAGCCGCTGTGGGGCCAATTCTCTATATGGTTGCATCTCCAGACTTACTCCTACGCATATTTTAAAACAAAATAACGACTTATTTTTAGGTTATATACAATGTATAACTCATTCCTAAAATTATTATGCTTATACGATATTAACATTTTTTATATACTTTTTAGTCAATTTACTAACACCATACAGAGTATTGGCCGCGCTTTTGTGTTGTATTAGTTTTTTAAATGTAATTTTATGTGTTCTGAAAATATAACTTGTTAGAGTCTAGATCTATGTAATACTAACAACTAACCCCATTAATATCGAATAGGTAATATGGCACTGTATCATCAGTGCTGAAGTGGTTACTTATTTATTAAGTACATTTCGATAATTTAATCGCAAGGTATTCAGACCAGCTGCAAGAAATTATAAGATTCATGATAAAAATATTTTGTCAACAGTGACTAATGGGGTTTATTTTCTTATTTATAAAATGTTATCTGTTAATCCTAGATAAAACTAAATTCCTCAGCTTGAGAGATTTAAATCAGTGTATTTTTTGAATATTTTAATTTTAGCAAATTTCAGTAAAGTCTTCCCTTACTTTATGGAAACTCTGAATATAAATACGGGTATACCTATTTGCTGCTGTTTATTCCTTCATAAGTAGCTCGTAGCATTAAAACTTAAGTGACTGAGTCTCCCGCAAAACCTGAACGCCACGTATAACGCACTGTTATACTTATTATTTGTACTTATTAGTACCTCGTAGTATAAATCTTCAATGACCGTGTCCAAAACACAAACAGAGCAGTGCGTTCTCTCTAACAGTAGTTCTTACCATAACAACTCGATAACCTTTGAGTCACAAGTTACAAGTTAGTTCTAACCCACTTTCCCCCCAGGTACATACAAGTGGGTCCCCGCATGCCTGAGCCAGCAGAGCATCCCTCCGGGAGCACTGCGCGTGGGCACGGATGCGGATGGAGAGCCCATCTACGCCGGGCGCGCGCCCCACGCTGGCGACATCCTGCCCGCCAAGGTTATCCCTGGCAAGAACGCGTGTTACGTCGGCCATGAGGGGGAGGAGATCCTCGTTGACCAGTTCGAGGTACCTGCGATTTTATTTACTGAGTTGAACACTCTTTGCCTTTATTAAGATCAAGGAGATATCTTTACCTCTACTTCATTTTAAAGTTCTGAGTTCCGAACCCAAAAGTTCGTATCCGTCAGGATGGCGGACGTATGACTTCCAAATAAATCACAAATAATGTATAAAAATGTACGGAAAATGTACGTTTTTGTACTAAGATATGAAAAATTGTACGTTTTCGTACGCGTAGCGACCGTTACTTTACGGTGAGCCGCCATCCTGACGTCAGGTTGGCGGGCAAATTCTTATCCAATTAATTTATTTCAAATCTGATATTGGGAATAAAATGTACGGAAATTGTTCATGTAGGAACGCTTTTTTAAAACTTCTTGAATGCTATACAAGCTCTGTTATCGTAAAACGCAAGTGAGCCGCCATCCTGACGTCAGGATGGCGGCTCACTTGTGTTTTACTTGCGGGTTGTTTCTAAACTAATTAAACTATTTTGATAAACCAAATACCAAAAAAATGTACTAAAAAGTACATTTTTTTGGTATTTGGTTTGTTTGTTTAATCTTATATACTAAATTTGTGGCTTTGGGTTCAGAACTACGAAATATGGATTATTTACCGATGTTGTCCTAAACAGGGATACATGACCTTATTCTTATCAAAACATCTTTGTTTAGGTAAATAAATGCAATAATTATAGAAATTTATATCAGAAAATTTACTTCGAAGGATAAAAATTCGATTACGTAACTATATTAAATTCCTTAAAACGCGCCTATTTAATCCGAATAGCAATTGCTATACTCTAATCCAATTATGAAGTCCTTTTTGACATTTCGAAGAACGTAACTCTGCACGTTTCAAATAAATCCAATTTAGTATCTCATTTTGTGTTTGGTAGTAAATCGTCATTTGAAAAATATACAATTATACAAAAACACTCTACAATTAATTTACAACCTAAATCAAGTTATTGTTTTTGATCTAACTATTGTTTCTATATCTGAACTTCAAAATAAAATAATATTTTATTGCGCGAATGCAGTTACGTATTATGGTTTATGTTTTAATTTTAAACATAGTGACGTTGCCTCAAGTATTCAGTTAGTTAAACCGATCATTCGCGAATGAAAATGAATCTGGCGGCAATGGGGCTTGCTTTGCTTCATTAACGAGTTTTTTACACGAGATTATAACTGTTATGATCCTTTAAACTCAGTGTAATTTTTTAATAACTTTACTATCATTATTCACATCATTCTATATCTTTATAATTATTATATAAATATAAATATTACACAACATCACATACATTGATCTGATCCCGTGGTAAGTAGCTTTAGCACTTGTGTTACAGATATCAGAATCAACAGTGGATATGTTACGGCTAATACCCGAAGTGCGGCTACACCTAGTTTTAGCCGGATAGAACTAGGTGTAGCCGATTGTTTTCGGATAAAACTAGGTCTAGCCTTCATCATGCCGGCTACAACTAGGTCCAGCCATTCCCTGTTGGATAAAACTAGGTCTATTCGATACCATGTCGGCTAATACTAGGTTCAGAGAATCCCTGTTGGATAAAACTTAGATGCGTGTCCCGCCACGCCTTCCGTCCTTCCCCGCGTCACACTCAGGACTCACAGCATCTGCAGCAGCAGCGCGGGGTGGAGGGCGTAGCGAGACACGCGCCTCTGCAGATTGTGAGCGCCAAGATCTGGTACCTGGCAGAGTCTTCACGCACAACACCACCGGCGGTGCCTCCACGGGCTCCCTCAAGCCTCCCCGGAGGGGAGCGACAGGGGACCTGGTACGCAAGGTCACTCCCGTCCCTCAACGACAGCCGTTGAAGCAATGCTGACGGCACACCAACCGCCGGCAAGCTATCGTTGGACTGCGGCATATGACGCGGAACCTCATCTTACCACTTCTATACAACCACCTAGTGATTACGCTCAGTCTATACCGTCAACAAGTCGATGATTTGATCATCAGACGATGAAATAATGAAGATATCCAGTATTTTCATTAATTCATCGGAAGACTGATTCAATTTAATCATTAATTAAATAGTTGTAGTAACTAGGTTGGCACTATGCTAATAATTGCAATGCCATTGTGAGTGCCAATGATTGTACTAAGTTACAGTGTCAATCACTGCACCATAGTGCCAATGAATATATATACATTTATGTGATTGACTATTATTTTGAGTATTTTAAAATAAATAAGAATAAATTTTTATAATGTAGTATCATTTTAGGAATCTGTTTGTATCTGAAAATCCATTAATGCTAAATAAATCTGTAACTAACGTAAGTCCAATTGAATTTTTGAAGCCAAAGACCAAAGTCAGCATTAGGTGCCAATCAATATACTGGTTACCCTATATCCTCTTTTGTTACGATTTGCGAGGTGGCGTGGCGACAAAGTATACTTCCCAGCCACGCCACTAATTCTGCTCAATTTCTCATTATCTTTAGGAAGAATTTTTTTTTTAAACAATGGACTAAAATAGACAATTATACTGCCAAATTTCATTGAAATTGCTTTTGTGGCGTGGCCAGGTAACACACATCATCAAAGCAAATAATTCATATTTCGTAGTTCTGAACCCAAAGCCACAAATTTAGTATATTTTTGCATGTCTAAAATTGTACTTTCGACAATTTCTATTAACCTTAGTTTTTGAAAGTTAATTCGATTAAAATTAATTACAAATCGAGAATCGTTGCCGCTGAGTATCGATTTCTAAGGGTACTTCCCTAGTACTGAAAAATTCACATCTGTCAAAAACGACTTCATAATTGGAATAGAGTATAGCAATTGCTATTCGGATTAAATAGGCGCGTGATAAGGGATTTATATGTACTTACGTAATCGAATTTTTATCTTTCGAAATAAATATTCTGATATAAATTTCTATAATTATTGCATTTATTTACCTAAACAAAGATGTTTTGATAAGAATAAGGTCATGTATCCCTGTTTAGGACAACATCAGTAAATAATTCATATTTCGTAGTTCTGAACCCAAAGCCACAAATTTAGTATATTATATTAAACGAACAAACCAAATACCAAAAAAATGTACTTTTTAGTACATTTTTTTGGTATTTGGCTTAACAAAATAGTTTAATTAGTTTAGAAAAAACCCGCAAGTAAAACGCAAGTGAGCCGCCATCCTGACGTCAGGATGGCGGCTCACTTTCGTTTTACGATAACAGAGCTTGTATAGCATTCAATAAGTTTTAAAAAAGCGTTCCTACATGAACAATTTCCCTACATTTTATTCCAAATATCAGTTTTGAAACAAATTAATTCGATAAGAATTTGCCCGCCAACCTGACGTCAGGATGGCGGCTCACCGTAAAGTAACGGTCGCTACGCGTACGAAAACGTACAATTTTTCATATCTTAGTACAAAACGTACATTTTCCGTAGATTTTCATATATTACTTGTGATTTATTTGGAAGTCATACGTCCGCCATCCTCACGGATACCAAAAGTTCTGGTGTAAAGAATGAATCAGGCCAGGTGAAATATGGATAACAGTAGAATGTGTCCAGTGACATGAGGAAACATAGGATAGAGAATGCATAGCTCACTGTCACTCTGATTAAAGAATTACACAAGGTGATATCCCAAGTAACATTTTGAGCACGATTCTCCAGATACTAATTTACTTACTTCATCATCATCATAGCCCATATACGTCCCTACAGCTGGGCGAACTAAACTAAGGCGATCAGGCCTTAGTCAACTACTCTGAAATATTTACTTATACAAACATAAAAAGACGCCTTTTTTCTAGAGGGGTAGGCAGCGATAACTTTCTGCCATGTGCTACAGTCCTGGCATACCACTTTCGCTTTATCCAGATCCATCAACATCATCATGCATGCTCGTCGATGACGGGTACTTTTGATTTAACCTCTCTTTAAGATTTGACTTCTTTAGTCATTAAAAATCTTTCTTGCTCTACTCTACTACTTATTTACTTCGACTGATTTTAAAACCGTTTCTCATGGTTGTTTCCAGGTGCTTGTGCCTTCGATGTTCTCGTGGCAGTTCAGCACGAACGGAGAGGTGCCCCCGGGCGCGGTCTCCGCCGGCGTCACCGCTGGAGGCGAGAAGCTCTACTACGGCAGGGTCACCCACGACGGCTGTACTACTCCCGGCAAGGTAAGAAATAGAGATACAAACAATTAAGTTCGAATCGCAATCAATAGATGGCGCTTGGTTCGCTTGGATGGCTTACACTGTGTCTATAGTAAAATAAGCATTATACCAGAGCCGCTCTAAGTTGGCCGATTTGCTACATGTCAGACTGACTGCACTAGTCTTTGAGTATAAAGCCACTGGAGATGCCTTACACGGGCGAACCCCTCCGGCAAAGTACATTGGTCAACTGTTCAAACACGTTTAATAAAACTACTTGTCGCTGCACCACCGCCATTTTGCATTGATCCCTGTCGCGTGACGTTACTCTTGAAAAATGGTTAGTTGTGCAGTATTCTCATGTAAAAGGCGATCGAGAGCTCAAATTCGCAACAAGAGCGCGTTTAGTATCATATCTAAGTGTTTTTATTAACTTTTAAACGTGTATTTAAGAAGAATTGCCATTTAAATAAAAAGTCGTTGCGATACGTAAACGACAGAAAAAAATAAACAAGAATACAGTGGTACGGGGGCTAGTGATGTCACAAAGTCAAAAATGCGACTCGACATTTGAATGAATCATTCACTCCCTGCAGTTAGTTGTATAATCCGTTTTTTACTTTAATTTTGAATTAAATAAAAGGTCTAAACATATGTTATATTTAAATCTTGTAAGATGAATTAGAAAAATTACTTTTCTTTCCTCTGGTCATACGATATTGAAATTTAGTCTGAAAATTAAAAGAAATTCTGTGACTCCCTTAGAGATATTTTTAAAGACATAGATATTTTAACCGTATCCTCTCAGTACATTTTGGACTGTATCTTATATGTTTACAAGAACATACAATCATTTAATATCGGATCCTCACCATTTTAACACCAGTAATAAACATAAGTTTGCCGTTTCAAGGCTCAGGCTTCAAAAGACTGGAAAGTCGTTCTTGGGTTTAAGCACAAAATTGTTTAATAAGATCCCACAAAATGTTATTGAATTACAATAATCAGTACAAGATAGTTCAGTTCATTCACCAAACTGATTTTATTTTATTCTTTGTGTCATCACTATTCTTTTCGTATGTGTGTTGCGTAGTTACGTGAAAACTTTGTTTGTGTGCGTGTATTGTTTGAAGTGTTGAACATTTTTGTAGTGTGCGTTTATCGTTACAGCAAAATTTGTGTCTGTTGAGTTATTAATTTTTTGGTGGTGTGCTGTACGTGTTTACCTCGCCCCGCGCTAAAAGTGGCGAAAAAATTTGTTAGAAGCGTTGACGTTATGGCATCTCCAGTGGCTTTATACTCAAAGGCACTAGTGAGGACAACGGTAAAATTGCCGAAGTATATAAGTAACAGTTATTTCCACTTTATAACCAAGCAAGGTCTAATTATAACAAATTTTTATTAAAAACATTAATTCACATCCAAAAGATTGAATTTAAGTTCCTTATTTATAAATATATTTATTTTTAAAATACAATACTTATTAAATCCTTCATCCTATTTTTAAAAATACCTGGTGAGTATTACCCACTACGTCACTATGAAAACGTGTCAAACGGCGTAACCTTGTAAAAGCGTAATACAGAGTGGAAATTTTACGTTTTCTTTTTATAATTCAATTATTTTAGGTAATAAAAGACAAATAACTAGATAATTATACCGGAGCCGTTCTTAGAAGACTGATTTGACACTTTTTATTTTATATTTTGCATTTATCCTTGTTAAGAGGAACATATTTACGCGAATCATAAAGAACAACTTTTAAAAATAATACGTTATTTCAAAATTTCAAATGCACATAATTATATAATTATTTGTCTTTTATTACCTAAAATAATTGAATTATAAAAAGAAAACGTAAAATTTCCACTCTGTATTACGTTTTTACAAGGTTACGCCGTTTGACACGTTTTCAAAGTGACGTTGTGGGTAATACACACCAGGTATTTTTTAAAATAGGATGAAGGATTCAATAAGTATTGTATATTAAAAATAAATATATTTATAAATAAGGAACTTAAATTCAATCTTTTGGATGTGAATTAATGTTTTTAATAAAAATTTGTTATAATTAGACCTTGCTTGGTTATAAAGTGGAAATAACTGTTACTTATATACTTCGGCAATTTTACCGTTGTCCCTCACTAGTGCAGTCAGTCTGACATGTAGCAAATCGGCCAACTTAGAGCGGCTTTGGTATAGTACGTAATCCTACATCTCGCAAATAAAATAATCAGAACCACTTTGTATTCATACCTACGCAAACCAAGACAATTTTACTACGGTCCCCGAGCACAGAATCAGGGAAACTCCTGGCTGGCTTACGTTGGTCAGTGTTTAAATAAATCCGCATTTCCAATGCCGTGTAAGATTAAAGACTCCCGCTTTCCACAAAATTTCATAACTTAAAATATGTTAAGAATGCACCATTTAATGAGGTTTTATTTTGGAAAACAAATAAACCAGTAACCACTTTTAATTCATTTCTGTGGTTTTTTCTTTTCCAGATCCACCCCAGCCACGGCACGTGCTACTACCCCTTCGACGGCGAAGAGAAGAGCTCCACCGAGTACGAAGTGCTCGTACTCTTGTAGACTTAAGACTAACGCTTTTATATACCTGTTGTTAAATATACCTGTTATATCATAGACACTTGATATTCTTAGCTTTGTATCAATTATTATTAAAGGAATTCAAAAAATAATTGTAAGAGTACTTAATACTTAATGTAAATTAAATATGTCATATACTAATTACCGTTTTGGTTCGGTATGCCGTATGGTTAACCGTTGATTGCTAAATGCAACTGAAGTCTATTATAATCGCTAAAAATATTTATTGAGAATTTCCATAGACTGCATCTTTGCGTAAATAAAAATATATGTAATGATGATCAATGTTATTGTTTCAATGCCGACCTGTCGAACGAAGCCCTTATTTTATTTAGCCAACATCAATCTGTTGTAAAAAAAAATTTCCTGTCTTTCAGTTCATTGAGAATTAAGTCAAGCTTTCACACAATGATTTTTTGTATGGACCGTGGGCAAGTGCCCCATTAACGACAAAAAATTTATAATGTATACGAGAATAATGAGTATGAACATGTTTATAGGGTACCTACACTCGTGTAAACAAACTCTATATACATAACTTAACAAATTCCATCTACTTTAAAGCAATACGATCTCTTGGACACCGTACAATCGTCATTGACATTCAGCCAGTTAGTGTCGCGTTCCTAGACGTAGTTCAAACTTATCTAGAAAGCCTCCGAGCGTGTACACACAATTAATTCGGTTGTCCGTCAACACATACCAATATAAACAAACAACACTAGCCGCCCCCAGGTCATTAGTATCCAGCGAAGGTGCGCGCGCGCCGGAAGATGCCATTCGACCTGTAGTTACGGTACGGAGCGCACGACGCATTGTTTTCAAACACCGAAAAACGCCGCCGAGACAAAGTAACAAAATAAAGGAAAAGTTACCGTTTTTCACGCAACGTGACAATATCCGTCGGAACCATGAAGTCTGTGATATATTTTGTGGCGCTCTGTAAGTACTTTGACGCAATGCTTTGCGTAATCTAATCTTTTTTCTATTAGTCTTATCAAAATTAGGTTCTAAACTGCCCTAAGGATAGATCATAACTCCCAATTCAATTATAAAGGATCGTAGATGTTTAACATAAAGGTAGTTAAGTACGTTCCTATTAATCATCGGCTTATTTATCTATAAAACTTTAGACATTCTGGGACTTTTAAATCATATCTACTTGCGGGAACTACGAGACTAGACGATTTAATGAAAACATAGGATGTAACTTCGAAAGTTATCTAAATCAACTTGTATAACTGAAACTATTCGTTTTCTTATTAATCTTATCGCGTAGGTCCGCTATACGCAGTGATTAAACTGTTATACATATCGCGTGAATAAGTAAGGTTTGCAGGTTTACAGACGTCAACAAAACTTTACATAATTGTGCTAGGATCTTATCTGACGTAGATCATACTTATTTGAGAATATTTCGTAACCAGGTGTTGCAATGTTGTATGAGCCTGTCTGTGATTTTATGTAAAGGCATACTGAACATTTGCAGGTAGAAATCGGCAGTTAGAGCTTAAATTTTAGTGTCTTTATTCTAATTATCAGCATGAGGAGATCAGTGCCTGACTTTTAAATAAACAGAAGTCGTATAATCACTCAATACACATTTATACCTCTGTAGTAAACATTATTTTCGCCAAATATTAAGCTTTTTAGGTTGGTAAACACTGTTTAACATATCATGTGTAAATATTCATTTAGCTTTATCTACTTGGTAAGCATTTGCATGAGTTTATGTCCTTTATTCTCCCACAAAGGTGTGGAGTATTAACATAGCATTAATTTGACTGCCTCGAAGGTTTCTCGTTCAAGAAAAGCATACCTTAGTAGGTACATGGGCGTAGAAATGCCATTAGTTGAAAAGGTACTTAGAAAAGATACATGAAATAAATAGGTCATGTTTACATTTTACAGTAGCCAGTTGCTCTAGTCAAGTATTATCTGAGAATGAAACATAAGATTTGACCACAATCGTAATCTTATCAAGCTGTCATTGGATGTCTAGGTAACTCAATGATACGTAGGTATGTATGTACCTACCTAATCAGACTTCGATGGCGGCTTTGGATTCGTGTGCGGGTTCAATCTCCATCAGGGACAATTTTTTACATCGATAATATATTTGTCTCATTTCATGTTGTCCAGTTTCATTTCGCAGTAAAAAAAGTTAAAGGAAAATCTGAATCTGAATCTTTTCACTACCAGTTCAATTACGTGAGAGGTTTACAAATAACTAAACCATTTTGAAAAGGCTACTTAGTTAACATTAACATTAGCGTAACAAATGAAATAAGACATCGGACACTTTCAATTAATATCGGATGTCTTGTTTTGCGTAAATTGAAATTTGAAAATTCGCCTCGGGCGGAGGGAAAACTCAATTCTAACAGAGCCACACTTACGTCATCAATATGTTCCTAGGCTATAATAAAGGCACGATCTAGGCTTCGTACCTGGCTTTAGATTAAGATAACAATCACATGCATGCAGTTAAACCTGTAGATCATTAATATGAACTTGACCAAACTAGTTATGTAATGCAGTTCCAAGTACGTACCACCACAATTGAATATTAATGGATTTTCACTAAGTGCGTAATGTATGTGACCTATACGAGCATGCTGGTGCTATCTACAAGGTTAACTTGGACTCATGTATTTCAGTTTTCATGAAAGAGTCACCTAATTTAACTACCTATAGAGCAAGTTAAATTGGAGGTACTAGTATACATGTTTATATGTTTTGCAACGGTATTCTCACGTTTGGCACTCTCTTTCCTCACGTTTTTTTTAATTAGGTAGAACCTAGATTCATTTCGGAGAAATGTTTTAGTATTCTAATCTTAAAAACCATTTTCTGCTTCGTCCGCATTTCCCATTTTCCATTTTCCTATTTGGTCGCAGCGTGTTATTATATAGCCATAAGCTATCCACGATAAATGGAATTCTATCCAACAGAAAAAGATTTTTTCAGTTAGAATTTCCTGAGAATAGCGTTCAAAGATACAGGCTCTTCAGCTTCATTATATTAGTATAGATTATCCAGTAATTGACTAAACCCATTTTGATCTAGCTATTTACCGACTAATAAGTATTTATTTCTAAAAGGCACAACTATAGCATACAATTTGTGCATAACAGTAAATTACAGGTCTATCTTCATATTAAAACTGTATCCCAAAGTATGTATGGTCCATACCTCGTTTGTCCAGGCCTTACCAGCGTGTACACGGACATGGCGGGCGAGTGCGACATGGCTGGCTTTTACCTGGAGCTGGGGTGCTCCGCTACCCGGGTCTCAAACAGCAGCGCCTGCCCCGATTCGTTCGTTTGCCCTGACTTGCACCCCGACCCCACAATGTGCTACTACAGGTATGAAGAGTACATGCGAAGTATGAGTATGAGTAGGAAACGCACTCAAACACACCTAACTTACTGTTTAATGAATCAGACTATTAAAAAATCTTTATGAAAGCTAACGTTTAATTCTATGAAAGAGAAAAAATGCAAAGAATTACTTTTAAAACTTTACTACCATCTTATTCCGTGATCATTACACAACGAAAAAAATAAAAGCTTGGAATACATCGTGTATCTAAGGCTCATTATGTAATGACTTACAAACGAAAAGTCGACACTAAAACTACTAACCGTTTTTTATGTTACACACATTGTTCGTAATATAATATTTGTCCCAGAATAGTTATTGATGCTTCGAAGCGGTTAAAATTGTTAAAAAAAATCCTAATGTTTACTTACTTACACTAATTACAGTAAATCCTCATCAGACCTATCTTGAGCTTTAAAAATCGAAGCGTTATCATAAACCCATCAACTTACTACTTAATATCGGTCGATTCTCAATGAAATGCTAGGAATTCCGGCACTTCTCTTTGTTGTGCTACTCGTATCGCCAAACAATCGCCATGTTCGTGGCGATGCGACCCGGAGGTCAGTGGCGAGGCCGCAGCCTCCCAGTTTTTATTTGACTCGCCAATTTATGAGTATCGATGTAAAGGTTTTTATGTGACCGGTGCAAAAAGCGTAAAAACGTGGGCATTTCTCGGAAGACGAGGTCAAGGCGATCCACTACGACATTGAGGATAAGGAAGTGTTGGGAAATTTAGCATAATGCCGTCTGCGGCTAGCTCGATAGATGAGTGGGGAACCCCTATACATAGAAATTTTAAACACAAATTTCAACCTTGAATTCTTATTAGAAGATTAGTTTTTTACATTCATAAAGAACTAACATGGTGGTCTTTCTTATAATAAAAAAAAATTGTGAAGTTTGTATCACTATAGACAGTTTTCATTTAGTACGCCAACATGTAGGTACTTTAAATTGGTAAGAATACAGAAACCATACCTAATTACTAGAATTCATTAATCACGGGTTAGTCTAAAACTGAAAATATCTGTAACAAGTGTGTTCAATGCGGAACATTGCACATTTAGATGATTATGATTCAGTAATCTATAATTGAGACTGACAGAATCGAATTCTGCAAAATTTTGCAGCACACCACTACGCCTATGCTACGTACGCCTCTCTCTTGAATTGTTGTTTTTTCCACCTCCTGTAACATAATATTATATTGCATTTATCTACTACCTTGTACACTCGTCTTTGGACTAACTTGCTACTTGGAAGCCTGGTGCCTGACAAACTGTTCCCAAACAGTAGAAATATTAATATATCTCTCTTATATTCTCTCTATCATATTCCGACTTGACATTATGGCGTTTGCAACAATAGTCAAATCTTGGGAACTTGCCAAAACAAGAAGAAAACATCATGATATCACAGACATATTAAGTTTTTGAATCTGTGTAACCATGACAGTCTAAACTTATACCTACATTGTTCCCAAACTGTTCTAGAGGTGTCCCGTACGCCGACCGCGCGACGATCCCTCAGGAGCTGATCGCGAACCCGTGCTCCCGCGCATGCCGCTGCGACGTCCGCGACCAGCCGCGCTTCGAGTGCGCCGCCGTGGACTGCGTGGAGACCTTCGGCAGCGACCAGCAGCAGTGCGTCAGCACCTACGAGCTGGACTCGTGCTGCAGTGTGGGGAACGTTTGCGGTGAGTCGAGAGGAAGGTCTTTTGGACTGTCATGGTTACACTAGAAAACTGAAAATGTCCGGGATATTGTTTTGTTTTAATAAGCTCCCGATATTTCGGCCAAGCGCCATGATCACGGGTGAACTGCAGGACAGTAACAAAACAACATAAGGTAAATATCCCAGACATTTTCAGTTTTCTAAGAGGAAGGTCATCATCAACATCAGCCCCTATACGTTCCCACTGCTGGGTCACGGGCTTACCCTAAATTAGGGCGATATGGCCTTCATCAACCACGCTGGCGGGTGGATTGACTACACAATTTAAAAATTTATTTGTAGGTAGTAGGTTAACTGTGAGGGGGTGTTAGCTGATAATTCTCCAGGCGTGGAATTTATTGGCGGAGACAGTCAGCAATGAGTGAGCACGAGCTGGATGTTAAGTATTTGCTGCAGAATGGGTGTTTGGAATTACCATATGAGTAAGCAAGTAACATTTGAGAAAGATTCTCATGCTCTCAGCGACGTGGACGCATGGAAACTTTCGGTCGCGACTGGCAACAGTGCCAACTTGTGCACACCTAAGAGCTGGATGCGTGCTGAAGCGTGGGAACTGTCTATGGTGACTTGTAAAGAAGGTCTTGGCTGACCACCGGGTTTGTGAGCAGTGGACGTGAAAGCGTGAAATCATTTAATGGTGATCAGTAGCCAGCTGATGATCTAATAGGCTCCGATCGCGTGGTGAGACTTGACATAACGTACCATCACTCTTTCATAAATATCAAGCCATTTCATCGTTTAAGGTATCATTTATTGATACTTTATTACTTCCATGCCTAAAATTGACAGTCCATCTTCCTCCTATGATTAATTGTGTGCATAACAGGACAGTGTATCACCAATTGTGTCATTGTGATCTTTATGTCCATCATTAAAAGATTAATGACACCTATGCCTGTTAGGCTTCATTTATCGATTGTTGTTTTTACCACATTTAATAAGAGAAGGTATTCCTAAAACTATCCCTTACCCCTTATTTTATTTTGCATCCTAAAAGTGCTGGAGTGTTACGTACACTTTTAGGATGCAAAATAAAATAAGGGTTTAGAGATGTCTGCTGTTAAACAACAAGTCATAACATTTTTATGAAACACGCTGGAGCAGCTGCCGGAAGTACAAATCTCCAGACGAGACAGCCACACAACATTAAGGGCAAATACCGCTCCGATTGATGGCAGATTGGGAGTTTCAGTAAATAAAATAATGTATCCTAATTAGTAACATTTATCTTCCAGGTAAAGACGCGATAGCAAGCCTAAAAACATGCGAAGTGGACGGCCAAACGTACAAGGAGGGTGAGAGCTTCGAGCCAAAGAATACTCACAAGAGCTGCGTCTGCACAGCGGAGTGGGACGGGAACACGGAAAACCCGGCGGTCTGTCGGGACATCAACTGCGGCCTGGAGATCCACTACCAGGACATGCTTCTGGAGAACTGCGCTCCGGTGTTCGTTGGGAACCAGCGCGGGTGTCCCATCAGCTTTACTTGCCGTGAGTATTTTAAGTTTTTGAGGGTAGATAGTTTGTCTGTTTGGTGAACTCCTATAAGCCAGCACTCCGGGGGCCTGATAAAAACGTCTATATATGACTTGTCCGAAGCTGAGACGGATCCAGAACGAAACATGATTAAAATATTTAATTAGAAAAATATACATAGTTCTCGATTTGGACGGGGACCGGAATCGAAGATATCTGGGTGGTCGCCATGCTCTCCAAGTGAGACACTTTCAGGATGCGATTTATACGTCTTTACCACTTAAACCAAGGATAAGCAAGGGCAGCAATTGACACTGTTAGTATTTCGAGACACTACAGAAATGCTTACACTTTATACTTAGGTTTACAGTTAACCACTCACAATCACCACATTGCTAAAGCATCACCCAGGCTTTGGGTTACATGGTACAGTAAATTGTGGTTATACACCGTGAAATTTTAGTGGTTGTTTTCCCGTGGCAGAATGATTTGCCTTTAGTAATACTATCGAATCATGCAAATTAATCCTTGAAAAAAATTTTTTTTTTTTCTAATTTTCAAAATAATAGTTTTCCAACTCGAAAACGAGCGAAGCTATCGTTTTTTTTTTAAGATGTGACGTAATCAGGTACTGCTTGCCGAATGAAATCTATGCTTAAAGCTAAAGAATATCCACACTCTAAGTAATAAAGCGGTTCGAACGTGCTTTCGAGTTTCGGTTATACCTTTCGTAAAACCGGCATTTATTGGTTTTAATAAAAAAGAACTGCACAAATCTATTGTGCTACCAGTGGCGTAACTACAGGGTGGCAAGTCGGCAAAATGCCACGGGCCCCCACCCGGTAGGGGGCCCCAGCCGATATGGGCCTCCGATCATAGCAGAATCTCAAATGCCAACACACATAATCATTAAGATAAAAAAAAAACGTGGTGTGCACGGGGCCCCATCCGATGAATTTTGCCACGGACTTCAACGGGTATAGTTACGCCACTGTGTGCTACTAAGATAGAATCATTTTACTGCGGGAAAACAACCACTAAAATTTCACGGTGTATTATAATTTTGAGTGCTAAATCAATCTCTAATGTATATCTAATTTCAAACCGTGTTTGTTCCAGCGACTCCAGCAACAAAGGTGATCCGACGTCTGAACGTTCGCGGCATCAGCTCCGAATGCGCCTTCGGCAACGTGACCCTGGGCGTCGGAGACGAGCTGGTGGTCGCCGAGACCTGCACAACGTGTTCTTGTCTGGTGCCGCCCTTCGTGTCCTGCATGATGAAGGCTGGCTGCTCAAACTGATGGCTCCAGAATAGACACTGAGCTCTGATGACCACCTCTTTTTGATAATTAGATTCGGAGAATGTATGCTTTGTCACTGTCAATCATTTTGGTATCAGGTCTCAGCATAGTTCCCGAATTCGAATCGATTTCCGATACGTTCGTATTTTCATTGACGATCAATCTGACGTTAGGGTAAATTTTAATTTCTAGCAATCAATTGCTTCAAATGTTTAGCCTCTTTACACAAAACGATTGGTCGTTACGAAACTATCAACTATTTATATAAATGCCAGAAATTAAGAAAAAAAACTAACTGTTCCTGTTCTGACTGACTAAAAAAAAACTACAAATTATTGTGAAATCTTAGCACACCCTAGAAGAGAGTTCTTGAACATTTCCAATATTTCTACCCAGTAATCTAAAGTAGAACTGCGCTAAGATTTTTATTAACATCACTTGATGAATTTAAACCCATGACCGTTATGTGTGTCAAGCTGCAAATAAGAGCTTATTTTCATAATATTTTCAGGTTTAGAACCTCTGCTATAATTAAGTGTTGTATATATGTTTATTTAAGTAGATGTAAGTATTTTACGTGTAGTTACACAGTTTGTACTTAAATAATATACGTTTGTTAGCACTCAATTAAATTTGTATTTTTTTTGCTTGGTAAGTATTAAATTTAAAATACTTTTACCAGAAATAAGGGTTGTTTGGTGTGTTTATGTAATCTATATCTAATCTATCCTAGTCATTTTCCCCGATCAATGTACCAAATTGTTCTTCTGTAGGCAGAAAAGAGTTATGCTCCATAATCAGATTTTTGAAATTTAATAAAAGAAATCAATGAAAAAGCACCAATATATTTTCTTAAAAGAAGAGTTACATAATTGAACTAATATATAATAGTTATTTCATGTTGATATGCATTGCTTACATATTAACTCACATTTACCTAGCCTATGTCCATTTAAGTGCCTTAAACTATTAGGGAACTTACTTAAATTACAGTTCTTTTTACTTAAGGATATACCTATTTACATTATGTACACAGCCATTCGTGGACCCTTGTGACTTACCAAAATTAATATGTATTATAAATAGTTGTGACGACATTTTAAATACCTACGTAAATACTTTATATTATACCTACCATAATACAGTTTAATTATCTACTCTAACTAAATACTAAATTCGTCGGGAATAATATATATTCAAGATTGAATTAAATCCCATTATTAACTATTTTAAGTATTCACTTACTTACTTTACTTAGATCACTTTACGTACAAGTAGGTATGCAAGCAGATACACTACATCTTTGGTAGTTTTAACAATACATATTGTTTCTCTACATAGAGATAATACATTATAAAATATAACAAAAATAAATGCACAAACAAAATGTACTATTACATTACGGACATTCATTGAAATGAACGTAGAATAATACAAAACATACTAACCAAAAAAAAAGTTCTTATTGAATCTGTTTTTCTTGATATTGTACATAAACGTACTTACTATCAAGAGGCTATATTCAAAAGTAACAGTCATCTGCGTAGTATATGGCACTTGGTTTATTTGTGAGATCTTGTAAAGGATTAAGTAACTCTATTATAATATGTGCGACAAGTTAACAGTGTCGAAATCTGAATTTTGTCATCTAAAAATCGATCTAGCTGTCCTTTAAGCATGTTCACATTTGCATAATTGCGATATTTCATGTTTTTAATGCAGATAACTTAGCGTCTTATCAAATATCCATAAGAGAAAAGCCGAATACTGTAAAGAAACGTTCTATGTATTTATAAAAGTTAAGGTAAGTTGAACCTTTTAAATTCAAAACTTCCAGACAAATTTAGGACACATTCCCATTGTCGAATAGTGATCGGTTGTCCGTAGGAAAACTGTCACAGTTTGCATAAATGGGAACGGGTCCTATGATAGCTTAAGCGACGCTAAAACTGTCAGAATGTTTAATTTTCTTTTCAGTATTTGGCCGTAAATCGCATTTGTCAAGTAGTGAAATCTTCGTATCGCGTCGTACTTCAAGGCTAGCACAACTTAGGTGAAGCAGGCTAGACCTAGCTCAATGCGGAACATCTGGCGTGGTCTTCCCAGGTCTCTGACGCCCACGTCCAGTAGCGGCAGGCGAGTGGACTTGTCGGTCTCGAACTCCACAATCGTCTTCGCCCATTCGTCTCTCTTGTGCTGGAGATAAAAGGAACTATCTATCATACCTTTCATTATGTTACCTAACTTTTTAATCTTCCACTTCGGGTGAACTTTGGCTTCTTATTTAAAAGTTGTGGGTGTAATAGACTACAGGCCCGTGTTGAAAAAAATTTGGGTCATTTGAACCACCAGATGTCCTATGTAGAACGATATAAGAGCATAATATAATAAGATTCAGCATTATTCCGTCACTTGTAAGCTGTCCAACTGAGTGCAGGTGAGAAAATTCAAAAGTACAGGTAGAGTTAGTATATTTTGGTCATATATTTTTGTACGGCGTTGCGGAATAATGTATTAGAAGCAGTATTGAAATAGTATGAAACTGATCCCTTACAAAATTAAATGACCAGAGACCAGAATGACGTTCTACATAGGTCATCTAGTGGTTCAAATGACCAAAATTTTTTTCAACACGGGCCTGTAGTCTATAATTATAAGCAGGCAGTTTTAGTATACTCGTGACATAACTAAATGCTAGGTGTTTCAAAGAAGAAAATCATAACCCTATGGAGACGGAATTGTGTCTCTACCATGGAGTAGAGACACAATCCGATCGATAGCTACCTTTTTGCGCTGGTCGGGCTATTATCTTCTTTTCAGATTTTCTTGTTCTTTGAAATCGCTAGTTCAAGCATTACTATTCAAAAAACCTGAAATCTAGAGTTTTTAACTTTGATTTTCCTCACCTGGCATTCATCCAGCAGAGCAGTATACCGCAGACGGTTGTTGGCCCTGGGCAGCACCTCAGCATCATTATAAGCTAATAGCTTGATCCCGTGACGATGGTTCCTAGTAGCGGGGTCGAAGTACCCCACGGTGTTCCGGCAGTGGAAGGTGACGTTCTGAGAGGCGCGGGCTGACATCAGCTGCAAGTAGGTCAGCTGGGAGTGGTCGGCCTTGTAGGTCATCTGAGAGATAAAGAGACGATGTACTGATTGATACTGGACAGAACGACGGGCTATTGAATTTAAAGCATTATGTTTTTTAAAACATAATATCAATTTAAAAAACCGGCCTTTAGAGAAAGAAATGAACTTAAAATTAACGAACACATCATCCTTTTAATTTACCATTTTGTTTAACTACCTTATTTTCTACGTGCAACAATATTTTTCGTGTAGATACCAAAGAAAAATACGTTAGTTCTAATATTTGGATTTGTTGCATATATTCAAGCACAAGTTTAAATGATGGCACCCTTCACTCCACAACTTTACAAGTTCTCTTGTCCCATAAGATTTTAGACTTTCGCGTGCCATTACACTAAATATTAGTCTTTAGGGGTCTACACGCGTTATTAGAGTAGCAAATAGATAGCTACTTCCTGGCCGACGATTGGACTGGGTTACACCATGGTCGCGAGCAAACTCAAAATTCACATTCCAAAAGACCCAAACTTACAAAACCAACTAAAATTGACATTCCTAGCATTCGAGACCTGTCCAGTTGAGTCTCCCTCGCACTCACCGTGAATCCCTCTTCCATCTCGCTGAGCCAGGCCTCCTTCTCCTTGCCCTTGTACGCGATGTCCTTGGACTGCATGGGTTTAGGGTAGACGCAGGTGCTGCCACTCTCCATGTCGCAGTGCACCAAGATCGCGTCGTTCGTGTCTCCGCCGTTCGGGTCTACCCAGTACTGACCTGGTGGTGGAAGGCATGATCAATGTGTCTGTATTTACCTATTAATATGAGTCTATTTATCTATATCAGTGATATGACATCCGTAACACAAGAGCTTATCATGATACTGAGCACGGAATCAGCTTATTGTACCTCAGATCATTATCTCATTTACCACCATAATTATTTCTTGTCTAATGTTTGTGAAACAAATTAGAATCATTAAATTTTAGACTTTCACGTTCCATTACACTAAATATTAGTCTTTATGGGTCTACGCTCTTTTAACAGTAATTTAAGGACAGCTATCCAAATTTCCGAGAAGTAAAACTAAATTAGTACTGATGTCACAGATATATTGTTCTAGTATGGCTGCATGGTTCTGGACTATAGACAAGATTCCTAGCATTGGTGTGTTCACATTTCTTGCTCCACAGTAGTTACGAATTACTGCTTCTGATACTAAGGATCTTCCAAAACGACTTACCGCTTTCAAACGTGGGATGATGGTATTTGATGTCGCCGCAGGTCTTCGCCGGCGCCTCCCTCGAGCCATCAGGCTTCAGGAACTTGTCCAAAGACACTTTGAGCCTCTCGTAGGCCTTCATCACCACCTCCTTCCGCTCGCTCTCGGACATGTCGTCACGGAAGAATCGCGCTGGCATCGAGTTAGGATCATCGCCCAGTGGGTCGGGGCCTTTCACTGATCCTATGAGAATACATATAATAGTGACATAAATATATAGTTGATCCAACAGGATTCCCAAGTGTTTTACTGTTGATTCTATAGGATTCATTATTTTTAATAGATTACATCTAGTATGTGCACCGCTTAAAGTCATAGAATGCCTGGGTTATATCAAATCTACACGTACAACCTGGGGTTTCTAATGTCCGAGGGGAGGATAATCTTCTTCTTCTTATCGTATGGTTGATGAACAACCTGGTGTCAAAGTTTTTAAACCGCCCGTAGGCCTCTGACATGGCTTCACACACCGTTGAAAAATTTCTCAGGTGTGCTGGTTTCCTCACGTTGTTTTCCTTCACCGTTAAAGCGTCGAATGATGGTACATATGACCTTCAAATTTGAAAAACCATTGGTACCTGGCGGGGTTTGAACTGGCGACTGACTGACTCTCGCATGGCAAGCAACGACCTTAACCACTCGGCCATCAATGCTTTTTTATGTCACGAATGGGAGGATTATGTCAGTCAACTTATCTAGGATGCCTCAACTCAGTATCATCATAAATTTGGTGGGAAGATATCGTAAATAGATATTTAAAACCAGTTGGAGTGAGTTAGGAGTGGCCTTTGCCCAGCGGTGGGGCAGAACAGGCTAAAAAAGAAAAATAAGAATTTAGGTTCATTTAAAGACCCCAACCAAGGAGACCGAACATACCTTGTTGTAACATAGCAGCAATAGCAGCAGCATCGTAAGCCAGGCCCTCCCCAGGGGGTCCGGGCGGGCCCGGGGGTCCGGCAGGCCCGGGGGTCCCGTGCCTGCCGGGCTCGCCGGGCGGGCCTCGGCCTCCAGCTGGGCCTGAGGGCCCTTGAAGACCGGGGGTTCCATCGCGACCGGCTGGACCTGTACAACAAAAAATATTGTAAAAGTATTTTTAAATCCGGTTACAAATGAAAATTACACTATATTACTTACTAGCTTTTCGCTCGAGACGCTTTCGTTACTATAAGGGTATACTCGCAATTGTTTAAAGCTAGCCTTTCTCAAGAAATTAGATAATATTTAGCTATCTGTGTAATCGGTAAGTGTGTTGGCGCGATAACAGACAGACAGTCACTTTATAAAATGTATTTGTATGTATTGAGGTCCTAGGTTCACAACTTGTTGAAAATTTACCTCTAGTGCCAGCGTCCCCATCCTTGCCAGGCGGCCCGCTCGGTCCGGGCAGGCCCCTCTCCCCTTGCCTGCCCGGGGCTCCCAGCATCCCGGGCAGCCCCGGCAGCCCCGCATGGCCCTTCGCCCCGTCCGCGCCAGCCTCGCCCCGCTCGCCCTTGACTCCGTCGAGGCCAGCTGGGCCTTGCTTCCCGGCTGGGCCTTGAGGACCGTCCACCCCTGGGGTGCCAGATTCTCCCCTTGGTCCGCGCTCGCCCGCCGGCCCAGATGGCCCGGACGGGCCTGGTGGACCCTGTATAATATATTTGTTTAAGAAAGAATATATTTGTTTAATATAACTTTACTATCTATACTCTATACTAATATTATAAAGCTGAAGAGTTTGTTTGTTTGTTTGTTTGTTTGTTTGTTTGTTTGTTTGTTTGTTTGTTTGTTTGTTTGTTTGTTTGTTTGTTTGTTTGTTTGTTTGAACGCGCTAATCTCAGGAACCGCTGGTCCGATTTAAAAAAATCTTTCAGTGTTGGATAGTCCATTTATTGAGGAAGGTTATAGGCTATATAAGATTTTCAAAAAAAGTAGGGATCCGTACGGAAAACCCAAATATGTCACACAAGACGTAAAAAAAATCCTTATATCGCATGCGCTGCGAAAAGTATTCATTTTAGAAATATACAATGTACTACAATTTTGTAGAACACATTAATATCTACAAAAAATGTCCCGACAGCATATATCTAACTATTATAGTTATGTCACAATAAGTGTTTTAATCTATAAATATAAAAGAAAGTCGTGTTAGTTACACCACTTATAACTCGAGATCGGCAGAACAGATATGGCTGAAAATTGGTAGGGAGGTAGCTTAGAGCCAGGAAACGGACATAGGATACTTTTTATCCCGTTTGACAGAGTTCCCGTGGGACTTGACATGAAACGTCAGCCATTATGTTAAACATTATTCCAATTATGAAGTCTTTTTTGACATTTTGAAGAACGTAACTCTGCACGTTTCATTTAAATGCAATGTAATATCTTTTTTTTGTGTTTGGTAGTAAATCGTATTTGAAAAATATACAATTAATTCACAAGCAAAATTGACTTATTGATTTTGATCTAACTATTGTTTCTAAATCTGAACTTCAAAATATAATAATATTTTTTTGCGCGAATGCAGTTACGTACTATGGTTTATGTTTTACTTTTAAACATAGTGACGTGCCTCAAGTATTCAGTTAGTTAAACCGATCATTCGCGAATGAAAACGAATCTTGGGGCAATGGGGCTGCTTCATTGACGAGTTTTTTACACGGGAGTATAAATGTTATGGTCCTTTATACTCAGTGCAAAGTTTTTGAAAACTTGACTATCATTATTCACTTCATTCTATATCTATATAATTATTATACTAAATATGTAATCGTGTATTTTTTTTCGACAAAAAACAAGATTGGAAGTTTTGCATGTCTTAAATTGTTCTTTAGACAATTTCTATTAACCTTAGTTTTTGAAAGTTAATTCGATTAAAATTAGTTACAAATCGAGAATCGTTGCCGCTGAGTATCGATTTCTAAGGGGTACTTCCCTGGTAGTGTTTAATTCACATCTGTCTAAAAAGACTTCATAATTGGAATAGAGTATAGTTGTCCAATCCTGTCAAATACCAGGGCCGTCTTTAAACTATTTGAGGCCCTGGGCATATTAGGATCATGGGGCCCCTATGACCTTGAGAAAACACTATTTAGTTACCTATCTAAATATATAAAAGGAGAAACTGACTGACTGACTGACTTGACTCACTGACTGACATATCGACGCACAGTCTAAACGGCTAAACGTAGGCACTTGAAATTTGGAAGGGACGTAGCTTAGTATAGAGACTTAGCTTTTTAACCGACTGCGCTATAAAGAAGTTATGATTTTAGAAAGTTAAGAAAGGATTTCCCGAAATTCCCACGGGAACAGGAATTAACGGGAAATCCTTTTGTATGAAAAATATTAACCGCATAAGTTAGACGCTTGAAGTTTGGCATGCCTACCTAGGTACCTTCATAAAATTAAAGGTACCTTCATAAAATTAAAGGTTAGTTGCAACAGGATATTGTAAAATTCCCACGGGAACGAGAGTAATAGGGAAACAACACATGTGAGTGCATGCTGACTTTTAAACACAAACTCAAGCAACATTTTATAGAAAAATAAGTGCCGGTCGATGATTAAATACATCCCTACTATTAGTTCATTATATATTTGTTTGTATTTCTCATTATAAGTGAAATGTAAATTTCTTATGAGAATAAATTTCTTTAAACCTAAAACTTTTGTATGAAAAAATCTAAACCGCGTAAGATTGAGATTTGGCATGCAGGTACCCTAATGAACGTAAAGCTCACTTGCAACACGATATTACAAAATTCCCAGGGGAACGGGAGTTATTGGGAAACAACTTCTGTAAGTAAAATATCATGTAGTCCACGCGAACGAAGTCGCGGGCACAGCTAGTAACGAATAACCTTCAGACAAGTATGTTGGTTAATTTGTAGATAATGGGGCACGTTCCATTATTTCGGTACATAGGTGTATTTCATCAAAAAGTACTAAAGACTTACCAATTTAACCAATTTTATTACCTGAAGCCCAGGAGGTCCCTGAGGTCCCGATGGTCCTGGTTGACCCGCAGGCCCCTTGTCGCCCGGTCGGCCTGAGATACCCGGCTGTCCCTGCTTGCCTGGTCTTCCTTCAGGGCCAGGCTCGCCCATGGGCCCGGGAGTACCTTGGTGCCCTGTAGGCCCTATGGGGCCAGGGGCTCCGTCCGCACCAGGCTTTCCAGGTATACCACTCTCTCCCTGAAACATAACGTATTCCGTCAAACTATTTGATAAATTAGTCTAAAGAGTATATTATAATCCATCGTCATAGATACAAATAAATATGCGAACCACCACTCTCAAACTACACTTCTAACCTCTTATAATGTATGCATCGTTAAAAGGCTGTTTTTATTGACTAAAATAAAGCTGATGCCTAAGATAATGTGGCAGAGTATGTAAAAAATCTTTTGAAATTTAATGATAATAGTTTTAATTATGGTTTCAATAGAGCTCACTTTGCTTTACAAAGGTTTAACCTACCTGAGCACCGCGAAGTCCCTGCGCACCGGGAGGTCCCACCAACCCCGGTAGGCCGGACGGTCCTCTTTCCCCGGCAGGCCCCGGAGGTCCAGTTAGGCCTTGAGGTCCTTGTTCACCTTCGCTGCCACGTTCGCCTTTGGGCCCGTCCGGCCCTGCAGGCCCGGTCAACCCTTGCGGGCCGGGGAGGCCTGCCCTGCCAGTATCACCGGTTGATCCCTTTGCACCTGGTACTCCGGGAATGCCTGCTGGTCCTGTGCTTCCTTGAGGACCCTGAAAAATTTATGATCTGGTTGCATACATGTTTAGACTAGCTTCTGCAAGCGTGAAGTTGATTAACAACTGACTGATTTGCAAACACTGTATACTTTCTCAAGCCGGTCCTATCGAGAAACGAAATTTAATTGTTCCAGATAGTCTATCGAGCTCATCGGGATAAAATAAAGGCCAAAATTAATGAAAACGTGAGTCAGTGTTATGAACTTCATTGTATTACATTTGTGACTACAAGGGTTTCTTACCGGTGGGCCCAAGTCTCCGGGTCTTCCGGGCAGACCGGCGTGTCCAGCCTCTCCCTTGTGACCCTGTTCCCCTCGAGCTCCTTTCGCTCCTGCCGAGCCCGGTAAGCCCCGAATACCAGGCTCGCCCGCCAGACCTATTGGAAGTAATCAAATTTTATAAATCTCCATCTGCTAGTAGTCACTTCTGTCTGACATTTTAAGGGCATAAATATCACTATGAGAAATATGCAAGCTTTTCAGCTCTTCATGGTTTTGCAATAGTGGTATTATGAAAATTTCATTATTATTTCATCATTTAACGCGCCCAGTGATTTAGATTATAGAAAATCAGATTAAGAGTTTAATTTCTGTACTATTAATCATTAAATAACAATTTAAGGTACATATTTATTTCAAAGGTACCTGGGCTACCCGGCGATCCTTGCTGTCCTTTAGGTCCTGAGTATCCAATATTTCCCTTAATGCCGGGCATTCCTGTCAAGCCTGGCGGGCCTGGCAGGCCTGGTGTGCCCTGCATGCCCGGCTGGCCTCGCTCCCCTGGGGAGCCGGGGGCTCCTGCCTCTCCCGGGACCCCAGCTACTCCTGGTTCGCCTCTTTCAGCTGGCTCACCGGGTGGGCCGGCCGGACCTAATGGGCCTTGAGGGCCTTGTTCGCCTTGGCGTCCTGAAAAAGTCACAATAGTAATGTAGGAAAGATTGACAGTGACATTGATACCTACCGAATCTTGGTATCTTAGTGCTAATTACATATAAGAAGCTCAAAAAAGTGTGTTACGACTAAATATGACGTTAAGCAAAGACTGAATTAAAAATTTGGAAAAAAAAATTGTATCACTATTTAAGCATAGAGAGTAAATTTTACCAGCTGGTCCATCGTTTCCTGGGGGTCCGGCGGCGCCCCGCTCTCCCTTCTCTCCCGGAGATCCCGTCAAACCCCTCATTCCGGGCACACCCATCGCGCCAACTGGACCCGGATGACCTTTACTGCCTCTTTGACCCTCGGGACCCTAAATTGAACGAAGGTATAATCATGATTAATTAGGATTCCTATGGGCAAATATGAATTTTACTTTATCATCGTATGTCGGTTAGGGAAAAAAAAGGTCATGAACCGTATCTTTCTCCAAGTGGTATAAGTACACGCGTACTTAATATATCTTAATGTATTTGCGATATTTTTACCGGTGGTCCATCTTGTCCTTGCGCTCCCGTCTCTCCCTTTTCCCCAGTAGCACCGGCTTGTCCGGGCAGGCCGCGCTCGCCAGGGAAGCCTCTTTCACCCCGGGGGCCTGACGGGCCTGAGGGGCCGACAGGACCTGCCACACCTGCCTCTCCGTCTTTGCCCGGGGATCCAGGCAAGCCTGCTGCACCGGGCATACCCTAGAAAAAAATAAGAATATCTTACCAAAAATACTTGGTGCCTCGTTTATACCTCAAATATAAGAAAGGAAAAACTAACTGACTTACATATCAACGCAGAGTCTAAGTGGCTAAACGTCGACACTTGAAATTGGAAGGGACATAGCTTAGATACTATAGAGGTGCACTATGAAAGGAATTTCCGAAGTTCCCACAGGAACGGGAAATAGCGGAAAAATCTTTTTGTATGTAAAATCTTAACCGCTTAAGTTAGACGCTTGAAATTTAGCATGCAGGTACCCTAATGAAGAATAAGCTTACTTTCAAAGCTTACAGTCAATCATAAGATATAAAGTACATATTTTTGACAACTTACAGGAAAACCAGTTGGCCCAGGTGGACCGGCCACTCCCCTTTCTCCAGCGGGGCCTGAAGGTCCCTGTGGGCCTTGAATGCCAGGGCTGCCGTCTCGTCCCGCGTCGCCCTTGGGACCGTGCGGGCCCGGTTGTCCTATCTCGCCGTCTTTACCCGATTCTCCCTTAAATGTTAGAAACGCGTATTATATTTCAACCACTTACATCTTTAGCTATTATCATTATCATTGATTGTTTATAATTCCTTTACTAACCTGTAAGCCACGTTCACCAGGACTTCCCATAAGGCCAGGAGGTCCCTGCAAGCCCTGGGCACCTTGTTCGCCAGGACGTCCATCAGCACCAGGTATGCCCCTCTCTCCTTGCGGTCCAGTCTTTCCAGAAACGCCAGGCCGTCCAACAGGTCCTCTTGGCCCTTGGATTCCCTGAGGCCCAGGCCTGCCGGGGTCACCGGTGCTTCCTTTAGTTCCAGGCAGACCCACTCCTCCGCGCTCGCCGGGTACGCCCTTAGCCCCGATTGGTCCATCGGCACCAGGTAATCCTCTGAGTCCACTTAACCCTCGCTCGCCCTGTGGACCAACGTTACCAGCTGGTCCTCTCAGGCCTCGTTTGCCACGTTTCCCTTCAGGCCCAACGATACCAGGCAAGCCTCGGGGTCCGGGAGATCCGGATTCCCCTCTAGGTCCTGAGTCACCTTTGATACCTCTTTCACCTGGTTGGCCCTAAAACATTTTAAAAAGTGTCAACAATCATATTAACCAAAGTGTTAAGTGGTAGTTGTGGTAAAGGACAGCTAATAGTATCTTCTCGACTTACCGGCATGCCTTTCGTACCAGGAACACCTGGATCTCCAGCGACTCCCGGTGTGCCTCTAGGCCCGGTGAACCCTTGAGGCCCTGGCGCCCCTGGTTGTCCCTGCACGCCCTTCTCTCCGGGGACACCGTCCCGGCCCGAAAGGCCTGGAGGCCCAGCCTCTCCGGACTGTCCCGGACGACCGGACTCTCCTCTAGGCCCTTGGAGCCCTTGACTGCCTTTGGGGCCTGGTCCGCCTTGCTCGCCTTTCATGCCTGGAGTTCCGGGGAAGCCTGGTGCGCCGGTTTTGCCGACGTTACCCTAAACACAAAGTTGAGTAAATTATGTCGTCGTAATCTTTATACACTAAATATGTAACTTTGTAACTGCTACTCCGTAACTTTTAGAAATAAAAAATATGTGGTTGAACGTTACCATTAATCCTGGTGCTCCGACCGCTCCGTCAGCGCCACGCATGCCGGGAGGTCCGGGGGGTCCCTCGCGTCCACGTTCGCCTCTAGCTCCCACAGGACCCTAGAAAATATAATTATCATAACACTGTCAATACAGCACACACCAGAGCATATCATCTAGTCAGAGTCAAGCACAGTTTTACATGGAACCATATTAACAAAGGAAATCTTGCTGGAATTCAATACTCACAACAGGCCCAGTCGGTCCCATCTGCCCCGGCAGTCCCGTGGGCCCCTTCTCGCCGGGCAGGCCCTGGTCGCCCTTCGCGCCGTCCTTGCCGTCGAAGCCGCGGTGTCCCTTTAGGCCTTGGATGCCGGGCACGCCGGGGGCGCCGCGCGCGCCTGTCTGCCCTGCAGCTCCAGCGGGACCTGGTTCGCCGTCTTCTCCTGATGATCCCTATTATAAAAAAGTAATTATTAGAATTAAACGGTTAAATTAAATGGAGTTCCTCGAGGCAGCCGGATTAGCCATATAGCAAGAGTAGCAAATACTGCGGCCCCTGCCGCTTTGGGGGGGCTGCTCTCCAACAGCTGTTACTTTTGATTCCCAATGGTGTTGATATTGTTTGATAATTTTGCATTGATCTCTTTCAGAAATTTTATCCGTAACACAAGTACTTAAGTTATCAACCTCGGAGTCCGAACAATGAAGGTTTGTAATGTTGTAAGATATCAATTTATTCTATTTTCTAAATAAACCACGGCTCTTCTGTACTCTTATATATATTATTTGTTTCTAGTTTTCAGCAACTTACATCTTTGCCAGGGGGTCCTTGCGGGCCTCGTTCTCCGGGAGCGCCCTGCAGGCCGGGCAGGCCTGGCTCGCCGGGCTCTCCTCGGGGCCCTTGGAAGCCTTGAGGGCCTGGTGGGCCTTGAGGACCTGAAAGAAAATATATGTATCACGATTTGTTCAGGAACCATGTTTTGCTATAGAAGGTGTGGTCTTAACGAAATGTGGTTCTTTTCAATGAAGATTAGTAAACAGTAATGGTTTCAACAACCCTGGCGACGGTTCGAAGAGTCTACTTGTGTATTACCAATGCTGTTTGTGATAGCCGTGACACAAGTGCTTGAGCAACTAATTTCGGAATTAAAAAATGCATGTGATGTTGTTAGATATTTCGTGATTTCACTCCCCGGGTCACATAATTCTGAATTACTGCCTAAAAATCTACACATGCGAATGCAAATTATTGTAACATAATTAATGTTTTGTATATCTGGATTTCTGTCAAAGCAGTACGAGCTCTATGTTTTTAAAACAGTAGGTAACTAAAGTCACGGTTTTATTACCTTGAATTCCCCTAATGCCAGGTTGACCAACTGATGCCTGCATGTAAGAGTACGGGTCGAATGATGGCCCCTTGTCGCCTCCGGACGCTGCAGCCAGTTGAGATAGATATGCGTTGACCTGGTGGCAACAAATTAATAATGTAAAAGAAAGCGCTTAATGCTAGGTGTTTCTCTTCTCAGACTTATAATAAAGTACCAAGTATACAAGTGATAGAGTTTCACCTTTTTATAATAGTGACCTGCCCTCGCTTCGGGTAAATACATAAAACCTTCTTCATAAATCCCTCTATCTATTAAAAACACGCATCGCATTAAAACCTGTTGTGTAGTTTTAAAGGTTTTAGCATACATATGGACAGACAGACGCGGGAATCTACTTTGCTTTATTACATAGTATAAAGCAAAGTCGCTTCCTGCGTTAAGTTAAAAGTGAAATGTTTATATGATTAATACATAATATTCAAACTTACATCAGGCATGGGTCCAACAGGCCCCGGAAGGCCAGGGGCCCCGGCGACGCCGTTCGCTCCGGGGGCCCCCTGAGGGCCGGAGGGGCCCTCGTCGCCAGCGGCGCCGGGGAATCCCCGCGACGGCACAGAGGAGGGGTGAACTACGCCCGATGGTGTTGCCATTATCGCTAGTTTGGAGGATAAATAATCTGTTAATAAAATGTTCTTCGGTGACAGTTGGATAATCATTTGTCAATCATTTTATTTTTTATATCCAATTTGGTGGCAGATGTAAGGGTGGGAAATTCCGAGTATACACCGTGAAATTTTAGTGGTTGTTTTCCCGCAGTAAAATGATTCTATCTTAGTAGTACAAAAGATGTGTGCAGTTCTTTTTTGTTAAAATCGATAATTGCCGGTTTTACGAATGGTTTAACTCGAAAGCACGTTCGAACCGCTTTATGACTTAGGGTGTAGAGCTTCTTTGGCTTTAAGCATCGATTTCATGCGGCAAGTAGTTCCTGAATACGTCACATCTTAAAATACAACGATAGCTCATCTCGTTTTCGAGATGGAAATTGATTATTTGAAAAATCCGAAAAAAATTTTTTTTTTCGAGGAATAATTTGCATGATTCGATAGTATTACTAAAGGAAAATCGTTCTGCCACGGGAAAACAACCACTCAAATTTCACGGTGTAGATGCGAAATAAATTATATAAGTGTTTTGAAAATCAGTAAATATTCCCTTTTAAGAATTATCCTTGTATCATACATAGGTACGTAGGTACTAATGTATTCTCTGAAATTAATTGACTTATTTTTACACCCTATAGTTACACCATTGACTTCACCCAATCTGTAAAAGTGACCTACTGGTGCAGTTGATTCGTCCGCTGAAGCATTGGCAGAGGGTCCTGTTGTCTCGCTGCCAGTGCTCGCCATCCGTCCACGCGCGCCCTATGTCGATGCAGCCGCGGCTGCGGGGCGGCGGTGGGGGTGCTGAGGATATAACAAACAATCCTTGTAATAATAATAATAATAAATGTTTATTGCACAAAAAGAAAATTACAATTAGTTACAATAAAAATTAAAAATACCTTAATATTAATCACATTGTGCATCGAAAGAATACAACAAGTAGGAATAGAACAGAGGTTCCCAAACTAGGCAGAGCCTGTATTTTGGAGAACCAGTATAATATTGGAAGTATCAGAATTTAGTAAACTAGTTTGAACATCATTAAAATAAAATAAATTTAAGAGGACTGCAGAGAAATTCAGACATGAAAATAGTAAAATTCAGATATGAAAATAGTGAACACCATAAAACATCAATCAATTATACTTTCGGTCCTTAAGTAATCCAAAGAGAGTAACCACTTAACTATAGCAGCCTTTGCTTCAGAAACTGAACACGATTTAATATTACAGAAACCCAAAACAGCATAATAAATATGAGCTCTCACCGAATCTCCAAATGTAGTTGCAATTCGAGTTTATAGGTACACTCGTATACTAAATAATCTTTATAACAAAATACTCTAGTACAGGACCAGAAATAATGACGATGATTTTGCACTAAACCGATTCAGTAGACTTAAAATTGTTAACAAGCTTTCCGCTCGCGGCTTCGTTCACATGAATTCGTTTATCGCGCAAAACATCACTCTGTACTTTAAAGTATACAAAAAATACAAAATCATTTATTTCAATACAGGTTTAACAATGTAATTTAAATTAAAATATTATAATTAAAATATTAATATGTCTTCGCCCTTGTCCATTCCTTGGCCTTGGCTTGTCTTTTATCAGGCTTTAGAGTAACTGTGTACCAAAATTCATTTAAATAGATTGAGTTGTTTTGGCGTGAGAGCGCGACAGACATAAACATGAGTTACATCGAATTAACGAAATAAAATAAATAGTAAGGATTTCATTCTAATAGAATGCCAAACTTCGGAAAGATTTATATCGAATCGAATACTTTTAGATAAACTTCACAAGCCTAACTTACCTCGAGTAGCAGCCGTTCGTATTGGGGGACCACCTAGAAATAAGTAAATAGTTTAATTGCCCCCTCTAAAACTGCATAAACTTCAAAGTATTTCATTAGTACTTCAGTAATAGAATACTCACTTGTTGGCACTTGGAAGTCTCTATCAGCAACGCCCAGGATAGCTGTTAACAAAGGTGAACATAAAAGATACGAAAAACACCACTCTGTCGTTAATATAAGAGTTAGATCATCTGTAAAGTCTTACCATTTTCATCTTCGTCCAAGTTGGCTGCGTAGTCGTCGTAGCTGACCAGGTCAGGGTCTTGGGCTTGCGGGAGCTCCAGGTCTTGGAGATCTTTAGCGCTGGCCAGCGCCAGCAGCGCCAATGGCGCTAAACAAACAGCCCTCCGCCACATGCTGCCAGATGAAAGACTAATATAAACTTTGGTGATCCTCCAAACGAATTGGATAATTTTTTTTTTATTTAGATGGTCAATACTTTATGTCGTTCGGTTATCAGGTAGTTATATCAAAAAAATTTAGGTTTGTAAAACAAAAAAGGCATTAAAAATGACAACAAAGGGTTAAATCACCTGAGGATTCCTTCCATGAGGTAAAACTAAAATCCATAATTTGTCAAAAATAAACCTTAAAGTCCATACATCCCTGTCTCCGCGGCCCACTAACCTCTAAGCGCGCGTCTAACACCGACATCTGTCTGTATCGAGTTGACAGAATCAATTGGGGACCGCAATAATTAATTTTAGCGTCCAATGCATCGCTGTGAATGAACCTATTTGCCTACAATTGTCGAGGCCGATGCCTTTCGATGAGATTTGGCAACGTTCAAGAATTGGGTTGTTATAAACGGTTGGAATGCGAAGCTATTGGTAATTGCTGGCCACTTGGCGACAACTGGATGTGACAATCGTTTGACGAATAGCCGCGTTTAATGGTGGCACAAATAGAAACAAATGGCGTTACGTGTGGCACAAAAAAGGTTAATGTACTGTGGTATTCTATTACAAAATAATTTGACGTTTTTAGAAAAGAACCTGACAACCGAATCTATGAAAGCTCCCATGATCCAACCCTTAAATCTTCCGCATACATCGAGACTAGCCAATAGCAATTTTGTTAGAATAATATATTTTTTCGACGGAATCTGCCCTCATTCAATAGTAATTAGTTGGCAAACGAATTTTTATCAAGAAAAGTATCAAGCAGACAAAGATCGCTCGGATTATTAGCGCTACATAAAGCGGGATAATGCAGTTAAGCTTCATTTAATACAAAATTATAAATAAAACATAATAGCCGCTTCCGTTTTAGTTAAAAGATGCTTTTTTTTCCTAACTGACTTACGATGATGGCTTGGAGTAGCCTCGTCATCATCACTGATGGATAGCTCTCACCCCTAGTTTATAGCTGCGTAATAAGAATCTACTAGTAGCATCTTATAAAAAAGTAATGGAAACACAGGAATTGTTTCACATAGACTAAATTTGTTTTTAAAATTACATATTATATCACATTATGATAATGGCACTCTATAATATTGTCTTATTATACTAATTTACTTATTTTACAAACTACCTACCAAAGTAAAAGCCTATCGTGGCCGTTAAGATAAGTGTGAGTCATGGTGAACTTTCATCGCGAGCTTTCCGCCCTATTAGCTTTCGCTCGTGAAAAATAACGACATCGAGAACATGTAATCGACAGGGCGTCAATTCATATGATTCACATAACTATTTTCTTCAGAGTTTCATTCTTCCAAAGAAAGGAAAACTATTGGAAAATGAGGTAAGGAGAGAAAACGTAACCCAAGTTTTTCAAGCAGACTTAAATGAATAAATGAGTATACACCGTGAAATCTTAGTGGTTGTTTTCCCGCAGAAAAATGATTCTATCTTAGTAGCACAATAGATTTGTGCAGCTCTTTTTTATTAAAACCAATAAATGCCGGTCTTACGAAAGGTATCGATTTCATGCGATAAACAGTACCTGATAACGTTACATCTTATAAAAGAATGATAACTTCTCACGATTTCAAAAGTTATTTTTTTGAAAATTCAAAAAAAAAATTTTTTTACAACTAAAAATTTGCATGGTTCGATTGTATTACTAAAATTAAATCGTTCTACCACGGGAAAACAACCACTCAAAATTCACAGTGTATGAGATTTCCACTACGCCAGACGATTTAAAACCACAAAAAAAACAAGAAGCTTGACTATTTTAAAACAATCCTTGATATATTTTACTACATTAAAAATGATTAGGGTTTGAGGCAGTAAGTAACTATGTATTTGCTACTTCTTTTATCGCGTGTAGTTCCATTACATTTTAAAAGGCACTCACTCTAAGATATTCTTTAATCTTCAAACGCCGACTGAAGCGATTATAACTTCTGCCTAGACGATTAAGAATTCGTGTTTGCAACCTTTTTTAACTTCTTAGGTATGTAAATATATATATTAAATTCACAGACTTCAAATATTCTATTTCATTGTGTGCTTAAAAAATAAATCTAAAATTAAATCAAAGATCTTGCAATAATAAGGCAGGTTTAGCCTGATATGTATGGTTAAATGTTCTTATCTTATTAGCAGTATCACTTTATAAAAAAGTATAAAAGAAAGTCGCTTCCCGTTGCCTGTCCCTATGTCATTAAAATTACAGAGCTAATTTTTGTGCGGTTTATTTTTAAAAGATAGTCATGCAAGTTTCCTATAATTAAAAAAATAGATGGATTGATTGAAGAAAAAGTTATTACTTTAATTAGCGTTAATTAACTAGACAACAAATAGTACAAAATATTATTGAAATTCATTTAAATTTAGTTTATATGGTTTTGAATCAAGCAAACGATTTTTGCTTTAAGGTACACTGCACCTCAACTACTACAAGTTAAGGTATTCAGCGAAGAAATCATTTTGTATATTTGTTTGTTTCTGTACTGTTTAAGTAATTAATGACTGAAGAATTTTTTTAAGTAATGATTTATGATACCTCACGTATATTCAAAAGCTCTCACCTTGTCCGTGTCCGGTAGTGATAGGGGGTAGCGCGGCCGCCCGCGCCGCCTGAATGCTGCGCCGCCCGCGCCGGTGCCAATAAATATGCGTACGCGCGACCCGCGGCACCCGCCCAGGGACGCTCAACATCTAAGCATCTAGTAATAGATACTTTTAATTTTTTTTTTCATGTGGCATTCGTAAATCGAAATCAGAGAAAGCTAGAATACCTCAAAACTTGTTTTTCCACACTTCTAGTGTTGTGCTATTTGCGTCCGCCGTCACAAAAGGAGGACTTCAAAAAAGGAGGAGGTTCAATTCGACGGGACCTTTTTTTTAAAAGTCTTTGAGTCGTATCTATTTGTATTCTGACGCTTTTTTTTCTAAACAAGGTTTGCACTGCCATCTCTATGGGGTGAGAGAAACCCGTTCCACCACAAGTCCGGTGATGATGATGAGGCTACTCCAAGCCATCATCGTTTGTCAGTTAGCAAAAAAAGACTGTCGTCTCTAAACCTGCGTTCTGTGCTTAATAAAGGAAGTTTGGCTCACGGTATCACGGTTTTACTTTTTTTTTCATAAATATGGTTGCTTTTGAAGTCAGATGTAATAATAAAATTTATCTATAAAATGGCACCCATCTCTTATAATCCCATCTCATATAAATAGGTATTACAAGATAAGTAAAAAAAATCGTCTATTGCGGGCCGCATAACTATTACTTGAGCTCCCCTATTTTCAGGCGAATATAGGCCGCGATCTAATGTGCGTTCGGCGCGCGCGATCCCGATCATAACGCACCAATTCTCGGCTTTTTAACGACACGACGCGCGCGCGGGTCAGGCGGCGCGTGCGCAGGCCATTTGTCTGATTGGTACTATTTGACAGGTCGCTTTTGATTTCCTTTTGTTGTATTCATTTATTACATTTTTCAGTTGTTTCAGCTGTGCAACTTGTTATAAGAGGCGACTAACAGTGTATAACTATACCTACATACATAAGCCGGTTGCGCGCCGGAAAAGGAAAGGAAATCGCGAACAAAAAGCTCTTACAGCAAGCTTCTTCAAGTTATATAGCCTTCAACCGCTTACAAATTTTCCGCTTACTGAGCATAACTATTTATTGCTTATTGAGCCGGCCCCTGATACTTACTTTGAAATGAGCAACATAAATTGGGCTATTTCCTCCAAAGCAAAAATTTACCTACGTAAATGAGTGACGTAGCTTGCTAAAAGTAGGAGGAACATACTATTCTGTCCTATACGAGTCCATATACTCAGCCGTTTCCACCGATCCCCAAATGAGTGCAAATAACTTAAAATTAATTTGTAGTGATTTTCATCTTCCTTAAACTCGTTAATCGGACTACGTAGGTCCACTATGTAATGTGGCGTGGAACTATTGGGAAAAAGTCTGGCTCTCTGTCTATTAAGCGGCCGATTATCCTGACCTACGAGAACCAAATCCAGTTGCATCCGAAATAGCTTTAGCGACGAAGAGTCCACTTGCTTCCAGCATCCGAATGTAAAGGTCGATGATGCGCGCGTAATCTGAGCCGGGTGTTCCCATTCGAGGCGGGCTTTAATTGGACTCTATGCAACATTTGAATTTAACCACTCCAACAGGAGAAAATATGATGTTACGCCCATTACTTGGTAAAGTATGTTAAATATGCTCGAAAATAGCTTGTACATTTACTAGAGAACCTGCCCGATGTCCATTACCTACTCATAAAATTTATCAGTGTTTTTCTACTTATTATCTTTTTATTTTCCTAGTACCTACTTACTTACATTTACTCTCTGTACAAAGCGATTTCGAAAATATTTCTAAAACACTATTGTGCCTGATAAATACGTTTTAGGTACCTTGACAACATAACATTATATGTATTTCATTAAAGTATGGTTATATCTTATAACCCTTTTTACAGAGAGACTGACTGTGAAATTATACAGAAAGGACCAACAAAAAAAAGGATTCTCCGAGCTTCAATATGAAGGATAAAATGGGCATCCCGGATATCGTTACTACGTGATGTTTTGCTCATTTATTACATTGTGCCTACAGTTGTCATAATATTGAGACATAGCTGGGGATACCTACATATTTTTTATTTAGACATATAGATGAGCGAAATGATTGGGTTGTCATTATTTTTTTATACTTTTAATCTCACATAGGAAGTTACAGGCTTTAAGGGGAACGTTGAGATTTCCCCAAAGGCGTACATTTTTAAAAGCAAACTAGATTGGTTCAAGAATCATGATTAGTTTCCCGAAAGTACGTATACAACTTAAATAACTAATGTGATAGATCAGCCTGGGGTCGGTACGTGTAAATGTTTTACTATACCGACAGCAATCCAATATTAAATGATTCATATTCATTACAGGTACAATTTAAAGGTTCAATGAAATGTATTAAGGTACTTGAATGAGACGTATATTTTTAATTAAAAAAATAAATTGTTTAATTTGGGCACCAGGAAGACTAAGGCACACCATTACCTCCCATAACTTTCTCTTTCAATATCCACCAATGTTTACATTCAGACGTAATTGACAGTATCAGTACTCAATGGAATTAACTGATTAAGGCCCAGCTCTTAACGGGCGGGCCCATCGCTTAATTGGCTCACACCGGGGCTCCGTCACTTGTTCATTACAGTCTGACCTTTGACACGGAACAAGGAACACCTTACTTACTTACACAGTTCTGGTCATATTAAGTTTTAAGAAATAGTTCTCAAAAAACTCTGGCGACTCGCGAATAATGTACGGAATACTCTTCCAGTGCTTGCAACATTTTATAACGGTAAGCTCTCTTAAAAAAAATACTTATTTTACTGATTTTGGGTTTGTGAACACTATATTTAGTTCAGATATATCTGCCAAGTAACTCGGTCGAAGCTATTGTGGTCTAACCAAAATAAGTTAAGTAGACAAGTAATCTATACTTTTTGCATTTTTGCTCTGATTGACCTTAATTAGCTATGTGGACATAGCTCATTCTTCAATCAATTCTTCAATCTTTTAATTAATTAGTAGTATGTATGTTCAATATTGAAGCTCTAGATAGACCAACATTGACTACACTGCCAACGTACACGCATTTTAAATTATAGTTGAAAAAATAAAAGCTTCGTAGAATCCCAAAATCTTGTGACAATTGCGCAACCAAATGATTACGCTAAACAATATTTATCTATCAAACATCCATATCTATTCATTCAAATGTTCATTCTTACATTCAATTAGGGTAATTGTCATTGGAACATATGGGCCAAAGCTGGAGTAACATAGACGAATGGGGCGTCCTTCGAAGGGCACCCTCAATTGGCCTCAATGCGCTTCGGTGAACGGACCAATTCAGTTCACTACCAAGATGCAATGTTGATTGACTGGTGGCTAGGCGCCCGGTGACATCATTTCGGTAACGCACACTGATTTGGCAGTTGTTGCTGCCCGCTGAGTAAGAAAATTGGATTTGGGACCATAACTCGTAGAATCTAACCAGATATGGCAGTACCAGGTGACGGTTAGTATAGTGGGGAATCCGTGGTACCTACCTACTTATTAATTACTTAAGTAGCCATACCAAACTATTGGTTTGTTAGTACTTTGATAGATAAGGATACTTATTCGGGTGTTTTCTATAAAACACCACCACCATAGTATTGACCTCACAAAAATCCACAAACGAATGATAAAAAAAACCTGAATGCGCGGATTTTTGTTTGCTTTTTTTATCATTATTGTCGCAGACCGCTAGGCATAATTTAAATTATTATTCGCCACTTAAGACACTATGTTTAGACTTTCCCTACCTTTCGTAACATACTCAAGTATCACGGTATTAAGTGTTAGAAAAAAATATGAAAATGGTGATAGACAAAAAAAATATTTGTTTTCTGTGACAACCCTAACCTCCAAAGATTGTCTATTTAAATGATACCATCAATTGTCTTCATTGCGAAAACTATTATTGAGATTCATAAAAAATTGAGTGCGTTGACTTTTAATTAAATCAATTAGCAAATGAGACCAAATAAATCAATTGATAATGATCTTTATACGTATGATGATATCGGCTTGGTCCTATCACACTGGTTGAGAAGATCGCAGGACCTGATCAACCTTCAAAAGATAAAACAAATACGTCGATGATAAAAGTCCGAATTATAACTACCACGTACTTTTAAATAAGTGTGTAACTTATTCAATAACTTGTTCAAATATGTTTGTTGATTCGAGTGAGACTTTGGATTTTAAATCCTTTTTACAGCCTTACAAAACTAGTTTCCATTAAACCAAATCAAAAACGCATTCACACAACTTTCTCCGTCCCCGTACATGATCATGATTTTTTTCAAATTTTAAATTAACATTAGTAACTTTGAATACCAATTTTAAACAACAAATAAAAATAGAACAATTTAATTAATGCGTATGCGTATTGATTGGCAACCAATTCAAAGTAAGCATTCAAAATTGGGGAAAATCTATGTCAATTTTTAGAAAGTGAACTTTTAGGCGACGTTCAAAGCCACTTTACGAGTTCAAAATACATTTCAACAACACAAATAAAGTACATACGCAAGTAAAACCTTTTTCCTCTCTCCGTGTTTTTCTCATTTCTGTTAGGGAATATAAGTTGGTATAGATACTACATAATATATTCCCTTCCTATCTTTAAATGTTAAGAAGTGGGTAGGCCTACTTCTTATCATATAATGATATGTTAACAAATCAAATCAAATCGAATCATTTCATACATGTGACATTATAATATTATAGCAGACATATTACGTATTTACGTACCTATGTATAGCTCTACTAATAGGACACGGAGATAAAGAAGTAGAGATGATAAATGGACTATTTGACTTTAAGAGATCTATTTGTAAAATTCGACAGTGCAATTCGATTATTTCCCCAAATCTAGAGTAAAAAATAAAAGTAGGTGTTATTTTAGAGCGCAAAATAATTACTTCACAGAATGTATTCTAAATACAATGCCCGATCGATTACTTTTAATCGTTGCCATTAATTGTAGTCCAGTTTGGTAATACGATATACATTGAATACTGAGTAGAGGCTGTATAGCGCCCTTATACGTCAGTACTGGCGCGAAAGCCTTGCAGGCTCTACGTCGGAAGGGTGCGGGCTAATAATTCAATTAAAAAAAATTATAAGCAAAGTTTGGGTCACACTTAAACATACAACGTGTAAACTTATGTATTTTCCGTGAAAAGTTTTAGTATCCGAGTCCACTGCTTCAGACTTTATTTTCGCTGTTCAACACAAAAATATTTATGTAAAAGTTGGTTCACATTCGTTTATAAAGTTCCTAACTTTTGTAATGCATGAATGCCCAAATAGAAGTTCGGTATTATGAAAAAATAGTTTCCGGGAGGAAAATATCAAACATAACTCCTAATCTGATATAGCTTAAAGGTATACTTATTATAAATAAATACATAAAACATATGTATTAGATAACTTAGTATAATAATAAATAAATCATAGTAATACAATTATAATAAAAAATCTACATAATACATATCTTACAATTGAATCAAAATGAACCGAACCGAACACCAATAACGCACAGGCCTTCACTCCGTTATCTGTAATCATTCCTAAGATTCTCTCACGAAATTTCTGAAACGCCATTAACTTCAGGAATCTCGGAGACAGGTCGTTTCATTAATAATCCCGATTCTTTTCACGGAGTCCTGAAGGCATCTTTGAGATTATGTACGGGTGGCTGCTTGAGAGCGTACAGCATTTTATAGTGGTAAGTGTTATCTCTATAAGCTACTCAAGTTCAAATTCAAGCGTATTTAAAAAATTATGAAGTCTTAATTGCACTAAACAACAATGAATAACTAGGTTAGTTTTATCAATCACACATTGTGTTAGGTACCTACCACAGGTCGTGAATAAATTAGAATTCAAATCGTGTAAAGGATGATTTGGGTAGATTGTCATGAGTGCAATCCCCAATAATACTTTTTCACAAGCCAAGGCACAAGAAATCAAAAAGAGTTTTCTATTGTTACCATAGTATGAAGTTCAGTTTACATAACAAACATAGAATTAATTCAATCAAAATAATCTGAATGAAGTTATATATTAACCGAAGATTTATGTATACGTTGCTTAATTGATGCAAAAGTTTCTTTCAATAAACTTTTGTAAACTTTTAATGACGCCTTTTCAGGACGACGGCGTCTCTGAATTAAACTAATTATCTCGTGGGTTGAGGCAAACCGCAAATTACACGCTATGTAATTATTTCAAAGGTTTAGTTGTTTATTGTTGCGGTTTAGGAGGGCTTAGGCACTTTAACTGCTCTCATCAAAGCATACATAATTATGCTTTTCAAATTTATTTATTTATTTATTATGGTACACAAACAGATAACTGTCATTACACGTTACGTAAGACCTCATAGGCTCTCCACATAGGCTCGTCAATGGAGACTCTATCCAACTAGTTCACAAGTTGAACCTTTTTAACGAAAATAAATATTTTTAATTATTAATTTTATTTATTAAATTTACCGTATTTATATCGGGTTGCATTAAGTAACTCTTATTTCTATTACATTATATACGACCAAACCTTAAATACCCGAATAACTATTTATGTTTATTTAGTATATTTGGCAAGCAGTTATTGATTTGCTTATAAATGTAAATAAAGTGCCATAATCCTTCCCGACAACGATAAGTACGTAAAACATTTGTATAATAAACATACACTAAGGAAACATAAAAATTGTAGGTACTACTGTTTCGTTATTAGCAATTTACCGAACTCGTGGATATCCTTGAAGAAGATTTTTTATCAAAATAACAAAAGGGCGACCTCGGGACGCCCTCACAAACACGCAATAAGTTGTTACCAACCAACCCATATAAAACCAAGATGACTTTTGCTACTTTATTAATACACCCGCGAAGAATTTCATCAAAATATTCTAGATGTTTCCTATAATCTCCATTATTTTAAGACCTAGATTTGAAAATCAATCATTATAATATTAGTGGAACGTTCAAAATTTGTGTCATCAGTAATTTGTAAGTACCTAAGACGATGAATCTTTCATTTTGTGTTAGGTATAATAGGAAAATTATGCGATGTGATCCCACACTATCTATTTTCATTAAACATCTCCCATATTTCATCACCATCACTAGCAGACGGCATTGACGACCCATGATAGATGGTGTCGCGAACAAACGTAACAGTGCCATTATTAAAACAATAGGACTTAGTTTTGGCGCGTCACGTCGACTTGCGGAACTAATGGTCCTTGCCCGATGTCACAGCAATATAAACAATATTTAATAACATGAAGGTTGAGATTTGATTTTATCATATTCATTCTATACCATACTGTTTGTTTGTAGTCATATGTCTGAAGTATGTCTGTTATCGTGTAAAAAGACTCTATAAAAATTATTAAATGTAATGGAACTCGAAAGCCTTATAAGTATGTATGTCTGTTCTGAAACTGTCATTAGGATTATGATGTGACCGGGAAACGAGGGTACATAAACCCACAGAAAGATGACTTCAAATTAATGTAGACACTTTTTCAGCAAGAATGTGGCGAAGAGATATGGGAGACGATCCTTCGCGAGGCCGGAGGGGCCCGGTGCACAGTATTCAGCGCTACCCAGGTAATAAAGCTTAAATATAAGATATACCACGTATAAAAAAAAAAATTTTACTTACGTAACTTATTTTATTATTTTCGTTTTTTGGAAGCCTTCTACTCTCGAGTACTATCGGTGGGCCGCCACCCGTGGCTAACGGGTAAAGTGACGGAAAACTTCACATTCACATGACGTAACGCCTGGATAGTATAATTAGTAGTACGTGGGGCGCGTAATCCCAAAATCGTGGGTTCGAGTCCCCGTCCAGACAGATATTAATGTGAATTTTTCCAATTTTTTATTTACATTAGAGCACTGTGTAGCACTGAAATCACAATTAAAAAAAAATAGCCTTCTACTCGATCAATTTACCATTTTAAACAAACGATACAGTTTTTAATTACTTAACGTTACCAATTACATTCCCCCACCTTTTAACATGATTAACAATCGTAAAATGTTTACAGCAATATCCAGACGCGCTCATGCTACGACTCGCGAGCGCTCTTGCTCGATTCATATCCAAAGACCCGAACAGTCCCACTACATCCACTCCTGGAAGCCCAGCTCCTCGTAAACAGTCACTGAAGTCTAAACCTTCATGGCGAAGCGCTTCAGTACACACAGACGGAAGGGTCAATGCCTATAGGTGCCCCTTCACAGCCGCCAACGCCCTCACTGCTGCTACCAAGAAAGAAATCGACGCTTACAACTCGTCAGAAGAGATCCAATCACACGTAGTCCGATCGTCAGACAGAATCAACGAGGTAAGGGACCGGCACGTTCATAGTAACAGAAGAAGTTTAGCGATTGCATTTGAGAATCTCAGTTTGAGGGAATCTGGAGAGGTGGAAAGTGAGGACAAGAAGGAAGAGGAGACGGACAAAGATGTGAGTCCCGAAGAAAAGGAAAAGGCTACGAGTCCTGATGATTCGACGCCGTCCACTTCTGCAGCCACGTCTCCAGAATCTGAATGCAGTAAGAGGAACTCTATAGTTAGACCTTCGACGAGAAAGACCAGTTGTACCGTGGACGTGTACCGCCGGCGAGGGTCGGGAGCCCCGAGACAGAGGCTCAACAGCGTAGGCCTCATCGGTGGAGAGAAGCTAAACGCGATGCGAGAGAAGTTCGGAACCCCAGAGAAAGTTATGCACTTCTTCGGCAGGTGCTTCGTTAAATTCTTCACTAATTATGGGTAAGTGTAAATAAATATACAATCTTTAATTTCTTTCAAACAAATTGTAAGACAATTTTAGTCTACATACATACATACACATACATAAAATCACGCCTTTTTCCCAGAGGGGTAGGCAGAGATTACATCCAGCGGTCCACTTTTCACCTCTGTGGGAAACGAGACGTGACGGGTTGTGGACCAGGTCCCGGCCATTCTGCCTTGTGCATTGTTTTAACAATGGCGTTGCGCTCCCACGAGTAGCAAGGATATATGGCGGGGGAAGGAAAAGGGGAGGAAGGATACTATCGCCTCGGTTGATTTGGACTGAGTCGATAGTAGCTCGAGGAGACGGGGTCGCTTACCCATATACCGTTCATCAACCACCGGACAGATAGTTGTGACTGGAATCCCTGACTGTATGTATGTATGTTAGTCTATTTAAAGGAATAGAATAAAGTAGGTATGGTTTATGTGACTGAGGCCTTTGATACTCGTAGGTTAGTATAACTGTTGTATCTACAGTCCATCTGCCTCTTACTACTTCGGTACTGAACAAGAAAACAATAAAGTGTTTAAAAGCTTCCACATGGACGCACTTTTATGGACGTATATAACCACGAAGAATACTACGATCCATTTGAAGTGGTGCGTTCGATGTGTTCGCTTTAACATTGATATGTGCGGTCCCCTCAAGGGCCACTGTGGGAAACGAATGTTTCGTATACAGAAAGATTTAGCAGGACCTCTAAAACAATTGTAGCCAGATTGATAAATTTGTAGCTGTTGTAAGTTGTAGGTACGCTACAACTCGCCGAATGTGGCCTCTCGGATGAACCTCTCGGGTGAACTGACCAAATAAGATGATTTTGATGAATGGTATCTAATATTTAGAACGTAATTCTTAGGTCTACATACGAAAAACTCTGCCAAGTTACTGCAAATAAAAAAATCCAATCACAAGTTACGTCTCCGTTCTCACGTTCTCAAAATTTGCTTTAAATTTCAAATCGCATCTCTACCCCAATCACCTGTCACTCAAATAAGAGTCATTGGTGTGAAGGAAAGATACCATCCCATCGTGCTTTTCCGAATAACATAAATGTTGACTTCGCTATTTCCAGTTTGACCTTTCCATGCTTCCGTAAACATCGGTTCGAAAATTAACTGGCAAAGTTAGACAACAAAACCATTTATTACGCTTCTCATCCCATCTCCGCTTCACTGGAAAATGGCTCTCATATAAATTAAATCGTTATTACGATACTAAGTCATTGTATAAAATGGTTAATAAACAAGGTTCAGCAAAGGTATAAGTATGGTTATTAAAACAAAATGTAATAATACTCCATTGTTATAATCAAAACGATAGGGCAAGCTGAAGATATAATTTTTTAAGGTCTTAAAACTGTCCTACGGACCCATACACAAGGTGAACACTAAAAAGTTATGTGTAAACTATGTACTTACATATATAATATAAAACTTAGTTTAAGACTATTATTTTACTTTTTGACTATATTATGTTTCTGAAGATTTGATAATGTAAAAGTATTATTTTTGAAGGTAGGTACTTAGACAAAACCTATTTAATTTGTTAATTAAATTTTTACGTTGTTATGTAAAAAATAGCTACTATAATAGCTAGTTATTTTTTTATTTTTATTATGTTTAACCTAGTTATGCAAAAAAATAACACGCTAGATACTAACGACTATTGTCAAAGAAAGACGAATATTGACAGAGCACTGTATCAGGTACGACACGATGATCCGCGCAACCGGCCGGTACTTCTGCACGTTCCTGCAGTCCGTTGACAACATCCACCAGCGGATGCGGTTCACGTTCCCGCGCATGCGCTCTCCGAGCATGCAGCTGACTCGCGCGCACCGACACGGCGCTGAGCTGGTCTACAGCAGCGGCCGCACCGGGTTCACGCACTACCTCATGGGTGAGTCAGGTGATGAGGTCATGCAGATGCAGCATCCACCAGCGAATGAGGTCGCTGAGCATGCAGCTGACGCGCGCGCACCGCCACGGCGCTGAGCTGGTCTACAGCAGCGGCCGCACCGGGTTCACGCACTACCTCATGGGTGAGTCAGGTGATGAGGTCATGCAGATGCAGCATCCACCAGGGGATGAGGTCGCTGAGCATGCAGCTGACGCGCGCGCACCGCCACGGCGCCGAGCTGGTCTACAGCAGCGGCCGCACCGGCTTCACGCACTACCTCATGGGTGAGTCAGGTGATGAGGTCATGCAGATGCAGCATCCACCAGCGAATGAGGTCGCTGAGCATGCAGCTGACGCGCGCGCACCGCCACGGCGCTGAGCTGGTCTACAGCAGCGGCCGCACCCTTCGGCGGCTTCACGCACTACCTCATGGGTGAGTCAGGTGATGAGGTCATGCAGATGCAGCATCCACCAGCGGATGAGGTCGCTGAGCATGCAGCTGACGCGCGGGCACCCCCACGGCGCTGAGCTGGTCTACAGCAGCGGCCGCACTGGCTTCACGCACTACCTCATGGGTGAGTCAGGTGATGAGGTCATGCAGATGCAGCATCCACCAGCGGATGAGGTCGCTGAGCATGCAGCTGACGCGCGCGCACCGCCACGGCGCCGAGCTGGTCTACAGCAGCGGCCGCACCGGCTTCACGCACTACCTCATGGGTGAGTCAGGTGATGAGGTCATGCAGATGCAGCATCCACCAGCGGATGAGGTCGCTGAGCATGCAGCTGACGCGCGCGCACCGCCACGGCGCCGAGCTGGTCTACAGCAGCGGCCGCACCGGCTTCACGCACTACCTCATGGGTGAGTCAGGTGATGAGGTCATACAGCAATCACCAGCGGATGTGCTCGCTGAGCATGCAGCTGACGCGCGCGCACCGCCACGGCGCTGAGCTGGTCTACAGCAGCGGCCGCACTGTCTTCACACACTACCTCATGGGTGAGTCTGGTGCTGAGGTCATGCAGATGCAGCATCCACCAGCGGATGAGGTCGCTGAGCATGCAGCTGACGCGCGCGCACCGCCACGGCGCCGAGCTGGTCTACAGCAGCGGCAGCACTGTCTTCACGCACTACCTCATGGGTGAGTCAGGTGATGAGGTCATGCAGATACAGCAACCACCAGCGGATGTGCTCGCTGAGCATGCAGCTGACGCGCGCGCACCGATACGGCGCTGAGCTGGTCTACAACAGCGGCCGCACTGGCTTCACGCACTACCTCATGGGTGAGTCAGGTGATGAGGTCATGCAGATGCAGCATCCACCAGCGAATGAGGTCGCTGAGCATGCAGCTGACGCGCGCGCACCGCCACGGCGCTGAGCTGGTCTACAGCAGCGGCCGCACCGGCTTCACGCACTACCTCATGGGTGAGTCAGGTGATGAGGTCATGCAGATACAGCAACCACCAGCGGATGTGCTCGCTGAGCATGCAGCTGACGCGCGCGCACCGATACGGCGCTGAGCTGGTCTACAACAGCGGCCGCACTGGCTTCACGCACTATCTCATGGGTGAACCAGATGCTGAGGTCCGTCGGCATAAAGGCTAGAGACACGGTATGTTTAGGGGTGAGAGCCATCCGCTCCCCCACAAGTCCCGTGATGATGACAAGGCTACTCCAAGCCACCATTGTAAGTCAGTTAGGAAAAAAAGCACGGTATTTTGGTCCATTGGGACTCGTAACCAATGGTTATTAAGCAGCATTTAACACAAGTAGGGGAACATTAAGAGACTGCGTGACAAGATAGGGCAAACACCGAAGGCGCTAGGTACTACTACAAGAGCACAATGTCTATAAGACTTTTCATATAACATCTTAGACTTGGTAAAGAGAGAGGGGGCCTAGGTATGAGCAGGTAAGAATGACTAAGTAGATGATAGATGATAATATTGACTCCATGTTTACAGGCCAACTGTACGAGATTGCGGAAGACATATTCTCACTAAAGCTAAAGGTATCAGTGGTGAAGGAGAGTATGGAAGGCAACTACTACGTCGCTGTGCTTCGGTTGGAGTTCGACAATAGTGATTATGTGAGTGTACCAATTTTCAGAGTTTCGTGGGTTAAGGAGGGAGCAGGTACTCTACCTAACCTACAGAACCCTTTCAGTAGAAGGGTTTTAAGGGTAATAAACGAGCCCCTACGAAATGTAATGAAAATAATATTTGATTAATACTTAGACGAATGAAAATATCATTAAAAATTATGTAAAACAATTGGGAATTCCACTTCGAATCGAGCGTGTAAATAGAGTCTAAGTATTTAATTAAATCAGGATTGAAAGGCTGTTTGAGTTTATTTGGCTACTAACAATTTCGGGGACCAATAAAAGGTTGCCAAGTTGATAATTTATTCATGAACGCCCAATAAACCCTGCGGATAAGATATTTTCATAGACAGAGGACAGATAGTCTCTATTAACTAGTTAACTAATCTAACTAAAGTGAATCCTCTCCATAACGAAAATCCATGTTTATTTTAATTTAAAATCGAAGCCGTGTATGTGGGTGAATTTCCCGACACCAAATCGTAAACGGCACGGCTGAAACTGCTAGTGCAGGATGGCACTTTTAACTTGTAATATTTTTTTTAGATAAGAGGTGTTGTCTCCTATAGGTGACTATAAATATTTTTAAATTATGATTATCGCTAATTAGGTAAAAAAATCTTAAACCCCCAATTGTATCATATCGGTGACGCGGCACAATTTGTTTTTCAGTATACTTTTAATCATATTTTAAAAACAGTTGATTTTTAGGGATTTAACTTTTTTATTTAAATCCTTAATAATGACAGTACCTTATTGCGGAAAGTTCAATACAAAATCTGTTATATTTAATGAATGGTAAGTACAAATTCACGTGTCCAAATGAGATATGTCATCGCGGTGAATTTTCGTTGTACGCGAATATCTAGGCATCGAAAAACACTAGCTTCTTGCCACTGCGCAGTAAATCTGCGCATCAGTGCCGCCTAAGCGCTTAACGTAAGAGGACGTGTGTTGCTGTTTGCAGTTCCCGCCAAAAACGTAAGTAAGTCGGTTTCGGTGACTGCGTACCGTTTTTTGTCATTCACGTGAATGGATATAAGTTGTGATCCAAGCATTCGGTATGTCTATAAAATCTATGTACTATTACTAAATGTCGCTCAATTAAGTAGGTCGTATCAATTTATTTCTTTTATTTATATTTTCCTTGTTGTGCTTATTTTTATGGGCTGTATATAATATCGGTGACCTCATTCCGGTGAATTCGGTGACCTAAATTGACCACCGGAATGAGAAAAAATATCATTCCAGTGACTTTTTTCATTTCGGTGGGAATTTGGTAATTTCGGTGATTATTATCTTCATTTCGGTGATTTCTTTTGTCATTCCGGTGTCAAATTACTTCATTTCGGTGAATAAAGACCTTAATTTATTTTGTTACATTGTAATTTCGAAAGGAATATATTTTTATTTTTATTGTTGATAATTACAATATATTTGTTGATTTATTCTTACATGTTCCCAAATGAATTTCAGATTAAATTATTAAAATCTATGTGTGGTTGTAATCAATACCTTTATTTTTCACTAGCTGTGCCCGCGACTTCGTTTGCGTGGGCGATTTTTCATACAAAAGGATTTTCCGGATTATTCCCGTTCCCGTGAGAATTTCGGGAATTCCTTTCTTAATGCACCTCTACGGTACCTAAACTACGTCCTTACCAAATTTCAAGTGCCTACGTTTAGCCGTTTAGACTGTGCATCGATATGTCAGTCAGTGATTCTTCTTTTATATATTTAAGACTCTGGATTAAAGTAATAACAGATTAACTTGAAATGTTTGTCAACAGCATCTAAAGTCAAATGATGAAGTTCAAAATGGTAAGTTATTCTTCTTTTCGTGTCGATGGCAAAACACTTAAAATTATTTTGGATAATTCCGCCACCCGGACCGCGGTTGTTGACCCTTCTATCAGCTCAATTTGTGTACAGGAGTCGGGACAGGCGGGGCATGAAGTGAGGTGAGCCATGGACAATGGTGAGAGACCACATAGGCACGCGATATCCTCCTGTCCAGGAAACCCCCACCTAAACATATTATCTTTGCATTGGCCAACCTGGCTACGGAGTCTGTCCAGGGACCTTCAGGTTAACCATGGCAAATCGTGTCCTGTTGGAAGGCTTTCTGAAGGTAGAACCAAGGGGACGGGTGGAGCAAACGTGTTAGACCAGAGGTTAAGACGAGCAGAAGGTGGATCTGTGTCAAGATTCGGTACTTTCTAAATCTAAATATAAAGCTATGCCGACTTTAACTTCTGTGGTTGTCCCTGCCATGTTATATTTAGTCTGAGAGTGTCTGAACCCTAAGGCTGAAGTGTGGTTCATTTCTATGTTTTCACAGGATTGTGTTTGTGATATGAGCGCCAGGTCATCGGCAACATGGTCGGTCTTTTGTGTAGATGTTGAAAAGTAGTGATTCCAACAAAACGGTCATCCCCAGGGTAGAGACCCTGGGGATTACCGTTTTTTGGGATCGCCATCTGCTTATTTCTTCAGACAAATGGACCTGAAAGCTACGGTTGCGGAGCAGCTCACCGAGTATTTTTATAAATTTCTAGTCATTGACCATCGAGTAGACTTTCCACAAGAGACGCTTCAGGTTCACTGTATCATAAGCTGCTGTCAGATCCACGCATACAGCGTTGTAATCATTCCCATTTCAAAACTAAACTCTTTGTGTTATTTATTTTGGTTCACAAAATAGAATAACATCAGTGTAACTTCTGAATTACAAATACAACTCTTTTGGACTAGACGTATATGTTACAATGGCATGTGTTGGGTGCTGTTTATCGTTTGGTTACAACATGGATTTTTAGTTCTGATTCCTACCTGTTCTGGAGTTAAGTGCTGTTCTAATAGGTGATAGGCGGTTAAGCAAAAGTCGTTGAGGTAATTTGTATGTGTGACTGAGCAAGGATAATGGGCGGAAGGTTTTTCATCTAGAACTTTTCCCGGTTTTGGAATGGCAATATCAAGATCCATAGACGTGATAATTTCGCAGATTGTAGACAATCATTGAACTTCGGTTGTAACCAGCAAATAGTCATAGGATCCAAGTTTTTAAGTTGTTCTGTGGAAATGTTATCAACACTCGATGCTTTACCAGATTTCAAGTATCTAACACTAAAAATGATATCGTCAAAAGGCTGGCTCAGTAAATTCTCTTTCGGAAGGCATTGTACAAGTTGAATTCTGGGAAGGCGAGTGTACGATTTCTTTCTTATTCAGCAACAGTTGATGAGCAATTTTGTTTGCAGTAACTTTACTTGGAACTTTGGAGGAGAGGGCTCACCGGTCCATTTACGGATTGTGGTCTAGGCCTTTTTACTATTGTGGGTCATGTCAATGCTGGTGACTGTATTAATCCATTTGGTTCGCTGGTTTGCATGGATAGACAGCATTAAGATTTCACAAGCATCACATGTGTCTTGTGAAAATGGATCGGCATTATAGGCGGATTCATAATTTTTAAACGGCGCAGATGACTCTTGCGTCAAACCCGTGACGTCGGAAGTACGACAGCCTCTTGGGATATGTTGGCACGACCATTTCCAGATGATACCTACGAATCGTTGGTAGTTCGGTTATGAAGCTAGCTTTATAATGGCTTTGTCAATTGTTTAACGAATTATTGCACTACTGCATATTGCACTTAATCGGTCTATGTAAGGTTAGGGGTATTGATTGGCAGATGGACTTTATGCATTGAGAGCTGAATCTGGAACTGACAAAGATCAAGACTGGGTTGTATCCACGTTTCCATCGACCACTGTTAAACGATTAACGGAGATGCATTTTTATTGATAAGGCCGAAGTTTTAATTTTAGTAAGAAAAAATCTGTTACTGTGTGATGAATACACTCTTCAAAACGTAGGTTGTAGGCTGTATACTTGGTAACAGTTTACTTTTTTTCGGTGACTACATAAGTAATTTCATTTCGGTGTATTGCGTTTCTCATTTCGGTGATGAGAAGTTTCATTTCGGTGAACTCTTCTTTCATTTCGGTGACACCAAAATTTCAAAGTACTATATCTCTTAAGTATATGAATTTAATTTAATGTCGTGTTAAAATTAATTATAACGATAGCGTAAATAACAATTCTACATGGTTGTATTTTCAAAAAAGTAACAAATAAAAAGTTCACCGAAATGTTAAAAAATATGGACTTGTTGAAATTGACCCATGTAATTACTTTTACAATAATAGAATTAAATTCATGCAGATATTTTTTTAATTTATTTAAAAAATTGATAGGATATATTACTAAAGGCTGCTTTGTGGTTTAATTTATAATTAGACTAGTGACCCGCCCTCGCTTCGCTTCCTCTTGAATCACTCTATCTATTGGAAAAAACCGCATCAAAATCCGTTGCGTAGTTTTAAAGATTTAAGCGCACATAGGGATATAGGGACAAAAAGGCGACTTTGTTTTATACTATAGTAGTAGTGATATGAATTGCATCGTGAACAAAGGACCCGCGAGCCCCATACAAGATTCCAATGGGCAATTCTTTCTCTTTTAGGAGACAAAACGATTTGCACGGCGGACCTACCACATGCTCGTACTACTACCTAAACAAACCATCTACATAGAAAGACTCAGTCACCATGCTAATATTTTGAATATAATAAATAGAATAGCAATATATTAAGTAATTGCCAATATTGTTTTAAACCACTTAAAAACTAAAATAATTTGGGTACAAAAATCATTCCGATGCGTTGATGTCTTTTCCTTCTCATTTACATACACCCTTCTTGTTATTATAGTTGTATCATTAATTACATTAGCTAGGTACTAATTGTTGTAGTTAGCGTTTCTTAATGACTTTCTTAACTTCATTTTAATTTTATAACGAAAATCTGTTCTTATAAAGTTAAGGAACATTTCAAATTCAGATGTTTAGACGATGATGATTTCTTTCAGTTCAATTAAATTGTGTCCATTTAACCGCTGTATAAATTGTTTACTAACCAGTTATATAAGTAATTACCAACCAAAACACAAAATACGGGCGGCGCCAGATCAGTCGCGACCATGATTGGTGTAAGTAACCCAGTCGGTCAGTAAGTAGCTATGTATTTACTACTCCTAATAACGCGTGTGGACCCATAAAGACTAGGTAATATTTAATATACAAAATAAATAGATACCTATATAATAAGCTGTACCATTCCGCAGGTCCAATCCCTGATGCTTCGCAAGTCTCTCCCGTGCCTGTTGCCTGCCGTGCCCGCCGCACTGCTGCTCCAGCTATTCCCCTTCGGCGTGCTCCTGGACCGCCGTATGAAGGTGCTCATGGCCGGAGACAAGGTACTAAGGATCAGCTGCTACTGCTCGCTCCACCTGTCCCCAGGTCCATCCTAGATACTGTACCAGACTCCCCCGTGGCCGCTGCGCTACTATAGCAGCCGTTCGCCACATTCCTTGGTCCATTCCAAATGCTGTTCCAGACTCTCTCATTCTTGCCGCACTGCTTCTACAATTGTTCCTTTTCTGCGTGCTGTTGGACTGCCGCATGAAGGTACTCATGGCCGGAGACAAGGTACCTAGGATCAGCTGCTGCAGCTCGCTCCACCTGTCCCCAGGTCTATTCCTAGAGGCTGTACCAGTCTCTCCCGTGCCCACTGCTGTTGCAGCTGTTCGTCACTTCCCCGGGTCCATCCCCATTGCTGTTCCAGACTCCCTCATTCCCGCCGCAATACTTCTACAGTTGTTCCTTTTCTGCTTGCTGCTAGACCGCCGCATGAACGTGCTCATGGCCGGAGAAAAGGTACCGAGTGTCGGTTACTGCAGGTAGCTCCACCTGTCCCCAGGTCTATCCCTGATGCTGTAACAGACTCCCCCGTGGTCGCCGCGCTTCTGTAGCAGCCGTTCCCCACATCCCTTGGTTCATCCCAAATGCTGTACCAGATTCCCCCGTGCCCGCCGTACTGTTGCTGCAGCTTTTCCTTTTCTGCTTGCTGCTGGACCGGCGCATGAAGGTTCTCAAGGCCGGAGATAAGGTATCTAGGATCAGCTGCTGTAGCTCGCTCCACCTGTCCCCAGGTCCATCCTAGATACTGTATCAGACTCCCCCGTGCCCACCACGCTACTGCTGCAGCTGTTCCAAGCCTTGTTCCATGCAACCGCTGTTTAGAGCTTATAAAAGAGAATGAGACGCGCACATTCAATTTTAATTGGATGATGGATTATGTTGGGTTTGTTGGTGCTTGGCTCACGTCAGCTATTCTGTAAGTAGCTGTAATTTTAATAACATGTTATAAGCATCAACAAGTTTTCGAAAAACATACCTACTTACTTACAAGCAATCCTATTAAATTATCTGGGTGTTATCTAGATGGGAGCGTTAACCACGAAAAGGTTGCTAAAATTATATTACCTATAGTAACTCTACGTTTCTCTGCTTACTAGTTTAGTTTCTAGTTGTATTCGTGACCTAAAAAGAATGTGGGTTTTACGGCTGCATTAATCCGTTCGTATAAACAACACTTTGTATACACTTACGTACTAACAGTTGGGAACTTTTATTGTGCACGTGTGTTCACTTAAGGAAATTGTTTTTATACTTGTAGCTTGTGGCGGCGTGGGGCGGGCCCTACACGCGCATCGCTAAACAGCCCATATCCGAGATATTGCGTTTGAGGAAACCCAAAATATCGTTCACTTGGGATAAGGTTAGTATGTGATGTTCACTACTGCTACTGATACTAGACTACACTGCCTACCTACAATACTTGAACTGTGAAATTGGTACTCAAATTACTCTTTGCCAGGAAAATTCAGTTATTGGATATGTTAATGTTTTCTACCGTTATTTGGAGTTCAATTACCTATTTGTAATAATTTTTTATGGTCCAATACAAAATTACTGACATAATTTCAACACTTCTGCTGTTAAGTGGCGTTAGATAAGTACCTCGTATGCCTCGTCACTAGATAAGTACTGTATGTATATGTTCGGCTCTATGTCACAGTACCTGTTCTGTATGTAAGTATCTTACTTTTCCAGGTGGTGTGCATGCAGACGATGCTGTTCGAGCTGGAGCTGATGCGTTGGCGGGCGCGGACGGCAGGGGACGCCCGCCGAGGCTCGCAGGGCGCGCGATCCGTCCTGCTCAAAGGACCAATACATCTGTTGGAAGAGATCGACGCGCTCATCTTCCTTTGCAGTCCCATGTAAGTGGACAGAACTTACATAAATTCTTCAACTTATTATGTGGCCTTAAACAAAAAGTACCCATAATCGACGAGCATGCCTGAAGAGGTTGATGGATGTGGAAGATGCGAAAGTAGTGTGCCAGGATCGTAGCACATAATAGGAAGTGATCTCTGCCTACCTACCCCTCTGGGAAAAAGGTGGATTTTATGTATGTATGTTCAACAAAAAAAGGTGTTATAGAAAACTAATTATGTCCGGGATAATTAAATTTTTTCATTTAATTTTGACGAGTTAGAAAATATCGGAAAATCGTACTATTGCAAGAGTTCACGGTTCAACTCGGTCTCAGATATCAGTCAGACAATTTTCTTATGTGTTATAAACCATGATAGTTTAAGTTACGAGTATCTAAATAGTGTTGTATTTTAGATCTAGTTTTAGTCCTAATGCCGTTTCATTTACTACCACTGTAAAAAACCAAACAGGCATTATTAATTAGGCACTTTCAGTTACAATCTTGTCTTTTTGGAACCTTATTCACATGTAAAGAGCTTTTAATTTTTTTTTTTCAGTTTCAACGACCTAGAGGAGTTGCGTCAAGCGGGCCTCTACCTGGCCGACATGAACGGCCACGGGCTCTCCAAAGAGATGCTCCTCCAGGGCTGGCAGCACCTCTCCCGACTGGAACTGCTGTTCGAGAAGGCCGAGAGCCGGTGCATGTCCCTGGAGAAGTCCTGCCGGCTCCGAGACCAGTGGAAGAAGCGCGGCGATCAGCTGCTCTACTCCATGATCCCGAGGCCGATCGCTGACCATTTGAGGGCGGGGAAGGACGCTATGGCCGCTTGTCAGGTGATTTAACTGTTCCACCAAGCCAGTCAAATAATCAATTTATTGGAATTAGTTAGTTTGTTAATATTTATTTATTTATTTGAGGACAGTTTACAAGTCACACACTAAAACACATTGATATTAAACATGGTTGGTACAGTTAAAAGTATGTAGTGTGGTCTTAGTTACAAACTGCCACGACAAGCCCTAAACGCTTGGAAGCATTGTTAAAAAAAATATTAAACAATCAAATAAAATATATAAACAAGTCAACAAACGAGCTACATATTTTGCTGTAAGACTTATTTTTTGGCTGCGTTCGTTAAAGGTTGACCATAATAGTAAGTAGATATAAATTTATTTTGTGGTAGTACCTACCCACATCCATACTCTTCCTTGCAAGCACAATGTGGTTGACATGTCATGTCCCCTAAAATTACTTACAATAAGTATTGCACGTATGAATTAAAATTTGTTCGTGTCGCTTTCATTGACCCATTGTTAGTTTATCAGCATTAAATATTAAACACCAGGTCACGTGCGATTTTGCGACTGCGACTGGTGCCTCCAGTCGTGAATCTCTTAGAAGACAAATTCTTTTGTGCCCAGTGGGGCTACCATGAGTTTAAAACTTACGCGCTCGATATCGACTACGTAAATATGTCTATGAAAAACATGTACAGCGCCGGCTGGTGGTTACGCGAAGAACTACAATCGGCCATATGAAAAAACAACTCGATAGGTTTTTAACGTACGTAAGTTTACGATAGCCAACTCATGGTAGGCCCTCTGATCATTGTTTCACATCTTTTTTAATTTTAACCCTTCTTTCGTCGTCGAAACCTCGAAACGTCTCGATACAGACCTCATTATTTTGGACCTTAAATACCTAACATAAGAAAACCAATGCAAAATTATAGCATGCTGTGCCCGGTTAGGTATTTGTTAACTAAATAAAATAAATATTACACATCACCTACATTGATCTGATCCCGTGGTAAGTAGCTCAAGCTTTTGTGTGTGTGTGTGTGTGGATACACAAATATATTTAATGACACCCACATCTCATACAGAACAAATGGTATATTCTTGTGGAGATGGTATGTAAGCGCCATCTGTTGGTAGCCGTCCGAAGTTCTTTATCGGATGTCGCCACAAGATGTAACTTTAGTTGTTTCTCCTGCGCAGGCGTTCGAGTGCGTGACGATAATGTTCTGCGGCGTGCAGCTGTCGGAGGCGGGCTCCCGAGCCGACGTCATGCAGACCGTGGCCTACATGAACGACCTGTACTCGCGCATTGATCGGCTGCTCGACACACACAGGGTCTATAAGGTAGGTACCAATAATAATTGGGCACAAAACCATTCTTTGAATAAGTCTCTATTTTGTGAGTGGCCAAGTGAGGTCTTAAGATTGACTATTGAGATAGCATCAAAAACTACATCATTGTATTAGGTGTAGCCTGTAAGAATAATGTAGGTATGTATGTTTTAAGTAAGTAAATTAATTTAATAGTCTCGTAGCTTGAAACACCGTATCAAAATAAGTATGTTGGTTGTAACACCCACCACGTGTGCACACAATGTTACAGGTCCGAACAATCTCACTTTGTACTATCTACTTGCTTCTTTGTCGTGGAAACCATAAAAGTGGGTGATTTTCTTTAATATTTAACAATTAGAGAGGATCCAATAAATTTGGGGAAGAGAATAAGACTTCTCGAATCATTAAACTCCTTTAGGGCGAAGCTTTCAGCGTCACAAAATTGAAGGCCCATTGTTTGCGGCTCTATGTACCTTACATGTTCATGGTTTTATTTGAAAAAAATATAAGCTGATTTTTTGAACTACACCCAGCGCCATCTAGTTACCGCATAAGTAATACCCGGTAAGGTCCTACTAGAGAGTATCACACTCTCTAGTAGAACCTGTCGCTTCAACTCTTTCTCTCATTCAACTTATCATCACTACATTAGTACCTACAATGTAACAAAGCAAAGTCGCTTCCCGCGTCTGTCTTTCCTTAAGTATGCTTAAATCTTTAAGACTACACAACGGATTATGATGCGGTTTTTTCGGTGAGATCAAACGTATGTATTTTATTCTAGTTTTCTGAGTAATAAATAACCAATGATGCTAACCCACAGGTGGAGACGGTAGGCACGGTGTACATGCTGGTGTCGGGTGCGCCGGAGCGGCACCGCGCGCACGCCGCCGCCGCCGCCAGCGCCGCGCTCGCCTTCGCACGAGCGCTGCCCATGCTCACTATAGGTCACCTTTATACTGTAACCTTTTTTTGTGTAGGACTCTCGCTGATAGCCTGATAGATAGGCTTTCAGCTTAACCAGCCTGGCGGGGGAGCGGGTGGCTCTCACCCCTAAATATACAGGGTGTCCCAAAAAATAGTGTCAAGCGGAAGTCTTGAGATAGAACATCCCGTGGGGCATTCGAAACACCCGCATGGGTGTTCCGCAATTTTTTATAGTTTTCGAGTTATGATTATTTTTCTTAACTTTTGAGAATTATTGACCTAGCCGACTAAAAAAATTTAAAAAAAAGTATTCAATTTTTTGGAGAAACTCTTTTGGCAAATCAATTTCTAGGAGTTTTTCTTGAATGCCTAAAATATACCGTAACCCTTTCGCTTAGTTCTATTTATACTAATATTATAAAGCTTGAGAGTTTGTTTGTTTGTTTGAACGCGCTTACTCAGGAACTACTGGTTCGAATTGAAAAGATCATTTTTTGTTTGATAGACCATTTATCGAGGAAGGCATTAGGCTATATTACATCACGCTGCAACATATAGGAGGACCAAAGAAACAATGGAAAATGTATAAAAATCTGGGGAAAACGCGGACGAAGTCGTTGGCACAGTCACTTATATTTCACTAAAAGTTCTATGTTTAATTTTGAAAATTTCCGTCATTCCTTCCCTCGCATTTCCTGTGGCGCGCCTAGAGCCTTCTACAGAATGAGCCGCCGATTTGGTCAAAACCTCTGTTTATTCCCTCCACCACCTCGAATTATTCCCTTTACCCTTGTGTTATTTGGGAATACAGCCGCCCTAACCGCACTAGCAAATTCTCAAAGATAGAAGAAAACCGCGGGGGTAAGTAGGTACTTGATGCGGTCAGCACAAGATCTATCCTTACTAATTTATAAACGTGAAAGTTTGTGAGTATGGATGGATGTTTGTTACATCTTTCACGCTTAAACGTCTGACCCGTTTTTTTGAAATTTGGTATGATGGTAGCTGGCACACCGGAAAGACACCAACGCTACTTTTTTTACAAGGCATGTAGGCTATCGTTTAATACGTATCATTGGTAGTACGTGGGGCGCGTAACCTCAATACGCGGACAAAGTCACGGGCGGCCACTAGTCATTGATAAATCAGTAAGGGACATCTTTCGGCTGATAATTATGATGTTTAGGATAATTACTTATCTAATGTATGTTCCAGGGATCCACTCGGGCCCGTGCGTGGCGGGCGTGCTAGGACTTCGCCTGCCCCGCTACTGCCTCGTCGGCGACTCCGTCAATACGGCCAGCCGCATGCAGACTTCCTCCGAGGTAACTTTGTTGTTGACCTCTATGTCGTGGTCAATAAATGTTTTTCTTTCTTTCTTTGTTTCTTACGGATGACAAGCCACTTTCACTAAGTTAACAAGGTAGTAACTAGTAGATTATATTTGGATACAACTGCTTTTGAACTGTCAAAACAGGCTGTTATTTCGTTCATTCTGTTGGTGCACAGTGCACTCAAGGGTCCATCTATGCGCGCCAGCGAGAAGGTAAAGCGTCCTTGCAGATTTCATCCCAACTTGACCAGGAGCGAATCTTCGAAGAGACTCGAGAACCACCAAATATACCAGTTAAACAAAATGCAAAACAATATTATACTGCAATTATATACCTGCGTACATTTTGTTGTCTACCTACTTAGAACCTACTGTAAGGAATGTACTTTTACGTATGATCATCAATTAACAAGTTCAATAACTCTTTCAGCCGGGCCGCATTCAAATATCAGCAAAAACTGCGGCGCAACTACCAGCCGGGAGGTTCAGGCTCCGACGTCGGGGTCTCATCAAAGTAAAGGTCAGCTACAAAAATCATTATTTCATTGATTCTGCAAGAGCCTTTTAACACGCATTCATCCTTTATAATATTACAAATGCAAAAGAAGTGTCGGTCTGTCTGTGGCGCTTTCACGAACAGATTTAAATGTGGTGGACAGATCTACAGAGCCAGTCTACGTGACTGAGAAAGGACATAAGTAGGATATCTCGAGTGGAAATCGAACCCACGACTCTTAGAACCCAAGTTTCCTTTATTCCACCGACCCAGTAATCCAGTCAATCATGCAATATTAATATTAATTTCAGGGCAAAGGCATGATGGAAACCTTCTGGCTGGAGGGAGAGGTGGAAGAGGAAGAGCAAGACGAGGCTCTTCAACTATTCTCTGCTCTTTGTGGGGACAATTAAAAAGATTTATATTTTTCTTTACAATTGCTCGTAAGTTGGATGCCCTTCGGTACCTAATTCTAGTAAAGAGCATAGACGCGATCAGTTAACATTGCGAATGGCTAGTGCTTAAAGGAAATAATCAAATTACCTATAATAAAAAATATTGAAATAACAACCTACCTAAATTTAGATTAAGCAAATAAATATAGTAGGTAGGTACCTACCTGATATAAACTGAATACTAAAACTCAATTTGTTTACAAATTTTTGGCACGTAAGATTATTTATCTCTATATAATTAGGTAGGTATTGAGTGATTAGTAGGATATTGTAGCACCTACTTATTTTTGGTCAAATAAAAAACAATATGCTTACTAAATCAATATTTAATATCAACAGACGAATTAAATTCGTATTTTTTCTCATTTTTATAGATTTGTCTCTATGTTCGTAAGTTACAGTTTTAAATATTTAAATATACTGTGTCTAAAATATTATGTAAAAATTACAATCTAAATGCCAGATGTAAATAATTTGTGATTACAAATTCTATCGCTTCGCTTAAATTAAATTGATTACATATTTAATTATACCGGAGCCGCTCTTAGATGACTGATTTGACACTTTTTATTTTATATTTTGCATTTATCCTTGTTAAGAGGAACATATTTGGCGAATCATAAAGAACATCTTTTAAAAATAAGACTTTATTTCAAAATGTCAAATGCTCATAATTATCTAATTATTTGTCTTTTAAAACGTAAAATTTCCACTCTGTATTACGCTTTTACAAGGTTACGCTGTTGACACGTTTTCATAGTGACGTAGTGGGTAATACTCACCAGATATTTTTTAAAAATGCGTTGAAGGATTTAATAAGTATTGTATATTAAAAATAAATATACGCTTAAATGAGAAACTTCAATTCAGTCTTCTGGGTGTGAATAAATAATTTTAATAAAAATTTGTTATAATTAGACCTTGCTTGGTTATAAAGTGGAAATAACTGTTACCTATATACTTCGGCAATTTTACCGTTGTCCCTCACTAGTGCAGTCAGTCTGACATGTAGCAAATCGGCCAACTTAGAGCGGCTCTGGTATAGGTCCAAAAATAGATGCGTTCGGAATAGACAAAATGGTTGCAAAACAAAATACCAAGTGACGTCATTTGAGCTTTACACATTTAGATGTCAGTTACGTTTGAACGGTCAAAGGTTCATAGTATTTTCATTAAAAGCATCATATATTACACAATTTTATATGAATCACCTTTACATTGACCATACACCTACACGCGGCAGTTTCATTTGAGTTTAACAGTCAGATTCGGACAGCAACAAATATTTACAAAAATATTGTTCAGCATTAGATACCGGTGAAAAATATGGATTTATATTTTATGAGCTTTAATATGACAAATAGTGCTTTATGTGTATTGACTTTAGAATATCTTTAAGCTTAAAATATATAATATCATTAATTTAATACTTATGTTAGCATACAAAGTACAAGTAAAATATACAATGTGAATTATAAAGCTACCGATTTTTATTTGTACCTCATCTTAGTAATGTTTGCAACATCAACCATAAATATTTTGCTATTTAAGCTAATAATTACAAGATACAAATGCAAATATTATATTCAACGATGAATATATGGGTAATTTCATTTATTATCGATAAAAAAAGGTTTACGATTGCATGCAATGAATACGATACCGCTAAACTCTTTAGGTATAGTTGTAGAGGGCTGCCCTTTGTAATTGGTAATTATTAATTTTTTAAACCTTGATAAATCTTGATATCTCGGCAATTAAGAGTGCTCGAACAAGGAAATATTCCTTTGATTGAAAACCGATAAATCTAAGATAAATAATGTTCCCTAAATCATTTTATAAATGCAACTGGCATCACAAGTCAGGCAGCCCTAGCTGCAACTTGCAAAACTTTTGAGACAATAGTGCATGTTAATTTAAGTTTTATTATCTAGAGATTGGCACTAAAGTACACTAGGACGGTGAAGTTACGTTCAGCAAGGAGTGTGTAGACCATCGCGGCCTCATCGACTTGCAATACCATAGACGTTAGAGGCCAGAGATATTTTAGTCTATGGTCATCTCGACAACAATGCTTTAACAAGTAAAAGTCGCACGGTGCCTTGCATTTGAGCCTTTACATCTGTGCCTTTACCATGAACACAGTCTTAAGTGGAAACATCTCAAATAGGAATATATTGTCCGAGACATCGGAATATTGTAACACATTGTTGTTAATCGCACGATCGAGGTGTAAACTATTTACAAATTATGTTTACGATTACGACCGGCCGTATAAAAGAAAAACGTCGTTTGTAATAGTGTAGTCCGCCCTTTAAATATTATTTCATATGATAAATATAAAACCCATACACAGTTATAGCGAATATCAGCTGTATCTCAACTGCAATGGTGTACCCACGACCTTCACTGAACAATAAATAATTAATTTACATGGATATCATACAAATGACAGAACAGTAGATATATTATTGTTGCGAATTAAATCCATCTGTATACCAGCAGAACAATCAAACAAATAGTTTAAGGCACTAGAATACAAAATATCTGGTATAAATCAAGCACCATATAAATTATACCTCAAAGAAAACATAAAGTTGACGAGATAACTTCGCAGATGCCACATTAAATTAATATACAATAATTACTGTGCAGTACACAAGTTATGTATCTCTTACATGTGCATTTTACTTTTGATTATTGCGTTCAAAAACATCTAACTAATTCCAGTATGTAACAGTTCTAATTAAATGACTAAGTTATCAGAGATAAGTAATCATCTGCTTACATTCGCAAGAGATATCACTGATCGTAATCTTCGTACGTAAATGTTATGAAATTCGTGTAGAATTTGTTGAACCATCTGGGATGTTATCTCGAATTTATGTTCATGTAGAAAATTAAAAATGACAATAAAATATAAATTAACAAAACAACAATATGTACATCCTCATTTGAAAAAGCCCTCCAAATAGATTGATAGAGGGTAGATAACAAAGAATCAAGACTTGGTCCTCGAACCTAGTAGGACTCGTTAGAACGCGCTGAACACTAAAAACACTAGGACAATATATAACTGGAATACATAGACAGAGGTAATTTAGCATGTCATCAATACTAATAGTAGGTAGGTTACATTACTAAACGTATGCATTCATATCCTTCCATTAAACGTGTAGACAGGATATCATAATGAATTCTAAACATTGATTTAACTTGTATCTAAAATACTTATTTATATAGATAATATAGTATAATTAAACCTCAATACTTGTAAAATTCGATAGTAAGTACTTGTTTTTAGAAATATCGAGTAGTTAGGTGTAACATTTTATAAGTGTACGATGTTCAGTCTTTCTAATTTATGCGAAACTGGCGATCTAGTCTTCCGTACAAGACCACGATTCCTTAACCTTTTCACTCATTCACATGATAAAGAGGTTAAGAAACACTTTATAATATTTACCTTTCAACTACACGTCTGTTTTCTGTAAAACAGTTCTATACTCTGATAACATTATCCGTCAACCGAGTAGAAAAAAAAATAGTAACTATCACAATTCATAGTAAATAACTTATTGCAACATCAAAACTTAAACCTAAGGAATGTAGCTAAGTCTAGCAATTGATGAGATGATGAGAAGATTACTGTTTGAAGAGAGCTGTGACTTCTTCGATCGACTTATTTTTCGTTTCGGGGAGTTTGAAGTATGTGAAAATGAAGAAGAGTATAAGGAGTGCAGTGTAGGGGAGGAATACGTAGTTGCCGAGCGCGTCGGACATGGGGATGAAGGTCAGGCCGACCACGAAGTTCGCGAACCAGTTTACAAGAGCCCCCACGCTGACGGCGGCGCTGCGAGCGCCCTGGCCGAACAGCTCCGACAGAATCATCCAAGGAATAGAGCTTGGACCGACCCCGAAGAAAGCCACGTACAAGAAAGTGAAGATCACAGCGAAAATACTCATCGTCGTGTTATTGTGGTACGTGAAGAATGCTATCGTCATCAAAATAGAGAACACGGTCATACCGGCTAACCCGCACAGTTGGAGCGTACGTCTTCCCAAACGGTCAATCAAGGGAATCGACACGAGAGCCATAACGAACAAGACACTGCCCACACCGATGGTCGCCAAACGAGCGACATCTTCCTGCAGCCCGGCCCTAACGAAAATTGTTTGAGAGTAGTAAAGAACCGCGTTGATTCCACCCAACTGCTGAGACAGATGCATCACGACACCAATGATCAGCGGCTTCCTCAAATGAGTTATCTTGAACAGGTCAAGAATACTGAATTTCTGCTCCTGTTTCGCAGCGTGATCCTCTACGTGCATGTCGTTGATTTCATCGTTAATTTCATCAGTTCCTCTAATTTTGGTTAAAGCTATTCTAGCTTTCTGCTCGTCGTGGGCCGCGAGCAACAGGAACCGGGGTGACTCCGGGGCGAACGGCAACATGACGCATTGAATGGCCGACGGGATGATCGCTAGCCCGAGGAGCCACGGCCAGCCGTCGTTACTGCCAAGAATCAAATCAATGCCGAGGATCTGAGCACCGACCATGCCGAAAGAGACCGCTAGCTGGTTGACAGTGCCGAACGCGCCTCTCATGTTGATCGGAGCCACCTCGGAGACGTAAGTCGGTGAAGCGGTGGTAGCGAAGCCGCAGTTGACGCCGATGACGAACCTGCCGATGATGAGCATTTCGACGGAGCCGGCAGCCTTACTGAGTCCCATGAGGATGGCGCCGACGACGCCGACGGCGGCGTTGATGAGGAGGGCCTGTTTGCGGCCGCGGGTCTCGACGAGCCAGCTGGCGAGGGGGCAGCCGAGCATGCCGCCGACGGCGAAGATGCTCACGATGATGCTGAAGACGAGGCCGACGTTAGCGGAGGAGTACTCCTCGCGGATGAAGTTCTCGATGAAGGCGCGTGGGGCATTGATGACGCCGGTGTTGAAGCCGAACTGCAGCATGCCCAGCACGGCCGCGCTCACCGCGTACAGCAGCGCGCCCGTGGTCCCGCCGCCAGACGACATCGTAGCTCGGGCTGGAGCCTCTGAAACACGACGATTTACATATTTACTTCTCATGTTCTGTTTTGATGCCGGAGCAATCTATGAAGAATATTTAAATTATACTATACTGCTGTACAAGACATAGACTGACAGAGACACTAACAAAAATCTTGCCGTAACCCGCTAATGGCATTAAAATAAATAACTCTATTTAACAAATGTACACTAACGGCTAAATACTGAAACGAAATACTTATTTGAATTCTACTTGGACTATTACGAACTCTAAAACTAAATTATTTTTTGGTTTATGATAAGGCGTTTTTTAAAAAAATTCCACATTACGAATATTTTACACTAAACTTCGAGCTTATAAAAACCTTTTGTAACAAATTTCTAAGAGAAAGAGAAAGTATGTGACAGTTATTTAATAGAATAGAATAAAATAGAATAGCCGTTTATTTGGCACAGATATCTTAAAAATATAGTTACAATATACTCTGATATTTGGCTCTGGTAGTCGAAAATGCAGATTCATATAAAAGTCTAAATCTTATCGACGTATCTCTGAATGAACATTTACTCTAAACAGCACGCAGCCTTACCTTACATATGATAATTCAAATTTTGCACTGGATGATAATAAAGATTACTATCTAGTACCTGCTCATGGTCACGAATTGACGATAATAATGTGAAATTAGATCCTTAGTTAGGGTTTAAATATCTGAACAGAGTAATACATAAGTAAGTAGTTAACATTTACTTGGAGCCACACTTAGATAAACATCGGCACAGGCGTTTGGTCTGTAGTATTTCAAAGAATATACATAGATATTTTAGTGCAATAAATAATTAAAAAGTATTTAAAAAGTTATCATCATCATCAGCCCATATACGTCCCCACTGCTGGGGCACGGGCCTTCCCTAAACTAGGGCGATAAGGCCTTAGTCGACCACGCTGGCCAAGTGCGGGTTGGTCGACTACACAGCCTTAGAATTTCTTCTTAGGTGTGTAGGTTTCCTCACGATGTTTTCCTTCACCGTTAAAGCGTCAAATGATGGTACATATGAATTTCAAATTCGACAAACACATTGGTACCTGGCGGGGTTTGAACTGGCTGGTTTGAAAAAGTTATGGTGCTACCTAATTTCGGTAAATATTAAAACCTAATTTGCCTATAACCATGACATAAGCCTATTGAATATTCCTATCGATAAAATCTTTTCAGCTATCTTGCTAATAAAATCGTAAATTTTAATCATTAAATATGATTATGATAAAAACAAAGCCGATGGAATCTATAGACGGACCTATTAAATAGGTATGATAGAAGCCAGTATTTGAATAAGAAGGATAACTTCTGCTATGTCAGGTTTCCTATATGCATGACTACGGAAGCCGTGTCGAATTAACTGTCTTCGAAAACCTTTCTACCATATTGCGTACGGCTAGTTAATCGCTTACGAAACGATCTTATTTTTTCATTACATCGAAACACTGCAAAGATCGATTTCCAGCGAAGCCTTATTCCTTTATGGAAATTTGGGAAAAAAGTTTTATTCAAAGGTCAAAGTTATACCACAGTTATACAAAGATTAACTGGGTAAATTGGTACTTAATGATTACTTGCAATAGGGCATTAATCACAAAAACTTACCAACAATATAACTATGTTATAAAAAGAAGTGTTTTTTTTTCATACATAGAGCATAATCTTTTTAAATATATTTAGAAGTAATGGCATAACACATTGTCTACTTTATTATCACAAAAGATGCACAAACGACCAGAGATTGTGATATAAACATACTCGTAACATCATAGTGGAACATCTTGTTCAAAACGATAAAACCACTTACATCTTACATGACAACAGATCTTATTTTTTCTTAACTTATCTCGGTGCATATAAGTGATTCAAGTGAATTGTTGTACCTACATAAAGCAAGCATTTTATTCTTATTTATTTTTAAAGCCATTATCACCCGTAGTAGTAGTAGTAGTACGTAGTAGAGCGTAGGACATGTGATTAAGTATGTGGCATCCCTACTAACACAACTAAAAAATCTATGATATGCTATCAACATTGTACAATAGAATATCAATATCCATAATAACTGGACGGATTAGTTTTATCATTAGTGAAATATTATTTGCCCCGAGTAACTAGTAAAGCGGATCTGCGTACGTTTTAACGAATAGTAATTAATTCACTTAGTCATACTAACTTATTCATGTCATTATCTGAAGTAGGTATCATACAGCATGCTTGCATTTACAAGAATACTTTTAGTATGAACTTGCCGACCTTCACAGTAATCACACACTATACACAGCGCTTACCAACACAATATTATTCAGATCCTTATCTTGATATGATTTTACATCTTAAAACAGGCATTTGGCCGACGCGAACGAAATGTTTCTTTTCATAATTATACACGCCGATAAGTATGTAAATGTACACAAAAATACTTCTTAAAAATACCTAATACCTACTTGTATGATCACTATGAAGGTCGACAAGTTTATGTTATCAAATTCCGTATTCATCCTATGTGATCTCATCCGACGTGAAACTTTTTCCTTACTCATCCTAATTTCGTTCCTTAATCATCCCAAAGCAAATATTTCAATTTTTAGTTCCTTATTCATCCTAAAATGATTCCTAGCTCATCCTATAACAAAACATTTTAAAAATAAGAATATTTTGTACGGTCGGAATAAAAGTTTAAAATTTAATTTAGTCGTTTTGTCAAATAAAACTGCAAAAAGTCTGATAAAATAATATATTTATTTATAAATGTTGTATAAAACAGTTAGGTATGTTTATTTTTTAAAATTAAGAATAATATATAACATATGACATATGAGTCGGCGTGATTTTGTAATGAAGTTAGGAGATCAGCTCATGGAGCCCTGGCTGAACAACGATTACAGACCGTGAGTTTGAGACGCAATTCAAGGGTCAAGATTGAGGATATTCTTGGTGAATCTTCTACAGTAGAAGCTCCAGTTCCATCTTCTTCCAATGCGGGTAAAATTTGTTACTTGTATCCGTCCACGGCCCGGAGAATGACCAAACACCGTTGCACCAGATGTAGAAAGGCTGTTTGTGGCCTGCACGATGTTGATATGTGTAGGTATTGTGTATCCTGATTGAATTATAGTTTTTTGTTTTTTTTTTACTAATTATAAACTTTACTTTTGTGCTATTATCAAGTTCCTACATTAAATAAATATGTTTGATTATATTTCAGTTTTTCATTGCGTAGTCCGCTCGACGAAGGTGTAGTTATTATGAAACAATGAAAACAGTTTAGTTATCTAGGGTTAATAGCACGTGCAAGTTTGGCTTTCGGTTTTAAGTATATTTTATTGATAATTATGTTATTTTCTTGTTTTAACATACAGATTTCTTTTTATTAATAATAATAGTACATATTTATATCCAAAACCTATTAATAGTTCACTTTCTGAAAATGTTTTGACTTTTGATTTTGCTAACCATACTTTTTATTGGAATATTCACCTAGTGATGAGAAAAGACTGCATTAGTGTTGTGTCAAGACAAAATCAAATAGGATGAGCTAGGAATACTATTTTAGGATGAGTAAGGAAATCGGATGAGTTCACATAGGATGAATACGGAATAACCCAACAAAACATGAGACCGCCGAACTACATAAAATAGAGAATTAAAGATGTCCAAGATTAATAATTAATTATCATTGAGTCAGAAACTCGAAAAAAACGTATACAAACGATTCTATCCTCTTTTTTTATCTTATGTAGGTAAGTTATATGCTCTCAATTAAAATAACAAAGTAATACTGGAAATAAGAATATTAAAGGCAATTGTTCACCATTATCTTGTTACACCTTTTAAATGAATGTTTACGTACGGGTTATTTTAGGTGATTACATACCTAGTATGTTATTAAAATATCGAAGGCACACCGTTATTAAAAACTTAGCTATGTTGCTACAAACAAAACTGAGGTATTTACTCACATCCGAATAGCTAAAGAGTATGTCGGTAAGTCAACAGCCAAATAATGAAACATTAGATACGAAAGGTTCAGATAATACGGTTATCAAACCAAGATAAGAAATCAGATCTATGCGAGATTATCATTATGTTATATAATAAAAGAAGCATGTAAAAATAATCTTTACTAATATTATGAATTCGAAAGCAACTTTGTCTGTCGAGCTTTACGCCAAAACTACCAAATTAAATAGAATTTAGTACACATTTAGTATAGAGACCAAGAATAGACATATTTTTACTTTTATCGGACTGGATTTAATGTTTGTGGAATAAACGACACCACGCGGGACGAAGTCGCGGGCAGGGAGCTACAAGAAACATCAGGTTTTTCAGTGTAAATCATACTCGTGGATGCGTGGATGGGTTCTACATACACTTTCTGCCAATTTTTTAACGTAAATAGATCCCATGTAAACAGAGACTTAGCGTAGAGTGAAGGTGTCAGCCGACTAGGACAGACTGGTCAACACCGCGAATATTGGTAGATATTAGTGATACAAATCTGCTACTTCATCAACAATGGTTTGCGCATTGTTCGTAAACAATCAGTCATTCTTCACGTAAACTGCTAAGCGAAGACATTCAAAATGCATGAGTTTTATACGATGAGTTACTGCATTTAATTCACCAGGAAAATAAACTTCTGTTACGTGTAATATGCCACTTTACTAAAATCACTTCATACTTCCTCATACGAATGTCTTTAACTTATACATAATTGGTAAACTTAGATATGATATAAATATAAAATACTTACAATTCTTATGTCGTGTTTATAGAATATACATAGATATAATCAAAGTTTAAGATGAACGGATGAAAACGTAACTACTAGCTATAATATACAATCGACATTTTGAAGCTAGATAAATAACATTATTTATTTGCGTCAATCGATCCAAATGAAGCAACATTATTTTCAAGAAATTACGGAAATAAAAACAAACCAGTAAGTTTAATAGGCTTCCTATAGGTACTGGATTTCCGAGTAAGATATTTGTAACCTTGCTATTTTTACTTTACAGTTAAATGAATGCAGTGTTCATTTTATAGAGAAACTACTTAGGTGTCGAAAGAGATAACAATACTGGTGATATAATAGAACCAGAAGAAAATAAGGTCGCGCCACTTAACCAACAGGCCAAAAACACAATGACAATATGGAAATACCTAAATAAGAAGTAGGTACATAATGTTCTTTAAATGGTGGCTGCACTACTACAAAGTAATAAAATTGTATATGAATACTGTTGGCCCCAGTAAATACCTAATTATTCATAGAAACCGGATCCAAGCCAAGCTAGCAAAAGAATATTTTCCCTATAACTACTATATATATTATAATAACCTATGCAACATGTGCCATTTACACTCATACTTGCTCTCCAGGCCTATAAATGAAATAATTCTTTAAAAAAAAACTTTTTTTAAAGAAGTTGTTATCCGATGTGGTAGATCTCTTGGATGAGGATAGATATCTCTGTGGGTTATCAAGCCGGTTGCTTCGAGTTGACTTAAGGACAAGTTAGTAATTTTGAAAGCGTCTGGGAAGTTCCATAAAGAACAATTTCATAAATGTAAACTAAGTAGGTATAACAGTTTTACCTAAACTGTAAAAATCTATAATATAAAAATGAATCGCAAAATGTGTTGGTAAGCGCATAACTCAACAACGCCTGAACCAATTTGGCCAATTCTTTTTTTAAAATGTTCGTTGAAGTCCAAGGATGGTTCTTACGGTGAGAAAAAATCGAATAATTGCCGGGAAAACCCTAAAAACAGCCCTTTTCTTTTTCATATTTTTTTGACAGGACGAAGTCTGTCGGGTCAACTAGTGTAGTAGTCCGGTCAATTTAGACATTCGAAGTTACATAAATTCCCACCAAGCTGAAAATCGGTAAGATTGCTTAAAATATCATCAAAAACAAAATTTGAAAGTTCCCCATCTTTCCCCTGTAAGGAAAAAATGTTATTCAAGGTCAAAGGTAAAAAAATGAGTTTTTCGCGATTTTTAGTAAAACGGTAAGTTTTATCATAAAAATATGTATGACAAAATTACTTATCATCTAATTATCTATAAAAATTGTCTTTACACGTTGTTCCTTGGTGAATCTTATTCACCATTTCAGAGATACAGCGATGCACAAAGTTGAAATGTTGTATTTTCAAATGCTTCCAGGCCCCCGTGCTATTGTGCTAGACAGATAATTTTTTTACGAATGATGGATTTCAGTTGCCTCTATTATCGCTAATACTAAATACAACATAAAACCATCACTTAAGGTGGGCTCTCATACTAACGCATTTTTTATTTGCTCGCACTTGGACGGTTTTATCGTGGTTACCCTAGTAAACCTAACGTGGTGACCATGGCTTAACGTGGTTACCACGTTAAAACCGGCCAAGTGCGAGCAAATAAAAAAAAGCTTTCGTAGAGAAAAGAAAAAGAGCCCACCTTGAGTGATAGTTTAATGTTGTATTTAGTATTAGATGTTATAGAGCCAACTGAAATACATCATTCGTGAAAATTTTAACTGTCTAGCACAATCGCACGGGGGCCTGGCAGCATTTGAAAATACAAGTTTTGCAACTTTGAGCATCGCTTTATCTCTGAAATGGTGAATCTTAGGAATAAAGTGTAAGACAATTTTTATAGATAATTAGGTGATAAGTAATTTTGTCATACATACTTTTATGATAAAACTTACCGTTTCGCTCAAAAGTGCATAAAACTGATATTTGTGACATTTGACCATGAATATTTTTTTTTGCACACGTCGGATCGATGGGGACTTTTGACATATCATTTGTAATGACGTATTCAAGGCCTGCACAAAAATCCAGCTTGTTGGGAATTGATGCAACCTTACCCCTGATTTTGATGCTAATTTGACTGGACTATAGGAATATAAACATCACAATTATCACCTAAGATGGAATGAGATATCCATCCATATGAATAGACTTAGCTATTTAGCTGACCAATAATATTATACACCTGAACATAGTCCACCAATTATTTCATAACGCTAAAAATATATAAAATAATTCAAATTATATTCTAGCTAACTGCGTAGTATATGGTTACGTGATTCAAAAGAAAGTAGTCAGAGATCACTGATGTAGTCAATACAATGTTGGAGAAAGTGAGACGACGAATACCGATCGGCATTTATTTTTCTTGAAATACAATTGCTTTTTACTTCAGTTATTCATTTACGGCATGATAAACGATTGGAACATTAAGAAAATTAAGTGGCATAGAGACCCATTAATATTTATCGACATTAAGTGAACTTGAGGATTAAATTCAATCTATTCAAAATTCATTGTCTCGGGATAATTCAACTCACCCCTACTTACAACCAAGTCATGGGACACCAATACGAATAAATAATAGAAACGTGCAGCGTAAATCAAAGGAAATTCTTTGCGCAACGAACAGTTACAACCGTTTTCTAGATACTATACGAGTTGGATCCCTCCCTATCGAGTCAAACTTGCGTGCCGACTATGTCATTGTTATGATAATGACCATGAGTTGTGTTGTTGTGGTGTAAAAAACCTGGTAAGTGCGAATCAGATTCCCTTTGGTTTTTGTGCAAGATTTTTTTTGTATTTTCCTTGTGTCTACCCAGTGGTTTTGCTTATGCGTGATATTTGTTTTGCTTATTTACCTACAATAAACAGTAGTAAATTATATTATAGTGTGCAATATTAATCATACACATTTAAATATTTTGTACCTACCTGCTCTTTATGTATGTTTTGAACTGTTTCGGCATTTGCCTTAAATTTAACTTGTCGACCTTGAGTCTTTTATTTTATCGAATAAAATTGTATGTTATTTACACAGATTTACTCGAAAATGAAGCAGGTCAACGGAAATGTTTGATTGCTGGCATTGCTTAAATCAATATCGCGACAAAAACAGATACACATTAAAAAATTATATCGTGTTATTGTTTTACGGGTCGTCGTCAATTAGTGCCTTCGTTGCTTGATTGAATAATGATGTGGGAACGACAATGTGCAATTGAATTAATAAAGTGCAAAATAATCAAGGGCCGTCTGGCATCAGCGTTCGCGCCAATTTAATCGAGCCCTGAGGCGCCCGCACTAAACCATTCATGGGCGATATGCTTTTGTTTATAGTAACGAATTAAACTCCAACTTACCTAGTGTAAAAAAGTTCAATTGACACTACACTGTTGTCCAAAACAACGATAACATTTTCAATCCTCAGTGAGCGGCGAGCGAGTGTGCGCCGGACGCGACGAAGCAAAACGCACTGACTGCACAAACTTGTCGAGGTTGTTTGCGACAGCTGTATTAAGCCGTGAACATAACGAATTAACGATAATACTATCATTACATGGGTGGCATTACGTGTAAAGAATACTTTGAGAACGAGAGCGAAATTGTGATAATGACAGAACTCTACATGTCCGCGTATGTGATTACTTAATTTGAGCACATTTTGTTAAAGAATACAAATACTCCTTCTCGAATCTCAAAGCAAAAATGCACATATATGTAACTGCGGTCAAAATAATATTGACAACTCAATAACAATATACCATAATTGTTAACAAAAATACAAATTACAAATTGAATGGATGGTGAATTTTTAATATCATGGGTCAATGCCCGCGCCATTTCGTAACCAGGTGACCTAAACCTAAACTAATACATGTACCCAGTAATTTACAGAGTAGTAGGTATTAACACCATGGATAGGTCAAGGTATTAAAGTGTTATTTTCAAAGCCAGTACTGATGTTTGTCGAGTATATTTGAGTTTATTTACGAGTGCAAAACATGTGCAAGTGGCATATATTCTTGCACTCATGCACTCACCTTAAGAACAAGAACCGGCTAGTCAACAAATCAACAGACAAGTAAAGTGACTAGTGTTGACTTACTACAAGTGCACACCATTCTAATCTATACTTAATATTATAAAGCTGAAGAGTTTGTTTGTTTGTTTGTTTGTTTGTTTGTTTGTTTGAACGCGCTAATCTCAGGAACTACTGGTTCGATTTGAAAGAATTTTGCGTTGTATAGACCATTTATCGAGGAAGGCTTTAGGCTATATAACATCACGCTGCGACCAATAGCAGCAAAGATATAATGGAAAATGTGTAAAAAACGGGGGAAAGCGAACGTAGTCGCTGGCACAGCTAGTACCTACATAAGATTCATAATACTACACCTAGGATACACACACGGAATCATGCAAGACCATGTTGGGATATCTTATTCCTTCAAATAACCCTGACTCATGTTGTTATGACAATTTAAAATCATATCATTTCATATTATGTATAGTATCAAATATGGTAACGACAGATATTATTAACTGATAGCTACGACGAATCAAAAGTTTGCGTACCTAATAATTACAATAATGCTGCCATTAAATCTGGCCTCCGAAACTGAAGTGGAAAATCAGGACAATTGCATAACCGTCATAGACGCATTTATCTGAATGATATTTTCCTCCTAATCTATCAAGCGGTAAAGTTCGCTTGGAAATCCCAAAGGAGACAATTCTTCAGAAAGTGCACTACTCTCTATTCCCTTACTCTCATAGTTCAGTGATACGGCAATCCGACATGACCGATGAGAGATCGGGCGCAGGACCACCGGCTTATCGTGCTTTCCGAGGCACGGGCGTCCAACCGCCAACTTCCTAACTTCGGGCTGAGTTATTTCTTCACAGAAAAACTCACACAAATTTTGCCCGACCCTGGACTCGAACCGGAGACCTCTCGGTCCTTACGCAGCTTTTGCTACCAATAGACCAACGAGGCAGTTATGTTAGGCAGCCACTGTAGATACTACAAAACACATTGGATCACGTCGCATAAGATTGTGGAGTACCTACTCTTTTGCAATTTGGAGTGTAATAAAAAAATGGTGAATTAGGAGTTCTTTTATGTCACATATGTATATGTAAGTGCTTTTTGCTAACTTTGGCATCAAAGGCTACTAGTCATTTTGTACTTAGTAAATTACAACTTATCTTAATAATACTTTTAACCATTGCGCAAGAGAATTCAAAAGAACACCACCAATAAAGAAGGATATAATACTGCATAATGCAAAACAAAAAGGCAGTCCACGAATCAATATTCAATTTGAATATCTGTTCGCGATCTACCCCTGCACTGAACGATGAGGGCGAAGACTTCCAAGTTGGATTTTCCCCGCTTTGCACACGAAATAAGATATGTGGAGTAATTACTTCGTGGTTAGAAAACTAGCAGTTCAAACGAAGTTCGTCGACACGGGTGAGGTTAAAGTAAGAAAGAAAAAAAATTATTTTATTTAGTTACCAACACAAATTGCATAAACACACAATAAAAGTGATGGTTTCGTATATTTTATATCAGTTCGCATTTGTAAGATAGGGATATTTCATTTATAAAAATCTTTTACGATCTTCTACCTACGATATACTTCTACTATTTGATCTACATTGTTTCGAAGAAAAGGATCACGTTGAAGTAAACTGCAGTGCGCTCATAAACAATTTAAAACAAACATCTCTTACTCGAAAGTCCATGGACATTATGTAATACTAGCTGTGCCAACGACTTCGTTCGCGTTTTCCCTGTTTTTTTACACATTTATCATTATTTCTTATCTCCTCTTGCTTTCTTAGCTCCTATTGGTCGCAGCGTGATATTATATATCCTGTAGCTTTCCTCGATAAATGGTCAATCCAACTCAAGAATAATTCTTCAATTCCAACCAATAGTTCCTAATTTTAGCGCGTTCAAACAAAGAAACATACAAACTAACTCTTCAGCTTTATAATATTAGTATACATTTTGGACACATAGTGTAATTGCCGCAAAAACTAACGCGCGCTGCGCATTTATAATTTACCTAATCAGGTTTTAATGATATACAATAATTATAAAGTAGTCTATGACAAGGTATTGTATAGTTAGGAGAAAATTCTGATCAGCACTTTCTCTTATCTGATGGCAGGCGAGACTCCTAAATATGACTCAAAGTTATCAATTGTAATTGCCTTAAGACCTACACAAGAAAAGCATAGAAACGGTGAGAGCCATCCGCTCCCCGCAAGCCCGGTGATGATGACAAGGCTCCTCCAAGCCATCATCGTTAGTCAGTTAGAAAAAAAAACTAGACCAATAGCCTATATGGCATAGATAGATACCCATTCGCACCAGCTCGATAGAAAATTGCACGAGCGTGCAGATAATGCCAGGAATGCCGCCCGCAGAACAAGGTAGAAATTTGATTTAGACGTACATTTCTTATTGTGCTAATGTTAGTTTTAGTGTAAGGACGAAACATTATTTAAGCATCTATCCCTGCTCTCCACTCCGAAAGAAACATTTCAACTAATTGAATGAAGGTTTGCAGGTTATGAACCAGTGCAATATTATGGTAACACATGAACGTGGCGTGCATTGGGGAGGCCTATGTCCAGCAGTGGACATTAATGGGCTGATGATGATGATGATGATGACATGAACGTATACTGCCATTCTTATATTCAATGCACTTAGTGCACTATAAGAAAAGGCCACAAATACATCCGTTTAAAGAAAAACATGATACTTTTAATAAGCAAAAAGACTGCGGGAACGAAACAAATGTTCACACTAAAATAGAAATCATATCGTCGAGACGTCTCAGTCAACAAGAAGAAAATTATAACACAGACATGAAATAGGCCTATAATTCCCATGACAATCTCGATTCCTTGAATATAGCTCTCATGACGTCAATCGCCAAGCCGAAAGTATGCAATGGCGCCGGAGAAATGCGATCAAGATAATATTGTCTGGCATTCCGTAACTACGTGAGGTGACGTAGGCACGGCGGTCAGCATGGCCTCATATCTCATATTAAGACACCTGGAAGTGGGAAAATATTAAACGCCTTGTCCATACAATCCAATCCGAAACCAATACAGTTTTCCTCTGTTTTGTATGGCTGATTCGATTGCGCATTTAAAAATGCCCCTGTCTCTTGCACCAGTCTTGATGAAATCAATCGGCATCCGGGTCAAATTTTGTTTGGAAAGTACTTGTGTTTTATATGTTGCTACTTAAGCTAAGTAACAGATTAAAGTTTGTGATTTTGTCTGATATTTACTTTTTGTTTTACAGATTTATCGTGTATTGATTGTTCGTTTTAAATAAATAAATATGAGTCATTGGAAAAAACCACATAAACAAACGGTATTTTAATTATCTTTTCAAAATATTCATAAAACGAAGTAGATATTATTTTTATAAACGTTTTGTATCAACATATACTCATACATTGCACTCTAACGGGTACTTTTTCTTCACCCCTTACTACCTATCATTTAGTATCTGCTATTTTTTGTTTGTTGCATGAAATAAAAAAATGAAACATAACCAGTCCACACAGGGTTTTATTAATAATACATACTAACGTTTTGGTAAACATTCAAAACCCATCAAGTGGTAGCCATAGGTCGATAATAGGGCTGGGACTGGAGGGCAAGACGTGGAATTCCAATAAATACTTCCAATTCCATTGCCTCACACCGGCTGACCTACTTCTTACCGGAGTCGAAACCAGATACGAATGACGATCCAATTTGGAAATGATGTCTCCGCAAATGGACAGAGCTGTTCGCTAACTATTAGTCGAAGGCAACAAGTTGTGACGCTCACATTTACGACGGGAAACTTCGAAATGGGTACTGTTCTGACACTGTCTTGATATTTTTCGTTAAAAGGTCTAAACACGCCTACATTGTCAACTAAAACGATAAATAGTTACTTAAACTACAATCAGCTGTTCCTGCATGTGCACAAATTTTTGATTTTGTTTACGTAAAAATGCACGTACTTCGTTTTAAAGCTATTTCAGTATCCGGGTATTCGTTATTTTGTTTCGTTTTTAAAACCAATATCTCTAATACCCAAAAACATTATATCTAAATATAATTAAGCCAAAAAATCGTAGAAGTACTCGTATGTATCAGCCCACCGCGTTGGGCGCCAGAACGCCGGCCGGTAACCTAAGCCGTTCGCACGCAAACATGAAGTTAATCACACACCCCCATTGTAACAGAATCCACCAAGGCCATACCTGGCTTAGCTTAATGGAAGAAATTCTATAGGCCAGCACTTGCCGTAAATCCAAAATACACATAGTAATCTCATCATCATCATCAGCCCATATACGTCCCCACTGCTGGGGCCTACCCTAAACTAGGGCGATAAGGCCTTAGTCGATCACGCTGGCCAAGTGCGGGTTGGTCGACTACACGATGTTTTCCTTCACCGTTAAAGCATCGAATAATGGTACATATGAATTTCAAATATGAAAAACACATTGGTACCTGGCGACCTCTCGCATGGCAAGCAACAACCTTAACCAATCGGCCATCGACGCTTTACATTGTTACTTTACATAATAATCGGAATGATACTAAATCTGAAGAATTCCCTTACAGTCACAATAACAATTTACAAAAATACAAACTTTAAAACTGGCTGACACATTATTTTAATGTTCTAATTCAACATGAAATCTAACATTCAACATGAAATGAAATGTTGAATGAACTGAAATGTTAAAGATTTAACAATGCCTTCCCTATTATTGATCTCCTCTCTTTTTGCTCAGGCCTGTTATTGTTCAAAAATATCATTTTAGTGTTTACTTATATCACATAATTTACATTTATTTTGCCATTGATAGCATAATGATAGTAAATGGAAACATAGAATGCTACATGAAAATAAATGTAACAGGAATTTTCTTTTTACTCCTGTATCAATCAAATTGATACTTTTGGTCATAAAATGCTAATATACAAAGAATGGGTCTACCTACTAAATAAATACTGAATAAAAGTTTTGATCACAGTATAGCTACTAAGACAAAGATGGCAGAGAAAGATGAAGAAATATCAACAATATCTTTAAACTTACTAACAGAAGTATTGAGTGATAAAGGTTGTTTCATTGTCATTTAGGCACAATTACAATGACTTTTTGTTTACCACGACTATTGTATTTATGAATAAAATTGGGTATTGAATATGTTCAAGTATCTTTAATGTTATTTAACTATTTAAAATAAATAAATAACTTCTTACTTAAATATGCATCTATTAACATTGTAAAATTATAATGGTATTTCTTTAATTGTGCAATAGATAAAAACTCATTAACTACAAAAATAAACTGCTTACTGTGTATGTTTCAATTTTATTACCTACCTTACTTTTGACAAAATATTTCACTGAAGCTACAGATAGGTACTAAATTGATATGGGTACCAACCATTATTGTGAAGTAGGGCCGACGCCGTGTTGTCACTTTGCATTTTAACTACCAACTAACATAGCCTTATTCGAGTTCAAGTTTTACACACCACATGCGTACCGAAACCGGTTCGGAGTGGGACCCGCGACGGCGCGGCTCGCCCGTCGCTAAACATTCTTTAATCAAAGCAAACACAACACAAGCATGCAAATTAATTTCTCATAGGCGATTTTAATTATTTTACAACTGTAATAAGGCGCAGCGAATAAATTAAGACGATCTTGTTTTTAGAAAACGCGCAGTTGCGCATTCATGCCTTCACGCTCTATTCATTAGAACAGCTTAATATTTTAAAAAATAATTATTACAACTTAAAATTAAAATAGATTTAACTGCTAGTAAGTGAAACTGAATTCATGCTGTGCAGTACAATACAGTATTATCCTCAATTTACAAACATACCTGTCTCAGGAAACAATTAATTGGAATTTTATCATGCCACAACAGAAACTGTCATATTTCAACTAAATCTGTGATATACCCCATAGTAGCGATCATGGCATATCAAAATGTAACATTAATTATGATGTTCTGTACGTAAACGAAAGCATTATCTTTCTTTCACAAATAACTTGCACAACCGCCCTCCCATAGCATATTTGAGTGACAGACTGAGTGAGACAGAAGAAAAAGATCAATCAACGCACCAAACGTCACTGTCAGTCGGACATTTTTTTTTATATTGTACTTGGAAATCGCTATAGAATACATTAGAAAGCTCAAAAAGTATATAAAAGTAATGTGGCCATAAAAAAATTATAAAAGGTCAGCAATAATACAACAATTTTTGATTATGTTTTTTGTTTATTAAATATTTACACATCATTACATATTAGGTAATCAAAGAGAACTTTTGTTTTTATTATAGACTCTAGATGATTTGATGTACAAGGCTTGATCGTTCTGAATAAAATTAAAAAGTAGACCACTGACGTTTCTAGGAGCCGACAGCTGCCAAGTAATATTTTGTTTGTTGCGCAATAAAAATAATCCATCTCCACCTCATCCACAAAAAACACAAACAACTGCAATAGCTACAGTATAGTTTAAATCTTCAAGTTTCAACCAAAATGGCCACCAGCGCATTCATGGACAAGTTAAGGTCATTTCTGGGTTTTCGACAAGAGCCGCCTCGAAATGATTTTCGAAATCCGATTTGGGGCTCCGACGACGACGACGAAGGGGACGAGCTCTACACCCGGCAGCAACTGGAAGCGTACGTGGACCCGGCAGAGATGCACAGGCATTTCACCCAACAAATGCACGACATGTTCAAATCGTTCGGGTCCATGTTTGGCGATGTGAAAATATTTTTTAACGAAGACCAATTCGACTCGCTCGGTGATTTTGAAGACGATCCAGAATTGGAAAACTATGGAACTAACTCCAACGATCTCAGGGACTACTACTTGAAACCAGGATATCAAAACCGTAAACAGGAACAACATGAAGACATAGATTTGGACGGTAAAGTATCCTCTCATGAAATATCGGGTTTGTTAAAACAAAAAGAAGGCGGCCAAAAGACAATCATGCCCTTCAATGGTAACCTGGTACCCGGGAGGTCCTTCTGCCAAACAATAATCACAACAAGTGTTACCAAGCCTGATGGTTCAATTGAGACCAAAAGGATCATCAAAAATGGCCATGATGTTGTCGAGGAGACCACTACTACATCTGTACCAGACTCCAGAGGCCCTTTCAACTCCCCCATGGATCCGATCTCAGCTACCAATTTTGTTTATGGTAACATAATGTCAGAACTGTCTTCTATGTTTAGAAATTTTTACTAGTACATAATCTATCTGATTTTAGGAGGTACCTTTAAAACATGTAGTTTATTTTTCATTTCATAATTGACATACAGTATATATTCATTTATTGATGGAGATAAATTACTATTTGTACTTATTAGTAAATATGTGATATTTAAGTAGAAGGTCAGAAATAGTCATGTTCATAATTATCCAATTTTTAATATTACATTGGCTATCAAAAGATATTGATTCTTGGTTATTTTAGGGTCTAGAGTTTCATACTAAAATAGTTATAAGTCATAGTTTCCATTTGGGATGTTTGAGACATCTTTCCCATTTAATATAAATGAGATTTTCTTGATAATAAAGGTTTATGCAATAAGGAAATCTTTTAATGTCTCCCGATTTTTCCTCTGCAGTAAGAATTGTTATTCTGCCCAAACAACAGACCACAATAAATGTTAACATTCTATCTTAACCTAAAGAAGTTGTAACATAAACAAAAAATGTCATTCACAAATATTGCTTTATTAACTTACAGTAATGTTTTGAAGAGAGCCACTAAATAAATAATTTAAATAAATAGATTATTGGCAGTAACAAGCATCCCTAGTATTACTCTTGAGCCAGGTCATATAGCGATTGACTCGGGTGTACACTCCAGGCCTATCGGGTCTTGCACAGCCTTCTCCCCATGAGACAATACCTGGAAACATCGAAGAAGTAGAATTGTTAAAGTGACTATATACCAAATTAAGACAATAATATTAACCATATAAAAATTTTGGAGACTGTCCCTTTCAGAACAAATGATACATGTGGCTTTGTAGCATAAAGCAAATGGTATTCACTGTAAAAAGTCAGAGTAGTAAATATTTTGAATAGTTCTGAAAAATTTGGATAGTGGCAAAATAGAAAACAGGTTCTGTTGGTTTCAATCTAGCCTGTTGTAATGGCACTTCGTGGTCAAAGGCATCCCTAAATTAAATTCATGTCTGCTTTGTTTATTTATATGTATTTGTAGTGACACGACCTCACTTCGCTTCGGGTGTTTGTAATTTTACATAGCAAACTTCCTATTGAATTCTTATATCCTATTTTTTTAAAATCCGTTGCGTTATTTCGACTAAGGCCTTATCGCCCTAGTTTAGGGTAGGACGTTCCCCAGCAGTGGAGACGTATATGGGCTGATGATGATGATGATCCTGTTATTTTAAATATTTAAGCATAGGTACATAGGAATATAGGGAAAGAGAAAGCGACTTTGTTTTATACTATGTAGTGATAAAAAGCGGCAGGTGAACAGTAACATAAGAAATTACGCACATAAGTAGTGTTTCGTGATCAGTATCACAAACAACATACCACGTATAACTTCAAAGGGCCCTTACCGACTTCCTGGAACTGCGCGGTGGTGGCGTTGAGGATGTGCAGCGGGCCGCCGGAGTCGCCCTGACAGGCGTCGCGGCCTCCTGATAGCTCGCCCGCACACAGCATGTTCTCGGTGATCCGCTGCTTGTAGGCTGTTTGCCTGCACTCCGCGTTGGACATGATTGGCACGTAAACCTGAGGACAAGTTGATGATTTAGATCCTCCTCATCTTTTTAAGTCTTTCCCAGTGAGCACTTTGGACCTAGTACCCAGGGCTCGCGACTGATAGGCCCAAATAATCCCTAGTTCCTACCTGATTACCAAGCGATAATCAATATTTGTTGTGTTCTGTCATAGTCACAGTGGTCCCATTATTATATTCCCACCCACAGCCTCCTATTGGTCCATCTTAAACCAAGTAGTAACCCTGCTAAATCTGATTGATCAAATGAATATAAATGTTATTATAAATCGTTTCGGAATTAATATGCGTAAATTAGCCTGATGGCTAGTTAGTCATAGGTGTTGAGGTGGATTGTATACAGGAGCGATAAGGACTATTTGGCTCCGAAAGGCCACGTCCAGTCATACAAATTGAGAACATATACCTAGGTAATATAGGTGCGAGAATGTATACCTACCACCATGAATTGTTAGCTGGTCCCTGGACGTTTCGGCCTAGGGTTCCAAAAAGTCATTCCATCTCTTGTTTCAGGAATCATGGCTACACTGTTATTTCCATACTTGCTTTGTATGGTGGGCTAATGTCGCCGTATGTTCAAACTTCTATGTAAGGGAAGTAGACATTGGGAAGAAATCTAGGGGGCCATTATAAGGTATATAACCAAGAAGGTTGATCTTTTACCTCTTGCAATGTACTCGACACAGATCCACCCTCCTCGGTGGTGCCCCAGCCGGCGACCACGCCGCTGTAGTTGTTGTAGGACAGCCCAGCAGTGGGCAAGCAGACGGGCCGTAGACCGACGTCATCCTCATTCGTTGGACTATCGTTGGAGCTCTCGCCTTCATCGCTTCGCAAACGTTTTTTCAGTGCACTGCTAAGATCCACCTGAAGTCGGAGAATAATATTTTACTAGGCTATAAACAAATGTTCCTAGAATACCTTTCATAAGGAAGAACCTCTCTATCTACCTTCCTATACCAGATTATTCTTATGATATGATCAATTTATATTTAAGGTACATTAAAATAAGATATTTGTTATATACCTTGCTTGAGATAATCATAGTTTGTATTACTCTCAAGTTATCCCTCCAAAACACATAATAATACTTTTAGTGTCATGGTTAAGGATAACTTACGACGATAGATAAGTGTTTTATTTCTTCGTAACTCACACATTATCCACCTATAATGTGAAGGTCTTTATTTTATGGGAGTACTTTTTATCATAAGGCCTGCGAATAGATAGGTAGGTACCCTATTTTATGGGATTTTTTATCATAAGGCCAGCACCCTGACAAGCATCCTTGTAGGATTCCAATATAATACTTACCTATATGTACCTATAGCTTTAGATATTAGCGTACCTATTACAACTTGAATTATTACAATAAATGTAAGGGCCGTAGCTACCGTAAGATACGGGTTCCTTCAAGTGTTACGTGTGAATAGATAACTAGGTTCTTTACTCTTTATTTTGATACAGGGCCTCACTGAAGGTACGCTACGCCACTATTGTATCTTACTTCGACCTCTTTTGCTGTACTTTCTATTTGCAAATTGCAGAAGCTTATATTTAAATATGAATGCTTTCGAATTTTCTTTTTAATTTTTATTATGTATAACATACCCTCTGTCCCAACTTTAGTAAAGCAATATCGTTGTCGAAGTTGGCCGGGCTGTAGCGCAAATGGCGGATGATGGCAGACACGTTTCTGTCAATGATCTTGGTCTCGTTCGCGACTGACCGGTCGTGCTCCAGGAATCTCACTGTGATCTTTTCTTTCCGAAACCTGGAAGTGAATTAATTAAACAAGTTAAACGTAGGTAGGTATATCTAAAATAGGGTGTGGTCGATCTGGAGATGTTAATGTAGTAACGCACAGCAGTCCCTCTGGGCGACCCTCTCTGAGGTCAATTGGGGATTTCTGTAAAAATAATCTCACTTGGATCCATGTCTAACGGGAAATATAATTTTCAGTTGTAGGAATCTAACATTCTCCTGCATGCGGGGCGTAGAACATTTCGGAAAGTGATAATTTTAACAATCTTTTACAAAAGTCCTTATTGACCGGAGAGACCATGAAGGCAAGATGAAGAATGGGGTAATGGTGTTGGACCACTTCGAGTGGTAACTCTATGATATCTGGTAAGGCATTATTAACGACATCATAAGGAGCTCATGGCAATGAAAGATTTTAACTTAACATTAGTCTCTTTCTTTGGGTCTACACGCGATATTAGGAGTTATACCAATCATGGTCGCTCACTACTATGATTGGTGTAACCCAGTTGAAACGTCGGACTGTAAGTAGCTATGTATTTGCTACTCCTAATATCGCGTGCAGACCCAAGACTAATATTTAGTGTAATGGAACGCGAAAGTCTAAAAGATTTGAATGTAATGAATTACCCTGTAGTGCAATGAGCGGCAGTGAGCACGTAGAGGTCGTTGATGAGCGAGCCGCCGCAGTAGAAGCGGCCGTTGTACATCAGCACCGCCATCCAGGGGAACTCCAGCTTCTTGGTCTCGTAGCCTCCAACGATCCGCCGCCGCGTGCGGGCGATGCCGCACTCTGTACGTACAGATAGAGTCAGGCGTGAAACGGCATTTCTATAGCCTCCAGGATGACAATGAGGATCCAATCCTTATCCTGTAGCGCTACTATGAGCTAGCTATCGAAAACTTACGTACCTACATTAGAAACCTATCGAATTCTTTTTTTCAAACTACCGATTTTAGTTCGTACCGCTAGGGGCGCTGTACATTTTTTTATAGATATTTTTACATAGGCGATATCGAGTCCGTCGCTTTTAAACTCGTGGTAGCGCTACAAATCCTTACTAATATCATACATGCAAAAGTAACATGCAAATCGGTTCACAGTAAAAAAATTCGGACCTAAAATGCTTCAATGACTGCACTACTCTAACTCTGTCTGTTACGAAATCCCGCATAGAGTACTGAACCGATTAAATGAAATTTAGCACAAATGCAGTCATGGGCCTGAGAAAGGACATCAGCTTTTTAACCGACTGCGCTATAAATAAGTAATGTTTTACCCGTTATACGTCTCTATGCGCAGGCGGAAAGCTAGTCTACACTAATCTACACTAATATTATAAAGAGGAAATATTTGTATTTTTGTATGTTTGTAATGAATAAACTCAAAAACTGCTGGACCGATTGCAATCCCTAGTACTGAACCGATTTTAATGAAATTTGGTACAAATACAGTCAAGAGCCTGAGAAAGTACATGAGCTTTTTAACCGACTGTGCTATAAAGAAGTAATGTTTTACCCGTTAAACGTCTCTACGCGAACGGAGGCGCGGGCGGAAACCTTGTAGGTCTGTTATATTGTGCCTGTCGACCTCATACCTATGTGGACCTCACGGCAGCTTACCATTAGGTGGAGTGAGGTCAACCTGGATGTCGGTACATAAAATAAAAATATACCTACTTACTTTCATATTTGATCTAAACTGGGGCCTGGATCCGTTCACTGCTCTTACCAAATTTAGAGTTGGTAGGAAGTATAGGTATCAAATGAGGCGTAAGATACAGAACTAGATCTTAATTCACAAAACGTAGTTCCTGAGCGAAAGTTCTTACTAATTTATACATAGGTACACCTGAATGGGTATGCGTGTAGCGTAAACGTTTGTCAGACAGTCGAATTTTATGTTACAGCAATACCTATGGGAATACGTTTACGGTAGATATAATTGAAATAAATAATAATGACTCAATCATCGTCTTTACACACAACAATGCGAAGCAAATGGCAATCAATTAAGGCAAGCGACTGAACGTTATCTTCTAAGATAGAATAGTAAAAAGTACAACACTATATTTTACTAAGTACATACTTCCTTTTGCTAAAACTATTGTGCTATTAAATAATTATAACTATAAAAAACGTACAAACAAACTATTAAAACGATAGTTAATATGTAATTTGCGTCACGTGCGTGACTTTGGGACTTATGTCTCTTTAAAAGCGGTCGCAGTAAATAAACAACAGTTTTCACTTTTTTTCTTTCCAGTAAACAAGTTTTAAATTTTTCATATCAATGTTATTATTCTAGGTAATAACTTTAGGCATTTCAGAATACATTTACCGTTATTTTAATTAGTTAAAAACGATTCCTTTCACGAACGATTTATACTCTTTTCAGCTCATTTATAGACTATAGAACCAGAGCTTCGGCCTTGTGAAGTTTAGTTGTGCCAAAAAAAAACAAAAACTTAACTTCTAAGTGCCTAACTAACTTCTAGGTACCTAAAGAGGTATGTTACGTATGTTCAAAGACAAACCTACTAAAAAATCCGTTGACCACCTAATCTGAAAAACACTTAGTACTTGTACTATAAGTAGTACTTGCTCCTAATCATAACGAGCCACCGTTTAGGTTCATAATGTCCAAATCCCAAAATGTCCAGAGGGTGCAAAACGTCCATATCCCAAAACGTCCATGTCCCGAAATGTCCAAATCCCACAATGCCCATGTACACACCAGAGGCTTTATATAAACAAAATTATTAAATTATATGGCGGACATTATGAACCTAAACGATAGCCACCTGCACGGCTTTACGTTTTTTTCACTGGCATGTTATCACACCTACTCCTTGCTAGTACATAGTACCTTTATTTATGTATTAGAAAAACCTTTTACCAATTTATAAACACGAAGCATGAAGTTCAAGGATCCAATACCGAAGGATCCTTGAACTTCGTGCTTGCCAGTTTTTTTTTTTTTTTTTTAAATATTTCACAACATCACATACATTGACCTGATTCCGTGGTAAGTAGCTTAAGCACTTGTGTTACAGATATCAGAATCAACAGTGGATACTAGGGTTCATTCCCGGGAATTCTCGAGCCGAGAATTCCCGGGAAATCGTTGGGCTTTGTTCCCGGGAAATCAAGCTTGAGAAAAGTCGAGAACTCGAGAAATAACAACGGCAGTACGGCCCCCTTTGATATCGCTGCAAGCGCTCTGCGGCGTCATTTTTACACGTTTATTCGTGTTTCGACTCTAGCCAAGTATATTTTACGTAATGAGTATTTCACAGATTACGCAATAAATTGAAATTGAATAGGTAATTGTTTTTAGTTTCATTGACACATCATGGCTTTATTATTCATATTATTTTTATCAATATAATCTGAATATGATCTTCAATTTTACTAGGTACGAGTACCTATCATGTTCTTATCTATAATTTTTTAGTCAAACTTTATCCAATAAAATAACTTACGATACATTATACTTCATAGCCTAATTATATTTCCTTTTTTCCAGAACAACAACACACAAGCTTAGTTTTAAATTATTCTGATATGTTTTTCTTATGTAGGTAATTTGAAATTAATTAATGTGTCATTTTAAATTTGTGAGATGAATATTGCCAGTTTTTTTTTTCAATAAAAGGCTAACAAGATGACCTCACTCCACCTGATGGTAAGCGGTAGTGAGATCCAAATATGAGGTCGACAGGCACAATAGATCGTATTGAGCCTGTCGCACTCACCCTGAAGGCCTGCTTAAATGCCGTTTCACGCCCCGCCTGAAGAGCCCGGGATCATAGGAGGGAGGGAAAAAATGAGCTGGAAGGGCATTCCATGCCTTAATGGCACGGGGCAGAAATGAGGAGCTAAACCTCTTAGTCCGAGCCACCAGCGCCTGCATTGTATGTGGATGGCAGCGCTGTCCAGCACGTGTCGTTCGGGAGTGGAAAGGGGAGGGAGGGACTAGCTGAAATAGCTCTTCAGAGCACTCCCCATTATAGAGACGGTAGAGAACACTTAGACCGGCAATGTCTCTACGTAGTTGTAGAGGCTCCAGGGTTTCGGACACCTCTACATCACCGACAATACGGATAGCACGTCGCTGCAACCTATCGAGGGCGTCGAGCAAGTATTTCGCGGAGCCATCCCAGAGGTGACAGCAATATTCCACACATGGGCGAACTTGAGCCTTGTAAAGAAGGCAGAGCTGCACCGGTGTGAAAAATCGCCGCACTCTGTTCAGGATCCCCAGTTTGCGGGAGGCTGTTCTAATGACGCTCTCGATGTAATCCCGCTGGTTCAGGTCGCGGCGAACATCCATGCCAAGGATGCTAAGGCTATCCTGTATTGGTAAGGGGGTGCTCTGAAGAGTAGGAAGGGGAAGGAAAGTCCCGTTGTGTTGTGTGTGTATCACATATTAATCCTAGGGCTTATTATCAAATTGAATTGCGGTAATTGCGGTTTGGTGAGACATTTAGCAAATGTGCATAAAATTAATATTACTAAATGCAGGACCCAAGTAGAATCCGAATCTGAAGCATCTACAAGTTCAGGTGTGAGTGCATCGAAAAAAAGCAGACCTGGGTATGAAAGTATGCAGCAACAGAATCTAAACTTCAAAACTCCACTTATACAATCATTGGGTGAAATATTAGCAAGGCTGACCGCAAAAGACGGCTTCACCATAAATGGAATCACAAAAAGTTTTTTTTAAAGTTAATTATGTTTTTGAATATAATCAATAAAAGTTTTATGATTAATTTGATACTTATATTTGAGAGAAAGACCACTGAATTTGTTGACGTTATTGGAACCAAATAATATGAGAAAATGTACGTGAATGTCAATTTCTCGACAACCCGAGAAGACCCGAGAAATTAGCCTCGAGAATTCTCGAGACCCGAGAAATTGAAAAGCTCGAGAAATCATGAACCCTAGTGGATACACAAATACACTTAAACATATTTAATTACACACACACAGACACGGAACAAACACCGATGTTCGTCACACAAATATTTGTCCCGGGTGGGAATCGAACCCACGACTCTTGGAACCGTAGGTAGTAAACCTGGGTCACTAACCACTGTTCCACCGAGCCAGTCAAAGTAAGGAACCCTTGTACTCTACTTTCCTCATATCGAAACCTTAAACTTACGGCAAACGGGGCAGTTAGCCGGGGGGTCGTTGACCGGCCTTAGGGTCGTGGGGGCCTGCCCGCCCAGGAGGCCCGCTATCCAGTCGATGAACCCTTTGTCTTGAGGGTCCTGGCCCTTCAAGGGGGACTCCAGCGTGTGGCAGCTGGAGTATGCCGCTAGGCTCAATAATAGTAGCAACAGCTTCATGTCAGCTACTGGAATAAAAAAGTTATTATGTTTTATAAATGACAGTCAGTCCAGCTGTCTAAGAACTAGCAAGTCCTAGCCTTTCATGGGGAGCAGTGAAAAGCTTTGTAGGATACCTTAGACTAGATGATGGGTTAAATAAAAAAAAAATGTTAATAGTCTATCTGTGTGACTAAAAAAGTTAATAATCTGATCTGAGAAGCCCCCATCTATAAATTTCTAGTCATGCCCCAAGGACATTTGAAAACGTATTAATTTATAACGTAAACGATTAGGTATAATAAAGCATGGATTTATATTCTCGTTCCTACAAAAAACATGTCTATAAATCAGCTTTGATTTGATCTTTAAACAACCACCGCGATTGCTGACTCTACCAGTAAATAAGTTTATTTAAAACTGATTGGATGTAATGATGTAAATAATGTGATGAAATGTAGTTTGTCTTCACATAACTGACTTTTCACAAAGTTTATGATAATCAATAACTTTTTAAACTCTTCTCATTTATTTCACGGATTCACCTACATGGAGCAGGGCGTCGTAATGACCGTAACAGTTAATTTACTGCACATTTGTGTCTTGTTAAGATTATCAAAATCGATTTTAACGTTCCGAGTTCCGATTTAAAATCGTATTACGTTCAAATCAAGGACAAGGTGAAATCGGGTCGAAAAACTCGCAGATTCAAGCTGTATTCGCGAGGTACCGCTACTCGATCACTCATCCCATTCGCATCCCATTAGCATACTAACTCATTTGTTTTTATTAGCACCTGTATGATTCTCGTGCGGCGGGCGTAGCGCGTGATAGATACATAACCAATTAGTGTTATGCACCTACGACAATTATTAACTGGGACAATGTGTCACTCTTATGTGATTTTGTTTATGTGCCGAGTGCCTACTCGTAGATACCACAGTTTGAATAGGTAAGCGATCCACTTAAAACGGCGCCTCACTTACTTAGTATCTATTTACCACTGTTCGACCATGAAAAGCATATAAAATTCATCTCCTTTCTTGTGGTCAAACTATTTCATTAAACTGATTATTTGTAAAAAAAAATTATATTCCTTGGGGTTTACGGTTGAAAAAACGTTTTATAAATTTCAAATTTAACAGAAATGTTTAGTTATATGCTTTCAATTAAAATCTTTGAATAAGATTGAAATCTGACCGTAATTTCCTATTTATGTGAAAATCTGGTTAAGTACACTAATTAGCCCGCATCATTAATTATGTGACGTTATAAAATTATTATAAATCTTTAAGTTTCGAAATGAGTACTAAAAGTTTCTGTGATAAGCTTCGGATAGAAAGAGCTATTTATAATAGATTTCGAATCCTCCTCTGCTTAATTACTACTTTTTCATTTATAAGTAAGAAATTCGCACACATATTTACCATTCCGTTTTCCACCATTTGAGCCAGCAAGAACATAAACATTGTCACCCATACAAAGGCGTCGCTACAAATTACGGATCAAACTACTTCTAGATCCGATAAAATCGAAATGCCCTAATTGGTATGCGCGGCATCGAACCAGCGACCGTCCCGACTCGTTCTAGGCGTTAGAGAGCTGCCATTTTCCTGCTGCCCGATATACGACGGAAATGAAAGTGGATAACTTGATCTATATTTGCTCTAAGATTCAATAAAACATTGAAGCAATATCGATATGTATTTACATTTTACTTGGTTACTTTCTCAGCCCGCCTCTACCTAGAGATGAAATCTTAGCCATACGTTATACTTACTTCATTAGAAATTGTAATTAGATTCGTTATAAAATAATAAACATGTGACAAAAGTACATCATTTATCTACTTACTTACATCCAACATCATACAGTCACAGAAGCCTAAAGTTACGATGAGACATCATCATTCATATTGAAATTTCATTTAGGTATATACTTAAACAAATTTGCATTGCAAGCATTAGCAGGTCCCTAAAACATACTTAGAATAAAATCTTAGAGAATTGTTCATAAATTGACCATAAAATATTTTGTTTCTTTTTGACGACGTAGCTACGAATTTCCATTTTGATTGGATCAGTGACCAGACGAAATTGATGTTGATATGAATAAATTAACGATATGTCTCTCTTGATAATTGATTGATGGACACTTTAGAAAAAATTCAATTAAAGTTAAATTTACTGTTATTACTATTTGTGCATCTACTACATCCAAGATCAAATCATATTACTTTAAGTACCTATAAGCAAATTAAGTTTAAGAAACTATTTTCACAGCTTTACCCGTCGTTTCCATAAACCCTGTAGGAAATATTTTTTATTCACCTTAGATACCTTGATGCGTAGGTACGTCGGATTGATTAACTCGTTGAACACTAATAAATAAATGTACTTCGTAGGTATCACCACCGCCAAAATCTCGAACGAAAACAAATACTCATCAAAACGCACACGTAACAAATCACGCACATCACCGATCGCACTCAATGATCAATCACAAATCGATATAACGATCGATTATAATACAAAAATCGAACTCACTTGCAAGAAGACCGGCCACCGTTTGCCCAAGGAAGACGAATGGCGCGCGGACACGCTCGCGAAACCGTCCAGCTAAATAGATTCAAAACAGAAAGAGAGAGAGCTATCCTCACTTTCACTCGGACTGATGGTCCACTTAGCTCTTGCAGGACTACCTCCGGAGTGCACTATTCCCGCCCGCACTTCCAGTTATAAGCCACAGGTGTACCCGCTCGCACCGCCATAAATTCCATTTATAACAAGTATAAGGCAATTTTAGCAGAAGCATTATCGGTAAACGTTGTAATTATAAAATTACCATTAGCTTTTCATGTGGGACCTAATCGGTTTTGCCGGCGATGGCATGCGAGCAAATCCATCATCTAACATCATTATTGCACAACTTGTCATTGCTCTCATAACAATGAACTACATACATTATTTAAATTAAACCTAAATTAAAAAGAACACAATTTTATTTCCATATTATTAATTAATGATGCTGCTTAATCAACAGATTAAATAGGTACTCTATGTTGGTAATCTGCAATTCGCTTCTCAGAACTCCAAGATCCAAAGAAGTGAGAAAACAACCAAATGAACAAACACAAAACGGTAGTTTTCCAAAAAAATTAAACTGTATCTCATCTCAAAATCAATAATAAAATGTCGCGTTTATAAATCGCACATACTTGCTTGCCTGACGTCTGCCTGATTTTCACTACTTTCGGACACTAACCGTCTAAGATTTAGTTAAATTATGTGTTGCCTTAACACATGGATCATTATTTAAGTATGTTCCGGACGAATACTTAAATGATACGTGATTAAAAAAGATCTATTTTACCTTCTAGTAATTCTAATTACTAAATCAGGTAAACAAATGTTGAATTGAACCTTCTTAATTTTCTAAGTAGATGTCAAATAATATTTCAGGGCGGGCTTCGCTTCTGGTAGGTTTATTTTAAGTAAAAATCTTTATTTATTATTATGTAGTGATTATTGTTTCAGTATTCGGTGGCTAATGTAGGATTGTAAGTATTTTCGTCGAATTTTCACCACTTATGTCGTAAGATGAATAAATGTTATATACTCTCACTAAAGGAAAATATTTTTTTGACATTTCGTTGAACTCTACCTGCAGAGTCGGTAAACTTTCTTCTTATGAATACGATTTACCTAGTTATTTTGCAAAAATTTCAAACTTATTTACTTTTTAAAACAAAATTAACGATTAGCAGTAGTTTAAATTATAGGTAAACTCATATTTTACCTACTAACTAAAAATACCTACTAACCAACCCAAATAAAGCCATGATTTTTTGTAGCCTTCTTTGTACGAACAGACATTTTCTCGGCTCCAAAAAGACATTTATAAAGTGTTCATAATCTTAAATGTACACTTACTTTCCTAAGCCCAATCCAATTGCATACCTACCACGTTCCCTTGGCACTGACGGATGGGCAAGTTGCCAGCATCGTCCAATACAGACCTTAGGCACGCCATACAAGTAAATGGACGCGAAGGAGCTAAAATTGATGTTTTTAAATGTCAAGTACATTTAAGGTATTCAATGCTGTTGTTTGTACAAATGGATCTTGTAGATATCCTGACATATTAAAAAAAATGTTTTTACTCGCCACAGAAAAATGGACAGAAGTAGAAACATAGTGTGGTGACACAGGTTAAGCTGTATTATTCATTTGTAATAGCTATAATCTTAATTTTACTTATATTAGTTAGTTTGTCAAAAAATACTCTTTTGCTCATGTTGTAAAAAATTGCATAAGGCTCTATTTTCGGTATTGCCCTGAAGTAGCTAATTAACGAATTTACTATTTCATGGGTGCACTTACAACCAGAATTCCTGAAAATACCGAAGACTTTCAAAAATTTTAAGTATACATCAACTTATCAGCCAGAGGTTCTCAAACTAGACTTAACCTAGCAATATACTTGCTTAATGCCCTCGATAGGTTGCAGCGACGTGCTATCCGTATTGTCGGTGATCTAGATGTGTGAGGTGTAACCCTGGAGCCTCTACAATTACGCAGAGACATTGCCGGCCTAAGTGTTATCTACCGTCTCTATAATGAGGAATGCTCCGATGAGCTATTTCAGCTAGTCCCTCCGTCCCCTTTCACATACAATGCAGGCTTTGCCGCTACATACCGCTTACCATCGAATAAAAAAAATCCTGTACTGTATTATGGGAAATCATACCAAATTGAGTATTACGAATGTGAGGCCCTGTAATGTGTAGTTGATGTTTGTCAGTATGTATTTTTCAGTGTTGGTTTTATTATGATTAAACAAATCTAGCATAAAACTAGCACAGTAGAACGATTTCGATAGATCACTTCATGCAAGAAATATGGTACAGCGTATAACTTTGTTTTAATACCGAACGCCTACAATATAATTATTTGCAATATTACTGATAATTTATTTTACTTTGCCAACAAACATCGGAAGGCGCTTTTGCGTATTACCCTAAACGCTCTTATTCCGCAGAAAAGTTCATTTGCCTGTAGTTTTTTTACCTACACTGGATTTTATAAGTGTAGTCGTAGTAGTAATACATAAAAATCGGTGGCATTTCGGACTCCCCAATGGATGGCGAAAGGGTGGTAAATGCCAGCTGCGGCTCCTGGGCGCAGTGCAATGCCCAGGGGGTCTACCGACTAAAACACCGGGGTGTACCTCCTAGCCGAAAGGCGGCGTCATGGGACTCTGAAACCAGTCTTGTACTGCCACGACGCTGCCGGCGTTGCCCGTAACAGGCCCTGCAGACCCCACTCCCCTTAGTGGGTGGCTGACGGGGGGCCCGGTACACGGGATGCTCCGTCCCTCAGCGGCGGCCGGTGGTGCAATGCCGACGGGAGTGTCCCGTCGCCGGCTGGACACCGCTGGACTCTGGCGCTATAGCGCGGGCGAAAGCTCGCCGCGTACGCCCGGTCCTCCTTCTTCTTCTTTGAGGGGGAGCGGATGGATGATTTTCCCGCTCCCGCTCGGCCTTCTGTGACATGATATCTTCGCAGAAGGAGGTGACGGCTTTCCAAGCGGTTTCCCTCTCGAGCATGCCCTTTATGATACGAGGCAGCGAGAGGTCCGCTCCAACTACTCCGGCTAAGATCGTTCTGGCCGCAGTCCACGATGGGCACGACGTAATGTGTGCTCCACCGTGTCCTCGGCCAAACCGCACGACTGACAAATTGGAGTCTCCTCCTTCTGTATCCGGTGCAGGAATCCACCGAAACAACCGTGTCCGGTGAGTACCTGCGCCAGGCGATATGATAGAAAGCCGCCTGGCCTCTCCAGCCATTGTATTAAGAGGGCGTCCAAGGTCCGCCTACCCGACGGGACAACTGCGAGCCTTAATTCTTTATTTTCGAGTACCAATTTCCACGGTGATTGACCAACAACTTCGCTGGAAGTTTTAGGAGTGATCCTAAAAGGGAAGATCTTCCGCCGAGCTAGGTGATCGTGCTCGGGGACCATGGTCCAATTACCATCTTGGTTTTTGCTCTATATATACTGAGTGGCCCGAATAACTTTAAAGTGTGATGTAGGATTCATACATTAGGCACACTCTTGTGGAGATGGTGTGTAAGCGCCATCTGTTGGTAGTATTGCGAAGTTCTTAATCGGATGTCGCCACAAAGTTATCAAATTCCTACGACATAATTATTGTTAATAGTTCGAGACCTACCTACCACTGGCAGAAGCGCCAACAAAATCCTCGACCAAGTGCCTCATTTACAGAATCATTAATCATTTCATTGTTATTTATTAACTTTTCACTGAATGATCTTGTTTAGCAATCGCGTGTGATCATAAATTACGACTGAACTCATGACGATGAGGGCAAGTAGGACGATTCCAGGGCCGATGGCCATGCAGGCTTTGGTAAATAGGCCTCTGTGTCACCGGTGCATCGCCTTAATTTATTCAGACACATAAATAAGATAAATGACGCCACCTATGATGTTAAGGCGGTAAAGACCGTTTCACATTGACAGCGTGGACGACCGCAATTTTATGCTTTCACGCACAATAAACAGTTTCATTTTTAACGTTTATATAAGTAATGCTGTTTGTACTTTTGAAGAAACAAACCAAAGCTAAGTGGATTTATCGCACATATTCAACTGCTTTGCTTGTAGGTAAATATCGTAGTTAGGATTGTAGGTACTATTTTGAGATAGGCTAGTAGGCTACCTACTATGGCTTAAAGTTAGAGACAAATGGCTTTGTGCCTAACGATGGTAGGTATACCAATATATATTTCTCTTAGAAATGTTACTTTGCAAACGAGTAAATGAGAAATCAATATGAAAGCAAAAAACCCAGAAATAATTTACTGATAAACAGTCATCCAAAGTCAATTTACACTTTACAAGGTAAGTAATAGTAAAAAAATTTAGAAAAGAAAAATTTTACGGTCATCTGGCGTCGCTGAATGCCCTACTAATTTCACTTTCAATGTTATTACCTACGAAATGTTTTCACTTTCGAAATAATTCGCACCTCTCATTTTATTTGTATTGGTTTGTTATCCAGTAAAACACATAAAATCAATACAAAATTGGGTAACACAATTTTTTACTAAGTGACTTCTACGAACTCGTGTATTTAATAATGAAAATGTTATAGTTAATTGACGTAATACAAAAACTTGAGTTATTTGGCCTCATGAAAAGACCAAGGAAAGTTCCGCAATACTGTGACATCAAGATAAACAACAGTTGACGTAATAAACACAGTAGAGTAGGTACAATTAGACGATCAAGAGTATAAGTAAAGTCAATATTATATTATCATTGAAAAAGTTAATTCTTCAGTACCACTAGTACAAGATGAGGATGAAGAAGGCCAGAAAGCGCGTGCCTAAAAACGTGACATATAACGCGCCTCAGCCGGCGCTTACTCACGCAGGCCGCTGATACATCGGCAATGCATATTATAGCATACATAACGAGAAGGCTGCATCGTTATCGTCATACGGGCTCGCCGTAGCCTTGGCACGAATCCACGGTCTTCGCAGACCGCACCAGGCCGGGGCTCTTTCCATCAAAACAACGCCAAGGCCGCCTATGTTTGTCTAGACACCATTCAGGAAATTCAATCCGATCAACAATCTTCTAAATACCATATAAAACGTAGGAATTTTTCTATCTGCCCTTACCGTTGTTTTGTTTACTGACGCTCTTCCGCCACTTATCAAAAAGGATAAACAATAAACTATGTGTCATCGTCATTAATATACATGCGTACGTTACAACTGTGATTATAACTAAACTCCAAAAGGCGTATAAAGAGTCGTAAATCTTAAAACGGTACGTTTCATTCGAGATGATGTTATCGATAAATCAGAAAACGCATTGCAGACGTTATAAAATAAGAAAGTGGAATGGCGCCGCGGAGTTATTGTGGTCGCTATTGGTGGGTCGGTGCGAATGCATATGTTTGTTCCAAAATATCGAAAATTGCAAAACGTTAAAAGCTCCGTTTTAATCCTGGTATTGCATAAAGCGTTGAGCAACATTGTCCAATATACACACGTGTTGAACGATCTCTGGCTGCTGGCGATCCGGAGCGGGGAAAATTACGCGCACATGCATTGCATAAGAGAACGTCGCGCAAGGATACTGCGCAGCGACGCATCCTCGAGCATTCAACATAAACTACAACTGATTTAATTCGCAATAAACAACACAAATAATGAACCCCTAACAAACCAGGGAATGCGGGACCCAGAGATCGAATTCGCAATCCTTGTTCATAATAATATTTAAAGCGTAGAGCTTTATATACCATCTCAAAAATAATTGAGTTCCTAATTATCTCGTGGGCATGTGAAACTGACTCTTTATTCATGTATTATCCTACTATATTACATGTGCAATACGTTAAATTGCATTTGACTTATCCCAAATACCACTTATTAAGAAAGGGCGATCCGGAGGGTTAAAGTGTAAAAAAATATCAAATTAATGCGGACGAAAAATCTCATAAACAAACTGTGCTCTCAGATTGGCTTCATTATTGACACAATTTTAATTTCGACAAGTAATACATGAATAATTACAACGGTATTTAAAAAAAATGGTAGGTAGGTACTGATAAACAAATTTTATACAAAATATTTTCATCGAAACCCTAAATTAATTTTAATTATGATGTTGATATGCCCATTAAAATATGTGTGCCATCCAACTGACTTAATTGAGCAAATCATGCATTATTTACATCCTACTGATTTAAGGAACGCGTTGAAACGCCGCGTCCCAATTTCACAGGTGCAGCGTCGGACTGGCCATACAGTCAGGGTGGCATTTGCCAGCCGGGCCCCAGCCTGCGCGGGCCCCCCACAGGCCTGAGTCGCCCGCTTGCATTTCTCGGAAACTATGCTTCTCACAAAAATATTGCTTATGCTATTAGCAAATTGCCTTGCCAACAAATATGTTTAAAATGACTTTTTGTCCTAAAGTAAAGATTAAAGAAGTCATTAGCAAAATAAAGAGATATTTAAAGCAAAAAAGACGCATTGTTTCCGAGATATCGTGAAAAAAGTGTTTTCTCATCCCTTGATGGCGGCCGGGGGACAAGGGCCCCCACAAACTTGAAGTTCTAATGACCAATGACCACCACAAACATGTTCTAAAAATAAAATTGCGTCCTCTCATTAAGAATCCGAAAAATCTCGGAAACTAAAAATTCTAAGTTAATGCAATAAATTGTATTCAATACTCCTTAAATGAAAGTAAAAAAATATGAGTCACCATACATTTTATTTACACAAAATCGTACGATTCTATCTTCGAAATTTAAAATACCGGTATTTTTGTGAACTGTTGAACACAGAATCGAATCTAATCAAGGATGATGAAAACAGCAGCTTTTGCAATCGAGTCATTAAGTACAAAGCTGAAAGTTCTTCTCTTTAAAAAAAATACTAGCCAGGTTTATACAGGGTGTCCAAAAAAATTATGTCAAGCGAATGTCCTGAGATAGAACACCCCGTGGGGCTTCGAAACACCCACACACTCAAAAAATAATTTTTTGAGTTATTATTTTTTATAAACTTTTGAGAATATTTGACAAAACCGATTAAAAAATTCTAAAAAAAAGTAGGTATTTAGCTTTTTTAGAAATTCTTTTTGCAAATCAATTTTCATGAGTTCTTCTTTAATGCCTAAAATATTCGTCTCCATAATTTAAATGGAAGTTTTAAAAATGATGGTACAAACTGAAAAAATATGTTCTGTAAATAATGTCTTAAATTTCCACTTCAAATTTAAAATATTAGGATGTAGCTCAGCTTTTATAGTCATTAATAAAAACTAGTACTTAACGGGCTACTTTTGGTGAAAAATCATAACATTTGTCATTTGATTACGAAGCATTATTTGGTCATTTTATTATTTCTGAAGTTAATAAGATTGTTAACAATCGAAATTATTACAGAAATGGTAAGATTTAACCTAATGAGAGTTTAATTTGTGATACTTTAAAAATAAATTAAGTTTTGAAATGGACCTTAAATGAAAAAAAGTAAGTGTATTTGATTATTGAATAATTATTAGTGATCGCACTCAAAGTCCGTAAAGAAAGCAATGTTCGTCAAGTTCGTCGTAACAACAGGATTCGTCATGCGAAAACAGTGTTAACGCAATGAAACTTAAATTAAACAAAAAAATATATGACATCTTAATGTATGCATCTCATCTGAGTGTTCCTGTATTAAATTGAGGTTTAACAAACAAACTAATTAACTTTAGAAATGATAAAGTGTCCAAAATAATACTTCGTAATCAAATGGCTGATTTATGATTTTTCCACATCTCTGTCTTTGAAGTCCGATTTCAGCAAAAGTAACCTATTTATTAGGTTCTAGTTTTTATTATTGATTATGAAAGCAGTTTTTAAGGTTACTAAAGAGCTATGCAGCTACCTCCTAATATTTTAAGTTGAAATTAACGTAAGAAAGAACGTAATTTTACAGTTTGTACCATCATTTTGAAAACGTCCAATTATAGTTTTTGAGTTATGATTTTTTTATACTTTTGAGAAAATTTTATATAACCGATTAAAAATTTTCAAAAAAAAGTATTTGACTTTTTTAGAAAATCTTTTTGCAAATCAATTTTGATGAAAACATATCACAATTTTAATGAGAATTTATTTGCAAAAAGAATTAAAATAAAAATTTAAAAACTTTTTTTTGGGTTTTTTCTAAATCGGTTTTGTCAATTATTCTCAACAGTTTAGGAAAAAAACCATAACTCGAACGCTATAAAAATCGCGGAACATGCATGGGGTGTACTAACTCAGGACATTCGCTTGACACTATTTTTGGGCACCCTGTATATTATTTGTTATGGGATTTATCTGTAATTATTATTTATCTCGATTACTGTTTATCTCGATTTGTGTATCTCAGTATTTTTTGATAGTATCCCATCACCGTGATATAGTCTCGGGCCCTGGGCTACTTAGGGTTATGAGCCATCCGCTCACCCGTAAGTCCGGTGAAGCTGAACAGGCCTCAGACGGCCATCAGCGATCAGACCCTTCCAAAAAAAAAAAAAACTTGGGCCCTGGGATTGTGATTTGCCACCCGGGCCCTTGCGGCTCAGTCCGACCCTGCACAGGTGTAATGCAGGGGTGACCGCTAGGCCCGTCATTTATATACTGTATGCAAAAAAAAATATCCAATTAAAAAACGGGTATTAAGTAAAATTTAATTAAGCAAGATTAAGTACATTTAAAAACCAAATAATAATATATAATGTTGATAAAAAAAGTTGTAAAAAAAAAAAGATTTTCTTTCAAACTTCATAAAAAAGAAAAACTGTTGATTTACAATACTAAACAAATGGTTTTGTCGAAGTGCACTACGTACGCTACGTACGCCTCAACAGAATAAAGTTACATAAAACAATCAATTAAATAACTGCATTAAGTTTTACATATCAGCCCTACTAACGGAACATGTTTCGAAGAATGTCACATAAGGATATTGCTATCAATTATACCAAAAATGTGAGCGAAACGACAAGGAAGTGACTGCCGTTCGCCGGTAGTGGTCGCCCATTCACAGAATACAGATATTCCGTTGAGTGCATTCATTAGCAGCAAGACTTTGGAAACATTTATGAGATTGCACCATCATTCGAAGGCTAAAGTATTACCAACGACCTGTTAAATGCTATTATGTAAGTACGCATGCAGTTTATATTTGGTGAAATGATTTTATCCCGTCGTAGTGGAGTAAAGAATAAGTAATTAGGTGAAACGTCTGAATAAGACTGAGTTAAGAACGTGAAATCTCTGTCTTCTATCTCTGATTCTGTGAACGTTTACCATCAAACAATGTAGGTAGGAAAGGTATGTATCTAATTATTTGAAATAAAAAGACCCAATATTATTCGTTTATTTAAATAACAAGGGTCCAGGTCCACTTCCTTGAGGCTAACCAGAACCTGAAGTAAACGGTTTCGTAATTGTATTAACCGTATGAATATATTTCACGAATTTGCATCTGACGATCCGCAGGGCACAAGGGAGCAAAAACCGGGCGAAATGATGAATGAATCAGAAAATATGCAAACGACCTGCAGTTAATATTTGAATGCCCTGGAACCAGTCATAAAAATGATGATGAATCAATTTAATTGATAATACTAACGCGATAACGGTTACTTGTCTTGAAGGAGGCACGTGATATTTATGTTTAAGTTCAGATGTTAAATTATGCATAAGTATTAGCTAAACTTAAAAAATGCAGTTTACATTTTTCGTCATTTCACTTTCTACAACAGCTACGTCAGCTCAACTAGATCTTAATTTGGATTGTGGCCTACATTCTTAGAATGAGTGGCCAACATTATTGTATTAAAATTACCAGGACAACCAAATAGGAAACATAAATATGATTAATGACTCTTGTTGGACAGGTCGAGTCAGAGTAGTCTACATTACAAATTAAAGAAAAAGAAACACTATGATCTACTATTTGATCACGAGTTCTTCGGTGCTACAGTAAAGCACAGCGGCGTCATCGTCGAGCCTACGAATCGTAATGTTTACATCGGCAAGGTCATTAACTAATCCCTTCGCCATGATCGCGCGATCAACAGTGGGGTGCGCGCGCGCCGCGGCATTCGGTCCGTGGTCGCGTCGCCGTGAACTTGGCCCGCTCGTCACCCTGGCCCCGAGCCGTTATCGGAGGCGCCGCCCGCGCCCTATAATAGCAGGGCCGGCGTCTCCCCCTACCTCCAGAGCAGACTCCGACTCCGGCAGACATGTTTCGCGTCTTGTGCATCCTCGCTGTGCTGGCGACAGCCCGCGCCTGCAAACCCTGCAGTGAGTTCTACCACCTAATCAACATTACCGAATTCAGTGATCCAATTAGTGTACGAGAAATCCTGAAAAACTCCAAAATTTTTTAAATAAAAAGTGCACGCTTTTGGTACAGCTCCTCGTTAATAGACGACGACGTGATTTATCGATTCTTATTTGTCGTGGATTTGTAAACTGGTGAATTTAAAGAAAGTAATCGTACACGCGGTCATTTAAATATTTAGATTTGGATTTCGTAACTAAATCATCATCGGATTTGGAACTCGAGTGTACTTGTGTCATGATGAATTATCATACGATTCAGGTTTTAATTTCTACTGCGCCACTCAAGGCATTCCTCAATTTCTGTTATGTCATAAAGAGTGCTAATAACGTCGAGTGCTTTTAGAGAGTCCGCTGCGGTTCCGAGACGAATGCAATAGCCTGATCCTCCAAGTGTGTTAAGTGTCAGCGCTGTGTGCAAAGACTCTTCAAATTCTACAAACATTGCCATTGTCTATTGCTAATTAATCGCATCCGCGTTTATTATTATTTCGTATCGTCCAATATGCTTTTGAGGTCAGAAATCAAAAAACCTTAGTGATCTCAATATTATTAATTTTGCACGCAATACATGGTGGTGTTCTCATTACTTAACCAATTCAATTCTTGAATTTTGGATCGTAAACCCCTAAATTAGTGTACTTAAGCGATTTCCGTGCTTTTTATGGTAATCTCAAATTTACGAGTCACATTTGAATACGAACAAATGGAAATTGTGTGCATTTCAGTAGGCACCTACTTACACAAATTGTTATCGCTTGTGATCGCCACTTAACCCACTTTGGCGACAGTAAATATTGGAATAAGTGCACATTAGGTTACACCAGTGTCCTTAAAAAACTTCTATAAATATTTAATTTATAAAATCGGTGCTGACATTTATTAATTCAGACGGCTGATTTCTTTTGCATTTAATTAGGTCAAATATTATAGCGAATAAGTTATGTAGTAAAATATAATATTATTATTACGAACACACATAAGAGTAGTTTTACTCTAATGTAAAAGCTTGTATAAAGACCATTAGGTATACTCATAATTATTTTTGGAAAAGGAAATATTGTTTAGTCATTGAATTATGTTCGAATTAGGTACAATTTCATACAATCAATTACAATCACGGTCACGGACATTGACGGTCAAGTGCAACGATACTTAAATATTTTGATTATTGATTTTTTTTCGATCACGGTGAGATATGGTTGATAGTTGCATGAGAGAGTTATACAAAATTTACACTGTGTAAAATTTCAAGAAAGTTTTTTGGCGCCGAAAATGAAACATTATTGTATCCTCATACGTGGATCTCACTACCGCTTACCATCAGGTGGAGTGAGGTCATCTTGTTAGCCTTTTATAAAAAAAAAACCGGCCAAGTGCGAGTCGGGCTCGCGCACAAAGGGTTCCGTAGCAGCAAATATAATAAAAATCAACCTATCTCAAAAACTATAAGAGATACTTTGATCAAACCAAAAATCGTTGAAAGAGTTAATTAGCATGCATCACCTCTATTTTTTTTAGAATTTTATACCCCGTAGTTATAAAAATAGAGGGGGGGGACATACTTTTTACGACTTTGAGAGCTGATATCTCAAAAACCGTTCACTTTAAGAAAAATGTTTTTTAGAAAACTTTATATCATTTTAAAAGACCTTTCCATTGATACCCCACACGGGTATGTACATCGAAAAAAAAATTTCATCCCTCAGTTACATGTATGGGGGCCCCCACCCCCAATTCTTTTTACTATTTAGTGTCATATTTTTGTAGCGGTTCATACAACACATATTCCCATCAAATTTCATCACTGTAGTACTTATAGTTTCCGAGTAAATCGGCTGTGACAGACGGACAGACGGACAGACGGACATGACGAAACTATAAGGGTTCCGTTTTTGCCATTTTGGCTACGGAACCCTAAAAATACCATCGTGAACAGTCTCAAACTGAAAAGCTTTTTGCATTCGAGTATTTTTCTAATGTTAAAAGCTTTTAATTCGAAATAACGATTCATACCTACAAAAAATAGTACGTTAAATGTTTTTTTTTTACCATCTGATTACGATAATGGCTTCAAGTATCTTGTTGTCATCATCACCTGACTGACGAGGAGGCAGATAGCTGACAGTCACACCCCTGAATCTTTACTCTGATTGACTTCTGGGGTAGTTTGGGTGGTGGTGTGACCACTGATCAAGGAATTTTAGTCATTATGGGTCTACACGCGATATTAGGAGTAGCAAATACAGAGCTACTTACTGCACGACATTTCGACTGGGTTACACCAATCATGGTTGCGAGCTTAAAAATCTTAGGGTAGGTACTGTTACACATGCTCATTACTAGCATGAAAGCATGACACTATTGAGCAGTTGCTACTTACATTTGTGTCAAAACTTTGCTAATATTAATGAGCATGCTCTATTTTGATTTTAAACTGTCGTGATTACACAAATTAGAAAACTGAAAATGTTCGGGATATTTATCATGTTGTATTGTTTTAATGAGCTCCCGATATTTCGGCACCTAGGTATCATGGGTGTACTCAGTTTTCTAATGCTCTATTTGAGTAAAAAGTGATGCTCATATTAAGCATACTCAATAGCACGCTTTTAAGTATGCTATTTAAGAGCATGTGTTACAGTACCCGACACTGATCTAAGAGTTCTAGGACCCATTCTCAAGGGTGTTTTCTGTGCAGCTTGTGGGGTGGCGCGGGGGGCGCGCGTGGTCGGTGGCTCGGCCGTCACCCCCGGGGAGTTCCCGTGGTTGGCAGCCCTGCGCCGGGACGGGAAGGTCATCTGCGGAGCGACCGTGGTCGCCCGAGACCACCTAATCACGGCCACGCATTGCGTTCATGGGTAAGTTGGTAGAGATGATCAGTGCTACTGCACAGATTATTGTGTGTTTTTTATTTATTTCGAAGTTGTAAGAAATAGACTGATTTCTGACTTTTTATCAGAACATGTATGAATAATAGGTACAATTAATAACACAGGCTATGTACGAAAGTGTAAAGTGCTTCGTTTTTTTTTGGTATCTCTGCGCTTAGCAAAGCGTAGCGCTAGTCGATACAGGCCTGTACTTGTTTCATTGCCTGTATAAATATGAAAATTATATCCTAGTGCATCATCATCTTACTTTCATCCTTCGCAAATTCTTAGTATCTACCGCAAACTAAATATTTTAGCCATTGATTTAAAATAATATTTTTTTTAGATATCCATGATAATGAACATAATATTATGTCAATAACTCTTTTTGCATACATTACATACACTGACTAGTATGCGCTTTGTATGAAACATTTAAATTCAAAGGTCAGGCACCATGCCCCTGTGAATCGGTGCCTTGATGAGTCAGAGTCGTTACTCAATGCACAATGAAGTGACATGACCCTCTTCAACTTTCGATTCAGGGTCGACCTTTGACCTGGCTTGCGAATCATAATATCAGTCGACTGGTAGAAGCCTTTTTCTCGGGAATGCGTTGAGGTATCTAGTTGAAATCAATATTTAATACCTACTTACTAAATGATGAACAAGCATCAAACTTTTAATAGACTCATTAAGAGCGGCGTTAGAGTAGGGCTCGATTGGGTAAAAGCCCAGAGCGCTTTATAAGCTAATAAACTATCAGTTATACTATAAAAGCTTGGCTGAACATGCAAAATTTTATTCATATCAAGTGCCAGCAGCAGCCGACAGCGCCTTGCTGAAAACAACTACAGTGCTAAATGACTACGTCATATTGTAACTTTAAACGCAAAATTAATGCTTAAACATACTATATTAGTAAACTAAATAAAGATAAACCTTATCATTTTCAGTAAATCGTTTCAGTACTCAATACAAGTGCGTATACAAATAAACAAAGTTGTGTAACCTCCAATCCCTATGTTATGCTTTAGTTTCAAAAACATCACGTGCGTTACAACAACACGTGTCTCTTCTGAAGTACTCTTCTCTCGTTTCGACTGGTGTTTACTTCTCCGTGGCTTTGACCCTCGAGCTCATGGGCATGGCCACAGGCGCGGACTAACCAAGGCCCTGAATAATTTGTAGTTTATCTACTAATGGACCGTACATTGACGCTGAAAGGTTAAACAATGGCTGAAAACAGTGGCTCAAGTTAGTAATAATCTAGTTCTAGAGCATTGGAATGCATGACGTCACGTAGGATTTACACATAACTTAGCGTTGCCTACATAATATGGGTTTCCTGTAAAGCCGGTCAGTTGATATTTTGAATGATACCTATACCTATTCCACAGTTAAGTAGGTCAGTATGTGAAGATTGTCATATTCAAATCTTTTTAAGTAGGTATACTGGATAAATAAGAGCTTATCATTCCTATCAACACATGTTCATGATGCGGTTGTTAAATAAATTCCTTTTAAGGTAGGCCTTCACAAAATCAATTTAAATGTGAAAGTTAATGAAAGTTAGTGCACACAAAATGAGCACTCCAAAACAAACAAAATATTGAAACTTGTAAGATGGCCCACTGCGAATTTTATTTGTGTGTGACATACTTACTGGTAGGTACCTTTTATACAAGACTATTGTTTGTATGAATATAATCCTTACTAATATTATAAATCCGAAAGTAACTCTGTCTGTCTGTCTGTTACGCTTTCACGTATTGAGTACTGGATTTAAATGAAATTTGGTACAGATATCTGTACCGGAGAGTCAGAGTCCAGAGCCTAGGAAAGGTTATAGACTACTTTTTAACCGACTGCTCTATAAGGAAGTAATGTTTTACCCGTTAAACGTCCCTACGCGGACGAAGTCGCGGGCGGAAAGCTAGTTTTATATAAATTGGTATTTGTACGTTCCTATTATAAGTTGAGTAAATTACTGTTGTCATACCAATTTCCTTTCCGAATTATGTTTATGTGAGCTCACTTACAATATAATAATAATACAGGCAATCAAAATTCACGTCATTTACGGATAATGCGTTATCATTAGCTATAAACATGATAAGTGTTAACATAAAACAGGAGGTACAATATATCAAAATAACATTATATCTGCCTACGTACTTCTTGAGCCAATACAAGTAGTCGATCCCCACTAACTAGGTCTTCTGAGTGGTGGAACAAAAATACATATGTACATAGATCCATCACTAGTCCGAGGTGATCCAAACGTTGATATAAAATTGACGAGACATTTCCATATTTCGAGATACCATCACCAAAATCAGAGGTACAATGCAATATAAAGCACGCCTTTACGAATGGCAAAGACCGTGCCGTGCTAAGCAAAGCTTTCATCTACAAACAATGAATTGATTGGCATACTCATAATAAATACAGCATTAACGGTGAAAGTCGATAATTATTAGAAAAGACATGTGCCATGGTCATCTTGATGACTACTTACAGATTTCCAAATTCTCATTAGGTATGCACCGAAGTAGGTAATGAGTGTTCGCACAATTATGACAGTCGGTAACTAGATTCATCTGGGACGTACCATGAGTTTAAAAGTGACAGACTCGATATCGCCTATGTAAAAAAATGTCTATGAAAAAATGTACAGCGCCCCTAGCGGTAACGCTAAGAACTAAAATCGGTAGTATGATAAAAAACAATTCGATAGGTTTTTAACGTAGGTATGTAAGTTTTCGATAGCTAACTCATGGCAGCGCTACTGAAGATTTTTTTGGTTTATCAATAGTCCACGAGTTAGTTTATATAAGCAAACCGCCCCGGATTCGCAAGGGCGCAAGCATTTATATATTACTAGTGACCCGCCCTCGCTTCGCTTCGGTTAATTTTACATACAAACCTTCCTTAAGAATCACTATCTATTAAAAAAAAACCGCATCAAAATCCGTTGCGTAGTTTTAAAGATCTAAGCATACATACGGACATACAGCGAAAGCGACTTTGTTTTATACTATGTATTGATAAATCCTCTTATATTACTATTTAATGAAAACCGCATCAAAATCCGTTACGTAGTTTCAAGTTTTTTTTAAATAAAGAGTTAGTTATGAAATAAGTCGTCAGACAGTATTTTTTGCCGACAGTGCCTATTGAGATGCAGATATAGATGGCATAATTTCAGAACATATTAATAAACACCAACATTTTAAAAATTAGCAGCCAAAAATGTAAAGCGTTATCTCTCAATACTTATTAAGTAGCCACGCAAATTGGGAATACAGTTATCGTTGCTGCATTGCACATAAGTGCGGCTTAACCGTCGTGCATATTAATTCGATGTTTTGATCTGCAGCGCCCCTGTGATAACAGTTAACTAATTATCACGACAACCGTAAAATGAATACTCAAAGGACACATAAACAAGCGGCCCAGTTATGAAGGAGCTTACTGATTGAGTTTATCGAATGTTTTTTAATCATTTTCATAACTCGTTTACGAGAACACCTTGCGTTGTCATATATTCATGAAATAAAACTTTTTAAAGTGCAACAGAACTTCAGTCTTGTTTCATGATAAGGTATTATGCAATCCTTACTAACATTATGAATTCAAAAGTAACTGAATCAATTTAAATGAAATTTGGTACACACACAGATAGACTGGAGACTGAGAAAGGACATAGGCTACTTTTTAACCGATTATAAGATGATGACTGCACGCGGACGAAGTCGTGAGCGGAAAGCTAGGTAATATTGTATTTTACCCAATTTTTTTTTTGCTACGGTTTTTCCTGGTTTTGGTTTCAAGGTGGGTTTGACCATGAACAAGGATTTAACAAATTCGTCACACTTTGAATGCGGGTTACCTCATAATGTTATCCCACAGTACTGTGCTCGGAAACTGTAGATAAGGCATTTATTTTGTACACTTGATAAACAACCATATCAATGAGGGCTATCGTTTTTGCACTCTTGGCGGCGCCGCTGTTGAGTGAGGTCCAAATATACGACTGTAAAAATATGCTACGGGAGCCAAAACGGAAATGTACACTTAAATCATATTTAATACATTAAAACGTAAACCTATTGGCCAAGCGACAGTGTTCATCAGTTCCTCGGTAGCATTTTGCTCAAAAAAAGGGCGAACGTAAGTATTTTCCTCATCTTCGCTTTTAAAAACTCACAGTCATTGATAATTTGTCATTTGACTCTAACATATTGATAAATGTTCAAATATTAATCTTAATAGGAAAAAACCCCAAAAGCCATCCGCAAACAGTAGCATTTGACATTTAGAGGACCTCACTCGACAAAAGCACCCCTAGCGGCCAATTCACACGCGATAGCCCCCATTCCGAAACAATCAGTTACCTTAATTAACATACGCTTAAGCGTCGCCGCGTTGTTAAGATCCTAGTCTGTCTTCGAGAGATTATTGACCTTAAAAACTATGACGCAAGCACCCCATAAGATATGTAACCTTATAGCTCAATCAACTCTGCAATTTGTAGAAATGCAACTTTAATAAAAGCTTCGCGTAACCGACTATGGGCCCTTAAGGGCTACCGGCCTCATCAGACAGTTCGACCTCCCCACAGTCGACACACTTTCTAATTACGCAAGTGACCCCGAAAACAATGCAACATTTGCATGTGCATTGAGGCATACGATTCAGATGAGACGTCTTACAAAGATGCATCTATTTACCGACAGAGAAATAAACGTAGCAATGTCCCTAACTTCTACTTTACATATACTACTCATACTATGAGTATCTTTTGCTAGGCTTTATAATAGGGTGACATTTATGAACTTGAGCCTATTTTTTCAAATTTATATTCTAATATACTGCACGAATAAAAAAATCCAACACATAAGAATATTTTTAAAGGTACTAAACTAAGCGTTTATTGCCTCATGAGGACTATTTGCAAAAGGGCGTTTATTTGTCTAAGTGGGCCTGCCTGACTTTGAACATAAATTCTTTCCTGAAAACAAGATCACAAAGATACGTTATCGAGATCTACTACGTCATATAATTACGCACTCTTGAGGTAACACGTTATGTTTTATCTTTATGATATCATAAGACTGACATCAGTACTCTTCCGCTACGGAATTCATTGCCAAAAATTATCTACGAGTACCAAGCTACGCATATCTGCTTAGGTAATTAAAATCAATGGATATTTCTGTATGAGCTTAAAAAGTACGATTTGCTGCCTTTTTTGTGTAGTATCTGGGCAGCAAATGATATTTTCTGCGAATGTAAGATTGTTTGAAATTTTACTGTTTGAATGGAATACAAAAACAAAATGTTCCATTGTCTAGATTTAAGGGCAAGCTACACGTGCACACCTATTCTACATAAAATAAGAATACGGAAGCCTCAAAATCACCTGTCATAGGCTTTAGCTCGGTGTTTTGTGCTCTGGTTCAAATTAGTTCCAGTTAAAGAAGTTTATTTGAATTCCGGTGGCGTCGCGCGATGTCACGCGTGTTCCATGCGAATTAGCGCACAATGCGTTCTGAGCGCATCCAATGCGAGTGGACTTGACCCCCTTAGCCGACCTTCGATTGTTTTAGATTTTACATTAGGCAGGACTAAGGTTGAATTTCCTAACACTAGCAGATGTACCTTAACCTTATTTTTTAATAAGAAGACATGTGGATAATTTAAATTTTCTTGTCCTGACCCACTGCGTGTTTTAGGGAAAACAGAAGTTCTACTTATATTTCTTCTAAATTATTATGATCATTTTTTTTTTAATAGTGTCCTTTCAGTTACATCAGAGTAGTTCAAATTACTTCTCACGTTCTCTTTACATTAGGTAGTCTTTGACTAGAAATCTAACTTAATAGTTAGGTATGCATCTAAAATGTAAATAGGTAAGGTAAAACTTATCTAGGCCGCTCTACACTGCATACGTGAGTAACTTATACATCTAGGCACTACATTTTATGACAGTGCATCTATACATTTGTGTTTAATTGGATGAAGATCAGGAAGATATTTTCAACGTATTGACTGCTTCCAACGCCTGTTCATAATTTTAAGTTGGTAAGTTCATTGTTTCTGGTTTCCATAGTTCAAATGAAAACTAGGACAATGTGGGTACAATAAGTTGTCTCTGAACTCGTGTCGTGTTCCAGGATCGAAGCGTCCCGGCTGTCTGTCCTCGTGGGGGTCTATGACGTCAACAAGACGCAGACGCTGGGCTACGAAGTGTCCCATGTGACGCAGCATCCGGACTTCAACCGGTACAATTACGACAATGACATCGCAGTGCTGCGGTTGGCGGAGCCGTTACCTGATAACCTGTACCGGCCTGCATGCCTACCTGGTAAGTGTTCGACCCGTCTCTTGAACTATGAATAAGCTGCGACACCGCAAGCACATTTTATTCCTAACTGACTAACCCTGATGGGCTGGAGTAGACTCCTCGTCATCACCGGACTTGCGGGGAGCGGATGACTCTCACCCCTAAGCCGTAAGCACAAAATCACCGGCTCCGGCTATCAATGTTAGGCTTCTTACCCATGTCCGATAATCGGTGAAATTTTTTTTGAATTTTTTGAGCAACGCACACGTCCGACAAAAAGCTGGTCGAATAATATCATGCAAAATAAAGTCGACCTCACTATCGGTTCTACAAAAAGACGGACGTGGTAGCCTAATAATAAATAAATAGGGGATGCTCCGTTTTGTGATTATATGGACATTTAATTAATTAAAAATTAATCAAATAGCAAATTAATAATTCTAGTTAGAATTAATTTTAATATAATTAAGCAGTATCTAATCTGATTTTTAGGTGACGACGATGTTCTCGGTGGGGCAGATGCAGTCGTTTCCGGTTGGGGTAGTACAGAGGAAAAAGGTCCTTCTTCTAATATACCAATGAAAGTAAGGAAGTTACATATTCAATGTTCTATGCAATTATATCTCATACATTAAAAAATTAGGCGTCTCAATCAACGTTCGTTCTCACTTCTTCAAGAAATTGCTTTTTTTTTAATTGAAGATTTTAGGGCTTTGGACATTAAATTTTTTGTCCAATTTATCCCATCGGGGAAATAACACATGTCATGTCATTACGGCCAATCACAATAGTGATGTGTATATATAGCCCAAACAAATATCTGGTGCAAAATATTAATAATAATCCAAAAAAATATTACAGTTGCAAAAAAGAAGGATTTTTGATATTTTCTTTCAGGCTGACGTACAAATTTGGCAACAAGAAGCATGTTCTGGCGCCGGCTATGGTCGTGGTAAAGTGACTCCTAGGATGCTGTGCGCAAACGCCCCTGACCGCGATGCGTGCACCGGTGATTCTGGTGGACCGCTGCTACTCTCACAACCCTACTTTACAATCGTTGGTGAGATATTTTAACATATACTGGAATGGACATAATGTACAAATATTTAAAATATTTGATACTTTCAAAATAATATATTTAAACAGTAGGTAAGTCTAGTTACCTACTTATTACGTATAGTGCACGATGATGACGTTTGTTTTTAGTTTCCAATAGCGTAACGTAATATTACTTTAAATTGTTATATTATGGTATCATCGCTATGATCATCCAAATAAAATAACATGGTAAATAAATCGTACATTTTCTGTCTTCTAATAGCAGTATTAGCTGTTGCCAAATTTAATTATAATGTGTGTATTATTAAAACTGAAATACCACTGCCGCAATAAAAAATAACAAAAAATGACCTACGGTGACCATGTGTCCGTATGTTGCAGGTATCGTATCATGGGGACGCGGTTGTGCAAGACAAGGGTATCCGGGCGTATATGCTCGTGTGGACAGCTTCTTGCCATGGCTGCGTGTGGCCCTCCGACATGCCTGTATCTGTGAACCGCCTACGTTTGGTTAACGGCTTTGAATATTACAATTCGTAAATTTTAAGAACTGAGCTTAATGAGTCTGCAACTAATTCGTTTTTAATACACAAAGTTCTGTTATAACATAAAAAGTTAACAGACTTATTTAAACCAAAGCCTGGTAAAATATTAAGATAAAAAAATAATTCCTTTGTAAATTGCTCTAACTTAGCCTAACATATTATTTACTTAACTATACTTAATACCCCGTAAAGTGTTAAATTACATTTTTAACGTAGAATAAGTGTTAAATATTTTAATTAAGCTTAAGATTTAAAGCACTGTCAGTATTAAAATATAGATTGTTATACGTAATTGTTAAATAATGATTATGATTTAGGTTAGGAGATAGCTTATTCAGAATTACTATTCCTCAAGAAGTTACTATAAGAAATTATGGCTGTGACTTAAATACGTAATTTAAGTAAAGATAATTATAATTATCCGGTAACATTTATTTATCCTTATTTATTTATATTGATAGTGTATGTAACAGATGTTCCATGATGTTATCATGTCCATATTACAAAATCTAAAAAATTATAATCATCTCTATAATTATAGAGCTTGCTAAGTTTGAAATTGTTAGTTGCTTTAGTATACCGTTAAAAATATTTTACCTACTGTTTCTATTACATGTATTATAGAATTTGTATTATAAAATACTAAGAATAAAAAAGGGAGATAGACCAATATAATTCTATGTTAAAAGTAATTGGTAACTAAGTTTTGTTATACGAAATAACAGAATTACTTAATACTATTTTTGTTATTATGAGTAGATAAAACTTTGATAGTTTTGTCATTAAAATAATTTGTTTTAATGTGTAATGTAATGTTATTATTACTTTTTATCATCATTGTCATTTAATTTAATAAATCACTATATATTATCTTTACCTTGCTTTATTCAAAATTCTGGACGTTTTTAATTAAAGATAAAATACATTCTAAGATTACACAAACCACCTCCTTATTCTCCTCCTCTTCATATTTTACAAAGTAAACATAAAGTTTTTTTTTTACCACTCCGCATTAAAATGTTAATATGTATTATTATTATCACAAAAAGTTTTTATGAGTTTTGTTGTTATTTTATTTTAAGATATCTGTACCGAATAAACAATTATTCTATTTAAAAAAATGTTAGAACACATTCCTATTAAACAGACTTAGTACATTCACAAAAAGATTAAGAATATCAAAAAACGTTATAAATAAAATAGTTTTTTCTTGGCATCACTATTGGCACAGATAACATAACTATACAGATACCCCATCCCATACATTAAAACGTAGACATCATAACTCGGGCATCTCGCGCGCCATGTCTATTTTCCGTCTTGCACACCAGGTGTCGCTAGCGAAAGCGAGCCATTCCCATCCAGTGTAAAAGCATGTCGAAGAAGCACATCAAAAGATGTCGCTGTAAAGGCTCCCAAACAGCTTTACTATAAGGTTAGATAGATATGTTACGGTCAATGTGAGCAATCGGTAATTATCTATAATCACCGGTAAATTTAGATAATTCCCGACGCACATGGTAAATGTAGTGAATTATTCAAATTTACCGGTAATCATATAAAACTCCCGCTCGACTGTGGTAAATGTTAACATTGCTGACAAATATCACAAGTACTCTGCAATTCCAAATGTCACAAATCTCCAACCGGCAAAAATATATTGACGAGAAAGAATTTCAAGAGTTCCACTGAATGTTATTTGATTTGTTAATTTTATTTAACTTTATTTTTATAAGATAATCTTTTTTTCTTCTTCTTCTTATCGTACGGTTGATAAACAACCTGGTGTCAGAGTTTTTAAACCGCCCGTAGGCCTCTGACACGGCTTCATCACACATCGTTGAAAAAATTCTCAGTTGTGCTGGTTTCCTCACGATGTTTTCCTTCACCGTTAAAGCGTCGAATAATAATACATACCTATTATGAATTTCAAATTTAAAAATCACATTGGTACCTGGCGGGGTTTGAACTGGCGACCTCTCGCGTTGCAAGCAATGACCTTAACCACTCGGCCATCGACGCCTTTTTCGCTTTTTTTTAAATATATTTTTAAAAACCAATCATGAAGTTTGGTTTCTAGATACTTGACTCGTTTATTTCATAACTAGCTGTGCCCGTGACTTCGTTCGCGTGGACTACAAGATTTTACAAAGTTTTTTCCCAGTAACTCCCGATCCCTTAGGAATTTTGTAATATCGCGTCGCAAGTAAGCTTTAACTCTATTAGGGTACCTGCATGCTAAATTTCAATCATCTATCTTACGCGTTTCAAATGTTTTCAGAAAAGTTATTTATAAATACATACTTAACTACATAATCACACCTAGACACTGTACAAACACCGATATTCATCACACAAATATTTGTCCCGAGTGGGAATCGACTCTTGGAATCGCCAGCCTGGGTCACTAACAAAACCATTGTTTCACCGAGCCAGTCAAGTCAGTTTTATTTTATTATTTACCACATTTACACAAAGGGTATGGTAATTTTATATAAATACCGGTAAATGTGATTAATTCGATAGTTTTCACCACCTTTACCACGAACACTAGTAATTATGCATAGTTACCGGTAATTATACATAATAACCACTCTATCCACTTTTACCGTAACATATATATAATATAGGGTCATATGTTATAGGGTCGCGGAACGACAATACGCGCGCGCGAGTAACCGAACCTCACAAAAGAGCAGGGTTGCCTCCTTTAAGGAAAACGTCTCGCGCGTAAAATTCAAAGGACTGTCTACTGCGACATAGTGCGAAAGTGTACCAAACAATATGTTAATGAAGTTGATATTGCTTCGAAGCTGCGTGTCACTTGTACAAAAGGAGTTGTGAGGGCCTTTTTCGATAGAACAATGATTGTTAGGTACATTATTTACTAGAACATTTTAATCAATTATTATTATTTTTAATTATTGTATTGAAACAGCTAAGTTAATTATTAAATATTGAATTAATAAATATTGTTATGTAAATTATAACATAACAATAATAATTTACTAATTTACATAACAATATTTATTAATTCAATATTGATGAGTCATTATTATTGTCGTTTTAATTTAATAAAAACGTCAATAATAAAATAGCAGAGAGTGTGCCCTTAATACTTATTTGAATATGTGTAGCAGCGCCGTGTGCGCGCGGCAGCCCTCTAGAGTTTTAGAGCAAGCGCGGCCCGGTCGTCGATAGGCTATCATCGCGCGCAAGTACATCGTGCCGCGCGAGAGGCGGATGAAACTTTAGGCTTTGTTAAAATGTATTTAAATAAAGTTGTTATTTTATGATGCGTAGTGAACCATTGATTTAAATGAAATTGAAATGGTGATTTATGACAATGCAGCAATTTTAAAATGTACTTAAAACGAGAAGATACTTGAAAGTTCACGATAGAAGAAATTCGAGTAATTGTGTTAAATAATATCTATATCATGTAAAAATTATAATATAACATTTTTTCTCTGGATGGCTGATTGGCTCGATGGCGTATTGGATAGTGCCCCTGTCTCATGCGTCAAGAGTCGTGGGACTCGTGGGTTCGATTCCCGCTCGGGTCAAATATTTGATTAATCGAACATCGTTTTTTGCGCCGTGTTTGGTGTGCTATTTATATACGTATTTTTAAGTTTATTTGTGATTTGTGATACGACTACTTACCACGTAATGAACACAATAAAAGTGATGTTGTATGATATTTATTTTATTTGAAATATATATTTTTTGAGCAAAAACTCGAAAAATATTTAAAAAGGATTTTTATGCTCAATTATTAATATGTAGTTGAATATTTTTATTTGTTGTTTTAGTGCTATTTAAAGCTCTAATGTAAATTTATACATCTAATTTCTATTTATTTATCTATTTAAACGAGGACCCTGTTCAGGCGGGGTCAAGAATGCGATATTTTTCCAATTTTTAAACTAGATAGTAGAATAGTTTTTGTTGCGTTAGGGAATATTCATTCCTACAATTCGGAGAAATGTTACAAAATATTCAAATCAAATCAAATCATTTATTGCTTATCATGATGGTGGGTTACAGGTATTAATCTAAGGTAACTCTTATATTCGTGTCATATATTTTCTTGTTTTAACAAAAGAAATTAAATAATCTAGAATTATAATTTATTAATATAAAATATACGCGAACTACGCCATCTAGTTGATGACTGACTGTTGTAATTTTTTTAACTAGATGGCGTTCTACCAAATAAGCACTCACGAAAACTACAATTTTTATTGCAAATTTAAATTTATGAAAATATTTATCAAAAAGGGTTTTAATTTATTTGATTATGTATTATTATATTTTTGAATACTAGCTTATATATTTTTAATGGTTGTATTTATCGTTTTCTGGGATTTGCATAATCATCATCAACGAATGAATACTCGTGTCGACATCTGTTGTAGTTTTTGGGAATATCATTTTCAATGTATGGGATGAGACCCCATGCTATTGGTGATCCCGCGAAAATTTGACAGATGACATTTAGGACGCCGATTACCGTCAGCTGATACATTGATATTGAGTTAATATTTAAGATTATTCAAAGAAAACACAACTTATTTAAAGGATTGTAACAGAATAAGCTAACGGTAACTGTAAACTAGTGATCTCATAACGGTGTACAATGAATTTCTCTGATAATGAAGCGGTAAGTCAAATTGTTGTTCTTGAAACACCGTGTGGTATAGCAATTCAATTATTGCTCGTTTTTACTGGTTATAGAACTTCTCTGCTTAACACTATGTGGTAGAGTACACCCTAATCTAATTTTCATAACACATAATGCTGTTCATCACGTATTATCTAAATTAAACATAACCTAAACATTGCCTCAAGGATGATACATCGAGCGTGGAAAGTACTTCAAATACAGACAACACATCTCGTAGTGAAACGCCAACAAACTCCCGAGTGAAGAAACGAAGACGAGGGAAAAAGAAGGCTAATACTAAACAAGTGAAACCACCATATAAGTTTAAGTAAGTTATTCATTATGTTAAAATATTTTATATTATGGTATATGTTCTTGATTAAAATTGACAAAGAGGATAATAGTTTTTCTGCTCTTTCATACAATAATATTAAAGACCACAACATTGAATTGATAGATATTTGATTTGAAATAAAACTAATTTTACGGATTAAACTCGCGTGTATTGATATTCCGTAAAATTAGTTTTATTTCAAATGTGTAGTGCTCGCGCAAATAAAAATAGACAATACTAGATATTTGATATCAAATTATTCTCAGTTGTACAACAACATGTTAAGTATTTCTATATTAAGTAATTGTGCTGACTCTTAGCTATGAACATGTATGTCAGACTGCTGATCTATGGCATGCTTAGCTCCTGTGTAATTATTGAAAACACTTAGTGTGTTTAATCAAATTCAGCAATACAATAAACATACATTACATATTATGATAATGCCAATGAACTTTTGATAGCATAAATATTTGTTTCCTTCTTACAGTTGCAGTGCAAAGGAAGACCATGGCCAGCCGCTGTTTGGCTGCCAGTTCAATCACCACCTGGGAGAGGGGGAGCCCCAGATATTTGCAGTAGTTGGAAGCAACAGGGTCTCCATATATGAGTGCCCAGACTCTGGAGGATTCAAGTTTCTTCAATGTTATGCAGATCCTGATGTAAGGTTTCTCTTTTACTGAATTTTGATTATACTAGCATTTAAGCAATGAAATGAAAATATGAATGTGCAATTATGTTTTAAAATTCCACTATGGGAATTCTTAGGGATGAGAGCCATCAACTCCCCTACAAGTCCGGTGATGATGACAAGGCTACTATAAGCCATTTGTGTGTAAATATCTTAATGTCTATACCCACAATTTTCATCCATAAAAATAACCTTTTTTTTTCAAATAATTTTTTTGTGTAGTTTTTACATAAAGTAATAGCCAATCCATTTTGCGATTGTTTGAAGCAATAACTAATTTCATCAAAAATATCAAAATTTTAAAGGTGGATGAAACATTCTACACATGTGCGTGGTCTTATGAAGAGGAAACGCACCTGCCGCTGCTGGCCGTGGCGGGCTCGCGCGGCATCGTGCGCATCTTCCACCCCGCCACGCAGACCTGCATCAAGCACTACGTGGGCCACGGACACGCCATCAACGAAGTCAAGTTCCACCCAAGAGACCCCAACCTCCTACTCTCTGCCAGCAAAGACCACGCACTCAGACTGTGGAACATCATGACCGACGTCTGCATTGCCATCTTCGGAGGCGTAGAAGGACACAGAGACGAAGTCCTCAGCGCCGACTTCGACTTGAAAGGGGAGAGGATCATGTCCTGCGGCATGGACCACTCACTGAAACTCTGGCGGCTAGATAAACCTTCCATGCATGAAGCGATCAAACAGAGCTACAACTATAATCCTCATAGAGCTCTGAGACCATTCAATTCTTTGAAGGAACATTTCCCAGATTTCTCGACGAGGGACATCCATAGGAATTATGTGGACTGTGTGAGATGGATGGGTGACCTTATCTTGTCTAAGGTAATTAGTGCACTGAAATCTATGCTGTATAATTTTGCGTAGTCCCTGTAGCCACTAAACTTAGAACCCTCATGCAGTCAACTGAAATTCTTGTCAAAAAGTTATCAGTCAAAGCAAAGTTGTGCATAATTTTTTAACATTTTTTTTTTATCTAAGCCCCACTCATTCTCGACAGCTTGGAGGGGACTGCTCATAATTTTGGGTTCTTAGTGACCAATTGTTTTTAAATTATTACATGTTATAACTGAATGTACACTGTTGTATTGTGATGAATGCCTCATTCTTGAGATGTACAATGTAGATTTACTATCATGTTGCAGTCTTGTGAGAACGCCATAATTTGCTGGAAGCCCGGGCGCCTCGAGGACACAGAGCTGCGGCCCGGGGACAACTCCGTCACCATCGTGCACCGCTTCGACTACAAGGAGTGCGAGATCTGGTTCATACGCTTCGCCGTGGACTATAGCCAAAGGGTAAGAATGGTGTAGCCACATACTTATGTTGACCTTTATTTTTCGTAAATAACTTACAGTGATAGATGATGTGATCGCATTGAGCACTGAGTGTGGGGGAGCATCCTAGACACAATTCTACGATGACTACTAGCGCTTCGGGCAAGCAATTTTTACGGCGCCCTAGGAGATTGCCCAATGGCGCCCTACACTAAAGCCCAATAATCGCGAGTCCTGTTGTGCGAGTGTTGCTATGTCATTGTTATATAAGTGTACTCGTTCTCACTCAGACAGCAACTTATTTTGTTGGCGTTGGACGAATATTCTTATCCTTACGAAAGTAACTCATTCTGTTACACAATCACGCAAAGAGTACTGAACCGTATTAAATGAAATTTGGTACAGTTATAGTCCAGAGCCTGAGAAAGGATCCAGTATAGGCTGCTATATTTTAGCTGGAGCTCCTGCCTTTTGCATTTGATGTGGTGTCTCCATGTCAGCCTACGATCGATGTGCAATCCCAGATATCGTACGTGGTCGCTGTGGGATAGTGTGGATTGGGAAAATTAACTCAGTTATAAAAAGACCTGTAAAGAAGTAATGTTTTACCCGTTAAACGTCTCTACATGGGTGGAAAGCTAGTTTAATATAATTTCGTCTGTGTCCAGGTGATAGCGCTGGGCAACCAGTGCGGCAAGACCATGGTGTGGGAGCTCGGCAGCGTGGCGGGCGGCTCGCGCGTCTCGCAGCTCGTGCACCCGCGCTGCGCCGCCGCCGTGCGACAGGTCGGCTCCACCGTTACCTACGAGGCTTAGGGCTTCGACCAAACAGCTTTGTAACAAGCGCCATGTATTTCGTGGCCGAGGCTCCATTCAGACCACTACAAACTTAATCGACTCATAGACCCGGCATGTTGAAATTTTGCATTAGTTTTGGAACTCACGAGTTAAAGACCTTCTATTTGATAAAGGCTTACCAAGATAACTAATCTGTGCTTCAACGACAAGCTATGTAATGTTTGCTGTTAGCTCACTTCAATGGAAAAAAAAGTGTAAATAATTATTTATCAATCGCAGGTGACCCTATCAAGGAACGGCAAGGTTCTGCTGACTTGCTGCGACGATGGCACTATTTGGCGCTGGGACCGCGTCGCCAACGCTGCCAATTAGCCGACTGACACAAGGGACTGATCAAGGTTTAGGTACCTACAAGAGCAGACGCTAACAGTATAAATGGTTTGTAGAATAAAATGTTGGGGACCGAGATCTGTAATGAAACATCCGCCACATTCCTACAAAAATAATGTAAGAACTTTCATAATTATCCGCAGGTTAATTATTATCGTGTTTATATTATAATAACATTTAATTTCTAACTTCAAGACTATTCATAATGAAAAGCTAAAGTCTGAAATGCGCTTGAGAAGCTCATTAATGAATTTGAATTAATTAGTTAAATTTTATTTGTACAAATAGTATCTTTCGCTTTTACAATGTGATTTCACAATAAAAAGACTGGATTAGTCAAATGTATTTTGTTTTTTACTTCATCTATTGTATGTAACATTCTGAACACCTGCAACCAAAACAAGGAATCATACAATTACATATTGTGCGTCATGACCGAGATAAACTTTTCATGTTGTCTTGTGTAGTAGGTCAAAGTTCTAAGATTAATAATATTTAAAAAATGATAATTTATGATAATATTAAATACGAAGTAGGTACTTACAATAAATTAGGTAGAAAAATAAAAAACAAACTTTCTATCACAAATTTTATTATGACCAACAATACGTCTACATTAACAAAATGAATCACAGGGGCCAAGGTGTTATCTCGTGTAGCTATCGCAGTAAGGTTGCTGCTGACACGGGACTGAACAGGTTCAACTCGCCTACTCTAACACCGACACACGACCCTACCGCCCTGTCACAAAACAAACACACGTCGGGCGGCTTGAAACGGCCGCATCGCTCACTGTGACAATAGCGCTCAATGCGAAATACATCATACCAATCACTGACTTAGTCTGACATTAGCAGTACATTACCAATATTGTGGAAAATAACGATTGAACAAGTCGAGGTAAATGTTTTCTATTGATTACTTTAACCAAATTCGCCACACACTTGTGTCACAGTAAGGCGATCGCAAACCATAAATTCGCATTATAAGATTGAAGGGAATGTATGCCATTTGAGACATGAACATTCTTTAGAAGTCCGTCCAACCTGTGCTTAATTAAGTCATGCTCGCATTTTGTGATAAGACTGAACGGTCACTAAATACGAAGTAAATATAATATCATTGATAATAACTAAGACTAACATCCATGACAGCGTAATTGAATTTTAATCAATTTCTTTTTATTATTAATTTCAGTCTTTAAAATTTTACAATTAAAACGAGCAATAAAGACTGGCGTACGAAATAACCAATGTACAAAATTTTAACATTAATATTTGAGATCGCTATTTAAGGTACAAAATTCATTTTAATACTTTTGTTAACGTTTTGTTTTAATATATTAGATCAAAACATAAATAATTAAATCATTACTTCAATATAGTTATATTTGACTTTTTATTCAAAATATCAGTATCAAATAATAATATTCACCATAATCGTTACAATTATTGTATCTTTTATATTTATTACCTAATACTGATATTTTATAATTTTCTATGAAATAACTTTGATTTGAAACTTACAAAATTATCTTTTAGTTTTATTGAATAGTCATCATACAAAAATAAAGCATTAAGATCTGCAATCATACAAAAGTCACAACTGAGATGTTGAGCTAATTTAGACCAATACAAATTAACAAGTAGTTCGGTATGTAAATATTTTTCCATATGTTCTGCCTCGCATAATAGACAAATTAATAAGTTATTAAAATAACATAGAGAAAGTCTGTCGGTAGTATAATGTTTTAAATTTTACCCGAATCTATCGTCCATCGTAATAAGTAATTGTCTGTATAATATGTGTGTCATTCATTAGGCTGCATTTTTCTACTGCTGATTCATCATACTGAAATAAGTAAATTATACAGACTAAGATTTAAAAACTATAGATAATATTGTAGTATGGTATATAAACTAAAGTGTTACTCAAAAGCACAATCCTATTTTTATAATGACATTCTTGGGTAACGTTGGACGACAGATGAAGATATATAATAAAATTAGAAATTAACAAAGCCTGTATGTATGATCATACATACAACACATCGCAACAATCAACATTAACATGGTAAAGGCACATAACTAACTACAAACAAACCATCCAAAACAATGGTTAACGGATTATCTAATATCGTTTAAACTTCGTAACAGGCTGTCACTCCACACATGTTCTTCAATAACCCATCTCATCTCACATACTACATTGCCAAGAATGTATCAAGAGACGTTTATGAAGATTATATATTTTCAAGGTACGCGACACCGTTATTGAGAATTGACTTTAATTTTAAATGTATAGTCTTTATTAATAATAAAATTTTACTTGTAACTATTATGGGGAATGTTGATTGAGATTCATTGTAGACGGCCTGGAAAGGCGTTGGTTTTTACGAAGAACAAGTAATTTTTTTTAGTATAATGAAAATTGTAATATAATTTGATGTTTTAGAATTTGATCGATAAATATTTAAATTCAATAATTTAATTTCAATATTTTAGAAAGATTTTTTTAAAATACATAATGTCATAGATATAGTTTTTAGTTGCAATAATTTGAGTGTTAGACATAAAATATTGCGACCTAATATTGCGTGGAATTGGTAGCCCAGCTTGAATATCACAGCTTCCCAATGTGACAAAGTTAAGTTATTATGCAAATGCAATTATGATAAAAGATCCGAATACGGATAATGAATTTAAAGGTATACATTATAATTTTCTACTCTACAGGTTAGGTAACACACATTTGATAACATTACAAGTGCCTGTACGTATTAATCTATACTACATCGTATTGGGGCGGTATTTACTCTTACATACTAAAAAGTTGACTACAGAAAAATCTGAGCAGAGATCAGTAGGTATGGGAAATGAAAAATGAGAGATCCAAAAATCGATATTTTCTAAAAACACGTAAAAATAACATCCTGTATAGCGAAATAAATATATAATTGTCCATACGCTATGTGTCCACTATACTACTTATTACCCTGACTATAGCATTTGACTAGATTAAAGTTGAGTTTTATTATGAGTTCTTATTAATAAAATACAATTTCGGAAGCCGTCCCTTAGAACAGTTAAAAGCATGAAAATATAAAAAATATCTAATTAAAAAAAAGGAAATCTTCATATATGCTTATATGTGACCGACTCATTTATAGACTTCTTTGAAAGTCTCTCCATTTCCTTACACATAAACAGGAACTACGAATGAATTCTCATACCTTTAACTGGTTCCAAACCTACACTAATCTTCTACGAGAGGAGTCACAACATCAATATTAATTAATTTGTACTTAAAAATAAATGAGATAGTCGTAAGTGCGAGGTGATAGATAATATTAGATAATATGAAAATTGACAAAGAAAATGTGATAGATAATACTAAAATGTCCAACAACAAGTAACTGATGATCAAAACAAGGTTCCGCCGCGTTCTAATGAGGTTTATTTAATTATAATCATCGCAAACAGCGTGCGGTATACATATTTACCGATATAATATATCTATACTTATCCCTATCTCCCACTGTCTACGGAACCCTAAGAAATACATTGCAAAATGCAACTAACATTAGTAATGTGGTAATTCAAAATCGAGATGTATAAGTTGGCATACTTTTCGTAATGTGGACAGTTACTTGAGGTAAGTACCTATGTTTATATTAATTGTTCAGTCAATAGAAGAAACCCATATTGGGCAAAGTGGGCAAAAGAGAGAAATAGATAGAAGTTTAGAAAAGACATCACCTTCTACAACACTATCCCTTAGTGAAGACACCACATTGTGATACATACAGTGCCTTTATTATTCTGATTAATTATTATTTATAATGCTGGGATAGAAACGTTTGAGTCCGTTTTTTTTATTAAGAGGTGTCAAATATCATTTCAGGTTTTTGAGCAGCCCTAAATTGTTTGAAATAGTCCTCCTAATTTACAGATTCAAAATAATAAGATCAGTGAAATATAAAAGTCTATTTAAAAAAATTAGAACTTAGATGCATGAGTCTACTAAGAAACGATTTTAACTCATAACCTGATATTATGTCCTAAGTATAGTGACTAGCAGAGAAGAAGTTAACGAGCGTACCTACTTCTTTTCTTATTTATAGCACATTCTATCCTGTGCATAAGTGCCTTTAACACAATCAATTCCTACTGCTGCACATAATTTAATAATCTGGGTGATTCTCATCAGAATGTTCATTTGAATAATCATATGATTTAGATCTGTAGTGAACGTCAAGGAATTTTTACTGCATCTTTTATTCTGCCCATAAGCATGTTGGATTGTCTAGTTGGTGTCAAAGCATAATGCACCAGATTTTCTGCCTAATGGATGAATAAGAGTCGTTGGTATAAGTTACATATTATAACCTAAGAACTCGCCGCATATATGTTTTACAGTCCTATGCCGCACAATAGGGGTAATAAAGACAAGATAGAGGTGATCTACCGACGATAGATTTAGATTTCCCGTCGACCAGAGCGGAATGAAGCTTAAGGGCGGAGAAACGTAGAAGTATTAACCAGTGCTAGAACAACGGATCTGCGAGGATTGCTGTTGCCTCATGCCCTTTGGCAAATACTTAGGCGGTAGGTATGTTTAGTTTCTCTCGGCGCATTACTTAGGCGGTAGAGGGCACTCAGCGCCGCGGAGCGCCGGCAATCCCGAGATGAAAGAGTGACCATATGAAGTCAGAAAATCAAATATAAGACGGCAGACCACTACACACATTCGGACCCGATGGAGTCTGCGAATTACAGATTTAGGTTAAATCCACCGGTATGGAGTGAAGTCGTGGGCGGAGGAACGGAGAAATGTTAACCTATAGGATTGCACTAAACTTCGTTGGACTGCTGCCGCCTCTCGGTGGATAGGTTAGTGTTAAGCACACGGGCCACCGGTCACGTACAAAACGATGCTACTGGCATATTTCCCGTAGTTTTTATACATTGCAAGTGTCGACCATGGGCCACAAGTGGCAAGTCTGTGTTATAGTTAAGTAGCTGGCGACGTTTGTGGCCACGCGTGTGGCCCGTGTGCGACAGTCCGGCGTTACAGGTCGCGGTGTCTAGGCGTCGGAGGGCGGGTGGTGAGGCGACTGAGGGCGGGTGCCTAGGCGACGGGGGGCGGTTACCTAGGCGACGGAGGGCGGGTGCCTAGGCGACGGAGGGCGGTTACCTAGGCGACGGAGGGCGGGTGCCTAGGCGACGGAGGGCGGGTGCCTAGGCGACGGAGGGCGGGTGCCTAGCCGACGGAGGGCGGTTACCTAGGCGACGGAGGGCGGGTGCCTAGGCGACGGAGGGCGGTTACCTAGGCGACGGAGGGCGGGTGCCTAGGCGACGGAGGGCGGTTACCTAGGCGACGGAGGGCGGGTGCCTAGGCGACGGAGGGCGGTTACCTAGGCGACGGAGGTCGGGTGCCTAGGCGACGGAGGGCGGGTGGTGAGGCGACGGAGAGCGGGTGCCTAGGCGACGGAGGGCGGGTGCCTAGGCGACGGAGGGCGGGTGCCTAGGCGACGGAGGGCGGGTGCCTAGCCGACGGAGGGCGGTTACCTAGGCGACGGAGGGCGGGTGCCTAGGCGACGGAGGGCGGTTACCTAGGCGACGGAGGGCGGGTGCCTAGGCGACGGAGGGCGGGCGCCTGGGCGACGGAGGGCGGTTACCTAGGCGACGGAGGGCGGTTACCTAGGCGACGGAGGTCGGGTGCCTAGGCGACGGAGGGCGCGTGGAGCGCGTCGGGCTCTTCGCGGCGAGGTCACCGCACACGGCCGGAGGGCGAGCGCAGATGCGAGCGTATGTACCCGGTGCGGTAGTCCATCGCGTCGCCGCGCCGCCCCGATCCGTTGTTGCCGCGCTGCCGGCGACGGCTCCATCTGTGGTAATAATAATATGCTTTTATCACGTTCTATAGCAATGTAAACGTATCTAATCGCTGGTGTAGATGACATATGGGTAGTTGCTAAAAATCATCAATTTGGCCCAGTAGCAAACACTTGCCAAGACGCTGAGCCTTAACGCTCCTGCACACCATGATACGGGCCGCCACCGCGCCGCCAACAGTTTTCCCCAGCGCGTCGCTACTTGACGGTGCGGGAGCGGTGTGGTGGCGGCTCGGTAGCGGCGCGTGGCACGTAAAGGTGCAGTGGCAGCGCGGTGCGACAATCGCAAGCTGTGATGACTATCATTGCTCGTTACTACTTGAAGTGTATTGTTTTTAAACAGGCTCACACTTTGTTACCTATCTATATAAATGTTTTTAAGGTACTTACTTTAGTAGTCTCATGATATAGTCCGGCCAGTTGTCTGGAAACATTACCAGTAAGAAGCCAACTGTTATTAGTATTATTCCAGACAGTTTCATGCCTTCGAACTGGACTCCATAAAGCACCACATCCAATGCTAAAAACACGTAAAAAAAAACTTAATATAATACTCCTTACTCAATTCTGCAATTATTAGTACGATCATAGAAACGACTTTACCTGCAGAAACCGGTACGGCAGTGATAAGACCAAGCGATACGAAAATGTTGTATGTCATGATGTTCCCAAATTGAAAGACCAGGTGAAACACTGAAACAAATATTATTCCATATTTAAGAAATAATCTGTATTAAATGAAAAATTTATATAATCTTCAATGTACATAAAAACATATGATTAGGAATCGCTACACCCGCATGCCCAGTCTTAAAATTTATCAGCTGCTTAATGCCCTTGCTTGCGTTGGGTACACGCCGCCCTGGGCGGAAAATGTCTGCACCCGTTTAGCCGCCCCCTAAAGTTATCTAAAAGTTCAAACCTACCCGCCGACCTCTCGCCTCAACAACTTCAAATAGAATACACCGTTTGTCTATCCGTCTGTTGCCGTTTTGCCGCTCCCCTAAAGTTGCCGCCCGGAGCGGAGCGCCCCTCCGCCCCTAGTACGCTACGCCACTGCTTTCTTGCAAAAAGGTTGTCAACCTCTAGTCTATTGGTTCAGACCCTGTCCAAATGGCGCGTTTATACTCGCGCGATGGTGAGGTACTAGAGGTTCATATATTCTATCCACATACAGTCGCGCGACTTGCCAGTATCTCCCCAGCGCTCGATCTCAAAACGCGCCGTCTGGACATGGTCTTCATTAAACTCACCTAGCAGCGCCACGCTGGCCACCAGCAAGTGCACCCAGGGCATCCGTTGCGACGGCAGTTTCTCGGAGCCGTTGAGGTACAGCGCCAGGCACAGCGGCCACAGTAGCGACGCGTACTAGAGGTTCATATTCATTTTGCTAGTATCTTACCAGCGCGCGATCTCAAAACGCGCCATCTGGACAGGGTCTTCACTAAACTCACCTAGCAGCGCCACGCTAGCTACCAGCAAGTGTACCCAGGGCATCCGGTGAGACGGTAGCATCTTGGAGCCGTTGAGGTACAGCGGCCAGGCACGGCGGCCAAAGTAGCGACGCGTACTAGAGGTTCATATTTATTTTGCTAGAATCTCACCAGCGCGCGATCTCAAAAAGCGCCATCTGGACAGGGTCTTAGACTTTACACTCACCCAGCAGCGCCACGCTGGCCACCAGCAAGTGCACCCAGGGCATCCGTTGCGACGGCAGTTTCTCGGAGCCGTTGAGGTACAGCGCCAGGCACAGCGGCCACAGTAGCGACGCGTACTAGAGGTTCATATTCATTTTGCTAGTATCTTACCAGCGCGCGATCTCAAAACGCGCCATCTGGACAGGGTCTTCACTAAACTCACCTAGCAGCGCCACGCTAGCTACCAGCAAGTGTACCCAGGGCATCCGGTGAGACGGTAGCATCTCGGAGCCGGTGAGGTACAGCGCCAGGCACAGCGGCCAAAGTAGCGACGCGTACTAGAGGTTCATATTTATTTTGCTAGAATCTCACCAGCGCGCGATCTCAAAACGCGCCATCTGGAGAGGGTCTTAGACTTTACACTCACCCAGCAGCGCCACGCTGGCCACCAGCAAGTGCACCCAGGGCATCCGTTGCGACGGCAGCATCTCGGAGCCGGTGAGGTACAGCGCCAGGCACGGCGGCCACAGTAGCGACGCGTACTAGAGGTTCATATTTATTTTGCTAGTATCTCACCAGCGTGCGATCTCAAAACGCGCCATCTGGAGAGGGTCTTAGACTTTACACTCACCCAGCAGCGCCACGCTGGCCACCAGCAAGTGCACCCAGGGCATCCGTTGCGACGGCAGTTTCTCGGAGCCGTTGAGGTACAGCGCCAGGCACAGCGGCCACAGTAGCGACGCGTACTAGAGGTTCATATTCATTTTGCTAGTATCTTACCAGCGCGCGATCTCAAAACGCGCCATCTGGACAGGGTCTTAGACTTTACACTCACCCAGCAGCGCCACGCTGGCGACCAACAAGTGTACCCAGGGCATCCGGTGAGACGGTAGCATCTTGGAGCCGTTGAGGTACAGCGGCCAAAGTAGCGACGCGTACTAGAGGTTCATATTTATTTTGCTAGAATCTCACCAGCGCGCGATCTCAAAACGCGCGATCTCAAAACGCGCCATCTGGACAGGGTCTTCACTAAACTCACCTAGCAGCGCCACGCTAGCTACCAGCAAGTGTACCCAGGGCATCCGGTGAGACGGTAGCATCTTGGAGCCGTTGAGGTACAGCGGCCAAAGTAGCGACGCGTACTAGAGGTTCATATTTATTTTGCTAGAATCTCACCAGCGCGCGATCTCAAAACGCGCCATCTGGAGAGGGTCTTAGACTTTACACTCACCCAGCAGCGCCACGCTGGCCACCAGCAAGTGCACCCAGGGCATCCGTTGCGACGGCAGCATCTCGGAGCCGGTGAGGTACAGCGCCAGGCACAGCGGCCACAGCAGCGACGCGTTCACCACGCCCAGGATCGAGAAGAACAGCGCGCGCTGCCCGGAGTTCACTTCGCCCATCACCTTTCTGAACAGCACCTACGACCAAAAAAACATGTTTATCAACTGTGTTTTTTTCTATCCTAACTGACATACGATGGTGGCTTGGAGTACCGGTACCTGCCGGACTTGCGGAGGAGCGGATGGCTCTCGCCCCTAAATCACCTGTGTCCAACCAGCTAAGGCACGGGATCCGTCTTTTACGGAGGTGGGGCCCTAAATAATAAATTGAAGGTGAACCTAAATCTCCAACCCCGACCATAGAGCAAACACAAAGAGAACCGGACCTAATGGGTACCTTATCTCATATTACTGCAAGACCTATAATGTACACTTAGTTTGCAATAAAAACTTTGACTTTGACCTTATACAGTGTGGTCACAGCTCATTGTTATTTTCATTGAGGTTCCATTCTATAACAATATTTATTGCAAGTTACATAAAACTTGAAAAAAAAAACAGATCTAAATTACTTGAAGTCCTGCTTGTACGTGACGTCATTAATTTGTAGGCGTGGCCTAATGATTTGTAGTAGTGGCCATAGTAATAAGGAGTGAAATAGTGAGAGACCAATAATTTGGTAAGAGGACTCCAAGGCTTAAATGAGGGGTGAGAGCTACGGGGTACTAGGTCGGAGAACCTCCCCGCGGTGTACCCTGGGCAACGTGGCCGACTAATGGCCACGGCTGAAACTCCGTCACCCGCGCGGCGGGTCCTCTGTGTCGCAGTGTCGCGCACAGAGGATGGGCTTCGGCCACCGTCGGGCAACCCGTTTCTCCGTCACTGAGACGGAGGGGTGGGGGGGCTTGCCTTCATTGGCCGGCCCTGCGAGCAGCTCCGCTCTATAAAAACCCCAAGGACCGGTGTTGTGGGTGCTCGTGATACCGGTCGCCCCAGAAAGGGGACGTCGGCAGGGTATGTCGGCGGCGCACGGCCCGCCCCGCGGGATTTCCCGTCCCCGTGCGGTTTGTAGGGTTACCCGGGTAAGGCGCCTCTGCCCGGGTGGACTTTTATTTGCGACCCCACTCGTGGGAACTTTATGGATATTGTAACTGAATTCTCCCAAAAACTCGATCTGATTTATCTAACGACCAAGGCGCATCTTTAAGGACAACCGATTTGGCTCGCGTACGTGAGCGGGATTCTGATTCGGAATCTTATGAAGAGAGTGGCTCGAGGAAGAAGACAGGGAAACGTCCTCGCCAAAGCACAGAGGAGAGTGGTGGCTCGGATAAGCCCCCAGCCAAGCGGACAATACAACGAGTGTCCAGCTCCAGATTGGTGGCGCTCCAAAAGGAAGCCAAGAAGACTGCAAAGAGGGTTAATGACGCTCCCGCTGAATTACCTGGGGAGGAGGAGTATATCGACTCCATCACATGCGAAGAATTCAATGCCCTCCCAGAATACGTCCCCCGCGACCTCACGGACATGTGCGTGGAGGAAATGCCGTTGTGCATGTTGACCCAGCGCATACAAGTCCACGCAGAGAGGCTATTTACCAGACTGGACAAACCCAGAACGGCGGTTAATATTCTGGAGAATCGGATGGCAATCCGTGACATATGGTTTTGCGTCCGGCAGATGGCCATGGATGCAAGTGAGGAAAAATTAAAACGGTGTAGAACCAAGGAGGACGTGCTTTTCCTTCAGAGGGAAGTAGAGAAACTTCGTCCAGTGCCCGTCCCCCGACGAAATGTGGCCACCTCTCCGGTGCGTCCCCACCATGAGTCATCTAAGACCTCCCCAGCACCAACCAGTGTGGCTCCCCCGCAAGAGGTCGATGCTCTGATGGGCCTTAGGGACTTGTTGGAGGAACATCAGCGTTCCACTGCCATAATGGTGGGGAACATCCTGGATGCCCGTCTGAGTGGCTTGGAGAGCCGCCTTCCCCCTGCTTTAAACCTCCGTCCACCGTTAGCGGCAGACAGAGCCCGCGGCGATGTGGTCTCTCAGTCGCGGCCATCACCTGCGCAGCTTACACCGCAGCTACAACCCCCGAAGACCGTCCCCCTGAGTAATGTCCCGGCTCCTGCAGAGAATAACTGGTCTATAGTGACAAGGCGAAAACGGAAAGTCAACCCTGCCTCCGTGTCTGGCGCTGAGCCCTCTTTTCCTCCTCGTGCCCCTAACCTTACTACCGAGCAAACCGCTCTCCCCAAAACCGCCTCTGCTAAGAAAGCGGCGAGGCGGCGTAAGCGGGGAAAGAAGAAAAAATATCAGAATTACCTCCAGTCGGAGGCCGTTGTGGTCACTCTGACGCCGGAAGGGGTGGAAAATGGCTGCACATATGCCGAGGTCCTCTCCCAAGTCCGGAAGAAACTTAATCTTGCAGACCTGGGGATCGAGGACATAAAGATGAGGAGATCGGCGACCGGTGCTCGGTTATTTGAGCTGTCGGGGGCGGATAGTGCCCAAAAGGCCGAAAATCTAGCCAAGGGGATTGAGGCTGCTCTCCCCACTGGCTTGGCTAGAGTTGTACGCCCGGTAGTGCGGGCGCAAATCAGAATAAACGGGCTGGATGAGTCGGTCACAGCCCAAGACGTCGCCAAAGTCCTGGCTGAGAAAGCTGATTGCCCACCTGACGAAGTGAGAGTTGGGAGAATTCGCCCCAGCCCTGGAGGCGGCAGCTCTGCCATCGTGAGTTGCCCCGCTAGGGTGGCCGAAGTTATGGCCCAGGGTCGAACCCTGATAGGGTGGAGCTCTGCCGAGCTCAAAGTCCTGGACCGGAAACCGCTGCGCTGTTACAAGTGCATGGGGACCGGCCACACGGCCCCGACGTGCACGTCCGTGGAAGACCGCCGCGGACTCTGTTTCCGCTGTGGCAGCCGTGAACACCTGGCTGCCCAGTGCACTGCGGAACCCAGCTGCGTTGTTTGCGCAGCGGCGGGCTTACCCGCAGGACACAGTATGGGGGGACGGGCATGTCGCCCCCCACCTGCCAGAGGGAGAAGGGGGCTTGATCACCCGCCTGAAGAGAGTCGCGCGGGTAACCGACGCGGCGAAGAGGTTTCCACTCCAATGGAAGCCTAAGGAGGGGAACCCTTGGCGGCCGGGGTGAGAATACAGCCGTCGTATTGCTGGCCGGGTCCATGCATACCTCGGACTTTGTAGAGGGAGCAAGAAATCTGGCTTAAGTGTGTCCAGCGGAGGCCGGCGGGCGGGGGCGTGGGGTCGTCCCCGCTCTCATTGCACTCGGTCTCTGCATGAAGGGTGGGAACTACTGGTTGCAAAGTGTTTCTGCCGCCCCCCACCCCATGAGGCGGGGGGCCTGGGAGGGCCTGAAAGGGCATGCCGGTGGTGCAGCGGAAGGAAGGCTACGCTATGTCCCGTCGCACCGCCATAGGGCATTGTAGTTGCACCGCGGAGTTTTAGTGGGTATACCCCTGGGTCACCTTCCCAGGAGCAGCCGCCGGAAGTTCCAGTCTCCGGCGGCCGGGAGTCCTACACACCACTCCGGGCACACCCCTGCCCAGAGTGAAGGTGCGTCACGCATTTCTCCGCGTAAAAAAAAAAAAAAAAAAAAAAAAAAAAAAAAAAAAAGGGGTGAGAGCTATCCACTCCTCCGCAAGTCCGGCGATGATGACGAGACTACTCCGTGCCAACATCGTATGTCATTTAGGAAAAAAAAAACGCTAAAATAACTGCTTCAACTTCCTCAAAGTTCACCGATGACTTACCTTAAATATCCCGAAGCCAGCGGCGCCGCAGGCGGCTAAAACCACGCCCCCCAAGGTAGAGCTGCCGGTGATGCCGTCCATATACGCCAGGAGCGCGATGCCTGTGTCGCATAGGATCGCTGCCACTATCTAAATCACACAAACAAGTCTATATAATAGAACAAATGTTTATTAGAAAAAATAATAATCCACAAAATTACACTATGAATAAAACATAAACAACATTTATGAGCTAAAAAGGCCCCCAGTCGTCGCATTGTGTCGTGACTCGTGGGGCAGCCACGACGCTATTATAGTTATAAAACTTCGTAGTCTAAATATAGCACGAGTAGATGGAATATGATTACAACACACAACGATTTGTAATTTTGGAACTTTTCACGAAACTTAATAATTATATATGTAGTCATGAATCGAATTGTCCTTTTGCCAATGTTTATAATTCTGCGCTTACGGTTTTCCACTATAAATAATATAAGAACATTAACTTACCCAACACATATTACCCTTAAAAGTTTTAATTTTTTTGAGATATTCATTAGCAAAAGAAAGGTGAGGATTAAAAAGGAAAGTCTAATTTGAATTATTGTTTTCTAACAAGTAATCGCTAATCTATACTAATATTATAAAGAGGAAAGATTTGTATTTTTGTATTTTTGTATTTTTGTATGTTTGTAATGAATAAACTCAAAAACTACTGGACCGATTGCAATAATTTTTTCACCATTAGAAAGCTGCATTATTCAGAAGTAACATAGGCTATATTATATTGTTTTAAAAATTAGGGATCCTTACTAAAACTCCAATAATGTAACCCAAGGTGTAAAAAAATGTCCTAAAAAATTACTTACGTCGCGTACGCTGCGAAAACTATTGATGATAGAATAAAATCATTTACTACGACTTTGCAGAACTTTCCATTATCTACAAAAAGTGTCGCGACAGCATATGTCTAAATATTATAGTTATGTCACAGTAAGCGGTTTTTATTCTAAAAATTTAATTTATATGTCGCCGCTTGAAAAGGCTCTTTATTTGTACCTTGGTATTAATCCTTATCAAAATATTTCTTTATATTCAAGACGGCTTCAGTACCTTTAAATTACTATTTGAATTATTCAATTCGGACGTTTCTTTAGGAAGATATCACGAATTTAAAAATGCAAGTATTAGAAAAAAGTCGCGTGGTTGCCACTTTGATTTTAACTTGAAGGAATTTTGAATTCGCTTTAAATTCGTTCGTAGGTAAATAAGTACCTGATGATAAATATTATATTTTAATATAATATTTTATATAGAGATAGAGGTATACCGAAGCGAAGCGAGGGCGGGTCGCTAATTTTAAATAAAGGGGCGTAGTGTAGACACGCGCCCTTACGTGCGTGGGTCGTTTTCCGTAACAACGACCCTGATCTTATCTAAAATGCAAGATAAGTCTGAGGCGGCGGAGGTCACACGCAATTCACTTCATAGGCGTAAACTAGCTTTTCCTAGGGGTTTGTAAAGGTTTTTAATACATTAAAAACAATATTAATATCTAAGAGTGAAAAGCATCACACCCAGAAAAAAGCGCCAAAAGAACGAAATGAACTTATTTTCATAAATTTTTTTTAGTCAATATATTTGACTCCAATGAACCTCACCTGAGGTCTACAGTGGATTATATGTACAGAAAAAAACTATTTGTTTGTCTTTTAAAAATTCCGATATTGTACAAATTTGAAAGAATAGTAAAACCTCCCAACTAATACTAACCCTCACACCAACAAACTGCTCATGGAGTATGACCCAGGATAGAAGATAAATGCAAGAGACGTTGGTTGCAAACAGTGCGACCACATCTGTTGACAGCAAGATCTTCAGCGAGTATGTGTACATGTAGATGGTCACCACCCACAGCAGGCAGAAGAGACCACAGCGGCTTATGAAACGAGCTGCAGCAAATAACATATTCTTTATACATAGTTCACATTTATGAGTTTTAATGTCTATAATGAATTGTTTTTCTATTTTTACAAATATCTGACTTTATTCATGTAACTTACCAAATGTAAATCCTTTGTCTCTAAAGTCCGTAAAAGCATCAAACACAATATCATTAGCCATTTTGCACTTGTTGTGGATTAGCATCACAATGAGGTACAGAGGGTAAAATAGGATAAGCCAGTTAGTGGCAAACCAGGTTGTGAAGAATGGAGCATTGTATAGATTCTGAAATAAAGAGACAACTTCATGGATTACAATATTACATAATGCATCATAGTTATAGTTTCAAATTAAATTAGTTATTAAATAAATTACACTACTGAAAGATGTGATGAGTGAAGTAGGCAGCTTCAACATGACATATCTGTTAGATGTATAAAAACATTTTAAACATTAAAAATTGTTTACACCATGGTAAACAATTTTTAATGTTTAAAATGTTTAGGATGTTATGTTGAAATAAAAAACATGTTTTATAATTCAATAATTCATAATATCTTACATGTGTGTGGATTCTTGTAGTATGATTGTTGTATGAAACAAGTGATGATTCAGTGCTCATGAACCCATAGGTGTTTGGTGAGTACTCCTCAAGGTACATGTGCTTGATACAATGGGTGGCGGTCACCCATGATGCAGTTAGGATTAGTGTGACACATATGCCATAGTATATCTGAAAGAAAGAAACAGTAGTATCATATTGGAAAAGATATAAAAATTAAAAATATGTATTAAGGGATAATTCTTTCAAACATAATTGAAATTCTACATCTTTACATTAGGCAGCTTAGCATGGTCAGCAGTGGACCACTACATATTATGCAACCCATGGTGGTTTTAAAAATAAAAAAACTTTAACCAACACAGCAGAATAGAATATGCTTTTCTATTGTTCTATTAAAAGAACTCAACATAGCACTAAAAAGACAATAGTCAGCAGCAAAAGATAAATTACCTTCTTAGCAAATTTTGAGCAACAAGATCTAGGACACTTCTTGTCTCGCAACTGCCTCTCCTCATCCTGACTGCTGGTTGCAGATTCGCTATAGGCTTGCTGCAGTGAGGGCTGCGTAGTGAGTGGCGGCGCCGAGCAAATCGACACCTGAGGCGTGAGCGGCGCTCGAGGACTCAACGGCGTCGGCGGACCATTCGGCCGGTCCCTGTCACCATCACCACCGCCTCGCTCGCTCTCAACAACCTCCTCACTGGTTATTATCACAGACGGCGCGCGGACTCGTTTCGGATTGAAAATTGTTGGCAGGTCCCCGTCCCTTGCCATTTTTTTCGAACAGAATCTATGCACACATCGTAGAAGTAGTAAACGCCCTGTAACTCGTCAATAAACGGTGTCAATACATTGGTGAATGCATTTACTCGATTTTTACGAAGAGTATCAGCTGACTTTTATTTACTAAAATTATATTTTTATTATTTAAAAAGAGGTCACACATTCTTCCGGTTATATACTGTGCAATACGTATATTAAGATCACAAAAAAGTATTATTGATTGTATGGAAATTGTTCTGAAAGATAGTAATGACAACAACCATTTTCATTTTCCCAAGATTTCCTTGAGTTTTCTTTTCTTTTTTTTTCTTGCAGCCCTTCAATAATGTCTATGGTAGTTGTCTTTGATTACCGCTGCTGTAATGCTCGTACAGCATTGGCTAGAATTCCAGTAATGTCACTTCTTTGTATTTTTATTGGTGAATAACAAACTAATTTAATTTCATTGGCCAGAAATTTCAAGAGTCACAGATAATGTTCCGATTATAGTGCCATCTATTATTCATATTGAGAATAACATGCATCATTTATTAAAAAATAATATTTAGCGTAAACTCTAAAGAATACATATTTTATTTTATACATAAATGAAGCGAAATTTTGTTATATAAACTTTTGTAATAAAAAAAGGTGAACACTGTAAATATCTAACCTCAAAGAAAAATAAGGTTAAACATTAATAAAATTAAGAATAATTTTTTGCATTTAATTATCCCAATTATATGGCTTGTAAAAGATAAATAAGAAAAATATTTTTTACAAGTTTTAACTTTTGTTTCCTTTTTTGGAAGAAGGTAGATGGCACTGATATTACAAAAAGTTCAATATTTTTTCACCAGAGGGAGATAATTGGTTAGCCTACTTGAAGCATCCGGGAACCTCGCCATAGTAGTAGACATGGCGGGTATCAACCTGGCTAAATGACGAAATAAATTTTGTTTGCTAATATAAGAACGTGTTAATTTCGTAGAAAAAGTGTTGATACTGAAAGACTAATTAAGTTATATTGGTTTAGGACAAAAATGCAGAATGTTGGACAGTCTGAAAACCGAAATATCGATAAGGTGAAGTTGCAACTTGATGTGGTAAAATCGTCCACTCCTCAGAGTTCGGCTTCGAGTCCGGCCAAATCTGAAACCGAAACGTATTCAGGAGCGCCTGCCAAATACATGACGGACTCTTCGGAAAGCGAGGATGACTCTGTATCCGAGGTAAAACGTGTTTTGTTTTCGGCAGAGGCGGTGGCAATGAGGGAATGTGATTATCTGTACCGCTCTAAATACTGCAAGGGACATCTTGTACATGTCTAGTTTGTTCGTACAACTTCTTTTTTCACTAAAATCATATGGTTATTCCTATTATTTGTTCGATTTCATGCTTATTGTGTTACTACGAATAAAATCTATTACATTCCCAATAAAGTACGTTGCTTGCCAAATATTCCGTAAAACGTCAGAAAGTCATAAGTACATACGTACTACTGAGTAATGCATGAAATTATTTATGCCAGCCGCTGCTAGACAGTATTGAATTGATTCTTTGTAATTCCACGATAATATCGGGCTAATCCGCCGTAAGATTCTTTTCATTGTCTATTTGTGTTTTGGTTATGGATTGAAGTATGGTGGCCATGTTTCTCTAATCACATGCATTTCGTCAATGTGAAGTGATGATTTTTGTGTTTTCATGTAGTTATTTTCACTGAAAAGTTGGAATTATATAATTTCCAATCGAAACTACCACTGATGTTGTCAAATAGTGATGTGTCTAGTTTTGTCACTCGCGGTCAAAATCTGTGAAACGCCTTCCGATATTCGCGCAAAAATTATGGTTACTGATGAATTACAAGGACCATTGTCGGTAATTGGTAGGATTTGAAACCGTCCTTTTGCACCACATTGTCAGTACTCACTACTTTCTCATTGGTGTTATAGATCTTGCTGGCTTGTTTGTGCCTAAGCAGGCCAGACCTGTTGGTAAGTCGAAGACAACCTTACTGAGTGCAGAGGGCTTCACCAACACCAATAGCTGTGGCAGTTTGAGTGACTTACCGTTAACCTGCATAATGTGTGTGCGATGGACAATTACATTCACTGTTTTGGTTTTTATTGATGTTGAATGGTCCTTGTGATTCTAACATACTGTCTTTATTTCCTTTAAATGAAATCCAATTGCTAACATAACACTACTAATCATTTGATGTTAAACTAGCTGTTTGAATATCAAATCAAAATATTATATAGCAATCATTATCTAGGCTTATTATAACCTATAAATGCATACAATATAACTAAACAACGAATGCTGCGCCAAATATGCTACACTTAAACATTTTGAGTTTAACTTACCATTATAACCTATACATGTTGTATGTGATGTATGATAACATTATTTCATCAACAAAGAATCTAGGTACTATTTTGTTGTTTTATAGATATGTAGGTATATTTTATGTTAGCTTGCTTATTAATTACTTCCTACTTGCTGTAATTACAAAAATTTTGTATGCATAAATTTAAGACAGTATTATACTTTGATTGAATGATACAAAGTCTAAAATGTGAAGGTAAAATACCTTTTACTATGTGTTCTAATCAATCAAATCAATATCTTATTAATCATATTGGTTTCAAACACTCTTGAATGAAGTAATTATAAAATAGAATATTATTGTGAAAACAAAGGAAAGATGGAGCTGAAGATAAATATTCCATCATCCCAGAATTATATACAGCGTTGCATGTATATGATATTGAATGTTAAAAGGGTTACTTGTTTTCCCCGAGTTTTGCCACTATAAAGTGTTTACTAAATATTTAACAAGACCAATTTATAATGTAATTTAATTCCTTCTATCAGGCGGAAATGGATGAGGAAGGTGGTGGTGCAGAGTCGTCCAAATTCCTACTCTCCCATGATGACCCGGAGAGAGTGGTCGACCCTGAGATGCAGGCAAGACTTGAAGCCCTACTCGAGGCAGCCGGTGAGTACAAACTTTTTAACACTTGTACTATGCACTTATTTAAATTATAAAGACTATGCAGTCCTCTGTTCAATGACCTTATTTGCATTGTAATGCGCTATGTATACAGGGTGTCCCAAAAAGTAGTGTCAAGCGGAAGTCCTGAGATAGAACACCCCGTGGGGCATCCGAAACACCCCCATGTATGTTCCGCGATTTTTTATAGTTTGCGAGTTGTGATTATTTTTCTAAAATTTTGAGAACAACTGACCTAACCGACTAAAAATATTGTAGAGAAAAAAGTATTTGACTTTTTTGAGTAATTCTTTTTGCAAATCAATTTTCATGAGTTTTTCTTTAATGCCTAAAATATTTGTCTCCATAACTTATATGGAAAATATCAAAATTATGGTACAAACTGAAAAGTTACGTTCTGTAAATAATGTCTTACAATTTCAACGTTAAATTTAAAATAAAAGGAGGTAGCTGCATGGCTCCTAAATAACTTTAAAAACTGCGCTAGACTCTCAGCTTTCATAACCATTAATAAAAACTGGTACTTAAGGGGCTACTTTTGCTGAAATCGGACTACAAAGACAGAGAGGTGGAAAAATCATAAAATTAGCCATTTGAATACGAAGTATTATTTGGACATTTTATTATTCCGAAAGTTAGTCAGTTTGTTTTAACAAACCTACATTTAATACAGGAGCACTCAGATGCAAACATTTGGATGATTTTTTTTTGTTTAATTTAAGTTTCATTGCGCTAACACTGTTTTCACATGTAATACCTTTGTTACGACGAACTTGACGAACTTTGCTTTCTTTACGGACTTTAATAAACTTTTACTTATAAACTTTTTACAATAAATAATCAAAAACGATAACTTTTTTTTTTAATAAAGTTCCCATTTTTGTACTTAATTAATTTTTTAAGTATCACAAATTAAACTTTCACGTGGTTATTTCTTAGCATTTCTGGTATAATTTTGATTGTTAACAATCTTATTAACTTTAGAAGAATAAAATGTTCAAATAATACTTCGTATTCAAATGGCAAATTTTATGATTTTTCCACCTCTCTGTCTTTGAAGTCCGATTTCAGCAAAAGTAGCCCATTAAGTACCAGTTTTTATTAATGATTATGAAAGCTGAGAGTCTAGCGCAGTTTTTAAAGTTATTTAGGAGCCATGCAGCTACCTCCTTTTATTTTAAATTTAACGTTGAAATTGTAAGACATTATTTATAGAACGTAACTTTTCAGTTTGTACCATAATTTTGATATTTTCCATATAAGTTATGGAGACAAATATTTTAGGCATTAAAGAAAAACTCATGAAAATTGATTTGCAAAAAGAATTACTCAAAAAAGTCAAATACTTTTTTCTCTAAAATATTTTTAGTCGGTTAGGTCAGTTGTTCTCAAAATTTTAGAAAAATAATCATAACTCGAAAACTATAAAAAATCGCGGAACATACATGGGGGTGATTCGGATGCCCCACGGGGTGTTCTATCTCAGGACTTCCGCTTGACACTACTTTTTGGGACACCCTGTATACAAATCTTATCAAAGAATTTATTCATCACAAATTTCTTATTGTTTTAATTTTGAATGAGGATTTTAAACGCATATACATGCTCCGTTCCGTCATGGGTAAAAATCTTTAACTACAGATGATAGCTGTAAAAGCAGTTTTTTCAGTAACAATCTTTAACATTACGAAAGTAAAAAATAGTATTATTATAACTACACATCTGTCTTTACCCCCATAATGTTCATAGTTGATATAGGGCTCTGGGCCCCCCAAGAGTCCATATAAACTATGAACATGTTATGGAATAACAGAACCTCAGGACAGCTAGGGAATGCATGGAGATATCAATTTGATGAGGCAGATTATATTTTACTGCATGAATAAAGGAATATTAATAATGTCTCTTAAAAATAATTTTTTGCCCTGAATTCTCAGTGCATCACTGAGTTAACTCTAACTCATTCTTCAACAGCTTTTTTTAGTGTCTTAGTTACAGTATTGACATTTATTGCATGATAATAATTTGAGCAGTGACTTAATTTATATAAATATGTTCACAAATTTAATTTATTGTTATCATTTAAACATATATGGTGATATGATAACAGATAGAGATACCTACTTAATATTTTACAACACAAAATATATATTTATGTAAGTAATAATATTTTGTAAACTTGTTTGTGTGTTGACAACACAATAACAAATATTTAGCATATGAAGTTCTCACAAATAAAATTTACAAAAATTTGATAGTTTTAGGTGTAAAATAAAATAGCGTAATAATTTCCCTTTCTATTAATCAATAGTTGTTATTATCATGAATTGAAAGACTGGATTAGATAAGATCGAAATAGTTGTCCTATTAAAAATATTGTCCTAAAACATTAGATATTGTGTTTTTAAAAGACTGGATACATTTTTAACCAATTAATAACTTTGGTCCATTTTGCAATATATGGCAGGAACATCCAAAAAATTGCTAGTACTAGGTTTATTTTATTATTGCTAGTGCTAATTCCGCTCTTTGTTCCAATCGGATTTCTCTTATGATGAGACTTGCAGCATCAATACCGATAGAGCCTTCTACCACTAACGATATTTTTTGCTATGGTGTTTTTGTTTTGATAAACAACAAAACGGTGATAAAATACTGCGTGTTTTACGCCGTCTTTATCGGCGTGACCATTTCAGTGGGGTCTCATTGGAATGGAATTATGTTGGCCGTCTCTACGTCACGGCTTGCTTGGTCACTTTAAAGATAACAAAGATCAAGAGACAAACAACCGAACGAAACTACAGTTTTAGTAAGGACAGTTTGCTAATTGGACATTCTGCTTAAGTTGTAAGAACATGCACTTATGTCCGCTATGAATTAAACACAGACAATCGTCATAAACTAGTAAGATAATCGCTTTTAGTAATCTTAAAGTCGTTCGTCATAAAAATAAACAAATAAGTCCTTCAGCTTATAAAATTCTTGCTACGTAAATATCTGGCTCTCATGACGGGTCACACACTTTGTACGGAATTTGTTTGCGGTTGTATGTCTAAGACGGATATTAGACCTTAAGTTGTAGGTGTGACGGGTCAGGGGGCCGGTGTCGGAAGCGCGCGACGTCACGAGCGAGCAGACGCGCCGGTCGCAGACGCGGCCCGCGCTTGGTGCAAGTCATTAGCGTGCCTATGATCACATGCGCATACGAAGAAATTTGCAATTTTGTTCATTCTTATAGGACGTTGTTTTACGTTATCCGTGGTCGTATTTTAAAAAAACTATCACTTTTTCAATCCAGTCAAATTCGGTTAGAAATAAACATTTCTATAAACTATGTATTTACAATAAAGTTCAGTGACAGGCATTTCTTGTATTTCATAATTTTCACAAATAGTTGAAATAGCAATAATCAAATTAAAATAATAACAAAAGAACTGGCTAAATAGAAACGTTATATTTTTTTGTATAAATGGAATATAAGTACATATTACCTCATTATTTATGTGTAAATAAGACAATTGATATGCAAAAACTCATGTGGCTCTCTTTGTTTGGTCACCGCCAAAGTCCTTGACTTGTGCTACGTCACGCTTCCCCATAGAGATTGATAAGCAACGGGCATTCTATGATGTTGCATTGCTTATAAACTCATCCTCCGAGCGGTAACCGCATTCTACCGCCAGGTGACGTCATCATTTTTCCACAATAGAATAATAATGAAAAACGATTCGTTTTCAAACCGTAAATAATGATATTTGCAAATCGTTTAACATTAATGTATGGACTTCCTTTGATTTCATTAGTACCAGAATACCAACATAACGAAATGGTATCTCTTCACTTTTAGCAAAAATAATTACTGTATACTTCCATTCTAGTTCCTTTCATTGCAAATGAAAGTATTGATTTTGATAGAGTCGCAGCATGATCGTTATTTAATTCGTTCAGAAAGTTCAGAACTGTAATATGATTATCGATCATAGGTATTAGGTACCTATGTATTGCTGTCGCGAAAGGTTTCCATGCGTTTAAAATTTATAAAATGTTCGTTCGTATATCAGGCGCCTTGACCTTTTACTACGCGTAACTGCATTTGCTTCCATTTGTCTGCCCGTAGTCTATTTAACAAAATCAATAGCTTTCGCTGGTGCTTGGGTGACGTGTCGCGCGAGTCCGTTCGTGGAGCCCATAGCCGTGCATGGCCAGCACCACATGCACGTTGCAAATGCATGTATTGCGTTTATTAAATGGTTTTATTGAGCTTGCCATGTTTGTTTTTAATTGTTCCTCTATAATTTTTAATAGCTTTTATAGCATATGCCGCTCAGTACACTGGAAAATGGCACAGCATTGTACTGGAAAATTTTACTATTTCAACGAATACTGATATCTTTTTAAAAAGCTTTTATTGCGGTGTGGGGTGTATATGAGTGGTTACTTCCGTTTATTCATATTATATTATAATAAACGGAACTTATTCCTCTATCTGTACACTAAAAAAAGAAAGCTAATACTACTAGTGACACTTAGAGTTAGATATTAGATATCAATTTAGTCACAAATTAAATTTCGTTTGTGATCAATGAGAGAAACATACTAGTATGCGGGCATTAGACCCCTCTGCAACTAAATGCTACGGCCGCAAAAATCAAATGTGAACCACTATTCCCTCATGTTAAATCTAACGATGAACGCATTCAATGATTACGAGACGACAATACAAAACGTATCTCATAAAATTTATTACTTCTGAGCATGTACATTTTATGAAGGCACATTATTTGGGGATAACTATTGGGAAACTCAATAATTGGTAAATTACACATTTGACTGTAGATATTAGATACACACATTAAGCCAACTTTTTATTGAAGTTTTGTTGATGCTAGTCATTGCATGTATAGAATAGGCACCATCTATCTGAACAACTTAAACTTAGAATCCTATTTGGAAGGAAGTACAGTTTTTTTGCCACTTAAATAACACTAAAAAACCTTATAAATATTCATTACTGTTTCACCAAAATTTAGGCGCACTATAAGTAGTCCGCATGACAAATACATACAGATTACTTATTCAAGTATGTTTATTTTTTATAACATTGGTGTAGGGACTACTTTGATTTATATCATAACAAAATAAGATAAAGCCAACAAGAGTCGATTTTTCATGCGGGGTGGTCTGTGCCTCTATGTAATTGAAATAGTAGAAGAGGAAAGAATAAGAACCAAACGCCATCAATTTGCATTTAAAGTGCAGACACTCACCGCCATTGTTTTCCTTCGCAAATAACTAAATGCAGTCTGACACCGTAACCTATTTCGGGAATGTTTGTAAGTAGGCTAGCCAGTGTCTCCGAGCTTAGAACGAGCCTTTTTGTTTTGATGCCTCAAAGTGACACGCTCTCCTTTATAGAAGAAGACATTTTTAGATTCGGATTTCATGATTGTGTCCATGTGATTGCGAAGGTATACTTACTGACAGTTAATCAGGCTTCGATGTATAAGTTCAAGTAAAAAACACGAGTATTTATCAATTCCAAGCGTATGAAGTTTTGATTCGAGAAATATAGCATAATAAAACCTTGCCTCAAACCATTACACTTTTTTTTAATGTTAATAAAAATGTACTTATATGTGCTGTTTCATTCACGAATTAATAATTCGACAGCATAATGCTAGGGCTTAAATCAAAGTGTCTTGTATTGTGGGAATCCCTGGTCACGGAACACGTGAATTAGTCCTGATTGGCCCACAATGGAGCGCCGAGGACTAATTAAAGCTACTTAATGAATAACATTGATACGCAGCGACCTACGGCCGAACCGCTCTGGACTTGGTCATTATAACAATACGTTCATTTACATAAAAACAACTTATTTGTAGCTATGAACAATCTTTATTTTATTGTAACGTACATTTTTGCATGAAGCTAAAGTTGAAATTTATAATATTATGCAGACGTACTACCAGCGGGAGACACAGTTCAAAATGTTTATTTAAATAATATATTCGCTTTGTTTACTTTTTAAAACAATTTATTACCGCTATTTAACAGATATTTGCAGCTGCTGCTAGGTATTGACCCACTTTTGTCAGTTAGTTGATTGTTATAACTTTATCTGTAATTTTCGCTTTCGACTCGAAACAAATACAAATCAAGTGAATATGCAAGAGAAATAACGAACATTTGTCTTGGTTCCATTAATCTAACGTGAGATTAGTTTATAATAGCTAATCTCGCTTCAAAGTTAAATATTGGCTTAGATAAACAGTAGCGTCGGTCTCGAGTCAACTCTTTCCGATGCTCCCGTAATAGATTCATTTTGTAACAACAGCTCAAAACGTCATTCAATTAATATTATGCAAGCAAACACGATAAATTCTGCTTATCATTTGAATCCTTTACAGGACTTACTGAAATCAAGCCTCGTAACCGTTCTCTTGTCTATCTCGACTATTAAAGATCTAACCGGACATTTACATATTTAGAATAAATAGATGAACAAGTTCAAAATCCACTTGGCCGATACGCTTAGTGCGTAATTAATATTCATTCTACAATAATTAGGTAGGTGCTCTAATTTTCTATTCACTGTATTTGTTGTGGCGCCTGAGAACCGATAGTTTCCGTTTCTACAAGGCGACTATTCGGAGGCAGCATGCATAGGCTAGAAGATTTAATGAGATTCACCTGCGAAATTGATTTAACTAAGATAACATTCCTGAAACTCGCTTTTCGCGCTAACCTCTGAGTATGTGTACCATGGGAAGCAATTGTATCTCTCGATACTGCTGTGTCATCTAGTGCAGTTTGATGTGAAATGTAAAAGCGAGTTAAAATGCAACTCATCGCCACAATGTACTCCACATGAGTGAGCACCAAGCAAGTACTCGAGTACTGCTCAGATATTTTGTCGTCAGTTATAATAGTGCTTATGCGTGCAACTGGCACATGTCGCCTTTCCCCGACTGATGGATATATGTTATGTATGCGATATGTATCACCACGGTACGCATTGCATTTATAATTCTTACAGTGTTATGGCCGCGACCAATTTAAATCGCGACAATTGTATGATTTCACGCTCAATACATTTTTGGTCAAAGTGTAACATGGAAAATCATAGTTTTCACAAAAAAGTTATTTCCCCGTATTCGTTTATTGCGAACGTATAAAGGAACGAAAAACACAATGAAACAGCTTATTTTAAGAAAAATACCTACGTGTAAAGTACGTTTAAATAACATAAAATATTAGGCATAAGTCTATAATTTCGTCTGTCGTAGACGCACGGCCACAAAATATGCATAACTTTTGCTTGATAGTCATTTATGAATGAACTTTCACTTATCGTTTCTACTTGATCTTCCAACATTCCTATGATCTCTATCAATACAAAACATTACTTCTTATTAAGTACTATGTGAAACCAGTACTAATCCATTTTATTGATAATATTTCAGTGATTACTACCTCGAATTTTGAGATACAAGAAATAGTAGCAAACAAAATGACAGACATAAAGCTACCTAACATCGGAAACACTAGTAACCGTACCGACGGCCTAAAACGTTGACAGTTGATGCGCGTTAAGAAAAAAGGATGCAGACGCTCTCATCAGTGATCTAAAAAAAACAAAAAGTAATCGGATGTTACACTGAAACACTAATGGCTACAATAGTGAAGTATGTATTGCGCCAGCAGGTATCGGCAAGCTGTCCGGCGAGGGCAAGCACCTAGCCGACCCGGAGGTGCTGCGGCGGCTGACGTCGTCGGTGTCGTGCGCGCTGGACGAGGCGGCGGCGGCGCTCACGCGCATGCGCAGCGACCAGCCGCCCTCCCACCACCGACACCACCATCAGGACAAGCCGTGAGTAGTATACTTATTTATTTTTATCAGGATAATGGCTTGGACTTGTCGTCATTGCCGGAGGAAGCAGAAAATCTTTTGACACCTACACACGGAGAGAATGAGCGCGTCAGCTATCACATCCCCGTGGGATAATCCCAGGCTGAATTAATTAAAATAATTTGCTATAGATACGAAAATATCATAAAATTAAAGTTGAAATTCATGGTACATTAGCAACGACTAAGAGCACAACATTTTAGGTAGTACGAAAATAACGGCACATAGCGTACGTGAATAAACGCACGTTTAATACGCCTGTTAAATCCAAGGGAGTGCAGATTATTAACCGCTTTAGATCGAAATGGAAATGGATTTGATTTAGAAAAGTCATGAAAACTTGGTAGTTAAGATAACGCTGTGATCTCCGCGGAAAATAAAAGAGTTGCGTCAGTTTGCTTTACTTGACACTGGAACAAATTGAATTCTGCCCTAAGATAAGCCCGGCACGACAACCAGAGGAGACGCGAATCGCAAGATTAAATTTTGATCTATGAAGCACAGGCCGTTGCTGCTTTTATAATATTTTTAAAGTTTTATCTGCACTTCTATCTTCTGTATCCGAGTGAATAGGCGACAAGCGCAGAGTGTAACCTTTTGAAGTGTTTTTATTTATAAATAAATACCGTGTTACACTAGTTACAGCTTTAGCAAAGCTGTAAACAAAATATTTGCTATGATTATGAAAGCTCTTAAAAGGTAATTAAAGCATAACTGTTAGGCTTTCATTCCACAGTTAGGCGGATCAAATAACACAAATTGCTATGAGAAGATTATTTATATGACCTTGATAATTATGATATTAGTATAAATGAAAAATACTTAAAAATATTGTTGCATAAATTATCAAAGTCTTTTACTTAGTTGTTTCACAATATTTTGACAACAAATTGACAAGACTTAAAACGGAAGATAATGTCCAGATATCTTGGTATTGTAAAACTATTATGACGTACGCGTTTGTATTTACATCTGCTTTAAAATCTGCGCATAGTCAATATAAACGCAATATACCTAAACGGAGAGTATACGTGTGTTCAATACAATTTAATATGCTGTTGGAACTAAGAGGATAACAGTTTAATGTGGCATTGATCATAACCTAGAACACCTCTTACTAATCTAATACGACCTATTAAATTGTTGTATTTTGCAATAATCGTTAATTAAAGAAACGTGGAACATCTTTCCAGATTGAATTGTTAGAAAATCTTTTATTGCATGCTTGAATTTTTGATGATGTCCTCAACTTAGGAACGATTCGGAAAAGGATAACCTTATCCGTGATTGCTTATCAGCTGTCAGATTTTCCTTACGACATAATTTTGTAAAGTGATTTACTATGAACAAACTGACTTTGCGTATTTTATATGGTACTTAACTGTTATTTGAATCATTTCTGTAATACTGGCACTGTAGCAGTAACAGAAATGCAATCACTTTCTTGTAAAATTATCGAAACCTTCAACCGATATTGTAATATTTTTGGTCGGCATTGGCCTTAAGTGGTCGGTTAATAATATATGACGAAAGTGCAAGGTGAGAAACCAAGCCTGGTATCCTGATTTAGCCCTTGTTGTGTCTGGGGTTTGACCTATTTCATCATATAGGTTTCGTTCCGTATTTGGGTTATTGCCCGTCTTCTTTGTGGTGTCATATTTTACAGGTGTACAAACAACAAAATGTGCGACTTGCCTACTACGTAAGTTTATTATTCAATGTGATACAAAACATATATCGTGAATGTATTACGTTCTCATATTTAGGATCGATCAATGTTCGACAGCAACTGTTAATCCATAATTCAATGAAATTCCGTTCTTTTCGGTTTTTTTTGTCCTTTCATGATGAAAATTCGAGATTGAGTTAAAGTTCCGTAGATCTCTCGACTCAGCTACGGTAGAGGCGCCATTTGCGAATCCCGTTGTAGTTTCGATGAGACGCGGCGACAATGATTCGTGAAGCTTTGATCTTATCTGAATCAGTACTATCAGATTGTAGTCGAGTGTCATTTGTTTTGGGTTTAAATTAGGATTGTTGTTGTAGTACCCAGTGCGGGTCGACGGCGACGGGCACGACGCCGACGGCGGCGCCGCCGGTGGGCGCGGACGGCGTGCCCTCGCTGGCGGAGGCGTGCTCGGACGGCGACGTGGGCACGGTGCGCAAGCTGCTCACGGAGGGCCGCTCCGTGCACGAGACCACGGAGGAGGGCGAGTCGCTGCTCTCGCTCGCCTGCTCGGCGGGGTACTATGAGCTCGCCCAGGTGCTCTTGGCGATGCACGCGAGCGTCGAGGACCGGGGCATCAAGGTTTGTACCTGATGATAATAATTAGTAATAGATAGTTCACTGCAATTACAGTTTGGTTTATACTTTAATGTTTAGAAAATATTATTGACAAAGTGGATAATGTAACAGTATTTTCAATCTCATAATGTAACCGGATTATTATGTATTGCATGCTAATTATTATTTAAAAAACTAATTAAAATGTTCTAACGTAAAAAAGCAAAAACAAGGAATTTCAGTGTACATACATCGAAAATAATATATGTGATATTGATTAGTATATGACACACAGACTGCTAAGCCTCTCCATTTAGTAAGTAAATCAAGTACTTACTTTTTTGCTGCTATAGATCGATCTATTGAGTTCGAATACTTTAATTTACCGGATCATATTCATACCCGTTGCAATAGCTTTAAAACTCTCTTTGGTGCAGGGCGACTGCACCCCCCTGATGGAGGCGGCGTCGGCGGGCCACGTGGACATCGTCCGGCTGCTACTGGCGCACGGCGCGGACGTGAACGCGGTGTCCGGCTCCGGCAACACGCCGCTCATGTACGCGTGCGCCGGCGGCCACGAGGAGTGCGTGCGCGCGCTGCTCGAGAACGGCGCCAACGTCGAGGACCACAACGAGAACGGGCACACGCCGCTCATGGAGGTACGGGACGATTGTGTTATAAAAATACTTTAAATGGAATGTGAAACCTGGGCGTAAAAGAAACAACTGCACGTTTCGAGAATTTCTTTTTATTGTGTCTGTGTGTGTAAGCTTATTCTACATTATATACTGAATATCAATCGACTGCTGTATGAGTGAGTTGTGCGTCACACACTATACTGGTTCATCCATAGGACAAATAAAATGTCCTGAGGAGGAATTGAAACGACGAATCTTAGCGCACGAGACAGGGACACTATCCAATGCGCTTTCGAGCCTGTCAACAATGTATATTCCTAAGCAATAATTCCTTACCCGCAAGCCACGTGTGGCGCCACTATCACTAGCGATTCACGTAACCTTGTTTGTGCAGGCCGCATCCGCCGGCCACGTGGGCGTCGCCAAGATCCTCCTCGAGCACGGCGCCGGCATCAACACCCACTCGAACGAGTTCAAGGAGTCCGCGCTCACGCTCGCCTGCTACAAGGGCCACCTGGACATGGTCCGGTTCCTGCTGGCGGCGGGCGCGGACCGCGAGCACAAGACGGACGAGATGCACACGGCGCTCATGGAGGCCAGCATGGACGGACACGTGGAGGTCGCGAGGCTGCTGCTCGACTCCGGCGCGCAGGTAACGACGCTGTTGCAGGCGATGATGTTTAGGGGTCGCAAGTCCGGTGATGATGACAAGGCTACTCCAAGCCATCATCATTCGGCGCCTTGTGACAATCTATCTCTTTCATGTGCGTGCTTTTTATTGAGATATGTCAGTTGAGCCGTGATCATGGCGCTTGCAACCGTGCCGAAATATCGGGAATTCGATAACATAAGGGAACATCCTTACTAATATTATAAACGTGAAAGTTTGTATGTACACCCACCCCGGGTGAAAATTAGTTATGTGTTTATAGATTTTCATAAAAATTGGTATGGAGGTAGCTGGCACACCGGAAAGACACCAGCGCTACTTTTTTCAAAACTCGACCCCCATAGAAGTTATTGGGGGGTGGGGGGGGGGGACGTACTATGGGAGAACGTTGACGGAACTTTCGCTGATAAATAACTAATTTTACAAGGCATGTAGCCTATTTTAATACATCATTGCTACTAAAACCCATTAATACGCGGACAAAGTCGCGGGCGGCCGCTAGTGTTAAATATTCTGAATGTATTCTGTTTAGAAACCCTTTATTTTTCCCGCGACACGCGAAGGGAAACTTAAGCGTATTCTATCGCTGCCATCATCGTAGGGTATCAAATTGCAGTACAAAATCGTAGTCAAGGGTTAGTTAGTAAGTAGTAGAGTACCAGTTCATTAGGGGTGTCATCACACAGTCATCCGCTCCCTCGCAAGTCCGGTGATGATGTAAGTCAGTTAGGAAAAAGAAAAAAAGTACCAGTTCAGTATAAATAAACGAACATATACATTGTTTGTCAGGTGAACATGCCGACGGACAGCTTCGAATCGCCGCTGACGCTGGCGGCGTGCGGCGGCCACGTGGAGCTCGCGATGCTCCTGCTCGAGCGCGGCGCCAACATAGAGGAGGTCAACGACGAGGGGTACACGCCTCTCATGGAAGCCGCTAGGGAAGGTGAGGCGCACTATTCACACTAATACTAATATAAACAATTCAACAATAATCTATGTAAAGTAAAAAGTGAAAACAAAACCAACTAACTGACTAGACAGCGACCCAAAACGAGTCTTGGCCTCCGACCTCCACTTAGGCCGATCCTGCGCCATTTCTCGCCAGTTGTCCGCATGGAGCTCGCGCAGATCCTTCACGATCGAGACGAGGTCGTGAAAAAGTAAAAAAAGTAGCAAAATTCTTGTTATGAACGGGATACACCTGCACTGGTCATTAGTAGATTTGAGTGCTTCAGTTCAGTTCAGTTGATTGTTTCGTCTTATCTTTTGTATTTTAGTGTATGTAGACACATCAAAATAAACCAATTTACAGGTTTGGCGTCACAACTACGAAAGTGTTAAATATTTCATATTAACTGATCAGTTATGATCTTGCGTTAATATGTTTTAAGTTACCCCAACATTCAATATGTAACAAGCCATTTGTGTCCAGGTCACGAAGAGATGGTAGCGCTGCTGCTCGGGCAGGGCGCGTCCATCAACGCGCAGACCGACGAGACGCAGGAGACGGCGCTGACGCTGGCCTGCTGCGGCGGCTTCCTGGAGGTGGCCGACTTCCTCATCAAGGCCGGCGCGGACGCCGAGCTGGGCGCGTCGACCCCTCTCATGGAGGCCTCGCAGGAGGGACATCTCGAGCTTGTGCGGTACGTGCGAAGCTGATGGCTGGTATCTAATGCACCATGCAGTCAGACAGTTAGGTCAAATCAAAAGTACCCGTAATTGGCGAGCATGCGTAAAGAGGTTGATGGATGTGGAAGAAGCGAGAGTGATGTGCCAGGACCGTAGCACATGGCAGGAAGTGATCTCTGCCTTTCCCTCTGGGAGGAAGGCATGGTTTTATGTTATGTTTAGTAAGCCATATACATTTTATAACAATATAATGTTTAAGGAATTTACATTATTTTAGTGCTCTGAATAGTTCTTTTTATTTAGCCCACTGCTGGTCAATGGCCCTATTCGGCCCAAGCTTTTCGATCTGTAACTAGAGAGGGCCAATTTAAGTCTTGAGCGTAGATTTATCACGCCATTTCTTTCAAGGATCCTTAGCCGACGATCCCTCGGCTGCCATTTGGTGTCCTCATCTGAACAGTATCGATCGGTTATAAATGTTTCAATATGATTTGCAGATATCTACTAAACGCTGGCGCAGACGTGCACGCCCAGACGCAGACGGGCGACACGGCGCTGACGTACGCGTGCGAGAACGGACACACGGACGTCGCGGAGCTGCTGCTGCGCGCCGGCGCCGAGCTGGAGCACGAGAGCGAGGGCGGCCGCACGCCGCTGATGAAGGCCTGCCGCGCCGGCCACGTCTGCACCGTGCAGTTCCTCGTCGGCAAGGTACCCGCTCCCCGCTATACTACAGGCGTGCCGTATGAGCGGAGCTGCTGCAGAGCCTAAACAACTGCCCATGACTCACCGATTACTCGTAAAAGCTACGCGGTCTTTCAAGTCAACACTGTGCACTGTTTGTATAAACATAACATAAACATGCTCATCATGAGAATTATCTAAACAACTTTCCTGGGCATAACTTAGGTACATTATTTCAAATGCATAACTTCAGAAATAAAAAAAAAATCTCTTTTCAATTCACTGAAACACACTAATCATATTGTTCCCCATTAGGGAGCTGACGTGAACCGCATGACGGCGAACGGCGACCACACGCCGCTCTCGCTGGCGTGCGCCGGCGGTCACGTGGACGTGGTCAAGTTCCTGCTCGCGTGTGACGCGGACCCGTTCCGCAAGCTCAAGGACAACTCGACCACGCTCATCGAGGCGGCGAAGGGCGGCCACACGGCCGTCGTGCAGCTGCTGCTCGACTACCCCCACTCCGTCATGCTGCCAAGAGGTGTGTTTGGTAGCTTGAAAACTAAAATCTTATTAAAATATATAAATTGGGCTTTTTCCAACGCGTGCTTTGTGTTGTGGTGAAAAAAATGCGACATTTATAATTGTGTATAATAAGTCATCTGAGTCTATAGTTTTTTTAATTGTGTTTTTAGTGCTACACAGAGCCCTAATGTATTAAAAATTGGAAGAAATCACATACACCGTGAAATTTTAGTGGTTGTTTTCCCGTGGCAGAACGATTTGCCTTTAGTAATACTATCGAATCATGCAAATAATACCTCGAAAAAACAAATTTTTTTTTTCAAATTTTCAAAATAATAATTTTCCAACTCGAAAACGAGAGAAGCTATCGTTTTTTTATAAGATGTGACGTAATCAGGTACTGCTTGCCACATGAAATCGATGCTTAAAGCTGAAGAAGCTCGACACCCTAAGTCATAAAGCGGTTCGAACGTGCTTTGGAGTTTCGGTTAAACCTTTCGTAAAACCGGCATTTATTGATTTTAACAAAAAAGAACTGCACAAATCTATTGTACTACTAACATAGAATCATTTTACAGCGGGAAAACAACCACTAAAATTTCACGGTGTATATATGTCACCGTAAAATTGCAAATAAGGATAGATTGCAATCTATCTCGCGAGATTGTGAACTGTCGAATAATTGTGAACTATAGTTCACGGTTGACTTTAAGGCCGACCAATCAGGGACAGCCTTTGGACGGCTGTCCTAGGGCTGTCCCTGATTGGTCGGCTATAGGCTATGCCTATAACTGACCAATCAGGCATTGACATCATTGACAAGTGACATATTTAAGATCGCAATTTATCAGTTTCACTTCGATAGATTGCAATCAGATGAATAATCACACGATAAATTGTAAGCATCATGTTATGGTTCACAATTATGCGACAGTTCACAATCTCACGAGATAGATTGCAATCTATCCTTATTTGCAATTTTACGGTGACATATACATACATATCGGAACCCACATACAACCACACACACTTGGTTCTATGATGAATTAATGAGATAGTGATAATTCGCAATTATTGTTCTTAAAAAGTAACCATTGCTTTTTTTACTCGCGTCCTTGAAATGATTCGAGTAATGGGATCAATAACTTGATCCTGAAGTAAATTTTCCCGTTATTTCGTATTTCAAGCTCATCTTTTCACACGAAACCTACACTTAGCTGTCTAATTGTAGGTTCATTCCTAGCGGTTACGACGTTAGTTTCGGATATATTATGTCGAGTAACGTAAATTTCATACGATGGTAATATAAATGTCAATCGAGTAACCCCACTCCCTCCTCCCCAGGCGGCGGCGGAGGCGGCGGCGGCGCCGGGGACGAGAGCGGGCTGAGCGCGGCGCAGGCGGCGGCGCTGGGGCTGAGCCACGCGCCCGCGCCCGGCGCGCCCGCGCGCGCGCTGCTGCCCGCGCACCCGCACCCGCCCGCGGACCCCGCCGACCTGCCCGCCGACTTCACCAAGCCCTACTACGACGGTGAGCACGGGGAGACGGAATGTCCCGTCGACCGCAGGGGGAGGCCGGAAGCCCGACCTTGTTGAGAATTCTGTATCTTAGTATTCGGTGAACGACGAAATTTTGTTCATAAAATCGTGCGAAATGTGACCCGGGCGCTTTATTTGACCGAGCATTAAAGCGAAAAGTTTCCGGCTGCATTATGAGAGCAGTTTTCGCGGCGACACAGTGTTCCCGACCGACACAAGTCTTCGTTACGAATCCGAGCGTAACAGATCCGGCGACACGTTCGGAGACGTTTTGGAGTGCTTTCGAGGTTTGACCGTCAGCTTCAGCGAAATTTGAACTTCGACTTCGGCGAACCTCCCGCTGTGCCGACGTCGAGTTCTTTAGCTAATATTGGGTGCACTACCTTTGTGAAAAGTTTTCAACCGATATTAATCGTCCAATGTTGTTTTTTACAAAGCGTACAAGTCGTCTAATTTGCCAAAAACACATTTCGGGTTCCTGCGATACGGGCCAGAGTCTAGTGCAGGAGCCGCCATCTAAATGTGTGATATTATTAGTTTAAGATGTTTTCATCATCATTATCATCATCAGCCCATATACGTCCCCACTGCTGGGGCACGGGCCTACCCTAAACTAGGGGATAAGGCCTTAGGCGACCACGCTGGCCATGTGCGGGTTGGTCGACTACACAATCTTAGAATTTCTTCTAAAGTGTGCAGGTTTCCTCACGATGTTTTTCTTCACCGTTAAAGCGTCGAATGATGGTACATAATGAACACATTGGTGTTTTTCAAATTTGAAATTCACCACACATTTTGTTACCTGGCGGGGTTTGAACTGAAGATGTTTTACTCGAGTTAATTTGGTTTATAATTCTGGAAATGTAAAAAATAATAAAAATAAACATTTCACCACAAAAACAATTCAACAGTAACAAAAATGTAGGGTAGACTTCCTCTTTTAAGTGCAAGGAGCACCTGTGCAAGAGAAAGCCACTCTTCCTTAACACATTCTTACATCTAGAATTACGACGAAATAAATATTTACTTAGTACATATTGAAAATGATAATAGAAAGGTGGGATGCAAGCGTGTGATGTATAAACTAACATTCCCTTCATTAAAAAAATTGAACGTGTATGTTTGGATCAGGGCGCAAGAAGAGCGGTCCCAGCGCCGGCGGCGGCGGCGGCGGCGGCGTCGGCGGCGCGAGCTGCGCGCTGGGCGCGGGGTGCGGCGCGGGGGCGGGCGGGGCGGGGGCGGGCGCGGCGCCCAAGCACAAGTGCGCGCGCAAGCAGCGCGCCGCGCCGCCGCAGCCCGACCACCACCTGCCGCCCCCGCCGGACATACTCGACGACCAGGTACGGACGAGAGACAGACGCGTTACGTTTTCCAGAACTCGAAATCTTCGAGATATGTACCTTGTTTCGCTTAAATTTAAAATTCGCATTCGTGACCCCGCCCGAACGGGGACTTGAACCACCGGACCTCCCGATATCGCGTCGGTCGCTCCGACCTCTGAACTGTCCGATTGGTCACCGATTCGATTTACCCGTAAGCCCCGGGTGGCGCAACCACAGGTAGTGATCGAACACTATCGGTCCTGAAACATTTCTTTACAGAACAAACATTTGTTTCACATATTTATTATGTCCGCGCCGTTGCGAGCGCCACGATCACACTAAATGTTGCTCATCATTGTTTTTTTTCCCTAAATGTCTACACTGATTGCTCGTAGTAACCTCGCCATCGTCACCGAACTTGCGAGGGAGCGAATTTCTCTCACCTCTATGTCTATATTTGAGAGAATACCACATGTTTGAAATAAAAGTAATGTAACCGAAGAAACTCGTACTCGAAATGTTTATTGCTTTTTATTTTGTGTCTTAGTCACTACTATAGTAAAAACGATGCCACTCACCGCCGTCTGTCTCCGTGATTAGATTTTGAAACTACGCGACGTATTTCGATGCTTTTTTTTTGCTCCATGTTCCCAACTACTTTCCTTCGTATTAGAAGATTTACATATTATGTAGTATACCCAAATCGAAGCGAGGGTAGGTTGCTAGCAACTTAGAAATGGCATATATAATTCATTTACTTCGTTTGGTAGCAAGATACATCATATTCATTATCTTGTGTACTTGCTTTCTATGGTGTAGATACGCCACGGACCTATGGCTAAACTATCGCTCCCACCGGGCTTTACATGGAAGGATGTAAACAAGAAAAAGAAAAACAAAAAAAAAGACATTGAAAATAACTTCAATGTGAGTTTCAGTTCAGTAAATTTTGATTCGCTCTTTTAAATGTATGTTTTGTACCTGTCCGTAGTTATTATGTTAAGACTTCATGACATTTTTATTACACTAATCTTTGGTGGAGATGTTAGTAATTTTATTATATTTACTAATCCTTAGAGTTGATTTATCATAAACATATAATAAAATACAATTTATTATTATATTGCCAATAGTTATGTGTTTCTACTTATATATTTATGTATCCTTTAATGAAGTATGGTATGATTGCTGGTGAATATTTTTTAGTAGTTTGACAGTGACCAATGTCACTATGGCTAAAAAAAAGAATGCCAATATGATTAGTTTTATTTACGGAAGGTAACTTTTTTCTATTAATTCCGGTTATCGGACGTAGTTTTCTTTATTATGAAATTAAGTGATTTTTAACATATAATAACACTTTTCAGAGAGCGGATGTGCTGGCAAGCCAGCCGCGCAACGAAGCACTGCCAGATTCTGATAGGAATCTTCTTGAATTAGCTGATCCTTCAGGTAAGGAAACATAATTATACTTCATAGCATTGAGGCGTCGATGTGACACAAATAATTCTATCCGATTGTTACTAAGGTCGATTGGAGGAGTAATATAAGTTTAAAATTTTATGTCAAAATACAATTACTATACCGGAGCCTCTCTTAGAAGACTGATTTGACACTTTTTATTTTATATTTTGCATATATCCATGTTAAGAGGAACATATTTAGCGAATCATAAAGAACAACTTTTAAAAATAAGACGTTATTTCAAAATGTCAAATGCACCTAATTATCTAATTATTTGTCTTTTATTACCTAAAATAATTGAATTATAAAAAGAAAACGTAAAGTTTCCGCTCTGTATTACGCTTTTACAAGGTTACGCCGTTTGACACGTTTTCATAGTGACGTAGTGGATAATACTCACCAGGTATTTTTTAAAAATAGGATGAAGGATTTAATAAGTATTGTATTTTAAAAATAAATATATTTATAAATAAGGAACTTAAATTCAATCTTTTGGATGTGAATTAATGTTTTTAATAAAAATTTGTTATAATTAGACCTTGCTTGGTTATAAAGTGGAAATAACTGTTACTTATATCGGCAATTTTACCGTTGTCCATCACAAGTGCAGTCAGTCTGACATGTAGCAAATCGGCCAACTTAGAGCGGCTCTGGTATAAATTCATCTACACAGTTACTAAAAGAGCTTAGTAAATCGTATGCCCAATTGCTCTTATATACTTTAATTATAAAATTACGCATTTAATGGAAGAAGAACTTCAATTTAATATTTTTGCTTATGATATTAGTCAACTTTAGTTCAAATAATTAGCTATGTGAAAATAGACTTAAGGTTTCTATTTTGAAAGCGAGTAGGTCTAAGTAATGATTGTTGTGTGAAGGTCCGCCCACGCTCGCCACGTCGGCGCTGCACGCTCTGGACCTCCAGTTCTGCGCCCAAGGCAAGTCTAGCGCTGTCGAACTGTGTGTGTCATTTGTCACCCATGCCCTCTAACATCTATCTACTATCACGTCAATAAGGAACCATACAGAGATTTTAATTTAATTTTATTTATTAGGTGACCAACAGTTATACACACTAAAATTAAGATATTTAGGCAAACATGCCTTTTAAGTGTGATAAACAATCACAATTAAACACAGATCATGGTGACAGATGTACTAATTTCTACTTAAAAATTAATAAATTAAACACTTAATATATAAAATATTAAAAAAGTAAACATTTTCACAAAAATAACTTAGCCCTTTCAATGAGTAGTCTTGGGAAGACAATCTTATTCTTTGGTGTTAAACTAGCACTTAATGAGTATGAGAGAGATTATAAGCTTGACCATAAAGCTTACTATGTCAGCTAAGTGTAATAAAGTTCTCTGTATACCCCTTATTAAGTGCCTATGGAGCCGTGTGTTATGTGCTTAATTTTCTTTTCTTGGTAAACACAGTCATATAGTCTGCACCTGTACATTGCTTTATTAAAATAGCTTAGATTTTGTTATGTTCGACACCAGCTTCTTCCCGCGACTCCGTCCTTATGAAGTATTTAGAGCATTCATTTAAAAAGTATCCTGTTACTTTTCTGTTGCTCGAAACTATATCAGTTCCAAATTTCATTTAAATCGGTTTAGTAGTAGTTTGGATGACAATAAGGAACTAACATCCATCCAATTAAACATACCTTAAGATTGGTACATATTTTTAACACTAATTTTCATTTCGCTTGTAGCTTTGTTTTCCTGATAATAAATTTAATTATTTATATTAACGTTTAGGCAGCTGTTAGATCTAATAAAATATTTTTTATGCACATTTCGTTACGCATATAGGTTCTAGCACAAATATCAACGGAATGTAAACGCACACTAATCAATTTACGGGTGTGAGCCTTCCGCTCCTTCGCCAGTCCGGTGAAGCTGCAGATGCCGTCTAGGGCTACCAGCTAAGTCCATTAAAAAAACAATTATCAAAATCGTATCGTAACCGCCTCACCTCTACATGGCGCCATGCATTGCCTCTACATGGCAATGCATGGCGATATGTTGACGATCCTTTTCAGAGTTGATATACGTGGCACGACCTTTTACCCTAGTCGATCTTTGGTATTATTTTTATGTAATGTACAATAATTTGTTTCTGATACAGGTGTGACCACCATCCATCCCCCCACCACGCCGCCGTACCCGCCCCCTGAGCAGTTTCCGGTGCCGGTGCAACACCTTGCCAATCTCGACCAGGTAATTAGTCCACTGAAAATTTATATTTACCAGTAAATAGTTTGTAGGGTTGCAACCCTTGTCCCGCGGCCGCCATCTTGGAAAATGGGGTAAAAACATTACGCGCTCCCACATTATGTTTCACAATAGCTAACAGGTTGGACGCTTCTATCAAAGCAGATATTAACATTTAAAAAAAAATGTGATGGCACTTTGGACTACTAGAACTATGCGAAAAATAAATGCAGTCAGCAGTACAGCAACTGAGGGTAAAACAATTCAAATTAAAAAATGAAGAATGTTCATCATTTTAGGTAATTAGGTAACTTTCAAGTATTTGATAATCTGAATCGACACGTATAAGGCGTTTCGACATACGACCAAAATTGAAAAACTTATACGTGTTTAAAGTTCCTACCGTTTGCAATTTTAATACAAAATGAACGTAGTGATATGACGACACACCGCAACATGTAGTACATTGTAAAAATAAACCTTATTCGGTTTACAAATATATTCATCATGGCAATATATAATATTCCATTGTGAATTTGAGACATAGTAACATTCTCCATTCTCACTGGTGAATGTGAGTGCAAAAGCAAAGACTGTCATCTTTCCTATTTATAGTCGGTATTATTGTGAGCAGGTTTCGATACCCGAGAGAGTCCACAAGATGGGAATACGCGCTGCGGTGGAGGCCATACGCAGCGTAAGGCGCTTGGCGGAGCAAGGCTCCGTGGACTACGATAAAGTGAGATATCAAACGTTACTTTATCTCGGGTACATTCATGAATATACATTGGAATATTCTGAAACTGAAACTGTTGCACTTCTCTAGAATGAAATATTCTACGAATGATATTGACTAGTATTTTCTTTATTTATACTACATAAGCGAGTATGGTATACATAGATCTATTGTATTACTGTGTACCTTTACAGATTAGCTCTTTTCCAGTATTGTTGGACGTAAGTTCGTGTAGAATGTATTCTTAGTCGACTTCGTAAAAGAGTTTAATTATGAAATTCTTATTAAAATTTACACTTATTTCTCACTTTGTTCCAGCTCCTGGAGCTAGACGAACAGCAACTACAACAACAACTGGCTGGGCTGCTGCAGCAACAGCAACAACAGCAGCAACAGCCACAACAACAACAGAAGAAACAACCTCAACAAGTGCAGCAGGTGCAACAACAGCAGTTGCAGCAACAACCACAAGTGCAGCAGCAAGTGCAACAACAGCAGCAAGTGCAGCAACAACAACTGCAGCAAGTGCAGCAACAACAGCAACAGCAAGCGCAGCAACAACAGCAGCAAAACTTTATACAAAATGTGCAGCAGAGGCCCGAAGGATATGTGTCATTGGTAAGTTAATTTCATTTTTCATGTATTACTTTTCATCATGTCATGTGTCGCAGCAATGTATGGGGGATATATAAAAAAAAGACACCAGCGTACAAAATAAAATAATTTATTGCGAATGGGATCGCGGTTCGAAACCAGACTGGCCATTTACTTTCTGTAGGCTCGTGCTTCCCGATGGCGGCCGGAGATGGGTAGGTCAGACTATCGTCTAGTTGTGATTTAGACTTTCTTTTAGAATGAAATAAATTTTAATAAGATATTTCGTATCTTACTTGAACATCATTGTTTATCTCTGAACATTACGCTTTTTGTCTGAAGTTGTTCACTACAAGCATTGTTTAGTTTAACTGCCTCGTTGGTCTATTGGTAGCAAGCGCTGCGTAAGGACCGAGGTCCCCGGTTCAAGTCCGACGTCGGGCAAAATTTGTGTGAGTTTTTTTGTAATGAAATTACTCAGCCTTGAGTTAGGAAGTTGGCGGTTGAAAGCCCGTGCCTCGCAAAGCACGTTAAGCCGGTGGTCCTGCAAGCGATCTCTCATCGGTTATGTTGGATTGCCGTCTCATGGACTTATGAGAATAAGGAAATTGAAAGTGCACTTGTGTTTGCGCGCACACTTGCACATTATAAAATGTTTTGCGCACCTGGCTGATATCAATGAGGGTGTTCGCGTATAAGAACTTCACTAGATGGCAATACGTAGGCGTGAGGTTCGTCTGCATCATGATTGGTTATTTTTGACGTGACATTGACAGACATGTCAATATTGACCAATCACGAAGCAGTTAGACCTCACGCCTACGTATTGCCATCTAGTGAAGTTCTTATCCGCGAACACCCTCATTGAGATCGGCCGCCATGGCTGGAATCGGGCGGACGCCTTATTTTTGTTTTGTGTCTTTAGGGCGACGAGGCCGGGTCGGGCGTGGAGGCGCGCGAGCTGGGCGCCGTGCTGGCGTACCTGCAGCGCGAGGTGCCGTCCCTCGTGGCGCTGCCGCCCAACGAGCTGCGATCGCTAGTGCTGCAGGTAACGTGTTGGATGTTATTAAAGACATGGGAGTCGTGTAAATCACTATCGGCTCAGTTCTCTTTCATTAGAGTACATACAGGACCACAAGCAATAAAAATTAAACTAATAATTAAGGGTAATTGGTTTGAATTCTGCTGGATAGATATGCTACTGTGGTGTGTTAAATTTTATCAGCCAGACACCTGTCTTATTGAAGCATATTATCTATGGCTTACCCAGAAGCTTGCTCAGAAGGTTATGAAATTTTAGAAGAAGCTAAGGACCATCACGCATTTTTCTAGCAACTACTGTTAACCCTTCAGGTTGCTTTGAGGCCAGAAGCCAGTCAATAGCGCGACCGCAGCGCGCACTAGGCAGGGTTTGCAATTTATTGAATAACTGCAATAAATCCCTCGGCCGACATGCAACTAACGTTTTTTTTTTCGGATTACAGACAGTGATCCTTATTGTGTTATAATTTATTATTGTATGCATTTGGAACCTTTTCAATGTTAAATATTAATTACACACACACACACACACACACACACACACACAAGTATGAATAAATAATACTGTATACAATACTCTCTCCTGGACTGCATATACAAAATTCACCCCTCTTTTATCATCATTGTTACTAACTCTCTTTAATACCTAGTTTTGAGAATTGTGCATGCACTTAGATTGTAACTAGTAGTTTTGAAATGTATAATTTGATTGTTAAATTCTTTCTAAATTGCCTTGTATTATTATTATTTTTAAACTTTGTTCTAATGTACAAATAAGCCGAAGAATCACTGACACTGAAAATACAGTTTTACAACTAGTTTCAATGTCAGGGACTCAACATTCTGTATCAACACTGTTTAATAAATAAAGTTATTATTATTATTATTATATTAAAATGAATTCCCTCACTGTGCGGCAGGTGATGCAGCAGAAGTCGCACGAGATCCTCGCGGCGGCGAAGTGCGAGGGCGGCGCGACGGCGGGCGCGGAGGCGGCGGGCGCGGCGGGCGCGGAGTGGCAGACGCGCCGGCTGCTCGCCGCCGCCGAGAACGCGCTCGCGAGGGACTGGCCCGAGCGGCTCTCCGCCGCCGACCACTCGTCGCACCATCACCACGACCTACCGGTAGGCAAATGGTTGTTTTTTTTTAAATCGCATTCGTAACCTCGCCTGAACGGGCACTTGAACCACCGGTAGTCCGATATCGCGTCGGCTGCTCTAACCAACTGAGCTATCCATTTTAAGAATTTTTTTTTCGTTTTCTGTTTTTCATTAACTGAAATACAATGATGACTTAGAGTAGCCTCGTCATTATCACCGGATTTGCGGTAGGCATGCACTAGGGGATAAGTATTTGTCAAGATTACTACTTACTGGCAATCTTGGTAATGCGGCAGCCCTCGGTTTGTTTTCGCAATTGCAAGCCAACTAATTAAAATTTACTATTAAAACTGTGTTGGGCAGGCGCGAGGACGCGTGTCGATACCAAATTATCTGCCCGATCCACTTATTTACTTAATATAGTATCATTTTGTAGCAACTTGTTACATGATGTACCGAGCTGCTACTGAAGAGGAGAAATTGCTTAGACGCGCAGTGTCAGATTTGGATGTTTTGGTGGAAAAAGAGATTTTATAATGATGATTATTTGATAAAGGAGTAAAATAATTGCTTGTGATTGCAGTTATACTTTTAGTATACATACACATTTTTTTTTATAAAGAGTAAACTGATGACAATAATGATGGTAACAACAGTTGCAGCCAGTCACTGGCGGGTGTCAGTACCGCGCGCGGCCGTCGTCGCCCGCGGGCGCGCTCAGTCCCGGCGCACTCGCACTAACGCGCCCCGACGAGCCGGAGCCGCCGCAGCCTCAGCCTCAACCTCAACCGCTGCCGCAGCCGCAACCGCAACAGCAGCAGCAGCAGCAACAACAACAACAACAGTCCCAATCGCAACAGCCGCAGTCGCAGCAGCAACCGCAGCAGGCCGAGCTGCAGTCGCAGTTCGTGTTGCCGGCCGCTTTCGCTGATGAGGATTTCCGGTAAGACTATTATGATTATGTTTATAGTGGGTTTGAAAAATAAATTGTACGAGTTTGTTTTTTCGCGGAATCTACATATTTTCACCTAAAAACAACATGAAACGAAGCGTTTACCCAAATTATTAGTGAAAACTGGCATCAGTTTAGACTCTCAATTCTACTCTTAATTTAAAATGTCATATTTTAAATTACACACAATCACAAATGGAAACCGACCTAATCGAGTCATCATCACCAGCCCATATACATACCCACTGCTGGGGCACGGGCATACCTTTAATTAGGGCTGATAGGCCTGCGCTGGCCAAGCGCGGGTCGGTTAGAATTGCTTCATAGGTGTGCAGGTTTCCTCTCGATGTTTTTGCTTAACCTAATCTCAGTCAGCTCAGTCTCCTTGAGCGCTTACCAGTAAAAACGAACGTCTTATCTCTCAACTTATCTGTTTCGGCTGTTGTTTTTTTTGACATATTTAACTTTTTACTCGTGAGGACCTATAAGTTATTCCTTTATTGTTACATTATTATCCTATGTTAAGAATGTAAATCCTGGTCGTCCTAAACTGAATAAATAAAAATCTTCTTCTTCTTATCGTATGGTTGATGAACAACCTGGTGTCAGAGTTTTTAAACCGCCCGAAGGCCTCTGACATGGCTTCACACACCGTTGAAAAATTTCTCAGGTGTGCTGGTTTCCTCGCGATGTTTTCCTTCACCGTTAAAGCGTCGAATGATGGTACATATGAATTTCAAATTTGAAAAACACATAGGTACCTGGCGGGGTTTGAACTGGCGACCTCTCGCATGGCAAGCAACGACCTTAACCACTCGGCCATCGACGCTTTTTTTTATAAATAAAAATAATCGAGTGTGAATTACAAATACAAGTTTGTTAATCTGTTCAGATACGGCTACCTGTCGGGCGCGGCGTGCATGCTGCGCGCGATGGCGGCGGGCACGGCGGGCGCGGAGGCGGCGCCGGCCGCGCCCCCCGCGCCCGCGCCGCCCTCGCCCGCGCCCGCCGCCAAGCGCGACCCGCCGCACCACCTCACGCCCAACCAGGTGCTCAAGAAGAAGGTCAAGGTGAATATACATTGATTTCTTTTTAAATTTTCTCATCTGTATCTCTTATGACTGGGTGGAGAATATTTTTTGAGTGGGTGAACAAATTGAATCGTTTATAACGTGTCACATTAGACTGTTGGTTAATCGAACAGAATATCCTTGTTTCAATATTCATATACTTTTCACCTATACTGTACGTTGTACAGTCAATGATTCGGCAGACGTATCTCTTTGAACTTCTTACCGTCTTTATGTCGTGGGAATGAGTATTGTAATGTAGTTTTTTTCTGATTTTGGATATTCTAGATTCAAAGATTATACGCGTGTCTTTAGCGGAGAAGTATAGAAGTAGTCTAAGAACGAATCTTTGTAAATTTTAGATACAATTTATGCTTTTTTTTCTCTTGAAATACATCATAACGAAAACTGTCTTCGGTGTTCCCGGACACGGGCCACTGGCCACAGGCACAAAACTCCGCTACTGGCATATTTCCTGTAGATTTTGTAGATTTCATACATTACAAGTGTCGACCATCAGCCGCAAGTGGCTATCGCGCTACATTTGTTGTATCTTTGTGGTTATCGCGTGTGACCCATGCGCGGCGACACTGTCTTCACAATTTGTCTCGAGTCGAGACGCTAATTATAATTTGAGCATCACTCACCATCGTCCCGTGTACCAGGCGCGCTGCGCCGCGACGCGGTTCGGCGCGGTGGCGGCGGCGGCGGGCGCGGCGCGCGCGCGGCGGCGAGGGCGCGGCGGCGCCGGCCGCGTACTCCGCCATGGACGTGGACGGCGAGACCGACTCCAACCACGACACGGCGCTCACGCTCGCCTGCGCCGGCGGCCACGAGGACCTCGTCGAGCTGCTGCTCAGCCGCGGCGCCGACATCGAACATCGGGATAAGAAGGTGAGTTAACGTTTCTAGTTGAAGTGAGAGAGCCAGTACATGGAGGAGCAGAAATTGATTCACTAACTAGACCGAAACTCTTAAATAGATTCATGTGATAATTATGGATATAAACTTTGAGCTCAGCTTTTCTGTTATTTTTGCGTCAAGATAATAATAGATTCTTTTATTTATGTATTTATTTAGGTTAATGTGACACAATTAGAAAAGTACATCACTACAAGCACATTAAAGTGATGAAGTGACATCGATGAGAGAGATTGCCATAACAAACCTGTGCTAAAATAATCAAGTAGCCAAATAAACATATGAAGGCGCTCAAAAAAAAATCCACGCCCCACGCCCACACTTACGATGAAATCTAACGCGCGATTGTTCACGTTCGCAGGGCTTCACCCCGCTAATACTAGCGGCGACGGCAGGCCACGAGAAGATCGTGGAGATACTCCTGAACCACGGCGCCGACATCGAGGCGCAGTCGGAGCGCACCAAGGACACGCCGCTGTCGCTCGCGTGCAGCGGCGGCCGCTACGAGGTGGTCGAGCTGATCCTCAGCCGCGGCGCCAACAAGGAGCACCGGAACGTGTCCGACTACACGCCGCTCTCGCTCGCCGCGTCCGGCGGCTACGTCAACATCATCAGGCTGCTGCTGCATCACCAGGTAACTGGAATGTTGCTCCGTCTGTCTTACGCCTAAAAGACTACGAGCAGATAGATATTTGGTACAGGCAGATATGCCTAGACAAATGACATAGGGTACTATATAAACTATTGTTTTTGATAGTGTTTTTCTACTCGATAACGCCTCTCCCTAAAGTTCGATTGGCTCAATAAAGTTCATGCAACAGCTTCAATTCTAGTTTATTTATTATTGCCAAGTATGATTTTGTTTTATTGTATTTTGTAACTAAAGTTGTTTGTCACATGATCTTCAATACCTCTCTGTGTCACCAGGCCGAGATAAACTCCCGCACCGGCTCGAAGCTGGGCATCTCGCCGCTGATGCTGGCCGCGATGAACGGGCACACGGCGGCCGTGCGGCTGCTGCTCGACTGCGGCTCCGACATCAACGCGCAGATCGAGACCAACCGGAACACAGCGCTCACCCTCGCCTGCTTCCAAGGTACCGTTACTCCGTTAAGTGTAATCAAAACTATTTTGAAACGAGTACTGTCTGCTCTTAACCAGTACTTTATCGGCCGTTTGACTAAATTGGCGGTCAAGAATTAGTTGCTTTTCAATATATATTTTTCAGATAACATAACATATTACATGAAATTTTATTGTTAACGTTGTTTAGATTTGAAGAGGGAAAGTATTTTTAAATAACTAATAAAAGTTAAACGTCCGTCTAACCAGGCCGGCACGAGGTGGTGAGCCTGCTCCTGGACCGCAAGGCGAACGTGGAGCACCGCGCCAAGACCGGTCTCACGCCGCTCATGGAGGCGGCGAGCGGCGGCTACGTGGAGGTCGGGCGCGTGCTGCTGGACAAGGGCGCGGACGTGAACGCGCCGCCCGTGCCCTCCTCGCGCGACACGGCGCTCACCATCGCCGCCGACAAGGGGCACACCAAGTTCGTCGAGCTGCTGCTGCAGAGGTACACACTTCCGACTCGCTCGGTATAGCTCGCGCGGCACGTGGAGGTCGGGCGCGTGCTGCTGGACAAGGGCGCGGACGTGAACGCGCCGCCCGTGCCCTCCTCGCGCGACACGGCGCTCACCATCGCCGCCGACAAGGGGCACACCAAGTTCGTCGAGCTGCTGCTGCAGAGGTACACACTTCCGACTCGCTCGGTATAGCTCGCGCGGCACGTGGAGGTCGGGCGCGTGCTGCTGGACAAGGGCGCGGACGTGAACGCGCCGCCCGTGCCCTCCTCGCGCGACACGGCGCTCACCATCGCCGCCGACAAGGGGCACACCAAGTTCGTCGAGCTGCTGCTGCAGAGGTACACACTTCCGACTCGCTCGGTATAGCTCGCGCGGCACGTGGAGGTCGGGCGCGTGCTGCTGGACAAGGGCGCGGACGTGAACGCGCCGCCCGTGCCCTCCTCGCGCGACACGGCGCTCACCATCGCCGCCGACAAGGGGCACACCAAGTTCGTCGAGCTGCTGCTGCAGAGGTACACACTTCCGACTCGCTCGGTATAGCTCGCGCGGCACGTGGAGGTCGGGCGCGTGCTGCTGGACAAGGGCGCGGACGTGAACGCGCCGCCCGTGCCCTCCTCGCGCGACACGGCGCTCACCATCGCCGCCGACAAGGGGCACACCAAGTTCGTCGAGCTGCTGCTGCAGAGGTACACACTTCCGACTCGCTCGGTATAGCTCGCGCGGCCCGTGGAGGTCGGGCGCGTGCTGCTGGACAAGGGCGCGGACGTGAACGCGCCGCCCGTGCCCTCCTCGCGCGACACGGCGCTCACCATCGCCGCCGACAAGGGGCACACCAAGTTCGTCGAGCTGCTGCTGCAGAGGTACACACTTCCGACTCGCTCGGTATAGCTCGCGCGGCACGTGGAGGTTTTACCCTGATTAGAGAACGATGCTTGTCACTCAGTTATTTCTGAGAGACTGAAGTGCCCTCTCTTCCTACCAAATGTGCTATCCGAATCAGTCATCTGATGAAGGTGGAGAAGTTATCGGCCGTGATGAACCGTTATCTTTGTTTTTTATCCCTTCCTGGTATCTAAATATCCATCTGACCAGCCTGTGAGCATACATTAACAGAAACGGATGTATAGATATACTTACCGTTGGATAGCAGCTAGCAGTTAACTATAATATATAACCCATTGTTGTAATATTCACTAATTGCATTGTATATTTCCAGACGAGCCGCGGTGGAGGTGAAGAACAAAAAAGGCAACTCCCCCCTCTGGCTGGCGGCGAACGGCGGCCACCTCACGGTCGTAGAGATGTTGTACGCCGCTGGCGCGGACATCGACTCACAGGACAATAGAAAGGTTAGGGAAACCACATGCATGTGCATGCATACAATGATTTATCTGACCACTAATTGTAAAGGCAATAGCCACTGCAACAGAAGCCAATGCAACTTATTCTTATAATTCTGCCTTTTTGTATAACATTTAAAAATTTACATCTAACTTGGATTATGTTTTCAGGTTTCATGCCTTATGGCTGCTTTTAGAAAGGGCCATACTAAAGTAGTGAAATGGATGGTAGGCGTAGTTACGCAATTCCCCTCCGACCAGGAAATGACAAGGTAAGCAACTTATACAATGTAAATAGTGCTATAGTTAGTTATTTTATATTATGAAAAAGTGAAAAGAAATTGTGTAGAGGACTTCAGGCTGAAGGCTACAGGTTTATTAGGTTCTATTGTGCCTGTTGGACCTCACGGCCTCTAACCATCAGGTGGAGTGACGTCATCCTGAACGTCAGATATAAAAAAATAACAAAATATATTCGGTAGTACGCAATATTTCCCCAGGTACATCTGCACCATATCGGACAAGGAGCTATTGGAGAAGTGTCAGGAGTGCGTGCGCGTGATCCGCGCGGCGAAGGAGACGCAGGCGGCGCGCGCCAACCAGAACGCGACCATCCTGCTCGAGGAGCTCGACGCCGAGCGCTGCCGCGAGGAGACGCGCCGCCAGGCGCAGGCGCGCCGCCGCGAGAGGAAGAAGAAGAAGAAGATGGAGAAGAAGGTGTGTACGACGACAGATATTTCGTCTTCAACATCAGATTACAAGTCCGTCCAGTGCTGGACGTACTTATAGGCCGATGCCTCCCGACGCGACGCCTATTCTCGACCACTCTACTTGGCCTGAGGCCCACACTACGTTTGCCGAAACGCGGTATCCACTACAGAACTAGTTTTTTTTAACCAGTCAAATATCATGTGAACATACGTGTAACCAACCAACCAAGTACAAACAAGTATGACCAAGATTTTTACTGGTGATGCAAAACTATCCGCGCGCTTCTAGCGGCGTAATGTAGAAGTTGTGTAAAAACAACAGTTTACAAAATAAAAACTGTGACGTATCTAGACAACATGTAACGTAGGGTCGCTTGGCGCACGAATTTGCTCCATAGGCAAAACGTTTGATTAAATGAAGCATGTGCCTTATATTATTTTAACACCGAAATATCAGTACAATATTGACTGGTCATTACAGGAGGAGCGTCGTAAGCTGCAAGCGGAGAACGACAAGAACTCGATGTACAGCGAGAAGGCGCTGGGCGAGTGCTCGGAGGGCGGCGAGCCCGACGATGAGCCGCAGGCCAAGGAGGAGGGCGACTCTGGCATTGACGCTAACTCGCAGGTAACTTACGGGACTTTACTATGACTGAATTATCTCTAAACCTTCCTAGAATAATGCAGTCATCAGCAGATTTTGAAGGAATTAACTCATGAACTGAACTATTTTTCTTTCAAAACGTCATACAGTAAACATCTTTAAAATTACCTCTATTCAATAATCGTTAATTCAATAGGTTTCTTCACTTCTAAATTACGAAATGCTACTTTTCTTCAACTAAATTATTGTTATCAGGGCTCATGCTCTTCCTCTGACGTGAAGGCGCCTCCGGCGCAGAGCACCAAGTGCAAAAAGAAGAAAAAGGAAGAGAAGAGCACCCCGCCGCCCGTCGCTACCGTTAACAAGAAACAACCTGACAAAGTAAGTATAAACTAAAAAAACGGAAAATCGTAAGTGTACAATAAGCGGGGTATGTAACTTCTCGCTTACTGAAGTCCTAATGTTTACATTTAAACATGGTAAACTCATAGATTTCAATCGTATTTCAAATCCTTACATGGCTAATCAGACGAATTGAGAACCTCCTCCTTTTTGAAATCGGTTGCCAACCTGCTTTCTGTTAGGAAACTATATATTCTACAGATTACACTTACCTTCCATAAGACATTACCACTTGACTATACCAAACTTAAAAAAAGACGATTCCATACAATAGCTCCAACTTTCCCGGCTCGCACTGTATTTGCCACACGACAATATATAGCGCAAGCACCCTACGTGTATAACAAAATGAATCGCATTTTAAATATTTACCCGATGCTACTTATTGAGTGTAAGAAGGCACTTACTGAGAGGCTCTCTGCCCTTAGCTATGATGACGTCGAAAACATTTTGACTAGAGTAATTTGACGATGTTAATATAACACTCGTTTATAAACATACTTTACGCTACTGTTGGTAAAGTGACTCCTACAGATACATCCTCACGCACCCACATAATAAGTACACCTATGTATATATACTCACTCACCACTACATACACACGCGCGCGCACACACACACACACACACACACACACACACACACACACACACACACACACACACACACACACACACACTTCTTGACAAATCTCGCAGTTAAAAAGTTAAGTTCTTAATTTACTTACCATAGTTTTATATAGTTAAGTTCTTAATTTACTTACCATTGTTTTATATCTACGTAGATCGAAATTGATATGTTAAATAAGGAAGAGCGAGGTGTTCCCTACACAAGTGTCTTTCGACTACTTTAAGGGAAGCCCCGGCAACTAATTTGTAAAGATTTACTTCTAATAAATACATTTTTATTTTATTATTTTATTTGAAATCGGTTGAAAAGCCATTGGTGTCTGTGTTTGAGGATAGTTATACACCCTGAAATTTTATTGGTTGTTTTCCCGTGGCATAAAGATTTGCCTTTAGTAATACTATCGAATCATGCAAATTATTCCTTGAAAAAAAAATTTTCATCTCGAAAAGTAGAGAAGCTATCGTTATTTTATAAGATGTGACGTAATCAGGTACTTCCGGTCGCATGAAATCGATGCTTAAAGCTAAAAAATCTCTACGCCGAAAGCAATAAAGCGGTTCGAACGAGCTTTTGAGTTTCGGTTAAACCTTTCGTAAAACCGGCATTTATTGATTTTTAATAAAAAAGAACTGCACAATCTATTGTGCTACTAAGATAGAATCATTTTACTGCGGGAAAACAACCACTAAAATTTCACAGTGTAGAGCTAGGCAGATATTTATATCTACCAGATGACGTGATAAAACTATCCGTCATCTACTTTGATTATAACCATAAACATCCATATTTTCCGCTCAACTCAACCATCGCCCGGTCTCCTAAAACCACGATCACGTCCACAGAACAAAGCGAAGCTGGAGACGAAACCGGAGAAGGAGAGCACCCCCAAGCCCGACAAGAAGGAGAAGGAGAACGTGGCGCCCGCCTCCCCGCCCGCCACGCCCGCGCGCCCCGCGCCGCCGCCCGCGCGCGCTCAGGACAAGCGCGACAAGTACGTACCAATAGGATTAATGGGGGCTCACAAACATTCTTCTTGTCCAGGTGGTTTACCATGTATTACTTTTTTGACAAGTCCCCGCATTTTTTTTCCTAACTGACTTACGATGATTGCTTGGAGTAGCTTTGTTATCATCACCGGACTTGCGGGGGAGCGGATTGCTCTCACCTCTAAACAAGTTCCCGTCGATATTTCAGCACTTGCGTACGGGTGCAATGATCACAGGTCAAAAAATATTGGTAATTCAAGTAATAAATGGTAGATATCCTGGATATATTTGTAATGTTGGGGGGTTTTGTAGCGGGTAGATAGATACAAGTTTGGGTCATATAGAGGCGAAAGCGAGGATGATTGCTATCGGAACACATCGAAGAGTGATTTCACACGGCGAGGAGTGATTTCGCCATCGGGATTTGTGTGAAACCCTTCACTAACATGTCGCAACAGTGCATTCTGTCGTCTCCCGCGCGATCTATTTATTGTCATAGCGGCCTTCCTTTGCTATATTATGCTCGGAAGCACTCTTTCTATGTAGATTGTACTAAAAATAAACTTACTTGTCGATCACAACCCGCCACCTCTATGCAGCTCATCCTTCAAGCTGACGTTATAATAAGAAAAACACAATAGTGTTCTTTGAAATTCAAAGAATGCTATTATGTGGTGTAACTAAAAAGGTTCTGTCGAAACGCGAGTTCTTTTATATATAGGCATTTTCTTATGTTTATAAGATATTTGATTAGTTGCTTGTATACTTAGAACTATGAAATAATAGTAACCCTCCCGTTTTCGCTCAAATTTGTAGAATAAAATCAGTTCTACAATATTATAAAATCTTCGTTTGTAAGAAATTAATTATCAAACAGCTTTTGATTATTTTTATCCCACTGCTGTGAAATATATAATTGATTTCTGCATGTCCTGAATGTGATTTCCTAGATTCAAATTAACAAATAAGTTTTAATTTGGGTTATCACATCAGCTCCTATCTTAACTCGAGTTACTAGCTAATTTGTTTTGCATTTGTGAAGTAGTTTGTGGGTCAGACTACAGAAATTAACCCCCTTTAAATTTTAGATTGCATGCTTGTTTTCTTGAGTGGGTAACGCTTAATTTTTAATTAACTATTGATGATTAGGTACAGTTAAATAATTTTTATACTTAACACAGGGTTTTAGGAATATAATTTTAATTCTTCCAGAAAACCCGAAGAGGATATCCCTAAGAGCATAACAGTACAGAATGTTAATAAATATGGAAATAACTCTAGAAAGAGTCAAGTGTTCGAATCCACTAGGCACAATGTGGACAAGGACGAGTTAGATGCGACCGACAAAAATAAAAAGTCTTACAAGTATCAGTAAGTTGATCTTCCATTTGTCCTCATCACGAGACATCACGATACATCGCGGACATATCAGTCGCGGAGGTGGTTCGTCCACGCGGCCACTGAACTGAACATTATATTAAAACTTCCGCGTTTCACATCAATTAAATATAGAAAAGTGACAACCCTTTATAGGGTACCAGTTGAATAAACACTATCTGCAATGTAATTTAAATTATCATAGAATTAAAAATCAAAAATACTGAAATAATGGACGCGATAGAATGGAAGTATGTACTATTGAAAATAAAACTACGTACTTGCGCTGCTCGTAACCACGGTTGACTAACATCGTCCATCGCGCAAGCCTCTGTTTTAGTTCTGTTTATTCTTTAACTATTATTTTTCTATATTTAATTTAAAACATTTGAGTCGGGAGTGCATGACGCATTGTATATTTCCCATACTTTACATCAAACTCAACCATTAACTACTGTACATTTATGTTGCATGCATTTATATTTTTAGTTTTGATTACTACCCATAACGCTTTGGTGCATTGGTTTTTGTTAGTTTTGCTAATGTGAATTCTACCAAAATATATGTGTAACATTCTTGCACAAAAAATTATATCTGTTATTTGTAAAAGTGCTGTAGCTCTTTGTGTACGCTATTGCGTACATTGCTGTTTCGTGTCAAATTGTTTACCGTCAATGTAGGCCAATTAAACTAAGATAGATACATACTGCATATACAGATGATTCGGCAAGTGCTGAAAGACTATCACACCGTTTAGACCTTTTGCCCACGTAAACCGCACGTTATGCCCATGCTTTCGTCAATTGACGATTTCGCTCATCGTGCGTTCGTCATGGGGCGTAAGAGGATGGCGCATAGAACGAAAGTTAGTGTATTGGTCTTATACAATAGGAGCGTTCACTCTGGACTGCATTCATTATACACACATAAGAATATTCTGAACATCCTGATCCTGGCTATCGAGAACATGAAGAAACGATGAAACTTCGCAAGCCTTATGTTAATGTATCGTGTGCCGGCAGGTTGGAGGCGGAGGGCAAGAGCACGTCGCCCAAGAGCGGCGGCTGCGTCGGCGGGAGACGCGAGGACGGATGGAAGGAGGTCGTGCGCAAGTCCAGCGTGCAGACGCTCTCCACCGTCGAGCCTGGGTGAGTTTTTTTTATAATTATCAAACAGGATGTATTTATAAATATGACATCACTCCACCTGTAGCTATAGTGAGATCTACATTATAAGGTTGACGTGCATCATATACCTTATGGAGCCTGTGACACTCACCCTGAAGGCCTGCTAAGTCAGACCTAACCTAAAAGAAATAATACAATTTCTATAATATGTGAACCTTACGGCCGATTGCCATCAGGTGCAGTGAACTCATCCTGAATATCGATTTATTTTTATTTAACCTGTATCATCCCTCTGCTGAGCAAAGGTCCACTCAGATTATAATACTAAGAATATATAATTATATGTACAATGTAAGTTTGCTATAGGAGTTCTGGGCAAGCCTGTTTCTCAGACATCAGCACCCTTTCCTACAAGTTATAACAATGTGAAACACTGTCATAAAACACAATAGAGACAATGTGATATAAAACACTCAAATCCAAATGTATTATATAAAACCCTCGACTCCTATCGACACATTGTAGTTTCAAAAATACCTAGGGGTGAGGCTAAGTGAACACGTAAGTTTTTATTTTGAACCAAAAACATGTTAAAGATCATGAAGAACCAATAGACGCGAATGGATTGTCGTTATTAGTGTATAACTTAATTTTTTTTTGTTATCAGATGCAAGAAAGTATCAGTGGCCTCGCACGCGATCTCGCGAGTGATCGGTCGCGCCGGTAGTAACATCAACGCCATACGCGCCGCCACCGGCGCGCACATCGAGGTCGACAAGCAGAGCAAGGGGCAGGGCGAGAGGATCATCACCATCAAGTGAGTGCTTGGGCTGTGGTGGGAGAGCTGGGTCACTAGTAACTCTATGGTCAGGTAGATTTAAGTGTTTTTTTTTGTAAACAAAGAGAGATAAAGTTACTACGATCGGGCAGTAGAATTTAGACGATATTGCTATTAGAGATCCTTTCTAGGTAAATAGAGAAATGAAAAAAATACCAGTTCGCTTTTTGTTGGGTAAAAATGCGAATTCGAAAGGATTTTTACTTCATATAAGATGATTACATTAAGGTTTAGTAGTCGAGACAAAGTAAACCGTATTTAATTTCTCTTGAAGTGGTTAATAAAAACATGATCTCTAAATACTTTCCCTTCGAAATTATGAACTAAAATGTACTTATCATTAGACTCGTAAAATTTGCACGAATTCATGATAGGTTATAATAGACAAGCTAATCAAGTTGGTTTATATTATATCTGCATCAGTTCTAGCCAATAAAACTCTCAGTGCCGGTATATTTGCCTGACCGAATAAGGCATCTAACCTGGACCACCAGCTTATTTTGACATAGTGCTCTTCACTCGGCCAAGGAGAGGAACAAGTGGCGAAAAATTTTCCGGAACAAGAACCTCGGCAATGAGGATAGCGACGCGAGAAGGAGTTTGCTGCTCATTGTACGCGTGTTGAACACAGTCGTTTGTTCCGCAGGGGCTCGGCGGAGGCGACTAAGCAGGCGGGCGCGCTGATAGCGGCGATGATCCGCGACCCCGACGCGGACATCGCGGCGCTGCTCCCGCGCGCGCCGCCCAAGCCGCCGCAGCCGGCGCCCGCGCCGCCCGCGCCCAAGCCGCCCAAGCAGACGCCCGCCAAGGTACTGCGTTAGAACAACGACTTCTAAAATACTATTTATCAATTTACCAATTTCGGTGATATGAAGTGGATTAATTAAATGTAAACTTCATCATCATCAGCCCATCGCAGTCCACTCCTAGGCAGTAATTCATCTATTACTATTTCCACGCTTCCTACTTAGGAATACGACACAGTTAGCATGTTGTGGTGAACACGAAAAACCACTGAAATTGAATACATGAAACCTAGATTTTTAGTAATACAATACAACATGTAAAATCTCTTTAAATATGCTTTTTCGATCTGAACGAGTCGTTTTAGGAGGAAGGGAACCATCTGGGCTATTTTTAGTGCATCTAGCTCCTAAATAGTCTAGTAACAATAATGTATCTTATGTTGTTCCAGCAGGGCGCCGCGGCGGCCGGCGGCAGCAGCCGCAGCACGCCCACGGCGCGCGCGCCGCCCGCGCCCAAGCACCACGCCGCCGCCGTGCGCCCGCCCGCGCCGCGCCTGCACGGTAACCTAACACATTCAGTTATATTTAGGCTGCATGTCCACCGGCGGAGCAACGAACATTAACCGGCCGCTGTAACTCCCTCCGGTTCGGTGGACAGGCAGCCTTCCCCTGTGAACTCTATGAATCAAAACAAGAGTATTGATTAGAGCGCTGATATTGCATGCTTTGATATTGCATGTGACTCTTTGACTCCATTGAGATTGTTTTAAATAATAAGCATAAATCTGATATATCTGGTAATAGTTTGAAAAATGGAATAAATCCAATTGCTCCACTGGTGACAGACATGCTAGAAACCATTACACCAACCAACGGCCTATTGAAGCCGTCGAATTTTACCCGCATGATTTTGTAGTCTGATGTAATAAATAAACTTGCTAAAACGGGCATTTCCTCCTGTATTGATTTTAAAAAAAATGTCTCTTGATGTGGTTAACAAAAATATTTTTTTATTTATTGCCTATACAGTGGCGGTAGGCGAGAAGCGCGCCTCATCCTCATCCGCCGTAGCCGCTCCAAGCTCGGCCGCGGCGCTCGGCAAGCCGGGCGCGCTGTCGTACACGGGCGCCATCGTGGGCGCGCGCTCGCACACGTTCGCCGCCAAGCTCACCGCGCCGCCCGCCGCGCCCGCTACCGCTGCGCCCGCGCCCGCCCCCCAGCAGGAACTGAAGACGCGCTCCGCTGCACAGGTAACTACTAAACATACACCTCGTCAATTTAAAATTCAAAAAAATTCGCTCTCATGACATGCACGTCGTATTTAGGGGTGAGAACCATCCGCTCCCCCGCATGTCTGGTGATGCATTTAGAAAAAGAAGGACACCTCGTATCAGTCTCACATGTAATGTAAATCGACCGTCTGTAAAGTAGAAGTAAAATTAAATTAAAAAAAATGTTTAACAAGGCAACTGATGAAAAAAATTTAATTAGTAAAATAAAATTTAAAAAAAACCTATACAATACCCACCAGGAACCATAATATGTTACTATTAATTATGAAATATCTACTGAAAACTCATAGAAATCTTATAATGAGAGTAGTTTTTATGTGATTGTTTGTTGAGACTTCACTTTATTTTTACTGCAATACTACTGAACCTCGATACTTTCAGTGGTATTTTTTTTTATCAAAATTCAGTAGTATCGCAGTATAGATCGCACTAACGTGCATCGAAATCTTATAGTATCTCTTCAGCATTCATCGGTATTTTGTGCGTCGAAATACGAATGTGGGTTTGACATGGTGCTGAATTCATCCTTATAAGTTCACATGTCCATTCGCTGAGCTATCATACCGTATTCCAGCTGAGCAGCCCCGCCAGCAGCGCTTGCGGCCCTGCGGCGGGCGCGAGCGGCGCGTCCCCGCTGAAGGCGCGCGAGGCGTCGCCGGCGCCGGGCGCGCGCGCCGACGAGCCCGACGCGCCCGACGCGCCCGCCGTCCGCACACCGGAAAGGACCCTGCAGGTCAGTCATGGAACGTTTACATCATTCCATATACGTCCCCGCTGCTGGGCCACGGGACTAGGCCTTAGTCTACCACACTGGCCAAGTCCGGGTTGGTCGACTACACACACAACCTAAGAATTTCTTCGCAGGTATCCTTACGATGTTTTATTTCACCGTTAAAGCGCCGAATAATCGTAGATACGAATTTCAAATTTGAAAAAAGTGTTTGGTCCTCCCGCATGGCAAGCAAAACCTGAACCAATCGTCCATCGACACTTTATGCCTTGATACAATTCCGAATAAGTAATTGGTGCAGCTCATCATTTTATAAACACTCACAGGAAAAGATCAAAACTTCACAACAGATTCAATACATTATTCCTTCATCAGAATATCTAATGATTTACTTCTTGTATTTAAAGTAAATGTTTGCATTTCAGCTAAGCCCCGATAATTCAAGCTCTTGGAGCGCCAATGAAGAGAATACATCGAACCCTTCTACTGCCCTGCACATCAATACTACGCCACAGGTCAGTTACAACTATGTTTATTTTCATATGAGTATTTTGACTTTAAGCATTTTGTTCCTAAGGAAACTGAGTATTTGGGTGTGTTTGGCTGAGTATTTGATTTTGGTATATATTCTCCAGGCTACAAGCTCTGGTGGCGGCGGCACGCAGGAGTACTCACTGTTCAAAGACCTGTCGGCGGGGGCCGGCGGAGGCATGTGGGGGACCGACCCCCACCATAACGTTGAGCCGCCTCCGCCCCAGGTCAGTCGCAGCACCCTGAGCGTATGTACACTTCCATTTATTTTACTTTTGCATTTATTACATTATAGTAGTAACAAAAATTACGTGAATAAGAATAACATATTTTTCTTTAGTATAAAATGTGCTTGTTCTTGTTATGATTTTATTTGTTTGCGTAATTACGGGTTACTAAGTTATTGAAGCTGTAAATTGAAAATTTTCATAAATTTATTCCGATTAGTGAAACTGGGCCAGTACATAACATCCATACTATAAATTTAAAAATGTACTTTAAGACTTTAAATAATTATTGGACCGCGAAAGACGCTTTTTATCTTTGTGGTTGCCACCTGTTTTGATGCCGCGCGGTGCCTGGCCCCGCACCGTAGATATGAGTCCAAGGCCATGTATAAGAACAACGAGTGTGCATCGAGCAGAGTTGCGCTATTCTGTGTTACGAAGCCCGTCGTTATCCCTACAGGTGGACGCCAGCAAGGCGCCGGGGTACCGCGGTGCGGGCGCGGCGGGCGCGGGCGGCGGCTGCTCGCCGTGCTCGCGCGCGTCCTCGCACGGCTCCACCCCGCCGCCCGCCTACCAGCCGCCCCACGCGCACCACCACCCGCAGCCGCCCTACCACCAGCCCATGCCCATCGGTGAGGACTCACTCATATAGGGTTCAGCCTACCAGCCGCCCCACGCGCACCACCACCCGCAGCCGCCCTACCACCAGCCCATGCCCATCGGTGAGTAACTACTCACACAGGGTTCAGCCTACCAGCCGCCCCACGCGCACCACCACCCGCAGCCGCCCTACCACCAGCCCATGCCCATCGGTGAGGACTCACTCATATAGGGTTCAGCCTACCAGCCGCCCCACGCGCACCACCACCCGCAGCCGCCCTACCACCAGCCCATGCCCATCGGTGAGGACTCACTCATATAGGGTTCAGCCTACCAGCCGCCCCACGCGCACCACCACCCGCAGCCGCCCTACCACCAGCCCATGCCCATCGGTGAGGACTCACTCATATAGGGTTCAGCCTACCAGCCGCCCCACGCGCACCACCACCCGCAGCCGCCCTACCACCAGCCCATGCCCATCGGTGAGGACTCACTCATATAGGGTTCAGCCTACCAGCCGCCCCACGCGCACCACCACCCGCAGCCGCCCTACCACCAGCCCATGCCCATCGGTGAGGACTCACTCATATAGGGTTCAGCCTACCAGCCGCCCCACGCGCACCACCACCCGCAGCCGCCCTACCACCAGCCCATGCCCATCGGTGAGGACTCACTCATATAGGGTTCAGCCTACCAGCCGCCGCACGCGCAGCACAAAGTTTGTGTGAGACCGATGCCCAAGATAGGCACGCCAAGATTAATAATATTCTATCTCATAAATGCAGATAAACAACTATCTTTTACATTTGAACCAATCGCGAATTGCACCAAATGCGACTGAACCTGAAAAGGAGATCTCACAACTCGCTGTATCGCTGAAGGATCCTGCCCTCGCTTTCTTCATGCATCTTCTCCACTTCTTGCCGCCCCACCGCCAGCCTCCGCCTATTGTATAAAGAATGCTAATACCGGATCGAGCTACGCGCACGGTGTCGCGGCGCAGGCGAGGTCTATAAAAGGGCGTGTGTAATATCCAATCATCATAAATGTTCAAATATTTTTTTCAATGTCACCTTATTAATCAATTCGTTGTTTACAGGCAACAGCGTCAACGCCATGGACATGAGCGGACTATCCCGGAATGGAACTATCTATCAAGACAACTCTCGAAATGGACACAATATGATGGTTTGTACTATTTTATTTTTTTACTTCATAAATAGACAAAGCAAATGATAATGTCAACAAGTAAAAAAGCCATAATCTCTGAATTCTCTGATTGAGATAATCTAGATAGACAACAATAATAATCACTCCATCAATCCCACCTGTGTTATCGAACTTGGTCCCCATGGGACTGGCTCAGCCTAGTTGGGATCAGATGATAAATTAACGATGTAAAATGTTTTATGGTAATGATTTGTACACAATTGACCATTCAAGTTACTAAGCATCGAGAGGTCTGACGCATACCGTCCCATTCGCAATCGGTCCCATTCGCGAAATAGTCAAAATCCTATTTAAGATGACAATGTTTAGCTGTGTAGGTCAAAGGCACAGAACTACTAATGCCTTAGAAGGCTGGTACTGGCGAATGGGACCGAATGCGATTGGGACAGTTTTTTAAATTGTGACCGAATGCGAATGGGACGGTCAGAACCGCATCGAGTCGACCAGTGGGGCAAAAAGGGTTAAAAAAGTGTGTCAGAAAGGCACTCATGATGTACGTGTGTTTGGACAGGTATCGATGTCGAGCGGCGTGAGCATCAGCGGCACGGCGCTGGGGCTGGGCTACGTGGGCGTGGGCGCCGTGGAGGCGGGCTCGCGGCTCAACCCGCGCGCGCCCGACTTCGCGCAGCGGCACCCGCTCATGCAGCACAAGCACAACCAGCAGGTAACGGGTTAAATGAAAAAAACAGTGCTAAACCTTGCACTCGCTGTTTTAATATTTAGAAAAACGGAAAAAAATTCAACTGCCTCACCGCGGCCCGGGGACTCGTACACCCGTCCTTCTAGGAATCGCGCCCAGACGTGTACGACGTCCAGGTGTGATGGTAATGCACGTCTGGGCGCGATTTTCTAAATACTATACATTTACCTATACCTATACTCTCTGACTAAAGGTACCTTCGGTGGAAACGCACAGTGCTCTAAGCTAAATTACGACATTACAGTACAGTCAAGCAAAGAAATTCAGATTTAATTGGACGATATTATGTTTCAAATTTCATCTCAGACTTACCTACTTTTTATTTTTTTTAAATCCTTTATACTTGCAGTTTGTGCCTCTCATTAATAAAAATATAAGACATACCATTACAAATACGAATATTTGATTTGAATTGAAGTAGTAGCTAAATTACAATTTCTTAGAAATGAACTGAATGTCGGGTCAAATTGACGAACGAAATTGCAAAAGATGTTGCATAAAATAATACGACAAGCTCATCAACAATATGCGTCGTTTTGTCCTCGCAGCAGCTGTTCACGGGCGCCAACAACGCGGGCAACCTGAGCACGCTGCTCATGTCGTACCAGCAGCCCGCGCCCAAGCCCATGCACGCGCCGCAGCCGCACCACCCCTACCAGGTACGGACTATCTCTATCAATACCGGCACACTTAACGGTATGGTACATGTGTCTCAACAAACACATGACATAATATTATCCACTATTCATATTCAAAATACGATTTGGCCACCCTGAAAATAGTACATGAAGATTATATAGTTGACGTTAAGTTCATGAATTTTTTGAAAAATTATATTCCGTGTCTGATCATGAGGACTATCTAGCTAGTCGTAACGTGATCACGGTCTTTGCATCAGTGCTAAATTATTGGAAACTCGCCAAAAAAGTAATTCATGGTAAATATCCAGGACATGATTTTGTGTCTAACCATGACAATTCAAAGTAATACATGATGAATGTTTTTTTGTTCGCAGTCGCTCCTAGAGCGCGGCGGAGGGGGCGGCGCGAGCGGCGCGGGCGCGGGCGGCTCGTGGGGCGAGGAGGAGGAGCGCAAGCCGCGCCCCATCGGCACCGAGCGCGCCTGGAAGCTCACCGCCGCCGACGACTGGCCGCACGGGCACCTCGCGCACCACGCGCACCTGCAGGACCACGACCGGTTCCAGGTGAGCGATGCGGACGGGTACCGTTGCTTCAACCGAAAGTGGCTCCGCAGGACGGCGACCGGTTCCAGAGGTTCCCAATAGTTCTACTACGTAGTAGTACGTTCCAGATCGGTACAGGGATAATTTAATTATTTATTTATAAATACAGGTATAATGTTGACAAATATACAGGGTGTAACAGGGGGGGTGGATCATCGTAAGTCAATCGATGGGGGACTTCAATACCTATCGATATAACCCCCATGTATGTTCAGCGATTTTCAATGGTTTCAAAGTTATTGAGATTTTTGTAGAATTTTTGTAAGAAGCCGGAATTCAGTATAAAAGTCTTCACTGTAGCATAACTACTGGACCTTTTTTTTCTAGAAGTAGTTCAATAGTGGGTCTTTATAATTACGATACCGATTTGAGTCATAACCCTATCATATTGGAATAAAAAAATAATTCTTCACAAATATTTTACGAATCGAATTATGTCTACCAACTTTCAAAGCCTCTAGTGAAAAATAAGTACTTGTGTTTTTTCTAGAACTCATGCAAGCAGGTCCAGTAGTTAAACTACAGTGAAGACTTTTATACTGAATTCCGGCTTCTTACAAAAATTTCACAAAAACCTCAATAACTTTGGAACCATTGAAAATCGCTGAACATACATGGGGGTTATATCGATAGGTATTGAAGTCCCCCATCGATTGACTTACGATGATCCACCCCTCCTGTTACACCCTGTATAGTAGCGTATTAGTGTTTACCGGTTATGCCCTGTTTTGGGCCGAATGGTTTTGTTTTCGTATCGCTTATGTGTTTCCCGTGTGCAGGGCGTGAGCGGGATGGGCTCGGTGGGCGCGGCGGGCTCGCTGGAGGGCGCGTACGGCGCGGGCGGCGGCGCCACGGCGGCGGCGCTGTCGCTGATGCACGCGCTGCCGCTGCAGTACCTGCCCGCGCCGCCGCCGCAGCCCGACCACCACCACTGGGACCAGCCGCACCACCACCCGGACAAACAGGTACCCACCCACGCTCTACCGCTCTCCTACCGCAGATGTCATCGCTGTGATGTTATACTCGAGTGACTTCGGTATATAACTGCTTTCGATTATGTTGGTACCATACTTAAATACAAGCTTGAGGTGATTATGATAATTCCAGCGCCTTGAACCCTCTAAAACATCTTTGATGTTATCATTGGCCTAGGGTATAACGTAAATACGTAACGTATTACCGTGTGGTCTGATTTTGCTTTTAGTGAAATTAATTATAACTTTTCTTATTTTAAAAAATATAACTTATGAAAAAAATATAACTACATAGATAAGTACTAATTAGGAAACATACTGATTAATATGCGACTATTACTAAGACTATATTTTGCTATCGCATACAGTACCGTTTTTTACATGAGAGATAAGGAATGAACCCGTTATAAATGATCTATCAAATTTATTAGATTAACATCAATGATCTTGGTTACTAAAACATAATACGAAAAAAATGTGAGTAATAATGGTAAATAATATTATGGTTGGTCCACAGACTTGGAGCAAATGGAGCCACTAGAGCTGGCCCGGCCCAGACGAGTACTGCCTTACGGAGCGCGCGCGAGTCCGACCGCCGCGTCCGCCTCGCCTCGTCGCCCGCGCGCTACCCTCAACTATCCGACGAGGATTATATATTAATTGTAACCCTTGGAAACGGTGTAGATATTAGTGAGAAAGAATTATATTATACAGATTATCTATATACATAATAGAGAAAATGTCCTATCGAGATGAAACTACTTATTCTGTACGATCGACTGATGTGAGCATTAAACGATTCATTATAATGAAACTCGTGAGGGGAGCCGGATGTAGTTTTATTTGTTACTGCCGCAGCGGCCGCCGACCGCGATTAGACAAATTATAGTAACGGTAGTCGGCGTCGCGCCCGCAGCAGGCGCTGCAGGCCGGAATGTGATTCCGCTCGCCGCCCTCGCCTATACATATTTTACACTATATTATGGCATAATACGATATTAATTTGGATGATATGCTCGCAGACCGAGGCGGATTATTAAACGTGTATTAATAAATTTGCTTGTACATGAAGATTAAATATCATATATTGATGCACTGTATCCACTGGTGTTTTTAATAATACCACCTGTTTTTCAATAATTCTTTTTTTTAATAGGTTTATTTGGGTAATTTGTATATTTATAAGTAAATTATTATTGAGGACTTTGTCTCGAATATTATAGCAGGATATGCGGTAAGTTCTAGGCAAATAAACCGTTGTCAAATATTATGAGTGTGTTCTTGATTAGGGTCTTGGAAGAATAAATAAAACCCATTCACATGTAAATAAGAAAAATATATTTTGAAAATAACTTACCATCCTAAAACTTAAAATTCTAAAATTCTTAGACTTGCACATAACAAGAGATTCACACAACTTATTTACTGATATGGAATTTCATACATAATAGAAAATCACATAGAACAAAGTGATCCAGCCCAGTTAGGATTTGGGGAAAATGAAAAGGCTTTTGGGGTCTAGTTGAAAGAAAGGGAGGGAAAGCTAAAAGATCGGCTATTTGGGCTCATGACATTAGTTAAAGAAACATTTATATTGTATTGACTGAAAAAATCTTAGCAGAGCACCTCTTACCATTCTTTCCAGAGATTACAATGGTTGATGATGAGTTGTTGCTATAAAAAAAAGTTTCTCTGCTACCATCCACTCTTGTAAGACGGCTATGTTTATAATCATGGGGGTATTGAGGGGTTGAGACAAAAAGGATGGACTTATATGGACTGTATCCGTAATGTTGTCAATCACCTATGTTTACAAAAAAAAAATTAGAAAACTATCTAAAATAATTTCATAAAAGTAATTCTTGAAGTTTACTAATAGGGTTTCATGATTTTCTACATATTACTTCCTTAACTTTTCTGTTTTACATATGAATCGACAACCTATTTACAATATTAATATTTAGTTTGGCAAAGTATGAATCAGTACAAAAAAAACAATATACACATAAAGGAAACTTTCATATTCAAGAGAGCTGCACAGTTAAAATTTTATGGAAATGTAATATCACTAGTTTAATAAGGATACATAATAATATTTGTCTCTCACATGCCTACATTTTATCAGCAAGTATTATCTGAACATTTGTGCCAACTTCAGATGTGATCTCTATAAAGAACTCTCAATAGACATTGTTCTCTGTCTGACAATGTCCCATTCCTATCTATTTTACAAGCTTTTATTTAACTTGCAATGTATGTATGTATGTATGTTTGTGTGTTCGGGTGGAATTTTATAACTCAATTTTAAGGCACTTGCCCTCAACCGATTGAGCTGAAATTTTGCATGCACGTGTATATCCGATGACAATGCAATATTATTATGACATGGAGCTGATCTGATGATGAAGTCGGAAGATAGCCATAGCAACTCAGTAATTAAATAACATAACCACATCGAGTTTGGGCTCATTTCATTCGACTAGATGAGTACTTTGGTGCTAGATAGTAACCAAGGTCTGATGATGGAGCCGGAAGACAGCCAAAGGAACTCAGTACTTAAACGACACAACCAAATCGAGTTTGGGCTCGTTTGATTCGCCTAGCAAAATTAACTGGCAAACGACCTTGCAATAATGATGCGTTGAATGAGATGAACAGACTTAGGAACTTACAAGGTGAAAACTAAAAAGTATAAAATAAATTAAGGTAAAAAAATCTTTAAAAACAAGCTTTTATTTAAATGCGCTAAAAGAAAAAAATAAACTTTTACACTATAACTTTACTGTCAACTTATAACATTTCAAATTCAACATATTTGACACAATTTATATGTTTTAAAAGCTTGTCGCGAGATTTAAGTACCTACTCGTAATTTTAAAAGCAAGTTTTAAAATACCTGCCTATTAAAAATTTTAAACTAAGAAAGTAAATACGAGTACTTAAATCTCGCGACAAGCTTTTAAAACATATAAATTGTGTCAAATATGTTGAATTTGAAATGTTATAAGTTGACAGTAAAGTTATAGTGTAAAAGTTTATTTTTTCTTTTTAGCGCATTTAAATAAAAGCTTGTTTTTAAAGATTTTTACCTTAATTTTTTTAAATGCTTTTTTTATTTAAACTAAGAATTACCTACGCTACTTTTTGAGGGCGCATCTTTTTTCAAATTTAGAGCAATACAAGCTCATTTAACAGATAGATCTCACAACTCTGAGTGCCGCTGAAGGATCCTGCCCTCGATTTCGTCGTGCATCTTCTCCACTTTGCGCGAGTGTTTCTTGATCATCTGTTGCTGGTGCTCGAAGTGGTCCATCTTGTCGCCCGTCGCTGCCACCTGTCATCAGAGTTAGTACAGACTAAGTATTTAGAGTAAGATCCCAGGGCCGCCAGACCTACGTCAATTTAGGAAAGCTAGAATTTCCATGACTTATAGTCTAGTATGTACTTAGGAGAGTACGCGTACTGACTTGCTCGAAAGCGGGGCCGTTTCACAGGTAGCGCGAACTAAAGGTGTCCCAAAACTGAGGCAAACTACGTCATTTTAGCAAGCCTAAATTTGATATATAACTACGTGGTACCTACTATTTCCAGACTAATTGTAAGCAGCCAGACCAATTCAATGGGCCAATTATTCTCCCTGACACCTCAAAGGTTCCCTGTGAGTGCAAGCTTGAGGGCGCTTATAGACGCACAGCCTAAACGTCTAAACGTAGGCACTTGAAATTTGGAAGAGACGTAGCTAAGAAAGGAATTCCCGAAATTCTCACGGGAACGGGAATAATCGGGAAAATACTTTTGTATGAAAAATTCAAACCGCTTATAGACGCTTGAAATTTATGTCCGTATGGATTGAGGAGCCACTTTCGATTTAAGAAGTTAATCGAAAGTGTTTTAAACTCAATCCATACGGACATTGAAATTTGGCATGCAGGTACCTTGGTAAACTTAAAGCTTAATTGCAACAGGATATTACAATTTTTTTACTGGGAAGGGAAAAAAAATGGGTAGTTAGCGGGAAAATACTTTTGTATGAAAAAATCGAAACTGCATAAGTTAGATGATTGAAATTTGGTGAATGTCAAGATGGCGGGACCCCGGCCTATATTTCGTTTAAACTGTGCCCAATATTTAGTGCCGATTTTGTTATATTTTGTGCCTTCATTTAGTATTTTGTGCTCAAGTGGATTAAAAGATATACATATTTGTTTGTGGTCCCGCCAATTTGATATCAAGACCAGTGAATGATTTCTCTGCACACAGTCCGTCCTCTCTATGCAGAATTCAAAAAGAGATGGAATGTGCTTTCTCAAAAATGAAAGTCAACATGGAAGAATTTACGGCTTCGCTGAATTCGACTTCCGAAGACATCTTTGAGTTTCGGAGGAAATAAATGACTTGAAAAGACAAGTTCAAGAGTTGGAGCAGTATAAAAATGAAGTCAATTCTCTTCGTCTAGAAGTTTCCGAATTGCGCCAGGAAATTGCAACGCACCAGCAGCGACAAAACCTTAGGGATATTGAGATAACTGGCCTAACAGAACATAAACAGGAGAACCTATTCCACACAGTGTCGGTCTTGTCGGCTAAGCTGGGGGTGGACTTGGATCCCAAAGACATTGATGATGTGCGGCGAGTGGGATCCCTTGAGGGCCAGTCAACGCAGGGAGCACTAAGGCGTCCTCGGCCTGTCGTAGTCACCCTAGTTCGTCGATCACCGCGGGACCAGCTGCTGCGTGCGGCACGAGTACGCAAAGACATCACCACGGACAAAATTGAAATCCCTGGAAACCCTCAAAAGGTATTCATTAACGAACACCTTACAAAGAGCAACAGGATCCTCTTTAGCAAGGCTAGATCAGCGGGAAGGGAGCTAAATTTCAAGTACGTCTGGACCTCGAATGGGAATATTTTTATGCGAAGAACTGATACCAGCTCCGTGATTCGAGTAACAACCGAAAAAATACTTACTAAACTGGCAGGGACCCCCATGAACCCCACGCCCCCCAGTACCAGACAGTGTTCCTAACTACCGAGTCGAAAATGTTCCTATAATATTATTGTCTATGTTTAATTTATATTTTAAATATTTTTCATGCATGAACTTGTGTAATGTTTTTTACATTGGCTCGAAACGAAAACTCTTTTTGCAATATATAGTAGCCTACACGTTACTGTATGTCATTTTACATAACATTTCATGTTATAATGTTGTTTCAGTTTTGTTTTGTTTTGATTTCTGTAATTTAATTGTTTTTCACGTTTTCTTCAGCGACTCACGTATTCTTTGCGCACAAGTAACCATGTCGCATTTTTTAAATATGTATGTTTCTAACTCCCTTACTCACCACTACACATTCAATTTACTCAGTTTACAATACCCCACCACGCATGTCATAGCACCTAAAGCTGTTTTTCCTACTACGTAGAACTATGTCATACAGCTTTTTTCCCCCATAGTCCGCGATTCCCCCGCTGCCCGTGTGAGAAGTCTTTAATTTATGCTGTTTTTCTAGTCATCCCCGCATACAAAGGAACTAGCTGGTTTTTCCTATATATGTTGAACAACTTGATGGATGCCTATACGTTTCATTATGGATAGAACACATCTAATGAATGATAATATCTCAGACGGTTTAGACATAAAATGCGAACTAACTGGCCCCGATTCTTGCAATAAAGTAATTACTAATAATCTGTCTAACTTCAAATTATTGACATTTAACATTAGAAGCATATCGAAAAACTTTGACTCTTTTACAGCCTTATTGCATAGATTGAACTTAAATCTAGACATCATAATTCTAACTGAGTGTAGACTGACAAACGTGGCGGTTATAGGGGAAATAGCTGGTTATAATTCCTACTTCACGCAAAATAACATCAATCAGAACGGAGGAGTGGTGGCATACGTTAGGGAGGGCTTGCAAGTGACTGTATCGGAACCTGTACTAGTTGAAGCGAGTGGTTTAGTGATTGATATCCCAAATTTAGTTACCGTTTTTGGGGTATATCGCTCCCCTTCATTTAATTACTGTAATGGTTTTCTTGAATGCTTAGATGTTTTAGTGAACAATTTGTCTTACCGGCCAAGTATAATCATCGCAGGTGACCTTAATATAGATATTATTTCCTTAAACAAAAGCAAGCACGACCCCTCTAATTACCTGAATCTTTTAAGCTATCATGGTTTTAGACCCGCTATTACTTTACCCACCAGAAACGACGCCTGCCTTGATCATATATTCATTAAATCCACTCTCCCGGCCATTGGTTTGGTGTGTGCAACAGATATCACTGACCACTACCCAACTATTATTGGTGTTTCAACCACGGCAAGAAGAGACAAGCAAAATAGATTCATTACAGTCATAAATTATGAAGACATCGGCAAGGTCCTGGAACAGGTGGACTGGCTTGCTGTCACAGAAACATCCAATGTGGATGAAGCGGTGGATGCCTTAATGAATGTAGTTTCTTCTGCGGTTACCAGTAACACGCATAAATCTCGTGTCAGCAGGTCGAAATTTACCCTTTGCCCTTGGGTAACACCAGGTCTCCTACGCTGTATCCGTCACCGAGACAAACTACACTCCTTGGCAAATCGTTTCCCCAACGATAGGATACTTCAAACTTCCTATAGAAGGTACCGTAACTTCTGTAATGAAATTATGAAGAAAGTTAAAGCTAAGTTTAACAGTTCGGAACTCCAGCAGGCCAAAAATGACCCTAAACAGTTATGGTCTAAAATAAAAACAATGTGTCATTTCGCCACAAAAAACAAGAGCTCTAGTGAACTTTTAAACATCAAAGAATGTCCGATAGAATCACTAAAATCCTGCAATAGCTATTTCTCCTCAGTGGGACAAGAATTAGCGGAAAACATTCTGACTAAAATGAGGAAAACAGAGGAGGAACTAACCAACAGCGGTGGCAAGACAAGCAGCCCGTCGAACTCTTTCTTTCTCTCACCAACGGACCCCATCGAGGTAGGCTCGTTGATCGCGCTATTACCTAATAAGCACTCCACTGGCATGGATGGAATATCTAATCGTCTACTAAAATCTATTAAAACTTCGATCGTAGCCCCTTTGGCACACATATTCAACCTGAGCTTAGCTACTGGGAGTTTCCCCTCCGCTTGGAAGATCGCCTCAATCACACCTATATATAAAGAAGGACCCACTGAACTACCCAGCAATTACAGACCTATATCCCTCCTCTGTGTTTTCTCAAAATTGCTGGAGAAAATAGTAAACAACCGTTTAGTCGGATATCTGGAGTCACAACATCTTCTGTCTGATAGACAGTTTGGTTTTAGGCGAAAAAGATCCACAGAAGATGCGGTCAAACTGCTGACTAACCTTGTATCTTCATATCTTGATGGTGGATCTCACTGTGTGGCAGTTTTTCTGGACCTTGCCAAGGCTTTCGATACCGTTTCCATCCCTATACTCATCAAAAAGCTTGAAACTTTTGGTATTCGAGGAGAAGCCTTGGACTGGTTCAGAAGCTACCTCTCTAACAGGAGTCAGGTTGTGAGAATGGAGGGATATGAGAGTGATAAGATGCCCATTAAATTTGGGGTCCCACAGGGAAGCATCCTTGGCCCAACCCTCTTTATAATCTACCTAAACGATATCCACGAATTAAGAATACCCAGCGCAGAATTGATTTGCTACGCTGACGACACAGCAGTTCTTTTTAGTGGCAGAGACTGGGGTGCGGTTCAGCTGTCGGCAGAAAAGGGCATGCATAAAATTTCAGGATGGCTACAACAGAACTTGCTAACGCTGAACACCAGAAAAACGCAATATATGTGCCTACATAAAACTTCTGCCTCTAACCCTATCAACTTCCAGTTGCGCCTCCACACTTGTACCGAGGATACATCGGTCTGCAACTGTGACACGTTAGAGCGGAAGGCTAGCGTCAGGTATCTGGGAATACTGCTGGATGAAAACTTAAACTTCCAAACACATATCCAAAATCTGGCTAAAAAGGTACGAAAAGTCATAGGTATCATGCGAATCTTAAGGGACTCCGCAAACATAAATTGTCTGAAAATGGTTTATTATGCAATATGTCAATCCATCATCTCGTACGGTATCGGAGTGTGGGGTGGGTCAGCAAAATCTTTTCTGATTGAACTCGAAAGGGCACAACGCGCAGTTCTGAAGGTGATGCTTAAAAAGCCTTTCAGGTATCCAACCAATTCCCTGTACAATGAAGTGAAGGTACTTCGTGTAAGACAGCTGTATATTGTTAATGCCTGTCTATCCGTCCATATTTCTACTGCAAAGGTTGAAAAACCGTTGAATGACCGACGAATTTATAAACTTCCAGTACCAATTGTTAAAACTAGTTTTGCAAAGAGATTCTCACGCTCAAGTCTCAGTTTACAATCGTGTATCTAGGAGATGTTGCATGAAAGATTGCTCTTTAAGGGAAGTAAAAATCAAAGTTGAGCAGCTTTTGTCCCCCCTTGACTATGATGAAACAGAAGCACTAATTCCATAAAGATAGTCACAAACAAACACAACACACACATACACTCACTTACACACACACACACACACACATACACACACACATGAATTCCTACAGCCAAACACACTTCTTGTGCTAATGTAGTATTTCCTTTTGTTTTATTTAATTTCTGTGTATCAAATTGTATATGGTTCCCAAGATACAAGCTAAGCTTAGTTTGGGCAACCCCTGGAAACAATGAGAGCTCTATTTAAAATGTATAAACTATGTTAGATTGTAAGTTTCTTTAAAGTATAATAAACACATTTTTATATTTTTTTATTTTATAAGATGGCGAGACCACCGGTCGTTGCTGATGAGGCACTGTTCATGGCATTAAATTATTTACACAAAACTTTTGTTCTCATTTTGTTCTCCATAAAAAAAAATCTGCGCCGCATTTTACTAAGTGCTTTCAAAGATATGGCATTATCTAAAAATCCACATTAATGTCCTATATCTAGGAATGGAGCAATATGGCTAGTATGTAAATTATTGCTTGCACTGACTGTACAGGCGCAGATTTATTGAACTTATTTGTGTGAATGTAAATTATTTTATGTGAACTCTTTTTAAGATCTATAACCATAGTATGGGTCTTTTTTTAATTTAGACCAAAAAATGAGAGTGAAGTTACACAAAATCCCAACAAGCTGAATTTCAGTGAAATTGTTCAAAATATAATTATAAACAATGTCCAGAAGTTCCCCATCATTTCCCTGTAAAAGTAAGTGATTGAAAAACACATTATATGGTTATAGATCTTAAAAAGAGTTTACATAAAATAATTTACATTCACACAAATAAGTTCAATAAATCTGCGCCTGTACAGTCAGTGCAAGCAATAATTTACACACTAGCCATATTGCTCCATTCCTAGATATAGGACATTAATGTGGATTTTTAGATAATGCCATATCTTTGAAAGCACTTTGTAAAATGCGGCGCAGATTTTTTTTTTATGGAGATCAAAATGAGAACAAAAGTTTTGTGTAAATAATTTAATGCCATGAACAGTGCCTCATCAGCAACGACCGGTGGTCCCGCCATCTTGATATCAAATTGGCGGGACCACAAACAAATATTTATATCTTTTAATCCACTTGAGCACAAAATGCTAACTGAAGGCACAAAATATAACAAAATCGGCACTAAATATTGGGCACAGTTTGAACGAAATATAGGCCGGGGTCTCGCCATCTTGACATTCACGAAATTTGGCATGCAGGTACCCTAATGAAGGTAAAGCTTACTTGCAACGCGGTAAAAGCAGGCGGCGCGTTAGTTCCGAATTTAGCTACACACCAAAATAATCTTGTCGCTCTGTATTAATTTTCAGATAAATCTAAATGTTTATCAGGCACGTAGTAAATAAATTAATTTCGGTAACACCGGCAATAGTAAGTATTATTATATGCGAATGCGAACACTTTCTGTAGGTTTGACGCGCTTTCACACCAAAATTAATGGATCGATTATATGAAATTAGACAAAAAAATCCTACAACGAGGGGTTTATTCCCGCCCTGTCGTCCCGACTGGAAACAAGTAGGAATAAATTACGTTAATTATTAATTACGACTTTCTTAGCGAGACTTGACAATGTTAAAACATTTATTGATTCGTGAAACATCATATTGATATCCCCATTTAAGTATTTGTACGAAAGAAAATTATTCAACTCGTTCCCAGACCGGAATAAACCCAGTGAATAAGTAAGATGAAAGGCATACATTTATAAATAAATACATAGGTTTAAAATAATCAGTACAGCAAATAATAAAAAAAAACAAAAACCTTGCTATGATGTTTTTCAAAGTTGCTTACATGATCTGCTTGCAAATGACGAAGTTTCAATAATCGAGACTCATAGTGCTGTAGCTCCACCTAGTAAAGAAGTATTCATGTAATTAGAAAGTCTAGCTAGATACTGTGTCAGTTTGATTCAGTTCTAAATCTAACACGAGTTACATACCTTCAACGATGCAAGCTCATCAACTGTAAAGTTAGAGGCTGCTGCCATCCTCCATAGTCCTTGCACTTTGGGCTCAATGAATTCCTTGTTTTTTGGACCTAAAAAAAGTTTGCCAGTTATTTAATCTAGCTATGTTATTGAATACCAAAAATTCACAAGAATAACAATAGTCCAGTCAAAATAGACAAAAATAAGTGCTAACTTAGACAAAATTCGCATAGAGCTGAAAATTGCCAGAGACGTTAAATACATCATAATAAACGAAATATCAAAAATCCCCATCAATCCTACTTCTGCAAAAAATTTTATTCAAGGTCAAAAGTATAAAATTAAGGATTTTTCCATTTTTCTCGAAAACAGTAAGTATTATCGTAAAAATAGGTCAAACAAAAGTTGTAGATCATACAATTTTCTACAAAAATGGTTCAGTCACTTTTTCTTTTCCGACTCACCATTCGCGAGATATCGTGGTTTTAATCATTAGAAAATTCATATTTTACATAATATGCATTCATCTGTTGATATCGTTTTTGATCGATATATGACCTGGAATAGGTTCACTAGGGTAACCACGTTAAAAACCGCCCAATTGTGAGAAAAAAAAACATAGGTTTTGTATGAGAACCCACTTTACACGTTGGTTTTATGTTGTTTCTAGTATTAGATGTTATAGAGGCAACTGAGATACATCATTCGTTAAAATTTTAACTGTCTAGCACAATCGCATGGGGGCCTGGAAGCGTTTAAAAATACAACTTTTTCAACTTTGTGCATCGCTATATCTCTGAAATGGTGAATCTTAGGAACAAAGTGTTAAGACATTTTTTATAGATAATTACGTGATAAGTAATTTTGTCATACATACTTTTATGATTAAACTTACCGTTTCGCTCAAAAGTGCATAAAACTGATATTTGTGACATTTGACCTTGATTATTTTTTTTTGCAGACGTGGGATCGATGGGGACTTTTGACAGATTATTTGTAATAGTGTTTCCAACATTCATGCCAATTTTCAGCTCTATGCGAATTTTTCCTAGGTTAAATGTCTATTTTGACTGGACTACAAATGCTGTACAAAAATTGTACAGCACTCACCCTTTGCTGCTATCCTTTGCAAGCGGTCATACCCATCCCGCAATCCCCTGTGCTTGTCCCGCACCAAATTCGCCTTATCAATGAATTCTTTGTTTATCTCATTTGTTTCTAGTCTATCATCAATCTCATTGTATTTATCTATTTCCTCCTCATCTACTGCATCTTAAAATAAAATTAAAAATTACAAAACAAAAATTTCGTGTGAAATATATTTGTTAATTGTAAATGCTATGTAAATTCCTTAAACCAATGAAAAAACTAATAATTTTCAAAATGGAACATACTAAATTTTAGACCTCATGTATTATAATGTTCCTGATGTGTGGAAAGTCGCCGAAGTAATAATGATAGCCAAACCAGGTAAACCACCTCATGAAGCAACATCTTACAGACCAATCTCACTCTTACCAGTTATGTCCAAGTTGTTCGAAAAACTTCTTTTGAGACGATTGAACGTGATTATTGAACAAAGACAGTTAATTCCCGACTATCAATTTGGTTTTCGAGTAAAACATTCAACCATAGATCAAGTGCATAGGATCACAAACGTCATAGAAAAGGCTCTAGAAGAAAAGAAAGTCTGTAGTACTATCTTCTTGGATGTAGCACAGGCTTTTGATAAAGTGTGGCATGAAGGCCTCATCACAAAACTAAAAAATCTGCTATCAAATCAATTTGCAGATATTTTAGAGTCTTATCTAACTGACAGAATGTTTAGAGTGAGACAAGAAGATGCTTACTCAGATCTTATGTCTATTAAAGCTGGAGTGCCTCAGGGAAGTGTATTGGGACCGGTCCTGTACTTAATATACACTTGTCACATACCAGAATTAGAACATAACACTGTAGCGACTTTTGCAGATGATACAGCTATTATGGCTATAGCCATTACCCACGAGGAAGCTGTAAAAAAGGTTCAATCCGCTGTAACTACCGTCTTTGACTGGACACAGAAATGGCGCATTAAACTTAATGAATCAAAATCTACCCACAATGATTTCACTAACAAAAATATGAATTATCAGCCGGTATACATAAATAATCTTGTTGTACCTTACGAAAATACAGCCAAATATCTTGGAATGACACTTGACGCAACGCTTCGCTAGAAGGCTGATGTCAAAAAAAAACGGGATGAATTAGAAATTCGGTACAAAAAGATGTATTGGCTGCTTGGGAAACATTCCTCGTTGTCAGTTGATAAAAAAATTTTATTATACAAACAAGTTCTCATGCCAGTATGGACCTACGGTATTCAGCTATGGGGCTGTACCAAATATAGTAATATGCAGATCATCCAAAGTTTCCAGAATAAAGTACTCAGAGGTGTCGTAGATGCGCCCTGGTACGACAGAAATGAAGACCTACACCGGGACCTAAAAGTAGACTTTGTTAAAGACATTATCAAGAAATTCGCCGAAGCTCATGAACATCGACTTCATCATGTAAATGTCGAGGCTATCCAGCGGCTCGACAATACGAATACAGTGCGAAGACTCAAAAGGACAAAACCTTTTGAGCTAGTAAATAAGTGACAAAAAGTGAAGTGCCACTCAATATGAACACAAGAACAAAGTGTCCTCCCTTAATAGAGACAATAAGAAAAGTGTTAATGGACACAATCTTACACAAATTATTTTAGCAGCTTAAGTTAAAAATAAATTACTCGTTAGTCTCTTTAAGACTAGATTGTAATCAAATGGCGTATATTATCCATAGGGATGTGCGTCAGAAAAAAAAAATTATAATATAATATGTGTCTATTGTTGTTAAAAGCAGACAAGATAAATATTATCTTATTTTGAATGTTATTGTTGTGACCTACACTTATGATAAGAGACCTATACCTATAAAAGGCACAATTCAGCTGATAGGTATTTGAGTGAAAAAAAATAGTAGTGTGCAACCTACATACTTTTGTAACCATCTTTTTTGCCGCCCTCAACATCCTTGAGCAAATCATAATATTGGTCAATCTTATCCTGATGGTGATTGAACTCTTCCTTTAAAGCTGCCAATTCCTCGCTTGTAAAACCAGACATCTCTGCCTTCTCCCATAACTGATTGAGCTTTTTGTCCTTGAATAGGCTTTTATTGATGTGATCATCAATTGCAGAATTGTATGACTGAAAAAAAAACAAATAAATCCGATATTAAGCAGAATGAAAATTTATGACAAAACCTAAAACAATTTTTATTACTCAAAATTGTAACACCAAATCGCTCAACTGAAAGTGAGTATTTTCAGAATGGCAGCTAGGTGGGGCATAGGCATAGCAAAAACTGTGAAGTTGAAAAGAATTTCTTACAGAATGCTCTTTTTGCCGTGCTGAGGTGTCTCCAAAATATTCTTTTAGTCCATAAACTTGCATGATGTTTGTGAGCTTACGGCGCAACTCTGCTTCTTTCAAACCCTCTTTGTCTCCACCTTCACTTTTAAATCTTTTAAAAGTGATTTCTTCTTTATCATGTATCATCAAATCACTGTACAGTGATTTCAATTTTGGTTCAGTTAATCTCTGAAAATTAAGTTACATTAAGTACATACTTTTCAATTATAAGTTATTGAAAAATGCCAGGATATTCTAAACATGAATTCTAATAATAAGCGTCGATGGCCGAGTGGTTAAGGTCGTTGCTTGCCATGCGAGAGGTCGCCAGTTTAAACCCCGCCAGGTACCAATGTGTTTTTCAAATTTGAAATTCATATGTTCATTCGACGCTTTAACGGTGAAGGAAAACATCGTGAGGAAACCTGCATGCCTATGAAGAAATTCTAAGGTTGTGTAGTCGACCAACCAAAGGTCATGTTCAATGAGCGTATACTACCGGAACCGATTGCAATTCACGGCACCGTCCTCGAAGTTGTTCAAAAATGTACCTCGGGCAGACTATGCAGTTAGGTCGAAACAACTTTGAGGTCGAGGTGAATAGAAGAATTCAGCTGGGTTGGGCAGCATTTGGGAAACTTCGCCGAGTCTTCTCATCGTCAATCCCACAAAGCCTTAAGACGAAAGTCTTTAATCAGTGCGTCCTACCCGTCATGGCGTATGGAGCCGAAAGCGTGGACACAGGCGGCACGGCTGGTCCACAAGTTAAAAGTCGCTCAACGGACTATGGAAAGAGCTATGCCCGGTGTCTCTCTGCGGGATCGAATCAGAAATGAGGCGATCCGTCAGAAGAACCAAAGTCATCGACATAGCTCATCGCATTAGCAAGTTGAAGTGGCAGTGGGCTGGCCACATCAGCCGTAGAACCGACAACCGCTGGGGTAGACGAGTTCTGGAGTGGATACCGCGTCTCGGCAAACGTAGTGTAGGACGCCCGCAGGCCAGGTGGTGTGACGATCTGTGCAGGACGGCTGGTAGGAGCTGGATGCGAGTGGCCGAGGATAGAGAGAAGTGGCGTGCATTTGGAGAGGCCTATGTCCAGCAGTGGACAGAAATGGGCTGATGATGATGATGATGATGATGTAGTCGACCAACTCGCACTTGGCCACAGTCGTTGACTATGGCCTGATCGCCCTAGTTTAGGGTAGGCCCGTACCCCAGCAGTGGGGATGTATATGGGCAGCTGATGATGTTGATTAAGTTGATGATTCATTTATATTATGGGTATATGTCCCAAAAAATTGTATCAAGTGAAAGTCCTGAGATAGAACACCCTGCGATACTTTATAGTTTTCAAGTTATGATTATTTCAAAACTTTTGAGAATAATACAAATCATCATTTTGATAACTTCCATCTAAGTTATAAAGACAAAAATTTATAGAACTTATAAAAATTGATATGCAATAAGATTTTATCAATAAAGTCAAATAATTTATTATATTTTTAGTCGGCTAATATATAATTTTTTAGTCGGCTAAGTAAATTTTTTAGTCGGCTAAGTAAATTTTTTGCAAAAGCTAAGAAAAAAAAAATCATCAGGGGTGTTTCGGATACCCCTCGGGGTGTTCTATCTCAGGACTTCCGCTTGAAACTATTTTATGGGACACTTATAGAGGTGTATTGAATAGGTGTATACATATTTATTTAGTCATTCACGTTTATAACAAATTATATAATACCTGTTGTGCTTTAGTCCATAATAGATTTAATTTATTCATTCTAAAGGGTTTTTCCAGGGTCCTAAAATTAACACTATCCAATTTCGGCGCTTTTTCATTGGCGCTTCGAGTATATTTATTTTCACTTAATACAGAACTCGTTAATAATACAATAATACTTAATTGGATTATTCGGGAAGACATTTTTCCCTAAACTATTTTCTCTATACACGAATAAAATAATATCAAATCAACGCAACGCAAAGCAATTTTTGAGTAATTTGTCTTGTCATTCTTTGACAGATGAAGCCGACAGATTGACATTTACTGACATTCATAACAATTACACCGGCTAACGAAACATTTATATACAGCCAAATTAATTAATACTAAAAATCAATAGAATATAATTTATGTAATCCTAATGTTATTTTAGAATCCATAATAATGTATAGAGAATTTTTAGTGTAAATTAATGAAATCATTAAAAAAAAATAAACTATTGAATGCACGTTGTAACGTGGATGCAACGTGATGACTTCGCGTTATGTTGTCGGTCGTTTGAAAAAAATTAGTACCTTCGCTTCCTTTGACAGGAGTGGTTGGTTGGTTACGTTCGTTCGTTGAGCTTCATCGTCACTTCACTGAATCTTGTTGTGCTTTTATTTTGTTGGAATAGTGTTACTAATCAACGGTTATTTTGCGTATATACTAAAGCCGTTTCACTTTTTTCGTATATGGCTTGTGAATTCACCCTGGCATTGTTTTGAAGTAGCGAGCTCCGCACAATGGAAGCTCGATAAACAGCTATCTTCCCCACCTGAGACTGCATCTGCGTTAACGCGGTCGCGGGCACGTACAATCCGTCTGGCCATCGGCACTTTCTCTCGCTGATGCGTTGCGAGTTTGTTACTCAACACGGCGTTGTGCAAAGACTTGTCTGCCACTCTGCAATGTTTCCTAACGGTAGTGTGTAATCTGGAAGGCCCAGTGGCGGACGCGAGCGCGAGGCCGCGGGAGTGTAGAGTGTAATGTGCTCGGGAGCCGTGTTGTGATGGTGGAGCGGGACGGAGCTCGGCGCGGCAGCGGCGGCGGCTGCGGCTGGGGCGGCGGCGTGCTGGGCCGCTGGTCGCTGCGGAGGCTGCTGCTCGACAGCCCCTTAGTGGGCAGAAGACTTGCACACACAGGTAAATACTCATGTCAAAGATACATGCATGAAAATAATCATTATAGCCTAGGTTTTAGCCGTACAGTAGTTCAATTCTGTAAATGTTCATTACAACTCAAATAAGATGTTATGTCTTTGTTTGTTTGTTCACTAAGAGCAGAGGCACAAATGTCATTTTGTTTTAGATACTTATCTTTTTTTTACCTATCAAAAATGTGGGTTTAAATTGATTATAAATTTCAATTTAGGCCAGATATGATAATGCTTATTCACTAGCCATCCCAAATACAATGTTCCACATTTTTTAACAACTGTTAAACTCAGTGTCTCAATTGTTTTAAATGGTGAATTAAGTCTTCCATTGACTCACAATTGCTGAGTATTTAGCGCTACACAACACAGTTGCAATTTAACAACCTCACCAATTGATAGATATTAAAGCATCAGTTCCCCAATCATTATAGGTCAATGTCATTGTGAGTCTATTGAAGAGCTCCAATCCTATTTCAGTATTGCATAAAATTACTATAATTAACAATCAATTCATTACATTAATAGTTTATTTATTGTGGTGATTAGAGCAATTGACCCACATCAATGCTTTTGCTGCATGATTTCATTACATTTCCTGTATGTGATTAGATAAAATTTGATAATTTGCTTTGTATTGTTATTTACAGTGTAAATAAATACCTAATTTAATTACTTTCTTACTATTTTGAGGTGCTTAGTTAGTGTATCAATAACAATGGGTTATCCTCAGGGGTGTCACTGTAGTAAGAAGCAGGTCATTGTGTTTTTTTCCCACTAGCCTGTCATCATCATGCAAGTAAGTATCATTGTATTGTATTAGATGTGATATCTCATGTTGAGTTAATAAGTTCTAAGCAACAGAGAAAGAATATGAACATATTTACTGTCTGGTACCTATTATTTACAATGTGGTTAACAATCAAAAGTACCCATTATCGACGAGCATGCATGAAGAGATTGATGGATGTGAAAGAAGCGAAAGTGGTGTGCCAAAGTGGTTGGATTGGGATTGACATGCTTTCCGAGGCACAGGCGTTCAACCGCCAACTTCCTAACTCCGGGCTGAGTAATTTCATTACAGAAAAACTCACACAAATTTTGCCCAACCCCGGAATCGAACCGGGGAACTCTCGGTCCTTATGCAGCACTTGCTACCAATAGACCAATGAGGCAATTGGTCATACATTATCTAAATACATATGATTATAGAATTTTCAAACTCACTTTGAGTAACTGAATAAGAAATATATTAAAAATATTTATGTACCTCAGATATTATTGAAATTTTGTATTTTTATCTTAAGAAACAAAACAATTTTGTTTTGTAAACCGGAACATGCATTCAGGATTAGTAGTGGTATAGTTTAATACACTAATGTTCATTTAGCATAAGACATCTGAGTTAGTTATGATATGGTTTTCACAATTGTAACATGGAATATGTTTGTTGAACAGTTGAACTAGTGATAAAACAATTTATATTATGACATCAAAGTGTCAAGATGTTAAGAGACCAAAGAAAAGTTTACTGTGTCAGCTGTAGTGCATATTGTGTGTCATCATCTCACCATCATGTTATTATTACAAATCCAGTGCAATAACAATGGCTGGTCATTGTTTTATTATGTCAACATAGGTACTACTCCCAAGTAGCTCTATGAGAACATCTTAGCAGATTCTAATATGAATTACTATGCAAATTAACAAATTAAAAATAACTATGTGTCAGGTTTCTCTTATTATTGAGATGATCAATGTTGAGGCATTACAAGGAATTTGTGACTTGTATTCATCATAAAAGTTTCCTTGAATTACCCACATACATGAGCGTTTATCTAAGGATAATATATTTTTTTCTATCATCAAAAGTGTGTCATGACATGTCTTCACTTATGAACAGTTACCTTAAGTTAGTAGGTGTTTTCAGAGAACTTTTTTTTTTAATTTCTAAGTCATTTGTTGAGTTTCTGTCTCACAGCTATTACTATGCTACAGCCAACAGTAACGAAAATGATATTTAAATTTATAATTCTCAATTAAAAAAAGAGCGCCCGACTTCATTTCTATTCATTTCTCCAATGAATATAGGTATTCCCCTGGGCTGCGGAAATGTGCTTCGACATACATTTTATTCGCATATCACGTTGATATGTTTCACGAAACCATTGAGCTGTGTTATGAAAATGAGTGCATGTATAAATGATTCGTTGCTTGGTCTATCGAATTTTGCGACATGACCCGATTTCGATGTTATGTTTCGGAGGTCTGGTCCAAGACAAGTCTTACTAGTAATTCATAACGAAACTGCGAATATGGAAAGAGTGTTTCGTGAAAATCGGTTTGTTGATATGACTGTCGGATATTCGGTCATATAAATCCACCGAATTATTTAATTTCGTAATGATTATTCATGTCATTTGATTTCTGTGTACTACTCATTCGGTATATTCTCGTTTACTCAAACAAATCCTTGGACAATGATTCAAACTTGATGCGCTGGCCGCTTGGACGTGTTGGTTATAATAGCTGTCAAAAATAGGTTTTACAAATAACTTCAAATGTCTTTGATAATAATATGCAATCCATTTCACGAATCACTGCTAGCAACATCACATTAGAAAACGCTTATCCGACATTGTGATTACATAGAAGTTAATTCACAGTTTCAGTGAGTACAAATTAATTTGAATTAATTGTTTATTACCTTGTTGAATATTTTTGCAATTATTTCTGGTTACTCAACTGACATTGAATATTTTTTATTAGATCGTTATATATATAGAGGAAAAGGCATGTACTTACTTTTTAATGCTTAATAACATAGGTAATTACTTCAAATATTCCTTTAGACATTTTCATTCAATTTCAAGGTGTAGAACACCATTATAGCCTTGAAGTGCGATGTGGGTGGACGAATGTATCTTTTAAAACCATTAATTCAGTCCTAAACAAAGGCTACGGTCGTGAAGAGCCGTACAATAAAAAGCTGAGGAGGAATGATAAAATTCCTCTATCCTTCATGCCATTGTTAGTGCGCTGCGCGGGCGCATAGACTATTAAGGAAGAGAACAAGGTTCTTGTATGCATCCTCTGACACGCTAGTGAATTCATAAGAATAATACTTTAATGTGAAACAATTAGTAATTCTTTAGTCAGATTTTACATGGTTTTACTATGTCAATTTTTTTTGCTAGACCGGCTTTAACTTAGTTAATATTTTCGGTTTTATGATTTCTTCGAGTACCTATTATATATTCAAATATAAACTGTGTACGACATATAAATGTTATGTCCTCTCGCTCTGTAAATATATAAAACATCAATCAATGTTAATGTAGGTCAAGCTCCGAATTTGAATCTAAGCTAGTGAATAAATTCTGCTAACTTAAAAGTTATGTTGCTTTAGTCGGTAATAATGCTAAGGCCCTCTGTCAGCCTTCTAAAATGGTAATGTGGAACGTCTTACGACCTTTATTCTACGTCAACACGGCGAATATATTTGCCTACTTGATACCTCGCACCGTACATCGTATCGCACACCGTAGTCGTCATTGTCTCATAAAATTTACTTGGGATTCCGCACCTGAAAAATAAATAATATACCACATACACTTTGTTGGCCGTCGCCGGTCGGTCTGAATGTTAAAAAGTTTTGTTTTTTTAGAGAACGCGTGGTTGGGTATCAAGTTGTAATAAGATAACATGAACGAAATAAAAGTGGCAATTAAATAAAACATTAATCTGTAGTTAGTTTTTATCTTCAACTATGAGTTGCTCCTTTATGAAATGTCCAGAAGAAACGATGGTACCTACGTTTCTTTTAAAATAATATGTAGTTATATGTTGTTTTAACATGTAACGTGTACTTTCCCAAAAACGATGGCATGCAAAATAAACAATTTAGGGTTTACAAATTGGTATGTCAAGTAATTAAAACATTGCCATAATTTTTAACGGATCAATACGGGTTAATCTATGCTTCATGTTTAATATAGGTGTTTTAGTGTCATTCCCTGTAAAGCCGCTCGTCAAAGGCGTCTACGCCAATAAATGTAGACAGACAGTCTTACCTCCTATTTCAGTCTCTCGATTAATTTTCAGGTTGGGAGTGACGTGGGACAGTTCATTCATCTTCACTCTAATCCATCGCTCAGACGAGACAAATTGAATAAAATGTCCGATCTATCGCACTTTCGTTTCCACAAACTACAACATAGTAATTGCTTTTACCGCTCTCCCAATCTGTGTAAGCAATTTTGAAAATTGATATATTTGTTTGGTCAGTCATAAAAACGAGACAAGATGTTATTCACTTCATGCCTAATACTGTTAAGTTTAAAATGATAGTATTACCGTTTTTCGGTTCAAACTAATAATGTCCAATATCATCGGTGAAGGAGTCGTATGTTAAATATGTGGGAAGAAATTGTGTGTGGCACACGGCCCTTTTTAGTCATCGCACCAGCTGCGTTCACCGAGCAAGTTATTACGGCAGCATCGAGTATCGCAGTGTCGGAGCAATATCCGCCCTGTCCCAACCGGGCTGTTACAGCGTCCTCGTCGGAGCCTGGCCACTAACATCATAGCTTCCATTTACGGAACACGGCCTCAGAACTGTCACTGAGATATTCTGATACTAAAAATACGTTCTAACCATATTCCTGACAAATAACTGCCGCATTAATAGTTGACACTGGCGATAGATGTCAATGAGTGTCTGTATGAAAGCTGTGGCAACTCGAACTAAATTCTCGGAAAATGATTGAGTGCAATTTATTTATGCCACTCCATTCGTTTCATTGGCTATGATTCCTGCAGCTCGTAAAATATTGGTTTTAAACTTGAGTTATAAACTTGTAATTACTCAAACTCGTTAATAGTTTCATTACAATTGGTTGTTTACCTGTAATATCTACAATTAGTTTCAATGCCAGCTGTTGCGTAGATACGTGTCGAATTTCCATTTTTTAAATTAACATCGAGCTCCGGTGCATCTGCTCAGCGTCTCGCAAGTCGCAGACTCGCTGTCGTCCGTTCGCAGCTGAACGGTGAAAGTGACAATTGCTCTTTCAAAAATGTTTGTCTCGCGTCTCGTCTAGGTAACCTTAATTTGGCCTGAGTAATGACTGCGTCCTAGTAACGTCCTCGCTGAAACGACATCTTCAAACGGAACCCGGGGCTACATTATAACGCTTCGTTTTGACCTTATTCCACATTTTTCTACCGGAACATGATTTTGCAATGAATAATTTATAAAATAATTTATGTTTACGTATTTATTCATGCGTCAGGCAGTTATTATAACGAAACAAAAATATTATTTACCAATGATTCTGTAACACTATATTATATTCACAATTTATAACCTGGATTCCAGTTTAATACTAATAGTCTATAAATATCAATAATATCGATTTCTTCATGAATGTCCGACACTTTTAAACCTGTCCGACTCTCATACACATTTGCTGTTATTAAGTCTTAGAGTTTAATCCGCTAGTTACGCTTAGGATAATAGATTTAATTTAAAAAAAATCGTTTGTCTTTTGTGTCTCAAACGTAGTGATTTCAAGTCCGACCACTTCACCGTAGTTTGTATGCGGTCTTGCCACAAAATATTATATTAAAGCTCCGGGCTCCGCGACATGTTTCACACCGAGCCCTTTGTTTCCGACGACAATGTGCCTGAGACAAAGCTTTTATAACAAACCTACTGTACTGATAACATAGTCGCTATACTTACGTGTACATATTTTTATTTTTTTATACCACCGCATTAAATATTAGGACAGATACAAAGAACAAAATAGTCAACAATATTCTAGCTACCATAACCACTACTCTCTTCCAAATGGGTTTTATTTCGTTTGTCTGAAAGTTGTAACCGGTCTCACAGAGGTCATGCATGCTATATTCATAATAATACTGATCGTCGACTTATTATATTCCCGTTGACAGCTGATGTTACTTCTATATAAATTTCTCGGGCTTATATCTCGACGACTATACCAGAATATTATTATTAGATAGATATGGTAATGTTTTTGTGATGCACACTTAGATAACATGTGTTTTCATTTGTGCAACAAGTAATCTCTTACGTATTTGTATTTGGTTGCATGCAATTGTGTATGTATTGGATATCATGTGCCGATTTCCATTTGCATCGGTAGAGTTTACCAATGCGTTCGGTGCAGGCGCGGTGCAAGGGCAGCTGCGCGCGCGCACCTCGCTCGCGGCGGCCGGCGCTGCAGTTTCACTGCCGCTCAGTATGCACCGCACAACGCATTCCACGAGACCCAGCAATTTATTGTTTCTACCATCGATATTGTTGGCGCCACTATCTATCTATATTTAGATAAATTTAAAATGTCCGTTGTGAATTCTAAGCAGCATAGATTTGCATTCGTTGCTGAACGGGTTTATTCCTAACCAGATTTATATGGGTTGTCTGCAATTTGATAACGCCTAGTTTGTAATATTTATTGGAGTTGTTTCTTGCGTTTTCTTTGGTTAAGACCTCCCCCGAGCGCCGAGTATTTCTCTTCAGTCTTCTGATTTGCAAGATATCTGCATTTTTTATTGCTTTAACTCACGCACGAACTGCCAGAAACTAGTCCTTGATGACCCATACTTCAAAAGCCGAGTTGTAGTTTAGACATTGTTTGATTTAAAAGCTCTGCTATCCGACTTGAATAAGCATTCTTCGGCGTTATCATTTTAGCGCCGATATATTTTATGTCCCTATGCACATTGTTAGTCTATCTTTAAATTACTATTGAAATCTATGATGATATAATATTAGTAGGCACTGCTGTAAAGGATCATATCGATTATATGTATTCGTGTCATGTAACATACCTACACGACGCAACATTTCGAGAACGATTTGCTAGTACAAATTGCTGCGTCAAAATTTATTCCGTTATTTTTAACATTATCCTAACTTTGAAACTCGTTTCTTCTATTTATGTTGATCCGGTTTATATAATAATATAATACGCTGAGATTTCATGGTTTTGAGGACTATATGTTCTCAATTGAATTATGATTATCATTATCGTCAAGCGTTCATAACTTTAGCTTATGTCACCTTTTTAACGTTGCATCACTCTATCATTTACATAAGCTGATGTTTCTGCTCAGCGTGCATGTTTCACGGCACGGACGATACAAAAGGGGATTTTAGGTTAACAGAATACTAAATCATCGAATAAATCCGCTGTACGTTCCGAAACCAAAACAATCGTGCTCCTTCCAACGTTGCAGTGCGGAGTCAGCTCGAATGTACATTATGAGCAGTCGGCGGCATTGTCGTTTTGCAACCGAACAAACAATTTAGGTAGAACAACAGCGGATTATGACCCAACGAACGGTGTCAGCGAAGATATATTGGGCCACAGAGTCGGCTGTTTTTGCGTCGTACTACCTGTTAGAATTCAAACTAGGGGTGTGCCCGTAACGTCGATTCGCTGGGATGTTTCGAAGTAAATGAATATATTTCATATGTTCTTTTTATTAAGGAAAAATACAATTCTGAACTTATCGTCCTTAGCTTAACAACTCCAATAGTAAGTTTAAAGATGCACTGTACAATTATTTCACTTGGTGCTCTCGACCTTCGATTACACATTGTTAAGTACTGTGCTATCGAGGTCATCAAACGTTAACTACTTTGAGACGTGTCTGACTATAACTTTTAAAGGACATAGTACAAGCAGATGATCTTAGGGTAGAATAGGATATCGATTTATAGATTGAGAGTACACTTAGCCATATAAAAAATAATAAAGTATTTGAAAGGCAATTGCTGGCGGGAAGTTATGACCCGTCTGCGGCCCGGTAGCGGCGATGTACTTGTTTGCTCAACGTGTAGGTACTCTCTATGATGTCCGATTAATTGCTTTCTATAAAAGTCTCGCTACACATACACCAGCCCGCAAACCACGACATAACGGCCTAGTTTTGTACATCGACCAATCAATTAATTTGATTGATAATTTTCAACACATTACCCATTGTCATTATGATGCGCTTTGGTTCTAAATTAAAAACATCATTCATGCGATTTTGACCGCTGAGACTCGATCTGCGTTTTCCCTATTAGTCCAGTCATTTAAGCTTAAATTAGGTAAGAATCTCGGAATTCGAGATACCCAGCTGTAACTTTGTAAATACTTGGATATTGACACCCTAAAAGTGGTCTCAAAACCTACATATGGTAGGGTGTACGCAACTATAAAATTTTCACGGTCAAATGTCACAAATATCAGTTTTATGAACTTTTGAGCGAAACGGGAAGTTTTATCATAAAAGTGTGTAGGAGAAAATTACTTATCATCTAATTATCTATAAAAATTGTCAGTACGTTTTATTCCTAAGATTCACCATTTCGGAAATACAGCGATGCAAATAGTTGAAAAAGTTGTATTTTCAAAAGCTTCCAGACCCCCGTGCGATTGTGCTAGACAGTTAAAATTTTCACGACTAATGTATTTCAGTAGCCTCTATAACATCTGATACTAGAAAAAGCTTAAAACCAATGATTACTTAAACATTAATATACAAAAACTATGTTTTTTTTCTTCTCATACTTGGCCGGTTTTTAACGTGGTTACCCCAGTAAAACTATTCCAGGCGACACCTTTTATAAGTGAAGAACACGAAAGCCTAGTTCAATAATTGTTTTATGTTGTTTTTCAGTACATTCAAACTACTTATTATGGGTCAAAAAGTACGAAATAACAATGATTAGAATTTCTGTTTGAAGAATAACTGCAAAAAAACATTTTAAAAATGTTAACTGTCCAATTAACTCTATTATGAACGTGAAGATCCATTTATTATTATCCATTAACCAAATTTAATTTAATGAAACGCAGAATTCTTAAATCTTCTGAATACTGAAAATAACACAAAACAATTATTTAACTAGGCTTTCATATAAACAACGTGTTCTTCACTTATAAAAGGTGTCGCCTGGAATAGGTTTACTGGGGTAGCCACGTTAAAAACCGGCCAAGGGTGTGAAAAAAAAAACCATAGATTTTTTATTAGAACCCACTTAAACATTGGTTTTAAGCTTTTTCTAGTATTAGATGTTATAGAGGCTACTGAAATACATCAGTGGTGAAAATTTTAACTGTCTAGCACAATTGCACGTGGACCTGGAAGCTTTTGAAAATACAACTTTTTCAACTATTTGCATCACTGTATCTCTGAAATGGTGAATCTTAGGAATAAAACGTACCGACAATTTTTATAGATAAATAGAAGATAAGTAATTTTCTTCTACACACTTTTATGATAAAACTTCCCGTTTCGCTCAAAAGTTCATAAAACTGATATTTGTGACATTTGACCTTGAAAATTTAACAGTCGCGTACACCCTACAATATGTAGGTTTTGAGACAACTTTTAGGACGTCAATATCCAAGTATTTACAGACTTACAGCTGGGTATCTCGAATTCCGAGATTTTTACCTAATTTGACTGGACTAATATTGACAAGAATACATGAAACCGAATTTAAGATTTTTTGCCTCAACCAAACAGTGAATTGGATTTATATTAATTTGAATAACAAAGGTTAACCCATGGTTCTAAAACTAAACATTTAAAACAATATCTTTAAAGTGCATATTATAATGAGTGTCATGGACCAGTATTGGTCTACAACACAACATTTAAAATCTAGTTCTGTCAGTGTGTTATTATCGTACCGTCACAAATAACATATGAAACTTTCTATCGCTTCGCCAAGGTGATGTCAAATATTTGCAATTCAATGTACAAAATTTGCATAAAACGATGCTGAATATAGACTACTCTGAAGATAGAAAGAATCTTTAGCAGCATCCTACTTTACCTTTGCAAAGTTTAATGAAGCTTTAATCTAATGTACGTCCTTGTCGTAACGATGAGTCATCATAATATACTAACGATGAATGTAGTAACTCTGAGTCTCTCCTACTTCCCTATAAACACGCGTTTATTATTTTCACGTAATCGCATAAGTGCAATGTGAATAACGAGAGCAATATTGTTGCGTGTGCTGTTGGCGCGAAATCAAAGTGCTACCATAAATTGCCTTCTCTCAAGACCCTTTGCGTTGATACTATGTTGATCAAAATAATAGAGATGCAAAGAGGAAATTCTACGGACAGAATATTAATGAGACGTATATGTGCGGCTCTGACCACCTGTGATCAATAAGCCGCAAGGTTGGCCTCGCTCCGGACACTCGAACTCATTGGTTGTGATTAAGAATAGTTTAAACACATAATTAGACAATGGCCTTTGTTTATTTACATTTTAGACATTCCAATCATGATTAATAGGCGATTAATTAATCGAAAGTACTTTTCGTGGCTGAAATGAGTCTGCGCACAAGTTTTTAATAATATTAACAATATAGATAATAATGTTATACGGACTTCACCCCATCACCATTTTTTAAAAATAAAATTGCTTCGGTCGTTGGATATAACAAGGGTTTATGTGCTCTTGCAATTTCGAGGTTCCAAACTGTTTTTAAACTTTTCTTACCTACAAAATGAAATAATACACACTTGTAAATAGTGGTTTGTTTATTTAAATATAATGTTTAAACCACAAATAAGTATTTGGCGGGTTAATATAATTTTAGATACACGTACGTTATTTACGAACATAAATTTGGTTTGCATTTAGATTAATGAAACTGGTTTAATTACTTGGATGGCATTATAAACAAAATACTTTTGTGAAACATAACAAATACGCTAATGAAATTAAATGGTTCACTAATTAAGTCAGTACCTAAAGACTGTTGCCAAAAACGTCATTGTGGGTGTCAAAGTTATTTCGTTCGCATGTAGAGAAGGACGTGTTAACCTACTGTGTATTTGTTTTGTATCTAATTGGCGTCGTAACTGCCTACTAAAGATTTGATGACACAAAAACAAGCATACCTATCTACTCAGGTCAGGTTTAGTCGTCATACTTATTTATACATGTATGATTCTTAATTTGCGAAAGGTGTCTAACCTTAATTGATAGATATGTAATAATAATGGTGGTCTACCGTGTCCGTCGTGGTAACAAATTGTATTAGACCGACGTATAGTGTTATACGTAGGTATTTGATTCCTGAAATGAAGTCTTAATACTACTGTTTTAATTTTCTTAGTGGCTCGTTAAAAATACCAGCTCTCAAAGATACCTATATCGGATTTTCCTGGACGAGAGGAAATAGTTTAAAGTCATATACCTAGTATCAAAACATGGAACGATAAGCATGATAGGGCGTCATAAAATAATACTTGATTGGTAATTAGAAAACATCTTTATAGTTTGTTAAATAGAGTTTAAATTAGATTAACAGAAACCATTTGGGAATTCAATCATTAATTCACTATCGTACATGGGGAATTCACGTAACCGAAGGAATTTTCTCTTCAATTTAATGTTTGTTTTCTTTTAGTAGTTCATTACATAATTATTTATTGAATTAATAGACTTTGTGTATGAATGAGCAAACTACTTTATTACTTGAAACAACTTCTAACAACATGTGACGAAGAATGAACGAAAATGAAACAAGTCTAGCCGTTAAACGCAGATGTGATCGTGTTGACAATGTTGTATCTGGGCATGGCTTTGTTGTCTGCGTCTGGATGCAGTCGGTCGCCTGTAATGAGTCGTTCCGCAGAGCAGACGCCGATTTACAGGATATGCTGCGCAGCGTCAGCAAAGAGATGTCTCCATTACGAATGCCAGATGACGAGAGGATCTGTTTCAAAGCTTATTGGAATTCCGCCCAAGTTCGCTTTGAAGCCGTGCTTGCGAAAAGGAACGTATAAATTTCAGCGTACACATGAAGTGAGAGATGCAGGGAAATCACTGGATACAGTTAATAGTGGAGTTCCGTAAAACATGAAAATGGTAAAAGCTCGGAATCCAGGGCCAGTCAATGAATGTGTATAGGAAGTGCTTGATTGCATTATTAAAACATGAAAGAAAAAAGTTAAAAAAAAAAAATGGCCGATCTCGTTTACAACAATTTTTTTTTTACAAAAAATTTTTATAGTTGAAATTTCAATTGTTTATGTGATAAATTATGTTTGCTGAGTAATTTCAATGTTAATTTATTAAATTTTTACAAAAAATAATGATTTACAAAAATGATTTTACCATTAACTAAATGACACAACGACGGAACGCAGCCCCCGCCGCCGCCATCTCTGCCCTCGGCATTGTAAATGCATCTTGTGTATTAATCCTTACTAATATTATAAATGCGAAAGTAACTCTGTCTGTCTGTCTGTCTGTTACTCTTTCACGCCTAAACGGCTGAACGGATTTTGATGAAATTTGGTATGGTGATAGATGATAACCTAGAAATGGTTATAGGCTATAAATAATCACGCCATCGTTCTTAGGGGGTAGGCAGTAGGCAGATAACTAAATTGAGTTAGTGATTTTTAGCCGTTTTTGTTAGGACTTTTGCTCTTTGACGTCTAAACCGATGAACGGATTTTGATGAAATTTGGTATGATGATAGATGATAACCTAGAAATAGTTATAGGCTATAAATAATCACGCCATCGTTCTTAGGGGGTAGGCAGTAGGAAGATTACTAAATTTATGTTAGTGATTTTTAGCCGTTTTTGTTAGGACTTTTGCTCTTTGACGTCTAAACGGCTAAATGGATTTTGATGAAATTTGGTATGGTGATAGATGATAACCTAGAAATGGTTATAGGCTATAAATAATCACGCCATCGTTCCTAGGGGGTAGGCAGTAGGCAGATAACTAAATTGAGTTAGTGATTTTTAGTCGATTTTGCTAGGACTTTTGCTCTTTGACGTCTAAACGGCTGAACGGATTTTGATGAAATTTGGTATGATGATAGATGATAACCTGGAAATGGTTATAGGTTATAAATAATCACGCCATCGTTCTTAGGCGTGAGGCAGTAGGCAGATAACTAAATTGAGTTAGTGATTTTTAGCCGTTTTTGTTAGGACTTTTGCTCTTTGACGTCTAAACCGATGAACGGATTTTGATGAAATTTGGTATGATGATAGATGATAACCTGGAAATGGTTATAGGCTATAAATAATCACGTCATCGTACTTAGGGGGTAGGAAGTAGGCAGAAAACTGAATTGAATTTGTGATTTTTTAATGGTTTTTGCTGGGAGGTTTGCTGTATCATGCCTAAACTGCTGAACGGATTTTGATGAAATTTAGTTAGGAGATAGATAGTTACCTAGAAAAGGATAAAGGCTATTAATATTCATGCTATCGTACTTAAGACGTAGGCAGTAGGCAGAAAACTAATAAAGTTAGTGATTTTTAATCAATAGTTTACCTTATTAACGCCTTAACGTCTGAACGGATTTTTATAAGACTTGGTTCATTTAAAAATAGGATTCTAGACACGGACACAGGTTACTTTTTAGGGCGGGAAAATTCCTCATTTCTGCGGAAATCTAGCGTGATCGTGTCAAGAAGTCGTTTTTCTTCCGTCCGTCTGACAACTGTTACGATTACTCTAATAATTTCTTAAGTAGGTACACCTAAATTATACACCTATAGAATCCCTGGAATGTCTTCTTTCCATTATTGAAAACCGCATAGTTATTGATATAGTACTTTTGAGATCCTAGGTAACAAACACATTTTGGGCGCCCTTCGCAACTTCATTTTATACTATGTATAGAAAATAATAATTAAAAAGTTGAGATCGCACAAAATATTTTTTTTAACATTTTTTTATATACTATTCTAAACACATTTCAAAACTTGATATAAAGATTCATCGACTGGCCCTGGATTCCGAGGTATAAACCTTAAGGCGCTCCACTATAAAGGAGGTTCTTATTTCCAATTGGAATACGTAATATGAATATGCGTCAGTTGTAGGTAACAGTAAGTCGGACTGTCTGTTTGCATATTATGTTATTCCTTTACAGGAAATGTGTCGATTTTCACTCGTGATTGTCCGATATTGTTCGGATATTTCTGGTTTGCGGCGAGTGAGCCGTCATTCGAACAAATACTCGTGATTGTGGAGTGGTACTCGCAGTATTTGCCTATGATGATCCTTAATGGTTGAACTTTATCGTCGAAATTCTTTAGAATCTGCTAAAAAGTTTGAGTCAAATTGTACTTACTATCTAATTTTTTCTTATTTACCACCTCATCGCGTTGCAATTCATCAAGCACGTCGAGGAGGCTTGTCGGTACATGTAGCAATAATTATTATCGTTTCTTAATCGTGGTGCATTCTTTGAGTCTACCATTATCATAAATTATACTGCAGCGTTAGAAGGCTTCTCCCCAACAAGTTCCGATGTCTGTCCGCCTGGCGTCACGTGAACGGTATTGTTTAATACCGCTGGCTGCACCGCCATTATTGATGTATCGGCTCGTTAATTGATGCCCATTAGTATCTGGACACTTCAATATAAAACATGAAATACTCTACCACTATAATGGAACCTGTTCGAGGTGCGATTATTCGCTTATGCTTTAATATCGTATTCATTTATTCGTTTTTATCTCGGGACTTACGAGTTGCATATGCAGATACCTACAACATGTTTGTGTTACAAAGATAACTTCATCATCGCCATGTAGTATTTAATTAAAATACAGCTTTGCCCTCGATTTCTTCCGAGCCATTGGTTACAATGTTGAAAGACATCAATTTATCGATACGATCAACGTTAAATAAGAAAATGTTCCGTTGAGTGTACACGATGTAATTTTTTACAATACTACATAGCTGTGCCTGCGACTTCGTTCGTGTGGAATACAGGATTTTACATACAAAAGTATTTTCCTAATATCTTCCGTTCTCGTGGGAATTTTGCAATATCCTGTTGCAACTAAGCTAAAGGTTTACTAAGTTACCAGCATGCCAAATTTCAAGCGTCAATCTTAAGCGGTTTAGATTTTTCATGCAAAAGGATTTTCCCGCTTATTCCCATTCCCGTGGGAATTTCAGGAATTCCTTTCTTAGTGTACCTCTACGGTCCCTAGGCTACGGCCCTTCTAAATTTCAAGTGCCTAGGTGTATGCGTTGAGTCAGTCAATCAGTTTCTCCTTTTATATATTTAGATTTTTACCTTTTCTGCTACAAACCAAATACGTGCTGTTAAACATATGCTGAAATATAACCAAATGATGAATCCTTACTAATATTATAAATGCGAAAGTAACTCTGTCTGTCTGTCTGTCTGTCTGTCTGTCTGTCTGTTACGCTTTCACGCATAAAGTACTGAACCGATTTAAACGAAATTTGGTACAGATATAGTCCAGAGCCTAGAAACGGTTATAGGCTACTTTTTAACCGACTGCGCTATAAAGAAGTAATGTTTTAGCCGTTAAACATCTCTACGCAGACGAAGTCGTCACAGCCACTGGACGGATCGAGATGAAATTTAGCATGCAGGTAGATGTTATGACGTAGGCATCCGTTAGGACAGGATTTCCCGAAATTCCCACGGGAACGGGAAATAACGGGAAAATCCTTTTGTATGAAAAATACTAACCGCATAAGTTAGACGCTTGAAATTTGACATGCAGGTTAACCTTAATAAATTAAAAGCATAGTTGCAACAGGATATTGTAAAATTCCCACGGGAACGAGAGTAATAGGGAAAAAACTTTTGTATGAAAAAATCTAAACCGCGATATAGATAGACGATTGAGATTTGGCATGCAGGTACCTAATGAACGTAAAGCTTACTTCCAACGCGATATTAAAAATTCCCATGGGAACGGGAGTTATTGGGAAATAACTTCTGTATGTAAAATCCCTTACGGGGTTAAAATATATTACATAGAGATAGAGATATCCCCGAAGCGAAGCGAGGGCGGGTCGCTAGTCTACACTAATATTATAAAGAGGAAATATTTGTATTTTTGTATGTTTGTAATGAATAAACTCAAAAACTACTGGACCGATTGCAATAATTTTTACACCATTAGAAACCTGCATTATTCAGAAGTAACATAGGCTATATTTTATCCCGGTACGGGAAGTAGTTCCCTCGGGACGCGGGTGAAACCGCGTGAAACAGCTATATTATATAAATTACTAAACCATTATCAAATATGGGCCATAGTTAACAACTTCATAGTGTTATGCTAGTAATAAAAAATGTGTTCTAAGATTCAGTCAATACCAGTTTCATGAAGAGTCACTGTAATAGCTCGTCATGAAGTTCTCGTTGTCTCGCCGAAACCGATATTGACTGAAACTCTCATCTCTCGTCTGTAGTAGGTGCCACAGAGAACAAACAATTGCATACAAACTGTAATTTTGTTCGGTGAAAACCGGGATGTGTGTCACAATAAAGTTTTTATGATGTATTGTTTAAATAATGTATGTATAGTGTATACTATACAGAAAATATAACTGTTATTCTCCATGTATGTTTATTTTCGTACCAAATTTTTTTACCAAATACTTGAGCAGGTTATAATATTAAACAAAAATATTTTTATGTCGCGAGAATAAACCTACTAGGCCTTAAAAATACACAAAATATCTGGAAAAATAATACTTGTATAAATATTGTATTTTAGTTATACCCTTTTTAATTTCCCAGCATAGTCATGATTTCATTGATTTGCAATCTGTCCTTACTTTCTCGACGGGATTTCCCGTACGTATGTTTTATAAGTAACTTTACAACTTAAAAGGAATCTTCACTCAATGGGCTTTCCAGGAATGCACCCTCATTTATACGCCAGGATGAGTCGCAAGGAGTCGAGAACCTTTACAATCGCTATTCTCGGAAGCTGGAAATTCCAAATTATTTCTTTTTTTTGACAGACCTGGGAAACGTTGCCTACATTTTTATTGTTACATTTTGCAGACTAATTTAGATGAAACTTCATTATTTTTTGTTCAACAAACTTTTAACGCAACATCGTTATTAAACAAGTTATAATGAATAACCTGTGCGTGCATCTTTCACAAAGAATTATGTATAAGGTTATAAAATTGTTAATAATCTTATTTATTGAAGTTTCATATTATTAATTTAATGAATGAAATGAACTTGTTAATATTACATATTACTAACTAGTTCTACAATGTTGGACTCGTAAAAATTATCCTTGAACCTGAACATGTTTTAACAGACAAGTAATGTAAATACATAGAGGAAATTTCACATGCACTACCCGTTCTGACTACTAGTAAATCGTGTCACGTTCGTTTGAAGTTTCTACAAGGAATAATTTTAAAGCGTTAGCATTCTACGACTGGCGAGTCGACAAAGAACACGTAAATATTATGATTAACACGGTGTTTTCCCTAAACACGGTGTACCGCCGCTCCCTTGCACTCGCCGCATATTTCTCAAGATGTCACGTAGTGTGACTCACGGATAGGTCCTCGGAGGTTAGATCTAACCTACATTTGTTTATCTTTCGCCTGAATACATAACTAACATCTTTGATAGTTCTGCCGCAAAGTAAATTAATAAGAGCAATATAAATATTGATATGTTCGCTTGTGATGTAAGTGGGTGTTTGAATTGCTTAAGGTACTGTTTATTTATTTTGCTAGTATGAACACGATGTAATCCCGTGCCTCAGAATACATCCATGTGAAAAGCGATTTTACTGTTAGATAGAAATACTTGTCTACGTTGTTATTTGTATGATGAGATTGACAACTATAGTACAGGATCCGTGGTGTATTTTTCACTTGATTACTATCAAGCTAATTTTCCGTGAGTAGCTTCATTTTGATAAGACGCCCAAAAAATTCCTGTGCGAAAATTTTTGATTGTGGTAGCTAACAGAGGTAGCAATGATTAAATATTTAGGACCGTAGGACCGGGACAAAGTACCACGGAATTTGTAGGACAATATGACCGTTACATTATATAAATATTAACTAAGTAAAATAATAAAAATCAGCTGGTTAGTAATCATTTTTGGTGATCTCGTTATCGATACAAGTTGGAGGAGGAGATCACCAAAAATGATTACTAACCAGCTGATTTTTATTATTTTACTTAGTTAATATTTATATAATGTAACGGTCATATTGTCCTACAAATTCCGTGGTACTTGTCCCGGTCCTACGGTCCTAAATATTTAATCATTGATACCTCTGTTAGCTACCACAATCAAAAATTTTCGCACAGGAATTTTTTGGGCGTCTTATCAAAATGAAGCTACTCACGGAAAATTAGCTTGATAGTAATCAAGTGAAAAATACACCACGGATCCTGTACTACTACCAGGTGGTACTACAATAAAAAAAAGTTTATTCAGTTATACTCGCTACGATGATGATACTTATTACCAATTTTGCGCACAATCTTAATACTTTAAGTTAAGTAGTATATAATTTCATAATTATAATCTATTTTAAATGTTGAGCTATGTTAGTGCGGGTCGGTTTGTCCCTGTCAAGCAGCCGTGTCGATAGCCGCACTTAAATATGCAATACATTGCCGATTTGTCGTATCTTTAACTATTTAGCGATATTGTCAAGGTAAGCTAAATAAATGCGCAATACATACACGTGTATTATTTATTAATTAGGCTTCTTTCTTTGTATACCGAAGAAGTTCATTTAAGGAACTATCCTTTTAATGAAAAATTATTTCGTATGTTACGATCATAAGATATAGGATTTCTGGTATTTCCAGTACTATCGTGTTAGTAGTAAATTGTACCCAAAACAAACCAAGCCAAGTAAATTACTTGGGAGCGATCCTCGGAAATTGCGGGCGAGTGTGAAGTGTGCTTGTGAACGTCACCTTCCAAGTAAGTAGTGAGTAGGTAGTAGGGCAGTAAGTAACTATGTAATTGCTACTCCTAATATCGCGTGTAGACCCATAAAGACTAATATTTAGTCACCTTCCAATTTGGCGAGTACCGGCCGCGGCCGGAGCCCGCCGCGCCCGCGCCGCGCCGCCGGTGCGCGCGCGGACTGGGTCAAGCGCAAGCCACGCACAATTGACCCAATAACAACTGTGCTATGCTCATCCCGCACACTTTGATGACGATGAAATCTTGACATTCCTCCGCACAACAGTTCCGATTCCGCCCGCATCTAATAGTTACGGAAGTACTTGAAGTACAACGGAATTGCTTTTACACTTAAACTAGTGCACACACGTTTATAATTTTTATTATCATCGATGTGCATTTATAGTCACTGCACTTCAAAGTTATTCTGATACAGCAATCAACCTGCATGCCAACTTCCGCAACTAGCATGAATATAAATAATGTTCACATTACTTATTTTGGTGAATACTTATTCATCTACATAAGTGGATTGTTTAATGATGTGACCTAAATAATAAATGAAGCCATAATACGTTCCTGTAAACTGTAGTGCGCATTAACACTTGTATTTTTATATTGTTACAGTACTAGACCAAGGAGATGGCCGGCCGTCGAAGTCGAGCGCAGCTGAGCAGCAACAGAGCAAGCAGCAAGCTACGATCGAGTTCATAGCCGAAGACGACGAGGTACGTAACATGCCGTAACAGCTGTTCACATTGGCACGCGGTCGCGCCATTGTTTGTTCTAACTATCGGATAGATGCGTCGAACGCACGCGCGATCGAGTTTCCGGTTCCCGCTAACGATAAAACTTTTCGACTACTCACGACACGACATGGGACCCCGAACTTTTCTCGTCTAAGTAAAGGGAATCGAATCGATTCGGACGTTTTGCTAATCTGTCGCGTTCTGCGACCTTGGTATGGCGTCGCCAGCTCTTGGCAAACAAATAACATTGTGTAAGCGGTCGGCTTTACAAGGCTACTTGGAGAATGCTGGCCGGTCACGTCGCGGATGCCTTAATCCGCATGCTTCGAACGCGTTGCAGCAAAAAAACTTTCTATCGATTGACACCGCGAGGATCAGAATCCTAATTAAGCGTATTGCAAAAGTTACGCAATATGTAAATCTCTTTTCTATTTAAATTATTAAACATACACGTCGCATTTTCGGAACAATATCTAAAAGTAAAACTAGTATTGAATATGTGTTTAGTTTTTTCAATGAGTACCTACTCAAACAATTTTTTTTTGCTTTTACAATAGTGTAGTACACACCACTGGTTGGTAGTACATCTCACTCATAACATGTGACTATTTTCACAGACTTATTTTTATTTACCATTCGATAGAATATAATAGGTAGTATTTAACTAGAATGCACTTATTCGATATAAAATTATATGCATTATTATTTGCACAGGGGCGCAGGTGACAGTTCAAATAATTTATGTAAAAATTCATAATTTATCACCCGTTCATAATTAAATAATCAAGAAATTATTATCTTACGTTTGACTATATACTTATCGTGTACTAAAAAAGTCTATTTGAAAATATATATAAAATAAAAAAAATATCTGGAACCACACTAGGTAATCTGAAACTAAGCAGAGCTTACTACTATGGGCGTAAGAGACTGATATATATTCATAAAAACATACATACATATTCACACCCAGACACGGAACAAACACCGATGCTTATCATCACATAAATATTTGTCCCTAGTGGGAATCGAACCAATGACTCTTGGATCACAAGCCAGGGCCACTAACCACTATTCCACCGAGCCAGTCAATATACTTGTACGGCAGCTACACTCGTGGCTTTACAACCCGATGCGAGACTGGATCTTACGTCCGCATGTACCGCCGAAGAACTGAGCGCTGCTGGGATTGGAGATTTTGAAATGGCCACTATTAAAAATAATATTTATAGTAATCGCTTGTGATTGACGCTTATGGTTATTATTTTCGCTAGTGAAAACATGGTAACGCTTCGTAGATTCAAACTCAAAGCCTGCACGCCCGCACCGATATCAACGCAGCGTTGTTTGCTTCCAAATTTGTTAGCTTTATTGCAATCGACTTTCCATTACGCCTTATCTGTGCGCATAGGGCAGAGCAAACAGATTAGCCATCTATGTAACTGACTCTACACGAAACTCGAATTAGTTGGTTAAATGCTATCTAAGTAAAACAGATGAACAATTAATATATGAGGACGTAACACAGCATCAAGATCGTCGCCCGTCATTTATTTACGAAAAATATTGCATCGTAACTTAAACAGCTTATACATAAAATAGATTTCTCGAACCCAACATCTTAAACAAAGTGCGGAAAATCCTGATCGGTATCGCTTCGTTTAAAATAGCTGCACGCCTACTGAATAGTCAATTGGACAATACAAATTTAAAATGAGAGGAAGTTAGTTTATCGAATAAATAAGACGGACAATTTTATTATTTAATTGATATTCCTTCTCATTATTTACCATGTTGACATTTTACTGTTTTTTTACCATAGATTTAAAACAGTATTTAGGGTTGTTTTGTTTATCTATGTCGTTTTTGTCTGCAGATGTATTTCTCGTACAGAACAAGGTGCAAAATAACATTTAAAAAAAAACACGTTTAAATTTTACAGCACCTACTAATGCCTGAATACTGAAAATACAATTAAAATCTACTTTATAGTTTATGTATGTAGATGTATTCATTATAATTGCAATATGCGGTCGGAATATTCTTACAGCATGTTATAGGTGAACTTAAAAAGTGAATATCGGTGTATATGTAAATACTTCATTTTATAACTAAACATTCAAGCAGTCAAAACAAAGAAGTCATATTAATTGAAATCACGCAGCATATAATGCATTAACCTGTTGCTAATTTCCATAAGATCGTATAATAAATTGTCGCTAAATAAACGGCATGAATAAAACAAAATATAATGCCCGTAATAACGAGCGCGATGTGCGTCAACGGCTATTTAGTTATTCATGTAGTAAACACAAACAAACATTAATTTTGTTTTGTCTTTTGTTCTAATTTTTCATTGGACTGTTTACTTAGTTTACTTGTGTATAATCTAGATCCATGGATAATAATATAAGGCGTCCGACCGATTTCAGCCATGGCGGCCGATCTCAATTGAGATCAGCTAAGTGCGCAGGACATATTATAGTGCACAAGTGTACGCGCAAACACAAGTGCACTCGCTATTCCCTTACTCTCATAATTCGGTGAGACGGCAATCCGACATGACCGATGAGAGATCGGGCGCAGGACCACCGGCTTAACGTGCTTTCCGAGGCACGGGCGTTCAACCGCCAACTTCCTAACTCCGGACTGAGTAATTTCATTACAGAAAAACTCACACAAATTTTTGCCCGACCCCGGACTCGAACCGGGGACCTCTCGGTCCTAACGCAGCGCTTGCTACCAATAGACCAACGAGGCAGTCAATAAATAATAAAATATATCTATAGAGAAATAATGCAAGGAGCCCAGCGACTGAAGCTGTTTATCTTTCGCGGGAATAACGATCGAATCTCCTTTTATCAACCTTTCCAAACATGTAGTTGGTACAACGTAAGTCGCAATTCGCGGATAGATATAAAACACACGAGTTAGCTTGTAACTCTCTTCTCTCGTGCCTTAATAGGAAGACCGGGGTAGTCTCGAGAACCAAATGTGCTGAATATAGCCTAGAAATCTAGAGCAGCCGCATTTGTACACGCCAGCACGATTTATAATATTGATTCACTTGCAACATCGGAGAATGAAACCTAAAAAGATTAAGATGATTTATTCTAAATGAAAGGTGATAATTGATGGATAACACAATGTTTTGAAAACCTTGGCACATTTTATTTCTTCTCACACAAACATTGCATTCCGTCCGAAGTTTGGAACAAATAAAATTGTTACCTATACTAAAATTGTTACTTATACTACGAGCTATAAGTAAAAAATACCGCACCCCAAAAGTAATATTATTATTTGTAATATGTATTGTCGCTTGAGAATAAATAATAAATAACCTTTTAACCCCCGACCCGAATTTTGTCGTAAACAATAATTTTAATTAGGAACGAACAGGCGCACAATCTTTGACTTGAAATCCATGATTTGTGGCTGAAGTGAACCTCTAAATCCCAATATACAATGAGGAATAAAGTATTTTGTTAATATATGACATTAGAGGAGACCTCAATAGAGGAGCAAGCTGCACAGTTTGATAAATAAATAAATATTGAAATTATTATATCGAGGAGAAGAAACTAGTCGCTCGATCGATTTGCTGTTTGCCTTTAGCGCGTGGCGTAACGTGCAGACAAAACCACCTTTCTCTCGCAAGATACGCTAAGCTTATGTATAATTATTATATAGGAATCATTGCGGCAATGTCTACCCCATGTGTGCGCTTTGAAACATGATTATGTTAGCAAATTTGATATTTTTGTCATTTCAGAACCATCTTGTTTAACGAGTTAGAGTGTTGAGTACTTAAACGCAAAATGCACTTTATCTCTTTGACCCCCAACTTGTGTGTCACGGCCACCGCACTTACTAAATCTATATTGTATTAAGATTTCAATGTTATTTGTTAATTAGGGATTATATCAAAAGTGTACAATTTTAAGGGTAAAGAGAAGTAAGTACCTACTGTTAAATTTTAAGGCTTTGATTCAGTTCAAAATTAACAGTTTCGTGGAAAGCTTTTGATGTTATCCATTGCTTGGTTTTACATGATGATATGTTATTAAAATTAAGCTCGGATGTAGAGTGAATTAATATTTGAGTTCCGAAAATATATGGTTAAGGGGAATAAAATTATTAATGTATCTTCATTACTTTCCAATTCAGGATTATCAGTGCAAACCCTACAAAAGTAAAAAAAAGGATACATTCGTTTCGTTATACTTCGGTTGCATTTCTACCGTAAAATGTGTATGTCAATTGCAAATTTCTCAAAAATACATTATCAACTTTCTGAGAATGGCTTGAGTAATATACGCTGCGATTGCAAATATTGCAATGTGTGACGAGTCATTGCAGTTTTACACTTTTCCTTATACAAATTAAGTCACGCACTCGCGCCTCACTTGAATCTGTGTATGCTTCTATGGACTGGGATTTTCATTCATAATTCACTACAAATCAAGATATAGGCAACTGCAAAGTTACTGCATTAACGAATAAGTTTAAAAGACATTTTATATCCTGTATCCAGCCATCACTGGTTTGTTTAAAGAGCTGCCGAATATTTAAGACATTTGTCTCAATGGATCCAGACCACTTATTCCGACATTGATTACTTTGGACTGTAAATACGCGTAAACACAAATCTGCTGTAGCTACCTTAGTACTTACTTATTATAATACTCGAGTGTAGCTGAATTATTTTAGTGGCGTCTGGATTCTGTTTAAAAAAAATCCGCTTTTTAGATCGGATCCGTTTTAAAAATCGATATTATTAATAAATATGGTTTGGTCATTTGAATGAATTTCAAGCTAGACGGGTTCATCAGACTGACTCAAACTGATATCGAGCGATTCAAGATAATACTCATAACTTCAATTCTTGGTTAGCGCACTTCCGGATATTTAAGAAATTTGTAAGTTGTAAGGTCTTTGCTTATTTCAAAGCTATGTGATGATGCGTATGCATTATAATAACCGTCCAATTCTCCACTTGAAAGATGTTACAATTCACCCAAATGTCTTGGCTGAATTTTCATTCAATAAAATAAATACATTGAGAGTGTTGTTAAAAGAGTTCAGCTTATATACCACGGAATTACAATGGGAAATACCTAAATAATATTTCTGGCGACAATTACTTATAAGATTTAACAGAACCAATATGAATAGATATAACTACATATAAAAGCGTTCTGCGAAATGTTTGTTCTAATATTAGGACATGGTTTCTCGTAATTTATTTCTCCCCGAGGGAAGAAAATGTGGCAAACAAGCATTTCTGCGAACCTCACTTTCTGGAAGTGAGCCTTCGTTACTAGATATTGATCGCATTACGACATATAAGTATACGTGTATCAGTCATGATGTTATATTATTTTTAATAACCTAAGTGGTAGGTCTGTCATCTAGAAACAATGCCCTTTGTTCTTATCTTATTTTTATTGCGAAATGTTTTCATTTGCATTCGCGCTCTGAAAAACGTTTCTCTTTGCCCGTGCAAAAGAGCTTTTTACGATGGATCCCGAATTCCACGAAAAACAATCTGTGAAGGTAGCATTTCTTATAACTTGTCAATGTAATTTTCTTTCAAGTCTCTGGAATGGTTTTAAACGGTAAGGGACCTACTCAAAAGTGGAACCTTTAGATTTATGAAAGCTTGCTATCTGTAAAAGCGACATAAATGCATTGGTAAAGGTGCAAACGACCAATTGGCTGTGTTTGGTTCCGTATGGTAGAAGTTGATCTCTTGATAGGTCCCCGTCCAATCATTCGTCGCCAGCCGTTATAGTTAACACTGACTGAGTCAGCACCGGATATTACAATTATATTGCTTAAACTAAAACGTATGCTTACTTAATAAGGAAGTATTGATGTCAATACTCGAGCATATGGTTTTTAAAGGGGAATGCAAAATCTCTTGCTTGTCTATCGTACAAAAGGAATATGCATCAATATTTAAACATTTTGGTACTAACTTAGGACTCACTAAATTGCTGATTGATATAGATAAAGGTTTATCTCGTATCCCCTATTCAACACTAAACAAAAACGCTAAAATACCGTTGTGAATTGAAACATGAACAAAGAAGTGAGTTTAAACGACAGGACGAAACAAACAATAACAATCTATCACTATTTAGTGTAATAAACCGGGGTTGTCCCGCACACCGAAGGTTACACCATGACTCCATGAGCCGAGGTAATTACTCAAGAGCCACAATACGCGTTCACCGTTACCGCCCACTCCTCCCCTTATGGGTATCGAGGGTATCATCCGAACTAGAACGGTCTCGGATTTCTGTACAGTTAAGTTTCCATACAATAACACCTACGCTGCAGCGTCCGATTTCCGTGCGCCTGAAATGTTTATGACCGGTTGTAACGAAACCGGCACCTTAATAATAATGATGTCAAAGTATGATCCTTTAAATGCTAATCGCCCCATATGGTCTGCGCCGTTCGATTTTACATAAGTTGGACTTGTATTTGTTGCACAGTTACATTAGAAATGTATGAAATTGATACGTCTCACGTGCGGTTAGATACGGATGCAATCTGGTTTAGATCTTTCCTCCTCCTCCTAATCGAATGCGTATGCGAACCCAGTGCGTCGTTAGTCGTTACCTTTAATATCTAACATATTGATTCTTTAAATGACTACTTTCTTTAAACATTGTATTAAAAAGGTAACGGATCTTTAATCTTTTGTGTGAAAACCATTTGATCTCGAAATGGCGGTCATTGTCCCTTACACCAAGATCCAAATAAGCAGTAATTTTAACCAGAAAGCCCAACGTGGAGTGTTTCAAGTACAAGCATTGATTATTTGAAGAGCTTTTTGCGTTTAGCGACCGTTCAAATAGTAAAGTCTTTGACCGGCGAGTTCCTGTTCAAAAAAATGCGATAACTTGACCAGAGTTCATTACACTCATTTAAAGGAATTGTTGCCGCTGTGGTTTTAATAAGCCAGGCGTGCCTTGATAGACATCTGTCTTTGTAGTTAACATGGTTCAATTTGCGAAAGTTTTTTATGCGATTTTTGTACATTGCAAGAATACTGATCGACAGTAACTTATTCCAATGTACGTGCATATGTAAACATTTTGACCTTAAAATAACAGGTTAATATCGTATTTGACAAAAGGCTTAAAATATGAATGAAATGAAAAGTTGTGTAAATGTTTATTACGAAGTAAAGATATTTAGCCTTTTTCAAATTTTATTACTTAATGCAATATGAACTAATTAATGGCAATTACAACAAACACTTGGTTCAGTTGGAGCGTATCGGTAACAATTGATTCGATCCAATTCGTACAGTGACCGAATACTGGTCAACCATTGCATCCACAGTATCGCCCGGCGCAGTAGAGAGTCAAGTAGAGTCTAAGTTGTTGGGTTCTTGGAGGACGCCCTAGTAAGATCTCATAATAAGTTTGGTACATAGCATTACTACATATTTACATAGCTAGCGAAAGAGAACATTACATGCAAAGTTTATCTGAATGTGGAACATGATCCTAACTGTCTTGGCTCACTTTTTTCGCAGATGAAGTAGCAATCGCTCCACCCATTGTAGTGACACATCTAGGGGTAAGAGCCATCCGCTCCGGTTCGGCTCCGGCTCAAATCCGGTGATGAGATTACTCTAAGCCATCATCGTATGTCAGTTAGGAAAAAATAGTAACAGAACTCGCTAAATCATTGTCGTGGTTACGGTATCCGTCCGGTAAATTTGAAAAAGAAATGCTAGAAGACGAGTTGCCAGGAATTTATCCGAACTAACTTGAAAGTTTAATTCATAAACAGTTAATTTGTGGAAATGTTCCTCACTGTCCTCCGCCCAGCGGGCCTCAGCCGCTCGCGTTGCACCGCGATCGCAACACGCAAACAAAGGGTAATTAATTTTGAAACATATTAATTTGTGGGTTATTTGATTGCTGACGCAATTACCTGTCGAAGATTTAATCTATACACAGTTTATTAGCGTGATAACGAATTCATTCCACTAACGGAGCTGAATCGTTGTAATCAAGCATGTGTTTAATCAATTTTTACCTACTTTCTGAAGTTTAAGTACTAGATAGGAACGTAAGAGTTTCAAGGCATAACAAATAACATATTGAATATCTTGTGTAGTACGATTTTAGACTTTCGCGTTCCATTACACTAAATATTTGTCTTTATGGGTCTACACGCGTTACTAGGAGTAGCAAATTACATAGGTAGCTACTTACTGCCCGACGTTTCGACTGGGTTACACCAATCGTGGTCGCGAGCGAACTGGCGCTGCCCGTCTTCGTCTGCCATTGCGGTTGTGAATATCTTGATCCACCCCCGAACCAGCACTAATGTCATTAGTACAGCTACCCACATTAGTCCGACACACAACACTCACTGCATCCGGGTTGATTTTAGACGTAACATTCCGCGGTATGCACTTATTAATCACTGGATTCCATGCCGACGATAATTTAACTCCATCTTCCCTATTGAAATTCTTGTGGTTCTTTATTTCAATAGCTTATCGCACCGTTCTTGTATGATAGTGACGATCTGTGAAGAGGACCTTCGGGTCATATAGCTCCGTCCAGTGATTAGTACCCATGTCTAATAGGTGCTCAGCCACCGCGGACTTGTTCGTTTGTCGATTTTTAACAGCTGCAATATGTTCTTTCACCCTCACGGCTATAGCCCGTTTGGTTTGTCCAATATAAGAACTACCACAACTGCAATCGATTTTATATACACCCGGAGACTGGAAGGGAATTATGTCTTTCGGTGTCCGCAAACGCCATAACATACATAACATACATAACGCCAGTGTTCGTCTGCTCAAACAGCTTATTCGTAACAGCCACTACGAATTAAATTGTGTACAGAGTGAGTTGTTAAAGCTACATTTGGAATGCAGTGTGGTGTTTAATAGTGAAGATTTCGATAAAATTGATCAGATAACGTTTGCACAAGCCTCCCGTACGCTTGAGTTGAGTGAGGCGACGCATAACCGTAAGTATGATCGGTTGTGTACCCGGCAATTGCGTTTTTATAATTCGTCGTCGCGGGTACCCACGGATGGTGCGACGGAGGTACGTTCGGATGCATATTCTCGGCGTACGGTTATCAATTTATCGAATGAAGTGCTAGATGAACCCACAATAAATGTATTGGCGAAAGGGATTAATTTTGCATTGACGCCGCAACGAATACCGTATGAAAACATAGTGTGTAGCTTAGAACAAACAATAGCGCGGAATAAAATTCCACCCACAGATGCCGAAATATTGCGACAGGATGCGGCGGTTATCTTACGCAAATCTAAGTTACCACGAAGTAATATCACTACCGAAGAACGTGTAGCCTTAAAAACACTTCGCAGTAATGAGAATGTTTTAGTACTGAGGGCCGATAAAGGAAATGCCACGGTAGTGATGAATACCGAAGACTATGTTTCTAAGATGAGGTGTTTGTTGTCCGATACGAATGTATATAAGCAGGTGTCATATAATCCTACCGCCAGAGTGACAAGACGGATCCGGACCTTAATTTACCAGCACAAAGATATTTTCACAGAAGACGAGTTCAATAACTTGCACAGGCCTAAACCTACTCAACCGCCTAAACTATATGGCTTGCCTAAGATACACAAATGTAATGTTCCGTTAAGACCGATTGTAAGCCAGATCGACTCGCCGACCTATGACCTGGCGAAACATATAGCTGGAGTGTTGCAGCCATTAGTTGGGGTACACCGTCTTTTGTGAAAGATTCTTATCATTTTCGGGACATTATAAAGAACATCAGGCTAGAACCCGGAGACATAATGGTTAGTTTCGATGTCGAATCGCTTTTTACTAATGTCCCGTTAAAGGAGTGCCTTGAGGTCATTAAATGTAAACTGGAAGACCATGAGTTGCCTAAAGAGTACATTGTTCTGATCCAAAATTGTTTAGACGGAAATTACCTTTTATTCAGGGAGCAGTACTACCTTCAGATCGACGGAGTGGCAATGGGGAGCCGTCTAGCGCCGGTTATTGCAAACATCTGGATGGAGCATTTTGAAAACCAGGCATTACGCAATGGACCTTGTACTGTGAAACTGTGGAAGAGGTACGTTGATGATGTATTTTGCATCATCAGCGGTAGTCAACTGGAGATCGAACAATATTTGTCGCATTTGAACTCGTTACACTCAAAAAATAAGGTTTACATTTGAACTGGAGAAGGATAGATCCTTGGCCTTCTTAGATATTAAAATTTGTGCGAAACAGGATGGGACCCTGGCTCACTCTGTATACAGGAAACCCACACACACTGACAGGTATTTGCATGCCTCTTCACACCACCACCCCAGACATCTTCAATCTGTTGTGTCGTCGTTAATGAATAGAGCGTATGAACTATGTGACCCTGAGCATATACAGGCAGAGCTCGTGCATGTTCAGGAGGTGCTGAAACGCAACGGATATGGGACGCCGGGGTGGACTAGAAGGCAAAATACAAAGGAGGGGAACCCGGGGTTAATCGGCAATCAGCATTTTTGCCTTACATAAGAGGTATAACGGATAAGATTGGAACAGTTCTGAAACAATACTCCATTAAGACTGTATATACTCCGTTATATAAAATGTGTAAAATGTTGTGGACAGCGAAAGACAGAATTCCCTTCCAATCTCCGGGTGTATATAAAATCGATTGCAGTTGTGGTAGTTCTTATATTGGACAAACCAAACGGGCTATAGCCGTGAGGGTGAAAGAACATATTGCAGCTGTTAAAAATCGACAAACGAACAAGTCCGCGGTGGCTGAGCACCTATTAGACATGGGTACTAATCACTGGATGGAGCTACATGACCCGAAGGTCCTCTCCACAGATCGTCACTATCATACAAGAATGGTGCGAGAAGCTATTGAAATAAAGAAGCACAAGAATTTCAATAGGGAAGATGGATTTAAATTATCGTCGGCATGGAATCCAGTGATTAATAAGTGCATACCGCGGAATGTTACGTCTAAAATCAACCCGGATGCAGTGAGTGTTGTGTGTCGGACTAATGTGGGTAGCTGTACTGATGACATTAGTGCTGGTTCGGGGATGGATCAAGATATTCACAACCGCAATGGCAGACGAAGACGGGCAGCGCCAGTTCACTCGCGACCACGATTGGTGTAACCCAGTCGAAACGTCGGGCAGTAAGTAGCTATGTAATTTGCTACTCCTATTAACGCGTGTAGACCCATAAAGACAAATATCTCGTGTAGTGTTGTTAAGTGTTGCGCTAAAAGATAGCAATAAAAAAAAACGAATCCTTCGAATTTTAATTTTTTTTTTCTGACGTATGTCCCTCCTATGGATAATATACGCCATTTGATTTAGATTGTAATTGTCTTAAAGAGACTAATGAGTAATTTATTTTCAACTTAAACTGCTAAAATAACAATTATCAAATTTGAAATAAAACTTATTTTACGAATTAAACTCGCATGTATTGTTATTCTAAACATAATTATTATTTAGAGACCCGACGTTTGTCGACCGTGACATGACGTGAACATGAGTTAAATCTGTAAAATAAGTTTTATTTCAAAATCCTTCAGATTAGAAAAGATTTAAGAGTGTTGAATACCACTCCACGGTTTTCCTCTGCGGTTTTCTCTTTGTTAGACTAACGCATGCAAACTCAGGTCACCCCTATTCTGTCTAACTACACTTTTCCTTTTACAAAAAGTATTTTTTCTCGGCCGAAACGAGAGTATACAAATTTTACCAGCAATTTCTCAATACACAATACGAATTCTTGCGAAAACGAATTCGTCATAAACCGGTATACTAAATCGAAAAGCCTTTGTTAAAAACAGTTAGTGGCTCAGTAAAAATACATCTTTTATGTAAGATTATTGCCATGACTTCGGCCGTCAATAAATTAAGTTCGTATGAGTAATGCGTCATGCTTGACCCACTATTGGGACACGGGCTGCCCTTTGCTCACGAGTATACTCACTTAACGGTCCACCGCCACACTCGACTAAGTTGAACTGCATAATTAATTAAAACCCCTTTTCATTGGCCTTCAAGGCGAGCCTTGCATCGCGCGACATTTCTTTTTATAGACCAAGGATGCATTAAGTCGGTAACTAATATGTTTGAGCCATTATTTACTCGTATTTTCTTATGAAAATAACATATATTGCTGACGAGTTACTATTTAAAAATACAAGATTGACCACAATGTTGCACAAGAAATAATTGAAATGATTACATAAAGCCGGTGTCTGGAGCAATCTTGGTGTAGGCGGCTGCAACTAAGAGGTTGTCACAAGTTGTTAGGGAGGCTCAATAATAATAACTATGCTATTATGAGTTAAGTAAAAGCTTTTTTTGTTAAAACGACTAGTTATCTGGACTGTACACTGATCTAAATAAAGCCATTGGATATCTTTCTTAAAAAGTGCCTTAAGATACTTTTAGAAATGGTTCCTTTATTATATTACGGGTATCAGAAGACAACCTTGCCACTACATTTACGTATAACATACGAAAGCTGTGAAAAAGGAGCGGTATATAATGTTTTTCTTTCGTAACATACTATTATAATGGCTTATAGTATCCTTGTCATCATTACCTTAATTGCGGGGTAGCGGATAACTGTCACCTAAAATACAAAATGAATAGTGTACTTTTGCATGAGTCACATCTGACTGGCTGCAAACTCGTCTCGTAGGTACTAAACGTTTCTGTTTTGTTTTCAGGGCGAGTCGCTCGAGTGCCCGCTATGCCTGTCGGCGGTGGGCCCGGCGGCGGTGGTGCGGCTGGCCGGCTGCCTGCACCGCTGCTGCGAGCCGTGCCTGCGCCAGTACCTCGCGATAGAGATCTTCGAAGCGCGTGTGCCGGTCAACTGCCCCGTCTGCCACGAGACTATGCATCCTTCAGGTACGTGACGTCATCCTCTGCCTAACCGAAACCTTGAGTCTCTGCAATAACTTGTATTTGCCAAGAGAGTACACAAACAGCTCCATCAGTAAATTAGTTAAGATCCTCCGTATAAGTCGGAAAACACGTTATGCCGTTGGTTCTTTGCTGTACTGTGTCCGAACTCTCTCTGGTAACGTAAGAATGCCGTCTTACCAATGAAACTCATAAATGGGTTAGGAGTAACCATATTAATATTGTTATGTAACGTATCAGCTGTGCGCTGATGTTGCGATTGCGAAAGCCTCCAACAATTTAGCCTCACCTGCTTTAGCGTAATAAATATTACAAGTTTTCGGCCAATTGCACTCGGTAATTGCGTGTGAAATTAATTGGATGATGACGTAATGTAGTGTCATACAGCTGGTTCAATATAGAACCGGAAAATACCTGCATAATCTGTAACAAAGTCATGCCTAATCCCAATTGTGGCTATGTATATTTGCAAGTAATAATGACTGCGTTTAAACTGTGTTCCGGTCTAAACAGTGAAATATGATTTGCTTTTATGTAACTGGATGCTGCGACAGAATCTATCTACGCTAGGTATTTGATTTAGCTTGAAGAGTTATATGTTGGTAACGAATACATTTGATATCTACTGGACTGTTATAAAAAATCCTGCTAGGGTTCTACATTATGATAGAACATAATTTAAGAATTACAATAATCTCCTCAGTGCCTGCTAGATGTTTTACTTTTGCACTACTCAACTTCTTACCCAAAATGTCCATGCGGAAGCGAGGCGCGAGTACTTAAAATTAACAAGAGTTAACCTGAAATTGTCGAAGTCGTACACACTCATAGTGGCCGTAGTTCACACCCCGCGCCCTGTCCCTTTGTCTGAGCTCGGTCACAGTACAGTGGGCTGCGTAGTGAAGCGCGTAGTGTCGGCCGCCGATGACTGTTCCTGTCGTTGAACCACTATGACAAATCTTTTGATATCATTTAGGTACTCTGTCCTTCATGAGCATTTAATGTAAATTTAAAAAAAATAAAAGAGACATTTCCCAACTTGTGTGTCCAGAGATTCGAACCCACAACCTCGAGGCAATCGCGGTCTTGCGGTTACAAACATCAAATAAAATGATCATGATCTCATTAAGGCGAGTTAGATCCACTTCAAGATTTTAGCAAAAGTTATCGAGTGCATTTCGTGTCCTTTAATATGGCACAACCATAGTTGTTTTGTTTTGATATTACGATTTCGACACCTACAACAAAACAGATTGCACTACACACGTTCACCGGATACCTATTTGGCATTGTCAGTTTCCTAGTGCCAATATCAGTTGCTACGTGCGATCTCAGCCCCTTTTTCCGTCTTGGCAACGTCGGACGGCGCCCCGCCCACCGCGATATAATCGGCATTAATGCGCGTATTAAACATTTGTTACACTCGATTTTCCGAGAATGCGCTTGAGAATAATAGACACAATAACATACCAAATGGTAGCTTATCTTTCTTTGGAATGTCGGGGAATCTCACGCCGCATTCTAGACTATGCCCGTTCCATATACGCGCGGGAAATCGAAGTGCGTTCTTTTATTTCAATGACCAAATTTAACTTTATTTTCTCTCAGTGTTTTCTAATAGGTATTTGTTATTTGTTGATAAGTGATTTTCAATTCATGTTTAAACATGAAAATAGTATATTAGTAAAGTAAAGTGTGTTTGTTAAACGATATAAGCTAAGTACTCGATCGGTTTTTGAAGGCCGGCCAAAGTAACTTGTCGTTTAATCTTTGAAGTCCTTTGTATCTTTCGATAAATAGGTATATATAATGATGATTTTGGTATTGTTCATATCCTTTTATATCTCCGTGATTAATTCAAATCAATTCTCTGATAATGCATCAAATCATAATTATACATTTTGCTGAGTCACGGACTTAATAACTGTTTATTTTTCTTTCATTATCGCTCATTTAGGTACAAAGTAATTTCTAGAGTATGGTCAGCGTGCGTGACTCAGCTGTCCATTCATGTTAGCCATTCACTACGACAGTTCATAGAAATTGTGTAAATTTAATTGTATGATGATGTGAGTGATACGGGCACAGCGGTCATAATACCGGACATAATCGATTGCATTGTTGCCTCTTATGTGATAAACAAAATCAATGTAACAAATGTAAATCGCTTAACGTGTTGTACGTTATTTATTATTACGTATCGTGTGAACTTGTTGTTTGAATGTTCTTCACGATTGCTTAGAAATATGGCACATTAAGTAGTTTAATAGCAAACATACATAAAACTAATTTGTATTTTTTTAAATACACACTCTTTCACATTAACGTATCGACAAAGCCCAACTTTTACTATTGGCCCAATCTTTGTTAGCTGAATCATCCACCCTCGTTAAAAATCTTTCTATTCTCATACCTTTTGAGGTTTGGTTATTTATTCATCCGCGACTAAATAAATTTTCTACGGACGACAATAATTGCACGATTATTTGTTTTCATTTTCCCATTGTCTCTGCAGTTTTATATGGTTAAAGCATCTCTAATCTGTGCTAAAACAGTCGTACATTTCCATTCATCGCTAATGGACTAGAACCAACGAGGAATTGTCACGTAGACCTATTATTAGGTATCGCTCGCTACTATTTAAACTGTATGGACAATGAAAACTGATCAATAAAATGTATACTACATTTTTATTTTCGCATTACGTTTATTAGACAGGTTTAATGTATTGGTGAATTTATCGTGAACGTGTGGTAACTGGTAGCACTTTTTGTTTTAGATAGTTTTTACTTTGTTATGATCATATTTAATCAACAACGTGTAGCCATTATGACTACGTGTGTAAATGTTGTTCATCTCTGTTACTTTGTGAGTTGCTTGCAAATGATTTTCCAACACCTAGACACATTTAAAAGGAGAGTTAGTATGCAAATAGCTATTTGATGTTTGGTACTGCACATCATAGTACTTATGATCGGTTTTCATTTTTGTCGCGTGCGATGAAGCCGAGACCAGACGGGTCGATGCGCGCCCAGACGGAAACTTCTACAAAATGTCCAATTGCCTCCCCTCGGAATCGTAAATTTAAGTGCCCTTTCGTGAGCTATCAAACTGAAAATCTTCTGGCGTTACTTTTTACTGGAAGGTGTGATATGTTCCCCTCTCGCAAGGTGGATTCGTACAATCTTGTAACATATTGAAAGGGATATTTTTAAATTCATGCCGCATTTTAGACTAAGCCCGTTTTATCTACGAACAGGAAAATCTAACACGCTTGGCGTGAGAACACGTGCGTTTTTTATTTCACTCACCATAGATTTGTTTCCTGAAAAATAAAGGCAGCCAAAAATTCCATTGCGTCGGAATATTGAATTAAAAAAAACCCTAGCAGTAAGATTAGGGAGGGTAAACCAAACTTCAAAATTAAATCGTAAAATAATTCATAGTCAATCTCTTTCCTTAAACCATTCATGGATTAAAATTCCCTCTACTGAGCTTCAGTGCATTTTGTCGAAGTTAGGTAGGTTATAAATTCTTCCTTATATTTTCAGAGACCAATTTACCTTAATATTATCATATAAAATTTACCAGTTCGGTCAACAACATCACCTGACGCAATTACTGTATCGATTGAAGTAAGCATTTTAAACAGTTCCCCACTTTCTTTGTCAAGTGCATCAATAAACAAGAGCCTTGCAAATTGCAATTTAAAAATTCCACAGCGCACAGGTGTAGCGGCGGCGCAATGTCCCACAGTCCACTCAAAGGCCACGGCCAGGCTGATATTAGCGCCAATCGATATGTTTATTTTCAGACGTACATCGAATTGTGGACAATCCTGTGCTTTACGAGAAGTACGAGGAGTTCTCCGTGCGGCGCGCGCTGGCCGCCGACCCGGACACGCGGTGGTGCCCCGCGCCCGACTGCAGGTTTGTGACCGGGACATGGTTCTTTTTTTTAAATAAATATTACACAACTTACACATACATTGATCTGTTTCTGTGGTAAGTAGATTAAGTCACAGATATCAGAATCAACAGCGGATACACAAATATACTTATTAACACCCAGACACGGAACAAACACCGATGTTCGTCACACAAATATTTGTCCCGGGTGGGAATCGAACCTTGGTGGGGACGAATCTTAGAACCGTAGGTAGTAAACCTGGGTCCCTAACCACAGTTCCACCGAGCCAGTCAAAATGTTCTGAACCTAGGCGGGGAATCGAACCCGGAAACATTGTCACCTACAATCTGCAAAAGAGAAAGTAAACGAACAAAATGTATTACCTACTTTAAAAGTTAACTTCAGCATTAAATCGCGACAATGCGGATCGCGTGGCCGGACACTGGGCTGACCTCGTGTGATTCTTGCCATCGACACGCAAAGAAACATTAAAAAGAAATGTTTTCTTTCTGTTCATCAATATTTTTATTGACATACAATAACAAAACTTACTATAATAATAACAAAGGTTGGAAATATATAAAAACATGCTCAATTAAATATTATCCAGACTCTAATTAGTTTCCAAGTCTAATATTTTCTTATGTCTTTGAAAAAAAATGAGAAATGTTTGTTTATTTATAACAAGTAGACTGACAGATTAAGAGTCACATAAAATAATGGTAAACGAGCACGAGACAATAAGCTATATCAAGTGTAGAAAACATGCATAGGTATTGTTTCACTATGCTAACATTACTTCTAATAAGGTTACTTAAGAATATTCAATCAGCCTTAGCTCTATAGTCAACCTACGATAGATTGTATTGGACATACCAATAAAGCAGGGTATGTATTTTTTTTGTTGGTTTTATACATAATCTTTAGCATTTCATTATTCATATGCTTTAGAACATAGGCCTCTTCGATAGAACGCCATGCAACTCAGTTCTGCGCTTGTGCCGCCAGATTAATCCAGATACCTCACGGTCCTTTAAATCTCCTGCTCATCGGATGTGAAGCCGTCTTCGATTCTTTTACGTTTACCGAACTTGGGCCACTGTAAGGACCTTACGGATCGATATACACGGACAGCTTGAAGCTGTGACTGCATAGTGATCTACAGTTTCTTATGTACACACACACACACACATATACATAACGTGACTGTTCAACAGAATTCTTCGACTGGCTGGCGGTTCCAAGAGTCATGGGTTCGATTCCCACTCGTGGCAAATATTTGTGTGATGTGGTGTTTGTTTCGTGTCTGGGTGTAATATGTATTTATAAATATATATGTACGTATATCAGTTTCTGACGCCCAGTACAAGCTCTGCTTAGTTTGGGGTCAGATGACCGTGTTTGGTGGGTCGAAGTCCACAAATTAAGGTTCAAATTATGATGGCAATAAGGTTACCAGTGCCTTATAAAATGTTAAGGCTGGTTTTAGTATAATACTGACTGACCGTCGTTGCCGACCATTATATTTATTATATTATATTTTGTATGGAGCGGATCACATACGCGCAGATTAGTTTCGCAGCGATAGTCAGTGCCACACAAAATACCAACCTTACACGTTCTTTGAAGTAACATATGGGTCTGTACGGAGCAATCCGAACCGATGGTCAGTACCGCACTAAAACTGATCCGGACCGACCCCGACTACTCGATCGCTGTGTTAAAGTATCGTGTTGTGTAGGGGTGAGTGCCATCCGCTTCCCCGCAAGTCCGGTGATGATGACAAGGCTACTCCAAGCCACCATCGTAAGTCAGTTAGGAAAAAAATAATAAAAGTATCGTGTTGTTGTGTTATTCCAGCTTCGCGGTAGTGGCGACGGGGTGCGCGTCGTGCCCCAAGCTGACGTGCCTGGCGCCGGGCTGCGGCGCGTCGTTCTGCTACCACTGCAAGGCGGCCTGGCACCCCACGCAGACCTGCGACGCCGCGCGCCGCTCGCGCCAGCCGCCGCCGCGCCAGCCGCAGCCCGACCACACCGACCTCGACCACGGTACGACCACAACGCTGTACTGAGGGCCTACCATGAGTTGGCTATCGAAAACTTACGTACGTTAAAAACCTATCGAGTTGTTTTTTCATACGGCCGATTTTAGTTCTTCGCGTTACCACCAGCGGCGCTGTATAAGTTTTTCATAGACATATTTACGTAGGCGACTTATGGTAGCCCTACTGACCCACATACGACGCTCGCCTGAGTAGTTTAGGTTGATGCATAGTCAAATGATTAGTCGTTCATCATTCGGACCTCATATTACATCTGGTGCTATGAATTACGGGACTACATGCGATGAAACAGTAGACACAAAAGTTACGTTGTTGCCGCCCGACGTTTCCACTAGATTACATCAATCATGGTCGCGGGCGAACCTACTATTACATCTGTCTAAATTAATTGTGTATTTATTTTTTGCACCACAATATATCAATTTTAAGAACTTGGCATCTATAATCTTTGCACACAGAATCCTAATTAGTGAAGCATATTGAACCTGCCCGTCCAAAAGACTATTTGATTATATTTTAGACCCCCTAAAAAGACAATGTCTGTCTGACTGAACACTGCAAGGCGATCTGTCCAATTAAGCGAAATAGAGTTTGAAAGGGCGGACGTATTTGATAGACGTGCGACATCGATAATTAAAATAAGGCACCAGAAATTACACGTTAAGGAAGTGTATTCATAAAGTTATTTCTGTGCGTGAACAGTTCTTTTTCGTATTCCGTAAGGATACCTAATATGGTATTGGACATCGACATCGACTCGACTGTTGATCGAAAAACTACGTTTTCGTTTTACTGAACATATTTCGTATTTACTCTGTTCAGTTCGTAGCTTCTAGAATAAGATAATATTTATTCTATACCCGTATTACATCAAAATTCAACAAGTGAACCTATGTTGTCTGTGTAAAAACTACTTGAAATTCAAATTATCATGTAGGCATAGTATGTAGTTACTACCATTATAATGAATTTGCATTAAACATCGTGTATTAAATTGTATTTTTCGCAATCCATTTATACAATGGTTACATAAATTCTACGGAAATATCCGTACTTTTTGCTTTGACGTAAATTGTTAATTTACGTCAAAGCAAGAACTAGAAGATTTTTTGTCTTAAGCGTATTTAATATTTATGATTGATTTCTTTTGATGCTCATATAAACGCCATGTTTTTTTTATATACAGAGGGATTTAAGCCTATAGTGCATAGGTTTGGAGACCTTTGCCCAGCAGTGGCATGATACAGATTCATTAAATAATGCCTATGTAAGCTGGGTTAATAAATGTGTTTTTCTGTGGCGGCCCGAAAAAATCTGAGCGGCGTTATCACTCATCCTTACTAATATTATAAATGCGAAAGTAATGTCTGTCTAAACGTAAAGAGGGCGGCCTCCCACCAGATGGGCAACTGATATACAGAAAGCCGCGGGAGGTCTCTGGATGAGACTGGCGCAGGACCGGAATTCATGGCGTTCTACGGAGGAGGCCTATACCCTGCAGTGGGATATAATAAAAGGCTGATGATGATGATGATGATGAATGTCTGTCTATCTGTCTGTCTTTTACGCCTTCACGCTTAGAGTACTAAACCGATTTAAATGAAATTTGGTACAGATATAGTCAAGAGCCTTAGAAAGGACATAGGCTTTTTAACCCACTGCGCTTTAAAGAAGTATTTTTTTACAGTTCGGTTCACGAAAGATGACCAATGCGCAGAAAGCGATTTTTAGGTCCCTGTTGAGGTGCGGGGAGAGGGGCGGGCGGAATGCGTCAAGACTGGAGCGACGCTATTGGTGCGTGCGCGCCGCGTGATGGACTGCAGCAGGCCGCTCAATCGCTATTCGTCAATTGCGGCATCGACACGCTGTCAGCGCAGTCAAGTGCAATTGAAAAGAAAAGTGTTTTGCTTTAAGATATTTGTTTCATATTTTTTGTTACATGTTAAGTTATCGTTGTTTTGTTAAGTTATCGTTGTTTTTGTTAAAGTTAATAAGTTAAATAAGTGTACCTACAATAATTACGAATATATTAAGTATATTATAAGTTTAGACAATTAATTATACTATTTCAATTACAATAAAATATTTTTTTGTATTAAGTATTTTCTTCATGAATGCACACATGCGCATCGGCCGCCATTTGTGGTCAACTTCCATGAACCGACCTGTACCCGTTAAACATATCTACACGGACGAAGTCACGGGCGGAAAGCTAGAAACACATAATCACACGTGTGTTGTTTGCTCAGGTGAGGTGAAGCCATGCCCGCGCTGCTCGGTGCTCATCGTGAAGGTGGAGGACGGCTCCTGCAACCACATGGTGTGCTGCGTGTGCGGCGCCGAGTTCTGCTGGCTCTGCATGAAGGAAGTCTCCGACCTGCATTACCTCAGGTCAGTTAGATTTATTACGAAGGTCACCTGTTTACGAGATGCGAGCTTTATTTTCTATCATTAAGTATACTTCACACAATGGATATATTTGTATAGGCCGAGTTCATGTTATGACCTGTATGCGTCGTCTCATCGCTATACCTCTATGCCAAAATCTACTTTCTCGTTTCAATTTAAGTATTTTTTCCTACCGACCTGAGTCGTTTTCGAAACACGAGTTGGCAATACTGGCAGTTAATTGTTTCGTTCATCGTCTCGATCGTCGGTATAAATCCTAACTAATCTAGTCGGCGTCGTTCGCAGTCCGAGCGGGTGCACGTTCTGGGGCAAGAAGCCGTGGTCGCGCAAGAAGAAGCTGCTGTGGCAGCTCGGCACGCTGGCGGGCGCGCCGCTCGGCATCGCGGTCGTGGCGGGCGTGGCGCTGCCCGCGCTGCTCGTGGGGCTCCCGCTGTGGGCCGGCCGCCGCGCGCACCGCCGCCTGCGCCGCGCGCCGCCCGCGCGCCGCCGCGCCGCCGTCGCCGCCGCCGTCGCCGCCGCGGTCAGTACCCTCCTCCCTCCTGCACCAGGGCTCGTGCCGCCGCTGTGGGCCTGCCGCCGCCCGCGCGCCGCCGCGCCGCCGTCGCCGCCGCCGTCGCCGCTGCGGTCAGTACCCTCCTGCACCAGGGCTCGTGCCGCCGCTGCGGGCCGGCCGCCGTACCTACCCAGGTCCACCAGGCCGTAGGCCTACGTCCACCAGGCTGCGGTGGCTGGTGGTGGCAGCTGCAGAAGTTCGCCCCACTAAGTCATTATCGGTCCATATACCTATGTCCCGGAGGGGCACGAGTCCCTAAACTAAAAGGCGATGCCCTCAGTCGACCCCGCCGGCCGAGTGCGGGTCGATACACTTTACACTACTTTATAATTTCATCGCGGTGCGGTGAAGGTTTTCATCGCGATATTTCGCGTCAAATAAACTTACATATGAATTTCAAATTAGAGAACACGGTACACACCTCTTAAAGTCCCACACCCTACTAAGCCGACTATGAAATCACAACAATCTTTTTCCTTCTGAGGCTTAGTCATGTGCTGGAAGAGTATTCCACGTATTGGGATTATACAACAAATAACAATGATGTATTATGTGCAACAGCTGGTGGTATCCCCGCTGGTGGCGGGTCTGGCGGTGGGCATCGGCGTGCCGATCCTGCTGTTCTACGTGTACGGCGTGGTGCCGGTGTCGCTGTGCCGCGCGGGCGGCTGCGGCGCGCGCGACGAGCCCGCCGACGCGCCGCCCGACGCCGACGCCGCCTCGCGCCGGCTCGAGCCCAGCATCGGTGAGCCTAACATCACTAACTTATCGAACACGTCCACGTTTTACCTTAACTTGTATATGCGGATTTAATTGAGGATAGCTGTTTCTTATCCTCAATCTAAAAAAGTTCAATATAAGGCGACAACGATAATAATAATCATTAATTTATCACCTAGATCGCCAACGTACCTTTACGTTAAGATGCATCCGTAAAATTAATATTAAGTAATTCAAATGTATAGTGTTCGCATAAAAAAAAAATTACAATATGTACATCGTGGTGTCCTCCGCAGGCGACGCGTCGCTGTCGGCGGGCTCGGCGGCGGCGGAGGCGCGCGCGCCGTCGCTGGCGGCGCTGGCCGGCTCGCTGGGCGGGCCCGAGTCGCACTCGCCCGCCGCGCAGCGCCTCGAGGTCACCGCCGACGTGGACAGCGCCAGCGCGGCCAGCTGGCCCGACGACCTGCCCTCCACGTCCGCGCGCTCGGCGCGCCTGCGCAGCCTGTTCCTGTACGGCGCCGCCGCGCCGCCCGACCCCGAGGCGCCCGGCGCGCCCGCCGCCCCCGGCCTGCCCGCCGTCCCCCCCGGCCTGCCCGCCGAGCTCACCGCCGAGCGCGAGACGCCCTCGTAACGCCGCGCCGCCCCCGCAGAGACCGCGTCGCCCGATCGCGGGTCTCCCTCGATCGCGGGGCGGTTGTGATACGAGCGTGATTTTACTTTCGTTTCTTCAGTTGAGAGGATAAGATTGACGGATCCGCGGAAGCGTCTACGATTATTAAACTATTACCGAACGAAGTCGTACTCTAACGAGATGTATGGAGCTTTAATTTTGATATCCGTAACTGACTAATTAGGTATAGGGCGGTCGAGCCGCGCGACGACGGACGAATCGTGAGTCGAGTAGGCGGGGCGACCCGCGGCGGCGGCGCCGACGGCCCCGCTGCGATAGATGCTTCGCGCTTACAGTGCAGTGTTACTCTATCCGATATTTGTGATACTTTGAATAATAATTACTATTAATGATCTAAATTATTTAATTTTTCACGTTTGTAGGCAAAAGTAATGTTAAGCGATAATTATTATGTTATGTGAATTATATAAAAATGTAAACTATGATTAAAATGTGATTAAATCTACTCGCTCTTTTATTCGGAACCCATATATTCTGTGACAATTCATTTCGATACCTGAAAGTCAGCAACGAAACACATTTTGTCTTCTTAACATTTTATTAAATCGATAATTGTAGGACTATGCAATTTAACTCACTCTATAATGATGTAATCAGTAGGCACTCGCGACCAAAACCTACTAAAATATTTCACATAAAATTAACTCAATAAAGTTTATACAAACATTGGGATACATAGATAGACATAAGATGAAATGACAAATTCATAAAGCATTAATAGGCAATTCATTTTTATATATAAATTGTATATTATACAACAATCAAACATAGTCCATTATAGTATTTTGAAATCAGTATATTGTGTTGAACATGGACACATACCTAATCTAAAGATTTCCCTAGGGACATTATTCTGTATAAATATAAACAAAGTAAAAAAAAACGTTGCCATTCCATAAGTGTGCGTTCGCCCAGCAAAATATCGCCTTTAAAAAAATAATGATGCAGATATTCTGTGCCTTATCCGTGTAATTGTGCCAAATTTTAAATTTGTGCGTCTAAAGGGTTCGTTGATATTTAAGATTAACTGATTCTGCTGCACGAACGTTCGTCCAGCAAATAATTTTTATTTTTTTTAGTCTAGCAGGATATAAAATATGCAAAAAGATAGCTTACATACGGCTGTAAATGTGCCGTAAAAAATGAAATTTGTGCCTCTGAAGATTTAAGAGATATTGCTTTTGGGCGAACGTGTTTGGCGAATGCTATATCGGAAACTGTTGACGCGCAGTGATGATTTTTTTATACGGATACGGTATATTTGTGCGTATTTGTGCCCAAATTTTCTCAAAACATGACTAGCATGGTTCAGGAGTTATGATTTTTTCCTACAAAATAAAAAAGGCCCTACCCCTTCTGAACGAACATGACCAAGGACTTCGCGTTAGTGCCAACAGGTACCTATTATATATTCCCACGATCCTATAAAGTTTCACTGGTCTACTTCATATCGTTGGCGAAAGTTATTAACGATATTGTCTTTTTTGAGGTTATCTTGATTCAAATTACTTAAAATAGGAAAACGCTAGTTTTCTGTGAGCTGGCTTATTACATTCGTAAACAATAATTAGTGCCTTATTTAAAGAATATGTATACAAAATCAGTTCAATATACCCATTAGATTAGACAAAACGATAAAAAATCATACATATGGTAGATTAACCGATCAAATTGAGTGAACATTAAAAGGCGGCCGCACGATACTTCAAGTTATCCTTCCTAATTTGATGGCGTTAATGAAATTAAAATACTACAGATACGTGCAGAATTGTTAAGTTGGAATATATTTTATGTTAGGGACACTAAATAAAATGTGTTTTTTTTTTCATTATAATTAAAACACTAATATGTAATGTGTTGTTATTAACAATATATATTGTCCGGCAAAAAAATATGTTTTGTAATAATACACTACAAATTATAGTGTAGGTAAGTATTATTAAATACACAAAAAAGCACGTGTTATTTAATGACACTATTACAAAATATGTTCCATCTTATCAATTAATCACGCATCTGTACTGTTTGAATATCTTTACAACGCCATCAAATTAGGAAGACTAGCTTGAAGTATCGTGTAAAAGTGGCCTTTTAATGTTCACTGAATTTGGTCGGTTAATCTACCAAAAATATGTCGTATGGTTTTTTATCGTTTTTGTCTAATCTAATGGGTATATTGAACTGATTTTTTGTATACGTATTCCTTAAATAAGGCACTAATAATTGTTTAAGAATGTAATAATAGCTCACAGAAAACTAGCGTTTTCCTATTCTAAGTAATTTGAATCAAGATAACCTCAAAAAAAGACAATATCGTTAATAACTCGCCAATGATATGAAGTAGACCGGTGAAACTTTATAGGATCGTGGGAATATATAATAGGTACCTGTTGGCAATTAACGCGAGGTCCTTGGTCATGTTCCGTTCAAGGGGTAGAGCCTTTTTTCATTTTGTAGGAAAAAATCATGACTCCTGAACCATGCTAGTCATGTTTTTGAAAATTTGGGCACAAATACGCACAAATATACCGTATCCGTATAAAAAAATCATCACTGCGCGTCCAACAGTTTCCGATTTATAGCATTCGCCAAAACGTTCGCCCAGCAAAAACTTAATATCTCTTAAATCTTCAGAGGCACAAATTTCATTTTTACGGCACATTTACAGCCGTATGTAAGCTATCTTTTTGCATATTTTATATCCTGCTAGACTAAAAAATAAAAATTATTTTGCTCGACGAACGTTCCAGCAGCAGAATCAGTTAATCTAAAATATCAACGAACCCTTTAGACGCAGAAATTTAAAATTTCGCACAATTACACGAGATAAGGCACAGAATATCTGCATCTTAATTTTTTTGAAAGTGGGTACTTTTTTGCTGGGGGAACGCACACATTCCATAAAACAGTCAAAATGCAGTTAATTTATATGCGCATGAATAAACTGAAAATATATATTGAATTCTTAAAATATATTAGCAGTATTACTATATTACCATTGTTAGGATACCAGTGATTCATAGGTAAATTATTGACATCACACTGGGAGACTTTGGAATGTCATGGATGCCTTTTTCTTAATAGAGATGCATTGATTCTGGTCTTGGTCAGTCATGATTATTTTACGAGTTATATGCGCATAGATTATTGAATACCACATTAATTCAAATCAATACTAGGAGAACATGGGTGCAAATTATAGTTCCAGCACCATTTAAAAAATATATTAAATGGTGCTGTTATAAAAACGTAAAGGACACAGTCATAGGAGTCATACTCCTAAATATAGGATTTACATGGCTGCATTTAGAAAATTGTTATTTATATGTACAACTTCGATAATATGTGAATGAGAGGCCCAAGCGCACTAAGCATATGAAAGTATTTAATGAACTAACATTCAGATTTCATTACCAATTGTAATTATAATAATTATGCCTATGTGAATGCAGATTATTATTAATGATGATGATCCGTTTATTATTTTTTTAACATAACCAGAAACCAGGACTATGTTGCTTAATGCTAAAACAGTGGAACTGACTATATGAATTGATTACTCTTCAAAACTGCGCTCTAACTTACATAAGATAACTGTACATTCAATCAATAAACATGTTAACAGCTACATTATGTTCATTCACCTTTTACAGTCATACTCGAAACGAAACTGGACATACATAAGTACATACTCACTTTTGGGAAAGATAATAAATAGCTTACATATTTATCCCTACTTATTGTTTAAATATAATAAAGGCAATAATATCTACACATTTCCGAATAGACGTACAAGATCAAGTTATGTACATTTTCATAAAACAACCAGTTTATGCAGTACCTAGGGATTATTAATTGTTATTCAATTTGGTTTTAACATTAAAGTACCTTTTTACATTTAACAAGACTTCATAATTTTCCAGGTATACATTGTATCGTCGCGGTCAAAAGTAACAAACAACTATTGGCAATGAAAGATACATTATATGTGTATACCTTACTCATTGGACACCAATAACGTATCTATCTTTTATTTTGGTATGGATGGCTGAATAATATTGTTATGGTTGGATAATAACCATACAACCATAATAAGAAACACAAATATAATAGTGCCGTTGAAAATTTACTTCGTAACTTGAAATTCGCAAATCATGTATGTATTTGTATTGCAACGCTTTAGAACTTTGTTCGACGGGTTTAACAAATTCGAATCGACCTACTTTAAAGGCCTATTCTTGTTTTATTTATCAGAAGAAAATTGTTGATTTCATAAATAGCAATGATTTTATTTATTACTACTGCTCCTGGTAACCTTGAAATCTCATACAAAATCAAACATAGTCAACTTCCATATTCTTACAACCGCGCAATGAAACCTTCGGTAGAATGCTTGAAACGCCATCCATTAATAAAAAAAAATAGTTCAGTAGTTAAATAATCGAATTTAATCACTTTTGTAGAGCGAAAAGTGAAAAATACCCCTTGCGTTAACCGGCGTGATATAAATGATTGCGGTAACTATACATAATATTGTAAAACTATTTTGTGTTCTATATAAATAAAGTGTTCAACTCATGTAACAAGGGCTATAATTTTATATATTTTTCAAGTATAACAAAGGTAAGTCACGCGAAAGTATAATAAAACAATATAATATTGGACAGTGATCAAGAGCTAGAACTTATCAAGAGCAATTATTATTCAGTAGTGTAAAATTTAGATTGAACATTTATAAAAATATATCCATTAATATTGAAAAGACATTCTTAAATTAATTATTTACAAAGTAATTATATAAATTTCAATTACCAAACAATTGTTAAATCATAAAGGGAACTAGCTAAACATGTATCACATTACGCTTAATTGTCTAATACATAAACATATTTTAAATATTAACAAGTATGTATGTACAATTTTGCTAAATAGTTTTCATTTGGCATTATTGAAATATGTATACTATAAACTCCAAACGTAACTATTTTTTATAGTATTTGTATAATGTAAATATCATAATAAATACAATGCTAATGTTTAAATGAATGCTAATATAACAACGTAATATACAATTAAAAATTATAGATGTAGATTTTAAAGTAATTATACAAACTCAATTATTTTAACCATTATAACAAAAGTAAAGTGCTACAACGATTGTGAACTAAACTAGAGTCTATAAAATGCAGACAGTATTTTATAAGAATTGGTTGTCGTCGTCATAAATGGGGGAATGGAAACAAGAACATATTTTTGTAAATATGATTAGTCTTTTTTTACACAGAGAGCCTGGTATTTATATTTTCTCAAACTTATGTTGTAGTATGTATTTTTTATTTACAATAATCAGTTGGTTTAGGCCTTAGAGATCACTACATATTTTTAATTATACCTAATAAATATTATTTATTCATACAAAGCCAATATTGGAATGGTTATCTTTATTAGGTCCAAGAAAATTTTACCTCCGCGACCCAAATAAGCTATCTACTACTTTGGAATTTTTCATTCAATTTATCTTGTACTAGCAATACATACAAGACAACCAACATCAAATTGAGTGCAGTCAGATAAGCGTGCTCATGTCTAATTCAGTGATTCGTTAAATAATTTTTAAAGATATATCGAAAGTAGCCCAACATACTCAGCTTTTTATTTTTATAATGATTTTTCGTTAACTTTGGTTTTAATTGCAATAAAATTATGTGTTATTATATGATGTGATCGTCCTAGAATGCCTTCGGTATCTAATATTACATATGTAATCAACCAATATAGTTGGCAATATTTCAATTAGTAAAGGCTGAAACGAGAAGTAATCAAATTTGTACTTTTTATCTCAATAGTTCAGTACAAATTAAAATAACATCAACTTTTTACATAACCCGAGCATCTGATATAAAGGAATACATATAAGTATGTCACTTTTAGAGGTAACTGTTGAGTCTGGAGCTTTTATGATGCCGAGTTTTCTCTTCAGCTAGAGAGTATTTTGAAATTTAGTACATAATATAGATAGCGGCATCCTTAAGACGGACAAGGACCAATCATACCGTTCACAACATAAGACAAGATTTTGGCGGCTACTGGTGGCCCGTCGCAACGAAAACAATGCGTTCTTAAATATATCTGGAAATCGTATAAGTTAGTCCATTTTCATAGAAGTAATAGTACATGGACGACATTATCCATAACGACGGATACATTTTTAATGAAAAAAATGTGTCCGTCTCGGGACGGCCTACAGAAGTGATAACTTAAACTAATCTGAGAGGGGAAAGCGTCCGTTCGAAACGCGGGTAGTCCATTAAAATGAGCGGAAACCGGTCAGCCGTACCGATGCGGTATCGGTCCCTCCCATAACAAGTCGTCACTTCACAACTAAAAGTCGGCGGTTCCACCCTACGCCGGCGATGGCTCCCGAACGTGCTTTCACTATTCCGTACGTACTCGTTAATAGAGCTGGAAGTCGTAGGTGGTGGAGCCGTCGCGCCACGTGGGCTCGTCGGCGACCTTGGCGCGGCACAGCGGGCACGTGTGCTCGCGGTCGAGCCAGGCGGAGATGCAGAGCTCGCAGAAGATGTGGCTGCAGCCGAGGCGCACCGGCGTCGAGTACTCGTCGTGACAGATCGGGCACGAGTCGCCCGCCGACAGCAGCTGCTCGCACGTCGGCTTCGTGCCCAGGTTCTGCGGGGACGTACGTGATGAGTATAATATGTATAGGTAAGTCTCTCTGTTCCCTCGTAGTTCGAACCGACGAATCTATAACTTTATATTGATTGGTGTTCATAATTATAAAAAAGGAGGTTTAGATTTTAGTTATTTCTCCATTGACATAAAAGTGATCGTGATGTTATAACTTACTATAATATTCCTGTAATCTATACTAATATTATAAAGCTGAAGAGTTTGTTTGTTTGTTCGTTTGAACGCGCTAATCTCAGGAACTACTGGTTCGATTTGAAAAAATCTTTTTGCGTTGTATAGACCATTTATCGAGGAAGGCTTTAGGCTATATAACATCACGCTGCGACCAATAGGAGCAAATATACAATGGAAAATGTGTAAAAAACGGGGGAAACGCGAACGAAGTTGCTGGCACAGCTAGTACAAAATAAAAATTAAGATTAAAGTTTTAGTTATTTCATTGTCATAGAAGTGATGTAAATTATAACTTTCTCTCATTATTTTAGGAGTGATCCTAAAAGGGAAGATCTTCCGCCGAGCTAGGTGATCGTGCTCGGGGACCATGGTCCAATTACCGTCGTGGTTTTTGCTCTATATATATAGTTAGTGGCCCGAATAACTTTAAAGTGAGATGTAGGTGCCATACTAACTACATATTGTTGTGGAGATGTTATGTCAGCGCCATCTGTTGGAAGATGTGCGAAGTTCTTTCTCGGATGTCGCCACATTATCATAAAGATCTATCCATCTATCGATCTATTTTTTAATTGTTAAAAAAAATACATTAGATTAGTAATCAAATATTAACTAAATTGTAAACAATTAAAAGATTATGTTATCTATCCCTTGAAGTCCACCCATATAGGGTGGATATCACATATTACGTAAATGCAACCTTGTTTGTCTTTGGCTCAGGTGGCCTTCGAGATATTTGTAAAGAAAAATACACAACTTGTGAAGTCGTATTTCATGCAAAAATATTCAATTTCTGATCTAAATTCAACCTTGTCTACAACCTTGCTTTTTACTTTCAGTAAAAAAATACTCACGACACTTTGCAGCAATGTCCACGTGGCGTTTTTGAACAGTCTTAGCCTCACCAGCAGCTCTACAATCTTAGAAATCACATAAATGGAAGTCAGGAACATTCCAACCATTTTCTCAGAGCCATCATAGGATTGCATCAGGTAAAAGATCCATGGCTGAATAGTGAGCAGAGACCGGTACAGCTGTGACACAGCTTCAGTGAATAAGTACACTTTTCCCTGAAATATATAACAACCGTTATTCATTAAATTGTTTGAACAGGCAAAAACAATATTTTATTGATATTGTAAATATCCAAATGTACTCAATATACAAACTAGTTCTTCAATTATTACTAATGTTATCTGTCTCTGATAAAGTATAAGACTGATTTAAATGAAAACAGTACACAGATAGATTGAAAACGGCTTTTAAAGTTTAAACCAACTTTGCTGAGAGAGCAATGAACATGTGAGTGAACATGTGTCACCCGTGATCATGTCGCTTGCAACAGTGCCGAAATATCAGGAACTCATTTAAACAAAACAACATGGTATATATCCCAGACAATTTCAGTTTTCTAATGTGTGTAACCATGAGTTTAAAATTATATATTGAGAGAGCAATATTTTGCATGATGAACGACTGCATGCGGACAGCATCTGATTTAAAGGAATACATATGCTAATGCTAATGAAAAGATAGTAAATTAAATATAATTACCCTTTTCTGGAATGGCAGCAGGAATGCAGGCATCATTGTAACCAGAATCTTGATATCTACAGTTATAATCTTCACAATCAAATCTGTCAACACAACTAGCCATAACAGTTCCCAAACATCAATAGGATCCGTGTAGCCCGGGAACATCACCACATTGGGGAGCAGTATACCATGCCCAAAGAGGAAGTGGACAATCAGTATACATGTGGTTGAAAAGAAAAACTCGCTGAAGAGAGCCACTATACTTCTGTTCATCTGCTTCCCATGTTCCCTAAAACATTTAAATCAATGTCATTCTAGAATCTAAGTGGTTAGTAGAAAAATTCTAACATTCCAATTATTCTTATATTAATAGAAATTACCTCCGGACAAGACTGTTGCTATGTGAAAATGTACAGAACAATATAATAAATGTGAATAGACCCTCTCGGCTGTCATACATGAACTTTATAAATAGAAGGAAGTAAAATGGGGCATAGCGCATCAGCAAGTTCAATGTTGCTCGGACATCTACCACCTGCAACATTACATCACTATTAATAATATTTTGTTATAAAGACAAACATTAAAAAATATTATGTCATATGTTTACAGATTTCTAGTGCCTGACATGTAAAGGCCTTGTTTAAAAATTATCAAAAGAAACTAAATTGAAACTAACGATTAATAAGTAAAAAGCAAATTACAAAGTTATTAAGAAAAACTCTTTAAAGGCCTTTTTATGCAATACAAATACCTAAACTTATTATGACTCATAGCTTTATCTACATAAGTAATTTCAATGATGTCCATCATTAGTCATTTATATTAACTTAAACATTAAAACAATGAATTGAGTGTTCACCTGCTGTGTGCCATCATCACTTTGACTGTCATTATCTGCATTGTCATGGATGTTGTTGTTGTTAGCCGGGTTTACAGACACATTGATCTCCGGATGCTCATGTCCATGTTCTGATAAGTTTGAGTCATTTGAGGGGCTATTGCTGACAGCGTGACTGGTGTTGGGGCCCCGGTGCGCCGGCGGCGTGGTCCTGTCCGTCACAACATAAGTCTGTGCACCGGGGCCCAAGTTGACATGAGCAATAGAACTCTGAGGCCTTTGTATACTACCTTCACCAATCTGATGCGTTCCAGGAGTATTTCTTGGCAGCCAAGTTGGCAATGATAACCTTGCATTGTTACCCTGTAGTGAAACATTTCTATTGATAAACTATTCCAAAAAGATCTAGAAGTCTATGTACAAAAATATATTGCAATTATATGAAAACAGTTCTTACCATACGAGCATGTTCGACGAGCGGTCTGATCTCCCTAAAGACACTGTTAAGGCGGTCTCCGAAGCCTAAGTTATTCCTGTTTGTAGGCACTGGTCTGGAAGCTGGATCCAATCTATGTAATGCATTGTTTCGCGGCGGACTCTCCGAGGGACCCTCGTCGCCGATATCCAAGTTCACTTGATTTGGTTGAGCCATAACTAAAGTATATACACTTAAATTGAAAAAGACTTCAAAATGATAAGTATATCGAGTAAATGATCATTTCCAAAATATTTATGAATAAACGCACGGAGGTCAACTTTTGACAGTTGTGACATTTACAGAATTGTCAAATTTCGTTCTAAAATGGATACAGTTGATTTACAGTATAATTTTCTATCTTTGTTTAAAAGTATCTCTTTTAACTTTTAGGATGTTGTATTGCTGCCGTGCTAACTAAGAACGCAGTAAGGAAGGTTTTTGGCAAAATTGAGTTACATACATATTCGGAATCCTCACAATGAGCTCTATTTGGTACTTTTATCCATTTTTTTCTAGCTATTCGGGAAGTAGGACTTTTATTAAGATAAAACGCAGTAAAGCATTTCACCAGAAGTATTTTGCTTAGGAAAACTGCCGTAAAAGACAATACTGCTCTTTGCACTCCGGTATTTCTATGGCCTCAATTAGTTTTCACTAGTTATAATCGCAGTAAAAAGAATTCATGCTATTATGGTATGTACTTTCTTTAAAGTTAATAATTTCAGACGCTACTTTTAAACGCAGTGAAATTAGATACTGCGTTTTTACTAAGCCCTCTTTTTTAAATGAGTTTAATATAAGGTGCAAGTTAAAAATGCAGTAAGTTTAACTGCTGCACTATTTATTGGTATCCACTTTGGGTAACCTTCTTGATTATGCATAAAATAATAGCAGCAATAATGTAGACTGCGTTATTAATTGACAGAAGACAATTTTATGCTTTTGGAAACTACAAAGAAAGATCGCAGTATCGTTGGACTTTACTGCGCTTTTGATTAGTAGCAGGAGCTAGCGCGGATCGGGGAAGTATGCAGGGGCGATAGGTGTCAATCGCACGCACTGCTCGTTCTCGAGTAAGTATATAAAAAAAAATAATCATAATAACTTTTTGGTACACGAGTGCAAAGACCATAGCTGATACAAAAACCTTTTAAATGGAGGTATTTCATGCCATCGGCGAGTATATTTTATTGTGATTTTATCATTTTATCCAATAAAATGTGTGATTGAGTGACATGGCAGTTTAATAAAAAAATATTGTTTAAGAACAACCTACTATAATGACAATAAGGTTGTTTTAAAATTATCAATTGTCAAATTGGTTGCAATTTTTGTATCAACTGGGTGTTGGTGGTATAGATATCGGTTGGACTCGAGCTGTGGATCCGTGAGTAATGATTGTGTAATTGATTCTGTTTACATAAATAGCACGGTGATTGAAAAATATTTGAAAAATCCAGATGTCTCAGTCTCACTGTTTCTTAAGCAGTATTGCCGGCAGTTGGCGGTTCCTATTTCATTATTATTTTATACTAGTGGTCCCGGCGAATTTCATACCGCCAATACTATAAACCTTCCCTGGACTATCACGAATATTTTAACACCAAAATTAGCTAAATCGGTTCAGGCGTTCTCGAGTTTTAGTCAGACTAACGAACAGCAATTCATTTTTATTTATAAGATTTCTTTAAATAAAAGAGGTAATGCCCTTGGTCTGAATACAATATATTATTGTTCCCATTCTCAAGAACGGTGATAAACATAATATTGCTAACTATCGCGGCATGTCTAAACTATCCGTAATACTTAAACTTTTTGAAAAGATAAAATATGATTCTCTTTTTCCTGGGGTAAGGACCTTTAAAAATATCAAATTAACATGGCTTTAATAGTGGAAGATCTACTGAATCAAATTTATGCGAGTTTATGGACATTACTTTTGAAACCATGGAAAATGGTTTTCAAGTTGACGCCGTGAATAAAGATTTTTCGATAGCATTTGACAAAATTCACACAATTTGTTAATTGCTAAACTCGGCAACGTCGGTATACAGGGCGATCTTCTGATCTTAGAAGTTCAAAAAAAGTTTAAAGTTAACCATCTGGTTAACTGCATATTTACGAGAAAGATCCCAAGCAGCAGCAGTTAAAGAGTACACTTCTAGTTTCATCTGATAACATCAGAGAGGTCACACATGCTTCTCACCTGGGGCCCCTCCTTTTTAATATTTATTAATGACACATATAATGCGCTTCTTTATGCTAATGATGCTAAAATATTTGCCCTTGTTAAATCTGTTGAGTTCAGAAATCAGTGTAGTCAGTTCCAGAATGACCTAAACATTTTTTGTGAATACTTTTCACTGAAGGAGCTTAAACTAAATATTAACAAATATCACACAATTACTTACTCCCGTAAAAAAATGCCAATAAAATTTGATTATTGTTTCAATTGTGTATCGATTAGAAGGGTGACAGGGGTTAGGGTGTGTATCTGGGTATTTATCTTGACTGCGAATTAAGCCTTGCATCTCACGTGAATAATGTGACATCCAGAGCATACAGAATGCTGTTATTTGTGTTCCGTCATTGTTTAAAAATATAGCTACTTACATTATGTTTTATAACTCCTTAGTAAGAAGCCATTTAGAATACGCGTTCACCCACGTATGACATCCTCTATTTACCACTTATTTTGAACAAGGAGAAATAATTCAGAATAAGTTTCTGAAACGATTAGGTTACAGATTCAGGAATTCAGAGCCGCAACTACGGACATTACAAATTGCGGCGGGAGCCCTATGATCAATTATTTCTCTTCAAAATTTTAAATAATACTGTAAATTCTCCATATCTTCTCAGCCGTATTTATTTTAAATGCCCGAGGCTGACTGCTCGTTCTCAAGCTGTTTTTTCATGTAAAACAAATTACCCTGAAAATCGATTTCTTGTTCGTGTATGTAGCATACAGAATGATTTTTACAGTTCAATAGATTAATTTAATTGTAAACTATGTAGGTATTTTTGTTTCCTCCGTAAGGAAAATAAAAATATAAAATAGTACTCCTACATGGGTATTGGATCCATTGGATCTGGGTGTGTTTCGTGTAAAAAATATGTGATGTTATTTACATGATGATGATGATGTTTGTTTTATTTTAAATAGTAACGCATTGTTTCACTTAATCATGAACTAATGGTTCATTTGAATGAAAACATTAACATCAGTCTTTCTATAGTTTAAAATTTATAGAAAAAATATAGTATACTATCAAGTGTCAATAATTCGTGCTGCAAACATCAACTTACTTAATCACAACTTTATTACTGAGCTTACAGATTATATAATTCAGTAAACGTAATAAAGCCACCTAGTGTCATGTTGCCGAACTTGATTATTTTGTATTTTAAAAAGTTATACACCACCGTCATGTTCACGTCATAATTTTTTTAAGGTACTGAAATGATTAAGTTTTTGAAGATTTTTTTTTAAGTTGTGAGAATTTTGAAATTCCTTATTTTAATAAACATTACAAGTATTGAAATAGTTGTATTAACTATTCCTTCGTAATAATAGATAGTTTAAATAAATTACAAGTCAATAGTAAATTTTTTACACTAATTTTTGAAACTATTGCCCACTACCTATTGCATTTATCGTTTGTAGCTAGTACAAAAAATGTTACAAGAAAATTATGTTTCACTAGAAAAGAACGCAGTAAGTACCAATTATAAAGATAACTTCAATATTTAGTCCCATAAACTGCAAAAATTTACACAATTGTAAAAATGTAATAAAGATTATAGTATATTAAAGCAATAATCTTAAAAAAAAATTAAGTAAGTGCGTTATTTTCTCTTTATTCACCAACTTTAAGAAACGGAGCATTTCTATAGCACTGCATTTATAATTTGTGATAAGAAAATATAAGGTATAACTTCACTACAAGGCATAAACGCAGTAACCTGTGATTGCTAATCAAAAGAGCAGTAACTCCAACTTTACTGCAGTTTTGGTTTGTAAACCTTAGTGTTGTCTAGTAGGAACATGCTAAGCATAAGTTGTTTTTTTCGTTTTTCTCTGAATATACTAAACTTACAGCAGATTTTGTTAGTTTTTATAAAAGTATGTGTATTGAGCTATATTTTAAACACGCAACATGTTTAATCACCGTTAAAAAAGTAATCGAAAAATGTGATTGTAAAAAAAAAACTTTAAGCGCCATTATCTCGAAATACCGCAAACCCTACTTACTGCATTTTTAATTAGCACGGCAGATTGACAGTGAAAAAACAGGTTTTCAATAAATTAATTATATTTCCACTCACGAGTTGAGGCAATGTTGATGGTATGGATTTAGCACAACAAACAAATAGCTTTTTCAAATAGCTCCGGTCCAAAATGATCTGCTTCTGCGTTACGTACCCATCGCAAGTTCATCTGCCTTTTCATTTCCTGTATACCCTTCATGGCTTGGTATTCAAATGGGGCGTTAATGTCGATCGAGGTCCTCTAGATGTCAAATGCCACTATTAGCGGGTTTTGAGGGTTTATTCCTAATAAAAGATTGTTATTAGAACATTTATCAATATACAGGGAATATATGACCCATCCATAGGCGTCCAAAAGAAAAAATTAGAAGCTCTATGCTGTGGGGTATCCAAATCACCCCCATGTATGTTAAGTGATTTTTTGGTAGTTTAGGAGCTAGTACTATTTTTTTTTCCGTAATTTTCACTTCAATAGTTTTGCTACTTTATCTTTTTTTCCTGACCCCATAGCAAAGAGCTTCTAAATTTTTCGTTTGGATGCCTATCATATGGATAGCCACCCCAAGTGATTATATTCTCTTTGGGCCACCCTGTGGAGACGATATGACAATTGTTACTGAATGTGAGTGTTTTAAAAGTGGAGCTTAGGAAAACACTGTTGGCCAATAGGATTACTTTTTAATGTTTTAAATATGATTTAAATGTACATTTCTGTTTCGGTTGTTCAGCCGCTGCAATAGTAGAGTATAGTTATGTTATCTGTGGTAGAGTCAAAGAGACTTAGTCCTCCTCTAAATCATATGCATTTCCAGACACGCGCGACTTGGGAGTGTGTTAAGCCAAGTTCAATATCAAAGAGACTTAGTGCTATACACCGTGAAATTTTAGTGGTTGTTTTCCCGTAGCAGAACGATTTGCCTTTTAAAACGTAGTGATTATATTCGCTCTGCCTTTAGTAATACTATCGAATCATGCAACAAATTCCTCGGAATTTTTTTTTTTTCAAATTATTAAAGGAATAATTTTCCAACTCGAAAACGAGAGAAGCTATCGTTCTTTTATAAGATGTGACGTAATCAGGTACTGCTTGCCGCATGAAATCGATGCTTAAAGCTGAAGAAGCTCGACACCCTAAGTCATAAAGCGGTTCGAACGTGCTTTCGAGTTTCGGTTAAACCTTTCGTAAAACCGGCATTTATTGATTTTAACAAAAAAGAACTGCACAAATCTATTGTACTACTAAGATAGAATCATTTTACTGCGGGAAAACAACCACTAAAATTTCACGGTGTATAGTTTAAAGATACCACTGCCACGACCAGTCCGCTATTATAGGCATCTTGTATTATGCCCTGGCTACATTACGATGAAGCGTACATATTTGTTTCTCCGTCAGTCTGCGTTTTGTAGAGTAAGAAGTTTTGTGAAGGGAAGGTGAGGGAAGGGAGTGTGGGGGTAGAAGGATATTTTGTTGGCGGCAATGGCGCATGGCTCATGACATTGACAGAGGGCGTGGGTGAGACATTGGTGTTACCAGTTAAGAAAACTAGTGATTATATTCTCTTTGAAGAAAACCTATTTGGTTCTAGATCTTGTCTCCGTATTTCTTAATTAAATTTCAACATAGGAAATTTTTGGATGATATGATTTTAACTTGGTATCATTACATTAATTAAAAAACTATAAAAATCTAATTGAAATAAAACTAATTTTACGAATTAAACTCGCGTATATTTCCGATCTCTTCACAGGCTTCGTGATCACACGAAGATTAAAGGGCCTGGGAAAGACTAGGGGTGAGAGCCATCCGCTCCCCCGCAAGCCCGGTGATGATGACTAAGCTCCTCCAAGCCATCATCGTTAGTCAGTTAGGAAAAAAAAAAGGGCCTGGGAAAATATAGTCAATCTGTATAATAGGAACCCAAGCAGTAAAGAATGTCAAACGGTCAAAAGTGACTCTTGAATAAGCCGTAAATTCCGAATTTTGCCAAATGCCAAAATGTGCTATTAGTCGCACGATCTGTATAAAGGTTAAAAAAAAATCAAAAATGTCTTTATTTATTTAGGCAATTTACATGCACTTATAAATCGACACATTACTAATAATAAGATTCTACCACCGGTTGAAATAAAAGACCTTTATTATTATTACTGATAATTTAATTTTTAATTTAAATAATAGTCAATAGACCGCAATGAACTCTAGCCTTTGATACGATGAGCAATTATTCCTACGTTAGGTACACTTCCGCACACAAATGCACGGTGTAATACCGTAAATTCAGTCTTTGATTAGGCTTCACACCGCTACCAAGTCTGGCGCACGGGCGTCTCCACAGAATCCAATCGTTGTTAGTAAAGACGAATAAACAATCAACACACAGCTAAATGTATTTGTGCATAAAATATTCCGAAATAAATATAACACTACATGTACGTACTGGACTGCTTTCCGTTATTTATGATTTAGTTATCGTATAATCAGGACGCTCTTGGCACATATGTTCACACCGAACTGACGTCTGTGTCAGGTTTCAGAGCGAGTACTCCTTGCCCGTGGAGGTCTCTGACGGCCTCCAGCAGCCGTCTCTCGGCTCGCGGCTCTCCCAAGGCGACGTCCACGCTCCCGGCGCACAGCAGGAGCGCCCGCAGAGCCGCGCGCGGCCAGTCGGGCTTCAGGCCGCGCCGGACCACGGCGCCCGCCGCCGCTGCGCCCAACCTCGCGCACTCGAACTCCAAACGGTCCCCATACTCCTCTATTAACGATTCCCCAACTTCCCTTCTTAGTTCTGGCGTCAAAGACGACAAAAGCAACAACGCCACATCATCCATAGGTCTCCCTAGGGAAACCATTTGCCAATCTAAAGCTATACATTCACTGGTTCCTTCATTCTCGCGGAATAGGAGATTGCCGCTCCAGAAGTCAGCATGTGCTAGCGGCGCCGGTTCGGCCGGGCGCAGCAGCGTGCCGAGCAGCGAGGGAGCTCGGGCTACTAGCGCCGAGACGGCGGCCGCTTCCTCCACGCAGTCGGTTCTTCCCCTCAGAAATGCTTCGAGTTGCGGAAGGCCTCTTCTTACTAGTCTCAAATATCCGGCAGCGGCTCTTTCGCAGGGGAACAAGAAATCGAATCTCTGGTCTAAAGGACCTTCTCTTTCTCGCAGCGCAAGCGATAGGGCGTGCAGGCGAGCGGCGGCGTGCAGCGCCGCGCGGGCGCGCTCCGCGGTCAGCCCCTCAGCAAAGTCCGCAGACTCGAAGCCGACAGCTGTCACATCTTCTAAAACGAGCTCACTATCTCCGCCGATTTCATCTGAAAAATAATGTATAAATTGTAGGTACATTTCTTCAAAAGCGTTCATATCTTCGCTCAGTTGGCTCTAGCGATAGCACCTTTGTACGCAAGAAATGGGGTCAAGCCTTTAGAATTAGGACGTTGGCGTCAGCAGCATAGTGGGAACCCTATTATAAAGAAAGGTGTTAAGTGGGTACGAGTCAGGAATAATAAAGTTTGCTGGATGAAAAACGTGAAGTAGGCCATTCACTTAAAGCTTAAATATTCCTTTTAGCTTTCATATTTCACTTTTTTTTAAAAGGGGTCGTGATTTAGGGATCATACCTATCTAATAAACTCCTAAGAAAACACTTTTCTTAGCGGTAAGCTAATTTTGAACCACTATACTAATTTCGCTTTTAGACATGACCTTGAGAAGTAGAAAAGTCGAGGTAAAAATAATTTTGTGTCAATGACTGTGCAGTCTGGATATACCTAATAGTAGGTTCGATACGTACAAAATGCACACATTGGTACCGCAAAGCGGCGGCACAGATAATAATACGTTGGTAGACAGGACGTCCAAAGTATTCTACCGTAGAAGGTACAATGGTCAAAGGATTTATCTAAAAGAAAACTTAATACACAGCAACCAACCTGGCAGTCTAGCTTTTATGCACTTTGGGACGGGTAGCCCAGTGCCCGGGCCCAACGCCTCCTCGGCCAGCTTGTTTAGGGCCGGTGCCAGTTCCGTGTAAAAGAGGATCTCCCTCGTATCGAACTGGGCCTCGGCCACGAACAGCCGACCGAAGGGGTCGCGCGGGGGCAGCTTGACCACCAAGGGCAGGGCGCAGCGCTCGCCGTCGCTCTCGTAGCGAATGGTGACCGCTAGCACGCGGCTGAGCGCGCCCGCCACGCCAGCACGGGACTCCACGCGGACCTATGGGAAAATATTGGAGGACTAAATGTTTAAGATCAAAAGTAAAGAATTGGAACAGCACTCGCCGGTAAATTGCAACAAAGCTGCAATTTACCGGCGGATGCAATTTTGTGGGTAATGCTTGAAAAGTTTTGTACTATTTAAGATGATTATCTGTTTCATTATTGGAATGCCTTTAAGTTTGTGATTAAAATTAATTAAGCTAACAAACGTAATTCAGCTCGTTAGTCTGCAGGCCGAGTATGAGTAATGCTCATATTGCTCATAGCATGACTGACCCTACATTTGGCCCCGGTTTCCCCTTATATTTTACGCATGAAAGCGCGCCAAATAAATGTCTGGTTTCATGCCTTAATTTCGAACCAGTTAACACTAATTTGTTCATCGCCTGATTAAGTATGTATTTTATAAGGCCAAAATTCCATTTTATTTGCATACCTGCTTGCGTTCGTAATATGAAAATTAAGTTATGTTTACGCTGAAATTACTATAAACGTAAATTGTTTAGAGGTTTTGATTACCTACAGGCCTACATGCATTATAACAAACTTTACCTATCTACCAAAGACTGAATATAAAGTAGTGCAGTAATAGATATGTATGGGTTCAAAAAAGAATTCTTCAGATCCACATCAACAATGACACTGCAGTGGTGAATAATGAGGACCTCATTAGCGGCGGCCACGCCCGCGCCTCCCAGCAGCTCGCGCGCCCACTCCTCGGTGAGCGCGGCGTCGGCGTCGGGCTCCGGTACCGGCTCGCAGTCCGAGTCCTCGCTGCCGCTGCTCGGCGCCTCCGACACGGCCACACTGTCCCCGCCCCCCGCTTGCATTCTCACTGGACGCCTAAACTCGAAAGCTCTCGCACCAGTCAACAATCCCACGCGCGCATCTCATACACAGACTAATTTAATACATCACTCTCAGCGCTCGCTCGAACGAACATCAGTTTCGGGTGTCGGAGCGGCACTGGGCGCCGGGCCGGCCCCGCGCATGCGTGCTCCTCCCTCAATTATTCATCGGGCTCCCGTGACGTGTCGCCGCCGGTCAATCACGGAGTCCCGACGTGATCTATGAGCACTAACACCGGTATATAAGTGTGTAAGTTCTTGGAACTATGCTACGCGCCGCCTTCAGTCAATGTGCCTACCTATATGTAGATAGAGTATTAACCCTTGAAAGTGAATTTACAATTTGATCAATACCAACTGCACGTACAGTCGCAAACAAAAGTATATTAGATAGATTAATTTTAAGTTCTACCAAGCCTTAAAGAAATTGGAAATTACATTCTACTCTTACATACCTACATGTTAGCATATTTATGATATTGTAAAAGTATTGTACCAAATCAAAAATTGTTCTATTCTATTCTACCAGAGCTACATATTCCTCCTACCTCATTTGCAATAATTTTTTAACATTTTTATCTTGTTTAGAATACATTTATTGTATTAAGTATGTATCTTCTCCACACAATATTATATTGTGTGATGACAATAGTACTATAGTTAGTTAATCATACTTAAATGTAATATACCTACCCTAATAGAAACTTAGTTCTCCTCTATATATAATATACTAAAATAATAACTTCAGAGAAACCTTCATGGGAATTTCAATACCATGTAATGTACCATACCACTCAATATAATTATACGTGATTTGTTTACTTAAAAAAATAATCATTAAGCCTTATTTTGAATCTTGTATTTCATGTCCCCCCACCCAGTCTATAACCAGGTTTAAAAAAATTACACATGACATTGACAATCAGCTGAGCAGAGCTATTTGACATTTTAGTTTTACTTGAGTTGCGTGCAATCGGTAGGAAATCGCTCTAATATTTTGATTCGATTAAAAATGGATAAAAAGAAATCCAAGCGTAGGAAATCATCGGATAGCTCCAGTTCAAGCAGTTCAGATTCCTCGCGAGAAAAGAAAAAACTTAGAAAACTAAAGAAAAAACTGAAGAAGGAACAAAAGAAAACCGAGAAAGCTTTGAAGAAAAAATTAAAAGAAGAGAGAAAGAGACTAAAGAAGAAAAAAAGGAGCACCAGCGAGAGCTGCGCTCGAGACAGCGGGGACGGGGACTCTCAACAACCGGCTTCCGCAGATATACCGCTCGGTAGGACTTCGTAATCAAACTTGTTTAGATTTAAGTCTTTAGTGTTTATAATGGAATGTTTCACTTAAATTCAAATTAAAATGTTCCCATCTGAACAGACTTCCCATAATTGTTCAAGTCAAAAGTAAGTAGAGTTGTATGGCTTCTCTGCCAATACAATTACTAGTGCATTTCCTAGAGAGTATTAACATCCATATTATCTACTTTCTAATTTAGTAAATGTGAAACTGATTGCTTGGTTTTCTTTTGACACTGGAATGATTTATTTTATGAAATTTAATAAATATAGTTTTCACCTAACTTATTATCTATGCACTTTTTTTAGGAACCAAAGAACATGCTGTAAATAATTATCACCTAAAGTATATTGTAATTGTTGTCATGTTCAGTTAATCACTTTAAATAGTAATTTTCATTCGCTGTTTTGTTGTTCTGCCTGTGTGTTTTTAATGCTTTTACATAATAATTATCTAAGTTGCACTTAAATATTTCAGAATTAATGGAAATATCCAAAGCAATGGCACCTATGACTAAAGAGGAGTGGGAGAAAAAGCAAAGTGTAGTAAGGAAGGTCCTGGACAAAGAGACTGGAAGATACAGGTTATCCTATCATTCTTATTCCATGTTTTACTCATTTACTTATTATTTGTACATACAACTTACACTTCTTAAAGAAATATTTTAAATTTTACAGTTTAATGTCCAAAAAACATATTTTCAATTCAACTGTATCATTGCATTTTACCTCATTCTTGTCTCTCAGTGGTATCTTTTTTCCAGGCTAATAAAAGGAGATGGGGAAGTGTTAGAAGAAATAGTGTGCAGAGACCGCCACAAACAAATAAACAAGCAAGCAACACAGGCTGATGGAGATTTCTTCCAATCCCAAACTGTGGAGAAAAAACAAAAAACACAACAGAGTTGGTATTGAAAAATGCACCTTATATTAAATTGATTTTTCCTTGCTTTGTAATTTATGTTTGCCACATAGATAATCATAAAGTACAGCAGTTTAGGTAAAGGCATGGTGTGGTAACACCAAAAGGTAAAAATGTTTTTTTTTATTTATGATTAAAAATATAATAAAAATTTAATGTTTTATTGAACATGTCTCCTCAATATTGATTTTATTGCAGGTAATGTAGTAATTCTATTCTTTGCTATGATTATAGACAGTGATCATTCTACCTATACTACTATTTTAAAAAGCATTGCAGGGTAAAAAATAAAATGTATTGTGAATAAGTTAAGTATGCTTTTATTAATCTACCTAGATTAATTATAATTCATCTTTGGTTGGCTGTGATTCTCCACTTTGATTTTTGTTGTCTTCGCTGGTTGCAATTTCATCTGAAATAGGTTCTGTAGGTTCTTGAAGGTGCTCATTGACTAAAGAAATAAGACTGTCAAGAGGTCTTGACCCATGTTCTACATTCACAATCTTTTTGTGCTTGTAGAGAATTAATGTTGGAAGGCCATTGATCTGTGGAAAGCAAAAATATTTTATACAGTCTAGTCAAACAGTAAAATACATTTGTATTGAATTTCAACTAGAATTCATAATTATTACCTTCTCTGTCTCACATATTGGTTTAGAGCGCACACAATCCACATCAGCTATAAGTACTCTGCTCTCATTCTGAAACTTCTCTCCGAGCTTCAACCACAGCGGTCCGAGTTGCATGCAGTGAGCACACCTGGATGGTAATAAACCAATTATATTCTGATTTAAAATTTTATGTTTACATTATTTTAAAAATACATACATATAATCACGCCTTTTTCCCAGAGAGGTAGGCAGAGATCACTTCAACATAGGATTTTGAAAATACTTGACAGATTATGAAAAAATGGTAAGCAAAAGAATTTATAACATCTGTACCAAAATACTTGAATGTGTCCTATGGTATGATATGGACTAGATAGAAATAGAGACAAAACTTCAGCAGGAAATGGATCACTTTTCCTTTTCTAGATCTGTATAATTTATTTTCATAAAAATTTTGAATACTTACCAAGGAGCGAAATAATTGACGAAAACTAAATCCTTTTCCAAGAATGTTTCAAATGTTTCCTCAGATATTCTAGCAACAGGTAGGGCTTTCTTCTTTTTCTTCATGAACTTTTCAGGGTCATGGTTTTCAGCAAGAACCATTTTCTCAACATAAATTCCAAGATCTTCCAAATTATCAGCATCAGCAACACCCATCTAACAAGGCATTAAAAAGTACTTAAATAATTTCTAAGCATTTTATTATGTTTCATTACTTTCAACAAGATTCATCTCATTATTTTTTACAAACTGACAGTAAAACTGACCAAATTTAACTTACTATTCTTCCATTGACAATCCATAAAAGATAGGGGTATTGTTTGATATCAAAGTTCTTGCATGTCATCTCATTTTCCATACAATTAACCTTGCCTATCTGTATGTATTCATTGTGTGCATATTGGACAGCTAATTCTGCCCATATTGGAGCCAGTTTCTAAAAAATATAAGAAATATAAAAACATATATATGGCAAGCACAAACTTAAAGTGTTATGTGTATTTAATAATACCTGTGATGCTTTACACCAAGGAGCATAAAACATGATAAAATGTTGACCCTTAGATACAAATTTCTCAATATTTTGATCATTAAGGTGTGCCATGCCACTGTATATTTTGACTTCACTTGTCTCTTTTGTAGTATCAATTTTCTGAAATTAAATTTTTTATTAAAATTTCTTTCATATTACACAGACAGCTACCATACAATATTCAATGAAAAATATTCAATGAAATAATCTTACCTCTGATTTCAAAGTGAAAACTTCACTTAAGAATAAAGTTAATGAAGGTAAATCCCTTGTACCCTTATACTCTACTGGAGTAAATGTATTCCTATGGAAATATAATAATGTGGGATATCCTACAAAAACATAACATGTAAATAATTGGTCTATATTTTGATATAATCAAAAGACAATGATATATTGATAGAGATCAAGTTATTTTTACCTGTTATATCATTTTCCTGGCACAGTTTGAAGTGCTGTGTACAATCAACCTGAGCAATAGCAAATTTGGAGTCTTTGGTATTTACTAATTTCCCTAACTCTTCCCAAATTGGATGGAAGTCTGTGCAATGCCGACACCTGTAACGGGAAAATAATTTACTTTGAACCTATTTTAAAACTGCTTGTGATACATGTGAGGAGCGAATATTCAAAATGTTAACAACTCAAAGGTATTCTTACCATGGTGCATAAAACATTACGAAATTGCCGTCCATTTCTTCAATACGTTCATTAAAATTACTTGGGTTATAATCATATACGAAACCATCTTCTGGGGCAACAAAATAGGGTAATAGGGTAAAAAATAATGCAAGTGATTGTTTCAACATTTTTTGCATTGTTTTGCCACGTTGTTAGCGGCGCAGTGTCACTACGTATTTAACACATACGTATAATGATTATATATTTTTGTCCTTTACTGCATTTCACTTCATTTATTTATAGAAATAAATAATGATAATGTAATTCAATTTTACCCCTGTCAGTCAGTTTACTTTTTCGATTGCATGCAATTGTCAATGTCATTCAAATTGGACGTGTTCCGCTTAAGTTGTCCTTTCGTTGAGTACATTATAATTTTTAAATGATTGATTGAAGTCTATCTTAAATTATATCATTTCCTGCATTTATAATCAATTGTATGATTTAAAAATAAGGAGTATCTTAAGCTGATATAAGAAAAAACGTTCAATTATAAGAGTAAAAAGAAAGGAAAAGTACTTATTCAGTAAAAAATATGTTCATGAAAATCAGCTAATTGGTTATTATTGTACTGTAACATAATGAATTTATAAACATTGCATTTCAAATGCAATGCAATGGTTATGTAGACTTAAATAAAATAAATCGATATATAAATAGTAGCAGCGAACATTGATTGGAACGTACACGATGACGGCATTCCTTTTCCACCACAGATAACTAAAATTAAAAGTAAACAAAAAATATCTGTTTAAAAATCGACATTTTTAGTAAGAGAAATCATGCAAGAAACATTTATTGCATACTATTAGTGTTTTTTATTCCTGCCGTTATAGTTATTGAAAATAAAATAAAATTTAAAATATTTAAAATGTCTATGAAGCAAGCCTAAAAATATTTCTAGCGTTTGATTTTTGAACATACAAAAGAATGTGGTAATTCTTCAAAATGGTCGCTTTGTATGGTTTGCCAACTTGCATGTCTGTGTTTCAGTTCTTTGTTTTCATGATTCGTTTGATTTTGTAGTATTTAGGCAAAAGTAATATTCGTTCCTCCACTGTTTTTTCGAAGTTCAATTACAGAAATTGTAATCTTAACTTGTGGTGCACAAGAAAGATGTCATCGGTAATGTGAGAGCTTTCGACTATCGTTTTTATTTTACGGGATTATGACGTTTGTGATTCTCATTTGGAATATTAGCAAGTGAAAAACATCAGGTAACCATTATTAAAGTTAGCCTTTAAAGTTTACTACACACTAAGGAAACGTATGTGAAACAAAGCTGCCTCTAATTTTGGCATTCCACAGCTCTTGCCATGATAGATTCATATTGAGTATTCTTTTCGTTTCATTTGTATGTATGTCTCTTCTGAATCAATTAGAATAACGTATGCATTAAACTATGTATTTTTGAACAAACGATAACACAATAATGATTTTGGTTATAAAGATAAATAGTAGCAGTTCAAAACATCCAACTAGAAAGTGTGTGATTGTACAGATATTTGAGGTTCAGACTGCTATATTAGATTGTTTGTTTCTTTCAGTGACATACAACATTTTGTACTTGGGAAAAGTGTAAACAATGTTGATTTGAATCAAATTGGAAGAAGATAATACAAGTGCTGAAAGGATAATAACAAAGCAAACGGATTCTTGCAACAGAAGTAGAAGTGTAAACAGATGCAAATGCGAACAGTGGCTGATGCGTGTGGATGGTGGGGTGCGCTCATGTGATGGGAGGGGTGGGGTAAGCGGTGAGGCGCTCGGGCGCGGGCGCCATGAACCCGCCGGCGCCCGGCAAGACGGCCACGCGCTCAGGATACAACCAGAAAGCGCTTGCCGAAATCCGCAACTCACTTCTACCATTTGCTAATATTGGAAACTCTGAGCCCCCTGGCTCATCTGCAGCGAGTACAGTCAGCTCTGGTGTAAGCTCTGGCTTCAGTTCATCATCGGGAAACGGATTGGACAAGGAGTTGAATACAGTTTCTGTTTCTCAGTCTCTTAGTCAATTGCATGCTTTGGGATATGATGAGGTATGTATTTATTTTTATTTAACATTTTTTGTAATAAGTCTTATTATTGCTATCATTTGTGAAGCTGATTATTAAATTATTATTTAGATGATTTAGTTATACTAAGATTTTAGACTTTCCTGTTCCATTGTATCAAAAAGTGCTTTATATAAATTGGGCAGTTAGTAGGTACAAAGAATAGAAAACATTTTTTGATCATAAAATTAAAAATAAAAAACCAAAACAAAACATACACATACAAATATATTTATGATCAAAAGGTTCTGCCCCAGCATGTGCCATAGCAGCCGCAAGGACATGACGGCGCTGATATTCTGGCAGAACCTTTACATATTGGCTACTTCCCCATTATTGTGTGTAGCTCTTAAAAATCTATATGGGTTAGATCTAGAGAGTATAAGTACAAGGCAAACATTTGATTGAAGTGTAGCATGTAGATCTAAAGATAAACATTGTGCCGACCATATTACAAAGACAAAAACTGAAGACTTTCGCTTGTGCTATTTTACTGAATTACTATCAGCAAACTATGAAATTATCCTTGGTTTTAGAATAATTTAGATAGCCACCATAGGCCAGTGTTTGAACCACAGTGTTATGTTATTTAAATAATGATATCATTCCAGTTTCCTTGACATTTAGAGTCCTTATAGAGCCCTCATAAACATGTGTAGATAGACAAATGGGTACAAGGGCTGGCTTTATACAAGTTGACTTGCTGGATGGTACAATTTAGTAATCCATGATCCCCACATTTTGTATTTGTTCTACTTTTGGATCTATTAAGGTTTATTTGTGTGTTCTTCCTAATATTATTAGTAACATATGAGAGTGAACAATTTACAGTGAGCAATACACTTTTCTGTGTGGTTAACCTATTTAAATTTTTTTCTCAGGATTCAGCAGTAAGAGCACTAAAATTCACCGGAGGGCGTATCGACGCAGCACTAGATTACCTCTCGAAGCAACAGGAACCTCTCAATGGCGTCCTAAAGTCTAGCAACTTTAGCGCTCTGAGCACGAAATTAATAAGAAAGCCGAGCCTCGAGAGAGACTTGCACCGAGGGAGTCCCGCGCTCGACTCCGGCGCCGGGAGCTCCCGCTCGGACAGCCCGCGGCAGCCGGACGCGCCGCCGCTGCCGCACGAGAAGCTGTGCCGCCAGTACTCGCCCTCGACGTTCTCCGAGCCGCCGCCGCCGCCGCCGCCGCGATGCCCGTCCACGCCGCCCGTGCCGCCCTCGGTGCAGCAGCTCATGAAGCGCATGTCCCCCGCGCCGCCGCTGCCGCCCGCGCGCGGCACCAGCCCCGTGGCCGCCGCGCCCGCGCCGCCCGCGCGCGCGCCCATGATCGTGCAGAACGGGCCGCAGGCGCAGCAGCAGCTCACGCAGCAGATCCAGGCGCTCAGCATCTACCAGGCGGGCGCCGGCGGCGCCGAGCTGCCGCCGCCGTACCCGCTCTCGGGCGTGCCTCCCCCGCCCTCCTACTCCGTTTCGATGCAGAACCGGCAGAGCCCGACGCAGTCGCAGGACTACCGGAAGAGCCCCTCGTCCGGCATCTACTCGGGCGGCACCTCCGCCGGCTCGCCGAGCCCGATCACGGTGACGCAGTCGACCGGCTCGTCGTCCGGCATGACCCGCCCGACGCCCATCCAGGCGTGGACGGCGCGGCAGGCGGTGCAGCCTCCCATCATCATGCAGTCGGTGAAGAGTACGCAGGTGCAGAAGCCGATCCTGCAGACTGCGATCGCGCCGGTCGCGCCGCCGCCCATCGCCGGCGCGGGCGCGCAGCCGCCGCCGCCGTCGTACGCTAGCTCGATCCAGCAGAAGCAGCAGGCGCAGACGCCGCCGAGCTACCCGCTGGCGCCCAAGCCGGCGTCGCCCGGCTCCGCGCCGGCCACGCCGCCGTCCGTGCCCACGACGGAGCCGCCGAGCTACGCCATCACCATGCAGGCGCTGGCGGTGCAGCGCGGGCTGCAGCCGCTGCCGCCGCCGTACGGCAGCCAGAACGACAACACCACCACCACCAACTCCCACCACTCTCCTTTACATAAAAAGTTTTCTAATAATTGTGATGCGAAAGGTGAAACGTCGGAAATTAAGTGTCCCAACCAGAACTGTACTAATAATTTGCTAAAAGACTGTGCCGCGTCCGGCTCCGACAAGAGTTCCAACGGCTCGTCCGAGCGGCGGCCGAAACCTTCGGAGAAGATTAGACATCAATCGCCCATTCCGGAACGGAAGAACATTAGTAAAGAGAAGGAAGACGAGAGGAGAGATTGCAAAGTTAGAAATTATTCCCCTCAAGCATTTAAGTTTTTCATGGAGCAGCATGTGGAGAATATCTTGAAGTCATACAAGCAGCGGACGTTCCGCCGGATGCAGCTCGAGAAGGAGATGAATAAGATAGGCCTCAGTGCGGAGGCGCAGTGCCAAATGAGGAAGATGCTGTCGCAGAAGGAGTCCAATTACATTAGGTTGAAGAGAGCGAAAATGGACAAGTCCATGTTCACTAAAATAAAGCCGATAGGCGTGGGTGCGTTCGGTGAAGTGACCCTCGTAAAGAAGATTGATACTAGTCATCTATATGCCATGAAGACACTTCGGAAAGCTGACGTATTGAAGCGGAACCAGGTGGCGCACGTGAAAGCCGAAAGGGACATTCTCGCGGAGGCCGACAACGAGTGGGTTGTCAAACTATACTATAGCTTTCAGGACAAAGACAATTTGTACTTTGTCATGGACTACATACCGGGTGGCGATCTCATGTCGTTGCTTATAAAACTAGGGATATTCAAGGAGGAGTTGGCGCGGTTTTACATAGCGGAGTTGACGTGTGCTGTGGAGAGCGTCCATAAAATGGGGTTCATCCACAGAGACATCAAGCCTGACAATATACTCATCGACCGCGAGGGGCACATCAAGCTCACGGACTTCGGCCTGTGCACGGGGTTCCGGTGGACGCATAACTCCAAATACTATCAAAGGAATGGTAAGAATCTGCTTTAGTGTTTATTTATAATATCTAAGACGATTTTCCATAAAATCTCGACAGAGATTAAGTAGATTTTAACAAATTAGAAGAAGGAAGTTCGAATAATTACATTCGAAAACAATTTCAAGTATCATATTTTATGCGTCAGAAACATTTAACAGTCCTGCAGGCACAAGTGCACTCTCTGTTCCCTTACTCTAGTGCACTCACATTTTAACAGAAAAGCTCACACTAAAACTAGAACTCAGGATCCTAGTCGGACGCGGCTTTCGCCACCACCAATTAACCAATGAGGCAGTTAGATTACAATTTGAAATAATGTAAAGATAGCATGTACATTGCGTATTATACATTTTTATTTAAGTACGAAATTAATTTTTTTGGATTTTGAAAGGCTCGAGCCCCCCAGGGCAAGGCAGAGAGTTTTCGTTAACCATTACATTACTAAACAAATCACAATAAAGGTTACACTAAAATAGATCTTTGTCTGGGCAGTTTACAGGAGTAAAACAGGTCTGTGGCAAGGCTTATATTGTAGGTTTTTGCGAGGTTTATTAAATGTCAAGTTTAGAAAGTTAGAATTACTATTTGAACCATGTCATGGCAGTCGTGAGGCCCACGCCCATGTCGTATCACATGCGTCTGACGTGTGTACCGTGTGGGTGTTGCAGACCACGGGCGGCAGGACTCGATGGACCCGGTGGACGGCGAGTGGGGCGCGCTGGGCGAGTGCCGCTGCCGCGAGCTGAAGCCGCTGGAGCGCCGGCGGCGGCGCGAGCACCAGCGCTGCCTGGCGCACTCGCTGGTCGGCACGCCCAACTACATCGCGCCCGAGGTGCTCACGCGCGCCGGCTACACGCAGCTCTGCGACTGGTGGTCGGTCGGCGTCATACTGTACGAGATGCTGGTGGGGTCGCCGCCCTTCCTCGCCGCGACGCCGGCCGAGACGCAGCTCAAGGTACGAGATTTTTGCGCTTATTCTGTTTCATCATCATTCTCTTGCTCTTGTCCCATGCTATGTGGGGTCGGCGCAACATGTATACTTCTACCACTCGGGCCTTCCGTTGGTCAGCTCTTGACGTGTCTACTCCTTTCACTCCCATATCATCTCTCACGCAATCCACCCATGTCTTCTTCGACCTTCCTCTATTATTACGTACATTGACATTCATAGACATCACTCTTCTAGTCACATGGCTTTCTTCCCTTTGCACTTATTCTGTTTATCAGCTCTAAAGGCTCATCCACACTCGGCTCACAGTGAGTGAACGATTCCGCCTCGCTCATTCTGTATGTGTGTGATAGTGATACGTAGTCTCTGAACAGCGCTAAATGATTAGAATTAGTTGTAATTTTAATAGATATGGCGATACTTTGTTAAATAATCCATAAAATTCAATTAGAGTAGTTATTTTTAAATTATCTTAACCGAATTTGGTCATAACATTTAAGAAAACAATATTGGATTAAAGTTCATTGAATTATGTTTAATACATGGCATCTTTCACAAAATATTACCTAATTTAATATTTCAACTATACCGAAAGTAATATGAAGATTTCTAATGCATACTGTTGTCACATTTCAGGTTATAAACTGGGAGAAGACGCTGCACATACCGGACGCGGCGAACCTGTCGCGCGAGAGCAAGGACCTGATCCTGAAGCTGTGCTCGGGGCAGGAGACGCGGCTGGGCAACCACGCGGGCGAGCTCAAGAGCCACCCCTTCCTCAAGAGCATCGACTTCGAGCGCGGCCTGCGCAAGCAGGTGGCGCCCTACATCCCGCGCATCGACTACCCCACGGACACCTCCAACTTCGACCCCATCGACCCCGACAAGCTGCGCAACTCCAGCTCCGACTCCAACAAGTCGGACAGCGAACTCGTCGACAACAAGACCTTCCACGGCTTCTTCGAGTTCACCTTCCGCCGCTTCTTCGACGAGGGCTTCAACAAGCTCAACCTCGACGACAACGACAACCAGGGGCCCGTGTACGTCTGACCCGGTGATGAGACACTGAGACTAACTTGTACGATTTGTTTTACAAAGTGTGTGCCTTTGACTCTCTCTATTAAAACATTAGTCTTTAAACGTAACGAATGTAACGTATTTAAAATTAATTAAAAAGCGTATTGTTAATAATCCCGGTGATAATGTTGTAATATTGTATCGTTATGTATTTGTAAGAGTAATCTTATTTCATTGTAATATATGTAGCGGAGGACGCAGGAGTACATATTGGTGCTGAACGCCGCGCGCGTCTTGTAGCGTTGTTCCATTCATGTATACTATTTTTGTAGAGAAATTATTTATGAGATAAGAACAAGCTTACTTGAATTAGCGAATGATTTGATATTGTCACTATATTTTCTTATGTATTTATCGAGGTAGGTCGCTTACGTGTGTTTGTTTATATAATTGTAAACCGTAATTTATGAAGAAGTCCACATTAACAATTGGGTTCTGGCTTACGCGAGCGCTCGACGCCTCGGAGGGTGTCTGGGCGTCCCGTACTCGTGCACCGAGAGTACCCAACGGCAGGTTTTGATAACTCGACATAGAGTGCAATACATATTTATTAACAAGACGATCAAGTCACATTGTTGTATTATCGAATATAGATTGAAGGTTTTAGATGAACTCCCCGATTCGTTGTACCTATTTAAAATTTAAAGTCGTTATTGCGCGAACAGTAATTAAAACAAGCTTTTATTTTTTGATAAATATATTGAATGATGTATTTTTGAATCTATCATGAATATACACATTAGATAGTTAGGAAAAATTTAGAAATACTTACAAATTATATGCTGATCGACGTAACATTTTCCGTCGTAGGTTAAAAATGGCTACAAAATGAACTAATAAAAGCTTGTATATATGTAGTAATTTTGTAAAATGTTGTCAAGGTAATTCGTTAATATAATTCATTTCACAAGACTTATAAGAAGACTTAACAGCCAGTGCCAATGATCCTGAATATGAGGTAATATCATTGAACATGAGTTACCTCGTTACTGTAACATGCTCATATTGTATAAAACCCCATTAGATCCATTTTATGTAGTGAATGCCAGATCTGTGAGCGTACACGAGCCACTTACAGCAGTTTCGTTATATAAACAATATTTATTTAATAGTAATACGTAGGAGAACCAATTTAATATTTTGTTTTCACTAACAACGTCAGTTTTAACGCAAAGTGGGAAAAATAATGTTCGTAATTTGGAAGTTCACTAGACTCATTCACACTCGAAGCCTGGTTGTAGGGTTCTGGCGCGGCCACGGAGGCCGAGCTTTTCATATCATTTGTACAGTAATATATAAATGAGTCACTTCAACCTTGAATTATGTGTTATTGAATGTAAATTGTTTTATTCTGAAATGAAACATGCTTATAAGAAGTAAATGAAAATAAAATATGGGAATTTTGTTACATTTTTTTAGTTTCACCCCTGCTTTTTTATTCTAATGAGAATCGTGCTTCTGCTCAAACGCATTTACACTGCTAAGTGCTTATACGCCCATCGGTAGGTACCTACATAATATACATCAATTTAGCTAGTATTTAAATAACAAATGATACAACATTAATTTGCACATAATTTAATTGGTAATGTAGTAGGTGCCTCAAAAGATAGAGCTGAAGTAAGGTAGTAGACAATACCTTCCCTATCTGGAGAGTCGTTATCGAAGGACTGTCTTACAAGATGAATAATTTCGACGCAACGACATACGCAAGTTTCAAATAAATAAATAAGTATAAGCATAATCATACACAACCTACTACAGCAAATTCATACAGCTAAATAAAAATATTACACATCACATTCACTGTTCCGAGTCCGTAGTAAGTAGCTTAAGCACTTGTGTTACAAATATCAGAATCTATACAGTGGATATACACAAATATACTTAATACACATGGAAACAAACACCGATGTTCATCACACAAATATTTGTCCCGAGTGGGAATCGTAGGACTCGACTCTTGGAACCGTAGGTAGTAGAACTAACCACGAGACGTTCCTTATGGTCAATTTAATATGTTTCGGTTAGGTTTTAAAAACAAGTAGGTGCTAGCTTATTCTCATATCGCACACCTACATCTATACTAAGACAACTCAAAATTTGTCAATTTTGAGTTATACTTGTATTCGAATGTTAGGTAATCGTAGGCAACTTTCCAAGAAGACAGGTTCACTAAATAGTTCGAAAATAAATATCTAGGTGCCGCTATACCAGAGCCGCTCTAAGTTGGCCGATTTGACACATGTCAGACTGACTGCACTAGTGAGGGACGACGGTAAAATTGCCGAAGTATATAAGTAACAGTTATTTCCACTTTATAACCAAGCAAGGTCTAATAGGGTATTCGACTGTGGTTGTTATGCTTGCCATTTTTATGAAAATCAGTAAGATTTATGTAAATCAATATTATTTATGAAAACGAAACTTAAATTTTTAGCGAAATGAGACTACAAAAAACAATTTAAAGTTGGGTGGGCAAGTCCATTCCAAAATTGCGAAAATCATTTAAAATTTCTTTTTCATCTTATTAATAGCAGAATTAGTCACATCTTTCATTGTGAAAACATATCAATAAACGCAACTTTTGATGAACCTACCGAACAAACTTCTTAGGCGCTGCATACAACAAACTAGCGTGTGACGTCACACGCCAGTCGACGTTTGTATGGAGAATGTATTGTAATATCTCGTTGAGTTATCCAGATATCAAAGTGATACTTTCAACAGTGTCTTTGTGTTCGAGTGGTCCATCCAACTATATCAAAATAAAAAAATAGTCAAATACCCTATTATAACAATTTTTTATTAAAAACATTTATTCACATCCAGAAGATTGAATTGAAGTTTCTTATTTAAAATTATTATTAAAAACAATAATTATTAAATCCTTCATCCTATTTCTAAAAAATACCTAGTGAGTATTACCCATTACGTCACTATGAAAACGTGTCAAACGGCGTAGCCTTGTAAAAGCGTAATACAGAGTGGAAATTGTACGTTTTCGTTTTATAATTCAATTAATTTAAGTAATAAAAGACAAATAATTAGATAATTAGGTGCATTTGACATTTTGAAATAACGTCTTATTTTTAAAAGTTGTCCTTTATGATTCGCTAAATATGTTCCTCTTAACAAGGATAAATGCAAAATATAAAATAAAAAGTGTCAAATCGGCCAACTTAGAGCGGCTTTGGTATAACCTACTTTTGTTGAGTCAAAGTTGGTCACTTCTCTTCCACCTAAACAAGTATATTATTAGTTGGCCTTCACTAGTCATGAAGAATGCACATATTATTCAAACGAAAACGCAGATATTTCGAATTATTACAGTTTTGGTGAAAAAAATGTTACTTATTTAGTGAGTTAATTAGAGTTGTAACGGTGTTGCTTACCTAACGGTGTTGTTCTGCCATACGTTCTAAAGGATATTTAGACTTGTTCCAGTTTTGTTGAATAAGGTATGTAAACAATTAGTTACTATTTTGATTTGACTTGGTTTTGGTGGATCAACATGTAAATTACTAGTTGTCCTACTATTGTTGAAACAGATTTATTTTAATGATTTTCTATAGATAAAATGCTTTTTTACATAACGACACATAAAGATTGGGTTCAGTATTATGAATTGTTTGTTTATAATACAGTGTTATATACAAAGCTATTACCGTTTTGCAATAAAAGATTTTTTTTGACTTAGCCTACTATTGCGGGAATCATTATAACTTACAACGAATGTTTTTTTTAATTTTCAGATAAACATGAAGTGAGGCCGTTTTTTAGTCGAAATTATCAATAAAGATATAAAAAACTTATCAGCAACTACTGTAGAAAACTCAACCACAACTGCTAATGTAGAAGTACAAAAAAGTTAAGAAAATATTCTCATGAATACTTCTTGTGTGACGACTAAGCCAGGCCATAGCGGGCCAAATGAAGATGATTTTCAATGTTATCAAGAAGAGAGAAAGAGGAAAGATGAGGTTATGAAGAGAATCGGCATGGAAAGCTAATGTTTGTAAAACCTAGAGGCCTCATAGCAAAACATGCTTTCCACAGATTTATGTCGATACTTATTTTAGGAACGTTTTGTCGTGCCTTTAAGAACTTGTAAACTTTCTATTTAAGTCAAAGACAAAATTCCTTTATTTATATAGGCGTTTACACGCACTCAAAAATCGTCCGTATAGAAAATAAATGAGTAATAGATGAGAGTGCCAATTCCTTGATAGCTGGACCAAATCGTCGCACCATCTCTTTTTGGGCTTACCTCTTCGGCGAAAACCGTCTCCCGGTACCCTTTGTGTAACGATTTTGGCCCATCAACTGCCACTTCAACTTCGCAGTCTTAACCCCTACTTCAGCGATACCAGTCTGGGAGCGGATGGTGGTATTTCTTATTTTGTGTACTAACTTAATACCTAAAATACTCCGCTCCATAGCCCTATGCCAAACCTTGAGTTTGCGCTTCTGGCAAGTCTAGGCCTTGAGTCTTGTGTGGACAAGTTTGGAGGAGACCTTTGCCCAGCAGTGGGATGACACGGGTTACGGTATATTTATATAGTAGTTAAGTAACAAATAGCTTGTTCTGAACTTATCGGGAAATTGTGAGACATAGCTAGTTCTTGTTCAACTTTTAAGGCCTTTTTATGAGAGAAGAATAATGTCTCAACTTTTTGTTTCTATATAATTTTGGAGCTTACTTTTTTAGTCGTTTGTGTCTAATTTTATTAATGTATCATTAATAATTATTGTGGTATACTCTTTTAGCGCACTTTTGTTGGAATATTTTTTGTATAATTCTTGAACTTATATAAGAAACAACTCAAAATGATTCAATAAAACTGTGTCAAGTCAAAATGGTGTATTATTTTTATGTGTAACCACCGCCCAATAGCATAACAACTCAAAAAATGGCAATTATTGATAAAAAGCATTAATTTTTAGGCTCAGTATATACACAGTAATGTTTTACCAGCCATTTATTATCTAGAATAAAAATAATATGTTTACCTTCCGTAACAAAAAAAAGAGATATACGTTTTTTTCTTCTCCTGAAAATTTATCATTTTTGAGTTGTCTTAGTTTTGATCTAGGTGTGCGATATAGAAGTTCAGTTTGTGAACACGACGACAGTGTGTGAACGCATTGGCGTCCCACTCCACATAAACAAATAATAATAAATATGTAATAATTAACTTTTTAGTACACACCATCGTAGATAAAGTAGTAGGGCGTAGTGGCCATAGATATGATGCATTTTATCTTATTCAATTAACAAATAATTTCCGATTACATATTTATGCACTTATAATACCTATACATTCTTTTGTTGTTTTACCTTTTTAATCTTATCTAATCAATGAGATCAGATTTATGCTCAAGAAATTATTATTTATATTAAGAAGTGTGAGGAGTCTCTAAATAGTATTATAAGTCTTTATGTAATGTGAGGAGGAACAGAAAGCCATAGGCCCAAAGTGAAAGAAGGTACTTACCTACCTACCTAGCATAGCCGAATGAGTAGGAGCAGGGTAGCTAATTTAAATTTAAGAACTGCATTCAGCAGGTAAGTAATATTTATCTCAAAACTCAAACTTAATTAAAACAATATTTTTATCTTATTTTCCATTGTATTGTTTGTTGTATCATTAATAATAATGATGTATGATCATTTAAACTGTTTTCTTTTTAAAGTTTTAAATTGGGTTTTCTGCATAGATTTTCTCCTAATAATTAGGTGCTCACTTATTTTCACTAAATAATTTCATTTATAAATAAAACATGCAAATATAAACATAACAATTTTCTTTATTGTGCATTGAATAAAATACACATAGGAACTTTATAACAATAGGAATTCCTGTATAGTCTTGTTAAAATCTTCAGCATATTGTAAATGTATATTGTGCTTTCCTTCTGGGTATAGATGAAGCCTGAAAAGAAATGAAAATGTGTACACTTAGCCAGACTGCATGGCTCTTAAAATATACACTCGGCGTCAAAAAAATTGCACCTTTTAAAAATCTTATTCAAAAATTCCTAAACCTTATGTAGAGGATATTGTTAGGTATCATTAGAAAGGTAACAAAGGAGTATCAAAAAACAATTAAGTGTAATCTTTTTTTAATTAAAATTAAAAGTTAACATTAAAAGTTGAAAAATAATAAAAAATCTTAATTAAGTCCTAACTAATAATCGACAATTTACAAAAAAAATGTACAAAAAGTGTCTTAAAATCTAGTGTTGCCCTGATGACGTCTTCCATACGGTCCCTCATAGACCTCACCAGCTTCAGGAGTTCCTGTAGAGTCGAAGGAGCCGGATCCCGAGATCGAACCTTACGTTTAAGATGGTCCCAGAGGTGCTCTATCGGATTCAGATCAGGACTTCTCGCTGGCCACTGCATCACAGAAATTTGGGACCTCCGCAGGAAGTCGCTCACGATGGCTGCAGTGTGAGCGCGAGCGTTGTCGTGCATTAATGTGAACCCCTCGCCAAAAGATTCGGCAAAAGGGACCACATGCACATCCAGGATCTCTGTGATATAGCGGCGCGCAGTCAGCGACCCTTGTCCGCGAGCACCTCCGGTCCGGGAGACGCAGACCAGGTCGGTTTTGCCGGCAGCCGACATACCGCCCCAGAACATGCAGGATCCGCCTCCATATTCCACCGTCTCCTGGATGCAGGCTTGGGCGAAACGTTCACCCTGCCTCCGGTATACTCTTCTTCGTCGGTCGTTGCAGAAAAGACACACTCGTGTCTCGTCTGAGAAGAGAACAGCTCCCCACTGCTCAATGGTCCAATCGACGTGGTCGCGAGCAAACTGCAAGCGGGCTCGCCGGTGCGCTGCTGTCAATTTTGGACCTGTAGCAGCTCTGCGGGCTGCTATGTTCCTTCAGTCTTCTTCTAACCGTGGAGACACTTGAGGTGCGTCTGCAAACTGCCTGGAGCTCCTGTTGCAACTGAACAGCGTTTGAGAAGCGATTTCTCAAAGAGTACGACACAACGAACCGTCTCTTTCCGAAGTGCAGCGACGTCTACCGGACCCATGTCGCCGGATATAGCCACCGGTCTCTAAAAAGCGCTGGTAGACTCTTCGAACCGAAAAACGGCTCAGATTCAGTTGCCGGGCGACATCACACTGCCGCACCCCTGCTTGCAGTAGTGCAACCACTTGAGCGGCCTCATTAGATAAAGATAAAAAATATTTATTACAACAACAAGGCAAGGCAATAGCTGTAGTATCCATTTGCCAGATGTTCTTTCTTCAGTAAAATCAGTGCGTGTGTCCTCTTCAACGGTTTAATAGCGAATGACCTACATTGACCCCGTGTTGACCCCTTTATACCCACAAAGGTAGCGCAACTCGCGACTCTCCCGAGCAGCAAAATTTCCTTAGAATTTTTGTGTCACTTTATTTGTTTCATTGGGTTTTATTTAATAATTAAAAATAATGTTTTTTATTAAGATAATAAAGTAACCTTTTAAATAAAATTATAATTAATACGACTGCATGTGCATATCAAGAGTTACTGACATTTGAACGAGATTTTCTTAGCGGTGCGATTTTTTGACGCCGAGTGTATATATTTTTTAAATCTAAATAAATTATATATTATATGATTTACCTAGATCCTGTGATGTGTGTGTGTAAATGCGAGGCATGCACTTTATCCACCATTGGGTCCTTTTCGCCATATAGTATAAAAGTGGGGATGCTGATGTCCTTAAGAATATCAGAACAAATATTCCCGTCCTTTGCTTTGTACACTGCCCCCATGCCGTCCACCCACTGTGACCAGTACTTGCTAAAAAGCTCCTCCCCATACACAGCAATCATTGGGTCGCGCATTCTCTTTGACCAGGATTTGATGTCGCGGACCGCTGCAATGGTACAAATAAATAATGAGAACTGCAAGTACCTACAACATGCCACTAAAAGTTACTTGTACATTGATGAATAAATAGTTTTAAAAATAACAAAGCTTACATTCATATAGATCTAACTCATGAGGCAGCACAAATGAGTTAGCCCCCCACACAACCAGTTTTTGGACTACTTCTGGGTGCTTGGCAGCCAGGATCATACTTGTGATGCCTCCATCACTCCACCCCAGTAAAGAATATTTTGGAATATCCAATGCCTGTAACAAGAAACATAATACCCTAACTTAAACTTCACATCAATTAATTAAAATTACAATTTCCAGTCATCAAATACAAAATTTACCTTCATAAACTGGTATGCATAATCTGCATCTCTTTCATAAAAATTTGGGGGGAAGTCTCTTTCAGGAGGACGGCTTTTGCCATAACCTGGAGGATCCCAAGCCACAAGGGTGAACTTGGTCCGGTCAATACCTTCAACTTGGGGCTTAAAATCTGTCCATATGGTACCTAAGGCCCCTGGCATGCACAATAAATTATGGGGACCTGTGCCCACTTTCACATAGTTCACATTGCAGTTCCCAACTTTAATTTTGTCTTCCTGGAACAGAAAAATGTAGTTGTTTAGGAGATCACTTAACAAAATATAATTATATTACTAAGCTTGTGTTTCAACACATAATACTTTTAATTTTCTTTCTTTATAAACCTTGCTATTAAATGAGTAAGAGTGAATATCAAAACTTAAAAAATATATATATCCTTTGTGGCATACATTCAGTTTGTGCGTTCTAAATACAATTTTATTGCTCTTGGTGCAGCTACTTTTGGTCCTTAGTATTGTAGAGGGTTTAAAACATATATTTTTTTCTTTTTTGCTTTGGGTGGTATATTAGATTCAGTCACAATTGCAAACCTTAAGAAAGTAATACTTCCTGAGTCATATAAAAACTCCCACAAAGTATCATATAATCTGTTTCATATGCAAAATTGATCAGAACCTGGTTAGTTCTGGACGAATTTTGTCTCCACTTTAACCTTGTAATAATAATTAATCAATTGTGTGTAAAAAAACAATTAAATAAATTATTTTTGTATAAACCGCATATACAAAATACTAACGAGCCATGGTGGCTGTAGTGGCTATCATGGACCCCCTACACATAAGTTACTACCATCCATCGCTGGGGCAAAGGGTTGAATGGGATTAGCTGCAGTTTAGAAAAGATATGTTTTAATCTGCATCGTCGTTTGGACGAAGCTTAGTGTTTTAGGGTATAACTATATTTCTGTAAGTAGCCCCGAGTCATAATCAAAAATAATGAGGCTTATTTTAATTAAAAAATTACTCCTACCTTCATTACGAACTACAAGTATTTTTCAGATAACCTAGAATCTAGATAATTCGAGCACACCACTGTCTTCTACGGTGCACAAAAATAAAATTTCAAAGGAAACTTTTTGTTGATTGAATCAGAATGTGACGTCATGACAGGGAAGTAAGAAAACAATAAACAGCTGAATTTACTGTAGGTACGTACCTTTTAGTATTTCTGTCGTAAAAATGTTATAACAATTTGTTTCTTATATTTTCTTAATGTTTAAATATTTCTTATTCAATATTGGTAAATGCCAAAAATAATTCCTTACCTTTGGAGCAGGTGTAGTCGAAAATCCGGCACATAAAATCCGGCCATTTGAACCAAACAATGGCAAAATTTTATTAAAATGTTTTATTATCATTTTAATTCTACAATGTTCCAATTTAACCAGTAACTGGCATTTAACCTTTATGAAAATATAATCAGAATGATAACTATTTCTAAAACTAGATTCGCATGTTTTTATTACAGTAGATTATGCACCAGAACACTTGAAACTAAGCTCGATGTACATATACATAAGGTTGCAATTACATTGAAGAAAGGATTTTGAACAGAATAAACATAACAAGACAAGCAAGATTATTTTTTGACAAGTCAATGAACGTCGTGAAAATAATCCAACGGGAGCGTTCTTGCACGACAAACAATAATTTTAAACTTACGCGTTCCATTAGTATTTGTTACTCCTTATATTGCGTGTAGACCCATAAAGATTAATATTTCAATCATTTTGCTAGTTTAATCTAACAAAATGATTGTTTAAGTACAACATGCGATCTTATGTATTTTATTCATCGACCACCCGATTACTTTATTTTTTGTAGTCAATTCATTCAAAAGCAATTTACGATAGGACCACCGAGATAATTTTTTTTGTATCTGAATGTGATATTAAGATACAAAAAATCAAGCGATTAGTAAAAAGTTCTTTTTATTTTAAACTTTCATAGGTAAATTAACTACGAAATGTATACAAAAATGATGTATTTTGTTTGTGTTATTGTTAGCTGCTTGCTTGCTCCACATACCCAAAATTCTATTTTTAGGTCACACTACCTGGATCCATAGGACGTACCTACCCCACAAGTTCTTCCACTTCGCCCCGCTGGAAGAAAAAGACAACCCTTTCCCCTTCAGTGAGGCAAAGTCGACTTAAATACCTACATGCCTAAGAAAAGGAATTTATTTTAAAGAGTAACTGTACCTAATTACTGGCCCTCACTTTGCTTCAGGTACCCTTACTTCCTTACTAATATTATAAATGCGAATGTAACTCTGGCTGTTACGCTTTCACGCATAGAATACTGTACCGATTTTAATGAAATTTGGTACAGATATAGTCCAGGGCGTGAGAAAGGACATAGGCTACTTTTTACCCGACTACGCTATAAAGAAGTAATGTTTTACCCGTTAAACGTCTTTACGCGGACGGAGTCGCGGGCGGAAAGCTAGTATCAATACATAGTATAAAACAAAGTCGCTTTCGCTGTATGTCCGTATGTATGCTTAGATCTTTAAAACTACGCAACGGATTTTGATGCGGTTTTAAATAGATAGAGTGATTCTTAAGGAAGGTTTGTATGTAAAATTTACCCGAAGCGAAGCGAGGGCGGGTCACTAGTAATACATAAAAACCTTCTCTTAAATCCCTCCATCTATTAAAAAACCCATCAAAATCGGTTACGTAGTTTTAAAGATTTAAGCATACATACCTACAGATAGATCCGGGAAGCGACTTAGCTTTATACTATGTAGTGAAGTATGTACTTTTCAACTTGATATTAGGTACATGTATGTATTTAATCTTCAAGTCTGCTTGAGGAAGAGATTTGTGTTGCCTGTGATATCACGAGCGCTGTAAAGAGCTCGAAATATTGTTTCCAAATAATATACACACAAGCAGGTCCGTCTTAAGCCTATTCTGCGCCGGGGTGCGGGACTCAGCCTGCGCCCTCTTTTTTACACTGCAGTGTAGCACGCGACCACGCGATTTTTTTAGGCAGGACAGGGAGCGTATGGGCTCTCACATAAAAAGGCGCGCAGCCTTGCACCCCCTGGTAAAGACTGCCCTGCACACAAGCATAATCCGTAATCTTAGTTTTATTTCAGAAGATATTCATACCATCAGTTTTAAGACTTGTAAGGTCTCTAACAATTAAAAATAAAAACTAAGGGATTGTAAATGAAAAATAGTGTAGTTATTAAAATTAAATTTATTTTATCCATAATAAATTGTCGACTTAGGAGACAACCTAGCGATGTATAACTAGCGTTAAGTAAATGTTAAAAGCATATTTGTATTTTTATTAATCAAATACGAAAGTTTCTTTTGAAACAAATTATTGTGACAGGTGTAGAACCATAGAAAATGTGAAAAAATATTTTTTAACATTCATTTTAATTATATGAGTACCTCGTCTCAACACATCACATACATAACAATAAACAGCAAAATATTTGAACAATGTGATGCGTTATGCAAATAATTGTATTCTTTGCAATGATATAGTCGAAAATTGTACATTTTAAATGAAGATGATAAAGTTGTCGACTACACCATTGTGGAACTGGTTCCAAAACAACTTCTTGCAGATCACAAACAGTTATAATGATTGAATTATTTTCAATTGGGTAATGCAAGAACTTGTTTGGTTTAAAATAAAGTATAAGTATAATTAAGCATACAATCAATCTGGGCAGGATATGCAACATACAGAGCTACAGGCACGTCAAGCACTCGATACTGGTATGTGTATAATAAATTCGATCTCAGCACAATATGTTTATGTTTGGTTCATGGAGAGCTCGATTCAGAAACAGGAAGATATACAAATGCAAACATGGAGTATGTGACAATACATTTATTGTTATAAATAGTATAAGGCGGATGTGATGCCAATAGACATTTATCTTGAAAATACTTATCCTATCTATTGTATATATCGTCGACAGAATCCAATCTGTTATTTTCCAAAGATAGCTAAAATATTTTATCTTTTTTAGAATCGAGCAAAATCTGAATGCATCGAGACGCGACGTTCCGTTCTTTATATATTTTGGTATATTATATCTGTATTTCCTTTGACTCTAGATGGTGGAAAGTAAAAACCACATCATAAAATTTAAGACATATTTTTAATTGGACGAAACTAACTTCCTTGGGATTGGACAGTCAGCTATGAAAGTGCATTTTCTCCAAAGTAGCCATTCGGCACAAAACTACGACCAGTGCGGTTTGTTGTTAACTGTACCATCTCTTGCCATATGAAACACTTGAACATCATGTCTCTTGCACAACAAACAACCCATTTTCCAGCAAGTCAGTCCATGGTACCGAGATCTCAAATACTGTTTTACAATTCCCCGGCGTGGCAGGCGTCTTCGTAGCTCTTGCCCTTGGGCTCGGGGTCGAGCTTGATCATGTCGTCGATGCGCAGGATGGTGATGGCGGCCTCGGTGGCGAACTTCAGCGACTTCACCTTGGATATGGCTGGCTCCAGCACGCCGGCGGCCAGGTTGTCGCGGAGAGTGCCTTCTGTGAGGTCCAGACCCACCCATTTCAGGTTCGCGTGTTCCACCTGTAGTGTAAAGGGCGTAAATTAGATATATTTGAGGTTTTGCATATTAAACTAATTGTCGTTTATGACTGTCGTATATTATTGAGTAATTCCTTATACCAGTAGTGTAGCATATCTTGCATTTGATCTTTATGGAGTAGGTGTATACAGGTAGGGGTAACACAAAGGATCCCTGAGGGTCGATGTGAACCGGTTAGACGGTCCCCACAATAAGATGTCTTGCCAAATATTGTTGTAGCTCAAAAGGACTGAATAAAAATTTGCAAATGTTGTAAAATAGCTACTCAATTGGAGGCAACATTTTTTTTGTATACCGACTGTTGTAAGTACCTTGGTCTGCGAGGAGTTGTGGTAGGCGCGCAGCTTGGCCACGAGGTCGGTGGCGTCGCGCGCCGCGTTGACGGCGAGCGTCTTGGGGATCACCAGCAGCGACTGCGCGAACGCCGCGATCGCCAGCTGCTCGCGCGAGCTCTGAGGAAATAGCATTGTGTTAGTTATTAACACATCGCGGACTTTGTGTGGTTTGTGAATTTCTACATGTATCATTTATACAAGTTTGATTACTTATTCACAAACAGATTTTCTATGATATAAGATGTTAAAGAAATATTTTTCAATGATCAATATTATGACTATGGGATGATTTTTGTATTAAGTATTTTGACTAAACTTTAAACCCTATACCTTATACTTTGGAACTACTCATTATAATGTGTAACAACTAAGTCTTATTTAAATTTTTTGCGTTTATGAATTTTATTACTTAAGTCTCAAAGCAAAATTAAAAAAAAGTACATAATTTATTATCAAATATGGTAGTAGCACACCTACATAGATATCCTGAGGTTGTGTAGTCGACCAACCCGCACTTGGCCAGCGTGGTTGACTAAGGCCTTATCGTCCTATTTTAGGGTAGGCCCGTGCCCCAGCAATGGGGATGTATATGGGCTGATGATGATGATAGTAGTAGTAATAAGTAGATATACAGTAGTTATCAGACTAACCAGTGTGGTAGCGAAGTTCTCCAGGTAGATGGAGAGCGCGGCCTCGACGGCGCCGCCGCCGGGCGCGAGGCGGCCCGACTCCAGCACGCGGCGCACGGCGCACAGCGCGTCGTGCGCGGAGCGCTCCATCTCGTCGCAGTACGCGTCCGTGGGCCCGCGCAGGATCAGCGACGCCGCCGTGCGCGCCACCGGCCTGACACACACACTCAATATAAATAAATATCTGGGACGTTTCCACGCACGGTCATGACTTTAGGGGTGAGAGCCGTCCGCTCCCCCGCAAATCCGGTGATGTTGACAAGGCTACTCCAAGCCCTTATTGTTAGTCAGTCGCAGAAGCAGCAAAAACACATATGGTCATCTGACTCCAAACTAAGCAGCGCTTGCACTATGGCCGTCAGAGATTCATTGATATAAAAATAAGGCGTCCGACCGATTTCAGCCATGGCGGCCGATCTCAATTGAGATCAGCCAAGTGCGCAGGCAAACACAAGTGCTCTCTCTATTCCCTTACTCTCATAATTCGGTGAGACGGCAATCCGACATGACTGATGAGAGATCGGGCGCAGGACCACCGGCTTAACGTGCTTTCCGAGGCACGGGCGTTCAACCGCCAACTTCCTAACTCCGGGCTGAGTAATTTCATTACAGAAAAACTCACACAAATTTTGCCCAACCCCAGATTCAAACTGGAGACCTCTCAGTCCTTGCACAGTGCTTGCTACCAATGGACCAACGAGGCAGTTCATTCATTGATATAATACATAGATGTTAATAAATAAATACTTAAATACATAATCACACCCAGACACGGAACAAATACTAATGTTCATAATACAAATATTTGTCCCGAGTAGGAATCAAACCCACAACACTCTTGGAACCGACAGCCAAGGTCACTAACTACTGTTCCACCAAGCCAGTCAAATGTTTTAAAATTATGTTTAGTCATTAACCAAATTAAACACCTTTACTTTACATCCAATCATGTGAACAATTTTTCTCAGGCACATCAGAAACATATGCTTGAATAAAAATACACAAACCTATTCAAAAAGATATTAATCAAAACATTCAACTCACCCCTTGATCAGAATGAGCTGGTCATCACAGATCTGCTCTTGGACAACCTCAGCGGCCTCTCCAATCATGCTGGGCTCGAACACTTCCTCACCTATAATAAAAAAAAACAAAATAGAGTTAGAAAATGCCACTGATTATTGCAGCTAATGTAACACAAAACATGGATAAAATTCTGAATGATTACATTGAGGGTGACAGAATTTGTTTGCAAGTTATACAGAAACAAAATTATTGCAAAAGTTCTAAATTAAATATTGACTTATTACTGATATTACACTCGGGGACAAATAAACCGGGCCACGAACCATTTTTCATACAAACATGTCCAGTTCTGAGCCCTATAAATCTAAAAGTTTTAGTGCTATGGTAAAAATTTAAATGTAAATAGATGTCAGAAATTATCAATTATAAAAAAAATATGTTAACTATCTCCAGAAATATGCTCATTTCTTTAAAACGTAGCAAACATTGGTGGTTTTTTGCATCCCATATAAACTTGTATGAAACAAGTAAAACAACTTACATTTTCCTGATTTTAAGGAAATTGGTGTATCTGGAGTTAGTTAACATATTTTCTTCAAAAATTTATCATTTCTGACATCTATTTACATTTAAATTATTACCATAGCACTAAAACTTTTACATTTATAGGGCTCAGAACTGGTACATGTTTGTAATTTGAAAACACATTGGTTCGTGGCCCGGTTTATTTGTCCCCGAGTGTATGTATGGGGCGATCAAATATATTTTTATTGAACTTATGACATACAATGATGGCTTGGAGTAGCCTCTTACCCTCCATGTTGGTAAGCGATGTGAGGAACGTAGCGCCGGTGGCCTTAGCGATCCTCTTCAGATCGGCCTTCTTGCACCTGCGCACGCCCATGGCGCCGGCCTCCACGAAGTACTTGAGGCAGAGGTCGTCGATGCCGCCGCTGCACAGGATCACGTTGACTCCCGTCGCGAGGATCTTCTGCAGACGCTCCTTGGTGATGTCGAGTTCGCGGGCGCGGATTGCCTCCAATTTCTCGGGGTCGGTGACCAGCACCTAATGTGAAACATTGCTATATCTTATATACCACACATTTACTATCTAAAGGAGAATGTTTGCAACTTTGTCTAACATCTATAGTATAAAAATTAATGGCACAATATGTTGCTAAGAGCAAACCTCATGAACAGCTGAATACAAATGCATTTTTTTTTGTTACATTTGTTACTATGAGGTCTTCTCTCTTATGAAAGAAAAAAAATAGGAATTATAAATTCTGGAACTGGAATAACAATGACCTTGTGGAATCCTAATTTGCATGCATTTAAATCAAGTAAAAAGAAGCCTATCATTTACAGGACACAAAATATTTATATATGCATTCATACATACCCCATGTCCCATTGGACAGGAGTACTACTAAGTTTTTACTAAGATTATTATAAATGATATCGCAAGCTATATCACAGACAGAGACCAGACAATTGTCAAAAATTTGTGATATTTCTATAAAATTCAATATAAAATCTAGGGTTTGAGAAAACTTGCCTGAACACCCATCTTCATCTTTGTCTTCTGTAGAGAGAAGTCAAGGCATGCAATCTTAGCATTTAAGATCTTCTTAGGCATAGCCTGAGATGCCACGGTGCAGTTGAGAGCGTAACCTTTGACTAACACACTCTCCCGGGCGCTGCGGCCATGGGCCTTGAGGATGTTCACTGCCTTAATTGGGTACATCGGGTTTCCTCTGGGGTCTAGTGTCTTCACAGCTTGAGCTGCGTCCACAACCATCTCGGAGAAGAAGTCTGAATCCGCTCCAATAAGCTTGGAGGACATGGTGGTCTTTGCAGCATTGATGATGGATGGTCTGCCGAGGGATTCAACTGTGACAGTGAGGTTGTCCTGAATGTACTTGACTGCTTCCTTGCATGCTAGCCTGTAGCCTGATATAATGCTGGTGGGGTGAATTTTATTTTTAACCAATTCATCGGCCATCTGAAAATCAAAAAAAGTTTATAGCTTGATGATTTAATTTATGTGTTATTATAACATTAAAAAGATTTCAAAGTGAGACAGAACTCTCTCTGTTCATCGATTTATGGGAATAGTGTTATTACACAAGACCTATCAGAATCCGGGAAGGAGAATTGTACAGTTTAAAAGGTTAATTCATACCTTTAACAACTCTGCTGCTATGATGACCACAGATGTGGTTCCGTCGCCGACCTCCTCATCTTGGAGCTGAGCCAACTCAACCAGGACCTTAGCAGCTGGGTGTTCCACATCCAGCAATCTAAAATTTGTTTGGAAATAAATAAATAAATGTGATGATTACAATAATATCTAGAATCAGTGAGATATACTCTTTCTATTGGTTTTTAACATAGTTATCCATTCAAGTTATAGAAATATTGTTAGTTATCTGTTTGTGTACCATATCAAATATATAAAATAATATTAAGTTAAAAAACATTAATTTTAACCTATTTTTATCTGTAACTTGTACTCTTATTAGTAATAAAATTGTACTTACTTCAATATGGTAGCACCATCATTTGTGACTGTGACATCTCCAATATCATCCACCAGCATTTTGTCGAGCCCTACAGGACCCAGGGAGCTCTTTACGATATTGGCTATGGCAGCCGCAGCCATGACTACAACAAGCAATGCATGACAATGTAAGTAATTATCTTTCATGAGAAATCCACATTCAGTTGAAAATAAACATCTGTCAGAAGGTCAACAAATACTAATATTTTCAGGCAATCTTACAGATTTGACAATAAATACACTATGTATAGTGTTTTTACACTTATTTCCATAAATTATAAGCTCGTTTCTTAGGCGACATGACTCTTCATAGGTTACTTCCTTTGTATAAAATTTTATATGCGTGGGTAACAAATACATTTAGTTTATAAGGAAATTTTATCACATATCTAAAGCATATAATGAAAAAAATCTTTCGGAGAAGATTGAATTTCACGAAAATTTACAGAAATGTAACCATAAGACCCGATGCATGTGATCACCGGGGGTACTTCGCCTCGTGTAGATTTTCACAGAAAAACGTTACCATTTTGGGTTCTAACTGGGGCTCCAGATGATCTGGTCCCGGCAACGTGGAGAGGAGCGGCGAGTGTAGACATTTTTTATTAAAATTTCAACACAAAATCACAATTTCGTCGCTCGTCACACTTTTTTGATTCTGGAAGAGAACTCAATGTTGCCAACCTAAAATACAAATGACATCTGAAATGTTTATTGCCAGATGAAAAAATAATAATAATGCTAAGGATACCACCACGACTCTCGATCTTACTGCCATCTATTGTTGTATAAATAAACTAAATAAGTACATTTTAATTCGTCTTTATCTCAATAGATGGCAGTGAACGTGCCATTTCCGCTTTTCGCAGTTTTCCGAATTCAAACGTCAGAAAGACTGAATAAGGAGGCAGTTTGCTACACCTGATATGAGTTACGGAGGAGGCTAGGAATCGTTTTTTTGATCGCCGTAACACAGCGTTTGCCACCATTAGACCAACGAGGCAATAAAATCTCACTAATTTATTTGATTTTTACTTAGACTATCTATCATGCGGGTTTTAAATCAAAATTTAAAAATAATTCTGAATTACTATATGACTTAAAGGGGGTCTCCCTTTAAATTCTACAACTAGGCTTAGTAGGCCAACGGAGATAACATTTTAAAGCTACATGTCATTGGTATTCTTCAGCCGGTTGCATCGCATTACTTACCACAATCGCGTGTCTACGTGACTGTGTTGAAACGGGATATTCGGCTACACTCATGCAGGCACGTCACAGGGCCTCTGATAGGATCGTCTTAGAGATATGAATACGTAATCCTTAATAATATTATATTAAATGCGAAAGTAACGCTGTCTGTCGTTTTAACGGTGACGATATTCAAAACGACTTAACTGGTTGTAGAGACTGAGAGTAGGCTACTTATTATTTATTGGTATCTAATATTTTACGCGTTATGCAACTTTACGCTTTTGGAGACTCGAACAAATATTTTTTTGATCTTTTGAACTGGCCAAGTCACTCACCAGACACCACAATAAGTCTGAAAAGGATTCGAATTTAGAAAACTTATGATCTGTCTCTTTGACTAATCTGTTTTACCTAGTACCTACTGAGAACTAACCCCCTTGATCACAATGTACATGAATAGGTACATTCTGATTAAGTGGGTTGGTTTGCAGTAGGTATTGTATAGTTATTACGTAAAGATAAAAGTATTTTTGTGTAGCACGTGCAAGTCAGATACGCGTACTCGGATTCGGCTATCCCTAGCAATAACCGCTCGACCCTTACGAAGGTCGAACCAGGAAAAGGTTTTACGATAAATAACGCGTTTATTTTATTTATAGCCGTCGGTGCGGCATCGCAAATGTAAGACTTGTGACCTAGACGGCCCGATACTTATCAAATGGATTTTACATAGGCCTTTGGGTATATTAGGTACGAGTCTGTACAGGTGTCTTCCAAGTAGTTCCAAGAAACTATATCTGTCTAGTATGTAGGTAGGTTTAGTATAAAACATAAAGCAATTATGAAACTTATTGAACCAAATAATACATTTAAATACATTAATATTGTAATGTTAATAGTGTTATGTTATCTGTGACTAAGTACTAACTTAGTAGTTTCAGTATTTCAGTTTACAAACCCTACAGTTCACATTAGTATGTGAACTGTAGTGTTTGTAAACTGAAATACAAATAGGGACATCAATGTGCAATTGGGTGAAGTAACAAGTCAGATACATTGCTGCCTTTCTGTACGAACTTCAAAAAATACACAAAACCACATTATAAAAAAAATAATAGTCCCGAGTGGAAATCGAAACCACGACACTGAAGACGGGGGGACACAAATAAAAGAAATTAACGTGAAAGCTTTAAGATAAAACCGTTCTTCCCACCAAGAGATGTAATAAGGAAAGTTTCGTTGTCCGAGGGCGAGACTCCGCCGTCGACCCGCCTCTCTGTCATGGTGTGACATAATTAATTGATGGCCCCGAACATTTGTCGCGGTCAGCCCCAAGGGCCCGATGAATAGTAATTTGAAATCGAGCCTTTACGTGACTCGATTATACCGAGAATCAACTCAATCATATGAATCTTTATATAATAGGTCTATTTAGGTACTTACAAGTAAGAGTCTTGTCGGGTCGTTTTTACCATACAAATGCCGACTTTCGACATCTCAATTCTTTGCCACTGAATGTGCGGTTGCTCCTGTGTACAGTTGATGACCTGCTTTCGATTTACAACTAAATGCTAGGATGACTGAGTAAAATTTTCGCTTGCCCTACAGCATTCTATGGTCTAAGTGCCTATTAAGTCTACGGCATTTCGTAGGGATTAACATTTTTAAGTGTTTATTTAGTAGGCGAAGTGGTGGAACATCAACCCGCTGACTACCGATTCTTGACTTTGTAGGTAAGATTATCCAAAACCTTTGTAGAGTGTGGGTTTTTAAAAAATAATGATCTGGGAGTAAGGTGCTGGCCACTATTTTTTGACACAAATTTCAGCGCCAACAGGCCGACGAAGTTTTCGTTTATCGCTCTTTGGTAGTACGACCGTCGAAGGGCGGTGACGTCACGTCCCTGTGCCCGCCCGCTACGTGCCGCGCGCCCTACACACGGTAAACGAATTTGCCTCCCTTTACGCGTTACTGAAAATATAATAGAGGTAAGGTAAGTTTAGGGATGTGAGAGCCATCCGTTCCCCCGCATGTCCGGTGATGATGACTAGGCTACTCCAAGCCATCATCGTACGTCAGTTAGGAAAAAAAGAAACCAAAATTGGTAAGGTAAGCTATAATAAAGCGTACTGACAATTTTGAAAGAATACAAATATTGAATACTAGCTTTCCGCCCGTGACTTCGTCCGCGTAGAGACGTTTAACGGGTAAAACATTACTTCCTTATAGCGCAGTCGGTTAAAAAGCCTATAACCTTTTCTGGGCTCTGGACTATATCTGTACCTTTCATTTAAATCGGTCCAGTACTCTATGCGTGAAAGCGTAACAGACAGACAGACAGACAGACAGAGTTACTTTCGGATTTATAATATTAATAAGGAAAAAAAAAAGAAAAAAAATAAAGGAAAGCCAAAATACAAATAAATTACAATAATTACGTATGTATTACAAGCCAAGGTATCTTATGTTCCGAGTCTAATAAGTATGTACCGAGATATGTTGAAACCTTTAAATTTAAAATATGAACTCTTTTACCTTCTCATAAACAAAAATGCAAAAACTCCTATAATTGCTAGTAATAAAAGCTTGTAAAAAGAAGCGGTATCCAGGTCATAGGTAAAGAACACAGAATCTTTTGGGGATTAGTGGTTAGATTCAGAGTCCGAACATGGAAAAGGAGTGGTAACGGAAAAAGTACATGAGCCTTTAACCCCGCACCTACTTACCTGCTCGTGGAGCCAATAAAGGGAGAGACGGGATTGAATCCTGAATTGTTGAAATTTGTGCCTAGGTTATAATCTTCGGAGCTATGCTTCTAAGTATGTTGTCATTAATATCTACAAAATACCTCTGCAGATTTTTCTGTCCATGTAATCTTATCTTATCAATGCAGCAAAGTTCGTGCCAGTGTTTTTAGGGTTCCGTAGCCAAAATGGCAAAAACGGAATCCTTATAGTTTCGTCATGTCCGTCTGTCCGTCTGTCCGTCTGTCCGTCTGTCCGTCTGTCACAGCCGATTTACTCGGAAACTATAAGTACTACAGTGATGAAATTTGATGGGAATATGTGTTGTATGAACCGCTACAAAAATATGACACTAAATAGTAAAAAAAAGAATTGGGGGTGGGGCCCCCCATACATGTAACTGAGGGATGAAATTTTTTTTTTCGATGTACATACCCGTGTGGGGTATCAATGGAAAGGTCTTTTAAAATGATATAAAGTTTTCTAAAAAACATTTTTCTTAAAGTGAACGGTTTTTGAGATATCAGCTCTCAAAGTTGTAAAAAGTATGTCCCCCCCCCTCTATTTTTATAACTACGGGGTATAAAATTCTAAAAAAAATAGAGGTGATGCATGCTAATTAACTCTTTCAACGATTTTTGGTTTGATCAAAGTATCTCTTATAGTTTTTGAGATAGGTTGATTTTTATTATATTTGCTGCTACGGAACCCTTTGTGCGCGAGCCCGACTCGCACTTGGCCGGTTTTTTAGTTTGTTGTTGTCATTTGTTTGTTTTTTGTTCTTTCTTTACTTAGTAGCACCACGGAGGAATAAAGAAGAAAGCCCAGGTGATTTTACGAAAATTTAATTATTGGTATTTAATTTTCAAATATTTTTTCACTCTACCTATACCTTTATTATGTGTATATCATATAGCTAGGCAAGCATTGTTAAGCGATTGGCGTTTGCCTTTAGCATGTTGACGTCATTACGCCAGTTTGCACTTTACGCGTCGCGGCGCGAAGCGTAAAGTAAGCACGGGGGAGGACCCTTCGCTGCCGAATTTCTGGCCCGAAAAAATTGGGACGAACAGTATTGGGTTTAACGAAGTTATCAAATTTCCAGATTGTCAATTAGCTCCTTATTTTATCATACTTATGTACAGGATGTGAATATTTTATGTGTAGGTATATGGAATCTTGAAATAGGATTTTTTCAATCACAGATGGACCTAAAGCGGCTAATGTGGCTCAGGATGAATAGACTGGAAAAGCGTTAAATAATATAAAGTGTAACCCATTCAAAAAACAGGAAAAAACCCAAATAGGAAGAAGAAAGTGTGTACACAGTCTATAATAATGAATCACCTAACGAAGCGTTTGTTACAGAACAACTCGCAGTGAAAGTGATGTTTACTGTCCGCGAGGGAGTTTAGAACGGGCGTATGATTGCGATTCGCGGCAGGCGCGAACTAGCGCCGCGATATCTCCGGGAAGGGTCTCCGTTCATCGGAATGCCCCGCAACGCGTATCTATACGAGAGTATAATCTCGTTCCTGCGGCTGTTAGCGGGGATGCTGTGAGGACCGAAAATTACCCACTTTTATGGACTTTGCGACTCGTGACAGTGGCGTGAAAAAGACGTCAATTTCAAGGTTGTTGATGGAATATATTATGTAAGATTTTAAGTGAACTTCATAATTTGAGTAAGTTCTTCAAATTGACTTATCTAAATGAAAAATAGTGATCTTTAATAAACAACATTAACAGTCGTTCAGCTCAGTTTGAATATTATGCAAATATAAAAGTTTTTCGTAATTATGATATGAAAGAAATAAGATGAGAGGTTTAACTAGATATTAAAGTTTGCGATTGAAACTAGTTTGTATAATGATTACAATTCTTTATCAACTGTTTTTCCTATATTTAATCCGGTCAATATCACACTCCTTTCAGTATTTTAAAATACAGTAAAAATACTCCGAAAGTCTTTCCTATGAAATAATATTCTCTGAAAGTCCCCATATCCTGGGAAATTTGCACACTAATCGGGAGTCCGCCACAAGGTCCGTAGAGCAAAACAAATCGCGGTCGGCGAGCATGCGCGGGGCGCACCGCGCACGCGCGCGCCCAGGGGCCAGCAGTCGCGCGCCCACCGCCGCCGCCGCGCCCGTCCCGTCTCCGCCGCGCCAGGACCGAGCTAAATGGCGCCGATGCCGGGTCTTCGCTCACGCGGGTAAGTACCACGCCGCCGACGCACTTCCTACCCTCCACACGCGACTTGACCACCTTTACAGATCACCTCCGAGGGCGTGGTGGGCCGACCACTCCGCGCACGGCTTCGGCTCCGGCTGATAACGGTGCAGCCACTGTCAACAAATGATAATAGGTATTGCTTTTTGTGATAAAATCTTTTTCGTTCGAGATAATAATTCGGCAGGCTTCGAAGAGGATATTGTCTTTCATAAATTTGGCGGAGAGAGTCTCGTTAGTGAGTTAGGGTGGCGATGGTCGCCGAGAGGCTGAAGATCTCGAAGACGTGTCTATCGATTTCTGCGTCGTGAGGTTCAGCTACGCTCGTGGCGAGGCGATTAGGTATGTTGTCGCAGGCTCCCGCAGCCTCTTTAGTATTCAGCCGCGGCCCTCGCCTCTCAAAAATCAGATGTCCATTGTAAGTAGTCGGAGATACGGGATGATACCGTTATCTCTCCTCCGCATGTTCTCCATTACAATGATTCTGACTTAATATTCAAAAGATTTTGTACCTATTCTCAGATGCAATTCCTTAAAGTGCATTGCATTGAGGCTACCCTCAGGATTTGAATAATTTAGCTTTGTATGGTTCAACGGAATCTCTACGATGGCAGTTCTCGGTTAAAAGTAAACAAAGGCTATTTTACTGCATCATGACATAATGGTTTCAATTGAGACGTTCGTTAAACGTAAAATAAAACCAGCATAATATCGTTTATGCCTACCTGCGTTTGATGGATATTTTATTGCTCAACTTGGTCGAAAATGTGGCAAATATTTAGTCTTTTACGTTTTTCTGTGGCGGAAGTTTTATTGCGGTGTTCCTTACTGCAAACATTAATGGTTCTTGTTGCAATCGATTAAGATGTAGATACATTCGTAAGGCGTTGTATTTTGCGTCTGGTGAAGTTAGTTTATCTATTGAATTTTGAAAGTCACAAGGTAAGATGTGTGAACATTTAATATTGTAATCTTAGTTACATGAGTAGGTGCCACTGTTTCGGTCTTATTCTTCTTATCGTATGGTTGATGAACAACTTGGTGTCAGAGTTTAAACCGCCCGCAGGCCTCTGACATGGCTTCACACACCGTTGAAAAATCTCTCAGCTGTGCTGATTTCTTCACGATGTTTTCCTTCACATATGAATTTCTAATTTGAAAAACACATTGGTACCTGGCGACGACGACAACGACCTTAACCACTCGGCCATCGACGCTTTTTTACTTACTGTTTGGTAAGGATGTGGAATACATTGGCCAGTAAGATATTAATTTGCAATGATAGGATAGCGGACACAGCGTCCGCAATGAGCGCCCAATTGGGGCAATTTGGAAGAGTTTTGATAAATTGTATTGGGTGCTAATGCAAGGTAGCGGTCTCGAGGTTTATAGCGATTTTGCTAAAAACTTATATGTTAGCAAAATTTTATGTAAAAGTTGCACTTTACATAGCATCGTAAAAGCGTAGTAGGTATTAATAGTAAAATGTTTTGTTTCGTAGGTATAATATTTCATAAGTATACTTATAATGAACATAAACATAACTACTATGATTTTGCGATTACCGAACTCAATGAACACTGATGGAAGTTACGAATCCGTTCACGGTGTTAAAGTTAACAATCCGTTAAATTTGCAAATGAACAATTAATGGAGCAATTAAAGAACTTGTCTCATATGATAAGATTCCTTGAAATAATCAAAGGAACCCTAAGCGAATTTTTAAGTACATAGTTCTTACTTTTTGTACTATTGCCCGTGACTGTAGTAAATTAATAAGATAAGTTTATAAACTTAAGCTTTTTTAGTAATATTTCCTTTTTAAGGTTTAGATAAATAAAGAAAGTTACATTAATGTAGATGGTTTCCTATAACAACATTATTCCGCTGAACTGAAAAGTTCCTTTCCCACAAGTCATTTACGTTGTTAATTAGAAGCGTACATAAAACAGATCGCAAGGACAAGAGTGATTAAATCTGAGTGACCCGGCCGCCACCCTTGGGACCCCCGCCCCGATCAGGTTCCCATTTATATGCTAATGGGACCCGCGGACCCGGACGCGACGCCGCTAGTACGGACCCCTGTTGACCACTTGTGAGGATCTTGTTAGTTTACTGGGCTCAAATGAAACGACGCTAATTAGGTTGACTGCTAACTAATGGGCAAGTAAATTTATAAGAGACCGGGAAATACCCTGGATTTCAATTGTAAAATACGAGGCAGGATTGTCCAAATAATGAATCCAAAAGTCCAAAAGATAAATTGCGAAGGTGAAACATATTTTGTTAGCTTGATTAATAAAATACCTACTTAGATATGTACGTACTTTATTATCATCATCGGCCTATATACCCTAAACTAGGGCGATAAGGCCTTAGTCAACCACGCTGGCCAAGTGCAAATGTATGTGCTTAATTTAAAAAATGATATAAAACCGTTTGAAGTCCACTTAACACAATCTCAGTATTATCCTGTGATTATTTCACTGTAGCCACATCACTATTCCGGATATTAAACTGACTATCTACTTGTAACGGTCGACAATAAGACATCTGGCATTTTTCAAAAGGTTGAATTAACATAACTTTGAGATATTCTACGGAGGGTTGGGCTATCCTTAGAAACTAGGATAGAGTGGTTGTTTAGTATTCAAATATTCTTTTCTAGTAGGAGCAAATGTGGACTCTAGTCATACTTGTTTAGTTGTAAAAATGATCTGGATTTTGGTCGTAGGTCATATTTTCGAACTATTAATTGCCATCTATACTAATAAGTATTAGAAAAAAGTCGCGTGGTTGCCACTTTGATTTTAACTAGAAGGAATTTTGAATTCGCTTTAAATTCGTTTCGTAGGTAAATAAGTACCTGATAAAAAATATTATATTTTAATGTAATATTTTATATAGAGATAGAGGTATACCGAAGCGAAGCGAGGCAGGTCGCTAGTCACATATAAAAAGGGCTTCCATAAGAAACGGAACCATTTATACTTATTACAATCTAGGCTAGTATTTCCGTCATACGTTAGTAAAAAGTGAAGCCCCAAATTGAAATTCTCAAAGGATTTGTTAATCTAAATATTTGTCTTTATGGGTCTACACGCGTTAATAGAAGTAGCAAATTACATAGCTACTTACTGCCCGACGTTTCGACTGGGTTACACCAATCGTGGTCGCGAGCGAACTCCATTTTTAATTCCGGAAATCGACCAGGCGTCTCTCTGGCCCCTACAGGCGCTTACAACGCTAAAGCCAGTGTACACATATAATATGTACGTGCATTTTCTTCAAAGCGCAACCGAGCAATGTCTCGCAAAGCGTTCTGTCGTGTTCTGTGGGGGAGCGTACTGTTCGTACGAGGCCATAAATAACTAGCTTCCGGCGTCGGTGGCTTTGCCACTGCGGAATTACGTTTGTGATAATGTCTTTATCTGACGTCTCTCGCAATGTGTTCCTTTTTTCGAGTTCTTTTGTTTTTTCGCAGTCTAATTTTGAACCCCTGTAGGTAATATATTAAAAGCTGCTACTTGTGTCACTGAATAGCAATTTAAGCGCATTGCTGAAACTGCTACAAGGGATTAATTTTTTGCAAGATCTATTACATCTGCGGAACACATCAATAACTCAATGAAAGGTTGGATACACTCTATATACATGGCTAAGATCACTCGAGGCCTGCTACCAAGATCTGCATTGCAATGTCTAGTTCAGTGTTTAGCGTGCCTTAAATACTCACAAAAATTAAAATTAAAGTACTTTTCATGTTAATTTACTCACAAAAAACTTCCTCAGCATCTATCTATATAACTACACAATAATTCAGAATTTTAAAGTTGCGTTCTGAATGGTGATCTTTTCAAGTATAAAACCGCTTCTCCTGCTACAATATGGTATGGGAGTTGTATTCTCAACCGTTCGTTGATGGCTGTCGTGATCGGTCAATGTTTTGTCCAATTTCTCAAACAGTCAGCTGCACCCTTTTCCCAACAACAGAGGTCATTTTTTCAACTGGTGATTTACAGAGGCGGTCGCGATGACGGCCTCTCCACAGCGCGATTTGTCCCGGAAACAAATGGATTTGACAAATGAGCTTGTTTCCTCGGAGACTTGCGTGGTTAATAACACGTTTTTAATAAAAGATGATGTGTAGATGTACAGATGCGTTGAGCGAGGTTATGGGTTCTGAGAAATTGATGTGTGAGGAGGAAGTTGTAATTATTATGATGAAACCTGACCTGACCTAATTTTGAAAACATTCTAATCTGATGCAATCATCCACAAGCTGACGTTTTTAGGAATCACCTTTTTTTTAATAATTATAATAATCACTGCCGTTTTTTATTTGTTAAGATTATTTATAAGGTCCTGCTGAGTATATTTCGAAGCAGCTCCCCCGCTATTATTGATCTGGGCTTTTATTACAAGCAACAGCGTTCGGTTGTTCCTAACGAGCGCCATTACTCGCTAACAGGATTTATCAATGTTGCTTTCAACTTTGCCTTTTATACGTTTGTTCCTTGATGATAAGTCTTCTGAAGGATTGAAGAGAATCACGAAAATTCAATTAATCAGTGGTCTGTCGGGGAACAATCGTCAGGCGCAGACTAGGACGCAACTGAGACGGAAAACGAATAGTCATAAGACCAATTTTGGTGAAAATAAATTAAACGCTATCAGGGACTCTATAGTTTTAAAGACCCCAAAGGAGATGGCCCAAAGGATGGAGTAGAGAGTGAAGAAGTCACCCACGTCATCACTTGCCACGGACTTTCAAAAATCACTTCTCCGAGGTACTAAGTAAAGTTTCCAACCCCACGTGCTACGAAGCACTCTGCATAATCGTGTTGTGTTTCCAACTTCTATTTCCAATTGGAATTCTTGAGCGGCAGCGCTTATAAGTCCAACTTGGGCACATTACCATACAAATACGAGCCGTGAACGAAGTTTAAAACATGCGAGTACATTTCGCGGGATAATTGAAGTTGGGAACTCTCCGGGGTCCGCCGCATACCTGCCCTAATTTGGTGTTAAACTCCTGACGAAGTTGCCGGTGAACTATTAAACAATAAATATTTTGGAATTGTTGGTTGAGGCACACGGAACCTACCATCTACGAGGAGACTAAGTAACAAGTGAAACAGGGTATACAGCTTATGAGTATAGCCAGAATATAAACAATTTTATGAAACACAGTACCAGCCGCAGATCAGTAAATAATTCTTATTAAATAAATAAATAAATATTTCACAACATCACATACATCGATCTGATCCCGTGGTAAGTAGCGTAAGCACTTGTGTTACGGAAATCAGAAACGACAGTGGATACACAAATATACTTAAATATATTTAAATGACACACCCAGACACGGAACAAAGACCGATGTTTGTCACACAAATATTTGTCCCGAGTGGGAATCGAACCCACGACTCTTGGAACCGTAGTTAGTGAACCTGGGTCACTCACCACTGTTCCACCGAGCCAGTCAAAAAAAAAGTAAGTAAGTAAGTTGAGTAAAAGTACCCGATAACTTCCGCAGTAAGTCATTACGTATGTTTATCTTCCTAAACTTATTTACAAATCAGATAAAAACAATCAATATGTAAAATACACTCTATTAAAAGTGAAGTGGTACTCTATAAACGAGGGTATTTACTAATACCATCTTTAAAAACTCTTAAAACGAGTGTATGTAAATTTTCGTTCGCAAAAATATGTGAGAGCTTTTTAATGTCTCTTGTTAGGGTCCCTGACACCGATCGAATTGTGTCCGAAATGCGATTTCGCAAATGAAATTAGATCTCAGACAGAACGGTATGTAGGTTGGCATGAATAAGCGATGGCGTTATCCGCCCGTGTTCAAACATGTAGCTTTATAGTTGCCGCCTCCCTCGCTCCGCTTACACATTATGCAAATTAAAATTTCGAGCATGCGATTTTGGTTCTAACACCATAATGCAGTTACGTTTTATGTTTTGGTTCGTCGCTGTAAACGTTAATATTTAAGCACACTAGCGCACGGTGAAATTGTATAAGATTCAAGTGTCGCTCACCTCAGAGTGGAAGTGCGGAGGTTTGAATCGCTACACTAGTCACTACACATCTTTGAGGCAATTAAAAAAATCAGCAGATATTATGTTATAATATTTTAAAACACAGTGAGAGTTATTGACTCGGCTCGGTGGAACAGTGGTTAGTGACCCTGGCTGGCGGTTCCGAGAGTCGTGGGTTCGATTCCCACTCGGGATAAATATTTGTGTGATGAACATCGGTGTTTGTTCCGTGTCTGGGTGTGATTATGTATTTAAGTATGTATTTATAAATATATATGTATGTATATCAGTCTCTGACGCCCATAGTACAAGCTCTGCTTAGTATGGGGTCAGATGACCGTGTGTGACCAGATATTTATTATATTTATTTTATCGGCCAAGTGGGAGTCAGACTCGCCCAAGGAGGATTCCGTATAAAAAATTTAAATTGAAAATTTTCAATTTTCCTGTGTTTTTGTTGTGGCCAACTAGTTCACGGGAATCGAAAATTTACGGCATAAACGACTGCATCTTTTAATTGCGTTGGTTAGAAGTTTGATTTTTTTACAGGACAGTACCTGTAAAAAAAATGACTAGATAATTAGACCTGATCCTATCGAGCTACAGAACCCTAAAAAAAGTATCGAGAGTTTCAAATTTGGAACCTACTTCATCAGCAAATCAGCGCTCAAATATCGTTTCAGTATTCGTCAGATCGCTGTTGTTCTAACGCGTGTAACATTCCTGTGAAGATTTTCCGGTATTTTAAGATTTAATTTCTCAACCGTCCAATATCCATGCAGTGTCTGCTAGATCCATCACGCTGGCTGCAGCTGCGTCGGCTTTGTCTGGCTGCGTTTAATTAGGTTGCACTTGAAGCATGCGCAAACCTTTCAGACCGCTATGTTGTGTTTAAGACAGCTCATTCATTTCGTTTTTGAGAATCTCCTATAGCTTTGTGTTGTTTTCGCTTTGAACATTACTACTATGCTCGTATGTATTTTTGGAACCACCAGTTGTTTGCAATATTTTATATAGTCCTATCTAGGAGTTATTTGACAGAACCAGAGTTTATTTGAAAGGAACAGAGTTTCAAAGTTAATTTGGTTACTGTTATTCTCAACTAAAATTCAATTAAAAATTTCCGAGACTGAAATAAGATGCGAAGAGAAAAATCAAACTTCTGCAGACGTGTTGCGAACTCTTTGTCTACTGGTGCGCTATTCACTGACCACCAACATTTTTATGTTTTTATGGTTCCGTAACTACGGAATGATTGTTGAGAGTTCTATCCGTCAGTCATAATGTGGTGATAGCTAGACAGTTGAATTTTTTTATCTGCATAAATTGTATTTCTATTGCAGTTATAACAACAAATAGTTTTAAAAAACTGGCTCCTGTAGAACACACGTCTTTTTTTTTACTTTTTTGGTACAGAAGTTCGTGCGCGAGTCCAACTCGCACTTGGCCGGATTTTTTCTTTTCCTTGTTACTTATTTTTTCTGACCACACTATTCTATTCATAAAAAAAATTGCAAGGAAGTTACGCCAGGCGCTCAACATAAGCAAAGTGCAACAATAAGTCTAAAATGCGATTTCCTCCGATACCTACGAAGTACAATCGAAACGAAAATACCCGAATATTTTGCGTTCAACTGTCCTGCTGTTATACACACAAAGCTATACAAGAACGCTTAATTAGGCAGACAATGGGCATGTCCCATGCAGCTTCACAATGGTCTAATTAAAACGCGAACAATCCAATAAGTTTGATCAGTGCGCCTAGTTTGCTTGCTTCTTCGTTGTTTTATATTCAGCATTCGTACGATGCTAATTGTTTTTCTTTCAAATATTTTATTTGATATTTTTCCATGTTGAATGGCTATATGAGAGGCATGTACCACCTTTTACCACCACAATAAAAAAAATTTTGTTCAATCTTTGTTACTATTCTTCATTACAAATTGTTCAATTCAAGTAGTAGATGCATATTCTTTTATATCTTTCTTATAGCATCCTGATAGTTTTCTATTTATGCAAAGGACGAATGATTTGATTAATGGAGATATGCTTGAATACCTTGATGATTCCAGCAGGAATGTATTTAATATCACTTGTGATTATAAAAAGGCATTCAAAGTGACTGTGAACAAGGCCTTACTTGCTGATTCTCTATTTTATTAAAATATAATAACAATTTAAGTAAAATATGCAGCAACGAACCAAAATAGAAAACTGCACATTCCTAAAATACTGCCACTGGATATTGTCATTATACTTAGGCTTCGTCCTCGGGATTAGCAAATAACACTTGTAGTACCGCTCAGTAGTTCGCCTTTGTCACACTATATTTGAGGAAGAAAAAAAAATATCTTTGACGTTTGGTTATGTCACTTACTAGCTTCATTCGCTTTTTAGTGTCGCCAACGATCACACGTAGTGTCTTCATTAAAAGTGATTTTTTACAATGCCTTAGCTAAAAAACGGAAAAGTGAGGATAAATACGAAAAACTGTTTAAAACGTTTAGAAAATTAGAAAAGAAAGTTCTGCGAGAATCTCACATTAGGAGTAGATCTAAATCATAGGATAACCGGTCCGGCTCGGAGTCTCAAGGTCAGTCGTATTAACTTAAAACGTTAATTTTATCGTTATATTTTAACCTTATTTTCAATTATATGCTGGTTTTTTCGTGCCACACTGAAGATGTGACCTACCCACTAAAGCAATTTTACAAAGAGTATTATTGGAAGACTTTCTCTAATTAGTAAGCAAGTCGTATTGTAATCAAGAATATTAAGCACATATTCATATTGTTGTCATAAGTAAATGTGATAATGTCGTGTTATATAATGGGTTTTTACCTGTCATGTCAGGTTTGGGTATTACCCAACGAGTTAGTTTTGCGAACAGAACTTTGGTCTGTCTCTTAGCTAATTATGTACTCTGTATTTAATCATTACAATACACAATGCATTATTAATCCGAGAGGTCGTTGTTTACAAAATTGACTACAAACTTATGAAAAGTTTGAAGATTTTTTTTGAAGGAACTGTGTTTTTTATGGATAATTTCGAGTAAGTAAGTCGTGTTATATATACTTACCTGTTATGTGGGTTTGCATACTTCTCCTTGGAGCTGTAGGTACTACCTAACGAGTTAGTTTTGCAAACAATACCTTAGGCTGTTTTTAGCAAATTAAGTACACTGTATGTAGTCATTACAGTACACAATGAATTATTATTTATCTGAGAACTCGTTGTTTGCAAAAGTGTCTACACACTTATGAAAAGTTTCACGACGTTTTTTGTGAAGCAAATGTTTTTTTTAATGATATTTCCGGGTAAGTAAGTCGTGTTAATATACTTACCTGCTATGTGGGTTTACGTGCTGCTCCTTGCAGCTGTACTACCTAACGTGTTAGTTTTTTGCGAACAGTATTTTGGGCTGTTTCTTAGCACACTTATATACACTGTATTTAATTATTACATAAACAAAGCATTTTAATCCGAGAGTTCGTTGTTTACAAAGTGACTACACACTTATGAAATGTTTGACGACGTTTTGTCAGGGAAATGTTATTTCCTTAACTAAGTCATGTTATATATACTTATCTAATATGTGGGTTTGCGTACTTCTTTTTGGAGCTGTACTACCTACTCTACAAGTTAGTATACCGAACAATTTCTTGGGCTTTAGAAAACTGAAACTGTCCACGATATCAACCATGTTGTTTTATTTTAATGAGCTCTCGATAATTCGGCACTGTTGCAAGCGCCATGATCACGGGTGATCTGTAGGACTGCGAGAATGACGATAGGTCTAAGGGCTACTATATCGGTCTACCCTCTTTCTAAGTCTACAGGCGGGTTTGCGTACTTCTCTTTGGAGCTGTACTACCCAGCAATATAGCATTGTGAACAGCACTTTGGGCTGTTTCTTAGAAGTTTTGTCCACTGTACTAAATCATTACAGTGTGATGTGTTTGTTAAGTACGGGTTTGCGTACTTCTCTTTGGAGCTGTACTACCCAGCAATTTAGCATTGTGAACAGTACTAAGAGCTATTTTTTTTGCTAATTATATACACTGTATTTAATCATTACAGTGTGAAGTGTTTGTAAAATACGGGTTTGCGTACTTCTCTTTGGAGCTGTACTACCCAGCAAGTTAGCATTACGAACAGTACTATGGGCTGCTTCTTTGCTAATTATGTACACTGTATTTAATCATTACAGTGTGATGTGTTTGTAAAATACGGGTTTGCGTACTTCTCTTTGGAGCTGTACTACCCTGCAAGTTCGTTTTGCGAACAGTACTCTGGTCTGTTTCTTAACTAACATACACACATCATATGCAGAGCAAGAACGTAATAACGTTATAAAATTGCTTGGCCTTCTCCGCCACCGCGTTACCTACTGAGGAGGATTTAGAGTCCAACAATGCAATACTGGACCACACCATCCTAGAAATATTAGGAGACGACCCAAATGTTTCCAATACCTATAGTGCTAAAATTCATAAAGACCTGGCGGTCAGATTGGAGCATACTTCTACGCATGGGATTTCTAAAAGAACTCCGTAAGGAGTTCAATGAGAAATCATTACAGCCTTGTAACTGCAGGCTTATCAATGCACCTGTTTTAAGCGCAGAAATAAAGGGGGCTACCTCCGAAGTAAATACTTAACGCGCGAATCAAACTGCTACTGCCATATCATGTCTAAGTCGTGCAATAAATTTGTCTTGTATTCAAGGTTATACAATCCCGTTTACTTGTCCTGTTACACAAACATCTGTCGCAAAAAGTAAAATTATTTCTATACAGAAAAACTAAATTTTACAGAGGCAATTATAATAGATAACTATCTACTACAGCCATATCCAGGTGTCAGCCAACAGAAGGACAGTTTTGTCTAGCATATTTTTAGTGCCCGAGCCAAATGGTAAATACCGTTTCATTTTGAAATTAAAAATTTAAATAAATTTATAAAAGCAGATTATTTCAAGATTGAAGGTCTACAGTACAGCTGTAAAATTAATTACAAGAAATTGTTACATGACAAAGATCGACTTAAAAGGCGCTTACTATTTAATAAAAATTCATCCTGATTTCAGAAAGTATTTCAGATTTCAATTTGACAATGTATATATATGAATTTAATGTATTAGCATTTGGTTGAGTGCAACGCCCTATGTTTTCACGTGGTAAACCTATAGACCGTTTTTTACGCTCTGCCGAACTAATCAACTAATTACTTAGATGATTTTTGGCTAATAGGACAATCATACGAATAATGTTTGTTTTAATACAAACAAACTAGAAATCTAATCACTTCTCATGGTTTTATAATAAACAAAGAGAAGAATTTTATGACACCAAACAAGTCATGTACCTTTTTAGGTTTTATTCTGGATTCAGAAAATTTCCATGTCACAATATCTATACATAATATTGACCGCATTAAATCGGAAATTGAAATTTTTTTTTTGATGTAAGATACGTGAATTTGCACAAATGATTGATTAATAGTTTATGGTTGTCCTGCTGTTGAATACAACAGAAAACTTTTTGAAAGGAGTAAATATTTACAATAAAAATTAAATAACAACTACGATAAATATATTATGAACTTAATTGCGGTTTTGCAACCTAATTTAATGTGGTAAAAATTATTTTGTAGGATAAAAGATATACATGACTTGGAAATTTTCTCGGATGTCTCAAATACGGGGTGGGGGGCTACCTGTGGGAGAGAGAAGGATGGCAGGTTGTGGAGTGCTCAAGAAAAGATGTAGCATATCAAATATCTAAATATTCAAGCTTTTTTCGGGTTAAAAGTGTTTGTCGAAAATTTGACAAACCGCCAAATTTTACTACGCATTGACAACACGACAGCTATCTCTTACGTAAACCGAATTGGAGGTATCCGGTTCCTTCACCCCATAAATATTACAAAACAATTATGGCAATAGTGCGAATGTCGCGCATAAAATGGGAATTGGCGGATTGGGCATACCAGAAAATAATCTTGAAGTTTGGGGAACTCCAAGCTGACTTATTCGCTAGAAGTATCATAATAAATGTTAAAATTATGTCTCTCTGCGTAGAGACCCAGATGCCATGACAATCAATGCATTTTCATGGACGGATATGTCCTTTAATACTTTTCCCCCATTGATGATTATCTTAAAAACATTGAGAAAGGTAACTTCCGTAAAGCGGGGGGCATAGTCGTCATACCTCTGTGGCCATACATAGCCCTGGTACCCATTTTTTAACATTATCTTGTTATCTGACAAGATCATTTTCAAAACATGTAGTAAACATCCAATTTTATCTAATCTAGCGATTCTAATTCTAGCGATTGCGACATATAGACCAAGCTTACCCTGGTGGCAGGGCTCTTATGCGGACGGCGTTAAGGAGGAGTGTACCCCCGTCAGCAATTGATGTTGTGTTGTTATCAATATCCACAAAATCCTATAAACAATATGATGTTTATTTTGGGCGCAGGCTTCATTTTTGTGTTGTTAATATCATCGATACATTTAACGTCCCGATTCCACAAATCATTAAATTTTCTAGATCATCTACATGAAGAGGGAGCTCAATATGGGCTCTTAATTCCTGTAGATCTGCAATAGTTCTTTTGATGAGAAATATAATTTAGAAGATGACAGAATCAAAAGGTTTTTTCAAAGGTTTTCTCATAGCTCTTGCACACAGTGTGCTGAAACTGTCAAAAAATAGTATAAATAATATTGAGATTTTCTCTACCAAAATAAATATAAAGATTCCTGATTTTCTTAAAACAACACGTAAAGGTTCCCTGTAACCTATTTTAATATTGCCATTTTTCAAGGACAGGCCGAAATATGTGCGGCAAACTCCCTCTTCATTGCTTTTAGAAAGCTATATAAAGCAGTAGGCTCCCAGACCTTAAGTCGGTGGATTAAGGAGATATTGCGCGATAAGAGTATCGATGTAGACGTATTCACTGCGCACAGCACGAGCCACGCTGCCACATTCGCGGCTCATCGCCTAGGCGTCAGTCAGACAAATTAGACGGACCGCTGTTTGGAGCGGCTCCTAGTATACATTCTATCGGTTCTGTAATAGAACCACAAGTTATTTAAATGCTGATGAAGACACTTCTTTTGCAAGAACAATTGTTAATGGAACCTAATGATTAAGACCAGATGCTTGAATTGTTCCAATAGATTATGCTGATTTATATAATTAGATATAAACAAAATATTTCATTATTTTTCTCTCAAAGTCTACAAGTGTTATTTGCTAATCCCGAGGACGAAGCCTAAGTATAATTTATGATTAAACGAACTTACCTGTACGTGAAGTTCTATCATAATTATACGAAGGCTTCGTCCGAAGGGATTAGCAACCCTCCCTCCCTGCGAAAGCTTTCCCCTTTTTTATGAAATATTTTCAGCTATACTCGTACTCTAAACTAAATGAAGCTAGTAAGTGACATAACCAAACGTCAAAGATATTTTTTTTTTTCTTCCTCAAATATAGTGTGACAAAGGCGAACTACTGAGCGGTACTACAAGTGTTATTTGCTAATCCCTTCGGACGAAGCCTTCGTATAATTATGATAGAACTTCACGTACAGGTAAGTTCGTTTAATCATAAATTATAATGAACCCAAGCCCTTGAATACCTGAATTGCGCAAAAAAGGGTGGATGGCCGAGTGGTTAAGGTCGTTGCTTGCTATGCAAGAGGTCGCCAGTTCAAACCCCGCCAGGTACCAATGTGTTTATCAACTTTGAAATTCATATCATTCGACGCTTTAACGGTGAAGGAAAACATCGTGAGGAAAGCTGCACACCTACGAAGAAATTCTAAGCTTGTGTAGTCGACCAACCCGCACTTGGCCAGCGTGGTCGACTAAGGCCTTATCGCCCTAGTTTAGGGTAGGCCCGTGCCCCAATAGTGGGGACGTATACAATACACATAGGTTGATGACGATCCCCCTTAATACCTTATTCCAAGTTCAGTATTCAAATAGTAAAGTTTTCTGTTTAGACGTGTGAATGTATGTTTCAAAGTTTTCCTTGTATGCCAATTCAATGGCAGGGTCCATTCTAAACGGGATGGTCTTATTAAGACGAGCGCTTTGTTCCTGTTCAATCGCACGAACAGAGAGTCGGCCGCGGTCTTCCGCCGCTTTTGATCGACACGGTGTAGGGACGGCATATAAATAAACATTGAGAATATAATCTTAAGGTTATTCGATTATACCACAGATATACGATCCGTAGAATCTAATTGCAATAGCTGAATATTTTTTTAGGTAGTTTGTTCGAGTCTGTTTTAATGTTCTGCTGTGCACTGTGTGCTCTCCCTCATAAGATATTTGCGGAAGACCAGTATCTCCCGACTCCTGGACACATACTAAGCAGATCCCTTTTCAGTTAGGTGCCTATTTACTTTGTTTATATTTTTTGTAAATGTATGTGTGATGTAGGTGATAATATATTTTAATAAATACATTGTTTTCTTTCAATTTAAAGTAATAATTCGGTCCCCTGTTGGAGTCCGGGGTGGGCCAAATTTGTGTGAGTCTGTTAAGAATCTACCCAACCTAAACAACCGGAATTTAGCAATTGCACGCCCGTGTCTCAGAAACCACTTTAAATCGATGATATGCATCGAATTGCCTCTCTCCGATCTATCGGAGACAGGAAACAGAGAATGCACTTGCACATATACATTTAATATGATATGTCCTACGGAGTTGGCTGATCTCCATTGTGTCTCTGCCATGGCCCTAAATCCGTCGGCTTAGAAAATTTAAGTTCGGCTTAAGAAAAGATTGGTAAAGAAATTGTGCGTATGGTTTATGCTTTTTAGTTTCATAGTTCTTTCTGAAGGCAGTTTCGCTTGATGTGTCAGTTATTACAGATATGCCAACACGGTCTAGCAAGCGCGGTCTACTGACCCATTGAACGAATGGGAGTTTGCTCGGGTAATGGAATGTTGTTTAATCACGGCGCATCGCGCCTGCAGCGAGGGCTATTGTGCGGTAATTAAAGCGCTTGTACACGCAGCCCGGGAAATAGTGTGCATAAGGGTAGTTCATACTTATCTATAAGGCAAGAAATAGTCGGTGAGATAGGTCGCACTCCCGTTTATTGGAATAGTTTTTATTGGAACATAAAGACGTACGTATAATGGAATGCGTTTTGGAAAATTACATGATTCTTACTAATATTATAAATGCGAAAGTAACTCTGCCTGTCTGTTACGCTTTCACGCATAGAGTACTAAACCGATTTATATGAAATCCAGAGCCTGAGAAAGGACATATGCTACTTTTTCACCGACTGCGCTATAAAGAAATAATGTTTTACCCGTTAAACCTCTCTACGCAGACGAAGTCGCGGGCGAAAAGCTAGTTTTAAATACAAATAATTTTATGGATGTAACTCGCGTGTACGTTATAATTAACATATTATTTAGAGGCCCGATGTTTCGGGCCCTTTACAGCGCTCGTGGTCACTGGCAAGACTAACGAATTAATATGATTGTTTTTATTGGTTTTATTATTTTTCTTTGCTTGACTATGGTAAGAATAAATCATTTAGAAGAGTATTAAATCACGTGAACTTATACATAGATACCTAACAGTCTACTGGACAAACCTATAACGTGTGAACAGTGTGTTTGTATAGGCGATGGTTTTGACATGCAAAAGTACCTTCTCCAAAGTCGTTTTAAAAAATGCCTACTTACAATGTAAGATGTGACAAAATATTGATTAAGAAGTCAGTTGCTTTTTCTAAATTATGCTATAGTGAGTATAGGTTTCCCTCCTAGCCCTTTCCAAATTACCATTAATTAACAATATCTGAAATTGAACTGAAATTATATTCAACTTCAATATTCTTTACACATAAAGACACAATTCAAATTGCCGTATATTATGTAAGTGCATCGTACAGTAGTAACAATATAAAATGTCAAAGAAAACCATTAATGCGGTATATTATCCCAAACGCTACGAGCGTGCACTCAAGCTGTAGTACGCTGTAGCACAGGGCAAGCGCTACAATGTAGCTACGAGCTCGTAGTCTTGCTACGAGATGGAGCAGTAGTTGCTTACTTTTACGACTTTCGAGATGAATCTATAAATATTTTGAACGAGCAAAGTTACGATTTGATTTTAAGAACTATTTCATGTATCCATGAAAGCATAAGAAGTAAATTTAATATACGATTTTTGACATCAAATTATTAACTTTACTCATAGTAGTTATGGGGGTTGTAATAGTAAAAACAAAAAATCAACCCTAAATATCCGAACGGCAATTTGTTAATAAATTCTTTCGTGCTGTATTCCGAATCCGAAAAAAATCACGCCGTTTTTTTGTTCAATGTATTAGAATGACTGTCACTAGATATCCGATAACATCCCACAGTTGCCCATTTCGTCGGTACCACACAAACAGTTCACTAGAACAAACCGCAATAGGTAGGCGGGTGGCCGCATTCCGCTAGCGCGGATGGCTCGCATACTTCCCGGGGGATCGCAATGTTCCGTTATTAAATCAACGATCGCCTGTCAACTGTCCGATCGTTCCCGGATGCCGCTAATGAACTTTTGCGAACCACTGGTTGTACGATTCTTTGATCTTTTTTATTAAGGTAGTAAAGGTAGAAGGTAAAGTGTTCATAATGGCACAAAAAAAAAATAGGAATAGTACAGAACTAACGTAACAAAAATTAATATACGGTCGAATTGGGAAATCTCCTCCTTATTAAAGTCGGTGAAACATTAAAACTAATAATTTAAAAAACGTATCTCGTCTCATATAATTAATATTCAAGTAGTAGTGATGGAAAGGTAAATATTTTTATGGATGATATGATAATATATTTCATATTCAACAGCTGTAAGTATATCGTAACGCCCGTGGCTTCCGACGTAAAACTGTATGTATTAGGGATAAGCCTTAGATTATAATTATAACCGCTCTATCCACTTAATTTAAGATGAACTTTTGACAGGCAAATATCGAATAATTAAGGCGACTTCTCATAATGAGTGTGCCTCCAGGCAAGTTTCATGAATTACCGCTGCGCTTAAGTGGCAGCACTAATCTCGCGGATTGCAGCGCGGGCACGTCCGCTGTTCGCAAACAGTTGAACAGGCGTCTGACGCAGTAACCTCTTCGGCAATTAAACTCTAGCGTTACATTTCGAAGTATCTGCAAAATTTACTATAAATTTTTTTGTTTTAAATATATAAATAAATAAATATCTGGGACATTTCTACACACGGTCATCTGACCCTAAACTAAGCAGAGCTTGTACTATTGGCTTCAGAGACTGATATACATAGATATTTATAATTACATACTTAAATACATACACGAAACAAACACCGATGTTCATCACACAAATATTTGTTTCGAGTGGGAATCGAAACCGCGACCCTTGGAATCACCAGTCTGGGTCGCTAACCATTGTTCCACAGAGTCAGTCTAATAATAATAATTTTGATATTAAAGTTGGTAGGGTTAGATACAGCGAAGTCATCATCAGATGACAACGCTATTTTTTTTATCTTATGTCAGTTATGAAAAGTGTTCTTTGGTAAATTGATGCATTTAAACTTTTGCGTTCCGACTTAGGAATTCTGTGTTTTATAAATATTTATTGTGGTTTTAAATGCATTTTGTACCATAGTGACATTTTAGCCTTAGAATGTGCAGGCTTTCTCACGATGTTTTTCTACTATAGTCTCGAGAGCATACGCAGGAAACAAAAGACGGTCGTGTTTAACGCTTGTGACAAAGTGGTGTAGTTTTTTCAATTGTTTTACAGTGTCTTTGTTAGCCTCTCGCTTAGCGGACCATATTGTTATTAAGATTGTAAAACCAGGTCTTTGTAACAGTCAGTCCACAATACTTGGGTGAAATAGTAAGCATCAATTTTTTTCCATGCATCGAGAAAGAACTGAACTGAAATCCTTCCAATAAGAAAATAAAAATAAATAAGACTTGAAATATTTATTTACTTATATTATTGGCATGGTCTATAGATAAGAAATTCAAGGTCCTTGCCTTGAACTTCTTATCTATATAAGCGGGACCCTCGCCCTCCACTCGTTGTGTACAGTAATTTGTGTCAATTGAAGACATTCAAGTCGAGAGGTAGGTTCACTGCGTTTGTCTTATTGTACTGTCTTGCAATACTAAATGTTATTGGTTAGGTATATTTTCTGTGCTTTTATCACGAATTACCTCATATGTGAATCTCACGGCCGCTTTCCACCTAAAATAATACAAAAGGTTGTTTTTTAACTTTACTACATAATATACGTATGTATACGTTTTGTCGACCGGTTGCTGTTACCACCATACAGTTGCGTAAAACCCGCCAAGTGACTCTGGCCTCTCTCGGTCAGGTCGCGTTCCGGGATCAGCACTGTACGAACCGGAGCCAGGGGGGACCATTGCTGCGGCAAGCGCCGGACCAGTAGAGTCTTAGCGGCGGTATTGTGCGAGCGGAGCGGGTCAGCCCGCCGGCCAGGGAGACCCGTAAACACGGGGGCCCTTCCGTCCGGCGACTAGCCAACTCCGACCCGCACAGCTCAATACCAATGCGAGACTCCCCGCCTTGTCTCGTTGTTGCCGCAGCAGTGGTCTCCTCTTTAAGCGGGCTTTCAGGGTGAGTGCGACAGGCTCAATATGGTCTATTGTGCCTATCGACCTCATATTTGGGTCTCACTACCGCTTACCATCAGGTGGAGTGAGGTCATCTTGTTAGCTTACTATAGAAAAAATTAAAAAATAAGAAATTAAATATGCATCTCAATATAATATAATTTTTAGGATAATCAGTCGTGTGTATTCTGCAAGCTCGTAACTGATTCTTGTTGAAACTCTTTGATCTATATAATAAGATATTTTTTTATATCATTCCAGGTGATCTGTGGTGGGCAGCGGACAGCCGCGGCACTAACACACATGCTGACGATATGGTTAGTGAAATTATTCATAAATAATAAATGCCATCTTAACATAAGTTGCTTAAAAACAAAATGTTATGTTTGGTTATCTTATTGTTAGCAAACTGAGAACTGATTTTGAAAAATAAACATAATGTAGTTCTAAATGTATTTATTTGGCACAATGTTCGTAAAAACACGATTGAGTATATTGAAGTAATTCAATGTATTTGACAATTTCTAAAGTAAATCTACGTGATCAGTTAATTTAAAGGAAAAGAGTACATAATATTATTAAAAACGTAGTAAAATATAATCAAAACAGCCTATAAAATTTTTCAGGTTGCCAGCGCCATCTAGTTTGTTCTGTAGGGACCGTTTGCTCCAAGCATTTTGTTTTATAAAGCAACGAACTGTACGCTAGTTCGAACACCACCCGCTAGATGGCGCAGTGTCATAGAATTAAAGCTTTCGTAAAATGTTGCGTTTTTATAGTACTTTATGTTATTTTCTTTATCAGGATACAGCATGGCCCCGGCACATCGGCTCAACTCACTCGGATGCCTGTCACTCTCGCTGCTATGTCTCTTCGCCACTACTCTTCAAGTCACAAGCGGTAAGTAGTAATACTTAATATTAAGTTGTTTTCATGTTAAGTAATTATAGAAACCTAAAAGAAGCGTCGATGGCCGAGTGGTTAAGATCGTTACTTGACGTGCGAGAGGTCGTCAGTTCAAATCCTGTCACGTACCGCTGTTTTTCAAATTTGACATTCAAATTTACAATTGTCCGACGGTGAAGGAAAAAGTCGTGAGGAAACCTGCACACTTACGTAGAAATTCTTAGGTCGTGTAGTCAACCAACCCATACCTGCTAGGGTGGTTGACAAAGGCCTTACCGCCCTAGTTTAGGGTAGGCCCGTGCCCCAGCAGTGGGGTGATGATGTCTTCTTCTTAGTCGTATCACGCTTGACAGTGTGGTCGTGGTCATTATGTTGTGTTGGAGACGGGCGCCAACGTGCGCCTTACGATGTCCCGCCATTTCTCCCTGCTGGTAGTCATCCTGCTGCACTCGTTAAGTGAACCGCCAATCACGGACTTTATTTGGTCGGTCCATCGCATGGGTGACCTCCCGCGCGGTCGAGAGCCTTCCACTTTTCCCTGGACAACCAGCCGTTCTATCGATCGGTTGTCTCTCCTTGAAACGTGTCCAAAGAATGACAAAATGCGAGATTGTACTATGGGAAATAGACGCTGCTTAATGCCGAGTTCTTGGAGTATCGAGACGTTAGTGCGGAACTCTGTCCAAGACACACCAAGCATTCTTCTCCAACACCATATCTCTAGGGCGTCTATCTTTTTCCTTTCCACTTCTCGTAATGTCCACGTTTCAGCAGCGTACAAAAATATGGGAAATATAAGCGTGCGCACCAGTCTGGTTTTTGTGGTCTTTGTGATGTTACGATTCCTCCATACTTTTCTCATTTTGTCCATTGCCGATCTAGTGATTGCCATTCGTCGCTTTATCTCATCGATACATCCACCGTTATGCGAAATCAGAGCGCCAAGATAAATGTACGATTGGACCACATCACAGTTCGCAATTCTAGTTACTTCTGGCGAATTACTGTTTGCGCGATCAACAATCATCATCTTCGTCTTGCTGCGATTTATTTTCAGTCCGAACTGGAGGCCAACACGTTCCATTTTCTGGAGCAGATCTTCCATGTGTTGGATACTAGTTGCAAAGAGGGTGGTGTCATCAGCATAACGCAGATTGGCAATTTTGTATCCACCAATTTTCACACCGTCTGTCCAATCCTCTAGAGTAATACGCATTACTAACTCAGTGTATACATTGAACAAGAGCGGTGATATAATGCATCCTTGGCGTACTCCGGCACTGGGGTGAAAGCTTCCTGACAAGACGTGACAAGAAGAGGGTGATGATGATGAGACATTAATTTAGTGATTTATTTAAAGAACATGGCTCCCTTATTTTGAGATGTGATTGCGTATTTCCCATTAAGGAACATATACAATTACAATAACGTGTGCCAATATAATCAAACAGCACAACGTAATTGAATAGATTCCCAAAAGCGATTTGTACCTATTACGCTAAAAGGTTTATGGTACTCTATTCAACAAATTACTCAACGACCACTAAAGCGGGCGGATTTAACCCTAAAAAGGGCAATATAAAAAGGACGAGACACCAGTGCGAGACGACATGAACAGAATAGCGTACGCAGGGTTCTATCTACCCCATTACAGGCGTTTATCTAGGGTAACAAGGCGATAAACCCGAGGCGGGATACACGTTATCCGATCGTTCGTAGGTCGCTTGGAGAGGATTCCCGATCGAGTACGGAGAGATTTTTATGATTTGGTGTAGTGTGAAAGAGGGTTTGGACACCCGTAAGTTGCTATAGCCGTCTCAAATTTTCTATTAGCACGAAATATTTTTTGATTGTACACCACGTTGGGCGCCACTTTGGTTATGTGGTTTTTAATAAAAATGAAATATGTATGTTTAAAACTCGATCCTTTAATGCAATAAAAAATATAATGTGGCGTAATAAATAAACATGTTCTGACTGATATTAAAAAATATATATCTTAAGATTTCTTTGCTTTTACCCTGTAAGTTAACTTCAAGGAATGATCAACATACGTATATTATTGTAATGATAGGTCGAATGATCTAAAAACGCATCAGTTAAAAATTCAAGTTGTTCCATTTTATACCCAATTCAAATGAAGTGAAGTAATTAAAGGAAAGTAAACAACCGACAGTGAATCTCATCCCCGGTATCTCATTTACATTTAATTAAAACAAGTGTTTGTTTTTATATACTAAGCACAATTGTGTATTAAGATTTGTATATTTTTTTGATTTCGTTGACGATCATGCGTGGAAACTATGTCAACGTAATATAATTAATCTATACTTATAATAAATCTGTAGAGCGGACAATTCTGTACGTTGAATACATTTTTGAAGTGAAAATTCTTTATCGGCGTTGGAAAAAAATTTACCGTCACATTTTTCCGTTACGCGCCATCTTAGTTTCACTTCTTACGTGTGTCCACTAGTACACGCACACATTTTTTAAGCTATTGCATAGCTTTTATCGCGGGCTTTGAGCGCGGTGACCGAACCAAGAAATTCCGTAACGAAAAAAACCTCACAATCGTCTAACGTCGTTTCAGTTTGGTAGACTTCGGCACGGTGTTTGTGTGCGTGCGGTTAGACGTATTGTACGACTCTACGAAACTCGCACGAATCGAGACGAGCTGCTCCGAAATCGGACGATGCTATGCAATAGCTATACCGCGGCAGTCCCCGAGTGCCACACGTCTTTTTTTTTAAATGACTATCGGGGGGTAGTTAGTGATCGATACTGATTTTTGTCTGTTTGTCTGTCTGAATGTTCCTTTTAGAAACAAAAACTACTCGACGGATTTTAACGAAACTTGGTACAAATATTTTTCATACTCTTAGGCAGGTTATAGTATACTTTTCATTATGCTACAACGAATAGGAGCAGAGTAGTGAAGGGAAATGTTGGGAGAACGGGAGAAGTTACTCTATTTTTTAAGTTTCCGGCGCATGTGCAGCCTTAATGGTTAAACTTACATAGAAATCATGTATGCCGAAACTATTGTACATAAAATTGTCTATAAAATAATATCCCGCAGCAACATATGTATGTTTTATGGTTGACTCACAATAACACGTGTAACTATTGAAAGCTTAGCAGTTCGGAGCATAGGAGCCTAAAGACAGTAGGAAACAACGAGGGAAAACGCGGACGACGTCGCTGGCATAGGTAAGGTAGGCTTAACAAATAAATAGATAACTAAATTTAAGAATAAAAAGCGATTAGTATTGTCTATTTTTATTTGCGCGAGCACTACACATTTGAATACCAAGAATACCAATACACGCGAGTTTAATCCGTGAAATTAGTTTTATTTCAAAAAGCGATTACCTCAATACAGATTTTGTATATGTGATTCTATTTTCGATCTCGTCATTTTGATAAGGTTCTGGTAATAGCTAAATACAGTTCACAAAAATTTCAGAATAATTGTTGTACATGGGAAATCTCACCTCATACTTATGTATGTAGAGAACTACTGAACATATACGCGTAGGTTTGCATATGGTAGGTATTATAGAGCACGTTCGTCCTTGCAGCGTGCGTGGTCCAAAGATATCCTTCAGGACGGGACGGCGTGTCCAAAAGGAAATATGTTTGTCCTTCTCTAACCCTACTTGTAAGGCTCACTGTCCCTTTCTTGCCTCCCGGCGATCAATAAGGATTCCGATTATAAATTCGAGAAAGCCGTCGGGCATAAGACGGAATTCCTCTAATGATGTTTTATGGTCCGTTACGTTTTGAGACGATTGCTTTTTCGAATTAGGTAGGATGTTTTTTAATCTGGCCGTCTTATTGCCTAGGTGGCTTGGGGTGTAGCCTTTTACGAGTCACATTATTTAATTGGAGTAGGTATAATTACATTCTATATGCACCTTAAAAAAATAAAAACATTAGTTTAAACCGTCAATGAGAATCTAAATCGATTAATATTTTCTTTCTGGTCTTTTTATATTACTTTGTGAACCACTTAAATTTAAATTTAAATAATATCGTCTATTTGGATGGCGCCCAACGTGGGGCTATCACATCTCTATGGTTTTTCCTAGTTTTCTAAAAGCATACTAGATTATTTATCAAGTCTCTTACAAAAGTACGATTGAGGCACTGCGAACTTGTTCTTCCTTCGAATAATACGCGATATCGTTATTATAAGATTTCTTGGATAAGGTTTTTCTCTCTAACTTGATAACTCAACTCGATAAAAAAACTTTCGCTGTTTGGTTTTGAAATATTATTTTTCCGAAGCTTCCCTGCGCGTTGATTTTATTTTTACTTCGAGCTCAATATAATATTAATTCATCCTGACACCCTCGCAACACTTTTCTAATATTTTGCGATCGTTAAATATAAGAAAAAGTTTCATGAAAAATCATTTCCTTTTTTGTTGAAGATGTTAAGTCTGTTGTTCCACCACTTTTAATTTCAGCGAGTCTTTTAATGTCCATTGTGTTGAGCTGTCTTCCTATTTTCGCGTACATTCATTCTGTCTCTGCCATTAGCTTAATTACGGTGACTCTAAGCACATTTCAGAACATTTTTCGCCTGCTGCAGGCGGCCGGGTGAATTTACAAAGAGGATATGGTGCTACGATCCATATGTAGATGTGACTTAGGTCAACGGAACAAGGTTCATATCTGTCCAGATTTTGGGTTTTCTAACTTCATTTAATCATGAGGGTGTAACATTCAAGGCTAACGAAGTATCGCGTACGTTTTTGCTTGATTAAAATTTTAAAAGTTTACGTTACTGGGATGCGAATGTTCTCAGAGATGAGGAGACTCAGATTTGAATAAACCTCTGTTTACTTTTAGGTTTTTTTTAAAGTCTAGTGTAGGTAACTTTAAATAGGTTTTTTTTTTCTAACTGACTACGATGATGGCTTGGAGTAGCCTCGTCATCATCACGGGACTTGCGGGGGAACGGATGGCTCTCACCCCTAACTTTATATGTACATATGATTCCGATATATCCTCAAAAATAACTTATTTTTTTGTGTCAACACGTATTTAAGATGTTACTTCCCAGTGCAGAATTAGTTAAAAAACTCGCTCGTATGACATTTAATCTATGTTGGATTAATAGCTAAGCTAAACTGTAGATTAAAGATGAAATGTGTATTAAGCAGGTGTTTCTCGGTAGGTAAGATAGGTATCGGATAGCTGTCTATCTAGAGATCGTCTTCCTCGTCGGAACTAGGTCACTGCCTGGCCTACGGTAGAGCTAATCACACATGCCGCCGCTAATACTTTATTGATGAAATCTTTCACCTTCTCATTTCACCTTCGAATTTGGTTTTTGGTTTAAGACTTTCGCGCTCCATTTGAATCAAATATATGAATCGAAACACGTCGTAACCATTGGTGGTAGCTACACTTGCATAAAATTAGGCTGAATGGACACAGGCATCTGAGAAAGTACAAAGACTTTTACCCGACTGCGCTATAAGCGAGTGATGTTACACGCGATAAACGAATTCACGCGAACTAAGATACGTTCGGACGGAATATGAAAAGGAGATTAGGGTTTTACTTATCATCTTGTAAGATTCACCTGTAGAAATAATCAGTCATTTCAAACTTACTGACTATTCAGTTATTTAAAATGGTAGGAATAGCATAATACAACCTTTTGTGTAAAATGTACTAAGCTCTGAGAACAAAATGAAGAAATGTTCACAAATTAGACAAGTTGAAACGTTCCTTTGTGAACCCCTACGCGCTGTTCTCCTAAGCCGTAGCATGAAACTTAAGCAAATTAACTACTAAACTTAAGTCTCTTGTAGCTCTCATGTCTACGTTACTCAACATAATTAAGTGCAACTTAATATAACTTTTAAATTTCCAACAAGTTTAGGGATTATAATTTGAATAGGTCAATATTGTCTTTGAAATCTTTTGGGGATGGAAACAATACCATCAATGCAAGTTTATAGTATATATACGTCTTCTTCTTATAAATAAAAATGAATTGCTGTTCGTTAGTCTGACTAAAACTCGAGAACGCCCGGACCGATTTAGGTAATTTTGGTTTTAAAATGTTCGTCGTAGTCCAGGGAAGGTTTTAATGAGAAAATATAGAAAAAGAATCAGTATTGGCGGTATGAAATTCGCCGGGACCACTAGTAGTTTAATATTTACCTCGCCAAGGAATTATTGATAAAGCAAAAATTATGAGTTTATATATAGTTTGATGATGTACTTCTAGGGACGGAGATGTCGTATCCGATATAACCGCGTTTGAGCAAGATAAATCTCACGACAAACTTACACCCTATATACCTAGACAAGTATATACTAGACGACCATTATAAATATTCACACCAATTTGAACCATATTGCTACGGAAATAGGTCGCAATGTAAAAATAGGAACTAGCAGTGGGTGTAGGGGTATGTTGGGCCATTGCAGGCAGTGTCAGAGTTGTACGGAAATAGATTCAGTTCCGCAGGTTCAAGGGAAACTACGTATAGGGCTGTGGCTACCTATGATGGTCTCTTGAAATGCTGCAATCACCTAATATTACCCGCTAAAATATTCACACTTTTTGTGTTGAATTACAACCTATCGAGGAAGGTTTTGGGCTGTATAACATCCCGCTTCGACCAATCGGAGCGAAGAAACTGTGGAAAATGTGCATAAAACGGGGAAAATTATTAATCTTGGAGGGCTTCCTTTGTGTGTGCTTCGAAAACGGTTCAAGATACACAAAAATATTTATGAAAAAAATATTTTTCTTTAAACCATCCACAAAAAGAGTGAGACGTATGTAAGTAGGACCATAGAAAAAACTGCCGTGACTTTAAAGTAGTTAGTTAAAACCAAAAACAACTAAAGCTATATACCCAAATATAGTCCAGTCAAAATAGACATTTAACCTAGGAAAAATTCGCATAGAGCTGAAAATTGGCATGAATGTTGGGAACACTATTACAAATAATCTGTCAAAAGTCCCCATCGATCCCACGTCTGCAAAAAAAAATAATCAAGGTCAAATGTCACAAATATCAGTTTTATGCACTTTTGAGCGAAACGGTAAGTTTAATCATAAAAGTATGTATCACAAAATTACTTATCACGTAATTATCTATAAAAAATGTCTAAACACTTTGTTCCTAAGATTCACCATTTCAGAGATATAGCGATGCACAAAGTTGAAAAAGTTGTATTTTTAAACGCTTCCAGGCCCCCATGCGATTGTGCTAGATAGTTAAAATTTTAACGAATGATGTATCTCAGTTGCCTCTATAACATCTAATACTAGAAACAACATGAAACCAACGTGTAAAGTGGGTTCTCATACAAAACCTATGTTTTTTTCTCACACTTGGGCGGTTTTTAACGTGGTTACCCTAGTGAACCTATTCCAGGTAATATATCTGTTATGGACCAAATGATAAATTGGGCATTATTCATACTGCCCGGTCCATATGAAAAATGCCCAATATGAGAGTGCAATTCAATAATAATTATTCAAATAATCACTTTGACCGGGCATTATACATAATGTTTATCACCTTTTGGGCAAAGTAATACAAACTTATTATGTAGGAAAAACTTTAATTAATCTTATCATCTATCTATACTAATCTATACTAATATTATAAAGAGGAAAGATTTGTATTTTTGTATTTTTGTATTTTTGTATTTTTGTATTTTTGTATGTTTGTAATGAATAAACTCAAAAACTACTGGACCGATTGCAATAATTTTTTCACCATTAGAAAGCTGCATTATTCAGAAGTAACATAGGCTATATTATATTTTTTTAAAAATTAGGGATCCTTACTAAAACTCCAATAATGTAACCCAAGGTGTAAAAAATAGACCTGAAAAATTCCTTACATCGCCTGCGCTGCGAAAACTATTAAAGATAGAACAAAACCATTTACTAAGACTTTGCAGAACTCATCATTATCTACAAAAAGTGTCGCGACAGCATATATCTAAATATTATAGTTTTGTCACAGCAAGCGGTTTTTTATTCTAAAAATTTTATTTATATGCCGCCGCTTGAAAGGGCTCTTTATTTGTACCTTGGTATTAATCCTTAAAAAAATAAGTTACTTTATATTCAAGACGGCTTCAATACCTTTTTATAACTTTTTGAATTATTCAATTCGGACATTTAATTCGGAAGATATCACGAGTTTAAAAATGCAAGTATTAGAAAAAAGTCGCGTGGTTGCCGCCACCGCGCTCAGCTAGCCTGTAGCCAGCATGCGATGTAGGCTCCATGTAAGCGTCACTGGGGTACGGGGGAGTCAATGTAATATGTAATATAATATATAATAATATTATAAAGAGGAAAGGGTTGATTTTTTGTTTGTTTGTTTGTTTCTAATAGGCTCCGAAACTACTGCACCGATTTGAAAAAATCTTTCACTGTTGGAAAGCTACACTATCCCTGAGTGTCATAGGCTTTTTTTAGATAAAAAAAAATAGATTTCTCTTACGGGGTTAAAATATATTACGTAAAGATAGAGATATCCCCGAAGCGAAGCGAGGGCGGGTCGCTAGTTTGATATACAATAGTTTAATATAAAAAGTAGTTAGCCTCTAAAAATATTGTGGTGTGAAACAAATGTCATAACAAAAGGGGGTAATGGACATAATTTGGCGGTGTAACTCGTAAGACACGCTATTATTCAAAATTACAATATAAATAAAGGCGTTTACACCCAAAATCGCTGAACACATGAGTGTCATTATTTTAGTATTGATCACCCCGCGATTAAGATTACGGAGACATTGGCTATTTATTGTTTTTTATTGTTTTACCTCGTTTCGGCATTTTAAATCAAAGTCCAAACACAAAGCAAAATCAACGTCCAATAACGCGACAAACGTAACGGTCACAAAAAATAATAAATACACGGTCCTCCGTGTATGTGTTAATCTATACGCACATGTACGAAAATGGCTGAATACATAGATAAATGTATGGTCAATACACAGCAGCGGGGGTTACGAATGATAAAATAATCGAATTACGTAAAAATATAAGTGAAGTTTCCCATATACAAAAATTATTCATCCTATTCTAAAAATTACGCAGTGAGTATTACCCATTACGACACTATGAAAACGTGTCAAACAGCGTAACTTTGTAAAAAGCGTTATACAGAGTGGAAATTTTACGTTTTCTTTTATTGTTAAATTATTTTAAAGCACAAAAGACAATTATTTTTCTCAAATTACGCACAATTATCATATTGCCCAATTATCACATAGCCATATAATAATGACCGCGCATAATGACAAATAATGAAGTTGAAATAATAATTAATCACTTGGCCCGATAGGGCTAGACATTATACATAATGCTCGGGCATTATTAATAATGCTCGCATTAATCACTTGGTCCATAACATATCGATCAAAAACGATATCAACAGATTAATACATATTATTTAAAATATGAATTTTCTAATGGTTAAAACCACGATATCTCGCGAATGGTGAGTCGGAAAAGAAAAAGTGACTGGACCATTTTTGTAGAAAATTGTATGATCTACAACTTTTGATTGACCTATTTTTACGATAATACTTACTGTTTTCGAGAAAAATGGAAAAATCCTTAATTTTATACTTTTGACCTTGAATAAATTTTTTTGCAGAAGTAGGATTGATGGGGATTTTTGATATTTCGTTTATTATGATGTATTTAACGTCTCTGGAAATTTTCAGCTCTATGCGAATTTTGTCTAAGTTAGCACTTATTTTTGTCTATTTTGACTGGACTAAATAGCAATGCTTACAAAAATCGAATGCAGAGTTGAGAACACGAATAATACTAACGTATTGCCTATTTGATTAAAAAAGGGTAGTAGAGTTTCCGGATCCGGACGGGCACCCCTGGACAGCAATGCATTTTGCATCGTGAATTTGTGATGAACTCAAATATTTATTACGCTTGCCGTAGCAAGGTTTGTTGTCGATACAAGTTACGGAACACATCGAAGTTGCGATGGAGTTAGAAGCGGGAAAATAAATATTATATAATCAACACGAAGCTAACAATGTAAGAACTTGTTAAATTAGGTCAGAAATAATCGAAGTTTCGATTTATGTTAGGTTCAAGGACTTGTTGTTTGATGAGGTTGATCAAAATACATAATGTTCTGGCATACATAATATGACTATCATGTTGTAAGTAAGTAAGGTGGGTAATAATAATATACTCGTAGCAACTTGATATCAAACTCTTTTTTTGTATCTCTGACTTCTACTTTTGTTTCTTTGTTAATTTTTTTCGTTTTCTTTAGGTTCAATAGATTCTCCTAATAGCAATTGCCATCTTAAGGCCATATTTCATTAATAGGTGAAGGGTTTATTTGGATTAATAAATGGCCTTTATCTAGAATATCTAGATGTACGTGAATTTATAGCACCCTTCAACTTTTAAACTCACGTATACTTATCTCGACATCGCTTTAGCACTAAGAAGTGCTGGCCAAGCAACGAGTGAAAAAGCGTTCATATAATTTGTTAATGTCAATCGTTAAAAATTTAGTTTTCAGGTTTTAGAAGGCAGAGACCTCTGTGCCCTTTTGACGGGAATCGGTTAATAACCTCAGCCAGAGCCCAACACCGTCTCGAGCCTAATTTATGATCGCATTTATGTTTTTCTCTCCCTCCCTAGTGATCTACAATGTATACTGGCATATTCCATATGTAGGTAGATAAAATGGGTACCGCTTATTTTAAAATCAAATTAGAATCTCGTCTGAACACTTTGTTCACAACAAAGCGTACTAAATTACACGGATTGACTATGAGTACTATTCACGTTTGGTCGCAGAATTTGGGAACTTGATCACTTAATTTCGATAATCGACATTAATATTTGTTAGTGTCCATCTAGAAGAGATGGGTACACATTTTCTTATAAGGCTTCAGAAAAGCCGTATAAGAAAATTTGTACGGAACCGAAACCGTAAATCGGTTGAGCTGGTCTAGACCTTCTCTAAACTCACGTCGTATTACACTCAATGTAAAAAGATTGGTCTATAATTTATTGTTGTTGGGATTAAATCGTACCTAGAATGGTCCCCCGGGAAATAAAAACAACAATTTAAGTTTGACTGCGTGTGTGTGACGTTATACCCTTTAAAAGAAAAAAAGGAATGTTTACGGTGTCACAAGATAATAAAGTTAATTCTGTGCAAAAAATCCGATATAATAAGGTTTCTGACGTTCTAACGGAGAAGTTCATTTGGTCATACTCGTATAAGAAATTATTATTATTATTTATTATTTGACTGCCTCGTTGGTCTATTGGTAGCAAGTGCTGCGTTAGGACCGAGAGGTCCCCGGTTCGAGTCCGGGGTCGGGCAAAATTTGTGTGAGTTTTTCTGTAATGAAATTACTCAGCCCGGAGTTAGGAAGTTGGCGGTTGAACGCCCGTGCCTCGGAAAGCACGTTAAGCCGGTGGTCCTGCGCCCGATCTCTCATCGGTCATGTCGGATTGCCGTCTCACCGAATTATGAGAGTAAGGGAATAGAGAGTGCACTTGTGTTTGCGCGCACACTTGTGCACTATAATATGTCCTGCGCACTTGGCTGATCTCAATTGAGATCGGCCGCCATGGCTGAAATCGGTCGGACGCCTTATAAGATATTAAATATAGGTACAGAAATTGAATTTGCTCTTCACGTTATATCTTCGTAGAAAACTAAAATAACATATTAGTACAGAGCGTCGATGACCGAGTGGTTAAGGTCGTTGCTTGCCATGCGAGAGGTTACCAGTTCAAACGCCGCCAGGTACCAATGTGTTTTCAAATTTGAAATTCATATGTACCATAATTCGACGCTTTAACGGTGAAGGAAAACATCGTGAGGAAACCAGCACACCTGAGAAATTTTTCAACGGTGTGTGAAGCCATGTCAGAGGCCTACGGGCGGTTTAAAAACTCTGACACCAGGTTGTTCATCAACCATACGATAAGAAGAAGAAGAAGTACAGAGCGCTCTGCTGTATTTGTAACTGATGTCTTGATGATATTACAGACAAGATGGTAATAAGTTGGGAGTAAATCAATTTAAATGTATGCAATAGGTAGATGTATCTTCACACAAGAGCTGAGTAGCTGAGCAAATAACTAAGGTAAAATACTAGGTATTCCGCGCAATAAGCAAGCCTAAATTAAATAAAGAGAGTGTTAGCCGAGTTGGGGACGGCCATTCATTATTTGTGCTACATTTACCCGCTCCTCGGATTGTTCCCTATTAGAAGTCATTCGGACCTAGCTCACTGACTCGCGAACGGCGAAAGTAATTTCCGTTTCACTAGCGTCGTAGCGTTACTGTGCGAAGTAAACAAATGTGATTTTAGCGCTTAATAACAAAGTAGCAGGGTTCCTTGTTGATTGCCTTTTTTGCTCCGGGATATTCCCGCGAAAGGACGCGTGATTTTTGCGCTTGTCTCAATGCTGGAAGGTTCACAGTTGATTAGATCTTTTGTTCACGGCTGTGACTGTAGTTGTGGTGTGTGATTTTTAGTCGGGAAGTAGAAATGTAGTTTCATTCCGTGCATTTTGCAGATTATTAAGCACGGTATGTTATTCAAGAAGGCCCTTTACCCTGCAGTGGGATATAAAAAAGGCTGATGATGATGATGATGATGATGTTATTCAAAATCAATACGATTAAAAAGCTGTGTCGAAACTTTCTGTTCCATTTAGGTATTTCCCTAAGTGAAAACAGATTTCCATTACACGGAATGGAATCTTCCTCTTGCACTATTTTTTTCTTGGAGACTTTTATCTACCTATTAGGAGATTAAAGAGTTGGTGTATTATTTTTCTAGCTTCAAATGTCTCGGTGTCGCTCCGAGTTACCATTAATCTTTCGCGAGTGCTTTCGCGCTTACAGAGATTAGTGATCTATTATACTCGCTATAAAAGACATTAAATCTAAATTTAAACCATGGCGTGAGTAAATGTTGGAATTAATAAATAAGAACTTCGTCAAAGATATAGAGACAACGAAAATAAATAAAATTTTCATTAATTCCATTAAATGACTCGTGAACTCGAGACTCGCAGTTGTCCGGTTTTTGTGTAGTCAGAAAAGATGGTGGTTTCGTATGCCCTGTTGGGCTACCATGAGTTTAAAACTTACGCACTCGATATCGCCTACGTAAATATGTCTATGAAAAACTTGTACAGCACCGCTGGTGGTTACGCGAAGAACTAAAATCGGCCGTATGAAAAAAACAACTCGTTAGGTTTTTAACGTACGTAAGTTTTCGATAGCCAACGCATGGTAGGCCCTCTGAGCGGGATCAAGCGTGAGATATTATAATATAAATAAGATGCATGAATATTATTTATCTTCTGAGATATGCAATGGCATTGCCGTGCAGTTTGTATGGTGAGAAATGGGTTGCGGCGAATGTCTGAATGCCTCGCTCGGGAGTTATTTGTTCGGCTCTAGCAGCCGCGAAATATTACGAATCTTTTATCGTCGGCGACATGCGTAATGTGTACTTGTTACCTGCAAGTATGATACAGAACCCTACAGGGTGATATTTTTATCAGTGAACGGTGACAAAAAGGTTTTTATTTTTACCTCTTTAATGTCGGTATAGTGATTTACCATTGGATTTAAGATTGTCACTGCGACGTTCAGATAACTCAAAATATTTACCAAAGTTCTCTGAGAATCGATATTTTAACGCTGGAATTCTTTTTAGAATATAAATATGAAGTCGCGAATGGAAACATGCATGTCTTAAAATAGATTTTATGCCTTTTTTACTTGACTGCAGAATACTGACAAATATTTAAATATTTTATATCTTAGTAGTACGAGTTAGTACGAGCATTAAATTCAAAACCCGTAAAAATTACTTCCATCTGTCAAGTTGACTTTATCAAACATTTATAAACGAAAGGGTACAATAGCCAAGATTTCATTAACGATACCGTTACAAAGGATAAAGCGGTTCAATTTTCTGCATTATTAGAAACAGTGTAAGCTACACGTCACAGGCTAATCAACTACAGATGGATTCCCTCATCCCAGCTCTTGGTCCCCTTCAGTCCTGCGTTCATTAATCTTCCGTAGCATTGCGAGTGGTTGCCGCGTCGGCGTCCAGAGCTGCCCTCTACACGTCAGTCACTTTCTCACGTACCCTTTTTACGTCTTCCGGCTAACGGTTAACAAATGCCCTGGAAGACATTTGCTCTACATATTACGGAGAGTAATCCATAAACGCCGCTTTGTATTTGTATTGTATGTTTAATTTCCGTTGACGTGTGTGTTTTTATTAAATTTCCTTTACTAAGATAAATTTTAGAGTTACAGCCTCCGATTTACACAACCCAGAAATACAGAGCAGCTTAAAATTCAGGTATTTTTATAAATAGATAGAGTCTAAATGGTAGATTGTTTTTGTTGAGGTCTCCAATTTGTGCAAAATATTTGCGCAACTTAGGTATTTAAGTGTCCGGGGTCATTCACCTCAGGTTATATGCTTGAGTGACCAGTTTATTAAATTATTTACTGGCTATGAGTAGTCGGTGCAATGAGTGAATTGGTTAGAAACCTGCGCTTCAAGTAACTTTCAGTGTTGCGATTTGTCTGCTACAACTGTTTGTGGCTTATATATGTGTCGGCAGGAGTCATCGCTCGCCTTCATTATAGAATGAGTAACAAGCTGCACGTGCACGGGTCACGTCACCGACCAGCTGCGTCGTTAGTCACTCCCCCTCGCCGCTCGACTCGACTATAAAAGGCGCTCACTTTGAACAGTGCAGGCAGTCTTGGCTCTGGCGTGGCACGGTGCACTCGTTGTACAGTTGCAATAGCTTATCCTAGACACCTTTGGATAATTAATTCGATTGTCGAATTAATTATTATCGTTAATTATAAAACTGCTGCTGAGCAATTTGTAATTAATAAATCAAACTCTAATTGTAGTTTATGTCTTAGGCATTTGCTACAATTGCTAAGATTGTTATTTGATAAAAGTGATAAGTGATGGATATGGTTCTCATTAAGAAAAGTAATAAAGTATTAGCTCGGTTTTGATAGACCTGACGTATTATTCATTATTAATTATGTAGTTACATATCCCCGCTTCCTACATCAGAAGTGGGATGAGATCCACACCCACTACTTGGTCAATAAAAAAATATGTCACAGGAAATGTCTTTTAAGGGTTTATATGGTCGGAAGGTATAAAAAAAAGAGAGTTAAAAAAAAAAAGAGCAGAGTTTTGAAGGGCACGTGGCCGGACCAAAACTGGTATAAAAAAAAAGTAAAGTAAAAAAAAGAGTAAAGTAAAAAAAAAAGAGCAGAGTTTTGAAGGGCACGTGGCCGGACCAAAACTGGCTAGTGTTGAAGGGTTCTTTAAAAAAAAAGGAGAGAGAACCGGACCAATACTAGTGCCTGAAGGGTCTAATTAGAGACCGGACCAGAGCAATGTGTGAGATATACGAAGGGTCGATGTAGACCAGACCAGAACTATTGTAATATATCTGAAGGGTTAATTGTAATATATCTGAAGGGTTAATTGTAATATATCTGAAGGGTTAATTGTAATAATATTTCTGAAGGGTTAATTGTAATACATCTGAAGGGTTCATGTAGATCAGACCAGAACTAATTGATTTGCAGGGTCATTATAGACCGGACTAATTAATTTTGTCAGGATGATCGAACGATTCTTTTGTTACAGAAATCTAGACATGCTTTAGTTGAAGCGTTCGAGGACGACCGCTAGTCAGGTTGGCCGTGTCGGCAGGAGTCATCGCTCGCCTTCATTATAGAATGAGTAACAAGCTGCACGTGCACGGGTCACGTCACCGACCAGCTGCGTCGTTAGTCACTCCCCCTCGCCGCTCGACTCGACTATAAAAGGCGCTCACTTTGAACAGTGCAGGCAGTCTTGGCTCTGGCGTGGCACGGTGCACTCGTTGTACAGTTGCAATAGCTTATCCTAGACACCTTTGGATAATTAATTCGATTGTCGAATTAATTATTATCGTTAATTATAAAACTGCTGCTGAGCAATTTGTAATTAATAAATCAAACTCTAATTGTAGTTTATGCCTTAGGCATTTGCTACAATTGCTAAGATTGTTATTTGATATAAGTGATAAGTGATGGATATGGTTCTCATTATGGAAAGTAATAAAGTATTAGCTCGGTTTTGATAGACCTAACGTCTTATTCATTATTAATTATGTAGTTACATATCCCCGCTTCCTACATATGCATATTTTTATATGAAAATAGATGCTTCTAAGTGTCACTAAAATGCAGTGCATGATGTAACGTCTCTCATAACTCCAATTTATGGTAATCGGTAGTGAGATCCAAATATGAGGTCGACAGGCCCAATAGATCGTATTGAGCCTGTCGCACTCACCCTGAAGGCCTGCTTAAATTCCGTTTCACGCCCCGCCTGAAGAGCCCGGGATCATAGGAGGGAGGGAAAACATGAGCTGGAAGGGCATTCCATGCCTTAATGGCACGGGGCACAAATGAGGAGCTATCAAGCTATCAAGGAGCTTATTCTTACTGCCGATGTAATGATGTGTGTCCATGGTTTCACTTTTTCCTAATAATTTCCGAGATTTGTTCGAATCAATATTTGCGATAGAGGTGGATAAGAAGACTATTTATCACGAGTCCGTTGTAAGTGTGTTTGTTTGGGAAGCGGCGGCGCGATTGCTGTAATCCAGGACAAGCTCCAATAGGACGCCGCAATTAATAAACCTCCCCCCACGGATTACGCCCGCGTCCCGGGAAATTGCCGAAACTTGCCGGGATAAAAACTCCCGGCCCAGCGCTGTGGTTCTTTAAAAAGTTGTGAATAGGCCAGAATCGCCGTTTGGGCATTTGTTTGTCGAGTTTTTGGGTTACTTCGGATTTTTGGGTAATCGCGGACGGAGTTGTTTGCTTAGTCGTGTCGTGTAGTCTTTATAGGGTCTGTAAGTGTTGTGAGTTGCTTTGTTTTTGAATTTTGCTAGCTTCTTAGTTTTACCAGATAATAATATTTTAATCACTTTTAATAAACGAAACAATGCAGCTTTTAATAAAGTCCCTCTAAAAGCCCGGTCCCTCTAAATTCTCAATGATAAGCAAACATCCAGTGAGGCATTTAAGAAGACTACTTTTATTCTACTGTAATTCTAAAACTATTTAGAACACTACGCGATAAGCGGCTTCATAATATAATACCATCTGATGTCAGCTTCTCTGTGACGTCATCATAATTTACTGAGAACAGAATGTTAATAACTGGTCCGTATATGAAGTGCGATGGAATAGTTGTGCCTTTTATGTCCTGCGCTCGCCGCCTAGAACATAGTTTCCACTTGATATTATACCTACAGTACGTACAAATTGTTTGGCTAGTACGTTTAATATAGAGCTATTTCGCTTTTGATATTTACTTTGGAATGTTATGCTGTTTTATTCACGACTCATTCGTATTGCATCTCTACTTGTTTGCTTTCATAAAAGGCATACTACTATATTTATTTAGTCTTTAATGTATCCATGGTGAATTCTATACATACCAGGAAATCAGTTTTTCAGTAGGTATCTAAATTTCCACTAAATATGTTATACAAAATTATTAAATTGATTATTTTCAGTCAGGCATTTGATGAGACGCAAAGATAAAATTATATTTCAATCATACAAAAAATAATGAACATATCGTGTTATTTAGTACAACTTTCATATTTTTCTAGAACCTGCATTAATATCCTTGTTAGTAAAACAGATTCACAAGAAAAACGCCGCCTACTCTCGAAAAATAAGAAGTAATTTTCCTCAGCCGTAACTTATTCGAGCACGCCGTCGCACAGCTACATATAGAAAAGCTTCTTAAAAGCGAGATCGTGTACGATATTAGAAAGTTCGCCGGCCGCGTGCGGTTAGGGGCAATCCATTAAAGATCCGCAGGTCCCAAATAGGTGTTTTTCCTAATCCATCTCGGCGGCAGATGCCCGTGCATGATTGAGGCGTCCCCGCCCTCGCCCGGCAGTGGCTGCTCGCGCCTCGACCAATCCGTACGCACGGAGCCGTTGCCGCGCGTCAAAAAGTTAGCGCGCGCGAATTAAAAAAAAAATACACTTCCCGCCAATGATTCGTAGACAAATAAATTAAGCATTTGATATTTATTGTTGCGCTGTTTATAACGATTGTGAAGATTTCACATTTAATAAATAGTTGTTATTGATAATTTTAGAAATACTATAAATGTTAAAAGTATATGAAATAAAATTACAGTACTGACAAGTCAGAAAGTGATGTGCCATTTATAGATAATTAAGGTATTTAATTCATAAGACAGGTAATAATATATGTGAGTAAATATTGAACAATGTATGTATATACAAAAATATTTTAGGTATTACGTTCTGATATAGCCTGGTCTTCATATTCGTTTGAGTTCAGTTATATAAAAATGCTTCAGTAAACTAAAAAAGAATTCATAAAACCTATTAAAGGAAGTTTCATAAGAAACGAATTTAGCAACCAAACGTGAAAAGATCAAATCATATTGCGTACAAATGGTAGTCTTTACTAACCAATGTAGCCGTTTCACTTTTATTAGAATAAACTTTTATCCAATTCTTTTAATTTAATTTAGTAATCTAAGTTATTGAAGAGAACGTTGAACTAAACCAGTTTCCCAGGTAATTATCTTTCAAAGCACGTTACAGGTAACATTGAAACTTTTGGATGTACCTATTTATGCGAAAGCCAGCCTCCGTTAAAAGTATTTTGTTTTATCTAGAACATTTCGTAACACGATTCGAGTTCAAGAAAGTACCTTATTATTTTACGCGATTGCCTTACGCGAATACTCCCTCACTAATATGACGGCGTTCATTTTAAATTGCTATCATAATCTCGTAGCACGAGCTTCATGATTTCTTGCCTTCGACCTAAAAAGTGTGACGTGCTATTAATAAACCTGATAAGGCATGCGTTAAATGAAGGAAACATTTTAGGCGTAATGGGCCCTTGTCAAATTCACGTGTAATTACCGAGTGCTAAATCTTCTTTAATTCAACAAAGCGTATCTCTTCACGAGATTTACGAAATGAAAGCGGCTGGTTAATTAAGACGCTATTTATAGTCTTCGTTCTACACCTCTATTTTTCTAAAGGGCCACTTGACCTCTTTTGATGTATACCTGCACACAGAAACATAATGTTAAGATTTTCATCGTACATAAAATGTTATACACGCGGTGGGAAGATTTCTGAGGCTCCTTCTATGACGAACTTTTGAGGCTCATGAAAGCATAACTTATATTAGTTATAATTAACCAAATGAACTAAAGGGCGACCGCTAGTTAAATAAAAAAACTAGTGATCGTAATATGGGCTTCTAGTATTCAAATAATTGACGTATTATCATCTAACATCCTCCCATTGGTGTATGAACCGCATGCAAGGTATATTCTGTTCCCCCAATTTCAATTAGAGGAAGGGTTTGAACGGGTCTACGGAATAAAAAACGAATGGACGGAATGAATCTGATGATGGACATTTCAACCTTTTGCTGATGTCGCTATATTTTTTTAACTGACAGGATGTCCGCAGGTGTGTCATAATAGACTATAGGAGTGTAGTATGCTTTTCTTGGTACTTATTTTGAGGTAATTTTCTACGTGGACGAGCTTCGTAGGGCGAATGTTTAATCGCGGTGTCAACCCTTGTCAACAGTACTTGCGGGTATCTCCGCTGTTCTGATTTCGTTTGTCTTTGTATGTTGAGTGGCTGGCAGTTTATTTGCATTTTTATTTGTTTGTTTTATATAAATACTTCGCCCGAGATTGTTTGGCCATTAAAATGGAAAATATTAATGGCACTCTCCAATATGTGCCCACCATGATCAATTTAGGCATGGCGAGAGCATGTGGGTACGCGACAAGGGCTTCTAAGAGGCATAGAAATGTGCACCTCAATAAAGGGGGAACGTACTTAAATATCTAGACACGCGGTAGCGTGTCAAGCCAAGGTTCAAGAAACAGAACTGGCGAGCCGCACCGTGTGTAATATTACACGAACCATTTGGAACCACTTTTGAACCCCTCATAAATCAAAAACTATTTCACATAAACGTATCAAATTTGGCTCATATATTGTGACTTGCGAGATAAATATGTGTTCTAAATTTCATAAGCTTATCTCAAACAGTTATTTAGATATTAATGTCCAAAAATCCTCATTTTTATCATTGACTGACTGACAGATCAAAATTCTAACCCAGTTCCAAATGACCTAGAGAGTTAAAATTTGGTATGCAGATAGGTAATTACATGAATACAAAGGAAAAAATAAAAAACTGGCAATTTTTTAATAATTAGGTTAGGTTCTATTATGAACGCTTAACATAAATACCTAATTAGTGCCTAATAACGCCTATATACCGGGAAGGCAGAGCACTAAGTATATATTTAGGTATACTTACTTATTTACAATTAAGAGTAGGTACTTATAGTCGGTTTTCATATTTATTACTTAGGGTAGGTACCTACATAAAGTCTAGTTTTAGTTTTGAATTTGTCCTTTTCAAAGGACCCACGGCGTTATGATGATATATACTTTTCTACAAAAAGTAATGATATCCAATCAAAAACATAAATGTGAAATGAGAGCCAAGTTCAATATTGCCTTGGTTGTTGACTTCAGCGACAAAAGAAGTGAGATCTAAATGGGTGCCAAGTTCAATGGTCAACCCTGAAATTTATTTATAAGTAACACTATAACATACCTATCATATCTTCTTATAACATAATATAATGTATGGTGGTAGCCTATGAAGGTCTGTCTTGGCTAGTTTTACCTACAAGTATTTGTCGGTTTTTATTTTATAATTCCGAAAATTTGGATTGTTGGTAGAAACTAGCGAGCGAACATAATAATACGTTGGTAGGTTTATAGAAACTAGCCAAGACAGACCTTCATAGGCTACCACCATACATTATCTTATGTTATAAGAAGATATGATAGGTATGTTAATAGTGTTACTTATAAATAAATTTCTGGGTTGACCATTGAACTTGGCACCCATTTAGATCTCACTTCTTTTGTCGCTGAAGTCAACAACCAAGGCAATATTGAACTTGGCTCTCATTTCACATTTATGTTTTTGATTGATACTGTTAGGTTCGACAAAGCACGGTAAAGTTTTTAAAATTATTGTGGTTGAATGGAATCAAGATTTGAATTATTTAATAATTGTACCTATATGTTGTGTTCCATGTTGTTTTCTTGTTTACTTTTTTGTTTGTTTGTTTATTTTTTTTTTTGCTTCTCTTCTAGTTATGTGGTCAATAAACATTTATTATTATTATCAGTCATTTCCAATGCTCGGGACTACAGAGTCCCGGATTATTATTATTATTATTACTATATGAGTACTTAGTAACGTAAAACCAGTTGCTGAACGATATTTTACGGGCCGTATTACGCAATTACAGGTCTTTAAAGACAGATTTTGACAAAAGAATTGAGTTGCACACGTAAATCTTATTTATTTTTAAAAATCTTTAGAAAAATATTATGTTGACAATTTTATGCAAAGCTCAACCGGGTGAGCTTATTAACTTTAACTCTATGGTAATATCACAGGAAGCTTTGCAATAAAGCCGTATGCTCGCCTGCCCTCGTCTTTTTGTGCATGAATATGGAACCGGCCGAAATCCTACAAACGGCTGGTTCTCTTTCACATATGCATCGAAGCAACGTTCGCAAATACAAGTTGACTTTGTGTATCAGAATAGCTACTGCTATCCCGTAGGTGTAACTTTTTCAGCACGAACACAGGTGCAATTTTGTACCACTCAGGGAAATAGGTACCTACGTATCTCGCTTTTTCACAATATTATCCGAGTTAGGAAGTTGAAAGTTTTTTGTATGCTTTTTATGTTTCATTGGATGTAGAATTGCGTTTAAATATTAATTTATACCTAAATATCTTAAAATATTATTTTTACCTTTCTACGTTGATTTGATACAGAATACTTTTGTTTCGTTTATACAAAATGTACCAATTGCTATGATAGGAATCAAGACGTTTTTGTAAGCTGCAATTTATTTGCTAAGCTGTCCGAGCGTTTTGTTATCCTCAGTTAATTGTTGCAAAACAAAAGTTACTTGTCTGTATCCGACGCTGAGAAATTGTATCTATTAATTTTAACATTTGACTTTCAAAGAAAAGTTATAAATCAACGAAGAATATAAGGCTTTTTACAAGCGTAATGTTATTAGGCTCTGTAATAATCTAGAGCGACATTCGGATTCAGCGTATTTAATTACTGTTCCTTTCTGTGACAGTGATTTTATAAATTGATTCAACAAATTATATCTCATAAGGTTATAAGTGACTAAAATATTTTCAGGCAGACATATCTCACCATTAAAATAGCCGTACTGACTGCTGCATTTGTATCATAAGATTTATTAATAAGATTGTTTATATCCTGCGAGAAGTGAAATAATATTTTTGCCTATTGTGCTATCCGTTGCAAAAAGGGATAGTTTTTACTTTTCACATTTGGGAATTTATAAAACAAGTAGCTCTGCTTTCTGTATTTGATAAAATATCATCACAAGCCATTTTGACAACATACGCACGATTTTTTGTGTATGTTTATTTTTGTGTACTATTCTCATTGAAATGTTTGGTTTGGGGCGAATATAAGATTGTTTTCCGGACCAATCCTGCGTTTTTGCCACATGAATAAATATCCGAAAAGGGCCAAGTTTCCGAGCATGTAGGTATCCTTAACGAAGGGTTAACATTCAAGAACCCTTACATTAACTAAGCAGGTAGCAAGATATAGGTTGTTAGTAGGTTTTGTTGGGTAACTTTTTGAGGAAGAAAAATGTTTAATATTTTTATGACGAAAATCTTTTCTTGGACTCCAATTACACGAAGAAGTGTTATCAAGATCTGGTCTCAGACTAATGAGCGCCCAGTACCGGCGAAGAGCCCTTGATGCCATTATCTGCTGCACAATTTTAATATTGTTTTCTAGAGTTTCAAGGAACTGCGAGCATATTACAAATTGCATTTTTGAGGAATAATTAAAAAAGAAATGGTTGCTATTGAAGTGTAGCTCACAATTAGTATGTAAATAAGTCATTAAAATCACGGATCTTATATCCGGTAAGTGAGGATGATTTTTTGTGTGTTTTATGAGCAAAATTACTAACAATACAGGTTGTTTTGCGACAGTATTTTATGAAGCAATCATCAGCATATCACCGCACTTTTTAAAGTCATTTAACGATATGGTGTCCACGTAAAGATTTGTAGTTTGTAAACTTATTAGCAGGTAATTGTTTAATAGGTATAAAATAATATCCTAAGGTCATCTTACGTGCCTATACATACTCAGAATTATGGATATGCCGACTTACTCAGAATGTTGATTAACATCGGTATCACTGATATGCGAGTACGCTGGACTATGTTGAGTCATGTTTGGAATTAGATCACAATGAATTTAGGACGAAAGCTTTTATGCAAATGGAATTAACGGCAATAATGGAAACGTTACTTTGTTGTGGCTAGTGCGGGCATTTGGGCAGGTACTGATCAAGATCAGATGGATTGCGAATATAAATCGCGGTCGCAATGTGCGTGCTGTATCGTTATGTGTGAAAATGATATAATTTCCCAGGTGTAGTTCCCAGGTCAGGTTAGTTAGTGAATTATTCGAATGTCATGTCCTCGATTAGCAGAGATATTCAGATTTAAATACTACTTGTATAGTAGATATAATTTTATTCTATTTTAATTAAGAAATACTACGTTTGAGGATGGCGCAAATAGAAATGGTATCGAAATAGTAACCTCTGGTATTTGTAGATTTACGGTTACTAGCTCAATACAAATAAATCCTTCCGAATTACACGTATGTTTGGTGTGGTACTAAAATAAATTACCACATAAATTACAAATTAACACTCTTCTGTGTGTGTGTAGAGTTTAAGAAAAATAATATATTAGATAATAATATAAATATTTACGCATAACGTATTTTCGGGTACCTATAGTCCAGTCAAATTAGGTAAAAATCTCGGAATTCGAGATACCCAGCTGTAAGTCTGTAAATACTTGTATATTGACGTCTTAAAAGTTGTCTCAAAACCTACATATTGTAGGGTGTACGCAACTATTAAATTTTCAAGGTCAAATGTCACAAATATCAGTTTTATGAACTTTTGCGCGAAACGGATAGTTTTATCATAAATGTGTGTAGGAGAAAATTACTTATCTTCTATTTATCTATAAAAATTGTCTGTACGTTTTATTCCTAAGATTCACCATTTCAGAGATATAGCGATGCAAATAGTTGAAAAAGTTGTATTTTCAAAAGCTTCCAGGCCCACGTGCGATTGTGCTAGACAGTTAAAATTTTCACGAATGATGTATTTTAGTAGCCTCTATAACATCTTATACTAGAAAAAGCTTAAAACCAATGTTTAAGTGGGTTCTCATACAAAAATTGTGTTTTTTTTTTTCATACACTTGGCCGGTTTTTAACGTGGTTACCCCAGTAAACCTATTATAGACGACACCTTTTATACATGAAGAACACGTTGTTTATAAGGAAGCCTAGTTTAATAATTGTTTTGTGCTGTTTTCAGTATTCAGAATATTTAAGATTTCTGCGTTTCATTAATTTAAATTTGGTTAATATGGGTCTTCACATTCATAATAGAGTTAGATGCACAGTTAACATTTTTAAAATGTATTTCTTTTCAGTTATACTTCAGACAGAAATTCTAAAAATTGGTTATTTCGTACTTTTTGACCCATAATAGTAGTACTGAAACGTATATGTATAGTAATAAAAACAACATAATACAATTATTTAACTAGGCTTCCATATAAACAACGTGTTCTTCACGTATAAAAGGTGTCGTCTGGAATAGGTTTACTGGGGTAAACACGTTAAAAACCGGCCAAGTGTGAGAAAAAAAACCATACTTTTTGTATGAGATCCCACTTAAACATTGGTTTTCAACTTTTTCTAGTATTAGATGTTATAGAGGCTACTGAAATACATCAGTTGTGAAAATTTTAACTGTCTAGCACAATCGCACGAGGGTCTGGAAGCTTTTGAAAATACAACTTTTTCAACTATTTGCATCGCTGTATCTCTGAAATGGTGAATCTTAGGAATAAAACGTACAGACAATTTTTATAGATAATTAGATGATAAGCAATTTTCTCCTACACACTTTTATGATAAAACTTCCCGTTTCGCTCAAAAGTTCATAAAACTAATATTTGTGACATTTGAACTTGAAAATTTAATAGTTGCGTACACCCTACCATATGTAGGTTTTGATACCACTTTTAGGGTGTCAATATCTAACTATTTACAGACTTACAGCTGGGTATCTCGAATTCCGAGATTCTTACCTAATTTAAGCTTAAATGACTGGACTACTATGAGTAGAAGTGGACATGAATTACGGGTAAATACGAATCAGATCCTGTAGAGATGGTGTTGTTACATAAACATTGCAGGTATTGTTATTGTAAACATTATTGTCGGTTCATTAGCATCAGAACGCGATGTTTAACGACTCCAAAACAACATCGATTGTCACTGTAACCAAAATACAGTTATCAGGGACGGCAATTAATCAATTAGTTACGTCATATTTGAAAATATCTATAGGTGTCTATTTGTTCACTAATGATTCGGTTATTTAGGAGCTAAACTATGTAGGTAGGTATAGGGAAGTATAATGAATGGCACAATTGTTATTGAGGTGTCAAACTCTAATACTTAATGACAGTACAATGCTTGGTGTAGATATTTCATTTGGAATTAACTACATTAATTAATCAAAAATGCATTATAATGCGAGCGCAAAGTTTACTTTTTACCTTTTTATAGCGAATATGTCGTTTACATATAACATAGATACTTATTTTTGGACAACATATTTATAAACTTATTATAATTGGTACTAATTATACTTTCATATCTATTTAGTAAAAAACAAAATAACATTACAAACAAACACTCAATTTCATTTATCCGTATAGATGGTATTTTAAACCCCTGTTCTCAGTTCAGTATTGAAACGTTACTTTATTTTTAGTATGAAACCGACACTGCCGGCATTCCGACCGTATCGCACACGTAAGATTCGCCTTATCCGCGCCACCCGCAGCTACCGCTAATCCTAATCCCGGTTCCCGATAGGCGTCACTGCCTGTTTATCCCACTAATAAGGCACAGAGGCCATATCGGCCAATTATAGCTGCTTAATCTCGTTCCGCTGGTTTACGGAACCGCCGACAGCGCTCCCGACCTAAATACTACCAATCGATAGGTTTGTTTCGAACACCTATAATGGACGTGTTATGTTATTCATATAAGTACCTAGTCGATAGCTTGTGTGGGCCGTTTTTAGACAAGCTGTTATTTTCTAGTCCGTTTAAACACCTTTGATAATATTTATACGGCTCGCGTTGGTTATGGTACAAAGGGGTGCGTTAATATGACATCGATCGAAAGTGACATATGGATCAGTCGTGTCGTAATACTATGTTATCAATATGTTGTACATTGATAACATAGTATTACGTTTAGAGTTACACAAAAAAAAATGTGAAACAGGTTAAAAGTAAAGTAGTTTTTTGTACATCATTCTTCTATATATACATGCAAGACTAACCTCAGCTTATATTGTTTTTAATTTATAACCACCTGATCCCGTAGTAAGTAGCTTAAGCATTTGTGCTCGGGTATCAGAATAAAGTAATTTACTTTATTCTTTTTGATAATAAATGTAACTGTTTAAAAACATGTGAGCTAACTGATATTTTTATCAGTGAACTCGTCCTGTTAGTGGATGCCGTATGGATCGACTGCCTGTGTGCACTCACGAGAAGTGTTAGAGCCTTTCAGCGCGGTATGATAATCGTCTTATGTCAGATCCTCTTACAGGCTAGGCTCTGAAAGTCGAGGCTTATCATTAATTTCTCCTCTCCTCTTTATAACGTACATATACGGATTTTATGTTACTTCTGTACTATTTAAAGCTTCAAGTATTTTTTTGTTTGAGTAAATATAAGTAGCAACATTTATTATTCAGGACTAGGTATGGAACAACAATATACACACAGAATTTCTTTTAATTTAACTGCAGATATGACTTCTGACTATTAGTATATATTTCTTACATTCTTCACAAATTACGTTTATTATCTTAACTAGTGACCTGCCCTCGCATCGCTTCGGGTGAATTTACATAGAAACCTTCCTCTTAAACCCTCTGTTCATTAAAAAACGAATCAAAATCCGTTGCGTAGTTTTAAAGATTCAAGTATACATAGGGATAAAAGGACTGAGAAAGCAACTTTGTTTTACACTATTTAGTGATACTACTTAAGTACATGTTTCAAAAGCTTATACAACGTACCTACGTTACTCCTTTAAAGTTTACACACATAGTAATCGCACGTAACGCCTAAGTGGCAAACATATTATTACTAAACAAACTAATAAAAGGTTAGTGTCTCAAATGTTAACTGGGGCCAAAATGGCAATGGGGCAATATTGACCCAATCCACGGAAGGGTCCCAGTCACCGGTTAACACGTGCCCAAATTTATGTAACCCATTTTACGGAATGGGAAACGGTCACTCAGGCGTTATCTATGGGGCGCCAGGTTTACCCACTTTTTCTATGTTGACGAGAGTAAATGAAGGGTGCGAAGAATTAGTTAACTGGATGTTCAAGGTGTACTAATAAGGTTTTAGTGGGAAAGTAGTAATAGTTTCCTTGTAGTTAGTAATCATCACACACTTATAAAGTGTAGAACTAGAGGCGTATACCCCAGATACATACACCCACAGTCACAATGTTGAAACTATTTTAGAATATTAAAAATGTAATGGTTACAGAGTTATATGTTTTATTTTTTTAAATTAATGTCACTTTGTCACGCTTAAATGTTAGAAAATAATGTTAACAGGAATGTTTTAAGCACAGATTGGAAACACCTTTTTGCCCAGTATACCCGTATAGAGTATGAACATATTAGTAGTTATTTTTAACCTACTATCATAAACCAGTGTGTAGATAGGGTATTCCCAAATCGGTTTAATAACCAATCTTAGCTAACTACCAGGCCGGAAAACTATGTACCCAAGCACCCTATGTATGAATGAAAATGTTCTCATCTCTCAGTAATACCGTGTCGTTAAGCGAACTCCCGCGACGCCTGTGTAATGGCGTGTCGTCATCGCGCTGCTCATCCGATCACGATGTTACGTCACAAACCATTCCAACTGACTTGTGGAAATTGAACTGCAGTACCAGTTCGTGCTTTTCATACCAATTTTTAGTCGCGAAGTAGAGTATTGCTTTATATGCGAAGGATTCATGTGACAACACTTTTCTATTTATAAGGATAAAACTAGAGGTGTTCTTGTAAGGAAGACAATTTATTTATAATCACCGATGCTGATAGTACAATGGTTATTTACTTTCATTGATCGTCAATCATTTTTAACAACGTCTTTTAAGATTGGAGTGGTGTAATAAGTATTATGTGAAACTAATTAAATAAACAAAACATAGAAACGAAAATGGGGGAGTTTCAGTAGGTATATATTGCGGAGGGTCGGTAAAAATAAATCTAAATAATTTTGAAGGATAGCATATCTTTCGGACCGACGAATAACGATCAAACGGCCATTTTCGTTATCTCGGCATGGTATTCCGGCATTCAAGGAAAATGGTTTTAGAACGAAACGTGTAATATAATGCGTCACCGAGTTTATTGGATTACGCGGCCGATGTTATGGAATTTATCAAGCTGTAAGCCGAGAGCATATTCTAAATAGAACCAACGCTGGAAATATTGTCGTGATACGAAGGAATCCGGTCGGAGCCTTGCCTACTTCAAAGTCATTTTCCCGTTTTTAACACTCCGGTAGGTACGGAGAATATCTTTTTGAGGTGCACAATTATTTACGTGGCAACAACAAAGATTGTTTGAATATTTTGTTTAACTGAGAAGCATTGTGAAATGTTTTGGGAGTCTTACCAATACTTAACTATATTTTTCAGTTACTTACGCTGTTTGGAACAGGACTTTTTCATTTATGAAAGGTTGGTGTAACAAGTTTTCTTTCCGGTCCCCAAAAGGAAAACCTGGGATTCTAAATGAATATTATCTTGTCTGTCTCTTTGAAAGTCAAGACCCCTTTTTTCCGGATGGTGTGGGGGCAGACTAGTCTTCCGTGGAAAGTATCGATCATAATCGATAAACAAGACGAGCCGAAACAAGGTCAAGCAGATGCAGACTCATTCAGTGGCGAAAGAGACCTTCCGCTCCGATAATTCTCTTTGTGATTCCGATCCGATTGTAGTCGGACGCCATTTGTCACCGTTTGATTTAGCGTGGATAAAGGAAAAACGGCCGAATTAGCCCCGAGAAGCCATTAACATAGATATGCTCTACTGGCTAGGCTCCCGACGACAGCGGGCATCTAGACTGGAACTGATAATAATGTTCTCTCTTTCTTGTATTACTCAACTGTTGTAATGAAATACCTACAGGATACTAATGAATTACAATAGCTTTTGTTTTAAAGGAAAGGTCGGTTGTAAGAAATGTAGTTCTTACTTAACATGTCAAATCTCTTTATCCATCATTATCATCATATAACGACTATTTAATAATGATTAAAGCCAAATCATTAGCCTGTTTTAAAATATACTTGTAATTAAACAAGTGCTACAAGGTAAAAAAATTAACCTCTATTTTACTAATAAAAGGGAACTGTTGTCGGAATGAATAAAAATTAAGCTAGGTCCACTCGCGCTTTTTATCGTCGTAATCATACGGTGACATAACTTCATTAATATATTTTACTGCCTGTAAAAGCTAATGGAGGCATAATAAAGTGCCGTCCATAGGTACTTGATGGTCTCATAATTACTTGCGTAATTGTGGGCGCGGAAAATTGTACTGAACAAGATTGGCAATGAATGAGGATGTTATAGAGCCTGATATATAGTCGATACTTTGTGTTTATTTGGAAAGAAACATCGGGATTGGGGCTCATTACCATTTACCCGAATACGAGGCTTTATACTACCCACGCCGCGCGGAGATTGGACCCCCTCAGCTGTGAACGGGCAATATCTGATGACTTGTTGTGTGAATTGGCTGTTTGCAATGATTGTTGCCTCGTTCTAAGTAATCACCCTCAGTGCTGAAAGATTAAGCTTGGGCACACAAATAAAAACGACTTTTAAAATCAAAAATTTCGTACAAATGTACACAGTCTAAATATTTACGGAATTTTGGACTTGATTCTTTCATTGCAGATTTTCTATAAACCTATTATTTTTTCATCTCGTGTTTTCATAAAAAATAACGTGAGGATGGAAAGAGGGTAAAGCCCAATTGCAAAAAGTCTAGCCTCAGCGAGAATATTCATTTTCATTTTATTAAAAAGAGGATGCTACCAGATATATGAAAATCCGACAAAAAGGCTCTAGAAATATAAATGCGGATACTCCGCACTTTTTTATGCGGTAAAGTAAGTATAATTCTCGCTACGAGAAAAAAGTTTAGCACTTTTACATTAAGTTTAGTATCTAGTACAAGTAGAAGAGAATAGAATAATTGTTTATTCGGTACAAGTGTTACGCTCATAAATATTTTTGTCTAGTAAGATTACAATACAGAAAATTAGTGTTAAAAGTGAACTGTTTATTTGTCATGTCTTACGACTTTAATATGCAAAGTGTATACCAAACATGTCTGATCATCATTTACGTTAATTATGCGTACAAATTAATGTGTTCTTAACCTTTTCAAACCTACCCACACATATCTATCCCTTGTTCCCATGTCGCAATGGAGCAGATGCCGTTATAGGGCGCCTTATATTATTTGTGGGTAGTGTTACCCACTCACTTAATTGAAATTCAAATTAGTGATACGCGAGACGCGTACTGAGTGGCTTGCGCGTTTCAGCCGCTGTAATTAGCACCGCGAACAAACGAGGTTAACTTTAGTGAAAGGGTTATTACTTGTGCTCGGGGCTACCGGGTGTCAGGATCTTGTGACACGTGTCAAAGCGGGTGGAAGGTGCGGAAATGGCTCGGAAAACATAAGACGTGCGGAGCGATCGTTTGGTGAACAAAATAGTAATTTAAATGCTAATGCAAGTATTCAAGCTCGATTTTATCTACAGTTTTCTCAAACATTCCATTGAATGCATTGACCTAAGATTGAACGTACCTTTTTTTATAAACATAATCCCAGAACACGTTTTTTTTTAAAACAAGTCGTTCCACCAATCGTGGGACACTGCAATGCCCCATTGTCCCTTCGCATTAATCTGGGAGGAAGGTGGGGTATGAATGTTCAACGACTGTTTTCAGCTTCGGCTACTTTTTTCGGCTCTCGATCTAATTGGAGTCGCGAATACAAAACAGCCGGCCGCTAAGGCAAGGAGGGGGAAGAATTGGAACATGCCTCTTGCATTTTAATTTCGAGATAGCGGTTATTATGAGACCTGTAACAATTATTTCCGTGTCGCGCCAACCGAAAAATTGAAATGCCTTTTAGAAGTATTCAATGCTATAATCAAATTCGCTATACTGTTGCTACGTTATTAAGCTCAATTTGATGAATACCGAATTTGAACGAATCTTGAATACCAGGACTGTAGAATAGAGAGATAGGTACGTTTACCTCCGCACGAGTATAATATTACATATACAAAATAAAAATTTTATCAGTTTTAACAGTTTAAAGTTACTTAAATAGCGGATCACCGTTTAAAGCTGGATGAATGCTCAAAAGTTTGATAGTAGATAAAATATAACGCTAGGTACATAAAAGACTGATGAAAGCCTGAACGAATAGTGAAGTGAGTGAATTGGTGCAAAAATGACAAATGAAAACTATTTACAAAGTCAATAAACCAATTTGGTAAATAAAAAAAAATATCAAATTCGAATTTCGAAAAAGCACAAAAAATGGCGCTCGAAGTTTAGTGTTTAGATAGGCAAAGCGATTTAAGGCCGTACAGCCTTGTCATTGATTCTCACGTTGACATTTGTATTTGGAATCGAATTAGCTTCGAAAAAAAAACAAGTGACGATTAGTGTTGTGCGCGGGGGTGGCAGCTGCCAGCATCAGCGCGCGAGTTTGCGCGGCGACGCTAACCGCGGCGCACGCGTGCGCCGCGCGGGGCGCCGCCAAGCTGGGCGAGCACGCGGCGATGCTCGCTGTCGCCATATGCTGCATACTGGTGCTGTTGCTCGTCTTCATCATACTGATCATCGTCGTCGGACAGAACATGGAGCCCAAGACTGGCTCCTAGCGGAGGAGAGGTAAAATACGCTTTTTAGAAACTCTGAAAACAACAGTGGAAAGGTTTAATGTAGAAAGTTGGGTTGGGAGAAAGGTCATCTTATTTTCTCATGATACTTTTTTTCTGGTTGCACACAAATATTAATATAATATTAGTCTATGTAGTGATTCTTTTCATAACTTTCAAATTTCAACCCATTTTCGCACAACTCATATTGGGAGTTGTAAATAACTACCACTTTTTATTTCTTGTTGAGCGTTCATGAATTTCATATGATAATTTATTGAACAATTCAGACCTATATACCTATCGCAGGCTTAAAAAAAAGAAGAAAAAATCCATCTGCATTTTATTCATAAAAAAGTTCCTCTAAAACTAAACAAAGCCTCCATCTCAGTAATTCAATCGGATCCGCGGATTTGGGACATCGAATTTGAATTGGCGACTGAATATAAAATGCGGTTCAAGGTTTGTTTAATTAGAGCAAGGTGTCTGATCCGCGGCCGAAGCGATACGGAAGAGGTTCTGTTAATTGGTTGTTCCAGAGGTGCCTGACCTTCGGCCGGTCGTTAGGCGCCGGTACACGTGAGCTTTTGAACCCTGCATCAGTTCCTTACGTGATACTCCACGTGACTAATGTCATGCTTGTATGTATCTTTACATTGAATTCGATTACTCTTTGCAATGGAAAACTGATATTTGTATCGCTGAATATATGTGTACACTATTATGCGTTACAATATCAGTGTAAACCATAGGTCCATAAACAAATAACTATGACGAACTACTATAACTACAAATAAGAAAAATACCAGTCTTAGTGTAATAATTATTTATTAAAAAACAAAGTTATGTTAGTTGGCCTTTGAATATATCTAATGTTAGAATTCACTGAGATGTTTAATTGTTAAACTTATTAAGTTTCTTGAAGTTGTTATTAAGATATTATTTATGTAAGTAACGCGGTAGTAAGTTCCGGATTCTTATTGATTTCTATACGTATTTAAGGTTCATTTACTCGTGTTCGTAACGAATATTTTATGAAGTAAATACGACTGAGTATATTGTAATATAACCACAGTATGTAGTTAATGAGTTCCTAGTGTACTGGAATATTTATAATGCTTTTTGATAAGGTCGCCTATGTATTTTCAATGGGAATAAAGGCTTGTGTAAAATGTTTTACATGAATCTGAAAATCTCACCTCAGACTGTTTAACCGCTGATACGATATAGTGTATATCTAGTGTATACCGGAAAATATTATGAGGTCATCTCGAAAATCAAACAAAACTCGTAACATAACGTAAGAATTTTACAATACAAAAAAAAAAGCAAAAAGAATTCAAAGAAGAAATCTAGTAGATCTTCAATTTAAAAAGATGTTTGATTTGTGTGTTAATGTGATTGTACGTGCATACTTACGTGTTAAATTCCATTGTCAAGCGTTACATTTACTCAACATTCTGTCCAACCGATCCAAAGTTAACCTACTAAGCAGCAGAGAACACGATACTCCTTAGCGCACTACAGACGCGGAGTAGTTGGGTTATCGGATCGTGCTCCTCAAGGGCCCCGAGAAGCCTTTGATGAGGCCGCCTCGTTACGCGCCACGCTCCGCCGGGCTTTCACCGACCGATCCTATGTGCATACGTAATATATCAGCTGCTGCACTCAGTCAGCGAAAGTTGTTAAGGTTCCGGACCGGATAGGAAAAATTGAACCTCACGTTTAAGATCTTTTACATCTTATAAGATTCATTTTGCGGGCATAGCCTAGAAGCGTGGAAATTGATTCACTGACAAAGCTCATTTATAAGATTAGATGATTCAAGATTTTTGTCTGCTTGTTATGTCCTTTTTTCTTGATGACCCGTGAATGTATCAAGATGGCTATAATTTCAACTTGATACTTATTTACAATAATTATTTATTTTATTTATTTATTTCTTTATTCAAAATCCACAGCTCTTAAATAAAAATTACAGATAATCTTCTAAATCATAAAGCAAATGACGGATTTCATATACAGAGTTTTGTCATATATCTATCTATCCGCTTTATACTATCCCTTGAGCTAAAGTCAAGTAAAAGGTGAAAGGAAAAAAGAATATACCCGGAAGTGGATCCAATATACTGTCCAAAATCTACATTATACAATATAATATGAAAGTCTATAGCACAAATAATATATTGAAGGTCCCGAACCCTAATACAATTAGTAACAGACAGAAAGACTGCTTAGTTATTGGAGAAATTCCGTTGGGCCCTCACTATATGCTTTGAATACTAATGCTCCTTTACAAGGAAAAGCTTCTAGATTCTATAACAGTGTAAGGTCGAATATAACGCTACAAATAGGTTGCTTTCAAAAATGACTTAATATGTTATTTCTGGAATCTATATTTATCACGAGCAATCGTTCGTATGTCAAGTTTTAATGAAATAAGTTTAAAGTCAAAGGGTATTTGAGCCCAGCAAGGTGACAAATGAATGAAACGAAGCAAATGTTCCAAATTCAAATATATTGAGGCATCATCCATAGTACATAGTGAGCCTAATGTGAGCAGCCTAGCCCGGGGGTATATAAGGCACTCGAGAAAAATGTTGATACCGCGATGCAGGATTCATATATCGAACACTACGTGTAAATAAATTCGAAACAAAACTTACCTCTAAGGTGTATCATTCTTGGCGGGCTGGACGTCTGACACTTGATTGTCACTTTGACCGTAAACATACCGCCCACCAAGAACAATTTACAGAATTGTTCTTATCAACCTAGTAATCACTGCACCGCGTACCGAAATCTAATCAATGATACCTTATACACCCCAAACGAAAAAGTACATTACATAAGAAAACACACAAAACCCATAATCTTAAACCTATTGCCGCCCACCGTGACATACTATACCTACAACTTATATTACGGCGATCTTTTGCCGCTTACAATAACACAACAAAATAAAAAACACACAAAACAATTAACAACTTCGTTTCAACAATAGCTACAACAATAAAATTAAATTTTAGATCTATAAGTGACTACCATCGTAAATGCGTCGACATCAAATAATGTGAAAAGAAATCATCAACCAAACACGAAAAAGTAAGTAACCGCTATGAAAATGTTAAAAATACCCATATATATTATGTTACAACCCGCTTTTAATACCCGTTTGATAAAACCTACCTAATACCTATACTATGTACATTTCTTGTTCTCGGTGTGCCACCGAGGCCCGAGTACATCCCGTCGCCTGTTCCCTGGTAAGTACGATAATATAATTGTTGACACTGTCTACTACCATCAAAATTTCCTGGCTTAAATTCCCTATTATTTTCTAATTTTGTACCTATCTTGACTTGACTAGTTCTATCTCTGTTCTCTAAACCATCATATCTGACTTGATGTTCAGCTACTCTTTTTCCCAATAACGAATGAGTTAGCACTACATTATTTGAATGACCTGGTGAAACAGAAGATGTTAAATTTTTTCTAACTTGACCCTGACATGACCTATCTAATATATTACTAATTTTATTCTTTGTTACAGATGTATGCAGCAGCGTGTGATGAAGTCTACCACAGATCTTGCAACGAGTGCTTAAGCTGCAACCTCTGGCAGCGTGATCTGACCCCAAGCAGTTAAAGCACAATCTCCTACGTCGGACGAAATCACGACGTTCATCTACACTCTTATTATTAAACTGTTTACAATAAAATAATTTATGATCCTGACCACAATAAATACAACTATACTTAGACACATAAAAACTATTTACATTATTATTTCCAATACTATTGCTAAAATTTCCCGTCATATTATAATTCCCTTGACTAATATGTGATCCTACATTAACACTATGAACCTCAATGGGTTCTATAAACTCTAAAGCCCGATAACTCTGTGTTATAAAAGTCTTAAATTGTTCGTATGTTGGCAAGCTATCACTGTCCACGTTAATACTAACATACCATTCCCATTTCTTTTTTGTCTCAGTGTCCAGTTTAAGCGACAAGATATGAATTATTAGAATATCCCAAGTTGACACGTCGATACCTAAATTACCTATACCAAAGCCGCTCTAAGTTGGCCGATTTGCTACATGTCAGACTGACTGCACTAGTGAGGACAACGGTAAAATTGCCGAAGTATATAAGTAACAGATATTTCCACTTTATAACCAAGCAAGGTCTAATTATAACAAATTTTTTATTAAAAACATTAATTCACATCCAAAGATTGAATTTAAGTTCATATTTATAAATATATTTATTTTTTAAAAATACAATACTTATTAAATCCTTCATCCTATTTTAAAAAAATACCTGGTGAGTATTACCCACTACGTCACTATGAAAACGTGTCAAACGGCGTAACCTTGTAAAAGCGTAATACAGAGTGGAAATTTTACGTTTTCTTTTTATAATTCAATTATTTTAGGTAATAAAAGACAAATAATTATATAATTATGTGCATTTGAAATTTTGAAATAACGTATTATTTTTTAAAAGTTGTTCTTTATGATTCGCGTAAATATGTTTCTCTTAACAAGGATAACTGCAAAATAAAAAATAAAAAGTGTCAAATCAGTCTTCTAAGAACGGCTTCGGTATAATTATCTAGTTATTTGTCTTTTATTACCTAAAATAATTGAATTATAAAAAGAAAACGTAAAATTTCCACTCTGTATTACGCTTTTACAAGGTTACGCCGTTTGACACGTTTTCATAGAGACGTAGTGGGTAATACTCACCAGGTATTTTTAAAAATAGGATGAAGGATTTAATAAGTATTGTATTTTAAAAATAAATATATTTATAAATAAGGAACTTAAATTCAATCTTTTGGATGTGAATTAATGTTTTTTAATATATAATAAAATAATTTATTAAAAATAAAAATTTGTTATAATTAGACCTTGCTTGGTTATAAAGTGGAAATAACTGTTACTTATGCTTCGGCAATACCGTTGTCCTCACTAGTGCCTTTAGTATAAAGCCACTGGAGATGCCATAACGTCAACGCTTCTAACAAATTTTTTCGCCACTTTTAGCGGGGGCGAGGTAAACACGTACAGCACACCACCAAAAAATTAATAACTCAACAGACACAAATTTTGCTGTAACGATAAACGCACACTACAAAAATGTTCAACACTTCAAACAATACACGCACACAAACAAAGTTTTCACGTAACTACGCAACACACATACGAAAAAAATAGTGATGACACAAAGAATAAAATAAAATCAGTTTGGTGAATGAACTGAACTATCTTGTACTGATTATTGTAATTCAATAACATTTTGTGGGATCTTATTAAACAATTTTGTGCTTAAACCCAAGAACGACTTTCCAGTCTTTTGAAGCCTGAGCCTTGAAACGGCAAACTTATGTTTATTACTGGTGTTAAAATGGTGAGGATCCGATATTAAATGATTGTATGTTCTTGTAAACATATAAGATACAGTCCAAAATGTACTGAGAGGATACGGTTAAAATATCTATGTCTTTAAAAATATCTCTAAGGGAGTCACAGAATTTCTTTTAATTTTCAGACTAAATTTCAATATCGTATGACCAGAGGAAAGAAAAAGTAATTTTTCTAATTCATCTTACAAGATTTAAATATAACATATGTTTAGACCTTTTATTTAATTCAAAATTAAAGTAAAAAACGGATTATACAACTAACTGCAGGGAGTGAATGATTCATTCAAATGTCGAGTCGCTTTTTTGACTTTGTGACATCACTAGCCCCCTTACCACTGTATTCTTGTTTATTTTTTTCTGTCGTTTACGTATCGCAACGACTTTTTATTTAAATGGCAATTCTTCTTAAATACACGTTTAAAAGTTAATAAAAACACTTAGATATGATACTAAACGCGCTCTTGTTGCGAATTTGAGCTCTCGATCGCCTTTTACATGAGAATACTGCACAACTAACCATTTTTCAAGAGTAACGTCACGCGACAGGGATCAATGCAAAATGGCGGTGGTGCAGCGGCAAAGAGTTTTATTAAACCTGTTTGGACACTTGACCAATGTACTTTGCCGGAGGGTCGCCCGTGTAAGGCATCTCCAGTGGCTTTATACTCAAAGACTAGTGCAGTCAGTCTGACATGTAGCAAATCGGCCAACTTAGAGCGGCTCTGGTATAAAGAACCCAGACAATCGTTGCTAGTGTTAATTAAATCCCTTAAACCTGAAGCGCTTTCCTCACTTAAAGTTCTATGACTTATAAATCGATCTAAGACACAACGCGTCATATACTTTTTGTTATTGAACCGCTCATTCAACAGACTCCACGCTCTATCGTAATTATCACCTGTTATCGGGATTTGTCGAATGAGTTGTTCTGCCTCCCCTGATACATAACACTTTAAGTAATGAAGTTTATGAACATTATCCAGACTATGATTGACATGTATTAACGAAGTAAACATCTCCTTAAATGAGGGCCACTCGGAATATTTTCCCGTGAATGTGGGAATATAAATCTTAGGCAACTTAACTGTATCATTTACATTTTTACTACTACATTCATCCAAAGAACTGGAAAACCTATTTATGCTTGCTCTTAATTCACTTTTATACATAACGTAAGTCTCCTCTGTGTTTTCATATGTTTCTTCCTCAAAATAACTAGAAGAATTGAGTTCTGAATCCGCGCCCATTATTATTTTCGAATGATTTTCCAAAAACGACTTCCATTGCTCATCTAACATTTCTACCCTAATTTGACAATATGCCTCAGTTAACTTTTCCGTAGCTAGATTCCTAAAATTACAAAATCCTCTATCAATTTGATTTCTGAGGTCAAACTGCAATCTTATTAGTTTATCCATATTATACAAATCCAAAAAAAAATATATCTAAGTTCTAAAAGCCTACAATTTTTACAAAAATATCCTAAGTCAAATTCCTATACAAATAATTCTCGAAAATTTTTCTAAGTTTTCAGAAATCTCATAAATTCTAACTAAAATTGGGCGTGGATTCCCCGTCTCGTCGTTTTATCTTAAAATTAGTCTAAGTCCCAAATTAAAGCTAACTAAAAATATCTAAGTACCCAGATTAACTCAAGAGTTCCAAAACTATTCCTAACGTAAATAACAAGATCTTGCCCTAACACCATACACTTAAAAGAACTCACGATCCCCGCACTTGTCACCTCACTCTCTTCGCGCCCGTCCCGTTGCCGCGCGCCGCTCGTGCCGCGCCTCTGCCGTCACCGAGGCTGCTCCGCCGCGCGCCGCTGCCGTCACCCGTGGCTGCTGAAGCCGCTGCGCCGCCTCGTGCACCGCCCGCTCGATGTCACCGAAGCCGCCGCACGTCTACTGCGCCACCTTGCAGTCTTCTACTGAGCGCGCCTCCCGTAGGTGCCTTCCGATGGGGCAGGAACCCAAAGCCTGGACTACCTCCACGCAGTCAGCGATGCCCGTTGTGGTAGGGCCCGAAGAGTCGACTGCGCCGCCTGCAGTCGCGTAGTCACCCGATGAGACCGTCAGTGGCTGCGGTCCTGGATTCCTCCTTGCGGAACCCTGAAAATGTAGGAGTACAGAATTAGTACATCCCGACTCGAAGGACCAATGTTTGAGCCCAGCAAGGTGACAAATGAAACCAAGCAAATGTTCCATTCCAATCCATGTTCAAAACATATTGAGGCATCATCAATGGTACTTAGTGAGCCTAATGTGAGCGGCTTAGCCCAGTGGTATATAAGGTACTCGAGAAAAATGTTGATACCGCGATGCAGGATTCATATATCGAACACTACGTGTAAATAAATTCGAAACAAAACTTACCTCTAAGGTGTATCATTCTTGGCGGGCTGGACGTCTGACACTTGATTGTCACTTTGACCGTAAACAGAGGGTAACGCTTTTTCTCACTGTGAAAGTAATAAAAATAAAATAAAAAAAAGGTAGAACTTCAATAAATTCGAATGTCTTTCAATAAAAGGGCCATCGCGAGTGTTTTGTTTTCGTCGATGTGAAGATGATGACAACATAAATTTATCCGTCTGTGTGCCCGGGTTGAGAAATATCGTCGGGGTCTTCGGGCATCGGCGCGAATTTTCCCTTTTTTTGTTGCTGCTGCCTGCGAATTCATTACGTAGTTTGGGAAGCGAGCCGTTTCATAAGGGCAAGTTGGTGCAATAAGTCTCCGGACACCCTCGTCACGTGCTGACGGATCCTTTGTAGCCGCGCCAAGCGCTTTACTTCACATTCTTGCACGCCGATAGTGTTTTGATGGGATTTTCATGCTTCTATGTCTTTACGTAATCTGGTCTGGTATTGATCGATTTTTGTTAATGTAAAAGTTTAAATTTAAAGTTGTCCTTAATATCTGATACTTATATCGGTAGAATTTTGAAGCTGTAAACAGAGCTAGTCTCTTAACAAACGCAACAAAGATCAAAGAAGATTATCTAAGCTTCTTTCCATGGAAATGCAATTGGAATACATATCACGAATATCGTCTAAATAAGAGTCTGTCTGGAAACCTCAATCCACGAGATCGACAGACGCTTGTTTCAAAATCAATCAAAATCAAAATCAAAATGTCTTTATTCATATAGGCAATTTGCATGCACTTATAAATCGTCAAATTAGTAATAATAAGATTCTACCACCGGTTCGGAAAGCCGTATCTATCGAGAAGACTCCGGCAAGAAACTCGATAGTCGCTCTTTATAAACATGTTATACATTGAAAATGAGCCAAGTCATACAGTCCGGGTGTGCCATAGTAAAAGGTACCATATACTTTATTTACTACAATTTAAAAGAACTATAATTAAAATCAAAAGAAAGAAAGCCAAGATAACAAGTTTCTGGCTCTAGCTTGTTCTATTTAAATTCTTTCTTGTTTTACGCAATATAAAACTCTTCACTAAAGAGGTTACCACATAAAAAAAGACATAAAGTATGTAATCTTCTTTCTAAACCGCACAAATGGATGCGTGCCCTTTCCCCACCTTAACTTATTCACGTCTCCGCTTACCCGTCTCGCGTCTGCCGAGCCTAATCCAGCCACCCTCATTTGCTTACCGGAAATGGACCGGGACGCGGTCCCGGATTGCTGCTACATTGCGTCGCTTCCGCTCAACTTTGAGGACGCCTCTTTGTCTCGCCGTCGTACGCCTATCGTGCACAGCCGAAGATGTTACGAGAGTCGATACGTTGAAACTTGTGAATTGTTACTTGGTGTAGCGGTAATTTGGGTTGACTGGGAAACTTTGTTTGATACTAATGTATGTAGGTATGTTATGTTACAAGGATAGGGATGTTACGCCATTGGAAGTTAGCCTTCATACAAAAACCGCAAAAGATTTTTTGAATTCTGTTTGTGAATTCTGAATAAGTGTCTTTAAAACAGTCGCATTGTGTGCTTCTTTTTTTCAAGTCTGTAAATAAAATACACCTACATGTTAAATGATGTTGTTACTGCTTATCTGATTTACTCGTGCCTTTATAGTGTGGGATGCGAATAGTAGTGAGCTTTAAAAGGCAACAACATTTACGACCAAGGTAAACACTGTCTCGGACTACTTTGTGGTTGCGATTCAAACCTGATACATCAAAGCGGAGGAAGTGATTACGTAATCGCTCATAAATTTTAAAAACCCTTCTATACGATGATATACAAAAGGTGTCTGTGTGAAATATTCATAAGGTGGATAAGCGGCTTTGGCTTGAGGCTGCGGGCTCAATACGGGAGATTTAGACTTCATCGAGCGCGAGTCATTGGTGCGTGTCGGTGTGCTTATTTTTCAATAGCTATTTATTTATGCTACGGACATGAATATCAGTTATCAATATGAACTAAAGATCCCACGTATTCCCAACTAAATGTCTCTATGACATCTAGTAGATGGACAACAAAGTCCTTATGCGGTTTATTAATTCTTCCACAGTAATAAAAACAAATAAAGCGCGCAAGTAAAGATTGGTTATTTCAAGACAATCTTCTGTTCCTGCAACTGTCGCGTGTCACTTGCAGTTCAATAAAACTGTTCTCGACTTTAATCGCATACTAGTTCACACCTTTCGTAATTTTCTTACATTCTCTTCTGCTACAATACTTTTAATTCTCTATCGTAAATATTATTGTGCTTTAAGTTATTGGATTATTTATTTAATGTTTTTAAAGACAAAATACAAATTGTATTTGGAATAATAGATTATATCTTTTCATTGTTAGGAATTGTTAAAACGTAATAGCTTTTATTTTTATTTGTTGTTTCAAATTTTAAATTAACGTAATAGCTTTTTGAACGTATGGGGTAATTCTGGGTTAACAAACCACAACAAAGTCAGTTGTTCTTTGTTTTACGTCGGTAACACGTGGGCCTCTATGTGTATGTACCCTTTTGATTTATGTATACATAGTCATAGTTTACAAATGTCTTTAGTACTAAAACGCAAATAATATGAGAAAAAAATATGAAACATACCTGTTAAAGAGAATATCAGTAAATAACAATTTACTGATATTCTCGTAAACCATCCTTTTCAAAAGTATTATATTCAGGTAACAGTATTTTTAATTGAAGTGCGAGCGATATAAATCCTCTGTGATTGCAATCAATGCGTTACTGTTGACTTTACGCTGCATCGAGTCGATTGTGACACGTGCCTGCTCTCATCGACCCAATTTGGTCATACAACGTCAAACTGTAATAAAAAAACTTATACTACAGTTTTATCTGTAACATCTTTGAAACTATTGATAGATTTTAATAGTAAATTAAAGTTTTTAATGAATTGAAGCTTTTATTTTTATTTGTTGTTTTAATGCTATTAAAGCTCAATTTTAATTCCAAATTAAAAAATTCGCATTCATGACCCCGCCTGAACTATATCGATCTTTAAGTATTTTATTGTAGAGGTACCGACGAATATACCTATGTATAATTAGAATAGAAACGTTTATGGTAGCAATGCTCCTTTGAATGTCATCCTTTGTTGAATCAAATAGACAACAATGATGTATTGTACATTTGTAGCATTGGTCCTCCGCAAACCACTAAAATTGAATCGTAGTATGTTGTATCGTAGCCACATCGTAGCCGATGCATCCGTCCGTAGACCGTAGCATTGTTCGTAGCAGACATTGATTCGCTATTGGATGGCAACATGCTGATAAATTGTTTCACTGAAGTTATTAAAGAGTAAGGTGGATAACAACATTGTTCACCTAGATTTTATTATTTTCAAGTGCCACAAGATTATTGCAGATTCAAATTAAAATAATACGGTAAAATAAACATAACACCACGACGTTTTTGTCTGAAAATAACGAAATAAATCAAAACCGAAAATTTTTTCATTCAAATAGCAATTTTACATGCACTTATAAACTCAGTAACTCTGCAGTCTACCACCAGTTAGGAATGGCTCATTCTAATGAGAGACTCCGTGAAGAAACTCCATAGTTATTCATGTGACAAATTGTAATTAATTAGTGGTTGACTATGCCATAAAGAGCGCACGCTCTTGCGTTGCATTGCTACTTATAAAAAGTCCAGTACCCAAAGATGGTATTTGATCACAAGCATGACGATTCGAGCTTTCCTGGCAAAATTAAAATAATAATAAAATAAAAAAATTTTTAGAGTTCCAACATGCATGACAAAAAAAATAAAGCATTTTTTTTTCCTTTTTTTAGGTAATCTCATTTCAATATAACCCTTCGGATATTTCCGTCCAGCGATAACGCAATCAGAGCATCGGAAATTGGATTATGCTCGCGTGCGTGCGCGGAATACTAATCAGGATGCTAATATCAATTAGCAACACACGTTTGTGACCAAAAATAATTCACCGCTTTCGGCACAAACGAAGATAATGTAGTGTCGATCAGATATTGTTGATGCTTAAACATGGAATTTGCCAACCTGGTGACATGCTATTATTTACTAGGCTTCTATGTTTGTTAGTATGTAACCTATTTAAAATATGGGAATGATATACATATTAAAAATACCTGCGAGTACGCATATAATCTGCCATATAAGACCGGCTTTATTAAAATTTGCCTTTGAATCAGACCAAAGACCCCGTAGACAAAGTAACAATATCGAAACGATAACGAAGTTCGAAAATAATAAAATGTATGGGATTGACATTAGACGCGATAAATCACGTGGTCAATCCCATACATTTTGTTCTTTTCGAACTTCGTTATCGTTACGATATTGTTACTTTGTCTAAGATCCGCGAGTTATAAAACTTCTCTTTTCTAGAAATTTTGAAGCGTGTTTGACGGTAGTGAAACCAGGTACCTACATAGTTACAAGTCTACCTCCAAACAAAAAAGAATCATCCCACCCGTTGAAGACGGACTCGGCAAAGCTAACAAAGTCAGCGAACAACTCTCGACGCAACTCCAAGTTGGTATCGCGCCGTCCGCGCCGTCGGAACAACTTCGTGATTGCTTCCCAATCGAAACTGGGATGCAATAACTTACACATCGCTAGTGAGCTGTCAGAGTTGGGCTTGCGTTTGATTGATAGGTGTAAATGCTTGGGCAATCAAACACACATTTTAAATGGCTATGCAATCGCTTGTTGATTTATTATCAAATAATGTTTGGCAGACAAGTAAGATTTGACGAATGTTGAACACAACGATTTTTATATACTTGTTATTAATAACTTTAGCTATTTCTGCAACTGTGCACTGTGTGTCTGTGTGTGGACGTACATTTAAACAGACTTGACACCAGATTGCAATATATCAATAATCATACGTTAAGGCGTATATGTTTATTGGTACAAACCCATGGTGTATTGGTAATCATACACTGACATGTTTACCAAAACATGTTTTTTCCGTGTACACGTACATGTATTCACTTACTAGTTTTCGAGTAAAAGGCGGCTATCAATGTCATGTTTCGCAAACAGAATTTGCCCTGGCGCGGAACGAAATGATCAGAGCAAATTCGTGTGAACAGGTTCGACAAATATCAGGTCTCGACGCGGCCCTCGGTCGGATTCAATTTGGTAAAACCAACATCAGTTGTTTAGGGCGGCATGTTTTTTTGCTGTCTAGTACTTTTTGGGGTAAAAAATACTGTTTGCAGAATAAAGCGTCCTGCTCTTCTAGTTACGTTTTTCCGACGTTCGCTCATGGACAATCAATACTGACTATCAATATTTTGGGTTCAAAAAATATGGTATTGTTTAGTCCTACATTATTTTCACGAGACTCAATTTTTTTTTAAATTTTGTAGATACATTATGTATAGATATACTTTAGATGCAGTGGATTTTTTTACCTTCTAGGTTGAATATTGTTGAAGAGTATTTGACATCACCATTAGTTTAAAAATAGGTCTAACGTACAGCATTTATACATCATACAAAAACTCCATGAATGAACATCCGATTTGTCCTAGAAAAGTGCCATCCCTGTTGAGAGATCGTCTTTTCCGCCAATATCTGATGCAATCTCAAAATCTGCGTCAAAAAGGTATCGTTAAAATTGTTGTTACGCTCGGATACGTATAGCTGGTCCTTTGACGCGGCGAAGGGCCCTCATCCTGGAGTGTTAAACAAAACTCGGGCCCTCACCAATCCCGCCCTTAAACTTGCTTCGACCGCGATTTTCGCTGACCCACTTTCTAGCGATTTTTTCCTTGTGCGAACTAAATATGGAGCGTAATTTCTAGAGCAATTAGACGCGATTTTCAAATGCGCCCTGCAATTAAGAACTCCTGCAAGTTACTAGGTCACAGAAAGGTTTACGCTCTGCGTACTCTGAACCGTTTCAGTGTCGAGAAATAAAGTAGTTTTGTATGTTACGTTAGTAGATGAAAGTTTGCTTATTTCTTTTATATTTACCCGTAAAATTATTTTCTTAACTTCTGTTATACGTCATGTTTTTATACGTGAATTCAGTGCATTTTGTCCCAACCTTTATGACGTGTCGTGTTGTGGTGTTCAATCCTAAAACGATAATATACGCTAACCCAAATGAGTGATAGTGACAGCCCATATTTTTCGACCCCGAAGGTCAGAAAGAGTTATGAATAGGGGGTAACCCGACTGATATTGACCTGTTTATCTGCCAGTCTCAGGCCGCAGCGCCGAACCGCGCGGGCGTGACCCGTAAATCTTCGATGAAGCCGCTATCTCCAGAGCACACCAACTCCGAATGAATAGTCATTTGCAAATCTACCCCGCTGATATTTTAGTCTAGAGTCGCTTACATTATCTCCCTGGGAGGGAAGGTTCTGACAGAATATAACGGTCTGTCGTAGCTTATTTATGTTACGTCTGACAGACTGAATCAGTATGTGACTGATAAGTTTAGTTTGACGGGATGATATGTGTCTGTTGTAGGTTAAGTTTATTCTGTTTAAGGCTTTGAATAGTTTTAGGAGTTTTGTTGTAAATTATTGTCAAGGTCTAAAGCCAAAAAAAGGCATGAAGCTTTTCACACAGTACCTATATAATCCATTCAGTAGATATAGTCTAATAGGAACAAATTCGATATATTTCTCATGCATCCGGGTCCGCAGTCGACTGTGCATTCATTGGCGCTTGTTTGGATTGCAATCGAACGGTAATGAGTCTGAATGGACGCGCGAGTGGAGGGCCGCGCGGCTGAACTTCTGATTACACTTCTACAGTTCTTTTTACTTTTCCCTTTCCGCTGTGCAATGGAAAAAGGGTGTTCATGGATTTTGTTCCGTTTGAATTTAGGTGTTAGTCGTTAATGTACTTACTATTTAATTAAATTTTTGTCGTTTCATTTCTATCACAATTTTATCGGCAATTTGCATTTTGCTTTCAGTGAAGCGACCTGGTCCCCACCAGGTTTAAGTAGAATAAACCGAAAAACTCCTGATCATGATCGTTCGCAATACATATGTGTACGATTAACGCACGCTAGGGAGTGAAATGAAATGAAATGAAATAATTTATTCTGCAAGTAGATTTCATAAAATTCTTTCGCATGTCAAATCATAGGTTAATTAATTACAAATAAATAATAATATGTATGTACAAGTTACATAATTCTTGGACGTCCTACCGAGCAGCTCATCATGTCATGTCCATGGAACGTTATCATTCAGATACTTTTCTACTTTATAGTACCAACCCTTTTTTCATAAGACACAATTTAATATAGACGAAAGTGTGCCCAAATATTGACATAGAGTCGGCAACTGCTCATGGCTGCTTGTTCTTACTGAGAGTCGAGGAGTGGCGTGCGTGAAGTGAACTGTAATCAATCGCGAGCCAGTCGCTTCGCTCTTAGAACATTTGACAGCGAAGCTTTTTTGAAGTGTATTAAACACTTACCTACCAAAACTTACAATCAGGCTGTATTCTTAGTAATTTTTCTAATGTTAATTTTTCGTTTTCCATCACGTTATTTACAATGTCGTAATCTTGTTGTTGTTGGTACTAGTTTTTTACTGCTTGTATTTCTTGTTATCCAATTATAACTATTGTTAAGACTGAACTGCAGCTAATTAGTATCTTAAACTTCTTTTGAGTAAAAATAGCTTGGAAAAATTAATCTACTTTGAAAGATTCAATCGAAACTGCGGGATTATCCATTTAAAAATATGAAAAGTCTGCAACGATCCGGACACCGATTTTATTTTCCTCGTCATTCTCCTGTGGCGTGATTCATTTATCTTTATTCGTTCGCCGGATATCCGAGCAACATTTTATTGGAAAAATATACTTGAAAATTTTAAATAAATCTGATGAAATGGATTTACTTTTTTTAAAACGTGAGATGGGAAAAAGAATATAATAATTTATACAAAGAAAACCAGTTAAAATCTTCTCGATTGAATACTGTTTGACATTTAAATTAGGATCATCCTATATGATAAAAAGTGGATTCAAATTGCCTAAATGATTATAAAGGATGTTTGATTTTGATACAGTCAATCTATGTAATTGCGTTAAGGCAATCAGCGCGGGCGGCATTAGGCGCGAACTGCGACCGCCAAATAGATTTGCGTAAACGTTTATCGCCATTATTGATGCGATGAAAGTCCGTTCGAGCGCTCGTAATGGTGTGGTTCTGGTTGGATTCCATTTAAGCACAGGTAACTTTTTGAATGGTTGGAGATAAACTGGTGATAAGTAGGAGTTTCATTAACTCTTAGCTATTATGGGAACACATTTGATGTTTAAATATAAGAACAGATTTTATTGCAAAAAATAGTAAGGCCATAATGATCAAGTTGGTCAAGTGATCCCTTTTTGGCCGCCTCATGTTTTAACTATACAATTTGTATACGAAGCAAAGCATTTAATTAGATTTAGTAAATGTAAGGTACCTGTATATTTGATTTTGAGATGATACAGGAAAAACTGAAATATGAAAACCATTGCTAGCTTGTTGCAAATTTTCTGAAGCAGTCGCTTTTCTGTTCTTTCCTGCTCGTTTCCAATTCCAAAGTCATCAGCTGCTTTTAGTTTTATAATGCTCTGTGTAACAAAGAGCCAAGACAGCTCATGAGATCAAAAAGCCCTCTAACGGGCACTCATGTGTACCTGCTATAGGCGCGCCATCCGGCGTCGCTCGACCCAAGGTCGGGCTATTGTTGATCGTCTTTTGTTCCCGGCAGCGGTTTGTAGGTCAACCGGACACCTCCGCCGGTTCAACCGTTTGTACGGACCTGCTGTTACCAGCCTTAATTAGATGCTTTGGATGGAAGGAATTCGTCGAGTTGGATTCTTTTAGACATCTCTTTAGCACTTTAGTAGTACAACGAGACCCAATAGTAGAGCGAGCGTCAATTTTTGAAATTTAATAGACGCCATCGACAGTTTTCAGTCAGACAGGAGTTTCAGTTTTACTTGTTTCGACTGCGTAAAATATAAACACCTTTCAATGTTTTCAGCAACTATTTCCTAAAGTTTTATCTTTCTTTAAATTATGTGAAACGAGTAGCCAGGAAAACTACGTAATAAATATGACTAAACATTTCTAATATCAATTTTTTTTTTGTTTCAGGTAAGAAAAATGAAATAATTGGTGCGAGAGATAAATTATATCTTGGGTATGTTTTCTCAAGACGTTAAGTGGGCGGACATTAAGAATAGTTAGTTAAGATTTAGTTTCTCATCTTTCCTTACTCCAAAAATTTGCGTCCCCTGGTTTACCGGCTGGACCGGACTCGTGGCATAATGCCATCGCTGGGTGCGGTGCGTCGTATCGTATCGTATAATAAATAGAGCACAGTTGGATGCTAAAAATAAACAATAGTACAGGATCCGTGGAGTATTCTTTCACTTGATTACTATCAAGCTATCTTTCCGTGAGTAGCTTCATTTTGATAAGACGCCCAACAATTTCCTGTGCGAAAATTTTTGATTGTGGTAGCTAACAGAGGTAGCAATGATAAAATATGTCGATTTGATGATTCTTCGATATTTATTACTAACTGAATTGTTTTTATTATATCTTATGATAATTATCTAAATTATTTAAAAAAATATTTGTCCTACAAAATCTATGGTTTCATCAAAGAGTCCTCCCCCTCCAACATGTATTGATAACGAGATCACCAAAAATGATTACTAACCAGCTGATTTTTTTTTATTTACTTAGTTAATATTTATAAAATGTAACGGTCATATTGTCCTACAAATTCCGTGGTACGTTGTCCCGGTCCTACGGTCAAAAGTAGTAGTACAGATCCTTGATGTAAAAATAGCGTGGTACGCTATTGCGGTGCTCCAGTTGAATATATATTGGAAAGTCATGAAATTAAAATTCAATTCATTTCTCAAGCGTGAGAAAAAAAAATGTTGACTTTTTGGTAGATTTTGACCGTAGGACTGGGACAACGTACCACGGAATAGGACAATATGACCGTTACATTATATAAATATTAACTAAGTAAAGAAAAAAAAATCAGCTGGTTAGTTATCATTTTTGGTGATCTCGTTATCAATAGATGTTGGACGCGCAGGACTCTTTGATGAAACCATAGATTTTCTAGCACAAATATTTTTTAAATAATTTAGATAATTATCATAAGATATAATAAAAACAATTCAGTTAGTAATAAATATTGAAGAATCATCAAATCGACATATTTTATCATTGCTACCTCTGTTAGCTACCACAATCAAAAATTTTCGCACAGGAAATTGTTGGGCGTCTTATCAAAATGAAGCTACTCACGGAAAGTTAGCTTGATAGTAATCAAGTGAAAAAATACTCCACGGATCCTGTACTACAATCAATGTCAATGTCAAAACAATCAAATGAGCAAAAATGTTTTGATAAAAGTAATTCATACATTTTTCATAACATAACTTTTCATAGTTGTGTAAAAATGGCTTATTTCCGAAACATCATATCCAATCAAAAACATAAATGTGAAATGAGAGCCAAGTTCAATATTATGATAATTGCCTTGGTTGTTGACTTCAACGACAAAAGAAGTGAGATCTAAATGGGTGCCAAGTTCAATGGTCAACCCTGAAATTTATTTATAAGTAACACTATAACATACCTATCATATCTTCTTATAACATAAGATAATGTATGGTGGTAGCTTATGAAGGTCTGTCTTGGCTAGTTTTCTTTAGTTAGTTAGTTCTTGAACTTGGCTTGACACGCTACCGCGTGTCTAGATCGAACTGTACTTTAACATTTCAAATTGTTTGAACTATACAAATCCTCCAGCATTGGACTCAAATATTTTTACAATGGGTCTCATAAGATCTACGTATGAACGGTGAAGTTATTTTTTCGCTCTTTTCTTAAACGAGAAACGTATATTGTATTTAGTTTTGGACGTGCATTCGGTGAGTGGCTGCAACGTTGCAATTAGCGCCGCCGCTAATGAGTCCGCGCGCCTTGATTCGCGCATAATGTGCATTCCTCGGTGCATTCAGTCACTGACCTGGCCTGACATTCATATTTTTTCATATTATCTCTACGTGGGGTTTATTACAATTATACATTACACAAATACTGTGTGTTGTTAGGCATTGGCCTTCAAATTAAGTTATAAAAAACGAAAACGAAATAAACAGAATGTTCTTTGATAAAATATATCACAAGCACAACAATAAAGCATACGGGTGAATAAACAATAGTTTTCAGTTTTCGTTTTAAAACCCAACGCCTGTTTTCCGGGCGGCCATTTTAACATAAAACACGATTTGTGAAAATTAACTGACAACTTTGTTTCGGCGAAAGGCGTAAGCGGTGCGAATTTAATAATTTACCCGCAGAAATAATTAATGAGCTCAGGTGCGCGGAGACAAAGTGCGGGAGTCACTTAGTGCGTGGCCTATAAAAGTAACGGAGAAGCGAGTAGCCCTGTCATATTGTATGTGTGTAAGGTTAAAACACAGTGGTACGTGGCGGGGTGTGAACTGGCGACCTCTCGCATGGCAAGCAACGACCTTAACCACTCGGCCATCAACGCTTTTTACGTACGATATGTACGTGTCGTTTATATCTACGGTTATACTACGCTTTAACGATGAAAAAAAACATCGTAAGGAAACCTGCGCAGCAGCACACCTACGAAGAAATTCTCAGGTTGTGTAGCCAACCAACCCGCACTTGGCCAGCGTGACTAAAGCCTTATCGCCCTAGCTTAGGGTCGGCCCGTGCCCCAGCAGTGGGGACGTATATGGGCTGATGATGATGAAGGTTTTAAACGGGACACAGGTTTATTTTGGAGATTTATACGTAAATAAAATGGATGATAATATAAATAGAAAAACCTTTTTACGTTCCCTGATAGCACACGATAAACGTAAAAGAACTTCCCAAGATAGTTGTGGTAGTTAAAATTATGAGAGAATTGTCTCTTTACAACAACTTGAGTACATTTTAGAGGCTCGTCTTAAATATAAATTCTGTTGAAATACCGCGGTAACCGTGGGTACCGCCGCCTGAGTGCTAAGCCACTTTGGAGGCTGCGTGTGTACACAATTCACGAGAATTAATCCAAGACCGGGGTTAGTGCTATAGGAGTCTAATATTATCTTGATCTAGGTCCATAGCGTCGAGTCTCGGGAATTTCGCTCATGTTATTAATATCAGGGTTCTAGGTGATGGCATGAATTTTAAACTACCTATAGAGACCGTAATTAATTTGCTTCGCTGATGAATCAAGGATGAGAGTTGTTCGTTTATTATCAAGTTGTTCAAGATAGTGTTAACAGATTATAAAAAGGTTGGCTGAAATATATTGCTATGTTACATAACACATTATCAAATTAGTTTGATTATGGTAAGATGTAATAAAATATAATTAATAGTGGACAGGACACATAACATTTGAAATCGAGGAAAGGCTATCACTATCTTATATAGAGTAAAGAAAAAGGTTGTACTACAATAACTTAGCTACCGCGATAAATGGATTAAGCTACTTAGTAAAATAAAGTATATTATAAATTAAGTACAGAGTTTCCTGATTACCAAGCGCTGCTTGCCAAGGCATCCAAGTAATTAGGAAGTTGGTACCTCAACATAAAAAATAAAAAGAAAGTTTCCGATTACACCAAAGAAAAAGGCGGAGTGAGTCGGATGTGGCCACGTGGACAATGAGCTTCCTTCGCCACGGCAGCTGCGACTCCGCCCCTAAAACAAAAGAACTTCAAAATTAAACTTTCTTAAATATTTGAGTGGGCTATTGTCCTAACAATGAAGGGTAATGGTGATCTTTGCTGCGGACCCCAAATTATCTCGGCTCAATGGTTTTAGATAAAGATTAAACTATTAGAGGCCCTTTGAAAATACCCGCCCGCCATTTTTACCTTTCTTTTGGCTAATTTTAATTTGGATTATTTTTAAAGTATGGTAGATGAATTAGCCAAACTTTATAAAATTAAGCAATTAATTTCAATATTTTATGAGTTTGTGAGTCAATTATGTTGCTAAATAGAAAGAAAGAAAGAAAAATGTTTAGACCACGATATAGACAAGAAAAGTTACAATGATACATAAATACACAGAATAATTGTCTAATTTCAAATAATGGATGGAGTAGACTTAGTAACACACATAGGTAAAGCTACACTGTTATTCATCAATAGCTGTTGTGGGTAGGGTTTTTTCTTGATTTTTAACTGCTTTATACAACAACACATTAAACATTTTGCCTCTTATTTCTAACTTCCAGATTTTTTTTATCGAAACCAGATTAAATAAGATAAATATTAATCTGGTTTCGATGAAAATAAACTTTTTGTAAGCTAAGATGGCGATATTGGCAATATTTCATCAGTTTACATCCCCGCTATAAATTACGTTATCTCGGAGGTCAAAACAGTTCGAGTGCCACCCACATCTTTATCGGCGAAATTTTCTCGAAGCAAAAAAAATATCAGTCACTTTTTTTACTCGCGACCGAAAAACTGCGAGCCTCCGCAATTTGGAGCATGCTCATACAATTTCCGCGAACAAAAATTGTGCCGTTATATATGTAGGTAACTTCAGATCAAGTTTTTGTAGTTGTAACTGGCCTGATGATCGTATTATTGTCGTAAACTTTTTATCAGCCGCGAAATATGTACGCGATTATAGAAATAAAAGAAGTGTTATAAATTATCTTATGCGTTAACTTATATCTTATGCGTTCACTCTTAAGTGAGTGTCAATCATTTATCTCAATATGAAACGTAAATAAATCAAACCGAGCCTTAATAGTTCGTGAAGTGCCTCGTGCCCTATTATATTATGTCAATTTCCAACTCTTTCCTATCTACCGTAAATATGCGTTTTGTAGAATTTTCTATATGTTAATGTATCAACAAACCTACATACAGGAAATTCTACTATACGCGTATTTACGGCAATACAACTGCTATGTGAAAATGACTAATATTGGATTTCACTTGGCAATTGGATCGGTAGCCGCGCCGGGGTGAGAGGCCTAATCTGATGAATGATGTCGGATCAACGCGGCGACGCCGCGGTATCCGATTAGTATCTAATAATTACATTTGCTTCAATGCGGTAATGTGATGTGCCACCTGTATGTGAATACGCCATCACAATTAGAGTATGCTCTTTATCAAGTTAGCTTGCATAATATTGCCTTGTAGGTTTTGATTCGTATTATTTTTATAGGAGTTTTTATGTCGACAATGGGTTTACATAGTTGAATTTGGTCACGAATCTATCCTTGGTGGTCTCGCCAATTTTATCATTATTAACTAATTAAAGTATAGTTAAGATCCCACCTCCGATCCCTGTTCAGTTTAGTTGCACATTTTGGATTTTATGAAGAGAAACAATTACAATTTTTATATCTATCAACTATTTACCTTCATTTACCTAAATTTGACTGTTATTTGAGCTGCACATTTTTCAAAAGTCATGTATAGGTATAGATGTGGTTTAAGTGAACAATAGCAAATTAATGCGAAAATTATCTAACCCGACCACACTCGTAGGAACAATAAATTATTTGACCCATATTCCATTCAAAATGAATGGTCACCTAAGCTGTATTAATTCCTCTCGACACAAAGGCTGACCCGGCTGGTTGGTAGATACAAACGTTATATAGACATGAGCATAATATACTTTACTTATTTCAATGCCACAATAATTTCTTCATACCGACGAATTACTATCTCGATTCTATGTATGCGCGAAGCGAACGAGCCTCTCATCTAACTTGGTATTTTGGATAGAAATACAAAGGTTGAAATAGTTCCTTAAACTGTGAACATTTCAATTATAACTTGATAAAGTTATTAGGCAATGTATACAGGCAAGTAAAGTATCAATATTGCACTGAAGTTATTCGGCCTACATCACTAATAATTGAGAGACGTTAATCATAGCTACTTCGGGCTCTGTAGTAAAGTTTATTTAAAAAAATGAAATGAAATGAAACGTCACGAGTCACGATTTACAATTAGTTCACCATCACCTCACCAATTGCCATCACGTGTCACACGAATTAGTTGGTCATCATTTTAAGATGTTGTATCTTACAACTAACAATGCTCTTAAAAACATTTGCACAGGGGCGTAAAACGGCATTTAAGCAGCTTTCACAAAATGTCGACCTCATATGTGGATCTCACTACAGCTTATCATCAGGTAGAGCGATGTCATCCTGTTAGTTCTTTTATAAAAAAATAAATGACGCATCAAATGTTATATATCTCTGCTTTTATATAATGTACAGAGATAAATACATGTTTACCTTGTATCGGATGGCATCCCGTGTCGCGTCACGCACCCGCTTCATATCTGATCCCGCAATTTATCACGTTAATGGGCGTGAAAAGTCGGCGTGGATGCGAGCTTCGCGTGAAAACCAATTATTTTTAATGGCTTCGGTTTAGACGGATTGGTGTCGGTTTGTAATTCTTACACACTCCGATCAGATATGAGAAAAAAATATTGTCCAAGATGGTATGGTGGACAGTGACTTGCACTCATGATCGTTGAGCAAAAAATATATTACTTAGGCGCTTAGTTATCAATGGGTCTTTTTCCATCTTTGCGCACAGGATTGTACTAAACCACTAGAATCAATGTAGGGCATTGCCCCACGATGACCCCACCTTCCATTACTTTCCAATTTTAAATTTACATTAGGGCTCCTTATAGCACTAAAAACAACAAATAAAATAAATTAACATACATAATTAAAATCAACTTGGGCATCGGTGTCTAAATGGATGTACACCGTGTAAGTTATATTGAAGATGTCTGCTTATTATTCGGGCTTAGTGAATATTAATGAGTCGAATTATGCAGAGAAGTGTGTTCTCAATCTCCGTAATCGCAAGGGGATGATGGCTTATTTGTAATGCCATAACAGTGCCGATTTGTTAAGGCGTAATTAAACCTGTAACGTTTTGTTTTGGAGGGTATACGAGTAAATGGCACGTACGTGAGCAGCAACTAGGATAAGCTCATTCTATTAATAAAGCTTATAAATCAACACTTTCTTATAAGGAACACTGAAAATGGTTTTAGTGTTACGCGTGTTAAGTGTAAAAGGTAACTCGAAATACACATTTTTTATGAAGCCAATATTTTCTTTCAAACTAAGTAGAATGGTATAATTGGTGTCAGCTTCCGTAATAAGAGATGTACGAGTACAGGCGTGTAGTATCCGAAGCTTTTGTTTACTTTAACAGGTTGATCTTTTTCAATGTTACTGATTTCCCTGAGTTTAATTCAATAGGAGGTAATCATTATACATATAACTACAGCCTTTTAGATGAAAAAAAAACCTCAAACGGAATTCCACGGAAAATGAATGCTTCACATAATTAAAATGTAAATTCCTAGTACTGTAAATTCTTATGTAAGAAGCCTGTTACATTATATTCTAACATCTGAATATTACTGATTGAAAGGTACTCTCTAATAAAACAAAGTCGAAGAGTCAGCAGCTTTCAGTTCAAAATTTAAAAGTACCTGCTTGTTCTAAATTCAAATGTTGTCTTAAACCCTAAACGATAATGCAGGTGCACATTTGAGAACATTGTAAACAAGTGGGGGTATCTGGGCAATTACGGGCGGGCATCTCCAATATCCGCGCAGGCAAGATGGCGCGCTTCCGGCGCCACGACGCCACTCGTGCTTCTACTACAACTATGCGTGGTTGTTATCTATTACTTGGTTATTAGTATAGATTAGATTAGATGGATAGTAATCTATGCTAATAATCAAAGTAGGTAATACGTGGAGGTTTCTCCTCGATTTATACGTTCGTGTCAATTCCAATCCGTCGTGTTGTTTTAACTAGGTACCGTTTATTTGCGTTATTTTAAATAAAGAAAATTAATTATTCATAAAGTTGTCCCCTAAAGTGGCCCCTTATTCATAAAGTTTTGAAAACGATTTCTTTCATCAAACAGAACATTTATTTTCTGTTACCAAACATCGGAAAGACCTTGTAGCATTATTATTATATTTATTGACATCCCAATTTATGTAATCTTATTTATACATTTTGGAGCATGTTGACTGAATATTGTAGACAGGGTGAAATGCAAACAAGTCGGACCAAATATCCATATAGATAGGCTGGGAGGCATATCCAATATCCGCCCGTATCTAAGACTGCTCAGGCTACCGTGGCTTGAAAGTACTAGTATCTCATAATTCACAAGGTTTCTGTCAATAACAATGTAAAATCATTAACAAATAAATAAATTGCACATTTACAAATAAATAATTGTACAGCTACTAACCATTGCACTAATATACCATAACATTTAGAGATATTAAAGGCCTTTAGGGTGAGTGCGACAGGCTCAATATAGTCTATTGTGCCTGTCGTCCTCATATGTAGACACTCTAACCATCACGTGAATTGAGGTCACCTTGTTCATCTATTATAAAAAAAATATATGAAACTATGAATTAATCCCTCTACCATAGTTACGAAACTCCATAGGTAAATATGGAAATTGTCGATACAAGTTAATTTGAATGTATAATAATAACCAAAATAAGTGGATATGAATAACATATTATATATGTTCTACCGAAATACTGAACGTATTTATTACAGAGATGCACCCCATCTCCGACATCCGCTACACAATCAAGATGTCTGACATCCGCCGCGCCGTGATTCGGTGGATCGTACAACGAAATTATTCCTGTATTATTAAATTACTTGGAAAATCGTATTGTCCTTTTGCGGGCTGTCCCCTTTGTTTTCATGTCAATCGGAACATAAATGGTTGCTTGGTAAAGACTTGGTAAACATTGTCTACTCATATTTGTTGTAAAATAAATAAATTTTACGGATTAAACTCGGCAAGTCTTTCCGTGACCACAAGCCTGGAGTTAGAACAGTCAAAGTCATTAAATAATTATGTTTAGAACAGTATTATTCTGTATTATATTTTTAAAAACAATGATTATGCAACGCTATTGTAGCATTTTTACTACAACATTCTTTCATGAGCTGGTATATGTGTGTGGTTAGCAGAACTTCCTGGTCCATGGATTTTGCCTAACCGCGCGGGGATTACAGGCAGTGTGCCGTGTATACATACATAGAAGGTAAATAGAGGCTTGCATCGAGGCTGCTGTGTTTACCCATCGGTCCCGGCGTCCATCGACCGCAGCTGACATGACGTGGGGGCAAAAATGTCCGGCCACAAATCGCGGTATAACCGAAGCTTGTTTGTTTAGGCCGGCTGCCGTCACTCGATACGCGGACGCGCCCGCCGCTCTGTTGTGAAGGATGCGGTATTTTGTTAATGAAGGTGTTTTCATTTGTTGTTGTGGTCGTCCATCATGAGGGGTCGGTGAAGGGTTACTCTTTGTGATCCTCGAAATAATTGCTTTCGTGTTGAATTTTGAATTTTGTGTCCTGACCACAGCGGTTACCGGTAGAATTTTGTGTTCGAAAAATAAAAACAATTTTAAGACGACTTATGCGTACGTAGACAGAATACTATAAAAAAACATCCTCAGTACGATTTACTACATACCATACAACAACATAACATTTGTGTTAGCCCACCACCTTACCTTACTACTTTCTTCCTTCCTGTAAAAGTATTGAACTGACGATCGAAGTTATATTAGAAGCTAAAATGATAAATGGTGAATAGATAGTAAGTAATTAAATGATTGTTATTAACTGCCGAATTATGAGAGTAAGGGAATAGAGAGTGCACTTGTGTTGGCGCGCACACTTGTGCACTATAATATGTCCTGCGCACTTGGCTGATCTAAATTGATATCGGCCGCCATGGCTGAAATCGGTCGGACGCCTTATAGTAAGTAATTATAAACCATTGCTGGTTACATAATATTTCGGTAACGAATCGTGTGGTATCTATCTAAATATGCTTAAAACTTAATTAATAACTTTAAGTAGAGCACCCCTCGCCCGGAGTGAAACATGTAGCTAATTAAAATTAACCTTAGGGAGATAAGCGTACGCGATGTAATAATAATGTCGGCGGTAATAGCCAAACATAAAAAATACATAAAGCAGAAAATAACCTCCTTCTTTTTCGAAATATGAAGACAGTTAAGAAGATGTGTCAGTCGCATATGTACCAGGTAGCATTGTAATTAAATGATTGTTATAAATGTTACCAAAAGATACACAAACAAAAAACTAAGCACCGTTTGAAAGGTGGTGATCTTTTTTAATTGTCACGCCTAAAAAGCGAAGGAACTGATATTTTTATTTGTTGTTTTTATTGCTATTAAAGCTCGGTGTATCTCGGGAGGTCCGGTGGTTCAAGTCTCCGTTCAGGCTGGGTCATGAATGCGAATTTTTTCAAATTTTAAAAGCAAACTGATGTTATGTTCGTAAAAGCCAACTGGAAGCCTATAAGTAGCCGCCTACTTTATTATTTTCTGTGATAGTGTCCAAGTTTGCAAATAGATAGATACCTACGCTATCCATTCAGTACTCTGGTATTCCGACATTATCATTGTTGCATACACAAACCTAATCAGGTATCTAATCAATCAACGACGTTTACCCTGACATGATGGCGCGTAATTATCACCAATGTGCCCAACAATGCGATTAACACTATTGTCTCATAGTCGCGACCTACTGGACTGGATAATTTGCAGGAAGCGTTTCAGCTATCTAGGTCCAATATTAGCATATCTGCGGATAGTATCTAATTTATTTATTACGTCACCATAATAGTTATTAACTAAGTAGTTATTCGCTTATAAACTAATGTTAATACCTGCTACCTTGGACCTACTTACTTTTACTAGACTATTTTTTATTTAGTTAAATGTATAAAAAATATTATGAAAACGTAGTAGTACATACATTTGTTTGCGATCTCATCTAGTTTTTAATTAAGAATCTGGTTGAAGTAATCTCGTTATTGTTAAACAATCATATTTCTTCAAGGGTCTAGTTATTATGGTTGTGTGGGTTATTAAGCTGGAACTATAGCGGCAGTTTTACCTACTCAGGTCTCTGCCAGCTATTGTACCGAGAACTAATCTTGCGGCCGATTTGCCTATCATAGCACGGCTCCGGATATATCCATTGTATACCATATTCAAGGCGATTCCCGTGGCAATTTCATTCTTCAGGACAATCCGGTTTATAACGGATACTTTTGATTAATACGGATTTCTAGTTGATAGAGCAGTTTTAGTTATGGCAGATATACCTACCTTATATTATGTGATATGTCGTAATTAAACACGACTTATGACTATATGGAGTTTAATGAATACCAGTCACACACAGGAGCCTATAAGTCAAGGCAGCTCCAAGTTCGGTCAAAACTACTTCGTAAACGTCCAACTGTCCCGAACTGTAACACGGACAGGCACACACACGTAATTGACCTTGTGCCTAATTACTACAACCCAATTCCAACCCTATGCCCTCGGGTTATGGTCCAATGAAACGAACCGAAAAGGCAGGTGAGGTAGCAAAAGTATCCCAAGTGTATGATGAATGACTTCTTCTATTATTAAAGCGAAAAGTTTACTGGAAGCTTAATTAATTTATCATGATAACTCCTTTACTCCGAATGCTCTTTCATTAAGGCGAATGATGTTTCAAATTCTCTTTTAATATAAAGCTGGATGTTTGTATTCAGGGATGGTTCTATATGAGTAGGATTAAATTATGTTGTGTTTTACTTGAAAAGGTCTTAATAGGAGTCTCGTTTAGTTTCAGCTATATGGTGATAAACAGATTTATAAAAACATCATAACTTTAAATAGGCCACATATACACTACTACAAACATTCCAAATAATAACTACGACTCGTTTTGAGTTGCACTGTACTTTGTAATCTATTATACAATCTAAAGTTTGTTTCTGTTGCCCAGTTAACATCCCGTGAGAGAATCCGAGCTTTTCTAGCGGCTATGAATAAATTCGTAGTGAATACATCATGCAATGCCGGATTTGGGCAATTAGGAACTACTAGCTAACAATCACGTAAATTCTTACTGGGACAAGGTAGCAATATCTACCGACAATTACGCAACATTTATTTTTGTTTTGTTGTCTCTATTCAAACCCGTTCATTGCATTAGAAAGTTCAGTTCCGTGGACTTAGACCTAGAGGAGGCTTTCGTATGAAATGGAAATGTTTTATATGATCATGTAATGTGTTTAGGTACTGTAATGTCACAATTTGTAAATAAATTGATAAATCTTGCTAAACCAGATGACCTATCTATAAGTGGAAGCCTAAGTTAAAAACACCATGCATCTTAGTACCTACAGTGTGTTGCATATAGGTATAATCTCATTCTAACATTTGATTATTTATGTTAGGCAGGATGCATATTCCGGTCTTTATTAGAGTAGCTAGTATGCAAGTCGATGTACCGCAATCCGATTCGCTATCCGACCAAAGGATTTAACTCCGATACTCCATCAGAACTTTGTTACACTGCAACTGCACATACATACAAATAAGTATTAAATAGATATTACGTACGTCATACATGTAACTACCAACTTACTATGTAGACATTTAAGTGTCTAGTAATAATATCTGATGAAGAGTGTTTTTTATGAAACGCCCTGTAGCGCTACCATGAGTTGGCTATCGAAAACTTACGTACGTTAAAAACCTATCGAGAGCTTTTCAATATTATGACTCAATTACTTATTAGTAAGTGCTGCGATGAGTAATACAGGTGCTGGCTTTAATTGGGTTAAGACGTTGTATTTATCGTTTATCATGGTGACAACTCAATTTAGGAGACACGACATTTCAAGAGGCAATCGAGTGTATCCGTCTATTTATACATAAAACCCAATATTCTCTGGTTTAAATTTCCTTGATAAGAATTCCTTAATGAATAGAAATGTTATATTCTATGATTATCTAGTTGCTCGAAGTAAATTGATTACTCATAAGTACCTAAGTACTCAATGACAACTTGACTGCCAAGTTCTCAAACATTTCAGCACAGAGATCGTTAAGTTAAAGTAACTCAAGTTAAAACACATTCTCAAAATTATAATTTCAACAAAAAAAAATTGTTTGTAGTTAATTTTTTTGTATGTCACGACAAAAATACATTGTAGGCAAGTTTGTAATACTTTTGGTCGTTACAATTTCTATAGACAAACCTATTACCACAGTCATTTGAAACGGTTCCACTTTTGAATGTCAAAACTATTAAACAGGGGCTACCAACCACCAACTCGTGACTGCTCGTTAAAAACGACGAGCTACCAACATTGCGGGCCTCAGACGCCTCGCTGAACTTATTCTCCCGTTCACAACACCCCACATTCCGCCATTAAAGTTTCCATTGTGGATTCTTCAGGAAGTTGTGGATATACTGAGACGCTGCGACGCCTCGCATTAATTATAAACGCTGGGCGTGATGTGTTGGATATAGTTCGGGGAGGTTGAGTTTTATTACTTATTTCTAGTTACAAGTTATTTTTGGCAACATATGACCCAGTTTGTAGCAGCTTCCAGAAAGGTGCTTGTCCAGAATAACTAAGTAACTTTTCAGTCCTAGGTGCATCTTAGTCGACACTAATACTAAAACTGTATTCAAAGTTGGGATTTCAAATTTAAAAATAATATGGTTATAGGAATTTTGACTGACTAGGGAGTTTTGAAGTGTGAAGTTTGATGTATCTCTTCAAGTACATCTCGCTTATTACAATAAAGCCCTAGTTACAAAAGAAGAGTTTTATTTCATTATTAAATAGATGAGAAAGAAATCCTAACCTCATTTCACTCTCAAGTAAAGCACTAAACAGCACCCGTAAGAATGTAAACTTATAATTGAACGAGATCCTTGCTATGTTATATATTACTCGGCCGTTGTCTTTCGCCTAGATGTCGAGTTTTAGTACCAGTATAGTTATGTTATCTGTGGTACCAGTAAGCCAATGCGCACACGAATCGTTGCGTACGCGGTTCGCTATCGAAATCGTTCTAGTGAAAATCGATATTGAAAGGGAAATTTATAATCTCAAAGAATAACGACAACGAAAGATGAACGTTTCAACGTATATTATACGATTGCAACGTATCGTGTGCGGTGGCAGTAGGGGTGTCCAAGAAGGTGTAAGAGACCTCAGTGCCGGGGTCAACATATCGTCGGATTAGTTTTGGATTGGCATATGCGTGCGTGTGGTCTCTATCTGGCTCGCATCATTGGTTAATTAAGCACGCCCGTTTTAGCCCAGGGAATGCCAAGTTCGTAAGGTTGGTAACCGGCTGTTGTTTCTGTGCAGTGCGCGCGGGGGAGCCCGCGGAGCCCGGCAGGGGGGCCGCGCTCGCCGATACCTCGCCTACTAAACTTCCAAGTATGTCCACTCTTCTGTCTACACGTAAATAAACAGCTACAATAAGATCTCGCAATCGATCAAGTGAATGCTAAAGATACGAAAGAAAGAAACCGAAACTAAAAATATCGAATAGTTTCATTTCTTTAACACTTATAACCAGTCTCTCAAAAAAATCAACCTTTCATTATTAATGAGAACTTTGTGAACGTCTACTTTTAAACTCTCAACATGATTCAGTTCTCTATCTCATTAAAACACGCGTAAATTATGTTCTTTGTAACAGCGATAAGAACACGAAAGAAAATTTATTCGATTTAAGAACTCACTTTTACGTTTCCAAAGTATTTTTCTGCATGCGAAAACATTTTTCTTTCTCGAGAGGGAAATTTATAATCTCAAAGTTAAAGGTAACAAAATGCCTGTTGACTTATAGCAGTTAGATTCCCGCGTTGCGTGGATTAGGCAAACTTGCCGAACGGACATTTTGACAGCAACAGATAAAGTTTCAGCAACTTCCAGTTGTCGAACTTCGGCGGGCACTTAAGACCTTAATGAGTTTCGCGACAACGGCCAAGCTATCCATGCAATCTGATCAGATTGAAAGAGATCTTATTCTAGCGTGAATGTTTCACACTGCACCGTTAGTTTACGTACGGCACAACCCTGGGACCCACGGATATCCGAAATGAGCACATTTTTACACCAAACAGATCATAAACAACAGAAATAGCACACAAAGGTCCGCACATTAAAATTGATGCGAGCACGCGACCTGACAACGTGTGGTCGACCGGAAAGTGTACACCCCATTATTTGGTGAATTTGGCGTTTTTCCAATACCTACCTACGCACCACCGCCTGGCACAATATAGATCCTATCACCGCCGTCCCGTTCGGCGAGAGTGTTTCCACGTTTATATATCTAGATTTTCGTATGTATCGAGTTCATGATTTTGGGTGTGACTTGTAGCACTGTTCGTAGCACTGAACCAGCATGTTACATGTACGTAGTTTGTTGTGTAGTGACTACGGCGGAGGTATGGTGGTTTTATTTTGAATGTGTCGCATAATTCCAGCGTAATGAAGTTCTTAATCGAGTCGGGAACACTGGCAAAGCCTCAGTCGGGCAGGGAAAGTTTTAATGGGGCGGCTAACGGGCTCGGGCGGGCGGCAGCAGAAAGAGTCGCCGCAACTCCGCTAAGCCGCCAGGACGAGCTACGCAGCGCCGATCACAGTCTCATAACAACATCACCAGTTAGATACTTGCAAATGACCATGTTCGTTCATAAATGTAATCCGTCTGATGTGCACCGCTTGTATGGCAGATTCGGCACCTACACTAGCTGTTTAAATTGAAATTGTAAATGTAGACAGATGTCAATGACAGATTGATAATGAGGCAATATCACACACAATATCATATGAAACACCCTTATCAAGGTGTTTATATGAAAGGTCAAATTTATGGTACTTTAGCATAATCAACATTTGTACTGGTAATTACAAATTAAGAGACATTATTGTTTTATTTTCAATAATATCGTCGTCAAAGTCTTGAACTTATGCATTTCAAACATATCAATATATTTGGTATCCCCCATGTTAAGTTTCATAGGAAGATACATACAAGGGTATTAGATTAGACAAACCAAATAACCTAAGAAACTAAAACAAAAGCAATTTGATATCCGTCTTGCGCGACTTCGGTCACCCGGGAAGTTTCGAGGGCTCGCAGAATTGATAATCTGGTTACTTGAAATGAGTTTTGGTCTATTCACTGGGGCGTACTAGGCCCGGGATCTTTTCATATGCCAATTATTATAAAGTGAGCTGACGTTATCGGAAAGATTCTTTTAGATATTACCCGGAGATAGTTAAATATTGCAATTAATTTCTGAACTCATGCAATAATACTGTAAAAATTCGCAACATCTTAACATTTCGTAAGTTCTCACGTAGGTACGTGATCTGCTGCTAAAGGATATTTAACCCTTTGCTTAATAAATGTAGATAGATCTGATAGTATACCTAGGTTAGGTAGTAAATATGTATTTTGCAAACAATTTAAATGTATAAAATATCTTCTTGTGAAGCACGTGTGGGCGCGTGTGTCACCTTTAACAAGCGGTCCGTGAATATCCGCTGGTTCTGAATCGCTGTCGCGGGCTGAAAGACTCCCCTACGGCGCATTTGCTGCTCAAAGAAGCTATTTTCGAGATAAAATATAATAGTGGGGAGTTTCGCTTAGAAATCTTGAATGCAATGTTCTTATAAAGACGTCTGTGATAGATACATTGACTATGATAGCTACATTTTATGTATAGGAGTTTTCTTTCAAATCACGTATTTGAGCTTATACATCAAATACCATTAGGCGTTTAGGAGTTTTTGTGGTTTTCTATAAACATATTCAGTTCTATTTTTCTCAGCCCTTGTTGATTCGGTTTCAAAATACGATGGTCTTTTATATTAAAATAAAATTAATAATTACTTGATCTTATACGTAAAGCACCAAAACAGTTAAGGTCAGACAGCAGTTTAATTTATCTCACCTAAGGTAAACTAAATGCTCCTCAAAATCTGCACCTAATTTTGGCAGACAAAGTATTCTACGAATATAAATTACGTCGTACCTACTAATATTTTTACCGTGGGCCGTATATTTTTTCATGCTTTGTCTGTTTTGTTATAATAAAACACGTAGCACGGGCGTATATTCCGCAAAATTATTCGGCGTAACATAGCAAAACAAACAGCTTACGTCGGACAGCCCACGCTCTGTTTATCGCAGTTTTTCAGCGAAATTAAACCGCGAAATAATAAAGAGATCCCGACCCCGCCCCCGGCTTCAGCCGCGATGGTGCTTAGAGCCTCTTCTGGTGCGCCTGGTGATGAATTACGGGCGAAGGTATTTATTCATATAAAAACAGATATGTGGAGGAAGGTAATAACTAGTAATGACTCTATCTCAACTGAAAGTGATTTAGAACTTCGTTGAAAGCCTAAATTGAAGGGGATTTTGCAAACAATGATTTTAGTCGTAACTAACGTAGTAAATGTAGATACAGCCAGTAATAGATATAGACCCAGTACACATTTTTTTAAAGTGCAGATTCTCATAAAAAGAAAAAAAAAGTAGAAGTCTAATTATTGAACTTTCACCTTTTAATCTCAATAACAGGTAATAAAAACCTGCAATGTATTCTTAAATCATTTTTATGAGCTGTCTCACTAAAGCAGTGCGTAGCACATAAAACTAGGAATTCACCGCAGCCTATGCAGAATGAATGGATCCGGCAGGGTATAAAATCTACTTTTCCGATTTGAATCGACGCAAAACGAGCGAACGGGAACAGAGAGCGTCTATTGCCGTTTAATTCAAATATAAAGATCGTATATTTCCCGCACGAGTACGGCGGTGATCGTTTGATATGCAGTACAGTATTTTTCCAACATAAAATTAGGGTTGGCTACGGAATATAGGTACCTACTTAATCTAAAGTGGAAGTTAGGCTTGCTACCGTGTGTATGAACTACAAACTTTAAGAAGACTGTAACATTCGTCTGAATAGAAGAAGAGAGAAAATAAACGTGAAAGCTTTGGAGTCGAAGAAAACATAAACCCAATATAAGATCTCTTACGTTATACGAAACATATACAGCATTGAGATTTGAATGTAAGTAGTTCAAATAAGCAATGGACCATGGCTAGTAACCTAGTCAGACTAGGAACTCTCGCTTATATAACGAATTGATTTTGAACTCCCTATTTTCTTCGGCCCAAGAATAAATAGAAACACCGGGGCGAGAACCGTCTGCTACCCCGTAAGTCCGGATCATTCCCAAGAGTTCTACTATTCTGTTCCACTGCCATACATTTAGTCGCTCTTAATAGTACTGCTGTAAAACTTTGTTGTAGAACTAGTGGGAATGTACCGCAACTCCGGCGATGCTAACCAGACTAGTTCAAGCCATCATAGAAGTCAGTTAGGAAAAAAAAGAAGCATATGGACAAAATATAAAAATAAAGGTTTGAATTACTCGTAGTAGGAATTACATCGCCAGCCCTACGGAAGGCGCAGAAGTGGGAGAGCGTAGTTTTATTCCAGAGACTGGAATGGGAGGCGTAATGGCCGATAACGGCGTATTTGCGTCACCGCCTTGGAATCTGCACCGGGAATCAATAGTTTACGCGGACGAATATTTGGAATACCTGCGAGTAACGATGTAATGGTGACTGATTATTTGTTTATGAAATTACAAACTTAGACTGGTCTCAATGGGAGTAGGTAAAAATTAGGGCTTAATTTTCACGTTTCACTACTCATATTTCACTTTTTCAATTATTGACTATTACAAGTTAATGAGGACTAAATACTTACTCGATCTACATACTTACATACAAACAATATTATTTAGCTCATAATGTTATTGTTAGTTAGTAACATAACATCGCCAGGTATGTATGAAAAGTTGATAGACTTGCGAAAGAGCTATCAGTTTTCGTGTATGTCCTCTTTTAAAATACCTCGATATTTAGGATAAGATTGAATATCACGTGCGATAATAGGTCATGCATTCGCCGTCAAATCAGGTAGTAAGTAGACTATACCGCTCAAGACAATTCAATCTTAGGGATAAATTAATAATACCGCTTAAGACAATTCAATCTTAGGGATAAATTAATATTAGTGAAAACGGAAGATCAAATATATCGATCGAATAAAACAGGAAATTATTAGAAAGCTTGAAAGACTCAATTCTTGAAAAGTAAACAGAATAAGTGAATAGTGGAATAGGGGTTGTTTGGATATCTACTGAACCACCGACCTCAATTCCTACCTCAAGTATTCACTAATTCAAAGTTAGAAAACTGTACTCTTAATAAACACAGAAAATAAAACAATTTTTTTAGCTATAATATTTATTATTAAAAATAATTATAATAAAACTAATTTTACGGATTAAACTCGCGTGTATTGATATTCTAAACATCTAAGTCTTGCCCGTGACCACGAGCGCTGTAAAGAGCTCGAAACGTCGGATCTCTAAATAATGTTTAGAATATCAATACACGCGAGTTTAATCCGTAAAATGAGTTTTATTTCAAATGTGTAGTGCTCGCGCAAATAAAAATAGACAATACTAAATTAATTATAATTAATTAATTGACAGAATTAAAAAAATCCATTTTCTCTACACCACTTATTTAAACAGAATACATTTTTCAAAGCACATATTTTTTCATGATATATACAACTGAAAATATCTGAAGAACTTGAATATTGGTCATACAATGTGACTAAACTAGGACAATTTCTATCTTCTAAATTATACACTATGTTATTATTATCAAACATTTCTTCTAACCATAAAACTTTTTCACATCCTTTAGTTAATATACACTTATTGCTTAAAAAATCGCTTATATGATTTTTATAATTAAAGTAAGGCGTTATTCCCTCGCCCCACAATAATCCTCTATTTTTTTCTAACCACGTCACTTGTAATCGTTCTTTTTTGTTAAGTCATAAAATGGATAGGGCGGTTTTATCAACAAAACAAATACCTGCCTATCACACAGGATTGCTATTTCTTTCGGAATGAACTGGTTTTGCTCATTCTTGAAACCTTGTACATCCACAATCGCATTCATGATAGTTTTCGCACGATGTTACTGAGTGGTTTGTATTCGAAAAGCCTATCATTTATTATCAGGCAATAAGCAGTTGTATTATCTGGTATCTGCTCGGAACATTCTATTTCTATCCGAACATCAACAGGACCAGTTTTGATTGAGTCGTTTTGTCTTGAGCAGTCGATTACGAACAACGGAGCCTTTGTCTTAAACTGAACCAAATCAAGCAACGGATCGACCGCAGCGTTGTAATACGACTGACGAAAGTTAGCATACATCTCGTATAATATACCGTATTTACTCTCATCAAATTTCAGATTAAGTGAGTCATATGGAAAATATTGTGAATTCAAAAATAGTCTTAGATTGGTTACTTTACAATGGTCAAACATCGATGAACTTTTACCATTATTAAATTTTCTATCGGTTTGTAAACCAAAAATTACGTATCTTGGTTTTTCTAACTGAGAAGCAGTTTTCACTGACCATGAATGCTTAGTAGTTTTTGGTAATAAGGGATATTCGTATAAGTCCCAATTTCTAAACGTTAACTGAATAGAACGATCTTTTTCCAAATGCTTAAGTAACATCAATTTATTACGATCAGCAACTTTTATATGAGGGACACGCCATTGAAGTTTTTGGATTTCTATTTCTATTTTATCACCGTTATCTAAAATAACACAATTTGAAACCGTACTGCTCCTATGCAATATTAATTCATGCCTACAATTTATAATAATTTTGTTGTAATCTTCAGCAAATCCCAATATTTTATTTAAAGGTATAACAGCACTAATATGACTTTCTTTCACTTTTGTACCATTTAAATTCCATCCCCATACTGCTGCAGCTTTATTTTCACCTTCATTCATAGAGACAAAAGATTTGATAGTCGTAGTGATTCCTGCGTTCTTTATACGATCTATTTCAACACCATTCAATTCATATCGTATATCTTGAAACAAATATAAGAGTGTGTTATTGATAAAATTTATTTCCTTTTTCACTGCTGGGTCTTTACCAATCACGCGTGCGAACCCTTCTATGTAGATAGAGCTGCCAGAAGGAAGTACATATGAATCTTGTTGGTGGATAGGTATTCTTATTTCATCATTGTCTTTAAAGCTGTTGCTATATGGATTGTAACTATGTATTTCATAGCTCTCAATAGAATTATCATAATGTGGTAGATCTGTGATTTGCAACATTTTTAATTTAAATCCAAGATTTTTTAAGAATTTTTTATTTTCTTTAGTAATTTTTTTGGTTTTCCCAACACTGAAACGTCCGACTTCTTTCAACGTGCTATGTGAAATATCATGCTTGACTTTTGTAGTTGGACTTTTATAATAAATAATCATGATATATTTTTTAACTTCAAACTTTAAAAAAAAAAAATATTAACTGTAGCGCAAATGACTCTCATCCAGCTTCTGAGATAGACAGTTAAAGAATGTGCTTGTACACTTTTGCTATAACCTATATACATATTTCATTTACGTCTAAACCATTAAGACTTTAAAATTTTTTCTTTATTTTTGTTCCAAAATGACTTTAAAAAGTTTAAACATAAATGCCCACAGTTATATACATTATTTCTTTGTAAATTGTCATAGTTATATTGCATGTTTGATCCTAAATAATTGATTAATTCTTTTGGCGGTTTTAAGTTACCGTAACTATCAAAATATTCAATGTAATGATTTAATTTTCCATAGGCTACCCAATGAGTTCCAGAGTTTTTAGAACTGTCGAGATTTACGACTCCACATTCTATTTGGTAAGGTTTACGAGGTAGTTCATCTCTCATAAATACACCTCGGAAGAACGGGATATCATATGAATAGTTCATAATATCAATATTTGTTAAAGCTCTTTTGGGTAGCCTAGCGTTCAGTTTTTTTTCTTAGTGACGTATATTCCTAGTCCGTTTTTGTACGGCTTCAGATGTAAACCTTTGCCAATACAAACAGCTTCCATTTGTTTATTATGCCTTTCCATTTCTGACAACTGTTTTTTAGCTATTTTATATGCATTTACCGCCTTTGCGATTCCGGAAGCTCCCCAACCAAACTACCCGCAGCAGATAAGCCAGCAAAAATCGGTATTAAAGGAAGAAATCCACCAGTTTTAGGTACAGGTATAATTCTTGGTAAGTTAATTGGGGAATCAGTTGTTAAATCTTGGGCTGCGGCATATGCCAATTCCATTAAAGCCTTTTACACTTAGGCCTCATGTTCTTAATATGTTTTTTGGTGCGTGAAACAACATTCTTAAAAGTTTTCTTTAAACTTGACTTTGTAGATGTTACATTTTGTTTCTTCTGACTATTTGAAAATTCTTTGCTACTATTCTCTCCGTCGTTTAACTTACTAAATCGATTTTTTTCATTTTTTTAAATTTTAAAATAATAATGTTGGCTCGGCACTGGTCTATACTGTTTTAAAAACTGATAAGAAATGAGGAATAAATAATGAGTTGTGACTTAAATAGTCGTAGTTACATGATTAGAAATATGTGTGTTTTGCATTTATAACACATTTGATTTGGCAATCCAACTGTTCTCGCTTGGCGGGAGACCAAACCATTTAACATATACAGTGTTCCCTTTCCTTTTTAAAACTCTTTCAACTAAATAAACATCATGATGTCTGGATTTTTGAAGTTCCTGTGCATAAAATGCTCCGAGTATTGGACGAGATTTAGAGTCTTCTAATAAATAGGTTGTAGGGCTAGTTTCTTGTACTTTCGTAATTTTAAATATTTCTGCGGACCAATTAGGTGTATATCCCTTTATCAAAACAAGCTTTATGTTTGCTTATTCTCACATAATCACCGATATGCAACTTTTTACTAATTTTCACTTTTTTAGAAATTGCCTGTTTCACGTACCTTTGCATAACTACTGCTTTATTATCGTGGGAAATTGTTGATGGAGGTTGACCGACAGTTCTATGTTTAGTATTATTGTACTCATCAATAATTTTTTTGAGCGTTCCATTATTCCATTTGTAATTTCCATTTATGTAAAATTCTTTGTAAAGTTTACTTTTTAAAGTTCTAATGAATCTTTCAACGATTGAAGCTTCTTTGCTAGAATATGTGGAATAATGATTTATTTTTACCTTTTTCATAATACTTTTGAATTTGTCATTATAAAATTCTTTTCCAAGATCGGTTTGCAGATTTTTAGGAATACGTCCATTTCTTAATAATCTTTCGAAAGCTTGACAGACATGCAGTTTATTTTTTTGCTTTAGACCAACAGCCCAAGCAAATTTTGTGAAACAATCAATAACTGCCAGTATATATTTATTACCATTATTTACTTTTTGACATTGCTTGCATGTCTATTAAATCTGCTTGCCAAAGTTCATCTATATCTTTAAGTATGACACTTCTTCTCGGATAGTTAATTCTCGCAATTTTACAGATTTCATTTACGACATCTGCTTTGCTCATAATGCTTGTCTAATTTACCTGCTATGTCTCTTATATTAAGGTTTTTTTCAACTTTCTTTATTCTTTGTGCTAAAGTTTCGATTAACTTGTTCAGATTCGCCAATTCTTTAAAAATGTTTAATTGATTTTCACATTCCTTGTTAAAGCTAGAGTAACATAAGGATTCACTTGACGATGCCGCAATCTTATTGTTCACCTTTATGTTATTATTTTGCTTTTTGTGTGACCTCAACATCATAATCGACTTTAGCAACATTCATGATCTGCGTTCTTTTGTTACTAATCAGTAATAGGTAATGTTAAGCTTTTATTCTCCTATAATACCAGCTTCCGTTAGCTCTTCAATTATTGATAATATTTCATTATCGTGATTAGTGTTGCCAGCATTCTTTGAAGCAATCAATAGTTTAAGCCTTTCAATCAGTTCGTTGGGATCATCCCAGAAAATGTAGTCTGTATTACTTTTATATTTCTTATACTTTGGATTGTAACTACCCCCACTTTTTGTTGTAGTCGAATTGTCATTCTGCTGCGAAAACATTGGTTTTATGATTTGACGATATTTTAAACCTTTGTCACCCTTCAATTGACCGTTCGGATCAAAGTTTCGTTTATGAGCATTTGTATGAACAAGTATGTCTTTATAAATCGTTTTGTCTTTTTCATTAACAATTTTGAGATTAGGCTTTTTGCGCATAAGTAGTTCTTTAAGACCTGGAGTCAATTCATAGCGTTTATCGCCAATGGTCACAACGTAATGTTTGTTTGTTTGTGATGCATTACTGGTAGAGGAAAATGACACTTTGGATTTTCCTATCATAATTTTTTTATTTTCACTGCGTACCCCAAATGGTACATTTATATTATTATTATAAATGTCAATTACTTCTTCCTTCTCAAGGGACATGAGTGTATCATTCAAACTTTTATAAGGACTTTTATAATCATCACCGTCAGTATAATCATAGTATTCCGAATTTTCGTCGGAATTTGCCTGCACGTTCTGGCTAAAGTTTTCATAGTCTAAAGAAGAGTTTCGATCTCCTATTATGTCATGATTACTCATATCAATGGATACATTGAGGGTTGGTTTATCTTCGGCATTAGCTTTTATTATTGTTTCCAAATTATCTGTAATCGGTTTAAATACCTTTTTGAATTTCAAATTGGCAATATCTTCTTCACTTCGGATTTCTTTTATCTTGTCCTTTATATTGTTTACTGATTTAATAAGTTGCTTTTTTATTTCTGTATCCATTTTTTGGGTACGCAACCGCTGTTTGCTGATATTCAGACGCTATTAAATTTTTTTCGGGCATATACATCAATATATACATTATATCATTCTAAAAATAAATAAATGTATCAAAGCCTTGTCTGTATCTTCCTTTATTTAGATCACAATCTTTATTTATAGTTAAAAAGCTAAATCGATTGTACCATACTGTCTTGCAAAGGTTTCTAAATTCCTGCCAGCAAATATCTGTGTTTACATGTTCATTATAGATGTGTTTTAAATTAATGTCATCTTGTTTAAATAGAATCAAGAGATTAACATTGTCACGAATTAATTGTTTAGGTATTTTGGTATAGGTTTGTGACAGATAAAAACAATCGAGCTGTCTATGTCTACCCATAGCAAAATAATTACGTATATTTATTTGGTTTTCGCATGCAACGTCATCAAATATCATTATTGAATTTTTCAAAGCATCTTTAGGTGAAATTACATCTTCGTTATCATTGAAAATAAATAACTTTGCATGAGGAACTTGTTTCATAACTTGTTGTAAAAACATATATTTCGGTTGAAAAGCTGTTTTCGAGTATAAATATATTTGCTTGAATTTAAGACCGTTTTCATGTAGTAGTAAGTTAAGCATTATATTCGTTTTCCCGCAATTTGAAGGACCACATATTACACACCGGATTGTGTTAGGTAAGAGTGTACTATGTTTGACTTTGTGTGCATTATTATTTTCTGTTTTTATATTATTTATTTCCAAAGTGTCAGGTTGTTTAATGAACTTCATCGTGAGAATGAGTGTGTAGTATGTTACAGTCCTTTATATAGCCAGATGTTATTCAGGATATTCTCGAAATGAAAGAGTAAGTAAATTAAATTACATAATTTATTTCTTTTAAAATAATACAATAATATCGACTAAAGTTTAATATTAAAATAATAATACGTTTACAATAAGAAATATAACATAGGTTTAATGTACATGTTGTTATAGTTTATTATTAATTAAAAAATAAACTAATATTATCTATAATAATACATGTATTCGCTGTTATAATGTATATTTTTAATGTATATTACAATTATTACTTATCTTACTTTTTTATACATAATATTCAATTATTTATTCTTAGAATAGACAAAACTAGTGATGAATATAGACATCAAAAGATAGTGTGACAGTGACCCCATGGAAGTGTGTGAACATTATCTCTTTGTACTTGTCTTTTATCGTCGTTTCCATTTAGTAGTTGTTTATTTACTTGCTGTGTATATAAAACATGTTTTATTGACCTTATAAACTTCATATTACATCGTGTACGATTTTTTTTGTATAGAGTATTTCTATAATCAAACATTCTTAATTTCTGAGTTTCAACTTTGGTTATACCTTTTTGCTTTTTTAATATTAGATTTAACGCTATTTATACAATACAATTTTGCTCTTAGGCCGACAAATTCAGTAATAATATCACCACCCATTTCATCCTTAAATAATCCAGGTATTTTTTCATTTATCCTTGGAATATCATACTCATTATTGGGTAAAAAGTTACTGGTATCAAATTCAGAAATATTCTCTATCATCTCTTTATAGAAATCTTCAGTAAATATCAAATATAGTAAACTATCAGTATCTGTATAACATAATTGAGCTCGATCCTTATATTTGTCTTTAATGAATTCATAATGAAATTGATACATTCGGTGTTTAGCATATTCCAAAACAGAGAACCCAATATAGATTGGTCTATCTAACATCACTTTCTCGTGATTTAATTGAATAGCAACAAAGTTTTCAGAAAAAATTTGAACGCTTTTAGATTAGGCTTCGCGATTAATTTCTGGGCAGTTAGATGTTTATTCGTTACATTGCAATTATCCGTCCACCTGTTAATAAGTTTGACGTTTACTTGTTTTCTTTTATTTTCTATAGTTTTCCCGAATATAGAATTGTTTAGTAACTTGAAGAAATCTTTTTCAAACGTTGTTTTTGATGATTGTCTAAGAGAAGTATTTAAATCAATATAGGGTTTCAAATAATTATCCTGTCTAAAGCAAAGGATTCGATGTACTTTAGTCAATACCAAGCCATTTTTAAGACACTGTTTTAAATTCGTGAAGTGTATAACATATTCAAATTTATCGTACAGATTTGCAATTAACTTTTTAGTTTTAGACCCTGGAGGTGTAATTTTTTCTACAGCAAAAGGTAAATCTTGATGAAATGTATGTAAATGATCTGGATATGACAAATCGACTTCTAAAATATAGCCATAGTCACTATCGTTAGGTATATCCATAACATTAAATTTGTTTATTTCATCAGATGATAAAAATTGGAATTCAGCTATAGGATACTTTTTCGTCATTGCATAACCATACAGATTATTACAATCTAAATATACCAAATAGGATGACTGTTTTGTGCTATCATAGTCTGGTAAGTATTTATTAGACGCAGTAGCGTGGCGTAATGAACACTGAGCTAGTCCACCGCGTATACCTTTTTCTAGCATTTCATACATTTCAATGTCACTAATCAGTTCTAATTTAATGTCCCATCCCAACTTAAACCAGGTGCTGTTATGTAATAAGCGGGATCTAATTTGTAATATCTTAGACTTGTATTCCGAAAGTTTTCAAATATATCACATAAAAGTAAGACATCACTCTTCAGGTACACATCCGTATATTCCCCGAGGTTTGATACCTCGAAACATCGCCAGACGTTATGAGCATGTTCATAATCATCATCTGAGATATTTAAACCACTTAATGAATTTATAAAACATGATTTAGGCGGGAGTTGTAACTCATCAAATTTCGACCAATCGTCCATGTAATCATATGGGTATATACCTTTTTTTCGTAGTAATTTAAATTTTTGATCATCCCTAAAATTATTAAAAAGATGAATAAAGTCATTATCGGATAAACTTTTGGATAACAAGTCAAGGCTTGTACTTAAAAATTGAAAAGAATCGATGAACTTGATTTCAACAGGACGATTACAATCTGTACAATTCATAACTTTTGTAATAGAAAGATACTTTTCTTTCGACTGTGGAATTATTTTGATAGGTCCTTCATATTTCATTAATTCTTCGATAAACAAATGTGAGTCATATCCGGAAAAATTATGAAATACTACGGGTATGAATGAACACACTCGATGCATCAAGTTACACTGAGAGTGCGCAGCTCCTCTAAATAAAGACGTAACGTGATCATGATCTCTAACTTTATCATCGAATAATAGTTCATTACATATGTGACATAAGGTAGCTTTTTGATACTGCATTTCTTGCTCAGGTGTTAAAGGTGACATAATCTTTTTGTCTGACAAAATTTTATGAATGAGTTGAATATCGTTTATTAATGATGTGATAAAAACTTGCACGCAATCGGTACCTCTATATGAAACATATTTATTTAAATCCGAATTATGTGAGCAGCAAATATAATACCCAAAACAAGACGGTATATGCTTCCTTAAGGTTTCAGTATTTTCAGAATTTTGATCTCTATAATTCATTAAAAGGCATTCAAAATCAGCATAAATAACGAAATTAATTTTTTGCTGTCTTTCATAGTGCTTAAACTTTAAAAAAGAGTGCTTTGGAGGTAATACTTGTAATACACCATTACATCTATGTGACTTAAATTTTTGTTTAGCTGTAAAATATTGTAACCATGACTCAAACAAGAATATTTTTCCTTTGTAATAAGTTAATTGTCGACGAACTAACCGAACAAGATCTTTGATTAGGCAGTAATGTCCTTTATTATCGCTTTCGATATACAATAAGTTAATGTGGTCTATTTGTCGATTTTTAGTCAGATATAAAGGTCCTGTTACATTACATTTGTTATCTAATCCATATATATTAACACTTATATCGGGATTTTTCTTTTCAAATAATCTTATATCATTGAATGTAGGTGGGAAAGACATGCCATTTATGTTTAGTACTGTGCAATAATGTGGATATGATTTCACTCTGCATACGTTATGTTTAGTAGGATACAGTGCAGCAATTATACTCCATAAAAAGCAATGATTATCTGTATTTTTTATGTTTATACAACTTTTAGACTTTTTAATCGAAAGCGGTAAATTTATGTAAGTTCCACCTTTCAAAGGACAATATTTATTTATATTTATTTCTAAATGACTAATATTTAATATACTCCATCCAGATTCACAATATTGGAAATTTTGTAATTTGGTTTTAAAGTGTTCTGCTAAGTTCGATAATATTTTATTCAAATTCGTGGATCTATAAACACTCTCATACATTGTATTAAAGGACTTAAGTTGCTGTTTATCCGTCTCAGGTAATATAAAATAGGCAAACAGTTCAAAGTTCAATTTTATGCAGTTATGCTTTCTTAATGACAAGTCAATTAATTGTATGATACTTTTACTATTATCGTCTAAAAACTTTTCAGGTGTAAGGTACTTTTTAATCTGATTAGGGTTTAAACGATAAGTGACAATTCGCTTTTTAAAGGCGGTACTAATAACGTAAATATTATCAAAAGTTGTCTTTAATAGGCAATTCGATTTATGTAAATTAGTTCTCTTATGATATCTGTATTCATCTCGTTTTACTAAAATTCGACATTGTTTGCATTCAATCGTATTTTCATTTGTATAATAATTTGTATCGTAATTCGTATCATAATTTGTATCATCTTCAGTACCGCGTTGTGCAACTGGAGCTGGGTGTGTGAAAACTGTTGAAAAAATTGCACATGTATATACATTTATTAAAGATAAGGAATAGGTACGTGAAAAACAACATAAGTTTATAGCTTAAATATAACAGTTGATTAAATAATTGAGTACAATACAAGATAATATATGTATTAAGAATAATAGTAATTAACGTATGAATAGATTTCAAGAATATCCGCTAATTATTTCCGCGCGGCAGTCCTTAAACTCCTGTCGTGTCGCTTTTATAAATTGGGTTAGATGCTCCCACGCCTCAGTACCGACGTCCGATTTATTTTTCACTGTAATGATGGCATGGCGCCATCTATTCATTGGCTGTATATGGTTAATTTCATCACATTTATAGACTTTTAGCTCGATATAGTGCGAGCCCTCCTTTTCCACGTTTGTTTGACGCATTACACCGTGAGGAACTCGTTTGGTAAAGTAAGAACATATTGCTGTTGTGGGTTTTTTACCAGCTTTCGGTGCGCACTGATCATCATCGCTATCACTCCCGAATATATCTTTCGCAGAGGATTTCTTCCAGGAGTCACGAGTTTCACTGGTGGACGCTTCGGCGACGTGTGAGCGAGAAGGAACACTGCATTTGGCTTTAACTATCTTGGCTTCCACGCTGCTGCTGGGAAGAGTCTTCTTGCTCGTTTTATCTTTAAAACAAAAATATTTTATATAAGTGGGCGTTCTTCATTAAATATAGAAAACATTGTACATTGCTTGGTCTGTCTTCGACATACTTCAATAAACTTCTTAAGATGAAACCATGCTTCCGTACTACAATCTGTTCTATTTTTAACTGTAATGTCTGCTCGTGGTCGTTTAGTAATTAATCCCGATTTATTTATATTATGAATCTTTAATTCGATATAATATTCACCAACTTTATCCTTATGCACTTGACGACTATAAGCTTTAGGATATTTTATTGTAAAATATGAAAACATTTGATTTGAATTATTACCGAGCGGTCTGGGTTTGATCTCGTGGTCATCGCCTTCATCCTCGCTGTCGGTGCCGAACAGTTCGTAGCTTGTATACTTGGATGGTGGCTGTGCTGGCGCAATCTTTTCATGCTTGCGTTTTCTCGATGTAGATGATTTTTTCACGGAAGGCGGCATGACGACGGCTTCTTCTTCAGAGTAGTCTGAGGCGTGACGAGCTGAATTTTTCGACCTGAAATTTTATTGAATGGTATTAAAATAATTTTTAATCTGGCTCATTTACATTTATAATTATGTTGTCAAATAAGTATGAAGTGGATTAGAAGATTGAAGGAATAATGAATAGGTAATAAGGATAGATGAATAGATGACTAGATGAATAGATGACTAGATGAATAGACGACTAGATGAATAGATGACTAGATGACTAGATGACTAGATGACTAGATGATTAATCAATAGAAGTGACACCACCTCCTCATAAAAAAAAAATAAAAAAATAATAATAATAAATAAATAAAGTGGGTAAGTACTTACATTTTTAGAGATGATTTTTTTTTCTTCTCGTTCTCGGAGGAGATTACACTGGGCTAAATCAGACTGTCTACTTAAGAGCTCCGTTACCCGGATCCCGCTTTAAATACTAATCACTTCACGCGGTACACTGTCCTTTTACAGAAAATTGAAATATGGTGAAAATGCAACGTATGGATTTAGTAGGCTCAAAGTCCATCCGACCTATATGGTACAGATGCGACAGACATCGCACAGAAGCATAAAGTCTTAAGTCCTCTTACTTATCCATGAACGCAAATACTGCATAGGTACTTACGGTGTTTATAAAAAGGTTGAATTTTGACAAAACGAAAATATCGCTGGATTTAACCTAACTCTTCACGCATAAAGGTTATTTTCAAATGGTATAAATTGTATACATAATGTTTTTCTCCGACTTACTTAATCGTTATATAAAAGCAATGTTACTTTAATTCGAATACATTCTGAAGATATCTTCCATACCGATATAATTCTCGGCTTTATAAATATATTGTGAAAAAAATGGAGGTAAGTCAAAGCATTTTTAAATTATTTAGGTAATCCATATTTTTCATTACATTATCTTAATTACGTATATAAACATATTCATATTTCAGAATTCGAATGATAGAATATTCGGCAGCTACTCACCGATACCGGCAACTCAACTCCTCCGTCAGAATGTGATCAACTACTTTGAGCAAGAGCCACAGTCATTTGAGATAGATGAACGAGCGAACAGCAGCGGCAGCAACCCCGTCACCGACGGCGAGAAGGTTCCAGTTAAAAGGCGTTCGGAAGAGATATTTTGCTCCTATGTAAAGAAACCGCGAAAGAGTAATCCGCAATCTAAAGTTATAAGACTGCAAATATTTGAAGCAGATGAATTGAAAAATGCTGTATGTAATTGTAAAGCTAGCATTTGTGCCCAACATGTGATTGAAAATAGGTTTTCTGACGAAATATACAAATGTGCTAGAGATTTATTAAATAAAATTCATAAAAAAATATTATAGTTAAATTGTTAAACGTAAATTAAGTATAACTGAATAAATGTGGTTTTCATTTTTATCTCTTTTTTATTCGTATTATTATATCTATGCATAATGTAAAAATAGAAAACTATGAATAACTGAAACGTGAAACCTTTATCACTCGTAACAGTCAATAAATACTATTCGTAACTATGACATTTTAAGAACTAATTAATATTGTTTGTATGTAGAACGAGTATTTAGTTATCATTAACTTGTACCAGTCAATAATTGAAAAGTGATATGTGAATACTGAAAGGTGAAAATTAGGGCAGCTGGATCTCTTTTGATCCAGATGCCCTAATTTTTACCTACTAATGGGATTCTTGAGATATTATGATATCGATCGTTCGTATTCCGTTTCCTACTTACTTAGATCAAACAAGTTCTCATGCCAGTATGGACCTATGGTATTCAGCTATGGGGCTGTACCAAATATAGTACCTAATATGCAGATCATCCAACGTTTCCAGAATAAAGATGCGCCCTGGTACGTCAGAAATGAAGACCTACACCGGGACCTCAAAGTAGACTTTGTTAAAGACATTATCAAGAAATTCGCCGAAGCATGTAAATGTCGAGGCTATCCAGCTCCTCGACAATACGAATACAGTGCGAAGACTCAAAAGGACAAAATCTTTTGAGCTAGTAAATAAGTGTCAAAAAGTGAAGTGCCACTCAATATGAACACAAGAACAAAGTGTCCTCCCCTTAATAGAGACAATAAGAAAAGTGTTAATGGACACATTCTTACATGAACAATTATTTTAGCAGCTTAAGTTAAAAATAAATTACTTATTAGTCTCTTTAAGACTAGATTGTAATCAAATGGCGTATATTATCCATAAGGACGTGTGTCAGAAGAAAAAAAAAAACTTATATAGATGAGGATGGCTATACACCGTGAAATTTTAGTGGTTGTTTTCCCGCAGCAAAATGATTCTGTCTTAGTAGTACAATAGATCGATGCAGTTTTTTTTTATTAAAATCAATAAATGTCAGTTTTACAAAAGTGATAAACGAAACATTCGAATTCGAGAACGCCAACTAACGCCAGTAGTACTAGCCGCGCTTCGTCCTGCTAGAATTGTTATTATTATTTAAATAATAAGGCTGTCTGTGCCGACCAAGCGATGCAGCGGAGCGTCAAAAAAATCTCCACTTCTCTTCAGTACAAATAAGTTATTTCAAAAAGGATACTATTGGAATGGGAAAATAATTACCGTTGAATAAGTAGCGATACTTATTTTAACGTTAAATGGTAACGATACTTATTACGGTACGGCACTAATAATCATCGTAAAATACTAACTTTTATTGTAAAAGTGCACATGCCGAACTAACATGTCTCAAAAATTCGTTTCCAATTTATTAACCGGTAATTTTTTTTACAGGTAACGTGTAAACTGAAACTGTAATAACAGTAACGTAAATAATAGTACTAAAATAACGTCCGGTGGAGGACAGGCCTAATGATTCGACAGGTTATTGACCGTCCGATCAGCTGATTTTAACTTACTACCTAGGTATTTACTAACAAGTGATTTCCATATTTCCTTCATACTTTACCGGGCTTAGGACCATCGTAAATACTTTGCCTACTAAATTACGAACATAATGTTTTAATGGATAAACATCGGGTCATCAAAAAGAAGAGTTAAGATTGTCTGAAAGTAATAATTTGTTGCTGAATTAGGTAATAAAGTATTTAAAAAATGAAAATCAACGTATTTACACTGATTTGAATTTCCTACCTAACCTTAGAAATTTCACTATTCACAAATTATGTACAAGTACTTACTCTTCCTGGTACCGGAGCAATTATCAAAATGTAAGCCACTGCGTTCCACACACAAACGCGCACGTTTTATCTGGTTAGATTATGATTTTGATAGTGCCTCTGTCACGTCTAACTACATTGAAAGCGTCCACTATCCCAGTTTTCAACTCATCGCAAACTGCCCGTGATCGAGCAGCCGCTGGGTAGCGGTTACGATCGTCCGGTGCTGTGGCACCTGCGGGTTCACATCACCACATCTGCTAGACACATACTCCACATTCGAATAAACATAATGGCGATCCATTTTGACCTCACGGTATCGCGTCACGCATGCGTAGGCGGCGGGCGGCGAGCGGCGTGCATGCGTGCACAGCGGACGGCGCACGCAGCGGGACTGAGGAGTCCGTAGGTATCGGTAGTGCGCTCGCGCCCGGTGCGCGGCTCTATCAAAGAGTCGTCGCGGCGGCGGCGTCCTTTGCCGGGGCAGTCCGACAAAGGGCGCCCCCGCCGCGCCGTCGCCGCGCTGCGCCACCATTAGGGTAATAAATTACAATCTACGTAGGTATCTACCTACTATTACTACTACTACCATTTCTCACTGTTTCGAGTTAAAAAATATTTTTTTGAAAAGTTGAGATTTTTTCTTACGTTTTCACGAAATAATTAGCATGGTTCGATAGTACTACGATGGGTAAATCGTTCTGCTTCGGGAAAACAACCACTAAAATTTCACGGTGTATATCAAATAAGTAAAAATTATCGATTGAAAGTTAAAACTATTGTTTATATCAGCAGAGCACGATATTAAAACTGTAGATTCTGATGCTTTTTCATTCAAAAAACGGACATGTATGGTAGTAGTGGTAGACGCCTTTCTGCAATTTGTTACTTAAACAGTGGGAGCATTATGCACTCTCTGACTATTCCTATCGAATATGCCAAAGTAAAGTTAATAAAACAAACCATTTGTCATGTCCACAGAGTGCGACCGCACGTTCGTGAGCCGGGTGGGCGCCAGCAACGGGACCTTCCACGCGCCGGAGCTGCTCAACCCCAACAACCACAGCCGCCAGTGTCTGTACACGTTCCTCGCCGCGCCGGGCCAGCGCGTGCTGGTCGAGTTCCGCACCTTCGACCTGCGGGGGAAGCCGCCCGAGTACGTCCCTGCACTATACCTTCGCTACATTGAATAGGCCGCTAGTATTGAATAAGGCCTGATCGCTATAGATGCTCCAGCAGTGTCGGATTTGAGTTGGTGATGATTATGAACTGCGGGAAGAGCCGCCTGAATACGAACCTGCACTGTCCTTCGCTGCAGGCGTTGTAACCACAGCCGCCAGGGCAGTATTGAATAAGGCCTAGTCGCTCTAATGTAAGGTAGGCCCATGCCCCGCAGTGGGGACGTATTTCAGCTTATTATGCGGGGGAAGGCATACGAGTACGCCCCTGCAGTGTTCCCTCGCTGCAACCGTCTGTAACCATAGCCACCAGTATTGAATAAGGCCTGATCGCTAGTTTAGGGTAGGCCCATGCTTCAGCAGTGGTGGATGATAATGACCTGCGGGGGAAGTACGTCCCTTGCTGCAGCTGTCTGTCACCAAATTCGTCTCGTTCTCTGTGCATTAGGACATGTAAACATGTCTTTGCGGCGGAGGACAATGATCACAGGACATACTCGTCCTTATTAGCAGCATAGGACTGGCCACATGGTACCAAATTCCATCAACCATTATCCAGTCTTGGTCTCCGGGCTTGAGTGAATCCACCCTTTCGGCCTAATCCACCCTCGTGTATTAGTAAATACATACCTTATCAGAGGGGTTGAATGAAATACATTGTTGTTGTTATGAAAGCTTGTAATGTATCGGCCACTTACATCTCTGTATTTGTTTTGCAGTGGAGCCGCAGTGGGAGAGCTACCAGCGTGAGTATCTTTTGTCCTTATCTGTCCCTATCTCGAATAGCTATCTTTCCCGCTCCCATCAATACGTGTTAATAAATTATGCGACACAAACATGTTTTCTTTCCGCAAGAATTATTATTGTGTTGTGTGGAATTTGGGTCAAACTCCCGGGAAAACCTTGACTCAGTAAAATAGCTTTGATTTATTTGGGGACATATCGAAATATATTAGGGAATGATTTAGGTCGGGTCATTGGTATCTAAGTATGAAATTTCAAATTCAAGCGACCAAAATATCATCCGGGCCTCTAAGAGCTAGCTGACCTAGATAAGCCTACGCTCAGAGCGGACCTACCGAATCTAGACCGATGTTTATTTTTATTTGACATATTTTTTTCTGGCGGGCTTAGAACTTTGTTATATATTTAGGTCAATCAATAAATGTTAACTTAACGAAATACATTCTTAATTCTCCTATTCTTAAGCTACATAAGATAGGCAGTGTTCATACGTAATTGATTCATGAATGACTAAAAAAAAATTGGATATACTTTATCTGAATAATACCGCGGGAAATTACTTATCTTCTAGTATTAACACTAGAGATAATAGGATCCAAAGCAATTTAATTTCAATAGCCACAAAATACTTAGTTTCATGTATGGGCAACGTTACCCGCTAGGGCTAAAGTAACCCGAATTTACGGTAATATTCAAAACAACAGATGCATGCACGAGTACGACATCTACTCGGAGATGACGTCGCCGGAGCCGGGCGAGCTGGTCATCTCGGCGTTCTTTTAACATTTTTTTTTAATGTTGTTTTGCCCACCCATCTACATCAAATTAAAAAAAAAGTCACCACCCCTATTATATTCAAAACGACAGATGCATGCACGAGTACATGGACATCTACTCGGAGATGGCGTCGCTGGAGCCGGGCGAGCTGGTCAACTCGGCGTTCGGCGGGCGCTACTGCGGCCCGATCCCGCCGCGCCGCCGCGTCTCGCTGCACCGCGCCGTGGCACTCTCCTTCTTCACCGACAAGGGCTACGTCCCGCCGACGCTCTTCACCGGCACCTATCAATTCATCAACGCTTGTGAGTACCTGCTTACTTATATTTGGTTTTAGGGGTGAGAGCCATCCGCTCCCCCGCAAGTGGAGTGATGATGACGCGGATACTCCAAGCCATCATCGTAAGTCAGTTAGGAAAAAAAGAAAAAATATAAATATTTGGTCAAGTTGGCCTGGCGTGTGATGACTCAGTTTGTGGCGGGTCTTCATCAGCCACTTTATACCCTGCTTTATACGTCTTAGTGGTTCGTCAATTCGTTATGATACGGTAGCAACAAGTTATAATAGGTACTAAACGTACATAATATGCAAGTTATTAGCTGAATTGGATAGAAAATCCAAATGCATCCAAGAAAAAACATTTACCAAAAATTACTTTGAATAATTTTTGTCGTATAATTTTTTGTAACATTTAAGGAGTAGTATTTAGTTTTGATATGGATCACTTTCCGTAATTAACTATTAAACCAGGCAGTTAAGCGCCTCAGGACTTATACGACGTCGTCAAGAAACTTGAGCACTAAAATCAGTAGTTAAGTATTTCTGTTTGATGAATCCTATGTACTCAAAAGTTGATTAATTACATAACTTCGGGGTATATGGCTCTTCATAGTGCGCGCCTGAAATCTCTTGGAGCGGAGCCCGTGTTTTTCATGATTTTGAGCATAATTGTGTGAAGGATGCATTTGGGATCCATTAAACCGGTTCAATTTATGTTATGTAGGAAAATATAACACTTTGTCAATAAGTAACTTCTATATTCATATAAATATAAATTATGTCGAAAACTTAACAGCTACTCAGATCGCTTAACTCACTTCAAATTAAAATCACTTAAAAATCGCCGTATTAATTTAAATTTGTCATTCCTTCACAAGTTAATCAATGGAACCATTAATTGTCCCCAACTGCTACAAAAACTTAACATAACAATCACACATAATCTTCCACGTCTCTCTAGGTACTCGCTGTTTAAACCTAAACATTCTAAAACTAACCTTGGCCTATTTTCCCCCATTAACAGGGTTCAAGCTGATTATAACAGTATTAGTAAAAATAACAATATCGACATATTCTTTGATAGTCAACCTAAATTTAAAAATAAGTTAAGCTCCATAAAATACTGTAACACATAATGTCTATGTACTTAAATTATGTTTTCTTTATACTTAATATTTCTCACCTATTAATAATATTATACTATTTTTAAGTTAAGGGATGCCTTATGCTCCCAACTACTCTTGTTTGTGCTTTCCGTGGCAACCTGTCATTAAGGCCGCACCAACTCTTGTATCCTTACCATGTTGTAGTTCTCTAGCTATTAAGGTGTATGATCTTGTTGGTTGTCCAAATAAATAAAATAAATAAATAAATATATCAGGTGTCGGCAAGTAGTCGGGTCCGGATGCTATGGGAAAATCTGAACAAGGTTATGAAACGTTATGTAATAGAAAAATCTAAACGAGGTTATGAAACGTTCTGGTATGAGAAAATCTGAACGACGTTATTATAGGTTCTGAAATAGGAACATCTGAACGAGATTATGAAATGTTCTATACCGTCACCTACCCAAGCACCTGTTAAAAGAGTCCACTTGTTCCACAGCGGAATTCGACGTGGGCACCCCCGTGCCGAACACGATGTGCTCGTTCGTGATCGACGCGAGCAAGCGCAAGACGGGCCTGCTGCTGTCGCCGACGTATCCCGGCATCTACCCCAAGGACATCACCTGCAACTACCTGTTCAGCGGGCAGCCGGGGCAGAGGATACGCCTCGAGTTCCGCGACTTCGATCTCTTCTTCGGCGGGCCACAGTGAGTGGATAATTTGTTCTTTTATCATTCTTCTCCCGTCACTTCTCTATTGAACCAAACAGACACTCCTATAATAGTTGCAGCTTGTAACTGAATCTCCACCTTGCAACAAATGTTGTAGGTGTGAGATTTGTTAGGGCCGCTTTTATATCAAGTAACCATCTATATAAGTTCTTCTATTTAGCGTCCATAAACCATACTTTCGAAGGTTGTTGATGATGTGGATGTTGAAAAAAGTCAGAGGTTCGAAAGCTTAATTTTACGAATGATTCACTGAGCTTGACAGGTCGCTTGCCAACTCAGTAAAAAAATGTGCATATAAACACGATTTGGGACTCATTGAGCTAGCGTTTCATCTAAATCAGCACTAAAATCTCCAGTCGCGTGGGATCAATGCACCTCCACTGTCTCTTAAAAATGCTGAGTCCTGATACCAGCTCCACCTCCTTTCAGCTGCCCGTTCGACTGGGTGCGCGTGTACGACGGGCCCGACAACTCGTCGGCGGTGATCGGCACGTACTGCGGGCAGCAGCGCAACCTGGTGCTGTACTCCAGCGACGAGAGGCTGCTGGTCACCTTCTACACGCTGCCGCGCTCCGCCAGCACGCAGAACCGCGGCTTCAAGGGTATCTTCGAGTTTTCAGAGAGTTTTGTTAAGTTAGGTAAGTGTGTTACGGATTTTTTGGTAACATTTAAAAGATTTGAAGAGGTTAATGGATCTGGAAGAAGCGAAAGTGGTGTGCCAGGACCGTAGCAGAAGCCAGGAAGTGATCTCTGCCTTTCCTCTGGGAAAAAGACGTGATTTTATTTATGTATGTATGTATGTATGATCACAAGCCTTAATCAAAAGAAGAATCAGGCACATTATTCTTAAGTCAGGGGTTTAAAATTGATATTTGTTATTCGTTTTAAGTTTGTACGAAATTATGCCTCCATATATATATTTTTTTCATTGCAGATTTTATAAGTAAACACGACGCAGAGCACATTAGGGGCTCAGAATGCGACCAGAAGATCCTGAGTAAAAAGGAATCGACGGGTTTCGTGTACCATCCAAATTATCCATTCCCCTATATACAAAAAGTTGTTTGTAGGTGAGTTCATATGATAAGGATTTAAGGTTTAAACCGACCGATTCCCCAGATAAGGTTTTTTGTATATATTATTTTGAAACATGTTTATTTTGTTTTCAGATATTTTATATATGGTATGCAAGACTCGCAAAATTTAGAACGGGTGCGATTAGAATTTCAAAACTTTTCTATACCGAAAGGATATAACCCAAAACCTGAGTAAGTATTTTAAATTTATTTCCTGTATTAAAATAATTATTGCGTAATTTGAATGGACATCAACAAAACTTTTCTCGCGGGTAAGGGAATCGTTCCAAGATTCGCCCAATTTAGCAGTTTTAAAAATGTCAATAGTTTTCTCACCCCCAGGTACTAAAATAAAAAACACAATAAAGTTAACAATCGTTATTTTTGATTCATTTGCGCGAAAACTCGACAGGACGTCAAAACAAACACGTTAACAAATATTTTTACCCTAGCACATCCCCGCACAACTATCTTAAACTCTACCTACCTAACGCGTAAACCTACTAAGATAAATTAACACGATGAGGGTTTTATCTGCTCAGCTTTTATAGCACCAAAACTCTACAAGAACTGGTAACAAAAATGACAGAGTCCCTTTGCTAAAGGGGTAAAATGTGATGGAAAAATTCGCATTGGTGTCTAAACACTTGGATAGCTCAGGTGGTTAGAGCAGCCGACGCGATATCGGAAGCCGGTCTTCCGTTGGTTCAAGTCCCCGTTCGGGCGGGGTTATGAATGTAATTTTTTTCAATTTTAAATTTACAATATCCCTTTGCTCTTCAGCACATGCCCGGACGGCTACCTCAAAGTGTACCTGCGCGGTCAGGAAGCCACCGACTCGTACGACAAACACGACGCCGAGTTGTGCGGCGAGGGCGCGGCCGGCCCGCCCGCCTTCCCGCCGCCGCTGCTCTCCGACGGGCCGCGGCTGGTGATGGTCTTCAGCTCCGGCGAGCTCCAGGGACGGGGGTTCAAGGCCAAATATACTTTTGAGACTGGTGAGTGGATGTGGAGAGGGATAAGCTATGTTATTCAACATAAAGTACAAATCATTTCTGGACAACGAATTCCTGATACCTCCAAAATTTGTCCTTACAAAGAAGAATTCGTTGTCCTAAATTAAGAACAGCCATTTGAAGAAGCAGATCAGCGCTTTAAGTTAACCATTAATCACTCAAAAAGCCAATTGTAATATTTGCCATCATTCAAGGGAGTGTAAGTACACATTTTGGAGGTATCAAGAATTCGTTGTCCTGAAGTCAGAACAGCCATTTGAAGTTGCAGATCAGGACTTAAAGTTAACCATAATTCACTAACGAACCCAATTGTAATATTTGCCATCATTCAAGGGAGTGTAAGTACACATTTTGGAGGTATCAAGAATTCGTTGTCCTGAAGTCAGAACAGCCATTTGAAGTTGCAGATGCTGTTCTGCAACTTAAAGTTAACCATATTTCACTCACGAAGTCATTGTAATATTTGCCATCAGTCAAGGGAGTGTAAGTACACATTTTGGAGGTATCAAGATCTCGTTGTTCTGAAGTCAGAACAGCCATTTGAAGTAGCAGATCAGGACTTAAAGTTAACCATAATTCACTAACGAACCTAATTGTAATATTTGCTATCAGTCAAGGGAGTGTAAGTACACATTTTGGAGGTATAAAGAACCGTCGGATAACAAAAAACACTAAAGTCCGCCTAATGAATTGCCTGGTCTTTCCGATCTTCCTCTATGGAGCTGAAACATGGACTCTTAGAATGCAGGATAGGAGGAAGATTGACGCCCTGGAGATGTGGTGCTGGCGACGTCTTTTAAGAATAAGCTGGACTGCCCACAGAACAAACGCATCCATACTTAAGGAACTAAAAATAAAACAAAGGCTCTCGTCGACTGTCCAATTACGAGTCCTCAAGTTCTTTGGTCATGTCACCCGTAAACACGATTCCATGGAGCGCCTGGTTGTACAGGGGCGAGTGGAAGGCAAAAGATCACGGGGTCGGTCCCCAACTAGGTGGACCGATCTTATAAAAACTACGACTGGTTCCTCCATCACAGAGTGTACTCGCAGTGCCACACACAGAGACCGGTGGAGAGCAATCGCGAAGGCTGCGGTCAGCACTGAAAGACCATAATCACGACCACTCTGCCAAGAGTGAACGACTAAGAAGAAAGAAGAATTCGTTGTCCTGAAGTCAGAACAGCCATTTGAAGTTGCAGATGCTGTTCTGCAACTTAAAGTTAACCATATTTCACTCACGAAGTCAGTCATATCAGTAGTCAGTAATATTTGTCATCTATATTAAATACACTAAAGCACTAGCGATTACTTTTTCTAACTATTCCTCTTATTCTCTTTCAGAATACCGAGTGCCAGGGACGGCGGCGCCGGGTGGCGAATGCGCATTCACGTACCGCTCGGAGGCCAAGAAGCGCGGCGAGTTCAACTCCCCGCGGTACCCCTCCAACTACCCCTCGCGCACCAACTGCACCTACACGCTGGACGCCACGCCCAACGAGCAGGTCACCGTGGTGTTCGACCACTTCAAGGTCAAGGCGGACTCGTGGAATGCCACTGCTGGCTTGTACGGGTGAGTCTTCTTTAGAACCTTGGTTTTTCTCTTTCCAAAATATCGCATATTGTGTTGGTATAGAGCGGTCGTCAGATTTCGGCAGACTCTTGCGATCCAAATGCGAGGTTTAATAAAAAATATTGGATTGCTGGTAGCATATGCAGCTATTGTGCCCTTTCTGGTAGTTTCGTATAATTACAAGGATTACTTTGACGGCGCACATAGGTACATGGGTTTGCATACTTGTTCAGCCCCCTAATAAATAATATGGAGATTCTCTGAGACCTACCACCAGTCGGTTACGATTAAAACTTGATTGACAGCAGTCGTTTGTTTGTCTCCAGCGGCGCGACGTGCAGCGAGGACTGGGTGGAGGCGTGGTGGACGGGCCGCGAAGGCTCGCGCGTGCCGCTGGGGCGCTGGTGCGGGCCCGCCACGCCCGGCCCGCTGCAGTCCCCGCGCGGCGCGCTCGGCCTGCTCATCGCGCTGCACACCGACCCCGACAACGTGGCCTCCGGGTTCAAGGCCCGGTATATCTTTGAGGTGAGTCACCAATTCTGGCTACAGTTAAGGCGCGGTATATCTTTGAGGTTAGTGCTAATGATGGTGCTGGAGTCTCTCTGTAACTCTGTCACCAGTGGTTGTGTAAGGGGTGAGAGCCATCCGCTCCCCCGCAAGTCCGGTGATGATTACAAGGCTACTCCAAGCCATCATCGTTAGTCAGTTAGGAAAAAATAGAAAAGAAAGTGGTTGTGTATCAAGGGATCCTACGGGTTTTGCTGTTAGATGTGCGGCATTACCAGAGCGTGGTTGAAGCATTCCTTAAGAAAAAAATCCTTAATGGTCACAGACGCTCCAAATAGGAAGAACACACAAAGGTTCCATCTATGATTTGTTATTTTTGGCCAAAAACATAATTTCTTAAAGGTTTAAAATTTCGGAAAGAAATTAAGATGACAAATACACGCTTTCCCATGTAACTCTAACTTAACCAGGCTTTGGTACCTACTAAAGAAACCACATTACTTTGGACCTTAAGCATCTGACGTAAGGTCCAATACCAATGAAAAATTACAGCATGCTGGGCCTGACTAAGGTTAATTAATTGCAACCGTCACCCCTTCCAGCCAGCGAAGTCGATATTCGGCGACTGCGGCGGCAACATGTCCGGCGCGGAGTGGGGCGTGATCACGTCGCCTCGCTTCCCGCTCGCGTACCTCGCGCCCACTCGGGGCGACGCGTCGCGCGTCTGCAACTGGTTCGTGACCGCGCGCCCCGGGAAGCGGCTGCTGCTCAACTTCGAGCACTTCGCCGTCGAGGGGCATCTCACTGGTACGTCGGATTCAGCCAGAGCATTGACCATGTATCACTTACATGACGCCCAGTGAACCGTATTCAGTATCACGTCGCCTCGCTTCCCGCTCGCGTACCTCGCGCCCACTCGGGGCGACGCGTCGCGCGTCTGCAACTGGTTCGTGACCGCGCGCCCCGGGAAGCGGCTGCTGCTCAACTTCGAGCACTTCGCCGTCGAGGGGCATCTCACTGGTACGTCGGATTCAGCCAGAGCATTGACCATGTATCACTTACATGACGCCCAGTGAACCGTATTCAGTATCACGTCGCCTCGCTTCCCGCTCGCGTACCTCGCGCCCACTCGGGGCGACGCGTCGCGCGTCTGCAACTGGTTCGTGACCGCGCGCCCCGGGAAGCGGCTGCTGCTCAACTTCGAGCACTTCGCCGTCGAGGGGCATCTCACTGGTACGTCGGATTCAGCCAGAGCATTGACCATGTATCACTTACATGACGCCCAGTGAACCGTATTCAGTATCACGTCGCCTCGCTTCCCGCTCGCGTACCTCGCGCCCACTCGGGGCGACGCGTCGCGCGTCTGCAACTGGTTCGTGACCGCGCGCCCCGGGAAACGGCTGCTGCTCAACTTCGAGCACTTCGCCGTCGAGGGGCATCTCACTGGTACGTTACATTCAGCAAGAGGGTCAATGTGTCAGCTACATGACGCTCACGTTCTCAGAATCAGCAAGCAAAGAGTAGTAACTCTTTGCTTGCTCCAGGGGCGAAAGAATATTTTTTTATTATTGGGGCGTTTTTCATCCACTTGTGTATCCAGACTTTTTATTCGTAAAGAGGAGTTAGGCTATAATTAAATTTTCATAAATTACGCTCCTTATGACGTTCATAATTCTGCCTGATCAGCGTTTTATCCACTTTCCACAAACATTTCTGTTAAGCACTTCATATTAAGTTGTTTCTTCACTTAGAACGCGGATGCCCCGCGGCGGTGCTCCGCCTGTGGTACGAGAGCCCCGGGCCGCCCCTGGAGCTCTGCGGGGAGAAGGCGCCCTCGGACCGCTGGCAGTACCTCTCCTCCTCCAACTCCATCCGGCTGTCGTGAGTGTCTGCTGTACATAATGATCTTCCTTGTTTTGGACCGCATTCATATTTGACGGATGTACTGGTCAGGTGGTCGCTGTGGTGGTTAGATCCCACCCGACATGCTAATAAATATTTATCCTAAGTATGAACCGTACAAAGTATTAGTATAAAAGCGATGACGGAGTTGATTAGGTCGTTGCTTGACATGCGCGAGGTTCAAACCTAGCCACGTACCACTGGGTTTTTCAAATTTGAAATTCATATGTACGATTGTTCGACGCTTTAACGATGAAGGAAAACATCATGAGGAAACCTGCACATTTACGAAGAAATTCCGAGATTGTATAGTCAACCAACCTGCACTTGGCCAGCGTGGTTGACTAAGGCCTTAGTTATCGCCCTAGTTTAGGATAGGCCCGTGCCCCAGCAGTGGGGATTTGGGGAGGTATATGGGTTGATGATGATGAACAGTACCTGTCCAGGAGTAACGTTACATCTAAACGGAATGCTAAGAGATTGAATGTTAGGGGTGAGAGCCATCCGCTCCCCCGCAAGCCCGGTGATGATGACAAGGCTCCTCCAAGCCATCATCGTTAGTCAGTTAGGAAAAAAAAAATAAGAGATTGAAAATGTACCAACCCAGCCTTGCGTCCTCTGTTCATAACTGTTCCAAACTTCACAGTGACGATATCCTCTTACGGCAGGTTCATAATAGCGGACAAGTCGGTGGGCGCGCCGGGCTGGCGCGCGATCTGGACCGAGGTGACGGTGCCGGAGGGCGAGGCGTGCGCGGGCGCGGCGCCCGACGCGGCCGAGTGCGCGGGCGCGTGCCTCCCGCCCGCCGCCGCCTGCTCCGGCCTGCAGCACTGCGCCGTCATGCCGCCCCGAGACCCGCACCACTGTTAGTATGCACGCTTGGGCGACACAGCACGCGAAATGAGGGGTGTTGCCGTTACCGCTCGCTGTTTTGAAACTTGACCCATCTGAAGAACTTTGTTGTTTCACAACGACGCAAGAGGTTCAGTCGACTGATCCCAAAATCAGTCCCAGTTTGCACCTTCAATTGGGATACATTTTGAAAAACAACCATAAAATTGCATGACGAAACAGCGGTCACGGCAGCATTGCCTCTTCACTGGTCAGTGATTCGTGGTAAATTGGGGAATCATCATATTTTACCCTGCAGTATTGTCTCGAATGTCTTCAACAGTTAGTAGTCTTACCTCCTTATGATTACCATATCAGTATTCAGAGACGGCTCTAGTATACCTATTATTGAAAAGTCTCCAATGGAACATGGTGGAACTTCATGAGGAGTCTACGATATACCACTCCTCTATTTTACGACTTTTCTAACGATTTTAAACTTTATTAGGTTAGTTTTTGACCTTTTCTTGAAATAATCCATATTTCGGGTATCTAGTTCAATATTTTAATATCATGTTTACCGATGAAACTACATGTTGGTAGAATTGCACAATGAATATCTTTAAAATTAGGTTAATAGTCCTAATCAAGATTATCTCAAATTATCTAAATCTTCAGGTCGATCTCGAGTAGGCTAGTATACCCGTTATAATCTTATAGTAGATTTTACCGAGATCTTGATAGGAACGTCTACATATTTATGAGATATTATATTTTATTAGTATTAAAGGACCTTATCATTGTAATAATAAGATAAAGGTTGATATTTCAGATTCCAGAGAATTGTGCACCTCGCAAGAGAGTGCAATTGAGTTTATTTAAGTTTAATTATATATTATAGCTTAAGTTGAAAATTTGATGATGCGTTTCCGTTAAGCGGGTTGTTAGGCTTTTTCCAAATTTATTAGCCCCGAAAACTTCACTGTATTATATACAATTGGCACTGCACTTGCATTTCACTTAATGATTGTATCTACACATTGCATTTGGTCGTCGCATCATAGGGTTATAATAACGATATTTATAATATAAATTTCAAATATAACGATGTAGCTTGTTGATGAATAAATTATATGGAGTAAGCAGTTTATTGTTCAGTTGTATGTAAAACTCAAAATGTTATGTGTGCTTTACAACGAGTGGGTACACTTATACCCCCAAAAGATGGTGATTATCTAACCCAAGATTCGATAAGGACTACCTACTATATTGACCTTAACTCAATAAAAGTTAGATAAAATGGAAATCTCAATGTGGACAAGCAATCATAAATTATGAATGTAAAATCAAAATGTTTGATTGTTTTTTTCTAATTGGAAAACATCCCTAAAGTTGGTCAAATCCAGCTTTAGTAAATGTGCCCATGTAAACGAATTGGGAGACCATAAGTTGCATCTTATGAATCACCTGAGTAATTTCTATTATTACCTAATAATTTGATGGTCTTTGAAGCTAGATGTTTATGCATCAGTTGACCGCGGGTTCTCGGCACGGGTGCTGCGCCTTGGACCCAATCCACATCTATGACCCAGGGGTATTAGTGTACGGAGTTCGCTTCCCGACTCACAAGAGCTGCTGCTGCTTACTCTTGCTTTTATCTTCTGTATTGTTGTAAAATATTGTACTTTAAACACGGTAGCTCTGTTAACTAATGATCTTTAAAATTAATAATTAATATTATGTTCACTATACTTTCAATTTATCTATTGATGGTTCAATGCAATCTTTGTCTCAACAATTGAGGTAGTTATGTATAATGTTAGGCGTTAGTTTACCTTTAAGAGTTTAAAATTACATATTATTGTTGGTGAATTAGCAGAATATATCAACTATGTTGCAAAGATTACCGATCTTTTTATTTACAAACGTCCTTTGAACACGTTTCTTGAATATCTCAATGTTCTCATGTAAAATCATTCTTACATCCATATATTCCGCTAAATTTTTTTCTCCAATTTTTTACTTTATATCTTAGTGTTTTTTGCAATACTGTGATGACTCAGGAGAGTTAAAGATACTTTCGTTTCGAAAGTAACATTTAGTTGTCGTGTTTTTAAGTTGGGTGGCTTTGAAGACGTTAACCTCGTAGTTTCAAGATGTTTTGATCGAATGGACGAAGCTTGCATTGAGTCATCGCACTATGGGGCCCGGGGCACCGAGTCGACTTCTTCTCTCGCATCCTATGTTGACACAACGAAACTTTCTGATTCGTCGATTAAATTAGAGTTCTAATAATGATGGCTGAACGGGCATGTTTAAATAAAGGGAATACCTATAAAAATCTGTACCACGCTGAGTATGTACGACCGAAATCTCTATACTACGCACATAATTGACATAAACGATGGACAACATAGCACTACTCCGACAAGCACAGATACTACAAGATTTTGGTTAAGGGGTGAGAGCCATCCGCTCCTCCACAAGTCCGGTGATGATGATAAGGCTACTCCAAGCCATCATCGTAAGTCAGCTAGGAAAAAAAAATAAACAAGATTTCGAGTCGCACATGGCCAGTGAGGGTGGCGGTTCGCGCCGCGAGAGAGACAGGAGACCGCGATCGTCATTTGGCGTAGTCTGTCTCCTGGCTCGGATTAGACGGATCAGAAAGTAGCGGTCGGTGGAGTCGGTGGCCCGGGCTGACGCGCGCGCACTGCGCAGGCGGCGCGACGGGACGCGCGGCGGCGCGCGGCGCCCTGCTCGTGCTCTCGCTTGTGCTCGCCGCCCCGCACTGACCGGGCGCTGCACACGTGAGTCTCTACTACCACCGCCCCGCCCCCGCCCCGTCCTCCTACCGCCCACTCCGACGCTCCACTACCGCACGCGACTCCCGCTCCGCTTCTCATTCTCGCTCTCTACCACTTTCTGCTCTCGTGATTGAAAGCCATCCAAACTCAATACGGTGTGACAGCTATCTGCTTTCCTCGATGTCTGTTGAATCTGAAAGCTTTCTGAAACTACAGTAGCAGACAGTAGCTTTCAAAGTTGGCTATTTCATTTCACGATTGCAGAACAGTGAACAAGGCTGGTCTAACATCTTCGCGCTACTTGTTTCTTCTATTTTTCAAGTCACATTGCTTGGACAGCTATTGTTAGTTCGCAGAATGTATATCACCATATGCTTTGTTGAATACTAGGCACATTATTGGCTTCAATTATCTGGTTCGAAGGACCATGTGCTAGAATTCATCAAAATGTTGTGTGCTGTTGTGCTTTATCATAATTATTACATTTTAAGTTACTCATAGTAGAGCTATAAACAGTATAGCTGTCTTTAAGTGTGTGATGATAAATTTGTTTGAAGTAAAAAAGACAGCTAGACATAGCCGTGTGCTCTAAACCATCAGCCATGTTCAGCCATTACATTAAGCTTCCTTAAACAAACTCGATAAACCTACGTGTTGCATGTTGTAAAAAGTAAACTTAAAATGATCATAAATGAAATAATAAAATTAACTTGGAAATGTGCTTTGTAACATTCAACTAATTATTTATCGTTGATTTCATCATCATACGTATAAGAGACACTAAAATAGTTTTGGATATCAAAACTATCAGATGAAATTAAATGTAGAGAGAGCTAACATTGTTGAATATTGTTAAGCACTAAGAAGACAAAACTCTTCAAAATTCTTTTGATGGCTCTTCAGTCGACTCAGGCCCTTTGATAAATTATAATAAAATGTGTAAATAAAAACAATGTTTTGACTCACCACAAAAGACGTGTCCTTTGTGTTGGTGGAAATCGGTAGGCTTTTCTGCAGACAAAAAAATATTGTAAACTTAGAAGTCCGCTCTTCAAAGAAATCAACATTCAAAGTAATATTTACCTACCTGAACATCAGAGAGCCTGAGTTGACAAAAGCCGAACCCTCCCCCTCCCGGACAACTCGTCTTGTTCGTTTCGTCTTTCGACTATTGCGTTTGATTACCTCTCTAAATGGCCCCAGTGATATCACTAAGCTGAGAGTAGACTACAAAATTTATTGTAACGAAAGTTTATCTACAGAACAAAAATGTTGTTTGAAGTTGTCTCATGAAAGTTCAGTGTACTGTCTACCTTATTTAGGGTGTCAGCAGCCCTACGAAATAGACAACTGTCACAGCAGGGGTACCTACCCCGTTGTCTATTTCTAGGTAATGAAAAAGCTAAAAGTACCTACTTTCAGTGTTTTCATTACCTAGATAGTACCCTCCATAGACCTTAGATAGGATGTTAGGTAGACGGTTTTTGAATTTGAATTACCTACCTAGGTAGTAGTCTCCATAGATACCTACCTTAGATAGGTTACCTACTCTGAAGTGATCTGGTCTACTCAGAAACAGGATGAGGTTAGGTAGACGGTTTTTGAATATGAATTTTAATTACCTAGGTAGTAGTCTCCATAGTTACCTACTCTTAGGTGATCCGGTCTACTCAGAAACAGGATAAGGTTGGGTAGACGGTTACCTATAAGGGGTGATGAGTGCAATGGTCGAGACGAAGCGACGCGGAGGCCGGGCAGGTGGGGTACAGGCGTGGGTACGGCAGGCGGCGCGGCGCTGGGCGCGGGCGCGCAGGGCGCGGGCGCGCGCGCGTGGTGGTGGGGCGGCGGCGCTGCGCTGGGCGCGGGCGCGGCGCTGGGCGCGTGGTGCCGCCGCCGCCGCCGCCCGCGCCGCCCGCCGCCGCCGCCGCGCCCGCCGCCCCGCGCCTGCGCCGCGCGCCTCGCGCACCACCCGCCGCTCCAGGACACCGTATGACGCAGGCCCAGCCGCGGCGACGCATGCCCGCTGGGAGTCGCCGCGCCGAAACTACTCAAATACACCACTTTAACGTACAGATGCGGTTTCATTTGGAATCCCTTTCCTTAAAGTGTACTGTGCTCCTATATGTTCCGACGATGAAAGACTTGTTGTCGACAGATACTTGCTTGTTTACATGAAGGTTTGGCGTGCTCTACTGTAGGTCTAGCAGAACCTAAGTTACTACCTACCTCGTTTTTTAAGAATAACCTACCTCTACTGCGTATACGAGTAGGTACCTACATGTGTATAGGGAAATGTCACTTGCCGGTAAAATTTTGTAAAAAGGAACCTTCTGCATCCCTTTTCTGCAAAGAGACTACGAAAATGACTTCGGCAGAAACTTTTCAAATTAATCTTTTGCAAAATTGACTGCTAAAATGACTATTCTGCAAAGTGACTGTACCTACAAATTAAACTTGAGCACAACATAAAATGTGCTATTATCTGCTAAAATTATTTTCCTGAAGTCACTTTTCATATTAACCTTCTGCAGAAGTAACTAAACAATGTGGCATTTCCAGCCAAAATTGGCAATTGAGCTACCTTCTTACATCCTTCGTGCAAGTGAATTTCTAAAAAGCTGAGTGTATGTGTGTACCGAGAGATCCTTTCAGTCCAGAATGACAAATTCCCATAATGTCAAGCAGTTTCAAAATGTCAAGTTCCCTGAAATTCAAGTACGCAAAAATGTCAAGTTCTCAAGTCAAATTCCCGGATAGTCAAGATTCCTGTTAGTCTATGAAAATAAGAGGTAATTCCCGTTCAATAATAAAAAACCACAAATCAACACTATTTTAAATTAGAGCTTAATGTCACAAATTTAAACTTACAATATAAAAAAAAGATATACCTATTCGAAACTATTACTTTAAGGTACCTTAATATAAAAAAATATTGTGGATATTTTTTTAAACGACAACTTGACTTTCCGGTGACATGACTTTTTGGGAATTCGACTTTTTTGGGAATTTGACTTTTTGTGAACTTACTTCCGGGAACTTGTTATGGTGTAATTAGGCATTCTGGGTAGAAAGGGTTTAGGTTATTTAAAATAAAACTAATTTTACGGATTGCGTTATTCTGCGTGTATTGATATTTTAATATTATTTAGAGATCCGACGAAGACTCCCTAGAGTCTTAACCGTGACCACTAGCGCTGTAAAGAGCTCGAAATTTCGGATCTCTAAATAATGTTTAGAATATCAATACACGCGAGTTTAATCCGTAAAATTAGTTTTATTTCAAATGTGTACCTAGTGCTCGCGCAAATAGTTATGAAAATGGATAAAATATTCCTGTTAAAAAAACAAAATGTTAAAAAAAAAACATGAAAACCTTCAGCTTTCATACCTGGTTAAGAAAAATAGTTCAAAAAAGACTTTTTACTAGACACTAAAGGCTATGTTTGATACATGAAAATCTTGAAATTAACGAGTTTTGAGGTCATCATGCGTAGTGGTCGTTTTTGGAAGTGGACAACTTGGGAAGTGGTCGTTTTAGGAAGTGGACAATGAAGGATTCTGGGGTGTGGTCCATTTGGGAATAGTCAAAACGGGAAGTGGACGATCTGGGAGTGGGCATTTTGGGATGTGGACCATTTACAAAGTGGTCATTTTAGGAAGTGGACATTATGGTACGAAAGGATTCGAACATAACTTTTTGGGAATTCGACTTTTGTGAATTTGACATTTTGGGAATTTGACATTTTGGGAACTTACTTCCGGGAACTTGTTATGGTGTAATTAGGCATTCTGGGCAGAAAGGGTTTAGGTTATTTGTGTTGACCTAAAGCTTCATATAAAGGGAATACTTATGTCAAATTAATGCCTATCGCGGAAAGGGTGAAAAAGGAAACAAAGTACTTAATAAGGCAAACACAGTTTTGCAAATTTATTCCACATATTATTAAACTGATACAAGATTGATACAAGTCAGAGTTCTAACAGCAGGACATGCTATGTGGTTGAAATACAAAAAAGTTTAGTAGAGCAATAATAAACATTACAGAAATCCTGAACTTTACAATACTACTTCCTCACACTAATGTATTTTAAAGGGAAATGTAATAAAATAAAGCAAAAAACTTAAGCAGGAACACAGTCGGGAAATGTTATCGATTACAGATAAAGACGTGGGTGGTTCTATTTTAGCCGTAATTGAGTCCTAATTCAAATCTTTCCATTAAATCATCGTCATCATGTAACCTAAGTTGTAAGTATGTCAAAAAACAACAGTCAAACTCCTTATAATATAATAATTACTGCTAAAATACACATCACATCGCAAAATGCGTTCGCAGGAATAAAATATATTGAATAACATGTATTAAAAAAAACAGTCGACGGGTCCGCGACCCGCGCGCGCGGCCGCAAACAGGCAACCGCGGCCTCGCGCCTCCACAAATATAAAGTATATATTAAATAATATATACGGCTAATACGACAGTGAAAACATAAGCATAACGGGAAACTTACATTCGAAACATTTCATAACTTCCTACTTTAAGATTTTTACGGAATCAATGCGATACAAAATCGAAAACTTGAAAATCAAATAAAAAAACACATATATAGAAAAAAGTGTGATCCCCTCGTTACAGAGCGGGGATCGAGCGTAAACGTAACCGTGTGCCGCTTGTCGCGCCGTCGAAGGCGCCCCTGCGTCGTTTGTAGTGTCTCCGGGACAGGGGCACGGGCGCGCGGCGGAGGTCGGGGGCGGCTCAGCTGGCGGGCGGCGGCGGCGCCCCGGCGCCCCAGCCGCACGCCGCCGCCGCCGCCGCGCCCAGTCGACGCTTCGTCTCGCCCCCTTGGTTCTGGTGACCCCCGTCGTATTTACGTTTACCTGCAACCCCAACGCCAGACAATTACTATCTATCAAACTATCGACCAAACAGCAATAAAAAATCGAGCAAACGACAGTATTTCAGTTCAGTTTCTGTTTAGGTACCCGATTCAGGTGCTATTGCTGTTTGGTAAGCGTCAATTAAGTACAATTTACAAACAGTACTTTTGATCTAATCTGTCAAGATGCATCAGATGACTACCTACCAGATACAAACTAATTTAAATTATAGCTTAACATCTAGAAACTACACGCAGCCTTTAAATCTAAAGGAACGAAGTTTAAACAAAATATATTTCTAATAAGAAGGTAGAATTTTTCATAAATGTGAAATCAAAAACAAAAATTAGTGGTTAAATATCGTTCCTGTCAACCTACTACTACTAGGGTAAGGAAACAAGGTCTCCCACAAACTTCACCCTTGCGGCAACAACAGTGGACTCTGCTCGGACGAGCTCTGCCGTGGCAAAGTTTGTGGCAGCCTGGGAGCAGGTAGGAGGAGGGTAGTTACCGATATAGAATCAACATTCCAGATTACACGCAAACCATCAAACATGCTGAAATAAACAAAACAAACTTCAGAATCACTTCTGCACAGAGTACGACCGAGAAAGAGTCCAATGTCATTGTGGAAATTTAGAATTTTGTTTGCTGTTCGTATAAAAAGAAATCCAGGGTTGCCATTTGCTATGTTATATTAATAGCTTTCGTTACAGAGCGTCATAGCACTGAACGCAAAGTGGATTTAGTAAATTAGCTGCAGCGGGAAGCAGTGGCTTATATGTACAAATTTACATTTTTACATTTAACTTCTCGAGCCAGTCTTACTGTGGGTTTTAAGTTTAGTAAGTTTAGAAAGCTACTAATGGTTATTATGACGTATTAATTTCCTTCTATAGTAAGTGATTATTCTCAGGTTTTCAATACATAACATGTTTCTGATGGAGAGCTGAAAGTGACAATAACTCATAATATCTACAATTATAATAACTCATCGTGGGCTATCAGTTACTCAAACTATTTCAATGAATAGGATAGGGGATAATATGATGAATAACAATAGCATGATACACGGTTTTAATTTATGTTTGAATTCAACAGAAGTCCAAATGTATTTGACAATGAAAGCAAAAAACGGTTAACACTTAAATTTCAATATCTGGGGCATCGTCTATTGTCAAGATGCAGAATTAGAATAAAAAAAAACATGTGGAATATAGAAATATATACATTTGCACAGTATCCGGATAGACGCTGTTTTACAGACACCACTGCATCAGTGAAGTACTGCAATGTTAACTTATACCGTTAGCGTGTAACTTCCGTGCCCAATGCTCGACTTCATAAAGTAGAGCACTTGCATAATTATTGAATGTACAGTCAGCCAAAAATGTGGTCTACCATCCTACGGTTGAGATTCGTTTGAACGTCATGAATCAACAAGGTCAAATTTTCCAATGAAAAGTCAACCTTAGCGATCGTTACATCTCGCGAAAACGTTTGTCAAAAGTGGTAGACCACTTTTTTGGCTGACTGTACAGTGATAGATCTAGATGGAGGTATATCAAAACGTAAACTAGTAAATGAGTCACCACTCACCTGGTAAACTTGGCTTGGCGCGCGGGTGGCCACGCATGGCGCTGGGCGTGCGGCGGCCACGCGCGGCGCGCCGTGCACCACCACGGGCCCCAGCCGCGCCCGGCGCCCCCGCCGCCCCCGCCCCGCGCCGCGCCCATCGCGCGCCCGTCCCACATGACCCAGCCCCCTGCGCACAGCGACCAGTGAGCCGGGCGCCCGCCAGCGCCGGGGTGAGGGCCCAACCGTGCCGACAGTGTTTTTTTCGACTAGCGCTTTTTTTGAAAGCGCTAGTTGCATTCCGTTGTTTGACTTGTCACTGCACTCGATTTGTGTAAGTCAGAATTGGGAGGGGGAACTTTCATTTCAATTCAATTTGTTTAAAGAGGTCAAAAAATTTAAAGAGGTTTCAAATGGTACTGCAATTTTAATACAGATTTTTAATTGACTAAAGCGCGCGCATACCGAGTTTATTAAACAAGCTCGATTAACAACCTACCTTACTGGCTTCATGTTTATAAAAAAATCAAGGTGATTGGAGTAAATTGGACACTTATCGAGTACAGGGACAATGTCGTATGTGCTGGTACACAAGCGAAAGTAGATACCATTGCTCTGGAATTCTCATGTAAACTTTACTGATCAATAATATTAAAAACATTAATTGAAAATCTACGCCAGCGTTGCATTTACGATTTCAGAATCTACCGCTATAACTTACGTACAATTCATACTTTTAAAATATTATAAATCGACACCTAATTCATATACAATCTAGGTACTATTTATTGGATTTCCAAATCATACCCTACCCTGGTCGTGCATTTTGCAATACTTCCATGCAATATTTCATGCTTGTGCCAAAAATATACATTTACAATGAGCAACGATTAAATAACGGATACATCCCATCGATGTGCCTAAACAATACTTTTAAATAGACTACTATTCATGTTCAACAAGTATCCTAAATCTAACATTACAATACATAAAGAATCGTAAATGCAACTCCAAGGTCATCGGAACGAATGCATCAACTGTCAAACCATCGTTATCACGGTTGTCCCCACCCCGGGCCGCGAGCCCACGCCGCCTGCCCGGCTTATCGTACTGCGCACGCCCACAACTACCGCCTCCACGGCCGGGCGCGCCGAGTGCGCGACCAGCTATGGACCGAGGGCCGTGCTTCGCTCCACCGTCGATTCCCTTCAACCCGATGCTTACGCGCGATAAGCTCCCACCTATCACGCGTAACCTTTGCTCTACTTCCGATTATTCGGTAACCAATAACGACACAGTACTAAGTATACCACAATGTTCGCGGTGGGCAATATCGACAAGTAGAGCGACTGCAGTAAGACATGCCAAGAGAAGGCGGCATGAGATACACAGATATAACAACAAACTAAGTCATAATAATTAAATATAACATTTCAGCCTTAAACTATGTCTAAATGGGCGCTTATAGGTAATTAGGTTAGTAGAAAATGCTTAAAGTATTTATTACTAAGCACCGATTTAGAGTATTTGTTGCAAGACAGTAATGTGACTTCTAAAATAAGAGTATAATAGTAAAGAGATAATTTGTACTATAGACGACAGGCTTTCACGTCTGGATAGAACGTGAAAGTCTAGTCGTAGTCTTAAAGCTTGGAGAAATTTTCGAAAGCAATAGAATATGAGAATTGTTAAATTTCACCGAAATTCCTCCAAGCAACTAAGCATTCATGCTGCAAAATAAACGATTGCATCGCATTATTATTATAATTATGTACGTTGCTAAAAATATCGAACTATTAAATAGGTATTGCTTTCCAAAACAAAAACTCAACAAGGCTGAAGCTCTTTTGAACGTCAACCAAATCAAATTGGACTTTTGCTGAGGAAGTGCATCAACAGTGAACTAACAGCTAAAACTATGTAATAAGATGTTTTAATTTTAAAAGTAAAATCGAAACAATCAGGTACCTACTAAAGCTTTATACTTAATTCCAACAGGTGTATATCGCATTCTAGGAGAGGGCTACAGTAATTAAGACATTCGTATTCATTCAGGCTACAGCTAACATGTCTCGTACACTAACAGACTAGTTACGTATCGGTAGTCGAACAGTTGAATCGGGTACCTGAATGCCTCCGGTTAGATCGTAGTAAAGCGAGTTGGGCGCAAGACCGAGCTCATCGTCCTGAGTGAGGCATTTACCAAGCGGGTCAGTAAGTCTTCTTAACATATTCTCTATCTCGTTGCGGCAACGAGAAATATAACAACGTTACACGAGCGTCCCGGGCTTAGGACAACATTCCTCATCTAAGTGTGCGAGGGTGGCGAAGCTCCAAGCATGTTATCGGTTAGTAACAGAGCAAAGCGAAGCGCTACATGATGGGTGACAAGCGCCGGGATGGCCTCAAGCGGTACTAATGTCAAATGGCAACTGAAAACAACAGGTACAAGGGTCACGCCGCCCGGCCGGGGCGGGGCGGCGCGGCCCGGGAGGGTGTTAGTCGGAGCGGCCTCAGCCATATAGACCTGATGGTGAGATCGGCCGACCAGCCACCCCGCGCCCTCTACTCTTTTCCCGGCAAGCGGTGCCGCGTGCGACGGAGCGCCGCGCGGCGTGCGGACCGCCGGCGCCCGCCCGCCGCTTCACAATCACCACCGTCAGGCCTACACACTACCGTCTTTACCGAGTCACTAACTCCGTTCGAGGATGGGATTAACAAAATAAAAAACAAGATGAAAAAAATTTGGCAACTCAAAAAAAAATCGAAACGATATGATGAGTACAGCGACTAGTGACTAGTAAATAAGAGTGATAACATTAGTGAGTGTGTGTGGGACCCACCGGTTGCGCTCTGTTGGGAGGCTGGCGGACGGCGGACGGTTGCGGTGGCCCCGCGTAATCAAAATAGAACTCATCGTACCGGTAAAATGGCTCATTGTAGCCACCTCGGTAATCACCGTACCCGTAATAGTCGTAATCATAATCTATAAACACACAACACAGGCCTTTTAGAGGCTAAGCTAAACTAACGCTAACTTACATCTACCGTATCGGCTGGCGGTTTGCGAGCCTCCACGACACTCGTACCGGGAAAAGATTAACGATTAACGCATGCTGGTATCACTTAACTCTGGGCATGGACACACGGCGCCGACACCTCGCCCCAAGCGGACTCGCTTGTACGAACGGACCGAAGCATCGACACTCACACACGAAACAACATGCGTCCTCGACGCTGCGTCGGTCACCATGCGGTACGACTGACGGCTACTCGCTCCTTCATCCCACCACCAGTCCCTACTCTAAGCGACGCCGGCGCCGAGCGGGCGCCGGCCGGAATGTAAGATGAGTCTCTGTATGTCTGAAGCATGCACTGGAAATTGTTAATATTGTTATTACATTACGACGATGTGTAGCCCTGTGGATTTAACCTACCGTTCGTGTTTTAAGATTCTCTTCCCTAAACCATGCAACGGTCCTAATCCTAGCTCTAGATTATTTCTAGCTCGGGGAATAGCGTTAATGAACATGTTATGTGGCCTATACTATACACTGCGTCGAGTCGCTGGTATCGTTAGATGAAGCGAAGTAACGTTATGCGAAGGGAGGGGGCATTAGTGTATAGTAGCGGCCATCTTGTTAGTAGGGGAAGTAGCAAAATGTGCGAGTGTGCGCGTGGAGACCACACCGTGTTCATATTGTTCAACGTGTGGAGGCGGAGGAGGGAAACAGAGGCAGTCACACCGGCGACAGCTCCTCACTACATACAAGATCCAATTACCGTTCCCCGAGACAGTCTTAAGTTGGTACTTCTTCACCTATACTAACCAGATGCACCGCTACTATATCAAGGAGTAGATTGAATCTTATTTGCTTGTTTCCCTCGATCAATCCTCAGTGCCGTAAGTGCTTTGTGTTCAGTCTGTATAGTCTATGAGCAGACGACAGATTGCTTGAGAATACTAATTCAAATGTTTAAAAATCCCATATTATTATTAATTTTAACTATAACTAGATATATCTCGAGAGTCGAGGAAGTTCAAAAAATTAATGGTTTTGTCAAACGGTCGTCTGCGAAAGAGTAAGTTTGTAGTGTATCCTGTAGATTCCTTGGTGTTGTGGTACCAGGCTGAAGTTAATCTTATAATGACAACTATGAAATCCTATTGAGGTTTTGAATTAAGTCTTACAAATACTAGGCAATTTAATGTTAAAGTAAACACTTCTTTAGGGTTATGTTGTAAGTGGATCCAGATGTTGTCCTATTATACGGACATAACTAAAAGCTACAGTGCTGAATGAATTTCTTGTGAAAATGTGTATTATATACCCTCAATGAATTTTAGCAACCATTCTAATTTCGCGGTCAAATTAAAAAACATCATCCGACCCAAAACCATCAACAGTAATCACAGTTGTCACTGATAGTACCGGTACCATACCGGATCATCTCCACTAGCGTCCCCCCAGCCAGAGGTACGTGTGGTCGTGTCGTGTGTACCGTCGTGTCTGTACTGACCGTAGTCTCCTCGCGCGGCGGGCGGGCGCGGCTGCGGCTGCGGCGTGCGGCCGCGCAGCGCGCCGTGCACGGGCGAGCAGCTGCACCAATCAAATCTGACAGTTAATAGCCACAAGTTAACGTGTGCGCGGGCGCCCGCTCACTGTGCGACTGTCTAACTACGGGGAACGATGCGCCGGCAACCCTGCGCAGGTGCTACTTTTACAAGGGAATTTGGAGAGCAAAAGTCATGTTCGAATTAAATCAGGTAACTTTAACGCGAAAGAAACAAGAAAGCTTGAAAGTCAAAGGTAATCATCATCATGTGACTTAAAGCCAACTTAAAATATTTTTTCCAAATTTAGCAAATAAGTTTAATTTGTAAGTAAAAATATGCAATGTAAATAATAATCGCGATCTTTGGAAAACCTTGCGCAGGTCTGCCACCTATGACGCAAATGAACAAGGATAAGCAATCATTACGAAAAAGGATAAAATGTGCAAATTAAGTCAAAATATAATGGGCAGTATAGGCAAAAAAAAGGACAAAACAAATAAATTTTAAAATTATTAATCAATCCTCGATTCAGCAGATCCTTAACTCTGTCAACATACAAACATTGGAAAATATAACACACGCCAGATGTAATTTTGCTACCTAAATAAAATAAAAAAGGTACACGTTATAAAATTACACTCGTATTAAATCTTGAGCAGAATTTTGTATATGAAACCTCGTCCACGCTCAATAGGTGTAAAGGTAATACAAATACAAGTACATGATGGCAAATGTTTTCAAAGCATAGAATGGGCCCAGTTATGGAGAGGATGTATTGGATTGGAAAATTGGAATAGGAAGGGCTTCAGACCTCTCTTGGGAAAGATTTTATAAACAATCATCGCGAGTGGCTGTGTTAGGTGAGATTTGTCTCCAGCATCAGGTATTTGATGTGAGATTTGACAAAGGCAAGTGAACTTACCCTCCCCGGCCGTGTATCATCTGCATCATGCGCCGCTCGCGGGCGCGCAGGATCTCCTCCTTCTTCTTCTTGTCGGACGGCGGCTTCGCCAGCGACACCTCCAGCCGCGCTGTTCCCATCTCCTTTCCGTCTAGCTCTTGCATTGCCTGTGGTAAGAGGGACAGTACATTGCAAAAAATATTCACCAATTTCGGCTGGAGTTGCAGTGAAATACTAAAATTGCTCAATTCACAACATCTATCCGCCGCTACTAAATGGAGTATTAGATAAAAGCAAGAAGGCTTTGTTGTGTCGCGACATGAGCTGCGCTCTTTCTTTTAAGTACAGCGCCACTTGCACAAGATAAAACTAGCTTATATGAATGGCACTGACCATTTGGTGTGGTCCTAAGGTGCACCTTTAAATAACTTCATACCATCATAACTACAACTATCTGTTCTCACAGAACGCACATACTTGACCCAATCATGTTCACCTTTTAAATGGAAGAGAGAACTATTCGCACTCTCGACGATAAGGTACAAAACAGAAGATAAAACAGATACAGTACCTTTACTGCACAGTCCCGGTCGTCGAAGTGGACGAACGCGTAGTCCTTGATCTTCTTGACGCGCTCCACGGTGCCGTAGCGTTCGAACTCTTCCTTCAACGCCTCCTCGGATATCTCTTGCGTCAGGTTTCGCACGTATAGTACCTTCACCTGTAGCCAAACGATTCGAGTTAAATACAGGCAAAGTAGGTCTAGAGAAGAGGAAAGATAGTGAAACATCTAGTATGGCGTCTTGGTATATCGTTGAACTCATAAGGGCAAATGAAAATACAACAAATAAAGAAGAAAGTACAATTGATTCACTCTATTGGTCTTAATGGCATGTAATTTACTTTCTTGATGCTGCAAAATGTAATCTTTTCTTAATCCAAGCATGTAATTGGACACTACTAATTTAATTTTCCAACACAAACTACAGCAATTTTTTACCACATGTATCGCCATAGACTGGCGTCTGGGTGTCCCAGACCGTATGTCGCCGAACTCGTGCTAATTCAACAACCTTTAAGACAATATCGCTGACACTGTGTTTACTCTTTGTGTTGTATCTTATAATATATATATATAAGTTAAATGTTTATTTTATGCACTGTGAGTAAACAAACTCGCGCGCGATGTTACGTGTTAGAAATCGAAACAAATACGAGTAACTTGTGTCACCTGTGCAGTGCACATATTTAGATATTTGCACACAAGTTGCGTGTCACAACACATGTTATGTTTATTGATAGCAATAGAAATAAGACTTACGACGAGTATGGGAAAAACAATGCTTAATAAGCACTTATCCATACGTAACATGCCTCCTACTACCTATCTAGCAACTTATGTAATTTTTACTTAACTATTAATTGACATTTCAACTGTTGTGAGAGAGAATGTGGGAGAGTAAATAAAATGTACGAATACTTACTTTACTCATAGTTTGCTCGTCCGGTTCCTCTTGTGGGTCAGCCCAATCCACTATTATATCACAGCCCCATACCTATGCAAATAATAATAGTTTTGAATAATAATTCATATTTCAAATGTCATCAACTGTAATCAAAAGCCATGCAAAAAATATAGACATAATATGCTTATCTATTCAATGAAAAAATACGCACCTTTATTCTACCAGTGCCCAGTCTACGTTTAGCTAATGACGCCGCTTTGTGAGACTCGTATTCCAAAAAACAAAATCCTCTATTTTTCTTCTTGTCATCGGGCGAACTATATATTATAACTTCCACGAGTCCCGCTGCAATCATACCAATGTAATATAGCACTAGTAGTCTGACACAAGCGCTCTAAAATTAAATAAAGCTTCCCACGGCCCCAACGCGCAAGTACATTCATTCCTTTTAGGCTACAAAATATGAAGCAAATCAAACGATATTCCAGGAGAACATATACGGTACTGAAAAAAGTTCTAATCTATAGAACAACAGCAAGATTCTCCAGTCATTACCAGTGTGCATTCTCGATGCGTTGCCAATGTTGGGTTAAGATTGATTGCAAGTCTACGACTAGACGGCGGCGGCCCGGCGTGCGCGCCGCCGCCGCCCACTACCAACCGAATAGCACTTATTATGAATTCGACAAGGACTTACGTGCGTGCCTAGTAAACTCCTCAAACAAATCGTCCCGATCTCGATTCTTAGGGATATTCCCCACGAATAACCGGTGATTGTTAAAGGAAACGGTAACGCCAATCTTTTTCCCCTTTCGAATTTCATAATCATTCAGCTGCAAGAACAATTCGAGGGAGAATAGCCAACGGGCGGGGCCGGGTCGCGCTCGGCGGCCCCCGGCCCCCTGACTGGAGACGGGCGCGGGACGGGCGGGACGGGACGCGGACGGGACGGGACGGTCAAGCGGGACGCAAGCGGGGCACCCTCAGCGGTCCACACCAAGCCCCACGCACAACCCACCAACTCTATTAACTCCTTAATTCATTCGAGTGACACTTTACCTGTTAATTTACCAAACTCTTCCAGTATCTCCTCTTTGCCTTTAGACTTGGGAATGTTGCCGACGAAAAGTCGCAGATTCGGTACGCTAATCTTAATTCTCAGAGTCTTCCCTGGTTTTATTTCGTGATTATCGAGCTGTGGGAAAAATAATAAGGGAACAATTTTGAAAAAAGATATCGATTCGGATCCGGTCGGCCGAGTCGTCGGGCGGGGCGAGGCGTCCATGAATTTGGAAGGGAGGGGCGCGCGGGCCCCCAGCTCGATCGGGCGATGACGGTTAGAGCCAATCTGATGAGTTAACTGAACTTTGATGATAAGCCAAAGTGTTGTACGGAGCAAAGAGGAGAGCCTGAGATAATTACATTCTCAGTTGGAGAACTTTTCGAAGCCAATTAAGTTAACCCTGTAAGTGGACCGTTTGATGAAGTGAAAATAAAAAGAAGCGAGTACAAGTGTGATGGTAACAAAAAAAAATTAAAGCAACTTAAAATTGAACGAGGTGCAACAGTAAAGAACGGGATGATATCTCAGGACAAGCGAGGCTGATCAGTTTATAAGGTGTTATGTTTGCACATTTACACAAATTCAGTGATTACATACTGCGAAAGCGGCTGCACGTATACCAATATTTACAGTACAAACTAACATCGCTATCAGATCACTAGATATCTGTAAAAACATCAAAATTTTTATTGGCCATATAGTACAATGTCCAATCTACTTTTTATTACAAAAAAAATCTACATAAAATAACGATGATATGCATGCAACCGCTGTCAAGTGGGATATTAATGACATGCTGTTTAAATGATAGAAGAAGCTTAAATCTAAATCTCCCAAGTGTGACTGTGAATATATTCGACAGGCAAATGATTGGGACTTGCAAAAATACTGGCTGATGAGTACAAGTAGTCTTGCAAGTGACACCTTAGATTGAAGACTTCAAATATGGTGGGAAAGACATCAAAGTTTCGCATATGAATTATCAACGTGGAATACTTTATTAATTATTGAATTAATTACTGGAAAGTCTAAAAGCGCAGGTATAGATACAAAAAGCCGTCGCGACATAGTTACGACAGTTGGTGCGCGGTACAACTGCGTAACTAAATCGCCATGACAATGACACTACACCCAAGCCAAAAAAAGTGCAAGATCTCAAAACTTTGATGTCTCCGCCTAGGGGCAAGGAGTGAAGTCGCCAAACTAACGGCAGCTAAGTGCTGTGATCTGTTAATCTTTCAAGGGATTATACTTAAACATTCGGCGAGTCACCTGGAAAGTAGATGTCAAATTAGAATAAATTTTGTCTCAAATCAATACACCAATTATACAATTAAATCCATGTAGAAAAGTATTTCATTATGCAAGCTTTAGTTTGACACAATTTAGTGTTACCAATTTACAACTGACTGATAATGAACAATTGCATCTTTATTTAGTCTTGCGATAACAGTGTGCGGTATACGCCGGCTATTGGTACTGATGTGCCTGATAACGTCTGTTCGCGAAACTGGTGCCTCGTGTCACGCGTTTTTAGGTCGAACATTCGCCAATTCTCAAGGCCGCGGCGGATTTAGCGCGCGAGCGCCGACCGGTGGCACCAATTTCAGACTCATGTTCTCTCAACAGCTACATGTAATGTACAATTTGCAACAGAGCCATAACACTTGTCATGTTTTATTTTCTTTTTAGACACGGTTATACGATTTTTATGATTTTATAGATGTAAGCAGACATTTTATTAGCGCATCAATTCAATCAATTGGCCTTCCGAACTTAGCTTTTACATCTGTTTAGAATTTACCGCTCTGTTGCATAGTTTTACAAAGAGTACGAACTTTGTCGTCTGCTGTAGCTTTTTGAAGCACAATTACACTGAAAGCACAGGTACCTAAATAGCAGAGATTTAGATTTAAGTGATCTCGACTTCAGAGTAAACAATGTAAATGACATACACGATCGGAATTCGAAGGCCAAACGGATCGAGCACGTCGATCCCTCTACCGAAGTCAGTCAGGAAATACGTGTAGTACGTATCTAGATCTCTAAGCAGCCGGCAACAAAATTGGTACAACTATATTCGGTCTACAGAATCCGTGGACAGGGGAAGAGAGATGAACGCCTGCAAACGGCTAATATCGGTTCCAAATAGGGTCCTATTGTAGGACGTGTAACACAACATCAATATTGGAAATAGTCAAAGCGCTACGACAACTAAAAGCGAGATAAGTAAACACCGGACGATCGCCGCGTCGCGACGGATGGTCGAGAGTCTCGCGGGGTGTATAGAAGGTACACGGAATAGTGGTCGCCAGGCGGAGGCCTCCACGGTCCCCGGTTCACGGACGGCGTCGGGCGCGCGCTCACCTCGTGCACGGCGCGCTGCGTGGCGTCGCGGCTCGTGAACGTGACGAACGCGTAGCCGCGGTTGGTGCCCGTCATGGGGTCCATCATCAGCCGCAGGTCCCAGATGGTGCCGCAGCGCTCGAACAGCGGGATGAGCTCGTCCTCGTACATGTCCTTGGGGATCTTGCCGCAGAACACCTCGCAGCCGGCGCCGGGCGTGCCGCCCTCCCACCCCGGCGGCGGCCCCCCGTACTTGCGCTGACCTGGAACACGCAGGCGACCTCTGTCATCCCAGTTACAACGTGGGAAGTGTCAAGGGGGATTCCACATCATGTACGAATTGCGTTATCTACACTAATATTATAAAGAGGAAAGATTTGTATTTTTGTATGTTTGTAATGAATAAACTCAAAAACGACTGGACCGATTGCAATAATTTTTTCACCATTAGAAAGCTGCATTATTCAGAAGTAACATAGGCTATATAATATCACGCTAGGTACTATAGTTGAGGAGCAGTAACCGAAAATGTTTCAAAAACGGGGGAAAAGTATCGTTTCTGAGGCCTTTCGTGGCGTGCGCTGAGCATATAGTTAAAGTTATACAAAAATGCTCTATGGATGAATTGTTCATCTTAACATTATCTTTAAAAAAGTCCGCGAGAGAATATGTCTACCTTTTATAGTTTACCCATAACAATCGTTTTAATGATTTAGATGTTTGCTCCAAAGTTATGTCATTTTGGCGACGGGACTTCGAAGTTAATAATTTAATAATAAAACGTAAAACTATGTAAAAAATCTTAAGTCCCCCCGTGCAAAGCCGGGACGAGCCGCTAGTACTGCTATAAAGTTGAAAATATTTTCGCAAACGGAATGAGATTGCATCTAATTAAAATCTTATATAAATTCCCAATAGGAATCCAATTGGTACTAAGATTATAATGATATTTTCTAAGAAAATGAATGACTTATAATATTAATTACTGTCCCCAGCTAAAAAGCGCATAGTGAATCGGTACGTTAACACTGCTAATAATGCTACTAAGAATAAAATTAAAAAAATATAATGTTTGACAAACCTGTGGTTACGTCTAACGTATACCCGGTCCTTGCCAGAATCTGTTTTATTTTCTCCTCATCTGGCCCTTTGACCTGGACAGCGGTCGCCAGCGCGGGGGAGCCCTGCACCCCCGCCCTGCTTTTCTGTCTGTAAAGAAAAACAAAAATACGAATTTATAATAGCATGTAAGGTGTAGCAAAATTCGGTACACTTTGTTACTCATCACTCTCATCGGTACAGTACTATCAGCCATGACTATTCAATAAACATCTAAATATTATTTCAAAATCACCTCGTAGCTTATAAATCGCAAAGAATAATGGCTCTCACGTTTTTAGTTAATAATGTTCGGGTGTCTCGTGAGACACTGCGAAGGGGTCTCATTGAACAACAGGCGAGTAAACCGGTAACTTTCAGGTTGAGAGATCAATGGCCAAAAGTCGCCGCACGGGACCCGAGCGTGAGTCTGCGTGAACATTTTAAACGCAACTTGGTGATAGACTACAACGATATGAATTGATAAGCAGGAAAAAAATGTTTGATCCATCTTATCAATCCAGCCATTATGATCGTTACCACCTACTCTTTATAAGCGACAACTATTTTCAGTGTTACAATGACGGATGCGTACGCTGTGTGATAGCCCGGGCCACCGGACGCACGTCAACTAGATTTTCGGTCACTCAATCATGTGCAAGAATGTCACACGCGCGATCATACAATTGACGCGACTATCGCGACCCCCATTACGCACCATTGACCAGCATCCATACCATTAGAATGCGCGCTATTCAAATAGCAAGTGAAATGGTACCCATTGCTCATTAAGTGAATATTAGCATATCCAGTCGTAAAGCCACTCCTAGAGTTATAGTCCAAACCGCATTATGTATCGTAAGGACGCTGCGAGGCGGCCTCAGAGCGGGCAAACGCTGTGGTCTCATGTAAACGTCCATTTGCATCTTATAAATCATGCAAACAGGTTTTGCATCAAGTCATGACTTTGCCGAGGCTAATGACCATTCGTAATCTAATCTTGCAGCGGCGACACAAACACGTAGGTAGGTAGGTACAGTCACATCAAACGACTCATCTGCTTTCCAACATCGAGCACCAAGCAACCGCTCGCTGCCCGACGTCGGTATCGGTCAATGATATTTTTTGTATTGTGTACGCAATGCACAATATTGAAACGGATATAACATATTTTATTATGTATCGAGTATTAAAAACAACTAATAATTCCTGCCACAGCTCACCCGGTGTTTATCATTTTTATGGCAATTTAACCACCAATATTAGTATCGACCTAGCTAGCATGTCTTCTATTCTTGCGATTTTCTCACACCTCGTGTGGGATATTACAAATGGTCGAGAGCCATTGAATCTGAAAGTTCTCAGCAATTTTTCCACGAGTGCAATTTACGTGTGCCATTCTCGTCTTTATTGCACGAAAACAGATGGCGCCGTAGCTGTGTCGCCATGTGTAGCCAGCTTTTGCGCTCGCGGATGTTGCAACGCATAATAATTACTTTACATTAACTTTACTTTTGTTTTAAAATACATTGCGATCTCGAGTCACGACCGGCCGCCGCAGTGTGCATCTCGGTGCATTGCGGGCTCCATCTAGCGCATTCTAGCTGCAGTATGCAAACGCGAGCTAACGAACGCCCGGCGCTCGAGACAATGGCTCTCGAATTTTAAATTCAATGGCCGTCCTCCGCAACGGCTCGATAATATGTCAAATCAATTTTTCGAGATTGTGACCCAGATACTAGCGGGTTGTTTGGCAATCATCCAATGTTTTGATTGAGTTACAACAATTTAAAAAAATATATGATCAACACTCACCTATAGGTCTTCATGACTCCACATAAATAAGCACTTTTATTAGATACATGCTCGAGATTTGAATCTAAAAATTGTCCAAGAACACTTAAAGCACCGTCGGATGGAAATTCTTTTAAGGCATCTAGCGCACGCTCGTCCAATTCGGCATGCGCTAGCTTTCCAGTCTTATAAATATCGTCCAGCTTGGCTGCTACCTGGAAGCAAACGAGATACCACTTTCATTATACAGAACACGAAATCACACATTGCGATAAGTTATACTCGAAATATGAAAGAGTCGTTTTCACAGCAATAATTACTAATAGTACCTATTACCAGCAAATCAATTCATTCTCAAATTCTGTAGGTAATCGTGATAAAGGTCTAGTTCTAATTACAACTTTGTGGTCATCTGGCAAAGGGGAACCGGAGACAAAATAAGAGAAGGACACGACGATTAGTTTAAATAACTTCGAGGCTCAGGGATCAGAGAACTCCTGCGCCGAAGGTTAGCACATCGGGAGCAACAAACTCGAATAATTGCCAGACTCAATTGATTCGATGTCGACGTACCTATTGAAATTGACCAGACAATACAGACACACGAAAATTACTGTATTAGTATGGCTCGCGTAATACTGGTCATCTTCAGGACAATCCAAAAGACTCCAGCACTCACTTCACCATGAAAAACAGTAGACTTGCAGTGAAAAGTCTATGAAGTTAGGGCGTAAACTACTTATAATAAGTAAGCCAGTTATAAAAGAATCCACCTCCTTTGTGACGTCATATCATTGTAACACAGATATTGTACCTATATTTGATGCATTCTTGTAGATTAAAGATAAATTGTATGTACGTAGACGTGTGTAGTATGGAGGTACGATTTATTTCATCGCTTTCTTCTCTTGCCCCGATCAGGCGTTACACAAGGGTCCTATCACCAATTAAAACAAGGATGCGAGATCTGAATTCCCATAACCGCTTCCGCGATTTCTAGGGCGAGCGATAAATTTCCATTGAAGTAAAAATCACGCGAACGTTTTACATTTTAAATCTAATTGTGATGCAAGTAGTGTAAAACTCTAATGTATAATTCATCAAATTGAGTCAAGGACAAACATTTCAAATTCTAATTTAATGAGTCATATCTTATCAAGATTATATAGTAAAACAAAGAAAAATAACGAAATAATAAAATCGATGTATTGAAACATGTGATGGAGTAACAGCAGTTACTGGAACAAGCCCAACAGGTCTCAGTCTGCTTGGAAATACCTACATCAGTATGCCTAAGGCCAACTACAAGGAAAATTACTTGGTCTCCCCACTACACATACCCCCACTCCACACATGTGGATAAAAGTTATTTCAACCTACCTATAAAAAACAGCTTGCTAGCATATTTGGAAAGTGAACAAATCTAGACATGACATAAAAACTATGTTACATTTTGCTACTTAGTAATAATATTTGTGTACACTGTCCCCTGATCTATACTCAACATTTTGGAAATCAAGTTTTATAGCATATCAATTTGATACTGATAAACATTGTTCCCAATTGGACAGTACCACATGGCAACAATAAGAATCTAATGGGTAACCAGTATAAAAACTCCTTAGAGCAGTATCACTGAAGGTCAAACTTGATATTTAGGTATAAACAAAGATTCATAGCAACAGTGATATTTTGAAAATGAGCAGGTACAGATAAAAATGGCAGAGGTCAGAATAATAATGCACTATCAGAGAGAAAGTGCATGTTGAGTTGCAGTGGTGTGAGTGCAAGGCACACTACTGGTTTGTCAGGTTATCACAGTGCCCTAGGAACATTTCAGGTGTGGCTGATATGTGCTAGGAATGTGTGCAAAAATATTATCTATGTGCCACCTTGTATTGAATTGCTGAGAAAATATGTAACTATGCTATTCTCAACTTTACTGTACACCAATAAAGTTCATAAAACTTGTTATTTCCATAACTTTTTAGATAAAGATTTTGAATTATGTACATAATAATAAATAAGTTAATATGAATTTACAATAAATATCAGAATAAAATATCCAATAAGACTACATAATACAACATGATGTGATCAAATGGTAATCTGGGTGCCAAAACTTTATTCCAATAAGATACTAATAAGAATATTTATTCATTAAATTAATTTAAAAATTTTGTAACTACTTCATATAACTTATGTATTAGTAATCTTAAATTATTATAAAGCAACAGTGCATCAATATTATCCAGTATTTTCAAGCCTAGTTGCCACTGAAAATTTGCTTTATGCCGGGGAACGGCAAACTTTATATATGATTTTTTTTTAATTTTGTGCTTTGATATTTATTATTTTAGACATTTAGAGGATAGTAATACATCTTAAAAATATTAAGAATCAAATGAAGCACAAAATGTGCAATAACAATTTTCAAGATGTGCCCCGACTAATGTTGCCGATGTGTTGTTCTAATATTCACATTAATTATGTAGTCCAGGTTGTTCAGAGGGTAATGACCTTTCTAGTTCTAAGTTTAACATGATAATAACAGTATAAAACCCCATAAATTACAATGTCAAGTCTTACCTTAGGATCCAAGCCATATTCAATGAGTTTGCGGTAATCCGGTGTACGGCCAACATCGGAGTCCTTCCCAGGTACCTCTTCAATGGAAATTTCTCCATTGCCCTCCGCCATTCTGCACAAATGTTCATACATTTACACTGCACTATTTTATACTTCTGTTACTTCACAAGACTACTTTCAACTTTTGGAAGTGTGACCACTGGCCAACTAAACACAGGATAGCTATGGCTCACCAAGAGATGATGTCATACAATGCAGTTTCAAGAAAGCCACGCATTATGACACCAAACCTACCTATCAATTATTATTAATTTTTGATTTTTGTATAAAGTTAAGTATTTTAAACAACAATATTTACCTTTATTTTGTAATTTTTGTAATTTTGGAAGAAAATGATAACTCTGTAATCGTCCGAAAAACAAAAAAACAAATGATGTTCAAACATATGAAACTGTGAAACAATGGGACAGTGCACTCCTCATTCCATCCGGGCGAAGGTGAAATTTTAAAAAGCGAACGCGCGGTTTATTGCATCCTTATAGTGAGGTGACACGTTTTGAGCCTAAAAATCAAAATCGAGATTTAATGTCAAAAAAACTAACACGACACTAACATAAAGGAGATGTGAATTCCGGCGGTCAATGACCGAAATAACACAGCAGAGTAACTGTGACAGCTCTTTAGAAACTATTGCACATATCACTTTTAGCGAATAATCACTTTAAAACACTTTAACAGTCCTTTTGTAACAATATATAAACACTAGAAACTTTCCGCGCATGAAACTTTACTGAATGCAAAACTGCAATAAGTTGAGAGTGCAACTGCATTGCACCCGATAAGAACCGGCCGGCGCGAGCCTTGATTTCCAAAAAGAATCCAATTGGAACGAGCACAGAAGATGCCAGAAGGTAAAAAAACACTTTAACACTTAAACACTGACGAAAATATATAACATAAGCACTGAACACTAAAATAATTACCTATTAATTTTGCTAGTTGGTGGCCGAGACAGATATGGCGGCACCGCGCGACGTCAACGTGACCGCCAGTACGGGGTTCTCATAACGACGCGCGCGGGACATGCAACGAGGAGTGCATTCAAAGTTTTAAAAGGCACTTAATTTGTTTGTAAAGTTTTAAGACACTCTCTGTTGTAAAGACGAATTGCGACCGCATCGATTGACAAAATAATATTTTTATTGCACAGAGAGTTTTTGCAATGGTTGCGAATAATTTTGAATGTGAAAGAGCGCGGCGCGTCGCGCAAGGCTGCCGGCCGCGAGGTGAGACAGGCTAGCGGCAAGACGGCGGCGAGCGAGAAGCCGAGAGCGAAGGGGGGAGGGTGTTGCAACTGGCGGTGCACGCCTGCAGCAGCGACGACGCCGCACCGAGCTCGGCTGCATACTTGCATACACACGCACACTCGCAAACCCTATGACCTTCGTTATTCGTAATCGATTTAGTGTCAGTGTTTCGCCTTTGTTATTACAATTAATATATTAACTATTTAAACATCATTTTTGTACTTTACACGCATGTTTAAATGGTTGATCATAATATACTTTGAAAAATCTTATACTTTTAAGAATGATACTGAATCTTATCTGTCTAGTACCTGCATGAAAAAAAAATCTATACCCAAATATAAAATAATTTTTTCAAAAATATCCAAATACAAAATACCTAAAACTAATTGATAATCAATTTATTTTCCTAATAAAATTCCAATCAGATGTTTCATACCTACCTAATAAAAAAATTAACTAGGGACTTTGTAGGTATAAATCTAGCTACTATTCATTCTTGTGTAAAAAATCACACGGTTACTAATCGACAACGTCCAATAGTAGAACAAGGTTCATTACTCTTTGATATGGAAACGAAGGGATAAAAGAGTTAATCGCAGTAACCCCTTGCTTTAAGTTCGCTTACACCTGCTGATCATCGAAGCCGTATGTGTTCGCGACACATACACATATTTAAAACTGGCCTTCGTACTTCATGTGTATGTGTAAGAAACTCGGATCTGTATCCGCCGCATTATGTGGGTAGGTAGGGCGGCTACTGCGGGTGCCTCGTTTTGTGCAGACAAGGTTCCAACACAGCCCTTTCACCGCTAATATGAATCTTACACGAACTTGTTGTCACGTCGAAAATCGCTTAACTGACCAACGCAGACTCTTCCTTTCTTTACAAAGAGCTCAAGTGTAATGTGTTTTGTAGCGGCACGACAGACACACTTCCTTTCTCACATTTTCTTTATATCAAGAGCGTTAAAATACAGCAGTAAAAAGAACTCTCACTTCATTTCCGGCCGCAATCCTGAGAAACAAATTTAAAGAATTGGACAAAATAATCCTTAATAAAAATAATTACCTAATTTTATTTTATCCCTTACATAAAATTACTTACGTATAAGGCACTTCCGATTTAAAAATACCGATTGAAAATCATCAATCCCATCCCTAATTTTGAGTAATATTTTGATTTAAAAACTTTGACGTCTGTCTGTTTAATTGTCAAAAAATATTTTTAAGACAGCCAGCTTTACGTTATTACTTATTTAAACTGCTTAAGTAAAACCTCAACTTCTCGGTCTCCACAAAGTTCTACGTCCTTATTTATTTTATGGCTTTGTAGTTTAATAATTCCTACAGAATACCTAGCCGCATACAGGCTACCTAGCTATACATAATTTACTCAGTACCTAATTGGGTAAGTAAAATCAGCATTTGAGTATTTTATTGCATTGGGTTTAAAGATAAAATATGAAGTATTAACTATACAATATTTGAAACGGGCAATCTGAAAAGTTTAAAGATTTGCTAAATACTTAGATAGGTCATCCAGTACTCACCCATTCTCAGACCTTAGGAAATGGCACGATTCATCCGTCACGGACACTCACGTCTATAAATAACCATTTTGCAAACACATAGCATAGCAAGCCGTTCGTCTCACCGCGCACTACATTCGCGCGATAAGGTACTTTGTGCGTATTTTAAATACGTCAACAGTTCATTGACCCGCGCGTTTCGCACCGTACGTTGTCGAATTTATTGTGTCTGTAGATTTGTGGGTCACCGTACTAGCTGACGTCAAATTGGGGGCCCAGACGACGGTGACGTCACGTTATCAAATTTAACTAGCCGGTAATTCTAGTTCTAGTTCAGTAACGTATTCACAAAACGCGTACTATGTATTATAATACTCGCCCTAATCTAACCTGCCGTCTGAATAATAGAGTAATCGTCTATCGTGCCCATGTGTGTCGAGGTCATTGCTATTTGTTTTTTTTTTTTTGCTAATTCAAGGGCGTTGATAATGTTGTGTAGGTAGGTGTTCCATTCCATTCATGAAGCCAAGTAGAAATCGTGCGCTTTTTTTTTTGCGAATTATTTTTAGCAAATTAAAAGGTTTAAATTATTCAGCTTTGTCTTGTGCGGCGCGGCGCGCGGCAGAATCTCCACTATTGTGGTGGAGGTTCTCGACCTTAGACAGTCTCAGTGCGCGGCGTCGCATATTCAATAGATAGACCAGAAATTGTTTTTTTTAAGGCGGGCCTGAGCCGCACGCCATTATGCATGTCTGGTGTCATAGGCCAAAGAATGCTAACTCTAGATACCACTACGCAGAGTAGGGGCGTGAATTTAAAAATTTGCAACAAATGTAAAGGTAGTCTGATACGCCTTACAAACACCTATCAAAGGATAGATGTTGGTATAATTATTAGATAAACCAAAAACTAATTAAGATTACCGAGAGAATGTACAGTAAGTACGTACATGCGACGATAAATAACTCGTAATAAGCTAAAATTACTCATCCAAGTCGTTACAGTGTTGTGTCAACGTGTAGAGCACAAATGGCATACTAATAATAAAAAATCACTAAGGTTGCCAAATATTTATTTTATTAAGCACTATAGCTGCAAACGCAATGCAAAAATGATTACCTCAACCTTCCTATTAAACGTTTTCCCATCGCAGTATGCTACTTAGTGTAGTGTAGATAAATACCAACCATTTGCTATTATTCTAGTACAAAAACATTTTTATAAAATAAATACCTATCCACAGAACATCATAATTATATCCGTGGCTACTGTAGTTTTACCTCTATGTTATTTATTTCCATTATTTTCACGCGCACTCACCTGTACTAAACCACAAAGGACATCCTATAATACCTACATTATACCTACGCCTATAAAGTTTATTTCTAATAGTCCATTCGTAAGTTGATTTGCCTGTTGCTAAAACACGGTATTTTTACTGCAAACACATAATGAGATCACGATCACTTGTGATACCAGGTGTGTCATTGAGGCAATGAGTGACCTTGTTGCAATTTTCTTATAGGCCCTTTATACGGAATCTCGTTTACTTGAAATAAATTCAACCTTTAGCCAAGTGGTTTTACATGCCAATCCTGCTATGAAGAACATTGCATGTTAGAACTACATTAGGCCGAAATGTAAATTGTGTTAGCAGGCGAACTAACTATACGCTTATTAAAAACTTCAATAAAATTGGCAATTCCGTACCCATTGTACCTATATGAACCATACGATAAAGCCGTCATATTTTCTCTTTAAAAATATGAAAACAAGCTACCCTAAATTATTGAGTACGAGATACACTTGTTAAAGGGCACCCACCTGCCTAAATTTAACTAAACTGCTTAACTAATCAAAAGAGGGTGCGGTGTAACATAAAATTATAATAAAATTAACGGTCTATCGGATTTATAATAAATTAACACTCGACAGTTAAAATGCACATTCCCGTGTCCACTCATTATGTGTCATTTGGAAATCCCATTAAAAATTCAATTTAAAAGTGAGCTAGTGATTGCGTGAAACAAAATTTACAATTCAAAATCGGGATCGGATCGCCGAATAGTTGTGACCCTATTTAACCTTAACAATCGGGGTCTCTTTGCGGAAAATAAAAGAGCGAGAATTGCCGCCGTCTGTAAAAGATTACTCTCACCTATCACAATTTCTTCGTCATTGTTCGGACATCCATTAATTTTTTTTTATCCTTCACTCAGCAGCAACGGGTTTGTCTGCCCTCGGCAGACAAAAGCAGAATGGAAGAAAAGGCGGCACTGTTAAATTATACATACATTCACGGACGGGTCAGGTTATCTGTGAATAAGCGTGGATGTATGGAAAATCGGATAGGAGGGTGAAGCTGGAGAAAGATCGCAGCGCGTCCCTGCTCGGTGTCTAGTTCGCCTAGGACACAGGGGTCATTCAGCCCCTAACAAAGGCTTTGCTACTGATCGCTATCGCCTTTTGAGGCGTCCATTGTTGCACCTAGACACATTAAATTGCAAAGATTGAAATCGTCCAAGCGGATATCCTTTGTAACTACCCAATATTCAAAAGAGCTGATCAAATACTTCAATTCATGCAGCATAATTCCTATTAATAATATATAATCGCATGCTATGCATTTTTTTACGTAACATCAAAATATACCTAGTATTGAATTTGTATGTAAACTTGATATTTTATGTATTTTACTCATACTTTAGTAAAAACTAAGTGCACATCAACTCTTCAATCTCAAACTATCCAATAAGTGATACCTACCCTAAACTAATTCCAATAAGAAATGTTCAATTACAAATTTTAATCTTATTTTATTTTTATCCTGCAACGTATAATCAAAATCGTTGTTTTCAAAGATAATATTCAAATTCGCAGAAAACGATAGCAGTCTAATAAGCCGCATAAAACAAACAGATAGCGATCATTCGCGATGGCTATCGCGACCGCAACACTGCTCCCATGAAAGCTAGTCTTAGAAATAAAAGCTAATAACTCCAAACACACGTTTCAAAGGCCTATTCAGTTCTATAAGCGTAGTACCACCACCCTACCATTAAGAAAAATCCAGTTGGGCCAGCAGCCCGCGAAGTTGGCATGGGAATGTTCGGGGGGTCAACGCCATTCGTTTCGCGTACTTGTCCCGAGTAAGGAGTGCGTATTATTATTTCGATAGATGTTTTTATTTTAGGGTCTGAGATCCGGTCTGCGCGCCCCCTCTTGCGGCCGGCTGGCGGACGCGCGGGCTGCAATCGCTTCGGACATCTCCGCAGCATCCGACCGAGACGAGACAAATATTCACACAGACGGCGTGCGTGCTGTTTTTTTGTTTCGTGTGTAGTAACAACGCGAAATGTAATGACGCGCCTATGGACTAACTAACTTCAAACCATTAACAAAAATTCTAATAGGCTAGTTTCCTAAGTCTGATTTTAAATAAAATTTCGCAATTAACAGTTACATATGGGTAAATCAATAACATAAGTGAAATCGAAATTAAAATTTCTTACGAAATGAGACAATTGTAGGCATTTGAAGTTAGGTGGGAAAGTCCATTTTTAAAGTGCGAAAATTCAATAAAAATAGTATGCCATCTTATAAATTACAGAATTAGTAGTAGCTTTCACTATGAGAACATATTCGTAAAAGCAACATTTGATATAGCTGCTGAACAAAGCTCTTACGATATTCATACAGTATACAGAGGGGTGACGTCATAGCTCTATGCGACATTTGTATGAAGCGTTTTGAGCTCGCCCAAATGATGTGCTATTGAAACTGTATTATCTCCGGGAGTTTTCCAAATATCAAACCATTCTTTTAACAGCACCCTTGCAATTGTGTTGTTCATCCATCTATGTTAAAATTAAAAAATAGGAAACTACCCTATTGTCCCCGTTTATTAGGGCACAAAAAAAATTATGCATTTTTGTTAAAATGTTGGTAAATACGCCCATGCAAGTCAATGATCTACATTTTTAGGATACAGGATATCAAAAATATAAACGAAACCCATATGGCCATATAAACCTTAAAAACATAGAACAACTTTGTTGTCTGTCTGACTGCATGTGTCACATCTAATACAATATGTCGGTGGTCCCTATGAAATGTTGATTAACGTAAGCCAAAGACACAGCCAATTGAGACCTTATTTTTATACAAATTTATCGAAATATAATTCTACAGCATAATAAACGAAAAAAGGGAGAAATATAATCTGTCAGCAAAATTTGCTGATTGATCTATTTAAAACCAATCAGCAATTAATGTCATTCTGGGGGGCTGTAATTATTTTTGGTCAGCATATTAATGAGCTGCAATGAGCAACTCCTGTTTAGTAAACATGTGTAGCTAAAAAAACATTTTTGTGCTGCTTAATAAAACTAGCAAAAATAATTTATTTATCGTTAATATCGTAGTATTCCTTAGAATTATTAAATACTTTATTTACTCTTTGAGTCTTTGTTTCTTTGCATAATGTTTTATTTGTAGAAGTGTAAATGAATATTAAAAAGATAGGTAATTAGTTATTTTTCTTGCACCAAATTTATAATACGAGTATATGGCCAATCAAACACACTGCTTATAGACATGTCTTTTTGCTGATTAAGTAGTTATCTTGCGAGCAGAATGTCTCCCTGATTATGTTTATACAAATAAAATATTTGTATGATAGTCAAATTATTTAAACGCAGTTTTTTAATGTTTAAAAATACAATTTACTAACAATTTTTCCGGTACCGTTAGGGCATGAAATTAACTAAGTACACTTGTCCAACTTTTTTAGTATTATTAACAATATTTTGTAACCGTAGTGAAATGTTATCATTATGATGAAAACTTGGCTGTTGTTGTGTATTCGTGTGTTCTGAATCACGCAACACATATAAATACGTTTAGGTCAGCGTAGTAAAACAGTTTTTTTAACTATTTCAAGTCTAAGTAATAACTCTTATTAATTATTGAATTCCACTTGTAATTGTAAGATGAAATAATGATTAATCATATTATTACAAAAAGTTATAATATTTTTAGTAACTTGTACCAAATTAAAAAAATGATCTAAACTATTTAAAGCTCCCGTGGTTCAATAAAATGATAGGATTTATTTATTCCATTAAATTTGAAGTTCTCAACGATCCTATATTGGAGCAAGCATTCTTTAAGTATTTACATCATCCAATAAAAATTAAATATACTTATCCCATTGCGCAGCGCGCAGCGGGACGCTTACCCCGACCAACCGGTTCTCTCAATCAATCTGCACCATTGAAATCGCGAAAGCGATGGCTGGTGCGAATTTCACACCAGTCTAGACTTCGATGTGTCGCAATAGGCTGCCTAGCCTAGAGACGTCGCTTTGTCCCTGTACAGCCACTTGTCCCCGTTTAGACCATATGCCTTTGTCCCGCAAACCATGTGGCAATGTCAGGTGGGTATGTGGAAACGTCAGTTCTGTCATTTCATTGAACAAAGCAATCGTGCTGTGATAGAATCGGTTTTGGTACTTCTGTATAATTATTTTAAAAATATTCCTCCCTTTAAAGGCTGTTCAGTAAGAATCTTCGATTTGTAGAACAATATTGCTTTATATTATTGTGTGTCCTACGAGATCTCAAATATAGTCGCACTAATCGACATGCCGTAATCATACAAATTGCAATCGTCTAGTTGTAGTGGTCTCTATGATAAATAAGATTGTCTCTAATCCATTAAAATATCATGCGTAGCTTTTAAAATCAAATGAAAATCATACGGTCATATAGTATTTCATATATTTTCGAAAACATTTGTTAGATATTGATGGTGATGATGTTTATATATTATTTATTAATTAACTAAGAAGGCATAGGTATAACAGAATATTATTATAGTATTGTAGAGCGCTTGTTAAAGCTTCCCAATTAATTATCTATCGAAGTTCCTTTTAGGAGCTTCAATACCATTATTAGACATCATACTTATTCATTGAGTTTGCAAAATATTTTGTCTATTTACAAAATAGCTCCACAGGCGGTCTGCCCTGCTTTTGTTCTGCGACATGGCATGCAACCAATGTGTAATAAAGGGGGTGTAGTTTAGTTTTATTGTTATCCCTAAATCATGGAAATTAACGTTGGATATATTGAAGAAAATATATTAGAATTGAGTGACAAACTATTTCTTTGAGGTACCTAAGAAATATTTGTTAATCGAAGGAAGGAAAGTTTATAATAAAAAATATTTTCCTGTGTGTTATACGGAAAACTTCAGTGAGAGCCTAATTTGAACTATTTAGCATTAATACCAGTATATAGGTACAGTGCAATCAGGATTATCTAACAATATAATGTCGACTAAATAATACCCTATTGTTTCGCGCTTAATTTCAAAGTGCAATCCCTACCAATCAACGAGTAGGTACGCAAGTAGCTATGCCTAGACATAATGCGTCAGGCAATGCCCTGGGCTGCAGCGCGGCGCATTTCGCATTCGCCGTCTCTGTCCCGCACAGTGACGCAGTGTCACCACACAGCCCTAGGCTAGTTGCCTAGCTGTGAGAACAAATAACGGCAACGACGCCACGCATGATTGAATTCGCACGTTTCATAATCTAGTTTGCTGCACACTATAGTCACTATAGCACTATAATAGCGAAGCGGAGGCAAGCTTTATCAGAGGTGAGGGGTCCGGATCGCGTGCCTTACCCGATTGTGCAAGTACCACCGGTATAGGTGTTATGTGTTTCAGATTTATGGCCGGGCTTCTGTGTGAGAAATGCAGCTTTAATGGGTTCGCTGTAAAATAAGGTCTAAGTTCATACGCCACGGAATAATTGGCATGTTTAAAATTATACTGAAAAACAATCAGGTCCTGGTAATTAATTTCATGTAGGTAATATAGAAAATAGAACATGATAGAAAATAAATAAACAAATGTTGTGCACAGGAAATTAATTTTCCAGTCTTTATCTAGTTAATTAGAATTCTAATTAGAAGAAAAATATGAAAATCTATGTATTTCCAAAACACATAACCACCTCTCATAAACGCGATCTCTATCTCAATCCGTTACAATATAATAGAGAAATTTTGGCATCATCATTCGTATCAAACGCAGGTCAATAAAACGCTACTTGAACGGTAGTCTAAACCCAAGCCGTTCTAAATAGCTAAAAGTAAAAACCTAACCGCTACGGGCCACAAACGTGCCCTCGTAATGATCAATACCGACTTCCCTCGCTTATGGTGCGCAGTGCACTAGAGGAAGCCATACTACCGCCACATGCAGCCTACCACATGCACCGACCACTCGCTATTTACCCCACATGCTGTCGCTAACCGCCCGGCGACCGGCAAAAACCTAACCTCATTCACATTTTCTTTTTTTTTTGCTAATGTCATTTAACTTTTGTGTCAGGCCACTGACTAAATTAAGACATTATGCCTACCTACATGCACCAATAAAAGCAATTATGAAGATCTTTTAGGCCTTACCTGACCGTAGTTTATCCTTCCCTTAAAAAGTTTAGGTCATACCTTAGTGTGTCTGGAGTTAGGTAACATATTGTTGTGTTCTTTTTACCTAATTGGAACAAGTGTGATAGTGGGTAACCCTCCGCAATTTCCCCCCCAGATTCACTCGAGGATATTGGCCGACTGCCAAGCAACCCTAGCTAATACTTCGTTAGCTTATTTGGTTGAACATAGACTACCTACATTTGCTAGGTCATAGGACTGTTGCAATGCTGCATTGTGCAGCTATACCCACCCTTATAATTATAATAAATTCCTATAAATAAGAAAATAATATGCTCGAATTTTTACTTCGTGGTCACATAGTACTAGGGTTGCCAACCGTACTCTAAAATAGAGTATTGTACTCTATTTCATGTGGTCGTACTCTATAATCTATAACACTAATAGAGTACGCTATAATACTCTTTTTACAAAATGTTTAGTGCACGTCTGTAATAAAAGATAAAAATATATGATACTCTTTTTTAAAAGTGTATACTCTTTATTTACCTCCTTTAAAATCAGAAATACTTTATTTCTGCTAAAAAAAGTTGGCAACCCTACATAGTACCTCACTCACTACTGTCATATCTTACAACATTCTACTAGTACTAGCTTTTACTATCAAACTTGGATTACCAAGATATGAAAACGCACCATTAACCCAAACTTTAAATCGGTTTTAACGACAGTTTACAAGTCAGCCTCGGTTATGGTGCAAAAGCATGACTTCCTACTTAGTTCGTCGTCCTATCCGTATTGATTGTTGTCGTCAGTGCCAGTCTAACAATGTAAACAGTGCGTAGGTAAGTGAAAAATGGCGTTCTGTCGTGCGTGTGCGTGGAGCGTGTACGAATTATTTTGGCTCCGCAGCCAAAATATCCGGAACAAAGGAAATAGCGCGCTGAAAGATGGGCGTCCGTATTTCACAACCGTTTTACAACTGAAAGACCTTCGAATTTACACGTATTTTGAATTTAATTTATTTGTGTGTAGATAGATAAAAACAGACATATAATACATAAAATTAAAAACCTTCCTCTTAAATCCCTCTATCTATTAAACTAAACCGCATCAAAATCCATTGTGTAGCAGTAAAGATTTAAGCACACATAGGAACAGACAGATGAGGGAAGGGAGTTTGCTTTATACTACGTAGTGATAATAATCTACTTAGTTACCTACTTAATATGTAAGTATTTTTAATTACAAACAAAGTTCACATTCAAACTCCTTTTACCAAGAATAAATAATTTTGAAAATCCCTGACAATTTTAATTTGTGAAATGAGTATTCTGATATGAATAATAATTTCTCAACTACACCTACACAATCGTGACACAATTTTATCTAGGTGTCCAAGTTACCCAGACACAAGCGCAACTGAAAAACGTTTCACATCAACCAAGTCTAACCGGGCTAAGTCAACTACCATGGCTATAGTCGCATAGTGGTTATAGTCGTAGGGCGCCCGATGCACCGCGCTGTCGCTAACCGGCCGCGGGGCAAAAAGACTGCACGCACAGCGTACGGACCGTGACAGTAAAGTTCATGGCCGGCTGCATTGAAGACAACGAGTTTGTTCTTTTTTTTCATGCGTTACGCACTTTTCTGGCGGGAACGCGAGATGACGTAGGCAGGACCTTCTTACAATCTCAATCTGCAACTCGACAAATTTGGAATTTAATATTTTCTTAAATGTCTTATTAGAAGTCACATATTAAATTATCGTTTTATTACTCGGCCGTTAGTAGAGCAGCATTTGCTCACTTTTGTTTTATTTCACTGTGCCAATACACTTCATTTGCTAAACCTATATCTATCTACTAGACCTCAACATTCTTTAGTCGTGTAGGTCACCGCCCGCTGGTTTGGTAATCCAGAACTTCTTCCTTCGTGTTTCATACATTAAAACAGGATATCTGGTAGATCGTTGAACTCATGAATGATAGAGCAGACCAGGTATGTATAGATGTCGCAGTCATCTGGTTAAATCAGCGATTTGATTGGATCACTAGCGCGTTCATTGAATGACGACGTTCAATTGAATGACTAGGTCGAATGTTGAATGAACAATCCTCACTCAACGTCCAACAAGTTAGCGGATTGGAACATAGCCCTTTGAACATAGCGGACGTAAAATCAGTCAGGTGATTGTAATTTAGTTCATTGTTTTTCCACTGCGGCGTTAGTGCTCATCAAAACAAAGATGGCGTCAAACAGCTGGTAAAGATCTAATCGAATAGCACTGTGTTGATATTTTTAAGAGTGAAATTGAGATTTAAAGTGACTTATTCGTAAAAAAAATGAGACAGCATGGATGTACCGATTAATGTGTGTTATGTCATGTCCTCATTTTTTAATCTAAAGTTAGTTATCTTTTAAGTTGCGATTACAAAGTCAGCTATATCCCATTCAACGACTACGCTAAATGACGTTCAGTCAAGATGTCCTTTAGTCATTCGATTGAACGTCGTCATTCAATGAACGCGCTAGTGATCCAATCAAATCGCTGATTTAACCAGATGACTGCGACATAGATATCATGTAAATACATAAATAGGCTTTACTCATATTTGACTGGCTCGGTGGATCAGTGGTTAGTACCATGGCGTGGCCTGGCTAGGCTACGATTCAAAGAGTCGTGGGTTCGTTTCTCACCCGAGACAATCATTTGTTGGAGTGTTTCTTCCGTATCTGGGAAATAAAGTAAAGTATATTTGGGTTTCTGATCCGCAAGCACTTATTTCGGAATCAAAACAAGGTATGAGTGATGTTTTATGGTATATTTAATTATTTATTAACGAAAGAAAGAAATTATTTATTATTAACAACGAGTGAACTAAAATTAAAATAGTAATTAAATAAAACAAAATTACATTTTTATATGATTTCTTTTTCCCAGCAGGTGACCTTATTTAGCAGACTACAGCAACTGAAAAAGTATACTCCTCACCTTCTAGCCTTCTTACAAAGTAAGACATGTGCTAGGAAATTACAGTGGTTGTACCTACCAAGAAAGAATACATCTGTGTTTTCGCACAGGAATTTACTACGCAGTTATTAACTTCAAAAATCTTTACTTAACAGCGCCCATTCTACTGCCCAACAAAACTCCTTTAAAATTTAGTTAAAAATCAGTTGTGACGCGCGAATCACCCGCGATACCATAGTAGCGCTACCATGAGTTAGCTATGGAAAACTTAAGTAGTTACGTTAAAAACCTATCGAATTGTTTTTTTTTTCATCCCACCAATGTTAGTCTCAGCGTTGAACATTTTTTTCATAGACATTTTTACATAGGCGATATCGAGTCTGTCACTTTCAAACTCATGGTAGCGCTAAAGATCCATTCCATACAACTGCCTCCCACGTTCGTCTATTAAAAATGCCACCCCTTCCGTGCATCAGTTTCAGTTGGACGTCAAACGCCGACACGCGGTATCGATTGCGGTGGGCCAACCGATGCATGTAATCACGCTAGCTTATTAGCCGTCGGCTGCCACTCGTGTGAAAGGCATTCAAGGCCTGAAACGCGACAACACCTAGCTACAATCGAATTAAGATTATTTGGGCTTACTATTACCTACTCGATTGCAGATAGCTTACAAGTGAGATTATTTGAGGAGTCTACCGGGCTCTTCTGAGGGACTGAATGTGTGGCTAAATGATATTGAATTTCCTTTTATCTCTACCACATCCTGTTATAATCTTTATCACATCCTGAATTTTTTTTCTTTTCCTAACTGACTAACGATGATGGCTTGGAGGAGCCTTGTCATCATCACCGGGCTTGCGGGGAGCGGATGACTCTCACCCCTAACACATCCTAAAGGTATTTTTTTCATTGTGATAAGTCATCATCACACACAGAACAATAAATGGTCTTTATTATACAGGTATTAACTCTTACAACTCTTTAAAAAATACAATCCTCTATTACTTGCTAATGATAAAATCTAGAAACAGATCATCAGAAATATACAAAAAAAAAAAAATTATACCGATGCATCTAATAAATGACGTCGACGACTCGTTTAAAAACCTTGTGAAAAGACCCGGTATGCTCGTTAATTACCGCTTATAAATATTTCACGTCTCCAGACGCGATGGTAAATGGCAATAATAGGGTAGTTTCCTATTTTTTAATTTTTACATAGATGGATGAACAACACAATTGCAAAGGTGCTGTTAAAAGAATGGTTTGATATTTGGAAAACTCCCGGAGATATTACAGTTTCAATAGCACATCACCTGGGCGAGCTCAAAACGCTTCATACAAATGTCGCAGCGAGCTATGACGTCACCCCTCTGTATACGAGTATGAATATCGTAAGAGCTTTATTCAGCAGCTATATCAAATGTTGCTTTTACGAATATGTTCCCATAGTGAAAGCTACTACTAATTTTGTAATTTATAAGATGGCATACTATTTTAATTGAATTTACGCACTTTAAAAATGGACTTTCCCACCTAACTTCAAATGCCTATTATTGTCTCATTTCGTAAGAAATTTTAATTTCGATTTCACTTATGTTATTGATTTACCCATATGTAACTGTTAATTGTGAAATTTTATGTAAAATCAGACTTAGGAAACTAGCCTATTGCAGTCTAAATGTTGATTGTATAAATTGAATATGCCGAGGATAGAATCTAATCGTGCATGCGAAGTGCCTACTACTGAAGTACAGGTGGACGTTCCCAGTGACGTCTGAATAATTAACGTGTGCCTCGAACCGTTATTCGTAAGCTAAAAACGGCCGATTGGTAGATATCTAATAGTCGACTAGGCATCAAGGAAATCGATAAATTTCTTTGTACCTACCTAAGCCTAAGTGTTTAGAAGAAGGCTTCTTGCTTCCGTTAAGTAATCGGCGTTGGTCGTAAAGTCTACTGAAGCAATTAACGTCATGAAAATAAGAAAGTTGCATCAAAAAGATGACGTTCGATTCCCTGTAAATGCATGAAATTAAATTATGCTAGATGAAAAAGAGGGAAAAGATTCGAAAGTCTTTTCTCCAAACGGAATTGCGCTAAAATGCCAAGATTTTTCTGTAGGAAAACGAAACGACACGTTAAGTCACGTTAGGATAACGTGTACGTTATCCTTCTATAAAACATAAAGTATTAGAATTAACAAGCACGAAAATGTGAACAAATTGCCTGCTCATGAAGTAGGTAATTATTGATAATCGACCTTCGAAATGAGGTCAAACATATCATTCGTTTATTATAATTATTGACCACGATAAAAATCGATAAAAATATTTCATTTCATATTAAACAAGTGTGCATAAGTATCTACTAGAAACACTAGCGCATACATGAGTTGTATATAATAACATCTGATAATAAATTCGAGAGTCTTACCGAAGATTATTTTACCAGTCGCGGTCAATACGGTTCTATTCATTTATCCATCCATCCATCACGTCCAGTAAGTAGATTAACATTCGAGTAAGTTAACACAAAAGACAACTTCTACCTACACATAACCTTAGGTTGGATGATGAGACTGAGTGCCTATACATCAATGCTAAATTCTACTCGTACATTTCATCATCGGCCCATCGCCCTTATGGACACAGGCCTCCCTAAATGCTCGCCACTCCCGTCTATTTCCGGCTACTCGCATCCAGCTTCTTCTCAGACCGTCACTCCACCTTTTTTTATTTTTTTTAACCCGGGTGAAATCCTACATTGATGCCCATTAGTTCGGAGGACTAAAGGGGTATGCCAGACTCCTACTGACTAAAACACCCGGGGTGTTCCTCCTCTTTGCTCGTGAGAGTTGTCCTGGGAACGCACCGCCAACCGATGAATCGTCACTCCACCTGGCCTGACACACGACGTTTGCCGAGTCGCGGTCTTCACTTTAGGACACGTTCACCCCAGCGTTTATCTTTTTTTTTGTATCTGACATTCGATGGTGGAGCCTTGTAACTATAAATTCAATATTTTACTTTGAATACCCACATATAGAAATAATCACATTACTCATACCAGACAAAACTATGAAAGTGCGAGACAAAATTGCATGTTGTGAAAAAACTGTCTTACAGTACACAAAAAATTGAGGAATTAAATTTTATGTTTTACTCTAGATGTATTAACGCAAAAAAAAACCACTGAACATAAGATGGTTTATTATTTAGCCCTTAGGGGATGAAGTTCCAATTCATCCTGAGGTATGTCGGATATTTATTTAGTTATTTATAGGTACCTACAGACGGATTACAAATATTGTTCAGGAGGACCAATTTAATGCTTCATTAAGAAAGAAAGAAAGAAAAACATTTATTGACCACAAAATAAAGGTTACAATGACACATAGATACATACACAAGACACAAAACGCACACAAAGAAATAAAATACATATACAAGGACTTTTTAAGTGGTCAACGAGGTACAGGCCTCAGCATATGCCGCATCAGCCCGAGAGCCGGTGCGGCGCTGGTAGTCTGGCCGGACCCCGAGTGACTGTAGTAGACTAGAGTATTAAGAAAGTAATCTATTCTTAAATTATAAAGCTGAAGAGTTTGTTTGTTGGGACGCGCTTATCTCAGGAACTACTGGTTCGAATGCGGACGAAGTCGCTGGCACAGCTAGTCAGTTGATACACCATCAATAGATAGGTAATTAACTTACTACACACAGCATGACAATATTAATTAGTAGAAATAGGTACTAACTACTTTATAACTGGGTAAAAAAACCTTTTTGTATGATCAGTAAGCTAAATTTGATCTGCATCAAACAGAATCAGTCAGTTCGGTATCCGTAAGTTACATTCCTTAAGGGCTCCAGCTATCTGTGTAATTAACAAAACGAAAGTTTAGAGCCTTCGCAAACCGCTCTCAGGTAGGTACTGGTACATCTTAGCGCGTCTGCGTTTCAGAGAAACAAAAAAGTGGTTATTTTAAAAGTCGGTTTATTCCGTGTTTTACGATGTAATAAAACGTGCAGTGCCGGCTCCACCCATGTAACTGCCCCTATTAGTCGGATGTAAAAAAGGCCGAAACTAAAAGAATCGGTGGACATCGGCAATGCAGCTTATGCAGCAGCGGCGCCGCATGCGGAAAGCGCAGTCAGCGCAGTGGCTATGCGCGTAGCGTGGCGTAGATATAGCGACGCACGCTAGCCCGGGTGGCCAAACTGCGCCGACTATGGGAGATACAATGATTAAGGAAACTTTCCTTAGTCATTGGATACAGGCCGTTTCAGAAATTTTGATTTCTATATCATTTATTGAGATAGCCAGTTAGAAAGGTGGTCCTTACCAAAAAATCGTATAAGGTCTTTAATCCAGCAGGTTCCTTAATCGAAGTATTTTTTCTTTATTTCTTTCTTTCTAAGGCCAACCAAGCGAATAAAATCTCAAAAAGCTATTTTATAACATAGGTATCGTTTTAAAATGGAATGTTGTATTGTATGTGATGCGCACAACACTTACCTACCTACTTAGGTAGTTCATTTGAATTATATCTATTTAAAAAGAGTGATTTCTTACATGGTCTCAATTTATTTACGCAAGCAAAACATTTGCTCATTTTGTAGGCAGGTACTCAAAAACACAGGAAAGTCTCAAGTTTTCCAAGAGCACGGTTGCATTACTTCCATTAATCGCGCGAGAGCCTGCACTGTACCTGAATGTTCCCGGTGAAAGCCGCTCGCCTACTCGCGGCCGGCGACCACGCTTTTGAACTTTTTAACCGTCATGATCACTACGGCTTCGTTTAATACGGCTTAACTGACCGCTTTTCCTTGATATGAGATTAACTTAGAAATAAAAGACTTTATTTGATTGCCTGCTGCTTTTTGCTTTGCTTGTACATAAGTAAGTTAAGCAGTGAGACACTATAATACATTATCATCTATTGACACGGCAGGGCTACCTGCCAAGTTAAGCAAAAAGCGGGCACCGGGTTTTACTATCGTTTTCTCGAAGATTAATGATTTTTCAGGCTGGAAAATACTGAACAAGTATCATAAGCATGAGACATTGAAAGTCTGGATGCAAATGTATTGTTGTGTGTGTATAATAATTAAACTACAACTTTATAAGTAGGTTTCCATCTGTCCCTAACTTGACGCACGCATTTATTATAAGCTGCGATATGAATAATGATTGGACAATACATGATCGGTCTTAAAGGATATACTTTTACATGATTTAGATAAATGTAGGTAGTGGATTGGATAGTAGGTATTGTAAGTACTTTTTTAAATATATTTTTAGTCGAATTATAATACGTATGCGGCCGATAACTATAAAAGTTTAATAACTTAATAGGCATGGCAATAAGAATTGTTTATTATTTAATAATATTTAAAATCACTGTTGATTTACTTTGGGGCGCGTAGATAGGAACGTTTTTAAAACCATTGAAAATATTTTGTATATTTAGTAGATTTTTATATTTCATAAGTATTATGTGCTAATGTCGTCGTAAATAGTTAAAGTACTGACAAACATTACTAGGAGAAGTATAAGTTACTTAATAGTTCTAAAATATTTATTTCAAAACGTAGCACTTATTTTAAATTTATTTGTGTTTTTTATTTTCTACTATTGCACTTACGTGGCCATTAAAATCACTGTCATGCTCAGTAGATTTCAGACTTATTTTATGGCAACATTGTGTATTTCAGTCACTTAGCAATGGGGGTGCTGTCAATTTCTATAAAACCCAATTTTTTGGGTTTATTGAAAGTATTGAATAATTTCAATTGGTTTATCGTATTCTTTAGCTTAATTAATCTATCAGTATGTATCTACGAGGATCAAATAGGCAAATTCGACTGGTAAATTAACATTTTAGGTTATACTATTCATGTCACTAAACGCTGTAAGTTTGGTGAATTTTTAATGAAATTAACTCTTTCAGGCGTCAAAGTTACGTTGGAAGAATCAAATTCGCTCAGTTTGATACAGTTTCCACCGCCAAGAAGATTATAGTTGCCACCGAAGAGAATGTATTGGCGGCTTTGAATTTGAAGACAGGTAATTGATTTTATTGACTGTGTCCGTTTTTAATTAGCGAACCTAGGGTTATTTAAGTTCAAGCACTCATTATAATATAGATATCATGAAATCCAAAATATGTAACACCATTATTTTAATCAGGAAGGTGCCATAACAATACTGCTATTTGATGTTTGCTATTTATAATATGCAAAACAATACAGGAAAAGTTATTTCTTCCAGAAGTTTAAAACATACAATTCAAACTTATTTGCGATACCAGTAATACATATGTAATATACTGCAACAAGATTTTCAAGAAAATCACTGAATAATTTGTTTGAAATAGCATAAGCATAACCTATCATGTCATTTACTGTCAAGTCAGGCTACACAAACAAAATTTACATGAAGGTTAATGGTATATTTTAAAATGCTGTAATATTGTTAAAGTAATATAATTTAGTTATATTGAAACATCATAGAATGATAATTTCACTGATTTTTAGGTCAAGTTGTGTGGCGCCATGTCTTTGAAAGTTCAGCTACAGGCAATATCCAGTTATTACATGTCTCGGAGAAAGTGGTCACAGTGTCAGGGGCAAACCCATACCTGGTTCGAGGATGGGACTCCACCACAGGTAAGATTATACCTATAAAACAAGTTCAATCTCATGCTTTTTCAGTGGTTCTCAAAGTTCTACTACTTAGGTACATTCTGTACTTACTATTGTGTAAGATTTCTAGTGTATTTATTTTATTAAAGACTCTGTGTGTGTATCTCAGTATGTACACTGTTTTGTAACATAGTGCCTACAGTGTTGTTAAATTCAATTTACTTAATACATACCTACTAAAAATTGCTTTACTATGTCTTAAACATTTGAAAAACTAAGACCCATTTAGTATTAGTCTAAGTATTGATGTAGTTTACCATGAATACATTTTCTTACTTGTTCATTTGAATTTGAATATGGAATAGCAATAAAAACACAGCTGAAACAAATGCTACTACTTTTGTAGGAGTCCTTCTATGGGAATGGTCCCTTACACTGCAGAAGGATGATCAGGCAGAGTTCTCTGAGTGGTGGGTGCAGCAAGGCATGCTGGTCCACATGCTTCCTGTGTTTGGCTCCCACATTGAAGTGTCCATGTATAACTTGATGACTGGCCACAACCGAGGCTCTACATCAAAACTGCCAGCAATATGGACCAATGATGGGTAAGTGATTATGTGTGTAAGTGTTTAGCCCTAATAAAGCTGATCAGACTTGCATTTGACCAAATTTCTATTGAAATGTTCACTTATTTTGTTTAAATAGTTTTATTTTATGTAATAACATTGTTTATTTAGGAATAAACCTGTAATGTGAAATATAACTTTATTTTCAGGTGTGTAATGTCACCACCATACTACTCCTGTGTGTCAGGCAGTATGGGAAGCCAACTGCTTCTGTCTCTCGACGTCACATCGAACGCAGTGCAGATAATAAGCAAACCGCTATCACAGTATGTCACCAACGAATATGATGCCAGTCTGCGACCCCTCGACGGGAACAGTATTCAGCCGGGATTCTTGATTGGGAACAAAAAGATTGTTCTGATAAAGAATAATGAGTTTGAGGTGCTAGGTGTTAGTGTTGTGGATCCATCGGCCAGCGTGGGGCTCGTGGACAGCACTGACGGGCCTATGGTGCTGCAAACATGGACTGATAATGTTAAGGTTAGTATTTAAGACTACTAAACTAAACTCATTAAAAAGCTTTATGTTGTTACTATGAATCTTACATATTTGAACATAATGTTTGGATTATTATTACATCTTAATTTGGGTTTTAATGACTTCTGTTGTTTGTGTTGGATGTATTGTGGGACAAAAAGTTATACATATTAGAAATCTGAATCGGTCGGGATATTTACCATGTACTTTTGTTTTAATGAGCTCACGCAACAGTGCCGACATGCTAAATATTCCGGACAGTTTCAGTTTTGTAATGTGTTTGTTTTGTTTTTACTTCAACCCATAAACGTCCACACTACTGGGGCATGGGTCTACCCCGAACTAGGGCGATCAGGCATTAGTCAACCACGCTTTCCAAGTGTGTTGTTGGTCAACTACACAATCTTAGAATTTCTTCATAGGTGTGTACTTCAATGCTACCAGTTAGCAACCTACCAATTCGATCCTTGTGTCTCTCAGGGTTTCTCCCTAGTGGCCCACACGGCCTCAAACGCGGCGGAGGTGAGCTCTGTCCGCTGGTCGGACCGCGCGTTGTCTGTGCCGGAGCCGGTGCTGGCGGCGGCGCTGTGCAGCAAGACGCCGCGCGAGCTGCACGCTTGCAGGATCCTCGTCACCGCCGACGATGACGCAGCGCACTTGCTGCAGCAGGGAGGTGACTGGTACCTTTGTTCTGTTAGGGTTAACTTTCAGATGTTATTTGTCTCTATGGGAGCGCTCAAGTATTACGGTTACGTAATACTTGAGCGCTTATTGCGTTAGCAATTTTGAAGATTTATGACCCCTCCCTCCCCCCCTGTAACGCTCCGTAACGTTTAACTGTAACCCTCTGTCTCTCTAAACGTCACGTAACACTCAAGAATTCACTAACAATGCCGGCACTAGTCCACAGTTTTTTTTGGAGTTTTAATTCCCTTATTTTTTATATAAAAAAAGAAATAAAAAAAGAAATCATGTTACGTAACGTGTTGTAAGGAGGACCCCCTCCCGCCCCCTGTAACGCACCGTAACGTTTTACGCGACCCTACCTCCCCCCCAAATTGCGTTACGTAATACTTGAACGCAGAAGAAGTAAGACTATAATGCTACAGTGCTTGCAAGCGGTTGCGGTGGCGGTATTTCGTGCGCCATACATTTGTAAATGAGGGCTTTCGTTTTAAAAACTCACTAGATGGCACCACTGTTAAGTGAGGTCCCAAAAAAGACTGTTAAACTTTTCCGAGTGCCAAAACGATATTGTAAATTTAAATCATATTCCATACATTAGGATTATACCATTTAGCTTAAAAAAAAGGGTGGACGTAAGTATTTTCCTTCGCTTTCAAAATAGGTTTAAAAATAGGTCATGCCTTCTAACGACATTGACGATGATTACGGTGACGAAAACTCTAACAAAATCAGATCAGTTTATTTTTATAAACCATGGACCTTTATTTTCACATCCCATATCAAGATCGTAAATAACTACAATACTTTGATTGATGTCCCCTGCTAGTACTAACTAGTCTGTATGTTTGCAGGCCGTGTTATATGGACCCGAGAAGAAGCTCTCGCGAATGTGGTAGCGGTGGAGTTTGTGGACTTACCAGTCTCTGACTTGGATGCTGCTATTGAATCAGAGTTCGACCAAAAAGAAGGTTAGTTATAAATTTTTTTTCTGTGACAGACATCATAGTTCTATCATCAATAATTAAATATCTGAATGATCAGTATTAAGAACACTCTTCTATTAATTAAAAATATAACATTAAATTTTATAAATTAAATTTTAAGTGTATTAAATAATTGAAAGAAAAAAAAACAGATTTATTAGTCACATTAACATTTTTGTCTTTTAGAATACAATATCTATGTGTCAAACACTGTTGAAATTTTATAGAATTGTGACATTCACTGGAATTGGTTTGAGTTTGATATTTGAATATCATGTAGTAAACACAACAGGACAAAATTTGTTTATTTATAAGATTTCTCTTTTGTTTCTAGCTGCCAAGATGTATAGTAAGTACTGATTAGACTGTGTGGTGTGTGTAATCAGTCGCAAATTTCACTATGTTCCTTTCTTTATCTCTCGCTTGACCGAGAAAGTTCCTCTTTAACTATTCTGTTTGTTGTAAACAATTTTCCTCTGTCCTCCTTACAGTCCCTAACCAATACTTTTCGCTGATTTGTCTAGACTCTTCTGTTGCCCTAATGTGCATAGTTTTTGTCTGTATATATGTTTTCTTAAAATACTTTACAATCGAAAAGTGAGCTTATGATTTTTCTGATTTAGTGCTAATTCATAGTTGTGTGTGACAGGAAAAAGATTCTTACTTTTAGATGACTCATTACAGTTTGTAGAATACTAATTGTACAAGTCTTAGCGTTATTAACTGAATAGTCCATGAGGAAAATCACAAATAAATATACTCGTTTTTGCAAGAAATATATCTGAATACATTCTTCAAGATATATTATCTATAAACAATCCATACAGTACCTATTCATAGTTTCATAAATTGTTTTAAAAAATATTGTTTTTTATTAGTCTTGGGAGACGTGATTCTAGCGACGTTGTATGGTTTATAGGTGGTCCAAATATTTTTTTGCAATATGTGGAAAGATTTTTTAATTGGTTCTTTTTTCCATTTGTATTTTCCAATTCTAAATTTGACATCAAAATAGCATGCACACGTAGCTCAATAAAATACTGGCCACTTTTTTTATGACGATGCAACATCTACTTGGCTTTACAATATCCTAATCGTAGCATGCCCACATAGCTTAATAAAATACTGGCCAGTATTTTTTATAACAAGGCGCCATGTACTTGCCCTTACAATATGCTCCTGCGTCCAGGCTCTGTGATGAGGCGACATGTGCCCGGCTTTACAATTCTCTCGCGCCCGTGTCCAGTAGCGCTACCATGAGTTAGCTATCGAAAACTTGCGTACGTTAAAAAACTATCGAATTGTTTTTCATACTACCGATTTTCGTTTTTAGCGTTACCGCTAGGTAAATTTTTTCATAGACATTTTTACATAGGCGATATCGAGTCTGTCACTTTTAGACTCATGGTAGCGCTACATGCTCGGTGTGGGCGGCGTTTTCTCTCGTGACGAGGCGCCATGCACTTGCCTTTACAATATGCTCGGCTTCACAATGAGTACCCTCGTCCCCATATCCAGGCTCGGTGTGGGCGGCGTTCTCCCGCCGGCTGCAGCAGCTGCGCGCGACGAGGCGCCATGTACTGCCTTTACAATATGCTCGTGCGCCCAGGCTCTGTGCTCGGCGCCATGTGCCCGGCTTCACTATACTCTCGCCTCCGCAGGCTGTGTGACGAGCGACATGTAGGTACTCAGCTTAACAATATGGTCGTGCGTCCAGGCTCGGTGTGGGCGGCGTTCTCCCGCCGGCTGCAGACGCAGCTGCAGCAGCCGCGCGCGACGAGGCGCCATGTACTGCCTTTACAGTATGCTCGTGCGTCCAAACTATATGTTCTATGGTGACATGTGCCCAACTTTACAATACTCTCGCGCCCGTGTCCAGGCTCGGTGTGGGCTGCGTTCTCCCGGCGGCTGCAGACGCAGCTGCGGCAGCCGCGCGCGACGAGGCGCCTTGTACTGGCTTTACAGTATGCTCGTGCGTCCAAAAAACTCTATGCTCGGTGACATGTGCCCAACTTTACAATACTCTCGTGCCCGTGTCCAGGCTCGGTGTGGGCGGCGTTCTCCCGCAGGCTGCAGACGCAGCTGCGGCAGCCGCGCGCGACGAGGCGCCATGTACTACCTTTACAATATGCTCGTGCGTCCAATCTCTATGCTCGGTGACATGTGCCCAACTTTACAATACTTTCGCGCCCGTGTCCAGGCTCGGTGTGGGCGGCGTTCTCCCGCAGGCTGCAGCAGCTGCGCGCGACGAGGCGCCATGTACTGCCTTTACAATATGCTCGTGCGTCCAAACTCTATGCTCGGTGACATGTGCCCAACTTTACAATACTCTCGCGCCCGTGTCCAGGCTCGGTGTGGGCGGCGTTCTCCCGCCGGCTGCAGACGCAGCTGCAGCAGCTGCGCGCGCTGGCGGGCGGCGCGGAGGCGCGCCAGGCGGCCGGCGAGCGCGTGCGCGACTACTTCAACCTGCACAAGGTGCTCGTGCTGCTTACTGAAGCCGGCAAGGTGAGTGAAATTATAGTATTGTATATTTTTTTCGCGAACACTGCACATTTGAAAGAGTTCATTTTACGGATTAATATCGCGTGACCCGACGTTTCGAGCTCATTACAGCGCTCGTGGCCACGGGCAAGACACGGGGCAGTCTTGCCCGTGACCACGAGCGCAGTATTACAAATATGCGAAACAATCAATCAATCAGTAATCTTCATCGTGCATCAGTAATCTTCAGTTACTACCAACTAGGTACAACCTATGATTTATGTGAACAATCGATCAACCTATGAACAGTGATATTCAGTAAGATTCACATTTAAATTGACTGTCACTGTTTTAAAAACTTAGTTTTATTTGTTGACGTGTCGTTATAAAAACGAATAAAAAGACCCATAACGTCATATTTAAACATACTGTGAAATGTTCTAATATGACATTATAGGTCAAAATCAATTTAATATGAAAAATTTAAGTAAACAGAACTGGTGGTGATAGTAGTGGCTATTAGGGGTGAGAGCCATCCGCTCCCCCGCAAGTCCGGTGATGATGACGAGGCTACTCTAAGCCATCGTCGTATGTCGGTTAGAAAAAAAGTAGTCTCTATATTTGCCCAATCACAGTTAAGAAACCACACTCAACACATTAAAAGGTGTTCGCGTTATTTGGCTTCTTTAGGGGTGAGAGCCATCCGCTCCCCCGCAAGTCCGGTGATGATGACGAGGCTACTCCAAGCGTAAGTCAGTTAAGGAAAAAATAGACAGTTTGCCTCATGTTGGTTGCCGTGGTTACAGATATTCGGCATGGACAACCTCTCCGGCGAGATCCTGTGGCGCCACTACGAGCCGGGGCTGGACGCGTCGGGCGCGCTGATGTTCCCGCGCCGCTCCGCGCGCCACCCGCCGCACGACGCCGTGCTCAGCGTCGTCGCCAAGGACGAGGTGAGGTGACGTGCGTGAGGTCACTGTGTGAGGTCACCGACCTCATGGACACTTTGGATCATGTGACCCACTACGAGCCGGGGCTGGATGCTGTTCGCGCGCCGCTAGGGGTGGAAGCCATCCGCTTCCCCGCAATGATGAATGGTTCGGTGATGATGACAAGGCTAGACTACTCGTAGTCGTAGTCAAGTCATGATCGTAGAAATAATGACACATTGATATCACTTTATTTTTAATTACTTACATATTTATTGGTAAAAGCCATGTTTGAAATCTCGTCTTTCTTTCTCAGGAGACCGGCAACGGAGTGATAATAAGCCTGAACCCGATCCGCGGCACCCTAGTCGGCGAGCGAGTGTTGCGCCTCGACACCCGGCTGCTGCAGGCCGCGCTGCTGCACCGCGCCGACCGCGAGCGGCTGCACGCGCTGCTGCTGCTCGACGCCGACGAGCGCGCGCAGGTGAGTGCCCCGCGAGGCACCGTGCCCTCCGAGGCATCGGCAGCTTGGACACGATCCTCGTCGACACGCTGATAACATCGTGTCGACGGCGGCATCATGCCGATGAAGGCAACTTGCCATCTTGACGCAGTAGGGTATTGGTTTATATGGAGGGGCTCCAATCTAAATAATTTTACACAGCATCACATCGAGTACATTGATCTGATTCCGTGTTAAGTAGCTTAAGCACTTGTGTTACAGATATCTGAATCAACTGTGGAAACACAAATATACTTAACCCACCCAGACACGCAACAAACACCGATGTTCATCGCGCAAATATTGGTCCTGGGTGGGAATCAAACCCACGATTTTAAGAACCGTTCCACCGAGCCAGTCACTCTAACCTAACTACAGTGATTTTCCATTTTTATAGGACTATGCCGTGCCCTAATCAATTTTTTTTAATTTTTCTACAGATTTTCCCCCTATCAGCCGCTCCGTTGGTCGAGAACATGTACATCTACGTCGCCGATAAGAACACCGCGCAGGTGCAGGGATACGCGTTGAAGTACGATGGCAAGGTGAGTCCAACAGCCAACGTATATATCGCATACACACACATTTGTCACTTTATTATAGGCAGGGTGCAAGGCAGATGGAGGGCGTGGCCTAAACGTTAACAGCTCTCAATGCGATCAAAAACTAAAACTAAGTCTGATAACTTAGTTTTAATTTTTTAAGCAGAATAGATCCCACCACCTGGGCGGCGGTACCTTAAAATATGTATATTCTTCACTATAAAATATATATATATTTTTCACAATACAAGATATTACAGCATATCTTCTATATTATATAGAGGAAAGGTTTGATTTTTTATTTGTTTCGAATAGGCTCCAAAACTACTGCATCGAATTGTAAAATTCTTTCACCGTTGGAGAGCCACATTATCCCTGAGTGTCATAGGTTTTAGTTATATACCTACTATCGCTAATATAATCGCAGGAGGTGGTAGCTAAAAACACCTGGTCCCTCAACTTGGGCGGCGGTACCTTAAAATATGATCACTTTTTCACAATCCATTATCTTGCAAGACCTCTTCGCTAATATAAACGTTTACTTTCGACTTTTGCAGGAGGTGGTAGCAGAAAAGACCTGGTCCCTCAACCTGGGCGGCGGGCCGGGCGCGCACCGGCTCGCGGCGCTGGCCGGGCCGGCGGCGGCGCGCGCGGGCTCGCCGGGCCGCGTGCTCGGGGACCGCAGCGTGCTCTACAAGTACACCAACCCCAACCTGCTGCTGCTGGTCAGCGAGGGGCCCGACCCGGTGCATAACAGTGAGTACACTCGATCTGTGTATAACTGTGATAGGCTAGATGACGCGCGGGCTCGCCGGGCCGCGTGCTCGGGGACCGCAGCGTGCTCTACAAGTACACCAACCCCAACCTGCTGCTGCTGGTCAGCGAGGGGCCCGACCCGGTGCATAACAGTGAGTACACTCGATCTGTGTATAACTGTGATAGGCTAGATGACGCGCGGGCTCGCCGGGCCGCGTGCTCGGGGACCGCAGCGTGCTCTACAAGTACACCAACCCCAACCTGCTGCTGCTGGTCAGCGAGGGGCCCGACCCGGTGCATAACAGTGAGTACACTCGATCTGTGTATAACTGTGATAGGCTAGATGACGCGCGGGCTCGCCGGGCCGCGTGCTCGGGGACCGCAGCGTGCTCTACAAGTACACCAACCCCAACCTGCTGCTGCTGGTCAGCGAGGGGCCCGACCCGGTGCATAACAGTGAGTACACTCGATCTGTGTATAACTGTGATAGGCTAGATGACGCGCGGGCTCGCCGGGCCGCGTGCTCGGGGACCGCAGCGTGCTCTACAAGTACACCAACCCCAACCTGCTGCTGCTGGTCAGCGAGGGGCCCGACCCGGTGCATAACAGTGAGTACACTCGATCTGTGTATAACTGTGATAGGCTAGATAAATCCTTATGGATACCACAGCGCCGGGAAACCGCTGCCGGACTTTTACCGACTAAAACCCCCGGGATTTTCCTGCTCACCGGTGGTGGTAAGGGGGCAGTGGTATACTGGCACATTCTTCATTGTCAATAGTACGTTAACTTAGGGTAAATAGTACATCACCTACCACAAGTTCGTCCCTGATACCGGTGGTCTCGATTTGTCCCCTCTGCTAGGTTGTTGTGTTGTGTTCGGTTAACGTTTTTTTTTGGACGAACAGAAACATCCAAATGTTTTGTAATTGTGAACCGATAGCTATCCGTAGGCATTGTTAACCTACTACTGGTTAGCCCACAGTAAATAAGGCGGCTGTTCTACTAGAGATGTGTTGTTAGAATATGATGTAAAAATCGACGAACGTTTATGCGATTTAAAAACTATATTATAATTCCAACACATCATAATGTTTAATTTAAATCGATGCCAAAAACGTGACAAAAAATGTCAACTGGCAATTAATCAGGCATCTTCATCGAGATGCGCACATAACGCCATCTAGCGAACGACACACGTAAACAAAAGCATGCTTATCTTCTATCCCCAGACGTGGTCGTAGCGACGTGCGTGGACGGCGTGTCGGGCGCAGTACTAGCGGCCGCCACGGTGCGCCGCGCGCACGCGCGCCCGCTCGCCGTGCTCGGGGACAACTTCATGGCCTTCGTGTATTACAACGACAAGCATCGGCGCACTGAGATCGGTTAGTATCTTTTAGTGTCCGACCGAAGCTTTGGCTTCGGCTTCGGCTTCGGCCACCTTCGGCCAAAAGGCGAAACCATCGGCTTCGGCCCAAAAACCCGGCCGAAGCCGAAGGTTTCGCCGAAGATCCGAGCAACCGTCGGGACTCGGGATTGAACGAAAGACTGAGAGACAGCGCGACCGACCGGTCGTGTTTGCTTTGTCGGGTGTTTTGTTCGGCTTTGCCGAGTAAACAAAGACTGATTGATTGGTCTGATTGTGATTTATAAATTACTTAATAAATAAATGATTATTTTTTTACGAATAAATCACAAACTTTTTTTATCATCTTTGAATCCACTTCCATATGAGATAGTCAATATAAACCTTCAATATTGAAGTTTTGAAATAATCTAAACATTATTTGTAGCTCTTGTAGACAATATTGAACAAAATTACTAAGAGCTTATAAACCTTCGGCTTCGGCTTCTGCCGAAGATTGTGGCGATTGCCGATTGTAGCGTGAGCTACACTAGTTGATAAGGTGATAGATGATAAGCTGATAACTGATAGATAATGTCGTATGTCGTGATATAGGGGAAAGGGCAGAGTTTAATGAAAACGACCGTTTCCGCCGAGTGGCTTGTTTGCACTAATTTATTAAAATATTAAATGATTACGTGTCACAATTGACTGACAATGATTGTCGAAATATGATACGATGACTCGTACATCTTGCCTATCTAAAAAGAACAGACAAAACTTAAAATAAAACTTAATTAACAGAGTTAAAATTAAGAGATTTAATTTAATTATTAGACATTGATAGTAGGCACTCGGAAGCGTTGCGTTGCTACAGGAGATGGAGATGTCCCTCGTTCGATGCTCATTGTGCTGACTGCGCGCGGCACGGTCTCGCTCAACTCCTCCGTTGACGGCGCCGATGGCACTTGTCTCTGTCTACTGTATCTCCAGTAACAAACACCGCAAACTGTTATCAGAAATAATCCAATCATCATGATATAGGAAATGGAATAATGATGAATGTCGTGAACGTTCATCTTTTCAGATGATTCAGCCTTTATTTTATCAATGTCTGCCTTCAGCTGGGTGAATATCAAACTATGATCTTCGATTGGGCTGGAGGTGTCACTGTAGCTGCTATTGATAATAGTGTTCAAGATAGATATCTTCGGGGTTTCTATGGTCTCCATTTGATGTCGCATTTCACTCAGGTATTGGTTATGCGAGCGTATGGTGAAGGTCTCGCCCTTGATAGTACAACCTTGATTTAGAGTGATGACTCCAGTCCCCATGATACTATGAACATCTGTTCCCGTAGTACAAAACATGCGCATCACGCATTCCTTGCAGCAAGAGTACAACCAGCTGTTTCGTTGATGTAACTTGATCCACTTGTCGGTTGTACACGGTAGTACGTGCGACGAGCACGGTGATTCATTAGCTGTGACGTCGGTGTTTATCAATTTAATGTCGCAAATGGAATGTTTTATTTTAAGATCATAGATCGGTTCATCTAATGAGCAGAGGATGGTGTCTCTTTGATCGTGAAGACATGCTTGCAGGTTCCCTTCCGACAACAGAAAAGCTGCATCTTTTTTTCAAATCAAAGGCTATGTACTGATAAGATGATATTACATAGCGTATCTTCTCTCCCTTTCTTTGGGGTACGGTGATGATTCTGTCCAGCTCGTACACTTCGTTACTTACGAGTGGTATTCGAACTTCAATAATGAGATAGTTTTCTATAACTCTTGCGAACACTTTTAGTAGTTTATATAACTGTCTTATGTTGTTTACGTCAGGTGTGAACGACAGATCTCCATGTAATTGACCTGATATTACATTTATTTGGTGCTGTAGCTGTTCGGGTGAAAACAAGTGTATGTCGATTTGACCATGACTGATATCGGTGATGGTGTTGAGCAATGCATCTTGAATACGTCTCAGGTTAGACAAAATGATGCTAGCAGCCAAGGATGAAGATGTGATATAGTTGCTATTTTGGTTTATAAATTGCACTTGATTCACTTCCGATGTGAGGTTTCGTAAAGTTTGCTTTATAAATGAAACCTGCTTAGTCATGACTTCTTCGTTGCGCTTTATGATATTATATTCGGATTCGATTACTAATGTCTGATTTTTGATTAGGGTTTGCAAATGATTTTCATTTTGTGCGATCTTCATAATGTCCTTCTTGTACTGTTCTGCAAATCTCTCGTCGAGCACTCCAAACAGATCATTAGCCAGGTATCCGATGCCGTTTATGAATCCTCTCTTCGATCTTCTGTGTTGATAGCGCAACAAGTCATTGTAGTGTTCAATTTCACGGATCTCTTGTTGCAGTTGCATTAAGGCGCTGTCGGATGCAGAGTTCACGTGACACATTGATTTAATGTGTGACACGTACTGTCGTATGTCTGATAATCCATTCCAGTAAGACGTCATATTATAATAAATAACCAACTTCCATTCGTCTTTGATGTGACGTAAGTCGGATATTTTGTCGAAATATAAGTTCTGGTTTTCGTCAATCGCCGTGATATTGAAGGGCATCATATTCTGCTGGATGCTCGGTGACAGAATTGACATGAACGTAAGGAGTGTCAGTGATACAAAATGCGTCATAAAATTGACTTTGCGTTTTCCACCACCACGTCGAGTTTGTCTGATAGGTTGCTGTGGCGGCGATTGATTTTGCTCTTTGTCTTCACAGCGCTCCGGTTCGGGTTGTTGCGTGACGTCATGAACAGGTAACTGGATAAGTTTGTTAATAGGACGCTTGATAACATTGTGTTTTGTTTTCAGAGAGACCACTCGTACATAGCCATCCTTCCCCGGGTGGACCTCCAGAATGCGTCCGATGGCCCACTTCCCAGGCGGCATATTGTCTTCTTTGATGATGACTATGTCGTCTACCTTCAGGTTCTCACTCGGGTTTCTCCACTTTGATCTTGTTTGCAGGTGCTGAAGATACTCGCGGGACCATTTTTTCCAGAAGTGCTTGTTCATCAGTTGCACGAGATGCCATCTAGCAGGTAAGTTAATGATATCTGGATCTGTCTGTGGTCTAGAAACGAGTGAATCTCCCACCAAGAAGTGACCAGGAGTGAGAATGTCTTCTTCAGCGTCTTCCGTCAAAGGGCATAAAGGTCGAGAGTTCATGCACGCTTCTATTTGACATAGCAGTGTGATGAATTCTTCATATGTCAATTTTTGTTCTCCCAGGACTCTCTTGAGGTGGAACTTCATGCTCTTTACTGCAGCTTCCCAAAGGCCTCCCGCACTTGGCCACGCTGGGGCGTTGAAGTGCCAAGTGACTCCGAGCTCGTTGACTTTTCTGATGAATGAAGTGTCGATGGTGTTCAATATTGCCTTGTATTCACGTTTTAGGGTGTTGTCAGCTCCCACAAAATTAGTGCCATTATCGGAGTATACATGGCGTGGCGTTCCTCGTCGAGCACACATACGACGGAAGGCTGCCAGGAATGAGGGAGTACTCAGGTCCGCCACCAGCTCAAGATGCACGGCCTTTGTCACGAGACATACGAATACGGCGATGTACCCTTTCGTAGTCTTGATACCTCGCCCTTTATTGGCCTTGACATCGACGTGACCCGTAAAATCCACGGCTGTGTTGGTGAAGCAGCGCGAAGGGTTGACTCTCGGGCGGGGTAGGTCTGCCATGATCTGGTGATTTTTCTCTGGACTGAAGCGTCTGCACTTGACACACTGTCTGATGATCTTCTTAACTATGCGGATGCCTCCGACTATCCAGTAGTTTTGTCTGATGACTGATAATGTCAATCGGGGACCGCTGTGTAAGTTAGTAATGTGCGCTTGAGTGATAATAAGTTCGGACAAACGATTATTTGCAGGTAGAATTACAGGGTGTTTCGCAGAGTGACCGATCGATGCGTTTTCTAATCTCCCGCCAACTCTTAAAATCCCATGCTCATCAATGAATGGGTTGAGGTTTGATATCTTACTTGAACTTCTAACATGACCCTTTTTCTTCAATTGATTAATGTCGTCTTCAAATTCGATTGTCTGAATATTTTTGATAATCAAATTGCGAGCAGCCTGTATTTCATTTGTAGAAAGAATGGCTTTGTCAACGTTTTGTTGCAATGTGCAGTTTCGGTGTCGTAATCGCGCGATGAAACGCGAGATCCAGCCTACAATGCGAGTCGCGCGTGTCAGTGAACTTGTGTCTTTCAACAAATTGATTATGATATTATCATTTTCGCTGTGTTGTAAAGCAGTGTTCACAACAGGTGATTTTTCATCTCAATTGTCGGAGTTTCAATTTTGACTGGGGATGCGTCTTGATAGGATATCGGTGTCGTAAGCCATTGTGGGCCTTTCCACCACAGCATATGACTCTGTAGAGCCTTGCATGACAAACCTCGGGTGGCGCAATCTGCTGCATTATCTTCCGATCTTACATGATGCCAATGGGATGTTGGTACGACGTCGATGATCTGTCGCACACGATTGGCTACAAACGTCTTCCATCTGCTGATATCTCCGTTTAGCCAACCTAATACCACCGTTGAGTCTGTCCATGCATTGATACTATTTACTGATATGGAGTCAGCAACCTTCTTCAGTAATTGTGATAAGAGTAGGGCTCCCAATAATTCCAATCTTGGAAGAGAGATTTGTTTGTTGTGTGGAGCCAACTTTGTCTTTGCAACGACTAAGCGTGATGTGTACATGCCCTTATCGTTGCATGTTGATAGGTACACAGCACATGCATAAGCCTTTTCTGAGGCGTCGCAAAAGCCGTGTAATTGATAGTTTTGTTTATCACCCAGATATCTGTCAATCTGAAATTTTTCTATGTTTTTCAGATCTTCTCTCAGTGATTGCCATTCAGTTTGTAAGTCAGCGGGCAGTTCGTCGTCCCATTGTAGGTTTAACAACCAAGTTTGTTGGAAAATGATCTTTGCCTTTATAGTGATAGGGGACAACCATCCCAATGGGTCATAGATTTTTGACACATCTGATAAAAGCTGTCTCTTGGTGTGCTTGTGGTTTTCTTTTTGATAATCGATCTTACTTTGAAAAGAGAATGTGTCTGACGATGGATTCCACCTGAGTCCCAATGTCTTTCGAGACTCTACATCCCTGAATTCCAGAGGAGCACTAGTTTGATTTGCTGCTAGGTCATTGATAAGGTCTGGGTCATTGCTCGACCACTTGCGCAAGTTCATGCCAGCTCCTTTTAAAACATCGATTAACTGTCTTTGTAATTCCATTACTTGTTCTTTACTGTCATTTCCGCTCATCAGATCATCGGTGTAGAAAGAAGATTCAAGCGCCTTTGCTGCGAGAGGATATTCTTTGGCATGATCTTGAGCCATCTGTCGTAATGTTCTCATCGCCAAAAACGGTGCGGCTTTGGTCCCGAACGAGACCGTGGCCAATCGATATTCACGCAGAAGGTCTTCTAGTGACGATCGCCAGACGATTAATTGGAGATAGGTGTCTTGTTCTCTGATAAGAATCTGTCGGAACATCTTCTCAATATCTGCAGTGATGACATATCTATGCGTCCTCCACACCAGGATGAGTCCTTGAAGGTCCTGTTGAAGGTTAGGACCGCATTCCATTAAGTCATTAAGACTATGGCCTGATGACGTTTTGCTTGATGCGTTAAAAACAATTCTAAATTTAGTACTCGTAGAGTCTAAATTCAAAACTCCGTGGTGAGGTAAATAACAAGTAGGCATTGACGTCACATGATCGGAAGCGTCGGTTTCGTGCATGTGACCTGATTGCAGATAGTCTTGCATAACGTTGCAATAAGCGGCTGATAATTTGTCATTTTTTGCCATTCTTTTCTCCAATTGTTTGAACTGCATGGTGACCTTTGGCTTAGATGTTCCGAGAAGTTCTTCGAAGCCCGGTTTCATGGGAAGGGCTACTTGATATCTGCCATTGTCAAGACGTTGAGTTGTCTCTTGATAAAGATCTTCACAAAATTGTTCTTGTTCAGTGATAGTCGATGAATTGTCATTGATACCTTCAACCTCCCAAAATTTTGAGATGCTGTCTACTTCATTGATGACTACGTGGCAGTTGAATCGTTTGACATGTCCTGATAGTATCCAGCCCAACTTTGTCTGTTGAGCGATGGGCGCTTGTACCGGGCCCTTGATAAGTCCACTCATAATAATGTCGGAGTAGATGCTGGCATCCAGAAGTAAGTCAATTGGTTTTGATATATTGTAATCAGGATCGGCAAGGTTGATATGTTGAAGGTGTGGCCATGATTGTCTTCTAAATGAGTTATTTGGCAAACAACTGATTACTTTTGATATGATGAGAGCTTGTGTGGTGAAGCAGTAGTCTTCATACAATGACTGACAGTCCATAGTAACAATGCCTTTGCCACTCTTGGTACTGGCACCTATACCGGAGACTGAAGCATTCACATGTCGTCGTTGCAGACCCAACAATTGAGCTGCATTTTCTGATAAGAGTGATATTTGAGACCCTTGGTCTAAGAGTGCTCTAAGTGTGATAAATGAGCCGTCAGCGGCTTTTACTTTCAATGATACGGTTGTCAGTAGTATCTCTTCATCATCTGCGGCCACATGGTTGACATTGTGCTGCTTGTTACCATGCGGCTTTGTAGAGCGATTTTCATTCGATGTAGAAGGTGACACATTTCCTTTGATCGTCCGCGACTGCGCAATATCGTCATGAATGATTGAATTATGATATTCGTTGCAATGTTTACAACGTTTCGTCGAATTACATTGCTTACCATAGTGTTTATATAAGCAGTTTTGGCATATTTCTTGTTTCGCAATTGACGTCAGGCGCGCTTCCGGACTCATGTTAAGGAACCTTTTACATTGATACAAATCATGCTTATCTTCGCATAACGGGCATTTTGGTGTAAAAGTAGCCACTGTTTGATAAGGTTTGCTCGGGATCCTTCTTTGATAAATGGGCTTGAATGTCGGTTTTGATGGTAATGAAGGTTTATGTTCTGATAATTCCTTGTCTTTTTTCGATAAGGGTTCCAGGGCAGTAAACTTGCTTTCTATGAAGTTCATGAGTTCTTCGAATGTCGCGAGTTCACGAGGCGCCTTGCGAGACTCTTTATAGGCCGAATATGTTTCCGTATCGAGCTTCTTGCAGATCAAATGCACTATAAGTGGGTCCCATGACGTTGTATCGACCCCAAGGTTGTGAATCGCATGAATGCATTCCATAGTTGTGTCGTACAAACGTTTCAATTCGAAGGAAGACTGTCGGTGCACAGAAGGTTGTGATAGAAATATTTCAATCTGATTTGTAAACAGAGCTTGAGTGTTATTATAGCGATGCATCAGGAGGTCTCGGGCCGTCTCATAGTTGTCAGATGATATATTGAGATGTTGGATGAGACGCTCGGCTTCCCCTCGTAACTTTCCTTTTAGGTATTGCATCTTCTGTGCATTGCTGAGGCTGTTATTGTTGTGTATAGTCTCATTGAAAAGGTCAATAAAAGTAGGCCACTGACTATACCTTCCCGTAAACAAAGGAATGTCCACCCTGGGGGTCGATTGCTGGAGATGCGTTGTCGAACTCAATTTCTTGTTTAACTGTCGCTTCATCTTATTGTACATAGATTCATACACCATGAACTCATCTTCATAGTCTTGATAGCTGCCTTGTAGTATGTTGTCAATGCGCATATGCATTTCGTCTATGGTGCGCCAACGATGTTGTAAATCCTTCAGGAGATCTTCTATTTCCCATTTTTCTTCGATGTCCGGAATGTCAGGACGCTTTATCGCACGAGATAAAGCTCTAAAATATGTCCGTTGCTGCGAAAGCAGTTCATCCACTTGTCCTTCCGGGTTCGTACCTCGGTCTTCATTTGTCTCCGTTTTGGTTGAACCGGGAATAGTGAAATGAGATTTTGTCACAAAGGGAGGATATTCTGCGATAATCCTGCGGTGTGTCTCGTAGAATTCCTTCATTTGTTGATAAATATTCTTGACAAAGTACTCTGAGTTGTCTTGATATGCTTCTAATTGAGTATTATTTTGGTCAAACTCACCCCATAATTGGTCTAGGGCAGTCACACGTTTGTCAATGTATTCCTTGGTCTTCCTGCTGGCGGTGTCCTTTCCAAAGTTAGTACCAATTCTTTGGATCTCCAAAATCAGTTCGTTCTGCCGCTTAAGAAGAGCTTCCATGTCGATAATGATAGTTGGTCAGGATATTGATGATAAGCAGACGCTGATATTCTCGTAGTTTGGTATTACTACCAAGCTGGTGTGTAGGGAGTCTGCAACCCTATGCGGTATGTGCGTCCTCGTCTCAATTTGACTGGTGAGACCCGCTTCTGGGAGGCCAGTCAAACCGATTCGCTACCACAGTCCGGGTAAACAGAACACTACACTCTTAGGTTGTCACTAACGATTATGATATGATAAACTTGCTCGAGAATGACACTGTCACTCCAAATGTCCAAATGATGTCAAATGTCGTGGTTCAGTGTCGCTCGAAGGACCATATAATGTAGCGTGAACTACACTAGTTGATAAGGTGATAGATGATAAACTGATAACTGATAGATAATGTCGTATGTCGTGATATAGGGGAAAGGGCAGAGTTTAATGAAAACGACCGTTTCCGCCGAGTGGCTTGTTTGCACTAATTTATTAAAATATTAAATGATTACGTGTCACAATTGACTGACAATGATTGTCGAAATATGATACGATGACTCGTACACCGATTAATCGGCTTCGGCCGAAAATAGACCTTCGGTCGGACACTAGTATCTTCATACCTATTATTTCTCAGTGATCGCTTTAGAAAGCTGTTCCAACAAATGATAGAACTTTGGAAGGCGGCACTGTCGGGTGTAAATTTAAAATTGTCTGAAGACACTTTCTAAAAAATGTTTTATTTCACAGGCACGATCGAGCTGTACTCGGGCACGACGCGCTGGCTGGAGCCGGGCGCGTGGTTCAGCTCGCACGCGGGCGCGGGGCCCGGCTCGGTGTCGCGCGCCGCCTACGTGCTGCCCGCCGCGCCGCGCGCCGCCGCCCTCACGCACACCGAGCGCTCGCTCACCGACCGGCACGTGCTGCGTGAGTACCGACACGACGCGGCTGCACGAGGGCACGACGCGCTGGCTGGAGCCGGGCGCGTGGTTCAGCTCGCACGCGGGCGCGGGGCCCGGCTCGGTGTCGCGCGCCGCCTACGTGCTGCCCGCCGCGCCGCGCGCCGCCGCCCTCACGCACACCGAGCGCTCGCTCACCGACCGGCACGTGCTGCGTGAGTACCGACACGACGCGGCCGCACGGGGGCACGACGCGCTGGCTGGAGCCGGCCCACAGATTATACAATATTCAACCCTAAAAATGCTGAGTGTTGATGCTATCAAAACTCTGATGCTTAAAGAACGTTTTGCGAGAACCATGCGCTTCCCCAAAGGCCTCGCAATGATGTCGAGGCTACTTTAAGTCAGCGTCATATTATGTCAATTAGGAAAATGAAATTAAAGAACGTTGTTGCATGTGGTCCACGAGGCAAGATTTCGATTAGAAAACTGAAACTGTCCGGGATATTTACCATGTTGTTGTGTTTTAATGAGCTCCGAGCGACCATGATCACGGATGAAGCGAGTTCATCCGTGATCATGGCGCTTGCAACAGTGCCGAAATATCGGGAGCTCATTAAAACACATGTGTGTGACCATGACAGTTTAAAATCAAGATTTCGATTATCAACCGCTTTTAACTTGAACGATTGAGCTATGGCGTGTAGGCGTATGAAAGCGCCATAAATCAGCTGTTTCGACAAATACAAACATAAATCATATTGGATCCTTTTTAACCGCTAATCTGGCACACCATTTTTTTTTTGTTTCGGATATTTATACCATCTTTTTTTCTGTCTCCAGTCGCTCTATCGACGGGCACAATAGTAGAGGTTCCATGGGCGTTCCTGGAGCCGCGGCGGCCGGTGGCGCCGACGCCGGAGCAGCGCGAGGAGGGCCTGGTCCCGTACGCGCCGGAGCTGCCGCTGCCGGCCGACGCGGCGCTCAACTACAACCGCTCGCTGCACCGCGTGCGCGCGCTGCACACCGCGCCCTCCGGCCTCGAGTCCACCAGCCTGGTGCTGGCCACGGGACTGGGTGAGTGGGGCTATAGCTAGGGACTGTATCTATATTAGTCTCTATGGGTCTACATGAGGAGTAGCAATACATAAGGGCCCGGTCCCGTACGCGCCGGAGCTGCCGCTGCCGGCCGACGCGGCGCTCAACTACAACCGCTCGCTGCACCGCGTGCGCGCGCTGCACACCGCGCCCTCCGGCCTCGAGTCCACCAGCCTGGTGCTGGCCACGGGCCTGGGTGAGTGCGCTTGGGCTAGGGACTGTATCTATATTAGTCTCTATGGGTCTACATCAGGAGTAGCATACATAAGGGCCCGGTCCCGTACGCGCCGGAGCTGCCGCTGCCGGCCGACGCGGCGCTCAACTACAACCGCTCGCTGCACCGCGTGCGCGCGCTGCACACCGCGCCCTCCGGCCTCGAGTCCACCAGCCTGGTGCTGGCCACGGGACTGGGTGAGTGGGGCTATAGCTAGGGACTGTATCTATATTAGTCTCTATGGGTCTACATCAGGAGTAGCATACATAAGGGCCCGGTCCCGTACGCGCCGGAGCTGCCGCTGCCGGCCGACGCGGCGCTCAACTACAACCGCTCGCTGCACCGCGTGCGCGCGCTGCACACCGCGCCCTCCGGCCTCGAGTCCACCAGCCTGGTGCTGGCCACGGGACTGGGTGAGTGGGGCTATAGCTAGGGACTGTATCTATATTAGTCTCTATGGGTCTACATCAGGAGTAGCATACATAAGGGCCCGGTCCCGTACGCGCCGGAGCTGCCGCTGCCGGCCGACGCGGCGCTCAACTACAACCGCTCGCTGCACCGCGTGCGCGCGCTGCACACCGCGCCCTCCGGCCTCGAGTCCACCAGCCTGGTGCTGGCCACGGGACTGGGTGAGTGGGGCTATAGCTAGGGACTGTATCTATATTAGTCTCTATGGGTCTACATGAGGAGTAGCAATACATAAGGGCCCGGTCCCGTACGCGCCGGAGCTGCCGCTGCCGGCCGACGCTTGACGCACTAGCTTGGTCTGGCCACTGGACTGTGTGAGTGGGGCTATAACTAGAGGTTATTTCCAGTAGCGTTATTTAGGGGTGGGAGCCATCCGCTCCCCCGCAAGTCGGGTGATGATGACAAGACTCCTCCAAGCCATCATCGTAAGTCAGTTAGGAAAAAAAAAGTAGCGTTATCGACGGATAAGTACCATAGTAAGACTCGTTCGGACGTACCAGCTGCTCTATTACATCGCGCAGCCGGAATCGACTTGCTCGATCTAGCAAGCAAACTGTATGATTAGGGTTGAAGCCATAAATTGTCTGTGTATATTGGATGGACGCGCTAACAAATCGGCCCTTGAGCGTCGGCGCACTACAGTACAAGCCCCTCTGTATGCACCAAGACCGGCTGACTCTAGTCTACTAGTTTGGTGTTGACGTCTGGACTACGTGAATCGGGCTTAGGCCATAGCTTGTCTATTCCCCGTAGCGTTATATTTTTTGAAAATACTCTCAATATTACGATATGAGACATGTGTGACAGTTTCTTTAATATTATGACGGACGGACGCAACTATGTACCTTAAATTTAATTTGTACCAAAAAGAATTTCTCATCAATCCTTTCTATCCCCAGACCTGTTCTACACGCGAGTGGCACCTTCAAAAACCTTCGATCTGCTCAAGGACGACTTCGACTACTATCTGATAACGATCGTCCTCGGCGCTCTGCTGCTAGCGACATACAGCACCAAGTACTTCGCGTCGCGCAAGCTTTTGCGTATGGCGTGGAAGTGATTCGCTGCACTACGGTGAGGATCAGTACTCAGTAGCGTAGGAAGCGCAGGAGATGTCGGACGTGTGTGTTTACCTTAAGACTGCCTGTCCTGGATACAGGGGCCTGGCTGCGGAGCGACCAATGAAACATTTTGACATACTCTCCCCATATATATGGTTCACCAATAGGAAACCCCATTGTGTGTTACATTCATATTGTTTCTCCACTTCACAGCCTCGCTCCTCTCCAGTAGACTAGTAGCCTTAGGCTAAGGCCAAACGAGCGTTATTTATCATCATCATCATCATCATTCTCCTGCCCTTGTCCCACACTAAGTGGGGTCGGCCCAACGAGCGTTATTATGGGCGAGAAAATTAAGCTGTATTTGAGTCATACATGTGGCCAATTTTATACAGTTTGCGACGTAAAATTTTCTCAGTCGACTCAGTTTCATAACAGTAATAATGCTGGATTGGCCTTAGCTTAAATTTTAAATGGTTTTATCAGATATTTTCCCGGGAAGTATTATAGCGAAGTAAAATGTTTAAATCTAAATTGCACATGTGCGAAGCCAGGGCGACTCGGTAGTTTCACAAGCTATTTGAATAGTCATAGACATATTCTGAATTGCGAGCGAGTCCAATAGGTTCCTAGATCTAAATCAAGTCAAATATATGAGTAGTCAATACAAGAGTTTGGTGAGCTCAGGAAGAACTCTTACGGTAATACTATGGCTGTAACATTGTTGTACACATATTATAAAAATTTGATGGATCCACCCAAATATTCTAAATATTTAACTACATATTTATATAATAAGAAAAGTAGTGGCTGGCTAGAGACCATTTGTTGTATATTTCATCTACAAGTTATATTCATTGAAGTAACATTTGAACTATCAAACTCTTATGTAGGACTTTACTACTGGGCCTTCCCTGGTTCGCTTTCATCCCTATTAAATCTTCAACTTGTAGTCAGTATAATAACAGCCAGTATGTAACGATCTGATGTATCGCATCAGACTGTTACCTACCTGGTCCCTTTATGATTATCTTCGCAAAAGGTTTCCTAAAATTATAATGAATAATAAATAGTAATGTAGATGAATCACTTTCGTTAACATAGATCATAAATGAAACGAAATTGATTATCCACTGCCAACTTTTGTACCACAGTCCAAATTTAAATTTAGTATAATATATAAATAAATAATATAAATATAGCCTCGTGATTCGTGCATAGTGAGTGTTCACCTAAGTAAAAACTGATTAACAGCATATTATTATATTGTTATTGGTAAATAGTTTTCAGCAATAGTTCACAGATGTTTGTATAGATCAAGAAGTGATCAAACAACAACATGACCTGATACGCCTTGCAACGTGACGTACGTTATGATTTTTTGTTAATAAATAGGAAATACATTCAAAATATACCTGGCGGTAAAAAAATATCATATTACAAAATATTATACTGCCACAGTTCAAAAATACTTCTTATCATTAATTTACATTTAAAAACTAATATATTTAAATTGTATTTCTATGTATTTCTATTAGATTGTATTGCTGTACCTTAAGTCACGTTGGAAGGATATTTTATGGTTCATGTGAAATTAGCTAGTGCAATGTAGTTGTATACTTTATTTAGTGTTGTGTATGATATGTTATTAAGTAAAGCCATTCCAGGATATAATAATACCTTTTAACTAAAATATATTAACCTTTACCTGGATTAGAAAAGTTGATATGAGATAATATTGATATTTATTCCTATACAAATTCTATTATGACGATATTAAATGTAAAAACGCATATAGAACACAGCATCTGACATGAATATGAGAATGAGATGAGAATCGATTAAACCTTAAGTTTTTCTTTTAGCAATTCATATGAGTATCATACGACGCTGGTGGAATGGCGCCAGATATCGTAATTATAAAGACGGCAAGTCTGCACATGATTATGCTTTTGTTGAGTAGATTTTGTACTTTTCCACCAAGATGTGTGGTCAAAATAGCTAATATCAATGTATTTATGGCTTAAGTTATCAATGTGTACAATACTTATTGCATTTGTTAGCTAAAATAACATATTACTGTTCTATCTTCAAATATTATAACGATTGCACTTGATTTATATTTCTTAAAGACACATAAATAAATGAATTTTTAACTTGTAAGATATTGGGGATCATAATTATATGGTTTTGTTCGCGAATGTATTGCTCACAAAGGTTTGTTATTTAGAGGTTAAGGTATAAAGTATTGCGATCTTTTTGTTTATCTTGTTATTTATTTAATTTCTTTCTTATTGCTTCTCAAACTATTGTTTCGATATTTAGTCGCTTCGATCGGTGTACCCGGCCGTCGGCGTTACACTTGCTTGGTCAGTCATTACTCATTAGTTACCACTCGCAAAAAGGATTCTAATTTATTTTTAATATAATCATGTTCATCTAAGGAGGACATTTACACTCGTCGAGTAAATATTTGAATGTTTATGGAATAAATGGATTCTCTTTATGCGTGTATGTCGCCGACGACCGTATCGGGTTGTTCATAACATTATGTTATTACTAGGTAATTCTGAGGAGCAGTGATTGATTGACTCCACTATTTCTTTGTGATGCTGTATAAATCTTTATTGCCTCTGTTTTGAAATACACTAAAATATAGACTTATCAGTGCGATGTTATCTTGTAAGCGGCTCTACTTTGATTCCTACATCGGTCTTTGGTCAGATTATCTGTTTGTTGTACACATAATGCTCGATACATTTGTGCCTAAGTAGACTAGTAGAAACTGTCGTTCACTTTTAGTTAATCGAATATATTGTTACCATTGCATCGTATAATATGTAGAGCAATAGGAATATTTTTAAAATAAGTTATATCTAATAATGGCGAGGTCGGAAATATTTATGTTCGGGTTTAGGTCAACGCCCTCACATCTTTTCAAATTGTACTCGTATTAATTAATACTATATTGAATCGTATTTACTGTTCAGTAAGTAATACTATAGTGAATTTTAAAAATTTAGCTCGCATATCTTACACGGGTTCGCCGGAGTGGTCACGATCGAACCGGTAGCCTTTAAACGCATTTCTAATCAAAACTCGAGCGAATTAGACTGACTTCAAAAGATGTGGGAACGGTGGGAAATAGAGTATTTTAATGTTACTACACTGTAAAAATTAAATGGGTATTGTTTCAGTGACGATTGTGTTTTTATAAAGATAAAAAAATGAATTACTGCCAGCGGGTCGTTTTATTTCAATCCATTTTGTAAAACAAGTATAATTTTGTATAAAAAAATAAAACAGGTCGAACCTGGGAGTAGTTATCACTTAGCTTATGGCATGTTTGAATATGAGTTTGATGTTGGCGTCGTATTCCTTGTCGGTGGGTTCGTAGGGCGAGCCGGAGACGGGCGCGAGAGGGAGCGCGGGATCGCGTGGGCGCAGGACTTGATCGTTGCCGCAGAGCGTGCGCAGGTGGTACCACGCCGCGCCGTAGTCGTATTCTAGGATGGCTTGGTAGAACGTCACTGCTGACGCCTGAAAACAAATACAAATACTATAACATTCTAAATACATACAATTGTCTAATGGGACTGTAAAAGTGTAAAATCTAGGAAAATTTTAGGTAAGTATTCAAAATAAAACAACATTAAAAAAAATTGTAAAATTAATTTTCGCGAGTGTTGTTTTACTACTTTTTGATGTAAATTTTGCGAAGGTGTCACAGAATTTATACAATACACATTTTTGCTTGTTTTGGCAGGTACTCTTTAAGTTAAAATTTAATTGCTTGTAAATCGGATAACCAAGTTTGTCAATAACATTTAATAGGCTTTACAGCCCCCACTTAAAATGATGTAGAAGTAGTAAATATTGGTTTAACGGCTTTGATAAAAATCATACAGCCAAATCTTCAGTTTAATGAATTTCTACAAGCACAAACTCACACACATCCATCGCAACATTCACACCCACTTAAAATGATGTCTGCAGGTTACAAACGAAAAAAAGTCTTCAAGTCTTGTTAAAATTGTGTTTTAGTGCTTCACAGAGCTCTAACGTACAAATTTGATACGATAGTATCTAACGATAGTATACATGGATTGGATAGGATAGTATATCGTCCCCGTCGTGTCAAAATTAAATAACTGACACTTTTACCGAAATTCACTTTTTGTAATTTTTCAATAAAAGAAAGTGTACTCTACATTTTGGTATTTATCTTGTTGCAATATGTATGATATTCGCAAAGATATCTTCATTTTAGTGATTCTATTGACCACATATTACAACAAGGTTTGTTCAAGAAATTACGTTGAAAAACTAAATAAATGACTTTGTTGAATTCTGCCACAACTGACTCGGAAACATTGTTACAAAATTTGGCTGTGGCAAAATTAAACAAGTGCTCTTATTTTAAGTTTTCATTAAAATATTTACTCAAATTATCTTCTTTTATCCAAAAAAGATCAGTGCTGTCTACACAGACAGTGTGTCTTATTACACATAATAACTATAAACACACTATAGATCGGGATGAAGCTTTGGAAAATGAGTACTAAGAAAAAATAGATAGAAAAGATAATTTATGGGCTGCATAGCCTATAAGTCAAAAGATATTGATAAAAACAGAGGTCAGAAGATTCATCTTATACACTGTACTACAATGGATCTACAAAGACCTCGGCAAATTCCTTCCACGTCAGAAAGCTTATCATCAATTTATGAGTTCAAGCCGTCAGAAAATACAGCACCAACCAGATGTCAACGAGTCAGATTTTATATCAGAATACATACATACATACATAGTATCACGCCTTTTTCTCAAAGGGGTAGGCAGAGATCACTTCCAGCTATGTGCTACGGTCCTGGCACACCACAGTCGCTTCTTCCACTATGTCAACCTCTTCATGTACCCTCGTCGATTACGGATACTTTTGATTTGACCATTCTTCAAGATGTGACCTATCTGGTCATGGAAGGTCTTTCTTGGTCTTCCTCTGTCGATTGAAACTTTCTCTATATGCTTATTTCTTTAGTTAATCGTCTTTCATCCTCTCAACATGACCAAACCATTTAAGCATACCCTTCTCAACCCTAGTCACAACATCTTCTTTCACTTTAGAAAACTGTTGTTACAGTTTTCTAATGTGTGTAACCATGACAGTTTAAAATTATATATCTTCTTACACACTACCACGTTCTCTAATTATTTCATTTCTGATTGTATCACTCAATTTCGCTCCTATCATAATTCTAATTGCTCGCATATCCACTGCGTTTTTCCTACTTTCGTGCTTCTTCTGCCATACCCAACTTACGCTTCCGTTCATTGGTGTCGGGACCAACACTCCTGTAAACCGCCAGACGTGTCTTTTTGGACACCTTCTGACTGCTTGACCGCTTAAAAAGATGGGCAGCGCTCCTTTCACCGTTACCAGCATTCACTGTTCTTTCAAAATCGCTATCACACCTACTATCTCTTGTGAGCTTAGATCCCAAGAGCCAAACATACAAATTCTTTCTTTTGTTCTACTTTTTCACTTCTAATCATGACGTCGCAAACAGTCATATCATCACATTTTTCAAAAATCATGACTTTCGTCTAACTGACATTCAAATTTTATTCTTTTTTCTTTGAAATACTCACATCTCCACAGCTGATGACGCAAAAAGAACTTGATAATCAGCTTTAAGGAGACACTGGACAATTGATTCATTCATTATAGTTAAACTAACTTTGATTGTTGAACATGATGTTAGTTAGAAGTCAACTTTTTTTTAAATGTTGTATAATTTTATACATAATAAAAGCTCACGATTGTTTTTATGTTATTTTAATGTATAGGGAATCTAACAGATAAATCTAGTTACGTAATGAACCATTTTTCTATGTTCTTAATAACTTAAATTTGTGTCAGTTTTTTAAATGAAGTGAAAACCATGCCAATTTTGTTGATTAAATATTTGTTCATTAAGTATATTGTAGTATTATTTGACTGCTATTAAATATTTTTCACTGAAATTGCATAATAAATTAAAAGTTGATAACAACAAAATTCATGGGAGTGAAACGATGTAAAATTAAACAAGTCCCCTTATTCACTACAAATATTCGTATTATGTACTTCTTGGTTGTGGCAAAACTCGCTAAGTGACATACAAAAACTTGATAAATGCAATTCTGTTGTCAAAAATGGTTGTGGCAAAAGTAAATAATTACTTTTTTATTTTTATTTTTAAAATAATATAAAGTAGCATTGTGTCGGACTATTTAAATTATCGAGTTGAACTGGTTTTATAACATATAAAAATCTCGACGGTAAATTTTCTTCACCTTGAAAATCTATCGCCGTTTTTTAGTAAAAAAAACACAAAAACTCAATTATCTCGGAACTTTGGTTTTGTTAGTTGTTTAATTCTGCCACGACGGGGACGATATTTGGTAGTATGTGGGGCGCGTAACCACAAGATCGTAGGTTCGAGTCCCCATCCAGTCAGGCATGAATTCGAATTTTCCCAATTTTTAATCTCCAAGTACATACAACCGGAAATTTTGGCGGTAGTACACTTTTCAAACAGATTTCTTTAAACGCCATTAGCCCCGCCCACTGGCCAATAGAAGAGCACTTGAAGAAAATCTGTCAAAATCCAAGCAAAAACGTTCCAATAGTAGGAGAGCTAGCAAGAATTTTTTGGTAGGTATTTGAGGCAAGCTGAAAACTTATCCTGTACCTCTCCTATTATATCCCAGTACGAAACTGCAGACTTGGCTAATGAGTATCGGGGCTAAAGCAAACCCCAAAAATATTTTTCATCCTTTTATTTATAACTGAAAAAAATATATATTATACATACAGACGAATTGAGAACCTCCTCCTTTTTTTGAAGTCGGTTAAAAATAAGATTTCGATGGAACTTCTACCTGTCAGGTGAGCTGACAAATTATATTTTTTGGATTATAAAATATATTTTTAAATAAACTAAATTGGGGGTTTGGTTTGGCCCCGCTACTCAGCCAGGTCTGCGGTTTTGTGTTGGGTTATAATATTAAAGGTATAGGACAAGTTTTCAGCTTGCCTCATATACCTGATACACCGAGCTGTCACTCTTTAGGAGCTACCTGTCTGAACGAACTCAGAGGGTAAAATTAGATCAGTACACTAGTGAGGACCTTGAAGTGACTTATGGAGTTCCTCAGGGAAGCGTTCTGGGACCTACTCTTTTCCTACTGTACATAAACGATCTCTGCAATATGAAAATAAACAATGCCAGCATTTACTCTTATGCAGACGACACCGCGATTGTTTTCACGGGTAATGACTGGGAAGCCGTTAGGGACAATGCTGAACGCGGAATATCCACTGTTGCAAGATGGCTAAGAAGCAACCTTCTTACTTTAAATACTGCCAAAACTAACTATATCTGCTTCAGCATTCATAATCATAAACCACCTAGTCCCAATTTTCGACTAAGGGTTCACTCGTGCCTAATGGATGATACTGATTGTGACTGCCCTAGTATAGACAGAACCGATAATGTTAAGTACTTGGGGGTGGTGGTCGACCAGCGACTATCTTGGTGCCCGCATCTCAATCTAGTCGCCGGCAGAGTAAGAAAATTAATATGGGTGTTCAAGACGTTAAGATATGTGGTGCCGCGGAGGTCCGTCTGGCCATCACTCCCAAAGAAATATCCTCAGAGACATCTATATTGCGCTAGTACAGTCGGTCCTAACATACTGCATCTCTGTATGGGGAGGAGCGGCTAAAACGCGGGTGATAGAAGTGGAGAGGGCACAGCGTGCGTTGCTAAAAGTAATGCATTTTAAAAAAGAAGATTCCCGACCAGTTCATTATACACCATGAGCAATGTCTTATCCGTAAGAAAACTTTACGTTCTTAACTGTATTTTAAAAAAGCACAAAACCATAATTTATGACAGATCCTTACATCAAAAGAGAAGAAAACAAATAACCACTAATGTCAAAACAAATACCGCATTTGCCGACAGACAGTATACAAAACGGTCAGATACCTTATACAAAAAAATTAACAAAAAACTTGAAATTCACAGTAAATCATCATATGAATGTAAACAATTGGTAACTAAGTTTTTATCACCATTGGATTACGACGAAACAGAGGCACTACTAGCACACTCATACTAACACACAAACACATACACACACACACACAAACAAACAAACACACACACACACACACACACACACACACACACACGCTCACGCACGCACATACATACAAAGTAAGAATTAGAATTTAAATATATATATATTTAATAATTTAGCTATGCAAGAGCGTAGTCGCCTAACACAGGCATTATTTTGCTTAAAAGGTGACTACGAATACTAATTTGTTATTGTAACCTTTATACAAAATAAAGATTTATTATTATTATTATTATTATTACCTACCGAAAAATTCTTGCAGGCTCTCTGACACAATTTGGGCGGGGCTTGCTCTGACAGACGCGTAAGCGCCAAGCGATTTTCACCTTATAGGTGGTCGACCGCCAGCGTTGCTGATAGTACAAACCTGCAAAGGCTTCGGCTGCTTATTGGACAGGTACGCGTCGACGCAGCCCATGGCCGCCTCCAGCCGGTCGTCGCTCAGCCGCAGGTCCACACACAGCGCGGGCAGCGCGCGCAGGGCGGCGGACTGGCAGGCGAAGCCGGGCGACGAGCGATACCACGAGCCCGTGTCTTGGAGTCTGCTCTGAGCAGAGCTTTTGTGGAGGTACGAGTAGATCTTGGGGAGGACTTCCCTGAGGGGCGAAGGGGACACGTGAATATTTCATCCGCTCACAAGCAAGTCCAGTTTTTTTTCCGGGAACACTTAGCTGTTAGCCTCAGACGGCTTTTATAGCTCAACGGTCTGGCTGGGGCGCGGAAGGTTCACACCCCTACAAGCAAGTCCGGTGATGATGCATAGGCTACTCCAAGCCATCATCGTAGTCAGTGTTCAAACATGGAGGGAGTGCTATGTTGCTTTGCTAATAAAAGCCGACTTCAGAATCAATGTTGTTTATTGATGGATAACAACACGCGATCTTACAACTGTTTGCCTATACATACAGGGTGTCCCAAAAAGTAGTGTCAAGCGGAAGTCTTGAGATAGAACAAACACCCCGTGGGGCATCCGAAACACCCCCATGTATTTCCGCGATTTTTTATAGTTTTCGAGTTATGATTCTTTTCTAAACTTATGAGAACAACTGACCTAACCGACTAAAAATATTGTAGAGAAAAAAGTATTTGACTTTTTTGAGTAATTCTTTTGCAAATAAATTTTCATGAGTTTTTCTTTAATGCCTAAAATATTTGTCTCCATAACTTATAGGGAAAATATCAAAATTATGGTACAAACTGAATAGTTACGTTCTGTAAATAATGTCTTACAATTTCAACGTTAAATTTAAAATATTAGGAGGTAGCTGCATGGCTCGTAAGTAACTTTAAAAACTGAGCTAGACTCTCAGCGTTCATAATCATTAATAAAAACTGGTACTTAATGGACTACTTTTGCTGAAATCGGACTTCAAAGACAGAGAGGTGAAAAAATCATAAAATTAGCCATTTGATTACGAAGTATTATTTGGACATTTTATTATTCCGTGTAGGGAATCATGTGTATCACATTACATAGTGTATGTAAAGGTTTTATCGGCAGGGCAGTCGTCCCGCGCCGCAATAAAGGTGCACACGTTTGTAACCTATATCTTTTATTTAATATTCCCGCATAGGGTTCCCACATAACCGCGACGACACTAACATTGGTGACCCCGAACGTTTTGAACAGTAGATATTAAATTTAAAATGAACAGTTTTGGACAGTAAACATAAAATTCAAAGTGAACATTTTTATACAGTGAATTTATTTTAGTGGAACTGCAGTGATAAATAATTAATTCTTAAGACTAAGTTTTAATGTTTGAAAATGTACTACGATCAAGAGTTACCCTATAGTCCAGCCCTCGGTGAGCCAGTAGGTGGTGGTCCAGTTGCTAATGGATCACAGCCACAAAATCAGCAGCAACAACCAGCACAGCAAATTCCACAACAGCAAACACTCTCAGATAGCGAGATCATGTCAGTGACTGTACTATCGAGGATTGCTGACTTTTGGGCAGACCAGCCACGAGTTTGGTTTATACGCACGGAAGCAGTGTTGGCGCCACAAAAACTTGGGGACAGCTCACGTTTCGACCTCGTCGTGTCGAAATTACCTAAGGATGTCATCACACAGTTGAGTGATTTTCTAGCCCGGCCACCGGAGACAAAAAATACGACGCACTTAAAGGTAAATTGTTGAGTTTATTTGAGGACTCTAAGACGAGACAGATAGAAAAGCTTATTGGTGAGATGGAGCTCGGGGATCAAAAACCCTCACAGCTGCTCCATCGCATGAGGAATCTAGCCCGGGATAAAATCCCGGATGACACTTTGCGAGTGCTTTGGCAAGGACATTTACCAGCCACTGTTCGTGCAGTCCTCGCCGTTACTGACACAACCGACCTCGACCGTTTGGCTGCGGTGGCAGACAACGTCGCAGAGGTAGCGCGTCCAGGCCAGATAGCTGAAGTCTCACGTCCTAGCTCCTCCACCGATACAGCTCTTATCATGGCGGAGATCGCTAAACTGAGTGTTCGCATGATGAATTTAGAACGCTCCAGACCTAGACGAAACTTTCATCGACATCATCGGCAGAGATCGCGGTCAGCGAGCTCACACAGGAGCCTGTCGTCGCAGCGCGCGCCGAGAGATTCGTCTTCGTCTTCTGGCAGATACTGTTTTTACCACCGCAAATTCAAGGCCGACGCTTATAAGTGCATCCAGCCGTGTGCTTGGAAACAGCAGCAGCAGCAGCCGGAAAACTAAATCGCGAGGCACAGCTGTCGGCGGAAGTCTGTGCCGTTTCGCCTTGCAACCGCCTTTGTGTCACAGATATTAATAGTGGTCCACGATTTTTAGTCGACACAGGGGCCAACGTCTCCGTGTTGCCGCCTACTAAGAAAAAGAGTTTTTCTCAGTGTGATGAATATAAACTGTATGCTGCAAATGGCATGGAAATTAAGACTTATGGTGTTAGGACGCTAGAGTTAAACTTAAAACTACGTAGGCCGTACCGTTGGGATTTCATTATTGCTGACGTCAAGCAGCATATTTTAGGAGCTGACTTTCTTACCCTCCTCCTCCTCGCGTCGCTATCCTCATTGCTGAGGGTCGTGATTCCCTAGATGCGGGATGATCTTGTTCCGGACAATTTTTCGCCACTTATTCCTCTCCTTGGCCGAGTGAAGAGCCCCGTGTAGACTGGTGTCCAAGGTTGTTCGAATCTGGTCCGTCCATCTAGCTGGGCTACGTCCTCTTGGCCTTCTGCCGTCAACCTTGCCGGTGACCATGAGTTGCTCAAGGTTGTTCCCTTCCTTTCTGGCGATGTGACCAAAGAACTCAAGCACTCTTTGAAGGCAGACAGAAGAGAGCCGGGTCTTTACGTTAAGTTCATGCAAAATAGACGCATTTGTGCGGATGGCCGTCCATGGGATTTGAAGCATTCTCCTCCAGCACCACATCTCAAACGCATCAATGCGGTCGCGGTCAGCTTTCTTTAACGTCCATGTCTCGGCCCCATAGCTGAATATGGAGAAAACCAAAGCCTTCACTAGTGACATTTTAGTTTTTCGGGAGATGTTACGGTCACTCCATATTCCTTGCAGTTGGGTCATAGCATTTTTAGCCATCCCTATGCGTCTTCTAATTTCTTTTTCACATGAACCATTACTGCTTATGTTAGCTCCAAGATAGACGAAATCCTCAACCGTTTCGAGTTTGAGAGCGCCAGTGAAATGAAGCTTATTACCGCGATCAACCACCATAAGTTTGGTTTTACTGAGGTTGATTTTAAGACCCATTTCTAAGCTGATCCTCTCCATTCTTCTTAGGATGTCGACCATTTCAGCTTCGTTTGCAGCAACAAGGGTGGTGTCATCTGCGTATCGAAGATTGGAGATCGTAGTACCACCTATCGTGACTCCACCGTCCCAATCCTCGCATGCCCGTCTGATGATGTACTCTCCATAGATGTTAAATAGAATGGGCGAGAGTATGCAGCCCTGCCTGACACCCTTTTCGAAATTGAAGGGTTCGGAAGTCACATTGTCAATCTTTACGATTCCCTGGTTGCTCAGATATAGGGTCTCAATAAGTGCCACCACATGTTCGGGCACTCCCATCTCCCTCAACACTCTCCAGAGGTCTGACCAGATAACGCAGTCAAAGGCTTTGCTGTAGTCAATGAAGCATAATACGAGAGGAGCATTGAATTCATATGATTTCTCAATCAACTGGCGGATGTTCAGAATTTGCTCTCGAGTGCCTTTGCCCTTGACGAAACCGGCTTGCTCCTGCGGTATCTGCCAGTCCAAGAAATGACGGATCCTGTTGTTGATGATGTGTAACAATACTTTGCTGGCATGAGAAATCAGAGCTAGTGTTCTGTAATTGTCACATTTCGCCGTGGAGCCTTTTTTATGAAGCGGAAGAATTACAGACTTCGTCCAGTCGATAGGCCACTCCCCTTTCTGCCAGATGTCGTTGCAGATTCTGTGCAAAGCACCAATTCCATACGGTCCCATCGCTCTTAAAATCTCACTTGTAAGCTGATCAGGCCCAGGAGCTTTTTTGGCTTTGAGAGCATCCAATGCAGTTGTTACCTCTGATCGCATAATCGGAGGCTCAAAGCTCAGGTTGTCCCATGAGATCTTGTTATGAGTGGGATTATCGTCATTGGGGCTTCTATAGAGTTGCACACAGTAATTACGCCAGCGGTTAGTTATTGCGTCCAGAACTGTTAATGGTGTGCCATCCTCATCTTCAATTAACATGACTTTCTTACCCATCATAAGTTAATTGTGGACCTCAGTGCGCGTAAACTTCGAGACCAGGTGACCGATTTAAATATTATTGCCTCTGTAGTGAAAATTGAAGAACCTAGCGTTAAGACTATCAGTGATCAGCATCCTTACAGTACCTTGTTAAATAAGTATAAGGAGATTACTAAACCGACGCCATTTTCGGAAACTACTACACCACATAATGTATTACATTACATCGAAACGACTGGTCCTCCGGTGCACGCTCGGGCGCGCCCTTTGCCGCCCGACAGGTATAAAAAAGCTAAGGAAGAGTTTCGTGTTATGCAAGAAGCTGGTATATGCCGTCCTTCTAACAGTGCGTGGGCAAGCCCACTGCACATCGTCCCAAAGAAAAACGGTGACATTAGACCGTGTGGGGACTATCGCAAATTAAATTCTATTACTAAGCCAGATAGATACCCTATACCGCGCCTGCATGACTTTACTTATATTTTGGCGCGCAAACGGATATTTTCAAAAATCGATATTATTAGAGCTTACCACTGTATACCGGTGGCACCTGAGGACATCGCGAAGACAGCCATAATAACACCATTTGGTTTATTTGAGTTTCCGAGAATGGGTTTCGGGTTACGTAACGCCGCTCAGTCCTTTCAGCGGTTTATGGATAACGTGTTACAGGGTCTAGATTTTGTGTATAATTATTTAGATGACGTCATCATTGCCAGCGATGATGAAATTCATCACCAAATTCACTTAGAATTGATTTTTCAACGTTTTAAAAATTTTGGCTTGTCAATTAATCTTGCAAAATGTTCATTTGGTCAAACTAAAGTCGAGTTTCTAGGACATGAAGTCAGCACAGAAGGTATCAAACCTTTGGCTAACAAAGTAGACGCCATTGTCAATTATCCTAAACCTAAAACAGTGCAAGAATTACGAAGGTTCTTAGGCATGGTCAATTTTTATCGCTCACATTTGCCTAACACTATGTATTACCAATCAGAACTTCACAAATATCTAGTAAACACAAGAAAAAATGACAAGACTATAATTACTTGGAACGATAAAGCTGACCAGGCATTTGAACAGTGTAAAATTGCGCTTCAAAGTGCTGTTACACTTTCTCATCCGTATTCGGATTCGACTCTGGCTCTGATGACAGATGCATCAAATAGTTGCGTAGGTGGCGTCCTACAACAAAGAGCAGGAAACTCATGGCAACCGTTGGGGTATTTCTCTAAAAAGTTGACCCAGTCACAACAAAAATATAGCACTTACGATCGTGAGTTGTTAGCTATTTATATGGCAATAAAACACTTTCGTAAGTTGTTTGAAGGACGACCTCTGACCGTGTATACAGACCACAAACCATTGTGTCATGCTTTTACTAAATCTGGTAAAGATGACAAGGAAACTCCTACACGTACACGGCAATTGCTTTTTGTTAGCGAGTTCACTACTGACATACGCCACATTAGCGGCTCAGACAATATCGTAGCGGATACGCTGTCTAGAATATCTACAGTTTTCTGCCCGACTGTACTCAATTACGATCAGCTTGCTGACGCACAAGCGAAAGATGAGTACTTGTTGCATTCAGCGAATGACAATAGCCATGTACGCTTAAAGAAACTTCAAGTTCCCACGGGAACCAAATCTATTTACTGTGAAGTTTCCACCGATGACATTAGACCCTATTTGACACAGGAATTTAGAAAGCTTGCATTTTTAGTGTTCATAATCTAAGTCATCCTGGTGTTCGAGTCACACGAAAATTAGTTAGCAAAAAATATTTTTGGCCCGGCATGAATAAAGATGTCGGACAATGGGCTAAGGCCTGTGTACAATGTCAGAGATCGAAAATCAGCAGACATACAATATCACAGTTAGGACATTTCCCGGCAGTCAACCGTTTTGAACACATCCACGTGGATATAGTTGGGCCATTACCAACATCTCCACAAGGATATAGATATTGCTTAACAATCATAGATAGATGCACGCGGTGGCCGGAAGCATTTCCACTTAAAGAAATAACTGCTGATGTTGTGGCTAAGACAATTTATAACGAATGGATTTCGCGTTACGGCTCGCCAGTAAAGCTTACGAGCGACCAGGGTCGCCAGTTCGAAAGCAGCCTGTTCGCCAATTTAATGAAATTATTGGGGGTTCATAAAATTCGTACTACGCCTTACCACCCCAAAGTAACGGCGCTATCGAACGGTGGCACCGGTCGCTGAAAGCATCACTCATGGCACGGTTGAATAATAATTCTTGGATCGACGAATTGTCTACGGTATTATTAGGGCTACGTGCCGCCTGTCGCAGTGATAGCGGAGTAAGCGCAGCAGAGTTGACTTTCGGTAGAACTCTCCGCTTGCCTGGTGATTTTTACGACATCACACAAGAACGTGATGACACCAGCGATTCATTAAGCCTTGTTCATAAAATTCGCGCAACTATAAACAACTATGCACCTTGTGATCAAAAAATTACGCCGTTCTCAACCATTTTTCGTTCACCACGATCTTGAGAAATGCGAATATGTTTTTATCAGGGATGATATGGTGCATAGGTCATTAAAACCACCATACGATGGTCCATTTAAAGTTCTGGAGAGAAATTCGAAAGTATTCCTAGTTCAATTACCTAACCGTCAAGCTCGCATCTCAATTGATAGGTTGAAGCCAGCTTACGTGTTAAATGAACATGACGGCGCTAGTAAAAGTTTCCAGAAACCGGACAATTTGGTTGACATACAATTATCGGACGCGAGTAGCCGTAGCGCGAGCGACAACCCTAGCGATTGCGAAGACACACGAACTCCCGCTTTTGTAACACGTTATGGCCGCGTGACTAAGCGTCCAGTACGATTTAGATAAGTTAAAAAAAGTAAACTAATATATGGATACTGATAGATTGGCATGGTGATCATAATATTAAGCTAATAACTATTCCTTTAGCAATTTGTCAGATGAAGTTTTTTTCGTGTTTACGTAATTAGCCTAGTCTTTTTAGAAGGCAAGAAATGAGTAAAGTTAGAAACAACCTTAGGATTACTGTGTATTAGAAAGTAAGCCATCATGTATAGTTAATAAGAATGATTATTATCTGCAGCAGAGTAGAATGATGATGATGAAGTAAGTTGTACTTTGACCTTACGCAAGCCTACTTTAGAATGATGTTGATTTAGCGATTTATATAATTTTCATAAATTGACAAATCTTAAATTTTTCTTATTTTAATAATCCCACAAAACATCTTATTCAAAATTCGTTCCTTGTGCAGTGCACACCATTTCACAAAATTTTAACATGGGAAATCCGCTCAGCAAGGACAACGCTGTTGTCGCCCAGGCTCAGGCCCAAATTATTTCCACCAACATGGAAAGCAAAATGAACATATTTGGCATCGGACTTCTGGTCATCATCATCATCATAGCAATTCTACTCTGCTACGGCATAAGAATGCGATGCCAGCAACGAGTGAGGGGCTGGCTGAGGAAGGAAATCACCACTGCCAATCCATCACCACCGGTGGTCAAGGTGGAGACCGTGCCGATGCGCCTGCAGCCCGGCGCGCAGCCAGGCGCCGGCGCACCGCAGCACGCTCCCGCACCCGGTTATATGTGACGCAAGGTTAAATCCTATTAGTGTGTAATAGGTGTAATATTTTTTTTGCTATTTGTGCTAAATGTCTAATGATAAAACTTATGTAATGCCGTAAACCATTTTTTTCCTGTTCCGTGAATAACTACTATTTTTTTGCGAAAACTGATGGTTGACTGGTAGAGAATGCCATCAGTCATTAATTTCGCTATTTGTACTTTATGTTACTAATATTCAATTGATGTAACTTTATAACACGTTGTTATTCTTAGAACAGCTAGATAACTGCATAGGTATTTGTTATCTACCTAGTGCAACAAGGCGCTGCACGGTTCGAATTCAGCTGAGTAAGAACCTACAAGTTGAGTGAACGTGCAGCGTTTTAAACAAATTAAATAAATTGGCGCACGGTAGTGCATCGCCAAGTCTCACTTGTTATAATTAAATTTTGTTTATTTTTAATGTCAATTTTTTTTTTCTCATAGGAGAGGAATGTTGTAGGGAATCATGTGTATCATATTACATAGTGTATGAAGAGGTTTTATCGGCAGGGCAGTCGTCCCGCGCCGCAATAAAGGTGCACACGTCAGTAACCTATATCTTTCATTTAATATTCCCGCATAGGGTTCCCACATAACCACGACGACACTAACATTCCGAAAGTTAGTCATTTTGTTAACAAACCTAAATTTAATACAGGAGCACTCAGATGCAAACATTCGGATGATTATTTTTGTTCAGTTTAAGTTTCATTGCGCTAACACTGTTTTCACATGCAATACCTTTGTTACGACGAACTTGACGAACTTTTTCTTTCTTTACGGACTTTAATAAACTTTTACTTATGAACTTTTTACAATAAATAATAAAAACGATAACTTTTTTTTAATAAAGTTCCCATTTTTAAACTTAATTATTTTTTAAGTATTACAAATTAAACTTTCAAGTGGCATTTCTGGTATAATTTTGATTGTTAACAATCTTATTAACTTTAGAAATAATAAAATGTCCAAATAATACTTCGCATTCAAATGTTAAATTTTATGATTTTTCCACCTCTCTGTCTTTGAAGTCCGATTTCAGCAAAAGTAGCCCATTAAGTACCAGTTTTTATTAATGATTATGAAAGCTGAGAGTCTAGCTCAGTTTTTAAAGTTACTTAGAAGCCATGCAGCTACATCCTAATATTTTAAATTTAACGTTGAAATTGTAAAACATTATTTACAGAACGTAACTTTTCAGTTTGTACCATAATTTTGATATTTTCCATATAAGTTATGGAGACAAATGTTTTAGGCATTAAAGAAAAACTCATGAAAATTGATTTGCAAAAAGAATTACTCAAAAAAGTCAAATACTTTTTTCTCTACAATATTTTTAGTCGGTTAGGTCAGTTGTTCTCAAAATTTTAGAAAAATAATCATAACTCGAAAACTATAAAAAATCGCGGAACATACATGGGGGTGATTCGGATGCCCCACAGGGTGTTCTATCTCAGGACTTCCGCTTGACACTACTTTTGGGACACCCTGTATAATGTATGTATGTGGCCGCAGACAAATGATGATACGGCGATTTAAATTGCACATTGTCATCTATTGGTTGCACTATGGAACTACTAAATAGGTAGATAGCTGTTAATGCTGTTATTTAGCGATACGACCTTACAGTCAGAAGAAAAAAGATGTGAATTTAACCTGGATTTCTAAAGGATAAAGCGGAGCACTATCATAAATTGACATAACAAAAACCTTTCTCTGTTTCTTTCAAAATACAAACGATCGACTATGCTGGAGCATACATTTACCGAATTTGAACTTTAGAAATGTGAATAAGATGGGCTGAAGTCTGGCAGAGATTCTATCCTTTATAGTAAATAAAAATAAATGAAGGTAACTCACTTGACGCATCGGCTATGTATGAAGTCCTTGGAGAGGTCGGCCATCACCACCAGCAGCTCCAGCGCGTGCCGCATCACCACAGGCTCATTCGTGTCGAATCTGCAATCAAATAAGTCATAGTAATTGTTTTTGAACAATATTTTCAAAAATAAACCTAAGTAAAGGTAAGTAAAACTTAATAAAGGTAAGTAAAAGCTTCGTTTTTTGTCACCAGTAAATTCCATCGGTTATGAGATTAAGAACAGTTACACTACCTCGTGTTAAGTTGTGTTTTATAAATACTTTACTTACTTACCACGAGGCGTCACATAATATGGAAACAGTGGACAATACTCATAAGCAATCCTAACCTGGTGACGAGCGGCGCCCACACGTGGTGCACGAGAGGCAACAGCTCGTTGTCATGCTTCCTCAGTAGCGGCAGAGCCCTCGCCAGCACGACGTTGTTGTATGTAAACTTGTGGGTTATTCTCCCAAGCTATCCTTGCCTGGTGACGAGAGGTCTTGCTTCCTCAATACTCTCGCGAGCACCTGCAGAGCCAGGACCGCCTGAGAGGTGTTGGGGCAGCGACGACGCTATTGTACGCTTGGTGAGAGCCATCCGCTCCCCCGCAAGATGACGAGTCTACTTCAAGCCATCATCGTAAGTGTTCTAGGAAAAAAGGAAGCTGTTGTATTTTATCTGTGGTAAATCCTCATAAGCAATCCTAACCTGGTGACGAGCGGCGCCCACACGTGGTGCACGAGCGGTAGCAGCTCGTTGTCATGCTTCCTCAGTAGCGGTAGAGCCTTCGACAGCACCTGCAGCGCCAGGACCGCCTCCCGCAGCCGTGCCGCCGACACGAACAGCGCGCTGCGTCGCGCGAGCGACACGCACACTGACAGGTGTTGGGGCAGCGGCGGTGTGGGCTCTGAAACATAATCATAAATTGCAATAATACATACCTAACAAATAAACTAATACTTTAGCGGCTTGAAATTGTATGAATAATATTGCAAGGGTAAAAGAAATTAAACATTTTATTTAGAATTCATTTGCTCATCTGCGGCTCGGAGATAAAATAAGATTTTAGACTAAATATTGTCTTTATGGGTCGGGGATAAAGATCGGGAAAAAGAGTACCTATATTTTCTGAAATTAAAAGCCGAGCGAAGCAATTAAAGCGAGATTAATCAAGTAAGAGCTCTTTCCAGTTACTAAAATTAAAGGAAATGTCTTCTGATTAAGTAATAACTCTTTCCAGTTACTAAAATGAAAAAGACAAAACATGTTGTTGACATAAACAATAAAAAAAAAATGTATCTCTTCTTGCCTTAACCTCAGAAGCTACATTAAAGTATAATCAATTCATCATAATCTGTAACAACAGCCGGCCGACTACAAAACAGGTTTACAAAACTGACCTGCAACCGTTTCGTCGTAGTCCAACACATTCTCCTCTTTCTCCTTCAAGTCTTCCCGGTACATCTCCTCTGCACTCTTGCCGGATTCCTTCTCAAACTCTTCCGTATCCATCAACCGCTCAGCCTCTACCGTACTCTCTATATATTCTAATAAGTCTTTTGTTAAATCTAGCTGTAAAGTTTTCTTCTCCTCCGTAGATTTGGCTTGGCCCTCCTCGGGGAACCACTTGTGAATACAATTCACAAAAGTAAGGAATACTTGTAAATACGCGTATAAGTTATTTTCATAATATTTATCACAACTTTGGACTAGAACCTGGGGACAAAAAAATAAGTAAAAATACATTTTAATACTTCCAATAGTATTTCAATTTAGCACACACACAGTAAGTACTAAGTATATTTGAAATCAAGATTTTAGTTGTATGAGATAAGAGCAAAATTATGTGACTATGACAAGAAGAGTGTAACTCAATCAAAGATTTTAAGAGAATACATAAATGGTTAAGGGTTTATGTTAGTTATACTTACATCATTTACAATTCCATACAGGCAATCTAAAATGCTGGAGTCACTGTACTCCATCACCACCGAGAGTATTTGCAACGCTGATTCAGTGTTCCAAGACTGCAAAAGAACATTAAGATCAAATAACCGTGTTGTAGATGTGATCACGAGTAGAGCATTATAAAATACTATGAATGTGCAAGTTCCAATAGTGAACACGCTATCTTTAACTTTAATTATGTTAAAGGTACAGTTTGAAAAATGTTTATTATATTTATCAAAATTTAAATTTACATTGTTGATAGATTACAAGAATTTTTAAGAACAAAGTTGGTACATTCAAATGTTATATGAGCTTTGCATTTTTTAAACCACGCAATTTTATCTTTGGGGGTGTGGGGGTGGTCAGTAGAATCTTAACTAGAAGTTTGTGGCGTCGCCCCCTGGTAATCCGGCCGGCATATTGAAAAAAGGGGTGAAAATACTTTTTTCGTGATATCTCGAACTTTCGAGCTAAGCCGGAATTACCGCAGATAACGCGGCGGTAGTTATTGATACGTCAGATGACAATGAGAAAATTCAACAACCCTTATCGGATGACAAGACCTACAAGCCGGTGAAAACTGACCAAACCAACAAAATGTTAAAGCTAATAATATGACTATCCTTAATTTTTTTGTGTTGTTTTGTTAACAGTCAGTGCTGTGTGCACCTTTAAAGGGTATTTGTACCTATATGTTGTGTCCTTATGAATGTTATTTTAAGTTATTTTGTATATGAATACTGTTGGTGTTCCTTTTAAATAAATAAATAAATAACCTTCTTCAGCCGTCGTGTGACCTGGTGCGTGAAGTAGTCCGCGTTGTGCGCGATGAGCTGCGGCGCGCCCGCGTGCCCCCCCGCCGCCGCCAGCGCCCGCAGCGCGCCGCGCCCGCACGCCTGCAGGCTCGCGAACGGACTGCCTGTATGTGCACACTAGCTGTGAGATTGGGAGCTCGGAAAGGGATTCAGTTGGCCTTTGAGACCCTTTTAGTATTTAACCCTCTTACAGGCATAACGTGTTGAAAATTTTCATCACTTTCTACCCGTTAAAGGGTTAAGCGACCAGCCTCTGCAGCAGTCTGCGTGTACATACATTAAGAACTAGCTGTGCCCGCGACTTCGTTCGCGTGGACTACAGGATTTAACATATAAAGTTTATCCTGCTAACTCTCGTTCCCGTAAGAATATTTCAATATCCTGTTTCACCTAAGCTTTAAGTTTATTATGGTACTATCAGCAACGCTGGCGGTCGACCACCTATAAAGGTGAAAATCGCTTGGCGCTTACGCGTCTGTCAGAGCAAGCCCCGCCCAAATTGTGGTCCGAGAGCCTGCAAGAATTTTTCGGTAGGTATATGAGGCAAGCTGAAAACTTGTCCTATACCTTTAATATTATAACCCAACACAAAACCGCAGACCTGGCTGAGTAGCGGGGCCAAACCAAACCCCCAATTTAGTTTATTTAAAAATATATTTTATAATCCAAAAAAATATAATTTGTCAGCTCACCTGACAGGTAGAAGTTCCATCGAAATGATTTGTCTTAGTGAGTCTTATTTTTTAGTTATAAATAAAAAGATGAAAAATATTTTTGGGGTTTGCTTTAGCCCCGCTACTCACCAGCCAGGTCTGCAGTTTCGTACTGGGATATAATAGGAGAGGTACAGGATAAGTTTTCAGCTTGCCTCAAATACCTACCAAAAAATTCTTGCTAGCTCTCCTACTATTGGAACGTTTTTGCTTGGATTTTGACAGATTTTCTTCAAGTGCTCTTCTATTGGCCAGTGGGCGGGGCTAATGACGTTTAAAGAAATCTGTTTGAAAAGTGTACTACCGCCAAAATTTCCGGTTGTACCTGCATGTCAAATTTACAGCATCTAACTTCAGCGGTTTAGATTTTTCATACAAAAGGATTTTCCCGATTATTCCCGTTCCCGTGAGAATTTCGAGAATTCCTTTCTTAGTGCACCTCTATGGTACCTAAGCTACGTCCGGTCCAAATTTCAAGTGCCTACGTTTAGCCGTTTAGGCTGTGCGTCGATAGGTCAGTCAATCCTAGAATTTGGCAAAGGTCCTTATAAAATTATATTATCTATTCTTCATCAGTATCTGTTATCGCCCTGAAAGAGTATATCATAAAAAATGTGTCAAAAACAATGTTTCCGCGAAACGTCAATGACTGAAGAAAATTAGTTTTGACACAATATTCACTCAATAATTCCGGCAAGATGGTGACTTTGATTCGTCTGTCAACACATTTTGAATTTAACAAAATACTCGACAATCCGAAATTTGCGGATATATGTTGTCGACTCGAAATCATTATTTTTTGATGTTTTATTATTCAACCCCTTGACAAAATTATTAATATAGAAGATTACTTTGGAGCAAACATCTAAATCATTAAAACGATTGTTATGGGTAAACTATAAAAGGTAGACATATGCTCTCGCGGACTTTTTTAAAGATAATGTTAAAATGAACAATTCATCCATAGAGCATTTTTGTATAACTTTAACTATATGCTCAGCGCACGCCACGGAAGGCCTCAGAAACGATACTTTCCCCCGTTTTTGAAACATTTTCGGTTACTGCTCCACAACTATAGGACCTAGCGTGATATTATATAGCCTATGTAACTTCTGAATAATGCAGCTATCTAATGGTGAAAAAATTATTGCAATCGGTCCAGTAGTTTTTGAGTTTATTCATTACAAACATACAAAAATACAAATATTTCCTCTTGATAATATTAGTATAGAAGTATAGATGGAAGCTCTGAAAATGATTAGGCCGGTCTTGGGAACGAATTTTAAGAGTTCTCCAAATTGTTACCGACTAGTAATAGACTGAATGAATTTGCGAATCCTAAGAACTGCTAATTTTCAACATTCTTCACATTACACAAAATTGTATGTAGGTAACCTAGACTGAACTAGTTTAAAACGAATTACCCTGACACCTAGGAGATCTATTATCAACTAACTCCGTCACGTGGCAGCAGGCCGCGGTGTCGAGCGACTCACCCACTCTCTCGAGCACCAGACACAGCGCGGGCAGCAGGTACGGCTGGAAGCGCTCCCCGAGGCTCTCGGCCGCGACGCCCACGCCCTCGGTCACGTGGCTCAGGCCGCGGTGTCGAGCGACTCACCCACTCTCTCGAGCACCAGACACAGCGCGGGCAGCAGGTACGGCTGGAAGCGCTCCCCGAGGCTCTCGGCCGCGACGCCCACGCCCTCGGTCACGTGGCTCAGGCCGCGGTGTCGAGCGACTCACCCACTCTCTCGAGCACCAGACACAGCGCGGGCAGCAGGTACGGCTGGAAGCGCTCCCCGAGGCTCTCGGCCGCGACGCCCACGCCCTCGGTCACGTGGCTCAGGCCGCGGTGTCGAGCGACTCACCCACTCTCTCGAGCACCAGACACAGCGCGGGCAGCAGGTACGGCTGGAAGCGCTCCCCGAGGCTCTCGGCCGCGACGCCCACGCCCTCGGTCACGTGGCTCAGGCCGCGGTGTCGAGCGACTCACCCACTCTCTCGAGCACCAGACACAGCGCGGGCAGCAGGTACGGCTGGAAGCGCTCCCCGAGGCTCTCGGCCGCGACGCCCACGCCCTCGGTCACGTGGCTCAGGCCGCGGTGTCGAGCGACTCACCCACTCTCTCGAGCACCAGACACAGCGCGGGCAGCAGGTACGGCTGGAAGCGCTCCCGAGGCTCTCGGCCGCGACGCCCACGCCCTCGGTCACGTGGCTCAGGCCGCGGTGTCGAGCGACTCACCCACTCTCTCGAGCACCAGACACAGCGCGGGCAGCAGGTACGGCTGGAAGCGCTCCCCGAGGCTCTCGGCCGCGACGCCCACGCCCTCGGTCACGTGGCTCAGGCCGCGGTGTCGAGCGACTCACCCACTCTCTCGAGCACCAGACACAGCGCGGGCAGCAGGTACGGCTGGAAGCGCTCCCCGAGGCTCTCGGCCGCGACGCCCACGCCCTCGGTCACGTGGCTCAGGCCGCGGTGTCGAGCGACTCACCCACTCTCTCGAGCACCAGACACAGCGCGGGCAGCAGGTACGGCTGGAAGCGCTCCCCGAGGCTCTCGGCCGCGACGCCCACGCCCTCGGTCACGTGGCTCAGGCCGCGGTGTCGAGCGACTCACCCACTCTCTCGAGCACCAGACACAGCGCGGGCAGCAGGTACGGCTGGAAGCGCTCCCCGAGGCTCTCGGCCGCGACGCCCACGCCCTCGGTCACGTGGCTCAGGCCGCGGTGTCGAGCGACTCACCCACTCTCTCGAGCACCAGACACAGCGCGGGCAGCAGGTACGGCTGGAAGCGCTCCCCGAGGCTCTCGGCCGCGACGCCCACGCCCTCGGTCACGTGGCAGCAGGCCGCGGTATTGAGCAGCGCGCGCGCGAGCGTGAGGGCGGGCGGGGCGCGCGCGCGCGGCGTAAGGTAGCTGATGCCGGTTATGCGGGTTTCCACTGCGCCTTCGTATAGATCTGGAACAAAGAACCATCAATCAGTAGTTTATTTACCAAATGTAATTATAATAATAATTTATTTATTTAACCTTAACTCTAATATTACATTAAATTATATCTATGTGCACATAATGTGCAAACATATTATGTTACATTATTACATTAATATTAAAGGTAATCAGACAGTAGTACATCTGCGCCTGAACTAGGTTACTAGTAACCTGTATCTCAGGCAACCGGGTGAGCGAACCCTAAAACTTACAATACGATTGTTAGCATAATATGTAGTAGTTAAGTAGTAAGTCATTATCATCATCAACCTAGCCCGTTGGTGTCCACTGTTGAACTTAGACCTCTCGGAAAAATTTTCAGCGCGACCGTTCTCTGGCCACCTGATCCATCAAAACTAACACTACAGTGATGCTATCTTACCCGGCACGCTGTCCTTGGTCCACGCGTGGGGGTCGTGCACGGCCACGTCTAGCGCGTCCGCGGGCGGCGCGTCCCCGCTCACCTCCAGCGGTAGATACCATACGTCCTCTTCGAGGTAACACTCTAGTACGCGCTCGATGAAACAGTGAGATGTGTTCGGACCTGGAATGGTTTGGTCACGTTACTTATGAAAGCAATTTAAATATTTAGATTTTAGATCTTTTGATAATCTGAACTTGGATTTAACCCTTTTATTTTTATTTTACCAGTATACTATTTTAAATTTTCATTGGTTTTTAACATTATCATAAGTAAATAAGTCTTGAATTATGGATTAAATGGGGTTAAAGGTCTTTCGATATAAGGTTTGTAGATTTTTAAGATTTTGATATCCGGTTATTTAAGCAGTAGACAATATCAACTTTTACGACGATTTTATCTATATTTTAATGCAATCGATATTTTATTTATGTGTCTTAAGAAGTTGACGGTTCAATTTTCGGTATTGAAATAGGCAGGTGTCCAGAATCTTTAATAGATCGTTGCCGCGTTGCTAACATGACAATATTTTTTCTTTGTCGCCTCCTCAGTTTCCGTACCGCAGCTGCCCTTCATCATGCAGTCCTCACCCTTCATCATGTAGTTGATCAGGTACAGCAGGTCGGGGTCCCGCTCGCGGCGGAACTGCTGCAGCAGCTGGTCCAGGAGCAGCTCCGCGCACTCGGCGCCGCCCAGCAGAGCCAGCGTCGCCCGCAGCCGCTGCTCGCACGGCCCGCTGTCTATGTGCCGGAGCTTGCACCAGGACGGCGCTAGCTGCTCTTCTGATATGTAATCTGTGACGTGAGGAACATGTTGTCATATGAGATTCAAAATAATTGAAGAAAAGTTTGTAATTTAAAGGACTTTTTATTGCTTTGTTTCATCCAAGTATGAATTTAAAATCCTGCTGAAACGATAGCTAGATATTTGTCTTTTCAGCATTCGGCTACTAGCTTCATAAATTATATCTTTTGTCGGCGGCAAAACTGCTCGTACGCGACAAATGTCGTTGATCGGTGGTAAAAGTGATCAGACGCGGATAATATGTCACTGATCGGCGGCAAAACAGATCAAATGAGTCAGATATGTCACTGATCGGCAGCAAACCTGCTCAGACGCGCCAAATATGTCACTGATCGGCAGCAAACCTGCTCAGACGCGCCAAATATGTCACTAATCAAATAAACTCGTAGTGTAATCAAGTAAATATATGTTAATAGTAAAGCTCAGTTCAGTGTGGTGTTCTACAATTGAAGTTTACGCGAATACTTACGTATTTAATGAGATATAGTGCTCGTTGACTCTTTGCTTACATGTGGATTTTTCGAAGTGAATATGCATTAAAACTGTGACAATAATACTACAAATCAATCACCAAATCATTCAACACAACTTCTGGACCCAACGCAAATCTTAGTGTTAAAGTTCAGTGTTTTAATTATGCCGGCATTTTATAACCTATAATAAATTTCATCTGCAAATTACAACAAGTCATTCAACCTAGTGCTTTTTCACTAACAGTGCCATCTATGATCTATCACCTGAACTAACTCGCACGCCTAAGCAACCTATAAACAAACCCTTTTTATTGATTAATGCTTTCTGGTTATTGGGTACAGCTGAATTACGCTAGAGGGCGTAACTAGTTTGCATAAATTACTGTGAAGGATTATTATATTTACATTTTAACCAAAATGCCTAAGCTTTCTGCATCTAATAATTGTGGCGGATGTAACAAGCCTCTGCCCCGATCCGAATTTATGCGCTGCTCAACGTGTAAGGTGGCTTACGATCTGGAATGTATTAATATGAGTAATACACGATTCAACTCATCCTATAGGTTTGATAAAAAACGCCGTGAAGAATGGAACTGCCGTGAATAATGGAACTGCCGTGAATGTCTAAAAAGAAAACCTAATAGTGGCAACCTAAACACGCCTACTTGCCAAATATTATCACCAGAGCAGACTAACAACGTAACTCACCGATCTAAGCCTACGCTTACGCCTAAACAAGAAGGTATCGCCGACATTAGCGGGGAAGGTTCGAATATTTACAGCGATTCTCGAGGCAGTAGTCCGTTGAACCCCGACCCCGCAAACGAGTTCAAGCAATTTTTGGAAGAAATGCGCGCTGTACGCAATGAAATGTGCATGTTTCGCTCAGTCGTGTCAGATCTCACAGCCGCTATTAAAACACAGAACCAGAGATTAGTTGCCCTCGAGGACCGTATTACAATTCTTGAAGGTGCCGTAAATACATCTGACGGAGCTGTCATATCCAACCTGGAAGAGACCGTTGCCCGACTCAAACTCGAAATCGAAGAGAGGGACCAAGAAATGTTAGCGAACGATATCGAGATAGCTGGCTTCCCGGAGACCAACAACGAGAACTCCACCCACGTGATCCTCACTGTGGCCAATAAGCTGGGCGTGCAGCTCGACGAGCGCGACGTAGTGAGCGCCGCGCGCGTCGGCGCCCCGCGCGACCCCGCGCCCGGCACCGGCGCGCGCCCGCGCCCCGTCGTGGTGCGGCTCGCGCGGCGCGCGTAGCGGGACGCGCTGCTGCAGGCGGCGCGCGTGCGGCGCCGGCTCACCACCGAGGGCGCCCTGCCTTTTTTTTTTTTTTTTTAACGCGGGGAAATGCTTTACGCACCTTCACTAGGAGAGGGGATTCTCCTAGTGGTGTGTAGGACTCCCCAAAAGCTGGCGAGCAGATAGTAAATGCCAGCCGCGGCTCCTGGGTGGGGTGCAATGCCCGTGGCTTACCGACTAAAACACCGCGGTGTACCTCATCGCCGAATGGCAGCATCATGGGACTCCGAAACTAGTCTTCGACTACCAGTACGCCGCCGACGTTGCGCAAAATGGGCTACACACACTTCCCTAGTGGGAGGATGACGGGGGACCCGGTACACGAGACCACCCGTCCCTCAACAGCGGCCCCGCAAGGCCCTTTTATATCAACGAGCGTCTCAGTCGATTTAACAGGCAGTTGTTCCAAAAGACACGGGAGATAGCTAAACGGCTAAGCTGGAAGTATGTATGGACGAGAGACGGCAAGATCTTTGCCCGAGAAGATAACGGCAAGGCGCGCCATCGTATCCGCTCTGAAGCAGACTACTTAAAGGTTTTTGGGGTTGACCCTGTTGGAGAATCCCAGCCCACAAATTAATAATATGGCCTATGTTTTTTTTCCCTCCTTATTTTATAACTGTAGTTAATAAACTATAACTAGAACAATAGTTCTACTTTCATAGTGATCCTGCCATTACTTATAATAACAAAACTTAGAATATGTTTGTATAAAGAATACTTTATAGTGGTTAATTCAATTCTCATTAACACTTAAAATATTTTATTGCTCTTAATTTAGTAAGCGTCGTATTATTTCTAATATTTACAATAACTGTTTCGAATTCATCTGTCAAAATTTTATTATTTAAATATAGAAAACTATTTCTAATATGCCACTTTAAAATTGTTTTCTGTAAAAGTAGTTCTATGTATGTATGTTATTTTTTATGAATATATTTTGTTATATCTTTAAATATTTTATGTGTATTAATACACTTAAAAGAACTTTTATCCGTCCATACTGCAGAAGCTGTTGTAAAAAGCATTCAAATGTTTTATTACTCTCTAAGTTTTTATAGTTGTAATAATCTGTGTTCCTACTTATGCCATTTTTACAGTACTGCCTTTCGTTTATTTAATTTTGTATTAAGTAGTAATTTAATTGATGTCTTATGGGCACATCAAAATTATTTTGTGTCTAGACTGTGTGAGATCAAACGGTTTCGATGTGTTTTGGTTTTACATAGAATCACACCTATTACCAGCAAAGCCCACTATCCTGTACCGTCTTTTACCATCAACCAAAAATCTATAATTTAACTTATTAATTTTTATATTTAAATTCATCTTTCCATGTCTCATTACTACTATTTTCTACTGTAAGTAACGTTTTTACTATTTTATGTGCTGCTGTGCACTGCGTGCTCTCCCCGATAAGGAATCTGCGGAAGACCAGCGTCGAGGTGTCTCACGACTCCTCGACACATGCTGAGCAGATCCCTTTTCAGTTACCTACTTTGTTTTTATTTTTTGTAATGTATGTGTGTTTTTTAAGTGTAACTGAATAAATACTTTTCTTTCTTTCTTTCTTTCTTTCTAATCGGCGGCAAAACTGATCAGACGCGGCAGATACGTCCCTAATCGGCGGCAAAAGTGCTCAGACGCGGCAGTTTTGCACTGATCGACGGCAAAACTGCTCAGACGCGGTAGACGTGTCACTAATCGGCGACAAAACTGCTCAGACGCGGCAGGCAGATATGTCACTAATCGGCGACAAAACTGCTCCAGACGCGGCACATACGTCACTAATCAGCGGCAAAACTGCTCAGATGCGGCAGATACGTCACTAATCGGCGGCAAAACTGGTCAGACGCGGGAGATACGTCCCTAATCGGCGGCAAAAGTGCTCAGACGCGGCAGATACGTCACTAATCGGCGGCAATACTGCTCTGACGCGGTAGATATGACACTGATTGGCGGTAAAATTGAACGTACGCGACAAATGTCATTCATCGGAGGTAAAACTGCTCGTCCGCGACAAATGTTGGCGGCAAAACTGATCAGACGCGGCAGATACGGCGGCAAAACTGCAGTTCTGGCAGCAACTCACCCGTGTCGGAGGGCGGCGCGCGCAGCTGCGGCGGGTGGTGCGCGGCGGCAGCAGATATGTCACTGATCGGCAGCAAACCTGCTCAGACACGGCAGATACGTATCTGCCGCGTCTGAGCAGGTTTGCTGCCGACGTCGATTAGGACGTCCTAATCGGAAGCAGAACTACAGTACTGGCAGGCAAATCACGCCCGATCCACTTGCCTTACCTATGTTGCTAGGCGGCGCATGCAGCTGCGGCGGGTGGTGCGCGGCGGCGGCAGAAATGTCACTGATCGGAGGTAAAACTGCTCGTATGCGACAAATACCTATGTCATCGGTGATTGGCGGCCGAACTGATCACACGCGGCAGATCTAAGTGGATCGGCGGAAAAACTACAGACAACTCACGCCCGATCCACCTGCCTTACCTATGTCGGAGGGCGGCGCGCGCAGCTGCGGCGGGTGTTCGGCGGCGGCGGCGGCAGATATGTCACTGATCGGCGGCAAAACTGATCTGAGATATGACACTATAGTTCTGGTAGGCAACTCACGCCCGATCCGCCTGCCTTACCTATGTCGGAGGGCGGCGCGCGCAGCTGCGGCGTGAGGTTGTCGCCCGCGCTCAGCAGCGGCAGATATGTCATTGATCAGCGGCAACACTGATTAGACACGGCAGATATGTCACTGCAGTTCTGGCAGCAACTCACCTGTGTCGCTGGGCGGTGCGCGCAGCTGTGGCGGGTGGTGCGCGGCGGCGGCAGAAATGTCACTGATCGGAGGTAAAACTGCTCGTATGCGACAAATACCCATGTCATCGGTGATTGGCGGCCGAACTGATCACACGCGGCAGATCTAAGTGGATCGGCGGAAAAACTACAGACAACTCACGCCCGATCCACCTGCCTTACCTATGTCGGAGGGCGGCGCGCGCAGCTGCGGCGGGTGTTCGGCGGCGGCGGCGGCGTGGAGCGCGGCGGCGAGGCGTGTGAGGTTGTCGCCCGCGCTCAGCGCCGCCGACAGCCGCTGCGGTCTGCCTTCATCGCATAGCACTTCGATGTAGCCGTGGAGGAGGTTTAGCGCGTACAACTTGCGGCTCGAGTCTGGAATGGGAATGAAAGTGATCATCCGGCTCGAAGGACCATAAGCAATCGTAGTCTAACTCGTATCAGTATTTTTGTAATTTTAGGCACCAGTAACTCATAAAGTTTGACATTCAACTATCGATAATTTTGAAGAGCTCTTGGTGACGTAGTAAGCCACTAGAGACACGTCGTATTTTGTTAATCCATATTGACGTGAGACGTTTTATTCGAAATTCTTTTATTCCAATTATATATCTAAAGAACATATGGTGAAATGTGATTAAAAGTGAACTATGAAAAAAATTAGTCAATCCGGCTAGAGTAACACCTAATTTATTCACAGGAATAAAAAAAATAATAATATGTAAATGAAAATAAAACTACTTTTTTCTTTTTTTATTTATATTGTTTTTAATGCTATTAAAGCTAAATGTAAAATGAAACTCACCGATATTATTGAGCACCCTCGGCAGCCCGTTCAGCATCACAAACAGATTGTCACCAAGATGGTCCATGGTCCGGTGGCGCGTGTCGGGCGGCGCGGAGGCGAAGTACCCGCTCACGGCCGCCGCGCAGTGCTCCGCTACTGACGGGTACTCGTCCTTCGATAAGGAGATCAGCACGTCCAGCACCATCGCTATTGACGGCTGCATTGTACTGGAAGGTGGTGGAATCTATGTCAGTTACAACTTTATGATGATGAAAATGTCATCTCAAAATAACGATATTGGTCGCGGTCAAATCACAAAAATATTCACTGAAAAATCTAAACCGCTTAGGTTAGACGCTTGAAATTTGGCATGCAGGTTCCTTAGTAAACTTAAAGCTTATGTAAGATTTTAGACTTTCGCGTTCCATTACACTAAATATTTGTCTTTATGGGTCTACACGCGTTATTAGGAGTAGCAAATTACATAGCTACTTACTGCCCGACGTTTCGACTGGGTTACACCAATCGTGGTCGCGAGCGAACTGGCGCCTCCCGTCTTCGTCTGCCATTGCGGTTGTGAATATCTTGATCCACCCCGATCCAAACCAAATGACATTAGTGCTGGTTCGGGGTGGATCAAGATATTCACAACCGCAATGGCAGACGAAGACGGGAGGCGCCAGTTCGCTCGCGACCATGATTGCTGTAACCCAGTCGAATCGTCGGGCAGTAAGTAGCTATGTATTTTGCTACTCCTAATAACGCGTGAAGACCCATAAAGATATTTAACTTAAAGCTTAGTTGCAACAGGACATTGCAAAAGTAAGCAGGAAAAATCTTTCGGGAACGGGAGTTATTTTATAAAAACTTTTGTATGTAAAATCTTGAAGTCCACGCGAACAACTAGTAATTAATAAATAAACACAAATATACTTGTCAGTTCATTTACAATTATCGGATAGATTGGTTCTTTTTAGGTTTTCCATCGGTCTGTTAGCTGTTTGTGATGAGCGTGAGCTGTAGAGGCGACTCACACTGTGCACTCGGTCAGCACCCGGGAGCAGTAGACGGCGAGCTCGCGCCGCACGCGGCAGTGGGAGTGCGCCCGCAGCTCCAGCAGGCTCTTGGTGATGAGCGTCAGCTGTAGAGGCGACTCACACTGTGCACTCGGTCAGCACCCGGGAGCAGTAGACGGCGAGCTCGCGCCGCACGCGGCAGTGGGAGTGCGCCCGCAGCTCCAGCAGGCTCTTGGTGATGAGCGTCAGCTGTAGAGGCGACTCACACTGTGCACTCGGTCAGCACCCGGGAGCAGTAGACGGCGAGCTCGCGCCGCACGCGGCAGTGGGAGTGCGCCCGCAGCTCCAGCAGGCTCTTGGTGATGAGCGTCAGCTTCTCGCCGGCCATCGCGAACCACTCGCAAGACAGCTTTGTCAACTCCTTCATAGGTGGTTTCACAGGTGGTGGTGGTTTCTCTGCGAAAATGATTTAGGTTAGCAATAGAATAAAATACAAAAGCTTGTAAAAAATAAACGCGTTGGTGTATAAGTGAGCTTTCTATTGCATTACACAAATTTTAGGTAAAGGCTTTTGGGCTGAAGCCCAAAATTCAAGAGATTGATTTTAGGTACAAAAAAAATAATTGTACATTTTAAATTTAGGCACTCGATTTTCCTAATAAAATGTTTGTAACTATTTTGAATACTTCTGATACAACTGAACTGAACAAATAATGATGAAAAAAATAAAGATGTAAACCATTTCGCTAAGCAAACTAACACCTAAGTGGGATGTAGTGGAAAACCAAAACATGATTTAATTCAGTATGTTGTAGTAGACCAGTAGAAAAAAATATAGTGTTATGAAATTAACTAAAAATTATCAATTACCCTTACAGCTTACATCTTGTGGTTCTTGTACTTTAGCATTGAGAGAGAACATATTGGCGAAGTCTCTGGCTGTGATGGTGTCCTTCTTTACCAACTGCCGGTCCTGCATCGTGAGACAGAGGATGCGATGTATCGCTTCCACTGACGCCTGGAATTATTTTGATTTGTTTTGGTAAAGGTTAATAAAAATGTAACATCACAATATTCAGTGCATGTTAGTGACATTTGTAGAGTTAAAAAATTTATAATTTCTTTACAAACTGAAATTAAATCACTACTTAGATTCTTTTATGAAAAGCTTACTCTTTGCCACATAATACTAATATTGTGTAGGCATTAACATTGGTATGTAAGTGGTAACACATTAGCAATCATACCACAGCGACTATATCTGAAAAAGCGATGTTTTGTATTTGATGACATTATTTGAGAAAAAAAATTTGAAAACATGTTTGTCAACAACTTTGCTTGAAGAAGTTGGCTTTTGCAAAGTCCCCCATACTTCTTATCACCTTACCACTATCACTGCATGTCCAGGGTTGTTGGGGCACGTCGCGACGTCTTGGAGAGCGGCCAGAACACCTGGTAGGATGGTCGACAGCATCTCCACCACCTGCGTCTCGAGGACAGGGTCTGGGATGCGGTACTTGTCATTGGTGAGTTGGGGATGGGTGACCGTGTGCGCCATCACACAGTTTATGGCTGCTAGTCTGTGTGATCAAGAATTTGTTAATCACATAATGTGTATAAAGTAGAAGGTGCTGGCAGAGTCTTTAGAAGGGTGGAAGTTGCTTCATTTCAAGAGTAAGGCTCTTTAATAATATAGACTAACTTGAATAACTTTTAGTTTACATACTACTAAATACAAACTTTTATGAAGACATAATAATACTCCACCTTAAAGCTCTCATCTTCTCGAGCTTGGCAATGTGAACGGAGACAAATATGGCCTGTGCCAACAGAGGCACTTGTGTCTTTAGAAATCTCTCTCGGAACCGCTTCTCAATGTTAAGCATCAGCACTGTTAGACACTTCATCACACTGTATTTCAGCTCCTCTGGGACATCAGCAACTGAAATAGAAAAAATAAGAATATCAGTTACAAAATTACTGAGCCCTGAGGTATCTATTCTAATATTATAAAGCTGAAGAGTTTGTTTGTTTGTTTGTTTGTTTGAACGCGCTAATCTCAGGAACTACTGGTTCGATTTGAAAAAATCTTTTTGCATTATATAGACCATTTATCGAGGAAGGCTTTAGGCTATATAACATCACGCTGCGACCAATAGGAGCAAAGATACAATGGAAAATGTGTAAAAAACGGGGGAAACGCGAACGAAGTCACTGGCACAGCTAGTAAATGATAAGCGTAAAATTCATACAGGCAATTATAAGTACAGTCTTATCCAATAAGAATGTTAAAAAGAAAATACTAACCCATTCCTGGTTTGGTGTTGTCAAACACAAGCTGTAGCAGGCCCGTCTCTATCTTCATGCACATTTCAAAATTGTTTACCACCACTTTCTCTAGCACCACTCGCATTCCATCAACCAGACGCCATTGCAACTCATGTTTCTTTCTGAAAAAAAAAACAATACCATAGCAATGAGACCATGCTCTTGCTCTTATACACTTTATACATATCTGAGGAGAGATAATATGAACTATAACATTGTTTTGAAAATGTGACCAAGAATAGTGGCAGTTTGCTCAGAAACAAATCATTTGACTACAAAGTATGTAAGGTGACATCTATATAGTAAACATTATTCTTATTAGATACAAAGGTACATAGTAACAACAACTTACTCCATTTCAGTAGACTGGATATGTGTGATGAAAGGAAACAGAAGGTATTGCTGTAACTCTTGGACCACCTCTTTCTTTAGCTCTACCACATTATTCACAAACTTGGAGATGGTTTCTGGCGACGGGCAGACCATAACAACGTCGCATACTGGCTTGATCTTTGTAAATGACTCTTTCAAATCCGCGTTCATTTTGAATCGGTCACTTTACACTTGGTTAAAACTTAAGTTGTATAAAAGGTGTGAAGTATACTTCACGAATGGCTAGAAGCACAACAAGCTAGCATTTTTTGAATGCCACTGGATAAAAAGTAAATAATTTCGAATAATTCACGCGATTTTTCGCAGGCACGAGCACTACTTTACTTTTTAAACTATGTGTTCAAAATGACATTCATCAAAGAACGCAACAGAATTACAGAAATTTAGCATAAAGCCAACTTATGAATACTCAAATAGTAGAAAACAGTGAATAGTTATGTGCAAAATGCAGTTTAAATTGCAAACAACAAATAAACTTATCAAATATTAATACAGTAGCTTTAATAACAGAGCTTTCTTACAATATTTAGCTTCAAATTAAAGTATCGAGTATGTTTAGCTACAAAGTTTTCTGTTTTATTTAATGGTATGTTATTTTCGGACTATTGAAATAGACATCTGAATTTTTAAAAAAGGAATTGTCAAGTACTGTCAAAGTCAGATGTTGATTTTCTGTCAAATTTATCTCAAGGGAGAATGAAAGAAATAATTTAATTATACTGAAAATTATGTTTTCATAATTTATGAAGTTATTTTTATGTATTACAAAATGTTCTCCTTAGTGAAACAACGGGTCCTGAACAAGTGCCTCAAGATTTTGAGGTTAAGTATCGTCGATTTCAGCAACTTGCCCGACATCAAGAACTTGAACGTGGTCAGGACCGTCGAGAAGACGATAGATAACAACACAAGTATATTTATCGAAAGCCCCATTCATGTTAAGGTGCAGCCCATCGACGTCAACGACATGAAGGCGCATAACAAGCTGACTATGACTTTGTATAGCCAGGGCAAGGCGACCAGCGACTTCCAGGTGAAACAGTCCTCAAAACGACTGGAGCTGCTCAATAAAAACGCCTGCTCCGACCGGAACGACGTCTGCTTAATACAAGTCCCCTACCAGCTGAAGGTGCAAGTCACTGCTACAGATAATGCTTCGGTTCATATGTCCAAGCTTGAAGGTGAAGAATTCGTTGTGAAAACACAGAAAGGCGCAATAAGTGTGGCAGATTTGAAAGCACAAAACATAAAAGTCGAAAGTGCAGAGGGTGAAGTCCAGACTGGAGGTAGATTACAAGCTGCCAATATAGAGATTAAAACTGGTCTCAATTCTGGTATCCAATGCAACAATATTATGGCCAACACATTAAATGTTACAACACATGCTGGTTCTATTGCTGTCAAGTCTTGTTACAGTGATAAATCACATTTCACAACTCTTATGGGCAACATTCGCTTAGACCACCTTCATAGATCTGTTATGATTGATGTAATTCAACAAGGAAATCTTTATATAACAGGGTTTGCTGGCAATTTACAGGCCTCTTTGAAAAGTGGTGATGTGTTCATGCATGCATCACAGCTCATTGATAAAAGCAGCATATTTATTCATGAGAAGGGGAAAGTTGAGTTGCTAATACATGACATACTGAAGAATTTGCCAGCAACCAATTTGATAGCAGAAAAGATTAAAGTTGATGACAAAATACTCAAGTTGGGTAGGTTTATGGATGATGCTCACCCCAAGAGATTCCGGTTTGAGGGGGAGCCACAAAATGAATTGCACATAGTCTGTAAAAATGGCTCAATTGAGCTAAAGGAGACTAATGCACCTTTTATTGTGTAACTCATTCAATACTGCTGTCTCTTTGACAACAGTATACTAAATGTATTATCCTGTTGTGTATATGGAGGACATTGGAGCACCTGTTATGTTTTAATGTGAAATGGTGATTAATTTAATTTGTTATATTAAATATATTTTAAGAATTTTACTCTGTTTTTCATGAATGTTTTCAAGGATATTGCATCAAAACACTCTTAGACATTGTACTGTGAATAGCAAAACATCTGTAATACTTATAGTTAAATGCATTGCTATGTAAACAAAAACAAAAGTAGATCTCCAATTATGAAATGGTGTATTAATTATGTATCTAAGTAATTTATTTATGGATTTAGATAATTTGTTTTGAAGCTGTTATTAAACTCTAATTACCTTGTTGTGTCTTCCATGTACCATAACTGTTAATTAGTGTGTCAAGAAATTGCTATGAAATGAATCTTGAGTGTTATTTCATTATAATAACATTAACTTAAAAATGTATTGAAGTTGCAATTTTATGAATCTGTCTAAAGTCTAGGTATTAATGCATTTATGGTAGAATTTTTCATCAGTCAATTAGAAACTTTTGATTAAACTAAACATGTATTATTGTTTCAAAGAGTTATTTTTAGTTCCTAATACTGTAGATAAATTGCTTTTGTGATATTGTTTCTGTACAGCTAGTCTTTTTTCATAGAATGGCTTCTATGTTTTAGACATTCTGAATGTGACTCAATCTATGTTGCATTTTGCATCCAAGTAAGTGTATAGATAAAAGATTATTGTTGAAATTTTATTAAAATATTGTCATAATTCTGTCTGTCTTTTTTATTATTAAATTATTAATAATACTGCCTACACGAAATCGTTTCTTACATTGTTAATATTTATTGAACATTATTTTGTTGAATCCTAAACAGTTTTCTATTTAATGATTCCAAATCGGCATGTTTTGTAATTTAATTTTGTCCATCGAATTTCAAAATAACTGGAATAAATAATTAATTAATGAGGCGTGTCGCTAATCGCCGTCACTTAATTGCTTATGAGGCGTTAGTAATGTCATATTACTTCTCACCCTTATTTGTCTGTTTATTTTTTAAATAGGCAACTGTTAATTGGGTGCAAAGATGAATGGATAGCGGCGCCGGCGGCGCGGCGATAACGAGGCAGTTTATATGCCGAGGCGCAGTGCGCGCGCGTCAGTCGCCCGCCCTCGCCATGCCGGCCTGCGCGCCCGAGTACAGCCGCCTCGCGCGCTCCAACACAGAGCTAGTGTTCTCGCCGCGCGTCAAGAGATGCTCGCACCAGCCCCCGCCGTTCACGGCCCTCCGACGATCCTTCTCCTCAACTTTTTCACTCATACCTGAAGAACGCGCCGTCTCCCCTGAACGGCCGCCGCCACTACCCCGCTTCATCAGGATTCTCACGTGGGGACCTCGCCTCTGCCTACGCCCGCTCTTCGCTCTACTCAGCTTCATATCTCATCCCGCCTGGAAACAAATATTAGTGGTGTTACCGACGCTATGGATCGCCGCGTCGTTGTTCATATTTTGGAAGTGCATCCAGTGCCCTCTGGGATTACTAAAAATGATTGCCGGTGCCCTCAGTTCGAAGAATCCTAACAAACCTCGCACTGTTCTCATAAGTGGTGGAAGTTCAGTTCAAGCGTTGCATTTGGCGAGAAACTTCCATTCGGCCGGAGCCCGAGTGGTCGCTTTCGAGATAGAGGGACAATTCGCGTTGTTGAAGTACTCTGCAGCAGTGAATAGATTCTATACCGTACCTAGGCCGAATCCGGCGGATCCTCTTGCTTATGCTCGGGCCTTGAGAGAGATAGTTGATAGAGAATCGGTCGTGTTCTACGTACCAGTAAGTTCCTCAACTCCTGCTTACTATGACGCGCTCGCCAAACCACATTTGGAAGTGGTAGGATGTCAGTGTTTCGTGCCTTGCGCCCGCGATGTTGTCACTTTGGATGATCCACTGGAGTTGATCCGAGTATGCCGAGCGGCAGGCTTACCTACACCACAGTTTTCAGTAGTGACCAGCGTGGAAGATGTCAGGCTGTGGTATGAAAGTGGAGCAGCCAAAGAAGGTCGCCACTTCATCGCGAGTGCTGGCGCACGAGGAGCAAGGGACCGTTTACGGTTTGTCATGCCAGAAGACAGGAGCCACTTCAGATTCCCGCGTGAAATCAGCGTTGAGAAACCATGGGTGATCGTGAAGGAACCGAAGGGAGAAAGAATAGTGACTTGCACTACATTGAAGGAGTCACGTGCTGTCAACAATGTGACGTGCCGCGTGGACTCCGTGCGAAGAGGTTTGGTGCCACAGAAAGACGAGGAAGCCGATGCTTGGGTACAAAGATTTGTATCGCATTTAGCACCGGCGAGACCAATGACTGGCCATATTTCCTTCAGGCTCGTTCGAGAAGAATGGCCCACGAATGGACAAGGCAACAAGTTGGTGGCGATTGGAGCTCGTATCGGGGTTTCATTGCCGTATCTCTGCCAAGGGCCCACGAGATGTGGCCACACGGCAACAGTGGGAAAGCTGTTGGACACCGTGTTGGACACAAGGGAGGCTCTGTTCACGTTCTGGGACCCTCTGCCCTACTGCGCGTACTACCAGTCCCGGTCGCCCGACGAGAGGCGGGCGCCGCCCCCGGAGCCGTGCAAGACGCCCCCCAACGTCCCCCTCTGAGGGCTGGTCGTTGTTTAATCATAGGAATTTATTTATTAAGACACTCAAGTACCTGAAGTGTGCGTGAGTGGGAGTTTCGCTCCGTGAGTGCCGTATCTAAGTGTGACGCTCTCGTCTGTTGTTCTTTGACCCGTGTGAATGACAAGTGGGACAGCTAAGGGTCGGGGGACGATATGACATGTTTGTAACTACTAAGTAGATATTATATTAAGTACCTACATAAATATTATTGTAGACATTGTTTTCTTTACTACATTAAAGAAATAAAATATGGTTGAATAAATATTATCTTTTATTATTATTTAGAATATGATTTATGCTAGAAGGATACGTTTGAAGATATTATCTTACAAATGTTTTACTCTCAAGTAACTCCTTAAGTACTTGTATCTGTTAAGAAAGTACAAGTTGCACTTATGCAAAAGTAATATCATGACCATGATAAGGTACCTAATTACCACTAAAACTCCTATGTTTTGCTGTTTTTATAAAAATGCCTTTATTAAAAAAAGATGTCTAATATCCATAAGTACCTACGTAAGCAGCTATTAATATCGGAAATAAGAAATATTGTGTTACTAAGTCGTAATTACGTTACGTTACAACAATAAACAAACACACTAAAATACCTATCTACTCTGACAAGATTTAATTAATGAGTGTTCCTCATTTGACAAGATTTGAACTTTTATTAGTTTATCTTGATAATTAATATCGCAAATCGTGAAATCTACATTATAGTAGTACAGTTATGTTATCTGTGGTAGTACCTACCTATAATTAACGCGATACTTCAGTTAACCATTACCTATGTACCTACCAATGCATTCAGCTGAAGACGATTAATCGCTGATCTTGAATTAATCACCTATGCCTGATCATGAACATTCCTTGTGATGAAAATATCAATAAAAGTAAAACAGCCGATAGATCTTATTTTCAATCTTTTAACTTTATAATCTCGAATTGAAAAGTGCAGTGGCCTCTACCATCATTATTTTAGAGAACTCAAAACAGTTAGGTACCTACCTACCTATTCTTTTTTCGATGCACTAGAATGGAATTTCACATACCTATCTACTAATAGTTGTAGCTGTCTTAGGCATTTTGAAATCCGACTCCTAATCTTTTCTAGTTAGGAACCGCAAGTTTTCTCTCACTTCATCTACTCAATCGATTAAAATATTGTCTCATCTATCATCTAGCTAGGTTTCTATTAACTCAGCTAGATGTTTGTAAGCACATACCTAAGATAACTGAAACATATTATTGTAAGCGGTGCACTTGGGGAGATAGTGCTTATCGTCTGTCCGGGTCAGACCGACTGGCCAAAGATCACACCTTTCTCGTCGTGAGCTCGTGGAAAAATAACTAGTTATTACCGTTTTTAAACAATCACCATAGGTACAGTACTTAGGGAAATAAATAAAGTCCCTATCTGTTAGATAATTAGATGAATAAATGCATCTTAATAATTACTTATTTGTATCTATATTCTTATACCAATACCTACCTATGTAGAGAAATAAATACAAATGTTTACAATACGTCCCTGATAGAAACTAAATTTAGATAGTATTCTATTTCCGTGGCCACGATAGCTGAAAAGTTTTAAAAATTGAGTTTAATTATTCAATAGGTACCTGTATAAATGGGTACATCAGCAGAGTACACTTTGTAGTTGTGGGTACAGTGGCGTAACTATACCCGTTGAAGTCCGTGGCAAAATTCATCGGTTGGGGCCCCGTGCACACCCCGTTCTTTTTTTTTATCTTAATGTGTATGTGGGTTGGCAGATGAGATTCTCCTATGACCGGGGACCCCTTTCGGCTGGGGCCCCCTACCGGGTGGGGGCCCGTGGCATTTTGCCGACTTGCCACCCTGTAGTTACGCCACTATGTGGGTACTACTTAATGCTTACTTATTTACTTCATTAACTTTACTTATTTACTTAGGTAGGTATAGCTGCAGGAATAAATATGTAGATAGTAAATACTTTCTTCCAAACGTTGTCTGAGGTAATGCGCTGTAGGTAATAAATATAAAAAATTGCCTTGTTTGTATCATAGTTTGACCCGGGATTGGAACCTATTGTTATTGACACGAGGTAATCATACCGGCCGGACCTGCCTATAGTATTTACTGGAGAGAAGTGCGTGGCAAGGCAAGTGACCAACGAGCAGATAAGTGATATTATCAATCCGTCTCATGGCCTCTGACCAAGCTTAATGTCTAAACTACATAGACAACATATCAGAGATATAATGCCGGGTGTTTAAATATGACTGAGTCGTTGTGCATTCATTTCGAGTGTTCCAGGGTTCTAATTTTTGGTCGATTTGGCCTTATCGGTGAAGAAAGTAGGTATCTGGTTTATTTGAGTATCTATGAGAAGAAAGTATCTGTTTATCTGAGTATCTGTGAGCAAGTGCTAGGCACTAGACACATACACATTTTCTGACAGCTTTCTTTCTGTACCTACCACCGAGTAGGTAACCCTGTGGTCCAACTCCTTATGAGTAATTAATCCAATTACTCAAAAGCTGCTAAATGCAACTACATATTGTAAACGCACTCAATTGTGCACTTAGGTATACTTCTATAACTATGCATAGCTACCTAATCTCCATTACATTGACAGAAAAAATCACCAAGAAGGACCTTGATTTCACATGTTTTTGCATAAACAGACGCCTACGTGCCCCCGCACATAATGTAGGTGTGCATTTAATAAATACCGATTAGATAAAATAGGTAATATTGTTTGTGTACTAATTCTCTATCTTTTCGGCGTACCTACGCCACGCTCGGCGCGGCTTCGCGTGCGTGATACTCGGGTGACATGCGCGAGGGAACGTAGTAAATGCTTACCTTTGGACCCTTCCAATATGTCCAATACCTAAAGAAGATTGTTTAACAGTTTCAAACAAAGCAATGAAAAGAAATGCATGCATTTTCGTGGATGCACATGCATACATAATTACAATTAGAATACTATTTTTCATAAGATCATTGAGATGGGTAGATAAGTAAGTTTTTTTCTTACTAATTCTCTGAAGATAATAAATAATTTTATTGAAATGTTTTGTTAAAGATAAGACATAGAATTTCATACAAATTGTCTTCCCGCTTCCACAATCAAAGTGTCGGATCTTAACATCAAATGACATATCGTCGGCTTAGAGTGTAAACCTGTCAAATCCATTTTTTTTACTTTAATACGTTATTTATACCATTCGAAAGTGTGAAAATAAATACACAATCTAATCGTCTCTCCTGAAAATGTACCTGATATGGAGTTAGCAGGTTTACACTCTAAGCCGACGATATTCATTATATCTACGCAAATAATCCTATGCCTACACCAAATTATTTTATATTACTTATCTATAAAAATGTAGCAGTGGCTGCTTTGCAGTAATCGTGTTTCGAATCGGTTGCAATCAAATAGGTGTTCTTATTCTGAGCTTTTGTTTATTCCCCATGGGGCACAAAGATCGTTGATATCTTTTGTTCGAGTTGAGATTTATCTTGATTCGTTTTAAGTACTCGGTGTTTGTCCATTGACTTCGTTTCAGGCATCATGGTTTGGTTAGTTTGATATAATCCTTAATCATATTATGAAGCTTCTTAAATGTCATATCAACATGTATTTTAATTACTCAGATGTAATTAACATTAATTTCATTATATGTAATTTTTAAGTAGGTAAATTGAATTTCTATACTACAGCATTTACTAGTTGAATTTTTGTTCATTTTACTATTTATAAAATAAACACAAAATCAGCTAGTAAATGCTATATAGTATTCGATTCACCCTGTGTACAGTCTGCACGATGTTTGACACGTCCCAACATTATTATAGAGTTTCACGGCTTACCATTGCGACAGCCTCTGTTGTCTAATTAGGAAAATCGTTCGTATTTTGATTCATAAATAATCTATTTTACTTTAGCAATTAATTACGATAAAATATAGCACAACCATTTTAAAGGTTACGGTCTTGAGTATTATGATTGGAATACCGATACTAAGAAGGCGAAATTATGATAATTCCAACGTAGATAGTTAAGTAGTACTTAGTGGGCTAGATTCGGTGTGCTTGCGTACCTGTACTCAATAAATTTAAGCTTTTATTGAATAGAAACTTTGGTTTGCAACCTTGATGGTATTCGAAATAAACAACGATGTTTCGGTTCTAATTAAGTATCATTACCTTCAACAGAAAGGTTGTCTAGTAGTTTCCTTGAATTTCAATGGAGAGCTATTAAAGCAATTATTCTCTATGAACCAGTTACTTACGCTGACGTTGTGATAATTTGCATGTAGGCAAACATCTAGTCATTCTTAGAAGCAGAAAATGTTTTATCGCATGAAAAGCTCATTGAGATAAATGTAGAACTAGAGAAGCTATCGCATGCAAAAGTCATGTTCCATTTTGAAACCTTGAACTTTATGTTCGCTGCAGCGCTTCATCGTCTAAACATGCGGAATTTACGAAGCGCTTTATTGCTTGTAGGATTTAATTTGTTCGCGACTAAAGCGCGTGATTTTCATTACAGAAGGGACTATTCGTTTCTGGGAGTTTTATACCTAACAAGAATCCTATTATCTATTATTTGCGTTGTGAGAGTAGGTACAAATATTAAAACTTCCTTCAAATGTTACTGTGTTTTGTTGAATATTCATAGCGAGGAGTACATTTCAAGTACCTACGGAAATTCAAACACAATTGATTTTCTATTGTTAGGGGCGATGTAAGACTTGGTTGGTTTTCTTGTCTCGGACGTGGGAACCTTATAAAGACAAGGTATCAAAAATTCAAATAATTATTTTATGAATAAAATAATAACACATGAAACTGTACATGTATAACACAAATTAAAAAAAAAATGTTGGGCGACAATAAAATATTGATTAAAGATTCTTTACAAACAAAATCTTTAGGACATCAATAATAATGGATTCGTTTGTACTCAAGCTGCCAAAAGAATATAATGAATGAAAACGATAGCTAGGTAGGTATACCAGAGCCGCTCTAAGTTGGCCGATTTGACACATGTCAGACTGACTGCACTAGTGAGGGACAACGGTAAAATTGCCGAAGTATATAAGTAACAGTTATTTCCACTTTATAACCAAGCAGGGTCTAATAGGGTATTTGACTGTGGTTGTTATGCTTGCCATTTTTATGAAAATCAGTAAGATTTATGTAAATCAATATTATTAATGAAAACGAAACTTAAATTTTTGGGCGAAATGAGACTATGAAAGACATTTAAAGTTTATCATTTAAAATTTCTTTGTCATCTTATTAATAACAGAATTAGTCACATCTTTCATTATGAAAACATATCAATAAACGCAACTTTTGATGAACCTACCGAACAAACTTCTTAGGCGCTGCATACAACAAACTAGCGTGTGACGTCACACGCCAGTCGACGTTTGTATGGAGCGTTTTTGAGCTCGCCCAAATAATGTGCAATTAAAATTGTAATATCTCGTAGAGTTATCCAGATATCAAAGTGATACTTTCAACAGTGTCTTTGTGTTCGAGTGGTCCATCCAACTATATCAAAATAAAAAAATAGTCAAATACCCTAGTATAACAATTTTTATTAAAAACATTTATTCACATCCAGAAGATTGAATTGAAGTTTCTTATTTAAAAATATATTTATTTTTAAAATACAATACTTATTAAATCCTTCATCCTATTTAAAAAAAATACCTGGTGAGTATTACCCATTACGTCACTATGAAAACGTGTCAAACGGCGTAACCTTGTAAAAGCGTAATACAGAGTAGAAATTTTACGTTTTCTTTTTATAATTCAATTATTTTAAGTAATAAAAGACAAATAATTAGATAATTAGGTGCATTTGACATTTTGAAATAACGTCTTATTTTTAAAAGTTGTTCTTTATGATTCGCTAAATATGTTCCTCTTAACAAGGATAAATGCAAAATATAAAATAAAAAGTGTCAAATCGGCCAACTTAGAGCGGCTCTGGTATAGTTATTTAACAATTTCCTACATTTTCACTTCTGTTAATTTTATTCTATGTCGAATGCGTAAAATGGCGTCTGACAAATAATTGTCATCGTATTTAATTTTATAACGAAAATATCTAATTACTCATCAATGAAAAGTTATCCCTTTGCATTTTGCCGTATTCCTGGAATTATTTGTGCAATATCGTAACACACACCACGGCATTTTTGATGTGTTTTATAATTATTTTTTAATAAAATCGTCTGTATGGTGAACCTGTCAGTGCTAGCAAGCGACTGATTGAAGTGCGGCGATATCGCCGCAATTCAATGGAACATAGTAGTGATGAGTGGTGTCTTCTCTAGTTCTACTTATTACCTCAATGGAAATGCTTGATTAAGAGAGGTGAATCTTCAATTAAGCGTACCTACTTCCCTGGTTTATAGCACTAAGCAATAAACGTTTCATTTATGCCTAACTAACTGAATTTATGATCTTTTCTAAGTAAACTATGCAACGGATCTAGAATTATTGCGCGCTTTGGAATGTATTCATGATAATAGTTGATTTTTCCTAGGAACTGTCTGACATTCTTTTTGTTTTTCCAAAGGGGGGAGATGTAAAGAAATATGTAACATTTCTTTAACCTCTTTTTCAAATCTGTCGCCATAAAGCAGCACTGGCTGCTGACATGTCGTGTCAAGGCTTGATAAATTTAATATGTCAAAAAGACTAACAAATATTTTTACGATAATTTATAATTTTATTTTCAAATGAGAGATTCAAGATTAATGTTTTTAGTTGTGAGAAACAGGCATTGTTAGGAAAGAACTTATATGTCGTTTCTTTGATATTTCAGGTTTGTTTATTTTTTACTTTATGTGTTATATCGTAGGTTAAGTTTTATTATTGTAAAATAAATATTCTTTGATATTTCAGAGCAACACGTGTTTCATTGACCTGCACAACTAGAAACGAATAATCTTATACATATACATTAAAAGTACTACAAATCTTCATTTTTATCTCAGAACTTTCTGAGAACATGCTCTTAATTATGTTCGATAGAGCACATTAATACAGCAGTAGTCTAGATTGTGGTCGTTATCTCTAATTTACTGGTACCGGTATCTATAAAATTAAAGAAGTACAAGTTTAAAAGGTAGTTGATGTTTCTTTTCGTCTCGACAGCGACGAGGAACGTCCCTTGTTAGTTGAGATTATAAAAAATTACGAATACCTAACCCTGGCACCAAAGCAATGCACATAATCCTATCAGGATATTCCTTTAAACCAGTACGATCAGTCCGCACACTTGACCCGGATCGAAAATATGACTGATATCGGTACAATTTGTTTACAATCGTATCGCGCTCCAGTTTTTATTCTAATTTAAACTCTGTGACAATGGAAATCGCCGGGAGTACGTGACGAGTTTGGATCGCACGCTTAAATATTGACTGGTAATTAGGTCCGAGGGGGTAAAGGTCTCACCATTGCGTTCGAGTCCTGTTTCGATTCGTAACATTCTGGCACGCGGTTGGGAACAAACTACTTGCGCTTTTCACAGGTTTAATGAATGCTGATACAGTGTCAAGTAGTGTAGTGCTAATTGAAGTACGTCTTGGAAGACACGAAATATCGGTCTGTTATATGTAGCTAATTCAGAAGATAGCTTATTTATTTAAATCAACTTGTAGGTAAAGGGGGGTCACACAAGTACATTATTTACATGTACAATAACAGATGTGATTCAATAAGTGATGTTGATTGTCCACATCAAGTAAACAGATAATCACATTTTCATTCCAACTCATCTTACTTCCGTGTTATTAAACGCGATTACATTGTTTCTAAATAAAATTAAGGCGTAGAATATAACCCAATAAGCACGTGCTATCAAATGTATGTACGTACAAGTTTCCCAAGGCTGCAGATGTATGTACTGTAGACACAGCACAGACATTGATTAGACGTTATCATTAAAAACTGTATTGTTTTATCTGAAAGCAATAATCTTTATTATTATTAAAATCGTAAAGTCCACTTGAAATAAATCATTACTAAAGTTAAGTACACAAATAAAGAAAAAATCATTAATATTATTAGTTATGTATGTACTAGGTACATGAATGCAGTGTCAATTTATTTTGTTTCAGATTTACTTTATACCTAGGTATTTTAACCTTTTACAAAATTGTGAGTACCTGCAAATGTAAGACGTGAGAAGTTTACTCGAGACATTCCAATACATATTATTGATATACTTATAATACTTTTAATAATAAGGCGTCCTACCGATTACGGCTCAGGCGGCCGATCTCAATTGAGATTTGATTGAATGAGCCAAGCACACTTGTGCACTCTCTTATAGTTCGGTGAGACGGCAATCCGACATGACCGATGAGAGATCGGGCGCAGGACCACCGGCTTAACGTGGCGTTCAATCGCCAACTTCCTAACTCCGGGCTAAGAAATTTCATTACAGAATCATCATCAGCCCATTTCTGTCCACTGCTGGACATAGGCCTCTCCAAATGCACGCCACTTCTCTCTATCCTCGGCCACTCGCATCCAGCTCCTACCAGCCGTCCTGCGCAGATCGTCACACCACCTGGCCTGCGGGCGTCCTACACTACGTTTGCCGAGACGCGGTATCCACTCCAGAATCCGTCTACCCCAACGGTTGTCGGTTCTACGGCTGATGTGGCCAGCCACTTCAACTTGCTAATGCGATGAGCTATACAGAATATACAGAATAATATATTACAGAATAACTCACACAATTTTTTCCCGACTCCGGACTCGAATCGGGGACCAATAGATCCTCACGCAGCGCTTGTAGACCAAATACGTATATCCAATACATGTTCACTTTAGTATTAAACTTTTTCAGGAAACAATACGAGTATTGCTCCTCTAATGTGTTCGCGGATATTTTATAAGTAATTTGTGCTTGTTCTTCATACCTAGTTCATCGGAGGTATTTGTTAGGGAATAAAAGTACAACGGACCTTGACGTTATATTATCTGTGCCTGTGCATTTTTATCATCACATACATCGTCATCCAGGGCCTACACTAAATTTTGATTAGGGTTTTAGGATCTCTTCACCTGGCCTTGTCAAAAGTGTGCAGGTTGCCTGACGAAGTTTTTCTTCACATCATCTATTTCCAAAAAACTTTTGTTAAAATTCCTTATTACCTTGGCCCTCTTAATTTTATACGGGGTTTTTGTATTTTATTGCAAACCTTATCGATTCAGATTAACTAATCATATGTATCATCTAAGATACCGCAATCAACATAGCACATATTCCGTGTATTTATTGACCTAAAAAAATTGCGGATTTACGTTCCAAATGATAAGAATCTGTGAAAAATATTACTCAGTATTAAGTATAACGGAAGCTATCTGATTTGTAATTTATTTATCCGGTAAATAACTAGAAAAGAAGAAAAAACAAACAGTTTTGCATGTATAGTAAAAGCTCATGTGTCCGGAAAGTAAAAACTTTAAAGGCTCGAGAACCTTAAAACTTAAGACACAGAATTAAATAAATCAATGTATATGATCAATGGTAACATAAGAAAAAAGGAACTTCTGTCGCGAATAACTTAGGGAAGAGAATAGGAGGTAAAGATGTTTCAAGTTTTAAACACTAACTTAAATGATTAAAAAATCTCCACGAAACCCGCACTCTATATCCAACCAAAGTAGGTTTTATCAGGCACGTAAGTGATATTAAATTGCATGCATAACATTCTAATCAAAAACACCTCATTATTTTTGACATTTGTACCGTCCACTGTCCAGTTAATGCAATCTTAATTGGGGTGTTCAGTGAGTAGGTAAACATTTAATCGTTTATCCGAGCGTAATTTGCCGACCACGCTGTCATAGTGTGTTCCCACTTTTATTTATATTTCCTTTACGTAATATTCCACTCGTTGGCCATCAGTTACGTGACTAGGGTTGCAACAATGGCTTACTAAGTAGATAGTATCTTTCAGCTATGCGTCTCATGACGAATAAGATATCGACTATTAAATTGAAAAAAAAATACATTATGTCGTCTAATGCAAAACGGTGAAAATGGTAATGGTAAAGTAAAGGAAAAATTTGTTTTGATGTGTCAACACCCGAGCAGCTCAGAAGGGATTTCTAAAGCCTGGTGGTTCAAGTTCCCCTTAAGGCCTATTTCAACCTAACAAAAAATAATCACATTATAACCTTCCTACCTGATTACCTTGGATAACTTGCATTGACGATGTAATTGATTTTTGGCAATACATAAAAGGAAAGTTATAATTCCATATCTATTTATATTATTATTATTAAAACAGTAAACGAGTAAACGATGATTGGGTTATTAAATTCATTTATTACCTATATAGTACATAGAATTAGGAAAATGACAAAGTAAAAAGTAAACCTTTACATAAAAAGTTATAAATAAATGCTAGATTGCACGTTGTATTGGGCATTGGCGTAGACAGTGGCGTAACTACAGGGTCGCAAGTCGGCAAAATGCCACGGGCCCCCACCGGGTAGGGGCCCCAGCCGAAAGGGGCCCCTGGTCATAGCAGAATCTCAACTGCCAACACACATACACATTAAGATAAAAAAAGAACGTGGTGTGCACGGGGCCCCATCCGATGAATTTTGCCACGGACTTCAACGGGTATAGTTACGCCACTGGTCGTAGAAAATGATGCTCATTGATGATTATAATTCAAAGCATACAGAGTTCAGCCCTAGCCTTACCCTCGGCGGTGCACGGCCGTTGGCACCAGACGTCCAAAGTTCGATTCTCGCCGCGACCAGACGCCACGACCCAGTTATTGTCACAGCAATTAGTAACTTGTACGGTAAACAAATAAAGTCACGCTTTCAACGAAAGCGCACCGATTCAATTAACGGTGATTGGCCCAGTATGAGTAATTTGCTTTGTTTTTACATTGATAGGCGTTTTGCTGACACTTTTCGCAGTTATGGTGGTCAGGTTAGAAATATGTTAAGTTGTCGCCTTTTGCTAAGTCGGTGTGAATTTGTGGAATGACTTCCGAAAAAACAAAGCACCGTCGAAATTGGATGATTTACTGAAGATTAGATAGAAGAAATAAATTAAATTACTTATTAAAATATTTTTGACCAATCACACTGTTAACTACCAAATGGAATAATATATATCACAAAAAACCGGGAGCGAAATAAAATCATACAAAATTACGTTAATTGAGAATTCAATTTTCCTTTACATTTTCATTTATTTTAGCCATAGCCTACAGAAAAACGGAAGATGTAGTCATTCGTAGCTACGTTAGGAAACGCGCATTGCTACGACACCGTAGCAACACCGTAGAAGAAAGCTTTTCACGTAGCACGAACTACAGCCCAGTAACATTATTTCTTTTTTAAAACTGTTCAAATTAAAACAATTGACTGGCTCAACTGACCGTATAGTTCATCCGTATTCAAGTTATAATTACGATCGTAATTTATACGAAAGATAACACTGCACCTTCGGTAATTGGGTACGATATTGCAATCGCAATGAGATGACCTGTTCATGCTTCGTCCCTATGAAATATTAGCCATTCTCGTTGAATTTATGACGCTTATTTAATTGGCTAGTTAATTAGTAATCTACGAGTATTATATTTAATTAAAATAATAAAAAACATAATCAACCCAGTCTGGGCATGAAGTATGGCAGTTTTTGCGGTATTCATTTTCGGTTCTCCCTAAAAATAGACTACGTCTACTTTGAATACAAAAATATTTTGTTCAAGCTGTATCAAAACTACAATTCGTATTCACATCGATGAGGGCACATTGATATGGAAGGAAAATTCCACTCGGTTGATTGGCAGGATGTCAATAGATAAACGTGAAGCGAATGTGTCTCGAGGCGGAGGACATTATGTTTAATGAAGGGTTCATTAGTTATTATTAAGCGTTTTGCTTATAAAAATATTTGTCTTTCAACTAATTTTGTGATGTTTTTCTTTGCTTCATTTCAAAAGCATAAGATGTACTTAAAAAGCCTTCTGAATAAAGATTGAAAAAATATTTTAAATTCTTGTTTGTTGACGTTGTATGTTGTGACATACAATAAAAGTCCCCATTCCGAGGCATCATAACTCATTAATTTCTTATGGGGGTATATCACGTGAGCCGCCGTCTTCACTAGCAGAATTAGAAGCTACTTTAATTTATCATAATAAGTAGTTATTTATCTAGTTACTAACGATAATATAAATTTAGAATTTTGTTTGAAACGTGAGATAAGCGGTTTGCTATTGACGCAGTATATTTTAACCGGATCTAATATCAAAGTAAATATCTATCTATCCTATAATAAAAACGTAGAGGTACAAATTCTTGTACTTTTTTGAAAAACGCAAAAAAACCAGTCAGGGATATGTTTTGAGAGTAGTAGAACACATCGCCATACTCAAAAAATTTTTTTCTCTGTCTGTTTGTTTGTTTGTTTCGACTGACCGCCTAAACGGCTGAACCAATTTAAATGAAAGTTTGCACGAAGGTAACTTAAATTCCGGAAAAATACATAGGATACTTGAAATCACTGACAGTTAACTGGTTCCCGTGGGATATTAAAAAACCCAAATATTTGACTGATCTCTGAAACTGTTACACCGATTTAAATGAAATTTTGCATGGTGGTACCTTACATCCCCGGTCAAGATCTTAAATACTTTTAGTCACAGAAATTCCTGTAGGATCGTTAAAAATCTTACTTTATTAGATCACGTACAAAAATGGTAAAAATATTTCGACCAAAATCAACCTTCTGGCTAGGACTATACGGACTACTTTATTAAAAAAAACGTCATAGTAGGGGAGGTAAATAGCTGGATTTGCACTTACTTAAACGACATGGAATCTGAATCGAAAGATTACGCTAAATCAGAAAAAAGTTTATTACACTTTCTTTATAAGTGGGGGGTCAGCGATTAATACAAGGGGGCTGCCTGGTAACAAGCGGTAGAAAGAAAAAAGTTATTTGATCGTGTCAGTCATTCAAAGTGCATGTTAAATAATCCCTAAAAAAATTGTAACGATTTGGATATGGCATAAAGTCATAATTAATGTTTGTGTCTGTTGAAAAACACAAAATCATAATCTTGAGATACTTTAGCGCGTTTCAATTTTATGCAGGAAGTTCAAGTTGATATCAAAGTCCTCCTGTACAATAATCTGTAATTTTTGTTTCTTAACATGTATCATCTCACTGCTGGGCAAAGGTCTCCTTCAAACCCATCCATGGCTCTCATCCAAGCCTAGGACTTGCCAGTTCTTTGATACATGGACCAGATCTTCGTACCACCTTTTCTTGGGTCTTCCTCTTCGGCTAAAATCGTCTTCAGGCACGCGAATTCTGGCCCATCTATTGTTCTTTATCCTGCAGACATTCCGCGCCCATTGTCACATCAGTTTTGACCAAAAACAATAGCAGTACGGGAGTGGATGGTGGTGTATTTTATTTTATCTTTTTACCTAATATCTATGATACTCCACTCTATAGCGCTTTGAGAAACCTTGAGTTTGGATTTCTGATTTTCGGTGAAGGACCTAGATTCTGCCCCATATGTTAGGATAGGCAGTATGAAAATGTCGATGAGTTTGCGGTTCAGTGATATAAGAAGGTCACCCTTGATATACCCATTCATAGACCAGAAGCTTTTCCAGGCGTTGTCTGCTCTACGGAGTATTTCTTTGTCCTGCCTGTCGAAGGAGACTGCCTAGGCCAAGTTTATACTCCTCTACACATTGCTTTACCTGGCCTGTTGACTGCTATCCTATAATAGGTGCTGTTGTTCGCGATCTTGGTTTTGGGTCTATTCATCGTCAGTCTAACCTCAAAGCTTTCTGCGCTTAGTTGTTCGAGAATCAACTTAAGTTCTGTCGAGGTATACTTATTTGCGATGAGGAAAATGTCATCTGCTAGGCGAAAGTTTGTGAGTCATCTATCCCATACACCAATTTCTTTTGTTGCCTATAATATCATAGTGACCTGAAGACTTCTTGAAGCGTGCTACTGAAAAGCTTTGGTGATAGGGAGTCACCCTGTTTAACTATTTTTTTTTGTATTTTGAATGTCAGGCGTTCAGTGTGCAGTTTGATATCGGCTGTGCTTTGTTGGTAAATGATTTGGAGAAGTTTTATGTATGTGGTTTCGACGTTTTGCTGAAGAAGAGAAAGCTAATTGGGTTGATGTGGGAGACGAGTTAGAAAAGTTTATGAAATTCGCTACTTTATAAACATTGACGTAAAATTGTTGGATATTATAAAATTCCATTTAAAAATCTTACAAGACAGAATCTGTGTCTGATCAAGACTGCAAAACCCCCGTTGGGCTCCCCAACTATCACGTTTTAGCTGGCAAGCCATGTCAAATATTGTCAGATTTGATATGAGTGTTTAGTTCTTCGTTAGTTCAAGAGATGTCACTGTGCTCTATTACTTCGCAATATTGCTTCAAATACTAAAAGTAATTAAAAGTTTCCATTTCATTAAATTTACGATGATGAAACAATGAGATAATAACGATAAAAGTTATTATCCCATTGTTTCATTACGAATACAATACAATCTACAAAAGTGGCACATAACAAACTAGCAAAGCAAATACTAATGTAATTCGTCACATGGTGACACACGTCCTTTATAGAAACCTTAAGGCAGTGGATCGGTAGTTTGTATTTTTTACCTTTTGAAGTCATCCTGATATCAAACATCAGTTTTGTGTACTATCTACATAGGTACAGTACGCTGTTTGCAACCATTGAAACCTGTTTCTGTCAAATCAAATACATTTTGGTTTTATAGTTCTAAAATGTGAAAAATAATTTTGTGAGTCCTAGCTACCACACTCCTCATTTGGCTAGAGCATTGCTTAGACAAAAAAAAAATTGGGCGAGCGAATCCTCTTTTAGTTGGCCGATTTGTAATGAAAAATTTTGTTTGTTGTTTATCACCTATTAATCTGTAAACAATTTTAGGTTCTTTCCTGGGTATTAATCTAATCAATTACTAAGTTTAATTATATTTTATTTTCGAATAGTCCTGTAATTACTTTAAAAAATGCTTCCTAAAATCAAAATGCTGGCGAAAGTTACGATTCCACGCAGACGAAGTTGCGGGCACAGCTAGTTACATAATATGATTTATACATAGTTCCGTCTATTTGCGCTTGTAAACAAACTCAATACTCTGAAGCAAACTTAGAAGATCTCTTCAATTAACCTTTCAACAAATAATAAATAAAAAAATATTACACAACATCACATACATTGATCTCATCCCGTGGTAAGTAGGTTTTATCACTTGTGTTACTGATACCAGAATCAACAATATACTTAAATATATATAATAACACACCCAGACACGGAACTAACACCAATGTTCGTCACACAATATTTGTCCCGGGTAGAAATCGATCCCACGATTTTTGGAACCGTAGGTAGTGAACCTGGGTCACTAACCATTGTTCCACCGAACCAGTCAATTCAATCAAATTAATGTACACATAATAATGAACGTAAATCATGAAATCACAAAAACATTTGCCATTTTTGTGGTACCTTGGTAATAGCCATTTTTGTCGGACATCATTTTTGTAATGGGGTTCCTTCAGGACGTAGGTGCGGCAAAGCGTCTACCTACGAAGGCGGAGAAAAGGTTAGTACTTAGCTAACCAAGGCAGCAGATTGTGTGTGGAACCTTGACCAAAATGTATCTGCTGGTTCGGGGATGACACACGACCAGTTTCACTTTATTTACAAAACCTGATTAAATTATAAATCCTGATAAACTGCCGAAACACGAGTAAGTAATAAAAAAGATACCTACCTTTTATCATAACAATTTATTTTCCTTATAAGTGCACACATTCAGGCTTTTTGATTTAAGCTTAGTGATACGCTGTTGTTACGAGCTATTGATGCGATAAGACTAGATATAATGCCTGTGTGAGTTGTCTAGGTCTATATCCAATGGTGAATACAAAGCGAGCCTAGTAGTTGCAGCGATAACACTCCCTATAGATATAGATTCTCTAGGTAGGTACTGCCTTTCTGATTTAACTTTACAGGTTTTCTCATTCTCATATTATAATATGCCCGATATTGACAAGTTAACCTCTTGTGATTGGAATACAGATCGTCACGTCCTAGTCCTAATGCCAATGCATTGTAAACTACTTACACTTACTTTGGGATTAATGTTAAAATTTGTATGTGTGAACATGCCCGAGCATAAGTAGGTACTATTAATTTCTTATTAAAATACAAAACAAGTAGTTTTAGTGTACTCGAGTCCTAACCTGTTTACCATCTAATTATGTAATATCGTAATTAGTGTGGTAAGCCGGTTCAGGGGTTAATGTGTCTGAAGTCCAAAGATAACCGTGCGGATCGAATTCGCCATGTCCGGGAGACTTATCTGTGCACTTTGTACAGAGGGAACTAAATATTTTTTAAAGTTAACATAAACATCTTGACCTTAGAATTCACTTTTTATATTTAGAACTACGATTATAGATAGGGGCAAGCGGGAAAACTGAACACTTAACATTTTGGTCACTGGAGAATATGGTATTTATCAATAACTTAGTTAAAATAGTGGTACATATTTCTCACTAATAAGCATTTGATCTTATTATTCTTTAGTAAGTTACTAAATTACTTCCATTATTTATATGCATATTAAAAAGAGGGCCAATATTGTATACCTATCCCAGAAATTGTTTGATCGTTAATCCTGTTTGAACATAGATACACACTGACCTACTAAAGAAAAATTGGATATCATTAAAGGACATTTTGCTAAGCCCGTTATTTTCGTGAAATTCGTGTGTCATGCGTCTCTGTCTATTAGGTAGAGATAAAAAGAGACAAAATGTCCTAGTCCTTTTCAATTTAGACAATAGTACTGGATAGAATAGTTGCTGACTTGCAGTTTTTATGAGTATAGGTGTCGGTTTTCAAAGAAATTAGTTTAACCGGCGCCGTGATTCGTATCAATCGTCTTTTAAAGTTTGCAAAATGGTGTGTCTGTAAAAATGGCCTCCATTAATAAATCTCCGCACTCTGCCAGATCTAGAAATCCAATAGATGAAGCTGGTATACGGTGGTGGGATCAATACGGGAATAATGAAAAAGAAACTGAAAGTAAGAATTCTTATTCAAAAATTGAGGTGGACATTCATGATACAAATCTAGCTGACAAATCCACAAACACGACCGATACCCTAGAAAATCAAAGACAACTAACAACGAAATTGTATAAAGACTTTACAGGTAACACAATAGTACGAAACCCGAACGAGGTAGTGCTGAAAAAATGGAGGGAAGACCAGGCGAAAGCGAAATATGAGCAGGCAAGGCAAGCCGTGATTAATTCGCTGAAGGAAAAATTCGGGGCTCCCCAGCGACATGCTAATATACATCCTATTGCCGACGCAAATAAAATTGATAATCGTAAAATAATTCCGACGATTATTATAACTGGAGACAATGTCGAAGAAACATCAAATTTGAATTCTGGTGGGGAGGAGCAAGGGAAAGTGGGCTTTGGGGCTGGTGGTGTTAGGGTCGAAAGTGGCGTTGGGGGGATCGAGGGTGTCTGTCACGCAAGGAAGCTCCAGATGGGGCCAGGTGGTGGACTGGCACAGTGGAGGCTTGCTCCTCGCGGCAGTAGGGCGGCGGGCGCGGCGGGACTACGCGGGTTTGCGAGGGAAGACATGCCGGTGAGTCTCCAAACCTTTTTGCCATTAATCACGTCAGGCCAAACTTACCAGACTTACTGCTGAACTTTAATCAACAACTTGTGTAACATGAAATGTGGTTTCTCTGGGATGAAGATAAAAATGTATTGGTTTCTATATGCCAACAGCCACATATTATGTAAATAATTAGTTTGTTACATACACGTGGTCTAGCGGCATCTATTTTGGGTGCTCGTGTGTGACCTCTTATTTTATAATGAGATAACGACCACTTGTATCTTATTGTAAAGTGGAAAACACAGTGGTGTCTACATAATTTTAAATAGTATTACAATCAAAGATAACCAACTAGTGGAAAAAGTCAAATGTTTTAACAAAATAAAAGTAAATACTAAAAATGGCCACAAGCACATGTGTCTATAGATATGGTTAATCAGTAAAAGTCTACGCATATTCTGGTAAAGTCTTAGAGCGCTTGCTATTAATTTAAGCAGTTTATCTAATCGTTAATAAGGCTAGTTAATGTTGTACAACGCGGGTCGATATCGTGTTCGAACGTGTCCCATATTTCAGAGCGCATCCACCGGGAATACCCCGCAGTCATGCCATCACAGCGAATCGGGACCCGGGATCTACCCCACGATTGAACATTCCTCGCCATTAATACCTTTAGTAATCGCTTTTCCATTTAACTTTGATGACTTCTTCATAAATTGTTTTAGAATTGATTGTAATTAGGTAGACAACAAATGAAATGCAGCGGATTGTAAATATGGCAGTTTACGGTTACGTTGCAGTTATCGTTTATTGTAAGTTGGTAGCAGTATTGTTCGTAAGTAAGTTACTTAGGAAGGGAAAAATAAGTAAAGAGGCACATTAGTATAAACATTAATTTATACAAAATTGCACCTGACTTCACAAAACAAGACAATGTTTGCCATTACCTACATGGCATGTGTGAATTCTATTAGGTCGTAGGTTAGAAACGTCTGTTACAGGGATTTACAATACCCGAACTTCCTTTAAAGTTACAGGAAAAGTCCTAAGTGTTCTTTTGGTTGCATATGCAAGTATTTATTTTTAGAGGTTCCAATGAAATTTAGTATCATTCAAGGTTAGTTTACTTCGACGAGAATCAAAAAAAGTTACCTTTATTTTTTAAAATCAAGAATTCCTATATCAAATAAAATAGTACAATAGAAAACTTAGCTGTTGCGAAATACAAATTCATTCAAGGTTAGTTTAACGAGAATCTAGAAAAAGTTACCTTTCTTTTTTCTCCTAAAGTTTCATTCCGTTCAATTGACATTTAACTTGCAAGACAATCAACTTATATATACGCATACCTACGCATAAATTGTAAAAACAATAACCTGACTCTTGCCGCTGAACAAAAGGTAGTTTTCAGCAGGTAACCAGAATGTGTGGGTTCCCACGGCCCAGCGCGTAGCGTTATAAAAACAAAGTGCACATTTCGCAGCCAGTCACGTGTCTGAGGCACATTAGGCTGTTGCGAAACGCCCCGGGCAATTGCGCTGCCGTCCGTCATCGCTTGTCGACAAGCGAGCTAGCTTACGCATTATACATAGAAAGTTACGTAGATACATACGTACACATTTGATTCTATCATGTCAGAAAGCAGAGACCAGGAAGTGCCTACTTCCTGGATATTACGTACCTACGTAGAGACCTGATTTTTTGGATGTTCGGATTTCGATTTTTATTGCTCACTCAAGCACTTGTGATAAGAAAAAAAGCTTTCAACCACTGTCACTATTTATATCACATATATTTTTAAATAAAAATACACTACAATTTTACCGGGTGAGTTTTATAACCAGGTGGGGGCACTACCAAATGCGGCGGAGTAAATTCGCTATACAGCCAAGTTAAAGTTGATGGAAAACACCAATGATGTATTAGTAATGTGTTGTTGTTTCAATACTTACCTACATACTTATTGATAACATAATTTAAATGACTCAAACTGTCTAGAAAAGGTCCATGTAGGTATTGTGTCGTGTGAAATCGATTAAGAACCAATTTGTACAATCTGTCAAAAAATATTATAATGTTTGTACAAAATAAATACACTGCGTCTATTTAAGTGTTTTGTCACTTATTGTTTTATCTGACTGTAATATTTTCCATTGCTTAAATATTATCATACAGTAAACAATAATTAATAATAACATTAGCAGGTCTTAGTGAATATTCGTAGAACTGTCCTGCTCTAAAATGGCGAACTGACAAAAAGACAAATGAAATAAATAATCATCAATATAGCCCAGGGCGTAGGTCAATATGGTCTATTGTGGGGTGTTGTGTCTGTCGGCTTCATATGTGGATCTCACTCCCGTTTACCATCAGGAGTGAGGTTATCTTGTTAGCTTTTTACACAAAAAAAATGTCGAGTAGAAAAATGGGACCTATGTGGACGCTATCACGTATGGAACCCCTTCCCTCAAACTGTTATCTCTGGTGAGACTGTCTCACACGGCCTTCGGAAGTGTGGCTACGTGACTCCAGCAGCACCTACCAACTACATACCAATATCTACATATCCTTACTATAATTATAATTAAATTCACGTAATCAGGATGATTAATAATTGTTTACAATGTCGCGGTGATTATTATTGAAAAATAGGTGGACAGATAGATTATTGCACAAAGTAAACAAAATACAGAGTCGGCATGATAAACAGATTACTGTCAAGATACCTACCTAGTTTTAAAAACCATTTTTGCTTTATTGATGACCCTAGAAAAACTGGGAAAAGTATAAAGACACGTCTTACTTTGTGGATCTAATTTCCATAGACTGCTCTGACTGTTAATTTTCATGTACTAAGGTATAGGGACAAATAAAAATAATACCAGTTAGGTAGGCCTAGTAGTGTAGTAGTAGGTTGAAGATACGGTCTGGAATCATTTAATAATTACATCACTACTTTCATTTTTTATTTACAAAAACAAGTTTGGTATTTTGGGTAGACTGATTAGTACTGATAACGTATCTTCATTTTCGACTTTGCACGGATATTTCAGTCATTGCATATGTTTGTACTGGTATAATCTGTACACGCCCATACGCAAAACTATGCAGTTCTGTATTATTATAGAAAATGAATCAGAGCAATTGAAGCTTTATTGCCTTCCCTTAGGAGTTCATAAAGTTCCAGTAAATCATAAAAGGGGTCGTTGGCATTAGCGACCAAAGCATCCTTCCCCTATCAGCGGATGCCAGGCGGTAGGTCCATGGTTCGTGACCTGGTCAACGCCATTACAAAGTCCATATCTATTCTATTAAATGTACTAAGATTGGTAAGATTTACTGAGCAAGTTTATTAAGTTATAAATCAAGAATAATTTAATTATCACAGCGGCAGTAGGTAGGTACTATCACGCTTTAGCAATGAAGTCAAAATTATTTGCAATAATACATTACTCATCAATTTAAAATTGATGATGAGTACCTAGTAGGTATCAAAAATACTTATCATAAGGAGCAGTAAGGTTGAAAAGCTTAGTAGATACCATATTCTTCGAACTTTCCATTAAATCAAACATTGAAAAAATTCTAGATAATAATGTACTTTTAACGGATCCCACTGACATTGCAAATAAATTTAATACTTTTTACACGACGAAGTCATTTTCTACTACACCACCACTCGTTAATTCGTGTATTAATTCCAGTCCTAATAGTTTGTTTCTAACCCCTACAGACGATGCTGAAACTTCAAAAATAATTAGCTCTTTAAATACTACGTACTCGGTTGGTTATGATGAAATTCAAACAACGATACTAAAAGCATGTAAAGAAGAAATTGCACCCGTACTAAGTTACTTAATAAATCTTTCGTTTTCCACTGGCACTTTTCCTGAGCAGTTGAAAATTTCTATTGTTCGGCCACTTCATAAAAAAGGTAGCAAAGACATGGTAGAAAACTATCGCCCGATATCCCTCATACCGGTCCTATCTAAAATTTTTGAGAAGGCTATATATTCTCGTTTCATAAATTTTTTAAACAGACACAAAATCATTAAAATATCTCAAAATGGGTTCCAAAAAGGAAAATCGACATCTTTGGCAGCTTTTTCTCTAATTAACAAAATATTAACTTCGCTGGATAAACGTGTACCGATATCTACGGTATTCTTCGATATGTCAAAGGCATTTGATTTTGTTGAGCATAATATTCTCTTAAAAAAATGTGATCGCTACGGTATAAGAGGAGTAGCAAATGACTGGATACGCAGTTACTTGACCAATAGAAGTCAATATGTTGAAATTTCAAGATTGGGACCTAAAGGTGAGCTAAATACGCACAAATCTTCAATAAAAATTAATAGTGTAGGAGTGCCTCAAGGAAGCATTTTAGGACCATTGCTATTTATAATATACATAAATGATTTACCTGATATTACAGATTATGACTGCATACTCTTTGCCGATGACGTATCTGTAGCTATTCCATGCAATGACATTAGAACATATAATGATGATGTAAACAATGAGATATTTAAAATAATTAAGTGGCTAGAATCAAATAATTTACAAGTTAATTTGAATAAAACAACATACATGCAATTCATAAATAAAAATGGAAAAAAACGCAACTTGAATGTAAATTTTAGTAATAGTATATAGTAGTAAATTAGGTATTATTATAGATGATAAATGCACCTGGAGTGCACATATTAACAAAATTACAAAGAAAATTAATTCATTTGCGTATGCATTATGGCGATTGACAAGAATTAGCACCAGAAAAGTAGCTATTCAAGCATACCACGGTTATGTAGGCTGCTTACTTAGGTATGGAATTGTTTTATGGGGAAATTCTTATCACATAAGAAAAGCGCTTATAGCGCAAAAACAATGCATAAGAGCATTATGTAATGTTGATTCTCTCACGTCATGTAGGCCACTCTTTAAAAAACTTAGAATTTTAACAATATCCAGCCTGTACATATATGAAATATGCGTCTTTGTTCGAAATCATCAACATTTATTTAAAACACGAATACAAACATATAATTGTAAAACCAGATACCCTAACAGATTAATGCTAAATTCGGTAACAACAGAGCTTTATAGTAGAAATAGCAATCAAATGGCCATAAAAATATTCAACAATTTGAACGAGAATATTAAAAGTCTGCCTTTAGCGATGTTTAAGAGGAAACTTAAATTATGGCTTATTGATAATCCCTTTTATACAATCAAAGAATACTTTGAATCTGATAACGGCCCATGAAAAAATAAAAGCATGGTCATTATGTTAGTTAAGTACCTACAAAAAGATTGTTGTATGAATAGTAAATAAGTGTTAGAATAAGTATATACCTATTATTTTGCATGCCAGATTCTGGTTGAATGTGTGAATCCATGTTTATTTTAAGATCTTTTGTACCACATTTGAAGCAAATAAAATTTTATCTTATCTTATCTTATCTTATCTTATCTACAATCGGTACAAGATTAGTAAAAGTTCGAAAAAAAATATATATCTCCTTCTCCTCATGCTCTCGAGATCTTTGTGTAGTTATGTCATTTATTATTACGTATATTACAATACCACGTAGTCTTGATAAAAAAATATTATGTTAGGTGAACAATTCTGCAGAGTACACTTAAGTAGATAATAATATCCTTTTAATCATCTGTTTGAGTTTATTCAGTCAGTTGCCAATTTGAAGAAAACTTTCAGTCTATGTCAATTGCGCACAGTTACATAATTAATACTATCTAATATAATTTCCTCTATTAATTACCTAGCGTCTTACCTACAAGTAAACAAGTGCACAAATATTGCGCTCCGATAAGTGTATTCCGTGTTCTTAATTAGCTGAGGCAATTAGCTTATTTTACGAGGCAAGAGATCACGAGACGGGTCCATGTGAAACGATCGTGATATTTAAGGGTAAGCGTCGGTTTTATCTTAACAAGCTAATTAATATGCGCCCGATATGCACATTTCATCATCTTTAGTTTTGTATGTCTATTCTCCTTTCTTTTATTATATCGAAAAACGTACGTTCTTTGGCCTCCTTTGGGAAAAAGGCGAGATCGTATGGAATGTGTATGTATTCTTTGCGATTTTACTGATTTACACAGATTTTATTTCAAACATCCTACCAATATTTTGAATACGAAAGTTTTTATGTGTAGATGAATGTTTGTTACTTTTTCGCGCGAATACTACTAAATGGATTTTGATGATACTTCACAAAATATAGATAGCTTACATATCAGAACAAGAGATAGGCTACAATCATAAACGAAATATTCACATTTTCCAAAAAATAACCATAAGTGTGCACAAAATAAATTGGACGCATATACAAAGTTTCGACCGGCCGCTAGTAACTTAAAATACAAATCGGGCCGACTCTTTCGCGCCATTTTTTTATAAGTTTAAGAGAATAATCCTTTATAAGGCTTTGACCACTATATTGCCACCATAATTTGAACTTTATTTATCGGACATAAAGTTCAATGTAATGAAAAATTCCAACATGCCTGTTAGAGGGATAAAGGGTTTTAGATTTTTTAAAGTTCACATTTCTTGCTTAGGTGCTTACTTGTTATTATTTTTCTTCTATTATCGTACACAATCAGTTTACCGTTTTCACAAACGTGATTTGAGATGTCGTTACCAACCAGTCTAACTAATCGTTAAATACATCATCATTAGCATAATCTATATTAAAATATAAAAATAATCGAAATGCGAACTAGTTACAACTACTTCCACTGCGCCATGAATAAGCCAATCGTTCAATTATGAAACTCGTTTCTAAATAAGTAATTATTTACAGCTTTATTTAAGTTTGAAAAATCGGGTACTTAATGCTGATTAAATGTAATGAATAGAGCTGGTTAAATTTAGATGCTATTAACAGCTAAATATATAATCGCCTATCCGCAAAGACTGGCGCCCAACGTGGTGTTATAATAACAGGCTTACAATACTCTAACTAGAGGTATTAATTACTTATTTATACTCTTACAACTAAACCACGAAAAACTTTGAATCCCTTTATTTGTTTAAAAACCGCAACTAAATCCGTTGAGTACTTTCAAAGATTTAGGCTAGCGCTACACTAGGCGGAAACTCTGTCGCGGATCTTTCCTAACGGAACGTCAACAATACATGCGGCTGCATATAAATAACAAATAGCGGGCACACGACGCGGAATAATTTGAATGTAATACGTAACGGAAGATCCGCGAAGGATTATCAAAAGTACCTACATATCAAGAGTGTGTGAAAATCTAGTGAAGAGTAGGTCTTAAGCATGATATAATAGGACGAGACAGCGGACACGTATTTGTTTTAATCAATGTACTAACTATGTAGTGATGATTTAATCCATCCATCCATCACAGCCTTCCCATTAATAAGTCCGCGGCGCCACACCTCACGCACGCCGCGGCCTCCGCTCACGGAACTGACCTATGATAAGAGCTGATCTCGGGGTCGGCCGGCGGGACGCAGGGTGATGGGTGTGCGGCGATCACTACTAGGATGTAGTGCTGTGATCACACTGATAATGCTATAGGGAATTAAACTTGCGATAACCTGTGGCGATATTGGAATCGGTGCCCGTTCCAACCCAAAATGGAGTTCTCAATCATCTTGCAAGGTCGTTAGACGTTCGCTACGTACCGTTTGGGCTTTAACATTCTGTTTAGATTCTGCTTATAGTTTACATCATTAGTATTTCCAGCTCTTTTTCCTTCCTGTATTTTATTTGATTTAGGTAATAAACAGTTTTATTGTGAAGAATATTTTGATCACCCCCACACAACCTACCTACCTAGAAACCTAAAATTGTTATGGTCACACGTTTGTATGTACTAAAGGCCAACTAACGTGAAAATCCTTACGAGTATCATTGAACGTGGTGATATTTATATCTCCTCCTGTATTAAAATTGGCAAACATTAGAAAATATTAAAATAAATACAATTTAATCAAAATGTATGGGAATAGTGCGAACTATGTAGAATTTAATCAACAAACGTTTGTTTGATTAAATTTAATCTGAGTTCTACGTTTACTTTGCCTGTTACCTGTCTAGTATTACAAGGTAGCTTTTTATTATTGTGGCCAAATCATACGAATGAATCGAGTCACGCAGGTACGCATTGGATAATTTTCTCGATTAGTTAGCGACGGAACTAGAAAGGAACACATTAAGATTTTCTTTTTATTTATAACTAGCGACCCGCCCTCGCTTCGCTTCGGGTAAATCTCTATCTCTATATAATATATTTCAACCCCGTAAGGGATTTTACATACAGAAGTTATTTCCCAATACCTCCCGTACCCGGGGGAATTTTGTAATCTCGCGGTAGAAGTCAGCTTTACGTACATTAGGGTACCTGCATGCCAAATCTCAATCGCCTATCTATATCGCGGTTTAGATTTTTTCATACAAAAGTTTTTTCCCTATTACTCCCGTTCCCGTGGGAATTTTACAATATCCTGTTGCAACTAAGCTTTTAATTTATTAAGGTACCATGTCAAATTTCAAGGGTCTAACTTATGCGGTTAGTATTTTTCATACAATAGGATTTTCCCGTTATTTCCCGTTCCCGTGGGAATTTCGGGAAATCCTGTCCTAACGGATGCCTACGTCATAACATCTACCTGCATGCTAAATTTCATCTCGATCCGTCCAGTGGCTGTGTCGACTTCGTCCGCGTAGAGATGTTTAACGGCTAAAACATTACTTCTTTATAGCGCAGTCGGTTAAAAAGTAGCCTATAACCTTTTCTAGGCTCTGGACTATGTCTGTACCAAATTTCGTTTAAATCGGTTCAGTACTTTATGCGTGAAAGCGTAACAGACAGACAGACAGACAGACAGACAGACAGACAGACAGACAGAGTTACTTTCGCATTTATAATATTAGTAAGGATATTTTTTTTTTTAAATATTCTTTCGTACTTTATACATACGCGTGTCGTGTCACTAATGAAACTATTGTTGTCCATTATTTGTGCGAACATTACACATTTTCTTCCCTAACTGACAGACAATAATGTCTTGGAGTATCCTCGTCATCATCGCCGGACCTGCGAGGGAGCGGGTGACTCTCACCCCTAAAACTCACACATTTGTAAGAGATGACTCTTAAAGAGCTCTAAATGTCGTACAGAATTAACCTGGAGCCTAAACAGTAAATTTTTCTCACATTTGTTCAAACTTTATCCTGTTCTTGTACTCACCATACCTACAGTTCGCTCTGTTTTGCGAATCAACTGGCTACAGCTTTTATCAGCCGTGAAATGCGCATGTCACTGCAAAGTTAGCGGTTAGTCACGTTCCCGTTATCACGCTTTGATTGACATTAACCACAAAGTTTACGCTTATAAACACGTAATCTTCAGTTAAGACATGGATGGGATAATTAGTTACTGCTAATTAATTGCTATTTGCCTTTTCGCTATTTGATATTCAGTTTTAACTTTCGTAGAATAAAAAAAGTCTCTTTTAAAATTTTAAGCTAGTTTCCGTTCGTAAAAAATCCCAGTGCTTTATGTTATAAACATTTTAGTCAACATCAAATTGATGATAATCACCGGCAAGCTTACACTATACTCCTATCATATATCATATTTGGTTTGCATGCTTTTTTATATTTAAGTTAGCTACACACGTGTGAAGCTAGAATTAGACATATGGTAAACATAACAACATAGCTAGTTAAGTAACTAGAAATGCGTCTTAAATATTATAATTGGCTCAAGTACTACGTATAATTAATATTAACTATTTAGTGTTATTATTATTAAATTTTAATATACTATACTCACAGAATAGTACAACAGAATCTTACGCCTAAATGCACCAAAGGTGGCAGATTTCAAAAGAGTTTATTGTTTACTTCTGAAACATGTAATTACTTAAAAAGCGAGCCTTCCGTCTGAGAATAGAACTAAGTATACGTATTCAAAGGATAGTCGTTGTTGCTACGCTGCTACGAAGAAATACAATGTCTAGTGAAGTTACGACGTGCGTGTCGGGCCAAATAAAACGTCCGGATGGGAACGCAAAAAGCGCTCGCTCGGAAAAATTGTTTTGGTGAAGTAAAAATGGGTTATGCTTTTAATGGTTAAAGAGGAGATTCGTCATTTTAGTGCTTAGAATAGAATGGACTAGATTTATTTGCAACTTAGTTAGGTGCTTATGGGGTTCAAATTATTTACGAGTGAGTATTGGGATGAGTGTTTACTACATAGGTATGACATCATAGGTATTCCCGTATTGGCAGTGTTGTGACGTGATTAAAGTAAAGTAAAGGTACCTAAATAATAAAGCGCAATATAAAAATATATCCAATTTTATTGATTCGTTTTGTAGAGCGAGTAGAGTGTCACGTTTTTAACACGTGGATGTTGAGATAAGCCAAAGTCAATCTTAATGAGCAAAAACAAACTTCGGTTGATCTACTAACATAGCAACAAAATTTGTTGCTAAAACAAAACCGTGAAAAATTATCATCGAAAACATTACGTTACTCTGTGAACTTTGTAAATAACAACTTGATAAACTTATTATTGAAGTAAGAACCGCTACGAAGAAAGATAACTACCACTCATGCAAGTGGAGGGCGGGCCGCGAGTCGCGAAACCCAAAACAAAACAAAAACCATTCAGCGCGGTTTAAAGTCTGAAGTTACACTTCGTGCAGTCCATCACTCGATGCCACAATCGAGTAATCTACTCGATTACCCGCCGATTGCCGACGAATCGAGATCGGCGGTAAGCACCAGTTGGCACAATCGATAGGCCATTCCCGTTTTTTTTTTTTCAACAAAACCAGCAATTTTTTGCCAATGTGAAAACAACTGACATGTAATTCTAGCCGTTATGTCGAGGGTATAATGCGTTCGGATCTTGGCTTGTTGTCTCGTCAAAGGAGAAAGCTTGTCGAAGTCGAAAAGCAAGATGGCTGCTTTGACACATGACATAAAACGTTATTTACGATCGGGAAGTTCGCGAGTCGGGATGCGACATGCGAGTCGGTCACGAACCGCGGAAATACGACCCGGCTCTAACGAACGATTCCTATTCATGACTATAAACGTTGGGACTTTAGACGATGATGTATCCGATACGTTAATTCGATAACTTAGTACTTGAAGACAGTTTGGAATATGATTTATTGAATGGGCTTTCCGCTTTGTTTCTTGATATATTTTTTACGTTCCAAATCGATGGAATGTAAATATTTTATTTGCTGACTTTATTTTGTGTGCAGAAGAGCAAACTATGCAAGTGAATTATTAATATTAATAAAAGGGCCAAACTACTTAGTTCCATATCTGTTTATAAGTTAGGTAGGAGTATCTTTGTAAATAATTCATTGGTCACACCTGACCAATCATACAATCTAACTCATAATAAAAAAAAGCGACTTCAAAACCAATGAAAAGTTCGTACTGTCATAGTGTAATCGTGCAAAGTAACTTCTGTGCATGCATATGTTTTTTAAAAAATGATTTTGTCGGTAGATGTAGGTATATAGGTATACATACCCACCCGTCTACGAGTACTATAGTTAAGTAAGGCATTCAGTTCGGTACCAACATGTAATTTCTTTCCGCATTTCAACTGACAATCCATTCCAAGTTGAGAAGCACTGTAATCGTTTCCTGTTTAAACTTCGGTAATTTAATTAGGGGGATTCGTTTTACAAATTTGATTTTAATGGGCAAAAGTTTTCAGTCATTCGGAAGAAAAAAATACCAAAGCCTAATGAAACAGTTACAAATACTTTTCAAATGTTAAAAGGAGACGTACTAAACTGAACAATGCGCTATTCTCAATCAAATGTCCATGTTGTGGAGTGAATTTGCGCTTTTCTTACAATGAAAAAACCTCAACCAGAAGGACCAAACGGTCTGGTCAAAATCTGGATGCGATCGGTGGGACGCTTGTCCATGTCCGGCAGTGGACGTTTATCGGCGAATAATAATGATAATGATCATATGGCTCCAGGATACACTGCTTCTAAGGTGATCGTGATATTTCGCGACATCTTTAAGCATTTTTCACCATGGTTGTAATTTTCCCTAGTTTGAAGATTATTAGAAACTTTCCTAGACACCGAACCTTTGCCTAAGTCAACATTAACCCGGCAAACGAACTTTCGCCGCAGAAAATCGCGCCGATTCGCGTTCCACCGCCGTTTTCATTACCCGGTGAGATTATCATTTCGTCGTAAACGTTTATTGTGACCCAGTTTGTTGTTTTCCTGCCTAACAGCACGCACAGTCTGGGATACAAATTGGATTCCGTCCATCGGAATTGGGAAATCAGAAGTAGATTCAACTGATAGCCGAATTTGACTACTTATTCACGTTGTTTAGTTTTTATTACGATGTCATCAAATATTTGGAATGATTTTTGGTATGGGCATGGGCATCCGTAGGATCAATCAAGTATGTATCATATCTAATAATGCCGATTGTACCTACTAAATAAAAATTACTGCACGGCTGAAATGTTCAGTAAAGATTTTCATTATGGTATTTTATCGCTTATTCTTTATCCTAAATGACAGAATGACTACGAATGCTTCGTGTAGCTCACAGTTCGCACAGATGTTATATGAGCGCTAACATTTGAGCGCATAAACGTTAAGTTGCATGGGATCTAATTGGAATACACAATACCCGCTAGGGGTGCTGATTCAATTAATATTGGCGATCCTCACATCTGTGAAAATCGTACGAACTGATAATTACTTCGGAAATTTATATTTAGATGAATGTGAAAACTGAGCTTATGGTGCATGATTCAGTTGGTACGATTAAGCGCGCCATGCCTATGATCCAGTAAAACTCTCACTAAGCATATTATTATTTGTTTACATTTATTTTATGCCTCTGTGCTCGATTAAAAACGCAATGACGCAAAGGCCGCGTCCGGCGCGCGCGCACCGGCCGTTGACTTGATGCTATCTTATCTGCTCTTTTGTTATTGATTCCTAACGCACATTGTCTCCCCACTAAGACAATCTCATCCGTTCGTAATGAAACACTATTTAAAATGTAAAATAGTTCATAATATGACGTTCGAAAAACATCGTAAATAATGTTGACCTAAGTAACCGGCCTTTTGTTTATTAGGTACCTACTAAACAAATTATTCAACAATTAACAATTGAAATTCAACTTTTGTATTAAGTTGTAATTACTAATTACTTGGATTGAAAAAGTCTATAAATAGAAATAATATTATTTTGCTAGAAGTGCGTGTACAGGTGTTGCATTTGTATAAGTTTTAAATAAATGATTAATACACACAGATGCTAGCTCGGAGCCTGAATCACATTGATTTTATCAAGGAGTCATTTTGCAACATTGACAGACGGGGCTTGCAGGGCCTCCCAAGAGGGGCTTTTGTTTTTGAGCTCAATAGGCGGCGCCACTGTTGAGTGCGGTAAATTTTTTTCCAGGGGCCAAAACGGTAATGCACATTTAAATCATATTTGATAAATTAAAAGGAAAACATATTGGCTTAGCAACTGTGTTTCTCAGTACGATTTTGCTTAAAAAAAGGGCGGTCGTAAGAATTTTCCTCAGTTTCGCTTTTAAAACACTCACATTCAATAATAATTGTTATATCGAGTCTTATAGGTATATTGATCAATGTTCAAATACTAATAATACCGTATAATACTGTATCTAAGGAATAAACCCTATTAAACCGATCCACTAACAGTGACATTTGACATTAAGAGGACCTCACTCGATACTAACGCCCCTAGCGGAGAATTCACACGCGATAGCTTATTGGCTGATGAGTTCGTAGCTTTTGCTACTCTTAGTAGGTATAATGTCTCTACCTCTATCTATACTATCTACCTATGGCTGAATTGGTTCTGACTTAGGTACATTATAATCACAGTCAATGTAAATAATTGTTATTAGGTACTATTATTCATTGAGATTACCATCTATTATAATATTAAATGTAGGTAAGATAATTTTATGTGGATATAAATTAGTATGTACCAGTATGTGAGGTATCCCAAGCACCACTCACACTGGTAGTTATTGCCACTGTAAAAATATTTAACAAAAATAGGTTTACAGCTAAGCAGACTGAGTCTCGCCAATGGAGACTGAGTGTTATCACCCCGGTCTTCAAGGGCAAGGGATCAGTGCAGGAGTGCGGTAGTTATCGCGGTATAAAGGTCATGTCCCACACCATGAAACTATTCGAGCGGATAGTGGACTCTCGAATCCGTCAGGAGTGCACTGTCTCTGGATGTCAATATGGTTTCCGCCCCGGTCACGGGACTATGGACCCCGTTTTTGCCCTAAGAATCATCATGGAGAAATACAGGACGAAGAACACGCCTCTCCACTTCCTATTTCTGGACATGGAGAAGGCCTTCGACTGTGTTCCGCGTGAGATGATTTGGTGGGCCCTGAGGTCCAAGGGAGTGCCAGAAACGTATGTTGATATCATTAGAGACATGTACTGTGATTCCGATTCTGTAGTTAGGACCGCTGTTGGCGACACTTTGCCCTTCCGTATAACCGTCGGAGTACATCAAGGCTCCGTCCTGAGTCCGTTTCTCTTCAGCCTGATATTAGACGTATTGTCAGACAGCATCAGAGACCAACATGAGCAGCCACCATGGCTACTTATGTATGCTGATGATATCGCGCTGGTGGACTCGGACAGGGGACGGCTGGTGAGACGTGTTAACACATGGAAGGAATCGCTTGAGAACGGGGGTCTGAAACTCAACGTGGCGAAGACAGAGTACTTGGCCTGCAACACTACAGATCCCATGTCCGTCCGCATAGGCGAAGACACGGTCGAGCGCACGGACCGGTTCAAGTATCTGGGATCTGTACTCCACGCGAACGGCGACATCGACTCCGACGTCAAGGCACGCATTGCTGCTGCGTGGGATAAATGGCGGGAGGTGAGCGGCGTCATTTGCGACCCTAAAATGCCGGTTAAGCTGAAGGGACAGGTCTATAAATCCATCATTAGGCCTGTTCTCTTATATGGCAGTGAAGCATGGCCAGTACTTGAACGGCACAAGCAAGAACTGCGGGTCACGGAGATGAAGATGCTGCGCTGGATGTCGGGAGTTACGCGAGCAGATCGCGTAAAGAACTCCCGTATTCGCGGCAGCCTTCATGTCCGAGACATCGCTGATAAATTGCAAGAGTGCCGCCTACGTTGGTACGGACATGTTTTACGGAAACCGGCAAACTACGTAGGGAACAAGTGTCTCACAATGTCGCTACCGCCGGGTCCCGGCAGAAGGGGAAGGCCCAAGAAGGCCTGGCTTGACGTCGTAGTGGATGACATGCGTGCCAACAAACTCTCCGCGAAGGATGCTGAAGATCGTGCGAGGTGGAGAGTTAGGAGCAGGAAAGCGGACCCCGGGCTCCGCAAGGATGCAACCGGGAGAACGCTGAGATGATGATGAGGCTTACAGCTAAGCAGGTGTAAAATAATCTCGTCTTAACTGTCATAAATCAAGCTAATCTTATTTGGAAAACAATATTAAGTAGGCAAATAGAGCTATCTTTATTTACTTTCCCAGTCGATGACTTTAATTTCTCATTGTGCTATCACCAAGAATTAATTTTATTTTGGAACAAAATGTACCTAGGCCACCCAGCGAAATATCCAGCTAACACAATTATCTATATTCAAATTGAATTTCTGTATTTAAATCCGATCAACTCAGAAAATAAAGGGCAATTTTCTTTACTTTTATTAACCTGAGTACCAGTGGCGTAGCGTGTCTTGTCGGGGCCCCGAATAAAAAAAATTGTTTGGAGGCCCTTATATGGGGGTAAAAAATTGATTTGACTGATTTGAGAATTTTGTCGTTTGTGGGGGTCCCCGTGTCCCGGGGGCCCCATATACCTAATTGATACGGCAGATACTGCGGTACCTACGCCCCTGCTGAGAGTACCCTACCTAAGTTTGTAAGCACTTGCAAAATATCTATAAATGGTACTTAACGGTAAGTTTTTATCATAAACAAGGTCTGATTTGGGGCAACAAAGATTGTATCATTTCGAGAAAATTTTAATTCTAATCTGTCATGCTCTAAGCTAATCATTATTAAATGTTTTATACGGTATTAAAAATATTTGAGCTTACACCGCTGTTGTTACCCCAATTCGCTTTTAAACTCATATCTCGAATTCGAGGTCAGGAGAGAGATATGGTAGAAATAAAAACAGGACTGAATACCGCGCTGCAGTGCAAATAAAAACACTGATAAGATAACGGATGCACCGGGCTTGGCACAGTCCGTTTTTAACGCAATAAAAAGGCTTATCAAGGGAGCTGTATATGCAAAATGAAATATAGGTACCTACTTGGGTTATGTTTGTAGGTAACTTACTAGGTACTCGTGACAGGAAAGTTTTTGTAATAAGTCATATCATAAATGCTTCAACCGATTTTGGTTATAGCAGCCAATATCTTGCTGCAGCGCTGGATTTTTATAAAGTGTGCGCGCAAACGCAGATTCCCCCTATGTTCCTTGATTCTCATAGTTCGTTGAGATAGCTCAGACAGCAATACCACATTTTGAAACATAAGGAGCAGGATAAACAGCTTAAAGTTCGTTTTTACTTGATAGTAGTCGCAGTAGCCGAAATCGGTTAAGCGTCATCATCACACGTGTATGTTTTTGTGTTAGGAAAGTACTTAGCCGGCTGATGGGTCCGCCATTATCTATAAACATATGATCTATGTATAATTATCTATAATTATACATAGATCAGCTCCCAGGTTTCACACGAGTGAGGTGATTTTATAAGCTTTGGGTTAAACGTAGAGTAATACAATTCACATATTATGGCAACGCGGACACTTATTGACATGTGTTTTCTTATTGTAGCACATTTCTCTTCACTTCATTTCATATTTTATTGGCGATAGAGTTAAAAACTTTCGAACAATAACAACGAACAATAAACAATTGTGAATTCGTCAAATAAACAGACACCTGCAGTACCGGTATGGTATCTTAGACTACAAGTACCAACTTACTCAAATATTTTTTATTGTTTCATTATTCGACCGTTAAGTAGCCTTGCGTAATTCGGTAGAAAAAATAGTTAGGTACTCCGATAGCAGTTATCTGAACAAATAATTTACTGCATCATTTGTTTATCGTCGCGGATCGCTATCGGTCACTGACCTGCCGCGGGGCGTCTGCTTGCTCCATTGATATGTTACTTACACCAAGTAGTAAACCTAATAAATTTATTTTGAAGTGGTAGACCTAATAAATACATGTTGAAGATCAAAAGACTAACAAATGTTCGATCTGCTGGTAACACCACGCCAGAGTTGAATGCCATGCGCAAATAACTCGTAAATTTTCCATCAACATCTTAAGTGGAACTGAGTAAGAACCGAGGTAAAGGTGCGAGGTATGTACAAAGTTAAGTAGATATCAAATTACATCGTAAGTATAATTTTTATTAGGTACCTACTCGGTTTAAAAATCTGGTGTAAACCTCTTTCCAGGCAACATACATATTTTAATTTTAATCAAACATTTACCAGTATATCGCAATGATACGTATGGTATGTATGTGTATCTCCTTTACCTTAAGTTAAGCTCAGAATAAAACCGCAATTCAATTTAATTTATTGATTTATTACGTGGGATTCGATACGATACGCTACCTACTTTGCAATCGAGAATTTTCTAGTTTTACGATTTTGTTGTTGTAAGTACTATACGAATAGATAAGTTACATAGATACCTAACTACATACTTTCAAAATGTTGATAATAATATGTTGGGTATAGGTAGGTAAAGAATTTTCTTTTATGATTAGGTATGTAGGTACCTACTTTTGTCGTTATTAAAGCTAATCATTTAATCTCTTAGAAAATAATATAATTGCCTATAACTAACCATCTGAGTAGTAAAATATTGTAAAAAAAGCTATTATTTCATTGATATTTTGTTCTTCGTTACGTTAGTGTTGAATTGATTCAGAAAAATACTCAGGACGGATGAAAACGGGACGAATCATGAAAGGCATCCTTCAATTAACTCACTGTTTTTAATTGTAGCCCATTCTGTAAGCTCTTGGAGCAATTTTTGCATAAAATACCTCGAATCCATTTAGTTTAGGTACGAGATGATTCAAAAGTGCTTATCATACGTTAACATGCCATTTCAAGAGTTTAACTGTTCAATCCCTAAAAATATACCTACGCAAGTAATTTTCAATACAATCACGTTTACAATAATGATTCACCGTATTATGTGAAATTAATACTGCACTTGGATTTGCAAAGTGCACTTATTCGTGGTTCCAAAGGGGCTATCATTATCTACATATCGCACGGGGGGTGACCACCGAACCGTATCGATACAACCCTCATCGAAGATATTCGTCAATTTTTAAACAGTTTAGTCACCTCAGCCGGGAGTAGCGCTCATTGGGTATGTGTTCCAATTTTGAATTGAAAAATATTGTATTTGTTTCCTACTTTGTTTTTAAAAGCAAAATTAATGATTTTGGAAATTGCTATGCTAAAAATTGTGGTAGGACCAAGTTTTAATTGGAACAAATTCTTTAGTTTTTATTAAGTTACGATTTCGATATATTCGTGCTGTATATTCATATTAAAAAATATTTTATCGAAATTAAGTTTGAGCAAAAAAGTAAGTGTGTGCATTTAAATTTCTATTGGAAGTACCTTGGTAGGTGCCACAACGTCCCTTTTTTATATGTATAGTTAAGTACATTATTCCACTATCCAATCTCACATTACCTTTAGGTACGTACTTGTCAACTTATAAAATACGAATACAATATGAAATATGATTGGTTGGTATGAGGAAGTAAAAATTCTTATTGATATAACCCCTCGTATACTGATTGCGTTGCTAGGATACGCGGTAGACGCTGTATTATCAATTATTGCACGAACTATGGACTTTTTTGGGATCCAGTGGTGAATCATGGCGTAGCCTTTTAATACTGCATAAATAGGTAAGACTCCATTCATAGTGTGCTCCATTCGCTAGGCATTGGGCGGATTGTTAGACAAACGCTTTGTTTACGTAAAGTTGAAGACCAAGGTTAAGTTGGTAGTACGTAATTTCCATACATTAGAGCTTAGGTAATTGACCCGTTACGTGACCTACTTTATTACCTACAGCACATTGTTGTACTTGGTTATTTACCTACGTAGCAACGTGGAATAGTAAACGCGCAATGTGAATACTTACTTTGATGATTTTGCAAAAGATGTGTACGTTTGAGTCAGTCAGTTAGTCAGTACCCTGACTGGAAATGTTTGTCCTTCGGCATGAGGAATTGATGATTTAATTATCACGATTGTAAAACCTACGATTAGGTTGATGATCAAACGATGATTACGGTCACGTGTCTGGCATAGACTCATTAAACCCAAAGAATCGAAAACGGACAGCAGGTCGCATTGCGTTGCAAAAATAATAAAAAATAAATAAAGTATTACCGACTCTACTACCCATTCTTTTGCCTTCTTAGCATTCAACTAGTCCATTCAGGACCTTCAAATTTGTTCAGTACTGTTCAGTTCAGATTCGGGATTCGGAATCGTTTGAACTATGATAATAACATTTTGATGCTATGAAAATCTGAAGAAATATGTTGAATATTTTTTTTCTTTTTAAGAATCACGATCACGAAACATTAAAATAAGTCGAAACATTTCCCCTACTTATTTTAGTTCATGGCTACAATCCCGTAATTACACCCTTAGTGCAAACAACCACAGGTACCCACAACCACCAACAAAACAACCCAGTCGCCCATGATTTATTTAGTGTTAAAAAGAGACGGGTTCATGCTTTCACCAGGGCTCCCATTCCCACTGTGGGGGCGATAATTAGATGCCTAGTCTGATAGCCAGCCTTCCTTGCCCACACCAACCCCTTATTCCTACAATCGACCGCACTTCCATTGCCGTCTCACCACAAACAAGTCTTGGCACTCATTTAAATAACCTTTTTAATCGTTTTCTTCGGTGTATCGCACCGTTCGTGTTTACAAACATTTTGGATGCTAGTGTAAAATGTCTTTTGAATTTAGGAAGGCTCAACACTTCCATTTCGAAGTGAAACACAAAAGGAAGACGAAAAAGAAAGTGACTTTCCAGGTGGAAATTTGATTGAGGTGTGCGGGGATTACCTACTGCATTGTGTTGGATTGTTTTTTATTTGTCTTTTTCTGTGTTTGTTTTATGGCCAGTTACCGCCGAGGGAAGGTTTGACGACACCGAGGAGCGCTCGCGCTCCTGTCGGTAGGAGGACCCCTGCCACGCTCCCTCATCAGCGTCTGAAAAAAGAGGTTGGTATTGGTACACTTTTGCATCACACTACTTACTATGTTGCACAGGTTGCTTTAATAATAAATAAACACTATGAAATGCACTTGAGGTTGATTCAAACTAAATTGTGGTGATAACGTTACGAACAATGTGTTCAAAGAAAATAAAATAGGGTAGGTAACGCACGCTGTAATTGGTCAGTAGGTAGGTAGGTACTAGGCAATTGTAAGAATATTCATCAATTATGATTTTTTATTTGTGAGGCATTGCAAATATATTTTTTCCCATGAGTATGTTTACGTCCCTAATATTGTCCAATTACGGCTTTGTTACCCTATCTAATACTAATTAAATTCAGAGGTTAAAATAAGAGAATGAAAATGCATAATCCACTCTAGCTAAATTAATGAAGTTTAAAAGGATATATCGCATGATATCTAAATAGATTACTGATAACTAAACTTTTACCTAATTAAAAGTCCACCACAATTTCCACCGCACTAGAAGTCACTGGATAGTCCACCCGAGATGGACTCTCCAGTGGGGAGCGTGGGCAGCGACCTTCGTCGGCAAAACGAGGAGTTGCGCGCCCGCTTGGCTGGCGAGGCCGCCGACCATAAGCGTCGGCTGGACGCCTACCGACGGGCCCAGCAAGGGCAAGCCGCGCTCGTTTCCAGGCTCCAGTCAAAGGTAAAACTTTTTCAAGAAGGTTATGTACTGAAAAGAGTACCTACGCTATAGTCTACAACTCTAAAAAGACCCAATTATTTTTGGTATTTTAAGAAAGTGTTGGGTTTGCTTTGGATTGCTTTTAAATTATACCAGAGCCGCTCTAAGTTGGCCGATTTGCTACATGTCAGACTGACTGCACTAGTCTTTGAGTATAAAGCCACTGGAGATGCCTTACACGGGCGACCCTCCGGCAAAGTACATTGGTCAACTGTTCAAACACGTTTAATAAAACTACTTGTCGCTGCACCACCGCCATTTTGCATTGATCCCTGTCGCGTGACGTTACTCTTGAAAAATGGTTAGTTGTGCAGTATTTTCATGTAAAAGGCGATCGAGAGCTCAAATTCGCAACAAGAGCGCGTTTAGTATCATATCTAAGTGTTTTTATTAACTTATAAACGTGTATTTAAGAAGAATTGCCATTTAAATAAAAAGTTGTTGCGATACGTAAACGACAGAAAAAAATAAACAAGAATACAGTGGTACGGGGGCTAGTGATGTCACAAAGTCAAAAATGCGACTCGACATTTGAATGAATCATTCACTCCCTGCAGTTAGTTGTATAATCCGTTTTTTACTTTAATTTTGAATTAAATAAAAGGTCTAAACATATGTTATATTTAAATCTTGTAAGATGAATTAGAAAAATTACTTTTCTTTCCTCTGGTCATACGATATTGAAATTTAGTCTGAAAATGAAAAAGAAATTCTGTGACTCCCTTAGAGATATTTTTAAAGACATAGATATTTTAACCGTATCCTCTCAGTACATTTTGGACTGTATCTTATATGTTTACAAGAACATACAATCATTTAATATCGGATCCTCACCATTTTAACACCAGTAATAAACATAAGTTTGCCGTTTCAAGGCTCAGGCTTCAAAAGACTGGAAAGTCGTTCTTGGGTTTAAGCACAAAATTGTTTAATAAGATCCCACAAAATGTTATTGAATTACAATAATCAGTACAAGATAGTTCAGTTCATTCACCAAACTGATTTTATTTTATTCTTTGTGTCATCACTATTTTTTTCGTATGTGTGTTGCGTAGTTACGTGAAAACTTTGTTTGTGTGCGTGTATTGTTTGAAGTGTTGAACATTTTTGTAGTGTGCGTTTATCGTTACAGCAAAATTTGTGTCTGTTGAGTTATTAATTTTTTGGTGGTGTGCTGTACGTGTTTACCTCGCCCCCGCTAAAAGTGGCGAAAAAATTTGTTAGAAGCGTTGACGTTATGGCATCTCCAGTGGCTTTATACTCAAAGGCACTAGTGAGGGACAACGGTAAAATTGCCGAAGTATACAAGTAACAGTTATTTCCACTTTATAACCAAGCAAGGTCTAATTATAACAAATTTTTATTAAAAACATTAATTCACATCCAAAAGATTGAATTTAAGTTCCTTATTTATAAATATATTTATTTTTAAAATACAATACTTATTAAATCCTTCATCCTATTTTTAAAAATACCTGGTGAGTATTACCCACTACGTCACTATGAAAACGTGTCAAACGGCGTAACCTTGTAAAAGCGTAATACAGAGTGAAAATTTTACGTTTTCTTTTTATAATTCAATTATTTTAGGTAATAAAAGACAAATAACTAGATAATTATACCGGAGCCGTTCTTAGAAGACTGATTTGACACTTTTTATTTTATATTTTGCATTTATCCTTGTTAAGAGGAACATATTTACGTGAATCATAAAGAACAACTTTTAAAAATAATACGTTATTTCAAAATTTCAAATGCACATAATTATATAATTATTTGTCTTTTATTACCTAAAATAATTGAATTATAAAAGAAAACTCAAAATTTCCACTCTGTATTACGCTTTTACAAGGTTACGCCGTTTGACACGTTTTCATAGTGACGTAGTGGGTAATACTCACCAGGTATTTTTTTAAAAAAGGATGAAGGATTTAATAAGTATTGTATTTTAAAAATAAATATATTTATAAATAAGGAACTTAAATTCAATCTTTTGGAAGTGAATTAATGTTTTTAATAAAAATTTGTTATAATTAGACCTTGCTTGGTTATAAAGTGGAAATAACTGTTACTTATATACTTCGGCAATTTTACCGTTGTCCTCACTAGTGCAGTCAGTCTGACATGTAGCAAATCGGCCAACTTAGAGCGGCTTTGGTATAAGCGAAGACTACCTAAAAAAAATGTTTTTACTGTCCACGTGCAGAAAAAATAGCCATTCATATGAATGTAAAGTGGTATTTATCATCATCATCATCATCATCCCATTTCTATCCACAGCTGGACATAGTTGTATATTATGTATCAATTTTATTATTGGGTGCGTTTAGCCGATAGACAGACTGGTCAGAATCTGAGAGTGCTGAACAGCATTCGACAATTCTGACTACAGTATCGGCCAGAACCATGCTGAGTGGAAATGAGAGAAGTGAAGTTAGCTGTTATTCCGCCATATGACGAATCTATCAATCAATCTGAATATCGCCACTTAGCATTCCTCAGCCGCGTCAGCCTATGCTACTCAGCAATCGCCATTTTTCTTTCTGTGCTGACAAGATTGTGTATCGGCTAAACGCACCCATTGTGTCCTGGGCTTTATAAAATGTCAATGTCAAAAGTGACGTTTGTTTGTTGTCAAAAATGTTATCAAAATCGATCGACCGGCTCGAGTTTCAAAAACACAAAAATTTCGTAGTTGTTACTTATTCTTTATTCATACTAGTAAAGTTTTATCCAATTTATAGTTCAGATTAAACAGTATCTACAGACTGGTTGTACAAATGTAAGCACGTTATGTTATAAATGCTGAAACACAGTTAAAAATATAAAACATTGTGCAAACTTGTGATAGTGAACTGTTCCCGTTAATATCTCATTAATATCGGCAGCTAAATCATGCAGACAAAACATTTTTGGTTTAGGGCATCCAAGTTGTATGAAATAAATTGTCTCATGTTAGTATCCAATCGTTCTAAGACATTGGCTAAATGTATATTGACGAGTTTGATATCGCATCTTTTGATACAGGTTTGAGATTGTTAATTCTGCAGCCATCTGACCGATGATAGACTTACTCTGCTTCTGTATTGACCTTAAGAAATTTCCGCTTCTAGCTCTCTAAAGCTTTAGAAAACTAAATACGTCCAGGATATTTACATGTTTCTTTACATTAACAATTAACATATACATATTGTAATATGCACAGCATGCATATTACAATTAAGTCTAAAATAAAATAAATAAATTTCTAAGCGACATAAATAAACTGAATATGTCCAGGATATTTACGATGTTGTTTTGTTTAATGAGCTCCCAATATTTCGGCACTGTTGCAAGCGCCACAATCACGGGTCAACTCTTTAGTGGTGATAGCGTCCGTTTCCGGTCCGGTGATGATGACAAGGCTACAAGCCATCATTGTAAGTCAGGAAAAATAAAATAAAAAGGTGGAACTTTTATATTGATTTTGTGTCTTTGGTCAGGTGCTCCAATACAAGCAGCGATGCTCGGAACTGGAGCACCAAATGCTGGAGACTACGCCCCGCGAGCCGTACCGCGCGGGGAAGGCCATCGCCCTGCCGCCGCCCGTGGCCGCCTCCGCGTCCTCCGGGTCTACCACCAGCCGCGACGAGCGGATCGGTGACTTGGAGACGGCGCTGCGGCGTTTGGACGAGGAGAAGCGCAAGTTTGTATTGGTTTCAAATATGATTAACAATTGTGAGCTTTTTGGCCCACCAGTTAGCCTTACAGGCTTTATGAAAGGCTCATTGGTGAGCCTTTCATAAAGCATGTAGCTTAATGGCTTCATATAAATATCTTTTATGTTACATTCAACCTTATGGTGCAAAATTTACATGCATGCTTTTGCCATTTGGAATGATTCAGTATTTGACAGTATTATAACACCTTTATTTTATGAAATTAAAAAAAGTATGTATTTGCATGTGTTGGCGGCTGCAACTTTAATACCAAAAATAATATTAATATTCTCAATCTGTACTTTAAATTGAAACCATAATTGAGGGGTGCCAAAGGGGCGTTTCAAGTGCCAGAAAATGAAATTTTCAGGAGATATATAAAAACATTTTTTGTTTACAAATACAACATTTTACTGCAATAATATGTATTTCAGTTCGTGTGGCACTTAAAACCTTATGGTTTGGCACCCCTCAATTCAAAATTAATTTTGATTATAATCTAACAGTCAAGTAATTATTGTAAACAGCTTTTTAACTTTTTACACTAAATAAATGATTTGTCAATGAGAGCTACTTCCAACAGACATGTCTCACAGTTTGACTGATTAATTTAGGAATTAATAAACTACTTTGTCTAGATGTGAGAAATTGCTCTCTCAAAACAATCTCCTCCGAGACCAGCTGGAGGAGTCCCACCATCTGAATGAAGCTCTCACAGGAGACTTGCAGAAGCTCACCAACGACTGGGAGGCTCTCCGGGATGAGATGTCCATCAAGGAGGATGAGTGGAAGGATGAAGAACAGGTAAGGCGTTAACATATTTGTTGTGGGAAATCTCCTGAGATGACTATGAGTTACTGGTGTGTGAGTGGCATCCTTCTTAGCTGGCTTTTGCAAAATATACACAGAACAAAATGTCACAACACATTTTGGTGATACATAGTATTGATCTAATTAAATAAATAAAGTAGGACTTGAAAACTATTAAGTTTCATATTAAGACTAGTTCATACAATACAATTCAAATGAAATGTCGTTTATTGTATTGATTAATATGTACCAAAATTAAACTTTTAACCCTTGAACCAGTAATACCAACCTGTATACTGATACTATTTTGAAAATTTCATTCTTTTTGAACCCAATGTTGAGGGTATAAGGTTTAAATTATGGTGGCAATATGGTTGCCATTAAAATAAATAAACAAATATTTGGGACATTTCCACAGCCGGTCACCTGACCCCAAACTAAGCAGAGCTTGTACTATGGGCGTCAGAGACTGATATACATACATTATGTCAACCTAACCCTAAATTAACTAGGTTAGGTCGGCATAAAGATCAAACTGAAAATATAAATGGTTTGATGTTATGTATGTATGTAAAACAGTTATGCTACTTGTGTATCCCAAGGCCTTCAACGACTACTACTCGAGCGAGCACAACCGCCTGCTGAACCTGTGGCGCGAGGTGGTCTCCGTGAAGCGCTACTTCACGGACCTGCAGGCCAGCACCGAGCGAGACCTGTTCCGTGTCAAGAGCGACCTGGACTCGTCCGTGCGGGAGCTGGTCGGCACCCTGGCCGGGTACTCGATCAATGCCTGCGCTCAAGGAACCGGCGGTAGGGGACAGGTAAGGTGTACTATGCGTTGCTTCACGGACCTGCAGGCCAGCACCGAGCGGGACCTGATCCGTGTGAAGAGCGACCTGGACTCGTCCGTGCGGGAGCTGGTCGGCACCCTGGCCGGGTACTCGATCAATGCCTGCGCTCAAGGAACCGGCGGTAGGGGGCAGGTAAGGTGTACTATGTGCTACTTAACGGACCTGCAGGCCAGCACCGAGCGGGACCTGTTCCGCGTCAAGAGCGACCTGGACTCGTCCGTGCGGGAGCTGGTCGGCACCCTGGCCGGGTACTCGATCAATGCCTGCGCTCAAGGAACCGGCGGTAGGGGACAGGTAAGGTGTACTATGCGTTGCTTCACGGACCTGCGGGCCAGCACCGAGCGGGACCTGTTCCGTGTCAAGAGCGACCTGGACTCGTCCGTGCGGGAGCTGGTCGGCACCCTGGCCGGGTACTCGATCAATGCCTGCGCTCAAGGAACCGGCGGTAGGGGACAGGTAAGGTGTACTATGCGCTAACTCGGAGGCGTGAGAAACGATAGTTATTTTACGACTTGTTAAATAATCGGGTACTGTTTGCCGCACGAAATCGATGATGTCTTTTTTTTCAAAGAGAGAAGTCGCTAAACAGATCCAATGGAAACTTGAGTCGTATCCCCCAGACATTAAGTATCATTATTGCGCAGAGCGACTCCACTAACCCGGGCGGCACCAACGTTGGCCTGAAGGCGCTGCGTGTGTGTATTAGAGCTAGAGATTATACGAATGAGCTTACGTCTTTTTTGCAAAGGTTCACTAAACAGATCTTATGGAAACTTGAACGCTATCCCCCAAACATTAAGTATCATTATTGCGCAGAGCGACTCCACTAACCCGGGCGGCACCAACGTTGGCCTGAAGGCGCTGCGTGTGTGTATTAGAGCTAGAGATTATACGAATGAGCTTACGTCTTTTTTGCAAAGGTTCACTAAACAGATCTTATGGAAACTTGAACGCTATCCCCCAAACATTAAGTATCATTATTGCGCAGAGCGACCCCACTAACCCGGGCGGCACCAACGTGGGGCTAGAGGCGCTGCGTGTGTGTATTAGAGCTAGAGATTATACGAATGAGTTTACGTCTTTTTGCAAAGATTCACTAAACAGATCTTATGGAAACTTGAACGCTATCCCCCAAACATTAAGTATCATTATTGCGCAGAGCGACCCCACTAACCCGGGCGGCACCAACGTGGGGCTAGAGGCGCTGCGCGTGGAGCTGCGCGAGGCGTCCACGCAGCGCGACGCGGCGCAGGCCGAGCTGCGCGAGCGCGACGCGCGCATACAGCGCCTGCTGGGAGAGCTGCAGGGACTGGTGAGTATACATACATAAATTGAAGAAATAATAATTGCTACTAAAATTGTAAAACAGAAATAAAGTTATAAATGTCAATATTTGATCAATGTTCATCTGACAAATATTTGTTTCGGGTGGGAACTTTCCACGAATCTTGATGCAAGAGTTTGGGGCGCAACTAACTACACAACTGGGATTGACTACTTTCTGCTTGCAAACGTCTTTCTTGAGATCTGTAAAACTCACCTTAAAATCTCTTTTCCGCTAGAAGAACCTTGACCTCTTGACGTACACATATAGTGTAACATTTTATCGTATTGCAGGAAGAGCGCTGCGATTGTGCAGAGGCGCTGTGCTCGGAGGCGGGCGTGATGCGCGCCGCGCTGGAGGAGGTGGCGCGCGCGCTCATACACGACTCCGAGGCCGACGTCACGCCCGCGCTGCACCTGGCCGACAGGTACGTACCTACATGCTGTCGGTCCCCAGCAGGAGCGCTGGAGGAGGTGCTCATACACGACTCCGAGGCCGACGTCACGCCCGCGCTGCACCTGGCCGACAGGTACGTACCTACATGCTGTCGGTCCCCAGCAGGAGCGCTGGAGGAGGTGCTCATACACGACTCCGAGGCCGACGTCACGCCCGCGCTGCACCTGGCCGACAGGTACGTACCTACATGCTGTCGGTCCCCAGCAGGAGCGCTGGAGGAGGTGCTCATACACGACTCCGAGGCCGACGTCACGCCCGCGCTGCACCTGGCCGACAGGTACGTACCTACATGCTGTCGGTCCCCAGCAGGAGCGCTGGAGGAGGTGCTCATACACGACTCCGAGGCCGACGTCACGCCCGCGCTGCACCTGGCCGACAGGTACGTACCTACATGCTGTCGGTCCCCAGCAGGAGCGCTGGAGGAGGTGCTCATACACGACTCCGAGGCCGACGTCACGCCCGCGCTGCACCTGGCCGACAGGTACGTACCTACATGCTGTCGGTCCCCAGCAGGAGCGCTGGAGGAGGTGCTCATACACGACTCCGAGGCCGACGTCACGCCCGCGCTGCACCTGGCCGACAGGTACGTACCTACATGCTGTCGGTCCCCAGCAGGAGCGCTGGAGGAGGTGCTCATACACGACTCCGAGGCCGACGTCACGCCCGCGCTGCACCTGGCCGACAGGTACGTACCTACATGCTGTCGGTCCCCAGCAGGAGCGCTGGAGGAGGTGCTCATACACGACTCCGAGGCCGACGTCACGCCCGCGCTGCACCTGGCCGACAGGTACGTACCTACATGCTGTCGGTCCCCAGCAGGAGCGCTGGAGGAGGTGCTCATACACGACTCCGAGGCCGACGTCACGCCCGCGCTGCACCTGGCCGACAGGTACGTACCTACATGCTGTCGGTCCCCAGCAGGAGCGCTGGAGGAGGTGCTCATACACGACTCCGAGGCCGACGTCACGCCCGCGCTGCACCTGGCCGACAGGTACGTACCTACATGCTGTCGGTCCCCAGCAGGAGCGCTGGAGGAGGTGCTCATACACGACTCCGAGGCCGACGTCACGCCCGCGCTGCACCTGGCCGACAGGTACGTACCTACATGCTGTCGGTCCCCAGCAGGAGCGCTGGAGGAGGTGCTCATACACGACTCCGAGGCCGACGTCACGCCCGCGCTGCACCTGGCCGACAGGTACGTACCTACATGCTGTCGGTCCCCAGCAGGAGCGCTGGAGGAGGTGCTCATACACGACTCCGAGGCCGACGTCACGCCCGCGCTGCACCTGGCCGACAGGTACGTACCTACATGCTACCATGCACCTATTTATAGCGCAATCGGTGAATAAGTAGCCTGTGTCCTTTCTCAGACTCTGAACTTTACTGTACCAAATTTCATTTTAATCGGTTCACTACTCTATGCATGATCGCGTAACAGACAGACAGAATTACTTTCGTATTTATAATTTTAGTAAGAATAGTGAGGATTCTTCAATATCTGTAACTTCCGTGTATTGTTATCTTGGTTTGTCGTGGATAGAGCTAAGGCATTCAGCAACGATTATAAACGTGTCTTTCATTGGATACATTTGGTTTCAGGTCCCCGAAGCGCGGTGTCTCCCAGTCGGCCAATGCCACGGCGTTCGCGGAGAGCACTATTTCAGCCGTGCAGGCCGCGCTACACAAATACCAAATCCAGATACACGAGCTACAGGTATGGACTAAATCATTTTATCAGCGGCAGAATATACCTAATTAAACTCTTTCAGGTGTTTTGAAACCTGCCCGGGGCACCTATGACGTCATTATCGACCTCATATCTGAATATATTATAACTCAAAGGTGATTGACTGACTGACATAGTGATCTATTAACGCATAGCCCAAACCAATGGACGAATCGGGCTGAAATTTGGCAAGCAGGTAGATGTTACGACGAAGGCATCTGCTAAGAGAAAGCGAAGCGAGGGCGGGTCTAAAACTGGGCGGGATAAATATCGAACCCATATCGATGTTGTCATGTAATTAGCAAATTTCAACTATCAACAGGTCAAACTCTCAAACTCGAGAGACCAATTGATGACCACGAGGAAGCATTGCGAGTCGGCCGACACCAACGTCGTGTCTCTGGAGAGCAAGGTCCATGATCTGCAAGGTACTTAACACATCAACTTCTTTTTTTTGACTGGTTCGGTGGAACATTGATTCACTAAACAGGAACCGCCAGGGAAGTGACCCTGGCGGTTCCTGATTAGTGGATCAAGAGTCGTGTGTTCATTTCTCACTCGGGACCAATATTTGTGTGAATGTTCCGTGTCTCGGTGTGATTTTTATGTATTTAAGTATAAATATTACACTAAATTTATAAATATTATTTATAAATATCTATCTATGTATGTATATCGGTGTCTGACGCCCATAGTACAAGCTCTGCTGAATTTGGCTTCAGATGACCGTGATCACTTGATCACGAAAAGTACGTGAAATCGGTTTTTAAATATTTTTAGCCAAGATTATCATTATATACCGAGTGTGAATGTTGCGATGGATGTGTGTGTGTGTGGGCGCTACTAGAAATTCATCAAACTGAAAATTTGGCTGTATGATTTTTATCAAAGCCGTTAAACCAATATTTACAACAATCATTATATACCAGCAGAAAAATGAAACATTCTTTTTTATTCCTAACTGACTTACGATGATGGCTTGGAGTCTAGCAAGCCATCATCGTAAGTAATGGCCTTGTCATCATCACCGGACTTAGGGGAGCGTATGGCTCTCACCCCTAAATAAAACAATCAGCCACCAAAATACCTGACTATATTTAACTTATCTGGTTTTAGTTAAGCTCGACCAAGCCAACGCGGACTTGACGCAGATGCATCAAGAGAAGGAGGTGATGCAGAAGGCCATAGAGACGCTGCGCATAGACAAGAATAGCTTGGAGAGGAATCGCGTAGAGATCAACGCTATGGTGAGTTTGTACTTGCATTGCGTGAATCAAAAGTAAACAAGTTAATTTTTAAATAAGGAAATATTTTTCAATCCTTTAGGTATTTTTTATACTAGTTAAGGTAAAATAAATAAATTTAAATAATACATGGTTATTTAAGGTACCATAAAAATAATAAGCGTCGATGGCCGAGTGGTTTAGGTCGTTGCACGCCATGTGAGGGATCGCTAGTTCAAACCCCGCCACGTACCAATGTTTTTAAAATTTAAAATTAATATATTACGATTATTCGACGCTTTAACGGTGAAGGAAAACGTCGTTTAGGAAAGGAAACCAGCACAACTACGAAGAAATACTAAGGTTGTGTAGTCGACAAACCCGCACTTGGCCAATGTGGTTGACTAAGCCTGATCGCCCTAGTTTAAGGTTAGGCCCGTGCCCCAGTAGTGGGGACGTATATGGGCTGATGATGATGATGAAGGTACCATGTATCTGTTTAGGCACCGATTTGGTACGTACGTAAAAATACGATATGGTTATTTTTGATAGCTTTATCATAAGACATGAACATTTTAAAATATTTTTTATCAGGTGGAGTCATTGACATCAGACTATGAGAAGCTGCAGAAGATAAACTGCCGACTCGAGAAGAACATCGAGGCCCTTGAGTGCGAGAAGCGAGCGCTGGACTCGGAGGTGGACCATCTACACCGAGAGGCTACCAATAGGGAGTCTATTCTGAGGTATGACTAACCCCCGTAGCACAGGAGATGTGATCTGTAATCGAAGAGTCAGGGGTGAGGGCCATTCGCGCCCCCGCAAGTTGATGATGAATTATTTTCAAACAACGCTTGTACGACTTCGGCGTCGTGAACATTCTATGACAGTTTCTGAAACGATAAATATCTGCATACCCGCCCAGAATATGGCAGGCAAGCACTGCCGGAGATTAATTATGTGATCCTGCAAGTTGAATTTAGACCAGCTTGTAAGACCATAAAATTACGGTTTAAATAAAATTAGACGCATTAAACAAAATACAAAATGCCGCGACATAAAAAATGGTGGACATCTTTTTACCTAACTGCGCAATTTAACTTAAATGTTATAACGGCGTTAGATTTCTCTGGGTAAAAAAATATATTTTCTCAAAAGAATCATACATTCACTTACATAAGATTTTTTTACTTTGTAATCTTTATTTACAGTACCATAATTAAATTTTTATATTTGTTTCCATTAGGGCGGAAGAGGAACGCTCATCCCGACTCCGCTCGGAGTTGGTCTCGGTGCGTGAGGAGTTGAACAAGACCACGCTCTGCCGAGATCTGCTCGACCAACAGAAGCTAGAGGGCGACACTATCATCTCGCAGATGGAGAAGCATAGGAGTGAGTAGAAGAGAAATGGGTATTGATTCGTGGTTGATCTCACAGCTGGTGCTGTTCACCAGTAGGTATTATGTTCATCATCATCATCATCTGAATACATAAATGGAGAAACTGACTGACTGTCTGACATGTCAACGCGCAGCCTAAACGGCTTAACGTAGGCACTTGAAATTTGAAAAGGACGGAGCTTAGGTACCGTGGAGGTGCACTAAGAAAGGAATTCCCGAAATTCCCACGGAAACGAGAATTAGCGGGAAAATACTTTTGTATGAAAAATATAAACCTATAAGTCCGTCCACTGCTGGACGTAGGCCTCCCCACGTCTTTGCCACTCGCATCCAGCTCCTACCAGCCTGCATCTGGCCTGAGGGCGTCCCACACTACGCTTGCCGAGATGAATCCTTCCTTTGTTGGATTATTTTAGCGCCCCGCTCCGCTCACCTTGTTTAAAACCTCTATAAAAAAGATTTGCTGTTTAATTATAATATTCGAAAACAGCTAGATCGATATAGCCATTTTGGTCTTGAAATATTTCTGAACACCCAGGAATATTTGAAAATTTAAAATCTGGACGAAGCAGGTGTAGGTATCTAGTTTATAATATTAAATAATGTGCAGGTGACCTGGAGATCGAGTTGGAGCGAACTATCCTTGAGCGCGGTGACCTGCAAGACCTGGTTGAGAAGTTGGAGGCGGCCGTGCGCAATCTAGAGTGCGACAAGAAGAAGCTTCTAGATGACGTCAAACATGTAAGACTATATGATGAATCTTTGTATTTAGTATTCTCTTCGTACTTAAAAATCGTTAGAATATAGGTTCATAATCTGGCAGTTGTATAGTCTCAGAGTTATAATGAAGCAAAGACTGTTGTCATATACATTTTATTTTTAATGCTTTTCTAATTAAGAACCTTATTGTTTGAACACATAGAATAATAATAAAAAAAGGAACGCCTAGAAACCTGAAAAGTTCATTCCGATCTAGCCATGTGACGTCACGATGACGCGCTGCTAGGCCCCGCCTCTTTGTAGATTATTTCTAACGCATTGATAACATCCTATATGATCCGACTGTCGGTAATAAGACCTATTATAAACGATTATAGCGTGAAAGCCTTTAGCGTGAAAGTCCGGTGATCATGATATGGCTACTCCAAGCCATCATCGTTAGTTAGATAGGAAAAAAAGCTGCTAGGCCCCGCCTCTTTGTAGATTATTTCTAACGCATTGATAACATCCTATATGATCCGACTGTCGGTAATAAGACCTATTATAAACGATTAAAGCTAATATAAACTTTTTCTAATGTAGCTCGAAGACGAGAAGTCTTCCCTGTCAAACCAGTCGACGGAACAGCTCGGCGACCTGAACTCCCTTCGTAAGGAACTCTTAGCCGCGGAGCAAACCCGAATGGAGTTAGAGGCTGATAAAGCTTCGCTCTTTGAGAAGATCAAGTTCTTGGAGGGAGATAGAGAGAGGGTGGAGCTGGAGTTGAGACAGGTTATGAGGTGAGTGAATTGATACATTTTAATATCTTTCAGATATATTGTCGCGTTTACTATTTATATTAAGGAGGGCAAAAGTGCTACAGAAAGTTTTGTATTTGAAGTAAATATATTAGTATCTCAATTCATTTATAGCAATTGTAATGTGTATTAAAATTGTGATATATCTGCAGCCACATTTTTTTTATAATAGTCTAACAAGATGACCTTACTCTACCTGATGGTAAGCGGTAGTGAGATCCACATATGAGATCGACAGGCTCAATAGACCTTATTGAGCCTGTCGCACACCCCCTGCAGGCCTGCTTAATTGCCGTTCAATTCGACCGATCGCACTATTTAGAGTATAACAAACCAAAAGCGTTAATACTCATAGCGATATAATACACACACACACACACACACACAAGCTGTTTAGTATTAACGCTTTCTTACCAAAACTCCTACTTTTAGGGAACGCGGTGAACTCAGCTCTCAACTGACAGCGATGGTGCGCAAAAAGGATACGCTCAACGAAGAGATCATCCGGCTGCAACAGCGATTGGAACAAGCCAATGAGACCATCGGCCGCATCAACCGGGCGCTAGAAGACCACGTTAAAGATGGAGAGGAGAAACAGGTAATAACTGGTTAAGACTTAATCTCATTTTGAGTATTTTTCATATGAGGTTTATTGACATGTACAACAAAATTCTCAAACCTGAAATTTGTTGTCTTTCTGTGCCATTTTGTAAATCAGACGTCTTATCTTAAAGCTTCACCAATATAATGATACCAATTACGAAGAATTTGAGATAAGTTTTTAAATAAGGTGCCCTCTAAAATAGTAATTTTATACAGCTTCTTGAGCCTTCATGGATAGCTTGAAAGGCGCCCTTAACAACACATGTTTATGCCCACAGATCCTCATAGACAGCTTGGAGAAAGACAAGCAGCACCTCCAAGAGCAACTAGCGGGCGTCCGCTCCGAGAAGGACGCTCTAGAGGCGGTGCTGTTCGACACCGCCAACATGCTGGAGGACGCCGACAACAAGCGCTCCAAGCTGGAGCAGGAGCTGCAGCAGACGCTGGTGCAGCAGGAGAACCTCAAAGGTAAGGGAGCACTATGAGGGACTTTATGTTTTGCCAATAAAGAGTATTAAGAGTTTGACTGTCTTTCGGTGAACATGCAATCGTCTGGACGAACGCGTTAGTTCACAAAATACGTGCCGAGCGATAATTATTATCATGTCATTGTCATGGTAGCGACGTCAAGAATTATACTTTAGCTAATTCTAGTAGAAGTTAGATATTTGGATACTTCAATCTTTCTCAATCTTCAAAGTCTCTGAAGTTAATTCAACAACGAACTGGTACACAGTAGCAGTAGCAGCAGTTGCTGGGCAGTATTACGTTGCTGGCTTAATCTAAGATACAGCTTTCATTGTATTTAACCATCTTGTACAGGTCAAATAGCCCGCTTAACCAAAGACCTGGATAACAGCGAGAAGAAAATGCGCGAGACTCGCAACAGCATGCAGCAGCAGTCCGGCAAGAAGGAGGCCGAGTACCAGCAGATCATCAGCAACATCAACCGCACCACCAACGACCACATCACCAAGCTCAAGGAGGAGAAGGTAACCTTGTGACGTACACTACTTTTTTTTATAATAGGCTAACAAGACGATCTCACTCCACCTGATAGTAAGCGGTAGTGAGATCCAAATAATGAGGTTGACAGGCACAATAGACCATATTGAGCCTGTCGCGTTAACCCTGAAGGCCTGCTTAAATGCCGCCTGCCTGAAGAATCCGGAACTACAAACATTATTTCTTCATTATTAGAAATAATGTTTGTCACAATTTTTTTTACATAACAGAAAAATACTCAGTGAATATTAAACATTCCGACCATTCTTAACTATAAATTAATTTTTCATATATCAGTTTCCAGCACATTGAAAAATGTGTTTAGACGTAACGTTTATAAACGAGTAATGGTGATAAATAATGAATGGCACGAAGTGATCTCTGTCTGCCCCTGTAGAATAAAATTATTTTCGTTTGTCAAACGTAAAATGCGTGATTCAGAACACAATGAAGTGTCACAGGGATCATCTTAGGTGAAAATTACTATAGTTATGTTAAAAAATTGTAAACAAAAAAAAACCGCCTTCAAAAACCCGACTCACTAAAAATTACAAAATAATATTTCTGGGTATGAATTTCTTATGTTTTTGAAGGCAGTGCCGTTTATATCTCATGCAGCAAGCACAGAGTGCTTCATTTTTATCAAAATTTTCACTGGCACCGCCTTCAAAAATATAAGAAATTCATACCCAGAAATATTATTTTGTAATTTTTAGTGAGTCGGGTTTTTGATGGCGGTTTTTTTTTTGTTTACAATTTTTTTCATACTTTTTAGTGATACAATATTTTTCACCCTATTAGTTCAGCTCACCTGTAATACTACAGATATTATTACTAGTAGTCTTAATATGTATACAGAATTGAAAGAATTATCCTTTTACTCTCAACTATTAAGGAGTTGACCTTCCATCATCAGCTCAGCATCATAACATTATGATTGCCAGAAGCAAATGCCAATATAACTTCAGAAAATATGTAAAACGCGGTACATGTGCCTATAAGATTTGAAGGTGGCCCTCGATTTCTCCTGGACCCCATCATCAGATCCTAGACTGGTCACCCTATTAGTTCAGCTCACCTGTAATACTACTGATATTATTACTAGTAGTCTTAATATGTATACAGAATTGAAAGAATTATCCTTTTACTCTCAACTATTAAGGAGTTGACCTTCCATCATCAGCTCAGCATCATAACATTATGATTGCCAGAAGCAAATGCCAATATAACTTCAGAAAATATGTAAAACGCGGTACATGTGCCTATAAAAATTGAGGGTTGCCCTCAATTTCTCCTGGATCCCATCATCAGATCCTGAACTGGTGAAAATGGGACCTCTGAAGTAAACTCTATCCTACAAAAAAAAAATTAAATTCGTCTATAATTGACGGAAATATCGGTGAACATACATAAAAAAAAATTATACATACAGACGAATTGAGAACCTCCTCCTTTTTTTGAAGTCGGTTAAAAAGGCGTGCTATGTATGTATGTGTGTATAATTAAAATTATTTACAGGAACAACTGCGCCAAGCTCTCGAGCAGAAGTTGAGTCAAACTATAGCAACACTGACGAGCGAGAAGGAATCGTGCGAAGCCACCGCGAGGGACAGGGAGAAGAAACTCTTGGGTATCAGGGACCAGCTCATCATGCAGCACGATGAAGCGATGCTGCGCGCTGAGAATGACAAGCAACAGGCTTTGCTTATGGGTGAGATATGGAACATGTAATGCTTACTTCTTTTCCAGACATGTGCCTAGTATTTTATACGTATTAACTGACTTGTGATGGCTTGGAGTAGCCTCGTCATCATAACCATACTTGCGATGGCTCTAACCCCTAAGTGCCTAGTAAGTCTGTCTGTCTACTGAAGCGATCAAAATTGTTGCTTATGTTTTATTCTTGAACCTGAGAATGGTTTTAAACTAACGTTTAAACCGACTTCAAAAAGGTGGTTTCTCAATTGACTGCACTGAAGAAAATATTGCATTACGCCTTTAAGTCGGTACAGACATAGGCGCGTATACGGATTTTTTTCTTTCTTAACTGACATACGCTGATGGCTTGGAGTAGCCTCGTCATCGTTACCGGACTCGCGGGAGCGATGGCTCTCACCCCTAATGTATAAAGTCAAAGTCAAAGTATTTATTGCCAACTAAGTGTGAATTGTGATGTATAGCAGACTCTGACGCCCATGGTTTAAAATCTGCTTAGTTTAAGGTCAGGTAACCGTGTGTGGAAATGTCCCAGATATTATTTATTTATATTTATATTCATTCTATCAGTCGTATTGACTAAAAACGGTATAACATAATTCTAGCTCACCAAGAACAGCAAGCTCTAATAGAACGCTTGGAGGAGACCAAGCGCTCATTAGACTGCGAGTCGAACAAGCTGGAGCGGCTGAGGCGCGAGGCGCAGGCGCGGGCCGAGCAGGACCGCACCTACGTCAACCAGCTCAAGGACGAGATATCGGCGCTGAAGACGCGATTGGAGGAGGCCAAGTGAGTTGACAGCTTTAGGTGATGGAATCCGGCTCGAAGGACCATCATCATCATCAGCCCATACACGTCCCAGCTTGGGCACGGGCCTACCCTAAACTAGGGCGATCGAAGAACCAGACCAGCAAAAAATATTTTTTTACTCTTGTTACTTCCCTTTAGTTATGTGTGAAATAAGTATGAACTGCAGTTACGTATTTATGCGTATTGCAGTTTTTAATGCTTCTTGCCGTCTTCATTAAATCTTTCCCTCTCTAAGATCTTACACAACTTTGTAAAACTTTGCAGTCTATTCTTTAGTAAATCATTCTCGTGTTTAAAATGAAATTTTGTTGCATTTGTTGAAATTATGTTTTTTATCCTGAACCGGACTTGCGGGGAAGCGGATGGCACTCACCCTTAAAATGAAATTATGTAATTATGCTATTATCCCAGGTCTTCCTGCGAAGACGAATGTGCCCGCTACGAGAACCGTATCAAGGAACTCCACTTAGAGAAGGAGTCGGTCTGCCGCGAGAGCACGGAAATGCGCGCGCAGCTCTCATTGGCTGAGGACAAGTACGACAATGCGTACGCCCAACTGCAAGACACGATGAGGAAACTTAAGGAGTGTAAGTATATGAATTGTTTTTTTTAACTGTTTAACTCTATTTCTATATAAGTGACTCCAAAAAGTGACTTTAATTTCGTGTATATTATATTTTTGTGGATTGTATGGGAAAACATATCCTAAAAAAATTTTAATCTGACCAACTTGTATAACTTTAGAAACTGAAAATGTCCAGGATATTTACCGGGTGATCACTGAGTTCACCCGTGATCATAGCGACGAAATATAGGGAGCTCATTTAAACATAACAACATGGTACTTTCAGGACATTTCATAGACATTTTCAGTTTTCTAATGTGTGTAACCGTGACAGTTTAAAACTTGTATAACTTCTAAATCTCAAAACTCCATGTTCATTTACAACCAATTTCAGTGGAGAACGAAGCGGACAGCCTACGCAAGGAGCTCACTGACGTCCGTCGACAGCTGACCAACTGCTGCGCCGAACGCGACAAATATAACAGTACTTGTCGCGAGCTGCGCGACCACGTCAAGCGCTCCGAGCACGAGCGCCGGGAGGCGGCGAGAGCAAGAGACGAGGCCTACCACAAGATCGCTGGTAACTACTGGACTGACATTACTATAATCATTAATAAGTATAGGACCCTAAAGTCTCCCTTGCGGAATCTCCCCTTAGAATTAGTCATGAGACTTACTTAACCTAATATAGGTCCTTGTGGAACTACCAAGAATCACAGGTAACTTACAAGACCTAGTCGATTACCTTGCTCCTCTTAAATACTGGTTATTATGGGTCCAAAACATACCTTTTTGCAAATACATAGTTAAATATTTAGTGGCCGATGTTTGGACCGGTTTCACTGGTTCATGAGCGAACATTCCCCCATTCCGCACTTTCCCCTTAACGTTGTACGGTTACCCATATATGAGGTTAAATATATTAAACTTCATATACCCAGCGTAGTTAGTACCTTGTCCAGAGTATCTTCGTGAAAGATTGAACGTTAAGCAGTTATGCTTTATATTAAATAAACATTTTGAATTACAGGCCTAGAAGAGAACCGCACGTCTCTCGAACTTGAGCTATCTCGAGTGCAGAACATGCTGAAGGAAGCGGAGACGGGCGGCGACCACGTGACCCGCGAGCTCAAGCAGGCCGAGGCTCAGTTGAAGCGTGAACGCGCCGCTTTGGAGCAGGCACATCATGACATCAAGGAGCTGAACTCGAGGTTAGTGGATATGGATGAAGCGAAAGTGGTGTGCCAGGACCGTAGCACATGGCAGGAAGTGATCTCTGCCTACCCCTCTGGGAAAATAGCGTGATTTTATGTATGTATGTATGTATGTAGTGGATGAGAGGAAAGTGAACCTTATGAAGATAACTTAGCAGTCAAAGTTGGCGTACATGTAGTCGAGACAGTGTAATACCGTTATGAAAATTCAAGGAAACGTGAAACGCTAATGGTTCAAAGCGGGGCTCAGCTGAAGCGCGAACGCGCCGCTTTAGAGCAGGCGCATCATGATATCAAGGAGCTTAACTCGAGGTTAGTTAGTGTAGAGGAAATTAAACCTTATGCAGATGAATTTAGGAGTCAGAGTTGGTAAAGACAGTGTAATAGTTGAAACGTGAATCGCTAATGGTTTAAAGCTGAGCTGAAACGTGAACCCGCCGCTTTAGAGCAGGCACATCATGATATCAAGGAGCTTAACTCGAGGTTAGTGAGTGTGGCTCGGACCAAGAGGTCTAGTTCCCCTTTTCTGGCATGTGTCATTAAGGCATGAAATGGCTTTCCAGCTCATGTTTTCCCTCCCTCCTATAATCCCGGGCCTACGGTCTACGGTACCTAAGTTGAATCCCTTCCAAATTTCAAGTGACAACGTTCAGCCGTTTAGGCTGTGCGTTGATTCGTCAGTCAGTCAGTCAGTTTCTCCTTTTATATATTTAGATTGCCTGTCGACCTCATATGAATCTCACTACTGCTTACCATCAGGTGGAGTAAGGTCATCTTGGTATCCCTCTATAAAAAAAATCATGTCGTCTATCGTCACAGATTACAAAACGAATGCGAGGAGCGCGAACGCTGCGCCAACGAAGCGGCGACGTCGCGTCGACACGGCGCCGAGTTGGAAGCGATGCTGGCCAACTGCCGCGGAGAGCTCGCCGCGTGCCGCCAGCGCGGGGCGGAGTTGGAGGAGGCGTGCCGACAGCGAGACCAGGTGACGTCAATAACCATTTTTACCTTACGGGTAAAAAAATAAAAATTTCCACTTTCTAAAAATGTCATAAGATAGCTCAATAACTAAACTATAAAATTCATGCGTTAAGTTTAATTTTTTTACATTTAAAATATTGTTTTTTAGGACTACAAATAGTGCATTTCTGCTTTAGAGTCCAAACTTCATTAGCCTCTAAATCGATAACTTTATATCGCAGAATAAAAATATTGATTTTCTATATTGAGGACCTATATAGGTATAACATAGTCAAATATTGTTGCGGGAACGGGTACGTTAAATTCAAGATACGCCAAAAGTCACCAAAAGACAATTAATTTATTTATCGACTAACAATTACACAATTAAACACTTAAAAACACAATTAGAAACACTTAATTACAACACTAAACACGGAACACTAAATTACACTAAAGCACTGAATCACACTAAAACACTGAATTTCACTGACTATTCGCAGGTAACGCACTCGATCACTCTTAGTTCGCAGGAGACTGATTCGCTTCGCTTTCCAAATCGGAACTGTCCCGTCGCGTCGTACATCCCGCTTTTATACCCAGTGAGGACGCAGCTCTTCGCGTGGCGTCGAGAATCTTCTCGCGGGGATCGAAATTTCTAGAACTCGCTGGAGCTCGCTCCGACCGACCAGAGTGTGTGACGTAGTATCGTGCAAGCGAATATAGACCTTATCCATACGACGATAAGACTAATTTCGCTTGCACGGTCTCTCAAGGTCGTACTATTATTATTACTTTAGAACACTCTAGAGCTCGCTACAACCTACCAGAGTGTGTAGCGTAGTATCGTGCAAGCGAATATAGACCTTATCCATACGACGATAAGACTAATTCCGCTTGCACGGTCTCTCGTGGTCGTAACATTATCCCCCTCTTAGTCATGCTCGTCCCGAGCATCATTTGACCCATGGTAACGAGCCAATCGATCAATGTGAACAATTTTCGGCTTGCCTCTTTGTCCCTTGTTTGATCCGATAGGTTAAGTCGTTCAGCCTAGTGATGATCTTGTATGGTCCTTCCCACCTTGGCTGGAACTTCGGTGATTTGCCCTTCTTCCTGAGTGGGTTGTGTAACCAAACCAGACTCCCTTCATCGAAACCGTCGGTGTTGGCTTTGCGGTCGTAACGGGTTTTCATTCTTTCGCTGGATTTTAGACTGCAGTCTCTAACGAGAGCATGTACTTCATCCAGGCGCTTCTGTAGGTCAGCCGCATATTCGGTTACTGGTTTCGGAGCTTCTGGCGGTGTCCCAGTCAACGCGTCTACCGGAAGCCGCATTTCTCGACCGAAGTTTACCATTGCTGGGGTTGCGCTGGTGCTATCGTGGATCGCAGATCGGTAGGACAGCAAGAAAAGCGGTATGTACTGGTCCCAGTCTCGTTGATGCTCGTCCACAACTTTGGCCAAGTGGTTTTCCAACGTTTGGTTGAATCTCTCGACCATGCCATCGGATTGCGGGTGTGCTGGTGTAGTACGGGTCTTATGCATACCCAATAGTTGACAGACCTCCTGGAACAGTGCTGACTCAAAGTTTCTTCCTTGGTCTGAATGTATCTCAAGAGGCACACCAAATCGGCAAATCACCTCGTGGACTAATTTCTTGGCAACCGTCTTTGCTTCTTGATTAGGCGTAGCGAAGACTTCAGGCCACTTAGTGAAGTAATCTTGGACCACAATGATGTACTTGTTTCCCTCGTCGGATTCTGGAAAGGGGCCAGCTACATCTACTGCAATTCTTTCCCAAGGAGCGCCGACGTTGTACAGCTTGAGTTTTCCCTTACTTCTGGTTTGTGGGCCCTTTACTGATGCGCAAGTCGTACATTTCTTGCACCAGTCTTCGACGTCCTCCCGACAGTGTATCCAGTAGAACCTCTGTCTCAGCTTCTCTAGGGTCTTCTTCACGCCTAAATGTCCCCCGGATACCCCATCGTGTATGTACCTCAGTAGAGAAGCAACTTGTTTACGGGGTACAATCAGCTGTAGTGTTGTTTGATCCCCTTTTGGTGTTTCCCATTTCCTGAAGAGTACTCCATCCTTAATCTCCAAACTGTCCCATTGTGCCCAGTAACTTTTCGTGATGGGGCTTGATGATGCTACATGGCTCCAAGAAGGTTTCTGACCTACTTCTTTCCATTCAAATATTTTCCTCAGGTCACTATCCTCTTTTTGAGCCTTTTTGATAGCGTCTTCGCTCCATTCATTATCAAGTCCCTGGGTGGTAATCATCCGGACTTCTTCTTTAGTCTCCGTCTTAGAACAATGACTGCAGGCCACAGGACAAGGTCTCCTTGATAGGGCATCGGCATTCAAATGCGTTCTACCACTCCGATGTTCTGTTGTGAAGTTGTACTCCTGTAGCTGCTCTAGCCACCGCGCCACTTGTCCTTCAGGGTTCTTAAACTGCAAGAGCCATTTTAACGCAGCATGATCCGTCCGCAGGGTAAACTGTCTTCCAACGAGGTACTTGTTGAAATGCTGTAGTCTTCACTACCGCCAACAGTTCCTTACGAGTCACACAGTAGTTCCTTTCAGGTTTTGAAAGTGACTTACTGAAATAGGCGATCACCACTTCCCGTTCACCTTGCTCTTGCGACAGAACTCCGCCTATGCCAGTATTGCTGGCATCAGTGTCCACGATAAACCTTCCTTCTCTGTTCGGGTAGCCAAGTATAGGACTGGTGCAGAGGTGTTCTTTTAATCTGACGAAGGCTTGATCACATTCCGAGTCCCAGGCGAATACTCGTTTATCTTCCGTGAGCCGATGAAGAGGTTTCGCTATATCAGAGAAGTTCTTTACAAAGCGCCGGTAGTATGCGCATAAACCCAAAAATGATCTCACGTCGGTCTTGTTAACTGGAATAGGCCATTCTTGGACAGCTTTGATCTTCTCTGGGTCGGTCCTTACACCTTTCGATGAAATAATGTGGCCTAAATAGGCGACTTCTTCCTTGAAAAACGTGCATTTCTTTGGGCTGAGTTTCAAGTTTGCTTCTCGTATTCTAGTGAAAACCTTCCTCAGGTTATTGACATGCTCCATGAAATTTCGACCCATGATAATGATGTCATCCAGATAGACCAGGCATGCATCACCCAGAAGTCCAACCAGTACCCTTTCCATCAACCGCTCGAATGTCGCCGGAGCGTTGCAAAGACCAAAGGGCATGACGTTGAACTGCCACAATCCATTCCTAGTTCCGGTCGTAAATGCCGTCTTCTCTTTGTCTGCTGGATGGATGTCTACTTGCCAGTACCCACTCTTAAGGTCCACTGTTGAGAACCACTTCATGCCGCTCAACATGTCCAGTGTGTCGTCTATACGGGGCAGAGGGTAGCTGTCCTTCTTCGTTGCATTATTCAACAACCGGTAGTCCACACAAAACCTGGTGCTGCCGTCCTTCTTCTTTACCAGGACTACTGGCGAAGACCACGGGCTTGTTGAAGGTTCTATGATGCGGTTCTTCTGCATCTCAGCAACCATATCTGCTACCTCCTTCTCTTTGGCAAATGGAAGGCGTCTAGGCCGCTGCTTTATTGGTGGCGCGTCTCCCGTGTCTATTCTGTGTTTAACGAGACCTGTCCTTCCCAAATCATGGTCACCCTTAGAAAATATGTCGTTGAAATCTAGCAACAACCTTTAGCTTGCTGAAGTTCCCGCTCAGATAGCTTGTCCTTACAATTTGCTAGGAGCGGCGTGACGTCATCTCGTTGACTGGATTCCGGTTCCCGGGCCCTTTTCAGTCTTCTGATGGATTGACCTGCATCGCACCGTCCGATGACACAGTTTCTTCGAAGCTGCACTTCATCTTCGCTAAGATTGATGACTCGCACCAGCGCTCCTTTTCCGGTCATTGCCAGAGTTCTTGCTGTGATCCAACTCGGATGGTCGCCGCAGTTTTCTATGACGACGCTTCGCCCTTTACACGCAGTGTAAGGGAATCTAACTTTGACCAGAGTTTCAGATCTCGGCGGTAGGGTCGTATTTTCCAGGCAGTAAACTGCGCATGATCTCGCTCCCTCTAGGAATACTTCTTGTTCGGGGAAACTAAGTACTCCTTTAGCGACGTCTACCACACACTTCTGGTCTCTTAAAAAGTCCAATCCGATGATGCAATCGTCCGTGATGTCTGCTATGAGTACACCGTATTCAAAGGTCTGTTCTCCAATGGTTATCTTCGCCATCGTCTCACCGAAGACGGTAACTGGCTGGCCTGTTGCTGTTTGAAGCTGAACGGATGGTCTCTGATTCCACACAATAGTCCTTTTCAATAGCTCCGGACGCACTATTGTTCTTGAAGCACCGGTGTCAATAGTAAAATGACACGTTACGCTGTTCAGCTGTCCAACCACTGTAAGGTTGTTCCCATTACCAATCTGTGAAACAGTGACGGTAGGGGCTCGATGTTGACCAGCCAGCGCCCGCCCCACGGCCCTGGCTTCTTCTAGTTTAACGACAGCTCTTCTGCATCCACCTGTGTAGAGGACGCTACTGTCGTTCTACGTGGCCATCTTCGCTTGGGGCAACTACTCCGAATATGGCCCCTCTCGCCGCAGCCATAGCACATCGGACCCAAAGAAGGTTTTTCCTTCACCACAACCTCCCGAAGTCGTTGAGTTCTAGCGTCTTGACGCACGGCTTCCACCTCCAAAGCATGGGCTAGAGCTTCCTGTAAGGTCTGATGATGGCTCAATTTCACGGTGTGTCTGACGTCTGCGTCTCTAATTCCATCACAGAAAGCTTGCGGGATCATTGATTCCACCATTGTCGGGCATGACACGTACGCACGTCTGACTAGCCTTTCGATTTCCGTTGCCCATTGCTGCAGACTCTCACCAGGCTTCTGCTGTCGGTCGCGGAGTTGTGCTCTATACGCGTGTTCCAAGTGTTTGTCGCTGTACCTGCCCTCTAGTGCTCTTTGGAGAGCACCTAAAGTTCTGTTATCCGAAGGCAGGTTTTCCAACGTGAGCAGGGCATCTCCACGAAGAGCCAGAGTCAGAGCTATCAATGACTCTTCCTCGTTCCACCCCTTTCCTTTAGCCACCGTCTCGAACTGGTACCAAAATGCTGCCCAAGACGTCGTTCCATCGAAGTGGGGTACTTCGATTTTCGGAGAATCCGACACTACCGTAGCACCCCGGGTCCCCACTCTTGCCATTTTGGTATGCAGCTGTCGCATCTCAGCATCCACCTGGCTCAATCGATCCTCGTGTTGGGTGAATCGATCTTCATGTTGGGTGAGTCGATCTTCGTGTTGGGTCAGTCGATCTTCGTGTTGGGTCTTGACGCTTAGCACATCATCCTTGAGAGCATCAATCTGCTTTTCTAATACTTCGTGCTTCTTTTCAATAGCCCCCAACAAACTCTTGCTTAGCTCTTCCTTGAGTTCGACCAGTTGCTCCTCCTGGCGACGGGCTTGCTCCTCCTGGCGAAGGTCTTGCTTTTCCTGGCGAAGGGCTTGTTCTTCCCTTAGCTTAGCAAATTGTGCTTCCTGAAGTCGGGCAAGCTCCTCCTGGCGGCGGGCTTGCTCACGGGCTTGCTCCTCCTGGCGGCGGGCTTGCTCACGGGCTTGCTCCTCCTGGCGGCGGGCTTGCTCCTCCTGGCGGCGGGCTTGCTCCTCCTGGCGGCTGGCTTGTGTCTGCAGCATTTTAAATAAGTCTGCAAGCTCCACAGGCCCAATTGATGTTTGAATTGATCCCTCCGTTGAAGTGCCTTCACCCTCTTGCAGGGCCGCGGTTTGACTCCTTGTTACTCGACCCTCACTGTCTTCTCGTGGTGTAAGAGGCATCTTGAATCCCACTTCTGACACCAATTGTTGCGGGAACGGGGTACGTTAAATTCAAGATACGCCAAAAGTCACCAAAAGACAATTAATTTATTTATCGACTAACAATTACACAATTAAACACTTAAAAACACAATTAGAAACACTTAATTACAACACTAAACACGGAACACTAAATTACACTAAAGCACTGAATCACACTAAAACACTGAATTTCACTGACTATTCGCAGGTAACGCACTCGATCACTCTTAGTTCGCAGGAGACTGATTCGCTTCGCTTTCCAAATCGGAACTGTCCCGTCGCGTCGTACATCCCGCTTTTATACCCAGTGAGGACGCAGCTCTTCGCGTGGCGTCGAGAATCTTCTCGCGGGGATCGAAATTTCTAGAACTCGCTGGAGCTCGCTCCGACCGACCAGAGTGTGTGACGTAGTATCGTGCAAGCGAATATAGACCTTATCCATACGACGATAAGACTAATTTCGCTTGCACGGTCTCTCAAGGTCGTACTATTATTATTACTTTAGAACACTCTAGAGCTCGCTACAACCTACCAGAGTGTGTAGCGTAGTATCGTGCAAGCGAATATAGACCTTATCCATACGACGATAAGACTAATTCCGCTTGCACGGTCTCTCGTGGTCGTAACAATATTATTGAAATCTGAAGCATCAACATTTTTTACCCGTCCGCTTGGCATGGAATGCCCTTACACCACACCGGAGGAAGTAGAGCGATTTTGTGGGACTTCAGCCTTTAACCTGTGGCGGAGATGTGATTCCCAGGGAACAGTACGACATCACCATACCGCTTAATGACGGTACGCCCTACCCTGCCTTTATTCACTCATGATGAGGCCAGGCGCTGAGCTCGATGTAGTAACGTCAAGACGGCGCGGAGCATGTGCACTAGCCTGCCTTCATAGTCGGATAGGAGCGACGCTGGCCACGCGCCAATCTCAATATAAGTCACACTGTACTTGGTCTTAGAGTGAACTGGACCTGCGTTTTTGTTTGATAACAATTATTACGAATGTTTTTCCAGGAACTGGTCATACGTCTAGAAGATTGCCGCTCCAAGGAGCGCAGACTGGAAGAGCTCAAACACAATCTAGAAGTCTGCCTTGCCGACGCTACTCAACAAATCCAAGAATTGAAGGTAAGAGTGATGTTGACGCGGTTATTTTTTTATATTTGTCTTGTCGGCGAATCGTTTTTAGTTTGGTTTAGTGAGTAGCTTGCATTCACTTCAATTTAAAAAAAGACTAATTATCGAGTTTCTAGCCGGACTCTTCTCGGTAGAAAACTTTGGTAGAATCTTATTAGTAATGTGATGTGACGACATTTTGATTTTGTTGTATAGATGATCCAACAATAATGTGCTTGCAGGCGCGTCTAGGCGGCAGCGAGGGCCGTTGCCGGGCGCTCGAAGCGTCCCTATCGCAGTGCGAGCACGGCAAGCGCGAAGCGGAAGCTCGGCTGTCCTCAGTAGCACATACATTGCGGCGCGTGTGCGGCGTGCAGCCCGACGGGAGCGTGCACGCCGCCGCGCGCCGCCGCCTCGCCTCGCCCGTGCGGAGATACAGCCCGCACAGAGGTATGATATACATTACATGTTGTATACACCGTGAAATTTTAGTGGTTGTTTTCCCGCAGTAAAATGATTCTATCTTAGTAGTACAATAGATTTGTGCAGTTCTTTTTTGTTAAAATCAATAAATGCCGGTTTTACGAAAGGTTTAACCGAAACTCGAAAGCACGTTCGAGCCGCTTTATGACTTAGGGCGTCGAGCTTCTGTAGCTTTAAGCATCGATTTCATGCGGCAAGCAGTACCTGATTACGTCACATCTTATAAAAGAACGATAGCTTCTCTCGTTTTCGAGTTGGAAAATTATTATTTTGAAAATTTGAAAAAAAAAATTTTTTTTTTCGCGGAATAATTTGCATGATTCGATAGTATTACTAAAGGCAAATCGTTCTGCCACGGGAAAACAACCACTAAAATTTCACGGTGTATAATCTGTCTCGCGTGATTGTGAACCGTCGAAAAATTGTGAACCAAACATACTGCTTACAATTTAACGTATTATTATTCGCCAGATTGCAATCTATCGACGTAAAACTGTTATATTGCCTTATGCTCCCAACTATCTCAGTTTCGTGGCAACCTGTAATTAAGACAGCACCATGGCTTGTGTACCTGATGTTATGTTCAATTATTACTTTTAAGGTGTATGTTCTTGTTGGTTGCTCAAACAAATAAATAAATATTGCAATCATACAATTGTCATATTGTGAACTATGTCTATTGCCGACCAATCAGAGACAGCCTTTCGTCGGCTGTCCCTGATTGATCGATCTTCCAGTAGACCGTTCTGCATCCATAGAGTTAGGAATAAAACACTAGTGTCAGTCAAATAAAATAAATGCACTTCAAGAATTGTCACATCAAGTAATAACGTATTTATTATTAAGTAGGTACCAATTTCATAAATTGTAAATACTTTAGTAGCCCCTTTCACTTACGACTCGCCTCTCGCCTAACATCTAGAGAGATGAAGGAATTACTGAAAATCAGCGCTTCGCAGGATATCTATTATGCGTGAGCACAAGCTGAGTCATGTCCTTTTGCTCATATTATTTTCTTTTTTTTTCTTGAAATTGTTTGCAAATTGTCTCTTTTTATATTAATTGTAGTTTTCTGTTTTTTTTTTCTGTAATTTGCAAAATGTTTTATTCCTAGAGCAATAAACTGATTTTTATTTATTATTATTTTATTTATTTATTTAATCTATAAATTGACATCACATGGTAAGAAAAAAAATTATTTAGAGAAATGTTTTTCTTACCATGTGATAAAACCAATCACAATTAAACAGTCAACAGATGGCGCTGACTCATGATCGTTCGCCCAAAAATAGTTACCTACACATACATTTATTTGATACTAAGTGTATGAACCGTAATTAAAAAACTTGACTTATACTTATCACCAGGCCGCGACCACTCCGAAGACCGCAACGAGATCATCGACGTCGATCCAGAGCTGGTCAAGAAGGGCGTGAGGAACCTGATGCACGAGGTGTGCCAGATCGAGAGGGAGAGGGTAAGGCACATTCATTAATAAGATCTAAGCCGTATTTTTTTGTAAAAAGAGTCGACCGCCGTTGGTCGAAGGTCGTTGCTTGCCATGCTTGAGGTCGCCAGTATACACACCGCCACGTACTATCGGAAATGTTGGCGGTGGTACACTTTTCAAACAGATTTCTTTAAACGCCATTAGCCCCGCCCACTGGCCAATAGAAGAGCACTTAAAGAAAATCTGTCAAAATCCAAGCAAAAACGTTCCAATAGTAGGAGAGCTAGCAAGAATTTTTTGGTAGGTATTTGAGGCAAGCTGAAAACTTATCCTGTACCTCTCCTATTACATCCCAGCACGAAACTGCAGACCTGGCTGGTGAGTAGCGGGGCTAAAGCAAACCCCCAAAAATATTTTTCAGCTTTATAACTTTAAAATAAGACTCACTAAGACAAATTATTTCGATGGAACTTCTACCTGTCGGGTGAACTGACAAATTATATTTTTTTGGATTATAAAATATATTTTTAAATAATAAAAATTGGGGGTTTGGTTTAGCCCCGGTACTCAGCCATTTCTGCGGGTTTGTGTTGGGATATAATAGGAGAGGTACAGGACAAGTTTTCAGTATGCCTCAAATATCTACCAAAAAATTATTGCCAGCTCCTTGACCACAATTTACGTTTTGGCAATTTCGCGTCTGTCAGAGTAAGCCCCGCCCCGCTCTGACAGACGCGTAAGCGCCAAGCGATTTTCACCTTATAGGTGGTCGACCGCCAGCGTTGCGGATAGTACAACTGTATTATTCAAATTTTAAATTCATATATACGATTATTCGACTCTTTAACGGTGAAGGAAGTCTTGCAAACCTACAAAGAATTTTTTAGGTTGTGTAGTCGACCAACCCGCGCTGGGCCAGTGTGGTTGACTAAAGCCTTATCGCCATAGTTTAAGGTAGACAGACCCATGCCCCAGCAGTGGGGACGTATAAGGGCTGATCATGGATGGATCACAAAGTTGTAATTTTCATCATCATCTTAGCTGATGGCATTTTTCCGTGCATAAGCTCGTAGTATTTTCGTTTGCTATGGATGGTTGCGAGTCATCAATTGTTACATTATGACTCATCTTTTTGATCGCTCTTACTCATGATATTTAATTTTCATCGCCTTCAACTTGAAACTAAAGTAATTGATGTATAGATACGACATTTATTCACATTTAAGTTGAATGTCAATCAGAGTCAAACAAAACATCAAAACTCGTTTCGTTTGTGTCCCGATTATTTTTGTACTAACACGTATTTTTTTTTTATTCAAAGGATGACCTCAAATCGCAAGTGGCAGTTATGAAGAAGCAGCTCAAAGAGGCGGGCGAGCAACAAGGCAAAGGGGACACTAAGCTTGCCTCCGTCACTAACACCCTGCGCAACGTGCAAGAGGAGAAGGCGCGGCTGCAGACTGCGTACGCTCAGAAGGAAGCGCAATTGGTGGCTTTGGTACGTAAGTCATGGGAATAAGGTCGATTTTAGTTTGATACAATTTATACAATAATTTAGGGTAGCTTTGGTAAGCCAAGAGAATAAGGTAGAATTTGGAGAATTATCTTTAGGTGTCAGTGAAGCATTTGCAAACTGGAAGAGAAGGCGCGGCTGCAGACTTTGGTCGCTAAGACATGGAAATAAGGTCGAATTTCTTTCAATACAATATCAGGGTAGCTATGGTGTGTATGTTTTGGGAATGAAGGGTATTTAGATTAGTTAATTTAGTCGGCAGCGACTGCGTAGTGGTGGCTCTTTGATAGACATCCCATTACCAGACCTTCGATATGGCGTTGAATGAGACATTCTCCAGGAGTTTAGCGGGTGACCCCTGGGCACCATTCCCAGGAGCAGTGGTTTCGGCCGCTGGAAGCCCACACACCACTCTGGCCTGCCCCGGGTCAGGGTGACGGTGCGTTCATGCATTCTCCTGGGTCAACAAAACAAAAAGGCAACCTGCGCAACGCAGGAGAAGATGGCTGCAGAATTCGTATGCAAAGAACGTAATGCTCAATTATTGGTGCATTTGCATCATATCCCATTGGAATAAGGTCGATTGTCGATCGATACAATTACAATTGACTATTGGCTTGCGTAAAAAGTAGAATAAGTATTTGGCCAGCTATTTTAAGTAAATAACTATTATTATAACTACAATTACAATAACAATTACATATTTGTTTTCAGAATGAGTCTGTTCAAACAAAGACGGTTGAGATAAGCAATCTGAGGGACAAGATCACCAGTCTTGAGGCAACACTGAGCTCAATCACCGAAGAGAAAGTTCAAAATGAGGTAAAACCATAATTTTTTTATTCACAAAATGAAACAGAAATAATATCACAATGTTTACTCTTACCCTTAAAATTGATTGAGTGATTGAAACAATCTATGTATTTTTCATAACAGAACAAAGCAGAAAATCTACGCTTGCAGTTAGGAGAAAGAGTACAGGAGGTTGGGCAGCTGAGGGAGGCGTTGGCGGCCGCTGAAGGTAATGTTTCAGTGTATTAAGAGTCTGTATTTTACTTTGAAGCCGTACATATTCATTTTTGTATCGCGTAATTTTCTTTACAATACAAAAATGGAGCAATACATAATTAATTTAAATATGATAGAATATTGGAAAAGCGCCATCTACTGGCAAAACTCGACACTACTCAAAAAGTTGTATCGTATTTTAGATCTTGACTAGCTACATATAGCCGAGAGATTACCTACCAAACATTCTCTCTTTGGAGCTGGATGCGAGTGGCCGAGGGGAGAGAGAAGTGGCGTGCATTTGGGGAGGCGGATGTCCAGCAGTGAACAGGAATGGGCTGATGATGATGATGATTCTCTCTTTGGTGTAGGTCGTGCCGCTCGGCTAGACGTGCGCCGTGCTCAACTGGAAGGCGACATACAACGTGCCGCTGTCGCCGCGCGCGACCGCGACCAGGCGCTCAAGGTATACCACAATACATTTCCCTTACTGGAAGTGAATACAACAAATAATTTCATTGCCAGTTATAATACCATTTGTGTGAAAAATGCTCGCTGATTGAAATAATTGATTGCTGTAAGTAGGTCTGTCAGGTTTGTCACTAAAACCTATGAATGTGGAATTTTCTTATGCCGATTTATTTTATTTATTTAAGCTTTGCCAAAAATTTATCACAACATAATAAATAATTTTGCCTTTAAGTCTAAACATAGTAAAAAATTTACTTACATGGAAACGGAAACAAAAATTGAATACTCAAACTCATTCAAAGCAACAGCTCACATACATTAACTTCATCTTCACTATGCTCACAGAAACTCGGAGAGCGCTGCGACCAGCACAAATCGACGATCAACTCGCTAGAGGAGCGCTGCACGTCTCTCAAAGGCACCGTGGAGCAGCTGTCCACAGCGCTGCAGAAAGCGGCTGCAGCGGAGAGCGAACTACGAGCGGAGCTCAGCAAGACGCAACGGCAGCTGAATGAGGCGCGGAACAGCGAACACGCCGCCGCCGACAAGTTGCGCACGCTGCAGAAGAGCGTCAGTGAGTAATAGAACAGTTAGAGGAGCGCTGCAAGTTTCTCAAAGGCATAGTCAAGCAGCTGTCTTCAGCATTGCAGAAAGCGTCTGCAGCAGAGCTCAGCAAGACGCAACGGCAACTGAATGAAGCGTGGAACAGCGAGCACGCCGCCGCTGACAAGCTGCGCTGCAGAAGAGCGTCAGTAAGTAGTAGGATAGTTAAGGAGAGCTGCACGACTCTCAACGGCACAGTCGAGCAGCTGTCTACAGCGCTGCAGAAAGCGGCTGCAGTGGAGCTCAGCAAGACGCAACGGCAGCTTAATGAGGCGCGCAACAGCGAGCACGCCGCCGCTGACAAGCTGCGCTGCAGAAGAGCGTCAGTAAGTAGTAGGATAGTTAAGGAGAGCTGCACGACTCTCAACGGCACAGTCGAGCAGCTGTCTACAGCGCTGCAGAAAGCGGCTGCAGCGGAAGGCAAGATGCGCCCGCTGTAGAAGAGCGTCAGTGAGTAGTAGGATAATTAGAGGAGCGCTGCACGTCTCTCAAAGGCACAGTTTAGCAGCTGTCTACAGCGCCGCAAAAAGCGGCTGCAGCGGAGCAAGCTGCGCACGCTGCAGAAAAGCGTCAGTGAGTAGTTAAATAGTTGAGGAGCGTTGCACGTCTCTCAAGGGCACGAGTCGAGCAGCTGTCTACAGCGCTACAGAAAGCGGCTGCAGCGGGTCGCGAAGGGTCTAATCCCAGGCCGCAAAGGGTCAAATCTCGAACCGCGAAATATTGTTCTCCTATTACAAATAAAAATTAATACGTTTAATGATTAATCACAATCGTAAAGATCACAATAGTAATTTGAAAAAAATTACATTCATGATTGAAATTTTAAAGAATTTCATTACTGAACAGTCGTTGTTAAAAAATAGCTCGCATAAATTTCAGCGAGCTGCGAGAACGAGAGGCGAGTTCTAAACGAGAAGCTGGACAGCGCGAAGGCGGCGCTCGGCGAGTTGAAGCGCATGAACTCCAGCCTCGAGGACCAGGTGCACCGCCTCACCAACCAGCTCGCCAACACAGAGGTGCAGAGGTGAGACACCTAGTGGTACTGCGAATGAAACGAAATGGGGGGAGGGGGGAGGAGCTTGGTGATGACGATGATGCACGATGTCTTAGTTGATGTAGCTTACTTTAACTTTACGATTTAGTATTGTGTTGTGACGCACGATAGATTGCCCTCTGGCATAAGCAGGTGTCTCGCTTCATGCTTACGAAATGAACTGGAAACATATATTGTAAATTATAACAGCTAACAGACAAAATGTCTAAGTGCGCAAACTTAATAAGGCCCCTAACGGACAATTCTCTAATGTTCTTTCGGCTGCCCCTCTTAAACTTACTAATAGTGTAATATTTGCTGGTCTAAGCCGATTATAATCGTTTTTATGTGTCCAGGTCGGGCCTGGAGTCGCAGCTGCGCATGACCACGTGGGACGGCAAGGAGAGCAGCGACAGCGAGCTGGAGCGCGAGCTGCACGCGCTGCAGCGCGAGCGCACCGAGCTCAAGTCCAAGTGCGACGTGTTGCAGGCGAGAGACCACTGTAGTGTCTAGCGCTAGCCGCGGGACACCGGGACACTGCGCCCGGTGGGACACTGGGACGGCGAGGAGAGCAGCGACAGCGAGCTGGAGCGCGAGCTGCACGCGCTGCAGCGCGAGCGCACCGAGCTCAAGTCCAAGTGCGACGTGTTGCAGGCGAGAGACCACTGTAGTGTCTAGCGCTAGCCGCGGGACACCGGGACACTGCGCCCGGTGGGACACTGGGACGGCGAGGAGAGCAGCGACAGCGAGCTGGAGCGCGAGCTGCACGCGCTGCAGCGCGAGCGCACCGAGCTCAAGTCCAAGTGCGACGTGTTGCAGGCGAGAGACCACTGTAGTGTCTAGCGCTAGCCGCGGGACACCGGGACACTGCGCCCGGTGGGACACTGGGACGGCGAGGAGAGCAGCGACAGCGAGCTGGAGCGCGAGCTGCACGCGCTGCAGCGCGAGCGCACCGAGCTCAAGTCCAAGTGCGACGTGTTGCAGGCGAGAGACCACTGTAGTGTCTAGCGCTAGCCGCGGGACACCGGGACACTGCGCCCGGTGGGACACTGGGACGGCGAGGAGAGCAGCGACAGCGAGCTGGAGCGCGAGCTGCACGCGCTGCAGCGCGAGCGCACCGAGCTCAAGTCCAAGTGCGACGTGTTGCAGGCGAGAGACCACTGTAGTGTCTAGCGCTAGCCGCGGGACACCGGGACACTGCGCCCGGTGGGACACTGGGACGGCGAGGAGAGAACCGACATTGAATATAGACCATATTCTGTGGGGTATAAGGCTGTATATGACCATAGTCTGTAGCGATAGCAGACGCCGAGACAACGTTGATTGTCTAAAGGTCCTTCACTTGCGGCATTGCCGGGTTTATCGAGCGGATGTGTTGCCAGGATATGCCGCGGTTGTGATAGTCACAATCAGTTCAACATTGTAGAATGCCAGAACCTGCGCAACACAGCGACGGCTGAATCGGGCGGCAGAAGTACCCGCCGGCTTGTGTTTAACTTAACTCCCTTTTTATGTCCCCTTAAAGGATCAATTGGGATTGTCAAAATACCCAAGACCAATTTTGTAATGGATCACTGTCGTTCAAAAAAATTTGGAATTCATATGTAATATTAATCGACGCTTTAACGGTGAAGGAAAACATAACCTGCACTTGGCCAGCGTGGTTGACTAAGTTTAGGGTACCCTTGCTTGCCCCAGCCCTTGCCCCAGCAGTGGGGACGTATATGGGCAGATAATGATGATGAAACTAGTATTAAGGTTCGCCATAACTATGTGCAGGACACGGTGAGGAAGCTAGAAGCGGACCGGCGGCTGGCGGCGACGATGCCGCGGCCGTCCGCGCTGCGCAGCAAGAGCCACGACCGCTCCGAGAAGACGGTCTACTACTCCGACTTGGACTCTGGTGTGTATTTGATTACCTACATAAGTTTTCAGATTATCGCGTTCCATTACACTAAATATTAGTATTTATTAGATTTCATTCAAAAAATGAAATAAACTTTTGTTAGATGTTGAATGATACTTGGCTAACTAATGATAAAGCATTCTACTTAACTTATTTTAAACCCAGTAGTTAGTTAGTAATACATCTCCGTGTGTGAACGGCGACACGAACCCACTGTCAACAGGGTCAAAGTTTTCCGAAATTAAACCTCAATTACAACAATTATTTAGGTGGTACGACTCCCATGGAGTGTAAAGAGTTTCACGCGAACGAAGCAACAAACAGCTATAAACAATAACAAATGGTTACATTGTCTTGGCCAGCGTGGTTGACTAAAGCCTGATCGTCCTAGTTTAGGGTAGGCCCGTGTGCCAGCACTTTCAATTTCAAACCATATGCATTCCAATTTTGATTTATTAGTTAGAATGACGTTTCGGAGGCGGGGCTTGCTCTAACTAAGACGCGTAAGCCATGCGATTTTCGACTTATAAGTGGTTGACCAGGAACTTTGCGTTCCAATTTTTAATTTATTCTAACTAAGAATGACGTTTCGGAGGTTGCTCTAAGACGCGTAAGCGCCAAGCGGATCTCGCCCTATAGGTAAGTGGTTCACCAGGAACTTTGCCGATTATACATAGGCTGATGATAATGTCATTATTATTCCAGGTCCAGACTCTACGAAGGACACGGAGTCGATACGCCGCGGCTGCAAGTGCAGAGAGAAGGGCTTCTCGGCTGACCTCACTCTTCTTGAGCTCGAGAACCGGGAGCTGCGCATGAAGATACGTCGCTTGGAGAAGGAGCTGGCTGATAAGGTGAGTTGAATAGTTTCACTTGACACTTGAACGTATTTCGTAAATAGAATGCTAATCGAACTTTGAATTACTTATCATATTCTGAATTTTGTTTTTAAAAATCTTCTTTGGATATTACAAAACAATTCTTATTTCTGACTTGAAATACGTGCACTATGCGTAAGTACTATCTATATGACTGAGTTAGAAGTATATATTTATAAACACAAATTATTTATATATTAGGGTATTTTAAAATAAGGCCTATTCCCAACGGTGGGCAGATGTGCTGTAAAGATGTTGGTAATAAAGCTGTTATAGGAAGAACTGCCTCGTTGGTCTATTGGTAGCAAGCGCTGCGTGGGGACCGAGAGGTCCCCGGATCGAGTCCGGGGTCGGGCAAAATTATGTGAGTTTTTCTGTAATGAAATTACTCAGCCCGGAGTTAGGAAGTTGGCGGTTGAACGCCCGTGCCTCGGAAAGCACGTTAAGCCGGTGGTCCTGCGCCCGATCTATCATCGGTCATGTTGGATTGCCGTCACACCGAATTATGAGAGTAAGGGAAAAGAGAGTGCACTTATGTTTGCTATAACATATCCTGCGCACTTGGCTGATCTCAATTGAGATCGGCCGCCATGGCTGAAAATCGGTCGGACGCCTTATAGGAAGATTACATACATTGATCTAACTACCGTTTCCAGGAGTCGGAGCTATCGCTAGCTCGCAACCGGTACCTGAACGAGCGCTGCGCGTCACCGAGCCGCGCGGCAGACTCCGACCACTACCGCCAGGCGGCGCTGCAGGCCGAGCGCCTGCTGGAGGCGCGCGAGGCCGCTCACCGCCAGCAGATGATGCGCCTGGAGAGCCAGGTCTGTGACGTCACTCATTAGATCTAGTCGGAGCTGTCGCTAGCTGCACCCGGTACCTGAACCGACTCCGGCCACTACCGCCAGGCGGCGCTGCAGGCCGAGCGCCTGCTGGAGGCGCGCGAGGCCGCTCACCGCCAGCAGATGATGCGCCTGGAGAGCCAGGTCTGTGACGTCACTCATTAGATCTAGTCGGAGCTGTCGCTAGCTGCACCCGGTACCTGACCCGACTCCGGCCACTACCGCCAGGCGGCGCTGCAGGCCGAGCGCCTGCTGGAGGCGCGCGAGGCCGCTCACCGCCAGCAGATGATGCGCCTGGAGAGCCAGGTCTGTGACGTCACTCATTAGATCTAGTCGGAGCTGTCGCTAGCTGCACCCGGTACCTGAACCGACTCCGGCCACTACCGCCAGGCGGCGCTGCAGGCCGAGCGCCTGCTGGAGGCGCGCGAGGCCGCTCACCGCCAGCAGATGATGCGCCTGGAGAGCCAGGTCTGTGACGTCACTCATTAGATCTAGTCGGAGCTGTCGCTAGCTGCACCCGGTACCTGAACCGACTCCGGCCACTACCGCCAGGCGGCGCTGCAGGCCGAGCGCCTGCTGGAGGCGCGCGAGGCCGCTCACCGCCAGCAGATGATGCGCCTGGAGAGCCAGGTCTGTGACGTCACTCATTAGATCTAGTCGGAGCTGTCGCTAGCTGCACCCGGTACCTGAACCGACTCCGGCCACTACCGCCAGGCGGCGCTGCAGGCCGAGCGCCTGCTGGAGGCGCGCGAGGCCGCTCACCGCCAGCAGATGATGCGCCTGGAGAGCCAGGTCTGTGACGTCACTCATTAGATCTAGTCGGAGCTGTCGCTAGCTGCACCCGGTACCTGAACCGACTCCGGCCACTACCGCCAGGCGGCGCTGCAGGTACAACAGTCTACAAGAGATGTGTAACTATTTTCGACTACTACGAAGTGTATTTTTTTAATCTACGCCACATTCTATGACCATTGCGGTGCGGAGACATTTCGACGTTTCGATCAAAAGCGGATTTATTTAACCAAACTGTATGCTTGTAAATATAGACATTTTTAGAATCTTATACTTTAAATAATTATTTACCTACATTCCAGCTCGTTCTATCATTGAAAACAAGAATATCAGATTTTACTGAGATAAATTCTCATATTTTATAGAGGCTTGCTTAAGTTTTAGAAAACTGAAACTGTCCGGGATATTTACCATGTTGTTTTGTTTTAATGAGTTCCCGATATTTCGGCACTGTTAGCGCCATGATTATGGGTGAACCCGCAGTTTTGTCTAGGACTAGCTGGTGTAGAACAACAGTAACGTTCTCCCGTGCTTCTTGCCAGGCGTCGCAGCTCCGCTCCCAGCTGTCGGCTGAGATCCGCCGGCGTCAATCGTACGTGGCTCGCAGCGGGCGCGCGGCGCGCGACGTGCAGCGGCTACGATCGGCTCTGGGAGACTCGTTGCGGACCGTTTCTCAGGTAACACTACAGCTATTATAACGCTAAATAATCAGACTAAATAATGTTTTACGACAGAGCGGGTCATTCCCAGTGGCTACATAAGAAGAAAGGGGTTCTTCGTTGCGAATCGATGGGAAATTCAAATGTGTTCAACCCCCTTATTTACTACGGGTCTTGAATTCAGGCTGGGAAATTCTATTAATCGTCACTTAATAGATTTGTTTAAGCTAAGCATAGTTCGATTCTGTTTTCCCTTGTTCAACAAATTATTTAATTAAATTCTATGAAAGACAGCGGTAGCATAGGTACTGGTATGTTACCGCCGCCGTGATCTAACTGGTCCAGTGAATCAATTTCTGAAGCATACCTACGCTCGATACCCTTTATTGCCCGTGTTACTAAGTACTATTCTTACTACCAGTAGTAATAAGTAGGTAATGTGTTTACCCATCTTCTAATGTAATTGAAAGTTGTAAGAACAGCAATAAAATATTTTGTGAGTTACTATCTACCATTTAATTATAATCACAAAAACTTAATGGTCAATGCTCGCTACTCAGATAGCCGTTTCGCCTGACAAATCTAAAAAGAGTTTAAAACTTATAAAAAAGTATGTTTTTATGTTGTGATTGTAAAATTTATACTTCGTTGTACTCAACTCAACGGTGATAATATAATGTTTTTTTTTTCAGGACCCAGCCCTAGACTGCTACACCCTAGAACACGAAGCCAGGAAGCTGGACAACACGCTCACGCACAGCCTACCGCCGCTCAACGACAGCTACGACTCCTCCAACAAATAGTGTCCGTACTACAACTACCACCCAGGATAGATAACTAAAATGGTTTTACACAAGCCGCTCCGGTTTGCAAAATATGTCATTTACTATAGTTTCTACAGTACACTGATGAAAAATATGGTAAAAAATATTGTCAGACGTTTTCAATAGTTCTAGAAATTGTCAAAAGGTGGCGTTACATGTGCTACTTTATGTGCAAACATCAACTAATTATTCAATACCATTTTAGGCTAAACCAATATGTAACATTACTAGCAAAGTTTGTTAAATCATCATTTTGGACATTGGTGTAGTTGAACAAGATTAAGTGTTGTGATTACTAGGAAATCATTAGCAAAACACTTCTTGTTTATAAGCTAATTTATGTTCTAATAGAAAATCAAAACTTTGTTGTCTATCCAAGACTTATCCACATACAGTATTCCGAAGAGGAATACTTATTTTATTTGCTTTAATTTTAATCACAGTGGTATGTTCTAGTCATCATTTTATGTTTACTTAGGTACTATTATAAATTTAATTTATTTATATATATTTAGAATAATTTTCAAAATATAGGTTTGGGCTATAGGAGTAATGACGATATAAGACTTAGGTCGTATATTATATTGAGAAGTCAATGGTTGTCCTATTAAAATTTCTATATTACATTAGCATGTAAGTTCTGAGAAATTTCTTATTCGTAGGTCTTCTATTCGATCTCCTTTGTCTAACACAACTTCTACGATCTCTCTTCCCTAATGAAATCTATAGACTTGAGCTAAATAGTCAATTATTATATTATACCCACTTAGGTAGGTATTACCTATTAACACGTCGTCTCACAGACAATACATCTAAATGTCTCTTAGCTGTTGCAAAGTCAAATTCGTTGATTCAATTAGCTCTTACGAACCTAAATTATCTGCACCGGAAGTCTTCAAATATCTGAGAACATTATCACGTCTCTTCATACAATCATTTTATCGCTGGGTCAATACGGGAACATCTTGGACACAGTTTAACTAATGCAAAAATACCGTGATTTTCTCGGAGGTATTTTATCTACATACTTTGCATGTGCCAATCTTTGCAATAGCGTGTATTGAATAAATATAACAACAAGTCACATGAATGATCACGACATAAAAGAGCGGTTGCAAAAATACTGAAATCAATGAAAAATAACCCGTAATTTACCGTAGTAATTAAATTGTACCTTGAAATAAACCATTTCATTTAATAATTGGTAAACGCAATCGTCACCTATATTGGAGAATGGAGTAACTACGCCCTCCTACCAAAAGGCTTTCAACGCGACATTACTTTTAAAAAAAACATGTTAGTTTACATTTCCAACCTCATCAACCCACTTCCTAAATTGGACTGGATGGACACCTAAACTACACATGTAGGTATTTATCTCGTAAATGAACCTGCATCTGATTTTATCATGTGACTGCAAAAAGATCGTCTTATCTTGCATTCGTCGCTAAACGAGGTTTCCTCTCGAGTAAACCTTGTTACCATATATGGCGAACTAACTTGACTACGCGCATTAAATATCCATAGAAATGAATCACGATTTCACTTCTGACCAGTATCAGTGAGTCACAAAGAGGTCAACTTATGACCTTGCGAAACGGAAGCGCCGGAAGTATGCTTTTTATGTGATTTGAGTCACATTTATAAGAACAGGTCCTCTGTGTGTACTTGTCACAATGTTACGTTTTCTATGACTAATTTACTACGAGTTACCTACTCGCTTTTAGGAATTCGCTAGATTTTCCTCGTCAATTACGTCTTTGCAAATGTGTAATGTTTTCAAGAAGTGTTTATTAATCCGAGTTGACGTGTTTACAAATTTGATAACGGAAACACGGTGCAGGTTTTTTATAATTCTTGTCTTCTTTTTTGTTAAGGAATTAATGTAAATGTGGTGTGTTAATCATGTATGTTTTGTTTTGCCTTATAATAAGACCTCCAGATTAGACCTGACCTATGTGTTTGTATGTAGTGGATATTTATCTGGCTAAGATGTGTTATTCGAAATGCGATTCTATTGGTTGTATAAATTGATCATTGACCGCTCTATGTACTTATAAGTAATTGTGGTTGTGCTATAAGGACGGTGTTTAATGGAAAAACTAATAATGATGTAAAGATTATAAATTATATTCAATCAACAATTTCTTTGTTTACAGCGTCCTTAAATCTGGAGAACATTATAAATATAAAAGATATGTATGACGTCATCTTGTATGTCATTTAAATATTAAATATAATTTTTACTAAATAATCACTTGTAGTAATTAAGTATATCTAGTCACTAAAGTTCATAAGTCCGTCCAGTTTATAATTATACAAAATTAAAAGCACATAGTGGTTTATATTATATGTATCCATAGAAAAATTGTAGTCACATTTTCCGCCTTGATGTCTTATGAAAAACAATTCATATTATACCTATCGGTATGTACGTATGTTTGTGAGAATATCACCATAAATTACGATTACTCACACAAAATTTGTGTTAACTGGCACAAATTTGAACATTGTACCACTAATTAACAGTATTAATAAAATTGATGTTTGTAATAATATAATTGTAAGTAAAACATGTTATAAAACTTGGTGAGTTATCTAACTGCCACCCTTCCGCGAGTCCCTCTAACGAACAACTATTTGTAGAACTTACTCATTTTCGCTAAACCATAAAAGTTTGGTATTTAATCAAGACAGATATCGCAATCCGAAGTGATAAAATATTTATTATACCTTATCGATGGCCCTTATTCGGAATATACAAGCTTTTATTAATCGCCTATGAATCAGCACATAAATTGTCGAAATATGTCCAGGATTCGTGACCTGTTTGTAATGAGGCGATAAGTCCCGATAAGAGTCCCGAGCCTCGATAAGGATAGTTTAACGCAACCGGCCATTAGCATTATCAAATTCGCCCAGCACATCCGCGGGGCCGTTTCCCCGCAAGCAATTGTATGTAGATTGAATCACTCTCGCGAGCTTTCTATTTTGATTACAAGTTTTGTTAGGTTACGTTTCTATAGCCGCCCCCATAGTGAGCTCGGTCTATGTACTAGACCTTGCTTCACGCCGCGGGGCCGCCCACACCTCGTGGAACCCGACACTCGTCAGACGTAGATCGCCCGTTTAGTTCTATGTATTATTAGTATATAAGTTAGGTATTGTGTTCATTTCCATTGGACTGTGTCAATTCTTATGTTACTAGAATGTCGACATACGCCCGCCACGTCACACTGCCATTATAATTTCTTTATCCAGTTTGTAACTACCGATTTAGTCATAGTTTGTAAGCGATACACATTTTATGAAAATTTTTACACTTGTCAAGGCAATAAAATAGTTGTAGATGGTAATTGTTGTTTCAATTAATTGAATTCAATTAAAATACCGAGTCAATTGACGTCTATTTGATTGGGCGAGGGGAGATGCGTGCGGGTGGTGACTCACGCGCCGGCTATGAGGGCAGCTGTAATAGCCAATTCGGCAATTTTTTTATTGACTTACTAACAGCACACATGTAGTGCGAAACTATGAGTTTAAATAAACACATATTGATGCTAATTGTCCACATTTGCCGTTTTTACGCAACAAATACCGCTCGTCCTATCCCATCACCCGCTATCAGTAGGTGTGTTTTGATTAGTGTGAAATGCAAACAATGATGGTTGTTACAGAGGAGCGCCGCCGACGGCGACAAGTATACCCCAAAACAAATATTTAAAATTGGTTTTATTGATAAATTTGCAAATAAAAGAAATTAATAGTTAATGTACATGTCGATTATTGATTGCAAAGATAAAAATATACAAGTTCTTAATTTGCACAATATATATAAAAAATATAATTCAACTCAGATCAAAGTCATTACCAATATCCTTGTGCAGTAATCTTACATGTTAACAGAAATGCGAATGGAGGAAACATCTAATCTCGTAACAATATATTTGAACACCTATATAATTATTACGTTTAACAAAGTTCATAGCAGCAAAACTTAGGTTGGATTTATATTTAAATGAGCCAGTAATCATAAAACTTTATTCATTTACAATAACGATAATTTTTTTTTATTTAAAGTTTTCAATTTCATAGAGGGGTTATAGTCCACAGAGTGTGCCCTGTGGTACTCCTCTACCATGCGGGGCTCCACTACGCAGACGCTGAAGACACTACGGTCACCAGGGTGCAATCACCTAAGGCTCACTAATTTTGTTCAAAGGTTACCTAAATGGTGTCGCATCATCAACTTCCCTTCGATACATTTGAATTATATAACAAGACAATAATATATCTGAAAAAATTTAATGTATCCTTAATATTAAACATTACTTACATGCTGGTACAGGCCTGCTGGCACATAATCCAGGTCTCTCCGGAGCCTGCTAATCAACTTTCATCCTAAACGTTCAGAAGTTTGGGGCTCTTTGTTAACATTAGTGCAATCAGAACAACATTACTAGAAAACTAGAAAATAAATCATCTTTCCATACATTGCTACGTTCAGACAGCGAAGATAATTCATAAATGCACATCAAAATTGGAATCAACATTACATCTAACAGTAGACAAATTTTACAAAATGAAGAGAAACATAGAAGTTTTAGTATTTTAGCATGACCTTGAGATAATGTCATGGTAAATATACACCCATTGTTACTTTTCCTGTTCAACACGAGCTTGGCTGAACTTAGCATTGTTATTTCAATTCATTATTAATAGAATAACATTAGTTATCTTTGAAAAGACTCAAGACTTTTGGCTGTGACCTAAATTATTGGTCCATGACAACTACACCTTTAATTAACATTAGATAAATGAATTATAGTAATTATTGCATGTCATTTACCTATTTTCTCATATTGAATATTATTTTATAATACACCTACACTGAAACCCTTTGCAATTGCCATGGATTTATTACAATTCATTTTTAATGTAAACTTCTGAACCTAAAAGCATCCACACATTACAATTGGAATTTCTAGAGTGAAACACACACAGAATCGTTGAATCTATCCTCAAATATATCTCGTAACTATAAAAACATAGACCAAAATGTGTAGTAACTACATTTATTCAGGTAGGAATTTGGATACAATCCACGATATTCTGTGCATTTTCCACTCGTGCTACAGCACTGGGTCACGACACAGCTCAACAAATGCACATTCTCAAAATGCTACAGGTGTTCGCCGAGCGGCAACGCTCTACACCCGATCTAGTTAACTTTGGGAACTGTCAAGAGCCAAATCCGGGTATGAGAAGTCTTTCAAATTATTAAATATTGTATATCTAGACGCGTTGGCCTCTCCACACACTTACAGAAGGCGACACACTCGATTCCTCTTCACTTTTCTTTCCTCTTTGGGTGACTTCTTGTTGATCTGTCTTACTAAGTCGTAGAACACGTCGTTGACGTTGATTTTGGCCTTCGCGGAGGTCTCCATGAAGGCGCAGTTGAAGTGGCGCGCCAGGTTCCCGCCCTGCTCCTTGCCCACCACGCGCTCCGCCTCCAGGTCGCACTTGTTGCCCACCAGCACCATCGGCACGTCGTCCTTGTCCTTCACCCGCAGGATCTGCTCCCGAAGGTCCTGCAAGTCGTTGAATGTCGATTGTGCGGTGATCGAGTAAACTAACACGAATCCTTGTCCGTTCTTCATGTACAAATCTCTCATAGCAGTGAACTGTTCCGTGCCGGCCGTGTCCAATATTTCTAGCATGCACTGCTGACCGTCCACCTCCACCTGTTTCCGATAGCTGTCTTCTATGGTGGGGTCGTATTTCTCCACAAAGATGCCTTGTACGAACTGTACCGTCAGGGCAGACTTTCCCACGCCTCCGCTACCTAACACGACTATTTTGTATTCGCGCATTATTAACTATTTTGTATCACGTGTTGTTAATTGTTGAAATCAAAGATCAAATCGCTAAAAAGCACATTAACTAGTGAGTTATTGCAAAAAAACTTTTAACAAGTCAAACCGCCATGACACAGTAACAGGGCGATGGCTCACTTTTTCAATGTTGCCACATATAAAAATAAAACGTGTTGTGATAAGCAAGACGCCCTGCCATAATTACAACTTCTGGACTACCATGACTTAATTTTGTTTTTTTATTAACTAATACTTGTTTCTAACTACTGTACTCGAGTAAATCACAATGTATACTACTAACAAAATTCCAAGCCTAAACCAATACGTGAATACACGACGTGATGCATACGTTGGTTATTTGCATAAATTGATGACGTTACTGAATCACACAACAAACGTCGTGATGTCATCATAGTCATTCAATGGGAGGATGCTAACGTTGATTGAAAATAATAATTGGAGGATTTGATGAATTATTTCATTAACTTTCAACAAGCGCATCTGGGGAGCAGCTGCTTATTTTATCAGTAGCGAATAAGCGCAGCATAGATTCAATATAAAAAATATTGAAAGTTGTAAAAAAACATGTCCGGGTAGGTAGGTATGTCATAATAACTTTTCTCTTACATACATCTTAATAATATTAACATTTTTGCATTATTTGTGTTCATTGAACTTTGTTTCATAAAAGTACCATACGTTTTTAAAATTTATGACGTTGAATTTTCATCAGATGTTTTTTATTTTAGGAACTTGTTGCTTTTTAATGATAGCAACCCTAATTTGTAATAAAAATTCTTCAAGTAAGGGCCCTAGCTCATGGCCCTTGCTTTAAAAGTTTAAGGTAATGTGGCTTCGTTCCACTAGATGGCGCGGAGTGCAAATGTTGCGACGGGTGTGTGTGCGTGCGTGTGTGTGTGTGTGTGCTAGTGGAAATGCATTAAACTGAAGATTTGGCTGAATTATTTTTATCAAAGCCGTTCTTCTTCTTCTTATCGTATGGTTGATGAACAACCTGGTGTCAGAGTTTTTAAGCCGCCCGTAGGCCTCTGACATGGCTTCACTCACCGTTGAAAAATTTCTCAGGTGTGCTGGTTTACTCACAATGTTTTCCTTCACCGTTAAAGCGTCGAATGATGGTACATATGAATTTCAAATTTTGAAAAACACATTGGTACCTGGCAGGGTTTAAACTGGCGACCTCTCGCACGGCAAGCAACGACCTTAACCACTCGGCCATCGACGCTTCGTCAAATCAAAGCCCTTAACATATAATTACTACTACCTATTACTAGATGGCGCGAAATGCCTCATAATTTTTTTAAGCCTAAAATATTTTGATTTATGTGAACAGATTAGGTATCAATTATTTGACTGACACGTTTGGTAGGACTAGGGACAGTTTATTACCTAAACTAGCTTTCCGCACGCGACTTCGTCCGCGTAGAGATGAGATGTTTAACGTAATTTATATTACTTCTTTATAGCGCAGTCGGTAAAAAAGTAGCCTTTGTTCTTTCTCTGGCCCTGGACTAGATCTGAGGGCCTACCATGAGTTGGCTATCGAAAACTTTCGTACGTTAAAAACCTATCGAGTTGTTTTTTTCATACGGCCGATTTTAGTTCTTTGCGTAACCACCAGCGGCGCTGTACAATTTTTTTATAGACATATTTTACGTAGGCGATATCGAGTGCGTAAGTTTTAAACTTATGGTAGCCCTACTGCACCAAATTTAATTTAAATCGGTTCAGCAGTACTCTATGCGTGAAAGCGTAACAGACAGACAGAGTTACTTTTGCATTTAAATTATTAGTAAAGAATATATTGGTAAGGAATAGTAAAGATAGGTAATTGTAAATAGGTACTACTACTATCTGTATGTAGATACTAAGTAAGTTAACTACTTAGTTTGTAATGAATAAAAACTAGGTAGTTAACTATGTAAGTTTTTGTTATGCTAATTCGTGGATATCTAAATAAGTCTACAGTCGCTTTAGTAGCTTAAATTTGTTCCGCATGTTTGAAAAAAAACATTCAATTTAAAGTTACTTAAAGGTAAATAAATAAATGTAATCGTCAAAGTAGGTATATCCCGATACTTATTTTTATCGGTCGAGTCAGTTTAATGTTGATTATATTTTTGATTAAATTTCGGTTGGGCGTTTCAGGTGTTACTTGTCTGTAGTTTGTAGCAAGTCATGTTCATTGTGGTATTTATTAAATTGTTTATACTTTTCGACTAGAGTACTATGTAACTTACTAGGTAGGTAATAAAGTTATGTGTATGTACATAATTTATTGTTAAAGTTATGTGTATTAACTGCCTCGTTGGTCTATTGGTAGAAAGCGCTGCATAAGGGCCGAGGGGTCCCCGGTTCGATTCCGGGGTCGGGAAAAATTCGTGTGAGTTTTTCTGTAGTGAAATTACTCAACCCGGAGTTAGGAAGTTGACGGTTGAACGCCGCGAACGCGGAAAGCACGCTAAGCCGGTGGTCCTGCGCCTGATCTCTCATCGGTCATGTCGAATTGCCGTCTCACCGAATTATGAGAGTCAGGGAATAGAGAGTGCACGTGTGTTTGAGCGCACACTTGTGTACTATAATATGTATGAAATCAGTCAGACGCCTTATTATATCGAAAATTAGGTAGGAAATTATTCTCGTAATTTTTCGGAACACGTAATGTTAAGTTTAATGTTTCCCCTGGTACTTCTATTGTATTCGCTGTCTTGATACAATCGTAAGGTGTAAAAGCACTGTCCACTAATTACCATATTAATTGCAGCGAGGCGTCGTGATTCGGCTGGCGCGCCCAGGTAATGTCATTTCACTATGTTTTTCCTCTATTTGTTTATGGTCAGCTGAAAATGTGTCCAGGAAATTGGGATTTGAAATGTTTGTGTCTTGTTTTGTAAGATTTTTACGTGAGGTTGTTATATTTTTTAGGGCATTTCAACTCAATTCTCACATCAACTTTAGGAAATAAGTCGATTGGAGTAAATTCAAAAAGACGATGGACATAACATGTACATTATGTGTGTACACAGTTGGAACAAATAGTTGGTAAGTTAGGAAAAATGCGTAGCGTAATAAAATTAGTTAGCCTATAGCATTATAATCATGCAATGATTAAGGCTAATTTTCTACTGTACCTCATGATAGTTACGTTATCTGTGTCTTAGGTAAAATAATTATATCGGGAATAACGAAAATCGTAAACACAAGGACAAACAAGGAACATCGTAACAAACTATCCAAAAACAATAAACAATAATCAAAAATAGTAAACATATCTGTTTACTATAATTTTTGGATTGTTTGGGTGTTCTAACTAGGTTCGGGCGTAGGTACTTACTTACTACGTGTACCTACTTTAGCTATTCAGATATAGACGTAGTTTACCTTTATTCCTGACTCTGGCTTTCATTAATGTTGGCATTAGGTTGGTACTACTTAATTCCTTATTCGGATGAACAATGCGAAAATCGCACTTCATCCAAATGTAGTTCTATCAGGAAAGGATTAACGCGAGGTCTAATGCTGGATGCAAACTCGGAGCCATAATTTGCGCTAAAATTCTCAGTTCTCTTATGTCTAGTGACCATGGTTATGATTTATGTAGGACTCCATGATAAGTAGTGAACTGTAATAAGTTACATAGTAATACATACTTAGTAAGTCCTTCAGAATTCATTCATTTTGACTCTTTAATGATTTTCTTCAACGTTGATTTTGACTTGACTACGTTAGAATCAGAGTTAATTTTTTAAGCTTAATAAGTGTACGTAGGATTATCTATGTATTATAACACTGTTATTATTACTGATATCCCTTACACAAGTGCTTAAGCGACTTATCTATACTAATATTATAAAGCTGAAGAGTTTGTTTGTTTGTTTGTTTGTTTGTTTGTTTGTTTGAACACGCTAATCTCAGGAACTACTGGTTCGATTTGAAAAAATCTTTTTGCGTTGTATAGACCATTTATCGACGAAGGCTTTAGGCTATATAACATCACGCTGCGACCAATAGGAGCAATGATACAATGGAAAATGTGTAAAAAACGGGGGAAACGCGAACGTAGTCGCTGGCACAGCTAGTTTAAGATATTGTGTGATATTTATTTCAACATACATGAAATCACGCCTTTTTCACAGAGGGGTAGGCAGAGATCACTTCCTGCCATGTGCTACGGTCCTGGTACACCACTTTCGCTTCATCCACATCCACATTGTATTCAATTATAGCCTGCTATATATTTATAGCCTGTGCTAAAGTGACATGTATTTACGCGTTTGACATCCAATGCCTAGTCTTGCGCTCAAAGTTCACATTGCGCCCCCTAGTAGCGCTGCTAAAGCTTACCGAAGCCTACGTATACGCACCCAGCCTCCGATCGGTTAATGAAATACCTACCCAAGTACCGGCACAATCAAAGCGGCCATCTCATTATCGGCGCGCCGGCAACCGCCGCAATGATTCTGTTTGCTTAGCCGGCTTACCATTGGGTAACGATAAATAGATACGGAACTATGGGAAAAGCGCAAGTACCTACATTATACTCTACGTAGATATTAGACTGTTTTTTGTAACATACTATTATGATATCGATGGACTTAATATATTTCATGTTATACAGAGGAATTGAGAATTTTCAGAAACAGGTTCCTCATTTAGACCGTTTGTGTATCTATATTTTAAATTTTTTCATTCATCGAAAATATTGACGCAGATGTCCACCTTTATCGGATGATTAAGTTAAATAGACAGCTTAACAAAAATATTACACAAACAAATAAATATCAAATTGACGCCTAATTATTAAAACGACAATGAATATCTACTCGACTTTTAAGCCAAGCTAAAATTCAAAATATTTTAGTGTTGGTTTGAGTGTGTACGCTAAAATATTTTACAGTTACAGTATTCGGCGAATGTAGTGGAGAGTCAGTAGATAACGACTTAACGAAACATCTGCTTGTTGTCTGATATTAAACAAAATATACTATGAATACAAACCTACATGAAACAGTGTACGAATACAATTTTCAATAAGATAGATGGTGGAGAGACTGTACCACCTGCTTAAGACACGATTATGAAGACAATAACATACCCAGCCCGTTAAAAACAACAACATAATATTGTAAGACCGAAGGATGTTGTGAGTTATTTGTGCGTGAACCGCACGGAACACACAAAATATCTCACCAAATAGGTACCTAGTGATTAAACTTCTTATAAAGAAAACTGTCATCTTTTAGCCTTGCCCCTGACCACCGACCGAGCGCTGTAAAAATCTCGAAACGTCGGGTCTCTAAATAATATATTTAGAATAGTATTACACACGAGTATAATCCGGAAACTTAGTTTTATTTCAAAAGTATACTATTAGAACTTCGGTTGAGTACCTGTACTATTTTAATTACATCCAATTCAATGCATCCATTGATGAAAGTAAATTGAATATGACTATTTTAATGACCCGATCGAGTCTCGATGCGGCAATTGTTCAAAAATATAATACATTCTGATTCACTTGAACGGTCGCAGTTTGCGGTCAGTTGAGCCCTTTGCACTCGGGCAGTGTTCCACGACCCGGGAAATGCTTAATGCACTTTGAATGAAGTTTGGGTGAAAACCTTCTTGGAATAGCCAACGATCTTAAATGGTCTGCTGCGCTTTTACTGGCGGGTAGCTGATATTAATTATAAAGAGTCTACTAAGACTCTTTTAAATTGATCCTGGAACAATAAATCTTGCCGGAAATTATTAATATTGTCATACCCTAGTTTATCTATGTACTTACTATAGAGTTCAAAAACTTAATTTTATTTCAGGCATAACATTAGGTTTACTTAAAAATGTTTAACAAATATAAAAGTCTTGTATGCAAAGCCGGTGCGATCGGCTAGTGAAGTAAATAAAAATAAAATTCCAAGTTTTATATGCACGCGAATTCCTTATAATTGATTAACTGTAAAAGTTAAAGGTATTCTAAATAAATTATTAGAAGATTAAAAATGTATGCTCGAGTAGACAATTAATTTGAGACGTGTGCATTCGAGTAGTTAACATTAACGAATCTGCGTAATTTCACGTGTTTACTGGTTAAATGAGATTTGCGTGTAGAGTAGTCTACGCGGCAAAACGAACGATATTTCATCACCGAACAATATTATATTTTCAATTCATATTAAATTTTTGACACTGTGAATATCTTAGCTTTTATTAGGTGAAACTATAGAAGGCGATATCATGTGGTAGATACCTATTAATAGTGCAAGATCAGAGTATAGCTAAAGAACTTTATGGGTCTACACGCGTTATTAGGAGTAGCAAATTACATAGCTACTTACTGCCCGACGTTTCGACTAGGTTGCAACAATCATGGTCGCTAGCGAACTCATAACGCGAACTTCCTAATAACGCGTGTAGACCCATAAAGACTAATATTTAGTGTAATGGAACGCGAAAGTCTAAAATCATACATAGCTAAAAAATCTAGGGGTGAAAGCCATCTGTTAGGGGTGAGAGCCATCCGCTCCCTCGCAAGTCCGGTGATGATGACGAGGCTACTCCAAGCCATCAGTATGTCAGTTAGGAAAAAAAAGCCAAAGAATAATTTGTTGGTTGGAACCATTATTTTCTTTTTAATAAAGATTCAATTTGGCCTCATGTCCTTTATCTTCTGTTTTTAAATGGAGGAAATAAAATTAACATACAAATGTCAACTCCTTTTATACAAGGAAAAAACAAGAGTTACAATCACTTTATTAAAAAGATTAAATAAAATATTATCTAACGTGGTGTCCTTGGGTCAAGCCCTCCTGAAACTAATTCATACATTTGGCCGGATAACACTCAATGTAACACTAACAAAGCCCAAAACGGTTAATCAAATTTATGAAATTGCTTTGTTTTAATTGTATTTATCACAATAAACAATTACCCCAAACGCGATGAGAGGGTATTAACTCCCTAGAATAATTTTAAATCCGACTCAATTTCAGTTCATGAATACTAAGCCGAAGGAAATATAGGTGAGGGGTTTATTTAGCTCTTATTGACGTTCAGGTAATTAATTTAGCTGTGTTTCCCAATTTCAAACAATTCAACTAGACGTTGTGGTGAATAGTAAGTACCTGTATAGAGCAATAGCCAATGATATTATAATATACAAGAAGCAAATATGTGAGTACCTTTTTGAGACTAAAATCTGTCCTAATTAGGTCAACTTGTGATATAGCTATCTCTTTCATTAGCGTGATTTTTCGAATCTTTTGTTTCATTTCAGTGAAGTGTCAAAAAATTGTGGGGCACAGATTTAAAATGCAAATTACCTAGGATATATCTATAGTTTATTATATAATTGCCAATAGCCCTCCCCGGACAAAAAAAAGTCTCTTTTCTCATAATAATATATTTTATATATGTTTTTATTGGAACCCCTCTTTCGAATAAACCGAACCTTAGATAAAAAAAAGATTCTACCTACTGATCGACTTACCAGACGAGAAAAAGAGTAAATGATTATTTAATTGCAATACAATGACAATTTTTTCATTTATATTAATGTTTGTGGTTGTGACTTGCTAGGTAAAATTATTTTTGCAGATTTGTACAATATACACACCAAATATTTGTGTGACGAATATTCTCGGTAGAATCGGCGTTCCGAACCGGTGGTAGAATCTTATTATTACTAATGTGACGATTTATAAGTCTATGTAAATAAATACATTTTGATTTTGAGTGTTCGCTGTTTTTGTTTTTCCTAACTAACTACGATGATGGCTTGGAGTAGCCTTGTCATCATCACCGGACTTGCGGGGAAGCGGATGGCTCTCACTCCTAACTTGCGGGGGAGCAAATGGCTGTCATCCCTGTATACCACTGTTGTTTGTGACATCTAACTTATCACGGAATTAGATTAATACGTTTATTTATTTAATGAGATCTCTGTAATAGAATTAAACTAAATAGTGTATTGATTGCATATAACATCGGCGCCTTCATTTATCGTAGGGTACGATATATCACAATAGTTAGCCGACTAGTTAGCACATAGCTCGGCAGCAATTAATGCGGACACGATGGGTTCCATAAGAACGAGATAGTTAGTTAAAGTTTCCAATATGCTGCCAAGGGTGCACTGCCAGTGACAAGAAATAGCGTTATAATTGATATGTTATCCAATAGAGTTACTTTTGTAATCACATTATTAGTTACGCACAGCTCAATACAATTGCGAGACACCACGCCTTGTCTCGTTGTTGCCGCAGCAGTGGTCTCCTCTTTCACGGCTTTCAGGGTGAGTGCGACAGGCTCAATATGGTCTATTGTGCCTGCCTCATATTTGGATCTCACTACCGCTTACCATCAGGTGGAGTGAGGTCATCTTGTTAGCCTCCTATAAAAAAAAAGTTAGGATATTAATGGACTACCTCGTTGGTCTATTGGTAGCAAGCAGTGCGTAAGGACCGAGAGGTCCGCGGTTCGAGTACGGAGTCGGGCAATATTTGTGTGAGTTTTTCTGTAAAGAAATTACTCAGCCCGGAGTTTGGGAGTTGGCGTTTGCACGCCCGTGGCTCGAAATGCACGTTAAGCCGGGGGTCCTGCGCCCGATCTCTCATCGGTCATGTCGGATTGCCGTCTCACCGAACTATGAGAGTAAGGGAACAGAGAGTGCACTTGTGTTTGCGCGTACACTTGTGGACTATAATATGTCCTGCGCACTTAGCTGATTTTAATTGAGAGACTGTAGAGGATACTTCGACCGGCAATGTCTCTACGTTTTACGCGTTAAGCGTTCTCTATGTTTCAAATAATAATTCTTGTTTCTTAAACATCTTACACCTTCTTTGACTTTAAATTTATCTGTTAGTTAATTTATTACAGGTCACTGAACGAAATCAGTCAAGACCATTCACTGAACTAATGGTTTATAGTGTAGTAGCAAAGCAGTTCGGATAGCTTTGTATTAACATAACGCCAATCGATATTATTTTCAGCTAAAAGCCTTTTAATTACTTTCGGTATTTAATTCTAACAAGATAACAGGCGTAAAAATTGAGACAAGTCTAGCTAGTTCATCATCATCAGCCCATATACGTCCCCACTGCTGGGGCACGGGCCTACCCTAAACTAGGGCGATAAGGCCTCAGTCTAAGTGCGGGTTGGTCGACTACACAACCATAGAATTTCTTCGTAGGTGTGCAGGTTTCCTCACGATGTTTTCCTTCACCGTTAAAGCGTCGAATTTCAAATTTGAAAAACACATTGGTACCTGGCGGGGTTTTACTGGCGACCTCTCGCATGTCTCTAGCTAGTTACTATTTATTCATTATGAATCCGCCTATAGTATATAAATTGGACTAGAGAGCTGAAGTAGTACCCTATCTCAAGCACCTGGCTGCATACCAGTTGCAATGTTTTGTGCGGCACCACGATACCAATAACTTACATGTACGAATTATGTTACAGCGCAAGTTATGGAACAGAACTTGGTATACAAGCAACTCCTATCTGACATTGTTAACTTGCAAAATATCTAAGTTGGCCAATCATGTTTTTAGGTCTAATAAAAAGCAATGATAATTATTTTGATAATGATAATGATTTTATCATCGTTTTGGAATACAATAATATATGAACCAGGCTTTTGGTTTTTTGACGTACGGGATGACTTTTAGGCTAATTAAAAATTAACATTAAAAATGCTTGATTGACACCTTCTCTCGTTAATACTAGGTTATTTACCTAGTAACCCTCAGCCTTCAACCAACCTTCAAAAACCATTGTACATTGTACTGGCTACATAGACTAAAATACGACCATTTCAAATTGCTCAAGACCACAAAGTACAAAGATGTTGTCGGAGGCACGGCCAGTCGCGCCTTTGAGTCATTGGCGGGCACATTTCGCACGATCGCTTCGTAATCCTTCCGACTCATGTTATCGACTACTGAGAACCCGATGCCATGAGAATATAGGACATTGTGTCGCGGGATTTTGTATTGAGGTACTTCATGAATTCGATATCAGACTGACTTAAGACTTTCACGGTAGATTTTTTTTTTTTTTTTTTTTTATAAAAAGGCTAACAAGATGACCTCACTCCACCTGATGGTAAGCGGTAGTGAGATCCAAATATGAGGTCGACAGGCACAATAGATCGTATTGAGCCTGTCGCACTCACCCTGAAGGCCTGCTTAAATGCCGTTTCACGCCCCGCCTGAAGAGCCCGGGATCATAGGAGGGAGGGAAAACATGAGCTGGAAGGGCATTCCATGCCTTAATGGCACGGGGCAGAAATGAGGAGCTAAACCTCTTTGTCCGAGCCACCAGCGCCTGCATTGTATGTGGATGGCAGCGCTGTCCAGCACGTGTCGTTCGGGAGTGGAAAGGGGAGGGAGGGACTAGCTGGAATAGCTCTTCAGAGCATTCCCCATTATAGAGACGGTAGAGAACACTTAGACCGGCAATGTCTCTACGTAGCTGGAGAGGCTCTAAGATCTCGGACACCTCTACATCACCGACAATACGGATAGCACGTCGCTGCAACCTATCGAGGGCGTCGAGCAAGTATTTTGCGGAGCCATCCCAGAGGTGACAGCAATATTCCACACATGGGCGAACTTGTGCCTTATAAAGAAGGCAGAGTTGCACCGGTGTGAAAAATCGCCGCACTCTGTTCAGGATCCCCAGTTTGCGGGAGGCTGTTCTAATGACGCTCTCGATGTAATCCCGCTGGTTTAGGTCGCGGCGAACATCCATGCCAAGGATGCTAAGGCTATCCTGTATTGGTAAGGGGGTGCTCTGAAGAGTAGGATGGGAAAGGAAAGGAGACACTTTACTAGAAAAAACACACACCTGTGTCTTCTTGGCATTGAACTCGACAAGATTGCATGAGCCCCATTCGGAAATGCGGTCCAAGACCCCGTCAAGCTCGGCGACAAGAAGGTTCCTCTTTTCCTCGGTTTCGGTCTGCTTTACCCCAGGTCTTCCGAAATAACGTGCGTGGACAGTGCTGTCATCCGCATAGCAATGAATGTTGCCTAGTGACAACATGTCATTGATATGCAGCAGAAACAATGTCGGCGACAAAACGGAACCTTGAGGTACACCGGAATTTATTGGGTGGAAACAAGAAGTGCGTCCGTCACAAGCGACGACGAATCCTGCGCCCCTCCAAAATCCCGCAACCCATTCGCACAAGCGAGGCGGCAGATCGTATGCCGGGAGCTTGGAGAGGAGCGAACGATGTCATACACGGACAAACGCTTTAGCGTTATCAAGGCTAACTGCCATAGATTCGCCAAGCTTCTCCATAGCCTCCCCCAGAGGTGCGAAACGTACGCTAGAAGATCACCCGTGGACCGTTTTGGTCTAAAACCGTATTGACGGTCATGCAGCAGCGAGTGATCCTTCTAGGTAGCGGATGAGCTGGGCGTTAATTATCCGCTCAAACACCTTACCCAGTACTGAGGTTATAGCTATGGGCCGGTAGTTGGCAGGATCGGACCTGTCCCCTTTTTGGGTACAGGTTGAACATTCGCCTCCTTCCAAGCCCGGGGCACGATGCCCGAGGTATAAGAGAGGCGGTACAGGCGTGAGTACTGGAGACAACTCCGCTGCGCAAATTTGGAGTACTAACGCTGGAATACCGTCCGGGCCACTAGCTTTCCTTACATCAAGTGACTGCAACTCAGCACGTACATCACATTGCCTGATTCGGATCTCAGGCATATGTGCACCGCAATGTGGAATTTTAGGCGGCTGTGCTCCACCGTCATCGATGCAGGAATTGGCCGCAAAAAGATTGGCAAGCAGATCTGCCTTCTCCTGCGGTTGATGAGCTAGCGAACCGTCAGGATATTTCAGCGGGGGCAGCGAAGGCAGACAGAAGTTGGATTGCACATGTTTAGCCAGGCGCAAAGGAGCGGCTACCCGTGGGATGCCTAATAAGGTCCTGGCCAACACGTGCAACTCGCTGGGCATCTGCTCTGTTGTATGCCCTTTTGGTGGCCTTGGTGGCTTTGTTGTAGGCTGCTTTAATCGAGGCAATATTAGGATCCCCAAGAGCATGAGCCCTGGCCCAGTTGCGGTACGCCGTCCGTTTCAGTTCAACGGCTGCGGCGCACTCACGACTGAACCAGAGATCATCTTTGCGACCGCAGGTGACATCAGTAAATGGAATGTAATACTCCATTCCAAGACTGATCTCACCCGCAATAGCGGCTGCACTGCCGGTGGGTTCACTTCCACCAAAGCAGCTCTGCCCCCAAGGGATGGATGCGAAGTATTCACGCATACCATCCCAATCTGCCGACGAGTAGCGCCACAGTCTCCGCGTCACCTCCACGGGTTGTGGGGGAGCGGTGCATGGCACTGTTGCACCCACCAGGCAGTGGTCGGAGGACCCCAGCGGGGCACAAACCGACACTAGGTACCCGGATGGGTGGCTCGTCAGCAGAAGGTCCAACAACGAGGGCGCTTGACCGACAATATCAGGCATCCGGGTGGGCTGGAGTACCAGTTGTATCAGGTCATGCGTGAGAGCAAATGCGTGGGCGGTCCGGCCAGCATGGTCTGTTTTGGGGAACCCAAACAGGTGTCATGGTGGGCATTAAAGTCCCCTAAAAACATCAGCTCGCTATTGGGGAACCGCGCCTGAGCGATGTCTGCCGCCTGACTCAGATGGTCGAAGAGTCGAGTTGTCTCAGTGTCACCTTTATGGGACCGGTATATGCACACGTAGACTCTGCTCACAGAGCCTAAATCCACGTGCACACCAAGGATGGAGAGGGATGGGTCTTCGAGGCAGTGAAGACGGACACAGCAGACGTCCGCCCTGACGAAAAGGCACACACCTGCCTTGGGCTGGAATGACTCTTCCAGCTCATAGCCCGGATAGCGAAGTAGGCCGTATCGGCAGGGCAGCCAATCTGAGTCACCGTCAGAAACAACATCGCAGGCCTCGCCGTCTCGAGGTGTTGGTGGACGGCGTTGAGGTTTGCATGGAGTCCACGGATGTTAGTGAACTCCACCTCAAACAGCTAGTGGGTGGGGAGTTGGGGTGCCGCTGTAGGACGATGTTGCGTTCGTTGTACTGCCATCGAGATTAGAGGGAAAGGGGGACGTGAAAGAGGAGCCCATTGCTGCGGCAACAACGAGACAAGGCGTGGAGTCTCGCATTGGTATTGAGCTGTGCGGGTCGGAGTTGGCCAGTCCCCCCGGAGGCGGACACGCCGGGTCCCACTCCGGGCACCACCCGGCACGACGAGCCGCTCCGGGATTATGCGCGACCTGGTGGGGCAGCCTTCGGAGGTGGTTAGTCTCCGTCGGGCCCCTGTACTATGCCGCGGGCGGCCAGCGGCACCACCGTTTCTACGGGTCTCCCTGGCCGGCGGGCTGACCCGCTCCGCCCGCACAATACCGCCGCTAAGACACCACTGGTCCGGCGCTTGCCGCAGCAATGGTCCCCCCTGGCTCCGGTTCGTACAGTGCTGATCCCGGAACGCGACCTGACCGAGAGAGGTCAGAGTCACTTGGCGGGTTTTACGCAACTGTATGGTGGTAACAGCAACCGGTCGACAAAATGTCTCCCACCTGAATAAGATAAGGTTTAAGGTTTAATAATATATTTAAATAAATCTTAACTTGGTAGGCATCTTCTGATGTTCGTAAGCGAACTCCGATGTATTTTAAGTCACATGGAAAGTGGTGACTATGGCACTTGCCGCCTTAAAGTACGCCTATATCTTAAACAGTGTCATAGGAGAGACAAGTTTGCGATTTGGTGTTGAAGTTCTTATTCAAACCTTGTATATTATGTAAGGGTTATCCAAAATAATAGAAAGACACTATAATGGCATTTGGATTGGTTTATCACCATTAAAATCAGCCTTCATAACAGAAATACGTATCACGACGATACTTGTACTTTGTGACTTTGGTGTGCATTTGTGGCGGCCTATGTCCAGCAGTGGACAGAAGTGGGATGATGATGAAGATGCGACTTTATTATTATGGCTACTGCTTCCTAATAACACTCACCATGGTGTGTTTATTAAGTCTAGACACAGGAAAAGCGGTAGGGTAAATATACCCATCTTTATCTTACCGCCTACCTACCTACAAGGACAAAGAAGCTAAAAGCACGTGTAGGTACAAACACATGCTATTCTCAGTCGAGCTAAAAGTACGTCTGGTGGAAGGTAAGGTACCTCTAATAACTAGTTTCACGGATCGTTTTCGTCCGCAGTTGCCGGACTGAATTAAGTCTAAGTCTACAAAGAAAATTGCTTTGTTCATCGAACGAGGTGCATCGCATATCGACTCGTTTCCATTGTGTCTACACCTGCGCTTCTGTTCTGAGATAAACTTCAATGTGAAAGACATTAAATGCACGTACGTATACATTACACATACATTTTACAATAGTTATAATAAGACATTGTCTCTATTGATTCATGTACAGGACGTTTAATTCTCAAAACGGAAATGTAACCTATTTAAAATTAGTAAAATATCGGCCAAGTGCATTTTATTCGTTAATGCACACGTAGGGACGGTAATGTGAACTGTCTACTGTTAGCGGTTCTTCATATACATACAGCCTGGTGACAGACGAACGAACCGACGGACAACGAAGCTTTAGTAATAGGATACGGAATCCTAAAATTCAAATTCAGCACCTTTGGAATTACAGAGACCTAATAAGATATTCTTGGATTACGATTTAAAGTCTGAGAAAGAATTTGCCCCTTTTTTGACATATTTGCTAAGTCCCTCCGTTTCCGATTAAGCTTAACGTATTACTGTAACAAATAATAATATATTTTATTGTCTAGTCACAGAATTGATACAATCAACACCTTAAAATATTAGTCTTAATGGGTCTACACGCGATATTAGGAGTAGCAAATACATAGGCACTATTATTATACTATTATTTATATGTAGTGTAATAGAACGCGAAAGCCTAAAATCTTAACAACACCTTTCCTTTAGGTGCGTAAGAGTCAGATAATAATGTTTGTGAGAACAAGTTCTATGGGAATAATAACGTCTTCGTCCATTGGAAACGCAGAGGCTCGCGTGGCCGCAATTTAGTAGCTGCTAGGCACTTTTGGTGGCTAACTCAGTGAACAGGCGATTGGGCCACTCCGCCATAGCGGGTTCATCAAAGTTTAGCTTGGCCGATAAAACGGCAACGAGGCGAGGGAAACGCTTTTATGTTCTGTTGTGTTAAATACAATTTGGTCTTGTTCTCTAGTTTCGGTGGTGGTAGCTTATTCATTACTAGCAAAAATCATAAAAGAACACAACACCACGTATACTGCTCTGATTCTGCGCGAGTTTAAACGAACTGTGCTGCGACAGGCTCGATATGGTCTATTCTGCATGTCAATCACATATGTGGATCTCACTACCGCTTACCATCAGGTGGAGTGAGGTCATTATCTTATAAAAATAATAGTTACTTAAGAACTTGTGTTACAGATATCAGAAACAATCGAATCATGATTTTTGGCGCAAAAGACCTCTTTCCAAACGCACCATCGAGTTAGTAATTCAATCTAATCTTGAGGGTTACCGTCTTTTGTACTCAGATGGTGCTACCATAGAACGACGAAGAAAAGTGGTGTAAAAATTTGTTCTTACAGGCACGGAAACGAAAATTCACATAGTTATAATTCACACGAGAAATAGTTTTAGATTTGCCACAAACATTCCCACTTCCGTTTAACTAGACAAAAGCGGTCAAAATTATTTTATTTTAGTTTTGCTTTTAAAGCACTCACATATTATACACAATATTAATTTTTCAACGGTGTGTGAAGCCATGTCAGAGGCCTACGGGCGGTTTAAAAACTCTGACACCAGGTTGTTCATCAACCTTACGATAAGAAGAAGAAGAAGAAGAAGAAAGCACTCGCATTCGTTAAAACGTTGGGTTTTCAAAATGATTATGTTTTACTTCTTATAGATGATATCATCGAGTTTTTTTCGTTGAATTAGTGTATACTTATTTAAAGTATTCTTTGCATAATTACTAGACAAAACGAAGAGCCTAGTACACTGTAAAAGTGAAGCTTTGTTAAATATAAACTCCATTTCGCGTTGCATGTGAAGTCTAAGGTAAGCGGGTACACTTACAACGTATACATTCATACACAATTCTTGTTTATCGTAGGGACCGTATGATCGGTTTACGTCTACCTATTTGAATCTTTTGTGTTTCTCAACAATCTCAACTTCTCAGACGGTACTACGACATACTAAAATACTTAATAAGTCACGGAATTATTATGTCGTCCTGTGTCACAATTCTTTTGAAAAATAAGAAGTATTAGACTATAGATACAGTGGAATACTTCAATTTAGAATTTAAAATGAAATCGCTCCCAGTTTCCGTTTGTCGCCTCACCATTTCGCGATCGGGACATTTTTTAGCTATTGATTTATTGTACAGTCTACAACGGATGTCTGCATTTATCCTTTCAATCTCTCTCGCCTCCAACTATTCTGTCGATTTTAGAAATGGGTTGAGCTACAAACAATTTTCGTCGTGGAATTCCCATTTAAAACTGTAGCACACTTTAGGATTTTCAGCGAAATGGAGCCAACATATTTCACGATTTCAGGTGGGAATATCGTTTTACTTAGTACACATCAAAGAAGGTTTTCGTGCTGAGGCAAAAAGAGACGTTGAAACGCGTTAATGGATGTGTGCTTCGATGAAATTGAATAATCTTATTGTGTTTTGCTGATTCCTTACTGTATGTTTATATGACTATAACATGGTACTAGATACAAATTACCGTGACTATAACGTGTACTGTAGTAGTGGCGTCTTTTTCTGGGCATCTCAACCCAACCAACATTATTTCTGAATACTTTCCATAACCCGCTACGGATCTTCTTCTCGTAGCAGTAGAGCTGGCGTAGACGTCTACGAAAATTGGTACCGTAGCAAATATGCTCCGAAGTCCAATAGGACTTACAATCTCTTAACCCACCGTTTTTTTTTTGCATAAGCGCAGTATTCGAAATAATTATATTATGTAAAATCCTTTATTCCCAGTTAAATACTAAATGTGTTTAGATGATTTAAGACGTTCGCGTTCCATATATTAAAAGCTGGTTTTTATGGATCTACATAAAGGCAGATAAAAATAGGAGTAAATACCGTATAATTAGCATAAACGTGTTTAACCGGGAATACTTTAACCTCTAGTCTGTTGTTAAAAGACCATTTAATTTGTTTTTAGTTTAATAACATGCAACTTTTACATACAAGTGGGTCCGCGATGTTACTATACTCATTATAAGTACCTGTTATCTCTATTATATCTACTCGTTAACAATCTCCCTACATAATCGGTTATGTTGTTACTAATTCGCACGTTTCGTGTCTATTAGGCTATTCATTCCGTATAAAAAGTACCTAGGCACTTATCTACCTACCAAGTTGTATAATTCTTCTGAACGTGATCTGAAAAACGTTTATGAGCTCAAATAGATTAGACATTTTTGTTGTTTCGATGCTTTATTTATTTGTTTAGGCGTCGTCGAAGCCTTGTCTGGGCACTCAAAAACTTGTTTTGTCTATGAATTTCTCAAATAGGTGGTTAATCACTTTGTTTTGTATCGAACCTCCTCTATACCTATCATGTAAAAGCTGGAAGGGGCTCCAGCAAATAAAATGTTATTTGTGTTTGTATAGTTTGCAACTATCGATTTTATAACTATAAGAGTTTGACGTTTGTGGAATTAGCGGTTTTCATGCAGGCATATAACAGGCTTATGTGTTGTCTGGGGGCCTAAGTCAGTTTAAAAATGCTCATCTGTAGCTGTGTGATAAAAAGCTGTTTTTACTTCACTTCTTTTAAAATTTTCATAGCTGATGAAGGGTTGTATCAGTCTGTATGATTCCACAACCATAACGCACAACTAAGTGTACCAGAAACACGAAGTTAGTCGACGCTCATTGATAAACTGACTGGAATTAAGAGGCCGTAATTTCAAACGTAACGCTTCATGTATATTTTACTGACTATTCAATTATATACAAGATCAGTTACAAGATGTTTTATCTCTTGAGATATCGGTATAAGATTCAATTCCTTATACATAAATTATAAGTAACGTTTACAAAATAATCATCATAATTTCATTATATATTTTTTTATTTATAAGGATTATAGCGTCATAAACTCTATTAACTTTAATATACTATTGAACTCGATTGCTAAAAAAAATACTGAAGTCATGACAAATTTTAAATTAAAATATTAAGGTAGCATAACTCATTATATTCAAACGTACAAAATACCCGGACCCAGGACAGACTAGAGTAACGCGGACACCATCATAAATATCTTGACCACTTCCCCGGACCATAACAATTGTAAATACCCTCTACGCGATAGAGTTCGTTATCTAAGTTAATATAATGCTATTAAACCAAGAACAATGCTAGTACCTAAGGCTTACATAGGCCAATAGGTGTTCGTAGCATCGGCTGAATGTTCTAATAGAACTATGTCAGATAATTGCTAGCAGTATCGACGTGTAGTTCGTACGAAATCAGTGAGGAATCTGGCATTGAACATTAAATAATAAAATTGCTTTGACACTTTTTTATTACTTTGTTTCCCAGATAGTTACATTCTCTATTGATGGTACTCAAAAATTATTAATTATATTTGTACAAACAATGTTATTTCCCTGGACATGCCATGTACTTACATGGCTGTCACATTGTACACCCCGGCAATTTTTACGACACATGCTCTTAAATTCTCATGCTCAATATTTGGCTGTGTCCAAAAATTACTAAGTGATTCGATTTCGATGTTCGTTTTACGATTCGTGAGGTCATAATGTAAATGTTTTGAAATTTTACTTCTTTAAAAAATAAACCTACTAACTTTATTTAAATCTTTACTGTGGAACATATTGGATGTTAGTATCCGTTTACGTTACTACTTGTACTTAGACACAATATAGGAGAATGGGATTCAAACTGTAAGCCATGTAGGTAGTAGGTAATAATTAGGTGTTCAGTTACACAACATTGTCCGATTAATAAAAGAAGAGAAGTGCAAAATCATTTTTATTACACAAACATTTTTAAATTAAACGAAACGAGATCCAAATAATATTAACGAATTCTGAGTGACAGACAATAATGTGAACGAGGGTAGTGGTGTCGTGCGTAATATAAGACTGAGAAAGAGGGTAGACCGATATGTCTGCCCTTAGACCTACCGTCATTCTCGCAGTCCTACAGTTCACCCGTGATCATGGCGCTCGCAACAGTGCCGAAATATCGAGAGCTCATTAAAACAAAACAACATGGTAAATATCCCGGACAGTTTCAGTTTTCAAATAATATAATTCTCAAAACACTAATTTCACGTACACGATATTATTACAATGATTGGACTACATAGCCACAAGCTACAAAGGTTGTGTCAGACTGATGCCCAAGATAGGCATGTTGGATAGATCTTCTATTAGATATATTCTGTTCTTAAATTCACAAAAACACTCACGTGAAACGTTATATTTGTTAGATCTCCAAATATGACGTGACGTAGTCTGATATTTTAATATTGTATCAAGTTTGAGTACGCGTCTCTCTGCAGTCGACGTAAAGTGTTTTGCATTACGACTTTGCCCTTTTAGCATTCACCAGCAACATTAAACCTGCGTCCTTATGACCTTTAAATCTTCGGCAGTAAGATCCACAACGACAGAAGTGTAAAGACGCCTTTGCTGCTGACCGTACTTAAAAATTTCAGCATTTATGTAAACCCGGCCCAGGTAAGAATCACCTTCATACGTTGGGTTGTGTGAACAAATATTGACCTGTTTACACTTTTAGGCCGAGCAAAGAAAATTTACCCATAGCCGCCCACGAAGTTTACAAGATGTTATGTGCCAAGTAGTAAACACTTGATGGATGCGAGGGAAACAACAAGGGATGTACCAACGTATTTGGGTTATGCGAAAACCTTCCTTCTGGCACAGCCGAGTAATAATTATGGAATTGTGTCAATGTGAAAGGAAAAATGTGTCTCGAAATTGTCTCTCCAGAAAATGTAAGTTTTTAATAAGTAGGTAACATAGCAGGTTATTAGATATATCTAGTTATTTTAAACCTGCCCAACATAAAAAAGCAAAACCCAAAAAAAAAAATTTGTAATTGTATTTGATGTTTAAATTTTTTTTAGAAAGTGAATATAATGTTTGCTCAGAAAAGTATTAAAAAAATATTAAAAAAAAATAATAGGAAATAGGCCGTGCTTATATCCCTACATAAAATTCCTATATACCAGTAATCTGAATAAAGCCCATCAAGCGTGTTTTTTGCTTATAACGAACCAAAGTGAACCGTTAAGTGTTACCAGGAAATTTCTAATTAAATTTCGGTCAAACTGCCTAAACGATGTTTTCTGGGAATCGAGAGGTTGCTATGTTGTGGTGTTCCTGTAAAATGACGTGCTTAATTACAAATAAAATGGTTTTAATTACCGCTTTTAGTAATTCGTCAAAAATCAAATTGTATCGCCTTTCATCGTATCGCGATAATGTAAACAAGTCAATTCGTATTGGCTCAAATAGGGGTGTAGACTATTTTTTGGAAATATTTTTTTTTTACAGATGTACCTTTATTATACCTAAAAAAATAAATACAAAATAAATACAACATTACTTAATTAAAAAAACCATATTTTAAATTTCGTTTTACAACTTCCTGTTAAAAAGCTTAAATTCCAACATGGCGTCGCTATGACGGCACGATCCTCCAAACAACAACATTCCTTCAAAGTAAACAGATGCAGTTGACCATATATTTTATGCGTTTAATAATAAAAACTGTACAGAGATGGATTCCAAGTTCTACAAGTATTGTGCAGTGCCTTTGTGTCACAATACTACAATCAAAACACCACAAAAACTGTTTGTGCACGTCCCAAAACAAAAAGCAATACGAAAACAATGGTTTCAACTTGCTAGGAGAGATAAACCACTAACAGTGCAAAATGTTTACATATCCCGACTCCATAATGAATTGCACCGTTAGTCCAGTCAAAATAGACAAAAATAAGTGCTAACTTAGACAAAATTCGCATAGAGCTGAAAATTGCCAGAGACGTTAAATACATCATAATAAACGAAATATCAAAAATCCCCATCAATCCTACTTATGCAAAAAAAATTATTCAAGGTCAAAAGTATAAAATTAAGGATTTTTTTTTTTTTCTCGAAAACAGTAAGTATTATCGTAAAAATAGGTCAAACAAAAGTTGTAGATCATACAATTTCCTACAAAAATGGTCCAGTGTTTTTTTCTTTTCCGACTCACCATTCGCGAGATATCGTGGTTTTAATCATTAGAAAATTCATATTTTACATAATATGCATTCATCTGTTGATATCGTTTTTGATCGATATATGACCTGGAATAGGTTCACTAGGGTAACCACGTTAAAAACCGCCCAAGTGTAAGAAAAAAAACATAGGTTTTCTATGAGAACCCACTTTACACGTTGGTTTCATGTTGTTTCTAGTATTAGATGTTATAGAGGCAACTGAGATACATCATTCGTTAAAATTTCAACTGTCTAGCACAATCGCATGGGGCCCTGGAAGCGTTTGAAAATACAACTTTTTCAACTTTGTGCATCGCTATATCTCTGAAATGGTGAATCTTAGGAACAAAGTGTTTAGACATTTTTTATAGATAATTACGTGATAAGTAATTTTGTCATACATACTTTTATGATTAAACTTACCGATTCGCTCAAAAGTGCATAAAACTGATATTTGTGACATTTGACCTTGATTATTTTTTTTTGCAGACGTGGGATCGATGGGGACTTTTGACAGATTATTTGTAATAGTGTTCCCAACATTCATGCCAATTTTCAGCTCTATGCGAATTTTTCCTAGGTTAAATGTCTATTTTGACTGGACTACGTGTTTTTGGGACAAATGTTCACTTAATTTCATGTTTTTCCAGGTTTTAAACTTAAAGTTCGCTTCGGTTTGTTTACATCAAAATGTCACTGTCACAGTGTTTTCGATATCGTTACGTCACACGCTGTTTGCGATCACGTGATATTACAGATTAAATATTTAATTTTCATTTATTGAAATATAAAAGATAATAAACTTAATAATAATAAAAATGTAATTTTCGATAATTCCATGATATAAACTCTCAGAAAAACAACAATTTGTATTATATTTCGTTTACTGTCTACACCCCTATTGCGTCATGACACAAATGATAGGCCCCGAATTTCAGTGCCAATTAACAACATCAAAATTGAATTGTAATTGGGTTGCGATATCATTTTTGTTAAACCTACAACCTACGTGCACAGTAAATGAGTTGAAATTAAATTTTACTCCGCTTTACCAATCATATCACATGATTGGTAAATTTTCAAATTTTAAATGGCATTGTGATGTAGTCTGTCAAAATAGACCAATCCCATGGTAGTTAAAGTTGATTTTATTGGATTTTTTATGCTGAAACGCTCAAGAAAGCGAGTTTGTGCTAAGAAAATAATAATAATAAAAAAATATATTTATTGACCACAAACAAAACAAGAAAACAACAAGGAACACAAACAACATTTATCAGTGGTCAACTAGGTCCCAGCCTCAGCATATGCCTCAACGACATGAAGCCGCTGTGGCGCTGGTATTCTGGCTGGAGCCTATTTGAGTGACGTTTACAAACATAAGAAAAACAAAATATACAACAACAAACGCAACAAAAAAAATCGCACGATATTGTAAGAAAATTTCTATTATCTATTATCTAACGACTACAACTTGATGTAACCAACAGAAAAGTCCCAGATTCCCCAAGCGAAGTGGTTAGTGAGCAACGGAGATAGCTGAGTCGTCTTCAAAGAATCGCCGTGAGTGGATCGAGGGAATCCTTTGAGACAATCGCAGGCCCCTCAATGGGATTTGCTCGGGACATTACTGACATGCTGTAAATACGTGGACACTGATCCAGTGCTGTCTTTCATGAAGAATGGTCGGTTTGGCTATTAGGTATCTAGAACTATTGTGATCAAACTATTTTTATTGATTTAATTTGAGAGTGGCCTCTTCTGGCACAGGTGCTTCCTGCACTTAAAAGAAGAGGTCAACTCTTGTCTATGTTAATGTAGAATGTTGGTAATGAAATAAATATATTATTATTATTAATTAGACAGTGTACCTACAGGAAATATCGGTTTGCGTATCTAGAACTATAGTGATGAAACTATTTTTATTGATTTCATTGGACAGTGTACAGGGAATATCGGTTTGGCTATTCGGTATCTATAGTGATCAAACTACTTTCATTGATTTAATTGGACAGTGTACAGGAAATCTTGTCCACTTTTTAATTAACCACGATCGCTCTAAAATATGTCTATAAATAATAAAGTTCTAAATAATTATATGCAACATCTAATAAGCGAGTTTCATTATATGACTATCACTTTGCAACCAACTTTTCATGTGTAGGTAATTATGTAAAGCACTCGAAAGTATCGCATTCGAATGTTCAAAGGGAATAAAAAATCCGGTCCGACGACCATTCATAATGTTATCATCCACGAGAGCCCCAATTATGACGGAATAACACTCGAATTGTATTCGGCGGTGCGTGTAATACACCCTCGTTGCTTTATGGCTTTTCAGTAGCTCTCAGTAGCTTGTCTCACCTAAAGAGCGGCGTTTACAAAAACCACTGAAGATACCACTGAGGTTTTCCTCAAATCTTTTTACGGGGGAGATATTTTTGTAACAACTTAATTTGTTGATTTGGAAACATCCCCTAATAGGCGACGCGACGGCCATTGAAGAAGCACGTGGGAGTAAGGGAAAATAGAATATTTATAAAGACATCATGTTTGTTCATTCGAAGTTTGAAAAACATACTTAAGGACCAAAGCGAACCTAAAGCCTCTTAAATACATTTCGTATTATTTATATAAATCATATACATAAACAATTTCACTATTCTGGGCCCGTACGCAAAAAAAGCCCAAATAAATTGTATATTCGTGACACGGTAATGTAGTTAGCCAAAGAAAAATCCTGTTTTAAAAATAATACATTCACAACTACAGCTTCCAATTTAACTATAAGTATGTAGGTAAACATCTTAAGTACCTATTAGTATCAGTCAATATGCGGGCGCCCTTACATGCTTTGATAGGTCGATATAAACTAGAACATGATTGAATACGTCTGGAGTATCAAGAGCGATTCGAGAGACGTATGAGATGAAACGAGAATAAAACAAAACGTTACGGCGTCGGCCTCCGAATGTACGAAATTAATGTGTTCGGGATTCGGTATGACCAATTTATAGCTGCCCGGAATCGGTAATCCGGTGTTGCAGGGTTCAACTCAAATTTGAATTTGATCACAAGCGTTTAAGCTCCGTACAATTGTATACTTACGACGTTGAAGTTCTAACGGTGGGAAGATTAGGCGAGGTATGAGCGACGGATAATTTCTGTGATGGTAAGTGGCTTATGATCGTTTATGAATTATTTTGGTTAATACTATACATTTGGTTGGTATATTAATACTGTAGATTGCTATCTCGTCATATTATACTTTAGTCACATATAATTTGTATGTTTTACACGTAATACTCAATGACCTAATAAACAACTTCTCAAGATACACACACGAATAAGTTTTTTTTTATTGAATAAAAATCATTATTTGCGTTTCTACTTATTACAAATATCTAACTGTATGGCCTCATAATAACACATTGTTAGCGGAGGATATTCAAAGTACAAGGATCTCAACGTATATAAAGAAAGAATTATTGGAAACTCTACCTCTCTCTACACGTAGGTTGTGGTATAAACTTCCTGTTGACATTTTTCTATTCAACTAGGGCGTGAATAGGTTCCTGAAGGATAAACAGCGCGTGTTAATTTGCCGGCAACGTAGTTGACATAAATAGCATTTTCGTTGAAACTTGTGCACAGTAAAACAACTAAGTACTGGCCAGTACCTACCTACTAAATTCGTTCCTACTCATATTTAGCGCATTTATCATGTTTTGTAACGTATTTTAAATGTGAATTGAATGAATTTGAAATAAAACAAATTTAACGGATTAAACTCGCGTGTATCGTTATTCTAAACATATTATTCAGAGACCCGACGTTTCAAGCTCCTTACAGAACTCGTGGTCACGGTGATGAGTGAAGAATTGTTTCTGGAAACACAAATACCTTCAAATAAGATGTCTTTGAGTTAATTTAGTTTATAAGTCTGTAAATGTATAAACTAACATTCCTTTAATTAACAAATAAATATAAAATATTAAAATATTAAATATATATATTAAAAACCTAAATGAATTATAGGATCTTAGTTACCTTAAAATTGAGGTTATCGGGTTGCCACGACGCCTGGCTTGAGTGGAGCCCATAGAGGCTGTCCGCCGGCGGTGTTGTAAGTGAAGGCTAGGCCAGGTACCATATCACCGTCAATAGGCGATGCGGTACACCCCGGTGTTTTAGTCGGTATACCCCTGTGCATTGCATTCCGCCCAGGAGTCGCGGCTGGCATTTACCATCTCTTCGGCAGTCGCTGGGGAGTCCGACACATCACCCGGAGAGAACCCCCTCTTAGGGTGAACATAGTAACCTTAAACCAGCACCTTCAGGTGCGCAACGCATTTCACCGGTTAAAAAAAAAGGTAAAATTGTGGTACACACATGTTAGTTATCAAACCACGAATGTTGTTTAAAACATTCACATGGTAAACCAGAATATACCCCGCAACGCTTGGCTATGCGTGACGACGGTCCCATAATTCACGTTTGTGGTAAGTTGTTGTCATGCGATAACTATAAATAAGCGCTGCGTGCACACTTTACTTTTTCGATGCTTTTGTCTGTCATAAACATGTAAATAAATGCATTGTTTCAACCCCGATTGTTTTATTCCAAGTAGTTGATTGTGAGTTAGTGTATATTTTGGTAATAAATAGAATTTGGCTGTTAGGGAACATAATTTTTAAGATATTACGGCCTACCTACCTATCTACCTAAATCAGTATCGTTACGAAAATGTTGGTACTTATTGAATAATTTATCAACTCATCCTAATACAAGGGAAGAAATCTTAATGAAAATAGTAACGTATTTCAATTCGTAACGAAACTTGTTTTCCAAACTCTCATATCGTGTACTCATTCACTATGAGAGTGAAGGAGTTTGATCTGAGAGTTCGGAAAACAATTTTCTTCATTCCGCACCACAGTGAGTGGATCGCGATAGAACGCCAATGCAACACTTGCATCTAAAACATTGTTATGGGGAACAAATCAAAGAGCGGGCGGTGCAGCGGCACCTCGACGCAACTTTAATTGCAAAGTTTGATTCAATTTAAGAGAGCATATCTTTTCCCGCAGCGCGCGGCGCTTGAATGACTTCGTTAGAGGCAAGTCCGCGACCCGGAGACTACGGAGTGGGTTTGTGTGGACGCGTCTTTTTTATTTAAACGATACGTTCAGGACTCCGCTGACGTAGAGTCGATTCTTATGGCGCAGTAGATCAAAAGGTAGCCTATCTCTTCCTAAGTCTCCAGAAAATCTGGGTTCATTTATCGGTGTATTGTACGTATGGTTTAGACGCTTTGACGTGAGACCGATAGATAGACAGATGGAGTAACTAACTATCACATCTATAACTTATAGTGAGCATGAAGATAATACAAGAAAAAAAAGGAATCACGTTGCACATACTCTCATACGAACCTACTGAAACAAAAAATACAATGTAATAAGAATAACACTTAAAAGACCAAAAGGTTTGCGGCAACCATATTGAAGCTTCGGTCAGTAATTCGTACTTATCCCAAGTAATTACTTTGTTTTACATTATACTCTTTGTTTTACTTTTTCGATGCTTTAAATTAAAATTCTACAAATTATTTCCATCCGTGAAACACGTTTTTAGTTAATAAGTGTAATGTGCGAGCTTTATTTATTTAATTTAAATCATTTTTGTAATACTGTCATAGTAACAATTCAATTAATTTCAGTTCAACACGTCTTTTTCACACACATTTTTAAGTCCATTAAGCAAATTACATTAACGCATCCATTATTATTGAATCCGTTTTTTTTACCACCTTCGTCGGGTTTTCAGCGGACGAAGTTAAATTGATCATTCGAAAGTCGCATAATAGCCACTAGAGATGTTTCAGGGTCTTGAGAGGGGTCCAATAATGTCTTTGTGGACTCGGTCCGTAGCGTTTCCGAACGATAGTCTTGTTCAGGCCTACTTCGAGGGCAAAAGTTGGATGTTGGGAAGTTTGTAGACTCGTAGAAATAGTGCTACGAGACTTGCTACGTGTGTCACATGATATATCGGACTTATAAATGGAACCGTGCCCATAAGGTAACGAATGCAAAAGAGTAATCATGATTTTATGTGACATAACATAAACAACATTACATACCTATATTCGGTGATCAGCTCAATGTATCTGATGTGTTGTGTACGTTTTGTTACGTTTAACAATTAAGCTTAATTTGAGATTGGTGTGGTCTTAAACAATTATAAACATTCTCGTAGACAATATGGATCCCGCAGTTTTAACGTGGACACTAAAAAAATCTAAATAATTCATGATTAGCACAAGCTTTAAGACTATATATTTTTCTCCAAATGCACTCGCCGTATTATCCACTGACTCTAGCAGCGCACTAAATGGCCAAAAACCTAAATAAACGGCGGTAATAAACATTAACGCTAATACCAACTAACACACGCTTCTTAACGACTCGCGTATTCAAGTGAGGAGAAGTGAATTTATTCAAAACGGCGCTCAGTCCTATTCAAATATGAGTCTGCGGCGCACGATAGACGGTGCACATTTTGTCAGACGAATTTTAATGAGCCAACATTTTGCACTGCACGTTTTTGCGTTTGTTTAGGATCGGTTGGACCGGGCTTTTTTGCTAACATTGATCCCCTAAGACCGCGGGTAGTGGGAGCGGACGATGAAAATAGTCTGACTGATTGGATCTAAAAAACTGGAACGACGATTCTCGTTTTCGATTGCGCGTTTGGCACTGTTAGAGTCGGTGTTAATATGTTCGATTGATTTTTGCTAAACTCAACCTCATCGTCAATAAATAATAGTCTTTATGGGTCTACACGCGATATTAGGAGTAGCAAATATATAGCTACTTACTGCCTGACTTTTTGACTGGGTTACACCAATCATGGTCGCATGCAAACTCAGGTTTCAACATAGCCCCCGCTGCTGGGGCATGGGTCCAACCTAAACTAGGGCGATTCAGACCTTTAGTTAGTCAACCACGCTGGCCAAGTGCGGGTTGGTCGACTATACAACCTTAGAATTTTTTCGTAGGACTGCACGATGTTTCCCTTCATCGACAAAGCGTCATAAAATTATATGTACATAATAAATTTCAAATTTAAAAACGTAGTGGTACGTGGCGGGGTTTGAACTGGTGACATCTCGCATGGCAAGCAATGATCTTCAACACTCAGCCATCGATACTTTGTTTTGTAATAGGTTTAGATAATATTATTTTACTGATATTGAATACTGTAATAGTGTGCGTACATGTATATTATATCAATTTGTAACTCTTCATTTAGAAGGTACGATTCGAATTTTGAGAGAATTCTAATTGGAATTTGTAAAGCTCTGACATTTTCTTAGTAAAGATGTGTTCCGTTTGTTCTATTGTTCACACATACATTGTTCTTTACCTTTTGGAGTTTGACAGAACTTTTAATATGGTAAATAAATACAGGTACTAACTAGAGTTTCGAATTCCAAGATTCATGTGTCTGGAATATTATAACAGGGTTCGAGAATGTTTGCTTATTTTACGTAAACACAAGGGGCTGTTTGTTTTCAAAGTTTATTAAGGTTTATTATTGTTTTACGAGTTCTTGATGCGCGTGAAATTATTGACTAAGTTGTAAGGTCAAGGTTTGCTATGCATCAGGTAAAATAGTTAAAAAATGATATTGACTACTCATAGTGTAGATTTTTAGTTATGGAATGAGTAATATTCTATTATGGAGTATAATGAAATGAAAGTTCATAGCTGACTACCAGTACATTGAGTAACCTCCACACCATTTTCCTATCTTTTTTAATATCTTTAGACAGCTTAAGCATAACCAAGTAAATATCCAGTCCTTCTTTTAGATTTTTCTTTACTTATATGATTTTATTTCTTTCTATTTCAATATCTGTAGAGCCCCAAGCCAAGACGAGCCAAGTGAAGCGCAATTTTTTTTTACTTCACAGAAGAGTCAAGCCAAGAGTCTAATAAGGCTGCCTTACCGCGACCGCGCCCGGTCCTAGATTGCATGTTAGGTTGTTAATCTGTGACTGGTCCGCGGCGGCTGCAGAATACAATTTTCCGATTGAAACTCAAATTTATCTACGCTGTGACACTTGCAGTGCCGTCGACAGCCAATTTGCATGTAATGGTTTTATAACGGAATCATGTAGGGACTTCACCAATTATAGTGGTATGAGTTTATTAAAGTTTTATCAGTTTTTATGATTGGTCATCTTTTTTTGACGGATTCGGTGGCGGGTCTGGTAGTGTCTCTGTCTTTTTCGCCTAGAGTTATGGACTCAATTTTTACCCGGATCAAATATTTGTGTACCGAATATCGGCGTTAGTGCCGTAGTTTTTTGTGATAAGATAGAGTTGTTAGGGTCGAGAGCCACCCGCTCCCCCGCACGGCCGGTGATGGTGACGAAGCTACTCCAAGGTATCATCGTATGTCAGTTAGGAAAAAAAAAATAAGATAGAGTAAGTAGTTTTATCTGATTTCGTTATTATTATATTTTAATTACGAAGTTTATGTGGAATTAAAATATTAATTATATTATCGAGATATAATAGAACTTGTCGTTGCACATCTTATTCATAAATAAAAAACTTAAAAACTGGCAAGTTACTTCTAAGTGTGTTTTTACTCATTTCATGAAATTTTATCTACTAAATATATGAATAAATAAATATCTGGGACATTTCCACACACAGTCATCTGAGCCCAAACTAAGCAGAGCTTGTACTATGGGCGTCAGAGACTGATATACATACATACTTAAATACATGATCACACCCAGACACGGAACAAACACCGATGTTCGTCACACAAATATTTGTCCCGAGTGGGAATCGAACCCACGACTCTTGGAACCGTTGTCAGTGAACTTGGGTCACTAACCACTGTTCCACCGAGCCAGTCAATACTTAGATATTGATTTGAGTCTCATAAAAGCTGAAGTTAACCTACCTAAAAAAACCGCACACTTTTCTTCGTATCAAAAAACGTTAAATTTAAACGCAGACGTACTCATAAATGTTAAACATGCATAAATATTCGCTCGCCATTTAAATCAGTTGCGGAATAAAAACACGTCAAAATGTAGAGCTGAAATTTATGCGTTAATTACTAGCGCAAAAACGCTGAAACAAGCAAAAATACAAAGAACCACCACACAAATTAGTCGCAACAACCGGTTTATGTTAATTTTCCAACCTTCGAAGTCTGCTAGGGCCAGAATATGAAATGGATACGAATATTTTTAGAGAGAAAATAAAATTTAATGTGATAATGTTATTTCTTTTCATTTCTGTTCGTTTCTTGGGGATCTAACGATGTTTAAGTGAATAGAGGGCCATTTGCCTCGCGATTGAGGAAAAATACTGGTAAATACCTGCCTTCTGATATTTATGAGAAATATAAAATATTTGATGCTGTACAGTAATTGTTTCACCTAAAGCTTTGTGAAATAATCTTTCAAATATCTAATGTCCGTAGTCGCTCCTGCCCCATACCACTCCTGAACAACACGTGCTGGTCAGCGTTGCCTTCCATATACCATGCAGGGACTAGTGGCCCGTACTACGAGGTTCAGTTCCTCTTTTCTGCCCCATGCCATTAAGGTCTGGAACGCCCTTCCAGCTCATGTTTTCCCTCCTTCATACAATCCCGGGCTCTTTAGGTGAAATGTGAAACGAAAAGGTGGAAATATTAAGCTGTAAGTTCATAGACGACACTACACCGCAGCATATGTCTTATCGACACCTTTATATCTTTACCTATACATCACATCACCTACATCTATATTTATATCCCAGACCAACATCATCATCATCATATAATTTTAAACTGTCATGGTGACACACATTAGAAAACTGAAATGTTTTACCATGTTGTTTAGTTTTAATAAGCTCCCGATATTTCAGCACAGTTGCAAGCGCCATGATCACGGGTGAACGGGTGAGATCACGGGTGCGCCATGTTCACCCGTGATCATGGTAAATATCCCGGAATCATCATCATCATCAGCCCATTTTTGTCTGACATAGGCCTCCCCAAATGCACGCCACGTCTGTCGATTTTCGGCTACTCGCGTCCACCTCCGCAAAACTTAATTATAATATGTTCTTTTAAAAGGCATAAAGAATGACTCTGTCCTTTATAAGTTAGAAAATGAGAAAGTAATTAAAAACTGCGGCGTCCGCGTCGCTGAACATAATTTACACAAACAACGTCCAGTGGTGGCATTTTAGTGATCAGCAGGGTTGCTTCAAGGTTTTTTTATTTGCCAATGGCAATGCAATGCACTTTCGCCAGCATTTTGATTTTAGGAAGCATTTTTTAAAGTAATTACAGGTGAAATAAATAAAGCCACATAAATTATAAAAACTATTAGAAAATAAAATATAATTAAACTTAGTTATTGATTAGATTAATACCCAGGAAAGAACCTAAAATTGTTTACTGATTAATAGGTGATAAACAACATACAAAAATTTTCATTACAAATCGGCCAACTAAAAGAGGATTCACTCGCCCAATTTTTTTTGTCTAAGCAATGCTCTAGCCAAATGAGGAGAGTGGTAGCTAGGACTCACAAAATTATTTTTCACATTTTAGAACTATAAAACCACGTTAATATGTATTTGATTTGACAGAAACAGGTTTCAATAGTAGAAAACAGCGTACTGTACCTATGTAGATAGTACACAAAACTGATATCAGGATGACTTCAAAAGGTAAAAAATACAAACTACCGATCCACTGCCTTAAGGTATCTATAAAGGACCTGTGTCGCCATGTGACGAATTACATTAGTATTTGCTTTGCTAGTTTGTTATGTGCCACTTTTGTAGATTGTATTGTATTCGTAATGAAACAATGAGATAATAACTTTTATCGTTATTATCTCATTGTTTCATCATCGTAAGTTTAATGAAATGGAAACTTTTAATTACTTTTAGTATTTGAAGCAATATTGCGAAGTAATAGAGCACAGTGACATCTCTTGCACTAACGAAGAACTAAACACTCATATCAAATCTGACAATATTTGACATGACTTGCCAGCTAAAAACGTGATAGTTGGGGAGCCCAACGGGGGTTTTGCAGTCTTGATCAGACACAGATTCTGTCTTGTAAGATTTTTAAATGGAATTTTATAATATCCAACAATTTTACGTGAATGTTTATAAATTCCCCTTTATATGCTTAGAATAGCGATATCCCTCTATTTGAACATTTAAAAGAAATCAAACCAACAATGCAAGCCAGTAAGCAAATATTGGACAACTGACCACCTCCATACCGAAAACCAGATAAAAGAGAAATGTAGCGAATTTCATAAACTTTTCTACCTGGTCTCCCACATCAACCCAATTAGCTTTCTCTTCTTCAGCAAAACGTCGAAACCACATACATAAAACTTCTCCAAATCATTTACCAACAAAGCACAGCCGATATCTAACTGCACACTGAACGCCTGACATTCAAAATACAAAAAAAAATAGTTAAACAGGGTGACTCTCTATCACCAAAGCTTTTCAGTAGCACGCTTCAAGAAGTCTTCAGGTCACTATGATATTATAGGTAACAAAAGAAATTGGTGTATGGGATAGATGACTCACAAACTTTCGCCTAGCAGATGACATTTTCCTCATCGCAAATAAGTATACCTCGACAGAACTTGAGTTGATTCTCGAACAACTAAGCGCAGAAAGCTTTGAGGTTAGACTGACGATGAATAGACCCAAAACCAAGGTCGCGACCAACAGCACCAATGATAGGAAAGCAGTCAATAGGCAGGTAAAGCAATATGTAGAGGATATGCTCTGCTGTTGTTTTTGGTCAAAACTGATGTGGCAATGGGCGCGGAATGTCTGCAGGATAAAGAACAATAGATGGACCAGAATTCGCGTGCCTGAAGACGATTTTCGCCGAAGAGGAAGACCCAAGAAAAGGTGGTATGAAGATCTGGTCCATGTATCAAAGAACTGGCAAGTCCTAGGCTAGGCCTAGGTGGATGGATTTGAAGGAGACCTTTGCCCAGCAGTGAGATGATACATGTAAAGAAACAAAAATTACAGATTATTGTACAGGAGAACTTTGATATCAACTTGAACCTCCTGCATAAAATTGTAACGCGCTAAAGTATCTCAAGATTATGATTTTGTGTTTTTCAACAGACACAAACATTAATTATGACTATGCCAAATCCAAATCGTTACAATTTTTTTAGGGATTATTTAACATGCACTTTGAATGACTGACACGATCAAATAACTTTTTTCTTTCTACCTCTTGTTACCAGGCAGCCCCCTTGTATTAATCGCTGACCCCCCACTTATAAAGAAAGTGTAATAAACTTTTTTCTGATTTAGCGTAATCTTTCGATTCAGATTCCATGTCGTTTAAGTAAGTGCAAATCCAGCTATTTACCTCCCCTACTATGACGTTTTTCTTAATAAAGTAGTCCGTATAGTCCTAGTCAGAAGGTTGATTTTGGTCGATATACTTTTACCATTTTTGTACGTGATCTAATAAAGTTAGATTTTTAACGATCCTACAGGAATTTCTGTGACTAAAAGTATTTAAGATCTTGACCGGGGATGTAAGGTACCACCATGCAAAATTTCATTTAAATCGGTGTAACAGTTTCAGAGATCAGTCAAATATTTGGGTTTTTTTAATATCCCACGGGAACCAGTTAACTGTCAGTGATTTCAAGTATCCCATGTATTTTTCCGGAATTTAAGTTACCTTCGGTAAGGTGGTCAGTCGAAACAAACAAACAAACAGACAGAAAAAAAATAAAATTTTTGAGTATGGGGATGTGTTCTACTACTTTCAAAACATATCCCTGACTCGTTTTTTTGCGTTTGTCAAAAAAGTACAAGAATTTGTACCTCTACGGTTTTATTATAGTATAGAAGATAGATAATCTGATTAGTAATAAAGAATCTAAAATGTTTTGATATGTCTTTTTTTATTTATGATGATGGCTTGGAGTAGCCTCGTCATCATTACCGGACTTGCGGGGGAGCGGATGGCTCTCACTCCTAAAGTCTGTTTTGTCCATATATTACGTAGGTATGTACTCTTTTAGAGCAACGTCGGAAAGTTACTTAAGCGATGTCCTTCCACAGAATCTAGGCACCTGTGGACCAAATGACATTTAAATCGCTTCAGTAGTTAGGTTCCCCTTTCGCGATTTAGGCTCTCACAAGCGGAACAGACAGATATTTGTCTATCTAACTACATATAGGTACTACGAGTGTAGCATGCGACTGGTTCAATGGCGCGATAGATACTGTGCCAAGAATCGTAGGTTCGATTCTCACTCGGGACCAATATTTGTGTGTTGAACATCGGTGTTTGTTCCGTGTCTGGGTGTATTATTAAATATATTTAAGTTTATTTGTGTATCCACTGTTGATTCTGATTTCCGTAACACAAGTGCTTAAGCTACTTACCACGGGATCAGATCAATGTATGTGATGTGTAATATTTGTGTTTGTTCCGTGTCAGGGTGTGTGATGTTTAAACCTATTTAAGTTTTTTTTTTATTTTTGTGTAAACTAATGTTGTTTCTTAAATCCGTAACCCATATGCTTATATAGGGACTTATTCCGGAAACAGAACAACTGTGATATTGTGTTACATTCATTTATATTACTTTAAGCTGTCCGGGATATTTACCATGTTCTTTTATATTAACGAGTTCACAATATTTCGGAAAAAAAAATTCCAACTCGAAAACGAGAGAAGCTATCGTTCTTTTATAAGATGTGACGCAATCAGGTACTGCTTGCCGCTTGAAATCGATGCTTAAAGCTCAAGAAGCTCGACACCCTAAGTCATAAAGCGGTTCGAACGTGCTTTCGAGTTTTGGTTAATCCTTTTGTAAAACCGGCATTTATTGATTTAAAAAAAAAAGAACTGCACAAATCTATTGTACTACTAAGATAGAATCATTTTACTGCGGGAAAACAACCACTAAAATTTCACGGTGTATAAAAAAATACTTTACAGAGTAAATAACAAGATTATATGAAAAAAAGTCCTTTGTCAGCCCTGTAGTACTTTGTCGTTTGCGGTGCCAACCGCCGCTAGTTAACATAGTTTTAATTTAATTTCACCCGGTTGCCCAAGTTTTTCCTCAGAACTCGGATAATAAACGTATTGCGCCTGTGAACTTTGTCTCTATTATTCAGATTCGAAAGTTTCTTTGAGTGTCCATCTTGTTCGGGTACATTATTTAGGGCTGTTCTCCTCAATTGGTTGTACACAAACGACATAATTTTGATTCTGCTAAGTGCTAAACTTTGCAGGTACGTTTAGATGTATCCTTAGGGATAATCAATGTTTTAAAGTACCTACACATCATCATCATCATCATCAGCATGGGCCAACTTACGTCCCCACTGCTAGAGCACGAGCCTGCCCTAAACTATGGCGATCAAGCCTCAGTCAACCACGCTGGACAAGTGCGGGTTGGTTGACTACTCAACCTTAGAATTCTGTGCAGGTTTCCTCACGGATGTTTTCTTTCACCGTTAAAGCATCGAATAATCGTACATATCAGCTTGAGATTTGAAAACAGATATAACAACGTAATTAAATTGGTGTCGATGATAGAAGGAGAACTTTATTGGCGGTTTGCGTACATATTTACTTCAGTGTGTGTGTGTGTTAATATACCTGGCCGTGTGTAAAAGTATATAGGTGTTAAGATCACAGGTTTATGCATGTTTGAAGGAAAGAAACAAATGATAATCGCGATCAATTAAAAGCTTAAAGGCTTTCGATCCCTTCTCCTCCCGAGAAGGTAGAGCAAATCTATCTGACTAAAGTAAGTATACCATACCACTTCGAATTGCTACTAAAACTTTAACCGTTGTAATTCCACCGCGGCTACGGCCTATTGAAATTTGAAATCCAGCGATAAAGTCCCAACTCGTGTTCTGAAATAAAAGTTACTGTAAAACCGATGGGTCTTCGCTCGATAAATTATCCTGAAATGCTTTATTGGTTTTCAAGGACGGCCAAGTATCCACTGTTGCCGATTCTAAAATAAAGTGACTTGACTGAATTTTAAATCACCGCTTCTTTGATTCACGGAATACTTAAATAGTAGATTTCAGATGATTTATTTCGTTATGACCCGTCAGCGCGGAGTAAACTTTACTTTGAAGTTTTAGGTTTAGTTTAGAGCCTTGAATAAACTAATAACTTTGAGCCAATGGATCTAGAATTCAATGAATTGAACATAAAGTATTGGTTAGATTTTTATTCCCAAATTGAAAAAGATTTTAGTCCAAAGTTGAAAAAAAATATTTATCAACAGTTCTTGCAATATTTCATCAGTAAGAGATTAAAGTAAACTAGAAAGGTTGTACACCTTCAAGATAAACCTTGCATAAAATATTTGTGGTTTTAACTTATTGAAATAAAGTTAACTAAAATAATTAAGCTTAATGCCAAATAAAAAAAACAGTGACATAGTTTTTCGCAGCAATCATAATTCATATACATACATACAATCACGCCTTTTTTTCGATGTCAATCCAATTCGTGTTGAATCTTAACTGTTCTGAGATTTTACCTGTACAATCTGATATGTAGGTACTTCATAGACTTTACATAAGCGTGAATTAGGTGAATTCTGTCCAATGTTAGTTTATGAAGTGTTGCTAGCTTTCCGCCTGCTCTGTACGCTTGAAGCCGTTTATTCGCATAACTTTCTTAAAGCAAAGTAGGTTCACAATCTCTATACATATACGCAATAATTTATTTTTAATTTTAAAAACTTTGTAATAAACAAACGCACCAGCGCTCTTATTAAATATAAAATATGTACGAGTCAGTTCCCCTTCCTACAAATTAATCGGAATTTGAGCGCAGAGCTCAATAAACTCTGTTTAGAACCAAACGATCAGGTGGAATCACCACATTTACCAGCACAAATTAATGTAAATCGAAAATTAAAAAGTGTAATCCACAACATCTTCAGTGAACGCTTGATCCTAAAAGTAGCTAATGCATTTTCAATGGCGTCCGTCACAATAAAACGGTACTCTGATGTAATGCAAAAGAAATTTAGTATTAAAATAACTTTTGGCTACTGCTGTTTACGTAAGAAAACCGTAGGGGTCTAAAAAAGTCTCTTGCGTCAAAAGGCACAGGTTCGAAAGGTTATATTTGCACCGTGTCTGGGTTTATTTATTTTTATCCTTAAGTATGTTTGTGTAGACTATTTCGTTCGTTTCTGATACGCGTAACCTAAGTACTTAAGAGCTACTTGGGAATCAGATAGAAGGAGAGTGCTAGAATGAATAAATGGTAAGAGATAAAACGAGCTTAGTGGAAAGATAGAGTTTGAAATACCCATTAAATTACAGATAATTCATTATTCACTAGTAAGTAGAGTAAGTTACATGTAGGTAGAGAGATTATGCATGAATGAATAGGGAAGGTGACAGTGTTCGACAAATGGAACGCGAAAGTCTAAAATCTTAGAGAGAATTATGTTGGTAAAAACTGTTTTTGAAAGTGTGTCAATTTTATTTTTGGTAATTGAGACGACACAGGTGTTGAAAGTTCTCAAATATGATTAGAATAAACGACACCATGTTTCAAATTATAACAACAGATTGATGAAAACTTTTACCATGAAACTATTTTCATTTTGCATGCCCTGAAGGATGAATGTGTCTTGCACGAACCTTTGTATTTAACACCTTAATATGTTGGTACATAGAATAGACTTTTTTATCCAAATTTACTTGCCGTCCAAATTTTTTACGCGTTGCATACAAATATCATAAAAGTGAAATAAACGTGAGTTATGTCACTTTTTGTGTCTAGCGTTTTGGGTTTGCTCGAATAATGTGCTATTGAAACGGCAATATCACGGCGAGTTTTTACATTTTTTTTAATATTAAGTGGCCAGTTCCACCACTTCAAAATAAGAAGGCTTCGTCATCCCTATTATTGTGTACTAGCTGTGCCCGCAACTTCGTCTGCGTAGAATAGTAACTTTAGCCTGCATTTTTAATTTCAGGAAGAATTTTTTTTAAGAAACTGCAGGAAAAATAAATAAAGATACATAAATTATAAAAGCTATTACAAAATAAAATATAATTAAGCTTTGTCATTGATTTGATAAATATCCATTAAAGAACCTGAAATTGTTTACAGATTAATAGGTGATAAACAACATACCTACATATCACATTTTTCATTACAAATCGGCCAACTAAAAGATAAAATTCACTCGCACAATACATTTTTTTGTTTAAGCAATAATCTAGCCTGAGAGGAGAGTGGTAGCTAGGACACACAAAATCATTTTACGCATTTTAGTACTAAAACCACGATAAAAACTTTAATTTATTTGACAGGAACAGGGTTCAATGGTTGCAAACAGCATACTGTACCTATGTAGTGATGTTTGATATCAGGATAACTTCAAAAGGTAAAAAATACAAAACTACCGATCCACTGTCTCAAAATATCTATAAAGAATGTGTGTCGCCATGTGACGAATTTATCAGTATTTGCTTTGCTACTTTGTTTTGTGCCACTTTTGCGCATTGTTTTTGTATATTTCTCGTAGATTGTATTGTATTCGTAATAAAACACTTTTTTTTTTTTTTTTTTTTTCTTCTGACGCACGTCCCTATGGATAATATACGCCATTTGATTACAATCTAGTCTTAAAGAGACTAATGAGTAATTTATTTTTAACTTAAGCTGCTAAAATAATTGTTCATGTAAGAATGTGTCCATTAACACTTTTCTTATTGTCTCTATTAAGGGGAGGACACTTGTGTTCTTGTGTTCATATTGAGTGGCACTACACTTTTTGTCACTTATTTACTAGCTCAAAAGGTTTTGTCCTTTTGAGTCTTCACACTGTGTTCGTATTGTCGAGGAGCTGGATAGCCTCGACATTTACATGATGATGAAGTCGACGTTCATGAGCTTCGGCGAATTTCTTGATAATGTCTTTAACAAAGTCTACTTTGAGGTCCCGGTGTAGGTCTTCATTTCTGACGTACCAGGGCGCATCTACGACACCTCTGAGTACTTTATTCTGGAAACGTTGGATGATCTGCATATTACTATATTTGGTACAGCCCCATAGCTGTATACCGTAGGTCCATACTGGCATGAGAACTTGTTTGTATAATAAAATTTTGTTATCAACTGACAACGAGGAATGTTTCCCAAGCAGCCAATACATCTTTTTGTACCGAATTTCTAATTCATCCCGTTTTTTTTTGACATGAGCCTTCCAGCGAAGCTTTGCGTCAAGTGTCATTCCAAGATATTTGGCTGTATTTTCGTAAGGTACAACAAGGTTATTTATGTATACCGGCTGATAATTAATATTTTTGTTAGTGAAATCTATGTGGATAGATTTTGATTTTAATGCGCCATTTCTGTGTCCAGTCAAAGACGGTAGTTACAGCGGATTGAACCTTTTTTACAGCTTCCTCGTGGGTAATGCCTATAGCCATAATAGCTGTATCATCTGCAAAAGTCGCTATAGTGTTATGTTCTAGTTCTGGTATGTCACAAGTGTATATTAAGTACAGGACCGGTCCCAATACACTTCCCTGAGGCACTCCAGCTTTAATAGACATAAGATCTGAGTATGCATCTTCTTGTCTCACTCTAAACATTCTGTCAGTTAGATAAGACTCTAAAATATCTGCAAATTGATTTGGTAGCAGATTTTTTAGTTTTGTGATGAGGCCTTCATGCCACACTTTGTCAAAAGCCTGTGCTACATCCAAGAAGATAGTACTACAGACTTTCTTTTCTTCTAGAGCCTTTTCTATGACGTTCGTGATCCTGTGCACTTGATCTATGGTTGAATGTTTTTCTCGGAAACCAAATTGATAGTCCGGAATTAACTGTCTTTGTTCAATAATCGGGTTCAATCGTCTCAAAAGGAGTTTTTCGAACAACTTGGACATAACTGGTAAGAGTGAGATTGGTCTGTAAGATGTTGCTTCATGAGGTGGTTTACCTGGTTTGGCTATCATTATTACTTCGGCAACTTTCCACACATCAGGAACATGTTTTAATCTAAACGCTGCGTTCATTAGCGTGGTCAGTTTGACAATGGCTTTACGTGGCAGATTCTGAAGAATTTCACCAGTAATAAGGTCAAACCCAGGCGTTTTCTTCTTGTTTAGTTTTTGATCTCATTACGGACTTCTCTGGGTGTTACTAGTCTTATTTCTAGATCATCTTGAGGTTTTGTACTTAAAGCGATGTTACTCGTGTTAGCTACATCGTTAGGTTTAAATATTTGTTCCAGGTGAAGAGCAAAACGTTTTGCTTTTTGCTCATTATTTGTTGCCCACTGTCCATTGATCTCTTTTATTGGAGGAATCTGTGTAGTAGGTTTCTTCAGACTTTTGGTAACTTTCCATAAGGAGTAATTTGTAGACTTGTCGCTTGTTAGTTCACTCAGATTTTTATTCATGCGATCGTTATTATACTTTTGAATAGTTCTTTTGAGCTGTTGGCTAAGGTTGTTTAGCAAGGTTTTATCTGCTGGAAATCTAGTTTGTTGCCACCGCCGCCTCTGTTGCCTCTTTTCAGCAATCAGATTAATTATTTCTCTCGGATAGCAGTTTCCTTTTGATGTTTTTATTAATTTAGGTGTATTATTCCATGCACTTTGCTGAATGTCTCTTGTAAGTTTAATGACATCCAAGTCTAATTGCTGAGGAGTTTTCAGTAAAACCTTAAGGTTAATATAGGCATCAAGATCTCTTGAAAACTTTCCCAGTCAGTTTTATTATTTACTAGAGTGGGGTTATCTTTTCTTTGTATTGCAGTATCGCTTAGCGTTAACACAATAGGTGAATGATCAGAGCTCATGTCAAATCCTTCCTCAATGTGTAGAAATGTTGACGCGATGTTTTTATATATAAAAAAGTCAATCAAGTCTGGTATCTTTTGAGTGTCTGTTGGCCAATAAGTGGGTTTCCCTGTAGAAATGACGTCACATTTCATTTCTCTGATAGCAGTCATCAGTTCTCTTCCTTTCGTTGTTGTTAGTCTAGATCCCCATAATGTATTTTTGGCATTAAAGTCGCCTCCAAGCACAAACTTGTTACCAAATTTTTCTAATAGTTTTACGTATTGTTCAGATTTGAATGAGTATCTTGGTGGACAGTAGATGGAGGATATAGTGACGGGATAACTTTTAGTCCTGACACAAACTGCCACAGCCTGTATGCATTGTTCTACGCATTTATGTTGCTCAAAGTGGGAGATATTATCTTTTATTATGACGGCGCTGCCCCCTCTAGCTGTGTTATCAGGATGCAGCGCGTGGTAGATTTTATACCCATTGAACCGAATGTGAGATTCTCTAGTGAAGTGTGTTTCAGAGATAAGGCACACGTCGATTTTTTCTGTATTTAGGACTACTTGCAGTTCATCTCGATGCTGCAAGAGTCCGTTAGCGTTCCAAGCCATAATTTTAATGCTATTCATTTTTTTTGAGAAACAGCAGTTTTGTTGCTACGTTCTAATTTCTTAAGTCTTTGATCAAACGAAGTCAGGAGACTTAAGATGGTGTCTATCTTTGAATTTGTTGTCAACTTTTCACTTGTTTGCTCAGTTTCTCTGACCGGCATCATTGCAACATCTCTTTTATGAGGCATCGACGAAGACTTAGGTGGTTTGGTTATTTGTGCATAAGAAATATTCTCTGACACTGGTTTAGATGGCACTGTCTTTTTTTTAGAGACTAGGTCATTTGATGGGACTTTTTTAACCAATTTGTTTTTGATGCTTTGCAGCTCTTTTGCTACTAAACATCCTCTATAGCTGGCCGGATGTGGTTCCCCACAGTGGATACATTTAGGTTTTTCTTCTGCTGATTTATTACAATCTCTACTAAGGTGTTTACCGGTGCACTTTACACACCGGGGTTCCTTAGAGCAGTATCTTTGAGTATGCCCATATGCTTGACACCTTTTACATTGTGGGATCAGCTTTGAAGTTTTTAGTGGCTGTACGTCTATTTTACAGCCCAAAATATATTTTATTTCATAAATCTTGTTTATGTCTTCGTCTTTTTGAAAAGAGAGCATAAACATGTTGAGGGGCTCCTTGGTCTTCCAACTGAGCTTATTGACGGCATTTTCAATTTTGTAGCCCTTAGCTGCTAGATCATCAACAATCCTATCAGGCAGGCACGAAGAGTGTAAGTTTTTTGCCATCACTCTAATTGGTCGGTCCTGTTTGTTCTCGTAAGAGTACCAAAGGCAATTGTTTTGTAGCAAAGCTTGGTAATGCCCCTATACGAGTCCCCATTACGGGCGTTTATTTTGACATTTTCCCCGTTCATCATTTTCACCACAAACGAGTTCTTGTCAATTTCCCCACCTAGTAAAAAATCGTAGAACTTTTGGTAGTCCTTGACATTTTCCACTACGATCGGTGGTGGTTGCGGTGCCTTTTTGACATTAGGCTTTTCTTTATTTACCTGGCTGGTTTCGCCAAGTTCTTGAGACGGAGGGGATAGAGACAGGTTCAGTTTCCTTTTTTCCTGCTTTTTGGCGCACCCACTCGGTTTCTCTGGCGAGTTCCTCTTCGTCGGTATCATATTCAACCGGTTTGGAAGGTTCTTGTTTGTTCTCATTTACTGGAGCATCATTACTTTGACTTTGGCTTTGCAGTTTCTCTATTTGATCTTTGAGATCCCTAACCAACGTTTCCAGTTTTTGGCGTTCTTGTCTTTCCTCAGTTAAGTACTTGTATAACAGATGTTCTGTTTCAGTTTGCAATATAATGGACTTTGCCGGCGAACCCATAATTGTAAAAAGTATAACTTCGCCTTAACACTAATTGTTTACATATTTCATAACTATTCACTCACTATTTGAAATAAACTGAGTCATCGCGACGGTGACCTACTACGGCTCGCGCGAGATCTGAACTAGGCTGCTGTTTCAGCGCTTTGCTCGAGTACGGACTAGAGCAAGTGCGTCTGCGACACAGCTGTTCTCATTGGAAACCGAACGATCACTGGTAATAAAACACTGAGATAATAACGTAAAGCGCAATAAAATATAACTTATGAATTACTTTTTGTATTTGAAACAATATTGCGAAATAATAGAGCATAGTGACATCTCTTTAACTAACCAAGAACTAAACACTCATCACGTCATATCAAATCTGACAGCATTTGACATGACTTGCCAGCTAAGAATGTGATAGTTGGGGAGCCCAACGGGAGTTTTTGGAGTATTGATCAGACTCAGACTCTGTCTTGTAAGATTTTTAAATGGGAGACTCCTTGCACCCTTTCATGTACCTCTGCCGTGTATGTACACTTCATACGGGAGGAAGGGGTGCGTGATCGTAAATAGGATAACTGCTGATGCTAATTACAAAAACACTGTTAAAAGAATTGGGCAGAATTATGAAGAACTAATAATCTCTGATGGTTTCCATCCATCCGGCCGTAGATTCGCTCCTATAACATCAATTACTAAAGCCTTTGCCTTAACAAAGATCCAAGGGTCGCTTGACCAGTAGTCTAATGATCTATGTGATTTTTATAATGTCCAACATTTTTACGTGAATGTTTATAAATTTCCCTTTATTTGCTTAGAATAGCGATATTCCTCTATGTATATAAACATTCAGATAATATCGAACAGTCTATCAATTGGAACAACACAACCCACCAATGTAAGCCAGCAAGCAAATATCGGACAACTGACCACCTCCATACCGAAAACAGGGTAATAGAGAAATGTAGCGAATTCAATAAACCTTTGAACCTGGCCTTTGTGGATTATTCAAAGGTTTCGACGGTATCACCCACATCAACCCATTTAGCTTTCTCTTCTACAGCAAAACATCGAACCCACATATAGAAAAACTTCTCCAAATCATTTAACAACAAAGCACAGCCGATATCAAACTGCACACTGGAGGCCTGACATTCAAAATACAAAAAAAACTTAAACGGGCTGACTCCCTATCACCAAAGCTTTCAGTAGCACGCTCCAAGAAGTCTTCAGGTCACTATGATATTCTTAGGAAACAAAAGGAATTGGTGTAGAGGATAGGCGACTGATAAACTTTCGCTTTGCAGATGACATTTTCCTAGACGAAATACGTATACATCGACAGAAATTGAATAAATGCTCGAACAACTGAGTGCAGAAAGCGATGAGGATAGACTGACGATGAATATATCCAAAACCAAGGACAGGACCGACAGCATCACTGATTTGGTGGATAGCAGTCAACAGGCAGGTGAAGCAATATGTAGAGGAGCATACTTGAGCTAGGCAGTCTCCTTCGAAGACAGGCAGGACAAAGAAATAATCCGTAGAGCAGACAACGCCTGGAAAAGCTTCTGGTCCATGAATGGGTATATGAAGGGTGATCTTCTTATATCACTGAACCGCAAACTCATCGACGTTTTCATACTGTCTATCCTAACACATCTTGGTCCCCCACCGAAAATCAGAAGTCCAAACTCAAGGTTTTACAAAAAGCTATGAAGCGGAGTATCGTAGGTATTAAGTTAAAATAAAATATACCACCATCCACTCCCGTACTGGTATTGTTGTTGGTTAAAACTGATGTATCAATGGGCGGGGAATGTGATATGAATTGTGCGAGGATAAAGAACAATAGATGGACCAGAATTCGCGTGCCTGAAGACGATTTTCGCCGAAGAAGACCTGAGAAAAGGTGGTATGACGATCTGGTCCATGTATCAAAGAACTGGCAAGTCCTAGCATTGGACAGAGAGCAGTAGATGAGTTTGAAGGATCTTTGCCCAGCAGTGAGGTGATACAGGTTAAGAAAAAAAAATACAGATTATTATACAGCAGGACTTCGATATCAACTTGAACCTCCTGCATAAAAATGTAACGCGCTGAAGTATCTCAAGATTATGGATTTTTCAACAGACACAAAGATTAATTATAACTTTGTGGTCCAAATCGTTACAATGTCACTTTTTAGGGATTTTTAACATGCACTTTGAATACGATTTTAGACTTTCGCGTTCCATTACACTAAATATTTGTCTTTATGGGTCTACACGCGTTAATAGGAGTAGCAAATTACATAGCTACTTACTGCCCGACGTTTCGACTGGGTTACACCAATCGTGGTCGCGAGCGAACTGGCGCTGCCCGTCTTCGTCTGCCATTGCGGTTGTGAATATCTTGATCCACCCCGAACCAGCACTAATGTCATTAGTACAGCTACCCACATTAGTCCGACACACAACACTCACTGCATCCGGGTTGATTTTAGACGTAACATTCCGCGGTATGCACTTATTAATCACTGGATTCCATGCCGACGATAATTTAAATCCATCTTCCCTATTGAAATTCTTGTGCTTCTTTATTTCAATAGCTTCTCGCACCATTCTTGTATGATAGTGACGATCTGTGGAGAGGACCTTCGGGTCATGTAGCTCCATCCAGTGATTAGTACCCATGTCTAATAGGTGCTCAGCCACCGCGGACTTGTTCGTTTGTCGATTTTTAACAGCTGCAATATGTTCTTTCACCCTCACGGCTATAGCCCGTTTGGTTTGTCCAATATAAGAACTACCACAACTGCAATCGATTTTATACAGGGTGTGACGGGAGGGTTGGATCATCGTAAGTCAATCGATGGGGGGCTTCAATACCTATCGATATAACCCCCATGTATGTTCAGCGATTTTCAATAGTTCCAAAGTTATTGAGATTTTTGTGAAATTTTTGTAAGAAGCCGGAATTCAGTATAAAAGTCTTCACTGTAGCTTAACTACTGGACCTGCTTGCATGATTTTTTTTCTAGAAATAGTTCAATAGTGGGTCTTTATAATTACGATACCGATTTGAGTCATAACCCTATCATATTGGAATAAAAAAATAATTCTTCACAAAAGTTTTACGAATCGAATTGTGTCTACCAACTTTCAAAGCCTCCAGTGAAAAAAAAGTGCCTGTGTTTTTTTTCTAGAACTTATTTTAAAAACTACCTACATCCATGGATAGTATACCCTGAAAATTTCATACCGCTACTGCCAGAGCATCAGAACGAAAATTGAACGCGAATGGCACAGGTGCCATAAATCAGTGTTTTTATTTTTCATGTAAAACTTTAATTTTAAAATAAAACGATATGTTTCAGCAAATTTATGCTATGTTAGTAACATTAGTAGCAGTAATTTTACAGAATTGAAAATAAAAGGGAGAAAAATCAAACAAAGAAAATTTACATAATTTTTGTTAATTATTTTTACAGTAAGTGTTCATAATGGGCACCATTATTGGCTATGCATATACAACACCTTTTTACAAAGGTTTTTCGGATGTTGCAAAATGCTACTACTACATTTTTGCCTTATCACAATTTGGGCCCCTGAAAAATTTGAGAAAAAGAAGCATTCCACAACCTCCAAAAAGCTTTTAAGAAGGTCTAAGCTATGCATAGCCAATAATAATGCCCATTATGAACACTCACTGTAAAAAATAATTAACAAAAATTATGTAAATTTTTCTTTGTTTGATTTTCATCCCTTTAATTTTTCAATTCTGTAAAATTACTCCTACTAATGTTACTAACATAGCATAAATTTGCTGAAACATATCGTTTTATTTTAAAATTAAAGTTTTACATGAAAAATAAAAACACTGATTTATGGCACCTGTGCCATTCGCGTTCAATTTTAGTTCTGATACTCTAGCAGTAGCGGTATGAAATTTTCTATACTATCCATGGATGTAGGTAGTTTTTAAAATAAGTTCTAGAAAAAAACACAGGCACTTTTTCACTGGAGGCTTTGAAAGTTGGTAGACACAATTCGATTCGTAAAACTTTGTGAAGAATTATTTTTACTCCAATATGATAGGGTTATGACTGAAATCGGTATCGTAATTATAAAGACCCACTATTGAACTATTTGTAGAAAAAAAGTCATGCAAGCAGGTACAGTAGTTAAGCTACAATGAAGACTTTTATACTGAATTCTGGCTTCTTACAAAAATTTCACAAAAATCTGAATAACTTTGGACCTATTGAAAATGGCTTAACATACATGAAATTATATCGATAGCTATTGAAGTCCCCATCGATTGACTTACGATGATCCACCCCCTGTTACACCCTGTATACACCCGGAGATTGGAAGGGAATTACGTCTTTCGGTGTCCGCAACATTTTAGACATTTTATATAACGGAGTATATACAGTCTTAATGGAGTATTGTTTCAGAACTGTTCCAATCTTATCCGTTATACCTCTTATGTAAGGCAAAAATGCTGATTGCCGATTAACCCCGGGTTCCCCTCCTTTGTATTTTGCCTTCCTAGTCCCCCCCGGCGTCCCATATCCGTTGCGTTTCAGTACCTCCTGAACATGCACGAGCTCTGCCTGTATATGCTCAGGGTCACACAGTTCATACGCTCTATTCATTAACGACGACACAACAGATTGAAGATGTCTGGGGTGGTGGTGTGAAGAGGCATGCAAATACCTGTCAGTGTGTGTGGGTTTCCTGTATACAGAGTGAGCCAGGGTCCCATCCTGTTTCGCACAAATTTTAATATCTAAGAAGGCCAAGGATCTATCCTTCTCCAGTTCAAATGTAAACCTTATTTTTGAGTGTAACGAGTTCAAATGCGACAAATATTGTTCGATCTCCAGTTGACTACCGCTGATGATGCAAAATAGTTCATCAGCGTACCTCTTCCACAGTTTCACAGTACAAGGTCCATTGCGTAATGCCTGGTTTTCAAAATGCTCCATCCAGATGTTGGCAATAACCGGCGCCAAAGGGCTGCCCATTGCCACTCCGTCGATCTGAAGGTAGTACTGCTCCCTGAATAAAAGGTAATTTCCGTCTAAACAATTTTGGATCAGAACAATGTACTCTTTAGGCAACTCATGGTCTTCCAGTTTACATTTAATGACCTCAAGGCACTCCTTTAACGGGACATTAGTAAAAAGCGATTCGACATCGAAACTAACCATTATGTCTCCGGGTTCTAGCCTGATGTTCTTTATAATGTCCCGAAAATGATAAGAATCTTTCACAAAGACGGTGTACCCCCAACTAATGGCTGCAACACTCCAGCTACATGTTTCGCCAGGTCATAGGTCGGCGAGTCGATCTGGCTTACAATCGGTCTTAACGGAACATTACATTTGTGTATCTTAGGCTAGCCATATAGTTTAGGCGGTTGAGTAGGTTTAGGCCTGTGCAAGTTATTGAACTCGTCTTCTGTGAAAATATCTTTGTGCTGGTAAATTAAGGTCCGGATCCGTCTTGTCACTCTGGCGGTAGGATTATATGACACCTGCTTATATACATTCGTATCAGACAACAAACACCTCATCTTAGAAACATAGTCTTCGGTATTCATCACTACCGTGGCATTTTCCTTTATCGGCCCTCAGTACTAAAACATTCTCATTACTGCGAAGTGTTTTTAAGGCTACACGTTCTTCGGTAGTGATATTACTTCGTGGTAACTTAGATTTGCCTAAGATAACCGCCGCATCCTGTCGCAATATTTCGGCATCTGTGGGGGGAATTTTATTCCGCGCTATTGTTTGTTCTAAGCTACACACTATGATTTCATACGGTATTCGTTGCGGCGTCAATGGAAAAGTAATCCCTTTCGCCATTACATTTATCGTGGGTTCATCTAGCACTTCATTCGATAAATTGATACCCGTACGCCGAGAATATGCATCCGAACGTACCTCCGTCGCACCATCCGTGGGTACCCGCGACGAAGAATTATAAAAACGCAATTGCCGGGTACACAACCGATCATACTTACGGTTATGCGTCGCTTCACTCAACTCAAGCGTACGGGAGGCTTGTGCAAACGTTATCTGATCAATTTTATCGAAATCTTCACTATTAAACACCACACTGCATTCCAAATGTAGCTTTAACAACTCACTCTGTACACAATTTAATTCGTAGTGGCTGTTACGAATAAGCTGTTTGAGCAGACGAACACTGGCGTTATGTAGAATACCTTCTGAACGGTATATATCCCTACGCGGTTTCAAAATCACGCACGTAGGAATCACTGCACTATCACGACACTTAGTTAAAAATGACAATGACGTTTCAAGACGCACTCGTTTCTTACGAAGGTATTCAAGATGTTTAATTTTTAACACAAACTCCGGCCCATACTGGTTTGTTACGTAAGATTTTAGACTTTCGCGTTCCATTACAATAGATATTTGTCTTTATGGGTCTACACGCGTTACGCGGTAGTAAGTAGCTATGTAATTTGCTACTCCTATTAACGCGTGTAGACCCATAAAGACAAATATTTAATGCACTTTGAATGACTGACACGGTCAAATAACTTTTTTCAACAGCTTGTTACCAGGTACCCTCCTGCATTAATCGCTGTCCCCCACTTATAAAGAAAGTGTAATATACTTTTCGTTATCTTTCTATTCCGATTCCATGTCGTTCGAGTAACTGCAAATCTAGCCATTTACCTCCCCTACTATGACGTTTTGCTCAATAAAGTAGTCCGTATAGTCCTATTCAGAAGGTTCATTTTTGGTCGATATACTTTTACCATTTTTGTACGTGATCTAATAAAGTTAGATTTTAACTATCCTACAGGAATTTCTGTGACTAAAAGTATTTAAGATCTTGACCGGGGATGTATGGTACCACCATGCAAAATTTCATTTAAATCGGTGTAATAGTTTCAGAGATCAGTCATTTATTTCGGTTTTTTTAATATCCCACGGGAACCAGTTAACTGTCAGTGATTTAAAGTATCCTATGCATTTTTCCGGAATTTAAAATACCTTCGTGTAAACTTTCATTTAAATTGGTTCAGCCGTTTAGGAGGTCAGTCGAAACAAACAAACAAACAGACAGAGACACATTTTTTTTTAAGTATGGGGATGTGTTCTGCTACTCTCGAAACATATCCCTGACTGGTTTTTTTGCGTTTTTCAAAAAGTACAAGAATTTTTACCTCTACGTTTTTATTATAGTAATAGAAGATAGATTGAGTGAATGTTAAACAAATTTATCAAAAGGAGATATATTATAAATATCGGGTTACCTTATGAATTCAATTGTATAAATAACAACAGCTTATACATTTACTCCTTCGTGAATTGTCATTACCGAATACACTGAACTCCGCTCGTTAAACGTCTAGAAAGTTGTCCGTTCCATCGCAGACGTTGTGAAATTTGGATACGTCTTCAATTAAAAGTAGGCTTCTATATTACTTTGAGGGCTGCTATCGATCATTAAAGGATCATTATTCTCTAGACAAGAAAGCTAATATTTTAGTTTTAATCAAACAGTGGTTACAAAGTAAACTTTGAGAATGAATATAAACTCTTAAGAAGTAATTAATTCTTTTACAAGCAGTTCAATGTTTTAACAGTTTAGTTTAATCCAGCTTGAAATTGTTTGTTTTCTTTGTGAAATGTACAACTTTGTTTGTGGGTGTTAGTGCGACTATTTTGTATAGTGGAACTTCAAAAGAAAATCATTGCGCAGGTTAGATTATTACTTAAACTAAAATGAGATATCCCTTCAAAATATAAAATAATTAATAATTAATTAAAAACCTTGTTTTTGAATAGGTACGGAACTTGGTTCCCGAAAGATTCTATTAGTGAAATTTTATTAAGTAAGAGATAACGAAGATGATAAGCAATTTATTCTTGAAACTCCAGAAAAGAAAATTAACAATAAAAATTTCATCTAAAGTAAGCGGCTATGGCCGAGTAGTTTAGGTCGTTGCTTGCCATGCGAGAGGTCGCCAGTTCAATCTCCGCCACGTGCCACTGTGTTCTTCAAATTTGAAATTCAAGTACGCTTTAATGGCGAAGGAAAACATGAGAAAACCTGCACACTTACGAAGAAATTCTTAGGTTGTGTATTCAACCAACCCGCACTTGACCAACCTGGTTGACTAAGGTCTTATCGCCCTAGTTTAGGGTAGGCCCATACCCCAGCATTGAGAACGTATATGGACTGATGATGATGAACCAAAGCCATGATACTTTGGTTCGCTTATTAGATTCTAATACTATTTTAGAATACCTACCATCCCTGCTTAGAGAGTGAAATTCATGATTTACTATGCAAATTGTCTGGTGCACCCAGAAATGCCGCAGTAGAACAGACCATTAGTCCAAAAATCGCCAAACTTCCCAGCCAGCAACAAATCGTGGTGGATTCCGTGCAACCGTCAGACCACGCCGCAACATTACTCAGACAGTTCTTCAGACGGAGTTCGGCCGGCTTTGACAAATAACAACGAGCTAAGTAACTGAGGTTCTAGAGCAGAGGTCGCCAACAAAAGCCCGCTGGCCAAGTGCGGCGGACTTTTAACGTGCGATCCGTCATTGTTTTGTAAATACTTAGTTATCTTCTTCTTCTTCTTCTTATAAATAAAAATGAATTGCTGTTCGTTAGTCTGACTAAAACTCGAGAACGCCCGGACCGATTTAGGTAATTTTGGTTTTAAAATGTTCGTCGTAATCCAGGGAAGGTTTCAATGAGAAAATATAGAAAAATAATCAGTATTGGCGGTATGAAATTCGCCGGGACCACTAGTTAGTTATTCGAGAACTGAATATGTCCGGGATTTTTGCCATGTTGTTCTATTTTAACGGGTAATTGATAATGGCGCTTGTAACAGTTCCGAAATATCGAGAGATATCATTAAAATAAAACAACATGCTAAATATACCAGACATATTCAGTTATCTAATTTATGTAACCATGACAGTTTAAAGTTATGTATTAAGTTATAAATATCATATGTAACAGGTAAAATCTAGTGTTACGTCACACGTGTGACTCGCCTTTAGTTTATTTTGGCTTCCTTTTGAAGCTTTCCTGGCAAAGGGTTGCCGACCCCTGTTCTAGAGGAATTGTTAGCAGTTCCCGCACTCAGTATCCCTGGAATATGTAAACATGGTCTTGGTTTGAAGGAAGTTCCCGTAAGTAATGTGTTCTTACGAATGCAGATCAGAACGTTTAATTCTTTTATTGCTATTTATTTTAACCAAACTGTAATAAGCTGTTAGCAAGCTTATTATATATTACCTAGTTACCCGCCCTCGCTTCGCTTGGGGTAAATTTTACATACAAACCTTCCTTCATCACTCTATCTATTAAAAAAAACCGCATTAAAATCCGTTGCATAGTTTTAAAGATCTAAGCATACATACGGACATACAGCGAAAGAGACTTTGTTTTATACTATGTATTGATTTACAAACCTAGTTAAGTTGTGGTACTGTTTCGTCTTATTTTATATGTAAACTGAAATAAAATATCCTTTGTAAATTATTATTGGTGTGCTATGAAATATGCTAATGAAAAAAGCCGATAGGACGAGCGCGATATAAGGAGTATGAAATACATTGCTACGTTACATCTGATGGTAACTAGTACCTACTAAGCTATAATTGAAAAAACTAATATTTTTTTGATAAACGGAAAAAAATCAATTGTTCCACTGATAACCGGAGATTTGAACAACCGTCCTTCCGGGAATCCCGCCCAGACGTGAGAATCATTACACCAGCTAACAGCTATTGAAGCCGTCGAATTTTCCCCGGTTAACAGTGGGGCAATTTATTTTTAAGCTATTGCATAGCTTTTATCGCGGGATTTGAGCGCGGCGACCGAACCAAGAAATTCCGTAACGAAAAAAGCCTCACAATCGTCTAACGTCGTTTCAGTTCGGTAGATTTCGGCACGGTGTTTGTGTCGGATGATGCTATGCAATAGCTATGTTACGGTTAATGTGAGCATTCGGTAATTATCTATAATCACCGGTAAATATAGATAATTCCCGACGCACATGGTAATTGTAGTGAATTATTAAAATTTACCGGTAATTATATAAAACTCCCGCACGACTGAGGTAAATGTTTACATTGCTGACAAAAATCACAAATTCCAAATGTCACAAATCTCAAACATGCAAAAATATATCAACGAGAAAATATTTTAAGAGTTCCACTAATATTGCCTGCCAATTTGGTAATTTTATTTAACTTTTTTTTTTAAGATTTTTTAAAAAGATTTTTTTATAAGAATATATTTTTTTAAAAACCAAACATGAAGTTTGGTTTCTAGATACTTGTCTTGTTTATTTTATAACTAGTTGTGCCCGCGACTTCGTTCGCGTGGACTACAGGATTTTACATACAAAAGTTTTTTCCCAGTAACTACCGATCCCGTAAGAATTTTGCAATATCGCGTTGCAAGTAAGCTTTACGTCTATTAGGGTACCTGCATGCCAAATTTCAATCATCTATCTTACGCGGTTTAGATGTTTTCATATAAAAGTTTTTTCCCTCTAACTCCCGTTTCCGTGGAAATTTTGCAATATCCTTTTGCAATTAAGCTTTAAGTTTAATAAGGTGCATCCAGCATGCCAAATTTCAAGCATCTAACTTGAGCAGTTATAATATTTTCCCGCTAATTCCTCTTTCCTGTCAGAATTTCGGGAATTCTTTTCTTAGTGCACCTTTACGGAATCGAACCTACGCCAAATTTTACGTGCCAACGTTCAAAATTGACGGAGTTTCATACAAACTTATAAATACATACTTTAATACATAATCACATCTAGACACGGAACAAACACCAATGTTCAGCACACAAAAATTTGTCCCGAGTGGGAATCTAATCCAGGACTCTTGGAACCGCCAGCCAGGATCACTAACAAAACCATTGTTTCACCGAGCAAGTCAAGTCAGTTTGATTTTATTATTTACCACATTTGCACAAAAGGTATGGTAATTTTATACAATTACCGGTAAATGTGATTAATTCGATAGTTTTTACCACCTTTACCACGAGCACTAGTAATTATGCATAGTTACCGGTAATTATACATAATAACCGCTCTATCCACATTAACCGTAACAGCTATACCGCGGCAGTCCCCGAGTGCCACACGTCTTTTTTTTTCTGCTTTTCAAAAAATTAAGACAGCTAATGCAAGCTTTAGTACTTAAAAAATTTACATCCACGATTTAATTGTCAGCGCAATGCGATAGAGTGAACAAATTGTCTGCATGTAGGTATCGTCCCCGTCGTGTCAAAATTAAATAACTGACACTTTTACCGAAATTCACTTTTTGTGATTTTTGAATAATAGAAAGTGTACTCTACATTTTGGTAGTTATCTTGTTGCAATATGTATGATATTCGCAAAGATATCTTCATTTTAGTGATTCTATTGACCACATATTACAACAAGGTTTGTTCAAGAAATAACGTTGAAAAACTAAATAAACGACTTTGTTGAATTCTGCCACAACTGACTCGGAAACATTGTTACAAAATTTGGTTGTGGCAAAATTAAACAAGTGCTCTATTATTGTAAGTTTTCATTAAAACATTAATTCAAATTATCTTCTTTTATCCAAAAAAAGATCAGTGCTGTCTGTGTGTGTGTCTTATTACACATAATAACTATAAACGCACTATAGATCGGGATGAAGCTTTGGAAAATGAGTACAAAGAACAAATATGTAGATAGAAAAGATAACTTATGGGCTGCATAGCCCATAAGTCAAAAGATATTGATAAAAACAGAGGTCAGAAGATTCATCTTATACACTGTACTACAATGGATCTACAAAGACCTCTGCAAATTCCTTCCACGTCAGAAAGCTTATTATCAATTTATGAGTTCAAGCTGTCAGAAAATCCAGCACCAACCAGATGTCAATGAGTCAGATTTTCTATCAGAATACATACATACATAGTATCACGCCTTTTTCTCAAAGGGGTAGGCAGAGATCACTTCCAGCTATGTGCTACGGTCCTGGCACACCACAGTCGCTTCTTCCACATATGTCAACCTCTTCATGTACCCTCGTCGATTACGGATCCTTTTGATTTGACCATTCTTCAAGATGTGACCTATTTGGTCATGGAAGGTCTTTCTTGGCCTTCCTCTGTCGATCGAAACTTTCTCCCTATACCTATTTCTTTAGTTAATCGTCTTTCATCCTCTCAACATGACCAAACCATCTAAGCATACCCTTCTCAACCCTAGTCACAACATCTTCTTTCACACCACAACGTTCTCAAATTGTTTCATTTCTGATTCTATCACTCAGTTTCCCTCCTAGCATACTTCTAAGTGCTCGCATCTCCACTGCGTTTATCCTATTTTCGTGCTTCTTCTGCCATACCCAACTTTCGCTTCCGTACATTAGTGTCGGGACCAACACTCCTGTAAACCGCCAGACGTGTCTTTTTGGACACCTTCTGACTGATTGACTGCTTACAAAGATGGGCAGCGCTCCTTTCACCGTTACCAGCATTCACTGTTCTTTCAAAACTGCTCTTGTGAGCTTGGATCCCAAGACCCAAACATACAAATTCTTTCTTTTGTTCTACTTTTTCAATTCTAATCATGACATCGCAAACAGTCATATCATCACATTTTTCAAAAATCATGACTTTCGTCTAACTGACATTCAAATTTAATTCTTTTTTCTTTGAAATACTCACATCTCCTCAGCTGATGACGCAAGAAGAACTTGATCATCAGCTTAAAGGAGACACTGGACTGGACAATTGATTCATTCATTATAGTTAAACTAACTGATTGTTGAACATGATGTTAGAAGTCAACATTTTTTTAAATGTTGTATAATTTTATACAAAATTAAAGCTCAAGATTGTTTTTATGTTATTTTAATGTATAAGGAATCTAACAGATAAATCAACTAGATTTATCTGTTACGTAATGAACCATTTTTTCTATGTTCTTAAAAACTTAAACTTGTGTCAGTTTTTTAAATTATGTGAAAACCATGCCAATTCAATTTTGTTGATTAAATATTTGTTCATTAAGTATATTGTAGTATTATTTGACTGCTATTAAATTTTTTCACTGAAATTGCATAATAAATTAAAAGTTGATAACAACAAAATTCATGGCATTGAAACGATGTAAAATTAAACAAGTTACCTTATTCACTACAAATATTCGTATTATGTACTTCTTGGTTGTGGCAAAACTCGCTAAGTGACGTACAAAAACATGATAAATGCAATTCTGTTGTCAAAAATGGTTGTGGCAAAAGTAAATAATTACTTTTTTATTTTTATTTTTAAAATAATATAAAGTAGCATTGTGTCGGACTATTTAAATTATCGAGTTGAACTGGTTTTACAACATATAAAAATCTCGACAGTAAATTTTCTTCACCTTGAAAATCTATCGCCGTTTTTAGTAAAAAAAACACAAAAACTCAATTATCTCGGAACTTTGGTTTTGTTAGTTATTTAATTCTGCCACGACGGGGACGATGTATAATACTTTTGCTTACATAATAAAAGTGCCTCACGTGTTTATATCGATCTAGCTGACCAGAATTTCGCAGGTATTGCTTATTTTATTCCGGTGAAATATTTTTTTAAAAATATTTGCATACCTTGTCCACAAAGTAACAAATAAACAAGAAATCGTCATCCAATTTGGTGCAGTAGCACGATGCTGATAGTAGTAAGTACGTACATTTTGTCGATGTATTTTTTATAACGTACAGATGTAAGTACATGATTTCTAGTAGGAGTAGGTAGGTAGTAGGAGTAGCTGAAAACGAGGGTTGCCAGTAACACTCTGACGAGGCAACATCAGCTGAGCTCCTTCCCTTTGTCTCATACATGCATCCTGTATTTTTTGTTATGTTTTTATGTTGAAACTTGTAATATGAGAATGTATTCTTATTCTTATTTCGCGGTTATTTCCCTTTATGTCGATTGCGGGAGTCTATTGTTTTGATATTTCACGCGAGAAGTAAGATCGACATAGGGGTAATAGAAGTAAGACCAGTTTTCGGCTCGACATCAAGTTATACTACACTCTTAACATGCCTCTGATTGGTTTTAGCGCTTTTATTCAAAGTGCAAGAATTTTCCCTCTTTAGTTTTATAATAAGTAGGTTTCACTATAGATTAATGAAACACGGTAAATATCCTAAACATTTTCAGTTGCTAATGTGTTTAAACATGACAGTTTAAAGTTACATATTAAAATAACGGTTCGTCTGTGTTATCTCTGGCTAGCCCTCTGGGAAAAAGGCATGATTTTATGTATGTAATTATGTATGTCCATCTGTTTTTCCTATAGGTACAGACATACGACGATGGCTTAGTTGGAGTAACTTCGTCATCATCACCTGACTCGCGGTGGAGCTCTCAATGACTCCATCATCATATAAGCCTAGTTTTCCCGTTGGGAGTGAGAGATTTTTAATATGCCAATTACTTTGCTTACGTGCTTGTCGTAACAAGCTCTTTTGAAAGTTATTAGCAAACTTTGCGAGTAATTGAGTCAAGAAGCTTTTGAAATATTTCCTTAAGGTAAAGCGGCGGTAAAAATAATCCCACACGTCCGGGAAGTTGTTGTTGTTGTAAGCAATTTATAATAAAACTATTGTAAACTACTTTTACGTATATAGAAAACCCCTCTTAATTATATGTATAGAATACTAATATCAATTAAAGTACGATCAACATAAATAAGTAAAATTAAAAGCGAAAGTAAACTGATTAAGCAAAATAAACACAAAAGCAAGCTGGAGATCCGTCACATTCCGTTGCTCGAACCAAAGAGGCCCCGTCCTCCCCGTGCGCTCGGACAAAGGCGTGACGTCACGCGGAGTTGCCAACACTAGCGACTCGCCCTTGCTTCGCTTCGGGTATATTTAGAATGTGAAATTATCATTGTTTCTCTATTTTATTATGCATGTATTACACACGTTTCTCTTGAATCACTTTATCTGATAAAAAAATCCACATGAAAATCGGTTGGGTAGTTTTAAGTACATGCGTAATTTTATAGTGATTGACTTTAAAAGTGTTTCTACAAAACCACTCACAAAAACCTCTTTTGCCAAAGTAAAAAAACTCATTTTGCCACTCTCGTTTTTAAATAGTGGATTTTGTCATGGACAGTCACAGTCATCTAACATCAAATTTCCCTAATTGCGTTCTCTAAACTAAGTGAGTGGGGACAATAATAATATTTTTAGTTATGCATAGAATTTTCTCATACCTACTTTCAAAGTCTATCAATTGAACCTAAAATACTCAAATAACAAAACGAAATGGAAGCATAAGGACTGCCGATTCGCACAGAAATGAAATGGAATTTTCTTGTTCCAAGTTATAAACGCCAATAAGAACTAAGTAAACTCATTAGCAGACCGCGAGTCGATCTGACACGATCAATAAATTATTATTTTATTTCCCTTGTACGCAGGTGATTTATTGGGGATTTCCAGCGGTTTCAGTTTTGGATATTAGATAATAAAACCGGCCAAGTGCAAGTCAGACAGAAACACGTTTTTTGTTAATTTGTGAAAATATCGACTTTAATATAGCGGTTCTTGAGATATAACCTTAAAATTCTAAAGTTTTTTCTGCTGGGACCAGAGCCGGAATGTCACTTCCTGGGGCACTGGGCTGAACCGAACGAAGGCCTGTCTACTTTATCACTTATTCAAGCTTTACTTATGCAATCTTTGCATAAGTCCATCTATTTATCCGTAACACAAGTTAACGATATTAGAAACAACAGTGGTATTATGTACACGATACATTCAAGAACACACAAAAACTCAAAAAAATACCGATGTTGGCCATACAAATAATGTTCCGGGCGGGAATCGAACGCACGACTCTTGGAACAGTGTCCAGGGTCACTTACCGTTGTTCCACAGAGATAGCAAAAGGTCACTCAATACATTGTCACAAATTACACTGGGTAAGTATAGGGATGAAAGCCGTCCGCTCCCCGCAAGTCCGGTGATGATGACAAGGCTACTCCAAGCCATCATCATTAATCATTTAGGAAAAAAAACCTGGGTAAGTATCGGGACGGTACTTTCACCTCACTTATTTGTATCGTGTTTGGAGTTACCGAATCCCCCGTGTAAATCTAACCAGCTTATAATCTAAACAATCAGAATTCCGATACATCATTAATCGCCTTTTCTCGCAATTGGCTTTATTTCAGCCTTAATGAGTTGTTTCAGTTGTTATGTCATGTGCATGAGAGAGATCATTATTCTTAATAAGATTTCGATACAGATTACAAACCAGTTTCGCTAATTATGGCTCAAAGAGCCAAGTTCAATCAAGATAACGAAAGGACGGAAATTAAATTTGCGTTGTTAGCAATATCTGCCGTTGTACATGCCCCGTCGAACATGAAATATGTAGTAAATATTTACCTCAAACGAAAATTACGTAATTAATGATCCTTTAGAGAACGTTTGCTAATTGTGAAGTGAAGGTAAATTAGCTATTTATTAGAAATTTAATTTTACTGAGAAATATGTTAATGTTGCTTTGTATATAAGAACTAATAGAGGAAGATCCCAGAGCTGCCAGACATCACTTATTTTCTAATGGACAAAATATATACGATTGAGTAGTGGTGGGGTGTACTATCATCATATGACTAGTTGCTACCTTGACCAGACGGCCATTTTTCAGATATCAACCAATCAAGGTACATAGAAACACTGCTCACCTCATTAAATTCTGATGGCTGATTTTAATATATATTTCACACAATATCATTAAAAATCAGGTTTCATTACTCCCAGACACATGCGGTCGGCGGTTTTACCTTACAGACGCTTTAAAGCTATGAAAAAATTTATTAAGTTTACTTATTTTCTGATGCTTGATTTTTATATATGTTATTCAAACAACTATTTTAAAACGTTTTGCAAACGGACAGACCGATCCAAGGGGCCAAACATTCACCAGACCCAACTGTTTTAGAATTATTTTTTTTATTGAATTTAGTTAAGTTTTTCTAATAAAATAGTTTGTAAGGTACAATTCTATAATTATTGCGGTCAGATGAGCACTTTTCAGTTGTTTGAATAACATATATAAAAATCAAGCATCAGAAAATAAGTAAACTTAATAAATTTTTTCATAGCTTTAAAGCGTCTGTAAGGTAAAACCGCCGACCGCATGTGTCTGGGAGTAATGAATCCTGATTTTTAATGATATTGTGTGAAATATATGTTAAAATCAGCCATCAGAATTTAAGTGAGGTGAGCAGTGTTTCTATGTACCTTGATTGGTTGATATCTGAAAAATGGCCGTCTGGTCAAGGTAGCAACTATTCATATGATGATAGTACACCCCACCACTACTCAATCGTATATATTTTGTCCATTAGAAAATAAGTGATGTCTGGCAGCTCTGGGATCTTGGACCATAATGTAACTTTATTGTATATTAGCTGTGCGAGCGACTTCGTCCGCGTTTTTCCCGTTTTTTACACATTTTCCATTGTTACTATGATTATATTGGTTGCTCCGTGATGTACATAGCCTAAGGTCTTCCCTAATTAATGGCCTATCAAACACAAAAAAAAAAATTTTCAATTCGAACTAGTATTTACTAGTTTAAGGTACGCCCGCCCGTGCCCCAGCAGCGAGGATGTATATGGGCTGATGATGATGATTAATATCATCATGATATTAATTGTCGTTATATTAATCACTTTTAGTCTTTAAGAATTAATTGTTAAGTAAAAGGCTAAAAAATTGTTGAAAAATCGTTTGATTTTTACAAATCCGTTCATGCTAAAACAAAAACCAATCGCATTCAAACAATATGAATGGAAGTTGATTAACTGAATCTTTCTGAAGTTGTATTCCATTTCCTGGGTTCGATTCTCACTCGGCACAAATATTTGTGTGACGAACATCGGTGTTCGTTCCGTGTCTGGGTGTGTAATTAAATATATTTAAGTATAATTATTTGTATCCACTGTTGATTCTGATACCCGTAACACAAGTGCTTAAGCCTCGAGATCAGATCAATATAATGTGATGTTGTGTGTAATATTTTTGTGTTTGTTACCTGAGGCATTCACTTTCCCAGCTAACCATACCATTAAGAGTTATTGAACAAACCTTAATCGTTATCGACACAAGAAGTTACTCAAACCGAATCAAAACCTTTTTAAAAATCAGCTGGAGACACTCAAAACTTACCAAATCCGTGAAAAGGTCCATTTGAATTCAAAGAAGGCAAATTTTCCACTTAAAACCAATAGGATTGAAAACTTTATCACAGTTGAGATATCCGTTGCGAAACGTACGAGCATAGCGGAGAATTCAATAAGCCTGGCCCTCAGACATTAAAATATTGAAAGTCGACGCAAAGTTTCCTAATAAAAAACGCTCCATTTGTTAAAATGAAAAACGTTTTCTACTTTTCAGTTCCGTGCGATCGCGAAGGGGACCTCAGTTGGGAGTGTAATGTGGTGAAGTTTTGGTGATTTGTGAGTCTTTCGTTAATATTGGTGGAGTAAAGAGGTTAAATGGCGTTAAAGCGTATTATGTCCGTAGCAAAATTTAATAGTTGTATATACGTCAAGATATAATGTATCATCATCATCATCATTATAGCCCATCATGGACGTACGTCCCCACTGCTGGGGCACGGGCCTACCCTAAACCAGGGCGATAAGACCTTAGTCAACCACGCTGGTCAAGTGCGGGTTGGTTGACTAGACAACCTAAGAATTTCTTCGTAGTTGTTCAGGTTACCTTACGATGTTTTCCTTCACCGTTAAAGCGTCGAATAAATATGCATTTCAAATTTGTGAAACACAATAATTGGTAAGTGCGTGACGGTGTTTAAACTGACGAACGACCTAAACCACTCGGCCATCGACACTTTTTAAATATTATGTAATATTAAATAGTATGCTATAAGCTTATTTGTTTACTTATTTGTTGATGGACCAACAAGTAAACGTACTTTTCGAGGAAGATGGGTGTAACAACGCCAAATTGTTATCTGAGTAGATAACCCTAAACAAAGTTTACCTTTTAATGTGTGTGTGTAACCTTGGCAGTTTAAAATTATATAAACTACTAGCTGACCCGAAAGGTGTTGTGCTGTCTTAGCCACGACAATTAAATTCAAGTTTGTAAAATTAATTAAAAAAAAAATTCACATTATTCTTTCAAATAAAAAGTCTTGATTGAAATGACTGTGTAAAGGCGTCCTAGCGCATTGTAGCGCTTTTCGTATGGCCAGTAATATGTTGGTATTTTTATTTTTTTATACATTCCGAGAATTTTTTAATTTTTTTTCATTCATAAGAACCTTCTCCTGACATTAACGAAGACAACAAAAAAAGAACCAGTGAAATCGGTCCAGCCGTTCACGCGTGATGACGTGACAACGGAAAACGGGTTTCATTTTTATATACATACATAATATAGGTACAAAAACTTATAAAACAGTTAAAGTTTTCAGCATTTTCTGTTTGTAGTTTGAAAACGCTCGTGTTTCCGCAAATCGTCAAACAACAAAGTGTTTGCTATTCCGTTCTCGTACGCAAATAGTGTCTACGTAGACACAAAAGGCTTCTCTACTTGGGGATATTTTCCGCCTTGTTTTCTTTGTGACACTACTATATTTAAAGATACGAATTGTGGTTTATTTACGTAAACATTACAGGGCCTTTGGAATACAACATATTATTTTCTGGGTATTCATACAAATCAATTAGTTAGTTTAATTTCGGTGCAGTTTGGTCATACGAACGATAATACAACGCGTCTAATGCAAAGGTCTTCAAATATTAGTAAACTGAAACTGTCCGGGATATTTACCATGTTTGTTGTTTTGTTTTAATGAGCTCCCGATATTACAAAACAACATGGTTTTCGCCACCTCACTGAAGCCCTGCCTATTAGGATCAAGCTAGAAGCTCTTCATTCTCACCTAGCACTCATCCTAAATGGTAAATATCCCGGACAGTTTCAGTTTACTAATGTGTGTAACCATGTCAGTTTAAAAAAAGTCTTCAAATATTGTTGGTAGGTGGTTAAATAAGTTTAGAATTCGATTTCAGTATGTAGGTAACATCGCTTTCAACATCTAGCAGATACATATGGGTCAATTTCAACAAGTCCATATTTTTTAACATTTCGGTGAACTTTTTTATTTGTTACTTTTTTGAAAATACAACCATGTAGAATTGTTATTTACGCTATCGTTATAATTAATTTTAACACGACATTAAATTAAATTCATATACTTAAGAGATATAGTACTTTGAAATTTTGGTGTCACCGAAATGAAAGAAGAGTTCACCGAAATGAAACTTCTCATCACCGAAATGAGAAACGCAATACACCGAAATGAAATTACTTATGTAGTCACCGAAAAAAAGTAAACTGTTACCAAGTATACAGCCTACAACCTAATCCTCTCCGTTAATCGTTTAACAGTGGTCGATGGAAACGTGGATACAACCCAGTCTTGATCTTTGTCAGTTCCAGATTCAGCTCTCAATGCATAAAGTCCATCTGCCAATCAATACCCCTAACCTTACATAGACCGATTAAGTGCAATATGCAGTAGTGCAATAATTCGTTAAACAATTGACAAAGCCATTATAAAGCTAGCTTCATTACCGAACTACGAACGATTCGTAGGTATCATCTGAAAATCGTCGTGCCAACATATCCCAAGAGGCTGTCGTACTTCCAACGTCCCGGGTTTGACTCAAGAGTCATCTGCGCCGTTTAAAAATTATGAATCCGCCTATAATGCCGATCCATTTTCACAAGACACATGTGATGCTTGTGAAATCTTAATGCTGTCTATCCATGCAAACCAGCGAACCAAATGGATTAATACAGTCACCAGCATTGACATGACCCACAATAGTAAAAAGGCCTAGACCACAATCCGTAAATGGACCGGTGAGCCCTCTCCTCCAAAGTTCCAAGTAAAGTTACTGCAAACAAAATTGCTCATCAACTGTTGCTGAATAAGAAATCGTACACTCGCCTTCCCAGAATTCAACTTGTACAATGCCTTCCGAAAGAGAATTTACTGAGCCAGCCTTTTGACGATATCATTTTTAGTGTTAGATACTTGAAATCTGGTAAAGCATCGAGTGTTGATAACATTTCCACAGAACAACTTAAAAACTTGGATCCTATGAATATTTGCTGGTTACAACCGAAGTTCAATGATTGTCTACAATCTGCGAAATTATCACGTCTATGGATCTTGATATTGCCATTCCAAAACCGGAAAAAGTTCTAGATGACCCTAAAAACCTTCCGCCCATTATCCTTGCTCAGTCACACATACAAATTACCTCAACGACTTTTGCTTAACCGCCTATCACCTATTAGATCAGCACTTAATTCCAGAACAGGTAGGATTCAGACCTAAAAAATCATGTTGTAACCAGACGTTAAACCTCACCCAACACATGCCATTTTATCATAAACGTCTAGTCCATAAGATTTGTATTTGTAATTCAGAAGCTACACTGATGTTATTCTGTTTTGTGAACCAAAATAAATAACACAAAGAGGATAGTTTTGAAATGGGAATGATTACAGCGCTGTATGCGTGGATCTGACAGCAGCTTATGATACAGTGAACCTGAAGCGTCTCTTGTGGAAAGTCTACTCGATGGTCAATGACTAGAAATTTATAAAAATACTTGGTGAGCTGCTCCGCAACCGTAGCTTTCAGGTCCATTTGTCTGAAGAAATAAGCAGATGGCGATCCCAAAAAAACGGTAATCCCAGGGTCTCTACCCTGGGGATGACCGTTTTGTTGGAATCACTACTTTTCAACATCTACACAAAAGACCGACCATGTTGCCGATGACCTGGCGCTCATATCACAAACACAATCCTGTGAAAACATAGAAATAAACCTCACTTCAGCCTTAGGGTTCAGACACTCTCAGACTAAATATAACATGGCAGGGACAACCACAGAAGTTAAAGTCGGCATAGCTTTATATTTAGATTTAGAAAGTACCGAATCTTGACACAGATCCACCTTCTGCTCGTCTTAACCTCTGGTCTAACACGTTTGCTCCACCCGTCCCCTTGGTTCTACCTTCAGAAAGCCTTCCAACAGGACACGATTTGCCATGGTTAACCTGAAGGTCCCTGGACAGACTCCGTAGCCAGGTTGGCCAATGCAAAGATAATATGTTTAGGTGGGGGTTTCCTGGACAGGAGGATATCGCGTGCCTATGTGGTCTCTCACCATTGTCCATGGCTCACCTCACTTCATGCCCCGCCTGTCCCGACTCCTGTACACAAATTGAGCTGATAGAATGGTCAACAACCGCGGTCCGGGTGGCGGAATTATCCAAAATAATTTGAAGTGTTTTGCCATCGACACGAAAAGAAGAAGAAGAAGAATAACTTACCATTTTGAACTTCATCATTTGACTTTAGATGCTGTTGACAAACATTTCAAGTTAATCTGTTATTACTTTAATCCAGAGTCTTAAATATATAAAAGAAGAATCACTGACTGACATATCGATGCACAGTCTAAACGGCTAAACGTAGGCACTTGAAATTTGGTAAGGACGTAGTTTAGCTACCGTAGAGGTGCATTAAGAAAGGAATTCCCGAAATTCTCACGGGAACGGGAATAATCCGGAAAATCCTTTTGTATGAAAAATCGCCCACGCAAACGAAGTCGCGGGCACAGCTAGTGAAAAATAAAGGTATTGATTACAACCACACATAGATTTTAATAATTTAATCTGAAATTCATTTGGGAACATGTAAGAATAAATCAACAAATATATTGTAATATCAACAATAAAAATAAAAATATATTCCTTTCGAAATTACAATGTAACAAAATAAATTAAGGTCTTTATTCACCGAAATGAAGTAATTTGACACCGAAATGACAAAAGAAATCACCGAAATGATGATAATAATCACCGAAATTACCAAATTCTCACCGAAATGAAAAAAGTCACTGGAATGATATTTTTTCTCATTCCAGTGGTCAATTTAGGTCACCGAATTCACCGGAATGAGGTCACCGATATTATATACAGCCCATAAAAATAAGCACAACAAGGAAAATATAAATAAAAGAAATAAATTGATACGACCTACTTAATTGAGCGACATTTAGTAATAGTACATAGATTTTATAGACATACCGAATGATTGGATCACAACTTATATCCATTCACGTGAATGACAAAAAAAACGGTACGCAGTCACCGAAACCGACTTACTTACGTTTTTGGCGGGAACTGCAAACAGCAACACACGTCCTCTTACGTTAAGCGCTTAGGCGGCACTGATGCGCAGATTTACTGCGCAGTGGCAAGAAGCTAGTGTTTTCGATGCCTAGATATTCGCGTACAACGAAAATTCACCGCGATGACATATCTCATTTGGACACGTGAATTTGTACTTACCATTCATTAAATATAACAGATTTTGTATTGAACTTTCCGCAATAAGGTACTGTCATTATTAAGGATTTAAATAAAAAAAGGTAAATCCCTAAAAAATCAACTGTTTTTAAAATATGATTAAAAAGTATACTGAAAAACAAATTGTGCCGCGTCACCGAAATGATACAATTGGGGGTTTAAGATTTTTTACCTAATTAGCGATAATCATAATTTAAAAATATTTATAGTCACCTATAGGAGACAACACCTTTTATCTAAAAAAAATATTACAAGTTAAAAGTGCCATCCTGCACTAGCAGTTTCAGCCGTGCCGTTTACGATTTGGTGTCGGGAAATTCACCCATATACGCATCTAGCAGATATAAGGCGTCTGACCGATTTTGGCGATGGCGGCCGATCTCCATTAAGATCAGCCAACTGTGGATAGGACATATTATAGTGCACAAGTGTGCGTGCAAACAAAAGTGCTCTCTCTGTTCTCTTACTCTCATAGTTCGGTGAGACCAACAGCTTAACGTGCTTTCCGAGGCACGGGCGTGCAACCGCCAACTTCCTAACTCCGGGCTGAGTAATTTCATTACGGAAAAACTTACACAAATTTTGCCCGAACCCGGATTCGAATCGGGGACTTCTCGGTTCTTACGCGGCGCTTGCTACCAATAGATTAATGAGTCAGTCAACTAACAACGCATAATACCTACTATATACAGTTTTTACTTCTTCCAGTTCAAGTAGAAGTTCTAGGAGCTATTTGTAAAAGTAATGTGATTGTGTCGGCCTCAATCTTTCACATTTTTTCGGTCGCAAATGACCGCCTGATCGCCACTCAACGCAGTAGAATGGTCTCTTTATTTTTATGATCGGAGTTATTTGTGATATCATCCTAGACGAGGTTAAACAGTTTTGACAGACATCGGACCGATCTTTAACTTTTTGGTCTTAGGAAAATTAGTAGTAGAACTTTTATTCACACTAGTGAAAAGTAATAAATAGATAAATAAATATTAAATATTACACAACATCACATACATCGATCTGATCCCGTGGTAAGTAGCTTTAGCACTTATGTTACAGATATCAGAATCAACATTGGATACACAAATATACTTAAATATACTTAATACACACCCAGACACGGAACAAACACCGATGTTCGTCACATCATATTTGTCCCGAGTGGGAATCGAACCCACGACTCTTGGAACTGTAGGTAATGAACCCAGGTTCATTCACTAACCACTGTTCCACCGAGCCAGTCCGAGTAATTAAGTATATTATCATAACAGAGTCAAATGTCAAATTGTATAAATAACTGCAAGCCAATTTCACTAAGAAATCTCAAATCTGTCGGTGTAATGAAATTGACCCTAGAATATTTGATTTACAAAGTTTTTTGGTACTAGGGAATTACCCCTTATTTATGAACATTGGACAACATTCAAGTAACATATATTTAAGAAACCAAAGCCTTACTGCAAATAAGCAACTCACAATTGGTTAGATTTTCTGTGTGATATCGTTGTAAGAAACATTTATTTTACAACAAGCTGTGCCAGCGACTTTGTCGGCATGGAAAAGAGACAGAAGAATATTATACGCGCATACAAACGCCGAGCAAGCTTGACGAAATTCTATAAAATAATCAATAAAATATCTAAATAAATATCTGGGACATTTCCACAAACGGGCATCTGACCCCAAACTAAGCAGAGCTTGTACTATGGGCGTCAAAGACTTAAATACATAATCACACCCAGACACGGAACAAACACCGATGTTCATCACACAAATATTTGTCCCGAGTGGGAATCGAACCCACGACTCTCGGAACCGCCAGCCAGAGTCACTAACTACTGTTCCACCGAGCCAGTCAATAATGACAGCAGTCAGTCAGTAAATAAACTAAACTCTACAGTTTAAGTAAAATTGAGCCACAATATACGAGTCAAAACCACATCTAGACAGGATAAGTCGTTTCACACATAAGTTCAACAGACAAACTGTCTGTAAGATTTTAGACTTTCGCGATCCATTACACTAAAATTAGTCTTTATGGGTCTACACGCGATATTAGGAGACCACGATTGGTGTAACCCAGTCGAAACGTCGGGCAGTAAGTAGCTATGTAATTTGCTACTCCTAATATCGCGTGTAGACCCATAAAGACTAATTTTAGACAAACTGTCTGTTTGTCAAAATCCAAAAATATAATTTTTTGGTACCTTTGCATTGATTAAGGGCTCCTTTAATATCTTTTATCATAATCATCAACGTACAGACAGCGATCTGTCACATTTTCATTATATGTAAAGAAATAGTGGTGTTCTACGGATATTACGCAACTTAATCCGTAAGAAAACTGTGCAAATATCCGTAGGCAGCACGTCTAGACAGGCTATTCTAGGCCACATTAGCGTCTAGACCAAACCGTTATAACAAAGCAGTGCCTTTATTGTATTTCGTATGTGAGTTTACAGCCCTTACATATTGCTTTGAATAACCGCTTATGTAAGTTAGGTGGATGATAAAGGGTTGAATTACGTTAAGCGTTCTTCATCCGCGGTTTTTGAAAAACTGATACACGTTTTATTTTTTGAGGCTGTTTGAAGGTTTTACTTCTTAAGTTTGTAGTATGTACCAAGTAACTAAGTACTTGGGCCTTCCACTACCGAATATCTATCCAGTAGTGGAAGGGAGTTAGGAAATAGTTGGCCAGTTTGTTATTCGGACGGCTAATAAAGAAAAGAATTTAGACATTCTGTGGTATGTATTTGTACAAATACATTTTTTTTTGTTTCTTACTTACACTGGAGTACTAGAATTTACTTTACAGGGCCAACAATTAGCTGTTAGAAAACTGAAAGTGTCCGGGATAATGAGCTCCCGATATTCATAATAGCTCACTAAAACAAAACAACATGGTAAATATCCCGGACACTTTCAGTTTTCTAATAATGTGTAACCATGACAGTTTAAAACAACAATCAGCTGTTATAAACTTTGTATAGAGTAAGACAAGTACCTACTAGTTACCTACATACATTTATTTGACGTGAAGGAAATCGTCGTAAGGAAACCTGCACGCCTGTGTAGTGATTCTAAGGTTGTTTTGGCCAGCGTAGATGACTGACGAATGATTATATTATCTATGTTCAGGGTAGACTCGAGTCCTTCGAGATTACCCAATCGTATCTAAATCAGAGTCTGAGTAGAACGAGCGAAGAAACCAGCACCCTGAGATATTTTTCAACGGTGTGTGAAGCCACGCCAGAGGCCTACGGGCGGTTTAAACTCTGACACCAGGTTGTTCATCAACCATACGATAAGAAGAAGATCGTTAAACCTCCACCCTTCATTGTTGAAGCAATTTACGACTTTCGAACGAACAACGTTTTGAAAAAATATAATGTGTTATTGCCATTGCATTCGGTCTGTTCGTAACAATCATTATTTACTACAACGAAGCCGTTAATCAACCGCTGTGCTCGTATTTCACGTTCTTTGACAAGTTTGGATTTCAAAAGTACAAAATATATTGAACCTTTATCCTCGGAGATATATAATGTTTTAATAGCGTTTTTGATCGGTCGACATGGACTACGTTTGGCGAACGTTTGAGCGGAAATATGTGGATTTCAAAAAATATAGATAGACGACATACCATGACAGTCATATTTCCGTATTTCAATTTAAAGCTAGGCAAGTTTAGTTGGATATATGTATTTGCGATAATTTTTCCTCGTAATACGAATACCTAGTTTTATGATAGTTTTCAATTTTGCGTTGGTAGATTTTGAAATGCACATACTTTTTAATCAAAGTTGTTTATTGAGCAAATAATGTAGTAAAATATCAAAACGTGAAACGTAGTATTATAGGCGGTTTTAAATAAGCCGAGAGTGTAGTGAGGCTGCAGTGCTGCAGTCTCGTGTCATAGCGCGAATGCAGGTTGTTAGGATTTGATACTGCATACGTATTTTGTTCGTGTTCTACGAACTGTTAACCTAAGAAGCGATTTATAAACAACGCATCTCTCAGTCACAACGCAACGCCCCGATCCTCGCACTTTAACGCCCTTCCTAGATGAAGACTTGTTATTTTTCGTCCGTCCAATAAACAGGGGACCGTCATCAATCGCCGGCGCCCGCCACGGTTCCGTATACAATGTAGAGGCAATAAAATAACCGAACAGACAATAAAATAACTGCGCATGAAATAACCAGCCCTTGGGGCCCCGTTCCGCTGTTATGATTCCTATAACTTTTACGGGTTTCGTCTGGCCGCGAGTCCCGTTATGTAGCTGTTTCGGGATACACCCAAAATGTTACCAATAAATCTGATAAGTAACTACCAATATTTCCTGATACTAAGTATTGTCCCTTCTCTTCGGTGGCCTTTTCGGTTCCACGCTGAGTTGTTATGTGATCGTGATCGTTTGTTGTTTTTAAATTCTTGGAGATGTTGTTCGGAGTAGACAATGTTGACAGTTTATGCTAGTGGCGTCTTTTGGAAAATAAGTTATTGTGGAGTTTGTTGAGTACAACTAGAGTCCATAAATGTGAAAAAACATTACAAAAAAAAACTGAAAGTGTCCGGGATATTTACCATGTTGTACAAAGAGTAATTTTAAATTATCACATAGAGTAATGTATTACAATTTTCAGAATTTGTATGGTTACCTAAAATATAACTAGACCTAGTTCGGGAACCCAGAGTAGGACTTGATATCTTTTTCTTGGATGTTTCTTGTATGTTTCTTTAGTAGGCAATAAAAACATTTTTATTCAAATTCAAAATTGGTGAATATAAAATTTTCATGAAGCCCGGGAAAAAAATTTAAAACTGGACCAATAAAAACAGTAAAAGTTTTTACAAGGAACAAATCTAATCAATTAGTTGTCAGCAACAACCGGATAAAGAGAATCCATGGCGATCCCACAGGCGTTCTTCCCCCGTACCAGGTAGTAGTATCCGTGGTCACCAAACTCGGTGCCCCATGAGTTCTTGATTATCCAGTACTTCACTAAACGGCCAGACTTCGATTCTGAAACGATATGGATACAAGTATGTTGATGAAATTTTAGTGAGAGCCTTTAGTGTAAGATTTTAAACTTTCGCGTTCCATTACACTGAAATAAGTCTTTATGGGTCTTCACGCGATATTAGGAGTAGCAAAATGTCGCTCGCGACCACGATTGGTGTAACCCAGTCGAAACGTCGGGCAGTAAGTAGCTATGTAATTTTGCTACTCCTAATATCGCGTGAAGACCCATAAAGACTTATTTCAGAGAGCCTTTAGTACTTTCAAATCATGACAGTTATTTTTTGAAAAAAAATTTCTTTTTTAAATTATCCACCAACTCCATAATCGTGAGAAACGATCGTTCTTTTACGAGATGTGGCGTAATCAGGTATTGCTTACCAAAGCTAAAAAAACTAAATTAAAGAAATAAGAAAACTAAGCTAATGAAATGTACGCCCTAAGTAAGAAAGCGGTTCGAGTGTGCCTTCCAGTTTCATTTATTACTTTCGTAAAACTGGTATTGATGATTTGAATAAAAAAATCTGCACAAATCTATAGAATCATTTACTGCGGCAAAACAAGTACTTAAATTTCATCCTGTATATTTAACATCATCTCAGTCTATTCCTGCCCACTGCTGAAGATAAGATGTCCAGCGGCACCGGTCTACATCCACTCAGAGATGCAGCTATACAGAGGTCTTTACCAGGTCGTCGGTCCATCTGGTAGGTGGCCGACTTATGCTGCGCTATCCAGTACGTGGTTATATTATTTAGTAGACTATGTACTTTAACAGGTGCTAGCTAGGCTATTTGTATTTCAAACTAGCGGCCGTCCGCGACTTTGTCCGCGTATTAATGGGTTTTAGTAGCAATGATGTATTAAAATAGCTACCTCCATACCACGTTCTCACATACTAATTTTGACCCCCCCAATGACCGCCATGGGGGTTGAATTAAAAAAAAATAGCGCTGGTGTCTCTACGGAGTTCCAGCTACCTCCATACCAAGTTTTATAAAAATCGACAAACACGTAAAAATTCTCCCATACTAACTTTCACCCCTCTCAATGAACCACATGGGGGTTGAATTAAAAAAAAAAGTAGCCTATATGTTATTCCATGTTATTCCAGAGAGCCAGCTACCATCATACCAAATTTCATGAAAATCGGTTCAGAAGTTTGAGCGTGAAAGAGTAACAAACATCCATACATACATACATCCATACATCCATACTTACAAACTTTCACATTTATAATATTAGTAAGGATTAAATTGAAATTGGTTCAGAAGTTGTGGCGTATAATCGCAACAGACAAAGTTACTTCTTTACATTTTAGTATATGACATACACTCACAGGCACAATTAACCGCCCACCTTGTATTTGCTTAAATTTTCGGAAATGTCCAAACATAGACCACATTTTATGAATGATCCATTATAAACTTAATTTAAGGCAAAAAATTAAACGAAGGTTTGATTTAAAAAAGTCGTTTAATAGGGCTGTATTACAAAAATCGATATTTTCGAAGTATCGACGAAAAATGTAAATTTCGAATTTTGAGACAAAAGAAGGTCACGTTGACCTTCTTTTGTCTCAAAAAACAATATTAAAATTTAATAATGGGCGTTGCTCCCCCTAGCCTTTATGACTTCTAGGAGGCGGTATGATAGTCCATCCATGACATCTTGGATATTTGATTGGGGAATAATGTGCCACTCCTCTACCGCAGCCGTTTTGAGCTCTCCAATAGACGTTGGGGCTGGTCATCTTGCTCAAATACGTCTTTTGAAGTTGTCCCATATGTGTTCAATTGGGTTGAGGTCGGGACTGCGTGCAGGCCATGACAAAACTTGAATTCTGGTCGCATTAAGGTACTCAGTAACCAATTTTGCGGTATGGCAACGTGCATGTCATGCATTAATCTAAAGTTGTCACCAATAAATGGTGCAAACGGTATGACATGTCCTTAGAGAACTTCTTCCACGTATCTTTGAGCATTTACACTGCCTCTGTCAAACAATACAAAATCGGTACGAGTCTCGTAAGTGATGCCTCCCCAAACCATAATAGACCCTTCCTTGTAACCCACTGTTTCCGATATAGCGCGAGGAGCAAACCTTTCATTTGGGCGTCTGTAGACAGGCTGGCATCCATCTGGACCTTTTAAGGCTATTCTGCTCTTATCTGAGTCAGTATGACCTTCCATTCTTGTACAGTCCACTCAGCATATTCTCGCGCAAAAGCAAGTTTAGCTCTACGGTGTTGTGGGAGCAGTTCTGGGGCGCGAGCTGGACGAAACGCCCTCAGATATCCTTCTGCCAGTCTTCTTCTTATCGTACGTTCACTAACACTAAGGTTTCGTACTTCAAAAAGACGAATTCGGGCTTCAGTAGCGGTGGAAAAGCGATTTCTTAACACGTTGTCGACAGCGAAGCGGTCTTCTCGAGCCGAAGTGCATCGCTGTCGACCTTGAACTGGCCTGAGGGTGTATGAACCTGTCTCCCGAAATCGTCTGATTGCATCCCGTATGGCAGTTCGTGGTACACAGAGTACACGAGGGATGCGACGTTGGCTGTACTCAGCGTCAGCAAAGGCAACTGCCCTGGCTATACCAGTTGCATCGGGAGGCATTTTTTGCAGTCACAAACAACAAGCTAACACTAAAAACCCGAATTAAACAATAATCACACACTACGGCAGACAAGAACAGGAAATGAACACACAGTAACACAACTGCAATAATGTCAAACAACGACTAAGTTCCAAAAACCCGTCATTGTCACAAATTAACGAAACCAAATAAGGGTATAAGTGTTTAATCTAATGCAAGACTACCCATTTAACAAAAAACAAAACCCTTGATAAGCCATAGTAAACCAAAACTATCAGGGAGGCGAATTTTAAAGGTGGGCGGTTAATTGTGCCTGTGAGTGTATATTTCTTAAGGCAAGAGATTGTTGAGCATAAATACTTACTTGCAGCACTGTACCCGACGATAGTGACCGTGTGGGTAAGGTCTTCTGGATCGCACTCTTCCTTGGATGGCTCATCTATGTAGTTGCCATGGTAATTTTTCATTCGCTTGGGGTTTATTGCTGTAAGAGCAAAGTTAGTATAGTAAGCTACTATACTCGTACATAATTACAATCAGCCCATAATAGTCCACTGCTGGACATAGGCCTCCCCAAATGCTCCTGTCTATCCTGGGCTAAACGCATCCAACTCCAACGAGCCGTCGTACGTAGATAGTCATACCACTTGGCCTGTAGCGGTACCATGAGTTGGCTATCGAAAACTTACGTACGTTAAAAACCTATCGAGTTGTTTTTTTCATACGACCGATTTAGCGTAACCACCAGGGGTTGCTGCACAAGTTTTTCATAGACATATTTACGTAAGCGATATCGAGTCCGTAACTTTTAAACTCATGGTAGCGCTACTGAGGGCGTCCCACACTCACGTTTGCCAAGACGCGGTATCCACTACGTAACTCGTTTACCCCAAAAGTTGTCGATTTTATGTTTTAACGAATCTTAGCCATATTGTTAAGGAATCCTAAATTATTCTAGGAAAGGTACATACCTGCGGCAATAGGACCGTTAGTTTTAATTGTAAGAGCCATGTAATCTTCGTCAGGTTTCACTCTTACTACCCCCACAACTCTTACACTCAGCTTTGCATATTTATCCAACTCTCTAGGTTCGTTCATCATTGTGTCCAGATATAGACCATCGGGGGACCATCGACATCTTTTTTTTCTACTCTCGTATGGGTAATAGTCTTTGTTCGATAGTACCCCACCAGGGAAAGTCATTGTAACGCTGAAAATTTATCAATGTGTAAATATAAAACCATAAAATGTTTTCACATCGTAAAAGCTTTATGATATCAAACATGTCAACACAAATACTTCGGGCTCTGTATCTAGCACTTGCGATTATGAACTTTACAATTGGGATTAATAAGGGGTAAATTTAAAAAAAATCTATCCGTGCGAAGTCGAGGGAAAAATTAGACTAGCTGTAAAGATAATAATTGTAAAAACTTTACAATTGGGATTAACAAGGGGTAAATTTAAAAAAATCTATCCGTGCGAAGTCGAGGGAAAAATTAGACTAGGTGTATTATTTTGAAAGATATTAATTGTAAAAACTTTACAATTGGGATTAATAAGGGGTAAATTTAAAAAAAATCTATCCGTGCGAAGTCGAGGGAAAAATTAGACTAGCTGTATAAAGATAATAATTGTAAAAATCTAACCTTAAAGCTTTTAATAGTGACAATGCCTCACACCCTTTTGAGATGGGCAAACAGTCAATTAGGAACTGCTCTGAGAGAATTGTTTTTTTCTTTAAATGGATGCTTGCATGACTCTCCACGGTCCCTGGAAAATACATTGGCCTTTATCAGTGCTTGCAAGACGATTATGAAGATAAAAAAAGTTTAATTAGTGAATTTTAAAATATATCACACACAATCACAATCATTGTTCCGGTTTGAAACAAAAAAATATAATTTGTCCCATATAATTATGACATTATAAGTATAACAAATCAGAAAAAAAACCTTCAATAAAAGTATAAGAAGTTAAAATACTAAATTTTACTCAAATTCTTTTTGTGGTTCATAATAAAGTCAGATGAGCCAAATTAACTTCCATGAAAGAACGGAACGATAAGATATGATCCCTCGATATATTCCATCTAACGTTATTAATATTGACTTCAAGACGTCACATCATACGTTATTAATTGCTCTCTAATGAACGTTTACGCTTGAATAGATCAAGAAAATTAATTACTAGTATTAACTGTAGTTACCAACGGTAATACTTAAATGTAGTATATTGGAAACTGTTTAACTTTCCCGTTAATAATCTGATTCATGTTTCTTTGAACACCTTGACAGTACTTTAGAAAATAAAGGCAATTGAGTTTATAAACTTATTAGGACTGAAAAACAACACTTTGCATCGTCCATACATTTGTATAACTGGTCTACGAAAATTATAAAAAAAAACATATACAAGTTACATTTTTGTTTGCAGTCAAATACAAATAAACCTGAATAATATCTTGATGCTATTAAAGCTCAGTGTAAATTAAATTTTTCAAATTTTAAATTTAATGATATCGTCCTAAAATGGTCAATTGAATTACGTTTTTCAGAAATAAATAACAAACGTCTACACGCTCACAAAGTTCAGCTTTTTTTTATGTAAATAAGGATAATCGGTTAAAAATTACCAGTAATAGCGAAGGCCCAGCAAGCTTCACATTTCCCCTGGTCCTTAACCGGCCCCACGTGATCATCTGTCCTCCAATCAACAGTGTCAGATTCATCTATATAATTGCCTACTTGTACTCTTTGCTCGAATTCATTACTCAGAATCGTCGAATTCGGATCCAACACTAGATAGCCATGAGCGATACGCAGCGCGACACATAAAAGTATGTAAAGGAACATTGTCGCGAAATGTTTTTTGAATTCGACGTTTTACAGCATTTTATACCTTTTTCGTAGGAATTCCCGCGATGCGAAGTTTTATGTGTTTTTTTATTGCTTTTATTTAAGCGTTGATGTCTCGCGCTCCGCATGCTTGGCAAGGATAGCGCAATGTCAATTTGTGATTTATTACTTTCTTTGCTATTTTCCGCCATGTTCTTGAACATTATCGGGGTCAGTAGTTTGTTTCAGTAGTTTTATTCTGATGAATAACTTTGATTTAGGTCAAGTACGTAAATTGAATTTTCATTGTAAATTGTAGCCCATTCCACCGACAAGCGGAGCTTTAAAATTAGAAGGAACGAAATCTAATGAATTCTTAGGTATTTTAGAAAAGTAAAGTCTGCTCCTGTTACTAATTTTAAACGGGATGATTCTTAAAAGAGATCCATCTTTTAGTTCAACTATTTTACTAAAGCTATAATCTATGTAAACTTAATCTATTAATTTACTTAAGTTCTCTAACTGAAACAATTACAGTTCAGTATAAGTTTACGTGACAGCCAATCAAAACAGTCGCTCAAATTGCCAAAACAACCTTATACTGACGTCAATTCAACTTTAGATTGTAGATGGAATCTTCTCCACCGACAATAACGAAGCTTTTAGGTACATAGATAAATATAAAGAAATCAAATAAATCCTTTGATATTTTTTAAATAAAGTCTTCTCTGGTAACTAATTTGGAATAAGATGTCTCTTCACACAAATCAAACTACAACTGAAAAGAAAAAAAATATAGTATAGTAGTAAAACATGTTATATCTAAAACAGTTTCAGTACAACATAGTTTGCGTGGTGGCCAATCACAGTCGTTCAAATGACCAAAATAATCTCACACTGCCATCATCGCCGTCACCTGTGCCTTTCAAACTTGCACGTGTAATAGGAAATACTATCAGGAACCGATCCGGTATCATTGGCCACTTAACTACGCGGTTAAGTGTTACGCAGTTACGTTCAGCTGCGCGTAATGGCCGGCCCGAAGTATCCAGCGCCTTGACAACTATCTAAGGCTGTAAGTTTTAATTGATCAATTTAACTTCAACAACTAGCATTTGACCCGCGGCAGGGGTGCTACCAGGGTGTATTGTGTATATATTTACGAAATTCTAAAAAAAAAATTCAATATGGGTCTATTCACGATAAAAGGTAATAAATACATGGATACTTACTGCCCGAATTTTCGACTGGGTTACACCAATCATGGTCGCGAGCGAACTCACCCAGTAGCGCTACAATGAGTTTGAAGGTTACGGACTCGATATCGCCTACGTAAATATGTCTATGAAAAACTTGTACAGCGCCCCCGGTGGTTACGCTAAGAACTAAAATCGGTCGTATAAAAAAAACAATTCGATAGGTTTTTCGATAGCCAACTCATGGTACCGCTACAGTTCAGATTTAATTTTTTTTATTTATTTTTATTATTTATTTTAAAAACATACATACATAATCTTTACAGGCTAACCTAATACAATTATGTAGTTTTTGATGCTTTAATTTTAAATGTAAAATTAGTCTTTATGGGTTTACACGCGATATTAGGAGTAGCAAATTACATAGCTACTTACTTAAAGACTAATTATAGTGTAATAAAACGCGAAAGTCTAAAATCTTTAATTTTAAATGTAATGGTACGCGTTAGTCTTAAATTATGTACGTAAATGCTGAAGTAGCATCTCTATAACAATACAGAGAACAAAGTTGTCTTCCGCTGTCTGTCTGTATGTTTGCTTAAATTGATAAAACTATGCAATGTTTCGATGTTTTTATAACAGATAGATTATGGTTTTTATGTATTATATACCGGAAGCAAAGTAAGGGCTGACTAGAAAGTAATTAAAGGACGCCGACCTCTCCAACTTCCATGTTGGAAGGTTTTTTTCATGTATTTTAGAGACAAGTTTTGTAGTATATGAAACACCTATATTTTTTCACATAAAAAAAGAAGTCAGTATGAAAAACCGGGTCAGCTAGTTCTAAATAAAAATAAAACCTGCAATAGTGTGTGATCGCTCAAAAAAGCGGTCTACCGGTTGTAACACAATTTGATATTGAATTCTTTTTTGGCTTTGTATAGGCAAAAGAGAGAAGTTGAATACTGCACATACATTTTTAAGGAAAATATTATTTGACTTGTTTGTCACTCGCAGATACCCTCGCGTAAAATTTTGTTTATAACTTTGCTAAGCTGTTTTACTCGAATTTCGAAATTTTGAAAGTCCTGTCCTCCTGTCTTGATGATCACCTAGGTCAAAGTCAAAGTAGTTATTGCGAACTAAGTGCCTGTTCACACCTAGCGATTTTAGGGCGATTTCGATCGCGGCGATATAGCCGCGAGCTCGCTGCGATCTCGCCGCGATTTCGCCGCGTGCTGCGTTCATATTTCCAACATGAACGGACCTGCGCTGTAGAATGCGGCGCATGCGCTAAGCTGGTAGGTTGGATGAGGCGTAACCGCCGCGAAATCGCGGCGATATCGCTGCGCGTGGACACTGCGAGCTCGCGCCGAAATCGCGGCGATATCGCCGCGATTGAAATCGCCCAAAAATCGCTAGGAATACGCTGTTTGTGTACAATATAGGTCATACAGTAATATTATGAGCTGAATAACGTAGTTTCCCTTTCCAGGCACTGCAACATGAGGGCAAGAGATTAAACATAACGTGCATTATTCTTAAATATATTATATGATAATTCTCATTCTCTAAGGATACAGAATATTTCTATTCTTGTTACATAAAAAACCCCATACTACGTTACTTTTAAACATAATATTGAAGTTACTGAGAGTGAGAGTGTAGGAATAGTAGAATAAAGCGAAGTATTTGCAATAATAACGTATATTGATAAAAGAAAGTACAGTTCTTACGGCGGTTCGGATTCAAAGAGAAAGAAGTTAGCGCCGCGCAGCGGCAGATCAGTAAAACTTAAGGATGCGTTCCTAACATTCGTTTTACAATATAATTATGTTTGCGTTCCATTACTAACATCCACCCCTGAACGCAAACCCATTTTAGCTATACAATACAAATTTTTGTGCTCAGTTGTTCCTTTGGTAAGTATATCGGCAACCATCTTATCACCTCTACAATAGTTAAACTTAATTTCTAAATTATTAACATGTTCTCTTAAAAAATGATATCTGATATCTATATGTTTGGAACGCGGTAGATAACAATCATGGGCGGACAACAACCCTTAACTACCCAGTAAGCTTTTGTAACGTAACTGACCAGTAGTGTCCAACAGACACATTTGATAAATATAAGGTGTGATGAGTGAAAAACAAGTTATTTAAATTAAAAAGATATTAGAATAAACTTCAGTAATGTATTTTTGCACTTGTGGAGTTACAGATGTATATTTTTTCAAAATTTGTAGCAGTCATTATATGATTGCACTTATCAATCACAGCACTTGATATAAACGCTGTTAATATTGAAAAGTAAACTAACAACGCTTTATCCTTTTCACAGCAGATTCAGATAATTGAGTAGATCAGCTTCTATATGGTTCATGGCTGCTTAGTGCTTACTTGATGGAATTTCCTTACTTTGTCTCCGTGTATGAGGTGTAACCAATACTGTTGCAATTTCACCCATAAATATTTTTTTTTGTTTTTTATTTTGCGTGTGTTCCAGTCATATAATAACATCTCATCATTATCATCAACATTATCAGCCCATTTTTGTCCACTGCTGGACATAGGCCTCCCCAAATGCACGCCACTTCTCTCTATCCTCGGCCACTCGCATCTAGCTCCTACCAGCCGTCCTGCGCAGATCGTCACACTACCTGGTTTGCGGGCGTCCTACACTACGTTACATAATAACATCTAATATAAAATTTTGAATTTGCTAGGTACCTATTCGTTTTATACTGAACTCTACTACCTACACTCATGAATCATAATCATCACCCTCACTCCAAGAATTATAACTATAATTCTTTCATTACCGTTTACAGTTGCTGGTTCTGTCACATTTTTTTCAATCTCGAATCAGTATGCACAAAAGTATTTTCATCGTTACTGCAAACATGTTCAAGTTGAAGTTTACTTATTGGCTGCCCTTTATCTATTTATTCGAATAATACTGAATAAGAGGACTATTATGTGGTGTCTTGTGTACCCAATCACTGAAATGCGAGACGAAAACAAAGACGACAATTATAACACAAAAAAGTGGTGTCAGATTATAATGGCTAAAAAATATTAATCGTTATGACCCACCCGACATCATAAGATTATACGTTAATATAAATAAAAAACAATCTTTGTTCACATTCTCAAACAAAATGTTATTGTGTCTATTGGACACCTTGTGGGTTGATGAAGTACTATTTTTTATATTTAAAATAACAAATAAATCTTACATGATAAAAATATTTTAAAAGCACTTTTAGAATCTTAAAACATTGGAGATCAAATAGGTAAAAGGCCGATTCATAAAAATAAATACTTTAGTTTTTATCAAAACTTAAACGCAAAAATATGTCCGCGAGACACTTGTGGGTTGTTAAGGGTTAATAGCACTCTGATTGTCACTAAATATATGAAGAGGACCGTCTAGGGGCTGGCCGAACTCGACGTGCAGTTGTCGCAGCCACAGCGCCTCCTGCGCCGCCGACGACATCGCCATGTACTCGGCCTCCGCCGTGGACAGCGCCACCGTCTGCTGTCTCCTCGAGCACCAGGTCACTGCGCCTCCCTGAGAAATAAAAACATAGCCCGTGCAGGACTTACGGTCGCTATTATCGCTGGCCCAATCCGCGTCGCAGAAACCCTTCATGGTTGATTCACCATCTTTGGTATATGTGAGCCTCATATCTTTAGTTCCTTGTAAATACCGTAGGACCCTCTTGACAGCTGTCCAGTGCTCTGCTCTCGGCTCCTTGTTGAACCTGCTAAGAGTATTCACTGCAAAAAGAAATGTCAGGCCTTGTGCCTTGAGCTATGTATAAAAGACATCCTATGGCTTGTTGGTATGGGTAATCCATTTCCTTTTCATCGGCACTCTGAGTGAACTTTTGACCAACTTCAATTGGAGTTTTACACGGTTTGCAGTCAGACATACCAAACTTGTTAAGTACATCTTTAATATACTTTTCTTGATCTATCATAATGGTGTCTCCATGCCTAGTTATGTTGAGACCAACACACTGACTGGCTCTACCTAGATCCTTCATCTCTAAGTGTTGCATGAGCCTCTTCTTTATTATATCCTTTTCTACTTTATTTGGAGTAAATAAAATGAGATCATCAACCCATACAGCAATATAGGTATTCTTATTAACATTATAATATACACATGGGTCAGACTTTGACCTTTTCATACCGATATCTTGGAGCACAGTGTTCAGTTTTGAATTCCATAGCCTACTGGCTTGTTTCAATCCATATAAAGATTTATGCAAGTGACATACCTGAGGCCCTTGTTCATACAACTCTGGCTGTGTCATATATATCTCCACATCGATATCTCCTTGAAGGAATGCTGACACTGCATCCAGCTGATCGATGTCAAGCCCAAGTCTTGCAGCTAGTGACATTAAATAGCGTATGGTACTGTACCTTACAACTGGTGAGAACACTTCCTCATAATCAGTGCCCTTCTTCTGTGCATATCCTTTTATGACAAGCCTGGCCTTGAAACGAACAATATTACCATCCGGATCAGTCTTAGATTTGTAAACCCACTTGCTGGGTAAGACCTTTTTATCCACAGGCAGTTTCCTTAAACTCCAGGTGTTGTTTTTCATCAGCGAGTTGTACTCCTCGTCCATAGCCTGTTGCCACTGCTTGGCATATGGTGATGCGAGTGCCTCCTCGACTGTCTGTGGATCAGAAAAATTAGAAAGTAAACAAAACATACTATTTCCTTCTGTATCTGTGATGTTTCTTCTGTTCCGAGGTCTCAGGGTAATATTCCTTTGCTGGTGCTCTGACTGTACCCATCTCGGTGGTACATATGTTGCATCTAGGTCCCCTGTGTCCGTCTCATACTCACTTGAACTCTGATCACAGTCTTCATCTAGTACACAATCATCAGTAGTAGATTCTTCATGTGATGGAATGACATTTCTTGTATCAGATAGGGGTGACTCTTCGGACTGTACCAACACATTACTTCTATGACTTGTAGAAGTAGGGTGATCACCACACAGCTGTGACTCCACTCGGTTATCAGTATCATGGCTGTTAGACGAAGCTGAAACATCATTGTCAGTCACTAAATCCCTCTTGCAGATCTCAAAGAAGGTAACATCTCTGCTTTTAGTGATTTTGAATGTTTTTCATCTAATAAACGATATCCTTTAGTATTGTCACAGTATCCGACCAGAATCATCCTTTTTGACTTTTTGTCCCACTTTTGGCGCTTTTCTTTAGGTATAAACACCATAGCCTCGGAGCCAAATATTCTTAGGTGTGACAGATCAGGTTTGTATCCATTCCACAGTTCAAAGGTGTCTTACCATGTAAAGCTTTACTAGGAGATCGGTTTACAATATATGCCGCTGTCCCCACTGCCTCGGCCCATAGTTTCTTCGGCAGATTGGCTTGAAACAACATGCACCTGCCCTTTTCAACTAGTGTTCTGTTCATCCTCTCTGCTAGTCCATTATGTTGAGGGGTGTAGGGAGTGGAAGTCTGATGTACTATACCGCTGATGGATAGAAAATTTTCAAAATGAGTATTGCAGTACTCAGTACCATTATCTGTTCTTAATATTTTAATTTTCTGAGAACAATGGTTTTCAACTTTATTTCTATAGTCCTTGAAAATTTCTAACACTTTAGTTTTATCCTGCATAAAGTATACATACACCATTCTAGTGTAGTCATCTATGAAAGTAATATAATACTTCATACCTGAGCAGCTCAAGTTCTCCATCGGTCCACAGAGGTCAGAGTGGATAAGTTCTAAAGGTGCCGTTGCTCGGGAACCAACATTCTTGAATGGGAGCCTGGATTGCTTGCCTTCATAGCAGGAAACACATCTTGTCACACAGTTCTCAGTGTTGGTTAAAGTGACACCCTTGACGCAGTTAGGCAGCCTGTTGACATCTGTAACATTTAAGTGTCCCATACGGAGGTGCCACAAGTAGGTATCACTACATTTGTCTTCACTAGAGCTCAAGTGTGCAGTTTCAGAACTAATATGTGTATCCAAAATATATAGTTTATTATCTAGAGTTGCAGAACATATGAATTTACCATGTGAATCATTAACATTACAGCCTCTTTGAGTAAATGTTACTTTGTAACCGCTATTGACAATAGCACTCACTGAGAGTAGGTTGACGGCTAGGTCAGGAACATACAAAACATTTTTAAGTTGAATGTTCTTACCATTTGCTAATCTGACATCGGTGTATCCAACTCCTCCAACTGACAGCGGCTCCTTGTTAGCTACTGTTACTTCCCTTACCGGAGGTTCTGTGACGTTGTACAACCAGTGCCTGTTTCCAGTCATGTGCATGGATGCACCAGAGTCCATGAACCATTTGTTTTGATTTTTCCCTGAAAATACTGAAAAAGCTGCAATAAAACCTGTATCATTCTTGCTTTTTCATTTTCGGTCTTGCTCCCTTTAGCACTTGAACAGAACTTGGCATAGTGGCCATAACTGTTGCAATTGTAGCATCTTGGCCCCTTCTTGGCCTTTGATTGGTGTGGCGAACGGTGAAATTTTTTGTGTCTTGAATTTACATATAAAGCAGTACTGGTATCTGCTGATCTTACTTCCTGTAGGAGCTTAGTCTTGATAAGATCGGCGCTAATGGTCGCGCCGGAGCTCTCAAGCCCCATGATCATAGGAGCGTAGATGTCAGGCAGACCTGCCAGCATTAGGGTGCCCAGCCACTCGTCGTTGACTTCAAACCCTATGTTACGTAGCTTGTGGGCGGTGGTCATTATTTTATTAACATATGACTCCACATTACCGCTTGATCCGAGAGTAGTGTTGACAAGGTCCTTTAACAGTCCAACTCTTCTTGTTAATCCGTTATCGTCAAATGCTCTTTGCAGATTTTCCCACACTTCTTTGGCAGTCTTACAGCTTTGTACGTGAACATAGTTTTGCGGATCTAACAATAGTATTAGTTTGGATTTCGCCTTGATGTCCTTACTTGAATCGATAGGTATATCGGTCTTTGGCTCCACACATTGCCACAAGTCTTCGTGTTCTAGGTAAGTTTTTACACTGAACTTCCATGTTGCGAAGTTTTCACGCCCAATCAACTTTTCTAGATTGAACATGTGATGCGACGAACTCATTTTTCAAATTTTCGCCGGCCGGTCACATGCACGCGTATAACCTCCAATGTTCTCAGTACGCGTATATCGCAAAGCTCGGATCAATTCGGTACGATTATTTGCACTGATACTTGCTGATCAACTACGCTCTGCTACCATGTAGGAATAGTAGAATAAAGCGAAGTATTTGCAATAATAACGTATATTGATAAAAGAAAGTACAGTTCTTACGGCGGTTCGGATTCAAAGAGAAAGAAGTTAGCGCCGCGCAGCGGCAGATCAGTAAAACTTAAGGATGCGTTCCTAACATTCGTTTTACAATATAATTATGTTTGCGTTCCATTACTAACAGAGAGACCTTTTTGACTGGCTCGGTGGAACAGTGATTAGTGACTCAGGTTCAATATCTACGGTTCCAAAGAGTCGTGGAGTTCGACTCCCACTCGGGACAAATATTTGTGTGACGAACATCGGTGTTTGTTTCGTGTCTGGGTGTATTATTAAATATGTGTATTATTTAAGTTTATTTGTGTATCCACTGTTGATCCTGATTTCCGTAAGCTACTTACCACGGGATCAGATCAATGTATGTGATGTTGTGTAATATTTATTTATTTATTTACCTATTCGTTTTATATTTAGTTTAAATCTTAAGCATGTGTGCCAGCCCTGAATCTAAGATTGCAGTAGAATTGTACTTAAGCCCCCGAGATCCCACCTGTATTATTGACGTAGGTGTGATCGGGCAAAGGCTTTTAGTAATTCGTGTTTCAATACTCCGAGGCAATGGGTTGACAAGTTCATCTAAATCGAGCAGGTTCATAAACTTATGATTGTATTTAAGTTATACAACTAAGTAAAGAAACAAAAACACGTGGCCTACTATTTTTTTAAGCGAGTCAGCCACAATGACTGGCAGGAAATTAAAGCTAGAATTTATTTCTGAATATTTAGTTAAGTTTCACCACAATCACTAAAGTTCTGTTCAAAACGTCGCGACGTTTCGGTGATGCGTCGACTGACTATTATAATTATTTTGAACACAACAATACGAATATAATAATACAAAATAAAATATCATATACACTCTTGTACGCTCTAATATAATATTGTGAATTTAACCGATAGCAGAAAGATAGTTCATTTCATAAAGAAGGTAGACTGGTCCGATGGAGCAGTGGTTAGTGACCCTGGCTGGCGGTTTCAAGAGTTGTGGGTTCGATTCCTACTCGGGACAAATTTTTGTTAGATGAACATCGATGTTTGTTCCATGTCTGGGTGAATATGTATTTATAAATATCTATGCATGTCTATATCTATGCATCTATCAGTCTCTAACGCACATAGCACATAGCTCTGCTTAGTTAGTGGCCAGATGACCGTGTGTGGAAAAATGTCCCAGACACTTTTTTATTTATTTATGTTTCGATTAACACATTTTAATTGTCACAGTCGTCGCGTTTAACCCATAAATGGGAACTGAGTGGCAAAGGAAAATAATAATTGAATAACCTGAAAATAAACCCAGTTTATTGCGCGATGCACGGGTAAAATAATTGCTTTACGGGCCCGACAGAGCAAAGTGTAATTTTATAACGTTTGTTTATTAAAACTGCTGGAAGCAACGCATTGTACGTGCAGTGTGAAATATTTCACAATAACGTCTGGCTGCAGTTTTACTGTTCAAGTTAGTTTTTGTTGAATTTTCTTTACGACAGAAGAAGTTAAGTGAACGTTTTATAGCTAGGTGCACGTAGAGTTTATATAATTTTGTTATCGCCGACTTAACTTTCTTTGTTTATTATTTATATTTTTTCTTTTATAAATTAATAGAGTTAAGTCAGTGGTAAAACAAAAACTTTAAAAGACAACTGTCATGTTTAGTCTTGCCCGTGACCACGAGCGCTGTAAAGAGCTACTATACAATAATATGTACATTAATGTACTATCAATGGAATCATAACCTCCGACTTACATTCGGAAAAAAACGTCGATTGCCGAGTGGTTAAGGTCGTTGCTTGCCATGCGAGAGGTCGCCAGTTGAAACCCCGCCACGTACCACTGTGTTTTTCAAATTTGAAATTCATATGTACGATTATTCGACGCTTTGACGGTGAAGGAAAACATCGTGAGGAAACTTGCACATCTACGAAGAAATTCTTAGGTTATGTAGTCAACCAACCGGCACGTTTCCAGCGTGGTTGAAAAATAAAGAAAAGTAAAAGAAAATAAAAATATCAAGAAAATGTTCGTTGATTTCAATTATTCTGTCTTTCACATATTTTATTATTCTGAATCCGACGGATGTACTTAATAAGCATATGCTCGTGTTACGGATTAGTTACCACATTAAAAATGAAATGAAGGATTAACTCGGTCGTAGTATTTAATATGGGATTGGCTAGAAATGTTGCATATTTCACAAACAGCTCTTTCTAGGAAAATACTGAAAACATTATTCCGAGAACCAGTACGTTGAAGGGCAGTTTGATGTTTTCTGAAATACAAACACAGACGAAATGTACTGCATTCGACTAGAGCTCTTTTACGCGGAAACGAATAAATTACAAGTTTTACCTAGAACATATGTAGTTACAAGTTACGTATTTTTTGGAGAGGCCTATGTCCAGCAGTGGACAGGTATGGGCTGATGGTGATGATGATGAAGTATTTTTTAACACATGCACTTACAGTAGATTTGTCTTATAAAAGGCTGAAAGATAACCTTACTCCATCTGATGGTAAGCGGTAATGAGATCCACATATGAGGTCGACAGGCACAATAGACCATATTGAGCATGTCGCACACACCCTGAAGACCTGCTTAAAAGCCGTTTCACGCCACGCCTGAAGAGCCCGGGATCATAGGAGGATGAGAGGTACAATATGACTGAACAGTGGTTAGTGACCCTGGCTGGCGGTTCCAAGAGTCGTGGGTTCGATTCCCACTCGGGACAAATATTTGTGTGATGAACATCGGTGTTTGTTCCGTGTCTGGGTGTGATTATATATTTAAGTATGTATTTAAAAAAATATCTATGTATGTATATCAGTCTCTGACGCCCATAGTACAAGCTCAGCTTAGTTTGGGCTCAGATGACCGTGTGTGGAAATGTACCAGATATTTATTTATTTTTATTTATCCCAGATATTTATATTAACACGCAAAATACCGTCTATGATAAGCAGAATATAAGTTACTCAAACTAATTTTAGACGTAAGCGTGTCTGGTTTTATATTTTTTGCATTTAGAAAACTCAATATGTCCAGGATATATACTATGTTGAATATGTTTTAATGAGCGCCCGATATTTCGGCACTGTTACAATCTCCATGATCTCGGGTCAACTGAGTGCACAATTATACAACATATTGAGTTTTATAAAAATCATGTGTAACTATGACGGATTTATTTTTGTTACGTAAATTAATAAGCGTCTTGGACTGAGACAGACTGAAAAACATTCATTTGATATAATTTAAAGTATGATAATATTAAGTAAGGTTATTAAGTTTTTCATTTAACAATGACAACATAAATAGCAGGAGAAGGTCACAGTCATAAAGTACAGAATAATTATTTCATTTCTAATTAAGACTTCTTCAAAATTTAGTTGGCGTATTGCCCACACAGAATTTTAATAGGCTTCCAAGGACTTGCCAAGGGCCATGCGCTAGGCACTTAGTATAAACCGTCTTTAGGACATCGGAGAGAGTTTTAAATTACTTCAAATCACTTCGGGACAAGTTGCGTGAGCTCAGACCATGCGCTTGTCCAAAAACATCGATTTCAACTTTCCCTACATATTTCGGTCTCTTAGACACATGAAATTACCTTGTTTATGAGATAAGTTCAGGCAGTATGGACAAGAAGAAGCATTTATTTATTTTATGACGCTCATTCTTGTCTATGATATTAGTTTATGTCATTAACCCTTTGGGCTAACGGATCTGTTTGTGTATTATAAATGCTACTAGTGTATATTTTGTCAATAGACTTTACATAATAACGTCACAATAAATTTAAAGGCTCTTGTTGCTAATCACTACGTATTAAAAAGCATAGTCGCGTCTGTCCGTCCCTATGTATGCTTAAATCTTTACAACGGATTTTGATGCGGTTTTTTTAATAGATAGAGAGAGATAGTAATACAGATATAATATTATATCTAGCATAGGCATCAGTCTCACACAAAAATACCATGTAATCTACGCCTATTGTATCTTTATTATTGTATTGTTGTTTTTGTGTTGAAAAATAAACTTCCCTCATTCATCCATTAAATAATATACCCCAGTCTCCAAGCGATGCAAAGGGCGGGTCAATATTGCGAAATAAATAAGGATTTTACATTACATTTCAGAATAAACCTCTTCAAAAAGTTAATAAAGTATAAGTAAATAAAGATTGCATTTTACTGCAGCAAACTCGTAGAAAAGTGAGTAAACTGCTCTTTTATTACTATTTTAAGTCGCTCAAAGTTAACTAGAAGTGCAACAAAAGCAGTCCTTTAAACGTCTGATATTGAAAATGTTTCGGACCCAATATTGCCTTTTAAACTTAAACTATTTCGAAGCCAACTGGCACTTGTAATTTTTTCTTGAAAATATTGTTTTATCTCTTAAACTTTTTCTTCGCCGGCCGGACGAAGTTTCCTCTTCATTATAGTCGACCCTCAGACAGCGTAATTATTCTATCCACTTCAAGATGAATTCTTGACTCTTGTAGAATTTATTTTTAAGTTGAATGCTTTGAAAAATGGGGGTTAGCGGGATAAGCGTTGATGAGTTATGTTGCCAGAGTTTGATGAAATATTTTTATCTTTAAAGCACCGAGAGGTTCGCTCGATAAAAGTTTCACGTTCTAGCCTGAAAATATAATGCGTGTAGCCCATGGGTAATTTACTAGTAGAGACCGCTGTCTGGTTTGTTAAATATCTTGCAGCTTGTGTGTACATTTTAAAGCTTTCAGTTAATAAAACCAAAGAGAGCTCTAAACACGTTTTATGAACGGGCAACCCGCAAAAATAATTAGTGTGCACACGAAAAATGTTACCTAGAGAAGTTAGAAGTAGAAACAAAAATATTATTATCTAACTGAACCGCTGATGAATCTCACAATGGTTTGTAATTACCTTTTGTTAATTACGCTTCCCAAGTCCAATTAGACAAAATATTTCCCGGATTCGAAAACAAGAGAGGAAGCTCCTAGGATCGTAGAAAATATATTGCCTGGCAACACTAGTGATGAGGCCAACAACGGTTTGTAATTAGCGTTTGTTCATTCCGTTATCCCGTCCGCTTTGAGCTGTGTTGCCCGGTTTTCTTTTATTTGGCGCAGGTGTTGCGAACACTGTCTTTGAAAGTTACGAGAAGAAACTTAATGACGCCTTTTTTTTATTAGAAGGTTAATAATTTTGAGGTTATAAGTGCTACCTTTCTATAGAGGAAAATTTAAAGACTATGAAATATCAATTGTCAATATGTAACATCATCTATCATTAGTTGAATATTGACGGCTACTAAGGTTGAAAACATCTAAGTATGACTGTTAAAGTTTATAAGCGATGTGGTACACCCCAGTAAACAATGCCCAAGGGGTATACCGACTAAACAGTCGGTATACCCCTTGGGCATTGCAGTCCGCCCAGGAGTCGCGGCTGGCATTAACCATCTCTTCGCCAGTCACCGGGAAGTCCGACACACCACCCGGAGAGAACCCCCCATCTCAGGGTGAAGGAGCGCAACGCATTTCACCCGGTAAAAAGAAAGGTAATGTTTTTAAATTGACAAAAAAACCGATTCGAAAGTATTTAAATTGCCAAAACTAAGAGTAATAACATTTTTTATCTCTCAATCAAGAATAATAACGGAATGTACATAACTTAATTTGTTTTGTACCTATCTAAAATTATATTATACTAGCGACCCGCCCTCGCTTCGCTTCGGGGATATCTCTATCTCTATGTAATATATTATAACCCCGTAAGAGAAATCTATTTTTTTTTATCTAAAAAAGCCCCCGTACCCCAGTGCCGCTTACATGGAGCCTACATCGCATGCTGGCTAGCTGAGCGCGGTGGCGGCAACCAGGCGACTTTTTTCTAATACTTGCATTTTTAAACTCGTGATATCTTCCGAATTGAATGTCCGAATTGAATAATTCAAAAAGTAATAAAAAGGTATTGAAGCCGTCTTGAATATAAAGTAATTTATTTTGATAAGGATTAATACCAAGGTACAAATAAAGAGCCCTTTTAAGCGGCGGCATATAAATTAAATTTTTAGAATAAAAAACCGCTTGCTGTGACATAACTATAATATTAAGACATATGCTGTCGCGACACTTTTTGTAGATAATGATGAGTTCTGCAAAGTCTTAGTAAATGGTTTTGTTCTATCTTCAATAGTTTTCGCAGAGCAGGCGACGTAAGGAATTTTTCAAGTCTATTTTTTACACCTTGGGTTACATTATTGGAGTTTTAGTAAGGATCCCTAATTTTTTTAGAAATATAATAATTATAGCCTATGTAACTTCTGAATAATGCAGCTTTCTAATGGTGAAAAAATTATTGCAATCGGTCTAGTAGTTTTTGAGTTTATTCATTACAAACATACAAAAATACAAATCTTTCCTCTTTATAATATTAGTATAGATTTTTGTGGTGCAGGTGCTCAGAGCAATATCCGTTGGAATCTAAGCTGAGTCTGCACTGCTGGAATTGCCGGCATAAATCTTGTTTCTTGCCGTGTTTCTAGTTTCTAGATTCAGTTTCTCGGTTTGAGAGATGGATTATAGTATTTCTTTTGAAGAAATTCTTGAAATTAAATGTAGTGACGGTTAAATTATTCGGTGAGAAAATAAGAATTCAGACTTAGTGTATGTCTCGCTCGCGAATAATAGTTTTCAATATACTTTGTAAACTACCAACAAAATGTCAAAAACGTTATTTAAATTACCCGCGAACAGCTATAATAAATAATAATAAAAAATAAAAAAAATCTTTATTCATAACGAAAGTATCATTTTACAAAAGGGATATGGATCTCATCCTGGTAAGTTTTTAGAACCTGTAGTAGGATGAGAACGCTCCTCCAGATGTTAGTTACTAATGGTCTTAAATTTAACTAAATGTCTAAAAGTTAAAGATTTAGGTACTTCTTAATGAATATATATAGTGTCTACTACTTAATGAATTTATATAATGACTCCTAAAAACTGGTTATTATGCGTCTAAATGCGATAAAAATAGTAGCAAATACATAGCTACTTACTGCCCTACGTTTCAATGGGTTACACCAATCATGGTTGCGAAATTCAAAGCAGCTTACGCAAATACTTCTTTCCTCACAAATGGTTACTTCAGCAGTCTCTCCACAAGCTGTTTCAAGCTTCACAAGTACCACTAGCCATGACGGCACTATGGTGACGTCACCGTCATATTTCCCGGTACAGTTCCCTTGGAAAACATCCGGGTATCGCCTAGTGTGATACGCACGCGTGAACTCCGCGGCTGGACGTTGAGATAAAGGGATTTCAGCTTAATGCTATGTTGTCCGTGATCGTAGAGCCAGGAAACAATGAGGATATTACCATAGACACCTTTCACAAGGAATAGATACAGTTTTAGTAGGATTTTACTATTATGACTGATTAATTTACCTACTCAACTGAGAGTGTAGGATTGAAATAGTGCTTTTGTTGTTCCTTTTGTATTAGTTGCTTGAGTGTAATATTTTGATTCAAATTTGTTATCGAACCTTAAAATGGAATTCTAATGATGATGGTTAAGCAGTTGACTTGATACAAGCTCGAAATAAAGGGCTATCTATTGGTTTGGTAACTTAGTCAGAACATGCTGATCGTATGACAAAGTTTGTATATTTTAGCATGTCCCTGACGCAAGATTGTAATTTCTGGCGTTGTTATAAACATAAAATTTCTTACGATTGAATCTCTCATAAAAAGAAAAACACAAAACATGTTCAGTGACAAAATTGACAGTTTCCAAGTTGTAAACTTTATGAAGTGCTAAGTTTCGACTGTAGCCGAATAGAGGACGTAAAGTTTCGGTTTATAGCGACACTTGTGCAGGAAGAGGATAAATGGTGTACCATAAACAGTACACTTTTAACATGCGTCTATTTTACGCATTCACTTAGGTGGGAGCGCCACACGTGGCTAACGGGTAAAGTGCCGGAGAGACATGACGTAACGCCTGGATAGTATAATTGGTAGCACGTGGAGCGCTTAACCTCACGGTCGTTAATTTGAGTCCCCGTCCAAACGGGCATGAACGTGAATTTTTCCAATTTTTTAATTTACATCAGTGCTAGAGCACTAAAACACAATTTAAAAATAACCCTTGTTTAGTAAATTTTTCGACATCATTTGCCATATTTGATAAAAAGTTAGCCATATTCTGAAATAGATTTAAACTAAAACTTAAAATACATGAAAACTAAAGCATAAACTAAAGTAACGCGACTGAAAATCCGTAGCCGCTACAAAATATTATTTTCACAACGAAACCTCAATCGTAAATATATATTTTAACGACTAAAAATATTTCTTTCTTCTTCTTTATTGGCCAGTATTTGTGCACCCACAGTCCACCTCCACACTTTCCTAGTTTAGTGTTGAGCAAGTATTTGGGGCGGGTATTGAACGAATTCACCGTTGGTAATTTGAGCATGTAGGATGTAGGTACACTCGGAATCAGAATTCGCTACACGTGTGAGACAGTTATTTATCAACGGATAATAGAGACGTTCGGAATTGTATTTCAATCCACTCTGACGGTGACTGTAAATAAAACCTTCTTACTGTAAACAATGTTTTCGTTGTCTTGAAAATAAGAAGAACAGGGGCTCAGATAAAGGAACAATATCAAAACGATAACGAAGTTCGAAGAAAATAAAAGTTATGGGATTGGCATTAGATTGACCACGTGATTTATCGCGTCTTATGTAAATTCGCTGTGTGTTTAATATTGTAACTTTGTCTACGGCATCAAGTACCTGGTAGGCATCATTTCTGCTTTTATCTTTCAAGAATATTAATGGTAACGCGCAAGTAAATCTGTATGTAAGTGTTACGCTAAACTACTGAACCAATTGAAATTAAATTTGATATACGGAGAGTGTAGAGTCTGAGAAAGGATATTGGTTTTATTTTACATACTTAGTTCTACAGCAGTAATTTACTGAACCATCAAAATAAAAAGAAACATTAAGTGGTAAATTAAATACAGCTTCAATTTATAAGATAAAATTATTTAAATCCCAGGATCTTCTATTATTTTAATATAGTAAATTGTATGACTTCACATGAAGCCCTATCATATATTTTTAATTAAAGGAGGTCGGTCAGAAATGTATGAAATAGGTATCCATGACCAATAACAACCAGACGTATATCGTTGGAAAACTCTTCTCATCTTCGACGATATTTTAACTATATTTTTTTAATTAATTCTGTTTTAGATTTTCTTACCTCATACTTAACATTATAACGCTGAAAGCATTAGTCTTTAAGCGAGAATCCACACAAAAGGAAATAAACAGTTTTTATATAATCTAGAGATAATATTTTTTTTTCATACATAGATTTCAAGTGCATGGCGTTCTACGGAGAAGGCCTATACTCTGCAGTGGGATATAAGTAAAGGCTGATGATGATGATGACATTTTCATTCACAACAACTAATTGAGACTAGCCCCTATAATAACTCATGAAAGTCATGAAAGAACTTTCGAACGACATATGTCTTACCTACGTCTGGTCGGTTTTGGTTTCTGGGTACTTTCTGCCCTTCTTAAAGCACATCATTTTCATTTTAGTACTTATCCTTTTAAACGGTTTTATTTAGCTCCAATTTAAAAAAAAAAACAGTAAAATGTGAGCTTATTTAAAACAAAACAGTGTGATTTTGTCGGATTTCATTTGCGAATCCATTTACACATTGAAGTAAAATTGAGTTGACGCGACTGTTCCCCGATTTAGTTTACTGCGCTTTTTTATTTCATATTTAAATGTTTCAATTTATTTCGTAAAATTCGTGTTTTTTTTCTGACACGTTTCGCAATGGTTGGAGCGTTTTTTTTATTTGTAACAAATATATCTTTATTCTTTATAAGAAAACTTAGCTCACAATATTTAGACTAAATATTAGTCTTTATGGGTCTACACGCGTTATTAGGAGTAGCAAATACATAGCTACTTACTGCCCGACGTTTCGACTGGGTTACACCAATCGTGGTCGACCGAGACGCGAGCGACCAGAATAGAAGACATATATTTAATGTAATGGAACGCGTAAGTCTAAAATCATACACAATATTTAGATCTTATAATCTACATTATATTTATTATAGTTCAGGGAAATAATATATGTGCCTGAACTAGGATTTTTCCTGTGTTTCAGACAAAAGGGGGATTTTAATAGTTATTGTATTCTATTTATCACATACAAAACGTGTAACTTTTACTATTCCTTATCTATTAATTAGTCCAGCGCTCATTGAGTGCGTTGACTTTACGGACAGAGTTCGTGAATTTATGTTGGCGGCATGGGCTGACCGCCTAGCGGAGGAGGTGACAGTGTCATGACTGACTTCCAGAAGGAGGCGGCAGAACGAGATCGGGAGATCGATCCCTCCGCACCAAAAGCCGTCGCTGAGGGATGGAAGCGACCCTGTGTATCGGGTTGCCCCGAAGTAAGGGGAGTAAATCCATAGCCGGTTTTATGTTCAGTAGCGGTACCATAAGTTGGCTATCGAAAACTTACGTACGTTAAAATCCTATCGGGTTGTTTTTTTTCATACGACCGATTTTAGTTCTTAGCGTAACCACCAGGGGCGCTGTACAAGTTTTTCATAGACATATTTACATAGGCGATATCGAATCCGTAACTTTTAAACTCATGGTAGCGCTACAGGGCATTATTATTGGTTTAAATTAGACCATGTAGGTAAAACAAGCATCCGTTTTAATCCCATCCCAAAATAAAATAAAGTACGAATGTTTAACACGTAGAAATGTAATTTGAAATGATTCCATCAAGGTTTCTACTGTATACTACTTTCTGTTTATAGGTATAATAATGACTCGCTCGGTGGCGCATTTATTCTGCCTCCGTCCTGTCTCTTGCCCTGATAGTCGTGGAGTTGATCCCAATCCTGGATAAATATGGGTCAATCTTGAAAGCCAAAAAAAACATTGTCCGAGGGCAAAAACTACCCTTAACGTTAAAGTTTTAATGTAAGATTTTTTTTGCTGTTTCTTTAATGTGTAAACTAAATGGGGCACAGCAGAAAAGCTGTTTATTTTAGCTTAAAACACCTGAAAAAAAAATCTGAAGCCTTGATATTTGATTCCCTTGGACTGTCCCTTTGTCATTTTTTTAACAAACGGTTAATAATTTACCTATTTATAGTCATAATTTTAAGATTGTTTGCGATTTAATAGTTAAAGGGTGAGTTATTTAATGATTTAAAAAATACACCAAGTCTGTGCCAGTCACTGTTTTGTGATTACAAATAGTTTTGTGTTTGTCCGAGTGCAACGATTGATTCCCTTGGCGCGTCACTAAATGCCACCTGGCTTGCTTTTATAAAAGTCTACGGCGAAGGCGTGCACATCAGCAAGTAGCTCTAGTCGCGCTCTTAACATCATGAGGAGAGGTTTCCTGCTCCACGTTTCCAAGCCGGATTTATGAAGGTCTGAATTTGATTACCCTGGTTTTGTTTCACTGGGTCATTGATTACCCTGACCACTTTAAAAAATACTTTTTGATGATTAGGAATTTCTTAACTAAGATTAATAGTAGGGTATGTAGGACTATTAATTGTTTTTATAATAATCATTGGCAAAAATCAATCCATTGAAACAAAATCGAAAGAAAATTAACTTTTCTTGACTCCCCTGGCATTGATTCCCCTGGCAAAATGCCAGGAAATCAAAAGCTTCCTTACATTATCATACTCTCATATTATGATTATAGGTTACGCACCCCAGAAGAGTCAGCCAGGTCATTAAATATCCGTTGTAGGTCCTGCAGCGTCTCTACTGACGATGTTGGTGCCTCGCCCTTTCCAGTACAGTGCCTTGAACAAATCCTCCATTTCATTTGTGAACAACTTCGGGGAGATGAAGTCCCCTTGTCTTACTCCTCGCTGCAATGGTATGGGTTTATTTGCTAATTCAATACTTGGACGGATATGGTCGACATTTCATCACCAGGTTGTATTGCCAATCAACTTGGCATCGCTGCAGGGACTCAAGAACTGACCAGATTTCCCGGAGGTCACGTCGTACAAGTTTATTGATCTCTCGGTTGAGTGCTCGAGCTTGCATTGTAGTAGCGGGTGGAACGTTTCAGATCCTTAAATTTTCTGGAGCGGAGTAGGTCGAAGTTTAGACCTCATCAAGCGAACACGTTTGGCTTTGAAGTCGATATTCAGAGTGCCTCGAACAAGTCGGTGATCACGGTTGATTTCGGAGACATCTCTAAATATGTGCCGCCTAACCGCCCTGATGAAGTCGATCTCGTTCTTAGTTAAAGTATCGGGACTTTGCCACGTCCACTTCCTTTGAGGCTGCTTCTTAAAGAAAGAGTTCATCAAGAAGAGCCCCTCACGTAAGAGGAAATTGACAAGTATTGTAGGGGATCTTGGTAGTAGAGTAGAGGGCCTTCGATATGTCATCGAACATTTTCTCCACTTCATCGTCTGAGTGCGAAGAGGTCAGTGCATTCACATGCACCACTTTGAGGCTAAGACTCTTGGTGAGCTTAATCATGCTACCCTCGAAACACTCGACATTTCCACTAAGTTGTCAAAGAGGGACTTATTGACGAGAAAACCGACGCCATCTTGAAAATGTTAGTCTCGCTCGTGGAAGTACAGTAGGTGTCCTTAATCTAGGGTTATGGTGTCCTCTCGCTTTTCGGACAACCACAGAAAGTGCCACCTAATCTTCTCAAGCTCTACCTTATGTTGCGCCAGATGCAAGTCGAGCCGTAGCGTGCGTCCGTTATATGTCGCCAGGGTCAGTGTGTGTTGGTAGTCTCTCGTAGCCCGGGGATTCTTAGCACCCGCCGTCCAGTCGTAACCATGGTCGCCACCATGACCATGAATAGCGACGCTGCCGGGAACTAGGGCCGTGGCCTTTTTAAGTATAATTTGATAGTTTTTAGATAATTATGTTGATTTGTTATAATAAATTGACAGTTCCTTAAAGATAGATATTGTTGTTTTGTTTTTATAATACTTATTTTAAAATCAATAATGACTCTAAAGAACCAAAATGAAACCAAAATACTGGTAAGTTTAATTAAAATAAACGATTATTCTATACAAAATGTTTTTATTTTGATTTCCCTGGCATCTTGTATTGATTCCCCTGGCACCAAAATTTTAAAGTCATATATCTTTTTATCTAAACATGTGACAGTGATGCCTATTAGAGAAATATGTTCACAATGAGGTGCTATTTAGCCTTATGATAGTAAAAGTTTAAACTTTTATGTTTTAAAAAGTGCCAGGGGAATCAACCAAATACGTCCAATTTCAAGATTGACCCATATTTATGTGATGAACATCGATGTCTCGCTGAACATGAGTGTAGGGACTATTTATATATTTAAGCATTTAGGTAAGTTAGTATTTCCGTAACACATACTTACCACGGAATCCGATTAATATAGGTATGCGATGTCTGATATTTATTGATTGATGTAAGGAGTCTACGGATACAATGTAACTTTGAGGCTTAATTCCCTGTTATATGAAATTCGAGTACCTTGGAGATCAAAATTTAATTTCGCGATATTTCTGGAAGAAAGCAATATCTATACTTCTCAAAGCCCTTCTTGAGATGGGAAATATGTATTATGAAGATAATGAGGAAAACCAAGAATTCTGCTTGGCACAATTACAAAATGAGAAAATGTTATTTCTGCCGCGTTTTTTGCGGTTCCTTGCATTGTATTAAATGTGTGAACATGTTACAATGATCAGACTGCAATATTTAAGGTCGTGTGATTAGCTGACATTCAATTATTTATTTAAAATATTTGCATTACATATGACTTACATGCTACATAATAATAACATTTAACATTCATATGTACCTTGAAAGGCATTGCAAAGTGGAAGAGTGAAGGGCAGACATTTAAATAATTTCAAAATAATAGAGTAAATGCTCGAATTTGGTGTTATTTAATTTTTTATTTAAACTTATCCTCAAAATATTCATTTATTGTGTAGTAGCTATTTTTAATAAGAAAATGCTTAATTTCTTTAATGAATTTAGGATATTCTTCTATTTCTTTTAAATGATTCGGTAGTTTATTATACACTTTCACTGACATTGGGTAGGGTCCAGAGCTATGCATTGATAAGTTAGATGGGATTTGAATGAGATCATTTTTGTTACGGGGAATGTTACGTCTAGGAGCGTCAATTGTTTTAGTATAAAGATGGGGGTGTTTTCTGATGAATTTACAAATTTCTAATATGTAGATACATTCAATTAACACAGAGTATAGGTAGTTTTGAAATTTAAATAAAAAAAAATTGTTTATTGGTTTTCAGATGTATGTAGAAATGTAAAAATACAAAAATTTTGTGCTTCTTTTATGCCCCGTGTCATTAAGGCATTGATGCTCTTCCAGCTCACGTTTACCTCCCTTCTACGATCCCTGGCTCTTCAGGCGGGGCGTGAAACGGCATTTTAGCAGGTCTTCCGGGTGAGAGCGATAGGCTCAATATGGTCTATTGGGAATGTCCACCTCAGATGTAGATCTTACTACTGCTTACCATCAGGTCGAGAGAGGTCATCTTGTTAGCCTATAACAACAAAAATTACTAGTAGATAAAGTGCTTAATTTCCAAGCCGTTTCATAAAAAGACATGCAAATGGTTCAAGTATTGTACTTGCTTTCCGCCCTTGACTCTTTCCACGTGAAGCCGTTTATCGCCTAAATGATGACTCTAGAAAAACAATCCTATCTCGTTTCTTAAGCTTTAAAACAACCACCTATTTAAATTAATTTATTAGTTAAGAGTCAGTCAGTCAGTTTGAATTTATAATATTATTAGTACGGAAGTACTGTTCACAAAGAGCGAACAAATGTTACTCGTAGTAAAGTAATGCTTTCATTTATTAATAATATTGCAAAGTGTACATTTAGTTCCAGGCTACCACGTCCTGCACTGTGTGAGAATTAATTCTATTGTATTCTGAATGAACAAAGATAAAGAATTAAAGTCGGCGAAAAATTTCAAATCGGCTTCAATGGAATTCCTTAAACATTGTGAAAATAAAGCCTAACGAACCTTATGTCGATACGCTTACGTTTTATTTTCGTTTGTACACTCGTTTTTGTATTGCACACACGTAGCCGCACAGAATCTACTTAACACCTTTCTGTACAAGATCTTGAAACTATGCTGATCTTTTTATCTAGCCCGAAACAGAATCAGGTCACAGGCTGTTAAGGTTTTTGTATCAAAATGTTGTACTTACCTAAGTAGTCGAAATAGCAAATTTGGATTCTTACGAGTAAGGGATTTGGTTCGTTTCTTTGGATACACTTAAATACATAACGAGATTAGGGGTTAGTCTGAAAACATCACAGATTAAATGGGAATAGGTACTTGAGTCTGAAACACTATTCGCACAATATTGAGAACATGTACAATGTAATTTCTTCTATCAAAAATATCACTATTTGAGTGCTTAATAGAGGTGAGAGTATCCACATAATACTCAGTTCTAATTGGCACATATAATAATAATTGGAAGAAAAAGTGTTTTATAAGTGTTGTTGGTGCCTTCATATTAAAGTAAACTTTTAACAGCCTCGTTAGTCTATTGGTAGCAAGTGCTGCGTTAGGACCGAGAGGTCCCCTGTTCGAGTCCGGGGTCGGGCAAAATTTGTGTGATTTTTTCTGTAATGAAATTACTCAGCCCGGAGTTAGGAAGTTGGCGGTTGAACGCCCGTGCCTCGGAAAGCACGTTAAGCCGGTGGTCCTGCGCCCGATCTCTCATCGGTCATGTCGGATTGCCGTCTCACCAAATTATGAGAGTAAGGGAATAGAGAGTGCACTTGTGTTTGCACGCACATTTGTGCACTATAATATGTCCTGCGCACTTGGCTGATCTCAATTGAGATCGGCCGCCATGACTGAAATCGGTCGGTCGCCTTATTAAAGTAAAGATAAATTGTGGAGGGTTAATCTTAATTGTGTGACCATTGGATGGTTGAACAACATCACTTTACCAAGGTTACTTTGCTCGCACTCCTTGAGAACATTCTAAACCTCTGTTATTTGCATAATTAACAATCAGCCCACTTGTTACCACCAAATTGCAGTAGAACTTTAACTTTGCTGCATTGTATCCGATCCTCTATTTAGATGTTGGACCCCTAAAGTTGTAAATGTGTGAAGGGCCTTAGGAGAGAGTTAACCAAACGACGTAATGCCATTAGCTGGGCCGCGATAGCTCAGAAAAGTTTCATTAAGTGACGAGGACAAATGTAGAGTGGCCCTTCTTTTGGGACTGTTCACATACTTCATATTAATAACTTAGCAAGTGGTAGGTTACTGTGTAACATTCAATGTTGCTTATTTTTGTCGATCAAGGATCTATGCTATTATGTTATAATTTTTTTGAGTATGGAGATGTGTTCTATTACTCTTAAAAATGCCCCTGACTCGGTTTTTTGCGTTTCTAAGCAAAGTACAAAATATTTTTGCCTCTACATTTTTATTATAGTATATATATACATCACATCATTTATATAAAACCAATTTCAAAAATTAACAATTAGTATCTTTTTATTTACACTTACTTTTGTAAGGTACTCGTATATAGTATAAACAGTGATATTGAAGGGATTATATTTCTATCCTATGCAATAAATTAATTTCTCTTCCTGTCGCCTATTAAGTATTTAGTGTTTCCTAGTTTAAAATTGGAACCCTTTTGCATCCTATCTACTGGGTATAAGCATATAGCTAGCGAGACAATACAGTACTGAGTTGATTATTTCACAGACTCAAAACAAATGAAAGTAACAAACTAATAAATCCGCAGAAGGCCAACCGGATTAGCCAATTCACAGAATCTGCATAATTTCAAAAACAATTTCTTACCGTGAAAATAGAAATTTGTTTCTGCAAGGATGGAGTCCCGATTAATGATACCTCCGAGTGTTCCGGATTTGGCTACTCGGCCCCCCGCCTGGCCTAATTTGAAATTGTATCGAGGGGACTGGGTACAACTTGTTTACAGTTTAAGTGGCAAGCTCCAAATAACTGGGCCTTCATTGTCTTTGCTACTCGGTTAATGTTAATCTAGAGACGGAGTCAATTATTCAGACAGTACCTTTTATGCTTGGGAAACGAAGTTATTTACCAACCTATTTTGTTTTTTTTTTGGAATATTATGTACTTTTCGTAATTGAATGGAAAATTCAACATAACTTGAAGAATTTGGTAAACGATTTTTGTAATTAATTTGACTTTCATCATCAGCCTGTATACGTCCCCACTGCTGGGGCACCGGTCTACCCTAAACTAGGGCGATAAGGCCTTAGTCATCGAAACTGGCCAAGTGCGGGTTGGTCGACTACACAACCATAGAATTTCTTCGTAGGTGTGCAGGTTTTTCTCACGATTTTTTCCTTCACCGTTAAAGCGTCGAATAATCAATCGTACATATGTATTTCAAATTAGAATAACAGTGGTACGTGGCGACCTCTCACATGGCAAGCAACGACCTTAGCCACTCGGCCATCGACGCATTTTTTTTTGGCTTTCAGGTGAACATAAATCATGATTATAATATTGTATGCTTTTGTTTCAATATATAACATTAAAAAAATAAGTGTATACTTTCAAATTGTTTGCCAATAACTTATGTTCGAATAAAAATTATATTCGAAGTCAAATTACGAGTATACTCTGTCCCTCTGTCTGTAATGTCAATGATTGATACTCAAAATCAGCCGCGAGTACGTACATAACATTCGATATTTTATTAAAACTTTGATGTTTTTTGTCCTCGGCAAAAGCGGCAAATGGCATCGGTAGAATTATTAATTCTGTGCTTTTAGCAACTTCAGATGTGTATGAGAGAAAGGAGGAATATTTTACTTACGGCACCCATATTATTACCTGTTATTTGAGCACTACACATTTGAAATAAAATAAATTTTGCGGATTGAGATTGCGTCCGTTTAATCCGTAAAATTAATTTTATTTCAAACTAGTGGTCCCGGCGAATTTCATACCGCCAATACTGATTCTTTTTCTTTATTTTCTCATTGAAACCTTCCCTGGACTACGACGAACATTTTAAAACCAAAATTACCTAAATCGGTCCGGGCGTTCTCGAGTTTTAGTCAGACTAACGAACAGCAATTCATTTTTATTTATAAGAAGAAGACTATGGCATAAGGGCTATAAAGCTATCCAATTCAATAGAATTTATTTAAATAAATAAATAAATATCTGGGACATTTCCACACACGGTCATCTGACCCCAAACTAAGCAGAGCTTGTACTATGGGCGTCAGAGACTGATATACATACATAGATATTTTTAAATACATACTTAAATATATAATCACACCCAGACACGGAACAAACACCGATGTTCATCACACAAATATTTGTCCCGAGTGGGAATCGAACCCACGACTCTTGGAACCGCCAGGCAGGGTCACTAACCACTGTTCCACCGATTCCAAATTTAATGTGAAAATGTTTCTTATGAATTGTGAGTATTTCGTGATGAGACTGAAGTAAGTGCGTTTAATAATGAACGGTTGTTAAATAAATGTATCAACAAATCTACACATTAGGTATATTTGACTGGCTTGGTGGAACATCAGTTAGTGACTCTGGTTACGGTACCAAGACCAAATATTTGTGGAACAAACATCGATGTTTGTTTCGTGTCTGGTGTGTTTTTAAATACACCGTGAAATTTGAGTGGTTGTTTTCCCGTGGCAGAACGATTTGCCTCTAGTAATACTATCAAATTATGCAAATTACACCTTGAAAAAAAATTTTTTTTCACAATTTCAAAATATTAATTTTCCATCTCGAAAACGAGACAAGCTATCGTTGTTTTTTAAGATGTGACGTAAGCTGGTACTGCTTGCCGCATGAAATCGATGCTTTAAGCTAAATAACTAAAGTCTACGCCCTAAGTAATTTCGAAGGTACTTTCGAGTTTCGGTTATACCTTTCGTAAAACCGGCATTTATTGATTTTAATAAAATATAACTGCACAAATCTATTGTGCTACTAAGGTAGAATCATTTTGCTGCGGGAAAACAACCACTAAAATTTATTCGGATTACTCGGCGCTTTAACGGTGAAGAAAACATCGTGAGGAAACCTGCACACCTACGAAGAAATTCTTAGGTTGTGTAGTCAACCAATCCGCACTTGGCTAGCGTTGACTAGGGCCTTATCGCCCTAGTTTAGGGTGGGCCCGTGGCACAGTATTGGAGCGTATATGGGCTGATGATGTAGATTAAATAGTATTAAACATCGTCATCTTCAACAGCCTATAAACATCAACTGTGGTTCAATATAAAAACAATAAAAAAATTATACCACCAAGTAGGTTATAGGCAAAAGCTAAGGACATGCTTTCCAAGCAACTGGACCGCCCTCGTATCGGAGTCAAACACACACCTTTGACCCTCCTCAAACTCCCAGTCAGTTATCGATGTGCCAATATTACTTTGAACATAAAGAACAAGAATCTTGTCTTTGTACCGGGGAAACGGGATCAATGAAATAAATACAGTTCCTCGTGTTTCGTACAAAAATAGACTTCAAAGTGGTTAAAATGTGTAAAAACATTTCAGTTTTACATTTATTCTATGGAGAACAATACACTTTTTTTCTAGCTACTTTGCGGATGTGACAATATTGATTGTGTTCTGGGAAGGTTATTGGTAATATTATGTTTTATCGAAGCTCAAAATCGCTTAAAATTTCGGTCTTTTTTAAAAATAAACTAAATTTAAATAATTTCTTTCTTGTTTCTCATTGTGCATTCATTTAAAATTTGAAAACATTTGCTCGGATGCGAATTTTTAAAATTTTATATTTACATTAAGCTTTAATAGCATTAAAAACAACAATTAAAAATATGTGCATTCATGATAAAATCTATGAAGTAAACAGGGCTTATTTACTTGGGCGAGTTTCTACAATTTGAAATAAAGCTCCTCGTAAGTTATGATGTTGTACAATTTAGATATGTACGAGTATTTCGCTTTGTTGTATGAAAGACGTCGGGTTTTCTAAAAATATTATGTGATATCTCAAAATATACAGGAGTTTTATCTTTAAAAGTAGTAATGCGTAGTTTTATTTGGAAATGAAATACTTTCCGTAAAAGTTCCCTTCTGCGGATCCTATTTATTAGATAAAACATGGCTACCGGAAGCAAAGAATTGAGGGTACATTATGACATGCCTACATTCTGTCATTATGAATTAATTACCTCTCCGAGTGACCTCGTACTCTAATGCTGCTCCATCAAAAGTACAAAGAGAGTATTTCCATAATATTTATTACTTGAAGAGAAAGCTTCCGAAGATAATGAATTATCATACAATGATTAACGATCACCAGGATGGCATAGACTTGGAGCGCTTGTCAAAGATATCAATTGTCTGTGGTTTGCTTTTGAAGACCATTTATCTTAGGCAAATTAGAAAAAAAGTTTTCCTCATCTGCTCAACCAGAAACAATAATAGTATCTCTATATATCTCTCGAATAATCGAAGAGATGCTTTAGAGGGCCTACCATGAAAACTTACGCACGTTAAAAACCTATCGAGTTGTTTTTTTCATACGGCCGATTTTAGTGCTTCGCGTAACCACCGGAGCGCTGTACAAGTTTTTCATAGACATATTCACGTAGGCGATATCGAGTGCGTAAGTTTTAAACTCATGGTAGCCCTATAGGTAAGTCGTGTAGCTACTACGAAGACTCGTAGAAGCTCGCTGAGCTGTAGTAAATAATTATAGTAGTATGTTTTCACATTTCACATTAAGGTATGTTGAATTGATATAATATTGTTTTTAATATTTTCGTAGGTACGATATCAAATTCATTGGTTAAAATCGAGTGTTGTTAAATTCATGTTAAATTTTTGTTTTTTATCTGTAAGTGGAAATAATAATATTATAGTCAATTAAAATTTAAATTAATTACTGATGATGGAACGTAGTACATGTTGAATATTCCAACGATTGTGGTCGGTTTCACTCAAAATGTGAAGTAATATACCTTCTCATTATTTTTGAAATACAAACGTTTGATGAACGTTGCACTATTTATCTATATCTATACTAATATTATAAAGAGGAAAGATTTGTATTTTTTGTATTTTTGTATTTTTGTATTTTTGTATTTTTGTATGTTTGTAATGAATAAACTCAAAAACTACTGGACCGATTGCAATAATTTTTTCACCATTAGAAAGCTGCATTATTCAAAAGTAACATAGGCTATATAATATTTTTAAAAAAATTAGGGATCCTTACTAAAACTCCAATAATGTAACCCAAGGTGTAAAAAATTTACCTGAAAAATTCCTTCCGTCGCGTACGCTGCGAAAACTATTGATGATAGAACAAAATCATTTACTACGACTTTGTAGAACTTATCATTATCTACAGGGTGTAACAGGGGGTGGATCATCGTAAGTCAATCGATGGGGGACTTCAATACCTATCGATATAACCCCATGTATGTTCAGCGATTTTCAATAGTTCCAAAGTTATTGAGATTTTTGAGAAATTTTTGTAAGAAGCCGGAATTCAGTATAAAAGTCTTCACTGTAGCTTAATTACTGGACCTATTTGCATGATTTTTTCTAGAAATAGTTCAATAGTGTGTCTTTATAAATACGATACCAATTTGAGTCATAACCCTATCATATTGGAGTAAAAAAATAATTCTTCACAAAAGTTTTACGAATCGAATTGTGTCTACCAACTTTCAAAGCCTCCAGTGAAAAAAAAGTGCCTGTGTTTTTTTTCTAGAACTTATTTTAAAAACTACCTACATTCATGGATAGTAAACCCTGAAAATTTCATACCGCTACTGCCAGAGCATCAAAACGAAAATTGAACGCGAATGGCACAGGTGCCATAAATCAGTGTTTTTATTTTTCATGTAAAACTTTAATTTAAAAAATAAATCGATATGTTTCAGCAAATTTATGCTATGTTAGTAACATTAGTAGCAGTAATTTTACGAAATGCAAATTAAGGGGTGAAAATCAAACAAAGAAAATTTACATAATTTTTGTTAATTATTTTTTTTACAGTAAGTGTTTATAATGGGCACCATTATTGGCTATGCATATACTCGTACTACACCTATTTACAAAGGTTTTTCGGATGTTGCCAAATGCTACTACTACATTTTGCCTTATAACAATTTGGACCCCTGAAAAATTTGACAAAAATATTAACAAAAATTATGTAAATATTCTTTGTTTGATTTTCACCCCTTCAATTTGCAATTCTGTAAAATGACTGCTACTTATGTTACTAACATAGCATAAATTTGCTGAAACATATCGATTTATTTTTTAAATTAAGTTTTACATGAAAAATAAATACACTGATTTATGGCACCTGTGCCATTCGCGTTCATTTTTCGTTTTGATGCTCTGGCAGTAGCGGTATGAAATTTTCAGGGTATACATTTCATGAATGTAGGTAGTTTTTAAAATTAGTTCTAGAAAAAAACACAGGCACTTTTTTTCACTGGAGGCTTTAAACGTTGGTAGACACAATTCAATTCGTAAATCTTTTGTGAAGAAAGTTTTTTTACTTCAATATGATAGGGTTGTAACTCAAATTGGTAACATAATTATAAACACCCACTATTGAACTAGTTCTAGAAAAAAAATCATCCAAGCAGGTCCATCCAGTAGCTACAGTGAAGACTTTTATACTGAATTCCGGGTTTGTACTAAAAAATCACAAAAATTCAATTACTTTGGAACTATTAAAAATCACGGAACATACATGGAGGTTATATTGATAGGTATTGAAGTCCCCCATCGATTGACTTACGATGATCCACACCACCTGTTACACCCTCTATAAGAAGTGTCGCAACAGCATATGTCTAAATATTATAGTTATGTCACAGTAAGCGGTTTTTTATTCGAAAAAATTAATTTATATGCCGCCACATGAAAAGGCTCTTTATTTGTACCTTGGTATTAATCCTTATCAAAATAAATTACTTTATATGCAAGACGGCTTCAATACCTATTTATGACTTTTTGAATTATTCAATTCGGACATTTCATTCGGAAGATATCACGAGTTTAAAAATGCAAGTATTAGAAAAAAGTCGCGTGGTTGCCGCCACCGCGCTCAGTTAGCCAGCATGCGATGTAGGCTCCATGTAAGCATCACTGGGGTACGGGGGAGTCAATGTAATATGTAATATAATATATTTATATATAATAATATTATAAAGAGGAAAGGTTTGATTTTTTGTTTGTTTGTTTGTTTGTTTCGAATAGGCTCCGAAACTACTGCACCGATTTGAAAAAATCTTTCACTGTTGGAAAGCTACACTATCCCTGAGTGTCATAGGCTTTTTTTAGATAAAAATAGATTTCTCTTACGGGGTTAAAATATATTACATAGAGATAGAGATATCCCCGAAGCGAAGCGAGGGCGGGTCGCTAGTATTTAAATAAATATTAAATATTACACAACATCACATACATTGATCTGATCCCGTGGTAAGTAGCTTAAGCACTTGTGTTACGGAAATCAGGATCAACAGTGGATACACAAATAAACTTAAATATATTTAATAGTACACCCAGACACGGAACAAAAACCGATGTTCGTCACACAAATATTTGTCCCGAGTGGGAATCGAACCCACGACTCTTGGAACCGTAGGTTTTGAACCTGAGTCACTAGCCACTGTTCCACCGAGCCATTCAAAACACTACACTACACTACATTATTACACTTTATTCATTTCTTGGTTTTATTTTGATTGGAAACCAGTTTATGTAATTCCGTCGGTTGTTTATTTAACAAACGATGGCTCAATAAAATGAGAAGCCAAGGGGGATCGCCAATAAAGATTTATTAGGGAAACAAAAAAAAATACCTACTCCAATTTTATTACGTTGCGATACGAAAACCCGTGATTGAGAGTTATAAAACGAAAGGAAACGATGAATCTTAGATATTTTTCGGGTGTATTTTCAACGATCAGTATTTTATTTAAGCAATTCGAGGTCCCTCTTTTTCATAATAAGATAAGTTAGAGAAAACATCTGGCTGAATTTTAGATTCTTTGGTTTTCAATGCGTAATCTAAGAACTAATTTAGTAATTAGATTCAAATGTGATCCATTATGATTTAAAAGTTTAATCGCTGGCTCAAGGGTAAGTCTGAATCCTAACTTTGAAATAAATAACTTTGAAAGGTTACCAATTAAGTTGATTTTGTGCCGGGCTTTGTAATTATTTATTTATCTATTTAAGTGAACTATATTCATCAAACACGTCCATAAGTTTTGAAGCAGATTAATGTACGATGGTAGAAGAAAAACGTAAGTATTTGTATACGATACAGAGTATCCGAAAAAAAGAAGGATTTCAAAATTATTTCCATAAATTCATGCTTTCGGAGTGGTAAGATAATAATTGTGTAAAAAGTTAAATGATATTTCAATAAAAAAAAATTAACAAGTTCGGATCGTGAGAAATAACACCTCTACATATCATTTTATGATGCAAATTTATGTTCGAGTATTATGAATATTGATGCGTTTCCGTAGCCATAAAGTATTATTTTATCACCTACCGATGTGTAAGTTTCCATTTAGCAAGTTCGGTGTTGGGTGCCAAAACCGCTGATGATTTGTGAGAGCAAAATCTCGATGTTCATTTGTTTAACGGTTAATAAATTCCGCTAATAGATCGTGTGCGTTGGATTTAGTGACCTGTTGGCTCATAATTTTCTGCTTATGCGGCAATTTGTAACTGTGACTTGTTTACGAGACGCATTTTTAGGTTATTTATTTGGTCACAGTTTTCCGTCCGCGTGAAATATCAAGTTAAACTTACACATTTATATCGATATCGGTTGAAAACTGTGTTCTTTCTCAGTCTCTTGAGTATCTGTATGCCCAATTTCGGCAAAGCATGGAGATATTTTCCAGCTTATAACCTGGAGTAAATATTATAGAGAAATGTAATTTCTTTTATTTTACCTAAACTCCATGTTGGGGCCACGTGAAAGCAGTCTATCCTACGACCGAATATTATTTGTATCAATTCATTTCAAGCATCTTATATCATTCGCCATATGTCTTTGAATAAATAATCTATTCAAAAATATACTTTTTACTGTATCTGAATGTGACATCCAAAATGTCACGACACGAACATATCAAAAAGTCTATGATCTTGTCAAATTTAACTTAATCTTTATCTTGTAAAATATATCTACCACATTTTTTTCCTAACTGACTTACGATGATGGCTTGTAGTAGCCTCGTAATCATCACCGGACTTGCGGGGGAGCGGATTCTCTCACCTTGAAAATATGTCACAGGGTATGTCAACTCATAAATATACATTTATAACTATCGCAAGTGTCTAGAGTACAATCTATCAGATAATTAATAGAAAAAAAACCTTTTTTAAGAACAAGCTTTTATTGTTTGTTAACTTAAAGAACTAAAAAGTTATAAATAATTTAAATTTGATAACAATAATTACGTTGCGATTTTACCACAGACCCATGTGTTTTTTATAAATAAAAGCGTGTTACATTTTGAAGGAACATTAGAGAACACTTAACAGATATGTATGTACTTACACCTTCATTGTGTAGTTACATATTTTTATTTTGCAATCAAAATGTAACACGCTTGATTTATAAAAAAAACATGGGTCGGTGGTGAAATCGCAACATAATTATTGTTATCAAATTTTAATTATTTACAACTTTTTACTTCTTTAAGTTTTTTTAATTAATTTTATTTTTATCTTTTTAGTAAGATGTCTAGTCCCATAGCCATCTTCCAGCTCTATCATCAGACCCTGATGGCCCTGATGGCTGCCATCTACCATCAAAGTTCTCGTCAAGATGAATCAATCGAGCCCAAACTCGATGATGAACTGTTTTTTAACCATCGAGTTTCTATGGCCACCTTCATGCTCCAACTTCAGATCAGCTCCACGTCAAGAAAATATTGCATTGTCATCCGATTTACAAATGCATGCAAAATTTCAGCTGGATTAGTAAACGGGAAGTGGCTCAAATTTAGCTCGCAATATTTCATTACAAACATCGGGACAGGTGTAACTAACAGGTCGGCCCGCGCCAGGGAGACCCGTAGAACCGGTGGTGCCCTTCCGTCCGGCGTTCCGACTGGCCTACTCCGACCCGCACAGCTCAATACCAATGCGAGACTCCACGCCTCGCGCCTTGTCAATATGGTATATTATGCCTCACCTCATATTTGGATCTCACTACCGCTTACCATCAGGTGGAGGTGGAGTGAGGTCATCTTGTTAGCCTATTATAAAAAAAAAAAACTAAATAAAAGCTTGTAAAAAGAAAGCGAAACCGAAAAGGTCGCTCACGCAATCGTCCCAACCGCACATAATGTCGTTCATATCAATTGTAACTGCTTCCCAACGCATCATAACGAGTTCGCATTGTCGGCAGGCACTGCCAAAACCACGCCGAGTGCGCCAGGGCAGCCGCAGCCAATAGCCAACCCGTCCCGGGCCTGTTAATTTGTTGGCTAATAAATCTCGGTAATAGATTGTTTGCGCTGAATTTTGCAGCGGCGGAGTTGACTCCGGCCAGTGTCGGCGAGTTATTTACGGTATTACAACACTTTGTTAGCTCAGAGTGGTTACTTTTTAACGGTTGCCAATATCCGGTGATGATGGTTGATGCTGAAATTGGTAATGCTCCTGATTCTTACGTCAGGAGTCATAAGTTGGATCCCCATCTGGGAAAAATATTTCTGTGATGAACATCGGTATTTTTCGGTCTCGGTATCGTTATTACATTTCGTGTGGGTATGTTGTTTATGTATTCATGGATTTTGTGTTTTCCACCGCTGTTCAGACATACGTAACTGATGTGCATAAGCTAGTTACGTGGAAATTAGACATTGTGTATATTATTTAAAATTCTTAAAAAAAATATGCGCAGGCACATTATCATCCTGAGTTTCTTTCTCGTACGTCTGTGTAATAAACGAAACAAACTGTGGAAATATAACATTGTAAAATTACTTATCCATTAAGAATGCTGTTGTTCTCCTAATGTGACGTAAGGCTGAGTGGGCGTTCACAGTCATTCTAGCACGCGGGTGCATTCTTTGGAAATTTGTCAAATAACTATGTTCCTAAGAGACGAAACTTTACTATTACAATAACGGGAGAACCTCTAAAAACATACTAATAGACATTACTATCATTTCCAAGCCCAGATTATCGAGTAACGCCCAAAACAAATGCTCATTTTGACATCCTTCCTATCCTGTCTGATTCAGTAATAATAAACTATGCAAACAGAACTCTTCAGGAGGTTTCAAACGACCGCTGGTGTCTATCTTAAGCCCTACGAGCTAGTTTCCACATAGAAGAGATGACAATAATATGATTTATTTTTAATTTTCAAACTTTGTCTTAAATGAAATGTATGGATCTGAAACGAATACCGAGAAAAAGTCTTTACAGACAGATACCCAAGTGTATGTGTTCATTCTACCTTTTGAAGTTTTGTTTTACCTTAAGAAGAACCATAAATACGATAATGGAGAATGTTACTGTGTCTTAATTTCACAATGGGACATTATATATTGGCACGTTGATCATACATACATACATACATAAAATCACGCCTTTTTTCCAGAGGGATAGGCAGAGATTACTTCCAGCGATCCACTTTTTCACCTCTGTGGGAAACGTGACGTGACGGCACGTTGAATGTATTTGTAAAACGAATTTATATTCAAGAACATAAAATTTTTGCAATGTACTGGATGTTGTGGTGTGACGTCAAATAACAACGTTCATTTTGTATGAAAAGTGCAAACGATCAGAACTTTAAACAGGTGTAACTTTTTCAATTTTGGTTGTACGTCGAAACTATTAAACATGTCGATTCATATTATCAAACACTACAAAGATACCTAATCATCTAAAATCATGAACGTTCTCCATTGCTATTATGATCCAAGTTCAAAATTGGACGAACTTTTGCACAAAACTACAATGTAGTTCTTAAAATACATACCTGCATGCCAAATTTAAAATCAATCGGGAAGTGGTTTAAATTTCATTCGCAAGATTTGATTACTCACATACTGTCAACGGTACAGGTGAAACTACATAAAAGATGGGAATAACAGATTCTAATAACAGAAAAAGATAAACCTATGAATTATTCTACACATGTTTTACAAGGAAAACAAAAGCGGTACGTTTGTAATCGAAATGTTTTGTCCAGTCTCCGTGCGCGTCTAAATATTATCGTTTCAAAGGCAAGTCACCACAGTCGGTCGAAAGACGGTGGACCGCTAAAGGGCAATTATACGGCTATTTCACAAGGTACATCGCAAACGCATGCATATGCAGAGGTTATGGTAATACCCATTGAGGCACAAAGGGCTGCCAAGTTGCGTGATTGAGTAACGCGGTTGACTGATAGAGCAGGCGGTAACTGTTGCTTTTTGTTAGGAAATGTACCTTCCACATATGCCATGCTATGCCATGCATGCAGACCATGTAGGCGCTGGTCGCTCGGACCAAGTGGTTCAGTTTCCGTTTCTGCCCCGTGTCATTAAGACATGGAATGCCCTTCCAGCTCATGTTTTCCCTCCCTCCTATGATCCCGGGCTCTTCAGGCGGGGCGTGAAACGGCATTTAAGGCTTGCAGGGTGAGTGCGACAAGCTCCACATTATGGTCTATTGTGCCTGTCGACCTCATAATATGTGGATATCATTGACGCTTACCATCAGATGCAGTGAGGTCATCTTGTTATTATAAGCCTATTATGAAAAAAATTAACGTTTTCTTTCATCGGCGGCGGGTCTTCGAACTTGAACTCTTTTCATTTACGAATTGCTTTGTTCTATTTTCGTACCTGAAAGACGAATACCCTTTAAAGCCTTTATACACAAAAAGTAATCAGATTTGTTCTAGGAACAGTTGGTGAAGTGTTATGATATACACGTGGCTTGCGAATCAATAAATTACTTAACGATCAACGTTGTTAAGATAGGATGAACGAACATTCATACCGAAATGTTTAGCATTACTTATGTTCAAAATTGAATTAATCTATAAACAAAACTTACATAATAATATTTCATGGTTATTTTTAGGATTTATGTTTTTATATCGAATTTTTTATCCAAAAAACTAAAGAATATCGTTCGTTTAAACTATATTTTATAGAAAACTGTAGGTGTCCGGGATATTTACCATGTTGTTTTGTTTTAATGAGCTCCCGATATTTCGGCATTGTTGCAAGCGCCATGATCACGGGTGAACTGTAGGACTGCGAGAATGACGGTAGGTCTAAGGGCAGACATATCGGTCTACCCTCTTTCTAAGTCTTTTATTACGCACGACACCACTACCCTCGTTCATATATTTTACGTTTCATCGTATATTTTATAGGTTTCCACGTGCTTCTGATTTCTGAGAAATCACGGATACGGGAATAGTTATTGTAATAGTATATTTGAATTATTATAAAGCTTATTTGAACGGTATTTTAACATTGAATGTAGGTTGCCCTAGGCGTAAATAACTGACTATATTAGGATCTGATTACAAAATGTTAAGGCGAGGTATTTCCATAAAGTTTTTGTAAACAACATTATCTGTGTTTATTTTATGATAGAATAGCTAACTGTTAGTAAAACACGCCAGTTTATTCCGTTATCCTAGTTTTATTTCAAATATGTAGTGTTTACGCAAATAATAGACAGTACAGGGGGCTTAGACAAAGTAACAATATCGAAACGATAACGAAGTTCGAAATAAACCACGTGATTTATTGCGTCTTATGTCAATCCCATACATTGTATTCTTTTCGAACTTCGTTATCGTTTCGATATTGTTACTTTGTCAAAACCCCCAGTATAGACTAGCTTTGCCCCCAACATCGTCTGTGTAGTGCGTCTGAAATAGTAACTTTTGTCAGCATTTTGATTTTAGGAGGCAATTGTTAAGACATAGTAGGTAAAATAAATAAAGCTTAATAAATAAATTGCATCAAATGTAGGATTTAATTAAATTACCGTTCAGACAATCGCTCAACTAGCGCTATATTGTAGTAGCAAAACAATTCGCATAACCACGCATTAAGGAGTTGAATGACAATAACGTTTTTTAAAATTTGAAAAAATTCGCTTTCATGAACCCGCCTGAACGGGGACTTTTAAATTTACAATTTAAAAGCTTTAATAGCATTAAAAACAACAAATAAAAATATAATTGCCGAGTCCAACCATTCTGTATAACATATCTGTAAAGAAATATTTGCGAACCGATAGTGTTTGATCACTACCGGTGGTGGCACCACCCGTAGCTAACGGGTGATGGAAAAATTCGCATTGGTGTAGAACGCAGAACGCCTAAGTAACGCCTGGATAGCTCAGTGGCAAGAGCAACCGTCGCGATATCGGGAGATCTGGTGGTTCATGTCCCCGTTCAGGCGGGGTCATGAATGCGAATTTTTTCAAGTTTAAAATTTACACTATTCTTTAATAGCATTAAAACAACAAATAAAAGGTAAGGTAATGACGTTGTGAGTGATTTGAGCGGAGCGGGGGCAAAACCCGAAGCCTTTCTAATGTTACGAGATATTGAAAAGGAAATGTTGTCTCGCAATGGGAAGAACTGGCTGCGTACAATTTTAAAGTTAAATATACTGGACTAGAAGTTATTTATTTTAAAATGCTATACCATATAACAATTTATTGTTTTATTTAATTTCATTGGAGTGACTCAAACAATAAATGGTTAGAAGAAAAGTTCAAAAATCATTAATAACATTAATAATTGACTGGACTTTAAGAGCTTGGGACTCTTGCTGGTTCATTACAAACTCTGACGAGTTACGCTACTTTTGTATCCAAAACCATCTCTCGTTTCGAGTCATCTCTCTCTCTCTTTTTGATATTCTCAAAAAGAGAGAGAGAGATGAGTCGAAACGACGAACGAAACTTGGTTGCTGTTGTAATTTTGATATGTTTTGCCATTTCCTCAAACGCACATTCACAAATTGTAAGAATATTGTATCACTTCACTACATAGTATAAAACAAAGTCCCTTTCTCTATCCCTATATTATCCCGATGTATGGTTAAATCTTAAAAACTACGCAACGAATTTTGATAGGGTTTTTTTAATAGATAGAGGGATTTAAAAGGATGGTTTTTATGCAAAATTCACTCGAAGCAAAGCGAGGGCTGGTAACTAGTAAAGAATATAGTGGCAAGTTATAAAGAAGTAGTCCTATAAAAGACAATCACCTCAAAATGTGATTAAAATTTAGTAAAGGTAGTCGTATTAATTTTTCTCTAAAATTTTAGGAGTGCGAGCCATCCGCTTAACCCCAAGTCCGGTGATAATGACTACTCCTCCAAGCCGTCATAGGATGTAAGTAAGGAAAAAAATCTCTAAAGAAATGTTTGACAAAAATATCATCTACATTATTGAAGTATGAATTTAGAACATAGAATGATAGAAAAATAATACTTTTGTTTTCGTTTAAAAACCAATCGAGGTAGAAAGCGAAGTTTTTGAAAGTTTGAATAATTTTTCAGTTGTAATGAATTTTGTAGACGAGTTTATTAAAGGGAGACTTAATAACTTACAAGTTTGAGTGCAAAGTTAAAATAAGAAGAAAGGAATATGGTGAACGTTTTCATTTACTAGATATATGAGCTTAGCCTTTTGTATATTATAACTGGGTTTACCAAAGCTCTCAGTTCTTAGTGTATTTAAAAAAAAAACTTATTATTTATTAATCGCTTTAGAAACTTCAGTAATCTTTGTTCTAAAGTAGATTAAAAGCTCTTTTAATTTGTTGTTTTTGTATACAAATAAACAATAATATAGAAATAAAAATAAAGGCGTCCGACCGATTTCAGCCATGGCGACCGATTTCAATTGAGATCAGCCAAGTGCGCAGGACATATTACAGTGCACAAGTGTGCGCGCAAACACAAGTGCACTCTCTATTCCCCTACTCTCATAATTCGGTGAGACGGCAATCCGACATGACCGATGAGAGATCGGGCGCAGGACCACCGGCTTAACGTGCTTTCCGAGGCACGGGCGTTCAACCGCCAGCTTTCTAACTCCGGGCTGAGTACTTCTATTAAAGAAAAACTCACACAAATTTTGCTCGACCCCGGATTCAGAACCGGGGACCTCTCGGTCCTAACGCAGCACTTGCTACCAATAGACCAACGAGGCAGTTAAACAATAAAAATAACTTTGGTAACATACTACATTTCCATATTCATGGGTTGGAGACATTCATAGTCCATAATCTGCTAATACGACAAATATATATCTAAAGATGTAGGTAAGAATTTTAAGTGCTTGGAATATAAAATAATAAATAATGAATATCTGGGATATTTTCATATACGGTCACCATACCAAAAACTAAGCAGAGCTTGTACTATAGGCGTCAGAGACTGATATACACAAATACACCGATGTTTATCACACAAAAAATTGTGTCGCGTAGGAATCGATCCCACGATCGCCAGCCAGGTTCACTAACCACTGTTCCACCGAGCCAGTCATTTATAAAACATACTAGCGACCCGCCCTCGCTTCGCTTCGGGAATATCTCTATCTCTATCTCTCTCAACCCCGTAAGGGATTTTACATACTGAAGTTATTTCCCAATAACTCCCGTTCCCATGGGAATTTTGTAATATCGTGTTGGAAGTCAGCTTAACGTTCATTAGGGTACCTGCATGCCAAATCTCAATCGTCTATCTATATCGCGGTTTAGATTTTTTCATACAAAAGTTTTTTTCCTATTACTCCCGTTCCCGTGGAATTTTACAATATCCTGTTGAAACTAAGCTCTTAATTTATTAAGGTACCTGCATGTCAAATTTCAAGCGTCTAACTTATGCGGTTAGTATTTTTCATACAAAAGGATTTTCCCGTTATTTTCCGTTCCCGTGTGAATATCGGGAAATCCTGTCCTAACGGATGCTTACGTCATAACATCTACCTGCATGCTAAATTTCATCTCGATCCGTCCAGTGGCTGTGACGACTTCGTCCGCGTAGAGATGTTTAACGGCTAAAACATTACTTCTTTATAGCGCAGTCGGTTAAAAAGTAGCCTATAACCGTTTCTAGGCTCTAGACTATGTCTGTACCAAATTTCGTTTAAATCGGTTCAGTACTTTTTGCGTGAAAGCGTAACAGACAGACAGACAGACAGACAGACAGACAGACAGACAGAGTTACTTTCGCATTTATAATATTAGTAAGGATTATGATGCATAATTAGATCAAAAACAAATGCATTTTTCCTCTCTGTGGAACGTCGAAAAATACAGGCTATTTGCATAAAGGTTTCTTCTAAGAGCATCGGGTATTTTCTATAAAACCTTCTTAAGCTTACCGGACCGGGAATAAATCCATCATTGGGTGTAATCGATTGCACTACCGAGACGAATAATTCTAGCCACATTATGCATGGATGGCGGGGTTGTAAGGATTCTTATGCAGCTATACATTTGAGACGGAAGTAAAGTAATATGTTCTTCAGTAGTTTTACTTCAGATTAGATAAAAAGATAAAACTTTTTTGCTTTAGTACAAACGGTCTTACAAATATAAAGATGGCAAAATATGAAATTAATTCTAACATTTATTTACTAGGACATAAAATGTATTCACCATATTGTAACTATTAAAAATATCATCATAATGTTTAATTTTCATTTTCATGGGCTGTCGAAAAGCTCAAAGTACCTACCTACTCTTTAACTGAATAAAAATACTTTTTTCAGACAGTTAGCAATGATTTTTTATTTTATTTGACCTTAGACACGATTGAGCCACAGTAACGTACGTAGAATGATTGCGGCTATATCTGAAGACTTATAAAGTTACTTTCACATATTGATGTACCATTAAATTTAACAACTTAGAAGATTTTTGAAAATACCTAACCTTGTTGTCATCTAGACACGCGGTAGCGTGTCAAGCCAAGTTCAAGAAACAGAACTGGCGAGCCGCACCGTGTGTAATATTACACGAACCATTTGGAACCACTTTTGAACCCCTCATAAATCAAAAACTATTTCACATAAACGTATCAAATTTGGCTCATATATTGTGACTTGCGAGATAAATATGTGTTCTAAATTTCATAAGCTTATCTCAAACAGTTATTTAGATATTAATGTCCAAAAATCCTCATTTTTATCATTGACTGACTGACAGATCAAAATTCTAACCCAGTTCCAAATGACCTAGAGAGTTAAAATTTGGTATGCAGATAGGTAATTACATGAATACAAAGGAAAAAATAAAAAACTGGCAATTTTTTAATACTTAGGTTTTTTTTTGTTATTTTTTTTTTTTTATAAGAGGCTAACAAGATGACCTCACTCCACCTGATGGTAAGCGGTAGTGAGATCCACATATGAGGTCGACAGGCACAATAGACCATGCTGCGGTTAGGTTCTATTGTGAACGCTTAACATAAATACCTAATTAGTGCCTAATCACGCCTATATACCGGGGAAGGCAGAGCACTAAGTATATATTTAGGTATACATACTTACTTATTTACAATTAAGAGTAGGTACTTATAGTCGGTTCTCATATTTATTACTTAGGGTTATACCCCGTAAACGTAGGAAAATACAGTAACTGATTCAATTGTTTTATATTTATAAAGTCTAGTTGTAGTTTTGAATTTGTCCTTTTTAAAGGACCTACGGCGTTACGATGATATATACTTTTCTACAAAAAGTAATGATATCCAATCAAAAACATAAATGTGAAATGAGAGCCACGTTCAATATTATGATAATTGCCTTGGTTGTTGACTTCAACGACAAAAGAAGTGAGATCTAAATGGGTGCCAAGTTCAATGGTCAACCCTGAAATTTATTTATAAGTAACACTATAACATACCTATCATATCTTCTTATAACATAAGATAATGTATGGTGGTAGCCTATGAAGGTCTGTCTTGGCTAGTTTCTATAAACCTACCAACGTATTATTATGTTCGCTCGCTAGTTTCTACCAACAATCCAAATTTTCGGAATTATAAAATAAATACCGACAAATACCAAACTAACCAAGACAACTAACTAGACAACTAACTAACTAACTAAAGAAAACTAGCCAAGACAGACCTTCATAGGCTACCACCATACATTATCTTATGTTATAAGAAGATATGATAGGTATGTTATAGTGTTACTTATAAATAAATTTCAGGGTTGACCATTGAACTTGGCACCCATTTAGATCTCACTTCTTTTGTCGTTGAAGTCAACAACCAAAGCAATTATCTTAATGTTGAACTTGGCTCTCATTTCACATTTATGTTTTTGATTGGATAATACCTACTCGAAACATCTGGCCTATGATCTATGAATCTATGATTGTTTATTGACAAATATAAGGGTTTTTGTTTAGAGATATTTTTTTCCTGACTGGCATACGATGGCGTGGAGTAGCCTCGTCATCATTTCCGGACTTGCGGGGGAGCGGATGGCTCTCACCCCTAAAGTTTGGAGATTAAAATTACAGGTATGTGATGTTGTGTAAAATTTATTCTATTAATTTATTTATAGTATTTAAGGTCCTGAATATAAAACTGGAATACAAAATTCCTACACTTGCCCATAAAACCCGATTTCATAGTAAAGACTTCATATTTTTAATGGGTCGTTCGTGTGAATCGCCTTTTCAATGTAAAATGATACTGTTTTATGAAAATGTTGTTTACTATGCTGCTTCAAGAGTAAACCTTTTAAGCTGTAATACTAAGCTTTAAAGAAAGCTTGGATTAACCTGGGAATAGACTGCAGTTAAGATAAGGAAAACTTTAGCGAGCTTTTTAAAGTTCGGTTAAATGAAAAGTGGTTTAAATGACCCGTGGATTATTATAATTTTGTTCATCTGGTGACGAAAGTGCCACTACTGAAGACTGCGGGTTAAACGAAGTTCTTGGCTCCTGAATAGTTAACTTAACTTATGGTTAAGTTCCATTCAGGTGCACTGGGGCAAATCTTAATAGAGATAGAGTAAGAAGGTAACAAGTGTATATAATTTTTATATATATAACAACTTATTTAATGTAATTGAAAAAAGAGTAAATGGCTGAGTAGTTAAGGTCGAAATGCGAAAGGTTGCCAGTTCACACCCCGCCACGTACCACTGTGCTTTTTAAATTTGGAATTCATAATGTACGATTATTCAATGGAGTGAGAGCTGGCTGCAAAAATACGCGCCGATTAGTTAATAGAATGAAATGATTTTTAAAAGTTAGTTCGTATATCTAGAATTACAAATATCATTGTGTGTCTGGGCGGAACTTGTGCATAAGTTTTATATGTGTTGTCTTTGGAGCTTTTTCCGATAATAACTGTACCAATGGAGTAATATTTTCAAATTATTTTAAAAAGTTTGTATTCTTTCACTATAATACATAAAGAAAAATCATGCTCTAAATTTTGGTAGTTTAATAAAATCGATTTCATTTTTCATATAAAATATTATCGATTACCAGAAATAATCGGAATTATTCATTGTAGGACATCTCTACAATTGTCAAAATCGATGTGTCACAGGGATCGTCTTAGCTAAAAAGGACTATAGTTTAGGGTAGGCCCGTGCCGTGCCCAGCAGCTGCAGTGGGGATGTATATGTAGGATGGTACTGTTCGGTATATTCCCTTTGGTTTATTTTAAGGATGTAATATTTACCACTAAACTACACTAACTTAAAAATACTCCAGTGAATTAACATTTAATTTAAAAGATATTTCAACTAATTTGAAACATAAATTTAGGTATGTCTAGTCAACACTTTACTCGAGGTTCTTTTAATGTTAGAAAAATATTGCGTTCAAAATCAAGTAATAAAAATGAAGCTTATTGATAAAGACATGACAAAAAAAACTTCATAGGTATATCACGTTCTGGATTTCTGTCACAAAAAGTATCTTTAAAAATAAGTTAAGACTAAATATCATGTTCCTTTATTGTGGGCCTTAAACTAAGCGATTGGAATAAAATATTATACAAAAAGTATAGATCGTTGCTACACTAGTAGTTAGTAAGTACTGTGGAGTGATGTTTTACCTTATATTTTTGATTTATTCATTTTACAACTTAACATATCGCTCCATTGAGTGGCTAAATATTTTTTTAAACACTGAAATGTAATAACTTTTTAAATTAGAACACTCTATAATACTGGAGTGAGCAGACAACTATCTAATATATTAAATAACTGCTTTTCTATACCGATTAGACTATGAATCGTTTGACTCCTACTTTCCCTTTTAGAAATGGCAAGTGAAAATCGTTTCCGCTGTTTTCAAAGCCACATCTCCTCACCAGGCGCAAGTAACATGGTACGTAGGGAATATAGGCAGCCGCGTCTGCATTAATTTTCACTACAGCCTTCGCACTAACCCACTATATTCCCTTACACTGCGAGATGTGTTAAGGGAGGCAGGGGGGTATCAAGGGGAGATTGGTAACAGAGACGATCAACAGACCGTAATGAAATCCAGCTCTGGTCACTTGAATAGAAAATTTGTGACCAAATTTGCAATTGATTTCGGCTAGTTGAAAAAAATGGCGAACGTGAAGAACTTGGTTTGAGATGTACTAAAGAATCTTTTTAAGGTTTCAACTTGACATCTAAATTGGATTCACTTATGCTCTCAATTTATAATGAACGATTTGGTGTCTCCATAATTTTTTTTCTTTAATTGACATACGGCTTGGAGTAAACTCGTCATCGTCACCGGACTTGCGGGGGAGCCGATGACTCGTACCTAGGGGTGAGACTAGGGGAAAAATACCTCAGGAGGTATCTCCATACTATTTACTAAACTACATCAAGTTTGAGAAAAATATAACTTTATACTAAAATCAAAATTTTGAATCGCATCCATGACCCCGCCTGAACGAGGAAATTTTTAATTTACATTGGGCTTTAATAGCATTAAAAACAACAAATAAGAATATGTTCTAACCTTTTGTAGATTGATACCTATTTACTAATGCTGAAACTGTAGACACTTTGCTAGAAATAATCTATTGAAGTTTTGTTACAACTCCCAACGAATAAAACGAAAAACAATCCAAACGTAAAACTAAAGTTGTTTCATTTATTTTTAAGCAAATATTTTCGATATTGGGATCTCTCTACTATTAATATTATGGATTGATTCTATATTGAACAAACATAAAAGGAAATCTTCCTATCTATCGAGGGACCAAAATGGATAAAATGGGTAAATGTAAATCTATAATGAGGTGTGTTGGTATGTATAAAGCGTTCAAGGAAAATCTGCGGAAATCTAAGGCTCTCACGGTAATTCTGTTCAGGCTATTACTGCCTGAATTCTTTTAAAAGTAAATACTTATTAGAGGCTTCGGCAAAGATTCGTGATAACATTTTTGAAGGAAAACATTGTGATGACCTGCACCCACGAAGATATCCTAATATGTATAAGTTTATGTTGTTTTTATTGACTTTTATTAATCTGTACCAGTGTTTTTCTTGTTGGTTGTCCTAATAATAAATAAATGAAGAAAACATTGTGAGGACCTGCACCCACGAAGATATCCTAATATTGTGTAGTCGACCAACCCGCAGTTGGGCAGCGTGGTTGACTAAGGCCTTATTACCCTAGTTTAGGGTAAGGCCATGCTCCAGCAGTGGGGCATGTATATGGGCTGATAATTATGGACGATAATTTAAAAATAATAAATGAAAAATTAACAAATTTAAACAGTACTTCTCGTTTGTACATGCTTACTATGTACACATAATGAAATACAAGAGTATTCAGCAATAAAACTCGTAAGCAACAAAACAATTGAATCACATTCAAAAGCACAAAATTATACTGTGCGAGTTGTTCATCACAATTACACGGGAGTGAACGGAGTAACAACTTTTACAATACGAACGTTGGAAGTGTAGAATCCCCTTAGTCCTCACGTGACAATAAAGTGTTGCTATTTCAACATATCGGAGTAAGGCGACGTCTCCGACCTTTGTATCGTTATGAACTTGAACAGTATTGTTTAGAACTTCCCGAAATTTTCAAGGGTGAAACTTTCAACCCTTCAGCGGGATTGAGCGAACCGCCGGCGATCGTCGGCATTGTGAACTTGTGCCAACTTGAAGCTGAGTATAAAGTGTCTTGCATTTATAAACCGCAGCTTTTGTGGGGTTCATTGGTCGGGATTGTTTTGCTCGTGTATTTTTTGGGATAGGATGGATTGGGGTCAATGGTTGTATTATTGTTTTTAAATTTAATTAAATTTTTTAGAGTTTCAGTTCGCTCGCGACCATGATTGGTGTAACTCAGTCGAAAGCAGTAAGTAGCGATGTAATTGCTGCTCCTATTATCGCGTGTAGACCCATAAAGACTAATATTTAGTTTAATTAAACTGTCGAATGTATAGCATCCAGTGATACGTCTACGCCGAAAAATAAAAATGGGTCCAATTCGAAGAAAAAGAAGTGATACCGCTAGTGAAGTGTGTCGCGATCGAGTTCGCAGGGACAATTTCGTGAACGATGGTAGTGATCCTGGCGTTGCAATAGTGCCGAAATATTGACTATGTGTTGAGCTCATTAAAATAAAATAACATGGTAAAAATATTCCGGACATAGGTATTTAGTTTTCGTTCACATTTTTAAATTATAATAATAATATCAAGTACACCTTCATGTACCTACAACCGTTTCCTTACTATGTATTTGATTTACCTATTATTTCACCGCCGACGGCTATCTTTAAAGAATAATTTTAGACTGGCTGGCTGAATATGTACAAGAAAACCAAGGTTCCGTAAGTTGATTGTTATTGTTTAGATTATTTGTGAGAATTATGATTTTGTAACAAGAACTATTCTTGTTCTGAATAACTATTTATTCTGTTGTACCTAACTGTTTCATAATCCCAAAGAAAACCTAGGGTTTAAAAGGTTATCCATAATTTCTTAGCAAGCCCGGACACATATTGATTTTTACTGGGTATCAAGGTACGATGCTATGTTATAGCTAACGAAGATTGTTAATGTTTAAAAGGAAATTTTCTGATGACCCGACTGTGCAAATAATACCTAGAACGAATATTATAGAACTCTTGAAGACATCTATGATTAAACCTTGCGGTCATGGCGGATGATACGAAATGTTACATGCTTTCGTCACAATATTATATACCAAGAAAAGCAAAAGAAATATTTCTTGCTATTTGTCCTGAGAGTAGTCTAAGAAAGACAGAAGTGGCGTGCATATCGGGAGGCTTATGTCCAACAGTGGATAGGGATGGGCTGATGATGATGATGATGATGATGATGATTTTTCCTTCATGTGAAACGAAAACGGCTTTACCTTAAAAAGATAAAGTTAAACAGGACGAGCTGTACTTCAATTATTCAATTGAATGTCGTCATTCCACAAACGCGCTAGTCATTCAATCAAACATCAGATTCAACCAAATTACTGCGACATATCTATTTATACCGAGAAACTTAGCTGTTTATACCCAATGCCGATTTATTCAGATTCGTATTTACATCACAAACTCCAGTGTCCTTGCCCAGGCATTCCTTAGCGGGTATAATTCTCCCTAAACGTGGCACTTTTATTCATGAACTTCTGATCCGTATGCACATCTAATTAAGACAACTGAGTTTAGCTGTGAATATTCAGAGGCATCTAGATAGTTTTTTTTTTGTTTATATTTTAGGCATTTTTTGATAAATAATACTTTGATATGATTTGGGATGACTTTTAGAATTTTCTGTTCAGTGATTAATTTACAATTTTACACTTTTCGTACTTAATTTATTCGACATATTTCTTTCATCCACAAACCAAAACTGGTACTATTTATATTGTTTTTTTTCTATGTTAGCCTTATACTTTAGCTTTTATATTTTTATTGATGCTCTGTTACTATCAAGAAAAGATATAACTTGTTTTTTGCTACCACCTAAGATACAGGCTGAGCCTACTATATTCAATACTTCTAAGATACCAACCTTCAACAGTATACATTACTATACATAGTGGGAATATTTTTTCAGAAGGTTTTAAAAGATTCATCATTTTCATATTAATTTCTTTTTCTTTTTCGACTACAATTTAAGGTTAAGAAGCATATATTGAATCCTTCACTACGTCATGCGGGCGCAGACGTAGGCTCCTAACATTAAGTGAATTTCATATAATCCCGCATAATACAGTTTTGGCTCTACATTTTTAAATTATATTCTCATGGAACTAGACGTAACATGTTAACATCATCCTGTAAGTCTTGGCCATTATCTTATATCAAGCAAGTTAACAAATCAGGATTCTTCGAAGGAATATAAATTCCAGTTATCCGCTCTCGATACCTAACCATTCCACCTGATACACGACATAGTGGCAGCCCCTAAATTGAGTTGCCATACAGAAACGTTGCCTGTATTCTATTTGCATTTGTTGCTAAATATAGTTTCAATTTACCTCGACTTCAAACAAAACCGCGAAGTTGATAATCCGATTCGAGGTAGGCACATTTCAAATATCAAACGTAAAATCGTTCGGTACGTGAACATAACGGAATACGTGGTAACTTTTTGCCTGACGGATGGGGCGGGAGTGTTTTGTTAGAATTTCGTATAGGTGTAAATATCTCCAGGGGCGGTATCAATATCTTATGCTAGATAAAACTTCTACGACAGTTCTCGGAGCGTTAGGTGAACTGACAGTTAGGTATACACAACTAGAAAGAAACGGTCTTTCTCTATCAGTGGTATTGTACGGGGGCTGAAAGACTTTTTATTAAAAAAACATTTATCTATGATCCCGGGTTCTTCAGGCGGGGCGTGATACGGCATTTAAGCAGACCTTCAGAGTGAGAGCGACAGGCTCAGTATGATCTATTGTGCCTGTTGACCTCATATTTAAATCTCACTACCGCTTACCATCAGGTGGCGTGAGGTCATCGTGTTAGCCTAGTATAAAAAAAATTGGCTAGAATCATAATTAAACAAATGCAATTATTTATTATCTTTGACAATTTATATTTTTAGTATAACGATAATCAATTGTAAATGTGACGACATATAATACAATTACTTGAATGTTAATCAATAATTAATCTAAGCTGGCATTAATGGCCGAAGTACAGTTTGAGTGAAACATTAATGTATAGGTAATGTATCGGATATCAAAGGCAGGAATATCTTTCATCTCTTTGTATGATTGCAGAGATAGCCTTACATAGTTAACACGATGACAAGCTTCTAATTTACAATAGTACCTATCCTATTTGCAATAATAACTACTAATTCCTTGACTGTCGTAGGTTCAATTCCGGGATAAATATATTTTTTTGTTTAAAACTTCGCACTTTATCCTTTATCTGCTAATAAGAATTTAGAAGCAATTTTTTCGAATTTGATTCTCGTAAAACAATAAGTTGAGCACTTAATCCTTCTTAATATCATGGGATCAGATAAATGTATAAACATCATAAGATGTATGCAGTTCGATATATATTTATCCTTTATCTCTATGTATAGGTGTTCAGGCCGGCCTAACATAATAAAGTACAAAGGCAAGCTTCTCATATTACACTATTCTCGGTGCACTAGTAACAAATGCGGGTCGTTTCAAATAAACAACCCACAACTTCGGCTTACGGCTTGTCGTCAGATTTTCGGCCCTAACTTTGGACTGAGGCCGAAAGCCGACTCCATAAAACTAACGGCTAAGCCTGAGAGCCGTGTTGCAGTTGTCACATGGTTCGTTTTACTGCACTTGCTGTTTAGTTCCACACCATCCGAAAGCCAAACAATGTTCAAATTCAATTTTTGCGTAAACAAAATTCGTGAGCGATTTGTGGATGACTGGCCACGTATTGTGTCACGGATTTGGTTGAAGCCATCAAATAAGGTATGAAACTAAAAAGGTACTAATGGATTACAATAAAAAAGTCTGGATGCATTGAAAATTTTGTTGGTTCGAATAATGAATCCCGAGTGTTCACTCCTCCCCGTTGCGTCGCGCAGTCGGGTAAAAAGAACACAATTTGACAGCCAGAAATACAATGACGAATAAATAAATAAATATTACACAACATCACATACTGATATTTATATTTGTTGTTTTTGCAACCATTCTGTATAACACTTCTGTAAAGAAATGTTTGCGGACCGATAGTGTTTGATCACTACCGGTGGTGGCACCACCCGTGGCTAAAATCGGGCAGATGTGATAGGAAAATTCGCATTGGTGTCACAACGCCTGGATAGCTCAGTGGTTAGAGCAACCGACGCGATATCGGGAGGTCCGGTGGTTCAAGTCCCCGTTCAGGCGGGGTCATGAATGCGATATTTTCAAATTTTAAATTTATCACATAATGAACTGATCCCGTGGTAAGTAGCTTAAACACTTGTGTTACAGATACCAGAATCAACATTGGATACACAATTATATTTTAATAATACACCCAGACACGGAACAAACATCGATGTTCGTCACACAAATATTTGTCCCGGGTGGGAATGGAATCCTCGACTCTTGGAACCGTAGGCGAGTTTGGGACACAAACCACTTTTCCACCGAGCCAGTCAAATAAATAAGGCGTTGCAGCAGTTTGTATAATGTATTGTATAAGGAGACCGGAGACTTATCTCCGGTGTTATTTATTTAAAATAAATAAGGCGTCTGACCGATTTCAGCCATGGCGGCCGATCTCAATTAAGATCAGCCAAGTGCGCAGGACATATTATAGTGCACAAGTGTGTGCGTAAACACAAGTGCACTCTATGTTCCCTTACTTTTATAATTCGGTGAGACGGCAATCCATGACCGATGACAGATCGGGCGCAGGACACGGTGGTCTTGCGCCGGTGCTTACGCCGCCGTGCTTTCCGAGGCACAGGTGTTTAACCGCCAACTTCCTGACTCCGGGCTGAGTAATTAAATTACAGAAAAACTCACACAAATTTGGCCCGACCCTGATTCGAAACGGGGACCTCTCGGTCCTAACGCAGCGCTTGCGACCAATAGACCAACGAGGCAGTTATTTATTTACTAACCCGGTAGATCCCATCCCTCGATGAATTACGAGTACAGTCCGCCCAAAAATATAGCAACTATTTACACCAAATCCTGCTACTACCTACATGATTCCTTCTACTTCGCAATTCGTTCTACACTTCCAGATCTGAAAGGCTAACTTTAAATCAAATTACAACAACTTTCCCAAGAATTCTGTCAACATCAGAACTCGGTCTGGATCCAGACAAATAAACAAGTTGATTAATAGTTTTAATACAGGTACCTTCACGTCGGACTGGTTTGCTCATACAAGAGAACTTGTACCTATTATTGGCTTGGTTATATGTACGTAGGTACTTAGTTACCCGTTCCGTAAGTCCATTTGGTGGCAAGCACCATGTAAACACGAGAGGTGAAATAATATTTTTAACAAGTTAAAGGTATTGACATTTTTTGTTCCGAAATGAAATACGCTCTATTATGTGTAACATATTTGATTTCATAAATAAATTGTTCAGTTCGGAGACAGGAAGTTAGCCTATTTACCCACGTAGCTCAGAAAACACATAAAGCCAGTGATCCTGTGCCTTTCCATTATTCCCAATAATCCAATTCCTTCCCAATATCCCATCAGTCATGTCGGATTGTCGGAAAAAAGCGTCGACGGCCGAGTGGTTAATGTCGTTGCTTGCCATGCGAGAGGTCGCCAGTTCAAATCCCGCCACGTACCACCGGTTTCAAATTTGAAATTCATATGTACAATTGTTCGACGCTTTAACGGTGAAGAAAAACATCGTGAGGAAATCTGCACTCCTACGAAAAAGTTCTTAGGTTGTGTAGTCAACCAACCCACACTTGGCCAGCTTGGTTGACTAAGGCCTTAACGGCCTAGTTTAGGCTATGCCAGTGCCCTAGCAATGGGGATATGAGCTGATGATGATGATGGTGATGTCGAATTGCCGTCACTTCAAACCAGGCAGTAGGAAAACAAAAAACAAACTTGTATTTGAACATTTTCGCCTTTACATGTCATACTAACTAAGTATTGAGATTGGGCTCCTTATCGGAAAACAGCTGAACACTATAATAATTTTTATACAGTGTAAAGTACAGTATAGTTATTCCTACTTATTTGAACCTGCATAACCTATTTCTCACGCTGAGATGGGTTCTTATGTGTAGTGCAGTACTTAGCAAACTAATTGTGTTTATGTAATTAGTTAATTGTGTTTAGTTATAGGTAGACAGGTGCCTCTTCTGGTAGGTAGTAGACAGCAACGATTCCCACAGATATCTAAAACAGATTTTAGACTTTCGCGTTCCATTACACTAAAATTAGTCTTTATGGGTCTACACTCAATCAGTTCGCTCGCGACCACGATTAGTGTAACCCAGTCGAAACGTCGGGCAGTAAGTAGCTATGTAATTTGCTACTCCTAATATCGCGTGCAGACCCATAAAGACTAATTTTAGATATCTAGTAATATCGATAGCTTAATTTTTTATGGAAATCCGTTTGATGCTTTGTAAGGCTAGGCCTTTATTTAATTCTGTTACTGCGTTTATCATTCAGTTTATTTGTATTATATCTGGATTGTAAACCATATCAAAACCATTATTTGATCTCATTGTAATTTGTTGCGTTTACAAACAAATAAAACACAGGAATTCATATTTCATTATGTACATTACATGCGTAATCTATTTAATTTGTATAAAATGAATATTTGATAACCAAAACGGTTACTGCATAAAGGGTCTTATTTATGCACTTACGCTATTTAACACGCTTTTATTTTTTAACTTACAAACAACGAAAATCATAATATTGAACTGCGAGAATGATGGTAAGGTCTAAGAGCAGACATATCGGTCTACACTTTTTCTAAGTCTTATTACTCTGGACACCACTACCATTGTTCACAATATTGTCACTGCAAACTCGATCGCGACGACAGTTTTTAATGTGGTTAATATTTTATATTCCCAATAACCAATTACTGAAAATAAATTAGCAACGAAACAGTTACTATGTTATGAAGGTACAAGTTCTATCTAAGTGTCAAGTTGAACTTCCATTTTCATATCTCTAGTAAGTTCCACGTATACTATCCTTAGCCTTAGCCATTTCTCCAATATGTGGCCAAGTGCTAGCGAGCTGAGATAACAAACAGCACACTTTGAACTGTCCATAATAGATGTCGTGGAAGTTCGTTGGCAAATTTGACGTCTCCGGCGTGGAAGATGCCGACAACTTAGAGTTTGTAGAGTAACCACATTGCTAGACTATTTGAGAAATTCTTGATGGTATATTTTTATGGAAATTAACACTAGCTCATAATGAAGAGTTATATTGGAATACATTTTAGGTATTAAGCTAAAATGCTTTTGCTGATGGTTAAAATTTTGAAATGCATAAAAATACTGACTGTAATGTCTCATGAAGAAACAATCTCTTCCTTTAGATACCACTTCTCCTTCCTATCAAATTGCACCATTCGAAATTATAATAATATAGCTTGTTAAAAAGTGTTCAAAAATGGACAACTGCCTACGGACTTTAAGGCATAAAAGCAGTTGATTCGTAGGTACGAATTAATATTATGTAGGTACCTAATATTAATCTTGATTACCAACGTCATAAAGGACCATTATCCGGCACTTCTCGACGTCACAGTGCTCCCAACAATTGCTTAACTGCTTAGACAGCGAACTGATGCGCTGCCACTATTCAAGAGTTCCTGAGCCAACCCATACTTCATTCGAACTATGTGCGCAAACTTCAAGTGACGTTTCACGGACGACAATGGATGTTTGAGAAGAATCGTGACCCATTGCAACGAGTTACATTGGTAACGAGCACAGGAGTTCTGTAATGAATGTTTCCGTGTATGAGAAATCACTAGATTATAGCAATACGTAGGCGTGAAGTCCAACTGACGCGTGATTGGTTGTTTTTGACGTGACATTAACTGACTTGTCAATTTTCACCAATCACGGAGCAGTTAAGTTAGACCTCATATCTACGTTTTGCCGTCTAGCGGATCTCTCTGACGTAAAAAACTCATTAATCATAAGTAAGCATAACCAATGCTAGTTGAGTTGGCTCTTAGCGAGAAATAAAATATATTCATAAGATTTTATACAACTAACTTAAGCAACACTGATAAGAGATAATTATGTTTGGAAGATAATATTTTCAACTGCCACAGGTTATTTTTTACCGACTACAAACTTTCATACAGCAGATAATAATGTTCCACATCTATTTGTTTAGGGTTATAACATTAAATATCTCTGTTCATAGATTTCAGAGATCAGACGTGATATTAGTGATTTTCATTTGATTTGATAGATAGATTTTTTTATTTGCCAAAATGTGGTACATATAAAGGTGTTAGATACTTTGTATCTTGCAAGACACATTCACCCTTCAGGGCATGCAAAATTGATTTGTATGATTTATAGGTAAATTCATTTTTACATTAGTACTACGATCATATTTGAATAAACATAATATTTGACATGCGATAAGAACATAAGCACTGCGATTAAAAATACATATTTAGAAAATAGGAGCAAAATTTTTGCGTTACATCAAAATCGCAATGCATTTTAATCATTGAAGCTGAAGGAACTTTTCACTTCGATTGTAGAACTAACTAATCCGAAACGTTGGTAAGAAGATCGATCTCTCACCGCGAGCGATTGGCTGTAATAGGAGTTTTGACTCATCCCAGCTAATATTAGTGTTACGGTCCGAGGAAACTTTGGACCTGTTACAAATTCTTTGCTGTCATCGATATAAAGAATTGCATCGATGTGGAAGTTCGTTGGCGCAGACGGTACCGTCATCTGTTTTAGTTTTAAACCTTTTTGTTGGATGATGAAGGATGTTCCTATACAAGATAGTCACTCATAGATTCAGATCTTTGTTTCTCTTTAATGAGACCAATATTTTTTAAAGAAAAAGGTATTTAGTATTTTTTTTTAATTTAACTTAGAAAGGGTGTAATCTTTCTTTTTTAAGAGTTCCGTAACCATAGTGTGAAAACGGACTCTATTACTAACACTTTGCTGTCCGTCCATCCGTCTGTGACCAGGTTGTATTTCAGGAACGGTGATAGATAGACAGTTTAAATTTTTCACAGACGTTGTAGTTCTGTAACAAAAAAATAAAACAAATATCCAAGGGATCATACCTCAAAAGTCTTTTTTTTTTCACGAAATTAGTACCGGCCGGTTTTTCCAACATACAAATTTTGGTCTTATCATCTTCACACTCTTCGTTCTGTTTTGAATTACGGACGGAAAACGGAATTATTTCGGACTAAGATAATGTAGTGGTATTTTCTATAGCCATTGCCCTAAGGCTGCAAACGCACGCGGTGCAATGGTGGCGGCAGTGGCTCTCACGATGCGAGCTCATAGAAACTGAATCATCTCTACCGTGTCGCGCTTAAATGTTTCACTCGCAAAAGCAATCCCATAAAGTAAATCCGGCAAAATTAAATGTTTACTAATCCTAGCGAAACTTATCTAGCGTGGTAGAACCGAGTGTGGAGCCTGCATAAAGTCTGCAATCCCTCCAGAGCAAACAACTTTTATCTGCTCAGGAATCGCTAACGTAGTTTCCTGCCATAATATAGTTCACCAGTCGGCAACTCTATTCGGGAAATATAGCGTGGAAAACTCCCCGTTGTGTGCCATGTCGTTTGAAGTGGCGATGTTTATTTTTCCCTCTTTAGTTTTTATATGCTTAGCGAAGTAGCGCCGCCGTATTGATCAGTTATCCCGAGTGATCTCGAATGGATTATGAATTATGATTTTTATGCTTTTAGTCGTTAATCTTCTTTTTATTAGCTAGTCTTTTTTTATACCTACTTCTTCTTCTTATCGAGTCGATGGCAAAATCAAACTAAATCGGCCCAGTATTCGGCCTCACGAATCGCGTTATCTGAGGCTCCCATCAGTGCGGCTACCATGAGTTTAAAACTTACGCACTCGATATCGCCTACGTAAATATTCTATGAGAAACTTGTGCAGCGCCGCTGGTGGTTACGCGAAGAACTAAAATCGGCCGTATGAAAAAACAACTCGATAGGTTTTTAACGTAAGTAAGTTTTCGATAGCCAACTCATGGTAGGCCCTCAGGTCGCTCAGTGAGCAGGTTTCCGGACAAACGGGACTTCAAATTAGATGGCACATGTGGCAAGAAAGCGCATACGCAGGCCAGGTCTAATATGTCAGTGAATCCCCATCTGAGCCTATTTACCTTGCTACGACCAACCTGGGTATGAAGTCTATTCAATGTTTGACTGGCTCGGTGGAACCGTGGTTAGTGACCCTGGCTGGCGGTTCCAAGAGTCGTGGGTTCGATTCCCACTCGGGACAAATATTTGTGTGATGAACATCGGTGTTTGTTCCGTGTCTGGGTGTGAATATGTATTTAAGTATGTATTTAAAAATATATATGTATGTATGTCTGTCTCTGACGCCCATAGTACAAGTACTGCTTAGTTTGGGGTCAGATGACCGTGTGTGGAAATGTCCCAGATATTTATTTTGTTTATTTATTATTTAATGACTTCCAGATTGACCGCAAATCGTGACCTTTAGGAAGGCTCTCTGAGGGTGGCACAAAGGAATCGGGTGGGGCAAAGTCGCTAATCCACATGGCGGAGGGTGGCTCAGTATCGAGAGCTTCTACGACTTTTAGGTAGCTTCATAGATTTTCTGCTGCAGCAGCAGCTACTGCTAGCTAAATATTGCACAAATTCACATACATTGATCTGATCCCGAGGTAAGTAGCTTAAGCACTTGTGTTACGGGTATCAGAATCAACAGTGGATACACAAAGATACTTAAATATGTTTAATAATACACCCAGACACGGAACAAACACCGATGTTCGTCACACAAATATTTGTCCCGAGTGAGAATCGAACCCACGACTCTTGGAACCGTAGGTAGTAAACCTGGATCACTAACCACTGTTCCAACGAGCCAGTCAAAAGCTATACCTACCTACTAAAGGCCACCCGTGACTTCGTCCGCGTGAAATAGTAACTTTTGGCAGCAATGATTTATTAAAAAACCCTATGATTTTTTTAAGTTTTTGCGTGAAAAGCGTACAACATACAGACAGACTGACAGACCAAAATTTTTTTGAATCATATTTTGGCTTTTATTGGTTGTATGAAGATCCCCCATCTTAGTTTTTCTTTAATATCTACATTAATTTACAGACATGAGGTACGTGTTGTAATGTACTGTACATACATGTAAGGTCTACATATGAGGTCGACAGTTACATTATAGTTTGTGCCTATCGACCACACCCTAATGGCTTGTTTACTCGACGATGCTTAGTCTATACTAAAACTAGAATAAAACCACAGATTTTAAGATTGTCATTGTAAATTGATTCACATAACAAAACAAAAGGAACCATAGATATAGGACCATTGATCTATGTTTCAGAACCATAGACAAAAAAAAATATACCAAAGAAAACGCAACTGCACGGCGTTGCATCCGCTGCACTCGGCTCAGATGGAATCGATCGAGTAGAACACAATCAGAACTACTGAATGGAACTCGCGATGCATCGAGATACTAACACTTTGAAGCAGACGCTATGGAGATAGACACAATATAAATCTATCTATATGTATATGCATCGCCGGAAGTTAGGCTAGGAACATATATAGATCAGCCCTTAGTCAACCACGCTGACCAAGTGCGGCTTAGAAGAAATTCTGAGGTAGTGTGAAATCAAACACTACCTACCTCAGAATTTCTTCTCAGGTGTGAAGGTTTCCTCGCGATGTTTTCCTTCACCGTAAGAGTATAAAATAAACACTAATATGAATGTAGGTACATTAACGTCCAAACTACCGACCGCACCAAATCGCAGGACAGTACTTAATTAAAAAATGTTAAACGACATACATGAAAAAGTACATTCTTCCGATTCCGAAGTAAGTTGCTTTTGCATTTATGTTACGGATATCAGACACAATAGTGAAATTACACGAATAAGGGCCGATTTTTCAATGGCCAGATAAAACTAATAGGCGAGGTAAACTATAAGACGACCAAATTATGGACGTTTTATTTCTAAGAGTAAGTGTCAATAGTGACGTGTCCTTATTTTTGCCGGCTTATAGTTTAATTCTCGGTTAAGTTTTTATCTATCCATTGAAAAATTGGCCCTCAGGCGTATAAATGATAATAACCTGTCTCACCGATTTCAGCCAAAGTGGGCGCAATCTCAATGGATATCAGCCATCTACGCAAAACATATTATTATAGTGCACAAGTATGCGTATGCGCGCAAACACAAGTGCTCTCTGTTCCCTCACTTTTGAATCCGTATAAATTCAATTAGAATAGAATATAATAGAATAGAAATTATTTATTGACCACATAACATATACAAGTAGGTACACAACAAATTACATCATAACATCAAAACACAAAACTCAGCAAAAACACACATATGTATATGTATGACAGACGAAAGAAAAGAAATGAAACAAGTATTTGTTCCTTTATCACAAAGAATACATAGAATTTCTACGTATGTACTAGTAAATACATCATGTAAGCCATAGGTATGTCTTTCGTCAATGATGGCATTAATCAACAAATTACACCTGTATCGGGAATCATGCGACAATGCATACCAACATTAGCCTGTATCAGAGTGTGAATGTGAAATTATAGGCACCGGTATTCAGTTGTAATGGGATTAAATAACTTTATTTGCTAGAACTATGGTTACATACAGTTGTTACATTATACAGTGATCAGCATATTTCACCAACTTTGAAATAGCTAGAGCTGGCTTACAACCGTATATACAGACGATCTCTTATTTTTTTCTTCTGCTGCTGTAAAATCTAAATTTAAATCTATGTACTGTTATCATAATATTGACTGATATTTTTTGATGTTATCTAACGTAAAAGTTCTCTTAGCATAACAAAAGTAAATTTTTCGAAGAGCAATTTTTGACACTTACTTCCTGACTCCAATGGCACAGCGACCCGTAGTGGATCTCGGCCATAACAAGACGCAATAAGAATTGGGAATAAGAATTGGGAATAAGAATTGGGCCCAGAATAGGGAAGACCCTATTCTGGGCCATTAGCCAATACTTACTTGTTCAATAAGGATAGAGCATAAATGCCTATAAAAAAGGTTCGACCTATGTATGTAGTAGTGTGTAGTTTAAGTTTTGAATACATGTAATTCTTGGTATGTATTTGAACATTAAGTTTTTTTATTTATTTATATTATTATCTCCTTCCAATTCACGATCTGGAGCCCAAGAAAACTCTTCTCGACTTCATTACCCCAGCGGATGCCCAACCGGATGGTACTAGCTTGGCCTTCCCATGTACGCTCGCTTCACTGCCACTCAGATCCTCCTCCATTCTCCATGTCTAAGCCAACGGAGTCTGGCAGATTTGATTTCTCCTATGATGTTGGGCTCGGATAAGGTACGTTCCTTGTTCTTCATAAGCCTCCACTGGCCATTCTTTCTGTGGGGCTACCATGAGTTTAAAACTTACGCGCTCGATATCGCCTACGTAAATATGTCTATGAAAAACATGTACAGCGCCGCCTGGTGGTTACGCGAAGAACTACAATCGGCTATATGAAAAAACAACTCGATAGGTTTTTAACGTAAGTACGTACGTTTACGATAGCCAACTCATGGTAGGCCCTCTGACCGGCCAAGTGCAAGTCGGATTCGCTCAAAAAGGGTATCATATCAATTATGTAAAAAAACACGTAAGTATATTGTATGGGGACCTCCCTTAATACTATCTTTTTTTATTTTTTGATATAGCGGCAACGAAAATACATCATTTGTGAAAAAATCTATCACGGTTTATGAGATACAGCTTGGAAACAGACAGACGCACAGACGGACAGCGGAGGCTTACTCCCGTTTTTACCTTTTAGGTACGGAACCACTCACCATTCGCAATAAAACCGCTCTGAGGGCCTACCATGAGTTGGCTACCGAAAACTTACTTACGTTAAAAACCTATAGAGTTGTTTTTTCATACGACCGATTTTAGTTCTTCGCGTAACCACCAGCGGCGCTGTACAAGTTTTTCATAGATATATTTACGTAGGCGATATCGAGTGCGTAAGTTTTAAACTCATGGTAGCCCCACTGTTATCTATATCTCCATGACAAAGTTACCGTATCATCTAAAATTCTAAACCATTTCGGATTGAACAAATTGGACCAAGCATCTCTTATAGCTTACCCCGAATCCCCTGCGTACTGTTGTATGCAGGGGACATTTCGAATGATGACGGATTCTGGCTGATATTAGTGAGCTAAAGTGCACGCCCGTAGTGCCCGGCTAATGAAAATATGGCAGGAGCTGCCTATAAACCAGTTAGAGCCGGAGTGATCACATGGTTGTTTATTCGCACTACGAACTCGCTGGAACGACAGTTTCGACGTGAATGCTCGTAATTCGTATGCTAACGATCGGATTCTATGTACCCGTGCAGAGGGTATTGAAAATATCCTTTATGGACATTGCTTGCCAATCAGTATGGATGACCTGGACATAATGTTTTTGACTAGATTGATGACGCGTTTAGTGCTCCTATCTCTTGCATGGTACACGACTCTTGGGTTGTGGGTTCGTTTCCCACTCGTGACAATATTTGTGTGATGTGTGTGATTAATAAATTACTTTGGTGGTTTTCCGTGACTGGGTGTTATTTATACAACGTGGAATTGGAGTGGTTGTTTTTCCGTTGCAGAACGATTTGCCTTTAGTAATACTATCGAATCATGTTTTTTAAGATGTGAGGTATTCAGGTACTGCTTGTCGCATGAAATCGATGCTTAAAGCTAAAGAAGCTCTAAGTACGCCCTATGTAATAACGTGGTTCGAACGTACTTTAAAGTTTCTGTTATACCTTTCGTAAATCCGGCATTTATTGATTTTAATAAAAAATAACTGTCAAATCTATTGTGCTACTAAGGTAGAGTCATTTGGCTGCGGGAAAACAACCACTCAAATTTCACGGTGTATATTTAAGTTTTGTGTACACGCTCGTTTTTCTTTTATCCGTAATAAAAGTGATTAAATAACAATGTGTGACTTTGTGTTATCTTAATTTATGTTATAATGTGTCATACATTAACATAGCATACGCCTAAATCCAAAGCAAATTCAGCTTAGTTATATCACGAGAGAAATTAAACACGAAAGTTTTGTAACAATCTACATAATCTACGGCTCTATTTTGCCAAAATAATATAACGGTTAGGGATTGTATAATATCAGTATAATAATTTTTATTTCATTATTTATTCAAATGGAAACGTTAACTGTACCGTACCTTTACCAAACTCGATTGGTTGAATGTTGTGAATATAAATGTGTATGTGAAACTACTCTGGGGAGAACATTTAATTTTAAACTGCTCTTTTGAGAGTCCCAGAACTGGATACACACTAAAGTTTTTCACTTACATCTACAGTTTCCACGCAGTTTAATCCGACTTCGCATGACGACTATCAAACATGCGAAATTTGAGAACTGAGTGTTGAAGTTTTAGTGAAATTGTAAGTTCGGAAACATGACTGTGGAACTGGAAAAAACTTCTTCACTCTGACGATACACGTAACTTTTGCTTTATCAAACAATGACAGCTCAAACTTCATATGCTGTGTTTAACAAGAAAAAAGCAACTGTGAATCCGGTAGTACATTTTAAAAATGGAATGTCTTTGACTAACAACGACAGAAAATTCTCGGATTTCTCCTTAAACATCAAATCCTTGAGTTCCCTCAAACATTTGAGTTCTACGTACCTGATCATGAATGCTGCTCAGTTCAATTATTGTTAAGCATTACCTTAATATGACGCAACTACGAATTACCAAAAAAATACAGTATCTCTTCATATTTCTTAGAAGGGGCTAACATTAGTTGCACACATACGTCTCAAGGACATAATCTTTCAAGCGTAAGTGTTCTGAAGACAAATATGTTGGCTTTAGTTTCCTAACTACGCTGTAAAGCTACATTCCACGCGGAATATATCAACAATTCAAATCAATGTTCACCATGTATATTCATGAACGGATGCCAATATGCGGTGATAATGTCAGATGATGAAATTCATTAATATTGTAGGTGTTCAACAAGTTTAGGTAGATAGCAAATTTTAAAAAGTTATTTCTCTTTAATCCGTAAGCTTCTGAGGGATAGCAATAAAATACGTTCTTTATATTTCAATTATATCTTTGGAAATAAACGAGTATTATGATTTCTTAAAGAGTTTTTAGTTGAAAGATATACTGATGATGAATTCATTAAGATAATATTTTGGTACTTTACCTTTTGTGAATATTGATTTTGTCTGACATTGTTTACTTTTTTATTCCGTTGAAGGTTTCTTAGATGAGAGAAGGCTGCGTTTTTTCAGCCTTCTAAATAAGTGGCAAAATAACAAGTACCTCTACTAAATAGTTGAGGTGTCTATTTTACAACTCTAGGTAATTTAGTGGAATAACATTTTAATTTAATTACTTTCATGTACATTATAATACTTCTCACGTAAAATAGAATTTGAAGGGCTGCTTTAGTAACTATGTACGCAATCCGATAAAATGTTTTAAAAATTTATAATAACGCCCTCATAGAAGTTTGAATAATTAAAAAACCGGCCAAGTGCGAGTCGGGCTCGCGCACAAAGGGTTCCGTAGCAGCAAATATAATAAAAATCAACCTATCTCAAAAACTATAAGAGATACTTTGATCAAACCAAAAATCGTTGAAAGAGTTAATTAGCATGCATCACCTCTATTTTTTTTAGAATTTTATACCCCGTAGTTATAAAAATAGAGGGGGGGGGACATACTTTTACGACTTTGAGAGCTGATATCTCAAAAACCGTTCTCTTTAAGAAAAATGTTTTTTAGAAAACTTTATATCATTTTAAAAGACCTTTCCATTGATACCCCACACGGGTATGTACATCGAAAAAAAAAATTTCATCCCTCAGTTACATGTATGGGGGCCCCACCCCAATTCTTTTTTTACTATTTAGTGTCATATTTTTGTAGCGGTTCATACAACACATATTCCCATCAAATTTCATCACTGTAGTACTTATAGTTTCCGAGTAAATCGGCTGTGACAGACGGACAGACGGACAGACGGACATGACGAAACTATAAGGGTTCCGTTTTTGCCATTTTGGCTACGGAACCCTAAAAAAGGTTACAATAATTAATATGTTCGATTTCATATCGGTTAAACCGGTAACCAATAACGGTACAGATTTGTAAAATTTTACCAAACATGGTCAATGTACTTGAATCAAACAATTATTCATGTTGTTTTTAATTATCTTTTATACGATTGTCACCTTTTTGAGACTGTCAATTATTGTGTTGCTAAGAATTAAAAGAAATCGACATTAAGATCAAAGGCTAAGGTAAACGTCCAGTGCGCGGACACAGTTCCTAAAATCACAATCCATTATAGAACTTAATTAACCTCAAAAGACGCCTCGTGCGTGATCCACGCACAGGGACAATCAAGATGGACGGCTCGCGACAGGGCTGACTGGCGCGTTTACCCTAATAGCGGGAGATAAACCATTTTTCTAGATATCCTTCATGTAGGTTGTAGGGTATAAAGATATATCTCGAAAAATCGAGACATATCTCGAAAAACTGATTTTCTATTCATTATCTCGTTGTTATTTATAAATCTAAGCTATTTAATTCGATAGGCACACATAGGAAAAAAGGAAGCCAAGCTTTTCAATATTTTAATGAATCTTGGGGATCATAATCCTTACTTACCTCTGTATAGTATTTGAAAAGAGACTGAGAAACGTCAGCTTTTAAACCCTAGCTTTATATCTATGTTGTATGCTAGTTTCTAACAAAAAAGTTTCAATAGAAAACGAAGTGAAATGGAGTTATACCTAGAAGCGTCTGTTTGAAAGCGCTCCTCCCGCACTATTCCTCGAAACGCACCTTTTACCTAAATATAACGCTTCTAGGTAAATGCTGACCACGAGGCAACCCTGATCTAAGGCTTTAATTAAAATGGACGCGGGTACCGGTTGGTATAACGCAATTTGAAATTTTGACAAACTCGTAAACGTGATTTTTGTAACGCTCTTCAAGTTCCTAATGAAATGCCACCCGATTAGCTAATCGGTGGAATTATGCAAAAAATATATTGAGAAAATAAGACAGTATGACAAACATTGATCTAACGCGTGGAAAGTAGCTTTAGCACTAGCAAACTGAAAGTGTCCGGGATATTTACCATGTTGTTATGTTTTAATGAGCTCCCGATATTTCGGCTCTGTTTCAAGCGCCATGATCACGGGTGAACTGTAGGACTGCGAGAATGACCCCCGGTTCCCGGACACTTTTAGTTTTCTAATGTGTGTAACCATGACAGTTTAAAATTATATATTTAGCACTAGCGTTGCGAAAATCATATGTAACTAGAGTAAGTAAAAAAAACCTGCTCGAACATGGAAAAATCAGCAAAAATAATTACATCGATCGAAAAATTCGACGGCTTCAATTAATAGCTGCTGGTCTGGTGTGATGGTAATGCCCGTCTGGACGCAATTCCTAGAAGGACGGGTGTTCGAGTCCAGGCCGCGGTAAGTCAGTGGATTTTTTTCTGTTTTTCTAAATATTAGAAAAGCTGCAAGCTTTAGCACTCATTTTCCATGTTTATTTGCTTCTTTGGTCGCAGCGTGATGTTATATTAGCCTAATGCCTTCCCCGATAAATGGTTTATCAATTCGAACCAGTAGTTCCTGAGATTTGCTTGTTCGAAATAAACTCTTCAGCTTTGTAATATTAACTTAACAATTTAAATGTTACGACTGAACTCGACGTACCGCTGAAAATAAAACAGTCAAATGAAATACTCATACGTAGTACTCCGTAACACGCTTCATGGCAAAGAGTTATCCGCCCAGGCTCGCCCTAACTGGCGTAATTACGCATCACGCGACAATCAGGTTCGGCCTCGCCACTACTGTGATTCGTGAAAACATTCTGCGTTGTATTGAGTCATTAAAAATGGCGTTAGTTCACCACGCATTAGCTCTTATTACCTGTGGTTGGCTAGCTGTAAGCATGTTGATTTTAGATAAGAAAAAAGAGGCGAGCATATATAACTGAATAATTATGTCCTGCACTACTACAAGCACCATGATCACAGGTCAACTCCCACTACGAGTATCGGGAGCTCGTTATTATAAAACAACATGGTAAATATCCCGGACTTATTTAGTTTTTTAATGTGTGCAACCATGACAGTTTAAGAAAATTTAAAATATCCGGGATATTTAACATTGTTTTGTTTTAATGAGCTTCCGATATTTCGTCACTGTTGCAAGCGGCATGATCACGGGTGAACTGTGATCAGTTTACCTGTGATAATGGCGTTTAAACATAACAACATGGTAAATATCCCGGACATACTCAGTTTTATTTAGAATCAATGTGTGTAACTATGACAGTTTAAAATTATACACCGTGAAATTTTAGTGGTTGTTTTCCCGCAGTAAAATGATTCTATCTTAGTAGTACAATAGATTTGTGCAGTTCTTTTTTGTTAAAATCAATAAATGCCGGATTTACGAAAGGTTTAACCGAAACTCGAAAGCACGTTCGAACCGCTTTATGACTTAGGGCGTCGAGCTTCTTGAGCTTTAAGCATCGATTTCATGCGGCAAGCAGTACCTGATTACGTCACATCTTATAAAAGAACGATAGCTTCTCTCGTTTTCGAGTTGGAAAATTAATATTTTGAAAATTTGAGAAAAAAAATATTTTTTTCAAGGAATAATTTGCATTATTCGATAGAATTACTAAAGGCAAATCGTTCTGCCACGGGAAAACTACCACTCAAATTTCACGGTGTATATGACAGCTTAAAGTTATATCACCATATTGGTGTGTAGTATTGCGTCGTATATGACGTCAATGTAATATATAAGGAAGTTACAAAACCTGAAAAATATTTCACCAAAATAGCGTAGTTCACGGTCCGCCTGTTAATACGGATTCACGGCACAACAGCGGCGATGGGTCCAAATCGAATTCTGTGTTGAGTTGAGGAAAACGTCAAATATATAACAAACAGCTTATACATAAACTGGCAACAGTTGCGGCCACGGGAAGAGGAAGTTCTTTATATTTGTTCATTACAGTCAACTGGTACATTTTCAATGGTTTCGATGTAATTTTTGTGTCCATTTTGTAGCCCCTTTCCCCCATGCCTCAAATGGCTTAAGTTACATTCCAAGTAAAATAAAATTGTAAATATTACACAATTTTACATACATTGGTCTGAATCTGATCCCATGGTATGCACAGTTGCTTAAGCACTCGTATTACGGAAATCAAAATAAATAAATATTACACAACATCAAATACATTGATCTGATCCCGTTGTAAGTAGCTTAAGCACTTGTGTTACAGATATCAGAATCAACAGTGGATTCACAAATATACTTAAATATATCTGATAACTCTCCCAGACACAAAACAAACACCAATTTTCGTCACACTAATGTTTCTCCCAGGTGGGAATCGAACCCGGACCCGTAGGTAGTGAAACTGAGTCACTACCCACTCTTTCACCGAACCAGTCAAAGAAGGGACAATATTTGTGTGATGAACATCGGTGTTAGTACCTTGGCCTGGCACACCAGAGGGCCTACCATGAGTTGGCTATCGTAAACTTACGTACGTTAAAAACCTATCGAGTTGTTTTTTTTCATATGGCCGATTGTAGTTCTTCGCGTAACCACCAGGCGGCGCTGTACAAGTTTTTCATAGACATATTTACGTAGGCGATATCGAGCGCGTAAGTTTTAAACTCATGGTAGCCCCACTGGACTCATTACAAACAATTGGTTAGTTTTACTTAAATAAAATTACCTAACCACACTTTGTTTTTACAGTACACCACTGTTGTTGTTGTTTGATATCGGTAACACAATCCGAAAGCTATTTACCGTATCCTCTATTGTGTAGTATCGTAGTTATTATTTCATACGATTCCACGAAAAGAAAAATACGTATATCGGACGTATTAACGAACACAGCCTAGCTATTTTGCCCGGGCAACTGAAAACAAATGATAAAATTGTTTTTCTTTTCAATGATGTCTAGCAGAAATTAAAAATGAAATGTTTATTTTTTATTTCTACTTGGCTTAAACCAGCGCACTGTAAAAAATATATTAATCTACTATCAAATTATATTTCAGAAATTCAATTAAACATAAGCTTAAATTCTAAATAGAATAAGGAAAAGTGGTGTCTTCAAACACAGACTCTTGCTTATTTTTAATAGAGAACACATCCTGCCTACTCCTTATGTTAAATTTTGTTAACAAAAGTATATTCGCAAATGAGGGCGGGGGCCTGGGTCCTAAACTACATACATACATACATAAAATCTAGCCTTTTTTCCAGAGGGGTAGGCAGAGATCACTCTTCCTAAAATACAGCCACTCTATTTTTCTAGTTTACTCTCTAGCCTCCTACAAACACTCAATACAATTTACAACTAGTTTTTAGTGATATTGTACCTTTTGGTTTGTAGTGACAAATAAATATACATTATCGAAAGTTTTTTTTTCATTACTATTCCCTGACTACCGCTATAATACTTACGACTACAATTCTACACTATTCCGAACTGTTTTACGGTACTCCCTCGATTCCGCAGATTGAACGTGATAAATTTCCTTTGACTTTGTGGGACCGTGAATTTATGCATCAGCGTCAGCAGGAAATAAAATGTCAAATTGAACTGTATCCCTTAAGGAGAAGGAACCGCCTTGCATGTCTCAAGGGACGATCTCAAACGGTCACAACCTGAATACATAATGACTGGTCTGATGGATGAAGTTCATCCGAAATCGCAATGAATTTGTGAAGAGAAATATCGATAATTTGTTGATTGCTATCAATGTTCGTTGATGGACTGTTTTGTAGCTGGGTAAATGGGAACGATTTTTAATAATTTTTTGTATTATTGTTTTAACCTGCCTCGTTGGTAGCAAGTGCTGCGTTAGGACCGAGAGGTCCCCGGTTCGAGTCCGGGGTCGGGCAAAATTTGTGTGAGTTTTTCTGTAATGAAAGTACTCAGCCCGGAGTTAGGAAGTTGGCGGTTGAACGCCCGTGCCTCGGAAAGCACGTTAAGCCGGTGGTCCTGCGCCCGATCTCTCATCGGTCATGTCGGATTGCCGTCTCACTGAATTATGTGAGTAAGGGAATAGAGAGTGCATTTTGTTTGCGCGTACACTTGTGCACTATAATATGTCTGCGCACTTGGCTGATCTCAATTGAGATCGGCCGCCATGGCCGAAATCGGTCGGACGCCTTATTATTATTGTTTGGATTGACGGTGCATTTAATACTGCTTCTATCTCAAGTTCAAGGAGTCGTGGGTTCAATCCTAACCCGGGATATTTGTGTGACAAAAATCGGTGTTAGTCCAGTGTCTGGGTATATTATATATAAGTAGTTTTACGTAATTTACTCTTTTCTTATAATTAACGCAAGTGCTTAAGCATTGTATGTGATGTGTAATTATTTATAAATTCTAATTGACTAAAAGGCTAAATGGTCCAGATTTCGTTTACCTAGATTTTTGGCTAATTGTCTATAAAACATAAACAATACGTATTAGAAACATGTATGAGCTTATGTGGGCAGAAAGCTTTAGAAATGACCGTTATTGGCATTTTTATAAATCGCCGCTTAAAGCCTGCAAAATCCATTTTATCCCTTTTGACATATTTACACCGACGAAAGAAAAAGAGATAATGTATTGTTTCATCGACGCGGCTATCGACAAAACATATTTATTTTGGCATGCGTACGATAAGCCGACAATATTTCTAATCTCACACGTTACCTACTAATACTGATGGGTGAAACAAAATTGACTGTTTGTTTTAAGTCGGGTAGTTTATTATTTTTAAAGTCTTTCCGATTATTTGTTTAGCTTATTTTTGTTTAATGTAGTTTGGGAAAGCCTCATCATCATCACCGGAGGAGCGGATGGCTCTCACCCCTAAATAAAAACTCTTATCAGATTTTTACGCTCTGTGTATGAATGATTAGAAACATTCAGAAACAATTCACTCAGAAAATCTGGAAACTTTTTATTGATCTGACACAGGCGGGACGTTTACCTATTGGCATTTGCATTGCTTTTTTAGAAGCGCTCACAAAAGGCCGAGAGATCCCGGGTTTAAATCCTGGCTCGGGCACTAACATTGGAATAGATTTTTCTATTGTTTCTGACTCGTAGCAAGTATAGCCGTAGGTTCTGTGCCAGATCCCTCTCGCTTCCGGGTTTCTATCTCGCAGAACAATGTTAGTGTTAAACAAAGAGGCCGGATTTGTCCTGTGAACTTGTACATTTCAGGCGAAGTCTAGATCTGAAACAAAACGGGCTAACGTTGTTCAATGAGAAGGAACCACTTTTATATAAAAAAGGCATTTTAAAAAGTTTTAAGACCTTGCAGATTTCGGCCGTGAAGATAAGCCTACTCTAAACTAAAGCGTTTAGGCCCTAGTTTACCATTGCCAAGTGCGTTTCGGTGTGCTTTACTTACATAATTTATTATATCAAGATGTTTTTCTTTACCCTAAGAACATTAAATAAAGGAATATTGTAAATACAATTGAAGTTTTAAAACTCATTAAAGGATTGAAGTCACTGTCCTCGTATCGTTTTATGTACGTAAGATCTATAATTTAAAAAATAATCGCTGCAAGTCTTGCTAAGCGCTGGAGATCAGTGCAGCCGAATTGACTTATACATTTTTTTTAATATTTTTCATTAAAAGAAGGTTCCTATATAGAAAAATAAGGAAATTTCACAAAAAAGTAAAAAAAAAATGCCGGAGTATTCTACAAATTTGGCCTATCAAATGTCGCATCGCGCGAAGGAGGCTTCATAAGTTACCCTCACACGAAACCTCTACGTAAATCAAAGGATTTAGGCTCGTGTTATAGTCGACTCCACTTACCTGCGGCACTCTGACGAATTTAAGGCAGGCTAAATCCTCCTGAATACATTCATGTAGACTCTAAAGTAGGAAAGGTAGGCTTGGTAGACAGCAGTGCCTTCAACGTTGCAAGTGACTTAAGTATCCATTGTTACAATCTAGGCCTTTTTGATGAGTAATTATGCTCTTTACTATGTAGGTTAGACTAGATTTTTATTAACTTTGTGAATTGTTTTTTTAATATGCGTTGAAGTACGAGTGTTATTAATTTATCTGCGCCATTTTATTTAATAAAGAATATTAACATTAAATTGCTCGTAGTTTATGGTTACATTATATTTTTAGAAATTTACCATAAGATGTTCTCTGCTCCTGTTCTGGGAGAGGTTTTTTACCATCGTTATTATCACAGCCCATATACGTCCCCACTGCTGGGGCAGGAGCCTTCCATTAACTAGAGTGATAAGGCCTTAGTCGAGTGCGGGACATGGGGGACATTTTTTTATTCAGTAATAATATGTTTATGAAATGCATAGATAGACTAGGAAAAAGTAAGAAGAATATTATTCTTTTCCATTAGTTTCTTAGCGCTTGTTTAAGCCTTATACAATGACAATATGATTACGATTGCTCTCCAAAAAACCGGCCAAGTGCGAGTCGGGCTCGCGCACAAAGGGTTCCGTAGCAGCAAATATAATAAACTTACTATCTTATAAGGTTCAGCCATCGTTTTCAGTGTAAGCACAATAACTTAACCAAAATTACAGTTAAATCAACCTATCTCAAAAACTATAAGAGATACTTTGATCAAACCAAAAATCGTTGAAAGAGTTAATTAGCATGCATCACCTCTATTTTTTTTAGAATTTTATACCCCGTAGTTATAAAAATAGAGGGGTGGGGACATACCTTTTTCGACTGCTTGAGAGCTGATATCTCAAAAACCGTTCACTTTAAGAAAAATGTTTTTTAGAAAACTTTATATCATTTTAAAAGACCTTTCCATTGATACCCCACACGGGTATGTACATCGAAAAAAAAAATTTCATCCCTCAGTTACATGTATGGGGGGCCCCGCCCCCAATTCTTTTTTTTACTATTTAGTGTCATATTTTTGTAGCGGTTCATACAACACATATTCCCATCAAATTTCATCACTGTAGTACTTATAGTTTCCGAGTAAATCGGCTGTGACAGACGGACAGACGGACAGACGGACAGACGGACAGACGGACATGACGAAACTATAAGGGTTCCGTTTTTGCCATTTTGGCTACGGAACCCTAAAAACGGTATGGTTTTTACCCCTACCTCTACCCGTCGCTGTTCGTAACAGCTATGGTGGATATGGACACCTTAAAGTTTAGGAGATTAATGAGTCTCCTAAAGCACTTCCTGTCTGTGATACATAATCGGACAGACAGCCCGAATTTTATAGGAAATATGCGCCTGTTAGTCCCGGGTAACCTCCCGCGGAACAATGACGGCCTGCTCGCTCCCCGGCGCCGGCCGCGGCTGCTGGCCCGGCCCGTGACGCGCACCAGGCGCGCCGACGCCGCGCCCACCGTCCGTGCACTACGTTGTATCGGTGACGCGATCGCGAGGCACAATGATATTGACATTTTCTTTGATCACCCACAACAAATTATACATAAATTACAATTGTATTTTAACTGAAAAATTTTTATATTATTTATTAGACATTATTTTTTATATTATTTGTTTGCCTAATTGTATTTGTTTGTATATTTTAATATTATTTTTGACATTAAAACTTTTGACTATTTGTATTAACTTTAGTTTGTTAGCGACTTAGATCTTTATCTGTAAGCTTGAAAATGTAATTGATGAATAAATAAATAAATAAATAAACGATACGAGTCTTATTAATTTCCTGTAACTTACACAAAAAAATTAACAAAACAGTATCGACTCACATGGGTGTACCGGGGCAGCTGTCCTCACAGTCACTCATGGACACCTTTGTCGTCCATTCTAAGTATCGTATTTCGTACAATAATTGATGGTCATCTATCAAAAAGTTTTAAAAACCGGCCAAGTGCGAGTCGGGCTCGCGCACAAAGGGTTCCGTAGCAGCAAATATAATAAAAATCAACCTATCTCAAAAACTATAAGAGATACTTTGATCAAACCAAAAATCGTTGAAAGAGTTAATTAGCATGCATCACCTCTATTTTTTTTAGAATTTTATACCCCGTAGTTATAAAAATAGAGGGGGGGGACATACTTTTTACGACTTTGAGAGCTGATATCTCAAAAACCGTTCACTTTAAGAAAAATGTTTTTAGAAAACTTTATATCATTTTAAAAGACCTTTCCATTGATACCCCACACGGGTATGTACATCGAAAAAAAAATTTCATCCCTCAGTTACATGTATGGGGGCCCCACCCCAATTCTTTTTACTATTTAGTGTCATATTTTTGTAGCGGTTCATACAACACATATTCCCATCAAATTTCATCACTGTAGTACTTATAGTTTCCGAGTAAATCGGCTGTGACAGACGGACAGACGGACAGACGGACAGACGGACAGACGGACATGACGAAACTATAAGGGTTCCGTTTTTGCCATTTTGGCTACGGAACCCTAAAAAGGAACATCTTACAACTTTTTTACGCCCATGCAAACGCAGAGTTTGTTTAAGCCCAGATTCGCCAATGTTTGGTTAAATTCTAGCATGTCAGTATTATCCATATCATAACTTAGCATGTAGGTGAAACTTCAGCCTAAGGGTGGTTTTAAATTTAGAAGCCTTTACAGAGCGACAGACGCGCACCGCGTTAAATTTAACATTTTCTATTAACATAAGCCAGTTAGGCTGTTAGCGAGCCAGTGTTACAAGCATAGAATATTAGATTGCACAATTAGCTTTGTCCAACATATGCTAGGATACTCGTGACTCTTATGCACAATGTGTCGTATGATAGTCAGGAACGGAGGATAATATTCCGAATAGTTCTTCAAGTATTTTTCCCGTTTCTAGGCATACCTACATTGTTCAAAAAGGTTATGTTCTTCCGACTGTCTTATAAATGTCAGTTAATTTCGTACCACCAATGTTTTGTATTGTAGTTCTAGTTTTATAATAGACTAGCGACCCGCCCTCGCTTCGCTTCGGGGATATCTCTATCTCTATGTAATATATTTTAACCCCGTAAGAGAAATCTATTTTTATCTAAAAAAGCCTCTGACACTCAGGGATAGTGTAGCTTTCCATCAGTGAAAGATTTTTTCAAATCGGTGCGGTGTAGTTTCGGAGCCTATTCGAAACAAACAAACAAACAAAAATCAAACTTTATAATATTATTATATATATATATATATATATTATATTACATATTACATATTATATTGACTCCCCCGTACCCCAGTGACGCTTACATGGAGCCTACAGCGCATGCTGGCTAGCTGAGCGCGGTGGCGGCAACCACGCGACTTTTTTCTAATACTTGCATTTTTAAACTCGTGATATCTTTCGAATGAAATGTCCGAATTGAATAATTCAAAAAGTCATAAATAGGTATTGAAACCGTCTTGCATATAAAGTAATTTATTTTGATAAGGATTAATACCAACGTACAAATAAAGAGCCTTTTCAAGTGGCGGCATATAAATTAAATTTTTCGAATAAAAACCGCTTACTGTGACATAACTATAATATTTAGACATATGCTGTCGCGACACTTTTTATAGATAATGATAAGTTCTACAAAGTCGTAGTAATGATTTTGTTCTATCATCAATAGTTTTCGCAGCGTACGCGACGTAAGGAATTTTTCAGGTAAATTTTTTACACCTTGGGTTACATTATTGGAGTTTTAGTAAGGATCCCTAATTTTTTAAAAATATCATATAGCCTATGTTACTTCTGAATAATGCAGCTTTCTAATGGTGAAAAAAATATTGCAATCGGTCCAGTAGTTTTTGAGTTTATTCATTACAAACATACAAAAATACAAAAATGCAAAAATACAAAAATACAAATCTTTCCTCTTTATAATATTAGTATAGACTAGTATAGATGGAACTATCCAATTTTAAATTACCCAAGCGTTTTGTTTTCTCCGCCCTATAAGGATAGCCGAGAGGCATGTTCACAATGTTCGCACTTCAATAAAAGTAAGGTGTCTTACAAACTATTTTTTTCAGTAAATTTGGGCCTTTAGGAGTTTTTTCATACAATATATACATTACTGACCTTGAACCTTCATCCACCAATAAGATAAGATAAGATAAAAGATAAAACTTTATTTGCTTTAAATGTGGTACAAAAAGGTCTTATAAATAAAAACATGGTTCCATACATTTAACCAGAATCTGGCATGCAAATTATTAGACTTATTCTAACTTAATTACTAGGACGTACATTATATAACATTATATCGCTACCTTAAATTAACATTCAATTAAATCTATCAAAAATATGTGGATAATCTATTATAATATTGTTATAATTTTTTATTTTCATGGGCCGGGGATAATTTCAAAGTATTCTTTAACTGAATAAAAGGGATTATCAATTAGCCATAATTTTAGTTTCCTCTTAAACATCTCTAAAGGCAGACTTTTGATATTTTCATTTAATTTATTAAATATTTTTATTGCCATTTGATGGCTATTTCTACTAAAAAGCTCCGTCGTCACCGAATTTAGCATTAGTCTGTTAGGATATCTAGTTTTACAATAATATGTTGGCTTTTGTGTTTTGAATAAATTTTGATGGTTTCGAACAAAGACGCATATTTCATAAATGTACAAGCAAGGTATTGTCATAATTCTTAGTTCCTTAAAAAGTGGTCTACACGATGTAAGAGAATCAACATTACATATTGCTCTTATGCACTGTTTTTGTGCTATGAGCGCTTTTCCTATGTGACAAGAATTTCCCCATAAAACAATTCCATACCTAAGTAAACAACCTACATAACCGTGGTATGCTTGAATAGCTACTTTTCTAGTGCTAATTTTTGTCAATCGCCATAATGCATACGCAAATGAATTGACTTTTTTTATAACTTTGTTTATATGTGCGTTCCAGGAACACTTATCATCTATAGTGATTCCCAAGAACGAAGTTACACAAGATTTTTTAATTTTGTTATTACCAAAATGTACATTTAAATCGCGTTTTGTTCCATTTTTATTTATGAACTGTATATATGTTGTTTTATTAAAATTTACTTGTAAATTATTCGATTCTAGCCACTTGATAATTTTATAAATTTCATTGTTAATATCATTATTATAAGTTTTAATGTCATTACAGGGAATAGCTACCGATACGTCATCGGCAAAGAGTATGCAGTCATAGTCTGTTATGTCCGGTAAATCATTTATGTAAATGATAAATAACAATGGGCCTAATATGCTGCCTTGAGGCACTCCGACACTATTAACCTTCATCGTCGATTTATACGTATTTAACTCATTTTTTGGGCCCAATCTTAAAATTTCGACATATTGACTTCTGTTGGTCAAGTAATTGCGTATCCAGTCATTTGCTATACCTCTTAAGCCGTAGCGTTCACATTTTTAAGAGGATACTATGTTTGACAAAGTCAAATGCCTTCGACATATCGAAAAACACCGTCGATATCGGTACACGTTTATCCAGCGAAGTTAATATCTTGTTTATTAGAGAGAAGGCTGCCAATGATGTTGATTTTCCTTTTTGGAACCCATTTTGAGAAAGTTTTATGATATTGTGTTTGTTTAAAAAATTTATTATACGGGAGTACATAGCCTTTTCAAAAATTTTGGATAGAACTGGTATGAGGGATATCGGACGATAATTTTCTAGCATGTCTTTGTTACCTTTTTTATAAAGTGGCCGAACAATAGAAATTTTTAACTGCTCAGGAAAAGTACCAGTGGAAAACGAAAGGTTGATTAAATAACTTAATACGGGTGCAATTTCTTGTTTACATGCTTTTAGTACAGTTGTTTGAATTTCATCATAACCAACCGAGTATGTAGTATTTAAGGTATTAATAATTTTTAAAATTTCGCCTTCATCTGTAGGGGTCAAAAACAAACTAGTAGGACTCGGGTTCATATACGAAGTAAAGAGCGGTGGTGTATTTGAAGATAGCTTAGTAGTATAAAAATCATTAAATTTATTAGCAATGTCAGTGGGGTCTGTTAAAATAATATTATCATCGGTAACAACTTTTTCAATGTTTGATTTGATCGGTAATTTTGAAGTTTTGTTTTTTATCAGATCCCATGAAGCTTTACATTTATTTTTAGAATTTGTTAAATATTTAGAATTAGCTAATTTTTGAGAATGGTTGATACAACGTTTTAAAATTTTCGAATAGCTTTGATATTTGATTTTGTTGTTTAAATTGGAATCTTTGTAATAACAATAACGCAAATATCTTTTCATAGTGGCAGATTTCTTGATCCCTTTGGTGAACCAGTTATTACAACCCCTAGCTTTCGATGAAGTTCTAATTTTTTTCACTGGAAAGCACAAATTATAATATAATCTAAACTCATCATAAAAATAATTGAAAGCAGTTTTGAGATCGTTTTGCATATACATATAGGCCCATGATAGATTGCTTAAACATTCCCGAAACTTGGCAATATTGTCTTGGCTGTAATCTCTTCTAGTGTAGTACCAATGATTTGGGGAGTGAAATACGCAATTTACAGAAAATTTTATAGATTGGGCTGTATCATGATCAGACAAATACAGAGCATGTGTATTACTTTGAACATTTGAAATGTTACTTATTATATTATCCAGACAAGCATTTTTGCGGGTGGGAACAGTTATATGTAGTTTGAAATTATAATTGCTAACGATTCTGTTGAAATCATCAGAGTCCTTTGAATTTTTAGTTGTATCAATATTAAAATCTCCGGCTATAACTATTTTGTATTTTATTTTATGTTTTATTATGTTCATAAGTTTTTCGAATTTTGCAAAGAATTGTTGTAAATTTGATGTAGGAGTTCTATATACAGATATAACGATGCATTTTAATGAGACAACTAGTAATCTAATCTCCCAATCATCTTTAATAAGGTAACTTTGGATTGTGTAGACTTGCTAGCAAATTATTCACCATGGAGATAGATTAAACGAAGAGCCTTATTATTTTTCACAAACTTGTCTTATGTAATAAGCCAGAAATAAATTTAAGCAGTACTTACCTGAAATGTGTTATGAAATTTTATGAAACATATTAAGTAAACCTTTCGACAAACTTCATACGTGTGTTTGTAGATGCGTAAGTGTAATTTATCAACTTTTTTACTGTCTATTCTAATTATGTTTCGTGACATGTAAGTGCCATTTATGGCAGTGGTCCTTGAGTTTAATGGCGTTCGTTTCGGACGCACCCTATTGCGTGTTCACGTCCGGGGAATTGTACTGATCACCCTTTGGATGTGTCGGTCATGAGCGAAGAGCGATCGCTAAGTGAACTGCGTAACAGGGGGCTTAGACAAAGTAACAATATCGAAACGATAACGAAGTTCGAAAAGAACAAAATGTATGGGATTGACCACGTGATTTAAAGCGTCTAATGGCAATACCATACATTTTATTATTTTCGAACTTCGTTATCGTTTCAATATTGTTACTTTGTCTATAGGGTCAGGCGTGACGACTGGGTCACGTTATATTATTCTATTTAGACCGTCATCATCTTCAGCCCATATACGTCCCCACTGCTGGAGCACGGGCCTACCCTTAACTAGGACTATAAGGCCTTAGACCGGAAGTAAGTTAGTTTAGTCCGTAAGTTAGCTTATACAATAATTTGGGATTTATCTTTTGTAAGATTTTAGACTTTCGCGTTCCATTACACTAAATATTAGTCTTTATGGCTCTACACGCGATATTAGGAGTAGCAATTACATATCTACTTACTGCCCGACGTTTCGACTGGGTTATACCAATCGTGGTCGCGAGCGAACTTATTTTTAGGTTTTTAAATTGATTGAAAAATGACAAATTTAGCTTATCAAACTGGAGTGGGGGCTTGTGACGTCATGGTTAGGCAAAAACTGTACCATATCGTGACGTCATAATTGTTATCATCAAAATTGTTAGACAACTTTTTAATTACACAGTTCTCTAAAATGCTACGCGTTAAACTGGAACACGAATTGGCTTCTCTGCTGTGGCCTCGGAGCCATCATAAGCAAAACACTAATAGAGGAAGATCCCAGAGCTGCCAGACATCACTTATTTTCTAATGGACAAAATATATACTATTGAGTAGTGGTGGGGTGTACTATCATCATATGACTAGTTGCTACCTTGACCAGACGGCCATTTTTCAGATATCAACCAATCAAGGTACATAGAAACACTGCTCACCTCACTTAAATTCTGATGGCTGATTTTAACATATATTTCACAAAATATCATTAAAAATCAGGTTTCATTACTCCCAGACACATCGCCGCCCCCGCAGAATAAAATGATAACAGCCAATATCTTAGTTTTAGTGTTATGCCATTTTCTTGATCTGTGGGTGCTATTACATCTGCTAAATTTTTTTGGGAGTTTTATGAAGTTATTTCACGAAGTTACAAAATGTTATAATAGTATTCATAGATTTAACACATGCCATACATTACGAGAATAAAATTTTAATATAACATTATCGAAATGTTCTCTCACTTGTTAGTATGACAAACAGTCATATAATTATATTCTCGTAAAAATATTTCAACTAGATAATGATAAACGCAGTTATCATTTTATTCTCGTTCAAAACGCAACGATCGCTAAGTATATAGTTGAGTAAGCAAAACGACCTTTATAGTTAGAACGGTAAGACTTAATATCAACAAGTGGGAGAGGAGCAAGTTGGAAGGAAAGAACAAAAAATCCTTCATAACATATCATATTCCTACCCAGATATATATGTTCGTATTATATCTATTATTTTGTAATTTTTAGTGTGTCTGGTTTTTTGATGGAACGTTTTTGGATTGTTTTTTATGGAAAATGACCTCACTCCACTTGATGGTAAGCGGTAGTGAGATCCAAATATGAGGTTTTATTTTATTGTTAATATTTTTTTCATACTTTTTAATGTTAAATTTTTTTGCACCCTAATTTTATTTTTGTTCATCTCACCTGAAATACTACTCATATTATAACTAGTAGTCTGAATATGCATACAGTATTAAAATAATTATCCTTTTACTTCTTACTTTTAAGGAGTTGACCAAATAGCTATGGGACCAAACGGAAAGCCCCAGCTTTCAAAATAAAAAAATATCATCTAAATCGGTTCACCCAGGCGAAAGTTACGAGGTAACAAGCATTAAAAAATACAGACGAATTGAGAACCTCCTCCTTTTTTGAAGTCGGTTAGAAAGAACAAGATGGAGAGGAAAAAGTTGGAAAAGAACAAGTTGTAGAAGAGCAAGTTGAAGAGGAGCAAGTTGAAGAGGAGCTAGTCGAAGAGGAGCAAATTGGAAATTATCAAGTTGGAGGGAGTAAGTTGGAGTGGTGCAAGTCGGAGAGGAGCAAGTTGGAGAGGTACAAGTAGCAGTGGAGCAAGTTGGAGGGAAGCAAATTGGAAAGGAGCAAGTTGGAGAGGAGCAAGTTGGAGAGCATCAAATTAAAGAGGATCAAGCTGGAGGGAGCAAGTTGGAGAGGAGCAAGTTGGAGAGCATCAAAATAAAGAGGATCAAGCTGGAGGGGAGCAAGTTGGAGAGGAGCAAGTTGGAGATTAGCAAATTGGAGGAGTATGTTGGAGGGGAACAAGTTGGAAAGGAGGATGTTGAAGAGGATCAAGTTGGAAAGGAGCAAGTTGGAGGGAAGAAAATTGGAGAGGAGCAAGTTGCAGAGGAGAAAGTTGTTGAGTTGGATATAAAAGAGATGACGCAAATAGAATTTAACAATATAATGGGGTTAATAAATAATAAGAACTGGTTCAAAAATGAGGATGGCCAAACATATCGTGGACTAAAATTATGGAAGTAAATGTTTCACTTTCAAATGTATCAATTTTAAAATACAAAATATACAACTTAGAATCGTCGATGGCCGAGTGGAGGAGGAGCGTTGCGAGAGATCGCCAGTTCAAATCGTCACGTGCCACTGTGTTTTTATAAGATTAATAAAAGGCTGATTTATTGATTTTTAGAGAGGACCAAGTTGAAGAAGAAATTAATATTATATTACGCGATTCACATTACATTGTTAATTTCTTCGGTACCATAATAATGATAATAAAGGTGTAAGGATGAGACAACCCCACTGCCCTCTGGTGGGACTCGCTGATTTTCGCACCATGAAAGGTAACGACTCTCTACTAGTGCAACCAGTCTCCCCAGGGCAGCTTGTGGTGGGCTGAATGGGATTGACACCCCTTGGGACCCGTGCCTTTAAGAGTCAACCAGGCTCCTCTCACCGCTTGCCTAAGTTGGCCGTTGGTAATGGACCCCACTGGGACCGCAGGTCTCTCACCTCTGGCTTGCCTTAGCCGGCCGGAAAGAGTTGGGCGTCAGAGCTACATGCTCGCAGGGTGGAAGTGAAAGATGCATACGTCACGAGTTGGCACAGTGGCGTTGCGCCACTGGGTAGAAAGCGGTGTACACCTTTCGGCACTAAGAGCCGCTCTTACTAATGATTATCCCCGTCGCTCCTCTTTCGTGCCTTGCATGTGCGACCAATGGGGGAGCCCATGACAGTGAATGGCGTGTCACCACCAGCCTATTTTATTCGTGTTTTTGAACATAGATCGGGGCGGGTGCCATTGTCCTTCCCGATCTATGTTTACATAGTCTCGGTTACCCAGTCCACTAACACTCACCCCAATAGCCCAGATTCTTTGTTCTTTCACGCCATTCCATAGTCCTACACTGACCGGGGGTTGTCCTTGGCTACATTTTATAGTGTATACAGGGAAAATCGTCGGCTAGTGCCACATTACATTAATATACAAGTTATTAAAAGGCCTCTACGTGTAGGCTTTTGCGTGGTCGCCTCCCAAAAATCCAGGACTCTGTAGTCCCGAGAAAATGGGAATGTATGATAAAAATATATTTTTTTATTCAGCTAACAAAATGACCTCACTCCACCTGATGGTAAGCGGTAGTGAGATCCAAATATGAGGTCGACAGGTAAAATAGACTAAGATAGTCCAAGACGCTTAAAGAAGAGAGCACTGCTGCGGCAAAAACGAGACCATGCGTGGAGTCGCGCAGTTTTCTATTGTGCTGTGCGGGTCCGCGTTGGCCAGTCCGCCGGACGGAAGGTCTCCCGCTGCTAGGGATCCCCCCGGTCGGCGGGCTGACCCACTCCGCTCGCCCATTCCCGCCGCTCAGTGTCCACTCGTCCCTCGTCCATCCCCCGGCTTCGGATCGTACAGTGCAGATCCCGGTACGCGACCTGACCGTGAGTGGACAGATCACTATGCGGGTGTTACGCAACTGTATGGTGGTAACAGAAGCCGGACGACAAAACGTATCCCACCATATATCTCTGTTGAAATGAAAAATCTGATTTCTAAGACTTAGTTCTAACACTGAGAACCTATTTTTCGGTATTTGAAGCAATTCAGGAGACTTTAGTGGTTTGAAAATCAATACTAGGTTCCAAAGTAACTTTTAAATCCAAATAATTTAACTTCATTAAATAACACTAATGTTGATTAACATGTAACAGGTTTGTTAAGACACCAAATTAAAGTCCTTTATCGAAAAAAAAGAATACAATATGTACGAGAATAAAATGATATGAAAGTGTTATCCTCATCATTTGTTCTCTAAAACCTGTAGAATAAAATGACAAGTAACGATTGCCATATTTGACTCAAGTCTGGCGGTACGGAGAACAAAATGATAATGGATATTACAGACTTAAAATAATTACTTACTTCCATTAATATTTTATTTCTTGAATATTATCTATATTTTAATATGTAGGCACGTACCATTAAATCATTTCTATAGTACTAAAAATTACCTTTTTTTTAAGTTATCAATCATAAGCCTATGTCCAGTATTTAAGGAGAAAAAGACAAAAATGTGTTTTTTATTTCTCCTGAAAAGTTGCATTTTTGTAGTTATCATTTTATTCTCCGGGGACGGCGACATGCGGTCGGCGGTTTTACCTTACAGACGCTTTAAAGCTATGAAAAAATTTATTAAGTTTACTTATTTTCTGATGCTTTATTTTTACCCGACTACGGCAAAGCAAAAGGAGGGTTATGATTTTGACAGGCTATGTATGTATGTATGTATGTTTGTATGTATGTATGTATGTTCATCTGTTTCCACATAACTTCTAAATTGCTTGTCAGAATTCGACAAATGACATATCATTAGAAGCGTCTTAATTGTCCGCTGGTTATAGGCTATATAGGGTTTCACAAAATCTAATGTGGCGCCCACTAGCGGACAAAACATACAGAGTAAAAAATAAAGTTAAGATAAATACGCCGTGTTTGGTATCATTGGAAAGCGCTTTACTTGTACATTTTAAATATATATATATTACTAGCATTTGCATGTGACTTTACGTATATTCATGGACTGATTGCATATAGTTCACATCTTTTCGTTCATAGCTTCTTTACTACTTAACAGAATAAGACCACTGCAGTACCATTAGAAGGGCCTTGATATTCTGTTAGTTATGAGCTTTATAGCTTGTCACCAAATTTAGTATTGCGCCCTCTAGCGGACAAAATTAAAATAAATATACCGTGTATATGCTATATGCAACGTAGAGCAGTGTGACCGTTAATAAAATATAATTGCACTAATGAAAACGACATAAGCTGGGAGTACCTCCACGCGGTGAAGGCGGAAACAGTTTGATAACTGGCTAAAACTCCCATAAAAATGTCATGCGCCACAAATACACTTTAACACCAAAATAGTACAAATAATAAAAAGTTAAAAACTAAAACCCAACTACGACAAAAAACGACGCTGAAAAAGTATAAAACAAGACTTTTAGAACACTGAACTGAACAAAGTTGCTTTATGCCGATGACACGAAGATATTTTATGGTATCAAAGATTTAGATGACTGTAAAATCATGCAAAATGACTTGAATCGGTTATGTGACTATTGTACTCTTAATAAATTATACCTTAATGTCGATAAATGCTTTACAATATCATTTACAAGGAAAAATAATCCTTTAAAATTCAACTACAATCTCCAAGGAAAGGTATTGAAAAGGGTGAAGGAGATTAGAGATCTTGGGGTTCAGTTAGATAGTGGTTTATATTTTGAATCACATATTAATAAGATTACCGCTAAGGCATACAAGCTACTAGGTTTCATCTTTCGTCAGGGAACAGATTTCAGAAACGTAAATACTCTTATTTTACTTTATAACGCATATGTAAGGTCTCAGTTAGAATACGCCTCCACTGTTTGGAATCCTCAATATCAGAAATACCAAAATTTACTTCAATGCATCCAAAATAAATTCATTAGACGATTAAAATTTAAATTTAAAAACTGTAACGTAAATTCAATAGAATCATTAACATCCCGACGCAATTTTAGAGATCAACTATTTTTATATAAAATTATTAATAATCTTATTGATTCGCCCTACCTATTAAACAAATTAAAAATTTTGTGCCCTAGACTTAATGCTCGACTGAAAAATACATTTTATATTCCTCTGTGTCGAACTAATTATGTTAAGAATAGTTTTGTTGTAAGAGCAGCCAGTGCATATAATAAAACCTTTGTGCATCTTGACATATTCCACGAGAAGTTGACGAAGTATCGCCGTCTTCTAAGGTCAGTGTGATGTCAGATGTGCATTATAGTATTATAGTTTAAATATTAATGTATTATTGTTGTGTCGAGTGAGTGTCTTCTCAGCATTGTATTGTGTAAAACTTAACATTGGAAACTTTAATTGCTAGTGCACAACCTAATTTAACTTAGTTTATAATGTACAATAAAAAAGCTGTATGTTTCCTTAAATAAATAAAATAAAAAAAAAAAAAAATATGTAGTTCCAAGTAAATGGACACAGTAGACTCTACCAAAATGCTTATGTTGAAAATTGACAATAATGTCATACAATACTATTTTGAAGTATGCAATATTTACTATGTAGAGATAGGTTTTCATGTTTGGAAAACCGCAGTCACACGTTGTCAAAGTGCTACGGTAGGTAGGTACTTGTGTATGGAACGTGTGACTACGCCTTTCCAAACATGAAAACTAGTATTGTATGACATTATTGTCAATTTTCAACATAAGCATTTTGGTAAAGTCTACTGTGTCCATTTACTTGGAACTACATCAGCAACTTTGTTCAGTTCAGTGTTCTAAAAGTCTTGTTTTATACTTTTTCAGCGTCGTTTTTTGTCGTAGTTGGGTTTTTTATATATGTTATTCAAACAACTATTTTAAAACGTTTTGCAAACGGACAGACCGATCCAAGGGGCCAAACATTCACCAGACCCAACTGTTTTAGATTATTTTTTTTTATTGAATTTAGTTAAGTTTTTCTAATAAAAAAGTTTGTAAGGTACAATTCTATAATTATTGCGGTCAGATGAGCACTTTTCAGTTGTTTGAATAACATATATAAAAATCAAGCATCAGAAAATAAGTAAACTTAATAATTTTTTTCATAGCTTTAAAGCGTCTGTAAGGTAAAACCGCCGACCGCATGTGTCTGGGAGTAATGAATCCTGATTTTTAATGATATTGTGTGAAATATATGTTAAAATCAGCCATCAGAATTTAAGTGAGGTGAGCAGTGTTTCTATGTACCTTGATTCGTTGATATCTGAAAAATGGCCGTCTGGTCAAGGTAGCAACTAGTCATATGATGATAGTACACCCCACCACTACTCAATCGTATATATTTTGTCCATTGTAAAATAAATGAGGTGTGGGAGATCTGGGATCTTGGACCATAAGTAATCCGCTGACATACAAAAGAATATTGGAAATTTTTATAATAAAATAAATACTTCACAGCATCACACACATTGTTCTATGATAAGCAGCTTTCGCACTTGTGTTACGTATGTCAGAAACAACAATGGACTACATAAATAAACCTAAATATATTTACCTAAATCCGGAACAAACACCGAAATTCGTCACACAAATATATGCCCCGAGTGGGAATCGAACTCACGACGCTTTACGTATGAGACAGGGGCACTATATCCAATGCGCCTTCGAGCCAATGAGCCCGATTTTCATTGAGATTGACCGCTTCAACCGAAATTGGTTAGACAACATTTTAATTGCACAGTGCTCTGAAATGCTAGGAGTTAATTACTGGAGCGCTAATTCGCTTTCCTACTGTGGTCTCGGAGCTATCATCAGGAAAACACTAAGTAATCCACTAACATACAATCCGATATTGGTAATTTTAGCTAATGCGTAAGGCTGATAATTGCAAAAATCAAAATCAAAATCTCTTTATTTATATAGGCAATTTATATGCACTTATAAATCGTCACATTAGTAATAATAAGATTTTACCACCGGTTCGGAACGCCGATTCTACCGAGAAGACTCCGGCAAGAAACTCAATAGTCGCTCTTTTTGATGTTAAGTGTTTAATTGTACGTACATATATACGTATAGGGGACATTTAAAATGTCCGTCTGCGACTGATACCTAACCAGATGGAATGAATAGAAAGTTTTTCTGGTGTAGGCCCTGTGGTATGCGTTTCAAAAATGAAAATGCGCTTTTTGGGCAACTGGTTAGTCGGGCTCGGGCGTATTAATTTATTTATTTATTTAAAAAGGCACACCAACAGTATACATATACAAAATAACATAAAAATACATTCATAAGGACACATCACATATACATATACCCTTTAGAGGTGCACACAACACTGACTGTAAACAAAACAAAACAACACAAAAGAATTATACGGGAAACGGGGATAGTATTAAACGGGAAGAGGAATCTATATAGTATGTATTTTATATATTTCAATTTCCTAATGTTCTTCTTCTCTCCTAATAAATTTGCTGTGCCTGACTGGGACCATAATCAAACTTTGCTTTAAGCAACACCTTTTGTACTTTTTTAAAAACCATTCATATTATGTCCCTTTCAGGAACTTGAAAATATGAACAAGGCTTAATTTTTACGTCGTGTTTGTGTAAGTATATTACATTTTCACAAACATACGTTTACGCTCCAAAACTATTGGGAATACCAACGCGTTGTTTTGAACGGCCGCGCCTAAAATAATGGTGAGGTATTAACCAGTTGATTAGGAAAAACTGAAACAGTTAATTACTTAATTAAAGAGACACATTTCACTTGCCATTGCCGTCAAAGCCTTTCACCTTGCTGGTCGACATTTGGGTAAGTGTAGTCAGTATTTTATTGGATATTCAGTGTTTTTTTCTATTTCTAATTGATTAAAAATAGTGTAACGCGATAAAAAATATAATCAAATTCATAACTACTTAGCCCGCTGTTTCGACTGGGTGACACTAGACGTGGTTGCAAGCGAAAGATTTAAATTTTAAGCTTCAGTCAAATCGCGAAATATGAGTTCTTCAAAACTATCATATTAATATTTTATGTTCTGAAATAAAATGATACCTAAGTTAATCTAAACTAAAGCAGACTTTTTAGAATTACATAAAATATGCTGGGTGTGATTTTAATTAATCGTCATGCTTCGACTAGCTACGCAATAATCGCATTTCTATATCATTTTGCATTGTCATTAGCCGATGCAAATTTGTTGCATACAATTTTCCAATACGTAGCATTTCTGCAAAATGTCGGCCATCTGTTAATTTCAAATCTCCATTAATTAATCGTTGTAGAATATGATTTTCAGTAGATACGTATTATAAAGAGATGTGATAAATATCCCGTATTCAGTATTCTAATGATAAAGTAAGTTACAAAATGAAGTTTTGATGGATTCCCCAAAGGTGACAAGAAAAGTAAAATTAATAATGCACTTTCGTTATTACTTTTAATGTAATGAATGCTGACAAACGTATGAAAAAACATTCCATTAGCGTGGATTCTCAGTATAGAGCATCAAAAGTAATGTTTTCGCATGATTGTCCTATATTTTCTGACACCATTTATAATAGCCTACATGCACCGTTTTTAGTGGTTGTTTTCCCGTAGTAAAATGCATAGTATCTTAGTAGTAAAATAGATTTATGCAGTTTATTTTTATTCAAATCAATAAATACCAGTTTTACGAAAGTTATAAATGAAACTCGAAAGCACGCTCGAACCGTTTTAATACTTAGGGTGTAGAGCTAATTTAACTTTAATCATTTATTTTATGCGGCAAGCAGTATGTGATTACGTCATAACACTTAAAAGACTATCACTTCTCATAATCTCGAGTTTGATGATTATCTATACTAATATTATAAAGCTGGAGAGTTTGTTTGATTGTTTGTTTGTGATTACGTCACAACACTTAAAAGAACTATCGCTTCCCATAATCTAGAGTTGGATGATTATCTATACTAATATTATAAAGCTGGTGAGTTTGTTTGATTGTTTATTTATTTGTTTGAACGCGCTAATCTCAGGAACTAGTGGTTCGATTTGAAAACTTTTGCGTTATATAGACCATTTATCGAGGAAGGCTTTAGGCTATATAACATCACGCTGCGACCAATAGGAGCAAAGATACAATGGAAAATGTGTAAAAAACAGGGGAAACGCGAACGAAGTCGCTGGCACAGCTAGTTATTTGATAAATTGAAAAACAAAAATGGTTATTTTTACGAAATAACTAGCATGATTCGATAGTACTACGGTACTACTAAAGGTAAATCGTTCTACGGGAAAACAACCATTAAAATTTCACGGTGCATAATAAGGTATTGCATGCGTTAGGTCTTCAAAACATCAAATGTCTCTACATAAACCAGTGGCTACGCAGTTTAATTCTGTTTTGATTTATCTCACCAGTATTTGCAGCAATTAGTTGGAATATATTTCTCAAGGGTGTGTTCCCCTATATGTACTTAAGTCTTTGATATTTTCAGTTACCTTCATGGGGTAGTTAAAGAGCTGACAGAAAAAGTAACAGAAATCATACAAACCACTATTCAGTGATTCTATATGGCTTCCATATTCTTTTGAACTCCAGAAAACCCTTCAACGCTTTTAAGATCTCGTCTTAAAGTGCGAATCTCGAAACATCTCCAACAAACCTCGAGGTAGTCACATTTCTCTCTAAAGTATTCACCTTGTCTTACATTGACTTGTGCTAATTAGTAGGAATGTGTACTCCGCAATTAGAAACGAGATCAGAAAATAGATTATGTTTGCTTAAATCAGATTTCCATTTGCGCGTTTACAGTTGTCTTTTGAACTTTATATATTGCAGGTAAACTAAAATCACTATGATTTTGTAATTTACTTTGTACTATAAACTTGATAACATCAGGGTAATTTATTATTGTATTTGGATCTCTGAGGGCATAAGGTCAGTGTAAGTGGCTAGCGTCGATGGCCGAGTGGTTAAGGACGTTGCTTGCCATGCGAGAGGTCGCCAGTTCAAACCCCGCCAGGTACCAATGTGTTTTCCAAATTTAAAATTCATGTGTCATGTCATTCATTTCGACGCTTTAACGGTGAAGGAAAAAATCGTGAGGAAACCAGCACACCTGAGAGATTTTTCAACGGTGTGTGAAGCCATGTCAGAGGTCTACGGGTGGTTTAAACTCAGACACCGGGTTGTTCATCAACCATACGATAAGAGGAAGAGTGGCCAGCAACAGGCCCGATAAAATGACGGCTCCCATACTTAAATGAGTTATTAATATCGTAGGCATCAGGTAAACTCTAGTATTAATATCCCAAGTGCAGTCTGTCTTTAGTTTATTTAACCACCTCGTGGTTCTTACCTCCCAAAAAGTTGCGGCACCTGTCATTAGGAATTTCATTACAATTTAAATAAGGTTAATATCTGATTACATTTTTGACCAATGACTTGCTTAACATACCAGTACAGTTATTTTACTCCTCATCATCAGCCCATATACGTCCCCAATGCTGGGGCACGGGCTTACCCAAAACTAGGCTGTTTTTCTCCTAGGTTATTCCTTGATTCGAAATCTGTCCTGCGTACGTACCTATTCATTACATTTGACTTAATGTGTACATTCGACAAAGGCGTACTATTGTGCCTTTAATTTTAACAAAACTATAACAATTTTAAGTATACAATTTAGTGGAAATGAAACTAATTTTATGGATTCGTCTATTTTTATTTGCGCGAGCACTACACATTTGAAAAAACTATAAAGTCTTAAACTATTATGACTCTTAACCGTGTCCACGAGCGCTGTAAAGAGCTCGAAACGTCGGATCTCTAAATAATGTTAAGAATACCAATACACGCGTTTTATTTTAATGGATTCGCGTGCATTGTTATTTTAAACGTAGTGTAGTGTTGACGCAAATAATAGGCAATACTATATACTTAGATAATTTATTTAAACTTATCCCAAAATCCCTAGTTGATGCAGAAAATAAACAAAAGAGATGAAACAATGTCAAAGTTATACGGTATTCAGTTGTAGTTATTTATTATAAAAGTCTTCATTTTATATGAAGCAATGTGTTTGAAGCTGCCGAAAGCTATTTTAAATTTAATATCACCTTTTGTTAAATCCATTTTAATTGTTCACAAGAATATCAGTCTTGTTTCACTTTGTGAAACAAACTATCCTATAATAAAACACTTAATACACAGCAACACGTTTATTATTGCAGCACTCAACACCTTAATCTATAAATTACATCTTATTTTTCGTTTACTCCGCTCACTACACCTCATGTACCAACGCTCGGCATAGAATGCCGTTCCGCCATCTTTTTTCACTAGTGTTGCCCATCTATAGATTTCTAAAGTATCGGTTTACAACCCAACCAAAATAATCAGTTTTAATACCATAAATTAAAATAATATTTAAAAGAAATATGACAATAATTGGGCTTAATAGTGTAAATAAAAATTGATAGCTAAATCACATCTACTAAAAACATTATATCCCTTACATTCGCCCATCCTGACACTGTGCATGTCCTCATGCACAATAGGTATTCCTATGGGTACCACAGGAAACACACAAAACAAAATTATTTCTGTAAGTATTTGCAACCTGCGACGAACCCATCTATTCTCGCCGCTGATCAAAAATACAATAAGAAACATAACAAAGAATGAGTCCCATTTGCAGACCCATCCATTTTTGCAAATAGGAAACATTCCATACTCTTGAGATATAGACCATTTACCAGGTTGGCAACCAGTCCATGTAAATTACCAAACTAGAAATAGGACTTGGGTATTCCCATGGGTACCACAGGAAGCACACAACTAAATTATAGCTTGGCAACCAGTCCATGTAAATTACCAAACTAGAAATAGGACTTGGGTATTCCTATGGGTACCACAGGAAGCACACTTCACTAAATTATTTCTATAAGTATTTGCAACTTTTGCAAATAGGAAACATTCCATACTCTTGAGATATAGACCATTTACCAGGTTGGCAACCAGTCCATGTAAATTACCAAACTAGAAATAGGACTTGGGTATTCCCATGGGTACCACAGGAAGCACACAACTAAATTATAGCTTGGCAACCAGTCCATGTAAATTACCAAACTAGAAATAGGACTTGGGTATTCCTATGGGTACCACAGGAAGCACACTTCACTAAATTATTTCTATAAGTATTTGCAACTTTTGCAAATAGGAAACATTCCATACTCTTTAGCCTCCCTCGCTACTCTGTAGCCTCCCTCGCTACTCTGTAGCCTCCTCGCTACTCTGTAGCCTCCTCGCTACTCTGTAGCCTCCTCGCTACTCTGTAGCCTCCTCGCTACTCTGTAGCCTCCCTCGCTACTCTGTAGCCTCCCTCGCTACTCTGTAGCCTCCCTCGCTACTCTGTAGCCTCCCTCGCTACTCTGTAGCCTCCCTCGCTACTCTGTTTAGAAACTACATAACTAACAACTTAGTTATACAAAAGACACTAACACTAAAATGCTAGGACATTACTAAAACGATACAGTAAAAACATGTAAAAACTTACAGCTAAAATGCGACTAAAATTTAGATAAACGTCCAAATGTTCGAAGGCAGGAATAGTTAAGATGAAACTAGAATTTGAGGTTGTTTCAAACATGACACAAAACACAAATTTGCAGGTGTTGCTCGTATTGACTCTTATTTGGGATAAACCGTTATGGGCCGGTCAGGACACGAACCCATCCATTCTCGCGCCTGACCAGTCAACCACAGTGGGGAAGTCAAGGCACGAACCCATCCATTCTCGCGCTCGACATCCCCACCAACGGTACAGCAAGATAGGATCTATCCAACCGGCCAACCATCGCGGACAGGTCAGGACACGAACCCATCCATTCTCGCGCCCGACCAGTCAACCATCGTGGTAAAGTCAAGACACGAACCCATCCATTCGTGCCTAACCTCCCCATCAACTGGATAGCCGGCTAGGCAGACTCCATCACAAAGATTCAAGCATCAGTCAAATAATATTCTATCATGTATACATAACATTTGGCTAGCCAATCACGTCGTGATATAATAGATCTTCCCACAGAAGACAGACAGGAGACATTCCCCGGGCGGCTGTGTTCGATTCTGGCTGCGCACTGAGCAGGCGGTTGAGATCATTTTCAGCCATGATACGGATTGCGGGGCTCCTGTCTTTGACATCTCCTTTCCTGACAAATATAAAATTGAAAGATATAGAACACACTGATAAATTTATAAAACATTTAAATATTCACCTTTTCAATAAATCTTACTACCCATTAAATGATTTCTTTGCCGATAAAATTTATAAATATAATATAAAAATAATAGTTAAGTATCTCTATTTTAAATTATTGTAAAGTTATTTTATTTCCTTGTGCAATATAATAATAATTTAAGCATACATTTATTCAGCTGTCCACTCTTTTGCAGTGCCCTTACCGAGTGTCATGTATAATGTACTTTCATATTTTGTTACCAACATCATTGTAAACCATGTGACTGCAAATAAATAAATAAATTCATCCAAAGCCTTATAGGGAGTTTGCTAAGGCTCCGGTCCGTTCATTTTTGGAAAATCAACAGATATCTACCGAGGTATAAAACTTTACAAAAATAAATTATAATAACAAAAGTGCAAGAGAAACATACGAGACGTAGGGACCAGTTTATAATGTACTCCGTTGTTATGAGAACTGCATTCAGACATGAAAGGGGCACTAGCAGCATGTATGTCGACTACCGCAAATCATATGACTTCGTGCCCCACAGCTGGCTTAATCAGGTGTTGCACCGTTACAAAGTCCTCCACACAAATTAAAACGTGCCTGCACGCATGTATGAAAAACTAATAATATCAACCTGAAAATACCCCGATGAAGCAAGGAATATTCAAAGAAAACTTTTAGTTCCATGTGGTGTTGTGGTTTTAATAATATCTTGCGGCGATAAACCGGCCCCATGTGGACAGAGGGTGGCTTCAGAAAGGTGAGCTCTTCCCAGAGAAAGAAGCGTTTATGGCTGCCATACAGGATGAAGTGATTGCCACTCGCAACTACAGAAAACACATCACTAAAGAACTTAATTTTCCCACCGACCTGTGTCGTCAATACAACAGTGCCATTTAGACTATACAACACATTACTGCAGTGTGGTGTAGAACCCACACTATGACGTCTATATTAAAAAAATTTAAATAGTTCAAAAACATATTTTTGTACCATCTTTCCTACAGCCCCACTACAAAAATAGATTACATTACTTTAAAATGAATACGTTAAAAGAACCATGCTGGACAATATGTTTCTGTTCAAATTGGTGAATGGATTAGTTGACTGCCCGAATCTGCTCTTGAAAGTTAACTTAAATGTACCTATTCAATTACCTAGAAAGACTAGATACAATTTGTTTACCCCAAGAGTTCTAAATCAAATTTAGGTTTATTTTCCCCTTTATATAGAATGTTCTCTAAATATAATTCTCTGTCTAAGTCCACTTCAACACAAATTTAAATCTAAATGCTTGGTCAATCCCTGAGTGGTTGAACCAACTATTCGATTATTGTTATATAATATGTTTCACTTGAAGTTTCGTAAGTATTAAAACTAAAACCACTTCTTGTATTTTAAATTAGATAAAATTCAAAATGCCTGTTGTCTGAAATGCATGTAGGTAGTTGTCACCTATAATCAAGTTTGCGTTTATCTAAATGTTCATCTTGGTCATGTTACTTATATCATATTGTTAATGTAATCTTGCTGGTGATCTTAAATAAATAAATAAATAAATTACTAGTGCTTGTAAAGTATTGGCCAACACGGACTACAAACACCGTCACGACCAGGTTGCCTCAGTTATCTACCAATACTTAGCCCATAAATACAATACATATTATAAGTATAAACCTAACCCTGTTCTGGAAAATAACAAACACAAAATATATTGGGACCGCACTATATTAACAGACCAAACCACTCACTATAACAGACCCAATATAACAATTCATGACCAACAGCAAAACGTAGTATACTTCATTGACATAGCAATTACCAATACTTATAACATCCGAATCACCATCAACGAAAAACTTACCAAATACACAGATTTAGCGATTCAAATTAAAATACAGTGGAAAATACAGACCGTCCATATCGTACCGATAGCATTATCAGCCACAGGAGTCATACCGAAAACACTTAAGAAGAGCCAATACACACTTCAGGTACATCACAACCTTCTTAATGTTGAACTAAATAATAATAATAAAAAGCTTTATTGTCAAACTATAAGTATCACAAGTACATACAAACTTATTCTAATAACTAATTAACATAAGATATAAAAAAAAAACATTAATATCTAAAGTTAAGTTTATCAAGAGTGTATTATTTGACAATAGGTACCAGTCTCAGCTACCTTTTTCTGCCTTGTGTTTTCCCCTTTGTCAAACATACAGAATAGTAATGTTATAAATAAATAACACCTAGTGGTACAAACGTAAGCGTATGGAAACAAAAGGGTCTGCATAGGCGCCACTACAGAGACCTTCAACAGCCCCTTGCTGACATATCAACATCCAATCGCGGCTGCGACGTCCGGATACCAAAACCTTCATAATCGCTATTCAAGATGAAAACAAAGAATTATTAAAAAAATACTGAGGAATCACCAGTCAAAAGATAGAGAATAGCCCAGAACATATTCAACACTAGCTGTGCCCGCGACTTCGTTCGCGTATCCTACAGGATTTAACATACAGAAGTTGTTTCCCAATAACGCCCGTTCCCCTGGGAATTTTGTACTATCGCGTTGCAAGTAAGCTTTACGTCCATTAAGGTACCTGCATGCCAAATCTCAATCATCTATCATTCGCGGTTTAGATTTTTTTGATACAAAAGTTTTTTTTTTTTCTGTTACCCCCGTTCCCGTGGGAATTTTACAATATCCTGTTCGACTAAGCTTTAAATTTATTAAAGTACCTGCATGCCAAATTTCAAGCGTCTAATACAAAAGGATTTTCCCGTTAATTCCTGTTCCCGTGGGAATTTCGGGAAATCCTTTTTTAACGAATGCCTATGTCATAACATCTACCTGCATGCCAAATTTCATCTGGATCTGTCCAATAGTTTGGGCTGTGACGACTTCGTCCGCGTAGAGACGTTTAACGGGTAAAACATTACTTCCTTATAGCGCAGTCGGTTAAAAAGTAGCCTATAACCTTTTCTAGCCTCTGGACTATATCTGTGCCAAATTTCATTTAAATCGGTCCAGTACTCTATGCGTGAAAGCGTAACAGACAGACAGACAGACAGACAGAGTTACTTTCGGATTTATAATATTAGTAAGGATAGTAAGGATATCGCCTGCAGTGTTATAGTGCAGGTACAGGCACGATAAAGTAGCTGTAATGTTTAGCCCTCAAGTATGATTTCCTAAAAAGAGATTACCATTTTATAAATATAAACCAGATGCAATACTAGGAAATGAGAAACGACAGAACAATTAGGAAAAACAGTGCACTATACCGGACCGGATCCTAATATAATCAATAAACAGTTTATTTAAAAGACTTAGCCAGATGACTACTAAGCCATAACCTCCAACCAACCCTCACCGAAAAGATGAAAAGGTATCGTAACCTATCTATAGAAATATAAATATAACAAAATAGTGCCATTCGTAGTCTCACAACTGATTATATTCTTCGATCACTACATACAAGTTTCATTACACTTGACATACCCTCACACATTATAAACTCGTCCAAAAGGCAGCAATTCTAAATACATACCATTTATTTGATATCCTCTTTGGAGAGTATGAACTTAAACTAATAAAATAATAATAATCACACTTTGTACTGCTGTAGGAACCCTAACGTAAAATTTCCGTAATTCTCAACACCTGCAGCCGGAGGTTCCTACAGGACGACTTCTCATTCCTGTCAGAGTAATCACTTGGCAAGTGACCTACCGTCTAAAACACTAAAATGTAAATAATAAAAATGGAGAACTTAATATCGTAGGAAACAACAATAATAACTGATAATAATAACCAGGCCCAGTTCCACAAAACCTCACTCCATAGGCCCAAATATTTACATTCCAATCCGTCCTATATGTTTCTGCGCCGGGTATTACTGCAGAGCGCATCGTCATGTGCATACAGGAGTAGCATATCCATTTCACACTTATAGTAAACGTCCCAAGGGGCCACTACGTGTTGGGCCTGTGCTCACACGCAAGTCTTCCACAAGGGCCGGGAAATTAACCCTTACTGTGATCATCGCAACAGAGACAATAAAATGATAATAATAATTGGTTAAACAAGGCTAGCTACTCACAATAATGCTTTTGATTGACTCATTTAATTTACTTATATACCTTAGCATATCCTCCGGTGACCGACTGAAAAGCTCCCATGGATAACAGCCAACAGTTAAACCTGCCATTCCTCCCATACAAACAATATCAGGCCACTTTTGATGGAATGATTTGCAAAACATATTTTGAGGTAGAAGAAAAATAAATGGGAGGAGTACATAACCTTGTGAGTTGTCAAGTCCAGCGCTCGGTGAGCCGGGGAGTCCTCTGCTTGTTTCTCGTTTTCTGCTGCTCCAGCTTGTGACGCTCCATCTCCGTCTTCCTCTCCCGTAAGTGCTGAAGCCGCTCATGCGAACGCGATGCACGTGAACGGGATCCCGTTCAACTGCACGCTCGCGGTCGCGATCCAGTTCTTGAATCCACCGATGGCTGTGGCTGCGACTGCGTCTTCCAAGGCTGCGGCTCCGTCTGACTTCGACGAAAACGGCTACCGCGATCCTGCACCACGCTCCGTGGCTGACCGCGACTCAGCCTGCCTCCATCGTCGTCGGTGCGACCAGCGCCTCACGTAGGAGTTTTCAATCGGCGATTCTTGTCTTGCTCCGTTGTTTCATGTAAAAACAAAATGATACGGCATTAGACTCACTTCTCAAGTGAGACTCAAAATCCTAAATTAGGTAAAAATAAAACTTCATGTATCTCGAAAACGAGGCGTCCTATCACAAAATGGATGAAATTTTCGGGTCCCTCTAAGACACCCACACTTGTACTCCAAAACTTTGACCTCAAAAGTGACTTCAAGGTCAGCCCGAAGTTAAGATTTCAATAATAGTGCATAAATACAAAAATAAAAATATAAGATCAACCGTCACTTCATTCAAATTATTGCATCCCGTTATTACGTTATTGCACGCCAGCATATTATTATTATTATCTCATTTTCTTTTAACTTAATCTTTCATATATTTTAGATTAATATTGTATCAACTATATCGTTGGGAATGGTAATTTCAAATACTTTTAGGCATTTTTATGCGACACTAAAATTGTCTGATATTGTATTTTACACTTTAATATCAATCACCCGGCCCACAGCATACCAAGGCCTGCGTTATAAATGCCAGGTAACGGATAAACTTACTTATATACCTATCCTTGCAACTACGTATACACCCAAGCCAAGACAAAAAGAAATGTTTGTCTTGTGCGGGATTCGAACCCGCGACACTTTTAGTTCAAAGGCAACGTTCGTAACCCGTGGACCAAATCGGTCGTCACTGATAACGGTTACCCACCGTTAAGTATTTTATATTTAAACTTTATTTTCCGTTATAAGACAAATACGGGTACTTACCACTTCTGAAGTATAATAAAACACTTAATACACAGCAACACGTTTATTATTGCAGCACTCAACACCTTAATCTATAAATTACATCTTATTTTTCGTTTACTCCGCTCACTACACCTCATGTACCAACGCTCGGCATAGAATGCCGTTCCGCCATCTTTTTTCACTAGTGTTGCCCATCTATAGATTTCTAAAGTATCGGTTTACAACCCAACCAAAATAATCAGTTTTAATACCATAAATTAAAAATAATATTTAAAAGAAATATGACAATAATTGGGCTTAATAGTGTAAATAAAAATTGATAGCTAAATCACATCTACTAAAAACATTATATCCCTTACAATCCCTTTGATTTGAAAATACAATCTCACAATGCAGTTTCAGAATAGGCATTCCGTTAAAATTTAATTAAAATACCCTCATGTAACCAAAATAGTTCATTAATTCCGAGAATATTAACCCTTAACAACCCACAAGTGTCTCGCGGACACATTTTTGAGTTTAAGTTTTAATAAAAACTAAAGGATTCATTTTTATGAATCGGCCTTTTACCTATTTGATCTCCAATGTTTTAAGATTCTAAAAGTGCTTTTAGAATATTTATAACATGTAAGATTTATTAGATATTTTAAATATACAAAAATAGTACTTCATCAACCCACAAGTGTCCAATAGACACAATAACATTTTGTTTAAGAATGTGAACAAAGATTGTTTTTTATTTATATTAACGTATAATCTTATGATGTCGGGTGGGTCATAAAGATTAATATTTTATAGCCATAATAATCTGACACCACTTTTTTGTGTTATAATTGTCGTCTTTGTTTTCGTCTCGCATATCAGTGATAACACACAAGACACCACATAATAGTCCTCCTATTCAGTATTATTTAGATAAATAGATAAATGTCAACCAATAAGACGTAAACTTCAACTTGAACATGTTTACAGTAAGGATGAAAATACTTTTGTGCATACTGATTCGAGATTAAAAAAAATGTGACAGAACCAGCAACTGTAAACGGTAATGAAAGATTTATAGTTATAATTCTCGGAGTGAGGGTGATGATTATGATCCATGAGTGTAGGTAGTAGAGTTCAGTATAAAACGAATAGGTACCTAGCAAATTCAAAATATATTTTTATTAGCTGTTATTATGTAACGTAGTGTAGGACGCCCGCAGGCCAGGTGGTGTGCCGATCTGCGCAGGACGGCTGGTAGGAGCTGGATGCGAGTGGCCGAGGAGAGAGAAAAGTGCATTTGGGGAGGCTTATTTCCAGCAGTGGACTGAAATGGGCTGATGATGTTGATGATGATGATGAGATGTTATTGTATTGGAACACACGCAAAATAAAAAACACAAAAAACTTTTTATGCGTGAAATTGAAACAGTATTGGTAACACCTCATACACGGAGACAAAGTAAGGAAAGTCCATCAAGTATGCACTTAGCAGCCATGAACCATGTAGAAGCTGACCATACTGCTGACCAATTATCTGAATCTGCTGTGAAAGGATAAAGCGTTGTTAGTTTACTCTTCGATATTAGTGCTGTGATAAGTGCAATCATATAATGACTGCTACAAATTCTGAAAAATATTCATCTGTAACTCCACAAGTGCAAAAATACATTACTGAAGTTCATTCTAATATCTGTTTAATTTAAATAACTTATTTTTCACTCATCACACCTTATATTTATCAAATGTGTCTGTTGGACACTACTGGTCAGTTACGTTACAAAAGCTTACTGGGTAGTTAAGGGTTAATAATACACTGAAATATCATTTATTATGTATTATTAATAAGACTCATATTGAATACAATCCCTTGCTTGCAATGTTCATGTTATTTAAATAAATAAATTAAAAAGAAAAAGCATATACCTTCTTTTTTAACACATTACATTGTAGCGTAAGTACTTACAAAAATATGTGATAAGTATAATAAGACACGAGAAAAAAACTCAAATTTCTTGAAGGGCCCGAACTCACGACTCTTGGGTGCATGAGACAGGAGCCGTGACAGGCATTTAACTTGTAGACACAAATTTGATTATCTTAGTGTGTAGTCAATACTTTATAATCAATTTTTTTCTTAAAAAGCTAACAGGATGATCTCACTCCACCTGATGGGTAGCGGTAGTGACATCCACATTACGTCAACAGGTAGATTAGACCTTATTGATTCTGTCGCACTGACCGTTTCTCGTCCCGCCTAAAGAGCCTGTGATCATAAAAAGAGAGGGAAAACATGAGTTGGAGGGGCAATCCCTGGCCTTAATGACACGGTGCGGAAAAGAGGAACTACACCGCTTGGTCTGAGTCACCAGTGCCTGGTGGCCTTCAAGGTGAGTGCGAAATATTATGGTCTATTGTGCCTGTCCACTTCATAATAATGTGTATCTCATTACCAATTATCATTGAGGATTAAGGTCATCTCGTTAGCCTATTATAAAAAAAAGCATAAAGAAATAGTCACAAAAACTTAAAACATTATTATTAAGCCCTACACAGTCACCATACTCATACTTATTTCACGAGGAAAAACATTTGCAACCCAAGTCCACCACAATATAAAAATTAAACTTGTTTAAACGTTACTGTTTCGTGGGCAATATTTTCGAGTGCAACCCTGCAGCAAACTTAAGCGTGGAATAAATGACATCAACTTTCCTCACAAAACCTACTCCCGCGTTACACTAGATTTTTTACAACAAAAAGAAAAAAAATACATGTCACACATTAAACACGAAAAGTAACTTTAACCCACAGCATATGTGGCTGAAAATTGCTTGCATTGTGCCCCGAAAGATCCGGTTATAAAGCAGCATTTGTTTGCTCCATATGACAATGACATGTCGCGTAGATTTTATCACAAATGGTTTACAGTCATTAGCGAAGGAGTATTTTTGGGGTTCCCTGGTGTAATAAATGGGGTTCAGTTTAGAGGAAATTGCCTGGGGCAATGGAAACATTGTTGTTAATGATAACATAGTGTAAGCCTGGTTTCAGAGTTGTGCCGACGTAACAAATTGTTGATCTGTTCATTTTATTTTTACTGTGATGAGTAAGTAGCTTAGCTTAGTTACACCATGTTAATATTATAGGAGTTATAGTTAAAAATTATTAAGTATGTATGTTGATTTAAATTCACAAAAGCCTATTCATGACTGTTCTATATGTTACTATTTGTTAAAAATCATATCGATGGCCCCACCGAATAAACGTGTAAGAGCCATTGCACAAAAAAAATTTTTTTTTGGTATTTCGTTACATTAGCCTCTCCTCTACGTCCCTAACTTTTTTTAGAATTTTTTGATCATAAACAAGCCTGTAATTGCATTAAAAACCTTTTTTCCACGGAAATAATATATTTTTTTGTCACAAGAATATTATTATAAGTGACTATTACATGCTTCATACTCTCTCTGTTTCACAAGAATAAACGTGTATAAACAGCAAAACGTTTGATATTGTTAGTTCATTGTTGTTAAGTATAGGCAATATGCGTTTGCACGTTTATTCGTGTATATTTTTTTGGTGCTTTTTTGAGTAATGTGTCTTGCACGAGAAGTAACTTAGCAAATAATTTTGCATTGTTTCTTACCATAATAGATAAGTTTTATAATTTATTCCTATAAATCAAGCACCAGTATTCCATTATTCTTAATAAAATAAAAATTAGAGTAAAAGTGCCTTAACCAAATATAAACGACAATCAATTTTTGCAATCGGGTCTCGCAGGGTAATAATAGATAAGTTTTATAATTTATTGCTATAAATCAAGCATTAGCAGTGTGGTGTCGGCGTAAGAATACAAAGTGTTGAAGTGGAAGCTATGTATGAGGACATTAGTAGGGGCCATACATAGCTCCAAAACACATTTCACTGTTGTAATGGGAGACTTCAATGCAAAGCTGGGCCGTAGAAGCGATGGTGAGCTGAAAGTGGGACGATTTGGATATGAGCATCGGAATCACAGGGGACAGATGCTAGCTGACTTTATGGAGAAAGATGGACTTTTTATGAAGAATTCATTCTTCCGAAAGTCGCCGCACAGAAAATGGACCTGGTTGGGTCCGAACGTCTGAACTAAAAATGAGATAGACTACATCATGACCATTAGGAGACGTCATTTAAACGACGTCTCTATGATCAACAGGATTAAAACCGGAAGTGATCACCGTATCGTTAGAGGCACATTGAATATCAACGTCAAATTGGAAAGAACGCGTCTGGTGAAGTCTGCGCTCCGACCATCGAAGGCACATATCCAAAACCCCGAGAGCTTTCAGCTTGAACTGTCGAATCGCTTTCAATGGCTGGACAGCTGTTCATCAGTGGAAGATATAAATAGCAGGCTGTAAACTGAAACTGTTCATACGGTACGGTCCAAGTTTTTCAAAAGCCACCGTAAAAAAAGACCTCAAAAACTATCCGACCATACCCGACACCTCATCCTCATCAGGCTAGTCGACGTTTTTTGACGCTGAAAACTTCGGATGAAGCTGAGTCATATAGGCAGCTGAATAGACTGATTAGGAAGTCTCTGCAACATGATTTACGCTCCTTTAATACCCAGAGTATTAAGGAGACAATTAAGCGGAACCAAAGCTCCAAAGTGTTCGCAAGAGACGCGTCTATCGGGCAAAGCCAACTGACAAAGCTGAATACTGAAGATGGACGCGTGACGTCAACAAGTCAGAGGTTCTACGGGAGATAGAGAGGTTCTATGGGCAGTTATATACCTCGGTCTGTGCTGAGCCAGCTATTGTGGCGACAGACCCCAGAGCCAAGCTAACCCGACACTATACCGAAGACATCCCGGACATCAGCCTGTACGAGATAAGAATAGCTCTCAAACAACTTAAGAAAAACGAAGACACCGGGTGAGGATGGAATCACTACAGAGCTCCTGAAAGCGCGTGGAACAACGGTACTAAAAGGCCCTCAAAAGCTCTTTTATTTATCCCCGCTCGACGCCAAAAAGCCAGAAGCAAGGAGCAGGGGTGTTGTGGTCTTGTTCTTCAAAAAGGTGACAAAACCTTTACTGAAGAACTACCGGCCGATAACACTGCTAAGCCATGTCTACAAGCTGTTCTCTAGAGTCATCACGAATCGTCTCGAACGCAGGCTTGATGACTTCCAGCCTTCCGAACAAGCCGGTTTCCGAAAAGGCTTTAGTACCAAAGAGCACTTACATACGCTGCGGCAGATTATACAGAAGACGGAGGAGTATAATACGGCCACTGCTTGCTACATGCTTAGCGTTCGTGGACTATGAAAAAAGCCTTCGATTCCGTCGAAATTTGGGTGGTTCTTAGATCCCCACAGCGATGCCGTGTAGATTATCGGTACATTGAAGTGTTGAAGTGTTTGTATAACAGCGCCACCATGTCAGTACGAGTACAGGAAAATCGCACGAAGGAAATCCCCTTACAAAGAGGAGTACGACAGGTAGTTGTCATATCTCCGAAACTGTTTACTGCAGGCTGCTCTGGAGGATTCCTTTAAGCTGCTGGAATGGCAAGAACTTGGTATCAATATTATTGGCAAGGCAAAATACATCACTCACCTTCGATTTGCTGATGACATCGTAGTCATGGCCGAGTCGCTGGAAGATCAAGGACAAATGCTCGATGACCTCGATAAAGTTTCCCAACAAGTGGGTCTTAGAATGAACATGGATAAAACAAAAAATATGTTTAATGTTGCACCCACCGTACAAACTGTTGGGAACTTTACTCTCGAAATTGTGGACGAATATATCTACCTCGGACAGGCAATCCGTTTAGGAAAATCAACTTTAGAGAGAGAGGTCAGTAGGCCGATGCAAATCGGCTGGGCAGCGTTCGGGAAACTGCACAACGTGTTCTCGTCCAAAATACCTCAGTGTCTCAAGACAAAGGAGTACAACCAATGTGTGTTACCTTTGATGACTTACGGTGCTGAGACGTGGTGCTTCACAAAAGATCTTTTTAGAAGGCTCAATGTCGCGCAGAGAGCTATGGAGAGGGCTATGCTCGGCATTTCTCTACGTGATCGAATCAGAAATGAGGAGATCCGTAGAAAAAAACAAACTTGCTGACATAACCCACCAGATTAGCAAACTGAAGTGGCAATGGGCCGGCCACATAGCACGAAGATTGGACGGTCCTTTGGGCCGAAAGATCCTGGAGTGAAGGCCACGTACTGGAAAGCGCAGTGTGGGATGACCACCTACCAGATGGACCAACGACCTGGTGAAAATCGCTGGGTTTTGTTGGAAAGCTTCGGAAGAGGCCTATGCTCAGCAGTGGGCAGCAATGGGCTGAGATGACGACAATTTTATTAAAGATTATGTTGGAATTTATTTAGTTCTCAAAATGCTTATTATCTTATAAGCTGTTTGTTTTTTTTTGTTGATTTTTGCTCAATTTCTATAGTAATGAGAAATATCTCTATGAATGTCAAAGGCTGATTATTATAAATTTTTTTGTTGATTTTTGCTCAATTTCTATAGTAATGACAAAAATCTCTATGAATGTCAAAGGCTGATTATTATAAAAAAAAGTTACAATGTTATTATTATGATAATAAATAAAAATAATATATAAAAACAAAAGTTTTGTTTTTTTTCCCTTTAAAGATTATGCAACATTTTAATATTACATAGCGTGTATTCATAATGTTAATATGCATAACACATTGTTAAGCTAACTTAATGACACGAATATGAATGTAATTTTTATTACCATCCATATATCACCAAATATTTCTGTAACACAAGCGTGCAAACAATTACAACCGCCATCAAAAGACGCGTGATTTCCCTAGAATAATAGTGTATCATTGCGTTATGTTCATCAACATCGTTTTAAATTCACACGAATAAACGTGTAATGATCTATAACAGTCAACTGACTACTCTAATTTCACTCGAGTAATTGTATAATATGAATTTTCATGATTATTGACTAAATTAACGACTATTCCTTAAAAATAAATTATATCAGCTAAAAGATTATTTTTTATCTTCAATTTCATTATACATTGTTTTAACCTACCTATAATAATACCCGAGATAGTAAGGTTTAAACGTTTTTATTCTCTCCTGTAAAATTGACGTTTTTCACATGCACGTTTATTCGGCGGGGCCATCGATATGCAAACATTAATACATGTAATTTTTTAACTTGTAAGATGGGATATTCTGTTATTAATTATTATCAATGGTCAATTATCAATTATTGACTTCTATTATCAATGGAACTTAAGCTTTGCCATTTACATAATATAAGTAATGAACAATGATTAAGGTAATATCATAAAATATTTTTTTGTTCACGTTCATGTAGTTTTCTTCGTTTGCCAGCGTGTGTGTGTTTGTTTAACAAATATTTATCAGTTTTGGACCATATTTTGAGATTCTTCAAGTAAATAAATACAGCTACAATATAAAAGCCAATACGTTTACCTAAACCAGCAGATATTACGAGATTACTCAAAAACTTTTCCTAACCCAATTAATTTCAATTAAAAAGTATGCTATTTATCTAAACGTTCGAAAGTGCGCTTATATATTTATACAACGGAACCATTGTACAAAAAATATTTAGCCTTGACCGTATATTATTTTTAAATCCCGTTTTGTTCCAGAGCTTTTGTAAGCGTCAAATAATGGAGAGAACTTCGAATGAAAATTTATTTTTTAAAAACAAGCTTTTGTATTGTTTAAGAAATTAAAACGTGGTACATGCAATATTCGGAATTGTTATTATTGTTAGGGGTTGAAATAGAAAGTGTTTGTTTGGAGTGGGAGGATTCTATTATTTTTTCACGGCAGTGTAGATTTAGTGTGTTTTCATGCCTCTTTATTCTTTTAAAATGTTTGACTATTATTAAGTCGTCATTAAGAAGGTTTTATTCTTTTAAAATGTTTGACCCATTTTAAGTCGTCATTAAGTTTATTCAGTTTTTTTAATAACGAACGTTTTATACTTTCATAAAAATGATAATTTTTTCAATTACGGGGGATTTTATTTAGTTTATCTATTAATTTTGACTTTAATATTTAGACTTGGCCATACCAGTTTATCCTAGCCTGTGCGTATCTATATCAGGATGAACTAGTTTGGCCTAGACTAAACTGGTTTATCCTATCGGGCTTAGGACAAATTAGGTTGGACTAGGCTATATTGCTTAATCCTATCGCGTATAAGAAAAATTAGTTGATCCTAGGCAAAACTAGTTTGTCCTGAAATTAACGGCCAAATCCAGGCCGTTAACAGATACACATATATTCCCAAATATATTTAATAACACAGGGACGAAACAAACACAGATGTTCGTAGTTCTATATATTAAAAAATAGTGACCCGCATTCGCTTCGCTTCAGGTAATCCGTTCTTAGCGGATGCCTACGTCATAACATCTACCTGCATGCCAAATTTCAGCCAGATCTGTCCAGTAGTTTGGGTTGTGCGTTTATAGATCACTATGGCAGCCATACATTTAGGTGCTGCCTTAAGTCTCGAAACTCGAACACGAACAAAGTCGCTGGGGCAGCTAGTATTAGGTATTATAAATGCAAAAGTAACACTGTCCGTATGTTGCGCTTTTACACCTAAACTTAACCGATTTAATGGAGCCAGACCAGATGTATGAGGAAGGAGATAGGCTATTTTTTAATAACTGCGATTTAAGAGACTAATATTATAAGGGAGGTCAAATCGAAAGTACCCGTAATAGACGAGCGAGCATGCATGGAGAGATTGATGGATGTGGAAGAAGCGAAAGTGGTGTGCCAGGACCGTAGCACATGGCACGAAGTGATCTCTGCCTACCCCTCTGGGAAAAAGGCGTGATTGTATGTAAATATGTTTGTATTATACGCGATAAACGAGGCGTTTTTTAAATTTTTGTTTTCTTTACAAAAGGTTCGGAATCTAGTTAAAAATAGGAAGGAAACGCGATAACCATTTAACACAAAAAACGCAATAATAGAAACCCCGATACCAGTAAATTCAACAGGGTAACGAGATCTCTGAACCAAAATAGAAAATCAAATTATTTTGTGCAAGAGACTTAAAGTGGCTATTTGAAAATATATTTGACAGACGAGATTCTTAATATTTGAATGTCATGATTTTAATTAAAGTTAGACGGCTTTCAGGGTGAGTGCGACAGGCTCAATATGGCTCAATATGGTATATTGTGCCTGTCAGTGGCGAAGAGTGAATATTTTCAGAAGGGAAGCCGGAGTATAAAAACTACTCACCAAAATAATGACCGATATACACTGATGTTAATGTACTATAGTTCAAATGTTATTATTTATAAAACTGCATTCCGAGTTTAAGCATTGCAAGCATATTATTGGTCATTAACACATATCAGTAAAACCTGTGCTATTCCAAACTGAACTTTATTCCCAACGAAGAAGTAAACATAAACAACAAAACATTTTATTTAACTTACCTGCGCCTGCCACCGACATATACTTGTCGTAAATTTGATGTATGGAAACGTTTAAAAATCCATTTTTGCGTTTATCAAATTCTATCTAATTATAGTTAATCATATTTATTGTTTACAAAACTTACTTTTGAGAACGAAGTATCTTTCGATAACCATTTCTAACGAACGAACAACTACACGACGACGACACCACAACATACAATACACAATACAAATTCAACACACTTTAGCAACACAACAAATAAAATTCGACAAAACAAAACAAGTTGTTTACAAACAATTCGCACTATCCGCCATATGTAAAACTATTTTTTTGTCTAATTCATTCCATCAAGGACAGGCAAAGGGATCTAGTCCGTACAGCCTAGCCTACAGTAAATTGTTAAATATTTGGGCTGGAGCCATGTATTCTTTGATTTGTGTTCATAAGTGAGCAATATTTTCAAGGCCAGAGCCACGATATAAAACTAAAAACCCACGGATAATTAATAATTAATCACCCGCCAGAAAAAAATTATGCACACACGTATTAATGTATCCGTAATTCGGAACTAGGCTGTACGGGCTAGATGCCTTTGCCTTTCACTGATGGGATAAATGAATTGTATTAAAAAACGTTTTTGGGAATCTACGTCACGAGTGTTCTTTCTCGCTTGCACATGTAGGTTTTCTAATTAACTATCTCTATCATAACCCGGTGGACATCGAGTTATTTCCTAGTACATTTGCGCGTGCTAAAACGAGACAAAGCATGACGTTAGTTCATAGAAATGAAAAGGACAGGAGGATTTTTTTTGTATGAAGAGGTAAGCCGGCTTTTATCGGCTTCTATTTGGCGTTATTTGCATTGCCTATGAAATTTTGTAGGCGTTTTGTCAATTTTAGCAATTTGAATGAAGTAAATGAATAATTTAACAAATAAAAATGTCACTGACCCATGGATTCGATTTTTGGAAGGGAAGCCGATGGGAGTCGGGTTATATGGATTCTTCGCTACTGGTGCCTGTCGACCTCATATTTGGATCTCACTACCGCTAACCATCAGATGGAGTGAGGTCATCTTGTTAGTTTATTATAAAAAAAAAGACTGTAAAGCAATATTTCCGATGGAATTTTTAATGTAAGACCACATAGTTTCAACGCCTTAAATGTTTTTGAAACAGTTGAAACTCTGTTTTTGATCGTAACCTTATGGTCTTAATATAATTCAAATTCTTACTAATATTACAAAGGCGAAAGTATTTATGTCTTTCTTGTTCTAATATTTGAATTTAGTATACACCGTGATTTAAGTGGTTGTTTTCCCGCAATGCTGGTTTTACGAAAGGTTTAACCGAAACTCGAAAGCATATTCGAACCGTTTTATTACTTAAGCCTTAAAGATTCTTAAGCTTTAAGCATCGATTTCATGCGGCAAGCAGTAAAGAACGATAGCTTCTCTCGTTTTCGAGTTGGTAAATCAATATTTAGAAAACTGAAAAAAATTTTTTTGTTTTTTCGTCGAATAATTTGCATGATTTGATAGTATTACTAAAGGCAAATCGCTCTGCCACGGGAAAACTCATATGTACCATTATTCGACGCTTTAACGGTGAAGGAAAACATCGTGAGGAAACCAGCACACCTGAGAAATTTTTCAACGGTGTGTGAAGCCATGTCAGAGGCCTACGGGCGGATTAAAAACTCTGACACCAGGTTGTTCATCAACCATACGATAAGGAGGAGGAGGACGGGAAAACAACCACTGAAATTTCACGGTGTATATGATTAGCAAGATGATGTGGCAGTGGACGGGCCATATTAGCCGTAGAACCGACAACCGTAGGGATAAACGAGTCCTGGAGTGGATACCGCTTTTCGGCAAATGCCCTCAGGCCAGTTGGAGTGACGATCTGCGCAGGACGGCTGGTAGGAGCTGGATGGCTGGAGAATAGGCGGGAGTGGCCAAGACGTGGGGAGGCCGACGTCCAGCTGTGGACCGGCTTATATTCTGATATGATGATGATGATGATAGGTATTCTAAAGCCTGAGGAAGGACCACTCGTCTACTTTTTAACCGACTGCGCTGTAAAACAGTAATATTGTACGAAATAAGCAACCGCAGAAATCGTTTGGGCCGTTCCTTAAAAATTTAATGGCCTTTCACATATTTGAACGCTTCTTGATCAAGTTTAGTAGTTGCTTCAGGTGTCAAATAGATTATGATTTTTGTATCAATATTTGGTTACACGTCATGCCTGCCACTGCCTACTTGTCACAAATACACTGAAATCAGTACAATTAACCAAACAAAACCGATATCATTCACTTTATAATTAACTTGTTCAAGCGTTATTTAATATCCAGTGTAAATAAAGTCTATATAAATCAGTGGTTCGTGGTATTTGGTTCATCATTCAGAGGTAATTACGTGTATATGTTATAGGCAATGTATATATACTCGTAATCCGGCATTGTGCAGATTGCCTGGGCATTCCATAAATGTGTTTTACCGATCTTCGTTTATTTTTCATATTTTCGTAGAATATATTTTTTTTATATAGGTATCATTAGTGCTGAATTTCATAAATCCGCAAATTACTTTATTTAAATAGTTCTAAGATGAGTTGTTATTTGTCGACGTATCGGTTAGTGAATCGTTCGTAAGCGAAAGCTCTGATGACGACCTGTGCTGTCGACGAATCGTTCGCAGAAGAAAGGTTCTGTTCGCGAAGCGGCGATATTCGAAATGTTGTGTCGGTTGGCAGTTCGGTGAAGAAACGAATGTCGGAGACTTGTGCCAGATTCCCTCGATCGGATAATTCAGATTAGAAGAAGGTCTCGTGGTTATTTTTTTCAAACCACCCGTAAGTACCATAAGACGGAAGAACTAGCCTAGGCCAAACTCGTTGGACCTAGAACTCCTATCTGAGAACCGTTCTATGCACAAAAAAAACAAGCACGTACTTAGGCATTCCAACCTTTAGGATTAGCTCTCAAAAGATCAGTAAGTACATATCTAACAAAATCACAGAGAAGAAAAAGCGATTACATTAATTACCTATGCTTCAACAGGCATTCTATACAATGCCTAGGTATTCTATAAATTTCCTTGATAAAGTGTATAATAGTTGAAACCTCCTCCCTCCCATTCAGATATATTCTTTGAAGCGCTACCGTTTTGAAACGCTACTTTTGAAACGCTACTGAACTATTCCTCGAAACGCTACCTTTTGTTTACGCGTCAAATCTATATATATATATAAAAGGAAGTCGTGTTAGTTACACCACTTATAACTCGAGATCGGCAGAACAGATTTGGCTGAAAATTGGTAGGTAGGTAGCTTAGAGCCAGGAGAAGGACATAGGATACTTTTTATCCCGTTTTACAGAGTTCCCGTGGGACTTGACATGAAACGTCAGTCATTATGTCAAACATTATATATAGTCCTTTTCAGCTAAGATGATGCCTGACACATCGATTTTGACAATTGTAGTGATTGATGCCCTGCAATGAAATAATTTCGATTATTTCTGGTAATCGATTATATTTTATATGAAAAATGAAATCGATTTTATTAAACTACGAAATTCTAAAGTATGATTTGTCTACATATGTGTATGTATGCTTTACATATCGCTATTCGGTAAAAGTAAAAATAATAAGAAGTGAGTAAATGTTTTCATTCAGTATTTGAAAAATCACTGTCAGAAGAATCGCTTGATGAGTCACCATCCTCGACATTTAATATAAGTTGGTCTTTCCAGTCCTCTAATATTATGGTACTTTTTGTCTTTTTGACTTTCGTCCAATCTTCACGAGTGGCTGAAGCGATTTTCAAGTGATCGCCATATTGCACCCGATTATGTTAGTCCCAGCTCTATGCTCTTACTACGTTCGGTTCTACGTATAAGAACTGCATAGATATTTTTTTAATTTTCTATTTCATTAAATTAAACTAAACGATACTGTTTCTCTTTTAAAAGTATAAAATTATTTATTTTAATATTTTTCCTAATGACGCCGCAATAAATAAATGAAAAAAGTGTGTAACACGATATTATTTTATTATTTTCGTTTTTCAAACGTAAATGCGTGATTCAGAACACAATGAAGTGTCGCAGGGATCATCTTAGCTGAAAAAGACTATAGTTGTCCAATCCTGTCAAATACTGTAACGACTGTTCATGTGTGCGTTCAGAAATTATTTTTTTGTAAAATGTTTAGGTATATTTGTTTGTTTTAGACATTAATTTGTGTAAGATATTTATTTGATTTGATTTCCGAAAATTATACCTCATATTATTAGAAGTGTTTTGAATCTACAACATGCATCTATATTCAATTATTGTCTATTCCAGAGATTTTCATTTAGCAAAATAGTGACATCTAATTGACATGTTCGTTTATTGACAAATATTTCAATATCTATAGTGACCAAATTAAAGAAGGTTCTTTGTCAAACATTTTACAATCATCACGTTTTTGGTTTATTGATGAGTAGATATTAAATCTCTAAAACAAGAAATTTTTGCAAATATATTTTATGGGCAATTCAGCACCCCCCCAAAAGAGAAGTTGATCAGCGTTTGCACAACAATTTGGTGAAGATCTATTGTGAAACATCATCATACATTTTTCCATCGACACAATAGGGTAATTTCCTAAGTCAAATTTTACACTCGATTTCAAAATTAATAGTAAGATACGATAAGATAGAATTAATATTAATAGTAGGTAAATAAATAACATTAGTTAAATTTAAATCAAAATTTCTAACGAAATGAGACAATATAGTGGAGCGCCTTAAGGTTTATACCTCGGAATCCAAGGCCAGTCGATGAATCTTTATATCAAGTTTTGAAAAGTGTTTAGAATAGTATATAAAAAAATGTTAAAAAAAATATTTTGTGCGATCTCAATTTTTTTATTATTATTCTATACATAGTATAAAATGAAGTTGCGAAGGGCGCCCAAAATGTGTTTGTTACCTAGGATCTCAAAAAGTACTATATCAATAGCTATGCGGTTTTCAATAATGGAAAGAAGACATTCCAGGGATTCTATAGGTGTATAATTTAGGTGTACCTACTTAAGAAATTATTAGAGTAATCGTAACAGTTATCAGACGGACGGAAGAAAAACGAGCTTTTTGGAGGCTTGCATTGTGTGCGCTGCTGAAATAACTCAAAATACAGAATAACAATGTATGGGGGAATTAGTCTTCTTAAAAAGTTCTATAAAAAAGTCTGCGATAGCATATGTCTATCCTTTAAGGTTTAGCCACAATAACGATTTTAGTGGTGTTCAAGTTTAATTTACGAAATATCTTATTTTTCAATTACTCGATGTTCCTACCAACATAGACCAATAAACATAAAACAAAATGCATATAAAATTAAAGCTGATGAAATGAGGATTCCGAATATATACATATCATTACACTTTTATGTTAATAATAATACACAAGATGCATTTACAATGCCGAGGGCAGAGATTAAAAATCACTAACTTTATTAGTTTTCTGCCTACTGCCTACGCCTTAAGTACGATAGCATGAATATTAATAGCCTATATCCTTTTCTAGGTTACTATCTATCTCCTAACTAAATTTCATCAAAACCCGTTCAGCCGTTTAAGCATGATAGAGCAAAACTCCCAGCAAAAACCATTAAAAAATCACAAATTCAATTCAGTTTTCTGCCTACTGCCTACCCCCTAAGTACGATGACGTGATTATTTATAGCCTATAACCATTTCCAGGTTATCATCTATCATCATACCAAATTTCAGCAAAATCCGTTCAGCCGTTTAGACGTCAAAGAGCAAAAGTCCTAGCAAAATCGACTAAAAATCACTAACTCAATTTAGTTATCGGCCTACTGCTTACCCCCTAAGAACGATGGCGTGATTATTTATAGCCTATAACTATTTCTAGGTTACCATCTATTACCATACCAAATTTCATCAAAATTCGTTCAGCCGTTTAGACGTCAAAGAGCAAAAGTCCTAGCAAAATCGACTAAAAATCACTAACTCAATTTAGTTATCTGCCTACTGCCTACCCCCTAAGAACGATGGCGTGATTATTTATAGCCTATAACTATTTCTAGGTTATCATCTATCACCATACCAAATTTCATCAAAATCCGTTCATCCGTTTAGACGTCAAAGAGCAAAAGTCCTAACAAAAACGGCTAAAAATCACTAACTCAATTTAGTTATCTGCCTACTGCCTACCCCTAAGAACGATGGCGTGATTATTTATAGCCTATAACCATTTCTAGGTTATCATCTATCACCTATCATGAAATTTGGTATAAATTTCATCAAAATCCGTTCAGCCGTTTAGGCGTGAAAGAGTAACAGACAGACAGACAGACAGACAGACAGACAGACAGACAGAGTTACTTTCTGCATTTATAATATTAGTAAGGATTAATACACAAGATGCATTTACAATGCCGAGGGCAGAGATGGCGGCGGCGGGGGCTGCGTTCCGTCGTTGTGTCATATAGTTAATGGTAAAATTATTTTTGTAAATCATTATTTTTTGTAAAAATTTAATAAATTAACATTGAAATTACTCAGCAAACATAATTTATCACATAAACAATTGAAATTTCTACTATAAAAATTTTTTTCCCCCTTCCGCCTCTCATTCTTCAGTAAATTGTTGTTAAAAATTGTTGTGAACGAGATCGGCCATTTTTTTTTTTTTTAACTTTTTTCTTTCAGGTTTTAATAATGCAATCAAGCACTTCCTATACACATTCATTGACTGGCCCTGGATTCCGAGCTTTTACCATTTTCATGTTTTACGGAACTCCACTAATAATAGACATTAAGTTGGGTCGGTAAGTCCATTTCAAAACTGCGAAAATTCTTCAAAAATGCTTTGCCATCGTATTAAATACAAAATTAGTATTAACTTTTATTATGAAAATAAATTCGTAAACGGTACATTTGATATAGCTGCTGAACAAAGTTCTTACGATATGCATACAATATTACACGTTGTGACGTCATAGTGTGCTGCGACATTTGTATGAAGCGTTTTGAGCTCACCCATATGATGTGCTATTAAATCTGTAATATCTCGGGGAGTTTCCAAATATCAAACCATTATTTTAACAGTATAAATCTTTATCCAGCTATATCAAAATTGTAATATTGGGTAGAAGAGTTACCAAAAATCGAAAACAAACTATGTCAAAAACTTAATAAAATTATTGTTGGCGCGGTTAAATTAACACAGATCACTAAATAAGCTATGTGAAGTTTATATATGCGTACTGAAATTTAACTCATAGTATTTGCCATTATCCTTATTTACCTTGAAAGAAGGCCAAAAACAGTCTCGAATAAATTTTGATGCGCCAAATGAAGTCATTTGAAAGCAATTATTGTATTGCTGGATATGAGTAAAAAATATGAGATTAGTAAAGTTCTTCTCAGCTATGACGAGACCAGGGAAATAAGGATTAAATTTTATATGAAGGATATTATAGATTCCAGTTCAAATTGAATAGGTACTTACTTATACCTTATATGGGACAACTGTCAGCTATAAAAAGCATACATACGGTCGAATTGAGAGACCCCCTCCTTTTTTTGAAGTCGGTTAACAATATAAAGTAGTGCATCAAAGCTTCGCTAAGGCGGTACGAAGTTCGCCGGGTCAGCTAGTTAATGTCTAAAACAAACAAAGATACCTAAACATTTTACAAAAAAATAATTTCTGAACGCACACATGAACAGTCGTTACAGTATTTGACAGGATTGGACAACTATAGTCTTTTTCAGCTAAGATGATCCCTGCGACACTTCATTGTGTTCTGAATCACGCATTTACGTTTGAAAAACGAAAATAATAAAATAATATCGTGTTACACACTTTTTTCATTTATTTATTGCGGCGTCATTAGGAAAAATATTAAAATAAATAATTTTATACTTTTAAAAGAGAAACAGTATCGTTTAGTTTAATTTAATGAAATAGAAAATTAAAAAAAATATCTATGCAGTTCTTATACGTAGAACCGAACGTAGTAAGAGCATAGAGCTGGGACTAACATAATCGGGTGCAATATGGCGATCACTTGAAAATCGCTTCAGTCACTCGTGAAGATTGGACGAAAGTCGAAAAGACAAAAAGTACCATAATATTAGAGGACTGGAAAGACCAACTTATAATAAATGTCGGGGATGGTGACTCATCAAGCGATTCTTCTGACAGTGATTTTTCAAATACTGAATGAAAACATTTACTCACTTCTTATTATTTTACTTTACCGAATAGCGCTATGTAAAGCATACATACACATATGTAGACAAATCATACTTTAGAATTTCGTAGTTTAATAAAATCGATTTCATTTTCATATAAAATATAATCGATTACCAGAAATAATCGAAATTATTTCATTGCAGGGCATCAATCACTACAATTGTCAAAATCGATGTGTCAGGCATCATCTTAGCTGAAAAGGACTATATATAATGTTTGACATAATGACTGACGTTTCATGTCAAGTCCCACGGGAACTCTGTAAAACGGGATAAAAAGTATCCTATGTCCTTCTCCTGGCTCTAAGCTACCTCCCTACCAATTTTCAGCCAAATCTGTTCTGCCGATCTCGAGTTATAAGTGGTGTAACTAACACGACTTCCTTTTATATATATAGATTAAGCAGTGCCTTTGAAGACCACGAAATAATTTGTGCATATTAAACATATTATATTATTTATATATATGTGCTTTTTATTAAAATGCCTTCTTGTATAAATAAACGAGACATAAATGCTCTAAAATGATACTTTTGGTTAAAAAACATTTATGGTAATTGATTAAAAAATCATCGATAATTCATCTATTAAGTTGCCTTCCTGCTCTTCTCTATTTTTAAATGTGGGTGAGCTACGATGATTAAAATTTTAGGTGAAAAAAGATGGTAGCGCTCCGAGGAATAGTTTAGTAGCGTTTCAAAAGTAGCGTTTCAAAACGGTAGCGCTTCGAGGAATACCTCATCATTTGAAGCATGCATTGCCTGAACGACTCCGGCATTCTATACATTCCCTAGGCATTGTATAGAATGCCTGCATTATACACATTGCCTATAAAATTAAATACTATAGTATTAGTTTTTTTAAGTATCATGAGTTTGACTTAAAATAATGAATTAATAATACCTATGACACATGAAACGCATTTAAAAACAATAAATATTCAGTAAACATGGGACTTCTTTCCTTTTAGCTCATATGAGCAGTTTTTCTGTCTCTTAAAATAAAAGAGCATTCTAGATACAATTAGTTAATGAGTAAATCAATGTCATTATTTATCTTAATCCCCTTTGTTGTACAAGTTGGAGATTTAATATATTTGATCCTGGGCGACTGTGTTTTAGGGCATGTTAACATTTTGGAATTTGATGTTTTTACTCTTATTCTGTTTGTGCTGGTCATTTCTATGTGCTGATAAAATGTTTTATGTTAAAAAAAGCGTCGATGGCCGAGTGGTTAAGGTCGTTGCTTACCATGCGAGAGGTCGCCAGTTCAAACCTCGCCAGGTACCAATGTGTTTTTCAAATTTGAAATTCATATGTTCCATCATACGACGCTTTAACGGTGAAGGAAAACATCGTGAGGAAACCAGCACACCTGAGAAATTTTTCAACGGTGTGTGAAGCCATGTCAGAGGCCTACGGGCGATTTAAAAACTCTGACACCAGGTTGTTTATCAACCATACGATAAGAAGAAGAAGAAGATTGGAAAAAAGGGTTCTTATCAATTTATAACCAAGTGCGGGTAGGTCCACTTCACACAACCTTCGAATTTCTTCGTGAGCCTTCAGGTTTCCTCACATTCGATCGTTTTCCTTCACCGGTAGAGCATCTAATAATAATAATCATCATCATCAGCCCATTCCTATCCACTGCTGGACATAGGCCTCTCCAAATGCACGCCACTTCTCTCTGTCCTCGGCCACTCGCATCCAGTTCCTACCAGCCGTCCTGCGCAGATCGTCACTCCACCTGGCCTGCGGGCGTCCTACACTACGTTTGCCGAGACGCGGTATCCACTCCAGAACTCGTCTACCCCAGCAGTTGTTGGTTCTACGGCTAATGTGCCTAGCCCACTGCCACTTCAACTTGCTAACCTATCCATTAGGCAGTTAAATTTGAAATAGTTCGAAATATTATTAATATAATCAAAATTAACGTCCAATCCATGGAAAAGTGAATCCAACTGTGACAAGGACCAATACTAGTCCGGAACCGAACTTTATGGAATAGTTTCGAGACTCAATTTTGCAGAAATGGGGCTGATAAATAACATTTCTGTAATACAAACTTGTAGCCTGTTGAGTTTGCCTCCAATATACGAAGCCGCTAATAATTTTCGCCTCTTGTCAAGCACACGCATTGCCTTTCAATTTAGTCAGGAGGTTTCATTGGCCTTTTATTAAATTTATTTTCCAACAAGCCTGGCAAGTTAAGTACGTATTGTGTAGTTATTTTATTCAGCTTGCAGAACGTGAGGAGTTTCAAAGTTGATTTATTTCATTTCAAAGGTCAGATCTATTTTTTACAAATAAAATAAATAAATATCACACATTTTTTTATTCCGTGGTAAGGAGCTTTGGGACTAGTGTAACAGATACCAGAAACTACAGTAACCCCCTTCGCTTCGGGTATTTATACTTCTATCGTAATTTCACAATTTTTTTTCCCAGTCAAATACCTATTTATGCATACAGACCGACAGACGCGGAAGTCACTTTGCATTGTACTATGTATTGATATACTAATTACACGGAACAAATACTACTTGAGAACCTCCTCCTTTTTTTAATAGGTGTAATATTAAACAGATGGAGCCGATTCGTATATATGTAGCTTGCAAATTCTTTGTTGTGTCCTTCTATGACTGCCTTCAAAAGTACAAAAACACATATCACAAAATGTAGTTGCATATATAAAAACCCCACATGGTTGTTCATCGGCGTGACGGTAACTAACACGAAATATTTTAATTCTATTATACTCTACGACTTTGATTCCTACAAGTCCAAGCAGGAAACATTGTATCAGAACCAAAGAATCATAGTTTAGGTAAACGGGCCTCGAACAACATACGACACGACAAGAATAACTGGATTTGTAAAGGAAAAGTATTATTCTTGCTACCATTTTTGACGAGTAGTTTCTACCTGAATATTATTTCAGCCACATTAAGCATGCTGGATTTTCCCAGAATCGCTGGGAATGGGTAAATAAGCAATGATTCTGGGAAAAATATCGAGCTCAGTCGATTACAATATCTATTTGATTGTCTTCATAACATTTATTTACCAAGTTTCTGGGTAATATTATTCATTCCGGCCTTTTGTAGTGGTGTAACAGGGTGTGCACCTGTGTTTGCGCACTTTATTGTGCACTGTTATATTTCTTGCGCAATTTCTTTGAATCTATAATAGTGGCTACAATAGCCGATTTACACAATATTAATATTTAAATAGCTCCTTGATTAGGTACCTATATTACCTATTTTTCCAGATTAACAGCAAGAAACTGAATTGTATACATTTACTAGAACAACCCGACAGAACTAGAACTAAAATATTGAATTGAAATGAAATATAAGATTGAACAAAATCAGCAATATAATTTTAAGCAAGTCCGCAATTTATACAAACTAATTAATTTCCACGTTCCCGAAGGAAAACCTCTAACATTCTTGTGAAAGCGAAATGTTTATTAGTTCTTCCTCGTGATCGTGAGGGCCATCAAGGTTATATAGAAGAGAGTGTTCAAAAGATTACTGAATAGGGACAAATCCGCGGGTCATGTCCCATATTATGTTTTATTTTTCCTTTTTCAAAGAGAGGGGAAGTCTTTTGACGTCGACAGGTGGTAAGAACGGTTATATACATATTATATGGGTGGAATGATCGATGGTTGGGGTATAAATCACGTTGTGTACTTATTTTTGCGTTCTGGCCAAAATAGGGAAGTACTGTTGTTTGCGGCTGCCGTAAAGAGCTTTTCCGCTTTGTGCCCTCAGAAATGTGTTGTACACGGCTTGAAACAGGAATATTACTGGCTAGTACACTGTAGCATACCTATATAAGTATATATATATATGCACGAATATTTCAAGACTAAAAATACCATAATCTGTTCAGCCGCCATCGAGCTTTAGCGAAAGTAACGAACAAAAATTAATTTTTACAGATATAGAGATTTTGCCTACTTTACTAAAGAACTTACTTAAGTAAAGAAAAAGGTTATCCTGGACTCAAGTACAGGTTAAGAAGACAATTCTGCCGTTGTTTTTTTAATGTTATCTGTAATTGTATCATAACAATGTCATATTAAAACCATTAAACAACATAAAATTCCACATTAAGTGTTTATAAATTTTATACTTTCTTAAAATAATAACGTACGAGTACGCCATATTTGTTTACGAAATAGGACAAGTAAACGACGAACTTAAAAAATTGCAACCCCCTGATATTTATATGCTTAGACTAGCTACCGCCTACGACTTCGTCCGTGTGCAAATGGTTTATTAAAATAGCACACCTTTCACAATTGTACCTTGTAAAATTACTTATTTATTAGTGAAGGTCCCGTCAAAACTGATGCAGCCGTTTTAGAGATCAGCGAGAATAGACAGACATACAAAAATGTTTTTAATTGTTTTTTTGTTATAGGTATTTGATGTAGATTCTTACCCATTTAGTAAAAGTCGTTATTTTAACATTACAGACATTTCAATTTTTCAGTTGTATAGATATAGAGATGTAATAATAGGTATGTGGGATATATGTAGATAAATAAATAAATCAAATCTCTACTATCCCCTGAAACAGTGTGTGTAGGTAGGGGAGGAAATAAAAAAGATTAATTAACAGTACAAATTTATTTTAGAAAGGACCTTCTCGGTAAATTAGTTCGGAGAGCGAGGGACGAGGGTCGAGATTGAGCTGTGATTATCAAACCGCTTAGGAAAGCTACTGTCCTGGTAGGGTAGTCCGCAGCCGTTGAGGGTAGGTCGCGCAGGCAGCTTCTGCACGAGGTTGTAGGCGGCGCGGGTCAGGACACGCAGTAAGGCGTAGGCACGTGGTAGGCGGTCAAGCACGTGGTGTAGGCAAGCTCATGGGATTGCTGGTGGCAGCGAAGGTAGGTGGTCCCGCTTGCACTAGCCCGTGTACCGCTGAATGTGTGCCCCGCACTTAAAAGTCCAGACTTAGAACCCTGGAATGATGGTAGGTAGGTTTCAGCACACATCCTTGTCCCCGCAATGGACCGCACCCACCTCGAACAACCACCAGTGGGAGCAGCATTCCCACTAATTAATTGCTGAGGTGAGGGAATCCATTAAAGCGACAAGTAGTTAAAACACATAGAAAGATGGAACATTAAAAAGAAGCTACAATTTGAAAATAGTTATTAAAAGTAAAAGTTAAACTAAAAAGATTTGCAAAACGTAATTATGCCGGTAGATTAACAAAAAAACTAAACAATAAGAAGGCATAATTACGACCTAAGAAATGCATCCTATTAGTCTATTGCAACACACTCACCCGATCTGGGGTATCACTGAGTTTATAAAAAGTGAACGTAGAAAGCTAATTTGGCAATGGGAGCCGCAAATTCGCGTTAAATTACAAAAGGATGATCAGGAGCAAAAGAGGAAGCCCGCGGCGTCTGCGCCGGAATTTATACGGTCGGTTTTGACGTATGTCAGATTGAACTGACATTTCTTTTACGTGCACTAATTGCACGCGGCAAAAGAATATAGCTATGGACAGCCTTAGGATATTTGGTATCCATTGCAATTTATTTATTGATGATTTATTATTTAGTTAATATATTGAAATTAAATAGGTAAAAATATTAGAAAAATAACGTACTACGTTACATACCCCCCTTTTTAGTGTAGGATTTTTCCTAAGTAAAATCCGCTGACTAAACTGCTGTAGTTACAAACAATTGCGCTTACGCATTCATCCATCATAGAACATACTTCCCTAACATACATCGTCACTTCACATAGCAGAGTACACTTTAGAGTTGTACTATGCGTCCTTCCGAAAGAGTAATTTGCTTTACATATTAACAAAAACTCAACGCTAATATCATGTAGGTGTTGATATTAATTACAAGATTCAAGACAGTAATAACCACTAATGCTATTGATTTAAAGTTAAAATTTTGAAAAAAATATAATTGTAGGCTTATTTAAGGAGTAATTAACCGCTCCTGCAATGGCTTATTTTATGAGTTGCAAACCGCTCATTAATAGTTACTGAAGGGGTAGACCAACAGTATTTCGCTCTAATAGATAGCTAATCAAGAGATACGACAAGGTAGATTGACGATCTGACATAGCTTATAACACTTAATGGGGTAGACCATTAGTGTAGTAGAAACGAATAGTAGAAGTATTAAGGCTTATTTAAGGAGTAACAACCCGCTCCTGCAATGGCTTATTTATAGAGTTGCAACCGCTCTTAGTATACTAATGGGGTAGACCATAGTATTAAGTAGGAACATACAGAACATATAGACTGTTGTCCTAATAGTAGAATTAAAACCAAAATGTAAAATCTATAGGCAAATAGTGGTTGGGTTTAGGTAGTATTAGCTAATGTGTAGGTAGGTGAATTTTAAAATATTAGCAAAATTATTGAATTAATAAGTAGTACATATGTATAAAATTTAAAGATAGGTAGTTTAGTAGTTATTAAAACAAATTTTTTTTTGTAAATAGTTCATAATAATCTAAAGCTAGGTAGGTTTTATCAAAAAAAATTAATAATTATTCCTTGTAAATAGGTTAAGTTTAAATTAAAATGGTATACTGCTAAAGTTTCCATTCAAACAAATTTACTAGATTAGAGTTCATAGTACTCACTAGGCATTTAAAAAAAATTTGCAAATAGACATTTAAGAAAAATAATTATTTTTCCTAATCCGAGATCATCCTTATGTTTTAGTCCTCCCTAATCGGTTGTTGTGTTGCACAGACTTTACACTAAGATAGGCGCAGTGCCTGCCTAAAGTGATTAGTGTAAAAAAATTTAAAATAGTCGGTTGAAAATGATTTGAAAAAAAAATGTAGGTAGGTGCAAAAAAATTAATTTAAAAAATAAAAACCCCAATAAAAACCCCCCAAATTTGGGCCTCCGGCGCTCTCACAAACCAAACGAAACACAACAGTAGATTGTAGAATCTACTGCTATTTCACGCTGGTATTAAGTGAGAGGGTGGTACTTCCCCGGTTTGAGCCTGCCCTCGAACTGCGTAGACAGTAAGGCTCTACCACTGCATTTGGGCCTCCGGCGCTCCCACAAACCAGACGAAACACAGCGGTAGATTGTAGAATCTACCGCTATTTCACGCCGGTATACTATGTGAGAGGGTGGTACTTCCCCGGTTTGAGCCTGCCCTTTGTACTGTGTAGACAGTATGGCTCTACCACTGCAAATATTCGCGAATAGCACTAATCACTTTAGTCACACACACTTAAAACTAAAACTGTAATTCCCAACACCACACAATTAAAAAGTTCACTGCATGTAAGATAATCACTGCTCAAAATCTCACCTACTTAGCTGGGCGCCAATGAAACAATGTATGTAGGTAGGGGAGGAAATAAAAAAAAAGATTAATTAACAGTACAAATTTATTTTAGAAAGGACCTTCTCGGTAAATTAGTTCGGAGAGCGAGGGACGAGGGTCGAGATTGAGCTGTGATTATCAAACCGCTTAGGAAAGCTACTGTCCTGGTAGGGTAGTCCGCAGCCGTTGAGGGTAGGTCGCGCAGGCAGCTTCTGCACGAGGTTGTAGGCGGCGCGGGTCAGGACACGCAGTAAGGCGTAGGCACGTGGTAGGCGGTCAAGCACGTGGTGTAGGCAAGCTCATGGGATTGCTGGTGGCAGCGAAGGTAGGTGGTCCCGCTTGCACTAGCCCGTGTACCGCTGAATGTGTGCCCCGCACTTAAAAGTCTAGACTTAGAACCCTGGAATGATGGTAGGTAGGTTTCAGCACACATCCTTGTCCCCGCAATGGACCGCACCCACCTCGAACAACCACCAGTGGGAGCAGCATTCCCACTAATTAATTGCTGAGGTGAGGGAATCCATTAAAGCGACAAGTAGTTAAAACACATAGAAAGATGGAACATTAAAAAGAAGCTACAATTTGAAAATAGTTTATTTTTTTATTTTTATTTTTTATTTTATTTTTATTTATTTTATTAAATTACACGCTGGCTTACAGTTGCCCAACACGCCAGTGTGTTTAAACATAATACATGAAACTTAAATTAAGCATTGTCAAAATATTATTATTACATGTCCAGAACATACATAGTCAAAGTATTAAACATTATTTAATAACATTCGATATTTATCATAAAACTGTAAAATATAATGTCAAAATAATATTGGATAAGAATTCAATTAATTAATAAACATAACACACACAATTACACAAACATTACAATTAAATAACAAATATAATTTAATGTCAAAGTCATAGCAATGTCAGAATCATTTTGTCAAATATTCATAAAATTTGTCAATAATTTGCTCTAAGCGGTCAGCAAATAAATCAATACCGTCGTGCTGAGCGAGTATGTCCCCGATCAGACGCAAAGCGCGGGTAGTAGGCGCGTGCGCTGCGCGCTCGGTGCGCGCGAGTGGCCGGGCTAGGAGCCTAGGGCGGCGACGCGGTGCTACCAATCCCGCACTATCCCGGGGTACACAACTGGGAACCAAAAGACTCAATCTGTCTAGTACATGTGGACTATCTAATTTATGATGTACTATTGATAAGAAATGTATCAAAGTTAACATTACTCGTCTAGTCTTAAGAGAATCCATATTTACCATGCCTTGGACGAACATAGAAGGATAAAGATAAGGATAGTACCCATATCTTCTCTTGTATAGCCAGCGTGCAAATTTCCGTTGAATTTTTCAACCATGAGAACATATTTGTCTTCATAGAGATCCCAAATGATGGCGCCATACTCGAGCTTACTACGAACAAACGCGCTGTATAATACATTTGCTATCCCATGGTCACTAAAGTCACCAGCAGTCCTTATCACAAAACCTAACATCTTGCTAGCCTTTTTACAGATCATTAGTACATGAGAATGGAAATCTAACTTTGAATCCAGCATAAGGCCTAGGTCACGAATGTCATTTACTCTATCCAATGGAGCGTCAGAAAATGTATAATTATTAATTATTGGGTATCGTTTACGGGAGAATGTAATTGTTTTACATTTATTGTTGTTAAAAGGCAGACGATTAAGTAAACTCCACTGATGTACCGCATCTATATCCATTTGTAGTGCCTTAATATCGCCCAAGTTACCTATACCTAACGATAACTTAAGGTCGTCTGCAAATAGAAGACACTCACTGCAGTTGATACACTCTGGGAGGTCGTTAATGAAAATCAAGAACAGCGTAGGCCCCAGTGTACTTCCCTGACTAACTCCTGACCTCGTGTAGTAGTCATGAGATGCGTAGCCGTCCACTCTAACAAACTGACGTCGACCTTCAAGATAGCTGGCAAAAAATGCAGGAGCCGAGGCACAAACCCCATTATAGCTAACTTTCCAAGTAGAATATCATTATCTACTAAGTCAAAGGCTTTCCTGAAATCAAAATACGCGGAGTCCACCTGTCGACCGACATCCATCTCAGCATGTATGTAGTCTACATGTTTAACAAGGTTTGTAGTAGTCGAACGGGCTCTACGAAAACCATGCTGACTATCGTGCAGTAGATGATTAATTTGTTTACTAATGCGGTGATTTAATACGGATTCAAAGATTTTAGCAAATACTGGGAGGACCGCAATGGGCCGGAAAGATGAGACATCCATCCCATGGTCTCCCTTCGGAACTGGTGTTACCCGCGATGTCTTCCAACAGTTTGGGTATTTTGCCTGTTTAGTTATTAAAAGTAAAAGTTATAAAACGTAATTATGCCGGTAGGTTGACAAAAAAACTAAACAATAAGAAGGCATAATTACGACCTAAGAAATGCAACCTATTAGCCTATTGCAACACACTCACCCGATCTGGGGTATCACAGAATTTAATAAGACGTGAACGTAGAAAGTTAATTTGGCAATGGAAGCCGTAATTTCGCGTTATGTTACAAAAGGATGATCAGGAGCAAAAGAGGAAGCCCGCGGCGTCTGCGCCGGAATTTATACGGTCGGTTTTGACGTATGTCAGTTTGAACTGACATTTCATTTACGTGCACTAATTGCACGCAGGCAAAAGAATAAAGCTATGGACAGCCTTAGGATATTTGGTATCCATTGCAATTTAATTATTGATGATTTATTATTTAATTTATATATTGTAATTAAATAATAAAAATTATTAGAAAAATAACGTACTACGTTACACCCCATCCCCATCTTTATAAATCACACCAAATTCAATAAAATTACTTTCGATTTTTTTTCATTTAAGGCTACTTCGAAACTTTCGACGTGACTACGAAAGACATGTCAATATTCACCACTCAAGCTACAGTTGGACCTCACCCCTACGTATTGACATCTAGTGAATTAAATAAAATAAAAATAAAATATTTCACAACATCACATACATTGATCTGATCCCGTGGTAAGTATCTTAAGCACTTGTGTTACAGGTAACAGAATCAACAGTGGATACACAAATATACTTAAATAACCCAGACACGGAACAAACACCGATGTTCGTCACACAAATATTTGTCCCGAGTGGGAATCGAACCCACGACTCTTGGAACCGTAGGTAGTGAACCTCGGTCACTAACCACTGTTTCACCGAGTCAGTCAAGAATGAATTTCTCATATGCGTTAACCCTCATTTGATCAAAACAACGTTTATAACTTTTACTCACTCAGTCAAATTCTCCTCACCGATTTTCCCTATCTGTAGTTGATTTATTCTGGACATCAACACCAAAAATCCTTTACAGGGACCGAGAATTTTTTTCGCAATATTTTTATTGGAAAATTTGAATAATAACAAATGGAAGGACCCTTATGATAAATTGAGGTACGACCTGAAAACCGGACTGTGAGGACACACGAAATTGAGGAAAGAGAGAGCTGGCTAAACATAATGGGTATCTGTGATACGCCTCAAATGGCTATAAATGCCGTTTGAACACACAATAGTCATTTAAATCCCTTCAAATGAATCTTTCACTCGCCCCCGTTATATTTAAAGCCACAGAGTACGGAAACTCTATGCGGGACTTTTCTCCGAAAGGCAGTACACAAGTTTTTCCGTCGCCATTGTTCTGGAGATCGGATTTTGCGCTCAAATCATGTACCCTACCCAGGTGGTGCTCAGTACGTCACCGACTCTCGGGGAGGGTGAACGCGCTCTCCCACCGATTTTGGCGGCGACTTTCAACTCCGAACTAAAATTCAAATTTCTGAACGCGTAATTGTTTTTGTTGGCAATTAGTAACCGGGACTGGATAACGTTGTCGGACTTTCGGGAAACACCGATTTTACATATTTAATGCGTGCTTTGTGATTTTTTTTTTGTGTTTGCTGTGTGTAAAATGTTAGGATTTACCGTTTCATCGTTACTGCTGATGTTATTCGGAGGTGAGTATAATATAATGCTATAGAACTATGATTTTGTAACTGCGTTACACAAATAGATTTAAAGCAATTTCGTATTTTTTTGTTATGTATCCAGAATATCCAGAGCTGCATTTTAAATAAATTCTGGTCGAGTTTTAATCTCGCTACACCTAATTAGTGGCTTCGTTGAATAAAATGATAATGTTATCAATGTCATGCCAGGACACCATTGTGATCAATAAAATATGTTCATTAAGTTCCAACAATTGATGTCATTTAAGATTGATTGATTAGATATAGTGTAATTATATACTAAGAATTTTATCTACATTTGAATTTTATGAATTCAGGTAATTTATGTCTGCTACCAAAAATAAAATTTTTTCTTTCTTTTTCTTCTTACTTAAATAAATCCAATAATAACTTAATATCAATTTTAATTAAGTCCGTAAATAAATTATTGTGTTATTTTTTTGCTATCGTTTCGACGCGTTATCATAACGACAACGATACGATTATATAAAGCTATGTGTCTCATTTACTAGTATTTCTAAAATATGTTTTCTTTTAGTCAAGTAGTATTTAGTTATACGAAGTTCACGAAGTATTTACTTATTTGAATCATAAATTAATAAGTAGTTCAATGTTATAACAACATTTATTTAATACAGAAAAATACTTACTAATATCAAAAGATAATTGTAGCCTAACGAAGAATAATGAGATAGATGGTTTTTTACACACTCAAGGTAATTAGGTGATACGAAAGTGACTTACAACTATTTAATAATATAACGTTTTATTATTTGAAATTTTGGATACAATACGATATGAATCCTCATAAATTATCCGTGTCAGAATATTAAATGGAAACATCAATATTTGCTGACGTTTTGTTTCAATTGTTTGTTGCAGTTCATGTTTTGGAAAATAAATCTCACAATCATATTCATTTATGAAAATAATTGTTTATGCGTGTTTGATTGAAAACTCTAGGATATAATGATTGGATATTATATATGTTAATTTTAAAATTTAAACATTTTCATGCGATATAGCTCTCTCTCTCTTTCTCATAAAATATAGTGATGTGGAGGTAGAGTTCTGGATTTCGAAAGGTTTACCGATTTACCGATCTTATTATTTTGCGATCTCTAAAAACATAACCCACAGCTAAAAAGTAAAAAAAATGGTAAGCTCAAGAAAAACAAAAAATTACTGATAAAACTCGCGTTTATTACAATTCTTGTTGCGTCGATTGTCGAATAGGTCCTTCCGTTACTTTCCATGTATCCGTATCCAGTTCAAACATTGCAACGTACAAATGTGTTTTCAAATTTAAAACTCGTATGTAAGTTTTTACGATGAAGGAAAAAATCGTGGGGTAATTTCTAAAGCTGCTTGAAGTCGCCCAAAACGCACTTATCCAGCATGATGGACAAAGATTTTAAGACGATTCTTAACTTAATAAATAGAAACCTGAATTTTCGTGCTCTTTGTAGGGCTCCTAGGATCAATCCAGTGACGCATAATATTCTTCGGATCGGTAATACTGACTATTCAACGCTGGGTTAATTTGACCCGCAACAAGAAGTTGCGGGTTAAATTTGTGATCATAACAGATTATTTTTGGCCTCTTTATTTGGTCTAAAGAGAGGGACTTAAGAATATTTCTTCACTTTTTTTCAGCAGTGGATAATATTTAAATTTTCCGAAGAATATACGGGTCTGGGTGGAAATCCTTTTTCTCGACTTCGCATACAAACGTGCCCCAAAATTAAGTCAGTTTAATTAACTCGTCTTGTTTGAAATGTCTTTTTCAACGCGATTTTTTAAGAATTCTTCGACAACAACTTTATTGAAAAGGAGATAAGATTTGAGCGAAAGGAAAATGAAATGACGCAACTTTTGTTTTAACGGTCGCCTACTGGCTTTTCATGGAAATTGAAACTTGAATATTGTTTATAGTATAGCTGGTCGAACAATAGACTGGTTGTAGATATTTGAGAATCACTCGTCGGGACACAATGTGTTTACCTATTCAAAGTTTAGGATATTATAGCATCCAGTCTCAATAACGACGGGCCAATTGTACCTCTACAAAGATAACATTTATAGAAGTCACTAGTACGCCAAAAAGCGTCGATGGCCGAGTGGTTAAGGTCGTTGCTTGACATGCGAGAGGTCACCAGTTCAAACCCCGCCAGGTACCAATGTGTTTTTCAAATTTGAAATTCATATGTACTATCAGCTACGCTGGCGGTCGACCACCTATAAGGTGAAAATCGCCCCCAAAACGTCAACGTAGTGGTCCAAGAGTTGGCAAGAGTTTTTGGGTAGATATTTGAGGCATGCTGAAAACTTGTCCTGTACCTCTCCTATTATATCCCAACACAAATCCGCAGACCTGGCTGAGTACCGGGGCTAAACCAAACCCCCAATTTTTTTTATTTAAAAATATATTTTATAATCCAAAAAAATATAATTTGTCAGTTCACCTAACACGTAGAAGTTACATCGAAATAATTTGTCTTAGTGAGTCTTATTTTTTAGTAATGAAAAAAAATTTTGGGGTTTTTTTTTTTTTTTATAAAAGGCTAACAAGATGACCTCACTCCACCTGATGGTAAGCGGAAGTGAGATCCAAATATGAGGTCGACAGGCACAATAGATCGTATTGAGCCTGTCGCACTCACCCTGAAGGCCTGCTTAAATGCCGTTTCACGCCCCGCCTGAAGAGCCCGGGATCATAGGAGGGAGGGAAAACATGAGCTGGAAGGGCATTCCATGCCTTAATGGCACGGGGCAGAAATGAGGAGCTAAACCTCTTAGTCCGAGCCACCAGCGCCTGCATTGTATGTGGATGGCAGCGCTGGTTTGCTTTAGCCCCGCTACTCACCAGCCAGGTTTGCAGTTTCGAGCTGGGATATAATAGGAGAGGTACAGGATAAGTTTTCAGCTTGCCTCAAATACCTACCAAAAAATTCTTGCTAGCTCTCCTACTATTGGAACGTATTCGTAAACAAAGGGTCGAAGTGCTCTTCTATTGGCGGAAATAACTAGTGGGCGGGGCTAATGGCGTTTAAAGAAATCTGTTTGAAAAGTGTACTACCGCCAAAATTCCCGACTGTACCATCATTCGACGCTTTAACGGTGAAGGAAAACATCGTGAGGAAACCTGCACACCTAAGAAGAAATTCTAAGGTTGTGTAGTCGACCAACCCGCACTTGGCCAGCGTGGTCGACTAAGGCCTTAGCGCCCTAGTTTAGGGTAGGCCCGTGCCCCAGCAGTGGGGACGTATATGGGCTGATGATGATGAAAGTTAATTTTAAACGGTACGTATTACGTGATAAGTGTTACGTATTACGTGTTAAGTCCTTTTCAGTCAATTATTGTTTCCCACGAATGACTTTTCTGCGTGATGTAATTTCATAGAGCAATATCATTCACACTGAGTAAATAAACCAATTTTATTATTTTTTACCGTAAACATTTCCAGGTTTATGTAGGGATTTTTACTCGTAATTGGAAAACTCTTATGCAAACATCACATATCCGACCCGTGTTTAAAACTCAGCCTTTTCGGTCTTCACACAGCGTTTAGCTTATTCCCATAAATAAATTAATGACTTAACTAGCTTTGAAACTTAACCAAATAATTAAGAAATTTACTCTGATGTTACCAACAACTTTGACAGCCGTATCTTTAAGGAATAAATCCAATATCTGATTTCTAAGCTCACACATAAAATCTGGATGGCCAGCGTAAGAATAGACGTTAGAGGCACTAAAATGGATTTTGATATTTTATTGCTTCACTTGCCTCTGCCCCTTATTCTGCTTGACTGCGTTTTGAAGTCTAAGTTTATTGGCGATCGTATCAAAACGCCACCAACATTTTTCGGTTCGCTAGATGTTACAGTTAGACTGACTTTAAACCATTGACTAAACGCAACTTATATAAACCAGAGCCTGAGTGAATAATTTGGAAAAAAATGAAATTACCTTCTCTTTGAATATCTACTCAACATTTTTCAATACGGTTTACTAAGACAAAGGTCTACTAAACAATTTCCCAAAAATCATTTATATTTTTTTAGGGTAAGTAAGGTGACCAAGGTGAACAAGGAACCCTTATTAGTTTCTGGTCGCGACTATAAAACTGTTTGTGCCAAAAAATTTTAATCTAACACATAAACATTAATCACACCGATAAAGTGGTAAAGTAAAATTTTTAAAAAATATATATTTTTCAGGTATCTCCCGTACACGTGAGGTGGGGATGCTTTTATTTTCCATGTGGACCTTTTTTCCCATATTTTATAAAATATTTAGACTATTTCGAATCCGAGGCGAATCAGACTCTCACTCGGTTGTTATAGTACATTTCGGAACCCTTCACTGAGCGTGGCCCGACACGCACTTGGCCCCATTTTTTACACTTCTTCTTCTTCTTATCGTATGGCTGATGAACAACCTGGTGTCAGAGTATTTTAACCGCCCGTAGGCCTCTGACATGGCTTCACACACCGTTGAAAAATTTCTCAGGTGTGCTGGTTTCCTCACGATGTTTTTCTTCACCGTTAAAGCGTCGAATGATGGTACATATGAATTTCAAACATGAAAAACACAGCAAGCAACGACCTAAACCGATACGATTTTTTACACTAAAAGAGTATCATTTATTTAAATAAGACCAATCAAATATATTAATAATATTATTCTCGCAAACTTAATTCAGAATAATATGATTTTACCAGTAGGTACAATCATATTATTATTATGAATTATGTTAGACAGTAGCCTACGCTTACCATTATTAATAACATGCCAAGCCCGCTAATTAAGTAGTCCTATACATATAGTTATGCATGGGATGAACATTTTATTGTGCTAAGTGAATTGTAGAGAGATTGTAGAGAGTTGATAACAGTGCAGTACAGTGCGGGTCCGACCAATTTCACCCATGGCGGCCGATCTCAATTGAGATAAACTAACTGCGCAGGACATATTATAGTGCACAAGTGTGCGCGCAAACACAAGTGCACTCTCTATTGAGACCGATGAGAGATCAGGCGCAGGACCACCGGCTGAACGTGCTTTCCGAGGCACGGGCGTTCAACTGCCAACTCGCTAACTTCAGGCGGAGCAGGTAATTTCATTACAGAAAAACTCACACAAATTTTGCCCGACCCCGGACTCGATCCGGGGATCTCTCGGTCCTTACGCAGCGCTTGCTACCAATAGCCCAACTAGTAAATCTTGTATTATTGTTATCGGTATTTTATGAAATGCGTACATTACATGAAGATATGTTTGAGTGATAAAATTAAAAAATATGATTAAAATGACGAATGATAAAGACCACCATATCAAATTTAGTGTCAAAAGGCCAATCGCAATAATGTATTGCGAAGTGCGTTAATGCAGATTTTAGTTAAAAAAATATTTCTGATTTCTTTTAACAGAATCTGCCTTGTTTCATAATAGATAACAAACTGCTAACTCAGTAAAATAGTGTTTAGTGACCCAGGTTAACTATCTACGGTTCCAAGAGTCGTGGGTATTCATGACAAATATTTCTGTGACGAACACCGGTGTTTGTTCCGTGTCTGGGTGTGTTATGAAATATATGTTATAAAAAAAAAATTAGGAAAAAATACAGCTTTTCGATATTACGTTTAACTTAAAATAATACATCAGCAATTAACATTTTTCATCATCACAAACGATCAGTTTTCAAGAAGAAAAGTAGTTACAAGTAGTTAACAAGATCTTTAGCTACAATTATTTTGTAGAACATAACAAATGTATAAGTGAAACTAATGAAACTAAAAAAAGAATTTCAGTAGACAGTCATTGAGACGTAAGTTGGTCGCAAACGTAATAAGGTCAAGATTGCAGAGATTGAATGAAGTTCTTAGAATAACCTACTTTCGTGGATAAGGCAAAGCCGAAGCGTACTGTAATGGTAAAGAAACATTTTAACTTCTATTTATCAGAAGTATAATTAAGGCTTTGAATAAAACAACCCTTTAAATTTAATAATTTATAAAATCGATAAAATAATAAGGCGTCCGACCGATTTCGACCATGGCGCCCGATCTCAATTAAGATCAGCCAAGTGCGTAGGACATATTATTATAATCCACAAGTGTGCGCGCAAATACAAGTGCACTCTCTATTCCCTTACTCTCATATTTCGGTGAGACGGCAATCCGACATGACCGATGACAGATCGGGCGCAGGACCACCGGCTTAACGTGCTTTCCGAGGCACGGGCGTTCAACCGCCATCTTCCAAACTCCGGGCTGAGTAATTTCATTACAGAAAACCTCACACAAATTTTGCCCGACACCAATCGATAAAATATTAACACAATAAACAATGATTTATTTTTTTAATTCTTACTTGTAATAAGAATTTCTATTGTAAGGAACACATTTAGGGATTTTGGTTAGTATGTAAGAACGGTACGAATATTATTAATTCACCAGTATTACCAGTAATCTAATCAAAATATTCACATTAATTAACTAAAAATCTTTAAAAAACAAAAGAATGAACAGCAAAGATTAAAATTTAATTACCATAAGAGGATTTGGTTGCCAACAAGTAATATAATGGGCTGTCTCTGTGGGCCTATGGAGTTTAAAAATTGCCTTGTCACGTTTTAATGTTTCACCATCAAAATTATTAGGGTTGGCGTGATTACGTTTTTACGTAAATAATTGACACTGGTGATTGCACTCTCGTGTTTCCATAATGATTAAATTTAACAGATTGTTCCGAGAACAAAAGACGAACGGTATTGGAAGTAAATGTTAGGTTAGATTAAGTTTTATGTTTACGACATTGATTCGGAGTACACTTTGTAAAGAAATTTGATTGTGTTTTGTTTTCTCCAATGTACTACACGTTTTGTTTCTTGGTGCAAAAGGAGATAAATAATCGTGATTTGAAAATAAAAACGAGTTTTCATAAAATAAACAATAAGAAGTTTGCTACTTGTTCATAACTTTTTTGTTGTTAAACAAACTATTTTACATAAAACTACCTATATGTTGTGGTTTTTATAATAATGATTTGATTAAAAAAAAATCGAATTCGATATTTGAAACGCTTCCATTCATACGGCTCGCCACGTACAATTTCTGATCGATTTTTGTGGAACATACTCGTTTGCTCATTTAGAAGGGATTTTCATGCTCTTCCGACAAAAGGCTTTGTTCATATATACGTATATGGGCTGATGATAATGACGATGATGAGATATTTTACAGTCCTAATTGATATTCTAAATTGATATTTCTTAAATTACTACCACGGTAAGACAGGCGCTGGAGTGGGGCCCTCTAAAGTATTTGCTACTCTTGCTGTTTGACTAATCTTACACTCTTAAACTCTTTCAGTTACTCTTTCACGTAAAAACTTTCGCAACGGATTTTGATGAAACTACACAGTACTAGTTTACATACTTGATTATTAGAATAATTATCACATCTTAGGCTTTAATAAAGATATTGTTAAACATATTTAAAAATGCAAAATGTTTGTGGTCGTGTACTACGAATTTAGCACAGATCAGAGGATGGTGTTTTGGATTTAGAGTGCTGGTAGGATTCCTAATAAAATACCTTAATAATAAAATGCAGAACTTTAGAGATCTTAGTTTTTACGACCTTAGTTTTATACCTTAGCTTTTCAGTTAATTGTTCAATTTGAATGGACTAAATGTTGTACCTTAACATTTATATTTTTCTCTTTAATTTAATTCAATTTGTAACATCTGTCCTTGCACGTTGATACTGCATCAAGGACCTATCAATTTGTTCCTCGTAAGTGAACGATATATCTAAAATGGTCTGATGTATTTGTTCCCGGGCCATTAGGATAAAAGGGTAGACCGGGTCGTTGGAACACGTGTTGGAAATTAAGACTCATTGAGTGCTTGAAACATAAAGGTTCAGTTATTGAAGGAAGAAAAACATGTAAGTACCTTGAAATGAAACTTTTTTACGAATCGAACTCGCGTGTTTTGTTTTTCTAAACATAATATTTAGAGACCCGACGTTTCGAGCTCTTTACAACGCTCGTGGTCCCGGACAAGACTGACTTCTGTTTTGCCCATGACTACGAGTTTAATCCTTAAAATTTGTTTTGTTTCAAATGTGTTCGCGCAAATAATAGATAATACTATGGAAGTACCTTGTTTCTGAAAATTTAGGGTTTATTCCTGAAAGGTTAATTAGTAAACCTCTCCATCTCTCTCCGTCTTTCTGTTAAGGTTCTAACTCATGCACCTCAATGGTCTTTATTAGAACACTATGTGTTTCTCTTGATTAAAAAAATAAGGTCAACTCATGAGTGTTACGGAATATTTGGTACGCGAGTCCGACTCGCTCTTAACCGTTTTTTTTCTAGTTCAGACGTGGCTGCTTTTCTAGCACTAGAACGACTGGCAATAAGAAGTGCTTAGTCATAGAAACACTGGCGGCTGGACTGTTTTTTCGTATTGTAAGCTGTATGAAAGAGATTTATTGCTTTCTGTGAGTTCACGCTTTCAGCAGAACAAACGATGCGACTTGGGGTGTTTTTGCTGTCGATTTTGTGTTCGTTCTGTAATTCATACTATGGAGCCGTCCATTATAAAAAAAAAGACGTGTGGCACTCGGGGACTGCCGCGGTATAGCTATCGTCCGATTTCGGAGCAGCTTGTCTCGATTCGTGCGAGTTTCGTAGAGTCGTACAATACGTCTAACCGCACGCACACTACCGAACTGAAACGACGTTAGACAATTGTGAGGTTTTTTTCGTTACGGAATTTCTTGGTTCCGTCGCCGCGCTTAAAGTCCGCGATAAAAGCTTTTTTAAGTCGGTTAATAAAACAAATAAATAATACCACTCAACATTGTGCATTGTTTTGATTCCGAAATAAGGTTTTTTTTTCCTAACTGACACGATGATGGCTCGGAGTAGCCTCGTCATCATCACCGGATTTGCGGATGGCCTTCACTCCTAAATCCAAAATAAGTTGCTCAAGCACTTGTGATACTTCTTCTTCTTATCGTATGGTTGATGAACAACCTGGTGTGAAAGTTTTTAAAGGCCGTAGGCCTCAGACATGGCTTCACACACGGTTGAAAAATTTCTCAGGTGTGCTGGTTTCCTCACTTGTGATACTAAGGACATCAGAATCAATACCACTGTTGTTAACCAAATATGCGTAAATATATAAAATAACACACCCAGGCACAGATAAAACACCTATGTTCCTAAGCCAAATATTTGTCCCGGGTAGGAATCGAATCCACGACTCTTGTCACCGTAGCTAGGGTAGTTTAATACTTCGGTAGCGCTACCATGAGTTAGCTATCGAAAACTTACGTACGTTAAGAACCTATCGAATTGTTTTTTTTCATACTACCGCTAGGGGCGCTGTACAAGTTTTTCAAAGACATATTTTAAACTCATGGTAGCTCTACAGATAAAGGTATGTAAGAAGGACATTGTATGTTTGAATTATCACGTAATTATTATGATGCCATCTGGATCCAATTACTCCTCTCAAGATTACTTAGCCTAATTTGCTTCGTTAACATTAACATCGGCATCGACCGCTGGAGTATACTCACTCATACTGCTCTTAATCAATCAAAGCTATGCGAAGTGCTTCTATAATTTCCATCTGTTATAGTTACTTTGGTAATCAAATAGAACCGAATCAGGGTATTAGTTATGTTTGCATTGGAGATAGACTTTGCTGTTATGTGATATCCTTACTAATATTATAAATCCGAAAGTAACTCTGTCTGTCTGTCTGTTACGCTTTTACGCATAGAGTACTGAACCGATTTAACGAAATTTGGTACAGATATAGTCCAGAGCCTAGAAAAGGATATAGGCTACTTTTTAACCGACTGCGCTTTAAAGAAGTAATGTTTTACGCGGGCGGAAAGCTTTTACACGTGTAGTCAATGGCTTGTCTAATAGATTTGATGACTGTAATTTTATAAATAAATGTTACACAACATTACAGACATTGTTCTGATCCCGTGGTAAGCAGCTTAAGCACTTATGTTACAGATATCGAAATCAACAGTGGATACACCACTCCAACATCACTCATACTTAAATATATTTAATAAAACACCCAGACACGGAGCAAACACCGATGCTCGTCACACAAATTATTTGTCCCGGGTGGGAATCGAACCCACGACTCTTAAAACCTGGATCACTCACCACTGTTCCACCGAGTCAGTCAATTTAATTTGTCATCATCAACATCTCAAAAAGTTACCGTTATTATTCTCTCTATAATATAATACCTACTCTAATTAGCGAGATACCTGCTTTTTAGTGATGTTTAATTATATACAACAGCGTACTCTTTGAAGGCATGTCCGGAAGATTAGCGTCGTATAGTCTGCGATTCCAAGACATATACAGAGAGCAAACCTTTTTAGTGACACAATTAGATTTTTTTCATATACACCGTGAAATTTTAGTGGTTGTTTTCCCGTGGCGAACGATTTGCCTTTAGTATTATTAGTATAAGTTATTTTTGTTGTCAACAAATAAACGTTTTCTTTCTTTATATCTTATGTCCAGTATTACCTCACTCTTCCTGATGGTAAGCAGACGTGAGGTCAACAGACACAATACAACCTATTGTGCCTGTCGCCTTCACTCTGAAGACCTTCAAAGAAGCCATTTCACTGACCTCTTTTAAAAAGTAAATTTAAGCATTTTGTGAAGATTTTATTTACCTTTCATTATTTCAAATTTCTTACAAAAATGTCTAAAATTGATGAACACAAGAAAATTTTCTATCACATAAAATTTTCTCGTGTTCATCAATTTTAGGTTGTACAATGTACGGGGTTCGTCAATTCCACGGTTAGTGTAGCTTATTACTTAAATAATTTTTGATTATTTATTTTGTATATATTTATAAAGATATATCGATATAAAGATATACCTTAAATCTCAAATGGCGTAACCACCATAACACTACTTTTCAGGAGAGCAAAAAAACAAAAGAAAGTATTTTCTTTTTAATATAAATTCATCAATTTTAACGCCCTTAGTACAAGTTTTGCTTAGTCTGGGGTCAGATGACCGTGTGAGGAATTGTCCCAGATATTTATTTTTTTAAATAATACAAACCAGGTTCATCCATACGCTCCATAATGAAACAGGGGTTTAGTTGTTTACTCAGACCGAACCCACTAGTAGTAAATATATCTTATAATGTGAACTATTCATGAGTAACGAAGCGAGCGCCCTCTTAAACCAAAATAATTAATCTATTGTAGTTAGCCGCTTTAAATCCTACAAGCGTCCACATCAAGGATGGTTGTGTAATTTAAATCAAGGTTTTAGTATGTTGCATTTATAAACTAAATACTTAATGCCCTGTGAAGCCTCGCTTTGTTGTCAAAAGATACGATTTCATTATTAACAAGGAACATGTAAATTTTAAGTTTAATTTGTTCAGTCCCCTTTTTATTATGCGAATAATTATCTTAGTGTGCTCAATAAATGTAATGAAATAAAACATAGTTTATTTCCTCACATAGTTGGCACAAATGCTTAAAATTAAAAAAAAAATGTGCTTATATTGATTTAAACTACCTGAGAGTCGGTTGTCTGTTCTAGGAGACCTATTTGACAGATTACCAGCCTCGATGAACTGAACATAATATTTCCTGACCTTAAGTTAATTAATAGTCTATTAATTAACTTAAGGTCTTACGCAAACCTCTATTAATTTAACCAACTCTTCTTCTTCTACACACGTATTTTTCTTTAGCTGATAATAAATAAAGTAGTTCCAATTACACAATACGCAGGTACAATGATGCCTAACTCGTAACATGTATGTGAAATGTAAAAATTCCAGAAGTTCCTTTTGTTCGTCAATTCGTTTCGTCAAGTCAATACAAGACAATAGAAATGACCATCTTATGTCGTTATTGAATAGTCACAGCTCATGAACCACGACAAACGCTGTCCGATTGTCAAAAGGATTGGACGGACAGCCACCCGAATACTTATAAAGGAACGTTATTCCCGACTGAGTGTTTAACGTTAGTGCTCCTAACAATATAAGCTCCGACCAACTAGCATTCGACCGCAAAATCGGGCATTACAATTTGGAAGCACGGACGGGAGTTCAAACGCATTGTTCAAACACAGTGTTATTTCATTTCGGTTTGAAAACAATGTGGATTCACTCCGCTCAGTCATTGTTTTGGTAATTAATAACCGCCTCAGAAATGGCGGTGACAGTGTTGAACTCACTATGAGTTGTCGCCCCAGTGTCGCTGCCAACATACAGATGCCAGATGCCTTTGAGACTGACGAGGACAGCAAAAAAGGAACGCGGTTGTAACGCGCCGGAGTTATTGCGTGAAACGGATTTTTCAAAGGGAACTTGTTTTATTTTGTTGCAGAAAGGCAATAACCGTTGATGATGGATTTTTATGCCGTGCTTCGTTTTACTTTTTGTGTTAACTTTACCCGGATTGTTGATATCAGGTGTAACATACATGTTGTACTCAAATAAATTGTATTTATTGCTATGTTTTCTGCAACTGCCATTTTTCCAACTTTACGTACTCTAACAAGTACATATATTATTATAAATTATCTTAGCTTTCTGATGTAACTTGTGAGCTCCGTTTCAGAAAAAAAGCCTAAATATTGAGAGATAGTGTGCTGAATCACGTCCACAGGAACAGGTAAAAATTTAGATATTTAGTAGTCTTATAATTTAATATTAACATTTTTTTTTTAACTAGATTGAGTCCTTCATGTTTGGAAATGCATGTAGGATTGAATAGCTAGAGGATCAAACAGTCGAATTGTTCCTCTTAGTAACTTGTGGATGTTTTTCTGTAAATACAGTGTCAACCGGCAATTTCCTGTTTGAGTTTTTAAAAATAACTTAAGACGATAATGGTTGATTTAGCAAAACGCCGAATTGGTCAATTAAACGAATTGACGCGCCGATGTCTCGGGAAATTTATTTTCCCATTTTACAATCACCGCCACAAGAGTTTTCATTTCCTTTGTGTTGTTTGCAAGAATTCTTTTATTCTGCATGACTAAGATATCGAGGTTGGAGAGAAAAAGAATTTTCCAATAAATAATTCCTTTCTTTCCATGAAAATTACTTAGTGTTACATTTTCGGAGGTCCATCTTATTAGTAGAATAAATATTTTCGTTTCGTTCCCGATCGTCAAAGTTTGCTCCTTGTTTCATTTGGGAGAGCTCAATGCTCTTGTTTTAGGTAACTCTACATTTTATAACCATTCTAAAGGATTTCCCCGTAACACAGCATGGAAGGTTTTTAATCAAATTACCACCTTCTTCGTTGGCAACAAACAAAATTATGAGCTGTGTTGTTTTATGTCTGCCTTTATAAAAGTTTGTGGAGTATTATTCATTTTGCTTTTTTATTTTTAAGATGAATTCCTTGTTATTAGCATAATGGTCAGATGAGAAATCTATACTAGGAACGCTTTTCAGTGAGTTATAGCGACAGAAGGATTTAAATTGGAGAAAAGCAAAATTCTCTAAGAATTCATTTTAATATCAAAGTATCAGAGTCACTGGACAAGACTATTAAAAGTTTTTAATATTGAGTTAGTTAAGCAAATTTAAACTGGTAAGTAATAAAAAATAAAAATGAATATCTGAGACATTTCCAGACACGATCATCTAACCACAAACTAAGCAAAGCTAGACAAAATTGGTCATCAGATACTAAACATGAATATTTATAAACACATACCTACATATTATTAATGTAACTGTAACATTGGTGTATGCCATAAAAATATAAATTGCAATAATTAAATCTTTACAGTATTAAGGATTTCAATATGGATTTTTGTAAACTTATTATTAATTTAATTTGTTTTAGTTTTTTTTGGACATTAATATTATAGGGCGGATGGCGTGCCTGGACACGAATCTAAGTTTTATCCAACAGGGATTATCTGAACCTAGTTCTAGCCAAAATGGTATCGGATAGACCTAGTTGATTATCCAACAGGGAATGGCTGGACCTAGTTGTAGCCGGCATGATGAAGGCTAGACCTAGTTTTACCCGAAAACAATCGGCTTCTACTAGGCCAAGAGTAAGTGGCTACACCTAGTTCTAACCGGCTGTTACATACAATATCCTCCGAGGAGAGAATAAATATAAAATATAAAAGTAATAATAATAATCAAAATTACCAAGAACTGGACATAAATAAAACAAAATATCGGTTATTCGCTCTCAATTTTTCTATAAACGTGATCTCTTGGAAAACTTGTAAAATTGAATAACCGTTTACGTCAAGCTTCGTTTATATCTGGATAAAGGCTTAAAGCTAACAAAATTTCAAGTCGACTGGTCAAATATTTGCGCTATGAAAGTGAAATAAACAACTATGTACTCCTTTTAGGTTGAAAAAAATAAAAAAAACCGCTCTCAATTTAACTTTGAGGCGTAGGTTTTGCTGTGAATTTAGTTTCTCATTCAATTTAGGGCGGTCTACCATAAAACAGTGAATAAATACCTTACAACATTCTTGTATTTCCAAGATGAAGTTACTTACCATAACAGTTCTTATTTGTTATTTGCTGTTTTTATGCAATTTGTAGCCATAGCGTATGAGCTATAGAATTAAAACAACAAATAAAATTATAAAAGCCGTGTGCAAATATTATTTTTTTTTTTTTTTTTTTTTTTATATTGAGGCTAACAAGATGACCTCACTCCACCTGATGGTAAGCGGTAGTGAGATCCAAATATGAGGTCGACAGGCACAATAGACCATATTGAGCCTGTCGCACTCACCCTGAAAGCCGTGAAAAAGGAGACCACTGCTGCGGCAACAACGAGACAAGGCGTGGAGTCTCGCATTGGTATTGAGCTGTGCGGGTCGGAGTTGGCCAGTCCGCCAGACGGAAGGGCCCCCGTTTCTACGGGTCTCCCTGGCCGGCGGGCTGACCCGCTCCGCCCGCACAATACCGCCGCTAAGACTCCACTGGTCCGGCGCTTGCCGCAACAATGGTCCCCCCTGGCTCCGGTTCGTACAGTGCTGATCCCGGAACGCGACCTGACCAAGGGAGGTCAGAATCACTTGGCGGGTTTTACACAACTGTATGGTGGAAACAGCAACCGGTCGGCAAAAAGTCTCCCACCTGAAAATCAAAATAATAATGCCGTAAAGATTTTTTTGCGGACCGATATAATGTTTGATCACTACCGGTGTGGGCGCCATCTGTGGCTTACGGGTAAAAGTGATGAAGAAATCGCATCGATGAGTCAACACCTGGTTAGCTCAGTTGGTTTAGAGCGTTGGACGCGATTTCTAGCCCATAAATGTTTTTTTTAAATTTAATAACTGAAAACACTTCTATTGAAATAAATCTAATTTTACGCATTAAACTCACTTAAATATTCTAAACATATTATTCAGATACCTGACATTGCGAGCTCTTTACAAGACTCGTAGTCACGGGAAAACTTCCGAGTATAATCCGTAAATTAATTAAAGCCTTATTTCAAAAGTACTTGTATTGCGGATTCAAAATAGGAGAAGATACAAATATATTTTAAACCAGCTGAGCCAGCGACAGTTAATTGACGGTGGAACAGTGGTTAGTGACCCAGGTTTACTACCTACGGTTCCAAGAGTCGTGGGTTCGATTCCCACTCGGGACAAATATTTGTGTGACGAACATCGGTGTTTGTTCCGTGTCTGGGTGTATTATTAAATATATTTAAGTATATTTGTGTATCCACTGTTCATTCTGATACCCGTAATACAAGTGCTTAAGCTACTTACCACGGGATCAGATCAATGTATGTGATGTTGTAAAATATTTATTATTTATTTAATTAAATTACCAAAACTTTTTATTCGTTAACTGATTGACATGAAATAAACGCTTTATTCGTAGTAAGCATTACGAAACCACGGTAAGCGTTAACTGAGATTGGTGTGCAAATGTTTTATCTAATACCTTCCATGTACAGACAGAGATCCGTCTCATTTAAATTGTATGTATAGAAGATATATAAATAAGGCACCCGGAAACGGGGCAAACAACAAAAGAAAAACTTATTGTTGACTGTATTATCATAATCTTGATTATTCATCTAACTTTACTGTATTGCTGGGGTTTGGGAAAGTGCTTTTATATAAATTAGGAATAGGCACACATTTTACATTCCAATTCATGGTGTTGCTTAGGTTTCAGGACTTATTAGTCACAATTCAGGTTTTTGTTTAGATACCTCTTTCTTAACGCTATCGGAAATAGTCTTGCAACAATGTAGGTTATAGTATAGTACTAGTGCCCCGCCCTCGCTTTCCTTGTAAAAACCTTCCTTTTAAATCCCTTTATCTATTAAAAAAAAAAAACGCATTTAACTCCGTTGCGTAGTTCTTAAGATTTAGGTTTTAACTGTCTCGTCGGTCTATTGGTAGCAAGTGCTGCGTTAGGACCGAGAGGTCCCTGGTTCGAGACCGGGGTAGGGCAAAATTTGTATGAGTTTTTCTGTAATGAAAATGTTAGGAAGTTGGCGGTTGAACGCCCGTGCCTCGGAAAGCACGTTAAGCCGGTGGTCCTGCACCCGATCTCTCATCGGTCATGTCGGATTGCCGTCTCACCGAACTATGAGAGTAAGGGAACGGAGAGGGCACTTGTGTTTGCGCTTACACTTGTGCACTATAATATGTCCTGCGCAATTGGCCGATCTCAATTGAGATCGGCCGCCATGACTGAAATCAGTCGGACGCCTTATTAAGATTTAGGCATACATAATTACAGAGAGCTTTTTCTCTTTTTATTTTTTTTTATTTTCAAATAATAATCATTAATCCCGAAAACATGAGAAGCAATCGTTCTTTACCGAGTTACTGCTTAGCGCACTAAATCGATGATTAAAGCTAAATAAGCCTATGCCCTAAGTAATAAAGCTTTTCGAGCGTGCTTTCTAGTTTTCACTTTCGTAAAACTGGTATTTATTAATTTAATAAAAAAAACTGCACAAATCCATTGTACCTACTAGTAAGATAGAACCGTTATACTGTGGGAGAACAACTACTAAAATTTCACGGTGTAGATATCATAGAGATCAGACCAAGTTTTAGAACTCGGTAGGTAATTATTGGTTTAGGACGCTTAAAAGGTAAACGCTGCGCTATAATTTCTCGACTTGGCAATTGTTTTATCAAACGTGAAATGTTAGTAGCTTCCCGCCCGCCACTTTGAATTTGTTTATTTTGCGTACAACATTATCCGCTTATAGTTAAGTCGGTTTGTAAGAAGTTCATGTTTTTTTTTAAATTTCTAGGTTATGTTAGCACCACAATGTATTGAATTCGGTTCAGTTGTTTGAGCGTGATCGAACGACAGGATAAAATATTATATTATATTATATCGCATTTATGATATTAAAAAAAACTAAAATTTGAAAAAAATAACATTCATTATCTCGCCTGATCGTCCTCGTTCAGGCGAGGTCATGAATGCGAATACTTTTTCAAATTTTCAATTTACATTGAGCTTTAGTAGCATTAAAAACAACAAATAAAAATAGAAAATAGTAGTTTGGATACTACACTAATTTATACCCTACAAACAAACATACAACATACATACAATCACGCCTTTTTCCCAGAGGGATAGGCAGAGATCACTTCCAGCGATCCACTTTTCACCTTTGTGGGAAACTTGACGTGACGGGTCATGGACCACGACGCCGCCATTCTGCCTTGTGCATTGTTTTAACAAGGTCATTGCGTTCCCACGAGTAGCAAAGATTTATGACGGGGGAAGGAAAAGGGGAGGAAGGATACTATCGCCTCGGATGATTTGGACTGAGTCGATAGCAGCTCGAGGAGCCGGGGTTGCTTACCCGTATACCGTTCACCAACCACTTGACAGATAGTTGTGACTGGTATCCCCTGACTGAATACCCTACAAACATACGACAGAAGCATGTCCCTGCTCAAGCAGTGACAATTAGCGTAATAATATCGATTACGCGTCTTCTAGCGTACTCGAATCTATAAATAATTATCGATATTCGCAGATATTGAATACTAAGAATACAAATATTCAGTGCTCCTTGACGAAAGTGGAGTTGAGTAGCGACTCGAGATGTTTCCGTGGAATATTGCTGGCGAGACATCTTTTGTCCACACTGTTATTATACTGAAGAAATATTTGGTTATAGTACCTATGAACTACTTTAATGCAGAAGCTTAAAACCTATGTAAAATTTAAACTTATTGGCTAGTAGCCCTATCCTAGTTAACTCTAATCAGGGCTGAAATCTAATACGAATGTTAACAGTACGATTAAACAAATATGTAAAGATATTCTAGAACATGTCAATAAATTAAAAAATCAATGCGGTACCTAAATCTTAAAAACTTTTTAATTGTGCTTAAATAAACAAGTTTTAATTTTCATTTCTTTAAGAGGCTTATTTAATTTTCACTAGAAATCGAAAAATCATCTACCCGCATACAAATTATATGTCTTGCCCGTGACCACGAGCGCTGTAAAGAGCTCAAATGTCGAGTCTCTAAATAATATGTTTAGAATAACCATACACGCGAGTTTGATCCGTTTTTTTTAAATATATCGTTGATATCAAGCAATTCACCCCAATTACTGTTTCCGTGTTAATAATTTCGATAGAACATAGAGTCAGAGAGGAGAAGTTGAACAAGGCAACGCGAAGAGTTCTTAGCATCATCAAAACGTTGTTGGTACGTTCACATATACTTTAACCTATTCAGAAATCGTGTTAAAAGTTATAATTTCCGAAGTTCCCCGAAGTTGCAAACTCAACCCGCAAATTGTTCATTGGATCGGAATGGGGTGCTATTTTCGAAAACGTGTTTTAGTTCGGCTTCGATGAATGCTAATAGTATGCGCTTGAGCTAGGTTATTAAAACTTCAAATCATAAATTGTGTTTCAGCCACGGAACATACTTTGCTATTTTAAAAGGCTAATTTGATTTCTAGCGTTCGATTCTTCTACTAGATTTTTTTGATATTTCGTTTTATATGGGAATTGTGCTTGTATCTTAAGCTATTTATTTGCTTGATTATTTTTTCAAGTAGCATACAAAACGTATTGGGAATTAGCAGCAAAATTATATCTCTCATGTCATCTATATCAAAAAATAATAATACATCAACATTAAGCGAACAGTGAGCGGCTAACTGACTCTGAGTGTCTTATCGGTCGCTAACTCATATCAACTGAGCGGCTAAGTAGAGTAACACCCGCGAAGTCCTGAAAGGGAAACCAAACTAACATCTGAATATATGTTACAAAACGCTTCACTTGTCACAAACAGGTAGTTTGCACGGTTTCTTCCCACTTCTCTCATTACAATGCGTCTCAAACGAAGCTCCATAAGGCTTGCGACACCGGCTCTGAGGCTAAACTCGCGGGAACCAGTAATGAACCGAGAACTTGCTCCGTGCCGCGGAAACGCCACAAGGAGTGACTCCGGTTACCTCGGCCGCTTGTTTGTGAACTACTGTGGGTGTTGATCGCAATGCGGTTTCGGGTATGAGAAATTCACTAGGTAATACGTAGGTCCGACACATGATTGGTTATATTTGACGTGGCAATGACAGACATATATACTTATAATATTAAGAAGAAGAGTTTGTTTGCGCTATTAAGTAGGGAGAGGGTAAATGTGTGAAAAACGGGGAAAAACGCGGACAAAGTCGCTGACACTGCTAGTTTTCAATAATCACATAGTAATGATACCTTATATCTACGTCTTGCCATCTAGTGGTTTTCTCTTGCGCGAAAACCGTAATTGGCGACCAAGTGGATACGAAAAGTGTGATTCTCGTAATTGATATGTTATGGATAAATGCATGTTATTTACGGGAGATGATTATACCAGTCCTTCCTCCTTAGGCGTTTTGTATGATCACCTTAAGTTAATGGTATTATTTTAATAGTAGAATGAATCATTTGAAGCAAATCACTCGATTTATTAATATCTATCAAACGAAAAATCAAATAAGACATTTTTGGTGTTGTTTTGTTTATTTCCAACCTACAAGACCTGTCATAATTCTTCTCCGCGTTGCTTGCGGCTATAAAAGCCCAATTTCGTGTGCACTAAACATGAGCGCTTGAAGGCGCCTCTTGAGACAGCTCGCTTTCGTCCTGCCGTTTTTCACAACAACGCGGTCCAATTTTATTGGCCAACAGAGTACAGAGAAAAGGCGTACAACGTCTATAAGATGGAACGCAAATACGCCACCGGGCGTAATCGACTTGGTTTCTTAGCGGGGCGCGGTCTATCTCATTTTCCGCCCGAGTACGCTTTTACGTTTTAAACTAACACATTTATACTCTATGTTCCGAGATACTTTGTGGTAAAAAGAAAAGTTCGCACTTTAGATGCATGAAGTTATCCCATCTTTAAGCACGTGAAGCGAACACTACTGACAAATTGAGGATATTATTTTTATATTATTCTGGGTGTTAAGGGGAAAACTTTTTCTATTGCGGCGACCATTTATAGACGCATTCAAAAGTTCGAAACTACATTTTCGGGTAATCCATTTTTCATGTTACGGAGTCTTTTCAATGATGATATTGTCCTAATTGTACGATAATAATATTTAATAATAAAATATTTCACAACATCACATACATCGTTTTGATCCGTTGGTAAGTAGCTTAAGCACTTGTGTTACGGGTATCAGAATCCACATTGGATACACGAATAAACTTAAATATATAAATAAAACATCCAGACACGGAACAAACACCGATGTTCATCATTCAAATATTTGTCCCAAGTGGGAATTCACCCCACTGCCCTTGGAACCGTAGGTAGAGAACCTGGGTTACTAACCACTGATCCACCGAGCAAGTCAAATGTGACATTAGATCGCAAAACATATAATATAAGCTATACACACATAAGGCTTTTTTATGTTATTCTTATGGTTCTGCAATGCCACAAAGCCAGTATTGATTAAAATATTGTTTCAGCATACAAACGAGGTATTAAAATAATTTGTTTGTAATTCGTTGAAATTATTAAACTGAATCCGTATAATAATGATGCGTAGTTAATGAACCTGATTAACAGAATTGACCAGTTGTTATGACGGTGAATCCATTTATACTAAATCCCTTTTCCCAATAAAATAATTCTATTTTCAAAATTGACGCATATTTATATTATTATAACAAGTATAATAATAAGCAAGTATTGTTATAATATTATACAGTAAAAACAAACTAAACAAACAGTCGTTAATGTTGTTTCTGATGAGTGAAAATTACCAGATATTTTCTGGTAAATAGTACATTGCAAAAGTACTTTAATAAACAAGATAAGTAGGCCATGTCCTTACTCAGTCAGAGTCAGTCTCCACACTATCTGTGATACCAATATTATTTATATCAGATAATTACTTTTGTTCTGAAATCGCAGCAGCCAGACTGTCACTTACTTTAATTTATAATATAAGTAAGCATATACTTTTGCACGTATATAATAATTCAAATTCCCATCTTAACAAACTTACAGAAATTATGCACATAAACAATTCGAAATTAGCGTGGGATAAGGAGAATGAAACCCCGCCAGGTACCAATGTGTTTTTCAAATTTGAAATTCATATGTACCATTATTCGACGCTTTAACGGTGAAGGAAAACATCGTGAGGAAACCAGCACACCTGAGAGATTTCTCAACGGTGTGTGAAGCCATGTCAGAGGCCTACGGGCGGCTTTAACTCTGACACCAGGTTGTTCATCAACCACACGATAAGAAGAAGAAGGAGAATGATGATGATGATGATTCAAAAATTCAAAATTCAAAAATTTTTATTTGTTAACAAACCTTATAATTTACAATATGAGGTTGATGAAACAATTCGAAATTGTGTGCCACATCTAAGAGATGCGATTGTTTTAAAACTCTAAGTGCAAATACCTCCTAACTCTACTCTTAAGGGGAGTTCCACTTACGACTTTAATATTGAACGCTCTCGATCCATATTCCATCCACGGAAGTTTACGGTTCAAGTGAATACTCTATCTCATACGCGAACATTAAATTACGGACCTATAAACTCCTGCGGGATCCGGTAACTATGCGACCGTTTGCATCCACTTCCAACCGTTTGAAACCACTTGCAATAGTTTTAAACTGTCATGGTTACATACATTAGAAAAATGAAACTGTCCGGGATATTTACCATGTTGTTTTGTTTTAATGTGAGCATTTTGTTTTTAATATCGGGAGCTCATTAAAACAAAATCACGGGTGAATCAGGGGTGGGCGCTTGCAAGCAGTTTTCTAACACTTGCAATAGCTTGTAAGCAACTATGTGTGGTCTCGGGGACAAGATGGATTTGCGACTGATAGAAACTTGTAAGCTATTCCTCTGTCTCTTGCGTCAGGATTTCAAGGTTTTGACAATATTTTATAGACAGTCTAACTAAGATTATAATTGAACCTCAGAACCCCTCGGTTTGTATAAGGCGTTTTTAAGACAATAAAGGCAGTGAATTGACTGGCAGTTCCAAAAGACGTCGGTTCGATACCCACTCGGGAAAAATATTTGTGTGATGAACATTGGTGTTTGTTCCGTGGCTGGGTGTGATTATATGTTAAAGTATGTATTTACAAATATCTACTTTACTTTTGTTAGAATCTTTTTTTTTTCTTTTATGATTGTTTGCTGTATTATGATTAGTAAAGTCTTACAATTGTATTATTAAGTAAATATTGACCTACTTATTGTTTATGTCAAATTAGCCTACCACCTGATCTCAATTGCTATGCCCTAACAGGGCGTCACAATTAGACCTATTTTTTTTCGACCACCTGTAACATGTTAATGTGACACGCAATAAATAATTTGATTTGATTTGATTTGATTTGATCTATGTCAGTCTGCCACCCATAGCAGAAGCTCTGCTTAGTTTGGGGTCAGGTGACCGTGTGTAGAAATATCCCAGATATTTTATTTTATCAATAGCATTGTTGGTTGGTACTCTGACATACAAACCTGATTAATAAAAATTGAGGATTAAAATAATTGTTACTTTTGAACTGCTAATAATAAAAGTGTAAACTTTGGTTGAACTTATAACTATTTCTTTAGAAATCATATACAAATTTAACAACACAAAATATTGTCATAAAAGTCTTTAATGAAATCAACTGGGGGCTATTCATCAGCTGATAAATTTACAGATAAAGCCTCAAATTCAACATTTTCTGGTCGCAAGCGAAGATTATCACGATGAAAAGGTAATTTATCACTCCAGCATGACAAATAAGCACACTTGAGTGCAATTCCCAGTCCATTTATAACTTTTATTGCCCTTGCCATATCATAATGAGATGTCCCAGACACATTGTGTGCAGTTTTCTCGGCCACCATTGTACTATGTCATTGAACCTGTATTGGATTGCACTTGTTGTCAGGAACCAAATGTCATATCGTTGCTGCTCATCTATACTAATGTTACAAAGCTGAAGAGCTTGTTCGTTTTTTTGTTTGAACGCGCGTATCCCAGGAAATACTGGTTCCAATCGAAAAAATATTTTTGTGTTAGACCAGTTACCGAGAAAGGCTATATATACGCTATACAACATCAGGCTGCGATCAATGGGAGCAATAAACAATGGAAAATGTGTAAAAAACGATGGAAAACGCGGACAAAGTCGCGGGCACAGCTAGTGCAACAATAATAAGGGACGGTAATTGTAAAGCCTTTAAAATAAAATTTAATGTGCATGTTTGTTTATGTACTCAATACCAATTGTATTGTAAGTTCAGATACATAGGACTGATTCCGTACCATGTTGTTTATACGCTTATGTCATGAATCAGAGAAAAAGCAGTGGCGTACACAAATGGTGAAGAAAAACATCGTGACGAAACCTACACAGAAATTCTAAGGTTGTGTGAAGTCGACCAAACCCGCACTTGACCGGCGTAGTTGAATAAAGCCTGAACGCCCTAGTTTAGGCTTGGCCCGTGCCCCAACAGTCGTATATAGGCTTATGATAATGATAAAATTCTCTCTTCAATTTCATTTGCAGTGCCCTTGCAGGGTCTATAATGTATGTATTATTACCCCAACACCTTGTAAACACTTATAGAAGCAATAAAGTATTGAGTATTAAAACTTAAACTATATTTCTAACACAAGTCAGATACGAGACAGTAAACGATGTTCATCACAGAAACATAAGCCCCGAGTGGGAAGCGAACTCACGACTCAAATGAGCCGTCAAGCCAGTCAACCAACAATCACATACGGTTTTATTAGGGTGAAGTATCTGCGTGAAATACCCAAATGAAATGCGGGAACGAGAATGGATTTTCATAATTCTATAGCGAAATAAAATATGAATCAAAAATATGGTTCTGCCTTCCTATGAAAATTCCAGTTAATTTAACGAAAAAAATGCGTGTCTCATTTTTGGGTTTCCGTATCCGGTTTATCAAGGTATCTAAAACTGCGATAGCGAAACAGCTGAAATTTGCACAAATGATTTCGATGAAACGATGATAATTTAAAAACAACAAATAATAAGTAAAAACAAAGTAAGTCGAATATTTCAGATTCAGATCTCAGAGGAGCTTCTATTCAAAATACCGTGTTTTATTATTGGTACGGAACCGACTTGCATTTGGCCATTTTTATACAATGTTTCTTTTCTCAGTTTGAAGGTATTCGTCGAATAACGTTTATGTTGTGTTGTATTTTTGTGATTGTTATCTTGAGCACTAGGTATTCAAGGGTGTGTTTCAAGGAACAGTTTGGGAGCGCATCCAAATAGGTGCATTTCAAGGGATACTTCCTATTAGGAGAAGGCCTTGCTAATGCTGTGCAATTACACAATTAGCAACACAATAGTGTTTTATAAAAACTTCCTTTTTTTTAAAGTCGGTAAAAGACAAGTGAGGCTTGAATAATCTGACTTTTTTGGGCCCGAACGGGACATCTGCGAAAAAGGTTTGTTGCGTTTTTTTATACAACAGTTTTGCTAAAACGGGGCTATATTAGCCTCTTTGGCCGGAATAGGACAATTTTACATTCAAATAGTGGTCTTGTATTTTTGAACCGGAACAGTCCCTTTGAAAACAGGTGGTCCCTGTGTCGACCAGAAGACACTTGGACACATTACTTCAAAACGGGACACTCCCTTCGAAAACGGAACGTCTGGTCACGCTAGGCATGGTTCCTCTATCGAAACTTACCTTTTTAAACAGCATAAACTCGTCTCAACAGTATCAATTGTGGAGTCACTGACCACCGCGCTCCCACGTATTGAGTTACCTTTGTGTTGTCTTCATACGATTCAAAGTACAATACTTGTGCATTAGGTGTGACGGTTAGGGATAGGATTGCATGGGGTGTAAGCGTACGTTGTGTTGACATTAAAAGTTTAGGTACCTATAGAAATGAAAACCAGGCAAGTGGGAGTCGAACTCGCGCACGAAGCATTCCTTACCATCAACTAGATATATGTTAGTAATCGCGACTTCACGGGATTTTTTAAAACTGGATATTTTTGTAAAACGTTTGTAAAAAACGTTCCAAAATTTGTGGGTTCGATATCCACCCGGGACAAACATTTGAGTGATGAACATCGGTGTTTGTTCCGTTTCACTTGTCACATTAACCACAGTTTTTGGGCGGAAATTCTATACGAGACTATCTAATCTTTTTCTTCTTCTTATCGTATGGTTGATGAACAACCTGGTGTCAGAGTTTTAAACCGCCCGTAGGCCTCTGACATGGCTTACTATCTACTATCTAATGTTTGGCATTCTTGTAAGTATGTCTTTGGTAGAGAAAGACACATTTCGTTTGTATATTAACTTCATCGATTTCACAAAACAAACTTCATCTTATCTAGCACCAAGAAGGCGTTTCATGGAGAACGGTGACTCTTTGCATATAAACGGTACTCAAGAAATCGCCGGGAAACAATAGAACGCGGAAGAGCGGTGTTTTTGACAGGCCCTCATTTCGCATTGAAAATAAATAATTTCCATTCTCTTGGTGTGATCTCGTGAAAAATGCAAAGCTTGCTATGCTTTCCGAAGTGCAAATGTTCAGTGCAATTAGGATGAAAAATGGAAAGAGTTAGGAATAAGCGGGACCGGATTGTAGGAGCGACACGTCGAGTCCTTCAAGGAGTTTTAATATAAAAGTTGAGAAGGAGTTGGTTGGCGATATGCAAAAAGTGTTGATAAAAGGCTAATGTACCTAAGCGATGTTACTCTTACTTATTTCAAGGAAAAACGTAGTTTGCTTTCTGATTTGTATGAACTGGAAGACGTGCTCCATTTTGCATTGGGGACTAGTACTGAATGTAAAATGCAATGCATGTTGAATAAATTTAAAAACCAATGTTTATGAAGTTTATGTGTAGTCTAAAATATACTTAAATATTTAATGTCGTTACAATATTTCATGTAGTTAACGATGTCCTTTTGCAAAATGTGTTTTGATATACCTTTATATTGTGCAAGAGATCAAAACTCATAGGTACTTGGCAAATTTAGTTGTGTGAAAAGACTGAGTAGAGTACAGACCTATTCCACTTAGGTACACATTCGAATCAGTTTATCAAAGACGTCTAAGTAAGATACTTTATTTATTTATTTAGGTTCACAAAACAGAATAACATCAGTGTAGCTTCTAAATTACAAATTCAAAACTTATGGACTAGATGTTATCCTAAAACATGTGTACACATCATGGTTAATAATGTTATTACAAACGGTGAGTTTAGCTTACATTACATGGAATTTTACAACGAAATGCAATTTATACATACCTACATGTTAAGACTTAATATACCTACCTACATATTACATAGGTAGGTTAGATTCAATTGAGTTAGTCTTTTGAGAGAATAGCTAGGATTTTTCTTTTAAATAAGGGCAATTTATCGTTGAAATCATCAATGGTATTGTAATTGTATATAAGTAAATCATAGATACTACAGATTTCGGAAGCCAAAATAGATTTTTTTCTGCGTCAGTAGATTTTAGTTGATAGAACTTACTTACTCTAACTTCAACTTTTGATTGCAAAGGAAAATGAACAACCGTGCCTAATCATAATATTATATTGGCATATTTGGATATAAAACATCATACTCAACCTTATTCCGCCATCTTCCAAACCTCGCCCCTTTTGACACCTAAAAGTGGGGTCTGAATACTGAATGTCCCAGTAATATTACTGTAGCAGCTGCTAGACCATTAATGCCTACTGAAATACGCGGGCGCTAGCTCCGGAGGCTTTGGGGATACCGTAAATATAACGTTTATTGTTATTTTGAATAACGCTCAATCTCTATGAGCCCTTAAGGCTTCAAAGAGGTTTCGGTGCGGTGAATATGTTTTTTTAATTATCTCCTTTTGTCTTTCAAATGAATGTGGTCCAGCTATTATACGCTTAGTATTTAAACTGACCTCTAAAGGTTGTACGTAGTACAAATAATGTAGAAGAACAGTTTTAGTTAAAAATAAATAACGCACATTCTTAAAAAAATAATCTAATTCCACGTTAATTTGCTCAAGCGTTTATGGTATGGATATCTATTATTTAAGATTTTAGATCGGTCTACACGCGATACACGATTGGTGTAACCCAGTCGGAATGTCGGGCAGTAAGTAGCTATGTAATTTGCTACTCCTAGTATCGCGTGTAGACCCATAAAGACAAATTTTAAGATATCTTTTATTGTCAGAAACAAGAATAGCCATACAGTTTATTATTCTGTACACCTACGCATAAATATGAGCAATGTAAAATTTGGATCACCATACCCTAGTTTACAGAGAATGGTGATATGCGTGTTTTAAGACTAGCTAGGAGTTTTGAAACTTGGGGTAACCGAAAAATATGTTACCTTCGGGACTCTCGATGCCCTGTTACCTAACTATACAGAGTGAGTTCAAGACCTTCACGAAAAACTTGTTAAAAACATACTTAATGTTAGGTCTTCACTAGTTGCGTAAGTTAATTTGATACAAACGACCCGCCCTCGCTTCGCTTTTAGTATACCTCTATCACTATATAATGTATTTCACCCCAGTAAGAGTTACTTTCCCAAATACCTTTGTCCTACGGCGCAATGTGAATTGCTAAGTTTTATTAAACACGCCTCGCGCGCTTAAATTTATCAGTTTTATCGATATTTTGCATGTATTATACACATAAACCTTTCTCTTGAATCACATTATCTGATTAAAAATCCGTATGAAAATCGGTTGCGTAGTATTAAGTAAATTATATAAATTATTAAAAAAAAAATGTTTTAAAAATGAACTCTTTCCTCTTTTTAATATAAGTACTGTTTAATCTATAACATGTGTGACTTTTCCAACTATAATTAATTAACCAATGTTTATTAGAGCCAAACCTTTTTTTAAAAGTTATTTTCTTAATTAAACTTGTTCTGTTTCGCTTTGTTTAATAAACTATCTTTCACTAATAATATTTTGGTTTGATTAGGCCTCTTAACAAATATGGTGTGGTGTATGATCACAAGAAAATATAATATTTGGTGATATACGATAAATACATACAGCCAAAAGAGGCAATTCTTCTATCTAAATATTTGTATGGTGGCTACGCTTTCCGTGTATTTATGGAATAAAGTAGAGTACTGTTCTTTTTACCAAAATTTGGCTATACTCTCTCATTATTGTAACACAAACTGTGTATTATTTATTTGAGTGTATCATTATCATCATCATCAGCCAATCCCTGTCCTCTGTTATTTGTTTGTTTTTGGGTCATTAAAGTACCTTTCTGTTGTCAGATTGGTCGGAAATTTAGTACATACCTTTAACTTCGAAGACGTATATCTGTAAATCTAAAATGGTTGCTGGTACATAATGGCGGATTGCGTATTTTTCCACTCAATATATCAAATGTAAGGGTCACACTAGTAGATAACTGTAGTACTTACTAAAATATTTAATTTAAACGTAGGTTGATAGGTAAGTTACTATCTATTTATTTTCTAGTTTTCAGTGTTTTCAGTGCCATTTTTTTTACTTTGCATTAATGTAAGGTTTTTCAGGTCAAAACTTAAGTTATCTACTAGAAAAGCAACTGAAAATAACTTTTATGTCACTATTAGGTAAACCACTGGGAATATAGCACTCTCGCTAAGAAACCCTAGGCGATTCCAAAGAACTGACACAGAGGGAAAATATTTCATAAACTCCTTTCATATTGACCTTTGTTACTGAACAGAGACAAAATGATACAAGAAATCCTAATCATTCTCACCAGTATGGTCACATATCGATGGCCCCGCCGAATAAACGTGCATGTGAAAAACGTCAATTTTACAGGAGAGAATAAAAACGTTTAAACCTTACTATCTCGGATATTATTATAGGTAGGTTAAAAACAATGTATAATGAAATTGAAGATAAAAAAATAATCTTTTAGCTGATATAATTTATTTCAAGGAATAGTCGTTAATTTAGTCAATAATCATGAAAATCGATATTATACATTTACTCGAGTGAAATTAGAGTAGTCAGTTGACTGTTATTAGATCATTACACGTTTATTCGTGTGAATTTAAACGATGTTGATGAACATAACGCAATGATACACTATTATTCTAGGGAAATCACGCGTCTTTTGATGGCGGTTGTAATTGTTTGCACGCTTGTATTACAGAAATATTTGGTGATCTATGGATTGTAATAAAAATTACATTTATATTCGTGACATTAAGTTAGCTTTACAATGTGTTATGCATATTAACATTATGAATACACGTTATGTAATATTAAAATGTTGCATAATCTTTAAAGGGAAAACAAACAAAACTTCTGTTTTTATATATTATTTTTATTTATTATCATAATAATAACAATGAAACTACTTTTATAATAATCAGCCTTTGACATTCATAGAGATATTTCTCATTACTATAGCAATTGAGCAAAAATCAACAAAAAAAACAAACAGCTTATCTTATAAGCATTTTGAGAACTAAATAAATTCCAACATAATCTTTAATAAAATTGTCGTCATCTCAGCCCATTGCTGCCCACTGCTAAGCATAGGCCTCTTCCGAAGCTTTCCAACAAAACCCAGCGATTTTCACCAGGTCGTCGGTCCATCTGGTGGGTGGTCGCCCCAAACTGCGCCTTCCAGTACGTGGCCTCCACTCCAGGATCTTTCGGCCCAAACGACCGTCCAATCTTCGTGCTATGTGGCCGGCCCATTGCCACTTCAGTTTGCTAATCTGGTGGGTTATGTCAGCAAGTTTGTTTTTTCTACGGATCTCCTCATTTCTGATTCGATCACGTAGAGAAATGCCGAGCATAGCCCTCTCCATAGCTCTCTGCGCGACATTGAGCCTTCTAAAAAGTTCTTTTGTGAAGCACCACGTCTCAGCACCGTAAGTCATCAAAGGTAACACACATTGGTTGTACTCCTTTGTCTTGAGACACTGAGGTATTTTGGACGAGAACACGTTGTGCAGTTTCCCGAACGCTGCCCAGCCGATTTGCATCGGCCTACTGACTTCTCTCTCTAAAGTTGTTTTTCCTAAACGGATTGTCTGTCCAAGGTAGATATATTCGTCCACAATTTCGAGAGTAAAGTTCCCAACAGTTTGTACGGTGGGTGCAACATTAAACATATTTTTTGTTTTATCCATGTTCATTCTAAGACCCACTTGTTGGGAAACTTTATCGAGGTCATCGAGCATTTGTCCTTGATCTTCCAGCGACTCGGCCATGACTACGATGTCATCAGCAAATCGAAGGTGAGTGATGTATTTTGCCTTGCCAATAATATTGATACCAAGTTCTTGCCATTCCAGCAGCTTAAAGGAATCCTCCAGAGCAGCCTGCAGTAAACAGTTTCGGAGATATGACAACTACCTGTCGTACTCCTCTTTGTAAGGGGATTTCCTTCGTGCGATTTTCCTGTACTCGTACTGACATGGTGGCGCTGTTATACAAACACTTCAACACTTCAATGTACCGATAATCTACACGGCATCGCTGTGGGGATCTAAGAACCACCCAAATTTCGACGGAATCGAAGGCTTTTTCATAGTCCACGAACGCTAAGCATAGTGGCCGTATTATACTCCTCCGTCTTCTGTATAATCTGCCGCAGCGTATGTAAGTGCTCTTTGGTACTAAAGCCTTTTCGGAAACCGGCTTGTTCGGAAGGCTGGAAGTCATCAAGCCTGCGTTCGAGACGATTCGTGATGACTCTAGAGAACAGCTTGTAGACATGGCTTAGCAGTGTTATGGGCTTTTTTGAAGAACAAGACCACAACACCCCTGTTCCATGCTTCTGGCGTTTTGCCGTCGAGCGGGGAGAAATAAAAGAGCTTCTGAGGGACTTTTAGTACCGGTGTTCCACCCGCTTTCAGGAGCTCTGTAGTGATTCCATCCTCACCCGGTGTCTTCGTTTTTCTTAAGTTGTTTGAGAGCCATTCTTATCTCGTACAGGCTGATGTCCGGGATGTCTTCGGTATAGTGTCGGGTTAGCTTGGCTCTGGGGTCTGTCGCCACAATAGCTGGCTCAGCACAGACCGAGGTATATAACTGCCCATAGAACCTCTCTATCTCCCGTAGCACCTCTGACTTGTTTGACGTCACGCGTCCATCTTCAGTATTCAGCTTTGTCAGTTGGCTTTGCCCGATAGACGCGTCTCTTGCGAACACTTTGGAGCCTTGGTTCCGCTTAATTGTCTCCTTAATACGCTGGGTATTAAAGGAGCGTAAATCATGTCGCAGAGACTTCCTAATCAGTCTATTCAGCTGCCTATATGACTCAGCTTCATCCGAAGTTTTCAGCGTCAAAAAACGTCGACTAGCCTGATGAGGATGAGGTGTCGGGTATGGTCGGATAGTTTTTGAGGTCTTTTTTTACGGTGGCTTTTGAAAAACTTGGACCGTACCGTATGAACAGTTTCAGTTTACAGCCTGCTATTTATATCTTCCACTGATGAACAGCTCTCCAGCCATTGAAAGCGATTCGACAGTTTAAGCTGAAAGTTCTCGGGGTTTTGGATATGTGCCTTCGATGGTCGGAGCGCAGACTTCACCAGACGCGTTCTTTCCAATTTGACGTTGATATTCAATGTGCCTCTAACGATACGGTGATCACTTCCGGTTTTAATCCTGTTGATCATAGAGACGTCGTTTAAATGACGTCTCCTAATGGTCATGATGTAGTCTATCTCATTTTTAGTTCGGACCCAACCAGGTCCATTTTCTGTGCGGCGACTTTCGGAAGAATGAATTCTTCATAAAAAGTCCATCTTTCTCCATAAAGTCAGCTAGCATCTGTCCCCTGTGATTCCGATGCTCATATCCAAAACGTCCCACTTTCAGCTCACCATCGCTTCTACGGCCCAGCTTTGCATTGAAGTCTCCCATTACAACAGTGAAATGTGTTTTGGAGCTATGTTTGGCCCCTACTAATGTTCTCATACATAGCTTCCACTTCAACACTTTGTATTCTTACGCCGACACCACACTGCTAATGCTTGATTTTTTTTTTTTTTTTTTTTTTTTTTTTTTTTATAAAGAGGCTATATAACAAGATGACCTCACTCCACCTGATGGTAAGCGGTAGTGAGATCCAAATATGAGGTCGACAGGCACAATAGACCATATTGAGCCTGTCGCACTCACCCTGAAAGCCGTGAAAAAGGAGACCACTGCTGTGGCAACAACGAGACAAGGCGTGGAGTCTCGCATTGGTATTGAGCTGTGCGGGTCGGAGTTGGCCAGTCCGCCGGACGGAAGGGCCCCCGTTTCTACGAGTCTCCTGGCCGGTGGGCTGACCCGCTCCCCCCGCACAATACCGCCGCTAAGACTCCACTGGTCCGGCGCTTGCCTCAATAATGGGCCGCCCTGGCACCGGTTCGTACAGTGCTGATCCCGGAACGCGACCTGACCAAGAGAGGTCAGAGTCACTTGGCGGGTTTTACACAACTGTATGGTGGTAACAGCAACCGGTCGACAAAATGTCTCCCACCTGAAACTGATTTATAGCAATAAATTATAAAACTTATCTATTATTAGCCTGCGAGACCCGATTGCAAAAATTGATTGTCGTTTATATTTGGTTAAGGCACTTTTACTCTAATTCTTATTTTATTAAGAATAATGGAAGACTGGTGCTTGATTTATAGGAATAAATTATAAAACTTATCTATTATGGTAAGAAACAATGCAAAATTATTTGCTAAGTTACTTCTCGTGCAAGACACATTACTCAAAAAAGCACCAAAAAATATACACGAATAAACGTGCAAACGCATATTGCCTATACTTAACAACAAAGAACTAACAATATCAAACGTTTTGCTGTTTATACACGTTTATTCTTGTGAAACAGAGAGAGTATGAAGCATGTAATAGTCACTTATAATAATATTCTTGTGACAAAAAATATATTATTTCCGTGGAAAAAAGGTTTTTGATGCAATTACAGGCTTGTTTATGATCAAAAAATTCTACAAAAAATTGGTGAGGTAGAGGAGAGGCTAATGTAACGAAATACCAAAAAAAATTTTTTGTGCAATGGCTATTACACGTTTATTCGGTGGGGCCATCGATATAATCCCACCCAATTTCCCAAAGCGGGCGAGTGAGAACACAAAAGCTTCCAAAGATAATGAGAGAGACAGATAACCATACGGCCACTCGACGACTGCTGGTGACGTGTAAAGAATACCCGTTATTGCTTCCGACATTGCATGAGGAAGTACTTGCTCTTTGAGGGTAGTTAACATACGTACATGTAAATATGTATGTGGATTATACGGAGACGTACACATTATCAGATTATCACGGATTAAATGACATAAGTTTCTCTGGTTCGGTGGAACAGTTATTGGTTACGCTCGCTACAGTTATATATACGCCCGGAACTAATATTCGTGTGACGAACGTAGGAAAATTAGTCTAAAATGAAGAAAAACAATGAAATATTGACACAGAACACACCTTTTATAGCTGTTTACTTTTTGTTTGCCATAACTAAATACACACAAATCAGAGTGATAAATAAATATGTATAAAACCTTTTTTGAATGTAATAACTCCCACACTAATTTTATATAAAAGAAAATAATACGACCTCCAAACGCTAATGCCTTCAACTAGTCTGAAAGGATCAGAAAAATATTATGCTAAGTTACTTTTAGGTTACAGAGGGAAGGTCGAATAAATAATATTGAAAATAAGAGTATAATATTTCACTATTTTGCCCTTTACAGGTAGTTATTTTCATGCGGTACCTATTTTATAGATACGACAACATTACACGTCTTGTTGACTTTAAATGACTATGGGATAAATAAAAAAAGAATAAGTTAATTAGCGTAAAAAATGTTTTTGGTACATTGGAATAATATGTCGTCAAATATCCGTGTTTTGCAAAATGTGAATATTGGAGTAGTAGCTAATATGGCGACGAGAATAATTTGCTAAAAATCTCGTCTTACAGCGTGTTCACACCTAGCGATTTTTGGGCGATTTCGATCACGGCGATATCGCCGCGTTTTCGTCGCGAGCTCGCAACGTGAACGCGCGCGCTCGCTGCGATATCGCCGCGATTAAAATATAATCGCCGCGAGCTCGCCGCGATTACGCCGCGAGCTCGCCGCGATTACGCCGCGAGCTCGCCGCGATCACGCCGCGAGCTCGCCGCGATTTCACCGAGTACTGCGTTCATATTTTCAACATGAACGGACCTGCGCTGTAGAATGCGGCGCATGCGCTAAGCGGGTAAGTTGGATGAGGCGTAACCGCCGCGAAATCGCGGCGAGTTCGGGGCGTGATCGCGGCGAGCTCGCGGCGATTATTTAATCAGGGCGAATAAAAATCGCTAGGTGTGAACAGGCACTTGTATTGCCATTATTCGCGAAAAAATATCTAATAAAGCTTCGAAATAAGTTATCAGGGCTATACGAAGTATGGAGTTATATAACTTGTATGTTACTTGTGCCAAAATACGAAAACCTAAACAAACCGTCTTGATTACAAGTTCAAGGTTGCGGATTCTACGAACGCTCTCCACATTTAATAAATCATACCATTATTGATACAACATATCAATCGGTAGAACATGTCTAATATAATACATTGTGTAAATAATGTTTGTACGAGTTTCGTATTATCTTAATTTCTCTTATTTGGTCTTTTGCGTTCCATTACGCTAAATATTTGTCATTATGGGACAATACGCGATGTTAGGAGTAGCAAATACATAGCTACCTATTGCCCGACGTTTCAACTGGGTTACACCAATCATGGTCGCCAGCGACCCGTCGAATCCACATATCCCACATAACCCAGTGTAATGCAGACCCATAAAGACTATTTCGATGTTTTATTGCTAAATTGCAAATATTTTTTCTTTGTTGTGCAGAAAAACATACACATATAATGTTATTAGAAAAATAAAACATAAAAACAACAAGCAAACATGAGGAAACAACGAAGTTCAAAGTCGACACAAAAAGTCGACTGTAGCATTCACACATCTTTGATGGTCACTCTGTATTCGTCTTCGTTCCAAAATAAATAACACGTAAGTTGCCAAGCTGACAGCATAAGGTCCCGCGGGACGGATGGACAAATGGATCGCGGAACGGACCGCCACCGTCTATGCATCGGAGATTGCGATACGAATTGTTACAAATGTTGGTGCTTTCTTTTCTTTGAGCTCGTAGTTCTGTACTAAATATTAGTCTTTTTGGGTCTACACGCGTTATTAGGAGTAGCAAATACATAGCTACTTACTGCCCGACGTCCGCGTGTAGTCCCATAAAGACTAATATTTAGTGTAATGGAACGCGAAAGTCTAAAATCATTCGTATTTCTGTAGTTGTAATGGCTGTTAGAAATAATACTAATTTTACGAATTTAACTCGTATGTTTTGTTTTCTAAACATATTATTTAGAGACCTGACGTTTCGAGCACTTTTAGAGTCTTGGCCGCGACTACGAACGCTGTAAAGACCTCGAAACGTCAGGTCTCTAATATACAGGTTGTCCAAAAAGTAGTGTCAAGCGGTAGTCCTGAGATAGAACACCCCGTGGGGCATCCGAATCACCCCATGTATGTTCCGCGATTTTTTATAGTTTTCGAGTTATGATTATTTTTCTAAAATTTTGAGAACAACTGACCTAACCGACTAAAAATATTGTAGAGAAAAAAGTATTTGACTTTTTTGAGTAATTCTTTTTGCAAATCAATTTTCATGAGTTTTTCTTTAATGCCTAAAATATTTGTCTCCATGACCTATATGGAAAATATCAAAATTATGGTACAAACTGAAAAGTTACGTTCTGTAAATAATGTCTTACAATTTCAACGTTAAATTTAAAATAAAAGGAGGTAGCTGCATGGCTCCTAAATAACTTTAAAAACTGCGCTAGACTCTCAGCTTTTATAATCATTAATAAAAACCGGTACATAAGGCGCTACTTTTGCTGAAATCGGACTACAAAGACAGAGAGGTGGAAAAATCATAAAATTAGCCATTTGAATACGAAGTATTATTTGGACATTTTATTACTTCTAAAGTTAATAAGATTGTCAACAATCAAAATTATACCAGAAATGCTAAGAAATAACCACTTGAAAGTTTAATTTGTGATACTTAAAAAATTAATTAAGTATAAAAATGGGAACTTTATTAAAATAAAAAGTTATCGTTTTTGATTATTTATTGTAAAAAGTTTATAAGTAAAAGTTTATTAAAGTCCGTAAAGAAAGCAAAGTTCGTCAAGTTCGTCGTAACAAAGGTATTACATGTGAAAACAGTGTTAGCGCAATGAAACTTAAATTAAACAAAAAAAATCATCCAAATGTTTGCATCTGAGTGCTCCTGTATTAAATTTAGGTTTGTTAACAAACTGACTAACTTTCGGAATAATAAAATGTCCAAATAATACTTCGTATTCAAATGGCTAATTTTATGATTTTTCCACCTCTCTGTCTTTGTAGTCCGATTTCAGCAAAAGTAGCCCCTTAAGTACCAGTTTTTATTAATGATTATGAAAGCTGAGAGTCTAGCGCAGTTTTTAAAGTTATTTAGGAGCCATGCAGCTACCTCCTTTTATTTTAAATTTAACGTTGAAATTGTAAGACATTATTTACAGAACGTAACTTTTCAGTTTGTACCATAATTTTGATATTTTCCATATAAGTTATGGAGACAAATATTTTAGGCATTAAAGAAAAACTCATGAAAATTGATTTGCAAAAAGAATTACTCAAAAAAGTCAAATACTTTTTTCTCTACAATATTTTTAGTCGGTTAGGTCAGTTGTTCTCAAAATTTTAGAAAAATAATCATAACTCGCAAACTATAAAAAATCGCGGAACATACATGGGGGTGTTTCGGATGCCCCACGGGGTGTTCTATCTCAGGACTTCCGCTTGACACTACTTTTTGGGACACCCTGTATTTAGAATAACAATATATGCCAGTTTTATCCGTAAAATTAGTTTTATTTCAAACTAGTTTTCCGCCCGCGACTTCGTCCGCGTAGAGACGTTAACGGGTGAAACATTACTTCTTTATAGCGCAGTCGGTTAAAAGTAGCCTATGTCCTTTCTCAGGCTCTGGACTATATCTGTACCTTTCATTGAAATCGGTTCAGTACTCTATGCGTGAAAGCGTAACAGACAGACAGACAGACAGAGTTACTTTCGGATTTGTAATATTAGTAAGGATGTGTAGTATTCGCGCAAATAATAGACAATACTTTGTAATGGCTGGTGGCGTATTGGGTACTTCCACTGTTTCTTGCGCTAAGATTCTGGGGTCTATTCCAATAATGATTTGAGTGATAGTGTTATTTGTTGTTATGAAACACCATTCATTCACATACCAAATTTATACGTACCTCAAGTGCTTGAGCAACTTACTTCAGGACTGTTTTAGTCGGTAGAACCCCTGGGCATTGCACTCCGTCCAGGAGCAGCGACTGGCAGTTACCATCTTTTCGCCAGTCGCCGGGGAGTCCGACACACCACCGGAAGAGAACCTCCTCTCCCAGTAACGGTGCGTAAAGCATTTCACCGAAAAAAAAAGGAATGGACAACAATGTATGTGATTTTGTATGATGTTTTTTTTTATTTATCCTCCAACAAGTATACATGGAAGTCGTTGCAATAGAGCAACGCGTATCATTTAAAGCCTTTGTCACGAGATATAATCTGCTAAGTATACCACATAATCATAGTACAAGGTTCAAGAGTCCCATTATGTTAGATGTAAATAAGTCCAATTGTGTCAAATGTCTACGTAAACAGGTCTTAAAAGAAATGGACAGACATAACCGTTTACTAAACCGCGTATCAACTGGCAACATTGCAAGCAGCAACTCAGTTTTTGCGTTATAAAAGAACAAGACGAAGTTCCGTCGGTCATCGCCTTAAAGTTTTTTCATTACCAAACTTGGACGCCATCCTAAGTTAGTTTTTTGTCTCGAACTTTTCTCCTTTTATCACCTCCCACCAAATAAATCGGTAGATATTGATGGCCATTGGAAAATTAGCTACTAAGAGAAACGGCTAACAGTCTAGTATCGGTTTGTTGCATCAGCAAATTTTGGTACAATGTTTTGAAAATATGCCGATCTTTTCATGTGTTCTGAATCTTTGTTTGCTTAATCATGGCCCATATAAGCACTTACATCTAGATAAGATACATATAATAGTTTTTTCCATTGTTTGTAAATATGGGCGATGATCATTTAATTTTCACATTCGAAATAAAACTAATTTTACGGATTAAACTCGCGTGTTTTGGTACGGGCAAGACTTTTCCGTCTTGCCCGTGACCACGAGTGCTGTAAAGAGCTCGAAACGTCGGATCCCTAAATAATGTTTAGAATACGCGAGTTTAATCCGTAAAATTGGTTTTATTTCATTTCTCATTTATTAAATCGTAAGTTCCCACATGAAAAAGTCAAAATCAAAGATATTATTGCGAACTAAGTGTTATACAGTGTTAATGTTAAATATGAAGTCAGAATAAACAAAAATCAATACCAATATCTAACAGAGAATTCCTCACAAATAATGACAAAGTGACTGGAATCACAAGGGTATAACAATCAACACTACTCCCTGGCCTCTGCTCAATCTATATTCAGAAGCCAGTCAAGTTAATACACTCCATAAATCTTTAGTTTGAATTCTGAACAGGTCATTGAGCATCAAAGCCGTTAGAACAGGCCTAATTGAGACCTCACCAAATATCTGGGGTAGGGGCCGCCTTCTGTGAAGACATTCCAATATCGGCCTTTAACCATTGCAAATGGAAATCCTGTAATCTATGCATGACAGAGGCAATCAATCAATATACACGGCGATAAACTCATCAGTGAAATGACAGAAGTTTTGCTCACATAAGTACGGGATTAATAAGTCTAAAACGAGGTACCACTATATTCTGTCATAAAAAAAACTTTTTAGATACTGAATAAGAAAATATTATTTATTTATGCGCTTAAATAGGTAGGACTAGGCTTCTAAATGAATGTTTGCTGTTAAATATTACATGACTACAACGATAAAGAACAATGTCATTCAATTGCAAACAAGAAGAGTAAAAAAAAATTGCTTTCGAAAAAAAGATAATTCAATTTCATGTGTATTAATGAACGGGTCCAAATCGGGTTTCCTCAAACACAGTGACGATTTATGTGACAACTTTATACTAGCTTTAATCAAGAGCAGTAGCTTAACTCACTAACGTAGTTCATTATAAAATGCATATGTTTAATTTCACTCTTTTGGTAAAAGTTTTTAGGGTACCCGAACGGTTAAAACGGGACCCTATTACCTACTTAGTTTCAAGATAGCTATATAGTTGAAACTATTCACAAATGATGATATTCCACTGCCGCTTTATCAACAAAAACTCAAAAAAAAATTGAAGGAGAGTACTTGCATGCAAAAAAAAGAGATTTTTACAATATTTTTACTATACCGTGTGATAGTCCGACTCGCACTTGACCGGTTTTTATTATAATTACGTCCTTTGACGTACCGAAGTTTGTGCGCCGGCTATCCGTAAGCTATTTACGCTTTGCTTATTTGAACTTCATTAAGCTGCATGTTAAACTTTAATTACACGCGAAACTCGTCAGGTTATATCTCCGACGATGCAACATCGTGCTTTTAATTAATTTTCACGCGCCATTCGCCTCTTTCAGATTTAAACAAGACCAAATATTCATGATGTACCTATAAGATAGACAGTGCTTTGGAAAATTGGTAAACATTGATGACGTAGATTTTGGAAGTTTAAAGTTGTTCCATTTAAAAAAAATATATAATTTGACTGGACCAGTTTTTACTCTGTAGTTACTCGTAGCATTGTCTATTTTTCGTCTGCGTCGGGATGACGATGCCCGCTAGGGACAAATGTGCGTCAAGCATTTGTTCCATCATCATCGTCAGCCTATACACCGTGAAATTTGCCGTGGTTGTTTTCAGAAGCAAAACGGTTTACTTACCTTCAATAGCACTATCGAATCATCATGTTCCTTACTTCTTGAAAAAGAAAAAAAATCAGAATTCAAAATTCAAATTTCAAAACACAGTAGTACCACTCGCATGGCAAGCAACGACCTTTACCACTCGGCCATCGACGCTTTCTACAATTATTTTTATGAATAAATTCAGATGAAAATCGTCTAATATAAAATGTATGTTTTCCACGTGCTATTTACAAAGTTAAGAATCTTAAATGTCGTGAACGTATTTTCAGAACGACACGAAACTAGTTATATTATTAGGAGTTCCAAGAATACATACAAATACCCTTGTTAGGAACGAGAAAAATTCAGAATATGAAAATAGAAAATTTCCTGTTGGTACCTTACTACCAACTATTGATAGGTATTTTGCAATCACTTCAGTTTTTTGTACGAAAATGGTCGCGAGCTGCTACAATAATAATAAGAAGAAAAAATAAAACACATTTAAAAAACTTGCAAAGCTAACACACTTTTAACGAAACATATAAATAGGTAGAATTACAGTAAGAAGGCACTTGACAAAAAAGCAAAACAAAGTATGTGTATGTGTAAAATAAAACAATAAAACGTAAAAGTAAAATAATATATAATAATAATAAGGCGTCCGACCAATTTCGGCCATAGCGGCTGATCTCAATTGAGATCAACCAAGTGCGCAGGACATATTATAGTACACAAGTGTGCGCGCAAACACAAGTGCACTCTCTATTCCCTTACTCTCATAATTTGGTGAGACGGCAATCCGACATGACCGATGAGAGATCGGGCGCAGGACCACCGGCTTAACGTGCTTTCCGAGGCACGGGCGATCAACCGCCAACTGCCTAACTCCGGGCTGAGTAATTTCATAACAGAAAAACACAAATTTTGCCCGACCCCGGACTCGAACCGGGGACCTCTCGGTCCTAACGCAGCACTTGCTACCAATAGACCAACGAGGCAGTTAATATAAAAGTATTTAAGTATTATTTGCACTCGTAAACCCTTTCCGTGGATGTTAATGTGTTTTTTTTTCTATTTTTTCTTTTACTGCACTGTTTAGAGTGCACCAAAGCTGCTTACTGCATCCGCTCTAAATGCAATATTATACTTACGTCGGTACTTAAGTAGCTGTTTGAATTAATGGAAGGAAGGAAAATGAATGTTTAGTTCATAGAACGTAGCGCATTGAAACATTTATCGATAAAATGTTTAAAGGATGTTTGAATTTATTTTCTTTTAAATACATATATTTATACATATACACCGTGAAATTTTAGTGGTTGTTTTCCCGCAGTAAAATGATTCTATCTTAGTAGTACAAAGATGTGTGCAGTTCTTTTTTGGTAATATCAATAAATGCCGGCTTTACGAAAGGTTTAACCGTAACTCGAACACACGTTCGAATCAGTTTATGACTTAGGGTGTAGAGCTTCTTTAGCTTTGAGCATCGATTTCATGCGGCAAGCAGTACCTAAATACGTCACATCTTCAAAAACAACGATAGCTTCTCTCGTTTTCGAGTTGGAAAATTATTATTCTGAAAAGTCGAAAAAAAAAATTTTTTTTTTTTCGAGAAATAATTTTCATGATTCGATAGTATTACTAAAGGCAAGTCGTTCTGCCACGGGAAAACAACCACTAAAATTTCACGGTGTATAGTTACTTCTAAGAACTTTACTTGCCCAGCGTGGGTAACTAAAGCCAGAAGGAGAAAACTTACGTACGTTAAAAACCTATCGAGTTATTTTTTTCATACGGCCGATTTTAGTTCTTCGCGTAACCACCAGCGGCGCTGTACAAGTTTTTCATAGACATATTTACGTAGGCGATATCAAGTGCATAAGTTTTAAACTCATGGTAGCGCTACTGATCGCTCAAGTTAAGGGTAGGCTTGTGCCCCAACAGTGGGAACGAATTGGGCTGATGATGATGTTTGATATTACCCAGTTGTCCTATTGGAATGCGCCACGTATGTACCGAGAGGACACAGGTTCGACTACTTGGTCTGGCCAAAATTGAGTAAGTTATTCTGTTAAGCAATTACTCAGTCCGGAGCAAGGTGACGGATCCACAACCGTGTCTCAGAATGCCACGTTAACCCGGTGGTCCTGCGTCTAATCTCTAATCGGTCATGTCGGATTGCTGTTTCACCGAACTCTGAGAATGAGGGAACAGAGGGTGTGCTTGTGTTGTGACTGATTTCTATTGAGGTTGCTTTGGCCTGAATCGGTCGGACACCTTAAATACCGTGAAATTTTAATGGAAATTTTTTCGCAATAAAATCATTGTAAGATTTTAGACTTTCGCGTTCCAGTATACTAAATATTAGTTTTTATGGGTCTACACACGATATTAGGAACATACATAGCTAAGTACTGCCCAACGTTTCGACTGGGTAAACTGGGTTACACCAATCATGGTCGCGAGCGAAGACGGGCGAACGAAGAAGGGCGGCGCAATAAAGACTAATTTTAATAAAATGATTCGAGAAGGATGACTATTTTTTTTTTAAATAGTATAAATAGTAAAATAGAAAAACAAAATTATTTTAACGAAATAATTAGCATGATTCAATAGTACTACTAAAAGCAAATCGTTCTGCTACAGGAAAACAACCACTAAAATTTCACGGTGTTTAATAATATGTGAACGTAAATAATGTTATTATATAATACACATATTATTATTACAACACTCAATCCGCACATATTGATCCAGAAAATGCATAAGCTATTTAGCGCGGAATCAGATCAATGTATGTCGGATTAACTTGAATTTTTGTTTATATGAGAGCATAAAATTAACTTAAAATAAGAGATGTTTCGAATGCCAACATGGAGGATGGATGTAATTATTTATTACGGTAAGTCCATTTTAACAGTAAACAGACTAAGTAGTCTGTACATTTATATTTGCAAGTACAATTTAGTAAACTTTATTGGACGAAATATACTCATTTTCGTGGAATCTTCTCTCTTAAATGATTATTTTGAACGTTATTATTTTAATCAAAACTTGTTACAACTATGAACTGAAATAGTCGTATTTTTTAACCTTTTATTGTCACTCTACTTTTATAAGTATCTCAAAAAGAAGGCGCAAAATAATAGTACGAATATATAGAAAGCTATAAGAAATTAGTATAAATAAATAAAGCATAACATCACGTACATTAATCTGATCCCGCACTTGAGTTACGGATTTCAGGATCAACAGAGGATACACAAATATACTCAAATATATTTAATACACACTAAGACACGGAACAGACACCTATGTTAATCACACAAATATTCCTAACGACCGACGACGACGATATAACCCGAACGACTCTTGGAACCTTAGGTAGTGATCCTGGGTCTCTAACCACAGTTCCACAGAGGCTCGACTGGCTCGGTGAAACAGTGGTAGGTACGAGTAGGTTTGTAAGTCCCTGTTCACACTAGCGATTTTTGGGTGATTTCACAGCGAGGCGATATCGCAGCGAGTCCGCGGCATTCATGTGCGTGATCGTTGCGATATCACCGCGATAAAATAATCACCGCGATATCGCGGCGGTTACGCCTCATCCAGTCTACCCGCTTAACTCATGCGCCGCATTCTACAGCGCAGGATCGTTTTGATGGCAATGAAGAACAATTTGAGATTTGAATTCAAAATGAGCAAGCGACGAAATCCCGGCGAGTCCGCAGCGATATCGCCCAAAAATCGCGCTAATGTGAACACGCTGTAACCCATTATGTGCACACAAGTGTGCGCTCTATGGGCCCTTATGGTAAGTATCAAGTAAATGGCAGCCTAAAATGGCGGACATATAAAAGGCAGTGTGACATCTTGGTTAAAATGTTTGTGAGAGTACGCTTAGTATGTACAAATCAATTTAGGCTGCGCTGAGTTTATTTTTAGATTGATAATTCGGATAAACCTAAAACGAAAACACGAACACAAGAGAGGTGAGAGCGATCCGCTCCCCCGCAAGTCCGGTGATGATGACGAGGCTACTCCAAGCCAAAAAATGGATCCAAAGCTATGCAGAATCCAACTTAGGAAGTATACCTTTTGTTCAGGCACCAAGATACTTTTACACATACGAAGCTTCCATTTTCCTTACCCCATAATTCACTGCAAGCAACGAACTAATTCCTTGTAATCTGCTATTTAAGACTACAACGTTCGCTTGATAAAGTACCCAGGCTCTTCCTTCGCAAACAAAGCAGAAATGAGCTCCTTTTTAAACAAAAAAAGCCTGTTTTTCTTTTCAATTCCATAAAGTCCACGTTTCATCGGAGGTTTTAATTAAAAACCACGGAACAAAAGGATTGCCTGTAGATATGGCTGCTTAAATAGTTTTCTTGTTTTTGTGCGTTGCTTCGTTGCGATCTTTGAACTAGCGGTATGATTAAGCAGTGGAATCACCTATTTAGACTGTTTCCTTCTTCCTCTCTCTTGTGATATGGGTACTAAATAAATAAAAATAAATTTATGTACAGTGGTCGGTGGTCCTGCGGCTGATCTCTTATCGATTTTGTCTATGAGTGCGATGAAATAGAGATTGAAATTGTGTTTGCGCGTAAACTGCACTATAAATGTCCAGTGCAGTTATGGGTCAAACACCTTTACCGCCACCATGAGTTTAAAAGTGACAGACTCGGTATCGCCTACGTAAATATGTCTATGAAAAACTTGTATAGCGCCCCTGGTGGTTACGCTAAGAACTAAAATCGATCGCATGAAAAAAAACAATTCGATAGGTTTGTAACGTACGTAAGCTTTCGATAGCCAACGCATGGTACCGCTACTTATTAGTCTCAAGCGTCTCTTAAAGACCTAAAGGTACTGAGTTCGGGTCCCGGCTTGGCCCTTTTATACATATTTTTCTGTTAAGAAATTACTCAGTATGGACTGACTAATGGAGTCAGGAAGTTCGTGGTGTTAACACCCGTGACCTAGTAAGCATGTAAAGCCGTTGGTCCAGCGTCTGATCATCCATCGGTCATGTCGGATTACCGTCTCCCCCACGAGATAATGTATTTTTTTATTTATTTTCTTTATTTCGGAAACCGAACATATTCAAGGTGCGTCATATTATGAAATACAATTGCATAATAAGGCTTCCACGACTAAGTTTAACGTAGTCTTATAAAGTAGGTATCAGTATATCAGTCTAGTTAAGATTGACTGCCAGAGCCGAAATCGGTTGAGCAACATTTATAATTTAAACTTAGTCATGTTTTCCAGTAATGACATGCTGTACTTTTATAATACCCAGACACGGAATAAACTCCGATGTTCATCATTGTGTGATACTTATTCCAATTGGTAAACCAATCCACGACTATTCACAGTGTTGTCCAGCCATTGAAACATCAACCTTTGTTCGTGGTGTTTTTTAAATTCATCATCAGTCCATATACGTCCCCACTGCTGGGACACGGGCTTACTCTAAACAAGAGCGAAATGGCCCTGGTCAAACACGCTGGCCAAGTGCGAGTTGGTATATCAACCAAAAATTATAAGGTTGTGTAGTCACACAACCTTTTTTCATACGTGTGCAGATTTTATCGTATTTTTTTTCCTCCACCGTTAAAAACCGTTCTTTTTTAATTGTTTTTATTGTGACACTGAAAAGTCTAATGTCAAAAGGAAACTAAGTAATTACTGGGCTGTTCTACTCGTAGTGCACTCTAATGCAATACGACGTTTGTTACCCACGGTAATTACACCGCGTGCTATTACCTCCGGGCGTCTTTACTTAGCACATCTGGTAGGAAAGGGCATTCTCTGTATTTAATCTTAGACTAGTTACTGTGTATCTTATCTATATCAATAATATGATAAATAAATATACATAATAATATTATGTATACACCGTGAAATTTTAGTGGTTGTTTTCCCGCAGTAAAATGATTCTATCTTAGTAGTACAAAAGATGTGTGCAGTTCTTTTTTGGTAAAATCAATAAATGCCGGTTTTACGAAAGGTTTAACCGTAACTCGAAAACACGTTCGAACCGCTTTATGACTTAGGGCGTAGAGCTTCTTTAGCTTTGAGCATCGATTTCATACGGCAAGCAGTACCTGAATACGTCACATCTTCAAAAACAACGATAGATTCTCTCGTTTTCGAGTTGGAAAATTATTATTCTGAAAAATCGAAAAAAAGAAAAATTTTTCGAGGAATAATTTGCATAATTCTATAGTATTACTAAAGGCAAGTCGTTCTGCCACGGGAAAACAACCACTAAAATTTCACGGTGTATAATATATTGACCTGGTCCCGTGGTAAGAAGCTAAAACACTTGTTACGGATATCAGTATCAACAGTGGATACTTACACAAATATAGCCACGTATGTTCTTGACTTTTATTTCTATGTTCTTGTATATGTATTTTTTTTTAATTATAAAGGTTCTGCCAGAATATCAGCGCTGTAGCGGCCTAGCAGCCGCTGCAGCACATGCTGAGGCAGAACTTATTGATCACATCTACTGTATGTGATCAATAAATGTTTTTCTTTCTTCTTTCTTTCTTCTTATTCAGACACGGAACACAACTATTTGTCCCGGGTGGGAATCGAACCGACGACACTTGGAACAGTAGGTTCACTGCCTACTGTTTCAAGTGTCGTTGGTACCCATCTACGTATCTTCTTTTCAATAAAATTTTGATAATTATGAAGTCTCACCCAGCAAACGTTCAATGAAGTTGTAATCTATCGCCACAATAATGGCAATGACGACTTGAACATTTCTAGAATATTTCTGTTTGAAACATCGACTTCATACGAAGTCGTTGGTTTGAAACGACACATGCGTTTTTAATATGACGATCAACATAAATTAATGGTAAATGTCAATTTATTTTAACCACATATTATTATCAACCAGATAAGTCAGAGTGCAAGTAGTCCGTATTATATCTTGCATTATAATAAAGAGTATATCGAGAAAAACTTTACAATTTACATTAGAGCTCTGTGCACCACTAAAATTACAATCTAAATATTATATAACTGAAGGGTGACTGACTGACATAGTGATCTATCAACGCACAACCCAAACCACTGGACGGATCGGGCTGAAATTTGGCATGCAGGTAGATGTTACGACGAAGGCATCCGCTACGAAAGGATTACCCGAAGTGAAGCGAGGGCGGGTTAAAAATTTATTGCCAAGTGATACCCTTTCTGTAAAGAAATGTTTACGGACCGATAGTATTGATCACTATCAGTGGGGGCGCCACTCGTGGCTAACGGGCAAAGTGACTGAAAAATTCAAATTCGAAACGTAACGCCTGAATAGTATAGGGCGTGTAACCTCAAGATTGTGAGTACGAGTCTCCGTTTAGCAGGCATTATTGTGAAATTTTCCAATTATAAATTTACATAAGGGTTATGTCTAGCACTAAAAACAATTAAAATATCAAGGATATTCAACACAAGCTAATTTATAGAAAGTACATGTACATCTTTCAAGGAATTCAACATCTTAATCTTGGATTCTTCAATTTCTTAAATGTTCTAGTGATGTTTTAATATTTTTTTTAGTATGTAGGTACATTAGTTTTTTGATGTAGGATCAAAGAAATGTTAATGTTATCTTTGAGGTTTTCAATTTAATTAACAAGCTGTATAAAACATTAAGATTCTTTGAAGAGCTTCAGTGTTTTTCTTTTAATTTTCTCAGAACTACTTGATGGATGTTGACTAGGCGTAATACTTGAAACCGGCCAAGTGCGAGCCAGACTCACGCACGATGGGTTCCGTACGAATACATACATACATAAAATCACGCCTTCTTCCACGAGTGGTAGGCAGAGATCACTTCCAGAGATCCACTTTTCACCTCTGTGAGAAACGTGACGTGACGGGTTGTGGACCACGTCGCCGCCATTCTGCCTTGTGCATTGTTTTAACAAGGTCATTGCGTTCCCACGAGTAGCAAGGATATATGACGGGGGAAGGAAAAGGGGAGGAAGGATACTATCGCCTTGGATGATTTGGACTAAGTCGATAGTAGCTCAAGGAGCCGGGGTCGCTTACTCGTATACCGTTCACCAACCACCGGACAGATAGTTGTGACTGGTATCCCCCGACTGTTTTGTTTTCTGAGAAATAAATATTAAAGGAGGACCCTTTAATATTTAAATGATTTTACTTTACGTTTTTATTTGTTGTAATAGTGCCAACAGAAGTCACTCTTGATGAGATACAGCCTGGTGACAGACTTGTCTCGTTTATCCCTTTAGGTACAGAACCCTGAAAATGAGTTCATTGTACTGGAGGAAGCATAAGGAAAAGTTGCAAATTACGTATTTCATTGAAATCAAAAGACAAACACTCCCATTGTTTAAGCTATACCTTTATGCAAATTTTATTGTTTACAAATAAAATATGTTTTTACATAATAATAGGTATGTGCTCGATTTGACCATGGGTGACTGACTTTTGTGTCTGTTTTCTGATTTGTAAATATATTAACATAATTATGCATAAACAATCACTTCCCGTTAAAGTACAACAATTACGGAACAAATAGAAAAGTTTTTTTTAATACTCGTTTCAAACAAAATAGGACGTAAATTAAAAACAGGCGAAACAAACTTCACGGCTTTTCCTAACTTTAATCATTCCTGCCATCCGCAGCCGCCCATAGCCTGGTTAAATACAATTAGTGAAGACCGTTTTTCTTAGATACTAAGAAAAGTTAGTCAATTTCCAAAATGACAGAATTTTTCTATTATTAGAGTGACTTTATTAGCTTGCCGAGCGTGACTCTATCAAATTACTCCCTTCAATATCGGTCCAAAGGAAGCTTCGGCAAAGTACATAGGCTACTTTTCAGGTTCAATTTTTAGACAATCCGTATAGGTACCAAATTTCTTTTAAATCGGTTCAGGAGTTTTGGCGTGTCACTGCAACAAAAAGCAGATAGAGATAGTCACTTTGTATCAATAACACAAGCAAGTTGAAGTAAAGTAAAATATGTTAATAGCTATAAAGGATGATGGTATACATATTAGTCATCTTATTATTTTATGTTAACGCCCTACATGACCCCGCCTGTGCCTTACCATTAAGGTAAGATCAAGATAAGCCCAAGTAGTTCTATGCACATTCGTAGTGTTGAAAAGTGCACTACCATATGAAATTTCCTCCTATTTTTTTTTATAATGAGCTAACAAGATGACCTCACTCCACCTGATGGCAAGCGCCAAATATGAGGTTGACAGGCACAATAGACCATATTGTGCCTGTCGCACTCACCCTGAAAGCTCGCTTAAAGAGGAGACCACTGCTGCTGCTGCTATTGAGTGTTTTCGCGTATAAGAAATTCACTAGATTAAAATACGTGTTCGTGAAGTCGGACTGCAGCGTGATTGGTTATTTGTGACGTGACATTGGCAGACATGTCGATATTCACCAATCACGTAGCAGTAAGCATCATAAATATCATATTATGTACGTCTAGCCATCTCGAGGATTTCTTACACGCGAAAACTTTTATTGGGACTAACTACAAATATAAATTAATTTATTTCAGTTACTTAGGTATGCATAGTATTACATTGTATGGAATCTCCTTCCTTTCTACTAACTGCGGTGACCATTTCGTAAAGACATAATTTAATTAAATAAACATATTTAATGTTCACAAATATTTCACACCATCACATAGGTACATTGATCTGATACCGTGGTAAGTAGCTTAAGCACTTGTGTTACGGGTATCAGAATCAACAGTGGATACACAAAATATACTTAAATATATTTAAAAATACACCCAGACACGGAACAAACACCGATGTTCGTCACACAAATATTTGTCCCAAGTGGGAATCGAACCCACGTCTCTTGGAACCGTAGGTAGTAAACCTGGGATACTAACCACTATCCCACCGAGCCAGTCAAAACTAGTTAATTAAACTTATCAATGACGTGTTAAGTCACTTTTTTCTATATTACTAAGCAAACTGTCACGGGTAAGCCCTACCGAAGGTTTAATAACTCCTGTCATCAGCAGACCCGCTCCGATTAGCTACAATTACTGCTCTCCCTTTTTCTTTGACTCCTCAAATTATTTCTAATTTGGTTATAGCTATCTTCGCCTAGTCTACGTTTTTAGCGCGACTCTCAAATTGGCTTCGTTACATCTTTTCTTGACGCTATTTCAATTAGTTTCGACAGTTTAGTTTTTAATTTGATGACAGACTAGTGTCTACGTGGTTTGGTTGGTCTTGAAACTGAATTTTAAATAACAACATTCACAGTAATATTAAAACTTGTTTTCAATTAAAGTTTCATATTAACGTGTACAAGTAATTGTAAACTCCGAAATTATAAATTTGAAGACGCTGGAAAATAATAGACAACAGCAAAAGAGGCTTTCTAAAGTGACATCACGTTTCACAGTATTGTATAAAAGGTTTTCAAAAGCAAAATATTTGTTCGTAAATAAAAACAAGGCTTTGTTTAAAAATTACTCCGATACTTTTAAGTTACACTAATTAGTAATGGATGTTTGCGTCAGATTGCGTCATTATACCGACCCCTTTCATTTTATCTCAAAATCATAAAAAACAAACAAGCATCAATTTAATCGGCCAAATTATGAAGGCTAAAAGGAGTTTCCATTAACAAATGAATTTAAAACATGCTGACAGATCCATTTACAAACGTCGAATATCGTGCAAAAAGTATGCGATTGCAATCCTGCCCCGAACGTAGTTGTGTTGTACATCCGACGCGGATTTGGCTTGCTAGGTAACCTCGGAATATAGCACCACCTGCATGCTTCCAATTATTTAATGGCTACGTGTCTGGCACAAAATCGATGCAGTCTGATGATTTTCATATTTCGTTAGGACTTTAGTTATATTTTTCGTTTGGGGACACCTACAGTGGTGTAGGTTACAAATGATGAGCGATTGTGTTTTGTTTTGATTGATCAAAAATATGTTTATTCTTGAAATCACAACCAAATAATAAATTGTTGATAATTTTACTCAATGCGTTGAGATAATATTATGATGATAATATAAATAATATTGTAAATCCTATTTTTTTTTCTATATATCGTGTTCATTATAAGAAGAAGTAAATATATTTCTTACAACGCTGCTCGGCTAAAATATAAACCTACATATTGTTCTTGGCATATAATTAAACACAGCAATTTCCGTAGTTAGCATACTCCGAAAAGCACTATCAATTTTATTCCAACAGCATACCAATTCTTTCAATACAAGTCAGTACTAGAAACGGAAAGTGTACGTTGTAAAATGAACGTTCACCGAACGTAACGAACAGAGCTAAATTGTGTCCTCGGGGTATCTGGTTGCAGAGGTACATAAAATAATAATAGTCGATTGTTGACGCGAAGCAAAGGCTTCGGCTCAACTGCGATAACGAGAACGAGTGAATACTCGGCTTAATAAGCATTAAGCTGGATATTCACTTGCTGAAAATATATTTAAATGATACGATGTGCTAATGTGCATCTGTATTCGTGACAGTGCTAAATTGAAATGACGGTTAGAGAGATAAGGCGTGAGAGCCATCCGCTCCCCCGCAAGACCGGTGATGATGACGAGGCTATCAAGCCATCGTATGCCAGATAGGGAAAAAACTGCTAGAGAGAGAATTTAAGTCAATCATTCACGCTACAATTGTTTAAATACTAAACAAAGATCATGCATGGCAAATACCGGCTATCTTTTAGCAATATATGAAGCTATTAGCAATTGAATATTGAGAGGCCAAACTTGAGTCCAATATTAGTATCAAAACCAGTTCCTTTGAAAATAATACAATATTTTTTTTGTTTTTATAACATCAATATCATATAGTAGGTATTGCCTAATATTTACGCGAACACTATCATCTTTAGTCTTGCCTGTGATCACGAGCACTGTAAAAAACTGCAAAAAAAAGCTCGAAATGACGGGTCTCTATGTTTAGAATAAAAATACATGCGAATTTAATCCGTAAGAGTAGTTTTATTTCAAATAAATTATGATTTAATTTAATTATAAGTTCGTTTTATTAATGATCGTGTGTTGACTAGCTCAACTTACAAGCACATATATGAACGAATATATACATAAACTGTCTAAGATCAACTTGAGACAGACATTGACATTCATTGCAAACATCTAGAATTAAATAGGTACCTGAAACATAACTACTTACCTACGGTCCGTCGAATAATCTTTAATACGCTCGCGAAACGAGTAGAGAGCAAAATATGAAACCGACCTTTGATCTCGGGACGAACGAAACGAAATACAAGCGCGAAAGCATACCTAATTAATATATAACTTGGACCCTCCCCGACGCGCCGTCTCAATGCGAAGATGGATACAGTTCTTTGATTGGGAATTCTTTTGATCTGTCTGCATCAGCCTTTGAAAAAACTATGAATGCCCTCAGATCGGGTGAAAGGTTTAGTTGGAGATGTTTTCGCTGGTGATTTGGAATTTGTTCCGTGGACAATGTAGCGTGATGAGATTGTAGATGGTGAAGCTTTTGACAAATGTCTGACGACTTAAAATAGCTTGAACAAGTCTATTTTCAACCTTATGCTTCCAAAAAAAAAGAAGTAATAAAAGCTATTCTTTATCAATAAAGTATTACATGGGTCTCCTTGCATAGAGATGAAGTTAAAACTCAATGTTTTGGTCTTAGAAGTTTTAGATTTAGAAGTAAAAAAGACGTGTGGCCCTCGGGGACTGCCGCGGTATAGCTATTGCATAGCATCGTCCGATTTCGGAGCAGCTCCTCTCGATTCGTGCGAGTTTCGTAGAGTCGTACAATACGTCTAACCGCACGCACACAAACACCGTGCCGAAGTCTCCCGAACTGAAACGACGTTAGACGATTGTGAGGTTTTTTTCGTTACGGAATTTCTTGGTTCGGTCGCCGCGCTCAAAGCCCGCGATAAAAGCTATGCAATAGCTTAAAAAATAAAATATAATGTTATAGTGAAAATTAATAACCACTGCTCCACCGAGCCAGTCAAAACGCAACTACACACACAAGTTCACTATAGTCAAGTTATAAATACTAGGTATACCCTGACCCAAAAACATTTAACTGGTTAAGATCAGATGGTTTGCCTTCTGACTTAGGAACTTTCGATCAACGTCAATAATATAATTGAACGATCGGTGTGGTAGGACTGTTGATCTACATTTTTACCCGACTTCGGCTGTCAGAGTCACAACTAGGATGATGATTTTGCCCACGTATATTCCACCGTAACGCTTATACGGCTGAACTAATGGGGGTTAGTAACCCTGGCTGGCGGTTCCAAGAGTCGTGGGTTCGATTCCCACTCGAAACAAATATTTGTGTGAGGAACATCGGTGTTTGTTCCGTGTCTGGGTGTGAATATGTATTTATAAATATATATGTATGTACTTCAGTCTCTGTCGCCCATAGTGCAAGCTCTGGCAGACTTAGTTTTGGGTCAGATGACCGTGTGTGGAAATGTCCCAGATATTTATTTTATTTTATTTTGCATGTGAGAAATTCACTAGATGGAAACACAAAGGCGTGAGGTCCAACTGCAGCATGATTGGTGAATATTGACATGTCTGTCAATGTCACGTTAAAAATAACCAATCATGCTGCAGTTGGACCTCATACATACATACAATCACGCCTTTTTCCCAGATGGGAAGGCAGAGATCACTTCCAGCGATCCACTTTTTCACCTCTGTGGGAAACGTGACGTGACGGGTTGTGGACCACGTCGCCGCCATTCTGCCTTGTGCATTGTTTTAACAAGGTCATTGCGTTCCCACGAGTAGCAAGGATTAGGAAGGAGGAGTAGGAAGGAGGAGTTGGACCTCACACCTACGTATTGCCATCTAGTGAATTTCTCATACACGTTAGCCCTCATTTAAATGAACTTCAAACTGTCATGCTTACTCACATCAGAAATCGAATGAGGCCGGGAATTTACCATGTTGTTTTATATTAACGAACTCCCGATATTTCGTTAGTATAAAAAAATATTCCGGTCACATTCATTTTTTTATTTAAATGAAAGCTACAATGACTGTCTAGATCCTAAAGTAAGAGAGACTACAACCAATACAGATTTATTGTTTGTAGTCTCTCTCACTTTGACAGGTACTTCGTTATGATTTCCTATTGAAAATGGTACCTGGAATTCTCGGCCTCCTAAAAGCATAAACTGAACTCCGAGATCAAAGAGCCGCAATACAGGAAAATACAGGAAAATGTAACGACGGTTGCAGGAACTTCAGCACCGTAAATCTCCATAATACAGCCAACAGCCGACCTCACCCAGCGATGCATCATCTATGAAAAACATCGAACGTCTGACAAGGAAAAAACAAACTAAATTCAATCTCACAGCTCAATACCGATGCGAGACTCCACGCCTTGTCTCGTTGTTGCCGCAGCAGTGGTCTCCTTTTTCACGGCTTTCAGGGTGAGTGCGACAGGCTCAATATGGTCTATTGTGCCTGTCGACCTCATATTTGGATCTCACTACCGCTTACCATCAGGTGGAGTGAGGTCATCTTGTTAGCCTCTTTATAAAAAAAAAAAAAATCTCGCCCTTTGTCTGAGAGCCGCGTATTTTATTTTTAAAATCTGCATTTATGCTACTTTAGCTCTTTTAGGGATCCGTACCCGGAGAGTTAAAACGGGATCCTTTTACTAAAACTTCATTGACGGTCTGTCCGTCTGTTTGTCACCAGGATGTATCTCGAGGACCGCGATAGCTGGACAGTTGAAAAGCCTTATTTGTTTTAGGTGTGAGAGCCATCCGCTCCCCCGCAAGTCCGGTGATGATGACGAGGCTAGAAAAAAAAAGCTTATTTGTTTTACAAATGATGAAGTTTATAAAGATGCCGCTCTAACAGCACATAAAATAATATAAATAAGTCTAATTTCAAAATATACCCATTAAACAAACATTTTAAAAATAATGAAATAATACAAGACCCTCTGTGAGCGAGTCTGAGTCGCGTTCGGCCGGTTTTTTGTTTTATTGAAAACCTCTGAGCGGATAATTGGATTTACCTGATCGCAAAAATGGTCCGGGTAGTTGGACAGTTTTTTTAATTATTATTGTTGTTTTGTTCTTACTGAAACTTAAAGCAAACGTGGAAAATATTTATTTCCATACTGACTTGGCGTAGTCGGGCGGAGATTAGTATTCTCTAATTACTACACTTTTTTGAACATAACATGTTACACATTTTGTGTAAACGTACCCTAAGAGATAGTGACTACGACCTTTCACCTTTCACTCGTGTAATGTATTTAATACTAATTTAGATAATTTGCATTAGTAACATTAGTTTAGCTAGCTGTAATTGCTAATAATATAATGCCACATATGCATGAATTAGTTATTTATAATAAAAACATTGTTGTGTCTCAGTTAGAACCGATAATATTAAACCAATATTAGTCAGCGGCATTCGGAGCGAGGGTTTTGAAATTTAGTAATTAATTAATTTATGGAATAATTATGTTTTACACAAGCTCGGTAAGGTTAAATTCGTTGGATCAGTGAGCTGCTGGATTCCTCGGATAATATGAATCTGTCATGGGTGACTGGTTTGCGAAAGTTTGCCTAAGCTCACGTGCAGGGAATATTCGACGCAAGTTCTTAGTTAAGGATAGGTCGATGTTCTTTGAATTTGATCGCATTGTTATGAAATGTTATGTTATGATCGATACGCAGCTGCTATGCTAATAAGTATGGAAGGAATTTAAATGACCTGGGTTTATATGTGTGGGGGGTCCGTCACTCGTAAAAGCTCTTTAGAGTGATATTTCTTACCTGATGTTTATTATACAATAATACTGTAATAGCCCAACTACCACGTAAACCCACATGACATAGATTAAAAAACCCAAGTTCAAAGAATTTACTATTACATATAGAGTTCGTAGGATAAATACATATATAATAGACCAAAACCATAGAAAATATTCATTGATCACATGTACAAAGTTTCACAAACAAACATGTATGTATGTATATGTAGGCTAGTATTCTGGCAGAAACTTTGAGAGACGCTACAAAACTGACTTAACAAAAAACGCTTTGACTGGCTCGGTGGAACAGTGGCTGGCGGTTCCAAGAGTCGTGGGTTCGATTCCCACTCGGGACAAATATTTGTGTGATGAACATCGGTGTTTGTTCCGTGTCTGGGTGTGACTATGTATTCAAGTATGTATTTAAATATATATATATATGTATGTATATCAGTCTCTGACACCCATAGTACAAGCTCTGCTTAGTTTGGGGTCAGGTGACCGTGTGTGGAAATGTCCCAGATCTTTATTTATTTATTATTATTTAAAAACTAAGTTCATATACATTGTTACTCTCAAACAAAAATTAGTGTTTATCCTTTTGAACAGTATACAATATTCACTTACATGTCAAGGTGCTATTTTCCTAGCACCTTCGTACTTCAAAGCACACATCCTAAAGGTAGACTTAGAAACGTTGAAACTACACTAACTTGATACAGAGAGCAATTAGCTCCAGAGCCACGAAGCTGTAAGTGCACATATAAGAGCACACATAACCGACTTAAGCCAACCAAAATTGCTGGAATTGCCACTAAAAGCGCCACTACCTTAGAATACACTCAGGTTGGGAGCTTTCATTAGATTTCATCAAATATACGGGAAGCGCGGAGATATGGGTTCAAGTAAATATCGAATACATTTCCTTGCAGCTACCTGTGAGCTTCGTTTTTGTATTGAAATAATTATTCGGTTTTATATTTCGAGATATGGAGAGGCCGTAATGCAGAATAAGAGGCTAAATAAGAAGATTTATTTCTTTTTTTGTTTATAATTTTTTTTAAATACAACTGTCCCTTCTTTGCTTCGCTTCAGGTTAATTTTACATAAAAACCTTCCTCTTGAATCCTTCTATCTACAAAAAAACCGCATCAAAGTCCGTTGTGTGGATCTAAAGATTTCAGCATACATAGAGAAAGTGAGTTTGTTTTGTACTATGTAGTGTTAATAAGTAATTTAATTATTTATCGTTTATTTCAAATACTATTAAAACTATTAAAACATAACCTATCACCTTTCACAAACTACATACTCTGTTTAACTATAATACAACATGTCTACACACGTATTACAAGATACACAACTCTTACAAATTGCCCTCAGGGGCTGGCGTTTAACCAACGCTTAACTAACGGGAACTTCTCAATAGTTTTCAAAACTTAAATTACTGAGTTACGTAGCTTTTAAGGCGGCTATTTGAAGCCTGTGCTGTGTAGTGTACAGTTGCCTTATAAATGACTGGTAAATTAGTTCCCTTGGGTACGGAACTGGCTATCAAAAGGATAGGATTCTGGCTGTAACTATTCGCTGAGCATTTGGTAGTTACAGAATCTAATCGTCGGGAAGATTGGGTGTAATTGATCAAAATAACTTTTGACAGTTGCTGTCGCTTTTTCTTAATGCTTTTAAAAAAAACTAGTAAGTGTTTTGTTTTACTGTTAACTTTTGACTGGCTCGGAACAGTGGTTAGTGACACTGGCTATCGTTTCCGAGAGTCGTGGGCTCGATTCCCACTCGGGACAAATATTAGTTCGATGAACATCGGTGTTTTTTCCGTGTCTGGGTGTGATTATGTAGCTAAGTATGTATTTATAAATATATATGTATGTTTAATCAGTACCTGACGCTCATAGTTTAAGCTCTGCTTAGTTTGGGGTTAGATGTCCGTGTGTGGAAATTCCCAGATATATATTTATTTCAATTGAAAGAATTAATTCTTTATTGAAAGTCTGGCTTACAAATAAGTCCTATCTTCGATATAAAATAAACCCCATTAACGATATTAAATTAAATACCTATTTACTTTAATATCGTTGAATTTTATTTGTTATTAAGTTGTTATTATAGTATACTAGCGGCCGCCCGCGACTTTGTCCGCGTATTAATGGGTTTTAGTAGCAAGGATGTATTAAAATAGCCTACATGCCTTGTAAAATTTGTTATTTATTAGTGTAAGTTCCGTCAACGTTCTCCCATAGTACGTCCCCTCCCCCCCCCTCCAATAACTTTCATGGGGGTCGAATTTTGAAAAAAAAAGTAGCGCGGGTGTCTTTCTAGTGCGTCTCTCCGGAGTGCCAGCTACCTCCATACCAAGTTTTGTAAAAATCGACAAAGAGGTAAAAAATCTCCCATACTAATTTTCAATCCCCCCCCCCTCCCCCAATGAACCACATGTGGGTTGAATTTAAAAGAAAAATAGCGTTGGTGTCTCTCCGGAGTGCTAGCTACCTGCATACCAAGTTTTATAAAAATCAATAAACACGTAAAAATTCTCCCATACTAATTTTCAATGAAAATCGGTTCAGAAGTTTGAGCGTGAAAGAGTAACAAACATCCATACATCCATACATCCACCTTTATAATATTAGTAAGGATTTTAATGAACAAATTCACTATTAAATAAGCTTTAAAAAGAAAAGAGGTGTTTAAAGCTTATATTAATAGTGTATTTGAGTATTTAGTGAACTCATGTGAGTTTGTAAATTGGAAAATGATTAATCCCATTTGCCCTTTATTGATTGTTCCACGTTGCTAATATACTAGTAACGTAGAACAATCAATAATTAAAAAATCAATCTAAAATTTAAAAAAATAATCAAATCCTATAAGATTTTTTGAAGTAAACGAGAGCACAAAAATATGATAAAAACAGTACTGGCTGCTTAAGCAACGTAATGAATCCAAGGTAGGTATTTAATGATACTGTGTGATATTTAAAAAGAAAAAAATTATATACTCGCTTTCGCGCATTATCATTAATCATTATTTGCTGTTATTCGCTTCACCCGCTGACTCGGATGGACCTGTTAAATGTGCCAGAAAATGGAATTTTCCCTGGGAGCGTGCGGGCTAGGCGAATCACCTACGTTTGAGATATTAAGGATATATCTATATAAACCCTTTGTAACAGCCAATTCGTGCCTGAATCACCTGAATAAAATAATGTTCTATGAAAGTGCAACCAACGTAATTATTAAAATTTTAATTATTTCATAATACATAATATTTAAACGCATATTTTCTAGTATGCGTTTAAATTAATAAACAATTTAGTCTTACTGCAGACATGAGTTCAAATATTAAGAATTCACACATAAATGGTAATAATTCAGTCAAACTCTTATAAAGCTTGTCAGCCAAAAAACACCTTTCTTGAAAATGTTGTCTATTGATACATTGAAGCAATCAAATTTTACGTATTGGTTGCTTATTAAAAAAATAAAGTGTATTGTTACCATAAACCCATAAACCGTTTTTAAATTAAAATTTCCATAAATTAATTATTCAGAAGAGGACTCAGCGTGCCCATAAAAAAAGTGGTACACAATATTTTAAGCCCCTCTTTAGTACGTACCCATGAATAGAATAAAAAAGTATTAGCTATAAAACCTTTAAGTTTAAGTTTAAAATATTAATGAAATTAAAAGTCCGGGTTTGCTATTATATCTGCTAGTAGGAAATATGTAAAAGATCGCTGATATTCTGTTCAGTATCTTTTCCATTCATACATTTATGACGGTTTGAAATAAAGTCTTCGCGATGGCCGAGAATAGAGAGAAGTGGCGTGCATTTAGGCCTATGTCCAGGAGTGGACTGTAATGGGCTGATGATGATGATGATGGAGCTCGTTAATTGTTGTTTTTTTTCGGTAATGAGTAATACCTACAATATTTTAAAGAAATGAAATCACAAAATATCTATAGAAGTTAAGTTATGTTGTTTTCTTAAACCTACATGTTTTTAGTTAGCTATCTCCATTCCTCCCGCTATATCAGTATCCTTGGGGAAATAAAGTGGCGGATGTCCACACTAATTCGCTTTATTAAGAAAAATAGTGCAAGTGGGATTCGAAAGTTTGTTTTTTAATTTATTTTTCGCAAAACTTTTTAGCGTTTGTACTTATTCTTATGCATATATAGATTTACTGGGAAATATGTTACATTTTTACAATATTGTGAGATAAATAGTTGGAATCATTCTGCCAACAGACAGGTGCTATCTTTGGGGACTGCTCAGTTCAATCTTGACATACTCACTCATATTCGTTTTTGATAGTTTTTATTCGTTGTTTTGTTTTTTAAATGTATTGTATTGTATGACTAGGCTAAGCATTTACAGTGAAAAGAGTAGCCGTCAAAATATTTTTTTATTTTTAAAATGGAATTCGTCTGTTATGTACACCATTAATTTCTTATGATCCGATACTAATACTTTTAACGAGGTATTTTTACTTTTTATTTTGTTAAGACTACTGTCTATCTTTTCGCTCACATCCAAACCTCAAATCATTTCCAGCGTTAGAAACCGCCTATCAGATCAGCGTTCTCCAGAGGCGATCTCTTACGAACATATTGCATCCTCTAAGTGGCACATTTCTTTTCTCTGAATATAAATGGCACACTCAGACGTTTGGTGTATCTCGATTCAATTTGGATGGGTTATTTCACAACAGGATCGTGGTAACACAGTGTATGTCCCTAGGCGCTGGACTGGATATATAGTATTTTACGTGACAAGGGTGGCATATTATGAACTGCCTCGTTGGTCTATTGGTAGCAAGCGCTGCGTAAGGACCGAGAGGTTCCCGGTCCGAATCCGGGGTCGGGCAACATTTGTGTGAGTTTTTCTTTAATGAAATTACTCAGCCCGGCTGCCTGAGCTTCGGAAAGCACTTTAAGCCGGTGGTCCTGCGTCCGATCTCTCATCGGTAATGTCAAATTGCTGTCTCGCTGAATTATGAGAGTAAGGAAATAGCGAGTGCACTTGTGTTTGCGCGCACACTTGTGCACTATAGTATGTCCTTCGCACTTGGCTGATCTTAATTGTGATAGGCCGCCATGGCTGAAATCGGTCGGACGCCTTATAATATGCAGTGGCCCCAATATTTCATTGCCATCCGTCGTTATGAAGTTTATGCTTTTGATTAACTTCTGGTAGTTTTTAAAGTACTAAGGTAACGGTTTAAACTATAATATAGTCTACACGCGATAAATAAAGCAGCAAATACGAGTATATTACTAGTTACTGCCTGACGTTTGGATTGAATTGCACCAGCCATGATCGTGAGCGAAACGAAGAAAGTAACTTCGTATTTTCTAATCTATTAAAAATTAAAAAGAATAAACATGGAACTTGCTGTTAACCTAAAAGTTGCAACATTGAATAGTGCTGAAATTAAAACATGTATTGATATTGATTTGATTGATGGATTACTACTAAGACAACTAAGAAGTTTCAAATTCCAAAACTTATAAACCAATTTCAATTTGGAGTTTGCTAATTCTTTCGTTACCTTGGAGCCAGATATTTTGATATTTTCAGTATTCAGATATTATTTCGTCTATAAGAAAATTTAGTATTTTATTATAACTAGCTTTCCGTCCGCGACTCCGTCGGCGTAGAGACGTTTAACGGGTAAAACATTACTTCTTTAAAGTGCAGTCAGTTTCAAAGTAAGCATTATGTCCTTTCTCAGGCCCTGGACTATATCTGTACCAAAGTTCATTTAAATCGGTTCAGTACTCTATGCATGATTGCGTAAGACTGAGTTACTTTCGTTTTTGAAGGAATGATAAAATTGGGACAATGTTGTTTTCCCCATTACTTTTCAATTTTTGATCAATGATCTGTAATATAGAACATGATTTATTAGAATTACATTAAACAACAAGGAAATAAATGCAGTAATTTAACGATAAGGGTTTTTTCTTCTATTGAATTATATTGCCGAGTATTTTTAAACTTAATTGCTCATATTCTGCTCTCGCGTGTAAAACACGAGTGAAAAATGTTTATTGAATTCTCGTTTTCATTTTACATTGCGTACCTACTTGGTAAACTTTCTGTGGTCATTACTTTTATAATTTTATGAAACATATTTTTATGTATTATTGGTTTTGATTCCAGTATTTTAAATGTGACTTTTGATGAAGAATGCAAGATAGAAGAAAGAAAGAAAAAATATTATTTAGTACCTTAAGCACATAAAATTACAAAGTGGTGTGCCAGGACCGTAGCGCAAGGTAGAAAGTAACCTCTGCCGTTTGTAATGTGGCTTTCGATTTGATATTAACAATTTCTAATTAATATTAATAAACTATTCTTTGGAAACTAAAATTAGTTTTTATGGGTCTACACGCGATATTAGGAGTAGCAAATTACATAGCTACTTACTGCCCGTCGCGACGTTTCGACTGGGTTACACCAATTGTGGTCGCGAGCGAACTTTTATTCTTTGAAAGGGAAGGTAGGTACTTTGCTTTAAGATATAATAATGAACTAGTTTTCCGGGACTTTACCCTTTACCCGAGACTAACCGCGTGAAGTTGTTTTCTTGCATTAAACATTACCTTACGGTAATACCATTATAAAAGCGTCGATGGCCGAGTGGTTAAGGTCGTTGCTTGCCATGCTAGAGGTCGCCAGTACAAACCGCGCCACGTACTACTGTGTTTTTCAATTTTGAACTTCTTATGTGTATGATTATTTGTTAACGTTACGTTAACGGTGCGGGAAAACATCGTGAGGAAACCTGCACACCTATGAAGAAATTCTAGAGTTGTGTAATCGACTAACCCGCACTTGGCCAGCGTGGTTGACTAAGGCCTTATCGCCCTCGCATTCTAGGGTAAGCGAGTTCCCCAGCAGTGGAAGCGTAGGTATATCGGCTGATGATGAATACCTTTAAATCGAAGTCGGTTTAAAAGAAGCCTCAATCTTTGAAACTAAGGATTTGTATTTAAAATATTAGTAAAGATCAGAGTACGGTTATTAAAATATATTTTAGGTATCTTAATAATATTATTGAAGGGTCCATCCAATTAGGGCGCGTACACTAATACAACCCTCATGTAATTGAATAAGCCTGAAAAGATTCAAGTGGGACATCTTTCATGGGACTGTATGAGAAGGCTCAATACTTAACCCTAGATAACTAATAGCTCGTCGAGGCGACTACGCGCTACTCGGCGAAATTCGAAATCACTTACACCGGCCCACCCTCTGACCTTGACTTTTCTTGTACCTTCCTAATTGCGTTAAATAGTGCATTCTGTGACGCATTTGGGGCCATGCGCATAATAAGCCGCGACCTGCGAGCATCCCGTCGCCCGTTCGACGAACGTTTAGTTATATCGACACTTTTACATTCAAGGTACATGTAGATTACATATTCTATTTTATTTTTATGTTTTGGGTTGCATATCTACTTTCTATTGATTTATTTACTAAAAAATAAGTAAAGTGTTACTTCTAATTATTATTTGTATAATTAATTTGATTGGTAACTGGCAAAACTGTCGAATATGTAATTTTGCTTTGTTTTTGATACTTACATTCGTAAACTTTATTTATTTATTTATTATGTAACTAGCTGTTTCACGCGGTTTCACCCGCGTCCCGAGGGAACTATTTCCCATACCGCGATAAAATTTAGCCTATGTTACTAAGGGTGAATGTAGCTTTTCAGTAGTGAAAGAATTTTAGAAATCGGTTCATTCGTTTTTGAGTTTATTCGTTACATACAAAATAAATCGTTCATCTTCATTATATTATTTTATATAATTTTTATTTATTATGTATTATATTTGTTATAATACTAACATACCCAATAATAACATGCCTAGGAAAAGGAACTGATTCGCAGAGACAACCATTGGCTTATTTTTTTTATAAAGAAATAACTTTCACTCTTCATGGCTCCAATCGTAACATAACAATGAATAACTGGTTCACATTTGTAGCTCTGGCTGATGAGTTACTGGTTTCACCATATAACTTGACTTTAGTGGGAACATTGAGATGCAATAAACGTGAAATTCCGAAAAAACTTAACCCTAGATAACTAAACTGTTTTCATTGTTTCATAATAACTACACCTTCGTCGAGCGGACTACGCAATGAAAGACTGAAATATAATCAAACATATTTATTTAATGTAGGAACTTGATAATGGCACAAAAGTAAAGTTTATAATTAGTAAAAAAAATCAAAAAAACTTTAATTTAATCAGGATACATAATACCTACACATATCAACATCGTGCAGGCCACAAACAGCCTTTCTACATCTGGTGCAACAGTGTTTGGTCATTCTCCGGGCTTTTGACGGATACAAGTAACAAATTTTATCCGCATTAGACGTAGATGGAACTGGAGCTTCTACTGTAGAAGATTCACCAAGAATATCCTCAATATTGACCCTTGAATTACGTCTCAAACTCACGGTCTGTAATCGTTGTCGCAGCCAGGGCTCCATGAGCTGATCTCCTAACTTCAAACACAAAATCACGCCGACTCATCGGTTTCTTCTTATTCCTCACATTGTTTGACACGTAAATAGCATAAGCATTAATTGAAGATAGATTAAGCATGTTATAGAATATACACATAGGCCATATCATGGTTTTTAGATTCGTGCTCATATTTGAACACATTTGGTCATCAGTGGGCACTGCCCCTTTCCTGCTGTTATAAAAATGTTATTTCCAGTTTTCCAGTTATTTTATTGATGCTAGGTTGATCATGAATAGTTGACAATAGAAAAACCATTTTGTTTGACTTGGCTTTGAATGAAATTAATGTTTTATCACCATCGTAACAAAACATCGAAGTACAGATAGAGAAGATCTGGAAAATTTAACCCTAGATAACTAATAGCTCGTCGAGGCGACTACGCGCTACTCGGCGAAATTCAAAATCACTTACACCGGCCCACCCCCTGACCTTGACTCTTCTTGTACCTTCCTAATTGCGTTAAATAGTGCATTCTGTGAAGCATTTGGGGCCATTGGCATAATAAGCCGTGACCTGCGACCATCCCGTCGCCCGTTCGACGAACGTTTAGTTATATCGACACTTTTTCTGTCAAGGTGTGTAGATTACATATTCTATTTTATTTTTATTTTTTGGGTTGCATATCTACTTTCTATTGATTTATTTACCAAAAAAATAAGTAAAGTGTTACTTATAATTATTATTTGTATAATTAATTTGATTGTTAACTGGGAAATCTGTCGAATATGTAATTTTTCTTTGTTTTTGATACTTACATTTGTAAACTTTATTTATTTATTAATTTATTTATTATGTAACTAGCTGTTTCACGCGGTTTCACCCGCGTCCCGAGGGAATTATTTTTCAAACCGCGATAAAATATAGCCTATGTTAATAAGTGTGAATGTAGCTTTCCAATAGTGAAAGAATTTTTGAAATCGGCTCAGTCGTTTTTGAGTTTATTCGTTACATACAAAAATACAAATCTTTCATCTTTATTATATTAGTTTATATAATTTTTATTTACTTTATATTATATTTGTTATAATACTAACATACCTAATAATAACATACCTAGGAAAAGGAACTGATTCACAGAGGCAACCATTGGCTTAATTTTTTTATAAAGAAATAACTTCCACTTTTCATGGCTCCAATCGTAACATAACAATGAATAACTGGTTCACATCTGTAGCTCTGGCTGATGAGTTACTGGTTTCACCATATAACTTGACTTTAGTGGGAACATTAAGAAGCAATAAACGTGTACTTCGATGTTTTGTTACGATGGTGATAAAACATTAATTTCATTCAAAGCCAAGTCAAACAAAATGGTTTTTCTATTGTCAACTATTCATGATCAACCTAGCATCAATAAAATAACTGGAAAACTGGAAATAACATTTTTATAACAGCAGGAAAGGGGCAGTGCCCACTGATGACCAAATGTGTTCAAATATGAGCACGAATCTAAAAACCATGATATGGCCTATGTGTATATTCTATAACATGCTTAATCTATCTTCAATTAATGTTTATGCTATTTATGTGTCAAACAATGTGAGGAATAAGAAAAAACCGATGAGTCGGCGTGATTTTGTAATGAAGTTAGGAGATCAGATCATGGAGCCCTGGTTGCGACAACGATTACAGACCGTGAGTTTGAGACGTAATTCAAGGGTCAAGATTGAGGATATTCTTGGTGAATCTTCTACAGTAGAAACTCCAGTTCCATCTACGTCCAATGCGGATAAAATTTGTTACTTGTATCCGTCAAAGGCCCGGAGAATTACCAAACACTGTTGCACCAGATGTAGAAAGGCTGTTTGTGGCCTGCACGATGTTGATGTGTGTAGGTATTATGTATCCAGATTAAATTATAGTTTTTTTGATTTTTTTTCACTAATTATAAACTTTACTTTTGTGCCATTATCAAGTTCCTACATTAAATAAATATGTTTGATTATATTTCAGTTTTTCATTGCGTAGTCCGCTCGACGAAGGTGTAGTTATTATGAAACAATGAAAACAGTTTAGTTATCTAGGGTTAAGCCTCCTTCGAGGTCACTTGAAGGAATTGGTAGTTTGAGTAATCTTTACAAACTTGCTTATATACGACACAGTCTTCTGTTTTTCTTGTATCTATCTGATTCATGAATGTGTTTTGTTTTGTTGTATTGTTTTTTTAACTATCCATTCTCACGTCTTCTAGGTGTATATCATCTAATGGACAATCTTGTATGAATTTGCCACTGTAGGTGTGAGTTATACCTCTTAATTCAAGTAGTAGGTGTGTGTAATTATAGCTCTTAATAAAATTGGTTTTTGGGGTTTTTGAAGGCGGTTCTTTAGGGTTTTTTTTTTTTTATTTCATACTTTTTAGTTTTATCTACATCTTTTTGCACCTTACAATTTTTTGTCTTATGTTTTTCTTTTCTACTAATTTTGTGACAAATATGAAAAGATACTTAAAACAATAATAAGAAAAAAGTGATACGTAGGTAGTACATGTTTAAGTTCTAACAGTATGTCAGATGAAGTTAACAAGAAAAAAACAGAAATATTCATAGATGAATTCATAGCAACAAAAAATAAATATATTCAAAGAGTCCATAGGTATATTTTGCTCTCTATTATCATGCGGTACAAGTATATTCCGACTTGAACATTGCCTCTGATTACATGTCATTGTAATAAACAGTCAAAATATGTTTGGAACTTGGAAGAAAGCCAGCCACTCTCTATTCAAGAATGTTACGAATCGACATGACTATGTTTTTAACATTTGAGTCCAGTGGATATAATATAAACACATTTGGACTCCTTTCTAACTTTTTATTTTATTTAATCTCATATTTTAAAAATACGCTAAGAAAATTATATCGAATTCATAGTTGAACAACAAGCTCTCAAATCACCAATGTGCTCAGGGAATAAAATTAAATACGTTAAAATATTTTTAAGAGGCTTAAAATATTTCAGAACGCAAGCTTATATAAATAATATTGTAGAAACAAATTATTGGAATTTAATACTGTAAACATTCAAGCCGAAGTTTAAAAATATAATACCAAAAACAAATCGTTTAATATGAAAAACCAACAATTATGTTATACTAGCTTTCCGCCCGCGACTTCGTCCGCGTAGAGACGTTTAACGGGTAAAACATTACTTCTTTATATAGCGCAGTCGGTTAAAAAGTAGCCTATATCCTTTTCTAGGCTCTGGACTATATCTGTACCAAATTTCGTTTAAATCGGTTCAGTACTCTATGCGTGAAAGCGTAACAGACAGACAGACAAGAGTTACTTTCGGATTTATAATATTAGTAAGGATTCATGGCTCTATGTTTAATAACAATAACAAAAACCATAATCATCGTCACATACTACCGATAATAGCGGAGTTATTTGGAATACATAAATGATTATTTGGGATATTTCCACACACGGTCATCGGAGTCCAAAACAGAGCTTGTATGTACTATGGGCGTCAGAGACTGATATACAAACATATTCATAAATATGTGGCCGTGTCAATACGTATTTAAGTATGTATTTATAAAAAAAAACTACGTATGTTTGTCAGTCTCTGATGCCCATAGTACAAGCTCTGCTTAGTTTGGGGTCAGATGAACATATGTAGATGTTCCAGATATTTATTTATTTATTTATTGAAATACGTTCTTCAATACATAATTACACCCAGACACAAAACCCAATACCTTTTGAGTATATATAGGTGGCAAGCGCTGCATTTAAACTACTGATGCACACCAAATGTGATCTTATCGTCGAAGTTCCTTTGTTTTTCTTTATTCTCAAGATACTACACATCTGCAAGGAAATAACCGGTAAGAAATTTAGGAATAGCACGGAATTGCTCGACGCGACAGGGAATCGCAAGAATTTCTCTCAGCATCGCTTAAATGCGCGTCTAGGTTAGTACAGTCGCCTTCAAAATATTGCTCTTGTGTTACGTTTTTCAAATACAGGGTGAAAAAATTCAACAGTGAATTTTTTTATAAACGGTGTTAATTTTTTTCGAAATTCTAGGGTTAAATTTTTCGGAAAGACAATAATGTTACTATGAAAATACCTACTTGAATTTCTATCAACTTGAATGTCTTTTAGCTGTTTTTCAGAATAGAAATTACTTATTTAAATTGTTAAGTAACATGTCCAATATTAGAAAACTGAATATGTCCGGGAAATTTACCATGTTGTGTTTTAATGAGCTCCCGATATTTTGACACTGTTGCAAGCGCCATAATCATGGGTCAAATCAATATGTTTTTAAAAGTTTCACTAAGTAGGTATATAACGATAACATTATGATTAGCAATAATTACAAACTGTTCTAAATGCACGTACAATTAAGACAGGAAAATAGTATACAGACAAAAATATAAATCTGAGTCAAACTGTACGCTGTTTTAGATTCCCGTACGCTATAAAAGTAGGTCCTAAATATTAAATTTAAGTTTCCAAACGTATCCGTTTAAATATAACCTGAGAAATACGGATGTCGCTATTAAGCCAAATATTTTTAAACGAGTCAAGTTAGTGCCAACAAATTTAAGATACTTTATTCAAGATACGAGTTCTCTATCATTTGTGACATAATTATAATTTACGACCCGCCCCATCTTCGCAGGAGTGCAACAAAATTATTAGTGTTTTTCTACTATACGCATAACGCATGTAATATCTACAAACATCTTCTTCTCGGATTTTTCTATTTATTGAAAAAAATGTACCAATATCCGTTGTGTAGTTTTAAAGATCTAGTATAAAGGCAAGGACGATAGCAGGAACCGATTTATTTAAGACTATATAGTGAAACACAACTTCAAGGATCACCTTGGGAGTAAAAACGAATCTAAACTTCCATTATACTTTTTCTTTGAGTGTCGATGATAAGAATCACAGTATTCACTTATTTGACTCACGGGACTGGAAGTTAGATGGAACATGGTCAGTGGTAACTATCCGCATTCGTATAGCAGCCTACTATAAAACTGGATAAGAGTTCATTATATGTTTTTAACTAAACTGTTATTTTGTAATTAGTAAGTAGGTTCTAGTAACCTACTATGATTAATAGGGGGATGAGTTATAGTTGAAAAAAAAAAACATCCAATCAATTCATTTCATGCAGTGCCTGTTACGGAGAAACTCTTAAATCTTTGTTGAGTTTTTACTGCGAGACCAGGAAATACCACTGTTGATACCGCTGTTAACCCGTGATTTCTGATTCAGATGCCTCTTACACTATCTCCTATACTTGTTTCTCTCCTCCCCAGGAGTGACAAGTCTCCGTGACGTCAGACTGGTGGTGCACCCCACAACTGTCATCCGGGGTGGCACGGCTGCTCTCATCTGTTCCCGGGACATGCAAGGGGCACCACTGTACTCTGTAAAGTGGTACAGGGGCAACCACGAGTTCTACAGATACACGCCGCTGGAAGACAAACCAGTGCAGGTGTTCGGGCTGCCCGGGATATCAGTGGATGTAAGTTTATAGAATTTGTCTTATATTACTACTACCCTGGTTCACTACCTACGGTTCCAAGAGTCGTGGGTTCGATTCCCTCCCGGGAAAAATATTTGTGTGAGTAACATCGGTGTTTGTTCCGTGTCTGGGTGTGTTATTGAATATATTTAAGTATATTTTGTGTATCAAATATTGATACTGATATCTGTACCACAAGTGCTTAAGCTACTTACCACGGAATCAGATTAATGTGCCAGTAAAGGATGGTACGGCAGTGTTAGCTTCGCGCTCGACTTGGCGGGGGCAATTTATTTATTACAATTATTATTACAATTGACAGACCCACAGACAGACACACGTGCATTTCTCACCTTAAGTCAACCGTGAACCAGTCATAACTTTTTATTTTGAGTACCCTGTCTGAACTCCATGTCTGTATCAATCCTATTGCAGATGTTCAAAGGTCTTCCTCAAAATTGTCCTGATCTCAATCGAAGGCTAAGACTTGTCAGCTCTTTTATAGCTAGGATCCTTCATTATCAGCCCATTTCAGTACACTTCTGGATATAACTCCCTAAATGCTCGCCAATTCTGTCTATCTTCGGCTACTTGCATTTTACAGGCTGGAGCCTTGATCCTTATACAAAAATCAACTATTTCACTGTTGTCTCTGATAAGCGACTTATCACGGAATTAGAACAATACATGGGATGTGAGACAATCTCTTTTTTCAAAAAATAAATAAATTTCGATATTTCTAAGACGACAATGGCTTGGAGTAGCCTTGTCATCATCACCGTACTTGTAAAAGATGGCTTTCATCTCTAAAATGCAAAATACTACAGTGTATTTTAAAACGGCAGAACCTTCAGAAGTATTTTTATAACACTGATACTGTCGAGAAATAAAGTACTGGTGTGTAAAAAACGCCCCCGTTCCTTGTAACATACAGTGCGTGGCATCATATCTACACGAGCGGATATTGTGACCTTTGACAGTAAAGTTCAAAGGTCCTTCTCACTCAACATTAAAGTCACCCGAAGTTAGTTAGCGCGAAGAATTAAACTCGCTGAACTTGGCACAATAGTAGGTAGTCGCTGCCTCGCGACTGCAGTAATCGCATTAAAACTTTGCAGTTAACGTGTTTCGATTCTTCTTAGGCACTGGAAACTGATGCTTTCATTTTATAACAGCAGTATTCAAATAGTTCTAGTTGAATGACTATCTTATTAAAAAAGCGGCCAAGTGCGAGAAGGTCTCGCCCATAAAGGGTTCCGTAGCAGCAAGTAACATACTCGTGATATAAAAGTAATTGGTGTACGTTGTAATGTTGATCAAATAAATTGTGCTTTATGTACATTTATGTCTTCTTCTTCTTATCGTATGGTTGATGAACAGAGTTTTTAAACCGCCGTAGAGGACATGGCTTCACACACCGTAGAAAAATTTCTCTGGTGAGCTGGTTTCGTCACGATGTTTTCCTTTACCGTTAAAGCGCCGAATGATGGTACATATGAATTTCAAATTTGAAAAACACATTGGTACCTGGCGGGGTTTGAACTGGCGACCTCTCGCATGGCAAGCAACGACCTTAACCACTCGGCCATCGACGCTTTTTACATATTATGTAATAGTTAGTTAGTATAATTACTCTGACTATTAACCGTATCATCATCATTATCATCAGTTCATATACGTCCCCACTGCTGAGGCACGGGCCTTAACTAGGGCGATAAGGCCTTAGTCAACCTAAGTAAGTAAATTTGTAATTGAAAGTACATTGCCGATGATTTCAGATGAACAACTCAACGGGTACCCAAGTGGTGCTCAAGAAAATGGATCTATCCCTAGCCGGGAACTTCAGCTGCGAGGTCACAGCCGATTCGTCCTTCGCCACCCAGATCGCTACGAAGTTCGTCGACGTCATTGGTCAGTATAATTGCTTTTTATTTTATACATTTAAAAAGTTTTCATAAAAATAATATACATACAGACGAATTGAAAACCTCCTCCTTTTTTGAAGTCGGTTAAAAAGGCCACAAACTAACCCATACATCAGCGAACACACACGTTAAAAAAAATCCAACGAATTGAGAACTTCCTCCTTTTTTGAAGTCGATTAAAAAAGATTTGTTACACTTGTTCTCGCTCTATCTGGTTAGGTAATCAATATCTTTTATAAATTTAGTAATAATATGTAAGTAAAATCGTTTTAACAGGACAATGAGTGTAGATTTAGAGGTAATATAAATGATATAATATTTGGCATGACGCAAGCAATACAACTGAATGAATAATATTCCAATATACATCTAATAAAAACATTGATACGTTTCACAGTCCTATTGGAGCAAAATTATGTATTGAAGAGAATTTGGTCAATTAATGGTTATCGAATTTCCTGTTGCTATTAAAGCTGGCAATATCATGTGATGTTCCTGGATCTTAGCACATGGCAGGAAGTGATATCTGCCTACCATTCTGGAAAAAAAGCGTGATTTTATGTATGTCATGTTTTAAGATTAAGTAAACAGATAGATATTGAAAAATAATTTATTTACTATGGGTCAAGAGTCAAGATGCGTTGATAATAATAAAGCCGATATCAAGTCAAGACTGTTGACCTTGTAAACATAACATATGAGTCTCCCTCATATTTACAGTTTTACAGAAGGAAAACTGGCCTAATTTAACTGCAAATCATAATATTTCGATATTCTTAAGATTTTAGACTTTTGCGTTCCATTACACTAAATATTAGTCTTTATGGGTCTACACGCGACATTAGCAGTAGCATATAATATTGCAGTTCGCTCGCGACCATGACTTGTGTAACCCAGCCGAAATATCATCATCATCAGCCCATATGTCCCCACTGCTGGGGCATAGGCCTACCCTAAACTAGGGCGATAAAGCCTTAGTCAAGCACGGTGGCTCAGTGCGGATTGGTTGATTCGGGAACGAAACGTACTTATCTACGCTACTCCTAATATCGCGTGTAGACCCAAAAATACTAATAATTTGATATTCTTTTGCCCAGGACCTAGATAGTGAATACAGTTATGCCGTAACCGTGAAGCATGTTACCAAAGGAATTGTAATATTAGTCTTTTTCCCAATCTCGAACTTTAATATCACTAAATGATTGCAATATCAGAAATTGAAATACCAAATTCCGTCACTAATTGATAATTTCTCAAAGGAAAGTTACAAATCTCATTATAAATCAACAATTTTCATTTGTTCAATCAATCAAACCCTTTGTATTAACATTTTCATAAACTAATTTTCCTTGATATTAACTTACTGCGTGCTAAATATAATAAAATCAATTTGGAATTCGCCTCTTGAGTTTTAGTAGCTACTTCAAAAATGATTAAGGACTCTGGAATTTGTTATGAAAAGCTTCATTCAAGAGGGTTTATGTTCCAAGAAGGTTGTGATGCACTTGAAACTGTTATAGCCAGAGATATACGTGATTCTACGAAGGATGGCTCAAGATGTCGTATAAACAAGTATATACGTAGTGAAAAACAGAAATACGTTAGCTGCTATCTCCAAAAGTACAACTTGAATGTAATTAGACCTGTACATTATATGTTTAACTTATCTACTTTTGCTACAACAGCTGCCGCCCGTGACTTTGTACGTGTAGAGCTAGGAAAACATATGGTTTTTAGATGTAAACATGTATATCTTTACGAATTTTAGCTTATTCTAGCATAATAGCAATATGAAGTTTTGTTCACAAAAAGTCATCATCATTATCATCAGCCCACATACGTCCCCACGCTGGGGCACGAGCCTACCCTAATTAAGGGCAATAAAGCCTTAGTCAACCACGCTGCCCAAGGGCGAGCTGGTTGACTACACAACCTAAAAGTTTGTTTGTAGGTGTGCAGGTTTCCTCACGACGTTTTCCTTCACCGTTAAAGCGTAGAATAATTGTACATAAGAATTTCAAATTTTTGAAAAACTCAGTAGAACTTGCTGCGTTATGAACTGGCGACCTCTCGCATGGCATGCAACGACCTTAACCACTCGGCCATCGATACTTTTTAGCACGCACAAAAAGTAATCAGAAACAAATAAATTCTACATAAATCGCGACGTTCACCAGGTGTAATGGATTGACAGATCATATTATTATCCTTTTCCCTTTTACAGAGATATTATCTTATCAAAGTTTACCTTACGTTTGCAACGAGCGAAATCGTTTCAAAGCACATTTTTCAGTCAAACATTTCGCTGAAACCGCATGGTTCCTGCAATAGGATTTTTACCGCTGAAAAAAGGTAACCCTGTACTGAAACCGTTGGGGTATGAATGATAAACGTGTGTTCATTTCCTGGAACACACTCTTTGGCTGGCGCGGATAATATTTGCTTGTATTTCAATGTTCGCTGTCCTATTTGCACCAACAATATTCAGAGTACTGAACTAAGTTATTTTGTGACCCAAGAAAAGATGTGACGATTTGGTCCAGCTATCAAGGAGCTGGCAAGTGCTAACCTTGGATAGAGGGTGGTTGCGTTCCCATTAAAGGTCCGCATTGGAATATTAAGCTTTTGAATGTGTCAGGCTTTAGTAAAAGTTCTCAAACGATTGTAAATTCAACATCTAATTTGTAAAAGTCACTCAAAGGTACATTCGTTTAAATTTGGACCCTCAGTTGTGACTGACTGGTACCCTTATATATCATTATAAGAATAATCTAGTTAAAATTTACAACTCCTGTAAATTACTACTCTTAGTAAAAAGATTTGTAAAACCTATTTTATATAATTTCACCTCCCCCTATTCACTCAGTAACAAAAAGTAGCAATCAGAAGGTCTCTCAATCGATCGCGATAAGTTCACATTAAGTGAGAAGAACCACAATAATACTTTTAAAAATACGGGTGTCATAAAGCGTTAGTAAAAGGACTTAAACCATCGTAAATTAAACCTTTAGTTTGTAAAAGAAACCATTCAAAAGTTATAATCGATTAAAGGTTGTCCCTATATTGAGTAGATCATAATAAAAATAAATCATTTTTCTCGTCAATTGAGGAAGGGTTACATTCGAATTTACAAAATACAATTTTCTGCTATCGACTCCGATCGCGTTAAGTCGTTTATCGCATAAAATAAGGCTCTCTTATAACTTTATTGAATGAATGAAGCCTACATCCATTCTGACTCTGAACTACCACGGTTTCTGCCTGTACCGTGTATCATATTTCATTTAAATTAGATCAGCAGATTGGGTATCAAATTGCGGAAGATAGATAATTAGTTAGGCACTCTAGCATTTATAGTTTTACTATAAAGTTGGGGTCGTGAGGAGCTAACAAAGGTTAATATTATACCAGTAGCGCTACCATGAGTTTAAAAGTTACGCACTCGATATCGCCTACGTAAATATGTCTGTGAAAAACTTGTACAGCGCCTCTGGTGGTCACGCTAAAAACTAAAATCGGTCATATAACATATAACTAGCACCTCCTAGTAACGTATTGTTAGGCTTGTTTTGTTTTAGTTTTAGTTATTTCATTTATTATTTTTTGTATATTTTATTGTAATGTGTGGATCTCAGTTATCTGTTAATAAAGTTATTAATTTAATTTAATTTAATATGAAAAAAAAACAACTTGATAGGTTTTTAACGTACGTAAGATTTCGATAGCCAACTCATGGTGCCGCTACAGTTATTGTATGTACAATGTACAACCACAATACAAAATGCTGCAATAATTCCTAACATCAACAGACGTCTTCTATATTAAGCAAATGCAGAAGGTAACGATAATGTGTACATACGTCATAATAATATCGTCATTTCTCACAAGAGTTTTGCCGACTTTCTCACAAATGAGAAGCGCAGACATTATTTTAGTACCTAAATGGGCTTACAAATTTTTACGGTTACTTGTCAAAAATGTTGAAGAAAATCCCATTTATCTATATATATAAAAGGAAGTCGTGTTAGTTACACCACTTATAACTCAAGAACGGCAGAACAGATTTGGCTGAAAATTGGTAGGGAGGTAGCTTAGAGCCAGGAGAAGGACATAGGATACTTTGTATGCCGTTCTACCGAGTTCCCGTGGGACTTGACACGAAACGTCAGTCATTGTGTCAAACATTATAGTCCTTTTCAGCTAAGATGATCCCTGTGACACATCGATTTTGACAATTGTAGAGATGTCCTACAATTAAATAATTTCGATTATTTCTGGCAATCGATAATATTTTATATGGAAATCGATTTTATGAAATTACCAAATTTGAAAGCATGATTTGTCTTTATGTATTATAGTGAAAGTTTTTTGTTCATATATGTATGCTTTACATAGCGCTATGCGGTAAAGTGAAATAATAAGAAGAGATTAAATGTTTTCATTCAGTATTTGAATAATCCTCGATATTTATTATAAGTTGGTCTTTCCAGTCCTCTAATATGGTACTTTTTGTCTTTTCGACTACTTTCGTCCAATCTTCACGAGTGACTGAAGCGATTTTCAAGTGATCGCCATATTGCACCCGATTATGTTAGTACCAGCTCTATGCTCTTACTACGTTCCGTTCTACGTATACGAACTGCATAGGTAATTTTTTTAAATTTTCTATTTCATTAAATTAAACTAAACGATACTGTTTCTCTTTTAAAAATATATTTTCTTTTTATATTTTTCCTAATGACGCCGCAATAAAATGAAAAAGTGTGCAATAAAATTCATTCATTCAAATCACAATGAAGTGTCGCAGGACTCAACTTAGCTGAAAATGACTATAGTTGTCCAATCCTGTCAAATACTGTAACAACTATTCATGTGTGCGTTCCGAAATTAATTTTTGTAAAATGTCTCGAAAGTTTAGGTACCTACTGTTTTATTTGTTTGTTTTAGATATTAATTTGTGTAAGTAATTTATTTGATTTTTAATTTACGAAAATTATACCTCAGATTATTAGAAGGGTTCTGAATCGACAACATTCATCTATATTATTCAATTATTGTCTATTCCAGAGATTCTCATTTAGCAAAATAGTGACATCTAATTGACATGTTCGTTTACTGACAAATATTTCGATATCTATAGTAACCAAATTAAAGAAGGTTCTTTGACAAACATTTTTCAATCATCACGTTTTTGGTTCAAAAGAAAAGACGAGCTGATCGCACTACAATAAATACGGTTCATACCTGTACCAAACGGATAAGTAGATATTAAATCTCTTAAACAAGAAATTTTGGCAAATACATTTTATGGGCAATTCAGCAAAAGAAGTTGATCAGCGTTTGCACAACAATTTGGTGAAGATCTGTAATATTGTGGAACATCATCACACATTTTTCCGTCGACACATAGGGTAATTTCCTAAGTCTAATTTTACATGCGATTTCACAATTAATAGTAAGATATAGGTAAATTAATAATATTAGTCAAATTGGAATTATAATTTTTGACGAAATGAGACAATAATATACATTTGAAGTTGGTTCGGAAAGTCCATTTCAAAACTGCGAAAATTCTTCAAAAATGCTATGCCATCGTATTAAATACAAAATAAGTAGTAACTTTCACATGAAAATATATTCGTAAACGCAACATTTGATATAGCTGCTGAACAAAGTTCTTGCGTTACGCATACAGTATTACACGTTGTGACGTCATAGTGTGCTGCTACATTTGTATGAAGCGTTTTGAGCTCACCCATATGATGTGCTATTGAAACTGTAATATCTCGGGGAGTTTTCCATATATTTAACCATTCTTTTAACAGTATAAGTACCTTCTTTATCGAGCTATATCAAAATTGTAATATTGGGTAGAAGAGTTACCAAAAATCAATATTATGCTGTGAACTTAATGTGATCAACAAACACTTATAAGCAAACAAAAAAAAAGTCATAACAACAATAACCTCTCCTGATTTAATTCTTCAAATTAATATTATTTCACGCATTAAACAGTAAAAGTGCCCCTGTAAAACAATTCTTTTATGTTTATGAACCTTAACAACTGTTATCAAGGATAAATACCAAGTGACATTGTAAAAAAAACGTCAAATTCGTAAGCGATGTATGCGGAAAGAGAAACACATAAACTGTCGTGATTACAGTGATTAAACTCTGGTCAGCATATTCGTGAAGTGACATTTATGTGAATTACCACTTATTTGAATACCAGAACAAATTTAAGTGAATATTTACGAAATATAACCTACGTACTACGCATCGCATCTGGAAACATTCAAAGATGGCGCCTCGAGTATGTGCAGGATGCAAACGAAATATATTGGATAAAAGGCGATTCTTAATATGCTCTATTTGCAATGAATACTATGATCTAGATTGTGCAAATGTATCCGAGAGTCGCTTTTATAACCTAATGACCATTGAGCACAGAAATAAATGGAAATGTCAAGCTTGCATCTGTAAAATGCCTAAACAGAATAACATAAACACACCGGTCCGTCCAGATCAGGCCGATAATGGATCAGAATCTCCATTTCATTCCAATATTACTACAAGGCGTAAACCAGTGTACAGTTCGTCACCCGAACAAGATGTAGATGACATCACTGGAAGTACAGAAATCCTTAACATCAGTACAATATCACCCAACAAAATCCCCTGTGCAGATGTGATCACATTGGACAAATTTGGCCAGCTATTGGACATAAAGTTAGAAAAAATAAAAGAATCCATCCTCTCCGATATTAGAAATACGATACAGACAGAGTTAGAAAATTCTATCAAGAAACTCCATAAGGATTGGGAGGTAAAAACTTCAAATGTCTTAAACGAACAGAAAGTACTAAAAGAACAAATAAACTCCATTGACATTAAGATTAAACATATAGAATCACAATTAGAAGACCTAAGTGTCTCAAAACGGAAAATTGTTCTTTTTGGACTGCCAGAGCATCAAACCGAAAATAAATATGACCTGTATGAAAGAGTAAATAACATCTTTGCTGACATTATGGGTATAGATACCAACATCTATATAGAAGAAATTAAAAGGATTGGGAATAAAGGAAATTGTAGACCGCTTGAAATTGAATTCATCAGCAAGAGGTTCACAAAATATATACTAGAAAATTCACAATACTTCAGAAACACCGGCTTGGCAGTTAGTGCATTTATTTCGGGAGAAACACTGAAAGAAAAAAATATACTTACACGTAAATTACAAGAAGCGCGACGGAATGGATCTCATGCTATTATTAGGAACAACAAGTTATATATCAATGGACAGGTATATGAAGGAAAAGAAATAAATATAAAGGATAACAAGAATAAAGCAGAGATATCCAACAACAACAAGCCCCACTCACCACCATCACAGAGAACCCCAGCGCCAGAAAATAATACATTTCGCAAGTAAATGTATAATTTCATTCCAAAATATACAAAGCATAGGAAATAAGTTACATTTAGTTGAGCAATTGCTATCAAGCTCTCAAATTGATATAGTTTCATTTTCAGAGCTTGGCAGAAATAAAGATTTTTGTGATACTATAATAATACCAGGATATAAAATAGCATCTTTGTTCTGTAGAAAGTATCATAGGTTGGGAGGAGTTTGTATCTTAATTAAGGAAGAAATTGATTACCTTGTTAGAGACGATATTGTTATGTTTTCAAAAGAGTTTATTATAGAATTAAGTGCAATAGAATTGCCACAAATAAATACTATTATAGTTGGATTATATAGAGCAGAAAGGTCAATAAATATTTTTTATGAGCAAATGAGGAAACTACTGAATAAGCTAAATAAAAACTATAAAAATAAATATATAATTATAGGAGGTGATTTTAATATAGACATATTATCGACAAAAAATAAAAGAAAAATAGAACTACTTGATTTTATGTGCTCTTACAACTTAAAGCAATTAATAAAATCACCTACCAGAGTAACAGATAAATCACAAACAGCTATAGATTTAATTTTCACTAATTATCCACCTCTTATCAACAAAACTTATGTAGTAGACCATGGGCTTTCTGATCATAAATCTGTAAATGCTGAATTGAATCTGACAAATATACCCAAACAAAATGATAAACCATGGATAGCCCGGAAGAGGATCTTCACAGACTTTAAAGTACAATGTTTTCGAAACTCACTTAAAAACATAGATTGGGAACAGGTGATTGACAAATCAAAAAATATAAATGAAAACTATAAAGCATTTCATATTATAATAAATAATCTTTTAAATAAACATATACCAAACCAAAACATAAAAATAAAAAACAAACCAAAAAGGGTGGCTCACGCCAGGGTTAAAAAGTCTTGTGTACATAAAAGACTATTTAAAAAATTACTAAACAATACTAACAACTGTATATTAAGAAACTATTACAAAAAATATAGCCAGATTCTTAAAAAATGTGTTCGAAAGTCGAAAAAGCTGGAGTACACTCGCCAAATAAATAAATCTGATAATAAATATAAGACCATGTGGAAAATAATAAATAGTAAAACCGGGAAAACATGTTATAAACCGCCTAAAAATATTAAATTATATAAAGACAATAAAATTGTAGAATGTCCAGAAACTATATGTGAATTGTTTAACAACACATTTTCAAATAATAATTTAAATAAAAATTTTAACTTACATACAAGTATATATACAGCCTTAAAGTCACCAATATGCTCAATGTATCTAAAAGCAGTTAATGTAAAAGAAGTATTAAAAATTATCAGTTCATTAAAAAATAAAAACAGTTTTGGTATAGATGAAATCCCACCGGCATTAATAAAAAAATGCAGTGATGAACTAGCAGAGCCATTAACATCTCTCATCAATCAAAGCTTCCAAGAAGGCATCTTTCCAGATCTTTTAAAAATAGCAATAATTAAACCAATACACAAAAAAGGAGACACCACCTCACCTCTTAACTATAGGCCCATAGCACTCCTTCCAAGTTTTTCTAAAATATTTGAAAAAGCCATGTGCATCCGTCTTTATGCATTTCTAGAAAAATATAATGTTCTTGACGAACACCAGAATGGTTTTAGGAAAAGCAGGTCCACTACACTCGCAGTTTATCAATATATTCAGACAGCTTTACAACATCTAAACGATAAATCATATGGCTTGGGCCTATTATTGGACATGACCAAAGCCTATGAAAGCGTTGATTATGGCATCCTATTGACAAAATTGTACAGCTCTGGGGTACGTGGCCCTGGTTACTCATGGTTTAAGTCATATCTCCAAAATAGGATACAGAAAACACAAATAGACTATTATGATACACAATTAAACTGTGTAAACACCTTCAGGTCACAAAATAAAGCACTCACTTGTTCTATTCCGCAAGGAAGTGTCCTAGGATGTGTCTTATTCTTAATCTATATCAATGATTTGCCTAAGATAGTAAAAGTGACACAACTTTGCCAATTTTATTTGCAGATGACATATCTATCCTAATAAAATGTAAACACTCTGATGAAGTTAATAGTGCCCTTTCAGAAACGTTACACTTAATAAATACTTGGCTGCTGCACCACAACCTTAACATAAATTACAGTAAAACTAAAATAATACAATTTAGACCATATAATAAAACCCCCCTTAATATTAATTTAACTTTTGAAAATAACAAAATAGATTCAGTAGATATGTTTAATTTATTAGGTATAATGATAGATACTCACTTGAACTGGGAAAGCACATCCAACATATAAAGTCTAAATTATCCAAGTTTACATATGCTCTTTTTGAAATAGTCCACAGCACAAGTACGGAGGCAGCACTAGCAGCATACTATGCGTATGCCTACTCTCTCCTTAGATATGGAATAATGCTATGGGGAAATTGCTCAGATGTCAATGACCTCTTTTTAATACAAAAAAAATGCATTAGAATAATATCTCAAATTGACAACACTAAATCTTGTAAACCCTATTTCATAAACCTAAACATCTTAACTCTTCCATCTTTATATATATATGACATTTGTTTATTTACCTTCAAACATCTAAATAATTTCACCAAAGTACATGATACCCACAACATAAATACCAGACATAAAAATAGACTATACTTGCCCTCATCTAGAATAAAAATGCTCAATACTAGCCCATATTACATGGCAGTTAAAATATTTAACAAACTACCGGACCATATAAAGGCAGAATAAAGTTTCAAACGCTTTTCAAACACTTTAAAATCTTATTTGACTTCAAAATGCTATTACTCAGTAAAAGAATATTTAGATTAAATAAATTTAAAAAAAAAAATAAAAAAATACTAATGTTGTTAAATAGATTTAAGTTTAAAAATGTACCTACCTTAAGTATTTATGTTATGTAACTTAAATATAAGTCTCATGTTTGCAATACCTACCTGGTAACTAAGTTGTAAGTGCCTTATCTATATTCCACCTCTGTATGATGTACACTTAGTAAGCAAATAAATTATTTGATTTGATTTGATTTGATTTGATTTGAAAAACTTCTTCGTCTTTAAAACAAAACTATATTAAACTTTTTGACGTAGTTTACGTCAAAACTTTAATACAATTATTGTTGGCGCGGTTAAATTACCACAGATCACTAAATACATAAGCTATGCGAAGTTTATATATCAAAGCTACGTTAAGGCGGTACGAAGTTCGCCGGGTCAGCTAGTATATAATAAAATGCAGCGACTTATTAACAGATATAAATTATCAATAAAATTAATATTTTAAAATTCTTACAATCATTAAAAAGGCGAATTACATAACTCAGTATAAAGAGTAACTAAATATTATTTATTTATTTATTTGCAGTCACATGGTTACTACCAAGTTTCTTGCCGATACCTTCTCGGTAGAATCAGCGTTCTGAACCGGCAGTAGAATTACTAATCCATTACTTATTTATTTACTGTAAAGACGATTTATAAGTGCATGAAAATGCCTATGTAAATAAAGGAATTTTGATACCCTTTGGTTTTCCATACTCTTGTCTGCATAAGCGAAATTTCAATATTAATTGAGTTCATAAAGCGTGTTTAGGTAAGAAACAAAACACTATTGCATTTTTAATATTAGTTCGAATATCTGCTTATAACAATGCCTCATTAATATCGCAATCACTATAAATTAAACCTCGCAGATCGTGAGTTATAAACTGACAATATTAGCCCCGTAATGCGTGTATTCAGGGCAACTGCTTGTAGATATGATATACGGATTGTCACTTGTCCACCCATACCAACTATAGCAAATGATGAATAGGTATTAGTAGTTATGCCAATATAGGTGCAAATAGCTTTCGCACACGGTGTGAAGAGTGATCATATCGTTCGGTTTTAGACCTACCGTTCCATTACATTAAATACTATTTAGCGTTAGAATTACATAAATAAATAAATATCTGGGACATTTCCACACACGGTCATCTGACCCCAAACTAAGCAGAGCTTGTACTATGGGCGTCAGAGACTGATATACATACATAATATATATTTTTAAATACATACTTAAATATATAATCACACCCAGACACGGAACAAACACCGATGTTCATCACATAAATATTTGTCCCGAGTGGGAATCGAACCCACGACTCTTGGAACCGCCAGCCAGGGTCACTAACCACTGTTCCACCGAGCCAGTCGACATCTTTAATTACATTGCGTTAACAGCTACTATTTGTAATTTAAGGGAAACCTATTATTAGCCTTTTTATTGGTGTAATGTAATGTGTATGTATCTTTATTTGTTACGTTCGTTGCATTTGTTGTTGGTTTCTGAATAAATAAATAAATAAATAAGCGTGAAATTTTAGTGCTTGTTTTCTCGCAGTAAAATGATTCTATCTTAGTAGTAAAATTGATTTGTGCAGTTTTTTTTTATTAAAATCAATAAATATCGCAATTAATTCAAAAGTACGCTCTGCTTTATTACTTAGGGAGTAGAGCTTTTTAGCTGAAATCATCAATTTCATGCGGTAATCAGTACCTGATTACGTCACATCTCTTAAAAGAACGATAGCTTCCCAGGCTTTCGAGTTGGAAGATTTCAAATTTTGTATTTCATACGTACGATTACTCGACGCTTTAACGGTAGGAAAATATCGTCAGAAAACCTGCACACCTATGAGACAATTTTAAGGTTGAGTAGTTGACTAACTCGCACTTGGCCTTTAGCGTGGTTGACTAAGAACTTATAGTTTAGGGGTAGGCCTACAGCTGGGTCACACTCCAGCATTGGGGACGTATATAGGCTGACTCATAATTGAACATTGACGTTTCCAGCATACGCGATAAGTCAGTTTCATTTCAAATATTGAAGTTATTATAACAGGTACTCAAGATTAAATCGAGCGTGCTATACATATCAGTGTGTGTCGAAACAATATGACAAATTAGTTCGGAGCTGGTGAACCGAGGCGTATGTGGGCTTAGTTAGCTTTGTTCGCGTAACGACCCGTCGCTAATCCGCCTCTAAAATGTAATGATTGTGGAATTCGCCGAATCTACCGCAGCCGTTGAACCGACTGTTGCTAACTGACGTTGTAATTATAACTGTTACAGACCGAAGTAACAGGAATAACGTTTATACGTACAATTTACGATATTGCGAACCTAGGAAGAAAAAGAACACCTGGATGCACACTATAGGAACTGGTCGACAGCTTTGGAGTGAATTAAGGAGAAAATACAGCAGAAATAATGTAGTAGAGCCCTGGAAGTTTGCATATACCTAGATACTTTTACTCCGAACACACTCTCTCTCTCTGGTCGGTTCTTTATGTCCGAAGATCGGTATTATGGTGGGTTGCAAGTCGTGAACGGACGAACTGTTTCCAACGGCCCCTGTCAGTTGCACTAAAAAGAAGAAAAGAAACTACCACTAAAAAGATAATTCAATATTTATTAATGGAAGTTAGTTCGAAATTTAAATTCGGCAAATAAAAGTTGACCTAATATTTACTTAAATAAAGCCTGATAACGGATAGCATCCAGAAATGATAGTATAAAAAACTCAACTATTAATTTTAGTATTTAATGATCGGCAAACGAAGAGCTGAGCTGTACGCCTATTATTATTCCACATAATAGAGTTAGGTACGTATTTATATTGGGACGCAAAGCATTAACGCACAATTTTCCACTTGTTAATAATAAATTAATACCACAGATAGTTACATTAATAACCCGATTCTAAAATACGATTCCGGAAACGGAATTAAAATTTATCTCTATAAATGTGGGTTTGATATCAAATAGAGCTTTCAAACATGAGTATTTAAACATACTCATTAAATATACTCATGACTAAAATGAACTAATAAACAGAACTCGATTAAATGAACTAGTTTCAAATGAAAGAGGATGTAAATTTTATAACGCATTGAAAAACCTGTGTATCAAAAAGCCTTTTCCATGATATTATTTTAAAAAAATACATTTGCAATAAAATTTAAATCAACTACTTGATTTATTCATCCAATTTGATAAAACTTGCATTATTTGTGTTTTTATTCTAAACATATTATTTAGAGATCCGACCTTTCGAGATCTTTACAGCGCTTGTGGTCACGGGCAAGAATATTTTCATTATACCAATTTTCGTTACTGATGTTTAAAAATAAATAAAAAATAAAAATAATTTATTTCAGACTTTTTGTGTCCATAGAATATAATAGTTTTTAAACGCTTTTATTTTTTTACGAAGTCTGATTTATGACTATAGGAACGTAGGTACATTGATTAGGATAGATATGTTATATAGGTAGGTACTACAACTATCTACTGCAGGCATTTAATTAGGAAGCTTATTTGTTACATTTCATGCCAATATTGTACTAATAAATCAATTTCGGCGACAGCTGGGCCATGCATCGATAAAGTTAAACAGAATAAAGGGCGTAGATGCCTAGCTAAGAAAGTCGAAGCTTCAAATCTTCAGGAAAATACTACCGAGACAAATACAATTGTGAATTTGAATATTCAAAAACATGAAGTCTTTTCAAGACTGGATGAATAGTATTAATCTAAAAGTATTCTGTAACTTATTTTATCAAATTGATAATATGGGTAAAATTTAGGTCGAAAAAAAAAACTTTATTTCGATCTGAATATTTTGATTTGTTCCGAACTAGGTCTCTTCTAATTCAGAATACGTTTTCTTATAAATTCAAAATCATACAAGGACAGTAAAATAGATGGAATTAAATGTTATAGGCTGTTAGAGATGTCTAGAAAGTTCGTTTCATGGATGATGAATATACTGAAAAATCACCTAAAATATCTCTGTCTTCACAAAAGGAGTGAGGTAGAATCGTATCAAGAACGGCTTCATTTGTATAGGTTTCTTCGTTAGTATTCCGTAGTGTAGACGGATTTTAGCCCGCCCCGTTCGGCACTATCTGGTATTTAGCCTGCTAGTTCATGCCACAGCTGGAGTTGAGTCGTATATAAACTACAAAGCCTTGTTCTTCCATCCCCAAATATATAGGTACTGACACAGTTTGTAGTCTCTTAGGATAAAGCAGCCTTTGGAAGTGTGTAGGTAGGTTTAGAGTTTGTTGAAACATTGTTTAAACAAACAATCAAAATGTTTGACAGCATTTTCTATTATGTGCGCGGACACTACACATAAATTTGACGGATTAAACTCGCGTGTAAGTATTGTTATTCGAAACATATTATGAGCTCGAAAACTCGGGTTTCTAAATGATCAATCAATAAAAAGGCGTTTGCATTAAATGAGAAAATATATACTACTAGCTGTGCCAACGACTTCGTCCGCGTTTCCCCCCGTTTTTTACCCATTTTCCATTGTTTCTTTGGTCCTATTGGTCGCAGCGTGATGTTATACAGGGTGTCCCAAAAAGTAGTGTCAAGCGGAAGTCCTGAGATAGAACACCCCGTGGGGTATCCGAAACACCCCCATGTATGTTCCGCGACTTTTTATAGTTTTCGAGTTATGATTTTTTTTCAAAATTTTTGAGAACAACTGACCTAACCGACTAAAATTATTCTAAAAAAAAAGTATATAAGATTTTTAAGTAATTTTTTTTGCAAATCAATTTTCATGAGTTTTTCTTTAATGCCTAAAACATTTGGCTCCATAACTTAACCCTTAATAAGACACGGGGAAAATAGTTCCCACCAGATTTTGAACCTTATGTAGTTGTAATACCGGCGAAAACCAATGAAAAAATTCTATATGCTGTATTTGATCAAGGGTTAACTGGAAGTTATCAAAATTATGGTACAAACTGAAAAATTATGTTCTGTAAATAATGTCTTACAATTTCAACGTTAAATTTAAAATATAAGGAGGTAGCTGCATGGCCCCTAAGTAAAAACTACGCCAGACTCTCAGCTTTCATAATCATTAATAAAAACTGGTACTTAATGGGCTACTTTTGCTGAAATCGGACTATAAAGACAGAGAGGTGAAAAAATTATAAAATTTGCCATTTGATGAACAAGTATAATTTGGACATTTTATTATTTCGAAAGTTAGTTAGTTTGTTAAAACAAACCTAAATTAAATACAGGAGCACTCAATGCAAACATTTGGATGCTTTTTTTTTGTTTAATTTAATTTTCATTGCGCTTACACTGTTTTCACATTTCAATACGTATACCTTTGTTACAACGAACTTGACGAACTTTGCTTTGTTTACGGACTTTAATAAACGTTTACTTATAAACTTCTCATAATAAATAATTAAAAACAATTACTTTATTTTCAATAAAATTTCCATTTTTAAAACTTAATTTTGATTACAAATAAAACTTTCAAGTGGATATTTCTTAGCATTTCTGGTATAATTTTGATTGTTAGCGATCTTATGAACTTTAGAAACAATAAAATGTCCAAATAATACTTGTTAATCGAATGTCAAATTTTATGATTTCCCCACCTCTCTGTCTTTGAAGTCCGATTTCAGCAAAAGTAGCCCATTAAGTACCAGTTTTTATTAATGATTATGAAAGCTGAGAGTCTAGTGCAGTTTTTAAAGTTATTAAGGAGCCATGCAACTACCTCCTTATATTTTAAATTTAACGTTGAAATTGTAAGACATTATTTACAGAACGTAACTTTTTCAGTTTGTTCCATAATTTTGATATTTTCCATATTAGTTATGGAGACAAATATTTTAGGCATTAAAGAAAAACTCATGAAAATTGATTTGCAAAAATAATTACTCAAAAAAGTCAGATACTTTTTCTCTGCAATATTTTTAGTCGGTTAGGTCAGTTGTTCTCAAAATTTTAGAAAATAATCATAACTCGAAAACTATAAAAAATCGCGGAACATACATGGGGTGTTTCGGATGCCCCACGGGGTGCTCTATCTCAGGACTTCCGGTTGACACTACTTTTTGGGACACCCTGTATACCCTAAAGCCTTCCTCGATAAATGGTCTATACAACGCAAAAAGATTTTTTCAAATCGAACCAGTAGTTCCTGAGATTAGCGCGTTCAAACAAACAAACAAACTCTTCAGCTTTATAATATTAGTATAGATTTACATTAAAATGTAGACATTAGGCCTTCACACGATAAAGGCAGCAAAGAAGTTTGCTTACGGCTATTACTGGTACGACATCCTATTCGAAACGTCTGGCAGTTAGTAGATACTGTATTTGATTGTGAAGAGCCATAGCGATTAATTTATCACAACAAAAAGATATAAAGATAATTAAAATTAAATATAGAGATCAACAGTGAAAAAATAACAAAAACACCCAATGTACCATTGAAAATACATAAAACATGAATCGAAGATTTAAATAACAGATATCGATATGCTACGATCAGAAATCAACAAAATAATGCCGGAATGCGAAATCGTCATTCTATACACCGTGAAATTTTTTTTCCACAGTAAAATTATTCTATCTTAGTAGTAAAATAGATTTGTGCATTTTTTTTAAGCTATTGCATAGCTTTTATCGCGGGCTTTGAGCGCGGCGACCGAACCAAGAAATTCCGTAAAGAAAAAAACCTCACAATCGTCTAACGTCGTTTCAGTTCGGTAGACTTCGGCACGGTGGTTGTGTGCGTGCGGTTAGACGTATTGTACGACTCTACGAAACTCGCACGAATCGAGACGAGCTGCTCCGAAATCGGACGATGCTATGCAATAGCTATACCACGGCTGTCCCCGAGTGCCACACGTCTTTTATTCATATCAATAAATACACACTAGTTGTACGAAAGGGATTTTAACTAGTTTTACGAACTAACTAGCATGATTCGATAGCAAGGTAAATGAAGTAAATAAAAAAATAAATAAAGATAAATCGTTCTGCTAAGGGAAATCAACCACTGAAATTTCACGGTGTATTTAATTACCCTCTTTGGGTAATCCACGGCTCAAGCTAAATTAAACAATTGAAAACTAAATCTACTCGTCTTATGTACAAGATTTGATTACATACATAACTTATACTATTTTACCGAATAGGGTACACATCTCTTCTCAAAGGAGGCTAGTAATGGTATCTCCTCGTATTATGCCGACGTCTAAGGCTCGTTAATATTCCGGGCTGCATTGTGTCTAAGTGCCGACATTATTCGCTGCTTAGCGACGGATATGCCACCTAATCAAGTTATACCAGAGCCGCTCTAAGTTGGCCGATTTGCTACATGTCAGACTGACTGCACTAGTCTTTGAGTATAAAGCCACTGGAGATGCCTTACACGGGCGAGCCCTCCGGCAAAGTACATTGGTCAACACGTTTAATAAAACGACTTGTCGCTGCACCACCTCCATTTTGCATTGATCCCTGTCGCGTGACGTTACTCTTGAAAAATGGTTAGTTGTGCAGTATTCTCATGTAAAAGGCGATCGAGAGCTCAAATTCGCAACAAGAGCGCGTTTAGTATCATATCTAAGTGTTTTTATTAACTTTTAAACGTGTATTTAAGAAGAATTGCCATTTAAATAAAATGTCGTTGCGATACGTAAACGACAGAAAAAAATAAACAAGAATACAGTGGTACGGGGGCTAGTGATGTCACAAAGTCAAAAAAGCGACTCGACATTTGAATGAATCATTCACCCCCTGCAGTTAGTTGTATAATTCGTATTTTACTTTAATTTTGAATTAAATAAAAGGTCTAAACATATGTTATATTTAAATCTTGTAAGATGAATTAGAAAAATTACTTTTCTTTCCTCTGGTCATACGATATTGAAATTTAGTCTGAAAATGAAAAGAAATTCTGTGACTCCCTTAGAGATATTTTTTAAAGACATAGATATTTTAACCGTATCCTCTCAGTACATTTTGGACTGTATCTTATATGTTTACAAGAACATACAATCATTTAATATCGGATCCTCACCATTTTAACACCAGTAATAAACATAAGTTTGCCGTTTCAAGGCTCAGGCTTCAAAAGACTGGAAAGTCGTTCTTGGGTTTAAGCACAAAATTGTTTAATAAGATCCCACAAAATGTTATTGAATTACAATAATCAGTACAAGATAGTTCAGTTCATTCACCAAACTGATTTTATTTTATTCTTTGTGTCATCACTATTTTTTTCGTATGTGTGTTGCGTAGTTACGTGAAAACTTTGTTTGTGTTCGTGTATCGTTTGAAGTGTTGAACATTTTTGTAGTGTGCGTTTATCGTTACAGCAAAATTTGTGTCTGTTGAGTTATTAATTTTTTGGTGGTGTGCTGTACGTGTTTACCTCGCCCCCGCTAAAAGTGGCGAAAAATTTGTTAGAAGCGTTGACGTTATGGCATCTCCAGTGGCTTTATACTCAAAGGCACTAGTGAGGGACAACGGTAAAATTGCCGAAGTATATAAGTAACAGTTATTTCCACTTTATAACCAAGCAAGGTCTAATTATAACAAATTTTTATTAAAAACATTAATTCACATCCAAAAGATTGAATTTAAGTTCCTTATTTATAAATATATTTATTTTTAAAATACAATACTTATTAAATCCTTCATCCTATTTTTAAAAAAATACCTGGTGAGTATTACCCACTACGTTACTATGAAAACGTGTCAAACGGCGTAACCTTGTAAAAGCGTAATACAGAGTGGAAATTTAACTTTAACTTTTTATAATTCAATTATTTTAGGTAATAAAAGACAAATAACTAGATAATTATACCGGAGCCGTTCTTAGAAGACTGATTTGACACTTTTTATTTTATATTTTGCATTTATCCTTGTTAAGAGGAACATATTTACGCGAATCATAAAGAACAACTTTTAAAAATAATACGTTATTTCAAAATTTCAAATGCACATAATTATATAATTACTAGCTGTGCCCGCGACTTCGTTCGCGTGGACTACAGGATTTAACATATAAAAGTTTATCCTGCTAACTCTCGTTCCCGTAAGAATTTTTCAATATCCTGTTCCAACTAAGCTTTAAGTTTACTATGGTACCTGCATGCCAAATTTACAGCATCTAACTTCAGCGGTTTAGATTTTTCATACAAAAGGATTTTCCCGATTATTCCCGTTCCCGTGAGAATTTCGAGAATTCCTTTCTTAGTGCACCTCTACGGTACCTAAGCTACGTCCAGTCCAAATTTCAAGTGCCTACGTTTAGCCGTTTAGGCTGTGCGTCGATATGTCAGTCAGTCAGTTTCTCCTTTTATATATTTAGATAAGAACCCGGCTAGGCTCGGGTAAGATGTGATTCATAATAAACATCGAGCAGCAAAAATATAGGTAAATATTTCCGTAGTCATCGGTTCTTCAAGGAATACTAAAGGATTAAACAGGACATAGATTCTTTCATTGAGTTTAATAAATCTAGTGAATAAAAATTGCAAAAAGTTTTTATACAATAAATTTTTAACATTTAAAATTAAGGAACATCAATCAACAAAACAAATTGCAATGAGTACTAATCCTAGAATTTGGCAAAGGTCCTTATAAAATTATATTATCTATTCTTCATCAGTATCTGTTATCGCCCTGAAAGAGTATATCATAAAAAATGTGTCAAAAACAATGTTTCCGCGAAACGTCAATGACTGAAGAAAAATAGTTTTGATAATATTCACTCAATTCCGGCAAGATGGTGACTGTGATTCGTCTGTCAACACATTTTGAATTTAGCGAAATACTCGACAATCCGAATTTTGCGGATATATGTTGTCGACTCGAAATCATTATTTTTTGATGTTTTATTATTCATGTAAGGTTTTAATCGAGTCTACCGTACCCCTTGACGAAATTATTAATATAGAAGATTACTTTGGAGCAAACATCTAAATCATTAAAACGATTGTTATGGGTAAACTATAAAAGGTAGACATATGCTCTCGCGGACATTTTTAAAGATAATGTTAAGATGAACAATTCATCCATAGAGCATTTTTGTATAACTTTAACTATATGCTCAGCGCACGCCACGGAAGGCCTCAGAAACGATACTTTCCCCCGTTTTTGAAACATTTTCGGTTACTGCTCCACAACTATAGGACCTAGCGTGATATTATATAGCCTATGTAACTTCTGAATAATGCAGCTTTCTAATGGTGAAAAAAATATTGCAATCGGTCCAGTAGTTTTTGAGTTTATTCATTACAAACATACAAAAATACAAATATACAAATCTTTCCTCTTTATAATATTAGTATAGATTTGTCTTTTATTACCTAAAATAATTGAATTATAAAAAGAAAACGTAAAATTTCCACTCTGTATTACGTTTTTACAAGGTTACGCCGTTTGACACGTTTTCATAGTGACGTAGTGGGTAATACACACCAGGTATTTTAAAAATAAATATATTTATAAATATGAACTTAAATTCAATCTTTTGGATGTGAATTAATGTTTTTAATAAAAATTTGTTATAATTAGACCTTGCTTGGTTATAAAGTGGAAATAACTGTTACTTATATACTTCGGCAATTTTACCGTTGTCCCTCACTAGTGCAGTCAGTCTGACATGTAGCAAATCGGCCAACTTAGAGCGGCTTTGGTATAGAATGTGATCAGTGTAGAAACATGTTTCATACTGTAGGCATATTGTATTTAAGATGTAAAAGTTGAAGCAAACCTGTAAGCTTCCCCAAAAGCTTGCCACTTTATGTCTATCTTATGCATTTGGGGAGGCCTACGTCCAGGAGTGGACAGAGATGGGCTGCTGATGATAATGATGAAGCAAAGCTTTAACAGGCTTCTGACAAAATATTCGCTTGGATACTTCATATAATGTTATATACTTATTTCTTTCGTAAATATCGAATATCAATATTTTTATAAATTAATGAATTTACCACATTATTCCGCTTTTATACCCCAGCTAGCCCGGCAACATAAAACCACCGGATTTTTCTGTATTTCCCGTGAATAATAATAGTTTATTTTATTTTATACTAGCTTTCCGCCCGCGACTTCGTCCGCGTAGAGACGTTTAATGGGTAAAACATGACTACCTTATAGCGCAGTCGGTTAAAAAGTAGCCTATAACCTTTCCTAGGCTCTGGACTATATCTGTACCAAATTTCATTTAAATCGGTCCAGCACTCTATGCGTGAAAGCGTAACAGACAGACAGACAGACAGAGTTATTTTCGGATTTATAATATTAGTAAGGATAAAACATTGTTCGTGGACAATGGGATTTTACAGAGTCTGTATTTAGATTTATAGTAAAGAGAAAAGTTTTAAAAATAAAGCAACGTCATTATTTGTCATATTATATTATTAAAAATAAAAATAAGGTTAAGGATTAAACTCGCGTGCTATTCTAAGCATTTTATTTAGAGACCCTTGAGACACTACTGGGGCACGGGTCTACCCTAAACTAGGGCGATAAGGCCTTAGTCAAAGACGCTGACCAAGTGTGGTTTGGTCGACTACACAACCTTAGAATTTCTTCGCGGGTGTGCAGGTTTACTCACGATGTTTTCCTTCACCGATAAAGTGTCAAATAATCGTTCATATGAATTTCACATTTCTGAAATTGAATACGCTACATGAGATAATTAATGCTACTTCAGACACCCACACAAGCAAACCCAGAAATTCCTACCTTCCTACTTCGTAGGAAATAAAAAAATCACACTATAATTTTTACTCTTCTTAATCTTCAAACAGCGTACTTGTAGTGCTCTCTCCATACTTCTACATAACTCTTCAGCATAATTTAATGGCACTCGAAACTCACAGAGTAATTCGGAAGTCAAACGCCGCGCGTGCAAACGTGTGGTCTCGATTAACGTCCAGTGTGGAAGTGGAGTTTGAAAGCTCACTGCATCTTAGACGAGAAAAATACTGACATCTTCTTTTCCAGTCAATATCAAAATTAAAAGTATTCTTTTCAATATTCGGCCACACGAATCGCGTTATCTGTTGCGGTACCATGAGTTGGCTATCGAAAACTTACGTACGTTAAAAACCTATCTAGTTGTTTTTTTCATACGACCGATTTCAGTTCTTTGCGTAACAACCAGGGGCGCTGTACAAGTTTTTCATAGACATATTTACATAGGCGATATCGAGTCCGTAACTTTTAAACTCATGGTAGCGCTACTGAAGCACACATTTAGTCACTCTGTGAGCAGGATGCTGGACATGCGGGACAGGACATTAAGTGGCACTTCGGTAAGACGGCAATTCGACATGACCGATGAGAGATCGGGCGCAGGACCATCGGCTTAGCGTGATTTCCAAGGCAAGGGCGTGCAACCGCCAACTTCCTAACTCTGAGCTGAGTAATTGCTTTCCAAAAGAGGTCTCACAAATTTTGCCCAACCACGTATTCTAGGGACCTCTCGGTCCTTACGCAGCGCTTGCTACCAATAGACCAACGAGATATTCAACCTTTATTAGTAACTGGAATCTTACTCTATTACCTACTTTAAAACTGCCTTTATCCTACTAATATCTGTAACAAACATGCTCTTGTCTATGAGTACTTCGCGTATGCAAACGCGCGGTCCCGAATCACGTCCAATGCGGACGGACGAGTCCCGATCGAGTTTGAAAGCGCACTGCATCTTCGACTTCCTGCAATTTGCACCTGACCAATTTAACTTGAATTTACCGTGTTGACTCCGCTGTTGAGTCGCTCGAGTGTCAACTTTGCACGACCCGTTCAGACAACATTACATAGGTACGTCGATTGGATCCGGAGACTGGATAGTTTTGATACTCAGGGGGCGTATTACGGCCTCTTAATTCTAGTCAGTTTAAGAATGGGCATCGACTTACCTCGTGTTTCTGGTACACTTAGTTGTGCGCTATGGTTGAGGAATCATACAGACTGATATAACCCTTCCATCAACTATGTAAATTTTAAGAAGAAGTGTAGTAATAACAGCTCTTTAAAATATGCTATCTACCTACGTCCATTTTTAAACTAACTGATATTAAGATGCCGTGAGACGCCCCCGTGTATACGGACACAATTGACAGAAATTTAGCTTTTTCATCTGAAAGGCTATTAAATTTACTACATAAAGTATTACAAATGGTAAAGAATTATGTTTTCTGCGTAAATTTTGAACTTAACTGAAACGATCATTAGAAGATGTTACAGTAGATACTGAATTTAAGGGCAAATTATGTTCTATGCAACTCTTCGTAATTTTCGTATCATAAACTTGTGTACCTGTTATCAGAACCAATATAGACCTGTAGTTGACTATATTTTAAGAAATCTGTACCAATGAACGAACAATGATTATATTCTGTTCTATTTTTTTTAATAATAATAAAAAGTAATACCTATTCGACTTCAACTGGCTCGGTGGAACAGTGGTTGGCGACCCTGGCTGGCGGTTCCAAGAGTCGTGGATTCGATTCCCACTCGGGACAAATATTAAAATTTGTGTGATGGACATCGGTGTTTGTCTGGGTGTGATTATGTATTTTAAACTAACTATGTACTCGTATGTATATGTAGGAAGGGGGGGTACAATATAACAACAGACTGAATAATACTTCTGGTACATAGAAACCGAGCTAATACTTTATTACTTTCGTTAATGAGAACCATATCCATCACTTATCACTTTTATCAAAGTATAATCCATAGCAATTGTAGCAAATGCCTAAGACATAAACTACAATTAGAGTTTGATTTATTAATTACAAATTGCACAGCAGCAGTTTTATAATTAACGATAATAATTAATTCGACAATCGAATTAATTATCCAAAGGTGTCTAGGATAAGCTATTGCAACTGTACAACGAGTGCACCGTGCCACGCCAGAGCCAAGACTGCCTGCACTGTTCAAAGTGAGCGCCTTTTATAGTCGAGTCGAGCGGCGAGGGGGAGTGACTAACGACGCAGCTGGTCGGTGACGTGACCCGTGCACGTGCAGCTTGTTACTCATTCTATAATGAAGGCGAGCGATGACTCCTGCCGACACGGCCAACCTGACTAGCGGTCGTCCTCGAACGCTTCAACTAAAGCATGTCTAGATTTCTGTAACAAAAGCATCGTTCGATCATCCTGACAAAATTAATTAGTCCGGTCTATAATGACCCTGCAAATCAATTAGTTCTAGTCTGGTCTACATTAACCCTTTAGATGTATTACAATTAACCCTTCAGAAATATTATTACAATTAACCCTTCAGATATATTACAATTAACCCTTCAGATATATTACAATTAACCCTTCAGATATATTACAATTAACCCTTCAGATATATTACAATTAACCCTTCAGATATATTACAATTAACCCTTCAGATATATTACAATAGTTCTGGTCTGGTCCACATCGACCCTTCGTATATCTCACACTTTGCTCTGGTCCGGTCTCTAATTAGACCCTTCAGGCACTAGTATTGGTCCGGTTCCCTCTCCTTTTTTTTTAAAGAACCCTTCAACACTAGCCAGTTTTGGTCCGGCCACGTGCCCTTCAAAACTCTGCTCTTTTTTTTTTTTTACTTTACTCTTTTTTTTACTTTACTTTTTTTATACCAGTTTTGGTCCGGCAAACAGCCCTTCAAAACTCTCAAACTCTGCTCTTTTTTTTTTTAATTCTCTTTTTTTTATACCTTGCGACCATAAACCCTTAAAAGACATTTCCTGTGACATATTTTTTTTAATGACCAAGTAGTGGGTGTGGATCTCATCCCACTTCTGATGTAGGAAGAAGGGATACAATATTACAACATACTGAATAATACGTCAGTTATATAGAAACCGAGCTAATACTTTATTACTTTCTTTAATGAGAACCATATCCATCACTTATCACTTTTATCAAAGTATAACCATAGCAATTGTAGCAAATGCCTAAGACATAAACTACAATTAGAGTTTGATTTATTAATTACAAATTGCACAGCAGCAGTTTTATAATTAACGATAATAATTAATTCGACAATCGAATTAATTATCCAAAGGTGTCTAGGATAAGCTATTGCAACTGTACAACGAGTGCACCGTGCCACGCCAGAGCCAAGACTGCCTGCACTGTTCAAAGTGAGCGCCTTTTATAGTCGAGTCGAGCGGCGAGGGGGAGTGACTAACGACGCAGCTGGTCGGTGACGTGACCCGTGCACGTGCAGCTTGTTACTCATTCTATAATGAAGGCGAGCGATGACTCCTGCCGACATATATCAGTCTCTGACGCCCATAGTACAAGCTCTGCTTGGTTTGGGGTCAGATGACCGTGTGTGGATACGTCCCAGATTTTTATTCAAACCGACAACGAATCACTTCGGAACATTCGGCGTATTTAGCGCCATCAAGCTAGCATGTATTTTTAAATCGTGAAATCATTTGCACATTTCACACCCGTAAAAAATCTAACGCAACAAATTTAAAAATAACATTTGAACCCGCCCTGTTTTTGCATTATGCGTCGTTAGCAGTGGATGTGTTATTGATTGAATTATTATTCCCTTTATATTTACTTCGTAAAACCCTCGACTATCATTTCATAGTGTTGTGTTCACGCAAGTAATAGACAATTTTCATTCATGTTGTACCTACTTCCAACTGAATTTCAGTTGCGTGGAAAATTGAACAATCTCATTAACTCGATGCAATTTGCATACTTATTATTGTTGAGTGTGCGATCTCAATTATTTTTAAGACCGACTTAATGTTACCACATTTTAGAAAAACTCCGCGATCTTTCGAGCAATTTCGAAGACATTCAGTCTCGGATCGAATTGTTAGATGATGATGTAAAACAGCTCGAAGAACGTGAGTTACATTTAGAATTTAGAAAACAAATATTCTTTACTACTCTTTCCGTCCGCGACTTCATCGGCGTAGAGACATTTAACGGGTAAAACATTACTTCCTTAAAGCACAGTCGGTTAAAAGTAGCCTAAAACCATCCCTAGGCTCTGGAATATATCTGTACCAAATTTCATTTAAATCGGTCCAGTACTCGATGCGTGAAGTCGTAACAGACAGACAGAAAGACAGACAGACAGACAGAGTGACAGAGTTACTTTCGGATTTATAATATTAGTAAGGACTAGTAAGGATTCTCAACTTTTTAATAATCTGAAAAGAGTTTAACTCAAATGCCAAAACGAAAATATTTATTTAAAAGCGAAACAATAAACTTTCCCATCAGAACACCTGCCTATCAAACTTCAAGTCCAAAGTCAATAAACGGTATCCGATGGGCACATAATTGGTAATCAATTATTCTATTAGAGATTCTATTGGAGGTTACGCAAGCAAACCTAATCCCATAAATATATTATCAATGAATTGATCCCTTTGTGAACTGTATGTAACACAAAGAATATTAAAGTAGGTGAGTACTTAAATGAATGCAATTTCTTTTATACCATCTGTTTTACCTATGAGTGGTTTAATTAAATAAATAAATAAGTATTACACAACATCACATACATTGATCTGATCCCGTGGTAAGTAGCTTAAGCACTTGTGTTACGGAAGTCAGGATCAACAGTGGATACACAAATAAACTTAAATATATTTTAATAATACACACAAATATTTGTGCCGAGTGGGAATCGAACCCACGACTCTTGGAACCGTAGGTTTTGAACCTGAATCACTAACCACTGTTCCACCGAGCCAGTCAAAAGTATTGGAGCTCAACTCATTTAGATGTGGTTAGTAATAGTTTTAAAGATGAAAGGAATGGAAATGTAGGGTATAGTAAAATATATTAAGGTTTTACTCGTGAGCTCTCTTTTATTCAATTCTCAGTGTCATACCTTTGTCTAGAAGCTGTATTGTATGTTTATTTCTTAGATTTAGGTATCTTTATTCTTGGACAGACTGTCAGCTGTTTGTTATCTAAAAATGTGTTTGTACTTGTTTATTCCAATTCCGGTGTTGTTTATGGTATTTTGATGGTATACTAAAGTAACTAAGCAATCATCCTCACCAAAGAGCGGGTTGCCTCACGATGTTTTCTTTTACCGTTGAAGCGTCGAATAAATGTACATATGAATTTAAAGTTTGAATAACACAGTGGTACGTGACGGTGTTTGAACTAGCGCCCTCTCGCATGGCAAGGAACGACTTTAACCACTCAGCCATCGACGCTTTTCTAAGCAATATATCACCCTTTTAAGAGCTCGTAACCAAATGAAATTGACTCGGGTTTATTTCATGCCAAAATTCTACTTAAGTACAACTATACTGTGCAAATGTACTGTAAAATGTGCAAGAGAGACTCCAAATTTTACAATTTAGAAATAAAATCTTAAGTTGTATCCTCTTTTTTCATGCCATTTATATTTCGGTCTATGGTGTACGACGATGAGTTCCGAGTTCGATACCGGGGTTGGAACAAAGTTCTTTAAGTAAACAAATTACTCCGGCCAGAGTCACGAGGATGCCGGATGCACGTCTGACGTCCGTGCATCGGAAAACTCGATAAGCCAGTGGTCCTACTCCTAATCTAATGTCAGAGTGCCGACTTATTGAATTATGAGATTGAGGGAACAGTGGGTGCATTAGTGCTTGCACGCACACAGCTACATTGTAAATGTCTTGCGCAATTGTCTGAAATCCATTAAGATCGGCCGCCATGATGTAAATCGGTTTAACACGTCACTACCTACTACTAGTACTCATCATGATGCTTTATCAATTCCAGCATTGCCGATGGTTGACCCAGTGCTGAAGGCAGATAAGGAACGGTACCAGCCAGGGGAGACACTGCGAGCCAACTGCACATCCTCACCGGCCAAGCCTGCTGCCAATCTTACCATCAAAATTAATGATGAACCGGTAAGACCATCGGTTTCTTATCATGTGTCATTTGTTTTTCTGTCCTGCAACCTGCCCACTGACTGCCTTAATGGGTGCTTCAGATATAAATAATAAAAATAAATAAATATTGCACAACATCACATACATTGATCTGATCCCGTGGTAAGTAGCTTAAGCACTTGTGTTACGGATATCAGAATCAAAAATGGATACACAAATAAACTTAAATATATAATACACCCAGACACGGAATAAACACCGATGTTCTTCACACAAATATTTATCCCGAGTGGGAATCGAACCCACGACTCTTGGAACCGTAGCTTTTGAACCTGAGTCACTAACCACTGTTCCACCTAGCCAGTCGAATATATATACGTACGTACAGTGCAAATAAGTATGAAAAACTAAATAAATTAAATAAATAGTAGGATGAATCCTATTGTAAAAGAATGGTGCACTGCTAAAGAAGTTAGCTTGGGAAGAGGTAGTTATGTAAGTACATATTTTTGTACATGTGACTGGGAAATAAACAGGTAAGTTCGTAAAATAATATTTTATGATGATGAAGATAAAAAGAAACAACCAAACATGTGTTTTTTCCTTGCATTTTTCACATGAAAATTGAGTTTATTCAGAAAAAGTGTAATTACAAAGGATGTAGTTAATTCTCATTACCTAGAACTTTGCCATCAAATTTTTTTCGATTGGACTTTTAAGGTTTTCCAGAAATCGAGATTAATCGATTTTTCCTCCAAAAAACCCCTCCCCAATCTCAGATCACCCGTAAGTTATTTTCCCTTTAATTTTAGAGTTAAACCCCTTCCATTTCCTATAAGTTTCATCCTACTGCAATTTTCCTTTGTTTCTAAAGCTAAAAGCACTGATCTATAAAACAAAAAGTAGGTACAATCAGGCGATATCTTTATTATCCACATTTTCTTACAACTAGCGAGGGAAAATTTGTTCCATTTTTCGAATCGCATCTAAACCTCCGACTGGTATACTTTCAGGTCCGGTCTTCGGAGACCAGCCTCCATCCATCCGAGACCGGTCTCCTCTGGACCAGCGTCCATGTAGACTTGAAGGTGACTCCTGAGCTCTTCGTGGGAGAGCGGCTGAGGGTGGCCTGCGTGGCCACCGTCTACGATCTGTACAAGAGGGAAGCTAACCTGGACTTCTTCACGCCTGACACGGATCCGAGGCCTGAGAGAAGTGAGTCCATAAATAAGCAAAGCGATTAGCATATCTGATTCTGATTCTGATTCTGCGAGTTGGTCGACTACCCAACCTCAGAATTTCTTCGTAGATGTGCAGGTTTCCTCACGATGTTTTCCTTCACCGTTAAAGCGTCGAATGATAGTTTGGTTGATGGAAGGTTAAGTTTGTTTGGTACAAGTTCATAAATTATGGTATCATCTAAATTTAATTGTGAATCGAGAGTATCTTGGAGATTCAACAGAATAATATGTGGTTTAAACAATTTTGATAAACTTAATCGATATGGTTGCGATTCTGAGTCGCTAAAGATAACACTGGTCGACAAATTTCGACTTTTTTTTTATCTCTGGAACCAAAGTAAAGTTTTTCGAAAGTTTTCGATGCGCCAAACACTGTTTTCTTATACAAGTTTTCCCTATCACGTCAAGTTTATAAGATATCTCATCCTAAAAATCCAAAAAATGTGTTTTTGGGTCACTTTCTGGTACATGTAGCAAACCTAATATATTTATTAACTAACATTTGCAAACATGTTATTTAAGAATAAATATTGCTCCAATATATACCGTTGGGTTTGCTTAGATACCTTTTATATAAATCAAGATATTCAATTTCGAATTTTTTTAATTTCGCCCCTTACAAACAGGACGATCATAAATGTATGGAAAAAAAATCACAAATTTGAAAGTTGTATATCTTGCAGTAGAAAAATGATATCTGAGCAAACTCACCGGTATCTGAAGGCTCAAGAGTTATATTTAAATGTCTATCTTTGTAAATGTTTGTCAGAAAATTTATTAGGTTTCCTACACTTCACAGAAAGTGACCCGAAAACGCATTTTTGGATTTTTAGGCTCATGATACTTGAAAACCTGATGTGGTAGAACTATACTACCAAAGAGAATTATATTTAGCACATCAAAAACCTTCAGAATAAAGTAAATTGGTATCTTTTACAAAATCCTGTCGACCAGTGTAATTAAAAGTTCTTTTGATGCAAAAAAGACGATCCCCGAGTCGTTGGCAAAGAAGTTTACTTATGTCATAGAAGAATGCGCCACGACCAAACTGAAATCGACAAGCTGAGACCAAGTTATTTCAATATTTGCCCTTTGACCTTTACCACAGTTGACCACACATAATTTACACTTGCGAGAACACCAGTTACATAAAAAATGAGACTGTAAAATTTTTCTCCCGCAATTTTCAAACACCTTTAAGACATAAAAACGAGATATCTCTTCCGTCCATAACGAAGCGATTTGTCAAAATAAATTTTTCATTATGAATTACCCACCTTCTTCAACAAAACTCACTCAAAGTCGAAACAATAATCTTGTAAGTTCTATTCAAACACATACCTATCAACTGATACAGAATGTTGTCTTTAATATGAAGATGACGGCATGAAACTTGAGAGTGGATTAGGTTTTATCAGGACAGAATCTACCAAATTCAATAACTTAATCAAATGATGGCTGGGTGCTCAGTTACAGTACAAATAAGTTAAGTTACATATAAGTTTCACGTTTTTGTAAGTGATAAATAGCACACTATAACCATGTAAGTCCCTCTTTTGCCTGAAACACAGGAAAATCCTAGTTCAGGCACACATATCGTTACCCGGAACTCTAAATGTAATGTAGACTTTAAGATCTAATATTGTGAGCTAAGATTTTCTAATAAAGATTTATTATTGTTATTTATTACAAATTGTATCTAAAATGTATATCAAGCTGAAGCAGAACAGCCCAATCCCATATTTGCGCCTGTTTAAAAGCAGGTCTTCTGTGTACTTAGGGGTGAGATCCATTCACTCCCCCGCATGTCCGGTAAAGATAACGAGACTCCTCCAAGCCACCATCGTATGTCAGTTAGTAGAAGAAATATGTACTAGCTAGCCATCGCTACACTTGACCAATTCAGAGGAAATGTGACATTCCTTATGCCCTACTGATATATTATTTTCTCTACCATGACTGATACACCTTTTATCATTTTCCAGTTACGCTCAACGGCGGAGCCTCCAGATCGTTCCAGAGCTGGATCCTCCTCATCTTCCTCATGTTCCTGCCCATGGTGATAGGCCAGGACTACTACGACAGTCTGGACCGCATTGACGACATCCTCTTCAATGATGAAGAGAACTACTCCGGAATCCCTCTAGCACTTGTTGGGGGCTGAACCACTTTAGTTAGACTAGTGAAGTTTTATGCGATACGAATTTAGTCTGTGAATTAGTTTGTAAGTATATTTTTAACTGAAACCATGTCTTGGAGTTGTCGATCTTGGAATTTTGAAGTAGGACTTATTTTACGGGTTTAACTCACGTTATACTTATTTAGGATAGTTGTTTAGAGACACCACGTTTCGAGCTCTCAATGCTCATAGTCATGGAAATAATACATTCAATAGTTTTGTTTTGGATATTATGACGCGAGACTAATCCTTAGAATTGGTTTTATTTCACGTTTAATCTTAGAAATGTGGCCATGAAAATGTTAAAGTATGACACAACCGATTGATTAACGGAACGGAATGGTTTGATCAAAGAAAATTGTTAAAATTGTAAATATTGAGGTTGTAATAAAACCTTTATATTGTGGGTCTATACACTCTAACAAGAGTAGCAAAATACATAGCTACTTACTGCTCGACGTTTCGACTGGGTTACACCACATGGTCACGAGTGAACTTGCGCCGCCCGTCTTCGTCTGCCTCAGCGGATGTGAATTTCTAAATCCACCCCCGACCTAGCACTAATGTCATTTGTACAGCTACCTACATTTTGTCCGACATATAACACTTACTGTATCTGGGTTCACATTGACGTAACTATCCGTGGTATGCACTTACTAATCACTGGGTTCCTTGCCGACGATAAATTTGAATGCATCTTGCATCTACCCTACTGAAGTTCTTGTGTTTCTTTATTGGCGACCATAACTCAGTCGAAACGTATGGCAGTAAGTAGCTATGTATTTTGCTTTTCTATGTATTTGTTACTCTTTTTATTTCGTGTAGACCCATCATATTTATTATTGATTGAAGTTGTAGTTCTTTTTAAAATAATGACATTTAAGGTTCTTTAATTCAGAATCAGGATCAGTATCAGGAATTCAGCATCAGGTGATACACATGTATATTTACTAACTTTGTCACCACAAATAATATTGTATTTTTTCATTTATTTATTTTTAGGGTGTCTGAAATATAAATTGATTGACGGTTCAAGATTGATAATTCCAGGACTAACAAATATGAACTCTCAAAACTGAAACATCTTTTCAGCATTGAGATTAATTTTTAAATAAATTATATTAATGCACTAAAGGTTTGTTGATTACATAAAATACCTCCTTTTTACTCACGGATCTGTTTTAAGGTAGTTTTTACATGTTTTTGAACTTTCTTCACTTTTCCAGTATAATTCATATTGTCTGTCCATTTACATGATAGTTTTTAGTTATTTAAATTGTTATAATGTAAACTTCAAATTATAATATATAATTTTACAATTGTTGATTTATCTAAGCTTTTTAGTTCACTAAAATTTTACACTAAAATTTTGAGAGAATAGTCAATTTTGTTGAATATGCCTGTGTTCTAGCAAACTAAAAAAATTGCAATTCATACCTATTGCAAGTCAGTTTTGTTTGAGGAACTTACGTGTGAGTTCTTAGTTTCGAGCCGACATCAGAGATGGCGCTCCACAATGTTTTTCCAACACAATATTTTTATAATGAAAAAAAAACACGTTATTGATAATACTGAAAACATAGATAGTACTAAATACTGCTAAAATACCTATGTGCTTACACATTCTTAGAAAGTCCTTAACTGTTTTTATTTAAATCATAGGTAGGTACAACTGCATGCCCCTGTTGTCAATAAAAACTTGTCTGATATAAACCTTAAATAAAGTAAACACAATATTAAATTTTAGTGCAATGTTTGATAATTAATATTTTTTGTAAATATTATAAAATGTATTGACATTGTTATAATTTGTTTTTTACTAAAATAAATGTAAAATGATGTTGGTTATCCAAAGATTTAATTATGACTTAATTCCATAAAAGACACTGTAAATATAAATAAAATTCGAAGTGATACCACAAGTTGTATGGTGTATTATTTGCGAACAAAAACATATCAATTAAAAAAAAAGATTCCGATTAATTGAGAACCTCCTCCTTTTTTGAAGTCGGTTAAATATACAATTTGCGGATTAATCTCATGTATAATAAGATGATAAGCATAAGATTATTATAAATGGGTAATATAATCACACACAATTATGTTTGATAATTATGCTAGTTTCGCCCGCGGGTTAAAGTTAGAAATTGTTACTTTTTTTTATATAATTTCATAAATCCACTATCTTTTAGAGATGACAGGTAGGCTATGTCTTTCTTCATATTCTTGACAGCATATAAGCGATTTTTAAAGAATTAAATGAGAACTGGTTTCAAACAAACAAAGACACATTAGCATTTAACTTTAGCCTCAGAGGCCTCAGACGCCCGTGACTATAAATATTGTCTAGAGGTCTTAGTTGTTATATTCAATAATTTACAATAAGTGTATTTCTATGAAAACACAATGAATACAGTTGAACTGAACATTTTTTTAACCAATTAAACTACAGTTAACATTTTACGTATTGGCAGAAAGTAGGTACTTACTTGAGATCAAATATTGAAAGAAAAAGTTACGAAATTATTCATCAAAATCAAAATTCAATGGCTTCTAGGTAACTAAAATTTAAGCTACTAGCAACCACGTATGAGTCGCTTACGGGAGGGGAAGTAATTCAAAATTACTACTTTTGCCGTGCTATAGCGGCACGTCATCAGTTAAGGTTATTTATTTATTATTAGGACAGCCAACAAGAAAAACTCTGGTACAGATAAATAAATAAATAAATATTACACAACATCACATACATTGATCTGATCCCGTGGTAAGTAGCTTTAGCACTTGTGTTACAGATATCAGAATCAACAGTGGATACACACAAATATACTTAAATATACTTAATACACACCCAGACACGGAACAAACACCGATGTTCGTCACATAAATATTTGTCCCGAGTGGGAATCGAACCCACGACTCTTGGTACCGTAGGTTCACCTGGGTCACTAACCACTGTTCCACCAGGCCAGTCCAATAAAATCAATAAAATCAAATAAAATTAATAAAATCAAAACAACTTAAACTGAAAGCTTAGTGCTAATCTTAATGAAATAAAAGGTTGCCACGGTATGCAATAAATTAAATATTGTATTAGTGGATTTGGGTGATGATACCACATATCCAGTCAGTATTGTGCCACGAGCTGATATAAATGCCACAGTCGTTTATATTTTCTTTGAGTTTCCGTTCCCAGAAATACATTAAATAATAATAATAGTATTCTTCACTCTCTCCCGGCCCGAGATGAGAGTGCAGTAAACATGAAAAAATCGATCAGATACCATAGTTTTTATTTCATAGGTAATCAAAAGAAATAAGCAAGTCCCGTGACGCCACAGGTCGACAGCTTAAGTGAAATGAGGGAGGGAGGCCTTTGCCCTGCAGTCGGACAACAATGGCTAAATAACAAAAAAAAAGACGTGTGGCACTCGGGGACTGCCGCGGTATAGCTATTGCATAGCATCGTCCGATTTCGGAGCAGCTCGTCTCAATTCGTGCGAGTTTCGTAGAGTCGTACAATACGTCTAACCGCACGCACACAAACACCGTGCCTAAGTCTACCGAACTGAAACGACGTTAGACGATTGTGAGGTTTTTTCGTTACGGAATTTCTTGGTTCGGTCGCCGCGCTCAAAGCTCGCGATAAAAGCTATGCAATAGCTTAAACAAGTGCTTAAACAGACTGTATAGTTATGCAATAGGATGAGCAAGAATCTCACTCAGACTCACAAAATTAAAAACTACTGAGATCTGACGGCCGAATACTGAAAATACAATTCAATATTTGATACTTTGAATGACGCTTAAATTCAAAATACCTATGTTTGATTTGGCATTCAGAACCTTACCAGCTATTTGGCGCCCCAATAGTTACCTGATTTTGGTTTCAACATTCGGACGTGAAGCCTATTTATGGTTTAAAATAAAAGTTCTGGGGACGTATTACGACCTCTTAATTCGAGTCAGTTTAAGAATAGATACTTTTATACATAGACTAACTTCGTGTTTTTGGGTATACTTAGTTATGTAATCATACAGACTGATATAGCCTCTCTATCATATTATGTAAATTGTAAAAAAAGTGAAGTAATACTGACTGAAGCTCTTTGTAATTTAGCAACCGATGCCCATTTTCAAACTGACTGGAATTAAGAGGTCGTAATGCACCCCCTGATCTGAGTTTCTATCATCGTACATTTTCCTCTTTGCTCTTATTTGCCAAAATAACCAGCTCGCTACCTCAACGCAATGAAAACTCTTCATAAAAACAAATATGAGTAGCAAATTGTTCCAACACCAGTTAGTAAGTTGAAAATTGTGAGGCAGTGCAATTAGAACGCGCTAGAAAAATCAAATTAAAACCTCTAATGAACAAACATCGTCGGGTCTCCGTCACGTGCAGAGTAAGCTCTAGATGTAGAGACTACAAAGGTATTTTAGCAGAATATTATCGATTATTTATCAATACACCAACATAACATACAGTATGAAAGTAGGAAAAAACACATAATTTTATGGAAGGGTACCGAAACCTTCCTGAGGCACTTTAAACGATCTGCTACATTTCAGAAACAGAGACCTTTTGAGACATAAATAAAGCTAACTACGAGTAAGTATACTCTTAATTGCACCCAGGCTTTTAGTACCTTCTTAGTTGGTAAGCGCACTCTTATGATTTTGGATATCAAAACAAATTAGCTGTTGCTAAAAAAAAATTCAAAATAGGTTAAACAGATAAAAAATTATTTAACTAGTTATAACCCGACATTTCAATTACTTTACAGGAAACGATCAATGTGATCACGAGACGACTTCTCCATTCTATGATCCCTGGAAGTTTATCTTAATATTAAAAAAAAAACTTTTTTTTTAATTCATAGACCGTGAAGTCCATAAAGATCGACAGGCACAATTAATTTCAAAAGTCACAAACAATTAGCAATTTATACTCCACCAATCAATGCTCATAACGTCCAATCCTTGCAAAGCAGCGCCAGCCTCTGTATGAAAATACTCTACGTCACTTATGCAGGGCATCTTCCCCCCGCGCATAGTTCTCGCCCGTGGCTTCCGTCGCTCTCACAAAGCCTTAGAAAGGCCACATTACGGGAACTTTAGCGCCCTCGCACTGATTCCTGAGAAACCTCTATAAATTGCTTTTTGATTCCAGCGGAGTTTAGTCCTAACGAGGTCTGTTGATTGTTGAAAATGTTTGTTTTGTTTGGTATTTGCTTGATTGAATTTGTATGTTTGTTGTATTCACGAAGTGGTAACCTACAAACTCTTAGTGTTAAGTGCTTGAACTGTTTGAAAATTGATTTTATCACACCACAAAATCCAGATAAGGGCCTTGACATACCGACAGACCAATATATCTATTCTAATAATAAATCTGTAAGGGTCGGTCATGGCGTAAGTTAGTTTGTTTTCAGAGATATTGTGTTTATAGACTCAATAAGTATATGATACTGATACTAATTTCATGATTTTTAGATTTTTTTTCTGTATGTGTGTACGTATGTATGTTCCTCCATAACTCTTAAACCAATTATCCCAATTTGATGAAATTTGGTATAAAAACACATAGACATCTGGGACACAGGAAAGGCTATTTAAATTCTAGCTCCAACGCGAACGGAGTCGCGGGCACAGCTAGTAGGCAATAAAGTGATACCATAATTAACTTATAAGTTGTCAATTACAATATTCTTCTTTTTTTTGGGATTTCCTTTTCCGTCTATAAAATTCCTTGTAAAATACGAACGAAATACTAAGAATAATTTATTCGCGACAGTCAATGTTGGTAAAGAGTACATAAATCATATAAAGCATATTTCCTAGCAAAGCCAAGTATCATTAACATTCAAATTAAATTCAAAGGAAGAGACAAATTACTTTGTTCCCGTTTACATTTCAGCTATAGTTCATTAATTAAGGTTTCGTACTAAAATGTCTTCATTAGTCGCAATTTACTACAATTCTGTACAAAATTTGCGAGCATAAGATTATTTGAATTGTCGCGAAGCCTTAGAAATACGCAGGTACATTAGAGTCAAGGTTGTCAGTTCTATTTTTCATAATTTATCACAAACTGAATCAGGATTAGACTCTCTTTTCTTTCTTGTTAGCAAATGTTACTGTTTGTTGTGTTTTTTTGCTGGCAACACTGGCCATACTAGACGTCAAATGTCTCAGCTGATTTTAATTTATTGAAATAAATTGTTTTAAATAGAAAATAATTAGTAAATTCGACGTAAATATACTTATTGTAAGTTAATTTATAAGTGACAGTGTTCGCAACGATAAAGTGCAAGTTTTACTTAATCTTCGTCACAGTTCAAAATTTAACGGCGATCCAGTGACCAAACAGCGGACTTCTACACACTCAAACCGGGGGAGTACTTGTTTTTTATTCCGTTTTAACTGTTATACACAACATTTAATAACAGACCTACACACTACAGACAAGTGATATTGTGTTTTTCGCCCATACGCGAGATTCGCCTAATATCAAGACACCGGCATTGTTGTACCTCTCTTTACTTGACGAAAGTCAATAAAAGTTGAGATTAACCAACTCCCTGCCTTACACATACACCTACTACACGATCTCAATACAACTAATCTCGAAATTAAGACCATAAGTCATAAAGTAACTTGCTTTAAGCATACCTTTTGTGTAATTTGATCTTAAATACAGGTTAGGTACACATTTTATAACTTACTTCTTAAGCTTAGTTTATAACTTAATTAAATCTAACAATTTCAGGAAAGGATAACATACAGAGGAAACTAAAATGATGACCCGAAAGGCCACTACTCAAGATTTGGAGTTGAAATTAAGACGGGCTCTGAAAGAAATTGAACAACTAAAAAAAGAAAACCAGCAACTTCTTCGGGAGCGGGAAGACAATGAGGAGGAATCTTTAAAGATTCTCAACTGTAACAAACAGCTCAAGAGTGAACTCTCAAAACTGCATGAGCAACTGGTGGATGTAGCGGATCACCGGGACCAGCTCCTTGGCACGGTCAGGAACTTTGACCAGTGCAGTGATGAGTATGAGCGGACCCTGGAGCGCATCCACGACCTCGAGGTGGATCTCCGTGATGCCAACAGGACCATACAGCAGTACGAAGAGGACATCCGGAGTCAAGAGATGACTCATACAACGAGCCTATATGAAGAGTTGGTTGGGTCTCCGGCAGCCCACACATTCTGTAACCCTCCTGATGCAGATTGTTCAGCTTTAGTGACTAGTGTGCCTAGATTAAGTAGTAGGAATAAATTAAGGAAATATATTAAAATTAATAACTTTATCAAAAAAACTGACAAATTAATTAAACGTCAGAAATGTTTTAAAAAAAATGTGGTCTTGAGGAAACAACGGGCAGATTTGATAGATAGCCTAGAATTATATAGTAAAAAATTAGATGAATGTAGATGTAAGTATGACATTGACACAGCTGAGTTGAATACAAATATTTCACGGTTGCACAACAATCTTGAAAGTTTGACTGACAAATATAAGTCTGCTCAGGCACAAATCCACGAGCACATATTAGCAGCAAATGTGCTCATTCAACAAAATAGTTGTGTATTAGACTCGGGTCCATCTGACCAGTCAATTATTTGTGAGGAAAATGTCAAAGTAGACAGTGTCATAACCACATCAGTCTCTAATAATACTAAAAGAAAACAAAGAGACAGTGTATTACTTTTCTCAGACCAATTAGGGGTTGGTTTTGGTACATTATTGAGTAATCAATTAAACTATAGTGTCATAAACAATTGTTACCCAAATAGTTCATTGAACCAAATTATAAAATATATTGAGAATTCAAATTATAATGATAACTCCATAATTATACTTATGATAGGTAATGGCCAAAATCTTTGTAAAAAAGATATACTATTAGCTTTTTCTAAACTTCTGGCACTAAATGTTAAAAGGTGATAATGTGTGCCATTCCATTCTCAAAATGTTACACATATGAACAAAATAACAGTATTCACATATTGAATACACAAATGTATAATTTATCATATAGTCATAGCGACAAATTTGTGTTTTTTGACACAAACAAATTTATAGATAATAAGTTTTTGTTGACTGGTAAAACCTTTTATTTGCCTACAAAAATTAAAAAACAGCTAACAGCATTGTTAGCATATAATATAAATAATTTATTTATTAAGACTTTGGAATTCGTTCCAAATAATTTAAATTTAATTATAAGACAATAGAGGACGTCTCTAGCCATTCCATGACAAAGGAAAAACCTAACAATCTTATTATTATTCACCAAAATATACAGGGTCTATCTGGCAAAGAATTAGAATTAGAATTGTTTTTAAATGAAAAGAATGTCCATGTGTTATGTCTCACTGAACATTGGTTGAGACAACATGAATTAATTATTAGTATTAATGATTATATACTGAGTAGTTCTTTTACTAGAAGATCTCTAATAAGAGGAGGGTCACTCATTTTATTAAAAAAATCGCTCAAATATAAAGAGCGTCGAGACATTGTCTCATTGTCCCTGGAAAGGACAATTGAGCTGTCTTGTGTTGAAATAGAACAATGTATTATAATTTGTGTATATAGGCCACCATTAGCTAATTATTTCCTATTTGAGGCCCCTATGGAGGAAGCTTTAAGGAAAGCATGTGCCAGCAATAAACAGGTGATTGTATGTGGGGATTTTAATATAAATATCCTAGAAAATTCGTTGAACTCCCTAAGGTTCATAAATCTTTTTAAATCGTTTAATTTATCTCACATTTTTAATGAACCAACTCGCATCACCCCTACCTCGGCCACATGTATAGATAATATTTTTTGTAATTGTCATGTAGAAAATAAATCTATAGTTAATTTTATTAACTCTGACCACTGTGGTCAAATGGCAGCTTTTGAGCATCACTGGACTCCTATGCCATCTGTCATAACATGCAGACCAATAACTACAAGTCGAATAGAAAAATTTAAAAATAATATTAGCTATAAAGTTTCTGTAATGGACTATCAAGCAAACCTTAACAGTAATCAGTTATATAACAAATTGTTTAATGCTGTAGAAAAAGAGTTTAACGAAATATTTACCAAAAAAGAAATTAAAATTAATAGCTCTAAAATAAAAATTTAGTAATTGGGCTACAACAGGGATATATACAAGTAGACGGAGACTTTTTGAACTATATGATCTCAAAGCCAACTCTAAAGACCCGGCCCTTACAGATTATATTAGAAACTATTCTAAAATTTTTAAAAAATCGTGCGCAGTAGCTAAATCACTCTATTTGAAAAATAAAATACACAATGCTACTAACAAAAGTAAGGCCACCTGGCAAATCATAAATAAAGAGACTTGCAAAAACAATACTCAAAATCACAAGATTTCTCTTAAAGTAAATGATGTAATATTAGATTCTGATGCTGATATAGCTAATGCATTTCAATCATATTTCTCAAATATAGCTGTTACAACGACAAGTAGTTTGTCTTCTAGTCCGATTCTTGCTCAATCGCTTTTAAAGACTCATGTAAGTGAATGCGCGTCTTCCTTCAATTTTGACTACATAAATGCGCAAGTAGTTGTGAAAACCTTTAAAGAACTTAACTTAAAAAAGTCAGAGGACTTATGGGGACTCTCAGTGGACATACTAAAAATATAATATATACAGTTGCTCCACTTTTAGCAAAAACATTCAACAAATGTGTTAATGAAGGCTGTTTTCCCGATTTAATGAAGTTAAGCAAAATCATTCCTTTGTTTAAATCAGGTGATGATAGTGACCCATCTAATTTCAGACCTATATCCCTACTACCAGCCTTTAGTAAAATTTTTGAAAAAGTTGTATTTAGTCAACTGCTAAGCCATTTTAATTTAAACAATTTATTACATAAAAATCAATATGGATTCACTAAAGGGAAATCCACAACAGATGCTGGAGTAGCTCTTATTAAACATATTTTTGATGCATGGGAAAGTAAGCAGGATGCCATAGGCATTTTCTGCGACCTATCCAAGGCGTTTGATTGTGTTAATCATCAAACCCTGCTACTCAAATTACGCCATTATGGCATCTCGGGTAACGCACTTAGTCTAATTCAATCATACCTAACAGGCAGAACCCAAAAAGTGAATGTAAACGGGACTAGTTCTTCTGGCGCCCCATTAGTTATGGGAGTGCCACAGGGCTCGATATTGGGGCCTCTATTATTTATCATTTACATTAACGATCTCCCTTTCTTTACCAAAGACACATGTGAGATAGTTTTGTTTGCAGATGATACATCACTTCTATTTAAGATGGATAGACAGCAAGAAAATGTTGACGACGTAAACAAAGCTCTCTCACGAGTCCTGCACTGGTTTAATACTAACAATCTAATGTTGAATGCCAATAAAACCAAATGTGTCAAGTCTTCAATGCCCAATGTAAGACAAGTCAGTACCATAATCAAAATGAACAATGAACCCATTGAAGTCCTAAACTCAACGGTGTTCCTTGGAATCACTCTAGATTCTAAATTGCAATGGGGACCCCATATTGGTACCCTGGCAGGAAGACTTAGCTCTGCAGCATATGCTGTTAGAAAAATTCGACAATTAACTGATGTTGAAACGGCAAGATTAGTTTATTTCAGTTACTTTCACAGCGTTATGTCCTATGGTTTGCTTTTATGGGGATCAGCTGCTGATATCCATAGTATATTTGTATTGCAAAACCAGAAGCTTTAACTATGTATAAATAAATATCTGGGACATTTCCACACACGGTCATCTGACCCCAAACTAAGCAGAGCTTGCACTATGGGCGTCATAGACTATTATACATACATATATATTTTTTAAATACATACTTTAATACATAATCACACCCAGACACGGAACAAACACCGATGTTCATCACACAAATATTTGTCCCGAGTGGGAATCGAACCTACGACTCTTGGAACCGCCAGCCAGGGTCACTAACCACTGTTCCACCGAGCCAGTCATCAGTATCTTGTTTTTAAACTTTTTAGGCACCAATAAATATAAAAACTGTACTCATAGCAAAGCTCAGTCTTCTTTGAAACTGATAATGAAAATAACAATAATAATGCACAGTCAAAGTTCGATACTCACGTACAACAAATGGCATTTATTAAGGCTACTCACTTTTACGCGCTGAGACAAGTCTAAAAGCATATTAGCCTAGATCTGCCTAGCTCGGATAATGGCGACACACACATTTCATAGAAGATCGTATTATTACGCCATTTTCCTGGAAGTAGCACTTTTGTTGGACACGCAATGAGAGGCGTGTTTACGCGAGACCAGGCTATTTGCAGCACTTTCTTTGAAAATTTGGGGTTCATTCTAGTAATGAGAAGTAGCAAAAAGTACTAAGTATGTAATAGGATACCTAGGTTACAGGTTTGGGTTTTTATCCTTAGATACAGGTACTTACCTAATGACGGATTACGTACAGGGACGAAGCTAATGAAGTACCACTTGATGAATGGTAAGAAACGATACCGTAAGGTTGCATAAAAAACAAGTAGGATTATAAATTGGTTTACACTGTGTGTCTAGATTACTTTGTTGCATATTTTACAGCTGATTACTTTAATATTAAAACCTTCTGGATTACTTTGTACTCATAATCCGTTTACAAGTAGAAGTGTTTCACTGTGACATGCATTAATCATAGATCATGAAAGAAATTATTATGATTTGCCTTTGTTGCTAATATACGAAAATGTATTCTAGTAAACATTGTTGCAAATCGCGAAGATTATTTAAAAGTTCGTAGGTACATCATGTAAGTCAATTTAAATTCCAATTAACGCTCACGAGGACGTACAGGAAAAGTAAATACTAATGATTAATATTGCGTTGAAAATAAACGATTCCATTAAGTCGAACAATGTTTTAGTGCTTAAAAAAACAATGTAGCAACAAAATAGAGCGCTCGGAGAAATCAGCACATTTCTCATCCGACCGAAGTTGAGTGAAGAGGGGAATGTATGTGGCAAACTAACGTAGGTACACCGTGTACACAGTCTCCAAAGTTCTGCTCGGAACCACAATTAACAATGCAAATGTGTCCCGAAGTGAGAAAGCTGCTCTGAATTTCATACCGCGAATACATATGGTAATTGAGTTTTAGCGCAAGAAAAACCACATCGGCTGGGATTAAGCCCGCAACTCGTTAAGATTTTGGATAGGGATGATCCGTTCCACTGGCATCGATATTGAGCTCTATATGTTAACGTTAGAAAACTGTAGCGCTACCATGAGTTTAAAAGTTACGGACTCGATATCGCCTACGTAAATATGTCTATGAAAAATTTGTACAGCGCTCCTGGTGGTTACGCTAAGAACTAAAATCGGCCGTATGAAAAAAACAACTCCATAGGTTTTTAACGTACGCAAGTTTTCGATAGCCAACTCATGGTACCGCTATAGAACTGTTAACGTTAGGTTTTACAAACGACGCACGTTTCTTAGTAGTCGATAAACTACTTTGTGCAGACGGAGTCTCGGGCTGAAAGCTAGTTCTACCTGTGTGTGCGCTGTAAAATTTCAATGTAATGATCTCTACCTATCCAATATGGCAATCGACCAATTTTAGTTGAAGGTTACATATCGTTACAACTGCTTAAATGTACAGGTATGTATTTATATCAACTTTTAGGCACCCATATTTCCACTTACAACAAACGGTAAAACCTTTTAAAGAAAAGAAGGTTTTCTATCATATCTTCTCACAAGTATATTTAATAACTGGATGTTAAGTAAGCAAATTCATTAAGTTTATCGCTTTCTCAACATCTCTATGCTTGACGGTTGAGTTCGTTAGTATTCGTCAAGTGATCGTGTCTTGACTTAAAGCCGGCAGCTGCATATCTCTTACCCTCATATGTTATCACACTGTAAAATTTCAGGACCGTCTACTAGAAACCGCATTGTAACTACTTTGCTTGTTCTTTCAGTATCATTGCTTCCAAGGTTACATGTTTCGTAATTAAATAAGGCGTCCGACCGATTTCAGCCATGGCCAATGATCTCAATTAGGATCAGCCAATGCACAGGACATATTATAGTGCGCGCAAACACAAGTGCACTCTCCTAGGGAACACCTTACTGTCATAGTTCGTTGAGACAGCAATCCGACTTGACCGATGAGAGATCGGGCGCGGGACCACCGGCTTAACGTGCTTTCCGAGGCACGGGCGTGTAACCGCCAACTTTCTAACTCCGGGCTGGGAAATTTCTCTACAGAAAAACTCACTCGCCCATCCTCGAACTCAAATCGAGGACCTCTGGGTCCTCACGCAGTGCTTGCTACCAATATGCCAACGAGACAGTTAATTCGTCGTTATTAAACTGGACCACCAATAACTTAGCTTACGTCATTATGACTTAGTCATCAAATGGGCACAGCATGGTGGAATTTTTCATTGGTTTTAGACTTATTTGAAGTAAATAAGTAGTAGAATTACTTCATGTCAAAACAATTAGGTTCAAAATTATTGTATAGATATATTAGACAGTGTCCTAGTAAGGGTTGAGATCAGCCCAATTTGAATGCAATGTGTGTAAACGTATAAATTTCAGTTAGAAATAAATCTCTTATTAATGTATTATTTACGAATAATGACTGGAGAATATAATTAATATACATAAGATAAATAAATAAATAAAGATTACACAACATCACATAAGTTGATCTGATCCCGTGGTAAGTAGCTTAAGCACTTGTGTTACGGGAATCAGGATCAACAGTGGATACACAAATAAACTTAAATATATTTAATAAATACACCTGGACACGGAACAGACACAGATGTTTATCACACAAATATTTTTCCCGAGTGGGAATCAAACCCACGACTCTTGGATCCGTAGGTTTTGAACCTGAGTTACTAACCACTGTTCCACCGAGCCAGTCGAACGAAAAAGAGAGGTTAAGGTCTTAAGTACACATTTATTAACGGCGCAAATTTTTACTTAACACTCATTATGGAAATTTTTGCTTTATTCAGTAAAGGTTCTTTTCTAGGAATACGTACAGCAAAAACATTTTGCAAGCTTTTGTGTAGTAACACATATTTGAATTTGTAGGTATATCAATTTTTTGCACCGATTTGGCCGGATATCATATAAATTGGAAAAATTGCACCAGACTTTATGACCGTTGTAACGTTGACATAAACAAAGAACTAAAATATAGAGATTTTTCCATAAAACAAAATGCCTTGCACATAACTTTTAACTTTCGAATTGAAATGTTCCGCACTCCTTTTCATTATTGCTCTTGACAATGGCTGACAAAATATCGTTCACTTGTTTTATTGGTATTGAAATGTATGAATTGTTTTATGTTCGATCGTAATATTTTCGATATGCACAACAATTACTATTGGCGTCGGTGCAGACGTTATGGCACCCCATTTTGTTTTATAACCTCAAGTTTTCTGAGAATGGTATTGAGTTTGCTGTTATGTTTGTTACATGTCCAATTTATGGGAGTGTTCGCTAAACTTTCATACAATACCATACCGCAGGGGCATTCTGTGATAGTGACGCTTCATGAACCGAAAGGTTTGTAGGGTTTGTATTTGATAACTTTTGAAAGAAAAGAAAGAAAAATATTTATATAGCAGATTCTAACACAGTTACAAATAAATATACAAAATAATTTAGAACAAGACTAAAATGTGCCAAAAAGGCTTTCACTCAGCATTATGCCGTGGTACCTACTGACGCACGACACCGATTTTCAGTTATAGCCCGGCGATTAGAAATAAAATGTTGAATCGCTCGATTGCGCTTATGGTAGATATTTTTCTTTCGCCTGGAGTCGTAAGTTCGATTTCTATCCGTAATAGTAATAATAAACGGATGCGCATAATACCAACTCATCGCTTTAGAGATAATTGAGGGAGGCTTATGTCCAATTCCTTATATACCTCACTACCGCTTATAATCAGGTGGAGTGAGGACATCATAATCACTGAACCACTTTTTAAACACCATATTTTATAGGTACGTACGAATATACTTTTGAATTGTATTTTAGTGATTGCAAACATGTGCTTCCTCAAGCCGGACATCGGCCCGTGTCGCGGGAAGTTCCGTATGTACCACTATGACGTAGCTACCAAGGATTGCCAAAGCTTCACATGGGGAGGGTGCCAGGGGAACGGGAACAGGTTTGACACGAGAAAAGAGTGCCTCAAGACTTGTCAGACTACACCTGATTATAAGGGTAATTATCTTGTTGTTAAAATTTAAATTTTTTGACTGTTTTAATAGGCAAAACACTTTACATAACACATTTTCTCTTTTTGAAGTTGTTTTCTTTATTTGGTAAACTTAAACCATGTAAATTGAACGGAAAAAAATTGCTCCACTGTTGACAGCTAATGCAAGTGCTAAATAATGTTTAGAATACCAATACACGCGAGTTTAATCCGTAAAATTAGTTTTATTTCAAATGTGTAGTGCTCGCGCAAATAAAAATAGACAATACTATAGCTAATGCAAGCATTTTAAAGTTTTAAATTTACTTTAACTGCCGGTATGCCATCAATTCTGTAGTTTACATTTTCTGCAATGAACTGCTAGGGCCGTTAGTCACTATCACTAACGGATGATGGCGCCACTTGTAGCTAACAGGTAATATGCGGGAAAAAATCGGCTTCAATACATCTATTGAAGCCGATTTATGTGTGTGATGTTAGTTGATGTAATGGTTCGTACGTCTGGTGGCGATTCCCGGAAGGATGGATATCTCCGGTCAACAGAGGGGCAAATTATATTTTTCGTTTTTCAAAACTTCAACCATGTGTTGGGCTCTTCAGATGGGGTGTGGAACAGTATCTAAGTAGGTCTTCAGAGTGAGGTCGACAGGCACAAGAAACCCTATTGAGCCTGTCGACTTCATACGACTGGTCACCATCAGAATCTGATGGTAACCGGTACCCTGGGTGATCTCACTCCATCCGATGGAGTGACGTCACCCTGGGAGTATTTTATAAAAATAGTAAACATGACTTGGCGGTTCACTACCGAGCCCCCAGTCTCTGTCACGTCACTGTAACAATTACACAACGTGCCGTTAGTAACGGGATTAACGCCGAATACTAATACTATTTAGATGATTGTCTATCAGTATTCGATAGTCTACGCGTCAGTCCGTCATCAGCCGCTGCCGCGCTGCTGTCAACAACATTATTTTTTTTTATTAAAACAGAAACCCATGCATATTGATTTCCCATCCCATATATATGTATTCTCCATTCCTCCCATTTATAATAATACTTGTGACTCCCTATCTTCGCTTGACTCTTGAAAACCTTCTTTTTAAATCCTATCTATTAAAAAACCGCATCACAATCCGTTGTGTACTTTTAATATTTTAGCATACATAGGGACAGACAAACTCAGGAAGCGCCTTTGCTTTATACTATGGAGTAATAACCCTTACTGATTACAGCACCAGTGCCTAGGTATTGTGGTCTTACATTCGACTACGGCTTTTGCTTTAGTGCCATCAAAAGATACTATTACGATAAATACTGGAAAGTCTGTAAGGAGGCTTTATATTCAGGATGTGGCGGTAACAAAAACAATTTTTACGAATTCGAACAGGTGAGTGAAATTAATGTAGCAATATAAGGAACGCGTAATGAATGATTGACTGGGTGAACATTTGTATATACCACTGTGTCAGTGAATCCGATATCCGTAGCATAAGTAATTAAGAAACTATTTCATAATCGGAATAAAATGTATGCAATCATATAATTATCAAATGATTCATAATATTTACAAGTATTTGGCTAGTATCACGTGATTTCGACTGGCTCGGTGGAACAGTGGTTAGTGACCCAGGTTCACTACCTACGGTTTCCAGAGACTTGCACTAAATATATTTGTGAATCAACAGTCGTTTCTGATTTCCGTTGTATTTTATTTAATTATTTATTCCCGTGGTGATTTTTGTTTATTTTCCAGTGCGACAGAATATGCCGACTTGGGTTGGACCCACTTCCAAGAGGACCTGATAAAAAGGATAAAGACATAAGGAAGATTCTAATTATCAACCCGGAGGGGTTAAAGAAAAAGCAAAACAAATTATAACCTGGTCAATAACTCTATCATTTCCTTTGGAAACTTGGGAGTGCCAATCGTTTACTTAACATCATTAAATATTAGTCTTTATGGGTCTATACGCGTGAATTGGAGTAGCAAATTACATAGCTACTTACTGCCCGACGTTTCGACTGGGTGGCACCAACCGTGGTCGCGAGCGAACTGGCCCATAAAGACTAATATTTAGTGTAATGGAACGCGAAATCTAAAATCTTACTTAACATCATGTTTCACAAAAACTTTTCTCATGTCAGAATAATTATTTCAAATTGTTTTCCTCCTTTCTAGAGTTTTTAACATTTAACGTGTAATAAAAATCATCTATGCAATAAAATTAAGTTTTGAATTTTACTCAAAAAAAATGTAGTTTTATACGAATCCCTTTACTGTAAAGTAGTTTTCTCATATTTTTACGCATAAAAGAGGTACCAATACAGAAGATAGTCAAAATGCACTGAAATAATAATACAATCTACCAGTGAACTATCTTTTCTAAATATATCGTAACGATATGTGTAGGTATTGCTCATGTCAGAAATGTATTTCTCATGCATCAGAATTCCAGAATGGTTCATTAAAATTAATATGTGTCAATTGTCTATAAATTCACTTCAACTGCACACTGTGCATTGCTCAAAGTCCTAAATCAAATGCCTGCATAGACGAAATTGCGAGTTAATGTTAGTACTCAAACATTTAGCTATGAAATGGCCAGAACCTAACCAAGTAATTAATAAGGGAGGGCTAGACAAAGAGGTTTATTTGGAACAATTAAAAGTTCTCCATTCATAGGGATCGACAGACCGTGTGGAGATAGCTAACTTACGGATTACGTTACTAATAACTTTAGAGGGCGAAAGAATGTTGCGAAACTAGTAAAGCACCTATTATCTGTCAATTTGGTTTGTGATATAGCATACTATGTAGATCTACATTGTGTTGGGGATCGTTAGTCATTAGTATAATAATAAACTACCATTTTTTAAAATAAGTAATTCTTAGATATTGACTGGCTGGGTACAACAGTGGTTATTGTCCCTGGATGGCGGTTCCAAGAGTCGACGGTTTGATTCCCATTCGGGCAGGGGCGTAGTTACCGCCATATGTGCCGTATCAATTATATGGAGCTCCCGGGCCACGGGGCCCCCAAAGTGTGATAAAAAAAATATATTTTTCAAACGACACAATTCTCAAATCAGTCAAATCAAATCTTTACCCCCATAATATACTGTCTAGGCTATGCTCAATTGTTACAACCAACCAATACGTGTAATGACAGTTTTCTGTTTGTGTACCATAATTAATAAATAAATAATATAAGGGCCTCCAAATTCTTTTTTATACAGGGCAACGACAAGTCACGCTACGCCACTGCACTCGGGACAATAATTTGTGTGATGAACATCGGTGTTTGATCCGTGTCTGGGTTAGACACACAAAAGCGATGATTTTAGGTAGGGTAGGTACTGTGGATTCTGCTTGATATACGGTAAGAGAGTACCTATAAGCTTGATAAAATCAACCCCAAATACATGCAATGTAGGTACTTCAGATCTGTATGACCAAGGGATTTATAGTGACCTTTAAAGTGCAGTTCATCATCATCATCATCATCAGCCCATATACGCCCTCACTGCTGGGGCACGAGCCTACCCTAAACTAGGGCGATAAGGCCTTAGTCGTCCACGCTGGCCAAGTGCGGGTTGGTCGACTACACAACCTACGAATTTCTTCTTAGGCGAGCAGCTTTCCTCACGATGTTTTCCTTCACCGTTAAAGCGTCGAAGTGCAGTTCATTAACTTTGATTTATTAAAAGCGATACACAAATAAAGACCCAATTAACAAATGATAACAATTTATTAAAAAATATATAATTTTGCTAAAAACGTATCATAAATAACTTTTTACACCAATCCATAAACCATTAGTGATCCTAATTTGTCCTTTCTCCTGAATTTGAATTTCCACTTCACGAAGACTTTTCAGCGATTTCAATAACCCGTTTACATACTTTTTCACAACTGGAAAATAAAGTATCCAATTATTAACAAGTCAAACATTTTTTTTTAAATAATAATAGCTTCAATAATCTTACAAAATACAAATATATGGTTAAGGTTGTTGATTCCAATCTACTGCACACTTGTTGGGATTTTTCTTGAATTTTAAAATCAATTTTAAATTTAAAACTTGGGAACAAACAATTTATATGTAATCTACAAGCCCTATTTCTCTGCTAAAAAATACAAATTTAATGTTAGTGCCAATACCTATCCGTTACTTAATGTAAAGGTAGATTACCGAAACGTATTTTTAAAATAAAACATTAAAAAAAAAACAATATCACAGACCAGTTCATTGCAATGACCAACACACGTAAAATAGTAATTCAAGTATTTCCTGTATAAAATTTCATACTATTATTGCCATCTGTCTTCAAAGGTAGAAACTTGTAATTTACCGGATCACCGCTAGGTGTCGGAACAATCTTATCGCGTTTTGGTATACGGAGTAAAAAAAATGTTTTCTCTGACTTCACTAGACTTTGCAATAGAGAAGATGTTGACTTCAGGTCAACACCATAATAAAGTGTAGTGTAGATGCTGGTCACCAGAGCGGCAGAGGAGTGACAAACTATCATCACCGATCAAGGATTAATTTAAATGTGCACTAGGAATCAAATCTGTGGCCACTTGGGTCATTGTAGCATACAGCGTTCTGACCTATTAAGCTACCCAGGAAATTAATCAGCAATGCCATTTTTTCTACGTATAAAAAAAATATAATTTGAATATGTGGTCAACACTGTCGGTCTGTACAGCTTCTCCTCTTTTGTTTAATGTGTTAAAGTTAAAAAAGATTTTTATTTACTACTTTATTAAAATAGATTATTACTTACTGTCCATATCCTACTGTGTCTGTTAGATTCCTAATGTATGACGGACACGTCTTGGAGTCAATCAATCTTGAACCAAACAGGATTCCTTGGCACAAGCAGTATGTTATCTCTGGTAGTGGTATGTTCTCGGGTAAAATTTTCTTTTCATAAAGAACCGTTGAGTACAACTGTAATTAAAAAATAAAAATTATGAAATCTATTGGTAAACAGTAAATAGAGAATTTTAATTCACGCGAAGGAATTGCCAAAATAACAAAAATATTTTCCGATGTGATTATGACGTAATCGTAGTACCTCAAGTACTTTTTAGAACAAAATATCCTTTCACTAAATATTAGTCTTTATGGGTCTACACGCGTTATTAGGAGTAGCAAATACATACCTACTTACTGCCCGACGTTTCGACTGGGTTACACCAATCATGGTTGCGAGCGAACTGTTTTGCGAATTCAAATGACGAAAATATCCTTTTCGTCATTTGAAACCTTTCCTTCAGTCTTATTTGGTATACGAACTAAATCTTATCTATCTCAGTGGGTTAAGCCAGGTTTCAGACCAATTTTGGCCACGGCGGCCAATCTTAATGGAGGTCAGCCAATTGCGAAGGATACATAATGTACATTACACATATTGTTCTTATAAATGTACACTTCTTGATCCCTCACTCTCATAGTTCTGTGAGACGGCAAACCGACATAACCGAAGAGAGATCAGGCGCAGGACCGCCGGGTTAACGTGCTTCCCGAGGCACAAGCATGCATCCTCCAACTTCTTGATCCAGTTTTGAGAAAAAATACTTAACACTTAAACCGATCCCGGACTCGAACCGGTGATCTCTACGTAGACTCACTCTGAATAGAACTTAGAAATCTATACTAATATTATAAAGCTGAAGAGTTTGTTTGTTTGTTTGAACGCGCTAATCTCAGGAACTACTGGTTCGATTTGAAAAAATCTTTTTGCGTTGTATAGACCATTTATCGAGGAAGGCTTTAGGCTATATAACATCACGCTTCGACCAATAGGAGCAAAGATACAATGGAAAATGTTTAAAAAACGGGGGGAGACGCGGACGAAGTCGCTGGCACAGCTAGTAGAATATAAAAGAATAATCTAGTGAAAGGTTACATGTCCTTGCCTGAAGAAGATTATCATATTTTATTTACCTTCACAGCCGCAGTTATTGATGCTATGGCCATGCTTAAGTTAGGGCTGAACACCATCGAAAGCCCACTGATAAAACCAGCTGGTAACGCATACAACGAAGAGTCTCTCCCTGTCTCACGACATAGGTAACATATCACAGCCTGAAAGATAAACGTTAATATGAAATTCTAGTTGTTAAAAAAAAATACTAAGAAACAATAGAATATGCATTGTCTACAATGAAACAATGATTTTATCTTATTTGATGCATAGTAGCTCGGTGAAACGGTGGTTAGTGACCCTGCCTGGCAGTTCCGAGACGGGTTCGACTCCCTCTAGGGACAAATATTTGTGTGATGAACATAGGTGTTTGTTCCATGTCTGGGAGTGATTATGTATTTAGTGCGTATTTATAAATATCTATTTTACGTATATTAGTTTCTGCCGCCCATAGTACAAGCTCTGCTTATTTTGGGGTCAGATGACCGTGTGTAGAAAATTTCTACATGGGACATTTAATGCCCCAGGTATAAATTAATTTATTTATTATATCTAGATTTAGAGAGAAGGTAACAAAAATAAGTTAAAAATAAACAGTATTATAGTCGTACTCTGTAAATACCGATATAACTGCCGAAAAATAGCGCCATCTTGAAATGCTTGCTTCTGATTGAGGATAAGGCTCGTATTGGTGATCGGATCTTAGGCAGGATCAGTTTGGCTAAACTGATAGCTAGACCAATGCTGAAGTATGTGTAACTACCCTGGAACCAAAAGTTACATTATCATTAGCCCATATTCGTCCCTACCAAGCTCGAGCTCGAGCCTACCTTAAACTAGGGCACATAAAGCCCATCTTCTATACTTGAGGATTCTAGCCATTTAGCATTGGGGTACACAATGTAAGTAATAGCCTCGTGTGAGGCTTATGAAACATAAACAAAAAATACCTTAACAACAGCGTAACATTTTCAAAAATTCAAAATTCAAAATCATTTATTTGACAACATGTAAGTACAAAGAAAACACTTTAAAAACGACAAAAGAAAGAAATCAATGAACTCTTACAGTGTTGGTCGAGTTTAGTTCTGAATAGTAATTTAATATATTATGTAAACAATGACGTCACGTTATTGTGCGTGATTATTACAAATAATGAGGATTGATTATATAAATAAAAAGAGAATTATTATTTTACTGAAAGGTAACATACATAAAATTGATTCATGAATTACACATTAATTATTTGATACATAAATTTATGTAGAATGATATTATAATATTAAATATTTGAAAAAGAAAGTTTCTTACATCATTCATTATCAGCTTACCTTGAATATAAACGATCTACATGAGCCTTTGTGTGGACACACGTTTTCGGACTCCTCCGTTTTATTATTATTTACTTTTTCTGCTGTATAAAGCCTGCAACAGAATAAATTTATCAATTCTGTTTATCTTTCTTACTTTTAAAACTTGTTCTTGGTGTAAGATTTTAGACTTCCACGTTCCATTACACTAAATATTAAAAGACGGTACCATGAGTTGGCTATCGAAAACTTACGTACATTAAGCATCGAGTTGTTTTTTTTCAAACGACTGATTTTAGTTCTTAACGTAACCACCAGGGGCGCTGTTTCAGTTTTTCATAGACATATTTACGTAGGCGATATCGAGTCCGTAACTTTTAAACTCATGGTAACGCTACAGTTCGCTAGCGACCATGATTGGTGTAACCCAGTCGAAACGTCGGGCAGTAAGATGTCTTTGTTACTCCTAATAACGCGTATAAAGACTATAATATTTAGTTGTTCATGTTTTTATCATTAGGATTCAATGTGCTGATGTAAATGGAAAAAAATGTTTTAAGCATAAGAATTAGTTTATTGCACACTTATTTGCACATATCGATGGCCCCACCGAATAAACGTGCAAGTGAAAAACGTCAATTTTACAGGAGAGAATAAAAACGTTTAATCCTTACTATCTCGGGTATTATTATAGGTAGGTTAAAACAATGTATAATGAAATTAAAGATAAAAAAATAATCTTTTAGCTGATATAATTTATTTTAAGGAATAGTCGTTAATTTAGTCAATAATCAAGAAAATCCATATTATACAATTACTAGAGTGAAATTAGTGTAGTCAGTTGACTGTTATAGATCATTACACGTTTATTCGTGTGAATTTAAACGATGTTGATAAAAGTAATGCAATGATACACTATTATTCTAGGGAAATCACGCGTCTTTTGATGGCGGCTGCAATTGTTTGCATGCTTGTATTACAGAAATATTTGGTGATCTATGGATGGTAATAAAAATTACATTTATATTCGTGTCATTAAGTTAGTTTTACAATGTGTTATGCATATTAACATTATGAATCCACGCTATGTAATATTAAAATGTTGCATAATCTTTAAAGGGAAAATAAACAAAACTTCTGTTTTTATATATTATTTTTATTTATTATCATAATAATAACAATAAAACTATTTTTTATAATAATCAGCCTTTGCCATTAATAGAGATATTTCTCATTACTATAGAAATTGAGCAAAAATCAACAAAAAAACAAACGGCTTATCTTCTAAGCATTTTGAGAACTAAATAAATTCCAATATAATCTTTAATGAAATTGTCGTCATCTCAGCCCATTGCTGCCCACTGCTGAGCATAGGCCTCTTCCGAAGCTTTTCAACAAAACCTAGCGATTTTCACCAGGTCGTCGGTCCATCTGGTAGGTGGTCGTCCCACACTGCGCTTTCGAGTACGTGGCCTCCACTCCAGGACATTTCGGCCCAAACGACCGTCCAATCTTCGTGCTATGTGGTCGGCCTGTTGCCACTCCTGTTTGCTAACCTGGTGGGCTATGTCAGCAAGATTGGTCCTTCTACGGACCTTTTCATTTCTGATTCGATCACGTAGAGAAATGCCGAGCATAGCCCTCTCCATAGCTCTCTGCGCGACATTGAGCCTTCTAAAAGATCTTTTGTGAAGCACCACGTCTCAGCGCCGTAAGTCATCACAGGTAACACACATTGGTTGTACACCTTTGTCTTGAGACACTGAGGTATTTTGGACGAGAACACGTTGTGCAGTTTCCCAAACGCTGCCCAGCCGATTTGCATCGGCCTGCTGACCTCTCTCTCTAAAGTTGATTTTCCTAAACCTGCCTGCCTGCCTGTCCGAGGTAGATATATCCACACACAATTTCGAGAGTAAAGTTTGTACGGTGGGTGCAACATTAAACATATTTTTTGTTTTATCCATGTTCATTCTAAGACCCACTTGTTGGGAAACTTTATCGAGGTCATCGAGCATTTGCCCTAGATCTTGTAGCGACTCGGTCATGACTACGATGTCATCAGCAAATCGAAGGTGAGTGATGTATTTCGCCATGCCAATAATATTGATACCAAGTCCTTGCCATTCCAGCAGCTTGAAGGAATCCTCCAGAGCAGCAGTAAACAGTTTCGGAGATATGACAACTACCTTTCGTACTCCTCTTTGTAAGGGGATTTCCTTCGTGCGATTTTCCTGTACTCGGACTGACATGGTGGCGCTGTTATACAAACACTCAACACTTCAATATACCGATAATCTACATGGCATCGCTGTGGGGATCTAAAAACCGCTCAAACGACGGAATCGAAGGCTTTTTCATAGTCCACGAACGCTAAGCATAGTGGCCGATTAAACTCCTCCGTCTTCTGTATAATCTGCCGCAGCGTATGTAAGTGCTCTATGGTACTAAAGCCTTTTCGGAAACCGGCTTTTTCGGAAGGCTGGAAGTCATCAAGCCTGCAATCGAGACTATTCGTGATAACTCTAGAGAACAACTTGTAGACATGGCTTAGCAGTGTTATGGGCCGGTAGTTCTTCAGTAAGGTTTTGTCACCTTTTTTGAAGAACAAGACCACAACACCCCTGTTCCATGCTTCTGGCGTTTTGCCGTCGAGCGGGGAGAAATAAAAGAGCTTCTGAGAGACTTTTAGTACCGGTGTTCCACCCGCTTTCAGAAGCTCTGTAGTGATACCATCCTCACCCGGTGTCTTGTTTTTCTTAAGTTGTTTGAGAGCCATTCTTATCTCGTACAGGCTGATGTCCGGGATGTCTTCGGTATAGTGTCGGGTTAGCTTGGCTCTGGGGTCTGTCGCCACAATAGCTGGCTCAGCACAGACCGAGGTATATAACTGCCCATAGAACCTCTCTATCTCCCGTAGCACCTCTGACTTGTTTGACGTCACGCGTCTATCTTCAGTCTTCAGCTTTGTCAGTTGGCTTTGCCCAATAGACGCGTCTCTTGCAAACACTTTGGAGCCTTGGTTCCGCTTAATTGTCTCCCTTAATACGCTGAGTATTAAAGGAGCGTAAATTATGTCGCAGAGACTTCCTAATCAGTCTATTCTATAGGCTATATGACTCAGCTTCATCCGAAGTTTTCAGCGTCAAAACACGTCGACTAGCCTGATGAGGATAAGGTGTCGGGTATGGTCGGATAGTTTTTGAGTTCTTTTTTACGGTGGCTTTTGAAAAACTTGGACCGTACCGTATGAACAGTTTCAGTTTACAGCCTGCTATTTATATCTTCCACTGATGAACAGCTGTCCAGCCATTGTTCAAGTTCGACAGTTCAAGCTGATAGTTCTCGGGGTTTTGGATATGTGCCTTCGATGGTCGGAGCGTAGACTTCACCAGACGCGTTCTTTCCAGTTTGACGTTGATATTCAATGTGCCTCTAACGATACGGTGATCACTTCCGGTTTTAATCATGTTGATCAATGTTCATGATGTAGTCTATCTCATTTTTAGTTCAGCCGTTCGGACCCAACCAGGTCTATTTTCTGTGCGGCGACTTTCGGAAGAATGAATTCTTCACAAAAAGTCCTTCTTTCTCCATAAAGTCAGCTAGCATCTGTCCCCTGAGATTCCGATGTTCATATCCAAATCGTCCCACTTTCAGCTCACCATCGCTTCTACGGCCCAGCTTTGCATTGAAGTCTCCCATTACAACAGTGAAATGTGTTTTGGAGTTATGTATGGCTCCTACTAATGTCCTCATACATAGCTTCCACTTCAACACTTGGTATTCTTACGCCGTAACCACACGGCTGGTGCTTGATTTATAGCAATAAATTATAAAACTTATCTATTATTACCCTGCGAGACCCGATTGCAAAAATTGATTGTCGTTTATATTTGGTTAAGGCACTTTTACTCTACTATTTATTTTGTTAAGAATAATGGAATACTGGTGCTCGATTTATAGCAATAAATTATAAAACTTATCTATTATGGTAAGAAACAATGCAAAATTATTTGCTAAGTTACTTCTCGTGCAAGACACATTACTCAAAAAAGCACCAAAAAAATATACACGAATAAACGTGCAAACGCATATTGCCTATACTTAACAACAAAAGAACAAACAATATCAAACGTTTTGCTGTTTATACACGTTTATTCTTGTGAAACAGAGAAAGTATGAAGCATGTAATAGTCACTTAAAATAATATTCTTGTGACAAAAAAATATATTATTTCCGTGGAAAAAAGGTTTATAATGCAATTACAGGCTTGTTTATGATCAAAAAATTTTAAAAAAAATGGGGAGGTAGAGGAGAGGCTAATGTAACAAAATACCAAAAAAATTTTTTGTGCAATGGCTATTACACGTTTATTCGGTGGGGCCATCGATATAAGTAATGAGCAAATGAAAGTGATCCATCTTCTGCCGACATGGGATCGAGGTCCTTGTCGGTGCTGATTTTCAGCCCCTCCAATATCATCAAGTTTGGTAGGCGTGACTACAAAAATGGGGGATACTAACACAGTTAGCCCAATATAACACAATAAGTAGAGACATCCACTTTAAAATCAATTTAAACAATAACAACAAAGGTTTACATTGTGAAACAAAGGAACTTAATCAACGACACTACAAAATACTTTTATTTATACTAAAATGAGTCTTTATGGGTCTACACGCGATATTAGGAGTAGCAAATTACTTAGCTACTTACTACCCGACGTTTCGACTGGGTTACACTAATCGTGGTCGCGAGCGAACTGATACTTTTATTTATATTCTACACCGTGAAAATTTGGTGATTTTTTTCCCGCATTATAATGATTCTATCTTAGTAGTAAAATAGAATTGTTCAGATTTTTTTTTCTTATTCAAATCAATTAATTCTAAAAACAAAAATCGGATTTTACGAAAGGGATAAACGAAACTCGAAAGCACGCTCGAACCGCTGTATTATTCAGGGCGTAGGACTTCTCTAGCTTTAATCATCAATTTCATGCGACAAGCAGTACCTGATTACGTCACATCACTTAAAAGAATTATTGCTTCTCACGCTTTGAGTTAAATCATTAGTTATTGAAAAATTGAAATGTTTATTTATGCATTAAATAATTAGCATGATTCGGTACTATTAAAGGTAAACCGTTCGGCTACGGGAAAACAACCACTAAAATTTCACTTTTACAATGAAATAGAGAGTGAAGAGGGTTACACTATATCATCATAGTACATGTGTAGAGTATCAAAAAATGTGGAATTGCTAAATTTAGAACCTGGGTCATACATGGATTAAGGTTAATTCCTTGAAATGTGGGCTGAACCATTTGACAGATAAGATATACCGTACTAACGACAATCATGATTTCGTTTATCAAGTATCAGTGACTCAGAGAGTATACGTATATATCTATATATAGCTATGTAAACAAGCGCTATCACACACGAGTGATTATTTATTTATCTTATCTGGTTCAGGAAATGCATAATACGCCTCAGCACAAGGATAATGTGAGGTGGTGTGATATTTAAGGTATAAACTAGACTGTAACTGATTGTTGACCTTTAATAAGTGACTACTATTTGATTCGATACGGATTAAGTATAAAGCCTTGCAAAATTAAAGTCTTGGCTAATAATATCCTTTCTCATAATGTCCTTTTTTATAAAAAAAAAACTTCCTTTTTATATTTACTGGGTCTTCTGGGTAGCGACCAAGATTGACGTCAATAAGACGAAAAGTGGGGCAGTAAATAGCTATGGATTTGCCACTGTATTTATAATTGCGTTTAAAGTGAGTTCATATTCAATCAAATTGGAGAAGCCATCATGCCCTTTTCTGTCTGATTCCCTTTTGCTGGTGTTGGCACCATGGTACCTTGGAAAATACTCCGATTGCTGATCAGAAAAGTCACACCGAGGCAAAACATTATTAAAAAAGGCAATTGCTCTTGAGCCACTGAAAGGTAAATGATTTCTGTTTACGGATTTTCTAAATATTTTTAATTGTTGTCAAGTAGATAGAGGCTAGTTTGGTTATTTGTATAAACTAATTCTGTCTTTATTCTGTAGGTATCTATTTGTTAGGATTTAGATAGGCTAAACATATTTATTTCAATAGTTCCATACCAAAAAGTACATGCAGTTAAATCATAATCAACTGTTTAGCAATACGAGAACTTAAAGTAAGAGTATATTATTAGTTTAAAACGTATTAAAACTTCCTCCAAAGATTTCTTAGAACTTGCAACTTTAAACGGTTTAGGAAAAGGTTTAGGAGTAAGAAAAAAAAATTGCATCCATGCATCCACGTCTGGGAATTCTAAAAGCATTCCTCTGTAGAGTTTTATCAAGAGCGCTTGTCGTGGAGGACAGTGTGACATAGCTAAACCGATTTAGGAAACTGAATATGTCCGGAATGTCCGGGATATGTACCATGTTGTTTTGTTTTAATGAGCTCCCGATATTTCGGCACTGTTTAGAAGCGCCTTTTTTCCTAACTGATGATGGCTTGGAGTAGCCTCGTCGTCATCACCGGACTTGGGGGGAGCGGATGGCTCTCACCCCCAACAGAAGCAAAATGAATCATGATCATGGGGCTTGCAGTGGTCCCGAATTGCTGATTAAAATAAAACACCATATATAGTAATATACGATTTTAGAATTAAGCGTTCATGACAGTAAAAACTATATACTAGACCCATAGTACACAAAGCAGGAGAAGGCAGTAGAGCAGTAAGTAGCTTTGTATTTGCTACTTTTTTATTGCGTGTAGACCCACAGTATACACCGTGAAATTTGTTTTCCCGTATATAGCACGATTTACCATTAGTAGAACGATCGGATCACGCTAGTTATTTCATGAAAAAAAAATCTTTAATTTTTTTAAATAAGAATGCCTTAACTTGAATGCTTGAGAAGCGATTGTTATTTTAAGCGATGTGACGGAATCAGGTACTTTTTTGCCGCATAAAATTGATGATTAAAGCTAAAGAAACTCGCCCTAAGTAATAAAGCGGTTCTAACGTGCTTTCAAGTTTCGTTTATCCCTTTCGTAGAACCGGTATTTATTGATTTAAATAAAAATAAGTGCTCAAATCTGTTTCACTACCATGACAGAATCATTTTACAGCGGGAAAACAACCACTAAAATTTCCCGGTGTACAGTATTTAACTTTGCTAAATATTTCGGATATTTTCAGTTTTCTTAAACATGACAGTTTAAAGTTATATTTTAAACCGACTTTACCTAACTATGAGATATATCGTGGTTTAAGCTAATTACTTGGCATGATATTTTAGTGCAATACCAATCGTTTGATTAAAATAACATCAGACGTATATTGATTCTGATATACGTGATTTAAGCAAATGATATGATTATGGATATCTGGATTAGCAGTGTTATTGATAAAAATCATTAAATATTTACATAATACAATACATGTCGCGAACAACACACAAATATTATTTTTCTGGAATGAGCGCGGGAGAAAAATGTTAATGTACCTAGATAATAATATTATGTGCTTAAGATCTTGGTGATCAAGTTAAAAAGATTAAGTATTTAAAAAAAAAGGTTATGTACTAGCTAGCACTTACCAAAATAGATTTGTCCTACGTGGTTTTTCTCCTTCTTTCCTCATAAGGTAGAAAAGGATTGAACTTCCAACCATGAACATTAGGACTTGTTTAGTTTTCGTTATATTCAGATAATTTGCATTACTCAGGCCTCGCAAACAGTATTCAACCATCTAAAATAAAAAATTATATACCTAAGTTACATAAAATTTACATTCAATTTCCAAAAATATAAATTTCTCTATGTATATCAAGCTATATCTGCTATACAGATATAGATTGCACCGCAGCAAGTGCAAAGAGGATACAGTCTAAGTGTACTGTGATTATTATTATCTTTACAATTCGCCAGAAAAATTTCGATACATTAACAACATTACTATGATTAACATTAATCTAAATGCAAACTTATTATTAAAGATTTAAGCTATACCTAAGGGAAGTTAGTGAACACGCGTATACTGGGACTTGGCATGATAATGAAATATAATAAATCAGACTTTCGCGATTCATTCCGTTAAATAGTGAAAATAGTTTTTAAGAGTAGCAAACTCTTCTTCTAAAATCGCTACTCACTGCCCGACGTATTGACTGGATTGCACCAGTCATGGTCGCGAGCAAACATCAGGAGGAGGAGGACAATATCGCATATAGACCACAGACCAGTTAATTGCTCTTCTGTGGTATAGAGCCATAAACCACTATTGAAAATAATTAGTTTTAGCTTAAAAAAATTGGTATGTACCTATTTTTTATCCTAAGATTTTAGACTTTCTCGTTTACACTAATATTGCTATGTATTTTCTACACCAAATCTGTTCTTCTGTTGATTCATAAACGCTACTATTTTTTTATCGATTTTAACGTAGGTACAAACTACTCTTGTTGATTATTATTATTTCATTTAGTAGTTAAATAACGACATTCGTAAAATGTTTAGTTCTGACCTGGTTGACGAAAACATTGATGACTAAACCCCGTCTACTAGGGGGCTCTAAATAAATGGCGCTCCCTGAGAGTGTCAAAGGTACTAATATAGATGTGTAGTAACTCATTCGCAGGCCAAATAGTCTGAAAGAAAAAAAAAGGAATGAAAATAATGGTAGTTATATTTGACAAGAGGCTATTTCCTTTACGAATTAATGAATATTCATGTATGAGTCAATGCAATCAGTTTGCATAGTTATGCAGAAACTGTCTGAACTCACTGATCATTAAAATTCGAATGTCAGGAATACTAAATACATAATTATAATAATCTTCATTATTTAATTTTTTGAATATATTAGTATTGTCTATTTTTTTCGCGTATACTACACATTTGAAATATACAAATTTTACGGATTAAACTCGCGTGTATTGTTATTCTAGCAATCTAGTACGGGCAAGCTTGCCCGTGACCACGAGTGCTGTAAAGAGCACGAAACGTCAGGACTCTACATAATATGTTCAGAATAATAATGCACGCGAGTTTAATCCGTAAAATAGTTTTATTTCAAATAGTAAACATATTGTTATTTAAGTGAAGATCGTTCAAGTTCTTGTTTCTCTTGGCCCTTAATGAAGATTTACGTACGAAATTACGTGATTTGAAAATATCCGATTCGGGAGGATAGATCAGTATCTAAGGGCCCAGCCCAGTGGCCCTTTCAATTCAAAGCCCTGGGCTGAGCCTTCAATCATCAGTTCATAGTTGATGAACCTCGATGAAAATGGGGAATATGCACACGCTTTTTTTATTATCCTAAATAAATGTTTAATATGTAGAAATGTAAATATAATTTTATTTTTCAATTAACTTTAACGACAGCAGATATAATATACCTGTTCAAAGTTCCTGAGTAGATAGAGAGATCCGATACGTCAGATGACGTCAAATTACACTACGCAATACGGCCATACGCAATCCATACAAAACTCTGTTTTGTAAGAAAGAAATGGAAAATTAACTTTAATTTATTAAAAAGCCCTCGTTTTTAAACCGATTTCCACTTCAAATTCACATTGTAATATATTTTGAAGTATATTTGCATAAGTTGTTGAAAAAATCAAGATTGCCGGTTTATGCATATTCCTTATTACTAGTTAGACTTTTAGAGCTAGATAGCCAAAGACAAGCGAGAAGCGTCCGACAGTGGACAAATGACAGATGATGATGATGATGATGATCAAAATTACATACCTTACCTAAATAAACAATTGAAAGTCATAAACGTAAAAGGCACAATGAAACCTAACGTTGATGACCTTATAAAATACTCCCCCAGTTTAATCCACATCTTTTTACTCTTAACATTTTTCACTTGCATCGCTATTTGTGCCTGAAAATAAAGATATCATGTTTTTTAAATTTATTCTTAAAGTATTTCTTGTTTTATTTTAAGTCTATTTGGTCATTTTGTAATTATGAAAACAGATGAAACCTCAATTTTAAAACTGATTCAAATTAAAATCATTTGAAGTAACAAAACTCAATTTATCGACTTTAATATTAAATTGAATCCCTTTACTCCTTTTGTTGGTCACATTAATTTATTAACTAAATACTTTTATGTGTTATCTTTTGTAACACATATTTGTGTGGTGTGATAAATAGTAATTTTTTGTGTTATTATACATTACTAGTGACCCGTGCTCCCTTCGCTTCGGGTGAATTTTACATACAAAACTTCCTTAAGAATCACTCTATCTATTAAAACCGGTTATCTTTTGTTTGCCCCAAAGATATATGCCATAATATTCATATAGCAGAATTTGATTTGCCATAATTTCACTTGCACGTATGATAGTTTTCTCATAAAATACAAATGGCATAATTTTAATTGCCCGAACTTCAGATTCCATAATGATTCGAATGCCATACGTATTGTTATCCATATTTTTAATTTGTCTTTCATGTTTCTAACCTAACCTAACCAATTTTTTGGGTTATTCCGTATTCATCCTATGTGATCTCATCCGACGTGAAACTTTTTCCTTACTCATCCTAATTTCGTTCCTTAATCATCCCAAAGCAAATATTTTAATTTTTAGTTCCTTATTCATCCCAAAATGATTCCTAGCTCATCCTATAACAAAACATTTTAAAAATAAGAATATTTTGTACGGTCGGAATAAAAGTTTAAAATTTAATTTAGTCGTTTTGTCAAATAAAACTGCAAAAAGTCTGATAAAATAATATATTTATTTATAAATGTTGTATAAAACAGTTAGGTATGTTTATTTTTTAAAATTAAGAATAATATATAACATATTTTTTATATGATTAACACAGCAATATTTTTAAATTTTGACAAACAAGACTCAATCAACTTTGATTTAAAAACATCGTCTTCCATATGTAAACTGTATGATTTTTAAATACAACTTGAAAAAAATACAACTTGGTGACTCATTATTAGATGTAAATGAAACCGTTACTATTATTTTCTTTAATAGCACGTGCAAGTTTGGCTTTCGGTTTTAAGTATATTTTATTGAATATTATGTTATTTTCTTGTTTTAACATACAGATTTCTTTTTATTTATAATAATAGTACATATTTATATCCAAAACCTATAAATAGTTCACTTTCTGAAAATGTTTTGACTTTTGATTTTGCTAACCATACTTTTTTATTGGAATATTCACCTAGTGATGAGAAAAGACTGCATTAGTGTTGTGTCAAGACAAAATCTAATAGGATGAGCTAGGAATACTATTTTAGGATGAGTAAGGAAATCGGATGAGTTCACATAGGATGAATACGGAATAACCCAACTTTTTTATCATTCTTTAGACCTATTTTACAAGCTTTTTCGGTGGGAAATGATGTAATGGCACGGAAACAAAGTTTCTAACACGTAACTAATATAGTAAACAATGAGCATAATATTATTGCAATTAAAATATGGATAACAATACGTATGGCATTCGAATCATTATGGAATCTGATGTTCGGGCAATTAAAATTATGTCATTTGTATTTTATGGCAAACATAACATTCGGGCAAATGAAATTATGGCAAATGAAATTCGGGCATATGAATATTATGGCAAATAAAATTCGGGCAAATGAAATTATGGCAAGTGGGGGTATACCATTGAAACCGCATCAAAATCCGTTGCGTAGTTTTAAAGATCTAAGCATACATACGGACATACAGCGAAAGCGACTTTGTTTTAAACTATGGTATTGATTTCTTAGTTTTATTCTTTCATTTACTAAGTAATATACACAAAATCAATGAATGAACCTTACCAAATAAATGATGCTGTAAAAATTAAAGCTACCCTTCCACGACTCAATAAATATTCTTGGTAACGCTCCTACGCATGTCTTCGACCATGGATGGAACAGTTGCTGGCAGGTCAGGTCTGCGGCCACCTCGTCAAACAGCTGTTTACTTATCACTGTCATTTTGAAGTCTTGATATCAACAATCACCCATCTGAAAATCATACAAGATGCTGTTAACTCTTGACCAGGCAATGGAACTTTCTTTTTCCTTACTGACATACGATGATGGCTTGGAGTAGCCTCGTTTTTATCACCTTGCGGGAGAGCGGATGGCTCTCACCCCTTATAAAGTTTGAACGACGTTTGCCTGAGGGTGCCCCCTAACGGTGCTAGACCTCGGCTCAGGGCGTCGTTGGGCGGTCCCCTATGCGAACGTAAGTTTGGAGAGAGAGACGACCCGGCACGCTTTGCATAAGGTTCAAAATTGATGATACTGGGACATGGTATGCCTAGTTCTCCTTTGGCCCCAGGTAAGGTGTAGTGATATGGGATTTAGATGCGAATAGCCGAGGATAGGAGTGGCGGGAATTTGGGGAAGCCTGTATCCAGCAGGGGACTGAATTATAGGCTGACGATGGTGTCCTGTTAAAATGGTGTATGTATTTGATTAAGGATTCGTGTAAGAAAGCATTGTGAAAACATATTAATAAATAAATAAATAAAATTCTGAATGTATAATTGTCTTAAAGTAAACACAGCATGCGGGAAAATAAAAATTACGTAGTAACTTTACTTAACAACAGTATCTACTTAAAGGTTAGTTTACAATACGTAAATATTGAAACATGATACAGTGTGAAGATTCTATTTTTAGTCATCTTATGCAAAATATTATGGCATTATTTCTTAAAAATCTTTTAAATAATTACAGTGTGCTAAAAATGATTGACAGAACTGGCGCCAAATAATAATGATAATGTGACGGTTACCAAAGTGTACTTGAAACGTTTGCGTTACATTTTGGGTGACGTAAATTAGTATTCTTATTCTAAAAATTAAAAATTAATTTCCTAATATCATCGTTCAAAGTTCATATTACTACGTACATATATTCATTAACAACCGATAGACTGACAGTACTGAGAATTTAATTATTTTGGGCAACAAAACTTACTGAAGTAGAAACTTAGCTCTAAACTTCTACAGTGTGATCTTAGACCGACAAGATTCTGTAAATCCGATTAATCATCATCATCAGCCCATATACATCTGCTGGGGCACGGGCTTACCCTATAATAGCCATTAGTGGACCACGCTGGCCAAGTGCGGTTTGGTCGACTAGACAACCTTAGAATTTCTTCATAGGCACCTATGAAGAAATTTTCAGGTTTCCTCATAATGTTTTCCTTCACCGTTAACACTTTCTTACACATGACTTTCAAATTCGAAAAACACACTATGGACCGAAAGCTGGCTGCAAAAATACGGACCGATCAGTTAACAGAAAAATGCTCCAGAGACAACACATATAAAACTTATGCACAAGTTCCGCCCAGGCACACAATGATTCTAGATATAAGTACTAAATTTTAAAAAAACATTTCATTCTGTTAACTGATCGGCCCGAATTTTTGCAGCCAGCTCTTGGACCGTGTTTGTCGTAGTGTCATCTGGCGAGATGTCGCATGGCAAGCAACGACCTTAACCACTCGGCCATCGACGCTTAACATGAAGCATCCGATAAATTAAACATTGTTTTAACAAAATGTTCATTAAACCTCGTTTTAATCAACTTCTCAACAAACTTTAGAGTAAACAAGCAATTGAGACTGCAATTTAACACATGCGCATGATTTACTTATCAATTTATAACGGTATGCTTTTGAATCTACTGCAAATGTTTTTTTTTTAAAGTATTATTCAGATTTCAACGTTGACAGTGTGTTGTCGATATCGGCACTTTTAATGAAATGAAATTGTTGCTGCGAAAACGAAATAAAAATATAAAAATCAACGCTTATTTTCCGAAAACAACTCTTGTCAGTTGGTATTTCTTTGTATCAATCGACACACATTTTTGTTCAAATTTCTTTTATTTTATATTTTTTTATTGACAAATACAAATAATTTTTTTTTCTTTCATTTTGGGTTTGGTCTTTAATATCAGGGTCTATTCCATAGCGGCCAATAAAGAACCAGTTTAAAACATTCCTTTAACTGACAAGTGGGTGAAGACACGTTAAGTACAAACAAGGATACTACATGCTAATAAATAAATACATGCATACAATAATTATTATTGGGATATAAAGATTTTCTCACAACATATCATATCACAACATATAACCCTGGCAAAGCAGGAGTGGGTCAGGCCCATGCTTTCATAGACGAAAATTTTTACTTTTTTTGTAGTATAATATCATGCAGGGGTTATACAATTATGAGTATGTATGTATGTATAAAATGTCATGTCAGTGTCTTCTAAAATTAAGCTATTTTAAAACCACTTCAAAATCCATTTTATACCTCAACAGATCTAAGAGTCGAAGTCGCTTACGACAATGATTACGGCTTGCAAATAACCTATTTTGTAAAAAATAATTAGTTAAGTAATCAGGTGTGTTATTGTACGAGAACGTTCTAATAAATTGGATTTATACATTATTTTCAAGTATGTTTCTAAGTAACTGCCTCGTTGGTCTATTGGTAGCAAGCGCTGCGTTAGGACCGAGAGGTCCCCGGTTCGAATCCGGGGTCGGGCAAAATTTGTGTGAGTTTTTCTGTAATGAAATTACTCAGCCCGGAGTTAGTAAGTTGGCGGTTGAACGCCCGTGCCTCGGAAAGCACGTTAAGCCGGTGTTCCTGCCCTCGATCTCTCATTGGTCATGTCGGATTGCCGTCTAACCGATTTATGAGGGAAAGGGAATAGAGAGTGCACTTGTGTTTGCGCGCACGCTTGTGCACTATAATATGTCCTACGCACTTGGCTGATCTCGGTCGGAAATCGGTCGGACGCCTTATTTACTAGCAATGTATTGACATCATTATCATCATTTTTCTGCCCTTCTTTCACGCTAAGTGGTGGATGTCTACATGTGTTTTTCTTACACTCGGGTCTACCATTCGTCTGCTTTGTGTCTACTCCTTACACTCCCATAGTTTCATACAACTCATCCATGACTTCTAAGGCCTTCCTCTACTATTGACATGTACGCATTTTTATCAAAAAATCGTTTGTGACCGACATGATTAGATATTCCAACATACTATTTTGCCTTACAAAATCTATTGTATGTTGATTTGATTGGAAGGAAAAGCAAAGGTCAGACCCATTGTCACTATTAACGATTGTTTAGGACTAATTATGCGGATACTCAAAACCTTCCAAAAATAACATTCTTTTTAGGTTACTGGGTACATATGCCAGCTTAATAGGAAGTTGTACCTACTTGTCTTAACACAAACAAAATATTAGATTAAATTTTTTGTTTTAATGCTATTTAAAGCTATGTAAAAAATCATAGTCATGAATTCGCCTGAACGGGGGCTTTTTGAATTTTAAAAAATATTAGACATTACCTACACAGCATCAAATACATTGATCTGCTTCCATGCTAAGATATTTTAGTACTTTATTACGAACTAGTGGTCCCGGCGAATTTCATACCGCCAATACTATAAACCTTCCCTAGACTATCACGAACATTTTAAAACCAAAATTACCTAAATCGGTCCGGGCGTTCTCGAGTTTTAGTCAGACTAACGAACAGCAATTCATTTTTATTTATAAGAAGAAGAAGACAAGAAGAAGAAGAAGAAGAGGAAGATATCAAAAACAATTTTAGTAGTACCAATACATAAATACACTTTCAGAATTTTCATTGTTCAGAATAACATTTCTTAATGGGGATTTAAAAACAACACACCCACGGAATAATCACTAATGTTCATCAAACTAATTTTTATGTGGAAATCGAAACAAAATCTATGGGATAACATTTCATAGTCAATCAAATTATGAACATGTTGTTGATACCTATAGGAATTGTAGGTTTCAATTCGAACAGAGCTGTCCTCTTGGTCTGATCCTACAGCGATTTAAGTTATGACTTTTTTTAATAGTATTGTCTATTTTTATTTGCGCGAGCACTACACATTTGAAATAAAACTAATTTTACGGATTAAACTCTCATGTATAGATATTCTAAACATTATTTAGAGATCCGACGTTTCCAGCTCTTTACACCTTTTTTAATTTTTGTCATAAACCTCTGAATATTCAGAGGTTCTCTTTCTAATTTAATAGCTTCGCTCTTGTTGGTAAAGAAATTTTCACTATTTTCCGGACTGTGCTGGTACACAGGTAGATAATCCTTGAATGGAGCACAGTCAGGGATTACCTAACCTGTATTCTTAGCTACCTAAACTTTGTAAAGTAAATTGAAATAGTACTAAGAAAATACCTTAAAAAAATAAGTAATTAAAGTTGCGAAAACTACTTACAAATCACGAAAGTCCTAAAATCGCCGTCGTGCAATCATTCCAAGATCGTGAACGAAAATGCTGCTGGTTTCGTTAAAGTTAACTATCACAATATTAATTAAAAACACTGATTAAAGCGGGAATAGTCCGCTCAATATTAGTAACGAGCGGTCAAGCGCACTCACGTAAACAAACTAACTCGTGAACTAAATAGAGCAGCGCTTGCGCACCATACTAGTGTTGCTCCTTGTCGATAGTTTTAGTGCATTTTTATCGACAGTAATTAAGTAGGACTATACCTTAACTGCCTCGTTGGTCTATTGGTAGCACGCGCTGCGTAAGGACCGAGGAGTCCCCGGTTCGAGTTGACCCCAGTTCAAAAATTTCTGTCAGTTTCTCTGTAAAAGAAATTACTCAGCTTGGAGTAAGGAAGTTGGTGGCTGCACGCCCGTGGCTAGGGAAGCACGATAAGCCGGTGGTCCTGCGCCTGATCTCTCATCGGTCATGTCAGATTGCTGTCTCACCGAACTATGAGAGTAAAGGAACAGATAGTGCACTTGTGTTTGCGAACACACTTGTGCACTATAATAATATGTCCCGTGCACTTGGTTGATCTCAATTTAGATCGGCCGCCAGGGTCAAAATCGGAGAGGTCTTATTTAGGACATATTTTGTAAGGCGAAAAAATTTAATGTAATGTAAACTTCAAATTATTTGCAGACGATCACTTTGTTTGTATTTTTATCAATAACAATAGCAATAACATACTCACGTATGAATTTGATTTATCGACAGTTCTTCAAAGCTACGGCACATCACTATTCGCAAAGAATAGCGTAGATATGACGCTTGACTGATTGTAAAAGGGAATATGTGTTAGCGGCACTAGTGCTTGAAAATAGATTTTTCACCTACACATTGAATTTCTGATATCATTGAAAGGGTTTTAGGGCATAGAAGAAAAGTTACTACTTTGAACTGTAGAGTTTTTAATTTTTTTTTAATTATTAATTATGTACTATCTTTATTTATTTTACTTTACTTTACTAATAGCTGGGGAAAGGTCAAACTTTCATATCCTATCCACCTAACCTATCCACTGGTCTCTATCTAAGTCTACGATTTTGCCAGTTTTTAATAGCTGGACAAAATAACACCATTTTTAATGGGCCCTTAATCAAGTAACTTTAATGCATATAAATTATTGTAAAGAGAGAATGCATATTATAAGATATTGGGTCATAATAATATAACAAAATCTATCTTTTATACATTTTATGGATTTGTTATCATATCTGAAAAATATTTTGCATACCTAAATTATGCCTAATCAGGCCTTTACCCTTAGGTAAGTATGAGTGTAGTGTTTGCACTGATAACAGTGCATGGACTGTCCAAATCTGTCAGATTAATTCAATCTATTTTGAATTTTATCGTGTACCCATAGAACTCAAAATGTATTTGTATGTAAATTGTAAATAGTATTTCTGACTATGTTTTGCTTCATATTTTCTACGAATGTTCGCCGTTCGGGCCTTCCCTTTCGGGGCTTAGTGACTTACTAAGAAAAAATATCCATGTGGTAACTCACTTGAACAATTTTTAAATGCCGTCGTATTAAGTAACAGTTTAATATGAAGACCCACGGTTAATATCTGGGATATACAGGAGCTATAATAAAACTCGACGTATAATTAAATATATGTATATTGTAAGTCAGGAAATATAATAACATTTTTGTTCTTTTTAGTATAATCAAACATAAACTTCACTTGTATATGTTTGAAAAACCTTTTTCATTATGAAATGATAATAAAGCTATCAGTCTGAGGGAGCATCTTTTTAAGATCGTATGCTTGTAGTTATTAACAAACCTATTGAAGCCGACCATTTCAATGCAGATATCTCATTCTATTTATATTACAGTGTAACAAAAATACTGTCTGAAAATTACTTACGACGATTAAAAACTAAACACATATTAACAACACGTGAAGAGTATGTCTAGAAAAGGTTTTTAAAAGTCTGGTCTGGCTAATTTTCGTTGCGTTCCATTGCATACCGTATATTTAAAAAAACAGTGTGATTTATCATAAAGGTGACAAAAAATGTCTTTTCGACTTACTTACTTTTTTATTGCCCTTGGTTCTCCTTGCTGGCGTTTTACTGATTTTAATGTCACTTGTTAATTTTGTAGAATAGAACAAACCTGGTTGTCTACCGCCCGGTAAAATCAGACATCACAAAAGCTGATCTCAGTACTTATTTTCGTAATAGCAGCCCTACTAGAGCTAGGATAGGTTAGGTGGATATCCACGTCATATCTTTAGATGTTTATTTGAACTGCCAAGTACCAAGTGGCAAGTGGTGTGAACTACCAAGCTGCCTGAACCGTATGCCTATATCATTTGTAATAGATCAATAATACTGTTGCTAAGCAACTGTGAATTATCTGGAACTTGATTTTACGATAATTATTGATAACATTTTATTGATAAAAGTTGTCTAGGATAGATAGAAGTGTGTTGGTCTAGATAAACGTCAATTAAAAGTAGCTGGAACGTGCAGTCATCATCATCATCAGGCCTACCCGAAACTAGATCTATAAGACCTTCGTTAACCACGATGGTTACTTGACCATGCCTATTTGGGCAACGGGTTGGTCGCCTACACAACTTTGGAATTTCTTGGTAGGCTGAAACTCCCAAGCTAAATCAGTATTGATTCAAATTTGCAGACTTCACTACTATAAGGATGTATAAATAAAAATTTTCCAATGTCACATAAAATGATCCCATTGTAAGTAGCTTAATCGCTTTTGTTACGGATGTCAGGAACGGCATTAGATACAAAGTAAACTTAAAATAAATATGTTAATAACACCCAGACACAGGACAAACACCGATGTTCTTCACACAAATATTTGTCCCGAGTGGGAATCGAACCCGACTCTTGGAACCGCACACAGAGTCGCTAACCACTGTTCCACCGAGCTAGTCAGTAATGTAAATAAAGATATTTACCTAAATACGTTACTGACTAGCTCGTATACTCTAGTATACTCGTACTCAATACACCAATATGGAATTTATCAGTTACACCAAGCGTATTATGCAAAACATTGCACTTTAAAATTCAAATTGCTAATCTCCACTCAAATAACGTCGGAACCAGTCAAGTTCCGAAATACAAAAATGCCCAAATGGGTTTGGAAAGCGACCATAATCTAGGAAACATAGCAAAATTGGACCATTCATATTTACATGGGGACATGGTCGTATCTCCGTTAGAGATATGCATGTGAAACGCTCCAGGCGAAATTAAAATTGGCTAAGAGCCAATATAATCTTAAAGTGAGCCTGTGTTTATGGCCGCCTCTAGCCCCTATGGAAACTACGATAAGCCCCTTTTGAATGTGTTTGTACATCAGGCAGGTTAGCTTGAAACCGTTTACATTAATCTTTAACCTAGCTTGCTGTGTCTGCTGTAAGACTGTTACTGCGTCAATTTGTGTAATTATACTTTTGTTTTGTATTTTTTTTAATGATTTTATTTTATTGCTAGTAGTTGTCATTAAACTATTTTCATTATTCTTCTTCTTTTTAAATGGCAAAGAATACAAATTCTTGTTTATTTTCAAGAATGCGAAATAAAAATATTAATTTTTGGATTCCTTTTATTTCTATAATCGTTGCTTGGGTCTGGATAGAAGACTATACTGATATTAATGTACTAAAACGCTTAATGCTTGAAATCAGGAAGTCACTACCTGTTTAACTTATGTAAATGGTAAGCACACAGGACCGAAAATAGTTCAGGGGTCGTGAATTGAGTTCCCGGTTACGTTATTTAGACACCGTATCTACGTCTTTCTTCAATTATGAATTTTATTGAAATGAATAAAATATATTTCTTTGTAGCGGAAATGATTTTCAATAAACAGCAATGTTAAAATTGACGGAATTCCGAAACTTGTAGCCAATATCCGATTACTTTTAACCTTGTCGAAAAATATATTATGAATCCAAATTCAACCTTGGAATGTTTGTCAGCTAATGTACAAAGTACCTACAGTTCATCATTTTAAAACCTACTGTACCTATCTGTTTTGCGTTAATCCTAAAATGCTGATTTTATCGCGACATCTTGCGAGGATTACTCAGCAATCATAATCCGATTTGATAACGTCATCATTGGATGTTGTTGGGTTTAAGTAGGTAATAGAGATATGAAAGACAAAATCATCTTAGATAGATCTTATCGAAACAAGGTACTTACTTATAATACATTTTTTTTTACTGTATAAAAATGTAACATGACTCGCGAGTGAAAGTAAACGACCTACATAAAGCCAATCGGAAATTAAACATATTTTTACAAATAAAAATCTGTCCAATTATCCTCGAACAAGTAGAACGAGGACTTATTCAATAAAATTAACCATCAAATACCCATAAAAATATATGAACCCGAAAACAAAATTCCCGTTCACATACCCGCCATTCAAAACCGCGTAACTCACGAAATACGGTTGTTTTGTTATCTAAAATTGAAACAGCTCCATCCAATGTCTTCCCGAAACAGGGCTAGCGACGTAAGCGATGCAATAAAAATTATATACGTGGCCATTTAGAAATGAAACTGCAGTCGTTGGAACACCGCCAATACAATTATATCGTTTGTAAGTGTTCTTGGCTAAACAACGGTTTGACTCGCGGTAGATTACCTTGCGGGCTGGTCTGGACTTGCAAGTGTCAATGACGTCTCGTGTAAGCAGTTTAAGCATGCAAGTTCCAGATATATGGGAAATATTGAATAAAACTGAGTAAATCTTCTGCTTTATTCCATATTTCAAGCGACATAATTAATTTGCTTCAGATTGAGAAGTGCAGTGCAGTACGGTCATTTGGCCGGCAAAATTGACTGCAAAATTCCAGGACAATACAAACTTCCATTGAAGTGCTCTTGGTCTTATTCAACGCATTTTTCTTTGTTGTGATGTTTAATCTAATATTTTGATAAATTACAGCTCTCAATTAGCTTATTTTTTTTTAAGATCAATGCAATATCAAGCAAACGTTTATTGTTGCTGCCTGTAAGTTTTATTCATACAAAGCTAGATTTCTATCTCTCATTATTACAAAATAATTTCAGTTCATTCTGCCAGATCATAGTTAGTAAGTAGCAAAGGTAGACAAGAATAATAAAGGCATCCTAAAAACCTCAAATTCATAGCTCCATCAGAAACAAATAGCTCTGTATTCCAAATTTTTTCACTCAACAGGGGAAAAAGAAACAAAAAACTACCACAGACTATTCATCAAACCTCAATGGGGAGGCAGAAAAAAAAAACTCATTCGAAAAAGCCATCAGTGCCGAAGAGGGATGTAAAAATTGTTATCATTAACTTTGTCTTGTAAACGAATACTGTTCTTAGTCCGTCGTAAAAGTGAGCGTTTCTTTGAATTTTCGCCAGGACACGTAAGTGTTGTGGGGATACGATATAATACTACTTAAACTAAGCGAACATCGGCGATTCAACGAATGTCTATGTTCAGTATGGATTGACTGGCTCGATGGACCTGACCAGTGATTGATGAGTGACCCTGGGTATGGTCCCAGAAGTCATCAGAGTCAGAGTAGACAATCATTTGTGTGATGATGCCCCAAAAATTGTATGCATTATGCATTGTATGCATTATGTAATTTATAGCAAAATAAATAAAAGCTATAAATTACAAGCATTTAAAGCAATGCGAGTTGATAGCTTTAATTTGGTCGATCAATGTTTATTTAAATAAAAAAAACAGTACATTTCTCCTATCTGTATACACTTACGAATGGACTGATTGCAATCAATTTTCAAACTGATAAATATCGTTAATGGATAGAGATACAATAGCGCGTTTATACGAAACTGGGTCAAATTCATATAGTCTATTCACTTGTTAGAGCCATCAATAGTTTAGGAAATCTACGGCAACATTCTGGGGTAATAGTCTTTACACGTTTGTGAATAGAGGTGATATTTCGAAAGCAAAACAAAGCACCTTTGTCACTGATGCCGTAAACTACAATCAGAGTCGGGAATGATAGAACGACCATGAAACTATTAATACCATAAATAGCTCGGGACAAGTAAGTACCTACACTGGGATGTCTTTTAAAAAGATATTATTAAATGCTTGCTATAGATTTTAGAGTTGGTTAGAGATTGTTATAGATTTGAGGTATCGGGTCCGAAGACCCCTTGCCAAACCTATTAATTAATACGTTTTCACCAAACCTAATAATAAATATGCCTACTTTGTTTATCTGTGTATCACAGGACTTTTGATCTGCATTCGCATTTTACATTTTTCTGTTTCCTCTCTAACAACAAATACTAAAAATACTAAATAAAAAAAAATGTGGTTCCAATATAACAAACGGTCTCTTTTTAAATAATAATGGTGCAGAAATCTTTGCATGCTAGTCTGATTTGCACTTGGGCGGAATTTGAGCTACTCTTTTACGTCCGCTTGTTTTTTTTTCTATATGGCTGTAAAATTAACAGACTTAATGAATTCTAATTATCTACATACAATGACAATTTGTATGTAAATTGACCGCCACATTTACGCATGACGTTGATTTGATGACGGAACTTTATTACCTACTTAGTTTAATTAATAGTAAATGTATCGTTAATTAATTAGTCAACATTTAAGTAATCTGGTTTAATGAAAATACAATTCAGATTATCTAACTATTTGTATAAAAAGAAAAGAAAAAATAGGACATTTTATTGATATATTGATCACATACACAAATAACACCATGTATTATGTACACATTATCATCATCATCATCAGCCCATTCCTGTCCACTGCTGGACATAGGCCTCTCCAAATGCACGCCACTTCTTTCTATCCTCGGCCACTCGCATCCAGCTCCTACCAGCCGTCCTGCGCAGATCGTCGTACCACCTGGCCTGCCTACACATTACACCGTGATATTTTAGTGGCTGTTTTCCCATGGCAGAACGATATGCCTTTAGTAATACTATCGAATCATGAAAATTATGCGGTGAAAAAAAAATTGTTTTTTTCAAGTTTTCAAAATAATAATTTTCTAACTCGAAAACGAGAGAAGCTATCGTTCTTTTATAAGATGTGACGTAATCAGGTACTGCTTGCCGCCTGAAATCAATGCTTAAAGCTAAAGAAGCTCTACGCCCTAAGTCAAAAAGCGGTTCGAACGTGCTTTCAAGTTTTGGTTAAACCGTTCGTAAAACTGGCATTTGTTGATTTTAATAAAAAAAGAACTGCACAAATCTATTGTACCACTAAGATAGAATCATTTTACTGCGGGAAAACAACCACTAAAATTTCACGGTGTATAATTATTAAAATGAGCCTGTCGACTCATACATATGTGGACTTCTAGCCGCCTACCATCAGTTGAAGTGAAGTACTCCTAAAGGTGTATTATGAAAAAAAAACCTTTACTTACCTTTTTTTTGTAAAGCCGCATCCACACTACTCCCGACAAAAATAAAAAGCAGCGTCAGTAGACGAATGCTCCTTCATGACTCATTAAAAATGTGCCCGCCCGGCGATTCCACGCGCCTCTATTGTCTGTGCCTGTGACGTCACGGGAGTCTTCATTTCCGGAGATATTTATTTTTTTGCCGCCCTTGCTTAATACTAGAAATAAGTGCTTAAGTTCTTGTTAGGGTGGCGCGGTCGAAGATGTCGTTAGAATAATTTGTCATTTTTTATGTTAAAATCGCAAAAGTCGTTTGTTACCAACCTACTGCCGACTAATTTATATTTAAGTTTATTTTTAAATCATCTCGATCATATTTTATTAGCTGAAACTATTACGCTGCTTTACAATTACCTCTCTTGATTTCTAAAGCGTTTGCAGTGCATTTTAGCATAAAGATTAAATCAAAAACCAAAATTTTATTAAAGAAAACTTAAAAATTATAATATATTATTTTCATTATTATATTTTATCGGAACAGTACATAACAAACAGTAACGAATAAGCGAAATTAAAATTAAAAAGGGTAACATAGTTTTAAACTATGACAAACCCTGTCGCTTTCACCATCACAAACACAACACGGTCATTAGTTACATTTTATGACATGAGAATCTCTTCACACCCCAACCGGTCTAACCGAAAATTATATAATAAATATGAGAAACGAATACGAAAACTTAACAACCCACAACTATATTGTTTTGCTTATTTTCTTATAGCTATATTGTTCTATTATCGCGAAACTTTTTCATAATTTTATTAAGTTGATTTTTTTTATTTTCATCACGCGATTATTTCAGGAATCGTGGACTCGAACCCACTAGGTACTCATTATGACACACCTGGTTTAAGTGGCAGGTGTCAAATGTGTCATTCATTGCCCTAGTCAAAAAGAAGGTAAATGAAGAATTAAACCGACTAAGTGCAAGTAGGACTCGCGCACGAATTTATCCGTATCAATATTGTTAAAGTAATTACGTAATTCTAAGGTTATGTAGTCGACCAATCCGCACTTGGCCAGCGTGGTCGGCTAAGGCCTTATCGCCCTAGTTTAGGGTAGGCCCGTGCCCCAGCAGTACGTATATGGGCTGATGATGATGATGATGAATTACGCATTTTGCACGGAAGCCATCTTTTTATTTTGTTTTTAATATACCAAAATATTATCATTTAAGAAAATTTTAACAAAATTTCATTTGTTCTTGCTATGTTGAGACACAGGTAGCTGATGGATGGGTAGCAAAGTCAAAGTAATAGCGTCCCGTTTTTCCCCTTTCAGTACGCAACCCTAAAAATACGCTGCAAAGGTTCAACTTAAATTAATTATTAGCAAAAAGTGTACTTGTCAACTCGCGTAGTAAGCTCAAACTTACACCCTTTCAAACTGCATAAGACAAAAGGTTGCAATAAAACCGTATCAATTTCCTGAACAAAGTGGACTCGAGAAAGCTGTGTAAAAACTTAACGAGTTAAGCTCAGCTGACCGGCTGCGTATAATGAGCTAATTATGACTGGGTTCCGTTCATGGGGTTCCGTAAGTGGATAGAAAATCTCGATACTTTACATACTTATTAGAATGTTGTAACTGCCTCGTTGGTCTATTGGTAGCAAGCGCTGCGTTAGGACCGAGAGGTCCCCGGTTCGAATACGGGGTCGAGCAAAATTTGTGTGAGTTTTTCTGTAATGAAATTACTCAGCCCGGAGTTAGAAAGTTGGCAGTTGAACGCCCGTACCTCGGAAAGCACGTTAAGCCGGTGGTCCTGCGCCCGATCTCTCATCGGTCATGTCGGATTGCCGTCTCACCGAATTATGAGAGTAAGGGACTATTCCCTTAGAGAGTGTACTTGTGTTTGTGCGCACACTTGTGCACTCTAATATGTCCTACGCCGTATTCTGTTAAAATTTTCGGGAACACCATAAAGGTACCAAGTTCGAAGTCATATCATTTGGGGCGACACTGACTGTAGTATATCTGTTATAGGCAATGTGTATAATCCGGTATTGTATAGATTACCTAGGTATTCTATACAATGCCTAAAACGTTCAGGCAATGTGTATAATACTACTAATTTCACACATTGCCTAGGTATTATATAAAATGCCCGAAGTGCATCAGGTAATGTGTATAATGAACGACCACGGGTAGGACCTTGAACATTTTTAATTAACTATTTATTATTCAGACAGACTTTATCAACCTTAACCTCGGTATATTTTGAATAATATATTATTGCTTTGCGTAGAGGGGTTAAGTAGCATTGGTTTGGAGTCCGTCCGTTAACCCATAAATGGTCCATCCGTCCATCTGTCACCAGGCTTTAACTCAAGAACAGTGATATCTAGATATGTATTTGCAATTTGTTGATCATATACATACACTAGCTGTGCCCGCGACTTCGCGTGAAATACAGATATAACATATTATAAAAGGCTTTTCCCAATTACTCCTATTACCGTGAGAAATTTCAATATCGCGTTGCAAGGAAGCTTTTTGTTTATTAAGGTACTTGCATGCCAAATTTCAATCATCTTTCTTTCGCAGTTTAGATTTTTAATACAAAAGGTTTTTCCTGCTTACTCCCGTTCCCGTAAGAATTTTACTATGGTACCTGCGTTCCAAATTTAAAGCATCTAACTTAAGTGGTTTAGATTTTTCATACAGGAAAGGTTTTCCCGCTAATTCCCGTTCCCGCAAGAATTTCGGGAATTAATTTCTTAATGCACCTCTACGGTACTTTTGCTACGTTATTTCCAAATTTCAAGTGCCTACGTTAAGCCGTTTAGGCTGTGCGTCGATATGTCAGTCAGTCAGTCAATCAGTCAGTCAGTTGCTCCTTTTATATATTTAGATGTTACCGGACAAACCCGATTTCAGGCAGGACAAACTCGTTTGGCCTTGGATAAACTATGTAGTACTTGCGAGCTCGGGACTTTCTGGCACACTAGACTGAGAAAAAAAGAGTCCTCTTTGTGTTAAATTTTTTTAAACCACCCATATATACCTGTGACGGAAAAACTAGTTTAGCTTAGGCTAAACTAGTATGTACTAGAACTCCTATGTGACAAACGCTCAATACGCAAAAAACACGGCATACCAACCGATAAAATGCAATAATTATGTTTAATCAGCGCTATCTGCTTGTGACAGTTAAAATTAGGATAAGCTTTCAAAAGATCAGAAGGTACCTATCTAACTAACCAAATTACGGAGAAGACAAATCGATTAAATACATTACCTAAGCTTCAACCGGCATTCTATGCAATGCCTAGGTATTCTATACATTTCCTAGGTAAAGTGTAAAATACTTCAAACATTGAGTATCATTTCATACATTGCCTAAGCAACCTCGGCATTCTATACATTTCCTAGGCATTGTATAGAATGCCTGCATTATACACATTGCCTATAACATATACATTTTCATTAGCTAAATTAAGCCTTGAGTCTCTTGACTTGATTTGCAATAGTTCAAACCAAAAATAATGTCTTTGTACTTTTTTCAGACTTAGAAATATAAAAAAGGTATCGTCTCTCATCTTAACATCGAATATAATCAAATGAATGTTCGATGTTTTCAGTTATAACCTAAAAAACCCAAACATAATAATTTACACCGAAGTATACGGAACTCAATCCATCATTTTAGTCTTAACCCAAAAAATTTGTTATTAAACGTAGCAATTTACACGCTAATTTAGTCAATACAGAACTCTCGACACGCGGGTCCGACTCGCGCTTGGCTGGCTTTTTTCAACTCCTCGGAGTTTCGCTGCACTCTCCTTCTAGTGACTTTGATTAGTTCACTCTGTGTTAGGAAGTTAGCTTTACTAAGTTCCGTATTGGACTTGGACTGATAAGGTGTAAAGTTGACGGCGATATTTTTTTGTGACGAAGTTCGAGAAAACTGCGTTTTTGTTCAAGAAAGTTTGCAGCGCTCTTTCGTATTGCTTTTCTATCCAAAAGGCCCTTCACTTATGATTAAATGATAGTATATGGTAGATATTTATTTACGTATAGTCGATAGTAATGTGGACGTACCTTTAAGCTGATAATGATGATGATGATGATGATAGTAATCTAGTTATGATTCATCTTGTATCCAGTTCCTTAAATGATGATAGAGACATTCATAAATGACAGAAAACACCATACCTACCCAATGAATCTGATTTCGAAACGACTAGAGTAAATTAATAAATATGCGTAAAATTGCGTAGCAATACATTGACAAACGAATGGATGCTCTAGTAGTAGATAGTAGCTATCCAGCGCAATAAACACGTAACAAAAAGCAACTAAGCGCGATCAACAACATATTAACAGCTCCCAAACTTGTCCGGGCATTAAAATTCACCAGTATTTCTGTTCTCCGTCCGCTCATAACTCAGACGCATATTTTATGAGCGCGGTCATACCGCGACTCATAATGTTTATCCCGAAACTGTGGCATGTCAAGTCCTTTTGTAGAGTAGCGTTGGGTAAACACTGAGCGGCTGATATGAAGAGTCCCGATGTCCCTTTTGAATCACTCATTTATTTTCCGTCGTGCTTAGCGTAGCGGTTTCAATAAGACTTTGGGCGTTTGGCTTGGATTATTGTGATACCTATCATAATAGGGCTCAAAATAAACATCATACTCATGTCGAGTACTTACTTGGACCTAGTAGTTCATCTCCACCACACATAACACTATAAAACCATTTCTTTTTCTGATCTGTTAAGCCGAAATAAAATGAATCTAAAATTCTCTTTTACTTTGAAAAAACCTAGTCCAGATCAGTAACTGTAAGCATTCGATTATATTATTTTCATCAAATTTTTTTTGTTAGTGGTTAAAACAAATCCAAGTACAATAACATACATTCTCTTAGCAAAAATATTAACTATATTTTAATAAGAAAACTTAGATAATATTGTCTACTCAAAGGCTATTTAGAGTTAACATAAAAAATAGAAACGCAAACAAAAGAGGTTTAACAGTGCTTTGAAAACTATGCAAAAGATAAACCAACAGAAGCCATAATTTAAAAATAAATGACGGATTAGTGCGGCTCTGTTAGAATATGCAAACATCGGTGTTTGTTTAAATCTGAGATGCAAACATAAACAACGACCATTGTACTGCCTTTTCAACAATGCTTTACGCTCAAACGATACCAAATCATGGTACAGTTAGCTGTGTAAATCAACTACCCACTTAGATTCCGTCCATAATTCGAAGTAACAAAACACTGCGTCACTCCGTAACTTCGTTTGCTGCCGAGACTGTGAACTTATCTGACCGCATTGTACAATATTTACATTTTAGTAGGTAGCCACTTTATTGGTTGCGGTTATAGTGCAGAATATTGCAGTAATGACCCATTATGCGGTTTCCACCATAGACTGTTGAAACAAATATTCAAAACCAGCAAACACATACGCCATACTGTTTACTATCGTGAATAAATAGTTTTTTAAAAGTTAGGAAAAAAGAAAGTAACATTACTTTACCAGACCATGAGACCAGACATATTATTTAGGGTCTCTACATAATATGTGAGAATAGCAATACATGCGGGTCTAATCCGTAAAATTAATTAATTTATTTAAGGTACAATTTTAAACAGCTATTTTGAAATAAAACTAAGTTTCCGGATTAAAAAATATTTTAAATTAGCCTTAATTAACAAACATCAAAACAATCAAGATAGAACCGTTTATCCCGCGAATAATTTCGGAAATAGCAACAGAATTACCTCACTGCTCCCAATCCACTATAGCTCAGTAAACGTGAGCTCTCTAATATTACTACAGAGGGTAGTTTATACACCAGCCATAATTTGAGGTGGAACTGACCGAAAATAGGCAAATTTAACATGATTTATGCATGAAACGCTTGGGACCTTGTAAGCATTTTGTTTTAAACGAATGCTTTACATTTTGAAAGCTCGACGCTTTTGCTGAGTAAACCGAGTAGCCGCATATTGTGACATCTATTTTGAACAAGAACACAATTTAAAGGCTAATTATTTCTTGGAAATTGCAGAAAGGTAAACTGTGTCTCATACATAACCTATTGTTAGAACCATTCAATATCTTATGTTTTAACCTCAGACATAATTACTGATTTACAATGTCATGGTTAGAGTGACTGTATTTGATTTGTAATTGAACATCATTACATTGCTATATAATTTAAATAATTTCATTAAAAGTTATCAATTAATATTTTTTTTAAATGTACCTGACTGCAATCACTTAATTCATTCTTGTAATCCATTTAATATTGTTTAATCGATTCGAAACGTCTATCGGTTATTATTGATCTTATTAATGTTATTTGATTTTTTATAAAAAACTTTGATAAAGAAATCATACATATTCATATTTGTAATAGATAATCTTTCTCTATATCTACTTTTTTAATTTTCTCAATATCCAATTCATAAATACGCAGAATGTTTACTAAAGATATGAACTACTTAATACCTACCTTCAACGGCACCTATGTTAATACCAACCTTTCCCCACCTAGACTCAGACGTTTGATCCGTTTCTAAAATAGATCGGTTCTTTGCCGTCTCAGCAGAATTATTCATTGAAAAGTTAGTGGCAGCCTGAAAATCGAGGATGGTTTAACGAGTTGTTAAATTTTAGATAACATTTTCAGTGGAGGGTTAGAGCGCCATTTTTAAAAAGCCTGTTTTTATTAGCATGAAATTTCGACACATGGGAGTTTCAGATGCTAAACTAAAATTGCTTCAGATACTTTAGGATTAATAACTTTGTGAGGAAGAGAAAAATACCTTTTGGAATTTCATTCTGACTTCTTTTTAAAATATGATTGAATGATTTTTTGTACCCGTTAGTTTCAATGTTTGAAAATTTAGATTTTAAGTAGCTTTGTATTTGCTAGTCCTAATATTGCGTTTAGACCCGTAAAAACTAAAACTAATATTATTTAGTTTATTTTAACAAGTTTACAAATAAAGCTTTAACCCATTTACGCCCAAATCCAACCCAGTGGTAAATGTACATATTTTTTATTGTGAATAGCTGGAAACCAGCATAAAGAACACGAAAATATGAAAAAAATAAAAATATATGTATATTATATATCTAAAAAAAAGCCGTCCTCAAATGGGGCCAATGGGCGCATGTAGTATAGAAAAATTTTATATATAGGAATTCAACACACAGTGTTTTCGAACATGTATTATGTTGCCAATGCGTTTTTTTATGGTACACTACACATTGCAGCTGTTAAGACCGCTTTAAGATATAGAGTCCTTCACCATCATTCAACAAATTTTGGTCGGGCAATGATTTTGGGAGTTTTTGAACCATAAATAATGACGGGCAATATAGTGTGGAAACTGGAATTTATCTACATTTTATCATTGGCCATGTGAAAGAACATGTCGTGTATTAGAAACTGCAAAATCCAGCATGCGTTCCAGAGGGTGGACACCACCAGAATAGACACCACCATAGTATGCACTCAAGCCATCGAACAAAAAATATTTTGTTGACAGACTTGACTGTTTCTAATCTGTATTTCGAAGGCAGTACATGATATCCAGTCAAGATAATAATGTTTTCATATCTTCAATAGACGACTATAAGTCGGTTATACATAAGTAATAGTGAAGAATCGTAGTCATCTTCATCTTAGGTTCATAATGTTGGTTCACAGTTTCACCAAACATGGTTTGGCGATTGACGACTGAAGATTGTCTCTTGGATGCTGGAGGCTCCTCATTACTGTCCCTCCAATTTCATATCTTCGAACAATCAATTATATGTTACCCGTTAGGTAACTTTCAAGCCATGTTACTTCTTTGGATGTTGTCATCATGCCCTTCTTCCTCCTCGATAAAAACCCTTGGTTCAGGAAGCAGCATCACTAAATCTACCTCCGTTTCATAATTTTTTCACCTAACTCAGTCTCTACAGTTTCCTGAATCTCGTGGTATACATTGACAACGCCGAATGTCGTTTACGTCTTTTTTTACATGAAATTCACTTTTTTTTAAATACGAAAATATTATGTCTTATGTGCCCATTGGCCCCAATTGGGGACACCACTATAAATAGTAAAATATAAGTACCAAAATACTATAAAATAAAGAATATGATATAAACCTATATTTATAAACGAAAAAACTGTCATCGTTAGTTAATTAAATAAATTATAAAATATTTAGTTTTGCTGATAACTCCAAAAAAATAAGTCCCACAAAACAGTTAAAAAAATCACAATAATATGCTTGTGAGCGATAAGTTATATTTTTTATTATTGAGATACACTATTATACTGTACAAATTCGCTTAGTTAAATGCTAAAATTTTTTAAAGTTTAAAATTAAAAATCATTTATATGGCGTCCTCATTTGGGGCCGGAGGGCGTAAATGGGTTAAAATTTCAATCACTTTATTCTAAGGTATCGTAATTTCATTGAATATCGATCAAACTGTTGTCGAATCAAATTATATATTTAAAAGATTAGTCCAATGCTTAAAGAAGCATATCCGTTAAAATTAAACCTCTATAATGTACTATCATATATATCCGAACCGGATTACAACAAATAATAATATCTTAAGTGCCCGCGTCACACCTGCTATTCCCTTGACATTGCTATGTCTAAGGGTTGCGGTAATCATTTACCATTAGAAGCCATCAGGTAATTGTACTGTTACGCTATCCCATAAATATGTAAAAGAGTTGCAATATTTTTAGATATATAATGAAAAATTAATTTAGGTATGAAAATTGAAATATGAAATGAATGAATGGAGTATAAACAGAAGTATTGATAGAAATGTCGACAGAGGAAGGCCAAGAAAGCCCTTCCATGACCAAATAGGTCAAATTTTGAAGAAAGGTCAAATCTAAAGTACCCGTAACCGACGAGCATGCATAAAGAGATTGATGGATGTGAAAGAAGCGAAATCGTGTGCCAGGATCGTAGCACACGAGAGGAAGTGATCTCTGCCTACCACTCTAAGAAAAAGGCGTGATTGTATGTATGAAAAAAGTTTTAAATGTCTTTATATATAGTCTATATAGTCTTTAAAAATTTAAAAGTCAAAATTATGTAACTTGACATAGTTTGTTTTATAGTTGTACTACGTTTTAAATAATTTTTGTTCTTTATTTTTCTTCATTTTGTAAACTTAGATCTAGACACTAAGTTAGACATTTTTAGACTTATTTGCAAGCGGTGTATACCTTCAAGTGATTAAGCAATCGGCTTGAGTATCCTTGCTTGTATTTATTTTAAGTATTGTTGTATTAGTCGATGGTGTACCAAATAAATAAATAAAAAAATAATAAAATAAAAAATCTCGGACGTCGCTACTCTGCCCGCCTGGCTTCAAACTGAGCAGAGCTTGTACTGTGGTTGTACTGAATATGAATACATACCTACATAGTTATTATACCTACTTAAAAACAAACATGTCACTAGAAAGACTGACCCCGTTCTCTACCGCCTAATGCTCTCTCCCCAACTCCCTAAATCCGTCTGGTTTCTGTAAGCAGAAAATCGGCAGTTACACTACGCCAAATCGTCACAGGCCCATAATGCAATAGGATGGGAAGGGGAACTTGTATAGCATAAAAAAGCAATTTCCTACCGTACATTGCAAATATGGGTGAGGCGTAACTGCTACGCAGTGAAATTCTTTCGCTAGCGAAAGAGTTTGTAAGGTTATTTAGAGAAGTCGTGAAATTTAGTATGGGAGGAAGTCTTGGTAGTTTCAAACGAGGTTGTTTCATTTTGATAGAAAAAAATAAATGTTAGACTAGTGTTCAATCTTTTAAAGTAAAAACGTCAATCCTTACTAATGTTCAAAATGCGAAATAAAGTTTGTCCGTTTTAAATTTTTTCGCAAAACTCTTGAAGGGATTTTAATAAAATGTACTAAACATTGATAGTATAGGTAGAGCCTTATATCAAGGACTTAAGCTATTTTAAACCAATTACACAATAAGATAGACAGGTTTTACTTTGTTATTTATTAGTAAAAGTACCGTCAAAATTGGCTGGACCAATTCCGTACCGTTTCGGAGATAAGATAGAACAAACATACAGACATTTTTATAAAATTTAGTTTTTGTTATTGGTACCCGATATGGATTCATTCATATCCATTTAGTAAAAATTCGTTATTTTGATATTACAAACGACCAGTTCAACTTTATTTATTTGTATAGATGTTACACGTGTACCCAAAATACACCTAAGGTAATAACAGAAATACAGTTAATAATAGATTTTCAAAGAGATTTAATTTTATTTCCTGGAAGAGTTTCTTAAGAGCTTTTGGGTTGATCATTATGAAAATATATTAAATCATTCCTGGTATCATTATTGCAGACTCTAGATACCATAAATATTTTATCTACTCATCATAGCATATTTATATTATAGCAATTAATTTCACTTATAACCGAGTATTAACACGGCAATTAATAAAATGCTTTGTCTGGCTTGGTGGAACAGTCGTTAGTGACCCTGGCTGGCGGTTCCAAGTTGTGGTTTCGATTCCCACTGGGGACCAATATTTGTGTAAAGAACATCGGTGTTTGTTCCGTATCTGGGAGAGAATATAAATCTACATAAGTATGTAATTATAAATATTTATGTATGTATATCAATCAGTCTCTGACGCCCATAGTTCAAGCACTGCTTAGTTTGGGGTCAGATGTCCGTGCGTGGAAATGTCTCAGATATTTATTTATTTATTACTTTGACGATTTTACAACCATCCTGAACGTCTTACTAAGAAATTGTCAGCAAAGGCACAACACAAATCTTTATTTACTACTATTCTAAGCTGAACTACTAACAAACTAAAGAACTTCCCTAACAACTAACCGTGAAGAAGACGACTGCAAATTCAAGACGTTATCGAGACTGCGAGTGGAATACTCGTAGCTCTTTTTATGAATCCGCACTTCACTCCACTTTAAGTTTTATCGCCGTAGTTTAAGGTTGTTATTTGAATCGCTAAATTCCGCTTTAGTATGATCCCTGAATATTCGTTTTGCTCAGCATTTTCCGTCACTGAACACATTTTTCTAATACCCGACGACTCAAATTACTTTTATAAAAACAGCGATTTTTTACTCAGTGATATTGTTAAATTAGTCTCTTCTCTGTACAAACTTTACCGGGAAATTAATTTTATGTAAGATTTTAGACTTTCGCGTTCCATTACACTAAAATTAGTCTTTATGGGTCTACACGCGATATAAGGAGTAGCAAATTACATAGCTACTTACTGCCCGACGTTTCGACTGGGTTAGGTAGCTATGTAATTTGCTACTCCTAATATCGCGTGTAGACCCGTGAAGACTAATTTTAAATTAATTTTATTGCTGCATGTAATACTAATAAACATACAAAATGAGGTTCTCAGTTTGACCTTAATGTGTGTATGTAAAAATACATCCTTTTTAGAAGTGCATGCAGCATGCATGGCTAGGGTATGCCCTAGCCATGCATAATCTATTCGATTCTAGCAAGTTTTGAATAAACAAAAATGAATCGCCAAAGTTATGTACACTCTGAACTACTGCATCAAAGTGGATGATCATTTATTTCCTAATAGAAAAAAAAATCACGAACACAAAATAAAACGCTTAAGTGCGAGTACGTTCTTGCGCTCGAAGGGTACCAGTGAAAAAAATTGTCATAGCGACAATAGAAATACATCACCTGTGAAAACTGCAACTGCCTAACTATCATCGGTACTGTAGGGTTACCATGAGTTTAAAACTTACGCACTCGATATCGCCTACGTAAATATGTCTATGAAAAACTTGTACAGCGCCGCTGGTGGTTACGTGAAAAACTAAAATCGGCCGTATGAAAAAAACAACTTGATAGGTTTTTAACGTACGTAAGTTTTCGATAGCCAACTCATGGTAGGCCCTACTCTGGTGATAGACAGACGGACAGCGAAGTCTCAGTATTAGAGTCCCGATTTAACCCTTTCGATACGGAAGCCTAAAAAGACGAAATGAAATTCGCTGGATCAGAGGGCGTGTGACGAACCCTTATTCCAGTCTATTTAAAAATGGGTATCGGTAGCTAAATAATAGAAAGCAGTTATTGCTACAATTCTTTCAAAATTGACATAGATGATAGAGGGATTACATGTGTCTGTATGATCCTAAAACAACAACTAAGTGTACCAGTACCAGTACCACTTTTAAACTCATGGTAGCGCTACTGTAGCGCTACCATGAGTTTAAAAGTGACAGACTCGATATCGCCTATGTAAATATGTCTATGAAAACCTTGTACAGCGCCCCTAGCGGTAACGCTAAAAACTAAAATCGTTAGTATTAAAAAAAATCGATAGGTTTTTAACGTACGACAGTTTTCGATAGCTAACTCATGGTAGTGCTACAGAACACGGAGTAAGTCGATGCCCGTTCTTAAACAAACTGGAATTGAGATGTCGTAATACGCTCCCTGCCTATTGAAAATAAATTTTCTTAACGACTTTGAATTTGAGTACCTCACTGGTATACTCGCTACACTGTACCTCTTGCCTTTGTGCAACACTTTTGACATTGCAAAATGTGATTTTTGTGATGCTTTCTAAAAGTCGTAATCACGTTTTATCACATTTTCTGATACGTGCCCAAGGTAAAAGTTCGGCTTAAGGCACTTACGTTTATACATATGTTATATATGTTATAATAAATAAGGGCTTACGTATTCCACAGACGTACCGAATGTATGATGTGAACTGTGAAGGGCATAAAAATGCTTGCCTCAAATCTATCAATTTTATTGCAAGGACATTATTTCAATCACAGTACATTTTTCTTCTTTTATATCATTTTACTATGGTTGAACGAACGCAGCTCAAATAGCTTTTTATCTGTTAGGTACTAAAATAGGTACTAACTAATGCAATGAATTTGAACATGTGAGAATGGTGCATTAGTTTGACAATATTGTGGTTAGAGTGTTAATAATGTTTGTCGTTTGTAGCTATATTTTAGTGCGATAAAATTAGTGCAATAGAAGTATCTTTCATAGTATTGATGTTATGGAATTAGTGTTTGAAATAAAAGTGTGTTTTTGGAATCAAACTCCCGTAAGATGTGCAAGATAATTGTTTAGGAACCCAATAGTATTCTTCACAGCTCTCATATCGAGACGGGAGACTGAAGATGACAAAAATGTCTTGAAAAAGTTTTAACGACACCAAAAGAAGTATGTTTTGTTTCAATAGTTAACCCTAAAATGGTAAACTATTTATATGGCACACCACGTACCACGCACTACAATTCCACCTAGGGGCATATTTCGACCTTTTAATTCCATTCAATTCAAGGAAGGGCATCGACTAACTTCGTTTTTCTGTAGCGGTACCATGAGTTGGCCATCGAAAACTTACGTACATTAAAAACCTATCGAGTTGTTTTTTTCATACGACCGATTTTAGTTCTTAGCGTAACCACCAGGGGCGCTGTACAAGTTTTTCATAGACATATTTACGTAGGCGATATCGAGTCCGTAACTTTTAAACTCATGGTAGCGCTACTGGTACACTTAGTTGTGCGCTATAGTTCTGGAATCATACACACACACACACTTGACACACTGATACATACCCTCCAAGATCCATGTAAATTTAAAAAAAAATATAGTAATAACAGCTCTTTGTCACATAGCTACCGATGCCCATTTTTAAACTTGGAATTAAGAGGTCATAATAAGCCCCCTGGTCGAACAATTCATTTCAAAACAAGATAAATTAAAAAAAAATCAATAGCGCCTACCTTTATGCCAGTGCTAAAAATAAAACGCAGTGTTGACTTTCTACATCTTTGCTCGCTTGACCTGATAAGGCGTTCGAGTCGTATATTTGGACCGTCCAAACTCCACGTAAGCCATGAACAGGCGCTAACTCTTTGGAACTGTTCCCGTTCCTTAGCCATCTGTAATCCACACCAAGGTCACATACATGGAGCGAGGGCCAAGAAGAGGCGACTAAAGTAATGTAATTTACAGCTTAATCGTGACGTCCATCATGTCAACCTTGATTGCATAGCTTATACTCGTAACGTATTGTACGTATTTGTACTCGTAACTGCGGCAGGCAAGAGAGTCGAATATTTTTAAATCTTTGTATGTAGAATTAAGCTTTACCATTACCTCATGAAAAATTCGCTCATGGTGGCATGAGCGAGTTTTTCTACTCATTCTCATTCAATACTTATGATTTGATAAGACACAGGCACTATGTTGGTATTAACGTAATTTTGATAGTGTATAAAAAAGTTCTCAGTTCACTGTACAACTTACATGAAAACATTGAAGTATTGTCGATTTCAAACATAAATCTGCGAATTATGTCCAAATTCATTGGGATGATTGTAAGTGACATGCATTGATTTTGTTTAAGTTGATCTATATCATTCCACTTGACATTGCATCGATTGTGACGAAGTTGAAGTGGAGATGGGCCGGACATATGTGCAGAAGAGAGGATGGCAGATGGGCACGCAGAATTGCTGAATGGAGACCTAGGCTTGGACGGAGAAACGTTGGGAAACCACCTATGCGCTGGGCCGATGACATCACAAAAATATTGGGCAAGACCTGGATGCGATCAGCAAAAGACCGGGTCAAATGGAAAGCACATGAAGAGGCCTATACCCAACAATGGGTGATACAGGGCTGAAGAAGAAGAAGAAGATATCATTCCACTTATGATCTAAGTTCTCCCCAAATATGTTATAAAGAGCATTGTTTAATAGAAAATATTAATTACAACAACTCCTCTTCGTACTCCTTCCGTGGTCAGCTGACGTCTCCCCGTACCAGCCATTAGAACGGTGGGAAAATCCCTTTATTTACTCAGCCAACGGGTTCTTCCCTATTCGCAATATTTTTGATAGGATTTTTTCGACGGCTCTGTAACTATTAGTTTTGACTGTCAAATTATGATCAGAAAAACTTTTTAGTCTGCAAACTGTACTTTTTTGTCAGTTTTTGTGATGCTGTTGGATAATTTCTTTAGTATAATGGCCTGCCTTCTAGTCTGCAAACTGTGAAAGCAAAAGGGTGTATTAAACTTGATCTTTTGACCTTTGAAAACATTATTATGTTTTTAATTGTCAGCTATTAGTACGAAGTAAATAGGTTTAGCCTTTAATGGGTAAAATAAAACGTTGATGATTATAGAGCAACACTTTACCATTTTATCGTTATTTTTATCAAGGTATATTGAAAACAGACATACGTTGAGTGTCAAAACGGGTCAGACCCAACTGGTGTCGGTAACTGAACCCGTAGCACTTAGAACCGTCGCGAAAAATTACTCCAAAGAAAAGGCTCATTGGTTTACCGTTTACCCGTTGGGGGCACGTGAGCGATAATCTATACTCTTGGGTCTTACTCATCTACGAAGATAAGGAAATTTAGTATACAATATTTATATTGAACCTGAGTATGTTGTGAAGCGCCATATTTTGTTTAGAGTTCATAAAAATAAAATACAACAACGAAAATTACTGAAAAAAGATTAGGTACTAAGGGTTTGTTTTTTGTCAATCATTCACGATGAGTGTTAACACCTGCAACTTCTGCAGGCTAGCTACTACTACTTAGCTATAGTTATATAGCTTCTTCAGGCTAGCTACTTAGCTATAGTACTCTAGGACTCTTTTCTAATATAATAAATAAACAAGAAAGCCTTAAAACCGGCCAAGTGCGAATCGGACTCACGCACGAACTGTTTCGTACAAATACATGATAAAAAAACCCGTTTGTTGTGTGGGGACCCCATTTAGGTACACCCCCCTTGATTATTTTTTTGTTGTTGTTATAATGACAAAAGAAATACATCCTCTGTGAAGTTTATGACTGTCTAGCTATAATGGCCGTTTTTGAGATGGAGCCTGTAGCGCTACCATGAGATTAAAAGTTACGGACTCGATATTGCCTACGTAAATATGTCTATGAAAAACTTGTACAGCGCCGCTGGTGGTTACGCTAGGAGCTAAAATCGATCGTATGAAAAAAACAACTCGATAGGTTTTTAACTTACGTGAGTTTTCGATAGCCAAGTCATGGTACCGCTACTGGTGACAGGCGGATGGACGGACGGAAAACGACGCGTTCAGTATCAGGGTCTCATTTATAACCTTGGGCTACGGAATCCTGAAAACTAGGATAGGAGGAGTTCAAAAATCAATCGCAATAAGCCCCCAGCTGAATAGTTGTAAACTGGATTTATTGCCGAAGTTGGTGTTTATCAACAAACCGATAACAATTGCTTTGGAGGGAGCGAAGTTCGAACTAGCTTTATGACGTGGAAATTATTTACTCTTTAACTTTTCATCTCTATAGAACACTATTGAATTAATATTATTGCACACTTACTGACTGACTCGGTGGTCTAATGGTAGCAAGCGCTACGTAAAGACCGAGAGGTACCTGGTTCGAGTCCGGGGTCGGGCAAAATTTGTATGCGTTTTTCTGTTAATAAATTACTCAGCCCGGAGGTAAGAAGAAGTGCCGGTGGTCCTGCGCCCGATCTCTCAACGGTCACGTTGGATTGCCGTCTCACCCAACTAGGAGAGTAAGGGAACAGAGAGTGCACTTGTGTTTGCGCGCATACTTGTGCACTATACTATGTCCTGCGTACTTGGCTGATCTTAATTGAGATTGGCCGTCATGGCTGAATTCGGTCGGACGCTACTATCTAATTAAATGCTTTTTTATTATAATATTCATCTTTGTTATTCATATTTGTGAGTCTTGCCCGTGACCACGAGGGCTGTAAAGGGCTCCAATCGTCGGGTTCCTAAGTAATATGTTTAGAATACCAATATACGCAAGTTTAATCCGTAAACTTAGTTTTATTTCAAACTAGCGCCCCGTCCCGGCTTCGCACGGGGGGACTTAATCATTAAAACGATTGTTATGGGTAAACTATAAAAGGTGGACATATGCTCTCGCGGACTTTTTTAAAGATAATGTTAAGATGAACAATTCATCCATAGAGCATTTTTGTATAAATTTAACTATATGTTCAGCGCACGCCACGGAAGGCCTCAGAAACGATACTTTTCCCCCGTTTTTGAAACATTTTCGGATACTGCTCCTCAACTATCAGACCTAGCGTGATATTATATAGCCTATGTTACTTCTGAATAATGCAGCTTTCTAATGGTGAAAAAATTGTTGCAATCGGTCCAGTAGTTTTTGAGTTTATTAATTACTAACATACAAATCTTTTCTCTTTATAATATAATAATATAATATAATAATATAATAATATAATATAATATAATATATAATAATATAAGTGTAGACGTGGTCCCGGCGAATTTCATACCGCCAATACTGATTATTTTTCTATATTTTCTCATTGAAACCTTCCCTGGACTACGACGAAAATTTTAAAACCAAAATTACCTAAATCGGTCCGGGCGTTCTCGAGTTGTAGTCAGACTAACGAACGGCAATTCATTTTTATTTATAAGAAGAAAGAAAGAAGAAGAAGACTAGCTGACCCGACAGACTTCGTCCTGTCAAAAAGTTTGTAATGTGGCAGTGTTTTGTTCCTACCTTTTTTTAGTTAGAAAACGTTTGTATGTGAAAAAGAAAAGGGCTGTTTTAGGGCTTTCCCGGCAATTATTCGATTTTTTCTCGCCGTAAGAACTATCCTTGGACTTTAACGAACATTTAAAAAAAACAATTGGCCAAATTGGTTCAGGCGTTATTGAGTTATGCGCTTACCAACACATTTTGAGACTCATTTTTATATATAAGATTATAGATGTGTACCTAGTGTTCTCGCAAATAATAGACAATACCAAATAATGTTGGTTTTCTGTTTGTTGTTTTAATGCTACTCTTACTAACTCTGATGAAAACTTAAAATTTACTCATGTTCTCAATTTATCAGTTACATAGTTTATGTATGTTGTACATGACGTCTTGTGTCATGGCTAGTAAAAGTTTTATTTTAAAAATAAAATCCCAACTTCCACATTAACCAACAAAGTGGAACCGCCGATAACATTATCATTGCAGTTCCATAAAATAAACAGCGATATTGTGAATTTTATGGCCAGTTATTTTCGGCCATAAGGCACGCGGACCTAAACATGTCGGAACGGAAAAAATAAACCCTTCCATTGTAGTTGTGCCCCGATGGCTATATCAATTCCTGTCCCCGACAGGACGGGACCTTCGAGCCCTAATAATATTGATTGATAGCCCTCATAAATTACTGTTTCAATAGCCCGTATTGTCATATGGTATACAACGGTGTAGGATATTCAGAAAGACTAATTATGTGGTTCTGAAATGCGTAGAGACCCTTCTGAGGTGAAGTGCTTTATTGTATATTAATCTTAGGGGTTGGTGCTTAATAAAGTCGGTTATTTTTGTTTGCCGTTACATAATAAGTTCATATTTTTTTTGACAATATTTATTGATTTGATGGGCGCGTCAGCAAGCGCGGTCCGGGTGGCAGAATTCTAAGCAAAACTTATTTAAAGTATTTTGCCATCGACACGAAAAGAAGAAGACTTTCAGTCCAGTAGCTATAGCGATTACTAGACTTAATAAAAAATGCTGATAGGAATAAAATAAATACTTCGAATAAAAATGCATTATGTTGTGTGTGCCATAACTTGTGATTATCACCTACTAATCTTTCCCGTTCTTCCTGCGTATATTACTAAGTATGTCAGAGTAATACATTTAGTAGTATTTGACATAGTACAGAAATAGTGTTATACACTAGAAATATCAATCCTTATCACCAACAAACTATTGACGTCTGTCGATGAAGGTCTCTTCATCTTAAAAATATTGATGGATGGCGACTGTTCGTGCAGATTAGCTGTACCAATATAAGAAACGAGACATAAACAAGACAAAACCAAAATATGAATAATTTTATTCAAAGCAAAATTATCGTATTTTAAGGAATCAAAATAAAGTTGTCGTTTCCTTTTAGCAATCGAGCAATGCCAAGTACCTCCTAAGAATTTCAAAAGTAAAATAAAGATTTAAACCAAACTCTAAAAGCTGTTCCATGTAAGTAAATAAAGACATACACAACTAAAAAACGTAAACTTGTAATAGTAGTTAGTGATGTTTGTACAAGTGACTAAGATTTTCCTTATAATTTTTAATGTTCTCATCGTTTGTTGAACTCAAAAACACCTAAACTAATAAAATATATTCGTATTATTATAGTTAGTAAATCAGTAATTTAAACCTCGAGGAATGAACTTGTGAGTCACAGGTTTTTTACCGTGCATTTTTGACCACTCAAGTTTGTGTGTATTAACTGGCTGAGCCGGTGTCAAGTTTTTGCCATTAGCCCATTTAAACTGACCTTTCGATAACCTTAAGTAAACATACTGTATGGCAATGTTTTGTTCTCCGTTCTTCTTGTTATTAATTGCTTTAGACATTCGTTTATTTAAATAACTCCCTTTTCGGCCCCCTGTCATTAACGAATGAAATGCCTTCCCAGCTCATGCTTTCCCTCACTCCTATGATCCCGGGCTCTTCAGGCGGGGTGTGAACCGGCAGGCCTCTAGGGTGAGTGCGACAGGACCAATAGGGTCTATTGTGCCTGTCGACCTTATATATGGATCTCACTACCGCTTACCATCAGGTGGAGTAAAGTAATCCTGTAGGCTTTTTATAATAAAAAAAAACTATTATCATCTCTCACTCATTTTGATTTAACGTGTTAGTCTCAAATTATCATTTATTTCTTTATTGGTTACAGTATTTGGCTGTAATTATGAAATAGGTCAGTATAAAGTGAATTGCGCGCTTAACCAAATTTATATTCATGAGGGCACTATACTTATCTAAACTACACCATTGTATCTATTAAACTAAAACTGTCGAAACGTGTGCGCCCCAAATTTCACACCGTATATTTTCGGGTCGATGTTCGTTTACGTACGGACGAGTTATCGAGACGTCAGTACTACGCCTACCTCCAATAATTCGGGACGAACAGTGAACCATCAAAATGTTGTTTATATTTCTACTCATCATTGGGTTCATCGGCGGGACTTTGAGCAGTGAGCTTGACAGGTACACAAGAATATCTAAGACAACTGACGGTGAGCCCTGTTTGGGAGGTTGTTCACCAATCACCGACGAGTGCATCTCTAATTGGAAATGGGTCAAAAAACCCTGCAAACTAGAAAAAGAACCTGCACCAATATACTACACGTCTCAAATAATGGACAGGAACAGCAAAGTGTGTTTGTCCAACTGTGGAAAGTTCGGATACTCTTACGAGTGGTGTGTAACGACGGCTGACAAGAAATGGGATTACTGCAGTTCTTATGTGCGTGGAGAAGACCCTACAACTGATCAAAGTTACGTCAAAGCCTTTTCCGCCGAGAGAAAAGTGTGCAAATCTGATTGCGCAGACAAGAGAAACCTAGGATACTGGTGTAATATAAATTTATTGATCAGGAGGTCATGTGCGCGTCAAGCTATTTCAAGAATTCCCATGCTACCATCAGATTACAAAATTGGTGAATCGAAGAGACACAACTGTAATGCTTTCTTGACAAATTTGATTAAGGAAAGTTTCCGTGGAAACGTAACCAATTTTGATTCGGAGTTTATTCCTGATGACTACTTACAAGAAGTAGCGGATACTATAGAATCTGCTGCAAAAGTAGCGCCAGAAGGCGGTGTATTTAGAGATGTGAGTGAATCTGGTGGTGCAATTAGAAGTTACACGATGTCCAACATGTTTGTAGCGAATGGAACAAATATTTTAGTGCCAGCAGTTATACGTGCTTTAGTGTCTAACAGTACTTTAAGACACAATGAGCCATTGATAGATGTAAGAATAATGACAGAACGAAATAGAAGAAGAAGACAGACAGCATCCGACGACGACGGATATTACAATTGGCGCATTATTGGTTATGAACTTGGTGGTTCTGACAATGACTACAATTTCATTAGACAATCACCGAATTTGTATGAAAGTTGGATGCAAATACAGCGAGCTATCAGTAAATGGTGTGGAGATACCGGCGGTTCTGTTGACATTCTTGTGGTGGTCTTTTATCCTGACACACATACGAATATGCCAAAAGGCATTGGTGTGTCTATGTCCTTTTACAATCCTGATGGAAGTAAGTTCGTTGGCTGTAAAGACACTGTCTATTGGAATAAGTGATTTGATGTAAAGACCAATTGTTAGATTTGTATGTTTAATAATAAAATTCATCTAAGAAAATATTATTTTAGTTTGATATCCTATTGGATAGTTTACTCATGTGTAAATGATGATTTACTCCCTTACTTATCTTTCAACCACAAAAACGTCAAATTAACCCTTAATAAGATATAGGACTTATAGTTCCCACCAGATTATGAACCTTATCTAGTTGTAATACCGGCGAAAACCAATGAAAAAATTCTATATGCTTTATTTGATTAAGGGTTAATGAAGATGCGCGCCTATTTAAAAACATCGAGCAATGGTTCCACAGGGGAAGCCGAAGCATGTAACTATTTGAAAGGCGGTACCTTAAGCAACAGCCAAAATAAGCGAATAAAGTTGCATTTAAATATATTAGCGACTGACCACACAATAAAACAGTGGTGAATATTCAGATCCCATTGGATCTAGTTTATGGTTGGATGCTTTTAGTGCATCACACGCTTTATACCAAAGCTGGCAAAGACCAACACAAGGATAGTGCCGAGGTCGCTTGCACTCATGAATATTCTCTGAGGACAATCATCGGCCATCGTGTCCACGTCACAATTTGGGGTAGTAATGTTTGCATAATGCAGTAGGAACGTTTAATTTAACCAATCAAAGGGATTTTGAGTTACGCTGCACTCACGAAACTGACGAGTATTATATACATACATACATACATAAAATCACGCCTTTTTCCCAGTGGGGTAGGCAGAGATCACTTCTAGCGATCCACTTTTCACCTCTGTAGGAAACGTGACGTGACGGGTTGTGGACCACGTCGCCGCCATTTTGCCTTGTATTATATACTACAATGTCTATTTACTTTTTAAAGTTTCGAAGGTGGATATACAGCTTCTTTTTTGATTAATGGGTATTTTCAATAATAATCGATATTGAATTGAGAATCCGGAAGACAAATAATGTCCTTAGAGACAGGCACTCCTTCAGCAAAGCTCTTGTAAGAAAATAAAGCTTTAACGTTAATTCCTTCATGAAATGGTATTATTTTAAGTATTATTTTATAACAAACCGAAAGTGTCCCATTGATAACCTGATAATAAATACAACCTCATCTACAAATAATAAAGCGAAATCCATTAATTATGATAAAAGTATACTTCTTACAAAACACTGTGAAGGAAATGCTCGACGAATTCACAAAGAAATGGGTTACAGACTACAGTTTAAAATTCCCCGGTCTCAGTAATTTTGCGTGCGACGCTAAGACCACAACAAAGAATTAGGTACAAAGTCTCTGCGGGTGCTGACTGCGTTCAAGTTTAGAAATTAAAGCAGTCTTGTAGCAGCTTTCGTAAAGCCAGCGTTAAAAATAGAAGAGCGAATGTTGTTCCCGCTAACAATACATAAACGTTACGTATGTACGTCGGGAGCGTTTCGCTTTATGAAGGAGAAAATTTAATTTACTTCATGTTAGTACGTATTTACCGCTAGCTGTGTGCTGGTGGAAATTTTGGACAGAAATCTGGATTGTTATAAATAAAAAGCTGTTTTGGAAAATATTTTTTATGTGTATGTTTTATTAAATGACAAAGTCTTTCCCTAATGAAATCTCCTCTTATTAATAAGCATTTTTATTTGCGTAGTATACTACCATTGTTGAACATTAACCTAAATGTTGGTACTAGTTAATTGTGAATGAAAATATAGTCGACTTAAACAATGATTTATCTGGTATAGGTAGGTTCTCCATAGAATTTCTCCCTTCTCAAATCGTTCTTCAACGAAAAGGCATTTCGCCCTATGTTCTTGGCATATCATTTATAACCGGGCGAGACCTTTTAGTTCCATTGTATACGTAGTTAGGCCTCTGCGGCACTATGTGAAAAACAGCTTCCAAGAATTATTCGTTAACGCATTGTAATTTATCTTTCTACTAGAACCCATTAAACTGATAAATATTTTAATTGATAAATGTTACATCATTTTGAAGACAACGCATGACAACGCGTCAATACGAGCAAAGTATTATAAAAATGCCAACTGAACAGTTTCCATTTTTATATACTAACTGGTTTGCAGCATTACTTTGATAGCATTTAACTGGCTTGGTGGAAAAGTGGTTAGCGACCCAGGTTTACGGTTCCAAGAGTCGTGGGTTCGATTCCTACTCGGGACAAATATTTGTGTGACGAACATCGGTATTTGTTCCGTGTCTGGGTGTGTATTAAGTATATTTAAGTATATTTGTGTATCCACTGTTGATTCTGATATCTGTAACACAAGTGCTTAAGCTACTTACCACGGGATTAGATCAATGTATGTGATGTTGTGTAATATTTATTATTATTATTGTTTATTTTATTATTAATTTTTACACACAATAAGTACTACGATTCTGCAAGACTTTGGCCATGTTCTTTCTTTCTTTTATCATCAATATTTAACACCATTTATTTAAACTTTATATCCAAGAGAAATAAGAAGAACGAAGTCAGCTATACAGATATTTACACTGAAGATTTTATGTAGATATTTTAATCGTGATCTTTAAGGCATGCTTGTCAATTCTTGTATGTATGTAGATTCTTGGCAAAATCAGCATTCTTAAAACTGACGGTAGAATGACGTTGCATTAATTTATAAGTGGATTTTTTATATAACAAAATGTCTACATATAAATAAAGTGATCATAACTTGAATTTACATTTTGAATTACTAATTTGAAAATTAAATAGTCATGTGATACCATAGTTTTGTTTTACAGAAATAAACATTGTAAAGCATACAAATTCATAACTCGAAGTAAAAAGCTAGTATTAAATTAAATAATTACTGTCAAAAGTACGTGTGGCGGCGACATAAATGTCAGTGCCAATGTGTTATTATCGGCGTACGAGTAGTTCCTTGTTCCCATTCGATTGAAGCGTAGAAAGTTGTAAGTAGAAAAAGACGCGATGCCCTTGCAAATTTGATGACCAATTAGAATCCTTATTGCGACGCATTAAGAAATACATTGGTGTGAATTATTTGTTAAATTTTGTCTTGTTAAGATATCTATAAGAGTCAATTTAGTGGATTCCTTAGAAATCGTAATAAAACTTCGATAGCATATAGAACTCATGCATAAATATCTATTAAGAACCAAAACTTTGGAACTTCACAATAATTATGTTAACATGAAGTCAACAATGCTTATTTTATTTCAAACTAGTGGTCCCGGCGAATTTCATACCGCCAATACTGATTCTTTTTCTAATTTTAGTCAGACTAACGAACACCAATTCATTTTTATTTATAAGAAAGAAAGAAAAAGATAATTATTTATCAGTTAAAAAAGACAGTGCACTGCTAAATTACTCCATCCATTTCTATAGTAGAGCCAATAATAGAGCAAAATTGATTCATACTTGCTGTCAAGACAGTCTGACTTTCTGCATTCTTCCGCCCTTGAGTAAGGTCAGTAACTTTTTTTTATATTATCATTACGTATGACACTTAGAGCTTAACGGGTATATAAGCCTGCGACGAAAAAATGAGAGCATTCAGTAGCCTTCGAGTAGTCTGAACAGAATTACACGATGAGAGTTCTGGTTAGTTGATTTATGATTTATTAAGAAATTATATAAATAATTATTTTATACGATTCATATTAAAAACTTTATATTTTTTATAATTTTATCGAATAAACTTAATATCGTAGATAAACTGAATGACTTTTTGCTTAATATTTTACAATGAGCTTTTATTTTTGTAAACATTAAAGTATTTAATGGACCTTTTAATTTCAAAATGTCGGTGTTATTTGGATTAAAAATAAAATGTTTATTTTGCAGATTGTATCTGTCGCCATCTTCGCCTGCGCCGCGGCCGCCCCCAGCGGTCTGCTGGCCGCGCCCTACGCCGCCCACGGCTACGCCGCGCCCCTGGCGCTGGCCCACGCGGCGCCGCTCGCGCTCGCCCACGCCGCGCCCGTCGCGGTGGCGCACGCCGCCCCCCTGGCCGTGGCGCACCCCACCGTCAACCCCGGCGACATCGCCGGAGCCGCCATCGATGCGCACGTTGAGGCCTCCGACCACGCCCGCGCCGCCGTCGACGCCGCCCGCGAAGCTCACGACCAGCACTCCGAGATCGTCGGACAGGCCGTCAACCACGCCGAGGACAGCTCCTGGCAGGCGCTGAACGCGGTCCAGACCCAAGCCGCTGCCATCGACGGTGCCGCTGCCGGCGCGTCCCCCATCCTGGCCAAGCAGGTCGCTGGACACGCCGCGTACGCCGCGCCTGTCGCCTACGCCGCCCACGCCGCTCCCGTCGCCTACGCCGCCGCCCCCGCGCCCGTCACCTACGCCGCCGCCCCCGCGCCCATCGCCTACGCCGCCGCCCCCATCGCTCACGCCGCCCTCGCTTACTCCGCCCCTATCGCTCACTCCGCCGCGATCGCCCACTCCGCTCCCCTTGTCCACGCCTGGTAAACTGTGATAATGCTATAGGTATTTAAAGAATTGGATTTGTACATAACTAAATTAAAAAAATAGAACTGAAAAGGTGAAGATGTGCGAATAAACAGAAAAAGAATCAAACATTTTATTTTCTTTCCCTATTTGTTTTTCTTTAAGTTAAGGTTAAGGTGCATGGCATTCGATAAATTATAAAACAGAATTTCATTCATTTGTGGGTTAGGGTTTGTAAATACATATTGTAATATTTCGTAGGTACAGCGTCGATCGCCCAGTGGTTATGGTCGTTGCTTGCCATGCGAGAGGTCACCAGTTCAAACCCCGTCACGTACATACCACTGTGTTTTTCGACACTTTGTTGGTGAAGGAAAAGTGCTAAAGCAACTTATTTTGGTGTTCGAACAACATTGTTCTGATACCGAAATAAGATTTACATACATATCGATACCTTAAATCTCAAATGGTGTAACCACCAAAACAATACTTTTCAGGAGAGCAAAAAAACAAAAAAAAAATTCTTTTTAATATAACTTTATCAATTTTAATACAATGAAAAGGTTTTATACATCAAATTTCTTAGAATTTTGAGATAAAGGCTTCAGTTGGAACTCTACGTACCTAAATCTTATATTTAACAAACTATAAATCGGTTACGACGTGTGAAAATATTACAAAAAGGTGTTTACGCCCCATAAAAATCATGTTTTTTAAGAGGTGAAGGTCGTATCTCCAATTTATTAATTGTCTTTTGTGCTTTAAACTAATTAAATAATAAAAGAAAACGTAAATTTTCACTCTGTATTACGCTCTTACAAAGTTACGCCGTTTGACGCTTTTTCATAGTGACTCTACGCGTAATTTTTAGAATTGGATGAAGAATTTTGGAATAAGGGAAACTTCACTAAGATTTTTTCGTACCTAAATCGATTAATTTTGTCATTTGTAACCCCCTTTGATTTAAAATGTCGGAACAAGGAAAACCAATTAATAGCCAATGTCTCCGCAATCATAATCCCTCCGCGCATCAATCCTAACAATAATAATGACACTCATGTGTTCAACGATTTTGGGTGTAAACGCCTTTCTTTTAGTTTACGTTTCGAGTTACGCCGGCAAATTATGTCCCTTACCCCCTTTTGTTATGACATTTTTTGCACATCACAATAATTTCTAGGGGTGTAACCACCAAGAAAAGTAGGCTAAGCCTTTTACGACCTGTTTCCCATATAAAAAGTGTGTAAATCTATAAAAAAACATTGGGTCGTAATAACCATTTTTTTGCGAATTTCAAGATTTTAAATATACAGTTCGATAGAGAAAAAAAACTGAATAAAACTGCATTAAAAAGTCATTTTGACCTAATTGGCAGTTACGCCATTTGAGATTTAAGGTTATGTAATTATTTCTCTAGCTAGACTGCAAAGCTCGTGCTCTTTGAGAGCTCAGGCCGAATTCCCAATCCTTGAAAGTTGGTCAAGATTCAAGATCGATAGTGAGACTTGCTTCATGTGTTTTGGTCTATCCTGAGATGGAGCATTAGAATTTATTGTTTGAACTCTATTACATTTTAAACGGATTTTCCTATCAACAAAAGTCTCAGACTTACCTGATAGTGCATGAGCTGAGACGTGCTTTTCGTTCTTCAGGTATCTCTAGAACCCGTGTATTTGCTGTTCGAACTACTAACTTTTACTATAAGTGAAACTCTCGAACTTACCCAGTGCATGAGGTTCGCGGTCGATGGACCATCGGGCTGCTCCATGTTCTCCCAAATTCAAGTAGCTATCATCTATATACAGGGTGTAACAGGGGTGGATCATCGTAAGTTAATCGATGGGGAACTTCAATACCTATCGATATAACCCCCATGTATGTTCAGCGATTTTCAATACTTCCAAAGTTATTGAGATTTTTGTGAAATTTTTGTAAGAAGCCGGAATTCAGTATAAGTCTTCACTGTAGCTTAACTACTGGACCTGTTTGCATGATTTTTTTTCTAGAAATAGTTCAATGGTAGGTCTTTATAATTACGATACCAATTTGAGTCATAACCCTATCATATTGGAGTAAAAAAAGAATTCTTCACAAAAGTTTTACGAATTGAATTGTGTCTACCAACTTTCAAAGCCTCCAGTGAAAAAAAAGTGCCTGTGTTTTTTTTCTAGAACTTATTTTAAAAACTACCTACATTCATGGATAGTATACCCTGAAAATTTCATACCGCTACTGCCTGAGCATCAAACCGAAAATTGAACGCGAATGGCACATGTGCCATAAATCAGTGTTTTTTTTTTCATGTAAAACTTTAATTTAAAAAATAAATCGATATGTTTCAGCAAATTTATGCTATGGTAGTAAGATTAGTAGCAGTAATTTTACAGAATTGCAAATTGAAGGGGTGAAAATCAAACAAAGAAAAATTACATCATTTTTGGTAATTATTTTTTTTACAGTAATTGTTCATAATCGGCATTATTATTGGCTATATATATATATTTCAGCATAAATTTGCTGAAACATATCGATTTATTTTTAAATTAAAGTTTTACATGAAAAAAAAACACTGATTTATGGCACATGTGCCATTCGCGTTCAATTTTCGGTTTGATGCTCTGGCAGTAGCCGAATGAAAGTTTCAGGGTATACTATCCATGAATGTAGGTAGTTTTTAAAATAAGTTCTAGAAATAAAACACAGGCACTTTTCTTTCAGTGGATGCTGTGAAAGTTGGTAGACACAATTTGATTCGTAAAACTTTTGTGAAGAATTATTTTTTTACTCCAATATGATAGGGTTATGACTCAAATTGGTATCGTAATTATAAAGACCCACTATTGAACTATTTCTAGAAAAAAAATCATGCAAGCAGGTCCAGTAGTTAAGCTACAGTGAAGACTTTTATACTGAATTCCGGCTTCTTACAAAAATTTCACAAAAATCTCAATAACTTTGGAACTATTGAAAATCGCTGAACATACATGGGGGTTATATCGATAGGTATTGAAGTCCCCCATCGATTGACTTACGATGATCCACCCCTCCTGTTACACCCTGTATATAAAAGGAAGTCGTGTTAGTTACACCACTTATAACTCAAGAACGGCAGAACAGATTTGGCTGAAAATTGGTAGGGAGGTAGCTTATAGCCAGGAGAAGGACATAGGATACTTTTTATCCCGTTTGACAGAGTTCCCGTGGGACTTGACACAAAACGTCAGTCATTGTGTCGAACATTATATAGTCCTTTTCAGCTAAGATTGTCATCGATTTTCACAATTGTAGAGATGTCCTACAATTAAATAATTTCGATTATTTCTGGTAATCGATAATATTTTATATGGAAATGAAATCGATTTTATGAAACTACCAAATTTGAAAGCATGATTTGTCTTTATGTATTATAGTGAAAGTTTTTTGTTCATATATGTATGCTTTACATAGCGCTATGCGGTAAAGTGAAATAATAAGAAGAGATTAAATGTTTTCATTCAGTATTTGAAAAATCACTGTCAGAAGAATCGCTTGATGAGTCACCATCCCCGATATTTATTATAAGTTGGTCTTTCCAGTCCTCTAAATGGTACTTTTTGTCTTTTCGACTACTTTCGTCCAATCTTCACGAGTGACTGAAGCGATTTTCAAGTGATCGCCATATTGCACCCGATTATGTTAGTACCAGCTCTATGCTCTTACTACGTTCCGTTCTACGTAAACGAAGGTAATTTTTTAAAATTTTCTATTTCATTAAATTAAACTAAACGATACTGTTTCTCTTTTAAAAATATATTTTCTTTTTATATTTTTCCTAATGACGCCGCAATAAAATGAAAAAGTGTGCAATAAAATTCATTCATTCAAATCACAATGAAGTGTCACAGGACTCATCTTAGCTGAAAATGACTATAGTTGTCCAATCCTGTCAAATACTGTAACAACTATTCATGTGTGCGTTCAGAAATTGATTTTTTGTAAAATGTCTCGAAAGTTTACCTACTGTTTTATTTGTTTGTTTTAGACATTAATTTGTGTAAGTAATTTATTTGATTTTTAATTTACGAAAATTATACCTCAGATTATTAGAAGGGTTCTGAATCGACAACATTCATCTATATTATTCAATTATTGTCTATTCCAGAGATTCTCATTTAGAAAAATAGTGACATCTAATTGACATGTTCGTTTACTGACAAATATTTCGATATCTATAGTAACCAAATTGAAGAAGGTTCTTTGACAAACATTTTTCAATCATCACGTTTTTGGTTCAAAAAAAAAAGACGAGCTTATCGCACTACAATAAATACGGTTCATACCTGTACCAAACGGATAAGTAGATATTAAATCTCTTAAACAAGAAATTTTGGCAAAAACATTTTATGGGCAATTCAGCAAAAGAAGTTGATCAGCGTTTGCACAACAATTTGGTGAAGATCTGTAATATTGTGGAACATCATCACACATTTTTCCGTCGACACATAGGGTAATTTCCTAAGTCTAAGTTTACATGCGATTTCACAATTAATAGTAAGATATAGGTAAATTAATAACATTAGTCAAATTGGAATTAAAATTTTTGACGAAATGAGACAATAATAGACATTTGAAGTTGGTTCGGAAAGTCCATTTCAAAACTGCGAAAATTCTTCAAAAATGCTATGCCATCGTATTAAATACAAAATAAGTAGTAACTTTCACATGAAAATATATTCGTAAACGCAACATTTGATATAGCTGCTGAACAAAGTTAAATAAAGTTAGAGTTCGCTCGCGACCACGATTGGTGTAACCCAGTCGAAACGTCGCCTAATAACGCGCGTAGACCCATAAAGGCTAATATTTGAACGCGAAAGTCTAAAATTGCTGAACAAAGTTCTGGCGTTATGCATACAGTATTACACGTTGTGACGTCATAGTGTGCTGCTACATTTGTATGAAGCGTTTTGAGCTCACCCATATGATGTGCTATTGAAACTGTAATATCTCGGGGAGTTTTCCAAATATTTAACCATTCTTTTAACAGTATAAGTACCTTCTTTATCCAGCTATATCAAAATTGTAATATTGGGTAGAAGAGTTACCAAAAATCAATATTATGCTGTGAACTTAATGTGATCAACAAACACTTATAAGCAAAAAAAACTTCTTCGTCTTTAAAACATAACTGTATTAAACTTTTTGACGTAGTTTACGTCAAAAACTTTAATACAATTTTATTATTGTTGGCGCGGTTAAATTACCACAGATCACTAAATACATACAATACAATACGGACCAGTAGAGTCTTAGCGGCGGTATTGTGCGGGCGGAGCAGGTCAGCCCGGCGGTCAGGGAGACCCGTAGACACGGGGCCCTTCCGTCCGGCGGACTGGCCAACTCCCACCCGCACAGCTCAATACCAATGCGAGACTCCACGCCTTGTCTCGTTGTTGCCGCAGCAGTGGTCTCCTTTTTCACGGCTTTCAGGGTGAGTGCGACAGGCTCAATATGGTCTATTGTGCCTGTCGACCTCATATTTGGATCTCACTACCGCTTACCATCAGGTGGAGTGAGGTCATCTTGTTAGCCTCTTTATAAAAAAAAAAAAAACATAAGCTATGCGAAGTTTGTATATGGGTTCATAGTATTTGCCATTATCCTTATATACCTTGAAAGTAGGCCAAAAACTGTCTCGAATAAGTTTTGTTGCGCCAAATGAAGTCATTTGAAAGCAATTATTGTATTGCTGGATGTGAGTAAAAATATGAGATTAGTAAAGTTCTTCTCAGCTATGACGAGACCAGGGAAATAAGGATTACATTTTTATGGATTCCAGGGCAAATTGAATAGGTACTTACTCATACCTAATATGGGACAACTGTCAGCTACAAAAAACATATATACGGTCAAATTGAGAGACCTCCTCCTTTTTTTGAAGTCGGTTGACAAAATAAAGTAGTGCATCAAAGCTACGTTAAGGCGGTACGAAGTTCGCCGGGTCAGCTAGTATGGGAATAAAAAAATAATTTTTCACAAAAGTTTTGCGAATCGAATTGTGTCTACCAACTTTCAAAGCCTCTAGTGAATAAAAAGTATTTGTGTTTCAATATCTTTGGAACCATTGGAAATCGCTGAACATACATGGGGGTTATATAGATAGGTATTGAAGTCCCCCATCGATTAAATTACGATTATCCACCCCTCCAGTTACACCCTGTATATTTAGTCGACACGACTGCTCAAGCGATTCCGTGTATGTGTGTTTGTAGAATCTGTAGTTAACTATGCAGTCGCAGCTTCAAGCAGTCCATCCGGACTTCTTGAAGCTGTCCGTCTATGTCGGACGGTATAAGACTTATGACGGAGGTTAAGGTTATCATCGTAAGGTTAAAATATAACATTAAAAAGTACAAAATACATATTTTTTAGCACAATGATAACTATGTCTGATGCTCCTGTGATGCAGTGAGCATGGCCTCTTAAACTTTTTCAATTTGTGTTCTGTGTTCGTACAAAGCTCATTAAAAGGATGAGTGCATTATTTCTGTTGGAGTTGGCACTTGGAGGTGAATTTTGGTGTTACTTAAAAAAAATGGAAATCCGGGATTTTCTGATTGCATTTCAATAGAACAAAAGCAAAATCATCGCGTGAATTTCGAAATTGAAAAATCCTACCTAAATCCTAACAGGCCGGATGCCGCTTATTTTGGCCGGACAAGCAATCAAAAATCCTACGTATGTCCTGCTTTATCCTAACACCTGGCAACCCTAGATGCGCCATCGGGTCAGTCAATATCTATCTTTACTAATTATTTTAAATATCGAAATAATCAGTGTAATAAGAAGAACCACCAATTTCTATGATAGTGAGCTCAGCGACTAATATAGCAAATAATTCATACTTGCTGTCAAGACAGACAGACTTTCTGCATTCTTCCGCCCTTGAGTAAGGCCAGTAACTTTTTTATATGATCATTACGTATGACACTTAGAGCTTAACGAGTATATAAGCCTGCGACGAAAAAATGAGAGCATTCAGTAGCCTTCGAGTAGTCTGAACAGAATTACACGATGAGAGTTCTGGTAAGTTGATTTATGATTTAGTTAGAAACTATAATGATAGTTGTAAAAATATTTTTTTTATTTTTAATAATTTTATGGAGTTAAATCAAATAAAAATGAAAATTTAAGTATTTTATGGTGCTTTTGATTCCAAAATTAATGTAGGTGATATTGTTTTAAGTATAAATATTTCTTTGCAGATTGTATCTGTCGCCATCTTCGCCTGCGCCGCGGCCGCGCCCAGCGGTCTGCTGGCCGCGCCCTACGCCGCCCACGGCTACGCCGCGCCCCTGGCGCTGGCCCACGCGGCGCCGCTCGCGCTCGCCCACCCTGCACCCGTCGCGGTGGCGCACGCCGCCCCCCTGGCCGTGGCGCACCCAACCGTCAACCCCGGCGACATTGCCGGAGCCGCCATCGACGCGCACGTTGAGGCCTCCAACCACGCCCGCGCCGCCGTCGACGCCGCCCGCGAAGCCCACGACCAGCACTCCGAGATCGTCGGACAGGCCGTCAACCACGCCGAGGACAGCTCCTGGCAGGCGCTGAACGCGGTCCAGACCCAAGCCGCTGCCATCGACGGTGCCGCTGCCGGCGCGTCCCCCATCCTGGCCAAGCAGGTCGCTGGACACGCCGCGTACGCCGCGCCTGTCGCCTACGCCGCCCACGCCGCTCCCGTCGCCTACGCCGCCGCCCCCGCACCCGTCGCCTACGCCGCCGCCCCCATCGCCCACGCCGCCCTCGCTTACTCCGCCCCGATCGCTCACTCCGCCGCGATCGCCCACTCCGCTCCCCTTGTCCACGCCTGGTAAACTGTGATAACGCTTTAGGTATTTAAAGAATTGGATTTGTACATAACTAAATTAAAAAATAGAACTGAAAAGGTGAAGATGTGCGAATAAACAAAAAAAGAATCAAACATTTTGTTTTCTTTCCCTCTTTGTTAAGGTTAAGGCGCATGGCATTCGATAAGTTATAAAACAGAATTTCATTCATTTGTGGGTTAGGGTTTGTAAATACATATTGTAATATTTCGTAAGTACAGCGTCGAGAGGCAAAAGGTCGCCAGTTCAAACCCCGTCACGTACATACCACTGTGTTTTTCGACACTCTGATGGTGAAGGAAAAGTGCTAAAGCAACTTATTTCGGTATGAAAACAATGTATGTGATGTTGTGTGTTGCTATATCTAGACACGCGGTAGCGTGTCAAGCCAAGTTCAAGAAACAGAACTGGCGAGCCGCACCGTGTGTAATATTACACGAACCATTTGGAACCACTTTTGAACCCCTCATAAATCAAAAACTATTTCACATAAACGTATTAAATTTGGCTCATATATTGTGACTTGCGAGATAAATATGTGGTCTAAATTTCATAAGCTTATCTCAAACATTTATTTAGATATTAAAGTCCAAAAATCCTCATTTTTATCATTGACTGACTGACAGATCAAAATTCTAACCCAGTTCCAAATGACCTAGAGAGTTAAAATTTGGTATGCAGATAGGTAATTACATGAATACAAAGGAATAAATAAATAAGGTAAAAAAATCTTTAAAAACAAGCTTTTATTTAAATGCGCTAAAAAGAAAAAAATAAACTTTTACACTATAACTTTACTGTCAACTTATAACATTTCAAATTCAACATATTTGACACAATTTATATGTTTTAAAAGCTTGTCGCGAGATTTAAGTACCTACTCGTAATTTTAAAAGCAAGTTTTAAAATACCTGCCTATTAAAAATTTTAAACTAAGAAAGTAAATACGAGTACTTAAATCTCGCGACAAGCTTTTAAAACATATAAATTGTGTCAAATATGTTGAATTTGAAATGTTATAAGTTGACAGTAAAGTTATTGTGTAAAAGTTTATTTTTTCTTTTAGCGCATTTAAATAAAAGCTTGTTTTTAAAGATTTTTTACCTTAATTTATTTTTATACTTTTTAGTTTTCACACGAGCCCAAACTCGATGGGGTTGTGTCGTTTAAGTACTGAGTTCCTTTGGCTGTCTTCCGGCTCCATCATCAGACCCTGGTTACCATCTAGCATCTAAGTACTCATCTAGGCGAATCAAACGAGCCCAAACTCGATTTGGTTGTGTCGTTTAAGTACTGAGTTCCTTTGGCTGTCTTCCGGCTCCATCATCAGACCTTGGTTACTATCTAGCACCAAAGTACTCATCTAGTCGAATGAAATCAGCCCAAACTCGATGTGGTTATGTTATTTAATTACTGAGTTGCTATGGCTATCTTCCGACTTCATCATCAGATCAGCTCCATGTCATAATAATATTGCATTGTCATCGGATATACACGTGCATGCAAAATTTCAGCTCAATCGGTTGAGGGCAAGTGCCTTAAAATTGAGTTATAAAATTCCACCCGAACACACAAACATACATACATACATACATACATACATTGCAAGTTAAATAAAAGCTTGTAAAAACTGGCAATTTTTTAATAATTAGGTTAGGTTCTATTATGAACGCTTAACATAAATACCTAATTAGTGCCTAATCACGCCTATATACCGGGGAAGGCAGAGCACTAAGTATATATATTTAGGTATACTTACTTATTTACAATTAAGAGTAGGTACTTATAGTCGGTTTTCATATTTATTACTTAGGGTAGGTACCTACATGAAGTCTAGTTTTAGTTTTGAATTTGTCCTTTTCAAAGGACCCACGGCGTTACGATGATATATACTTTTCTACAAAAAGTAATGATATCCAATCAAAAACATAAATGTGAAATGAGAGCCAAGTTCAATATTATGATAATTGCCTTGGTTGTTGACTTCAACGACAAAAGAAGTGAGATCTAAATGGGTGCCAAGTTCAATGGTCAACCCAGAAATTTATTTATAAGTAACACTATAACATACCTATCATATCTTCTTATAACATAAGATAATGTATGGTGGTAGCCTATGAAAGTCTGTCTTGGCTGTGGCATGTTCTCCCAAATTCAAGTAGCTATCATTACCATAATATAAAAAGGAAGATCCCAGTAAGAACTGTGTTCATGAATCTTTGTCCCTAATTTATTTGAGTTTGGCTGAAAAAAAATGGACGAGGTGTGCAGAAGAATATTTGTCACATTTTGGAGAAGGTTTGGGCATTTTAATCGACTCTAAATAAGGACGTTCTCCGTTTAATCCGTATTTATAAAAGTATTATTTATTATTAATTTTATTTATACAGGGTGTAACAGGGGGAGTGGATCATCGTAAGTCAATCGATGGGGGACTTCAATACCTACCGATATAACCCCCATGTATGTCCAGCGATTTTCAATGGTTCCAAAGTTATTGCGATTTTTGTGAAATTTTTGTAAGAAGCCGGAATTCAGTATTAAAGTCTTCACTGTAGCTTAACTACTTGACCTTCTTGCATGATTTTTTTTCTTGAAGTAGTTCAATAGTGAGTCTTCATAATTACGATACCGATTTGAGTCCTTATACCTTATCATATTGGAATAAAAAAAAAACACAAAAGTTTTACGAATCGAATTGTGTCTACCAACTTTCAAAGCCTCTAGTGAAAAAAAAGTACTTGTGTTTTTTTTCTAGAACTAATTTTAAAAACTACTCACATTCATGGATAGTATACCCTGAAAATTTAATACCGCTACTGCCAGAGCATCAAAACGAAAAATGAACGCGAATGGCACAGGTGCCATATATAACTTTGGAACCATTGAAAATCGCTGAACATACATGGGGGTTATATCGATAGGTATTGAAGTCCCCCATCGATTCAATTACGATTATCCACCCCTTCTGTTACACCCTGTATATTTAGTCGACACGACTGCTCAAGCGATTACGTGTATGTGTGTTTGTAGAATCTGTAGTTAACTATGCAGTCGCAGCTTCAAGCAGTCCATCCGGACTTCTTGAAGCTGTCCGTCTATGTCGGACGGTATAAGATTCATGACGGATAAGGTTGTCATCGTAAGGTAAAATATAACATTAAAAAGTACAAAATACATATTTTTTTAGCACAATGATAACTATGTCTGATGCTCCTGTGATGCAGTGAGCATGGCCTCTTAAACTTTTTCAATTTACTGTGTTCGTACAAAGCTCATTAAAAGGATGAGTGCATCATTTCTGTTGGAGTTGGCACTTGGAGGTTTAACATGATTTAATCAAATTACATACAAACGTATAAATTGTAGTTTGTTATATATTCTATTTAAATATACTAGCATAATTTTCGTACTTATGAGCCGTTTCTGAAATTTGGGTGTACAAGCGCACCCAAACTAAAAACTTCCAACAATTGTTACGATGGGATTTTGCGTTGACTTCGAATATCTGCCATGCACAGACAGCGATCAGTTACATTTTGAAATGAATAAATATCACAGTACATCACATATATTTATCTATTGTAGCTTAAGTCACGGATATCAATATAAACAAATAATAGTTTTATCTTAAGTGTGTTGTGTTCGCGCAAATAATAAACAATCTTTTACACAAATAAACTTGAATTTATTAATAACACACCGGAATCGAATCCACGGACTCTTGGCACATGAGACAAGGGAAATTTAATTCCAAATTAAAAGTATTCAAACCAGGTATTAATATTTATTTAGATCATGGGTCGGCAGGCAAGTAGTAGTATTGTGTCGGTTTCCAATTTAGCTGATAATAAAAATTTATATTGAAATAACATACCTAGTCACAGAAAAAACACTGCGTCCATGACGTCCACCCACGACTGATGACGATGAGACAGGGGCACAATCCAATGCGCCATCGGGTCAGTCAATATCTATCTTTACTAATTATTTTAAATATCGAAATAATCAGTGTAATAAGAAAAACCACCAATTTCTATGATAGTGAGCTCAGCGACTAATATAGCAAATAATTCATACTTGCTGTCAAGACAGACTTTCTGCATTCTTCCGCCCTTGAGTAAGGCCAGTAACTTTTTTTTATATGATCATTACGTATGACACTTAGAGCTTAACGAGTATATAAGCCTGCGACGAAAAAATGAGAGCATTCAGTAGCCTTCGAGTAGTCTGAACAGAATTACACGATGAGAGTTCTGGTAAGTTGATTTATGATTTAGTTAGAAATTATGATGATACTTGTAAAATCCTTTTTTTATTTTTAATGATTTTGTGGAGTTAAACCTGTTTGCTGAATTTTTACAGTTGAGCTTTTAATTAACTTGAAAAATTTAAGTATTTCATGGTGCTTTTGGTTCCAAAATGTCGGTGATATTGTTTTAAATATAAATATTTATTTGCAGATTGTATCTGTCGCCATCTTCGCCTGCGCCGCGGCCGCCCCCAGCGGTCTGCTGGCCGCGCCCTACGCCGCCCACGGCTACGCCGCGCCCCTGGCGCTGGCCCACGCGGCGCCGCTCGCGCTCGCCCACGCCGCGCCCGTCGCGGTGGCGCACGCCGCCCCCCTGGCCGTGGCGCACCCCACCGTCAACCCCGGCGACATCGCCGGAGCCGCCATCGACGCGCACGTTGAGGCCTCCGACCACGCCCGCGCCGCCGTCGACGCCGCCCGCGAAGCCCACGACCAGCACTCCGAGATCGTCGGACAGGCCGTCAACCACGCCGAGGACAACTCCTGGCAGGCGCTGAACGCGGTCCAGACCCAAGCCGCTGCCATCGACGGTGCCGCTGCCGGCGCGTCCCCCATCCTGGCCAAGCAGGTCGCTGGACACGCCGCGTACGCCGCGCCTGTCGCCTACGCCGCCCACGCCGCTCCCGTCGCCTACGCCGCCGCCCCCGCGCCCGTCGCCTACGCCGCCGCCCCCATCGCCCACGCCGCCCTCGCTTACTCCGCCCCGATCGCTCACTCCGCCGCGATCGCCCACTCCGCTCCCCTTGTCCACGCCTGGTAAACTGTGATAACGCAATAGGTATTTAAAGAATTGGATTTGTACATAACTTAATTAAAAATAGAACTGAAAATGTGAAGATGTGCGAATAAACAGAAAAAGAATCTTAAGAAATACTTTTATTTCCGTTTCAATACAGCTAGGTATATCATATATGAATAGGTATACACCGTGAAATTTTAGTGGTTGTTTTCCCGCAGTAAAATGATTCTATTTTAGTACCTAGTACAAAAGATGTGTGCAGTTCTTTTTTGGTAAAATCAATAAATGCCCGTTTTACGAAAGGTTTAACCGTAAATCGAAAACACGTTCGAACCGCCTTATGACTTAGGGTATCGAGCTTCTTTAGCTTTAAGCATCGATTTCATGCGGCAAGCAGTACCTGAATACGTCACATCTTCAAAAACAACGATAGCTTCTCTCGTTTTCGAGTTGAAAAATTATTAATCTGAAAAATCGAAAAAAAAAATGTTTTTTTTTTCGAAGAATAATTTGCACGATTTGATAGTATTACTAAAGGCAAATCGTTCTGCCACGGGAAAACAACCACTCAAATTTCACGGTGTATACGTATGCATATATTTTTAATGGAGACAAAAATCTCTCTGCTACACTACTGATGAAAAAAAATTCTGTATTCAAAACACAGATTTTAACTATACGTGTATTTTGAACGTGTCAAATATAAATTACTAGGTATTCAATGTTCAACCACTAAGTGGAAAAAACTAAATCTAAATCAAAACATTCCTGTAAAACGACTGCCATTTAATTCAATCCAATACATGAGGGGAACAAAAAAGTTTATTGAATTTGTAACTGTTTAGTATTCAGCTAATAAAGAATCCGGACGTACCGAGATTCGTAACAACGACCTTTAATGAAAGGCCGAGGTTCTTATTAGTAAGTTACCGCCTCTCTAATTACGGCAGCTTGTATGAAGCTTGGCATTTATCACAAAAGATATAGACGCAAGGTCGATCACAAACTCGCACGTAAGGCGATCCGCGAGAGGTCATTCACCGCACCCACTTAATTGGAGTAAAAACCGGTCAAGTGGGTCGACAAATCGGAAACTAAGTGTTCCGTACTACCTTGAAATTGCATAAACTACGTAAGTATTACTTGTAATTGTACTGATAGTTGTGTAAACTGCGCTTAAAATACATACTATTGGAAGTAAGAAAGTCACTCTTTGTAGCTTAATAACATAGGAAACGACTTTTTATTCGATAATAATATTTTCAAATCTTTACATATATTACAAATACCTAAGTAAAATTAAACTAACTAAATAAATTACATGTCTATAAATACAAAATATGCCCCAGATTGGTGTCCATAGGCATCGTGCCCAAGTACTCTATGTAGCTTAGCTATTCTAAAAATTCAACAAATATTACACTTGCTTCATTATCAATATATTGCAGCATACCTTATTTGCTGTAGTTTTATCAAAATTCAAACATGTGCTTTTAAACGGAAAGAAGTTGCATTTTAGGCAATAAATACTTCCTGCTCTTAGACGGCCACCAAAAATCTTATTTGCTATTTATTTTTATTATTTCCTCTTAAGGTTGAACATGAAACATTTATTTTTTTATTATTTCGTATTATTTAAGTTTAAATGTACTCCACAGGGACAAATAATTTGGATGGGCAGACACAACAATTTGGAGTTTTAATAATTGGCTTTTAAGTTCGGGACCTTAAATAGGAACCAGTATCAAATAAAAACATACAGTAGAGCGTCGATTATCCGAACTACTTGGGGGACGTGGGTGTTCGGAAAACCGGTATTTTCGGATAATCGAACTACCTATATGTGTATTGATTCAGTCATACATATTTACGTACAGGTAAATTAAAACCATAATATTTACATTAATATCTTTAATGACAAATCTATACTAATATTATAAAGCTGAAGAGTTTGTTTGTTTGTTTGTTTGTTTGAACGCGCTAATCTCAGGAACTACTGGTTCGATTTGAAAAAATCTTTTTGCGTTATATAGACCATTTATCGAGGAAGGCTTTAGGCTATTTAACTTCACGCTGCGACCAATAGGAGCAAAGATACAATGGAAAATGTGTAAAAAACGGGAGAAACGCGAACGAAGTCGCTGGCACAGCTAGTAGGGAATAAACAAAAAAAAAAGTGCAGACAATCTTGTAGTAAAACTTGTCTTTACTAGTAACAATTATCGCTTAAAAAAATCTTGAATCTTCAGCAAGCCTACCCGCTTACGAGCGGCTAGATCACGTACTTTTTTGAGAACAGTGGGGCTACCATGAGTTTAAAACTTACGCGCTCGATATCGCCTACGTAAATATGTCTATGAAAAACTTGTACAGCGCCGCCTGGTGGTTACGCGAAGAACTACAATCGGCCATATGAAAAAAACAACTCGATAGGTTTTTAACGTACGTAAGTTTACGATAGCCAACTCATGGTAGGCCCTCTGAGGGCCTACCATGATATTTGATACTGGTGGCTACTGTTCGGATAAGCGGTCGTTCGGTTGAGCGACGTTCGGATAATCGACGCTCCACTGTACATACATACGTTAAATCACGCCTTTTTCCCTGAGGGGTAGGCAGAGATCTCTTCCAGCGATCCACTTTTCACCTCTGTGGGAAACGTGACGTGACGGGTTGTGGATCACGTCGCCGCCATTCTGCCTTGTGGATTGTTTTATCAAATAAAAATATCTTGAAATATCAGTCAAAGTTTCAATTTTATATGGACCAAGATTAAAAAGTGGCTTAAAAGGTGATGTCACATTTTCTAGCTAGAATTTTTCTTTAATAGGTTCAAATATTACCGTATGATGTTAAGAGGTAATGTATGAAATTCTACGTAAAAAACCAACCATTGTAAGCAAAAGTTACATAATTGAATTTTGGTATAAATGTACGTACGTGCGTATCTGACGTAATGTAACATTCGTTTTTCGCTCTGTTTTCGGACTGGCATTTTGTGACAATGACCTTGAATAGTACTAACATAAACAGTAACACGTACGACTCAGTCTCGGGTCATATCTGTCCAGATGTAGAAAAAAAGAAATTTGAACATAATTTATGCCTCTCCAAGATAGTGGCACAGTGATACATGCCGCAAGATTTTCGGACGCAAAATATTTCGGTAAATATCAAGTGATAAATAAGCCGGGTGACATTGAGCGATCGTGGGCACATTACGTACCCCAACCGGGCCATTTGGATACGTGTAACAGTTTGTGTGGGCGAGATATTGTCTTTTGCGTACTTATAAATTAAGACGCCTTGTAAGACCGCTGTCACTTCACCTCCGCTCTATTTTGAATTTTCAAGGTACTCGCAGTCTAGTAGTAGTAGTATGCATGGCTACAATGAGGTTAGTCAGAGGCTGAAAAGTCGTCGTAGCTTCCTAAAAATTGTAGAAGCCCTCGACACTGAGCCATCCTCTGCCCCGTGTGCCATATGGATAAATTACTTTTTTGCCTCAGAGAGCCTTACTAAAGGTCAGGATTTGCTAATCTGGAAATCATTAAACAGACTTCGTACCCAGGTTGGTCATCGCAAAGAAGATAGGCTCAGATGGTAATTCACTGACGCATTAGATCTGGCCTGCGTATGTGGTTACCTGCCACAGTCATGTGCCATCTATTGGCATGTCCCGCTTGTCCAGAAACCTGCTCGCTGAGCGACTTGATGGGTGCCTCAGATAACGCAATTCGTGTGGCCGAATACAATGCCGATAATGTTTGATTTTACCATCAACTTGACGCTACTAGACGTGTTAATATTAATAAATTGTACAGAGGAAGATTATAATCATAAAAAGAATATCCAAACATTGCAATTCATTTGATAATTTTAAGAAACTTAAATGCTTTTTTGGAATCAAAATTGATTCAATTTTCTTTATTTTGGTCAAGAAACTTAAAACCCTTCCCCATTTTGAACTAAATAATGTTAAAAATATTTTATTAAATTAAGTTCTAATAAGTGGAAACATACCTACAATTCGGCTTCTTAATGTAGTTTTCATCTTTGAATTTTCATATATTATTTTTTTGATTAAAGTTTCTGTTCATTCATGATGCAATCAATACGTTATCGGAAAAAATAAAAAACATCATTTTATAGTTAACGGTATCTTTTATTCACACATCTTCGCCTATTTTGCTTTTTAAATTATTTATGTATGTACAATTCCATTTTTTGGTCAGAGAATCTATCACAGTTTACCAGGCATGGGCAAGGCCATGGGCGTATGCGACGGGAGCGGCGTGGGCGATCGCGGCAGAGTGAGCGATCGGGGCGGAGTAAGCGAGGGAGGCGTGGGCGATGGGGGCGCTGGCGTAGGCGAGGGGAGCGGCGTGGGCGGCGTAGGCAAGAGGAGCGGCGTGGGCGGCGTAGGCGAGAGGAGCGGCGTGGGCGGCGTAGGCGACAGGCGCGGCGTACGCGGCGTGTCCAGCGACCTGCTTGGCCAGGATGGGGGACGCGCCGGCAGCGGCACCGTCGATGGCAGCGGCTTGGCTCTGGGCCGCGTTCAGCGCCTGCCAGGAGCTGTCCTCGGCGTGGTTGACGGCCTGTCCGACGATCTCGGAGTGCTGGTCGTGGGCTTCGCGGGCGGCGTCGACGGCGGCGCGGGCGTGGTCGGAGGCCTCAACGTGTGCGTCGATGGCGGCTCCGGCGATGTCGCCGGGGTTGACGGTGGGGTGCGCCACGGCCAGGGGGGCGGCGTGCGCCACCGCGACGGGTGCGGCGTGGGCGAGCGCGAGCGGCGCCGCGTGGGCCAGCGCCAGGGGCGCGGCGTAGCCGTGGGCGGCGTAGGGCGCAGCCAGCAGACCGCTGGGGGCGGCTGCGGCGCAGGCGAAGATGGCGGATACAATCTGGAAAAGCACACAATCAGACTTTAATATTGTACTGTAATTATTGACAGATTTAAATATTAGTTAGCTCTCACTCACTAGTGGTTATTTATTTTTAGGTATGTTTATTGGAAAATCAATCCAGATGACAAAAAAATTAACTTGACAGACTTATAAGATGTCATTAGCGCAACACAGTTTTTATAAATCAGTTTTGTTTATGGCTTTATAATAACATTTATTGAAAATATCTTGTCCATTTGTTTATAATTTGAAATAATTTAAAATTCACAATGACATAACACTGCACAAAACACGAAACAATGCAAATTCAAATCACACAATAAACTTTGTAACTAACCAGAAATCTCATCGTGCAATTCTGTTCAGACTACGCGAAGGCTACTGAATGCTCTCATTTGGTCGCCGCACGTTTTTATACTAGCTGTGGGTGACAAACGGAACGGTCGAAAACTAGTTCGCCTCCGTCAAGGGCGGAAGGGTGCAGGAAGCAAATACCACTTGTTCGAATTTCGAATCTGATTTATCGGCGGCCATGATTATCTTGCTCACTTTTTAAATGACAAGCTTGTTTAGACAAACGACTATCACCTTTTGTTAATTTTGTGTTTGGGTGTGGGTGTGAGTGACAAACTCGGCGTGATTATTTGTTTAAAGCAGTGCAACTACATAGTTTAAATTTAAAGTAATGTAGTTCTGTTTCTTTGGTAAAGTTGTTTATTTTTATGTTTTTAAAGCAATGCAACTAAGAGTGACAGTGTGATGTGATCGTTTAAAGGGTATAGCGAGGTAAGGAAGACGAAATGGCCCCTACGGCCCATGACGGAATTATCATTTGTACTGGTATTGGCACTCTAAAAGAATACGAAATGTAAGGTCGTTGACCCCTGACCTTGACCTGTCTTTGAGATATTCGAGAAAGTTCGTAGGCGCGCCGATATTTTTCAAATTTTTTTTTTCCGTAAATCTATAAAAGCTAGAAGGATGGGATCAATTGCGTATAATGAGGGATACTTTGAAGAATATTCTGTATTTTTTTCAAAGTTCTCGTGAAATGACAACTGTGCAAAATAATTAAACAAAATATAAATATTTTTTTTTAGTACTGTTCTATTATGTCTACCGCACCAAAAAAAATATATAATACTCATTGATTTATATACTTATACCACACAAAAGACAATCAAAATCAAAGAGGCGCTTCTTGAGTAATTATGAATTTACTTAGTGAGCATTTGGTATGGTAAAGTAGGTATATAATACTAGAGCTAACAAAATTGGTTACTAAACGAATTTTTTGCTGTTTTATCGATCTTTGAAACTTTTTAAAACTATATTTCAAATAATATGTAAGTACTAGCGACCCGACCCCGCTTCGCTTCGGATATATCTCTATCTCTATATAATATATTTCCACCCCGTAAGGTGTTTTACATACAGAAGTTATTTCCCAATAACTCCCGTTCCCATGGGAATTTTGTAATATCGCGTTGGAAGTAAGCTTAACGTTCATTAGGGTACCTGCATGCCAAATCTCAATCGTCTATCTATATCGCGGTTTAGATTTTTTCATACAAAAGTTTTTATCCTATTACTCCCGTTCCCGTGGGAATTTTACAATATCCTGTTGAAACTAAGCTTTTAATTTATTAAGGTACCTGCATGTCAAATTTCAAGCGTCTAACTTATGCGGTTAGTATTTTTCACACAAAAGGATTTTCCCGTTATTTCCCGTTCCCGTGGGAATTTCGGGAAATCCTGTCCTAACGGCTTACGTCATAACATCTACCTGCATGCTAAATTTCATCTCGATCAGTGGCTGTGACGACTTCGTCCGCGTAGAGATGTTTAACGGCTAAACATTACTTCTTTATAGCGCAGTCGGTTAAAAGTAGCCTATAACCGTTTCTAGGCTCTAGACTATGTCTGTACTAAATTTCGTTTAAATCGGTTCAGTACTTTTTGCGTGAAAGCGTAACAGACAGACAGACAGACAGACAGACAGACAGAGTTACTTTCGCATTTATAATATTAGTAAGGATGACGTTAAGGAAAAAAATCTTATAAAAATAATAAAGCATTCGTTACAAAGTTACATACGTCTTAAATGTGTGATTAATTGGTTACCCATTAATAAAGGTTATACATTGCATTTCTACAGTTTGTAACAATCAGTTGTAAATAATCAAATCATCACGAATTGATACTTCTACTACCACCATTTCATTTGACCGATTTCATTAAACTAGCAAATTACAAAACCGAGTCACTTCTCAACTTTAAATAACGAAACCAAAAGGACTTCCTCGAGCCATTTGAGCGAACTTTCAAGCATTATTATTACGAACTTTCTCAGTCGGAACCCAGCAATAGGCGGTGTGGGCCAATCGTTCATCACAATCCATCTTCGGAACGTTTAGCGCGATGCAACGATACATCGCGAACGATCCATTACTGTACAATCAACATGGGTTTAGCTTAGGAGGAATGCTTTTGATGTTTCTTTTAAGTGCTGGATATTCGTGTACTGAGCGAGCTTTCAGTAAAAAGTAGTAGAAAAATTTACAAAGGATTTGGATCAGCCAATAACCCACTAAATACGAAAGGGAATTAAATCTGTCTGGTTTCGAATAAGAACAAGTGTAACGCCAAATGGGAATATGAAATAGAATTAAAAAAAAAAACGATGGAGAGAATTTAAACTTACTAGCGAAGTTCAATTAAATAGAAACCGCTTGATAGATTCTATAATGGATAAGTTTAAGGATTAGTTCACATAGGTGCCGTTTATAAAATACAAGATTTGTAATTCTATTTCTAGACACGTGAAAGCTTTCATACACTACGCCAGGTGTATTTTTTCCTTAGCTTAACCAAAACCTAGTAATTTTGAACATCTGTTAAGTATCACTTAGTACAAAAAATATAATAATAATAAAGCGTTCATCTTCAAAACGGTGCCAACACAGCCGTTTCGAATTGCAATTTTCCTATACTTAGCAAGTGAACTTCGGAAGGTGTCCGGGGAATACTTAGCACCGCTATCAATCTTCACGGCGCACAGTGTGTTGAGTATAAAATACTTTGGAAAAAGTCCACCCGTCTAAAACGTATGGCTTTATTGAAAATGTTCTATAGCGTGAATTGTTTGGTGTTTCAACTGTTCAGAAGCACAGTTTTTATATTTCAAGCAGTGTATTTATAGTTGAGAGTTTAATAGAGTCTTCAGACATTATTGTTTATACTCAGGTCAAAGGATAACACAAGTTTTTAATAAATATTTCTCTTCATCAGGACTAGATAAGTAAAGTGATCCTAATTTTAATATTGCGATAATAATAAAAGTAAGTGTGAAACAATATTTGTACAAAAAGACAATTTTTTTATTTGTAATATGTCTGAAAATTGCGTGTAATATCAAAAAATAACTTCTTTTTTTACATATTTTCCTAATATTGATATAAATTCTCTCTCTATCATCTCTACATATCTGAAGTAATTTTATTTGACCTATATCTAAAGTGATTATAAATAATCAAAAGTAAAAACAAAAAGGCGCATATCTAAAGTAATGGTTGACCTGTATCTTGTAAAAAATCAAGAGTAAAACAAAAAAGAGGACAAAAATGTTTGCGTCCACCAAACTCTACCTAACCACTGTGTGACAGATAGCAGCCCGAATATCCCAAAGAGCCACTTCCACATTATCACACCTCTAGTTTGTCTTGACGAGGGATCTGATGCGTGATAATGCACAAGTTTCCATCTCAAATTGTTTCGCAAAAGTTTCCGAGTTACTGTAAACTAACTGTACTTTGACAGAAGTTAACTGTGTGTTTTGAGGTAAAAGAAGACCAACTTATTATTTTAACGACACTAGCTGTGCCAGCGACTTCGTCCGCGTGAACAATCCTATTCAGTCAGGGGTATGAAAAATAGATGTTCGTCGATTCTCAAACCTACATAAATATGCTTACAAAATTTCATGAGAATCGGTCAAGCCGTTTGGGAGGAGTACGGGAAGAAAAATGTGACAAGAATTTTATATATGTATAAGATATTATGAGGTAACAAGAGACCCGACATGCGGGGGAGCGGATGGCTCTCACCCCTAAGAAGAGATTTGTAGTTGTTAATTTAACGCATAATCTACAAACACTATAAGTTACACCTTTTGAAAAACCCTTATAATGTGATTACGCTCGTTGGTCTATTGGTAGCAAGGGCTGCGTTAGGACCGAGAGGTCCCCGGTTCGAATCCGGGGTCGGCAGAATTTGTGTGAGTTTTTCTGTAATGAAATTACTCAGCCCGGAGTTATGGCTGAAATCGGTCGGACGCTTTATATTATATAATGTGATCACGCGTAATCATAAGCCAATGAAAAAAAAAAAGTTTTAAATTACAAAGTAAACTTTTAATAGTACTTTTTTTGAGAAAAAATATAAATTGGATATTATATTTTCGTTCAAAATTAGTTATTATTAGTTGTACGAACCAAAAGTGTTTGGAAATGTTTGTATAATTTAGGCCGTCTTCAATGTTATGTTGTTTTGTACTATTATAACTGTGCGCAGTTTAGCCGGTAGCAAGGGAAATTATCTTGAGCAAATCGGTTCAGGCTTTGAACCATAATTCAATCGGGTTGATTCCGTTCCTTCGGAGGTCAGGCGGGAATCACTTTATTAGTAGAAGTAATAACAGCTCAGCTGTATTTAAATATTCAAGATGATAGTTTAGCTGATCATTTTTATATGCCTGATTGGCTGAGAAATCTGAATCAACGGGATATTGCAATGTTACTTTGTAAGTAACATGTGTGATAGTTACAATTTGTATAATGTGTGTTTGATAATATGGTTATCTATAATGAAAGAAAGAACAGAAGGCAAAAAAATATTTTTAGTGTAGGCACCTCCTAGGATCCCGGGCTCTTCAGGCGGAGCATGAAACGGCATTTAAGCAGGCCTTCAGGGTGAGTGCGACAGACTCAATCTAGTCCATTGTGCCTATAGACCTCGATTTATCACCGCTTACCATCAGGTGGAGTGAGGTCATCCTGTTAGTAGCCCTGGATAAAAAAGGCACTACAATTAATTAGCAATAATAAGCTTTTTCAATAAGCTTCTACAATGATTACTTAATCTAGGTAAAAAAGCGCTTGCCATGCGAGAGGTCGACAATTCAAACCCCGCCACGTACCACTGTGTTTTGCAAATTTGAAATTCGTATGTACGATTATTCGACGCTTTAAAGGTGAAGGAAAATAACGCGAGGAAACCTGCACACCTGCGAAGAAATTCTTAGGTTGTGTAGTCGACCAACTCGCACTTGGCCAGCGCGGCAGCGTGGCTGACTAAAACCACCCTTTACGCCCTAGTTTAGGGAAGGCCCGTGCCCCAGGATTGAGGACGTATATGACCTGATGATGATGACGACTTAATGTAGCTAATTCATACAAAAAGTCACTCATTCACAAGTAGAAGATAGATTCAAATAGTATTTTTTCATGTCCATAGTCAAAAAAAGGCTTGTTCTCATAAAAATTACATCACAATTTTAAGTCAGTACTTTATGCCAGGATACAACTTCCCCCTTATAGTTTCAGCGGGCGACACTTTTGAATTTTATCAAAACTTAAAACCATTTTTCTCTAGCCAGATGAAACTATGTCGCTTTGCCATCTAACTTCATTTATGATCCTGAAGGACTGCATATAGCGTTTTGTAATAAAGTTGGAGACAAAGGGTGCTCTGTAGTGATGCGAAAAGGGTTAGACAAACCGAAAAATAGTGGCTAAAACCAGATTTTTTTCTATTTTTGATCCAATTAAAACCATTTTTTTTAAATAGTAGGTATATGAAAATAATGTATCTGTTACGGTCAATGTGAGCAATCGGTAATTATCTATAATCACCGGTAAATATAGATAATTCCCGACGCACATGGTAAATGTAGTGAATTATTCAAATTTACCGGTAGTTATATAAAACTCCCGCTCGACTGTGGTAAATGTTAACATTGCTGACAAATATCACAAGTACTATGCAATTCCAAATGTCACAAATCTCAAACCGGCAAAAATATATTGACGAGAAAGAATTTCAAGAGTTCCACTGAATGTTATTTGATTTGTTAATTTTATTTAAATGTATTTTTATAAGATAATATTTTTTTCTTCTTCTTATCGTATGGTTGATGAACAACCTGATGTCAGAGTTTTTAAACCGCCCGTAGGCCTCTGACACGGCTTCACACATCGTTGAAAAATTTCTCAGGTGTGCTGGTTTCCTCACGATGTTTTCCTTCACCGTTAAAGCGTCGAATGATGGTACATATGAATTTCAATTTGAATAACACATTGGTACCTGGCGGGGTTTGAACTGGCGACCTCTCGCATGGCAAGCAATGACCTTAACCACTCGGCCATCGACGCCTTTTACGCTTTTTTATAATTTTTTTTTTTAAAAACCAATCATGAAGTTTGGTTTCTAGATACTTGACTCGTTTATTTTATAACTAGCTGTGCCCGTGACTTCGTTCGCGTGGACTACAGGATTTTACAAAGTTTTTTCCCAGTAGCTCCCGATCCCTTAGGAATTTTGTAATATTGTAAGTTATTTATAAATACATACTTAACTACATAATCACACCTAAACACTGTACAAACACCGATATTCATCACACAAATATTTGTCCCGAGTGGGAATCGACTCTTGGAATCGCCAGCATGGGTCACTAACAAAACCATTGTTTCACCGAGCCAGTCAAGTCAGTTTTATTTTATTATTTATCACATTTACACAAAGGGTATGGTAATTTTATATAAATACCGGTAAATGTGATTAATTCGATAGTTTTCACCACCTTTACCACGAACACTAGTAATTATGCATAGTTACCGGTAATTATACATAATAACCACTCTATCCACTTTTACCGTAACATATCTATGTACTAAGTACTCTTACTGAGACATTGGTTTCGAATACTAGTACTTGTATGGATTCATCATCATCATCATGATGATAGCTAGGTTACCTTGATGATAGGTTCTTGTATCATCTACTACAAGCCAAAAAGTACGTAATACGAGCTTGAAATAAGCTAAACCAGCGCTATGCTTCAATAATAACTTCATTTTGTTTTCTTTATTCTTATGTTGTCCAGGCCTACTGAATTAAGTACTTATTTCACACTAATACATACACTAATACTGATACTACCTGGGGGCATGGAGTGCCCCCGCCAAGTCGAGTGCGAAACAAACACTGCCGTACCTGTGTTCCCTTCAACGGTCAAGTCACAGAACACTTACTATAATAATGAAGAAATCGCAGTAAGAAACCTTAGGCTTGGCACGATTTTGTCAAGATTTCATTACAATTTAGTATTAGTATTAGTGTGCAGGAGCTAGCTATATGTATGTTTAAATAAGAAGAAATTAAATTCTATTTCATATTCGGATGTTTACACGAAGACCGGAAGCGACCAGTACTCTGCCAGCTCCCATCACTAGTTGTACTATTTACTTTATAAGTTTCTTTACTCTCACAAAGTTCTATGTTGACAAGAGTTGGCTGTAAAAGTTAACCATTGACCGTCTTTGTTTCAACTGCCAACTCAGGCTTTATTTAACCGGTCAATATTGAATCAGACATGTTGGGATAGGACGATTTGTACCGACGAATAGTGGAGGAATGACTTTACCTATTGTTCAGATTAATCATACGAGGTTTTCCTTTTTATACCGATATGATGTCAGGTGATTTAGGTATCAGGAGACAAGAGTTTTATAAAGTTTTGCATACTTTTGTAATATTTCTTTAATTACATAAAAAAATATGTCTCTTTTAAAATTTGGCTTGAGTTTTTAAGTCGTTTAATCTTGCTTGTGTATTTTTTACAATGTGAAACCAAAAAAATGTGCGTTGTGATGACAGATTAGAGCTTTTGGGTTTTGCAACTGCGTATTTTAAAATTGCAAATATACGAATGTGTTCACTAAAGCTACGTTGACATAGTACCAACGAATTCTATTTACGTTTACACAATCCAAACTATTTCCGCTGTACAAACGTATTCCATTAGTTAACAAACAATCATACCGAACTAACTGAAACATAAAACCACAAACCAAACCCCATTTGGATTAAGCACAGCGAAAAACAGTCCCGAAGCAAACAAACTAGTTACAAGCCATTGAAGGACAAAAGAGCCTTTTGTTTTTCACGAAATGTCCAAAACAATAAACAAAAAAGAAAATAAAGAAAACGTTCCTACACCTAACCGCGGTGTTTTTGACACAATAGGGTATGTAGTGGGAGGTGTGTGAGAATCGTAAAGTTGTCATGGCCACCGTGCCAGTAAATATTGCATGGGTTGGTGAGTAGAGGCGAAGACACCGAGCTCTCATAATGCGGATTTATGGGAGATTTCCCTTGTAGTTTTACTGTGCGCAGGAATGAGCGGTTAATATGAATTATTTAGTATGACATTATAGTTTTTTTTTTCTTAAATAAGATAGTACAAAACAGGAGTAAGTTATCCATGGACAATTATTTGATAATATAATTGTCAATTTTATCTAAGTATATGAATGTAGTTCTAAATTCGTTAACCCATTAACATTGTAAAAGAAAAACAAATTTATTACTAACACAATCTTTCTGTTATGTACAGTTTTTGTTCCGTACCTACTCATCCATAATATGGGAATTTATTTGTTTCTTTATTGAAATTAGTGTCAACTTTGTATTTAACAGCAATATACAAACTTACAGAAATATACAAAATAGTCAAAAGTAAGTAAACAAAGTCGAAATGAGAATTGATGACGTTAGGTCATGCATCGTTATAACTATAAACAAAAAAAAATAAAGCGGCACTGGCTGTAGTCCGGGTTTTTCCTTGAAACCAATTTAAATCCAGCTTCATCCTTTCAAAAAGGTTATTTCGATACAAGCAGAAATTTGAAACAGCGAGTTTTAGTAGGAAGGAATGGACTGAAAGGATCAATTGAAAATACATCGACAGCGATCGAATCGTGGCTGCGGTGAGCCTGGCTTTTGGTGAATCAAGCTCGGACCAATAAAACTAGTAGCTTAGGCGCAGGGGTTGGCAACCTTTTAGCTAAGGAAGGGAGCAATGTAACTTATTTTTATCATGGAAATAGTGGAGGTTATGAGATTATTTGAACATGAATTTTGTTTTTAGATTCGATTATTTGAGTTTGAATGAGCTGATAAAAGCTGTTCAAAATTTTTACAATTTGATATCGGTTATTTAATAGCACATGACACACTTACTTGTATTTTGGAATTGTCATAAATTATAGTGTGAGTTTAAACAAATATAAAAACAGTCTCAAATCTATCAAAGATAACCTATTTGCTATAAATTAAATATATATAATTTTTAAAAAAACTTGCCTCATGAATGCAGGTTGCAAACCCCTGCCTTAGACCAACATAAAATACAAGTAGAACGTTTGGGGCGTTCGTATTTTTAACGATTTCAAATACAAGCTATTTATCAACGACTGCAGGGAATGAGGTTATAATAAGTCTTTGGAGCAACCGGCAGCAGAAGTCATGAATACTGTGCAATGTAACGAGAGTTTCTAAATATATGATGAAGATGAAGAAAGATATAGTTGGTGAAGTAGGAAATGGATTCTAATAGGTCGTTAATTCCGATACCTCCATCCAAGCAGGTCTGGACTGCATTGAAGGGAGCTTGAGAGCATGACACCATTAACGCAATGAGGTACAACACTCGCGGTGATTTAGCCGTCAAACCCCCTGGGCATTGCACTCCGCCCAGGAGCAGCGGCTGTCATTTACCATTTTTTCGCTTCTTCTTCTCATCGTATGGTTGATGAACAACCTGGTGTCAGAGTTTAAACCGCCCGTAGGCCTCTGTCATGGCTTCACACACCGTTGAAAAATCTCTCAGGTGTGTTGATTTCCTCTCGATGTTTTCCTTCACCGTTAAAGCGTCGAATGATGGTACATGTGAATTTCAAATTTGAAAAACACATTGGTACCTGGCGGAGTTTGAACTGGCGACCTCTCGCATGGCAAGCAACGACTTTAACCACTCGGCCATCGACGCTTTTTTCTTTCTTTTTTTTTATCGATCTTTTCGCTAGTATCCGGGCAGTCCGATACACCACCGGGAGAGAACCCCCTCTCTTCGCTTAAAAAAGAATGTCTATATTATGGCATTTTTTTAAATAATGGTTTCATTGTTTTCTTAAGTATAGTTCGATGTTATTGAGCGGAGAAGGTCGAATATCTGACGAAACAGTCCGTCTGCTGTTGTTAGGTACCAGATTAGCTGATAGATTTCTTTTTTTTATGTGATTGACATACCCATTGTAAACCTTAATAGATTTTACCGATTGGCTATCTAGATAAGTATTCAATTATCTTTTCTAATGCAGTACGTAACAGCAAGAAGATTTTGTTTTGCCTTATGGCAAGTAACATATAAAAAAAAACTTAATTATTTGAAGAGAAAATCAAACGCGATTGGAAAAAATCCACGAACTCTACTTTACGGAGGCTTTGAGCTTCACTGTTTTTCACATATGTATGATTTTGATATACCTACCCTTAGAAAGCAAATAAATAATTTCATATGATACACACACTCTATTTTTTTTAATACATAATCTTCACAGTACTCAATATATAATGTTATAAAATCAGTAAGGTCAAATATCATCATCATCAGCTCAAATACGGCCCATCAAGTGGCACGGACCCATCCTAAATTAGGGCGATCAGGCCTTTGTTAGTATTATTCTATACAAAAACATTTCAAGAGCTCAAATCGCCGTGACAACTTCCTATTAAGCCCAGTGAATTGCCTGAGCTAAATATCGACTGGCTTTATTAAATTTAGCTACACATCTCTGCTAACTATCTGAGTTAAATACCAAATGAGAGGTTTCCTGCAAGAACATGCTTAGCCAAACAACTGTACCGGTAGTCGAAACACGTTAACTCATGTTACTCATGTAACTCATGTTCTACTCGCGGCAACTGTACGAGCGCCAAACTCGAAGGTGCAAGACTAAATTCACATTTGCGTAACTCCACTTGACCCGTAACTTCGGGAATTTAATAACAAAATTATTGTTTAACTAGGTCCCGTCCTAAACACAGACTGTTGACTTATGAAATTCAAAATAACATAACCTGCTCCTGCCGCCCTAACCAATGTAATTTGGTAGCTGGATTCGTTGAAAAATGTGAGTAATGGAAAACGTTCAGATTTCTTTTTGGATTTTCTAGAACTTGTTTATCTTTTGACTGGCATCTAGCATCAAGAGTCGAGGATTCGATTCCCATTTGGAACAAACACATATTTGTTTGATAAACATTGGTATTTGATCCGTTTCTAGGTGTTTTATTTATCATAGAGGTGCTCCTTTCGGTCAGCTTTTCTTCATTTACTTATATTGTACAAAGTTACTTATATTATACATCAAAATTTGCGGGAAAGTTGATCCTTACTTCAGCTTGCAACAAATAAATCCCACGAAGACAGCATAATTTCTGAATTCCTCAATGAATTGAATAAAAATATTGAAAAGTCACCATAACAAAACAAATCTGAGCTTTTGGATTGGACACGGTGTCTATTCTGCGAAACACGACTAGCATCTTCGATTTATGCAAAAAAACTGTCTTGCATACCTTTGTAGAGGAAATCCCTGATATCGAAGCAAACAATATTAAGCTTAATGAGGCAGCTTCGAAAACAGCTGATTGTATTGACACTATGATACAGATTAGCCCCTACTTTTTTATGTTTTCCAACTGTCATACGATGATGGCTTGGAGTAGCTTCATCATCATCACTGGAGTGGATGGTTCTCCACTAAAGTGTTAATGTCATATGGTATTTTTTCGGAAATCGGAAGTACTTAATATGTAGACAACTTTGGCGAGTTTAGATCTTAAAATTAGTATTTTAAACTAGTGATCCGCCCTCGCTTCGCTTTGGGTATATATTATACACAAAAACCTTCCTCTTGAATCCCTCTATCTAATAATAAAACACCATCAAAATCCATTGCGTAGTTTTAAAGATTTAAGCATACATACATAGAGAAAGAAGCTGGAAGTGACTATGCTTTATACTATGTAGTGACGTAAATGTCAAAGTTAGACTGTAGAAAAACAGAACCAAATTGTAACCCTACTTTATGAAATTTATATTTGCGTATGTAACGAATTCGAATCAAACATTCCCAATGGTACGGGATGCATTATTTCATGAGAACTTAAATCATATTTATTTTGTGCTCGTATGAGAGATAAAACAATATCGCCGGATGGGTAATTTTGTTGGTAACTTGCTAACAGTGGCTGTGTTTGTGAGAACAACTTTCCTTGCTTTATTTTTCATGTTATGTTCCGTTAAAGTTCATTAGCAAAGTTGAGGTTTGCCTTTTGAATTGTTTCGATTGCAGAGGTATTATATTAACCCTTAACTACCCAGTAAGCTTTTGTAACGTAACTGACCAGTAGTGTCCAACAGACACATTTGATAAATTATAAGGTGGGATGAATGAAAAACAAGTTATTTAAATTAAAAAGATATTAGAATGAACTTCAGTTATGTATTATTGCACTTGTGTAGTTAAAGATGTATATTTTTTTAAAATTTATAGTAGTATTATATGATTGCACTTATCACAGCACTTGATATAGACGCTGTTAATATCGAAGAGTAAACTAACAACGCTTTATCCTTTTCACAGCAGATTCATATAATTGAGTAGGTCAGCTTCTACATGGTTCATGGCTGCTAAGTGCTTACTTGATGGACTTTCCTTACTTTATCTCCGTGTATGAGGTGTTACCAATACTGACTAATTTCGCGCATAAATAGTTTTTTTTTTGTGTTTTTTATTTTGCGTGTGTCCCAGTCATATAATAACATCTCATCATAATCATAAACATCATCAGCCCATTTCTGTCCACTGCTGGACATAGGCCTCCCCAAATGCACGCCACTTCTCATTCTACTCGGCCACTCGCATCCAGCTCCTACCAGCCGTCCTGCGTCGTCGTCACACCACCTGGCCTGCGGGCGTCCTACACTACGTTACATAATAACATCTAATATAAATATATTTTGTATTTGCTAGGTACCTATTCGTTTTATACTGAACTCTACTACCTACACTCATGAATCATAATCATCACCCTCACTCCAAGAATTATAACTATAATTATTTCATTACCGTTTACAGTTGCTGGTTCTGTCACATTTTTTTCAATCTCGAATCAGTATGCACAAAAGTATTTTCATCGTTACTGTAAACATGTTCAAGTTGAAGTTTACGTCTTATTGCTTGCCCTTTATGTATTTATCCGAATAATACTGAATAAGAGGACTATTGTGTGGTGTCTTGTGTGTCTAATCACTGATATGCGAGACATAAACAAAGACGATAATTATAACACAAAAAAGTGGTGTCAGATTATTATGGCTATAAAATATTAATCGTTATGACCCACCCGACATCATAAGATTATACGTTAATATAAATAAAAACAATCTTTGTTCACATTCTCAAACAAAATGTTATTGTGTCTATTGGACACTTGTGGGTTGATGAAGTACTATTTTTGTATATTTAAAATAACTAATAAATCTAACATGTTATAAATATTTTAAAAGCACTTTTAGAATCTTAAAACATTGGAGATCAAATAGGTAAAAGGCCGATTCATAAGAATAAATACTTTAGTTTTTATCAAAACTTAAACGCAAAAATGTGTCCGCGAGACACTTGTGGGTTGTTAAGGGTTAAACCAGCAACCATTTGAAACTGTTAAATCAACAACACGCTAAGTATTAGTCTTTATGGGTCTACACGCGTTATTAGGAGTAGCAAATGGCATAGCTACTTACTGCCCGATGTTTCGACTGGGTTGCACCAATCATGTGTCGCGAGCGACCAGGATTGGAGTCATTTGCTACTCCTAATAACGCGTGTAGAACCATAAAGACTAATATTTAGTGTAATGGAACGCGAAAGACTAAAATATTACATAAAACACGCTAAGTGTTTATATAACAAGGTTATAATAAATGGCATACTGCTATTGAAAGTACGACATGTATTGACCTTGGATACTGTGACGTATTACGGAATTTGAATCGTTATTGTGGGCGACATGCAAAATATTTGGCTCATGTTATGTACGTACAAGGGCATCTAATTATACCGTTTTAAGTAACATGAAGTAATTAAAGCCGTGTCTTTTAAAGTTATAATTACAGTCATTTATCACTATGATTTTTGTGCTGCAGAGGTACGACTGTTTATTAATACAGAATAGATACAAGTAGAGCTGTGTTTAATCCATTATTCCTCGTTCTACTGGTCGACCTATGGGTATTTTTGTCCGTAGACTATTATTCGGACCATGGTTATAAAATATAAAATTTACAGGTTGTACTATTATTGGAAAAATACTTATTACTACATTGTTAAATTCAGTAAGCCATAGCCTGCCTCGTCTATAATTGGTAGCAAGCGCTGCGTAAAGACCCAGAGGTACCCGGTTCGAACCCGGGGTCGGGCAAAATTTATGCGAGTTTTTGTGTAAAGAAATTACTCAGCCCGGAGGCGTGAAACCGCCAACTTTCTAACTCCGGTCATGAAGTTGGCGGTTGCCCGCCCGTGTCTCGGAAAGCACGTTAGGCCGGTGGTCCTGCGCTCGATCTCTCATCGGATAGGTCGGATCGCCGTCTCACCGAACTATGAGGGTAAGGGAATAGAGAGTGAACTTGTGTTTGCGCGCACACTTGTGCACTATATGTCCTGAGCAGTCTCAGTTGAGATAGGCTGCCATGGGCGAAACCGGTCGGACGCCTTATATTTATTTTATAAGCCATTGAATGTTAATAGCAACGTCTTTTATTTACAGCACTAAGTAATTAGTAAATTCTAAACTTATAGTCGACAAAATAACCGTTCTTCGCCGCATCAACGTTCAATGCTTGAGTTATTTCTTTTATTTTATCGAATACTTCTTTGAGCGACAGATTAGTTACGGTCTTCTTCTTCTCTCGTGGTTGAGGCTTGTATTGAAGTTTTTGTTTTAATGCTTTTTTGATGTAGTTTGGTACATCTGAAAATAAATTTTCAATGTTACATACAAAATATATTTTCAGGGAAAATAAATAGATACAGAGATATTGTTTCAAAAAAGAATATTTAAGTTAAAGGCCAATGTCAGCAATATTAAAAAGAAAATGCAGTCGCGTTTCCACGAATTTCTTTACAATGTTCTTCTAAATCAAAAAAGAAATGTCTATCTAGGCACCAAAAAAAATATCTTGTTATTACCCACACATTGCTATAGCAAGATCAAATAATATTTAAAAATATATCTATCCGGGCGCCAAAAAACACAGCCTTTCCTGGTGAATAAAAAATCAAAGCCTAGCGCCAATATTTGCAAAATAAAAAAAAATACCGACCTCTATTGCCATAATAGTCGAACTGCGAGTCGGCTAGCGCCACAAACGCCAACACGAGTGCCATTGCGATCGCGGCCATGTTTTCTTTCCACCCTTTTTTTTGTTTTTCAACACCGATTTGTTTTGCGAACTGCAGCTGTGGAGCGTTAACTTCTTCAGCGCTCGCTTGCTAGCTTAGGGGATATGGTCTGTGAACGATTTTGTATTTGCCTGACTTTGTTTTTTTTTACTCTAGGAATAGGGAGTAGAAATAAAACGTTGCGTTTGTATAAACCAAAATTGCAACCCATAGTTGAACTCTAGCAGTGCTTTTTCGAACAAAAGCTGTATTTTCAAAACTCATTAACTTTTGAATGGCACATTGCATATGACACATAAAATAAATCATTAAAATGAAGCAATTAAAGCCAATTGTGAAAACATTTTATTTAAAACTTGATAGGAATACCCGCCCAATATATAGCCCAGTGGTTCAGGTGTTATCTTCAACGGTTCATTTTGTTTATTAATCTTGTAGCGGGGACCCTCTGAAAGGTTCACATCGAACCTTGGGGATCTTTTTTGTTACCCCTAACCTTATTCAACTCCTCCCTAAAGATCGAATGCATTAATGCAATCTTAGAATCATCATTGAATGATTCTAGGTTTGAGGTGGCCAGCGAGTGACATTCATATAGGAGATGATTCTTGTCTGATTAAAGATAATATAACGCTTCAGGATTAATGCATAATTCTCAAGTATTTCCAAAACGAGAATATTAACATCACAGACGGCGTAGATATAATATACCCTATCTCTGAGAGTATGATGTTTTGTTTGCATTTCAGTTCCGTCTTGTGTTGTTCGCTTTGTTTTTAACTCGATTTGAGTAAATATTATCATTGATGAGAAGCCTCCCAACATAATTTTTGATATCCGGTTTCTGCACAGACTGAAGGAAACTTAAAGGACTTTCTGTTTATCTAATATCTTAAATTTTATCGTATTTACTTTTTATCTAATGTTACATTATAATACTCTATAAGCTATAATAGTATTAAAATATGTCACTATTTTTTCACAAACACAATGCGGAGGGAATAACAAGTAGAATAAACGAAAATCGTCAAAACAATCTACGTACACTCTATTACGAGTATTATTGTTCACTTTTGTAAACTGGGTCGTCAAAATTCTGTAATATATTGGTGTCCCGAATGATAATCCGGGGAAAACCTATATCAGGTATGCAGATCGTTTCCTAGGAAAGCCAAAAACAATTGCGATAGCAATTTAATGAGGTAGCTAATAATGTATTTAGAAAATCGTTCCAAAAATAGAACACCAAAATGTCTATTCGTTAAAATAAAGTGACTAAGAGAAAACAAATCGTCGGCTTAGAGTGTAAACCTGCCAAATATTTTTTACATTAATACGTTATTTATACCATTCGAAAGTGTGAAAATAAGTACACAACCCAATCGTCTCTCCTGAAAATGTACCTAATATGGAGTTAGCAGGTTTACACTCTAAGCCGACGAAATCTCATTTAAACTGTCGCGAACTTCAATAAATTGCTTTTCCATCAAAGCCTTTTTAACGCTCGCAAATATTGAAGAAATTCCCTACCTTAAAAAGAACCTAATAGTTCGTTATTATTTAGCTAAAATTGTATCGCTGTAATTACTTAGAGCATCAATCACCCGGCTGCCATTAGAAGGAGACGCGAAATGATTCATTGCATTCCCTGACTTCGGGCCGAAGGTTCCAATCTAAATGTCACCTCCACGGCAGAGTTTACTAATGTTTGCAGCTTCGATTATTGTGGGCGTCTAAGGAACCCTCTTATTCTAGTATCGATCGGCTGCTGAACGATTAATATTATTTCTACTTAGTCGATGAAGAAGGTTTTAAACTCAAGAAGTAGCCATTATTGCTTCTGATTTTAAATTTTAGAAAGTCAAATGTTTGAATATTATATAGTTTCAGTTTTAAGTTTTTTTTTATGACAAGTATGCCGTTGACTTACTCTAACATATTCCGGCGATAAGGAATACTTTTAATAAATATGACAGGAACGAATTTTAAATGATACAATTGAATTGACTGAAAAGATTTTCCTGGAACACAAAAAAATGTTTGAATTGGGCGCTTCGCATATCCAGATTGCATCTGAACTCAGTAAAAAACGTTGTCAAAAGGCCGTATCAGATGGACTCACAAAAAGCAACTGCGAACAAATTGTAGGCGCGAAGATAGCGGAATATAGTCCGGGTACCGGTCACCATCCGAGCTAGCGTCGCGACTTATTTAACAAAACACGCTTCGAACGATCTGTCAAAGTCGCAGTCGCCCATTCATGCCACCGTAGTGTTGGCGTATCGTCGGTTGGACTGATAGGGCTGATTTAAAATTGGAAATAACCTGGACCTAAACCTATCGCGGTTTGTGTAACTTCACATTAGGCACACAAGTTTAGTGATAAATAGGTAAGTTTGGTGACAATTGTTTCGAGAGCGATGAAAAAAATTGGTATTATCTGTAATGATGACCAAGTTTTTGAAAACTTGGGAAAACAGATCCAATTTTATTTCATCGTGTTTCTTGCCGGAGTCTTCTCGGTAGAATCGGCGTTCCGAATCTGTGGTAGATCTTATTATTGGTAATGTGACGATTTATAAGTGCATGTAAATTGCCAATATAAACATTTTTGATTTGATTTCATTATATTGTTACACATACAGATCTAAATAATCACTTTCTCAACCTGTCTCACGACTGAAAATTCAGGATAATTTTCAAAATCTGGAAGCACTTGATAGCAGCAACTCATCTTTAAGAGTCCTAATAAAGTCATTTTGCCAGCAAGATTACTGCACGCATGAATCTCTTCATCGATGTTTCAAATGCCCTCGCCTCTAGAGCAAGACAAATATTTTTTTCTACCCGATAACAGACTCCTGGCAGCCGAGCTTGTAAACATTGGCTGTACAATACAAGTTTTTGTCCCTCTCTCCCATTGATTAATGTTTACGGAAACGTATCCTAACAGGAAACTTCGTAATAACAAGCCCACATTCACTCTGAATACACTTCCTTCAGAAAAGGAGTTTGTTTAAAATTAGCGTTAGTCGACTTATTCGGTCTATCGTGAAAGTAAAGTATACTTCTTCAGTCGTATAATGTGTCTGATTTGCCAAGACATCCCAACCAAGCTAATTTGGAACTTGAAGTAAATAAGCCTAAAGTCTATGTTAGTTGGCCATTTAAATTTTAGACCTGCATTTGTGTAATTAATTGTTTATTCATTTTATTTAAAAAAAAAATTGTCTTTAAATTTGAAAAAAATGCAGAACTACGATTACCCTTTAAAAAAAACTTTAAAACGTCAAACCTTGTGCACAACTTTACACTTACAAACTTATCATCTAAAAATAATACCACAGATTTAAGTTACAAAACTGTTTTCATCCAGTTTCCCTTTCCTTTTGCAGAGTACTTACCTAATAGCAAGAAGCATTAATCTATTGCTGTGACAATGCCGGTTAAATCCGACCGCACCCGAAAGTTCAAACATCCCAAACATCAAACCCTCGATTCAGCGGCCTTCGAAAATTTCCATGCCGTTAAATTCATTATTCACAAAGCCAATACATCAATGGGGTCTCATTTCAAAGAAGCGCTGTGAGACAAACTGTGACCGCCGCGATCCATCACAGGTCCACAACTAGACGGGGCCGATATCAAAATGTAGTTACTATTGTCCTGAACCGATAAAATATGAGCGGTGACGTTGACAAATCGGTGGAACGAGCAGCGAGCGACTTCTGCAGCGGATTTGAGAAGTTGATTTTACGTTCGGCACGTGGGGTTTTAAGCCAATACGGTGCCTTGAGATACGTTGGGTCAGCTTTTTTTTTTAATGGAATAATCTACTGTAGTAGAAGTCAGATGGCCTTGTGGTTAAATAGTTGCTTTTCATGTGAGAGGCTGGCAATTTAAAGCCTTGTTTTAACCCTACTGGCTGGCTCTACACAATAATTCAAGTTAAGTTATGTAGGGAATTTAGAGCTTTAAATAACATTAAAACAACAAATAAAAATATAATTTCCGGGTTCAACCATTCTGTGTAATATTTCTGAAAGAATTGTTTGTGGACCGGTAGTGTTTGATCACTACCGGTGGAGGCGCCACCCGTGGCTTACGGGTAAATGTGATCGGAAAATTCGCTTTGATGAGTACCTCAATTGGTGTAGAGCGTAAGACGCAATTTCTTTAGACGTGGTTCAAGTCCCAGTCCAGGCAGGATCATGAATGTGATTCTTTTAAAATTTAAAAATTAACATTTCAGCTTTAAATAGCATAAAAACAACAAATAAAAATAACGTATTCAGTCATTTTATTTCTAAATTCTAAAACAAAAAAGCCCATTGAGATACGTTTCACACCGTTTTCCATTTTATCTTCCACACCTAACAGGAAAATCCTATTGCAATTGTCAGATTTGCTAAATCCGCGATCATGGTCAGGGGATCCTTACAAGAAACAGGAAAACGCTCCAAAATAGACACGTAAGTGCGATAACGACTGTAGGACTGTAGGGCTACCATGAGTTTAAAACTTACGCACTCGATATCGCCTACGTAAATATGTCTACGCGAAGAACTAAAATCGGCCGTATGAAAAAAACATCTCGATAGGTTTTAACTTACGTAAGTTTTCGATAGCCAACTCATGGTAGGCCCTCTGTAGTTTATCTTTACGTATACTAATATGTTTTACCACGTACAAAAATGTGCCAAAATCTTCATACATATAGTGCACTGGTGACCCGCCCTCGCTTCGCTTCGAGTAATCCTTTCTTAGCGGATGCCTACGTCACAACATCCACTTGCATGCCAAATTTCAGCCTGATCCGTCCAGTGGTTTTAACTGTGCGTTGATAGATCACTATGTCAGTCCTTTTAAGTTATACGTCCACCTTTGAGTTATACATATTTATATTTTTATATAGTGCATACTCGATCTCGTTTTTTAGATCGAGTGCTTTCATATTGTTACATGTTTGTTATTGTTGTTCTAGCTTGGTATTACTTTTTTTTTCTAGCCTGTGATGTCCAACTGCTGGGGGATGGCCCCCACTCACTTTATGTTTGTAAATGGCAAGATAAATCAAGTTAGTCCCTAAAAAATTACAGTAGGTACTAATCAATAGATTATTCTTTATTTTGCAGAAGTGCAACCTTTTTATCAGTATAAAACGTTGCATTGTCAAAGCAAGGCAGTAATAGACGAATGCTGCTATTAACTCAAAATCCAATAAGACATTCTAGTGACGAGGCTAATCATGGTAATTACACAAGAACATACATTTCCTTGCGATTAGACGGGCGAATGGCCGGGCTCGCGCCGCCTCAGAAATGGATGTAGAGAATTATGATAATGTATTATGATAATGTGTCTAACGACTTCGTAAAGGTCTAGTTGGACGAACATACAGACGCGGAGACTGGCAAGCGAGAAGGTTAGTACAAAAAACTGCAATGAAATAGGTCCCCATGTTAAATATGCAGACATAAAGACTTAGCGAGTTTATGTCTCTTTATTTAAATACGTAGTACAATATTTCTATTACATTGTGTCAAAGTAATAAGTTTCAGTTTGTTTAAGTTATATCGAATTATATGTTGGGTATTGTAAACGATATTACCTTCAGTGTTTTAGAGGGATCTGTCACGATTTTTTAATTTTAATTTTGTAGAAAGCTATAAAGAGTTGACAAGTATCAGAAAAAAGTACGCAACAGAAAAAAGTACGTACTAAATACGTACAGTGTGATGTTCAACTTAAAATAATATTAGCAAACATGGTTTACATAATACGAATAGGGAATACGGCATGCTATCCAGGTAATTTGGAAATCAAATCCAGGTTATCCATATAGTTTTTTTCTTCATTTGACGCTTTTTTTCTCCGAGAATAAAAATTCATTCATTCTAATAAAAAAACGTCTGTGTGTGACTAGCATTAAGAAGGCAGATGGCGACAATTGGACATTAAACACCGTTGCTAGCTAATCCACTTTTCCGTCCAATTTACTCCATTATTAAAGTAATACGAATTAAAACACAAAAGCACGACTGTTTTCGCAACAAACGCTCAAATGTATTCAAGTCACAAATGTCTCGTGTTCCCCACATTATACATTTTTATTTTTTGCTCGAAAAAACATCTTTCTTTCAGATTGCTACATTACTTCGGTTTCAGTTCACTTCACATGGTATGAAATTCTTCAAAGCGACAATAGTAATTTATAAAAAGGAATATTTCTAAATTCTTCTTACCTATAGTAACAAGACTACACTACAACTGCCTCGTTGGTCTATTGGTAGCAAGTGCTGCGTTAGGACCGAGAGGTCCCCGGTTCGAGTCCGGGGTCGGGCAAAATTTGTGTGAGTTTTTCTGTAATGAAATTACTCAGCCCGGAGTTAGGAAGTTGGCGGTTGAACGCCCGTGCCTCGGAAAGCACGTTAAGCCGGTGGTCCTGCACCCGATCTCTCATCGGTCATGTCGGATTGCCGTCTCACCGAATTATGAGAGTAAGGGAATAGAGAGTGCACTTGTGTTTGCGCGTACACTTGTGCACTATAATATGTCCTGCGCACTTGGCTGATCTCAATTGAGATCGGCCGCCATGGCTGAAATCGGTCGGACGCCTTTTTTTAGTAACAAGACTAGCCGAACCAGTGTTTGCTGATATTAGTTCTTTTGCAGAGTCTTTAAGATGCAGGTCTTGTTAAAATGGATTCAGCTAACTAGTAGCATTTGAAAAGATTCCTTTTTCAGCTAGTTACAGCTTGTATGGGCTAAGAAGCTGTTATAAAAAGGAAAGCAGATCGAAAGGTATATTGGTTAGGGATTAGCTTATGTACTTAAGCTGCCTATTAATGATAGAAGCATTTTATATTTACATGCTTAATTGACATAAAATTAAAACTAAATATGATAAAGACTTCTGCGTTCAATTAAATTTATTAATATGTGAAAAAGTGTCGATGATCGAGTGGGTAAGGTCGTTGCTTGCCATGCGAGAGGTCGCCAGTTCAAACCTCGCCACGTACCACTGTGTTTTTCAAATTTTAAATTCATATGTACGATTATTCGACGCTATAACGGTGAAGGAAAACTTCGTGAGGAAACCTGCCTTCCTTCGAAGAAATTCTTAGGTTGTATCGACCAACCCACACTTGGCCAGCGTGGTTGACTAAGGCGTTATCGCTCTAGTTTAGGGTAGGCCCGTGCCACAGCAGTGGGGACGTATATGGACTGATGATGTGAGAATCTATATTGAATAGTAGATAGATATTACATTTAATGTAAATGTTGATCAGGTGAATGATATTACAAAATATATTTTGACATACTAGAGATACAAGCTAGGACATACTAGCTAAATTCTAATAAATTTAGTAACATAATACATATTATGAATGAAAAGTATTATTCCTTCATGAAACGTATCCTAGAAGTCACTGCTAGTAGGTAATAGGCAGACCGCAAAGCTACTTCAAATATGCATAGATGTACATGACATTGAAATGGATAGTTGTTACATCTAATGTCGCTAGCTTACATGCGTACCAATTTGCGTTTAGTCCCACAAAACGCGACATACCCTCCCCAAACCAAATTTGAGAGCGGAATGCGATCACAATCGCGATAAGAATATTCGGAAACATCTCAGATAGTGTTCATAAAATCAGTAGCAACGCCATTTACTCGCGCTAACAAAAGGGACGTCGCAGCGTTTGATGGGGGTAGGAATTTAAACGGAGCACCTAACGATACCAGCCGGTCCCTTGATAGTGTTGCCAGTGTCACTTTGAAAAATAGGGTAGTTGACTTTTTTTTTAATATAGCTCGGTGGACCACTCTTTTAGGCTGCAAACTGGATGCACGTGAATCGCGCAGTGCGGGTTGCTCATACAAGTTTAAGCATATCTATTGTGTCGCGAGCCACCTATTCTACCGTCACAGCCTGCATCAAGAAGACACTGTTAAAATAATTAGGAACATTGATATCTTGAAAGTTCGCCGATAATTAAATACAGTGTTAAGCACATTATTTGAACGAGCTCTACTACGCTCCATACAAATGTATGTAGATACGAAATTAGTTCTATTAAATAGATTATGTTATACTGACATAAAAATACGTAAATTTCTCATTTAAAATGTAAAAGATTCTACTCACTAATGTAAAAAACCCATTTAAACATGCATATATGCATAATTTACAATACATACAAAATATTCCATACCAATTCCTAATTTTAACTTTACTCCGAAGATTTATTGTAAAGTAGGTCTGGCAACACTTTCCTTACCTGTGTCCACATATTTCTTGTGTCCAATCCGAGAAGTTTGCGTTTGGGTTAAACTTGCGAGGGAACTAAAAAACTGAAGTAATAAATTTGGGTGAGGATAAAACGAAATAGGTTTTTGTGGGAATGGAAATCTTTCTTATGTGAAAAATCTGTGTTTTTTTTTTGCAAACAATTACTTCTTGTTAAGACAGTTTTTTATGCTAAATTTCTATAAAATATAGATTCGCATTATTTAATACTTGATTTCGTATTACCAAAGTCATCAAGATTCTCAATTTACCTTACCTATCTATTAGTTTATAGGTTATTAATATCAATTTAATCAATAAACTATTTAATTGATAGACGTAAAACATAATCTCACAATAATTTCAAGTTATAGGAGTAAAGAGTAAGAAACGAGTCAAAAGTACTAAGTACTCTGAAGAGTACTACAAAGTAGTTTATAAAAATGTGATGTAACAAAACCAATATTTCTAAACACGAACTCACATCATATGGAATAAACAAACTATTTGTTTACCTGAAAAAAGGCCGTCCAATGATTGAAATAAAGTAAGCCGAAACAATATCCGAATCGAGTTAATACGAGGCTGATAGTAAATTTCCCACCGCTTTACGGGAACTGACCAAACTTGGCGTGGGTTGCTTCGCTAAACGGGTACGTAAGTTTGGTGTGGTAGGGGCGAGAATTGCTTGGGCAATTATTTTGTGTAGGGTGACACTAGGTGTACACTGGAATCCGAGTCAGCCAACGTTGTTGATAAGGGTCGCAGTTCCTAAGGCGACGGTGTCCTATCGGGCTTTACTCCCACTTAAGGGGCTGGCCCAAGTTTGAAGAGATAGCGGAGTTTTGATTGCCGAAATCTGAAAATGGAATTAACATTTAAGAAAATTAGTCGAGTAGAAGAGACCGTAATGTGAACGAATTAATACATAAAGTGCTATACACACTCACACAGGCTTATGTGAAAAGAATCAGAAGTCAAATCAAAAGTTGCCGGCGCAATACAAACTGAGTGATATTTGAAAAGAACATCCTGACCTTAGTAATTAGGTTTATAAAAAGTACATTTTTCTTTGATCCTAAAATTTAAGAATCAAGGCGACTCGTTTTGTGCATTTGGGCTTTACTTATATTATTATTGGCATAAAGAGTAAATGGACATCATGGCCAATATTTCTTATTTCCTGACAGACTTCGAATATGGCTTGGAATAACCTTGTCATCATCAACGGATATGGGGGGAACGGATGGCTCTCATTAAAAGGAATTATGGTAATTAATAATGTGGTTAATAGGTATACCTTCATGCATTTACAATTTGATAAGACCTCATTCAATGTTACTCGTACTAGGTATAAAAGACTTCCGATGGCCGAAGTCGGCCATGGCGACCGATCTCAAATGGAATCAGTCAACTTCGCATCGCATACTATAGTGTACAAGTGTACACGCGAACACAAGTACACTCTCTGTTTCACCTCTCTCATGATTCGGTGAGACAGCAATCTAACATGACCTATGAGAGACCAGGCGCAGGGAAACCAGCTTAACCCGCTTTCCGAGGCATGGGCGTGCAACTGTCTCCTGGCTGAGTAGCAAAAACACCTATCCTCACCGAGAACACCGAACCTCCTTCTGCAGCACTTTGTAACAGACCTTTTTTTCCTAACTGACAAACGATGAAGCTTGGAGTAGCCTCATCATTATCACCGGGCTTGCGGGGGAGCGGGTTGCTCTCATCCCTAAGATAACCAGTAGGTCTGGTCTACAACGAGGCAGTATACAATGTTACTATCACTTAATAGTGTGATGCCGCTTGAATTGCTCTTTACGATTGATCTGAAAATTATATAGGTAATTTTGGGAACTTTAATGTATGTAAAACAACTTCGCTCACTCCCAACACTTGCGACATGGCGAAAGTCGTAAGTCCCCGGTAACAAATTGAGTTTACAACATTGGATTACGAGCCAAATTAGATCATATTTCTCTAGCCACTTTATGCTACTATTAGTTACTTTGTCCCGGCGTTATCGTGAACCAATGGTGAGGTGACTAGTTAATATGAGAAGTGAGGTGTGAAACTCAATTACTGAATAAACGATTTATTTGATACAGCTATTCATCTGGTAATGTGATTTGATTCGTCTGTTTGGCAAGTCTTGAGGGAGTTCGATCGATGAACTAGCTTATTACATAAGATTCTAGGAGTAGGTAAATGTATTTGAAGGGCGTTGGTCTATCTTTTATAAGACAGCTGTTTATAAATCTGTGTGATGTTGAAATCAAAGTACCAAAAATAGTCTTTACGAACATCTTAAGGTATTTCTTGATTATTTATCTCATTACCTAGGTAAATTAAGTCGGTAATGCCCTCATACAAAATGAAAACAAAAGTCTGAATATAAAAAAATAACAAGATGGATATCTGTTGATTAGGAACTATTTTTAAACATAGAATGTTTAAACATTTTTATTACCAAGTGTTTGTTACTTTTATTTCTTAAGTTGTTGTGTGTTGATATTACATCAATAGACTTAAGAATTCAATTCAAAACAATGATATTCACCATTGTGCATTATATTCCTATCACGGGTTTTTCAATTAATTAGATGCGTTGCATCTTGTACATGAACATGCTCAATATTGCACAACTTTCATACCTTGTAAAGTTGCTGTTATGAGTATTATAGGTAAGTTAGGTAAGAGTAGCATAGTTCAGCAATGTGGTATGCTCATATTGTTCATAACACATTTGCAATTTTTATCTTTGTCTTGCTGTCGCGCTGCTAAGTAGTACTTGATTCAAACAGATTTTTAGCAAGCAATCTATTTCGCACTTAAATCCACTAAAAGTACTTAATGCGTTTTCTTTTTCTTTACCCTCTTAGTTCGTTAAGACAGGAATTCAACATGTCTGTCAGATTCTCCTTTCTGAGACTTGGTGTACGAAAGCGACCACTTCCTGACTTCTGGTCTTAATGCCACGTTTGAAGTCATCATTTCCCCGATCACGACGACAAAGCATGTTTACTACTGTTTTAATATTAAGTTAACAAACATCATTTGTTTTTAATAAATTCTTTAAAATAAATAAAATAAACAGACAGATTGCATGACATACTATGCAATATTTTTCACCAACTTCGATCTATGACGATCCTTTTTTTTACTTTTAACCCACCCACCACGGAACCTTAAAAATGGAAAGTTCTCATTTGCCAATTTTCTTACCATATCAATATGGACCTACAATGCCACCTCCTTAGAACCTACTAATTTTCTAAACATTCCTGAGTGCTCACGCTTTCTCCCTTCATATGAATTAAGCTTCAGTTGCAACCGCCAGTCGCAACGCTCTGGAGAAAATGCAGAGAACCGCGTGTCTAGCCATATCAGGGGCCTTCAGAACTACCCCAACGGCAACAATGGAAGTACTGTTAAATCTTCCGCCATTGCACCTGGTGATCGAAGCTGAAGCTAAGAAGGCGCTCCAGCGACTACGTATTGCAGGAACTTGGAGCCCTAGAAAACATCAGACAAGACACACAAAATGGGATGACAATAGTTATCTGTCCAGAATTTTGGAAATGGGTTGTGATAAAACGATTCCAAAATACATATTCAATAGGAACTTCAAGGTAAACATACCGACGAGGGACAGCTGGAAGGTGAATCCGCCCTGCCCTGAGAGCAACAGCTTGATATGGTATACCGACGGATCCAAAATGGTGTCAGGCACTGGTTCCGGTATCTACAGCAAGCATGTTGAGGAAAGTCAAAGCATGGGGGGCATGACAACGGTTTTTCAAGCAGAGGTTTATGCAATAATCTCATGTGCAGAGAAGAACATAGAACTAAAGGTCAAGAATCAAACTATATACATTCTCAGTGACAGTCAAGCGGCCCTTAGGGCATTAAGAAACCCCAAATTAGACTCTAAACTTGTCGCCAATGCCATAACGGTACTTAATAACCTAGGGAGGCAAAACAAGGTGAGGCTAATATGGATACCAGGCCATGAAGGGTATAAGGGAAATGAAAAGGCAGATGAACTTGCGAGAAGAGGCTCAGAAGCAAATCATATTGGACCAGAGCCATTTGTTGGGCTAGCGTTAAGCACCGTCAATATGGCATTTAAGGAACATGTTGATAATGAGCGTTGGAAGCATTGGAAGAATAAACCAGGTATGGTTCACTCCAAGAGCTTTATTGGAGACAATCCAAAAACGTGGTACAAAACCATGATGGGTGGAAGCAGACTTCAAAGTCGTCTACTCATGGGAGCGCTGACAGGGCACTACGTCACCAACTCATTACTGATGAAAATGAGACTGTCCTCAAACAGCGACTGTAGAGCTTGCAAGGAAGAAATGGAAGACATGAAGCATATTTTATGTGAATGTCACTCACTGGCCAGACACAGGCTCAGACTTCTGGGAACGGCTTATCCGAAACCAGAAGAATACAGGCACCTCAGACCCAAGGACGTTATTGCATTAATGCATTTGATCTTCAGGGAGTAGGTGTATTAAGGTAGGGGAAACACAAAAGATCCCTGAGGGTCGACGTGAACCGGTTATACGGTCCCCGCGTTAAGATAAGATAACCGCCAGTCGGTGTTTTTGTCAAAATTCAAAACAGCACTTACGGGTTCAAGCGGCTGTGTGTAAACGTTGATGGAGACTGCTTGAAGAATGCACGGAGGTAAAATTGCTGTGATTTATTTCACAGTCCACACATACAAAAAAGCGTCGATGGCCGAGTGGTTTAGGTCGTTGCTTACCATGCGAGGGGCGCCAGTTCTTACCCCGGCACGTACCACTGTGTGAATTTATTGTGTACGATCATTAAACACGATTAGACGACGATCGTGAGTAAACCTGAACACCTACGAAGAAATTCTTAAGTAGTGTAGTCAACTAGCCCGCACTTGGCCAGCGTGTCTGACTAAGGCCTTATCGCCTAGCTTTGGGTACGCCCGTGGCCCAGCAGTGGGGACGTATATGGGCTGATGATGATAATACACATACACGGTAGAATACTCTGTCCTCTTATCAATGATCCTTTAGTATCCCGCATAAATTCCTAGTCATTAATTTTTGGGGAGTAACTTTGGGCTGTTTCTTATAAGTGCTTTCGGTGGTGAGCCAGCATCATACATTAAGTTTCCCGTAACAAAAATAACAAATAATATTTTGGAGATCCGCACTCGGTACAGTGTAGGTGCCGTTGTGTGACATATTCATTGTTACCTTCCCACAACTTAGCAACTCTTCGTAAATTCCCTTCTAGTAAGCTTCAGATGCAACCGCGCCCGGTGTTTTCTCAAAAACTTGAAACAGCACTTACGAGTTCACGCGGCTGTCGCGAGTTCTGATCTACGGCGCGAGCGTTGCGTTGATGGGGACTGCTTGAGGAAATAGGAGCTAAACTTGTTGTTATTTATTTTGGAGATGCGTTACTAATATTACGAGTATACTCGCAAGCACGAATTTTGTGGACATACATTATGTATGAAACGCTAATCGCTATGGTGTTATGTTAAACCAAGCTCATGTCTTAGTGTGTAACTTTCATTTCATTTTATTTATTTGTATTTATTTGTTTATGTTTTTTAAGTTCTTATTTATGATTTATGTTTATGTTTCTTAAATTGTGCGACAGTGAAAACAAGCTATTGTTATTATGTATTTATGTTCTCATGTAAGTGATGTAATTATCTTTATGAGAATAAATGTCTTTAAACCTAAACCTAATCGTAAGGAAACCTGCACACTTACGAAGAAATTCTAAGCCTTCGAAGAAGTAAAAAGAAATTCCGTTCAAAATCGACCAGCCCGCAATTGGCCAGTGTGGTTGACTAAGGCCTGATCGCCCTTATTTACACTCAGCAACTAACATTATTGTTGTGAATATCGGCTATGTAAGTCATCTTTTTTGACTGGCTAGGTGGCCACATATTATTTATTATTATCTTCGCACGCTACACCGCAAACTCAATAAGGAGTCGGAGTGGTTATGACGGATATAGGTCTCAAGCAATCATCATTACAGCCAAACACGGAACAAACACCTATATCTGTGATATGGCTAGCATTAACAGAGTAAAAAAAGATAAAAGCAAAATAACCATAAAACAAACATCAATCTCTACTCTAATAAACAAAATATATATGTTACGAATGAATTTATCATAATTTTTCCGGCAAACGGATTGTACAACCCGCTCCCTGTTCCACGAAATCTCTGATGACAAATGAAGACCGTCCGAATTAACCAGTGCGAACTAAAAAAAGCGTCGGACCCCTACCCTTTTTTATCTCTACGCAACGTTGTTTTCATTTATCCACGCAAAAATAATTGACAAACATAAATTCGCGATGGCAGAGTGCGGGACGAACAATTTGCAAAAGCAATTGCGGCCGTATATCACTGTCTTATCGTTGGATCTGCGCGTCGATTGTCGCTGTGGATTTGACGCCATTTTGTATTTCTGTTTTATTTAGTTCGCTCTTTGTTTTGGCTAGTGGGAAAATTTAGATGCGACGGATGCTCGCTTTGTTTTTTAAAAAATATGGGTCCGGTGAAGTTTTTGAAGCTATTGTTCGTATAAAATATAATAAATGATAATAAATATCAAACAACATCACAAACAAAAAAAGGTTCAGATTACGATTGAAGTTGCTTAAACACTGGTATTTTGGATATCAAAAATAACAAATGCAGTCATACCTAAATAAAAAAATAAAATACATGGGGAAAAACACCGCTGTTCACCATACAAATATTTGTCCTGAGTGGGAATCGAACACACGACTCTTGACGCAATAGACAGGACGCCAATATCCAATGTACCATTGAGCCAGTCAAAAATAGCATAGTAGCCGCAAACTGTTTTGTCAGACCTAAAACGCTTTTCGTAAAACCAAATTCGCTACGGCTAATGTGAATTATAAACAGTATGCTGTAAAGCAAATCAAAGAAGAAGATGGATGCACTAAGTTCCCCAAGTTCTCTCGGTGTCTTCAAGTTTTTGTTACCACCTGCTATTGTTGTGACTTGCAACTAGCTTAGCTCTCAACAACCAGAACTTATGTGAAACCACAGTAGAGCGGCAAGCAGTAAGACGAATCTATACAGAACGATGAACGAATGTAGAGACAAACACAATAATGTGTTTGTTAAAGCTTTGAGCCAAATGTTATATTCCCATAATATGTTTATATTATATATTTTGGGAATAAGCGTTCGGAAAGATAAATTTTAATTATATTTTTAATAACGATGTTAGTTTATTATCTAGCTATAAAGAAAAGTCCATTTTCTGCTAATGTTTTGGGTGAATATCCTAGTCGGTCAAAATCATCAAATCAATCACTGATAAAAAGAAGCATGGTTTATTTATGTCTCCTCCTTCACCGAATATTGAAGCTAGTTATTAAGAAATAATGAGCATATATACATCCTACATTTTATGCAGACTAGCTTATAGGCCGAAGGTCCGTCCGGGTGAAGTATTTTATTGCATAAAAGAAAGCATCTTATATCGAAGTCAGCTAGCCCTTCCCCAATATCTTGTCTATGTGTACTAAAAATTTTATTTAAATCAGTTCAATTACTATACCGTGAAAGAGCGACAGATAGAGACACTAGTTACGAATTTTAAATATTAGAAAGGATTGTGTCGCTGTTTTCACACTAACCATTGTTCTTCTAAGTTATTCTGCTTACACTGTGCTTCAACAAGTTCATACAAGGCACGTTACTCTCGCAATATTATGCTTGTCTGCGCACCTTAATGGCGCGAGTACAAAGTTTCTAATCACGCGTGAGATGTCTCTGGCGGAAAATTAGAGTTCATTACGGTAAAGTTAGCGGCGAGAGGGATTGCATCAAGTTGATCAATCATTCCTGTTTATAGCATACCTTTACTTCGTTGGTCTATTGGTAGCATGCGCATAGTTAGAGAAGATCTAGTGCGAATCCTGCCTGGAGCATTTGCTCACAAAAACCACACTAATTTTAGTGTGGTTTTTCTGTTGAGGTATTACTCAGCCCTGTACACTATACACCTATGCAGTTTTGGGGTGAGAGCCATCCGATTTATGGGTCAGAGCCATCCGCTCCCCCGCAAGTCCGGTGATGATGTCCGCAAGCCATCATTGTATGTCAGAAAAAATCTTAGCAGTTCATAGTCCATAGCAAGTCTCATTGCTCTGAAGGCGAATATAGTACATAGTTTTTAAGGATATACACCGTGAAATTTTAGTGGTTGTTTTCCCGCCGTAAAATGATTCTATCTTAGTAGTACAAAAGATGTGTGCAGTTCTTTTTTGGTAAAATCAATAAATGCCGGTTTTACGAAAGGTTTAACCGTAACTCGAAAACACGTTCGAACCGCTTTATGACTTAGGGTGTAGAGCTTCTTTAGTTTTAAGCATCGATTTCATGCGGCAAGCAGTACCTGAATACGTCACATCTTCAAAAACAACGATAGCTTCTCTCGTTTTCGAGTTGGAAAATTATTATTCTGAAAAATCGAAAAAAAAAAATTTTTTTTTTTCTAATTTTATAACTATGAATAAATTCGGTTATTTTTAGAATGAATGAAATCAAAAGTAAAATATTCAATGTCAATATTAAAAGCGAAATATAAAATAATGAACCATACTGTAAATAACTTTTTTTTTATTTACATAATTTACTTTAATAAGGAAACATTATTTGCTCATTAAAGTTGTATTCCATTTCATGTTGGTACAAAACTTTTAATTTTGCAGTGACTCTACATACCTACGCTGTCAGTTTTTGCAGAAACCAAAGCATTACGGATCCCAATCACGGCCACCCTAATTGCCGAGCGTAATTACCGAAAATTCGTTAGAAATTTAATCAGCCACCTCATTATGGTAACATCTCGGGTCCTTGTAGGTCAGTTAATTTGTCTAAACAAATATCTGGTAAGTGGCTAAGCTAATTGGTAGGTATTACCGAGTAATTTAAAAATTGAAGGGAGTTACGAAGGGTTTTTTGTGGATTTCAATGATTTGCTTCCAATTAATGTAGGTATGTGTAACTTATATGCTTTAAATGTAATGAATACTACTAGCTGTGCCATCGATTTCACATAATATTTTTATCACCATCCATGTACAGACAGCGATCCGTAACATTTTTTTTATGTATACATTTTTAAAAAACACAACACTTTAAACTACAAATTTAAAAAATTATTACACGGGCAAAAATCATAATGCATTTTCCGTATCATCAAATTCATTAAAAAAAAACGATGCCACAAGATTGTTATTTAATATATGCTTATTTTGTAAGTATTGCGAGGTTGATTGTAAATTATTAATAATCTCTACGAGAAGGCCGTGCGATCATTAATTTTTTAAACTTTTCACATGATATTCATGATACTCCGAAATTATTTTTATTATGATATACGAGTTTCGTAAAAATTTTACAGCCCTTTGACAAGATACGACCTTTTGTGCACGAATCCCTAAATATCGATGGTGTGTGAATCTTGTCAATCACATCTTTATCTGATCGATAAACATAACTAAATAAGGCGGCCGACCGATTTCAGTCATGGCGGCCGATCTGAATTGAGATCAGCCAATTGCGCAGGACATATTATAGTGCACAAGTGTACGCGCAAACACAAGTGCACTCTCTGTTCCCTTACTCTCATAGTTCGGTGAGACGGCAATCCGACATGACCGATGAGAGATCGGACGCAGGACCACCGGCTTAACGTGCTTTCCGAGGCACGGGCGTTCAACCGCCAACTTCCAAACTCCGGGCTGAGTAATTTCAGTACAGAAAAACTCACACAAATTTTGCCCGACCCCGGACTCGAACCGGGGACCTCTCGGTCCTAACGCAGCACCTGCTACCAATAAATCAACGAGGCAGTTACTAACATAACTAAGCACGATAACAATAAGCAATCATTACCCTAAACAAGTATAAGTTTAACAATACTCCTTGCCGTCCTTATATTATACGTCATGGCGTACCTGTAAAATCGTACTTGTGTACAATGTATGCACGACGAATCTACTTAATATACAATAAAATGTATTTAAAAAAGTTTATTTCACTCGTACTGAGTATCAGATTTTCAAAGTATCAGCTTTGCTTTAATTAATATCCTAATTAATCATAAAAATCACTTACAATTTTTGTTCTTAAAATGGGCCGAGACTTTTATAACTTTAAAGTAAAAACACATAGTCCAAAGTATTTTAATTACATTGCAAAAATTTTCATGATTAATAGTTTCCCGAAGAGAAACTTCGATAGAACTTTTGAAAGCATTTGAGCAGCCTTTTAAAACGATTAAACATTACAAATATTGACTGAAGAAAAAAGTGGAACAAAAGATAGAGTAAGAAGGCTAAGTAAAAGCAAAGCTTCTTAGCTTTAAGATAAGCCTTATTTTGTGAGGATAAGTAGCAGTAGATAAAGAGGTGCTGAGACACGTTTTACTCAAAATGCTCTCTTGTATAAGGTAGCAGATTGGTAGTGAAGTAATCGCTGTAGGAATATTGTTGGAAGAAGAATATAAATAATATGCTATTTTTTTCTTTAAGGCTTTACGTAAACTTTGAATGGAAACCACTGATGCAACGAGTAAGTGCATAAAAGTGTAAGTAATGTATATTAAATAGTAATTTCAGCTTTTTTTTACATGTTTAGTAAATCACATATCTGAAAATTTGAGAAAAGTAAAAAAAAATGTCATGTTCTTGTTATGCGTTGCCCTGGCTTATCGATAACTAATATGGCTTATCATAATAATATAAGCAGTTTCAGAGATACGCTAATGCACATGCACAGACAACCAGAAAAATAGTCGATAGTTTGTCGATATTGGACTCACATATTTTTTTATGTTATATCATTCACGTACATACAGAGAGTGATTCGTTAATATTTTATTATATGTATAGATATTATCTACTGACTACTGTATTGATAATTCGACATGTATCCAAAACTCCTCAACCTAGAATCCAATACTACTTTTTTCTCAAGAACATACGTTGCGACCTCCATCGCATCGTACTGGCCGCAGAGAATTTCATAGTTTTTCTTCGTTCGTTCTTCTATATTTCTGCTCTCAACGATCGTCTTTTGTCCTTTTTCGTTGCACACGATGCAAAACAATGTTTTTTTTCCTGATTTACTATGATGATGGCCTGGAGTAGCCTTGTCATCATCACTGGACTAGCGGGGGAGCTGATTTCTTGCACTCCTAATTTTGTTCATAATTTTTTTTCAATGAATGATGACTTTGTATTATTTATTTACCTGCGTGGCCTTTTTGCTTTGGCAGCAATGATTTATTAAATAAAATAGCCTATAATGTATCTTATAAAATAAGTTATCTATTCGTGAAAGTCTCGCCAACATTGGTCCAGCAGACAGACAAAAATCTTTTTGATTGTGTTTTTTTTTGTTACCCAATACAGATTCATATGTATTTAGTAAAAAATCGTTTTAACAGACACTTCAATTGTATTTTGTTGTATGTATATAGATAAAATGCTCACGCTAAAGAAAACACTGATATATTAATGATACTTTGAGCCCGATTCTACACAATGCCGTATCCAAGCATACCAAAAATTCTTTAATCCCGCTAACAGAATTAGCTTCTAGAGAATATTAACATTTTAATCAGCAATTTTCATTACCGAAACCAAATTAATAAGAGATTACCGAAATATTATAAAATTAAATTAGGTGTGCTCTTAATATAATAAACGCTTAAATATTGTTTCGTGTACATTCTAGTAACGTTTAAGCTGACTCGCTAAGATGGTAACGACAAGTATGTTGCCTGCAAAGTGTTTCTTTGGACAAAGTAGAGCGTGACCAATTAAGTTAATAGGTAGCTGTGGCTTTGATAACCTCAAGCCACAGGATGAAGTTTTCAGTCACATTACTTGATTTACTCGGTTAAGGGTATCCGAATTGGCGTGGTAACATGGACGCTTACATAGGAAACGTGCCGAAGACTCAAAGTAGCGCAACGTGGTATGGAGCGCGCCAACTTAGGTATTAGCCTTCGCGATAGTACTGCTAATGTGGTCATCCGGCGAAGATCAAAGGTAGTTGACATAGAGAGGCGGCGTGCAGCATTGAAATGGCAGTGAACAGGGCATCTAGCAAGACGCGGTGACGGCAGGTGAAGTATATCCCTTACAAAATGGTGGTCCATGTTTTGTTAACGCAAAAGAGGACGGCCCTTGATCAGATGGGCAAGCGATTTAAAGAAAGCCACGGAAGGTCTCCGGATAAGACTGGCGCAGGATCGAAGTGCATGGCGTTCTACGGAGGAGGCCTAAGCCCTTAACCTGCAGTGAGCTATAATAAAAGGCTAATGATGATGATATGGTAAGGTTGTCTTAATCAGGTAGAATTCAAATGGAAGACAATAATATCGTTGTACGTGCAATTTAGTTATTAAGGCCTCTAAATGACCCTTGATTCTGATCCTAAATATCCACTTTAACTTTATATTGAATTGAACAAGAATATAAATATGTTGTTATTTTAATCTTACGCAAATCTTTTATAGTCAGTTACATGTAAGTACACTTAAAAGGTTAACAAACTAAATGCAGATAAGCATTTAAGCTACAAAACAGCTATTTAGAAGACTTGTTTGTTTTTGACTTTGTAAAGTTTCAGAAGATGTATTTGAATTCTTGGTCTTAAATGAACGCACTAAGTGGTTATAAATCCCTAACGACTTTAAGTTTTACGACTACGTAACAATAATACTTACAATAAAATTAAATGTATTCATTGACATTGTATTCTCTAAGGGAGTTTTAACATTTTAACATACATATAAATGTATATATATAGCAAGCTGATCGGAACCATATTCCGCTACACTGCAAGAATTTAGACATTCTTACTTATGATATTAAATTATGATAACTTAAAACTGTTATGGTTGCACATATTAGAAAAACTAAGAAAGAGCGTAGACTAATATATCTGCTCTTAGTTCTACTATCAGTCTCCTAGTTCTACAGCTGGCCCGCGCTTATGGCACAGACAACAAAAGAACATGTTCTTTTGATGTAATGACCTCAAAAAAGCCGGAAAAATTCGCTTTTCTAATACTTATATTGGATTTCACTAGACGGTGACCTATGCGTTTCCAATATAAGTACCGCTACAGCTACAAATAGACATCTGTAGCACTTTCACGCCAAACTGCAGAACTGATTAGTATAAGATTTGGTTGGCACAGTCTACTAGAGCATGAGAAACTACTTAAAGCTGCTTCCTAATCAATATCGCTTCTAATGTTTTACGCGATACACTCCACGTGGACGGAATTACGGGCGAAAAGCTAGTACCTCCTACTATTTCATAAATACGCAAAATATGATGGATACTGGCAAAACCGATATCCACAGTCACTAGCGGGGTGAAAAAGAAATCCGTCCAATAGTTGACATCACAACTACGCGTTATTACTGGGGAGGTCTCGACTTATAGAATATTCGGCGCCGCATAAAAAGGAACGGTTCAGGCGTAATATCCTTCCTTTCCGTTCGCCCTCGAGCAAAGGAAATTGCCGCCATATATCGAGGCTTATCTGTAGATCTATTTACATCTCAGGAATGTCACTAGGCCCTGTTCCTTCCGTGTGGACTGGCGGAAAGTGTTTTTTTGGGAATGGCTGGAAACAGTTTAGATGCATACCTGGTTTGCAGCATTGATTTTTTTTTTCACAATGATACTGGCTGGCATAACTTCCTACTTGGCATAAAATGAACTGGTGCTTTAAGCTCCTTTGTAACTAATTTTTACTGTATTCGCTCAGCGACTTCTCCGACACAGGCCTGCGAGCCTCGTGCAGAAGCCACTGGATACGTTAGTATAGTTTTAAATTCTTTGCCAATAAAGAATTTATTTATTTAACTTGCTGAGGGTTCAAAATATCAGCTTAACCGGTTTGGTGGGTGGGCGGAAGGCACCCCTAATTGCTGCAGTGATTAATTGAGAATGAGATTGTCTGTTTGTCGTGCTTTCACGTTAATACTACTGAGCTGATTCAAAAGAGATTTGGTTTACGAGTACTGGTACGCAAGCCAAAGGACATAGGCTACGCTTTAACCGTTTGTAATATAAGAGAGTAGCATTTCGTAATAAAAGGCTTTGAGGACGGAGTCTTGGGCGGAAAGCTATGAATCCATCTTAAAAGCATTATGCTCAAAATTATCATCATCATCAGCAAATATACGTCCCTACAATAAACAAGGGCAATCAGGCCTTAGTCAACCACCCTGGCCAAGTGCGGATTGGTCGACTTACAAACCTCAGTTTCCTTTACCGTAAGAGAGTCTCATATCTATTCGATATAAAAATCAAATTAAAATGTCTTCATTTATGTAGGCAATTTACATGCACTCATAAATCGTCACATTAGTAATAATAATATTCTATCACCGGTTTATTTATTTTACCGGTTTGGTACGCCGATTATACCAAGAAGACTCCGGCAAGAAACTGTTTGACTGTTACTATTTTTAAGCGAGAATCATGTTACAAATTGTAAATGAGCTATTTTAATTATAATTTGGAGATGAAGATAGGAGATAGCAGGCACTAAAGATTATAGTATTGATCGTTAAATAGTCAAATAGTACAAAGAAAAACGTGTGCAACATAAACGAAACGTCACACATGAAGTGCCACAGAATTTCTGCATTGCTGTCGCGAGTCAACCCAATACAAACTCCAAGAAACAATCCATTGTCATTCTGGCGACACGCGGGTGCGACGAAGTTGCGTGGCAACAATTAAAGAATAACTTCCGGCTGCCAACAGAATCCGCTAAGTTGGCAGATAAATAACTCACACACGCGGCTTGTAACTTGGTTTGACTGCACTGTTTCTGTATTTGTGCCGTCTGAGCTGAGCTTTTATGACGGTTAGGTATATTTTAGTTAGTTAATAAGGACGAAAGTTTAGCTATTTTTTTTATCATGCATATACAATTAGGTTAGGTTAGGTCTGCCTCGTTGGTCTATTGGTAGCAAGCGCTGCGTAAGGACCGAGAGGTCCCCGGTATGAGACCGGGGTCGGGCAAAATTTGTGTGAGTTTTTCTGTAATGAAATTACTCAGCCCGGAGTTAGGAAATCGGCGGTTGAACGCCCGTGCCTCGGAAAGCACGTTAAGCCGGTGGTCCTGCGCCCGATCTCTCATCGGTCATGTCGAATTGCCGTCTCAGTTCCCGTAAGGGAATAGAGAGTGCGCTTGCGTTTGCGCGCACACTTGTGCACTATAATATGTCCTGCGCACTTGGCTGACCTCAATTGAGATCGGCCGCCATGGCTGAAATCGGTCGGACGCCTTATACAGGGTGTAACAGGAGGGTGGATCATCGTAAGTCAATCGATGGGGACTTCAATACCTATCGATATAACCCCCATGTATGTTCAGCGATTTTCAATAGTTCCAAAGTTATTGAGATTTTTGTGAAATTTTTGTAAGAAGCCGGAATTCAGTATAAAAGTCTTCACTGTAGCTTAACTACTAGACCTGCTTGTCTGATTTTTTTTCTAGAAGTAGTTCAATAGTGGCTCTTTATAATTACGATAGCGATTTGACTCATATCCCTACCATATTGGAGTAAAAAAATAATTATTCACAAAAGTTTCACGTCTCGAATTGTGTCTACCAACTTTCAAAGCCTCCAGTGAAAAATGCGTGTGTTTTTTTTCTAGAACTTATTTTAAAAACTACCTACATTCATGGATAGTATACCCTGAAAATTTCATACCGCTACTGCCAGAGCATCAAAACGAAAAATGAACGCGAATGGCACAGGTGCCATAAATCAGTGTTTTAATTTTTCATGTAAAATATTAATTTAAAAAATAAATCGTTATGTTTCAGCAAATTTATGCTATTTTAGTAACATTAGTAGCAGTAATTTTACAGAATTGCAAATTGAAGGGGTGAAAATCAAACAAAGAAAATTGACATAATTTTTGTCAATAATTTTTTTTATAGTAAGTGTTCATAATGGGCATTATTATTGGCTATGCATAGCTTAGACCTTCTTAAAAAGCTTTTTTGGAGGTTGTGGAATGCTTCTTTTTGTAAAATTTTTCAGGGGCCCAAATTGTGACAAGGCAAAATGTAGTAGTAGCATTTTGCAACATCCGAAAAACCTTTGTAAAAAGATCCGCACTCGTTTATGCATAGCCAATAATGAAGCTCATTATGAACACTGTAAACAAAAAAAATGTAAATTGTTTGATTTTCACCCCTTTAATTTGCAATTCTGTAAAATTACTGCTACTAATGTTACTAACATAGCATAAATTTGCTGAAACATATCGATTTATTTTTTAAATTAAAGTTTTTCATGAAAAATAAAAACACTGATTTATGGCACCTGTGCCATTCGCGTTCAATTTTCGTTATGATGCTCTGGTAGTAGCGGTATAAAATTTTCAGGGTATACTATCCATGAATGTAGGTAGTTTTTAAAATAAGTTCTAGAAAAAAAACACAGGCACTTTTTTTTCACTGGAGGCTTTCAAAGTTGGTAGACACAATTCGATTCGTAAAACTTTTGTGAAGAATTATTTTTTTACTCCAATATGATAGGGTTATGACTCAAATCGGTATCGTAATTATAAAGACCCACTATTGAACTATTTCTAGAAAAAAAATCATGCAGGCAGGTCCAGTAGTTAAGCTACAGTAAAGACTTTTATACTGAATTCCGGCTTCTTATAAAAATTTCACAAAAATCTCAATAACTTTGGAACTATTGAAAATCGCTGAACATACATGGGGGTTATATCGATAGGTATTGTAGACCCCCATCGATTGACTTACGATGATCCACCCCCTGTTACACCCTGTATACAATTTGGTACGTGGACATTGGGCGTAATATAATCTGGATACATACATACGTATACATATTACATGTATTATGCTTTAAATCATGAACAAAAGAATAAAATTTTAGTATTGAATTTAAAATTAATTAGTGAACCTTAACTACTACTTACTGCTATCGAGTATCAATCACGGTTTGTTTTATTTAAAAAGAAATTATATTATTACTCAAAGAGAGTTCCAGTATTTATTAAGGGACAAAAATACTTAATTAAAATTATAAAAAAATTTATCCACAATGTAACATTTTTTTTTATTTGCAAAACAAATTTCATTCAAAAATCAAATTTGTTTTTGTATTATTCGGCGACGATAAGTTGGGAACCAAGAACGTAACTCATCTTCCCGTCGAATGAATTGTGTTTCCGCATTCCACATATTGCAAAAGTTTACACCTACTTGAAACTTGACTTTCTTTCTTTTCCATTTACATTCCGCCGGTATGTATTCCTCCCCATCCCGGCCTACGTAATCCGAAACATTTGGCATCCATTATTTCACCTACAAACAAACACTGCGCAATTTCAGTTGCGGTACCATGAGTTGGCTATCGAAAACTTACGTACGTTAAAAACTTATCGAGTTGTTTTTTTCATACGACCAATTTTAGTTCTTCGAGTAACCACCAGAGGCGCTGTACAAGTTTTTCATAGACATATTTACGTAGGCGATATCGAGTCCGTAACTTTTAAACTCATGGTAGCGCTACAGTAGCGGTACCATGAGTTGGCTATCGAAAACTTACGTACGTTAAAAACCTATCGAGTTGTTTTTTTCATACGACCGATTTTAGTTCTTAGCGTAACCACCAGGGGCGCTGTACAAGTTTTTTATAGACATATTTACGTAGGCGAATTCGAGTCCGTAACTTTTAAACTCATGGTAGCGCTACAGATCGAATGATATACGACATAAGTCGCAAACAAAACTTTTTCTGTATCTTCCGTGGTCTGCGGTGCGTGTAATATTTTTTGCTTGTTTTACCGAAAGTTTCACTTTCCAAAGGACAATGGCAAGTCCCGGTGTTTAATAAATACGAACTAGTGTTGCTGTTAAATGTTTAAAAATATCGACTGTCCACAAATATTTAAATTTATGGGTAAAATTTTTGCATGAATTAATTACATTATATTCATTCTATTCGTATTCAATACTAATCGACACATCGACTCTATGCGATTTTTTGCAAGCTTAAACGCTACTTTTATTTGAAATCAGAATATGTATTCAAATTAACGTTTTGTGTTTCAAAGGTAGGAAGGTGAATTCCGCAGCCTAAAATAAGTAAGAACTGATTTTTCGAAACAATCGAGAAAAGTTGGATACAGCGCTTGAATCAAAATAATAACGTGAAAAATGAGATGAAAAATCTTGCTAATATCTGAGAAATTTTTTTTTTTTAATATTCAAGGTCAACAAAATTTAATATCAAGTGTATCGATAAGTTTCCGTCCCTCACCCAAAAGCTATAGTTCTACAGCTTATATTGTCTCCTATTGTTCTGGCAAGTGGCCTTTGTTTCTGAATGTTTTTGTTTGGTACAAACACGGTTGGGTAAAGTAGAATTAACTTTTAAATACATCGGATATTTTGGGATTATACGTCTCATACAATGGACGGGACGTAAAATTTAAGTGCACATTGAATCGGATATATCGACATTCTGGACCACTTGTGTTCATTTTTAATCGAGACTTGACCGTGTGTGCTTGTCAAGTATGATTGTATTGCAAAGTACGAGCTATCATGTTTTTATTAAGCAAGAATGAAATTCCATTATATATTGTTGCGTAGACTCGGAAGTTCTTTTTTTGATGAATTAAGTACTTACTACTACTTGTTGTATTGTAGTGTTGTGTTACAGCTACAACACGCTTAATTTTAATTAAAAAAAAGGAAAAATACGTCGAATTACCAAGCTGTGACTCATTTTGGGTCACTGCGCCAATCTAGTTAGTTTTTTACCCAATCTGCTGGACCGAGGCGTACGGGTAAAGATGGAAAAATTCAAAACCTTGAAGAGTCTGTTGAAAATTCAGATTAGTGACCATGCACACTGAGAAAATTATCTGACAGGACCACGTCTGTTGTGATACAATGTCCCCCCCCCCCCTCCTCCTCCCACACACTTATGTAAGGATTAGTCTTAATCCCTTTAAAATTCATATTAACACACATTTCTAAGGAACCACTCGCACTATAACTACCCACTCATCAGACGGCTTCGCTCAATCCTGACAAATGTTATCGTACCGTACAATTGTATCAATAAAGAGGTCCGGCCAGAGCACATAAACATTCAAGTAAGCGATACTATAACAAAGGGCTGGCAGAGATCCCTCGAGCCAACGAGAGCGGCTGTGCTGTGTAAACACTGGACTGCACTGAGTATGTAGCGTAGAAGGGACATTCGTAATTTTGAAACCGGTCACGCATAGTTTAAGATAACATATGTTTAAGTAAATAAACATTTTTTTTAAGGAAGAGTGGCGAAGACTTGAGAAAGGTCTATGTTCAGCAGTAGACGAACCTATAGGCTGATGATGATGATGAATCAAAATCATGACATACATTTTATCTAATATTTTATCAAGGTCTCCATTGCGTTCCCGATTTGTTTACCTTGGTGGACCACGGTAAAATTATTTCGTCCTGTGATTAGCGAGAAGGTGAAGGTGAATGTTTACATTGTACTTAGTATGACAAAGTTAAATCATTTTTTTTTTGACCTCCGTGATAAGTAGCTTTAGCACTTGTGTTACAGGTATCAGAATCAACAGTGGATACACAAATATACTTAATACACACCCAGACACGGAACAAATACCGATGTTCGTCACACACATATTTGTGCCGAGTGGGAATCGAATGATAACGGTGATGTAAAATAATAATCACAGGATTTCTACTTCAACTTAAATTCAAGAAAAAAAATGAGAACCAGAAAAACAACTGCATTTTGGGAAAACAAATGTACATCTAGAAAACCCCAATGTGTCATAGAACCAGTCAAAAGTAAAACAAATCACATAAAATTTGGCATTTTTATAACACTGTACATTGCGTAGGTAAGTACCTACGCATATATATATTCTAGAATTTTCATTGTGTTCTCTACACATTAAAATGATTCATTTATGATTGGCTGAGGAAGTGATTTTTATAGTCACAATATCCCTACACAAAACTTCATAGAGTTCCACAGTTATTATGTTCTTGACGTTTTCCTGAAAAAAGAACTAGTGTAAATATTAGTCTTTATGGGTCTATACGCGTTATTAGGAGTAGCAAATTACATAGCTACTGACCTACTTACCTAATAACGTGTACAGACCCATAAAGACTAATATTTAGTGTAATGGAACGCGAAAGTCTAAAATCTTTCAAAAAGAACTAGTGGTCAACCTTCTGTGTTCATACTCTTTGCCCATTTTATGTTCGGTTTACCCGTAGTCTCTACACGCAATATATTCGGTCGGTTGTACCTTGCAGCCAGCTCCAGCTCTGTGTGCCCATAAAACTATTTTATAGATAGTATTGGAAATATTTTGAGATACACCGTTCTTAACTGCGGCAGCCAAGGCGAGAGTGCTTAGTTGAACTGTGGTTCAACTGAATGTATCCACTCAGTGGCTGTAAGCTGGAGTTATGATCCGGATCCGGAAGTACAGGGAACATGGATTGTGATTTAGATATATTTTGTAGAGATTCTGGATTATCGTGAAATGTCATGTTTGGAAAGTAAAATATTTGTATGTTATGTTGTGTATATTTCATGAGATGAACGAATCAGAACAGAACACAAAAATAGAATGTTTAGTTTTTACAATAAATATATTTCATTAAAATGAACACATAAAAACACGACTTAACTTTTTAACAAATGTTCACGCATTAATTATAATCATCTGTGTAGTAATCGCATCAACTTCTGCCTCCTCCTTTGAATTTTATTAGACGCGACAAATTTTCGCTTGTCCATTTTTTTAAGTAAATGTGAGGTTTCCATCTAAGTACATGGTGGTCGCTCGCTTGTGCCTCTGGTAGTTAACTCAAAACGCAATATAATTTCAGACATTTGGCCAACTTACTAGTGTTACCACTTAAGCTTCCCAGCTGTGCTTACGTCATAACTGCTGGATTCCATTCAATTTCTCCCGCACAAAAGCATGAGTATGTCAAAACCAGGGTTCTATTCAAAATTCAAAGTTCTCAGCAGCGGCTACTAGTGTTGTCAAGGGGTTAGACCAGAAACTTGTAAATAGGAATAGTTGAACTGTGATCGTAGGTACAAAAATACAACCAAATTATACATTTTTTTTTGTGAGGCCTTAACGCATATTACATTTTCTGTGTTACTTAAAAAAAATTATATGATTTGAAAAACTTTTTTGTAGAACTACTATTTTTAATCTACATGTTTCTTATTTTAAGTAAAAAGTAAGGGCCGTTTAAATCCAATTTGCTTTGAATTTGATTCTATCTTTAGCTTGCCATGAGCATAAATATTTGTGTTTCTTGTTCTCGCTTCAAAACTTACATACAATCTTGACGTTATAAGATGTTTTTTAATTGCCTAATAAACTTGACATACCAAAAAAATCTACTATTATTAAAGTGATGTTTCCTCAGTAAGATGTGGACGAGGTAAACTCAACAGCTGAAGCTTCGATCCGAAAAAGAAGAAAAAAAGTGTTAGCGGTAATGGCTGCAACGGGCGTCACTTAACATCTCGATTGCGATTAAGCGAGAAAAAAAATCGTTCGACGTCTATCGAGTGCTCGAGTTAACTCGATCGCAACACTGTAGACAGTTGAATTATACAACACGAGTCACCTAAGTCAATGCACTTCCCGCGAGTGCCTTTTCTTTGTACGAGAGTCGTATTAGCCAGACGTGAGATGTGTTATTTTATTTGAGTTATACTTCTTCGATGCATTTGTGTAGGATGTAAGTACTCTGTCATGATGAGGAATTGAATAAATAAATAAGTTTTACACAACATCACATACATTGATCTGATCCCGTGATAAGTACAGCACTTGTGTTACAGATATCAGAATCAGCAGTCGATATACAAATATACTCAAATAAATTTAATAATACACACCGTTTTTGTGAAACGAACACCGATGTTCATCTCACAAATATTTGTCCCGGGAATCGAACCCACGTCTCTTGGAACCATAGGTACTGAACCTGGGTCACTAACCACTGTTCCACCGAGCCAGTCACCTTGGTAGAGCTTCTAAAATTGAGTTAGATTTAAAGTCCTTTCAAATATACCTGCTGTGTGTATCAATTCGTTTACATTTGAACAAATTGTGTGAACTATTCACATAATTATGAAACGATGACGACAAAGATGACGGTCTTAAAAAATCATAAAAATAATCCAAACCTAGGTGCTAGGTAGTCTCATGACCTTTAAATCAGACCAATGAGTATGGTTACCATGATTGTGGTTTCACCCCTACTGTTTTCATAATTTTAATGGTATAATATCATTTAAGTAGTACAATCCAGTAAAAAAGTGAAAAATTCAAATATTTTTTTATTAATGTGCAGCTCAAATCAATATTCGAACTAAATGGAACACATTTTTCACACACAAGTTATTTAATGGCTGATTTGTTTTCCCACGCGCAAAAAAAAAATACGTGGTCTCAGTACCATCCGAGTCATCACATTCAAAAATTATGACGTCATTTGGACGCTAATATTCGCACTCGCGCGTTGTTTACTGCTATGTGCCTTCATAAATATTTACTGCGGTCTTTATGCTGATGTTTTCAACGACACATTGTTACCGTTACGTAAAACAGAAAAGTAACAGGTACCCGTCACTGCGATTTTTGGGGGGGACATTAGTGAATTTAATTTGATTAGGAAAGGGCAAAGGACACCTGCATTGGCAAGATTGTGACAGTGATCACTAGAACGTCGTTTGAAATGTATTAGATGGTCACTAACTGGGATTGGAGCATTTGACCTATTTTTACATACCTACTTCAAGCATGCATTGGATTATTGTAATCTCTCTCTCTCTATCTCTTGAATCCCTCTATCTTTTGAAAAACCATCAAAATCTGTTGCGTAGTTACAAAGATTTAAGCATAGGTACATACATACAGACAGACGCGCGAAGCGACTTTGGTTTATAATGTAGTGATGCTGAATACCTAGGTTACAATTTTATAATAATTCAAAATTGGAAATAGTTTCTATTCTAGTTACAATTTACCTTGATACCAAAGCCTCAGATTAGGCTATGAATAGACAAGTGGTTTGTTTACAATAAGTCCTAAGTAATGGGTACGAACTTATTTCAAATGTCTCAAGTATTTCAAGCACTCAGCATTAAGTACTTTCCCCGACAGTCCCTCCCGAGTCCTAATCTTCGTTCCTACATTTACAATTTCCCTTTTTGTTTCTGCTCAGTAACCTCAGTAATTCAGGATCTGTCATTTAACGATTTCGTAGAAAATTCCTTTGGAAATAAATTAGAGGCGACAGCGAATTAATGAGAGAAATCAACTTACGTTGAAGTGGGCTGAGTGTTGGCAGCAATCAATATTCCGGATGCTGTTCTGTTTTTGAAGGGGAGGTTGCTCTTTGCTTGTGAACTTTGGACTCTGACCCAGCCCTAACTTAAAAATGTGTTTTATCTTCTGATATAGATAAACCATATAAAAAGACCTTACAATAACCACGATAAATATTTTCATGGATGAAACAGAATAATATGTGTGAAATTACTCAGTCCGTAATCAGAAAGCTCACGGATGTGTTTTAGAAAGCCCGTTAATCCGGTGGTCCTGTACCTGACCTCTCGGCTATCATTTCGTCATAGAGGATTGCCAGCTCACTGCACTATGAGAGCGAGCGAGAGAATGTACTTTAGTTTACGTATACACTGCACACTATCATATGTCTTGCAAAGTTAGCTGATTTGCATTGAAATCCTCCATAGCTGGAATCAGTTGAACACCTTATTTTTAGTAACAACTTCAGCCATCGATTTATCGGTACGTAACTCTACGTGATTGAGCCTCGTCGGCTCGCGCTTGGCCGCCCCTCACGCCGCATCTGTCGCGAGCTATTTCCGCACTGTTTTCAAGATACTGCAGAAACTCTAGCATAACCTTAACTCAATCTGAAAACTCCACAACCAAGTGAAGATAGTTCGCAAACAATAACGATTCGTGTTTTTCTCTTACCTATTTTTATTTTCTATTTTTTTCTTTGTCTTGTTGTACAACTATCTTCTTGCTTTTAGTGATTCTAAAGTAATACTATAAGTTTGCCCTCCTTCCCATGACCACTGAACTGAAACATGGGGTCTCTTAATAATATGGTTAGAATAACAATACACGCGAGTTTTATCTGTAAAATTAAAAGTGACGGGCGGTACCAGTTCGCTCGCGATCATAATTATTATGTAATTGCGACTCCTAATATCGCGTGAAGATTTTTTTACCCATACGATAACTCTTTATCTGACTGGCTCGATCGAACTGTAACAATAGCTATTGACTCTGGCTACAGATCCATAGTCGTGATTTCGATTCACTTTCATACACACACATTCATGTGATGCGTTTGTTGGAACGTAAATAAAGAAATATAAATATTTTTCGGAAACTTCCTTCCATCTGACCTTAAACTAAGCAGATCTTGTACAATGGGTATCAGATACTGGTATACATACATAGATATTTATAAATACATACTTAAATACATTATCATACCGAGACAGGGAACAAACATTTATATTTGTCACGAGTCGGAACCGAACCCAGAACTTTTAGAACCACCAGGCAGGGTCACTAACCACTGTGTCACCGAGCCAGCCAAGTATTTAAGTATGTATTTATGAATATCCTTTTCAAACGTTTACGTACTTACCTTTTAGTATAAGCTCTGCTATGCAACTTTGGCATCAAGTTTTTTTTTTATAATAGGCAAACGAGATGACCTTACTCCACCTGATGGTGATAAGTGGCTGATAAGTGGTAGTGAGATCCAAATATGAGGTCGACAGGCACAATAAATCATATTGAGCCTGTTGCACTCACCCTGAAGGCCTGCTTAAATGCCGTTTCTCGCCCCGCCTGAAAAGCCCGGGATCATAGGAGGGAGGTAAAACATGAGCTGGAAAGGAATTCCATGCCTTAATGGCACGGGGCAGAACTGAAGAGCTGAACCTCTTAGTCCGAGCCACCAGCGACTGCATTGTATGTGGATGGCAACGCTGTCCAGCACGTGTCGTTCAGGAGCGGAAAGGGGAAGGAGGGACTAGCTGAAATAGCTCTTCAGAGCATTCCCCATTATAGAGACGGTAGAGAACACTTAGACCGGCAATGTCTCTACGTAGTTGTAGAGGCTCCAGGGTTTCGAACGCCTGTACATCACTGACAATACGGATGGTGTGTGTGGAGATATCCCACAATATTATTTTTTACCCTGTATAACAGAACCACTGTGTTAACGTACTTGCCCGATCGTGTTATGTTTCCTCTCCGTGTCATCAAACAACGCACACAAAGTACCAAATGTACAAAAAAGAAGTGCGTAATATATTTGTATGTGACTGTATTTTATAGACTACACAGTAGCGATATTTTTTTGTTTCAAATATATTTTTAAGAGTATGCAATATAGTTCACACTGGGAACAATTTGAAATTAAAAAATATTTATTCATATGGAAATTCCGAATTCCGTAACTGTGTTTATTGGATGTAGGGAAATTAACATATTAATAGATCACTGTGTGCAAGCAATAATATAAAAACCGCTTTAGTGAGATGATATGTGTTTTTTACTAAATATTAGTCTTAATGGGTCTACACGCGATATTAGGAGTAGCTAGTAGCTAGCTTTATGGGTGTAGATAAAGACTAATTTTAGTGTAATGGAACGCGAAAGCTTAAAATCATACAATATGTGTTTAAGCTGAATATATTTCTATTCGTTTTCGATTTTTAACATAAATACGACACTACAACACACTCGTCGTATTAATTGGCCGATTATTCGAAGAAAAGAAACCACAACGGTCAGTAAAATAAATAAAATAGTGATGGGAAATACAATATTCAGTAGAATTTTTTTATAAAGGTCTCCCAAGATGACCTTAGTCCACGTGATGGTAAGAGGCGTAAGTGATGTTCGTGAGGTCCACAATATGAGGTTAGCAGGCAAAATAGACTTAGATGCCTTCACGCCGTCTCTCGAAGTCCCCGAGATTACAGTAGGGAGGTATGGAAAACATGAGCTGGCAATGACAATGGCACGGGGCAGAAAAGAGAAACAGAACCAGGTCTTGTATTAGTATTTACCAACTAGGAAAACTTACTAGCAAATAGCTAGTTACTTGATGAGAACTAATATAAATTAGATATTAAAAGGCGTCCGACCGATTTCAGCCACGGCGGCCGATCTCAATTGAGATCAGCCAAGTGCACAGGACATATTATAGTGCACAAGTGTGCGAGCAAACACAAGTGCACTCTCTATTCCCTTACTCTCATAATTCGGTGAGACGGCAATCCGACATGATCGATGAGAGATCGGGCGCAAGACCACGTGCTTTCCGAGGCACGGGCGTTCAACCGCCAACTTCCTAACTACGGGCTGGGTAATTTCATTACAGAAAAACTCACACAAATTTTGCCCGACCCCGGAATTGAACCGGGGACCTCTCGGTCCTAACGCACCACTTGCTACCAATAGACCAACGAGGCAGTTACAACTATGTACAGACGCTATGAGTTACACTCGTAGACCTGCAGTAGATCAGCAGCACTTGGCGCTCACAACCTGCAGAGGCGCGGCGTGTTAAATTAGATATTATACCACCGCTCTCTAACAAATCATATTCTCAAAGGAGACCGGAATAATCCCGCCAACCTATTCCATTGTTAGCGCTCGACATGATTCGTCGATGCATCAAAACACATGCCAGAACTAAGCTTACAATACATGCATACTTAAGCAGAGGGAAGCTTCTCAAACGAACTATCAAGGTTCCTTATGATAAGCTTTCAGAAGCAAAAGCTACTGGCACCATAGTAACATATAATGGTGAATTAATTAATAAGCTACAAGACAATCAAGTGGAAGTCAGACTCGTGCCTATGATTATGATTGTGTTCATAAGATTTAAGTTTTTTTTATAATATCAGCGCTACAGAATCTTTGACTGTCTGGCTCAATGGCTCATCGGGTTATGCCATTGTTTTTTACGCCAAAAGTCGTCGATTCGATTCCCACTTTTTGATCTAGACACGCGGTAGCGTGTCAAGCCAAGTTCAAGAAACAGAACTGGCGAGCCGCACCGTGTGTAATATTACACGAACCATTTGGAACCACTTTTGAACCCCTCATAAATCAAAAACTATTTCACATAAACGTATCAAATTTGGCTCATATATTGTGACTTGTGAGATAAATATGTGTTCTAAATTTCATAAGCTTATCTCAAACAGTTATTTAGATATTAATGTCCAAAAATCCTCATTTTTTACCCGACTACGGCAAAGCAAAAGGAGGGTTATGATTTTGACAGGCTATGTATGTATGTATGTATGTATGTATGTATGTATGTTCATCTGTTTCCACATAACTTCTAAATTGCTTGTCAGAATTCGACAAATGACATATCATTAGAAGCGTCTTAATTGTCCGCTGGTTATAGGCTATATAGGGTTTCACAAAATCTAATGTGGCGCCCACTAGCGGACAAAACATACAGAGTAAAAAAATAAAGTTAAGATAAATACGCCGTGTTTGGTATCATTGGAAAGCGCTTTACTTGTACATTTTAAATATATATATATTACTAGCATTTGCATGTGACTTTACGTATATTCATGGACTGATTGCATATAGTTCACATCTTTTCGTTCATAGCTTCTTTACTACGTCCCCTTAAAATATAAAACATGTTGGTTCATCAATTTAACTTTTGATAATATTATGCGCCACAAATACACTTTAACACCAAAATAGTACAAATGATAAAGTTAAAAACTAAAACCCAACTACGACAAAAAACGACGCTGAAAAAGTATAAAACAAGACTTTTAGAACACTGAACTGAACAAAGTTGCTTATGTAGTTCCAAGTAAATGGACACAGTAGACTCTACCAAAATGCTTATGTTGAAAATTGACAATAATGTCATACAATACTATTTTGAAGTATGCAATATTTACTATGTAGAGATAAGTTTTCATGTTTGGAAAGGCGTAGTCACACGTTCCATACACAAGTACCTACCTACCGTAGCACTTTGACAACGTGTGACTGCGGTTTTCCAAACATGAAAACCTATACCTACCATATGACATTATTGTCAATTTTCAACATAAGCATTTTGGTAGAGTCTACTGTGTCCATTTACTTGGAACTACATAAGCAACTTTGTTCAGTTCAGTGTTCTAAAAGTCTTGTTTTATACTTTTTCAGCGTCGTTTTTTGTCGTAGTTGGGTTTTAGTTTTATCATTGACTGACTGACAGATCAAAATTCTAACCCAGTTCCAAATGACCTAGAGAGTTAAAATTTGGTATGCAAATAGGTAATTACATGAATACAAAGGAAAAAATAAAAAACTGGCAATTTTTTAATAATTAGGTTTTTTTTTTATTTTTTTTTTATAAGAGGCTATCAAGACGACCTCACTCCACCTGATGGTAAGCGGTAGTGAGATCCACATATGAGGTCGACAGGCACAATAGACCATGTTGAGCCTGTCGCACTCACCCTGAAAGCCGTGAAAAAGAAACCACTGCTGCGGTTAGGTTCTATTATGAACGCTTAACATAAATACCTAATTAGTGCCTAATCACGCCTATATACCGGAGAAGGCAGAGCACTAAGTATATATTTAGGTATACATACTTACTTATTTACAATTAAGAGTAGGTACTTATAGTCGGTTTTCATATTTATTACTTAGGGTTATACCCCGTAAACGTAGGAAAATACAGTAACTGATTCAATTGTTTTATATTTATAAAGTCTAGTTGTAGTTTTGAATTTGTCCTTTTCAAAGGACCTACGGCGTTACGATGATATATACTTTTCTACAAAAAGTAATGATATCCAATCAAAAACATAAATGTGAAATGAGAGCCACGTTCAATATTATGATAATTGCCTTGGTTGTTGACTTCAACGACAAAAGAAGTGAGATCTAAATGGGTGCCAAGTTCAATGGTCAACCCTGAAATTTATTTGTAAGTAACACTATAACATACCTATCATATCTTCTTATAACATTTAAGATAATGTATGGTGGTAGCCTATGAAGGTCTGTCTTGGCTAGTTTTTTTTAGTTAGTTTGTTAGTAGTCTAGTTAGTTGTCTTGGTTAGTTTGGTATTTGTCGGTATTTATTTTATAATTCCGAAAATTTGGATTGTTGGTAGAAACTAGCGAGCGAACATAATAATACGTTGGTAGGTTTATAGAAACTAGCCAAGACAGACCTTCATAGGCTACCACCATACATTATCTTAAATGTTATAAGAAGATATGATAGGTATGTTATAGTGTTACTTACAAATAAATTTCAGGGTTGACCATTGAACTTGGCACCCATTTAGATCTCACTTCTTTTGTCGTTGAAGTCAACAACCAAGGCAATTATCATAATATTGAACGTGGCTCTCATTTCACATTTATGTTTTTGATTGGATAAACATAGCTGCTTGCACCGCGACTGGTATGTGTTATTTATACACCGTGAAATTTTAGTGGTTGTTTTCCCGTGGCAGAACGATTTGCCTTTATAATACTATCGAATCATGCAAATTATACTTTGAAAACAATTTTTTTTTTTAATTTTCCAACTCGAAAACGAGAGAAGCTATCGTTCTTTTATAAGATGTGACGTAATCAGGTACTGCTTGCCGCATGAAATCGATGCTTAAAGCTAAAGAAGCTCTACGCCTTAAGTAATAAAGCGGTTCAAACGTGCTTTCGAGTTTCGGTTAAACCTTTAGTAAAACCGTCATTAATATTGATTTTAATAAAAAAGAACTGCACAAATCTATTGTGCTGCTAAGAAAGAATCATATTACTGAGGGAAAACAACCACTAAAATTTAACGGTGTATATTTCTGTTGATTTGTGATTAACGCTGTTGTTTACGACACAAGTGCTTTAACTACTTACATCGGAATCTGATCAATGTATGTGATATTTATTTATTTAAATAATACATGCAACCAAAAAAATATTCAAGTCTTAGATTCTGTACGAGAAAGTTTTTAAAACGATTCAAATAAACGAAATATATTTAAGCAACGTAGATGTAACAGACTCATTTTTAACCTCTTCCTTTATTTTCGTGTCCGTTCTAATTACGATTTTATTTTAGAACAAAAATGAACGTTGCAGCATTTTACACGACTCATTTAAACTTAATTGAGTTTGATTATTCAAAACGTGTCGTGCGTTAAGGAGAACATATCTACTTGAGCGCATGGGAAACCGTTCAGTTTTGTTCGCTTTCATATATTAGGACACGAAATCATTTTAGTTCTATGTTCTCTGTTTTATAATGTTCTATAGACCCGCCCTCGCTTCGTTTCGGGGGAATTTTACATAAAAAGTTCCTTCTTGAATCCTTCTATCTATAAAAAAAACAGAAAGGATATTAAGATTTAGGCATACATAAGGACAGACAGACGCGCGTAAGGACTTTGCTTTATACTATGTAGTGATTCCTTGAAGATCTTTGAAAAAAACTCTTAGTATCAACAACAACAGTATTTGGGTATCGGTTTGGTGTCAGCTTTATGATATTTTTGTAGTCACTTACCTACGATTACAATATTTTTTTCGGTAGTATACAATGTTTATATTTGAGACTATTTATAAAATTCCAATTGAAAACAAAAAAGTGCTGATCGTCTAAGTAGACCGAGTAAAACCCTTGGACTTCTTCGCCTTAATTAACCGTCTCGGTTTTAAAATATGGTCCGATACATATTTAAATGAAAAGTGTGACTAATCTTTATACCCATTTATATTGTTTATTCTCAATCTAGTCTACCGAATAAATTGGCCCTTGAGCGCCTAGCTTCTTGGAACTATTATATTTATACTTACAGGTAATATGGGTTACCAATATTCTATTAATTACGGGCATGTCACCATGGATATGACACAACACCTGGATAACTTAGTGGTTAGAGCAGCATACGCGATATCTTAAGATCGGTGGTTCAAGTCCCCGTTCAAGCGAAGTGGTGAATGTGATTTTTTTTATTTACATTAGAGCTTTAAATATCACAGAAATAAAATAACAAAATAGAAAAAAAATCAGATAATTTTCAGTCTCGTCACTAATTTTTCTTTATATGTAAGATAATAATCATTATATCTCGATTATCATCAGCCCATATACGCCCCCACTGCTGGGGCACGAGCCTAACCTAAACCAGGGTGATAACGCCTTAGTCAACCATGCTAGCCAAGTTCGGGTTGATTGACTACCTAACCATAGAATTTCTTAATAGGTGTGCAGGTTTCCTTACGATATTTTCCTTTCACTTTAAAGCATTAAATAATTGTACATGTAAATTTCAAATTTTGGAAACACAGTGTTACCGTGGCGGGGTTTGAACTGCAACGACCTTAATCACTCGGCTATTGGCGCTTTTTATATCTTTTATGTCTCGTACATTTGGGTATATCTCGACTCGATACTCAAGTGAGAATGATCATAATCTACTTATTTGTATTGATATCCGTCTTCGCGATAAACTACACACAATATCATCATCGTCGAGTATAAATCCCAGTACAAATAAATTACGAGGCACACTCCAAGAATATCCCAAACATTGATCGTTTGAAGTCTTTGTTCCAAGCCAAAAAGAAGGAGGAACATCCTTCGAGTCCTATTTTAGCTGTCCTTAATAAAGACAGTACTTATTCCATGGAATTTACGATCCTGTGACTCCTGTGATGTTATACTGCAATTGTATCGTTTAAGAATCTGATTTGTTTAAAACAAAACCTTGGAATCTTCGCTGAATGATGGAATGAATCGCTAACAGCCAGTTTGTATATTCAGATGAGTATAACACTAGCCCATGGTACTACGTTCTTTGTTAAAATCTAGAGCACAATTTTATAAATATTCAAATAAACATTAATTGAATCCCATGCGAGAGGCAAATGCCTTAATCTAACAATGTTTCATGTCCATAATACATTATAAAATAAATGTCATTGTTCACCGTCAAATTTAAGTGGTTGTTTTCCCGTAGCAGAACGAGTTGTCTTTAGTAGTATTATCGAATCATCCTAGTTATTTCGTGAAATAAAATTAAAAGTTTTTCAAAAAACAGTCATACAACTCAAAGGCGTTAGAAGCAATTAAAAACTAATTTGGAAGCTTGCATACCTATTTCGTTATTTATTTTACGTTCCATCAAATTAACTATGAAAATTTTGCAGAACAGCATAACGATCGATTTTTTGTTTGAGGTAAATATTTAACTAGATCAGCGATTACTAGACAATAATACACAAATAAACCGAGCAAACACTGTTCTGATAACTAATTTGCTTCAGTCCTTTAATCCCGTGGAAAGTACATCGAAATCTATATTATCTCAGTCTTTATTGTTAGATGAACCATGGCCAGTAGCAAACTTCAAAGTAGTATCTTATATTGCTTTATACAGCCAAGAAAAATCTGACCCCATAATAAATTCAGCCTTATGAAACCTGGATAAGACGTGTGAGCTACAACGACATAACTACACCTAGACATGCTCACTGACCTAGAAACAGTACAGCCCTTAGTGAAACAAAGATGTAGTAACGCAATAAAAGGCGAAATATGTACGCGTATCGGGGCGCAAATAATAAACTCTGCTACCAAATCGGCTGGCTTGAGTTATGTGAAAACTTGCTCAATACACTGCGCTGTGTTTAGGTGGGCGATGTAGAGATGATGGAAGTGGTACTTGATCAGACAAATGTAAGCTAAAGTTTTGAATAAAAAAAGGAAATGTTTAGTGGTAGGTATAGGCTACTTGACTGGATTAGTGGCGGATTGGAGTGCCCTTTCTTTTGCGTTTGGAGCGTTGTGAATTCGATTCCCATTCGGGGCTATTGTTTGTGTGATGTATAAGTACGAATATATCGATGTTTGATCCGTGTCTAGGTAAGTTATTATAGTAATTATAATATTTGAGTATATTTTGTGTTTGAAACTGTTTTTTCTGTTATCCATGTGTTCAGTGCTTTATGCAACTTACTTTGAAATCGGAGCAATGTATGTTATGTTCTGTGATATTAATTTATTATTTACTTACACAGTTGGTATCACAGTATTTTTGACATCAAAGTGTGTGAACTTTTTGCTTGTAATTTAATAAATAATACAATGTGGTTGAAGAAACCACAAAAATAATGTTTAATTTAATACGAGTTCATTGTAAAGGAATTATAAGTGCTAAAGCTGCTTACCAAGGGGTCAGGTCAATGCATGTTGTGTAATATTTATTTATGTATTAAGTGATATTAAAAAAAAATATGAAGTTATAATTATGGCTGTACATATACAACAATCCAAAAAAATATTTTTATATTGTTTTTTATAAGATTTATTGTAAGTAAATTATAAAATATATTTTCTCAACAGATAACATTACCCGCCACTTCCAGCAACCTAACTCATCCAGGAGTACATTCACCGCCATAAATAATAAGTGAGAGACCGGAGGCGCCGCGGATCCGTACAAAAAGTAACAAACAGATCTCTTAAATAAAGAAAACACGGGCGTATGTTAACATCTGTCGGCCGGACGTGAGAGTACAGTCGCGGCGGCAAGTGCTTCGTGCTAAGAATAAAAGGGAATGAAGTGGAAGCCGGTGTAAGTAGCGTTATTTAGTTGAGTCGTGATAATTATGATCGCGCTTTTGCACGTGAATGTTCAGGGTAGGTTTAGCGTTGTTCACTATCCTTACTTTTTCTAATATTTTAAATGCGAAAGGAATTCTGTCTGTTTTATTTTCATGTAAAAACTACTGAAACTATATATAAATGTCATTTTTCACACTTTATTAAGTCTGAAAAAGCACATATATGCAGGCTTAAAATTTAAAACGACATTAGTATAGACCTTACAATTAACTCTTAGTATCACATACTGCTTCATGCGGACGGCATCGCGGTTGATTAGCTAGTACTTACAATATAATCAATATTTGGCTACAACATAGAATTTTCTACTACCGTAAGACCACCGCAAACTCGACTCATCTCATTTGAGTTTTGATTTTCATAATAGGCCCACTTTCTTCTCAACTGGCTAAAGAGGTCGTTAATGGTTACGTAATTTGCTAATATTTAATACGATTTCCCACCGGTGCCGGATCCGTGGTAAAAATCAGAAGAATATCACAATTCTACGCATGTTATTTTCCTTCATAATATCCCCACTAACATGACATCCGTGTCACGTCTACAAAAATATCCGAGTTACTCCAACAAAAATATCGTTAATACTCAACAAATATTCGCTGGGCATCCGTTTATATCCGTTGTGAATTAATCCGTCTGTGTTTGTGAATTCTATTTTTTCCTTTGTAAACAAAAGATGTTAGAATGTTCCTTAGCCGGAGGCAAAGGGGTCTGCCTCTTTGCAGCCAATTCTTTTTGACATGACATCCTTAAGTCAGCCTTTTGACAATTTGTAAATAGCCAGAAGGTGATATTGTGAGACACTTGGCGGGCAAGATACTAATTCATGTAATGTAATGGAATGTTAACAGATTTGATAGCTTGTCAATGATACTTTTTTTCATTGTGAAACCCTTTGTTTGAAATTATTTACTGTAGTTGATATTCGAAAAAAAGGTAGTTTAGTTTTGGTTTCTAAAAGATATTTATGTTCACTGTCTGCCTGCCCTTTTAGTTTACTTCTTCAAGACCATATTTGTACAGTCCAAGACTAAATTATAGGTAACGCTGAGTCAATAAATATTCACCAACAGAATGACTGATGATACTTAACACTTTACATCAGATGTTTTAATATTATCCGAATAATAAAATATAAACTGCAAAAGTTTCTTTCGTTATCAGAAAGGTAAAACCTAGGTCACATGAAAAGATAGACTAGCAAATAGTGGGATAATCGTACTACTGCCTAACTTTGCAAGTCCTAACTCAAATTTAAAACTAACTGATGCTAATTATCTAGCTCCTTCATCGTTCATTCTATTTTGTAAATTTAGTTCGGAACTTTTATTTAATTTTCAGACTAGGGAACTTTGTAGAAAAGTTTCATTGCAGCCGAATATTTCATTTCTACGCAGACGAATATGATTTTTTATAGTAGCTTACCCATTGTTTCAGAATTTCGGCCTTATAGTAGCTATCTCAAATAACAAATCAAAAATTATGCTTTGATAGATGACCAACGAACGAGGCTCTGGCACCAGCTTTCCCTCCGGGGTTGGGTGGTCGGACGGCAGTCGCTCCCGTAAAGTGACTCACGCCACTTTAAAATGGAAGGAACATACAAGAAAAGTGCCAGGAATAGGGCGCCGCCGCAAAACGGCGCGCAGGAGTTTCGCCCGACTCCTGTGGCAAGTGGGCGAGGGCTACCGCGTTGGGGACGGACGCGGCTAAAGAAGTTAGCCCCAACCCCACGGAAACTCCGCTTCGCGACGTGGAACGTGGGCACGCTTACCGGTCGCGCGAGAGAGCTGGCCGACGTACTCACCAGGCGGAGGGTGGCAGTGGCGTTCCTGCAGGAGACTCGGTGGAAAGGCAGCAGATCCCGGGCCATTGGGAATGACTACAAGCTGATCTACACAGGAGCACCTAGTGGAGAGAACGGGGTTGCGGTAGTGCTGTCCGGGGAGTTGCAGGATGACGTGTTGGAGGTGAAACGCTACAGCGACCGCTTGATGGACGTAACGGTGCTTATCGAAGGGGTTACGACCCACTTGATAAGCGCATACGCTCCACAGGCTGGTTGCAGCGACACCGAAAAGACTTCATTCTGGAATAGACTTGGAGAGGTGCTGCGGGGAATCCCACCATCTCAGGGAGTCGTTCTGGGGGCGATCTGAACGGTCATGTGGGTGAGGAGCCTGAGGAGTTCGAACGTGTTCATGGTGGCTATGGGTTCGGCAGACGCAACGCTGAAGGGGAGAACATCCTCCAGTTGTGTTCGGCTGCCGACCTGGCTATTGTGAACACGTTTTTCCAGAAGAGGCCTGAACATTTAATCACCTACAGGAGTGGGCGGCACGCTACCCAGATCGACTTCCTACTCACTAGGAGGCACCACATCGGCAAAGTAGTCAACTGCAAGGTCATACCCGGAGAGAGTCTCACTGCACAACACCGTCTACTTGTCATGGATCTCTGCGTGAAGCCCAAAGCCAAAAGCTTTGAGCGCTGTCGGCGTCAAATAAGGTGGTGGCGGCTTGACGAAGACAAATCCCAGGTGTTCGTCTCAGCAATCGGCGACAAGTGCGCTGAGGCTGAGAGCGAACCAGTTCAGAACCACTGGGACAGGATTCAGGCAGCCATAACCGAAGCGGCGAAGTCAGTGCTTGGCACGTCTAAGGGTGGACGCAAATTTGACAAGGAGACTTGGTGGTGGAACGACGCAGTCCAGAGGGAGACTAGGGTGAAGAAAGCCCTCTTTAAAAGTGGCAAGCGTCCAACTCTCCTGAAGATCGCGACGCATACAGGTCCGCAAAACGTGCAACAAAGAAAGCTGTTGCCAGAGCCAGGCGAGCCCACCTACAGCCGCTCTACGATAGGCTGGAATCGTCTGAAGGGCAGAAGCTTATCTATAGATTGGCACGTTCTAGGGTCAAAGCGGCACAGGATATCTCCAAGTGCCGCTGTGTTAAAGACCCTCAGGGTGACCTACTATGCGAGGACCTCGCGGTGAAGGAGAGATGGCGCTCCTACTTCCACGAGCTGTTAAATAAACAGCATAGAGAAGTGCAGCCACCGGACCTCCCTCCGAATCTTGGACTTGTGCCACCGGTAACGCCTGAAGAAGTAGAGAATGCTCTTCGCCGCATGAAGAATCGGAAAGCTGTCGGAGCCGATGGAGTCCCCATCGAAGCCTGGAAGGCAATGGGTGGTCGTGGTGTGGGCATCCTTACTAACCTTTATAACCGCATACTCAGCACCGGCGGGATTCCTCGCCAATGGAGATTGAGTGTTATCACCCCGGTCTTCAAGGGCAAGGGATCAGTGCAAGAGTGCGGTAGTTATCGCGGTATAAAGGTCATGTCCCACACCATGAAACTATTCGAGCGGATAGTAGACTCTCGAATCCGTCAGGAGTGCACTGTCTCTGGATGTCAATATGGTTTCCGCCCCGGTCACGGGACTATGGACCCCGTTTTTGCCCTAAGAATCATCATGGAGAAATACAGGACGAAGAACACGCCTCTCCTTCCTATTTCTGGACATGGAGAAGGCCTTCGACTGTGTTCCGCGTGAGATGATTTGGTGGGCCCTGAGGTCCAAGGGAGTGCCAGAAACGTATGTTGATATCATTAGAGACATGTACTGTGATTCCGATTCTGTAGTTAGGACCGCTGTTGGCGACACTCTGCCCTTTCGTATAACCGTCGGAGTACACCAAGGCTCCGTCGTGAGTCCGTTTCTCTTCAGCCTGATATTAGACGTATTGTCAGACAGCACCAGAGACCACCATGAGCTGCCACCATGGCTACTTATGTATGCTGATGATATCGCGCTGGTGGACTCGGACAGGGGACGGCTGGTGAGACGTGTTAACACATGGAAGGAATCGCTTGAGAACGGGGGTCTGAAACTCAACGTGGCGAAGACAGAGTACTTGGCCTGCAACACTACAGATCCCATGTCCGTCCGCATAGGCGAAGACACGGTCGAGCGCACGGACCGGTTCAAGTATCTGGGATCTGTACTCCACGCGAACGGCGACATCGACTCCGACGTCAAGGCACGCATTGCTGCTGCTTGGGATAAATGGCGGGAGGTGAGCGGCGTCACTTGCGACCCTAAAATGCCGGTTAAGCTGAAGGGACAGGTCTATAAATCCATCATTAGGCCTGTCCTCTTATATGGTAGTGAAGCATGGCCATTACTTGAGCGGCACAAGCAGGAACTGCGGGTCACGGAGATGAAGATGCTGCGCTGGATGTCGGGAGTTACGCGAGCTGATCGCGTAAAGAACTCCCGAATTCGCGGCAGCCTTCATGTCCGAGACATCGCTGATAAACTGCAAGAGTGCCGCCTACGTTGGTACGGTCATGTTTTACGGAAACCCGCAAACTACGTAGGCAACAAGTGTCTAGCCTTGTCGCTACCGCCGGGTCCCGGCAGAAGGGGAAGGCCCAAGAAGGCCTGGCTTGACGTCGTAGTGGATGACATGCGTGCCAACAAACTCTCCGTAAAGGATGCCGAAGACCGTGCGAAGTGGAGAGTTAGGAGTAGAAAAGCGGACCCCGGGCTCCGCAAGGATGCAACCGGGAAAACGCCAAGATGATGATGATGATAGTTGACTAGAGCCCGATCGCCCTAGTTTAGGGTAGACCCGTGCCCCAGATGTAAATATGTAAAACATAATATGGGCTGATGATGATGATGATGATTATAATGGTAGTTATACATTATATAACTGCAATATCTCCGATTTCATTTTATTCATTTGCTTGGCTTCATCGCAATAAATGCTTTGAATTTGAATTAGACTTCATTTACCCTTTAAAACCCTTTAAAGGGTTATTCCGTATTCATCCTATGTGAACTCATCCGATTTCCTTCCTCATCCTAAAATAGTATTCCTAGCTCATCCTATCAGATTTTGTCTTGACACAACACTAATGCAGTCTTTCCTCATCACTAGGTGAATATTCCAATAAAAAGTATGGATAGCAAAATCAAAAGTCAAAACATTTTCAGAAAGTGAACTATTAATAGGTTTTGGATATAAATACTATTATTATAAATAATAAGAAATCTGTATGTTAAAACAAGAAAATAACATAATATTCAATAAAATATACTTAAAACCGAAAGCCAAACTTGCACGTGCTATTAACCCTTAACTTCCCAGTAAGCTTTTGTAACGTAACTGATCAGTAGTGTCCAACAGACACATTCGATAAATATAAGGTATGATGAGTGAAAAGAAGTTATGTAAATTAAAAAGATATTAGAATGAACTTAATGTATTTTTGCACTTGTGGAGTTACAGATGTATATTTTTTAAAATTTGTAACAGTCATTATATGATTGCACTTATCACAGCACTTGATAGAAACGCTGTTAATATCGAAGAGTAAACTAACAACGCTTTATCCTTTTCACAGCAGATTCTGATAATTGAGTAGGTCAGATTCTACACGGTTCAAGGGTGCTAAGTGCTTACTTGATGGACTTTCCTTACTTTGTCTCCGTGTATGAGGTGTTACCAATATTGTTGCGCTTTCACGCAGAAATAGTTTATTTTTTTTTGTGTTTTTTATTTTGCGTGTGTTCCAGTCATATAATAACATCTCATCATCATCATCAACATCATCGGTCCATTTCTGTCCACTGCTGGACATAGGCCCCCCCAAATGCACACCACTTCTCTCTCTCCTCGGCCACTCGCATCAAGCTCCCACCAGCCCTCCTGAGTAGATCGTCACGCCACCTGGCATGCGGGCGTCCTACACTACATTACATAATAACATCTAATATATTTATTTTGAATTTGCTAGGTACCTATTCATTTTATACTGAATTCTGCTACCTACACTCATGAATCATAATCATCACCCTCACTCGAAGAATTAATAACTATAATTCTTTCATTACCGTTTACAGTTGCTGGTTCTGTCACATTTTTTTCAATCTCGAAGCAGTATACACAAAAGTATTTTAATGCTTACTGTAAACATGTTCAATTTGAAGTTTACGTGTTATTTGTTGCCCTTTATCTATTTATCTGAATAATACTGAATAAGAGGACTATTACGATGTGACTTTTGTGTCTAATCACTCATTTGCGAGACGAAAACAAAGACGACAATTATAACACCAAAAAGTGGTGTCAGATTATTATGGCTATAAAATATTAATTGTTATGACCCACCCGACATCATAAGATTATAGGTTTATATAAATAAAAAACAATCTTTGTTCACATACTCAAACAAAATGTTATTGTGTCTATTGGACACTTGTGGGTTGATGAAGTACTATTTTAGTATATTTAAAATAACTAATTAATCTAACATGTTATAAATATTTTAAAAGCACTTTTAGAATCTTAAAATATTGGAGAACAAATAGGTAAAAGGCCGATTCATAAAAATAAATACTTTAGTTTTTATAAAAACTTAAACGCAAAAATGTGTCCGCGAGACACTTGTGGGTTGTTAAGGGTTAAAGAAAATAATAGTAACGGTTTCATTTACATCTAATAATGAGTCACCAAGTTGTATTTTTAACTATTACCTGTGCATACAAGTGAAAGAGATAGAATCTTTTGTTAGAAAGAGATAGATACATTTTGTATCCCCATGTTGCGAATTGGCTTTAATCAGTTCACCACTAACTGATATCCTGGTTCCTCCTTAATCTGTGATTTTTAATTTAAGATTATTTTTTAACATTTTATTATAAGATTTTAAAAATCATACAGTTTAGGTACATATGGAAGACGATGTTTTTGAAATCAAAGTTGATTGTGTCTTGTTTGTCAAAATTTAAAAATATTGCTGTGTTAATCATATGAAAAATATCTTATATATTATTCTTAATTTTTTAAAATAAACATACCTAAGTAACTGTTTAATACAACATTTATAAATAAATATATAATTTTTCAGACTTTTTGCAGTTTTATTTGACAAAACGACTAAATTAAATTTTAAACTTTTATTCCAACCGTACAAAATATTCTTATTTTTAAAATGTTTTGTGATAGGATGAGCTAGGAATTATTTTGGGATGAATAAGGAACTTAAAATTGAAATATTTGCTTTGGGATGATTAAGGAACGAAATTAGGATGAGTAAGGAAAAAATATCAGGTAGGATGAGATCACATAGGATGAATACGGAATAACCCCTTTTAAAGATTTACAATGAAATTCTTCTACAATCACTTTTATGTTGTGTCTTTAACTACCAACATAATTTAAGTACTTAGGTACTTACCTACATAGGTACTTACCTAAGTACTTAAATTATGATGGTAGTTACGTACTAGTTTTAATCTTTTTAAGGAACAAAGGGTTATCAATGGTATCTCGAACATTTAGTCTACCCAATAAAAGCAAACAATGTTCTAACTGACTGTATGGTTTGTAAACGACCTTAATACATCTAATTATAGGTTAAATCAGCAGTTTTTCCTGTCTCAACTCGGACCTTTACTAAAAAGACCTATCGTACAACAAATTTAAGGTTCAAAATGGTTGAGCAAACATTTTAAGCACTTTCCCTGTTTACGTGGAACACAAATCAAAACAGCAATTAAAGTGCATTTTACACGTTCTGTTTGGGATTTGTTTCCTCCAATAAACGTTTCGTAAATCGTTAGAACTGCATTTTAGGTGCGCACTTTGAAATCCTTTCTCGGCCAGCTATTTCTGGAACGGGATTCTTCCAGTTTTTCTCGTCAGAATGTTTGCATCACAAACATCTCATTATAATATAATTAACTAATAATAATATGTATATTAGTAGATAAGTAAATATATAAGTTTAAGTTATACATAATATAAGTGGGTCATGCATATTGCATTAGGAAAAATATCCTGTAATAATAGTTTTAAGGTCAAGGCAATACATAAATAAATATATTCTAATAAATGATAATCATTAAGATGGTATTGACATTATAAATCCTTAATGCAAAAATAGTACACAATAATAATCACATTAAAATACAATATCATGAAATTTAAGTGGTTGTTTTCCCGTAGCAAAACGATTAACCTTTAGTAGTATTATCGACCACGCTAGTTATTCCTAGAATTATAAAAAAATATCCAACTCGAAAGCTTCAGAAGCTATAGTTCTTTTTAAAGAAGCCCTACGCCCTAACTAAGAAAACGGTTCAGTGTGCTATCGAGTTTCGTTTATCCGTTCCGTAAAACCGGTATTTTTTATTTGAACAGAAAAACCTGCACAAATCTATTTTACTAGAAATTTCACGCTGTTTAATTTTTCGGGTTTCCTACGCTAAGGCTGATGAACGGGACTCTAATAATATGTCTTCGTATGCCTGTCACAGGCGTCGTGCTCTGATCACCGATGGATAAGGTTCGTCATAGATGTCTCTTGTCCTCCGATTCCGGCAGGCAGGAGAAATCCCCGGAAAACAAACACGGTAATATATGCAGAGTCCCTGAAAAAGAAACTCCATAGCAACACACAACGTCCACGTGCGGACATCTCAACGGCAAACATCGAGGACCAGGTGAATAACCTTACAGACGCACTCCTCGGTGCCTATCATGAAGCCTGCCCCATAGTAGAGCGTCGTGATAGGCAGGATACAAGCAATACCTGGTGGGGCCCTGAGCTGGAAAGACTCAGGCATAGGACCCGCAAGGCTCTTAACAGGGCCATGAACACTGGCTCTGAGCAAGACTGGGACAGCTACAAAGCTGCCAAATCCAGGTACAAAAAGCGCATCAGGTTTAGAAGGAGTGCGGGATGGAAAAAGTTCTGCACCTCCATCGAATCCTGTGAACAAGCAAACAGGGTAAGGAAAGTTCTGGCCGGTGAACAACGACGGGAACTCGGCTCCCTGTGCAAACCTGACGGTACGTACACGAAGTCAGATAGAGAGGTCCACGAGGTGCTGCTGGAAACACACTTCCAGGGCTGCACACTGCTGGACCAGGTAGCATGGAATGACGAGCCCCACATAGCGACAGAAGATGACCGAAATGTAGCCAAGTCCGTGGTCACATCTGAGAGGCTAAAATGGGCCATAAACAGTTTCAAACCCTTCAAGGCGCCGGGGCCAGATGGCATCTTTCCCGCTCTACTAAAGTGGGGAGGTGACCTACTGGTTAAACATCTCCTGGTCATCCTGAGGTCATGCCTGACCCTCCGCTACATTCCTTTAAAATGGCGAGAGGTTGCAGTAATCTTTATACCTAAACCAGGTAAGGCCGACTATACGGCAGCCAAATCGTTTAGACCAATCAGTCTCACCTCGTTCCTGCTGAAAACGTTAGAACGACTGTGTGAAAGAGAGCTAAGAGACAAAACGCTCTTCAGCAGACCTCTACATACACACCAACATGCTTACAGCACAGGTAAATCTACTGTGACCGCGCTTCATGCAGTGGTAGGTCACATTGAGCAGGCCCTCGACAACAAAGACATCTGTCTGGGCACCTTCATTGACATTGAAGGAGCTTTTGACAAAACGGGGTTTACCACCATCGAGACCGCCCTGAAAAAACAAGGAGCCAACGAGACAATCGCAGGTTGGATCGGAAGTATGCTAAGTAACAGAGTGGTAAGGCTATCCGACGATTCTCCTCGAGCACTGGTGGCCAAGGGATGTCCGGTGCAAGGGAGGTGTACTATCACCCTTACTGTGGAATCTCACCATCAACAGCCTGATAACAGAGCTCAATCAGCACCATATGATGGCAGTTGGCTACGCAGATGACGTGGTCATTCTCATCACAGGTAAACAAGCCAGCACCGTCTGTGACGTGACACAAGCAGCTCTACGCATCGTAGAAAAATGGTGCCGCACCAACAATCTAACGGTAAACCCAGCTAAAACTGACTCTGTCATGTTCACCAACAAAAAGGGTTTTAGGTAACTACCACCTTCCGAAGCTCTTTGGCAGTGAACTAAAACTCTCCAATGAGGTAAAGTATCTAGGTGTACACCTAGACAGCAAGCTGAATTGGAATTCGCACATCGAGAAAAACTCGAAAAAGCAACACTTACCATGTGGCACAGTCGCAGAATGATTGGTAAGAAATGGGGACTCTCACCCAAAATCACACTATGGCTATACCAAGCAGTAATTCGACCGATGGTAAGTTATGGCTGCCTTGTGTGGTGGCATAGAACTAACATCATCAGAATTAGTGACAAATTGCAGAAACTTCAGAGGCTAGCGTGTGTATCCGCCTCAGGTTGCATGCGAACAACCCCACCGCGGCATTAGAGGTCCTTCTGGGACTGCCGCCGCTGCATCTGTTCATTAAACAAGAAGCTGCGTGTGATGCGGTCAGGTTAGACTCTCTGGACCTGTGGAAGAACAGGGAGCACATACCATCATCCTAGAGCAGGTAATGACTCAACTTCCTATACTTGCCAGCCCGATGGACATTATCCACCGAAGACTAGTCTTCGACAAGAAGTACAAGATTCAACTGCATGAGAACCCCTGTGACAACAAGGTGATTCACAGAGAAGTTCGTATCTTCACGGATGGCTCCAAGACCAAAGAGGAACTGGTGCGGGAGTCTTCTCTGAGGACCTCAACATCCACATCTCGGCACCCTTGGGCCAGCATAACACTGTCTTTCAAGCGGAATGTGTAGGTATCCTAATGGCCGCCACAGCTATTACGGCTAGACAGGTGAAAGAACACAACGTTCGCATACTATCAGACAGCAAGGCAGTCCTGCTAGCTCTAGCCAGTCACTCAATCAACTCCAGCCTTATACTTGAGTGTCACGAGCGCCTAATGCAAGTTGGAGCCTACAACAAGGTAACACTGCAGTGGATTAAAGGACACAGTGACGATAGAGGCAACGATGCAGCTGACCAACTAGCGAGGAGGGGCTCGGACACGGTAGTCCACGGACCCGAACCGATCATCCCCATCCCCTTCAATCTAGCAAGGTCCATGCTACGAACACAAACAGGTAACCAACACAATACAGCGTGGACGCAAGGTCCTGTCGCCAAGCCAGGGAGTCCACACCGCAGGTAAACAAGAAACTTGCAAGAGCCCTAGTAAACCTGGCCAAACCTCAGCTCAGAATTGCTATAGGGACCCTAACTGGTCACGGTCCTTATAATAAACATCTCTATGCTCTCGGACTTACAGACAGCGCGCTCTGCAGGGGATGTCTGGAGAAAGAAGAAACAGCCGCCCATGTCATTCTCGAATGTCAGGGGTGGCCATCTACCGGGCCAAACACCTTGGATCTCCAGGATCGCTCAGCGAGGCCGCCCGCAGCGTGAAGAAGCTGCTGGCCTTCCTCAACGAGCTGGGATGGTTCGAGTGATTCCCACCCCACGCAAAATAGGCGCTTTGACGTCGAGTTGCGGATATCAGCCCGTTGTACCAATACCAATACCAATACCAATGCCTGTCACAGGGCATCACATTTTAGCAGAATGTATTAATAGGGTTAAAAGTGTTTTTTTATAAACTACGGCGAGATGATCTAGATACCTATAATCGGAACTGGTCGGCCTTGGCTGGAGATCGGCAGCTTTGGAGTGAATTGGGGAAGGCCTTTGCCCAGCAGTGGGACAATATAGGCTAAGTAAAAAAAAAAAAAACTACGGTAAAAATTACACATGATGAATGATTCATCTTAATTAATTAATTGATTGCTAAAAATCGATAGATGAAAAAAATACCAAACTATGTATGACACACCGCACCGCACACACAAATGACCCTTTTTATTTCAAAACAAAAAAAAGTTTAACTTTTTTGTTTTTTTTTGTGAGGGAGCTGCACTAAGTTTTAAGTTAGACAACGTTGCCGGTACACAAAATATTTCACTTATTCAATCAATTACTCTTACATATTAAAGTCAAACAAATTACAATTCGTTATTTCGGCCGCCGTATGAAACCATCAATACTGTCCATGACCGAAAAACACATGCGTACCAAAATTTACATAAAAACACGTATTTAGTTGCCGAAGACAAATTTGACGCCTCACCCCGGATCAGACAAGGGAACAAAAATAAACATTCAATCCGACACGATGTCTCCAAAATAAAGTCATTTTGAAGTCCCCTCCGTCTCGGCCAAATATAGTTTGGCGTTTCGCATTTGTTGTTATTTATCACTGGCCTGTTTTTGGACAGTCGTTTGTATGTAAAAGTTATTGGATTTCGTTAGATCTGTTGATTTGACTCGTATTATAAATGCGAAAGTAATTCTGTCCGTCCATCATTCGAACTTTCACGAAAATCAAGACTGATAATTGTCAAAGACTCCTTTTTACAGAAATTAATGCGTAATAATCGTTTACTGACAATCAATACTCCATCAAAAAATATTTAAATGTTGCCAAGACGAATCCAGCAAATCGAATATAGCTACCCTGTGAAAAAGTTATCAGTTTAATCATCAGCCTATAAGTGTGTCCACTGCTAGATGTAGGCTCCCCACGTATTCGCCACTCTCGCCTATACTCGGCTACTGGAATTCAGCTTCTACTAGTGCCAGTAGAAAAACATGTCAGATCTCATATAAAGCCTAAGCATTAAAAAGCTACAAACTTCTTAATTGATAAAAACTACACACTCTAAACCTACAAGCTCTATACTATACTGAAATCAAAAATTATAAAAAAGTGGTCATATCTCATGGAGAGCCAATGTTCTTGATCTGTGCGCCCTTAGTTTACCAAGCCTTACACACCTTCGCATAAAAAAGATAAACTATATACCTAAATAGGTGCTAGATTTATATTTCAACTTCATAGGTACCTAAAAGCGTCACCAGTAAAATGGGTCTAGGGAATTTGCCTCTCGAACAACGGAAAATGAGTTGTTTACTTAAAAACAATTATACTTTTAATTTCTCAGTATTAAATAAAACCATAATCAGCGTTTGATGGGAAAAATATATTTAGCAAAAAAGGCTGTAGAAAATAGGACGGCAGACATAAAGGTAGCCAAATTGATCCACAAATCACAATTTCAAGAAAATCAATGTCTAAATTAAAACGATCTTAAGAATTACAACAAAACATTCAAGTGAATGTTGTGATGTCATTGTGAAGTCACAATGGTGACAAATTCCGAGAACGAAATTTATGATCCCAGAAATCCAAAGATACCAGTGATAAAGGTACGTAAAACATTCCTTCCTGATATCACCATCCTAATCCGAAATATTCACTTACAAACGTATTTAACCTGAACTCATAGATGGCCAATACGATTAATGTATTTCTTAGCGATTCCAATAGTCCTCTATTAAGAAGTTTTACCATTCAAAAGACATCTGAAGGGACGGTTAATTTCTTGTGACATAAATTAAAACGAAACGAGGGGGAGGGCTCCCCTTCGAGGAAAAAATAACAAACATATCTCTGAAAGTAAGAAAACAAACAACGTATGTTAACATCTGTCGAGGCACGGGCCGTACTGACGCGCCGGAAAGTGATTCACCGGGATTTTATTTTGATCGCAGCTTTTTAGGTTGCAGTTTAGGAGATTCCCCACTGTAGTCTCATTGGAAGTTGGATTTTTTTAAAATACTGTTTTGATCGCAGCTTTTTACGTTGAAGTTTAGGAGATTCCCCACTGTTGTCATTTTGGTAGTTGTTTTTTTTTAAATACTGTTTTGATTTATCAAAACCAATGGCTTTAGTGAAAATATTGTATTAAAATTTAGAAGTTAATTTACTAAGTTCTAAATACGGTAAAATAGGTAAACATAATAATTTGGTTATCTGCATTTTAAAAACTACTTAATAATTGCTGAATATACAGGTTTCCATCGACTTATTCATTAAAATCTCAGGGTGGAACATTATGTCGATAGGTAATTATAATCATGAATTATTTATACTACTAGGTAAGACGAAAAAAATAGGACACAAGGACATATTTAACACTAACTGTTATAAAATCATGAACGCAAGTAAATACTCTAACTATTTATTAAGCTATTGCATAGCTTTTATCACGGGCTTTGAGCGCGGCGACCGAACCAAGAAATTCCGTAACGAAAAAAACCTCACAATCGTCTAACGTCGTTTCAATTCGGTAGACTTCGGCACGGTGTTTGTGTGCGTGCGGTTAGATTTATTGTACGACTCTACGAAACTCGCGCGAATCGAGACGAGCTGCTCCGAAATCGGACGATGCTATGCAATAGCTATACCGCGGCAGTCCCCGAGTGCCACACGTCTTTTTTATTTACTTTTCATGTCGCCTATTTATTTTTTAAATAGTCGACATGAGAAGTAAATTCACATAAATAACATCTCGGGGCTCGGATCGGAAAGCTTCCACGTGAATCGCTTGATAGCAAAGTTGCCTTTTGATCTTTTCCGATGTAAAAGTTCGCGTTAGCTCTTTGATTACTCACACGAGCATTTCGAAAGTTTCGATTTAAAAATTACCGTGAGCTTGTTATTACGTCGTTAGAACTTGTTTCTTATTTGTAAGCTGATTTTCATTTCTGATTTTTGCAGTGTTATGTTTTGATTTAAGTAATGTTTTTTTTAAATATTTTTATGTATTTATTTTATGTTAGTTAAGTACTTAATAACTGTATCAGTTAAAACGTCTATATTTCAGAGACGTGTCCGAGTTTAAGTCGTTCATTTATAATTTGCTTTATAAGCAGATATGTCTCCAATCATTTTTTAATTACCAATATTAATTATATCAGCATAATGTTATTATGAGTAAATTAGATTTTTATTAATTTAGAGGTGTTTAAATTCTTTATATTCAAAACAGTTCAGTCACTAACTGTACGCATGCCTGAAATTCAATACGTCAGTGTTGATTGCAGTTAATTATAAAATCGTCTCCCTCTTACTGCCTTTTCTAAATTTGCTTCATACCACACTTCCGTCATTTAATTATCAACCTTAAAAGATCACTTTAAAGTTTAATCTTCTCCATCTCCAGCTTTGTATTACTGTTCTTTAATCTGCCCCGATTCTAAATCAAATCGGAATCAGTGTTTAAAGGCATCTCTTTGAAGGCATTACTTCCGATGAAGCAGCTTAGTCCACGGATTTTGTTGGACCGAAAAATCACTCGTTTGATACCGCTGGGGTTTATTCAAATCATCGTTTGATTAGTTTTGTATCTATCGGATTGCTGGTTTGGGAAAAATTGGCTAAGCATTAGTTAGATGAATTGGTTTTGGAGTTGATGTTATTTTGTTTTGTGTTTTTTACTTCAATATGCTTTCATATGCCTATTGTGTCTGTCGACCTCATATTTGGATCTCACTACCGCTTACCATCAGGTGGAGTGAGGTTATCTTGTTAAGTTCTAGGTAAAAAAAAATATGGATAGAATCGATTGTTTGTTTTGGAGTTTCAGGATGCTTTTTTTCTTTATTTTGATTCTTTAAATAGTTGACGGTGATGTTAATTTTGTAGTAGTTGAAGTATTTAATTGTCTAAGAAACTTTTTCGATTTTTGAAAAACTGATAACGCCAAGTAATAAAGGTAAGTAAAAATATCGTCAAAATTAATAATAACGGCATTCTTTTATTTTATTTTTAGTCTGAAAGCTAAATTATTAGCTTAGTTCAATATTTTAAAAGGAAGCCACTGATAAGGGATTTCGCAGTTAAAGACTTAATAATTTCGTCCGGGCCAAAGGAATTTTGATGAATCAGGACTTTAAATATTTAAAGAGGCAAGTTGAGGCAAGTTCTCATATTTATCCGTAAATTAACAATTTATACGCGCTAGGAAACTTAGAAAGGTTTTCATACTCGAATATGAGATAGCTTTTAACTAAATAAATAAATAAGGCGTCCAACCGATTTCGGCCATGGCGACCGATCTTGAAAGAGATCAGACAACTATGCAGGGCACATTATAGAGCACAAGTGTACATGCAAACACAAGTGCACTCTCTGTTCCCTTACCCTCATAGTTCGGTGAAACGGCAATCCGTCATGACCGATGAGAGATCGGTCATAAGACTACCGGCTTAACGTGCTTTCCGAGGAACGTGCGTACAGCCCTCAACTTACTGACTATGGGCTGAGTAATTTCCTAATAGAAGTATTCACATAAATTTTGCCCGACCCCGGACTCGAACCGGGGACCTCTCCGTTCTAACGCAGCACTTGCTACCAATAGACCAACGGTGCAGCTAACTAAATAAACTACAGAGCACTTGTGCACTTGCACTTTAAAATAATCTTCAGATTAGTTATTCAGTTAAATAAACTGGGTAATACTACGATCTCATTGGTCTTAAAACATCTTTTGCTGAGCTGCTTCGTAACGTCGTTGTAAGAAGTGGAAAATAGTTATTTGGATTGATATATAATTTTTATGTTGAGTTGAACATTAGGTACAGGAGATATTTTTTACTAACAACTTATAGGTAAAACATCAAGTTACAACACGATTGTTGCTTACGGCTTAGTTAAGTATTTATGAATGAACTTTTAAGAAGGTTCCAAATTCAAATATGAAATTTAAGAGCCACATAAACAATTTTATTTACTAATCTTTGCTGTTTCTAAACACTATTAAGTTTATAAGCCTTAATAAAAGTTTTCCATAAGTCTAGTTGGAAAAGGAAGGCAAAGTAGTATATTAGGGACTAGTACCACAGTCAACGCTCGGACCGTTAAATATAAATAAATTTTACACACAACATCACATACATTGATCTGATCTCGTGGTAAGTAGCTTTAGTACTTGTGTTAAAGAAGATTGTACTCGTCCTCACTGTCAGTCAAGTTTCCGCTAGACAACCCTTCATGACCGGTAAATGAGGAGCCTGTTATGTTTGGCTCGGAGCAGCCTTGTCATCATGCAGTGAAGAATGCGTAAGTATACCACTGTCGCCCTACCACCAAGGGCTGAGCGGGAGGATCCCGGGGGCTTAAGCTTGTAGGAGTAAGACATAACTACAGCGCTCGCCGGCACTGTGGTATCCATGAGGGTTTCCCCCGGGTGAAAAAAAAGCCTTGTCATCATCACCGGCCTTCGGGGGAGCGGATAGCTCTCACTCCTAAAGACGAAACTGCAAACGGGCGATCTCGCTGAAATTTTAACAACAGGCACGTGTATTCGGTTTGCGGTCCGACTCCGCAAACATTGTTTAGTTAATCGGCAGTGCGGTGGCGGATTTTAGTGGCACGCCGCTACGCGCGGCGCTCAGTTCGCGGCCACGATTGTCTTGTGCTGTTGCATTAATGAATTGAGTACAGATAACCTAGTACTTTTCAAAAAATTGCCAATTCAAGCCAGTGTGTTTTTAATTTAAAATTCTACTCCAGGATTTGCGAGTTCGCACTCTATGACCAAAATCAGTAGGACTACTTATTATTAAAAAATATATAATATACCTACCTAAATAGATAACTAACACAAACAACACAAAACTACTACGAATTTGCATGAATGAATGTTTTTTTAAAATTCCTGGTAAGGATAGAGCCCACACATAAAGACCCTATCGAAACAGTCAAACAGAGCGTAAGAATTGCTCCTAGGAATCACTTATACCTTTGAGACCTAGACATTAAAAGTCAATAGAACATTAAGAATAATATCTTCCGTATTTTATTTTATACGTAAAGCAAAAGATTTTTACGATAGAGTTTCATATCTGTCAAAAGCATTGAATTTAGACAAGCTTAAGCAATGTACTATTAAATTGAAGATAAAATACTTTTCAGCCACACTTTACGAAATTATAAACTTGTGTATAGACATGTTATTGAGTGTTAAAGCCATTGAGTCCAAAATGCGAATATAAACCGTAGTCATAGACATTTATATCGAAGGAAAAATTAAACTAGTCTAATATCCCGGACTCAACTACGGCTATTCAAATCAGACACCTAAAAATCACGTCTATCGTATTAAAAGCTACCACTACTGCGCTAACTTTCACACCATTCCGTGTGATTTCAAGCTAAAATATCTACTACTGAAGGTATAGTACAAAGTTGGTGATATTATCACATTCCGAATACATTATCCACACACCGTTTTTGGGTCCTGAATCAATATTATTAAAGATGACCCAGCCAGCCTCTCCGTATAAATATTTACGTTTAATTTTAAGAGGATCTTCCTACAAAGGTAATTCTTAATTAATTTTATGCAAAAATCTGAACTCGCATAAAGGTCCCTGGGCTATTTCGTGTGACAAATAATATAATGGCCTGTGACTAAAACATTTGGAATATAAAACAGCGTATACAAGTAGCCGTTTGTACTTGAGAAGTTCTTAGAAACTGTACTATATTGTGTAACATGTCCGGGATATAATTATACCGTGTTTCCTTATATTATCGTTTTCCCGATATTTTGGGCAATATTGGAAACGCCATGATACCGGAACAATTGAAGATTGTTTATGTTGTTTCAAGGAGTTTTTGAGAGTGGTAAAAGTGAATTGTCTTTTATATTATAACTTTGCTATATTTCCGCCTGCATGTCTATAGTTTTATTGCGTAAAACATTAGTTACACCGCGCACTTGGATAAAAAGTAGAATAGGTACGTCTTACTTACTCAAACAAGTCTAATTGTGTACCAAATTTCCTCTAAGTATAACAATTTAGTAGCTTTGGCATGAAAGTGCAACTGACAAACATGCAGATTCACTTCCTAACCAACAAAATCAAAATAAAAAAATAATACCCTTACTAATTCTTATATTTCGACAATATTTAGGTTTATAAGTAAGTAATAGCATTAATCAGTTATAGGACATAATTTTCGTACCTCTATAGTTACTTCAACTGTATCATCCTCCACGTATTATGCCCCAGTCTATATTCACCCTGTAAAGGTAACATAGCCGGTGCAGCTAGTGTTCAGAACTCGATTTCATCGTGAGTCATTGGCACAATCTAGTGGCAGTATTTTCAAGCTTCAAGCGAGCTGCTTGAAAATACTTTCCCAACTCCTCCATACACGTCGCCTGTATTTTGTACTCGATCTCACGCGAATTCCTAGCTTGCAAGGGTGACCCAATTTTTGCAGTGCAACGAGAATTTCTCACAACACGCTGATCTAAATGATCAGCTTTAATCACTTTTCGGTAAAACCGGTTTCCTAACTTAAAACTGTGTTGATTAGAAAATGTGTGTTTATTTCAAGAGAAGTTGTAACTCGATAGGACAAACTCTATTGGTTCAAAAACACTTAATAATCTTATATCTGCTGGCTGACGAAGATTGAAAGAGAAGTATTGAAAGATACGGTTGACTCATTTATAGAAATTAAGAAGAGTAGTCCAATACCAAACTACTACACAAGACATATAAGTGTAAAAACCAATAACAAACAACAATATACACAAATATATTTATAACTTAGATACTAAATGTAAGAAAGAAATAGAGGACAATAGGGGTAGAATACGAAATAATTACATAGGTTAGATTTCAAAAAAATCCAACAAAACCTAGAGGAAAAGACCTATCTTGCCATGTTCTTTAAACTTAAAACTATCAAACTTTCACTTCATTGAAGCAGAAATTTATTTCAAATCACTACCAAAACAATCCACTTAAGGGCTTCAAGGTCTTACCAGAAATCCTCCTGTTATTATTCAAATCTCAGACAGTGACTACAAATTACTTAAGCTAGTTTCATGAAACTGAGCATTCCGCTTATAAAGACGGCTAAACATTAGGAATTGGGCTCGAAATCTTCACGAATACCAATCGGAATCCTCTAAAAGCAGGCTCAAAGGAGACAAAGGATTATTTCCATTGGCTGCAGGCATCTGCAGAACAGAACACTGTTTGTGTACTATTATTTCCACTAAGTCCGTAATCGACCACTTAGATTTCGTGATATTACTTGGTATAAAAATTACAGGTATCATTACAAAACGTTCATGTTTTAATTACGGAATGTGTTAATTCTAAATTGAACGTAAAAGCACAAGAAATGTGCAAATCTGAACAAATACCTTATTTAAAACTGAATCTCTTTCCACTTTAAAAATTACTTTACAGCACTCGTTAATTTTACAGGGTTCTCGACACTCATTAGCAACGAGTCAAAATACCAATTAACATCAAACACACAATTATCCACAAGTTAATGACGATAATGAGTTTATCTTACAGATTACACTCATAATATTGCAGGTGTGTCGGCCTGAAATTGTCTCCTTCAGATTTATACACGTTTTAATTGCTTCTTCACACAAGATTTCAACGGCGCGATTTAGATAGCGGCCAAACGCGAAAATCTCTTCTATCCCTTTCCAGTTAAACACCACACGACCTGCAACCCTTACGGGGTCCTCTCCCGTCTCGCTCTCTCGGCACCGGGCTGGCACGGCGAAATCCCTTATGTAAGTCAGTGCTTCGTATCTGTTGCTGTCGCTCAGTCGCGCACTGGCGCTCTCCGAAAATGCCGAAACGCCGACGCCACTCGCGAACCACCACTAACAGTGATAGTACGTGTGCTCAAAAACTTGCATGAACAAATACAATCACAGTGATGTAAGTGCGCGGCTGTGAACGTTAATCAAAACCGGTAATGGGGTGCCAAAGAAATTTTGCTTTTAAAGTTGCGCGCGAGGATTAAAAGAAGATTTATTTCCGAAAACAAGGGAGATACTAGGTTTATTTTAGACGCTTCGTATTTATTATGTTCTTTGAACTAATCCGCGGTAGAGTTCGCGTCGGAATCGCCTCTTATGAACCTCTTGTAATCACCCCTAGTAAAGTATAAATAGATGCTATCTAGGAGGAACTTGTAATATATGGCGTGAAATTTATTTAAAAGGGCGAAGTCATCGTTTTGGTTTATTTGTCAACGCGTTAATTATGAACTAGAATAAACGTTGACAGATTTAGTGGAAACAGGTAGAGTTGTCAAAGCTCATAATTTGTGACAAGATGCTTTGGAGCTATTTAGTAATTAAGAGATAGAAGTCATCTATTTTTAAATACAAATTAAATTAGGAAGGAAACATAAATTAGTGGTGAAATTATAAGTGACAATGAAAAAAATAAGAGTGTCAAATTAACTCAATAGTTTAATTCGTGTTATTAATTAGAAGAATAGTTAACGGATATTAATAAATATGGCTGAGAAGATGAAGACTATGAAAAGGCATTCATTCGTCTTGAATACATTGCTGCTGGTCATCTCTATGATATACGGTAAGTGATTTATTATGCAATATGAATAAGAGTTAATTAAGTGGAATGATATAGACGAGATCGCTAGCGGATAAATGAAGGTAAAAAACCATTAACGCACTTGATTTTAATTAAAGTCATTGAATACGGGAAATTAATAACAGTCTCTCTACGGATATATTCAACGGAGTTAATCGAGAAAGAGCGATTTAATTATTGTTGCATAATAAAGGGTTTGTTCAGTAATTGTACCATGCTATTCAGTTATTTAAAAGTACTGTCATAGTTGTTTGGATAAAGGGAGACTTAAAAGAATAATAAAATAAATATACTTATTAATCGTTAAAGTATATAATTTTAAATGACGCAACCGATTTTGTCAAACTGCCTGCAGTTATAATTACTGCAGGTATTTTATTATCTATGTTCTAATAGTGCATAAGGTCAACCTTTTTGTAAAAATGTTTGAATGTAAATGTTGTAAAATACTAAAAATTTTCAGCCACTATAGCTACTCTACCGTTCTAGTGAGTAGGTAGTTTCTTCTTCATCTTGTCCTATTTTTTTGTGTTCTTTTGATTCCACAAAAAAATATTCTTATATGCTTTTTAAGGATAAAACCTATCATTACGAGATGTTATAAGAAACATTTTATTTCCTACACGTGATAAGATCAATCTCGCTTTTATGCGGTGTACCTTTGAATTCACATTGATAAAAGCCGATTTCGCCAAACAAGTAAATCTTATTACGAAGAAATTCGCGAGACACTTTGAGAGCAATATCTTTTTCAATAACGTAAGCATCTATAAGGGCGACTGTTACAGTCATACATATGAGAATGACACTTGAAGGTTAGACCTTATGATAAAGTTGGCTCCCTGTGGTACCATTGTCTTCCACCCACTTTCCATTTTCCTTCAACTCACTTAATTCCCTCCTTGAAAGTGCGTTCTAGATGTAATTGGGGTTAATTTTCTTTCAAGGAGAACCGTACTTGGGTTTCCTTCAACACACTTCTCTTTATCAAGTTCACTGAACTTAGATGTGGTACTTAAAAACTTTTCGGGGAACGATCTATCCCGCTATTCGTAATCACCGGTTCTAGTAGGTAAAGTAGTATCGCCCAATATAAAAAACTTATAATCATTAATCTCGCATTTTAATGTCCAGTAGAGTACGACCCGTTTTATTATAATTATTTTTAAAACATAAAACTAGCAATATATAAGATTTTTTTATAAGATAAGTCAAATTATTTTCAATTGAATCTAGCTTAATACCATTAATATTATCAATTAGAAATATAGCTTTAATAAATTATATACGCCTAACAGAACATATGTCACTTAAGTGAGTGCTATCATAATACTCGTTGTTCAACATAATATAATTAATATACCTAAAAGCTGAATTTAATTTCTCTAGCGTTAGTGCTAAGATCTAGGTGACATAATATTAATTAATTAGGCCTTAGGTTACCTTAGGGTCGAAAGGTCCTTTAACTTAAACTGATATCACACAATATGATTACATTTTGAGCGAACTATGAATGGGTACTTATAATTACTAAGTATTCTACAAAACAGGATGGGTTTTTTTTTTAACTTTTGTTATCTGAGCAATAAAATCATAGTTGATATTACATTTTAAAGCAATGTGTAATTATTTCATCTTTATTGTATGTCAACCAATTTCGATAAAACCATTTGGATAAAATGAATAGAGCCTGAAATTAAATTCTAGTAATTAATTAACATAGTTACAATAACTTGAACATATTTATTTCATTGTCAAAAATATTATTTATTTGAATACTTACTTACTTACTTACTTACTAGGTTGGCGCAGCGACCCAAAATGAATTTATTTGAATAATCAGGTTTATTTATTTTAACAGCCAGGGCACATCATAATATTGAAACATGACTTGAATGAAAACTTCGTAATTATTTTAAAAATATAAATAAATATCTGGGACATTTCCACCCACGGTCACCTGACCCCAAACTAAGCAGGGCTTGTTCTATGGGCGTCAGAGACTGATATACATACATATATATTTTTTAAATACACGCTTAAATACATAATCACACCCAGACACGGAACAAACACCGATGTTCATCGCACAAATATTTGTCTCAAGTGGGAATCGAACCCACGACTCTTGGAACCGCCAGTTAGAGTCACTAACCACTGTTCCACCGAGCCAGTCTACTATGAATTATACTGATTTAGAATGATGACTAATCAATTTTATCACATTTGGCGATTTAGTCCAGGAAACCTCATAGGTTACATGCAAAAAACCGGTCTATTCCTAAGTAATAACTTCTTCTTCTTATCGTATGGTTGATGAACAACCTGGTGTCAAAGTTCTTAAACCGCCCGTAGGCCTCTGACATGGCTTCACACACCGTTGAAAAAATTCTCAGTCAGTGCTGGTTTCCTCACGATGTTTTCCTTCACCGTTAAAGCGTCGAATGATGGTACATATGAATTTCAAATTTGAAAAACACATTGGTACCTGGCAGGGTTTGAACTGGCGACCTCTCGCATCTTAACCACTCGGTCAACCATCGACGCTTTTTAACGAAGTAATAACAAAAAACTAATACTACGCATACGAATGACGGCTACAAAAAAAAATAGTATTAGTATTTGGTATTGGAAACGGATATATCAAAATACCAAATCAAAAAATATCCAAAATTCGATTAAAACCTTCCAAGTGCACGAGAACAAAACGATCCCTGCTGCAAATGTACACATGTGTCTAAACCGAATGAAACCACGAATGTTTTGATTCCCGAGATCGAATCAGCAGTACAAAGCGATAGGTATTCGAAATTTGAACCCTATACCTGCACTGTGCACATTACTGCGTATCCATTGCGAATGTGTCTCTCAATCCAAGCCGAGCGGATCTGAGTAGTTACGTATGTGGCTAAATTGTGATTGATATCGCTTCCACAACTAGTAAGATGACTAAGGTGATCTAGCTCGAGGAGGAAGTTATTGGACAGTTAGTGTTGTAGTTAGTTGAAATAATGTAGTGGATTGAAACTTTTGATTTGTTAAATGTTGTTTGACATTGATATCTGACATTAAACTACAGATAAATTTAAAAAGTATGGAAGACATCCACTACATAATTATAAAACAAAGTAGCTTTACACCCAGACACGGAACGAACACCGATGTTAATCACACAAATATTTGTCCCAATTGGGAGTGGAACCCACGACTCTTGGAACTGACAACCAGGCCACTGAGCCTGTCGAATTAAAAAATAAATAAAAATGATATTATATTAAGGACAGAATATCATGATGAACATGGTGACGTTCAAATAAGTCTCACCTATTGGTAACACCCATTGGTACATAAGGCCCATATAAAAATGTTTTTTTTTTCTAATCTGTATCATCCCACAGCTGGACAAAGGTCTCATCCAAACCTATCCACTGCTCTCTGTATTATTTATACAATTTTATTTCTACGTTAAGAACATCCAAAATACAATGCCCAATAGAAGCCCTGATTACAAAAATTCCTACCTATCATCTAATGCGCTAAAGATTCAGTAAAGTCGTCATTTTCTTGGAAAATGCCGTGTTTGTGTAATGACTACATCTCATAACGAATGTAAACAGCGAATTCGGGAAGATAAAGTTTCAAACCAAACAGATTTCGCAATAACAGTAGCATGGTAATTTAATGTAAATACAAACACTTTATAACGAAAGTTTAGCACAAAATTTATTTCGGAACGTTGACTTCAGGAGCAAAGCCCAAATATTTCTGGCACTAAATAACTGAAACTACCTTCTTCTACTTCTTATCGTATGGTTGATGAACAACCTGGTGTCAGGGTTTTTAAACCGCCCGTAGGCCTCTGACATGGCTTCACACACCGTTGAAAAATTAAACGTTGTTTCCTTACGACGTTTTCCTTCACCGTTAAAGCGTCAAATGATGGTACAATATGAATTTCAAACTGAAACTACCTAATTTTACGTATTTTTTTTTATTAAGACCGATCCCGGTCTGTCAGTCTGTGGTCTTGCCCGTAACCAGGAGCGCTGTAAACAACTTGAAACTTTAAACGTTGGGTTTCTAAATAATATGTTTAGAATAACAATACACGCGAGTTTAATCCGTAAAATTATAATGTTTAGTGTTCACGCAAATTGGACAAAACTAAATGAAAGTTCGAGAATCGGTCTTTAGATTAATACATACCTGAATATTTTTACTTATACTGTTTTGCCTATTTTCGGCTACAGGTGAGAGTGGCGAGCGTTTAGCGAGGCTTAGGTCCAGCAGTGAACTATATTGTAGTCTGATGATGCGTTTTTTGTGCTTCGACAACTGCATTCATAATAATATGACTATCTAATCCCGTAAATTTTACCGCATTTCCAGAATATACAGTCGAGTTTTTTTTATTCACATCACTTATGTATAAGTTTTATATTTTTATCAGTCACAAAAAAATGAAATAATTGCGAGCAAACAATCACTTTTATATTCCTGTCAAACCGTACACTATACAGTCAAACAGTTTTATAAGTTTCGTGTCCTCTATTCAGAAAACCACCCTTTACCTACAAGCGATTTGTAGGAAAAATCTTTATCTTTATTACTGGCTGTCTAAGCACTCCATAGCTACTTATACACAACCCAAGACCCGAAACTGAGTTATGACTTGACCTACTCCCTTTGAGCCACACATGCTTTCTATTGCTGCCAAACTTTTACATTTTATGATACTTTGTCTTGCGACATTTTGCGTCAAGCAAAGGGGAACTTACTTGGGAACTATTTATTGAATAGACGATTCTGTTTTGTTTACGTATAAACATATGGGGGAGCGATGGATTGCCTTGGAAGTTTTACTGCGGCAGTCATTTCCAGTTCGAAGTTAGAAGTGATATTTACACTTCTATCTTGAACGGAAAGGATTGATTGTATTGGTTAAACTTTAGAAAGCACGGAGTTAAAAGGATTGATGAAATTAGATGAATCAAGCATTAAGGAGTAACGAAGATTACTTCCGAAGAAGAGCACAATATCAAATCGAAAATAATATTGTCGGTTTTCTGATGGTTCCATAGTTGCATCAGGTCACTTTTGTATTTTTCTTCTGTCTACCTGTCTGAACGAGATGTCTGATGAGAGGTATTACTCATCATTCTAATGAGGGGTTTCGCGTAAGAGAGATTCACTATATGACAATGTAGGTTCGAGGTCCACCTGCACCATGATTGATTATTTATGAAGTGACATTGACAGACATGTCAATATTCACCAACCACTTAGCAGTCTCATGTCTACGACTTGCCTAGTGGATTTCTGATTCGCAAAAACCATAATTCCGATATTCCCGTTAACACACACCTAAATTTTCTTTCCTTCGATTCCACAACATGAATAACACGTTACCTAACAAAGAAAGGCGTGTTGAGAACATCTTCACGTTACCATTGAAAAATTAAATTACCACAGCTGTCAGAATCCATAATCCCAGTTCCCGAAAGGGTCCCGTAAGAAGCTATGGCTTAAGAAAATTCAAATTTTCGGCACCAGAACAATACGGCGAAGTCAGGGGCGTCTGTCTCCATTCGTCGGGAACTTCCATCGTACTTACGAAGTTGTCCGGGCTTAATATGTAAAGTGTCACAAGGGTAGATTAGGAACCTTATTCAGTACAATGAAATTGTCGTTTAAGTTTCCGAGAGAGGTTCTTTGAGTCCGGCCCCGTTTTGTTTCGGCCTCATTATTTCTTTGTCCGTTTAGTTCGTGTCATGGCTTCGTATAGATAACGCTTCTTAATTGGTCTCGTATCTAATTCATTAGCCGGACTTCGCTGGTTGTTATTTATTTATTTATTTATTTATTATTAAAAAGGTACACCAACAGTATACATATGAAAGATTTACAAAAATACTTATTTATGGTACAGGTCTTATATGTATACCCTTTATAGGTGTACACAACGTTGATAAAAATCTACGTAAGAACACAAAAGATAAACTAAAAAGAATATTTAATTCGTTCTTTGAAAATCTTTGTATGGTTCTAACCATTTAAGGCTAGGAACTCACGGCGCGGTCTTTAACCGCGCCAGGGGCGGACGAAGGGCAGTTTTGATAGAATGTAGACTTATGCGGTTTGTGCGCGCTGTGTACGGTTGTATGTGTCGTGATCGCGTGGGCCGCGGTAACCACAGCCTTTGCAGTTTACACCTGCACACTCTACGTTCAATTGGCGGGACGGGACTGTTCTTGTATTGGATCCTTAACTGTCCGTCTTGTCATCGTCATGCGTTTGCAGGCTATAATCGGTGGCGATGTTACCGCACAAATAATCGGTCGTGAGTTTCGAAATGAAATAAAGGCGGAATTCCGCAACCGCGCCGTGAGTTTTTAGCCTTCGTATGGTTTTAATATTATGCTAAAAGTTAGTAGTGAATTACTACAATACGAATTGAACTTTACTTACTTATGCTTATAACTTAATATGAGAGCGTATCTACGTTTCGCATAGTTTTTAAATTTCCCTTTAGGTGAATATTTTGAAGGCTACTATAATTTTAGGTGTTATATGTGCACAGTGTACAAAAAAAAGTAAAAAAAATAAACAGCATTTTCTCATAATCTGAAACACAGCATTAATATTCTATGACCCGAAAGAAGTATAGTAATTTCGGCAAGACATTAGTTTTAGGGTTCTCTATATTTGTTATTCAAGGTAACGCGTCATATATCAGAGTCCAGGGCATATTTACATGCGATATGTACTTTCTTTGATAAATATTTCATGTTTTATTCAAATTTTTTCGGCAACTCCCATTCCTTGCGTGTCGAGTATGTAATACATCAAAGTGTTTCGTTGACTTGTTTATCACGGTTTTGTCTTAACCGTTCTCTACATATTCATGCAATTTACATGCATTATCATCTTGCACATTATGTTAATACGAATCAGATGGTTATATGAGCGGCGTGTTAGTAGGGCATTATTACGTGGTAATGTCTTCGATGTTACTAAGTTTGTAGAATTATGTAATATAATTTTAATTCACTGTTGAACGGAGTACATAATGATTAATCGTTTAGCATTGTATACGATAATGTTAAAAGTTAATATAGTAGTAGGTACATACATATAAGTGTAAAAATAATTGCTACATAAATCATAAATCATCTATTTAGATGTAAAGGCCTGTATGTATGTAAAAAAAATTAAGCGTATTTTCAGCGTAAGCTCTTATTAACGCTGTCAAAACTCGAAAGGATTAAATCGCGCCTTTATCTTTGTGTCACAAATATATTAAAATGTTTAACCACTTAGCTGAAAATATGTTTCAACTGCAAAAATGTGGTCAACGATTTTGCTTGAAATGCTTTCGTTCATTCATTCCAGAGACAGCATACCATAAATTCACAAAGACCAATCCAAAAACCCACGCTTTCATCAAACACTGGATCCTTTGCGGAAATAAATAAATTACGAATGAAAATGTGCTAGAGAGTGAAAGAGATGAAGTTATGGTTATTGATGGGTCAGAGGGGGACGGAGAACAATAGCAGAGGAACTTGTGAGTTGGCTGTGCAGTTTCATTAGAACTAAGCAATTAGTCTATTCCGCGCATGCAGATACGGACTCTGCTGTTAATTATCTTTAAGTGGGGAGTTCCTGATAGTTCAGTTGAGCTTTATGGCGCTTAATGAACATAAACGATCGTTAAACAATATATAAAGTTAGCCGCGCGGTGTGTATTCGTGTCGTTATCGTTGCATTTGAATAAGTAACGAAAGTATAATTTTAAACTGTCATGGTTACACACATTAGAAAACTGAAAGTGTCCGGGATATTTACCATGTTGTTGTGTTTTAATGAGGTCTCGATATTTCGGCACTGTTGCAAGCGCTATGATTACGGGTGAACTAATCACCCGTGATCATCAGTTCACCCATTAAAATAAAACAACATGGTAAATACCCCGGACAGTTTCAGTTTTCTAAGTAACGAAAGCGTTATTGTCGACGGTCTTGTTTCCTGTTTTAATAATAAGTAATAACACTTAGTTAGCAATAAAAACTTTGACGTTGACTTTGACTTTGACTGTGACATGTCATTGTGGGTTCTTTTTGCACATGTCGCCAAAAGGATTCAATCAAGCTGCTTGCTTTATTTCTAGCGCAAATTAAAAATTAAAAAAATCTCAATGTATTGTACTAGAATTAATTAATTGCACTAACAACTTAAGTATTACAAACTAGATCTTGACCCCTGCCACGCCAAGATGTCGCCACTCTTCCGACTTCTGTTTAAGCTCAGACCGCACTCATTAATCAATAACCTAGTGTAAGTATAAACTTGAATGAAAATATAAATCATGCAATCTTCATCTGCAATTTTCAAATCATTTGGAGGCAAGCCATTACCAACTTCCTGATTCTGATTATTTTGAGACAATAATCAAAGAAAGTACTACTATCGCCTCGGATGATTTGGACTGAGTTGATAGTAGCTCGAGGAGCCGGGGTCGCTTACCCGTATACCGTTCACTAACCACCGGACAGATAGTTGTGACTGGTATCCTCTGACTGATCCTCCTTCCTTCCTCCTCTTTTCCTTCCCTCGTCATATATCCTTGCTACTCGTGGGAACGCAATGACCTTGTTAAAACAATGCACAAGGCAGAATGGCGGCGACGTGGTCCACAGCCCGTCACGTCACGTTTCCCACAGAGGTGAAAAGTGGATCGCCGGAAGTGATCTCTGCCTACCCCTCTGGGAAAAAGGCGTGATTGTATGTATGTATATGTATGTATCAAAGAAAGTACATTTCCAGGACTCAAACATGAAACTTTTCGATCTTCACGCGGTGCTAGTGCTACCAAAAAAACTAAAGAGAATCAGTATTACATTATAAAATAGCTTCTCTGTTCTGATGTGTGAAGTCAACACTTACACATACGACATACGATAATGGCTTGACTACTCCAAGCGACTCCAACGAGGCTACCCTCGTCGTCATCACTGGACTTGCGGGGAGCGGAAGGCTCTCACCCCTTCTTCTTCACATCCATGATGGCAAAACAAACGTGATCAGCCCAGTATTCGGCTACACGAATCGCGTTGTCTAAGGCACCCATCAAGTCGCGCAGCGAGCAGGTTTCCGGACGAGCGGGACATGACATTAGATGGCAAAAGCTCACAACCTTAATCTCTTATCGCGAAAGGCCAAAGAGGCAGGCAAAGTAATATTAAGTTATTAAAACCCGTATTCAAGTAATTAGGGTGTTCTAGAGCCTTCGTTACGAGGCACGAAACAAGGAGATGGACATGTTAAGACCATTGCGTTCCATCACCTTGTTGAGACTTAAACCGTAATGCAGTGTGAATACTGTCGGCTCTGAATATCTATTCTGAACGTTTTTGCTTTGAAAATCATATTCGTAATACCCCTTTTGCTTTGAAAGTCATATTCGTAATACCTTTTTGCTTTGATACGCCGTTATTTTAGAGCAAAGATGCTGTAAATGAAAACTTTGTTGATTTACAATAAGCAATTCAATTTAGCATTATTTATCGTTCAAGTACCTAATAAGAAAGCTCTCGTAATCTTAAGCTTAGAAGTGCTTATGATCATTCAAATTATGTATATTTTCTACTAAATATATTATCGCAATACCGGAATATTATATGAAGATATTTTATTGATCATCACATAGTATAAAGCAAGGTCGCTTCTCGCTTCTGTCTGTGTGTGTGTATGCTTAAATCTTTAAAACAATGCAACGGATTTAAAAAGAAGGTTTTTAATGTTTCATATACCTGAATCGAAGCGAGGGCGGTCACTAGTAATTTATAAAATACTAGCGGCCCGTCCCGGGTTCGCACTGGGGGACTTAATCATTAAAACGATTGTTATGGGTAAACTGTAAAAGTTAGACATATGCACTCGCGTACTTTTTTAAGGATAATGTTAAGATGAACAATTCATCCATAGAGCATTTTTGTATAACTTTAACCATATGCTCAGCGCACGCCACGGAAAGCCTCAGAAACGATACTTTTTCCCCGTTTTTGAAACATTTTCGTACTCCACAACTATAGAACCTAGCGTGATATTATATAACCTATGTTACTTCTGAATAATGCAGCATTCTAATGGTGAAAAAATTATTGCAATCGGTCTAGTAGTTTTTGAGTTTATTCATTACAAACATACAAAAATACAAATCTTTCCTCTTTATAATATTAGTGTAGATCAGCAGCTTACTGCGTCAAACCTCATGCAAAAAGTATATAAGTTATTATTTTTTAATTATGCGTTATTAAACGTGGAAACCTTTTATAGGCAGCATTCACTTCTTTAAAAAAAATATTGCCTAATCAACACGGATCAAGCCGTTACTTCATCTGAAACCAGTTCAAATTCTAAGTAAAACAAACACCACCCTTCCAATTCGTTTAAAAATTAAATAAAATTCGCCCACCATCCTCAAATTACGGCAACGGTGCCCGTCTATTAAAGGAAGCGATGACAAAGCGACACTTTAAAGCGGTATTATAACTTTAATTTAACTTAAAGCTATAAATTGCTACTTCACTCAACAGCAAGACAAGTAGATCTTGACCAATGAACTCCAGGAAATTCCAGGTGGAGCGTTCTTGGAGCGATGAATTTTTGGAACTTTTCCAAAGCTCGCGACAAACGACGGGAGATTAACAATTTTCCCGTTCAAGAATGGAACTGATTCCATAAAATGTAAGACGCTCATTAAACTTAATGTGCTGTTTGTGTTTTATTGGATAACACCGTTTATGATATCATGATGTCATGAGTGCTGTTTTCTGGATGGAATTGAAAATTTACTTGCAAGTAAGGAATAACGTCATATTTGATATTGTTAAAGGGGATTTTTGCGAATATGTTGCTAAATCTATAAGTGCGAATATTTGACTATGGGACAAATCCTGAGAAAAGCAATTCACCAGTAAAAAATATCCAGATGTATTAAAACATGGTCCATGACGCCCAAAGACTCTCTCTGTTGCAAATTTAATTTAAATCAGTTTAGTTTTTTAAGTACTGTTTTAAAACATACATACCTACCTACATAGACTACAAAAATCATTGCCCTTCTTTTTGACTTAGCAAGCAGGTGTCTGAAAAATTCCGATTAAATAAAGAACATTTAATGAGCGAAAATCAATCAGACAAGAAATCAATAGAATAATTGTAAATAATAAAAATAAAACAAAAATTTAATTTATTTGGTTTACGTTCCTTTGAATGAAGACTTTCCCTCATCAATCGTCAGGGTACCCAAATCAAGTAACGGAAACTATTATCACACCAGTTACTAAGTTACTACTATCCATAAAATGGGTTTCGGAACAATCTTTGGATTAATGAGGTCGTTTGCGTTTACTTTAACTGCATAGTGATGTTTCCCTGCTATAAATATATAGGTTTCATTAGTACAGTAGCGCTACCATGAGTTTAAAAGTTACGGACTCGATATCGCCTACGTGAATATTGTCTATGAAAAACTTGTACAACGCCCCTGGTGGTTACGTTAAGAACTAAAATCGGTCGTATGAAAAAAAACAACTCGATAGGTTTTTAACGTACGTACGAGTAAGTTTTCGATAGCCAACTCATGGTACCGCTACTGGTCCCGTTCTTGGAAAATGTTTTCAAGGTGGTTTCTTAAAATGTATTGCTACTTCAATCAGGAAGTATGTTTGGCTGCATTTGAACACATAATAATATGACAGATCATTGTATCTGTAAAACAACACATAATATCGATACTTTAAATCTCAAATGGCGTAACCACCAAAACACTACTTTTCAGGAGAGCAGAAAAACAAAAAAAAAATGTTTTTTTAATTCATAACTTTATCAATTTTAATACAATGAAAATGTTTTATACATCGAATTTCTTAGAATTTTGAGATAAAGGCTTCAGTAGGAACTCTTTGTACCTAAATCTTATATTTAAGAAACTAGAAGTCGGTTACGACTTGTGAAAATATTACAAAAAGGCGTTTACGCCCCATAAAAATCACGATTTTTAAGAGGTGAAAGTATCTCCAATAAAAAAATGTTTCTTGTGCTTTAAACTCATTTAATAATAAAAGAAAACGTAAAATATTCACTCTGTATTACGCTTTTACAAAGTAACGCCGTTTGACACTTTTTCATAGTGACTCAACGCGTAATTTTTAGAATTGGATGAAAAATTTTGGAATATGGGAAACTTCACTAAGATTTTTACGTATCTAAATCGATTAATTTTGTCATTTGAAACCCCCGCTGATGTGTATTCACCATACATTTATCTATGTATTCAGCCATTTGCGTACTTGTGCGCATAGATTACGTTCCTCGGTGTATTTATTATTTTTTGTGACCGTTACGTTGACTTTGGCGAGTTATTGGTCTTTGATCCTGATTTGTGTTTGGACATTGATTTAAAATGCCGAAACAAGGAAAAGCAATAAATAGCCAATGTCTCCGCAATCTTAATCCCCCCGCGCATCAATACTAACAATAATAATGACAATCATGTGTTCAGCGATGTTGGGTGTAAACGCCTTTCTTTTGTATTGCAATTTCGAAAAATAGCGTGTCTTACGAGTTACACCAGAAAATTATGTCACTTACACCCTTTTTTTTTGACATTTTTTTCACGTCACTATAATTTCTAGGGGCGTAAACACCAAGTAAATTAGACTAAGCATTTTACGACCTGTTTACCTTATGAAAAGTGTTCAAATCTATAAAAAACATTGGGTCGTAATAACCTATTTTTTGCGAATTTGAGGATTTTAAATATACAGATCGATAGAGAAAAAAAAACTGAATAAAACTGCATTAAAAAGTCATTTTGACCAAATTGGCGGTTACGCCATTTGAGATTTAAGGTAGCGATATTTATCTACGTCTATCTGTCGCACTTTTACGTCGAAATTACTCAACTGGATGAATTGTATTTGGCACTAATGTTGGTCTAAAACTTTAGAAAGGTTTTAAAATTATGAGCCACTTTTATCCGACTGTACTAGAAGGGAGTAATGTATTACTGGAAAAACTAAGTCAAAGTCAAAGTATTTATTGCGAACTAAATAAATATTATAATCCTTAGTTGTAAATGAGTCTAATAACTTAGTAACCCATAACAGGCATTGCACACGAAAGAATTCGCGAATGGAAAGCTAGTCCGTAATACTGTTGAAAGTCATCCCCGAGCAAAGTAATAAAGACATTCTTCTACAATATCGCGTTCGAATCAAATCAAAAACAAGATAAACATTCGCCATACAAACAACTCGTGTTTTCGTTCCATATTTATTTTTACGTGTATTGAAATGAATAACTGATTATCTTCTCTTTGAGGTTTCTCTCGAGTAGGTTCAGAAGGGGAATCTTTTAAGCGGCCTTGATGTAATACGGAGACATTTTGTGTCCCCGTTTCGCCGATGTCTTAGTTGCTAATATGCCACTTACTTTCATTATTTTTGCATGTATCTACGTTATATAAAGCTTTTTGGGGCAATGTTTTACTTCGTTCATTTTCCTTATGAGGGAAGATAGGAAAAAAACTTAGCAGGAAGGACCAATTATTATTATTTACGACAATGTTCGTGGCACGATTGTTACATTAGACTGGCGATCCGATATTGAGCTATGTACCCAGACAGTTATTGAATTTGATTGGACAGTTTTTCCCGATTATATACATTGTACGCTTGACCTAGATGTAGAACTCTGGGAAGTTGAATTTCTTTGTATAACAAAAGAAATAACAAAAACATTATTGTTTGTATCTTTACTATGGTCCAAATTTGAGTTTGTTGATTATATTCATGTTCTTTTATTCATGATCAATCACATAATTTCAAAATGCAATTTCAACGATTAAAAATACTGATTCTACCGCAAACATTCTCACAGGAAACTCTATCCTAACTGTGTGATCAGACATAATAAAAGTCCCACAAATAAAAAGACCACAAAAAACCGTTATAGCCATACTTTTTCACTTTCGCCCATAGCAACAACCATACACATAAACTCAGGAGTCGCAAAAAGAAGTCCTAAGCTTAAGCTCAGTATTTGTTTGCATCCAGTCTTTTTGCAAAGACTAGCAGGTTGTAAATCTGCTGGTTGTACAAAGGATTAAATTTTTCCCCTACAAAGGGGCTTGCATTAAAATTGTTATATAAAAACAGCTGGTAATGAATTACAAGTTGAAAGAAAAGAGAAGTGTTGCTGTGCTCTTTAACGTTGCCCCATATTTTAAGAGCTTATTAGTCGGGAGAGACAGTAACAGGCTAGCTGAAGAATATTAAAGTAAAATGGTGTTTCGCCGTCCTAGCGCTTTGTAATGGTTTAACAGAATTTGAACCGAGAATGTCGTGTACTTCAAAGAAAAGAGAACTATTATTAAGGGTCTACTAAAATAAAAAAATAACCCTTATAGGATCATTAGAAGTCTTTCGAGACCCTGGAACATTTTTATGGGCAAGTAGTATTGAGTTGAAATTAATAAGACAATGCCTATTATTTGCGCTAACATGAAACATACCTCGGACTAAGAGGTTTAGCTCCTCATTTCTGCCCCGTGCATTAAGGCGTGGAATGCTCTTCCAGCTCATGTTTTCCCTCCCTCTCATGATCCCGGGCTCTTCAGGCGGGGCGTGAAACGGCATTTAAGCAGGCCTTCAGGGTGAGTGCGACAGGCTCAATACGATCTATTGTGCCTGTCGACCTCATATTTTGATTTCACTACCGCTTACCATCAGGTGGAGTGAGGTCATCTTGTTAGCCTTTTATAAAAAAAAACATCTAAATATATATAACTCAAAGGTGACTGACAAAATCGGGTTGAAATTTGGCATGCAGGTAGAAGGCATGTAGGATGATTGACGTAAGCATCCGTTAAGAAAGGATTATTCGAAGAGGAGGAAGGGTGGGCGGATAGGTCTCGCGTATATTACGATGTTAAACTTATTTAAGAACTCTACCTACATTCCGAAAAGCGTTTGTGGTCATCCCGTGGTCATTCCAAGTTAAAATAAAACCTGAAATATTCCACGAAAATTAGCCTGCCACACCATCTTGTAATTAATCGACACTCCATAATCGGAACCATCTATTAAAACGGTATTTCAGCGACCAACGAGTCGAGATAAAAAATATGCAAACTCCGACCTCGCCAAATATCATTCGGGGCAATTTTTTACTTTAAAATAATATTAATCAAAGTGCCAAAGCGGGTGGAGAGAAGCGTAGTAAATCAACATTTATAAGCAAAATCGTTAATGAGAGCCAACGGAAGCAAATTAGGGGGAGGGCGGAATATCTGCCCCTAATTACTTGGGTATTTTTTTTTCCGTGGTGGATTCATTAAAACGCCTTTGGAAGGTGACACGAGTACTGAACTAGCGGTCGTTTTACGTGTGTTACTTTGTGCACGTGTGCTCGTATATTCTTGCTGTTTTTCGCACGGCCAATATTATGAAACAACCACACTTTAGGAATACCTCCCCATGACAAGCCTACTCCAAGCCATCATCGCAGATAGAAGAAAAAACATTTTTTTTTGGCGGTCGTAGACGATTTAAAAAAAAGTATAAATATAGGGGCAGGGGCACATCAAATTATTGTAGCTTTTATGAAAAAAATTGGGAAGAAATTGGTTTTTTAGTTTTATTTGGAGACTTTGTTGTATGTAGCCTTTTTTTAAAAATACAAATAAAATTAGGAGTATAATAACTCTAATCACATTTATATTAAACATCCTCCACATTATACAAATACTAATTTAAATTAAAAGTATTTGATGATTGATGATTAAGAGTAACAGTTTATACTGTTTGAACTTGACATTTTTCACGACCACCCCAAGGCTTTTAAGAAAAAACTTTTGCATAAATAACGTTTTACTGTTTATAAGTATAAAAATGAAATCTGTGTACCTGCTTTGTTTTAATTTCTTTTTAATTTGCTATACATTTTTAGAATACCTACCTAACTAAAATGTTAACTGTAACCATGTTGTGCATATCTGTAATAGATATAAGCACTAGAATATTTATAATGCATGCTTAATTTAAGAATGTTTGTGTTTACATTGTTGATGTGTCTTAAAAATAAATAAAATAAATATAATAAAAGGGCGTAATATTACCGAGCTAATAGTTACATTAGTGTATTGAACTCGATACACATAACATTGATTTTTTTAACGGATTAAACTCGCGTGTATTGTTATTCTAAACATATTATTTAGAGATCCGACGTTTCGAGTTCGTAACATTTATTCATTAGACTTGCTATATTTAGTACAGACTTTACAAAAAACGAAAAAAATAATAAAAGTCACAAACACCTGCGAAATATGACCACTTTTTTGGGCGAGGCCCAAAAATAGAATAAAAAAATTGAAACGTATGCTCTTCCCACACAATGGACGAGTGATATTTTATTTTATCGTAACTAATGTACTGAAAAGACGGGTCCAAGGTGGGAATTTCATTGTGAAAGGGTTCTCTTTATATTGGAAAATATTTCTTCAGAAATGGTGACGTGACGCAAGTGGATATAAGATATAGCTTTTATTTTTTTAGTAGATATATTAGCTATGGAAAATACGGCCTAAAAGTTGGTTTTATTTAATTACTTATTTTCTGATGGGTCATAATATATTCCTTTTTAGGTCTCCGTCCATGAGACAAGACAACATTAAAATAATGTTGTCAATTAAATAGAAATTAAAACTAGCGCAAATACTACACCAAATTTCATTCAAATCTGTTCAGTAGTTTAATGCGCGACATACAGACGGAGTTATTTTTATTTTGTGTATACTTGAGATTACTCTCTAGTGTTGATGATCTACCTCGATTAGATCTCTATTCTATGTTGTACAAAACCAAAAAAACCTATTAAAGATACAATTTCTTAAAGTTAACCAATTATATTCCTACTAGCTTGTTGCTTACTTACTTTAGTTATTTCCGCATCCAGGCTAACTCTTAACGTGATAGGAAATTGGAGTTACTACTTCATAATTATAAGGAGGAATCAGAGATGGTGTGCTGAGTAATCAAATTTCTGTTCGATTGCGAAGGCCTTGAACAGAAATTCGAAACTACGGCCTAAGACTAGACAGACTTTTCAAATTTGCAATATAAAAATGTATTTATTTCTATTCGTGTTTTGCATTTATTTTTATCAAAATACTCAAGGATGACCTCACTCCACCTGATGGTATTATTATATTATATTGACATTGTGTACGTCACAGAGAAACATCTGAATATATTTTTATACATTTTTAGCAACAGTACAATCAAGTTCAACTATGAAGCCTATTGTTGAATGCCTGCCTATTGATGAAGCCTTACAACTGAGAAACCGAATGAAAATTCATAAAACGCAACACCAGAATTTAACGGTGAAGGAAAAATAATCATACATATGAATTACAAATGTGAAAAACACAGTGGTACGTGGCGGGGTTTGAACTGGCGACCTCTCGCAACGACCTTACCATTCGGCCATCGACGCTTTTACATTGGTTTTTTATTCTTGGTAAATTTTACAGATCCTTACTCAAACTATTACGGGTCGCTAGTTATACAAACGCATATTTACAAACACCGCAGGAAAAAGCAGTAGAACAAGAATCCCTCTCAAAATATTCGAACACAGGTAGGTAAACACATTCTGCAGTATCACTGTGATTAAGAACAACTTCGCAGCATTAGAGGGTTATTTTCAACTTTGCACTTGCGGTGTCCGCCTACGTTTCTTGGGTGGAAACTTTTCGTAATTGCGTTGGGTGAAAGAAAACTACTGGTCTTAGGGAAGAGACTCGGCTGAAGAAATTCAAACTCGACTGAAGCTACGGATATTCGGACGGTTAGTTTATTGGTCCTTTGATGTTAGATAATTTGTCGGTGTCTACCGCTGGGCGTTTACCCTTGCTATACTCTTTTTCAGCTAAGATGATCCCTGTGACACTTCATTGTGTTCTGAATCACGCATCTTACAATGGACAAACGAAAATAATTTTATTGAACACTTTTTTCATTTTATTGCGGCGTCATTAGGAAAAATATTAAAATAAATATTTTTATACTTTTAAATGACAAATAGTATCCTTAAGTTTCATTTAATGTAATAGAACATTTAAAAAAAATACCTATGCAGTTCGTATACGTAGAATGGAACGTAGTAACTCTGACTAAGTTCCATTCTACGTAATGCGAACTGCATAGGTATTTAAAAAAAAAAATCTATTACTTTAAATTAAACTAAACGATACTGTTTCCCTTTTAAAAGTTTAAAATTATTATTTTTAATATTTTTCCTAATGAAGCCGCAATAAAATTAAATAAGTGTGCAATACAATTATTTTCGTTTGTCAAACGTATAATGCGTGATTCAGAACACAATGAAGTGTCACAGGGATCATCTTAGCTGAAAAAGACTATAGTATCATTATCTAAGCGGGTCAGACTTTTTTTTACTCATTTGATAAGAAGTTCTCCACTTTCACTCCAAGACGACAGAACCAAATTAACTGAAATTGGGAACACACGTATTAAATAAATAAATAAATAAATATCACCGACATCACATACATTGTCCTGATTCTGTGGTAAGTAGTTTAAGCAATTGTGTTACGGATATCAGAATGAACACATGAATACAAAAATATGTTTATCTTTAATACTAGCTGTGCCAGCGACGTCGTCCGCGTATCCCTCCGTTTTTACTTTTTCCATTGTATCTCCTATTGGTCGCAGCGTGATGTAGCCTAAAGCCTTCCTCGATAAATGGTCTAACTAAAACAAAAAGTATTTTTCCAATTCAGATCAGTAGTTCAAACCAATAAACAAACTCTTCAGCTTTCTCATATTAGTACAGATTTTAAAAAATCGCTTAAAGTTTATCTCGAGAACAGCCATTTGCATATATTAAAAATTACACAAAAAGAAAATACAGACTTGGCGATATGATGTTCGCCGAGACCGATACAGGCTTATACATATAATATATCTCATTCATATAATATGGAGTGTAATTCAAATACAGAAACATAAAGTGCAACCGCGCCTACCAATGCACCAACCGCATATTGGAATTTGATCAGTTATTTACGATTCGGTCGCAATACTTTATCGAGATTGATGTGCGGAAACGAAATGTATTTACTTTGTTTGTACTGGTAACGCAGTTGTGAAAAACTGATTGCGCATAAGGTATACACCATGAACGTTTACTGGTTGCTTTCCTGTAGTAAAAAAAAAAATTCACAACATCACATACATTGATCTGATTCCGTGATAAGTAGCTTAAGCACTTGTGTTACGGAAATCAGGATCAACAGTGGATACACAAATACACTTAAATATATTTAATAATACACCCAGACACGGAACAAACACCGATGTTCGTCACACAAACATTTGTCCCGAGTGGGAATCGAACCCACGACTCTTGGAACCGTAGGTTTTGAACCTGAGTCACAACCACTGTTCCACCGAGTCAGTCAAAATTATTATATCTTACCAGGTACAATAGATTTGTGCAGATTTACTTTTAATGGCATGCAAGCATGACCTTAACCACTCGGCCATCGACGCTTTAAAACTAGAACTGCACTTCAAAATCGGAATAACTATCTTCATATAATAGTTTACGGATGCTTTAAAGTCGGTATCCTTCATGAAATCCAACAAAACTTCAGTGGAATACTGAAATACGGTAATTGCATATTTTTTTAGGAAGACCAGGATTTACATTTTTTAATAAAGGGTTATAGTATAACAATAAAGCAGTCACTCATTGGTCCTCAAAAATGAAAGTTGAGTAGGTAAAAAAATATCAAAAAATAAGAGCACATTCGACGTCACAGTAGTAAGTTTTTACCTACACATAATATTAAGAAAAAATCTGATTATTATGATTTATGAGGTACAAAGTGCCGCCCGCCTATAAGTCGTCTAAGATGATGACAAGGCTACTCCAAGCCATCATCGTAAGTCAGTTAGGAAAAAAAAGTAAAAGAGATCTAGGTCGACATCTACGTATATACAGCTAGTAGCGACATCATTATCGAATGTAGACACATGAGCAACCACAAACCAATGATTGGCTAACCAGTAACAAGACGCTATAATGATTATGTAATCAGTGCAAATGCACTAGGTACATGATTGAATGATTGAAAATAATTTTAGACCTTGCTAAGATTTCATTCGACGCTTTAACGGTGAAGGAAAACATCGTGAGGAAACCTGCACGCCTATGAAGAAATTCTAAGGTTGTGTAGTCGACCAACTCGCACTTGGCCAGTGTGGTCGACTAAGGCTTTATCGCCCTAGTTTAGGGTAGGCCCGTGCCCCAGCAGTGGGGACGTATATGGGCTGATGATGATGATGATGAAGATTTTATGGCGTTTGCACTGGATGTTTTTTTTTTCTACCTATCACTAGTCATAATTCTTTGTTCGTAAACTGGAAGTTTTCTTTCGCCAGCCACAATATGCAAAAAGGTCTGTGTGTAAAATTACCGCCCGTGTACACCCTTTAAACAAAAGAATCAATAAAAAAATAGACAATTAGTAATTGTAACTCGGTAGGAATTTATACCATGTATCTCCAGTAACTGATAATAAATAATATTACACAATATCTCAAAATTATATTAAAAAACACACCCAGTCATGGAACAAACACCGATGTTCGTCACACAAAATATCCGTCCCGGATGAGAATCGGACCCATGACTCTTGGAACCCTAGATAGTGAAGTGACTATGGGAACACTAACCACTCTTCCACCAAGCCTGCCTAATGTATCAAAGATTATTTTAAATATTTGTCTTTATGGGTCTACACGCGTTAATAGGAGTAGCAAATTACATAGCTACTTACTGCCCGACGTTTCGACTGGGTTACACCAATCGTGGTCGCGAGCGAACTGGCGCTGCCCGTCTTCGTCTGCCATTGCAAATATTTAGTGTAATGGAACGCGAAAGTCTAAAATCGTACGTATCAAAGATTATTTTCCAAAACGTATGAACAAAAGTATTCGTAGCGACTTTTCATACCGTAACAAGGGGAACATTTAAAAATTATATGTGCACACGGGACTGTGAGATTTTAAATATTCGCGATCGTAAACTTAGCGAGTTTACGCTGCGTTTTGTGTCGTAAAAATGTGTACCTGTATTTTCTTGAATTTTCCACCAAATGCACAGACCAAAAAGTGTTACGTTCGTCGAAATAATTTTTGAAGTAGCATCAAGCGCTCTTCCGTCTTATTTAGCGTAATTACACGCTGCACTTTTGTTTTTAATAATAATATTTAATAATCCCCCATTTAGAAAACTGAATAAGTACGAGATATTTTGAATGTTTTTTTGAAAAATGTTGAATGAATTCCTCATCGAGTGTGATAATGGCTTAGGAGTGAGAGCCATCCGCTCCCCCGCAAGCCCAGTGATGATGTTGAGGCTACTCCAAGTCATCATCGTATGTCAGTTAGGAAAAACAATGCAACGAAATATAATGGGAACTAGACATTATAAGAAAAAATTGTAAATTTATAATATTATATTCACTTTTCTGTATGTAAATGAAGAGCTATTTCAGCTAGTCTCGCGCCATTAAGGCATGGAATGTCCTTCCAGCTCATGTTTTCCCTCCCTCCTATGATCCCGGACTCTTCAGGCGGGGCGTGAAACGACATTTAAGCAGGCCTTCAGGGTGAGTGCGACAGGCTCAATATGATCTATTGTGCCTGTCGACCTCATATTTGGATCTCACTACCGCTTGCCATCCGGTGGAGTGAGGTCATCATGTTAGCCTTATATAAAAAAAAATGTAAAAATGTTAGATTGAAAATAATAATTACACAAAATATTAGTCTCAATGGGTCTACACGCGACATTAAGAGTAGGATATACTAACTCGAGGTTACAATGTTTGCTTTACAAGATTCATCCTCCTCTTAAGGCTATAATAATATAAGTATTCCATTAGTTCATCAAAATCATATTGTTTTATCAATTCTAACATCATCTCGATGTTTTTAATTTTTATGTTTATTTAAGTTATATTAATACCTCATTTCAAAACTAATTCTACATAATTAGTATTGATATCGAATTAACTTCACTATTTAGGGCAAGGATTTTATAAAATATTTCCTTTTTTTTTAATTAAAAACTAGGGCAGTACGCCGTTTTCCGGGTCAGTATAATTAATATAAAATGATCATGATTGCGAAGTGCATAAAGATATAAAATAAAAGCCGAAAACCGAATATCGCTCCGTTGAAACTCACATAAAATCCAGTTCGCGAATAACTGCGACCTCTGCCTCATCAAAAGTTGAAAGGCTAAATAAATAAAGATATGACGCGGCCGAATTTTATTTCGTTACATTAAGCTCTTTGTAAGGATTTCACGGTGGAACACTCTGCACACCATTTACGGACGATCCAAAATTCAATTCCGGGCACAGTGAGCCACGATGGGCCATCAGGGTCGGTGTCCATTATTTTATTCGTACCCTCTCACGGGGCGTTCGCAAAAAGCATTTTTCGATAAATTGAATTCCGTTGTCTCCCGTAAATTCATTCAAATTTGTGAAGCGTGCGGCCGACCTGTTTTGGTGCGGATAGTTGACTTAAAGGACAGCATTTCACCGGCAAAGCTCTGAGTACACAAGTTGCCTATTGTCTGGTCTGTCCACCACCGTTTCTGGAGCTGTGAGTTTTGTATCGATGAATTGACGGCGTTTGCCCTGGATGTTTTTTCTATCGCCGGCCACAATATGCCCTGTTGGTGGACTGACAGCCGCCTAGATAGATTTTTGTCATGTTGGATGTTCGCCAAATGTTATTGCCGACGGCTATGAGCTGTCAACTACCGAAGGCCGGGTATATTGATTGAGGGAGTTCAAATTGTTTGATTTAATATTAGGATAAAATACGGTACTTAATTTTAATTGTAAGATTTAAAAAAATATATTTGCAAGAGGTTTGCGAGTTTAACTTTGCAGCTTGTTTGATCGTTAGTGAAATTTACTAAAATAAAATATTTGGTAATGAATGGAAATTGAACCCACGACTCGCACTCGTACTCGCACAAGAGTCTTCAAATTGGAAACCAAGCCACTCAATACGTTGGTATCTTATTGATAAGATAAGCAAGCATCCAAATAAATAAATAAATATTTCACAACATCATATACATCGATCTGATCCCGTGGTAAGTAGCTTAAGCACTTGTGTTGCGGAAATCGGAAACGACAGTGGATACACAAATATACTTGAATATATTTAATAATACACCCAGACACGGAACAAACACCGATGTTCGTCACACAAATATTTGTCCCGAGTGGGAATCGAATCCACGACTCTTGGAACCGTAGGTTATGAGCCTGGCTCACTGACCACTGTTCCACCGAGCCAGTCCAACAAACAAACTGAGGTTGTTTCTACCAAGCCGAATCAAGTAACAGTCAAGTATATTTCAGAATTCCTATTCGAACTAAGAAATCCGACTTATTACATACAAAAAAGCGAAGGAAATCTAACCCTTACGGTAAACGTGCACCTGCCATTCTGGAGCAGAATATTTGCTTAGAAAGCGATGCTACATCCAGCAGGAGATGCCTATATTAAATTCCAGGCGCAGCCAGTAGACACGTGGTATGTATCCACTTACTAGATGTACTAAGCGAATACCGTAAGACGGTTCGCGGGATTATTTGCATCGTACATTTTGGAATCGGTATGAAATCTGGGAAGGTTATTTTCGATCGTTGAAGGGAAAGGGATTTTACATTCTACAAAAACTAAACGTGAAACGGCTAAGTAAAAAAAGTTCAAAATTATTAAGATTTTTTTTGAGTTTGAGTTATGCTTAAACTGTAAATTATAATTATGATTTTCTTTTTAGTAAATTAAATCTTTCATCTACGAGAACATCTTTCTTGACATCTGCAGTATGATCTACCTTATCGTTTTTTAAGTTTTAAGCCTTACTGAAATTAGCTGTAATAAAATAAAATACTACAGATTGACATTAAAATTTTAACACATTGTGTCAATTGTAAAGTTTTAATAAAAGCTTCAAAGATAATCGAATCAAATGAATAAGTTTTTTTTTAATTTATCCTACATAAAGTTTTTTTTTTTGAAAAAGTATTGTTCAAATACCAAATAAACAACAGCTAAAACTTTCATTCATAGTGTAACTCACACACGCTACTAAATATATCTTCTGAATTGGATATTTTTTAATTTAGCCGGAATACCTATTATAAGGCCGCTGTAATAAAACATCTTCTATGTAAAAACGGATTTTCCTCATACAAATAACCATCATGTTTACAAATACGTTACATTGTGAAGATGTTTACGTGATTCCAACGGCAAATATAATAAGAGAACGTAAACAAAATTTTTCCATCAGGTTTTTTTTTTTTCAAATGATTTTATATGATGTTACATAATGTATTCCCGAAATTGGTTGCCTTTCTTATGATATACACATACTAAGTATACCTTAAAATAAGGTTAATAAATGTATAATAATAATTATTTACATATTTAGCAGTTCCAAATAATATGAAATAATTTCTACATTAACATTCCTGAGACAGTAGGTACATAACACATTAGAAAACTGAAACTGTCCGGGAAATTTACGGGTGCGCCATGATCACGAGTGAACAGTCACGGGTCAGTTCACCCGTGATCATGGCGCTTGCAACAGTGCCGAAATATCGGGATCTCATTAAAACAAAACCACATGTTAAATATCCCGGACACTTTCAGTTTTCTAATGTGTGTTACCAATGGTGTTACCATAACAGTTTAAAATTATACAAGGTACATAATAATTTTGTTTGTGTTTTAACAAGCACATCTCTGAAAATACTTCATCAATCTTATATTTTCATCCCATAAATCCGTTGATTTCTTCTGCCTATAAATAATATTAATAATTTAAATAATTTCATATTCTCTAATTGTGGGAAATCACCCTGTCGGTTCGTTAGTCTACGAAGCGACGGCTGACAGCGAATTTGAATAATTAGATAAAGCGCAACTTTAGCTAGAGGCTGACGGATACTCGTGCACCTACAAAGAGTACGCTTTGACAATTTTTTGTGAAAAAGTGTGATGAAATTTTTTTTCTATGTATCATGATAAACGCAGGTGAAATTAAAGAACCGATGTTGATATTAAAATTTGAACATGTTTCTCGTAAAATCCGCATAAAATGGTTGAACTGATTACCACCTCGCGTTTTTTTGTGATGTGTCTAATAATAAATAGTTTAATTAAGAACATTTGTAATTTCGGTTTTGATGGAGATTTATAAGGATTTAAAAAGAAATTCTTTGGCGAGTTGCAACTATTTTAAATCTGTATCCGTTACCTGCTCCTTAAATTTCACTTTATATTCAATTCTAATTTAACAAATCAACATAGGCAAATATAAATATATTTGCAACGTTTGAATATTATAATTTTAATAACAACACCTCGGCGTAATCCCGTAATCAAACCCGGGACGTTTCCCAAAATATTCAACGAGCCGTTTGGAATCTTCGCACACTTAAATGAAATTTCGGTCTGATATTACATTACCTGCGGAGGTTGAATCAAACCGTCGTAACTCCAAATTGAATCCACCGAAAGAATGCCGCATTTATCATCCAATTTATAAAATAGATACTGGCGTTGGGTACTGGCGAAATTAATCTGGAATCACTTGGCAACGGGATGAAGAACATGATAGGATTAGGATGTTGGGTGAGCCCCCGATTTGTGACTGCTTTGTTTTCGATTGCGAGTTTAGCTCCGATGGATGCAAGCTTTAGTTCCACGATTTGTTTGTTTGGAGAATGCTTCCGGTTTAGTTTAGCTACAGCACACCAAAGAATTATCGTGTACTTCGTCCTAGTGACGTCGTTTGTGGGTTTTAACTTTAGTTACGTCATCGGGATCAGACTGCAGTAAATTAAAATGAGTAAGAATTACTGCCGTATACTGAAACGTTAATCAAGAGTAGGCATTTTACAAATTATTTTATACTAGTGACCCGCCCTCGCTACGCTTCGGGTATATCATACATTAAAACCTTCGTATTGAATCATATTAAAAAAAACATAAAAAGTCGTTATGTAGTTTTAAAGATTTAAGTGATACATGACGGACGCGGAAAGTGACTTTGCTTTATACTATGTAGTGATGGTCCAGTATTCAAAACTTTCTTATTTTGGGTTTGCTTCGTTTTTAGATAATTACTGGTAATTTCAACATTTAGGTATAGTTTTAAATTGTGTTCTTCATGACTGGGTTCTTGTGAACTACAATAGAAAATTGGAAACAAACTAAGTTTACCGAATAAACTCGCGTGTAATAGTATTCTAAATATACAATGGAGAGCCCTAAAATGTACAAAAATCAAGCTTATTCATTCCACAAGGACGTATATCATAAAAATACAATCTTGCTCATATAAATGGCCCTTAATTGCGTAGTTACGAGTCGTTATATTAACTTGAGCACGCGGAAATTTCTGTATGTCATTGGATATTATGTAAGTACCTAATGTAAAAGAAAATAGCGTCGCTAACAATACCTTATTAGAGATAAGACTCCACTGTTCTCGTTATTCAAAGTCGAATTGAATTATACCGAATGAGAATTCATAAATGTGACTTAGTATAGGAATTGTGAGTTATAAATTTCAGGCAGGGGAATATAAATTTTATTCTGATTCCCTGTAGATGTAACAGATTCGAATAAAACATTTAAGTATCTTTATGATTAGACGTAAAAGTCATGTCTTTTTACAATAAAGTGGGATGTTTTTTAATCTCCTGAAAATATTATACTTAAATATAGGGTTTATAAGACTTAAGTTCCAATAATTTGTTTTAAGAAAGTTGTTGCTATCCTTACTAATATTATAAATGCGAAAGTAACTCTGTCTGTCTGTCTGTCTGTCTGTCTGTTACGCTTTCACGCATAAAGTACTGAACCGATTTAAACGAAATTTGGTACAGATATAGTCCAGAGCCTAGAAAAGGTTATAGGCTACTTTATAACCGACTGCGCTATAAAGAAGTAATGTTATAGCCGTTAAACATCTCTACGCGGATGAAGTCGTCACAGCCACTGGACGGATCGAGATGAAATTTAGCATGCAGGTAGATGTTATGACGTAGGCATCCGTTAGGACAGGATTTCCCGAAATTCCCACGGGAGCGGGAAATAACGGGAAAATCCTTTTGTATGAAAAATACTAAGCGCATAAGTTAGACGCTTGAAATTTGACATGCAGGTACCTTAATAAATTAAAAGCTTAGTTGCAACAGGGTATTGTAAAATTCCCACGGGAACGGGAGTAACAGGGAAAAAACATTTATTTTGTATGAAAAAATCTAAACCGCGATTGAGATTTGGCATGCAGGTAATGAACGTAAAGCTTACTTCCAACGCGATATTACGAAATTCCCATGGGAGCGGGAGTTATTGGGAAATAACTTCTGTATGTAAAATCCCTTACGGGCTTGAAATATATTATATAGAGATAGAGGTATACCCGAAGCGAAGCGAGGGCGGGTCGCTAGTATTTTATATATTTACATCTTTTATACAAAATAAAACAAATAAATTATGCAATTAAATATTAATAAGTATGTCAAAATTTGCCCACAAGTACAAATAAAACATACAAACTTATACTAACTTTGGCAGATATAAAATCTTTAAAATTACGCAACGGATTTTGATGCAGTTTTTTTTAATAGATAGAGAGATTCAAGAGGTAGGTTTTAGGTAAAATTCAGTCGAAATGAAGCCTATAATATAGGCTACTAGTGACCCGCCCTAGCTCAAGAAGCTCGCATAGGGAAATAGAGACAGAGAAAGCGCCTTGTTTTATACTATGTAGAGAAGTCTGTCATAAATTTTTGACCTTGTAACTACTAGTATTGAACATTTTAATCTCAAAATGGAAACTCCTTGAAAGCTTTCTTGGAAACTCTAATATCTAAGAGAATACTAAACAAACTCTTATAAGTTTTCTCATTACAAGAACTCTCTTGAACCCTTAAAAGTGCAAAGTAATTAGGACTACACACACACACAACAGTTTTAGAGTTGTAAGGGTTTCCAACAAAAAAAAAGTTATTGAGAGAAAATTTGTTCTCTACACCGTGAAATTTGAGTGGTTATTTTCCCGTGGCAGAACGATTTGCCTTTAGTTATACTATCGAATCATGCAAATTATTCCTTGAAAAAAAATTGTTTTTTTTCAAATTTTCAAAATATTAATTTTCAAACTCGAAAACGAGAGAAGCTATCGTTGTTTTTTAAGATGTGACGTAATCAGGTACTACTTGCCGCATGAAATCGATGCTTAAAGCTAAAGAAGCTCTACGCCCTTGGCAATAAAGTGGTTCGAAAGTATTTTCGAGTTTCGGTTATACCTTTCGTAAAACCGGCATTTATTGATTTTAATAAAAAAGAACTGCACAAATATATTGTGGTGATTCGAACGTACTTTAAAGTTTCGGTTATACCTTTGGTAAATCCGGCATTTATTGATTTAAAAAAAAATAACTGCACAAATCTATTGTGCTACTAAGGTAGAATCATTTTGCTGCGAGAAAACAACCACTAAAATTTCACGGTGTATATTTAGAAAACTATTACTACGGTTAATTAAAAATCTATGTAGTTAACAGGGTATGAATGAGTGCAGCAATTATTATTCGTTTATTTATTAACCTACCCTTAAATTTAACTAATTAAGTTTAAATCCATAAAAGTGCATAAATTGGTTGCCGTGTTTTCCATCAATGCAGTCTTATCGAAAATATGCAAATGATTGTAATTACGGCAATGCTATTAAATTTCAAAATATATTTATGTCCATATAAATATCAAATAAATTATTTTTTATATTAAGATGAAAATTTATTTATATTTAACACAAATTGGTCTCCATGAGATTAAAAGAGTAGCCACTATGTAGTGGCTATCTAGCTACTTACTGAGCGACTACTCTCTACTCTAACAATCGCGTGTAGACCCATAAACCCTAAAATTGTATGTTTGTATCTATTAATGTTTGACTGGCTGAGTGGAACAAAAATTAGTGACCCTAACTGGAGCCCTTAGAGTCGTGGGTTCGATTCCCTCTCGGGACAAATGATTTGTGTGATGAACAATCATTTTATTCTTTTCGAACTTCGTTATCGTTTCGATATTGTTACTTTGTCTAAGCCCCCTGCTTACTTTGGGGTCAGGTGACCGTGTGTAAATTTACAGTCGCTACAACGACTAATCTGTTAAGATCGCTCTTAAAAACAATAGACTTGTTCATTATCACCATACGAGAACCATCACCATTCACGCTATACATTCAAAGGCTCTCATTTACAAGCAAGCCTATTCCGAAAGCGTGGACTGAGAATCTCATTACTAGCATCTCTTTAGGTTATTGCAATACAGACTGTAATGCCTACCCGTGAGCGAATCGTCAAAGCTACCTACTGCCTTTGATCGAGCGCAGTATGCCACTCAACAATGATATAGAGACTGTATTTCTGACTGAAATGGTACGACATGTAAATATCGGATTATACATCATCAGCCCTTAGTCCCTAATGCCGGAGCAGCCTACGCTTAACTAGGGCGATAAGGCCTTAGTCAACCACGCTTGCCAAGTGCGGGTTGGTTGGTTAATGGCATATGCTGAGGGCTGTACCTTTTTTTTTTATTAGGGGTTTTTATCCACATGGATACGTCAGCCCCATTGCATCTTCCTATTTATGAACAAAATGGGCTGTACCTCTTTGACCACTTTTGTAGTCCTTGTCTATGTGTGATATTTCTTTGTTTGAGTTGAGTTTTTGTGTCTTGTGTACTTATATATTTTTGTAACTTTTCGTTTCTATGTCGTGGTTAATAAATTTTTTTTTTCTTTCTTTTTTCCATTCGGAAGACCAATCATGGTTCGCGATGACTGACGCTTCTCGGCCACGTTCGATGTCTTTTAATGTAATGGAATATGAAATCTGAATTTAAAATTGTGAAATGTGTGTGGATTGGTGAGTGAGATGGTCGGCTGAAAGGTTTGTCTATCATCATCCGCCATATTTGATGATAGTGACGTCACACTCAGTTTTTAATAAATACTTTGATTTCGTTTCCAAAAAGAGTTAAGAGTAATCGTAATCCAGTTATATTGGGAGCGTGCACGACGGTTCTGCCCTCATTTTGGTGGCGTTTCTTTCGTTAAATTTTATGGAGTGAAATTAGTACCAACGGCCGCTAGCAATAACAACGGACATCTCATAAGATTACATGCGTTTTTGACAATCAGCGCCATTTGGAGGGAGCTCCACCCACTTTGCACGGTCCCAATAACGTATGAAATTTTATATATTAGTTTACACGGTGCAAAAGAATTGATTTGTATCAATAAACATACATACATACGTACAAACAAATTGATACTTTTTAAGAGTTCAAAAATCTTACAAACCTCAATCTCTAAAGAATTTGTCAGGCACTTTCGTTTATTTGACGGCCCTGGTTATGCATGACGTCATAGAGCGAGTTCCCCACAAACTTTATGCGCGCATACAATCACAGAATCCAGGAATGCCTTAGGGACTTATTAACGCATTCCCCGCTCCCTACTGTGATTCACGGGCGTATTTCAAACGCGTCCTTTTTATTGTATGGTGTAATGTATGAGCGGGTGATGCATACAACAAATGGAATGAAATCTTCATGATTTCACGAAAAAAGACGTGTGGCACTCGGGGACTGCCGCAGTATAGATATTGCATAGCATCGTCCGATTTAGGAGCAGCTCGTCTCGATTCGTGCGAGTTTCGTAAAGTCGTACAATACGTTTAACCGCACGTACACAAACACCGTGCCGAAGTCTACCGAACTGAAACGACGTTAGACTATTGTGAGGTTTTTTTCGTTACGGAATTTCTTGGTTCAGTCGCCACGCTCAAAGCCCGCGATAAAAGCTATGCAATAGCTTAAAAATCATAATTAGCCTCTAAGTCCGTCCACTGCTGAAAGTAGGCCTTCCCGCGTCTTCGCCACACAAAATTATTATCTAATATTTTTGTTGTTGGAGCTTAATCTATTATGTTCTCGTGTTTCTCAAAGCATTTTCAATATGAATCATTACATACTTATACCACTTATATTGTGGTTTAAAACAAACTTACATACAATATGCACAACACACCCAGACCCCAAACAAACACCGATGTTCGCCACAGAAATATTTGTCAAAAGTGGAAATTGAGCCTACGGCTTTTATCACAAAATAACCAGTCAGTTAAACGTAAAGTCTATACTTTACGTTTGACTGACTGATTCAAGAGGTTAATATAACCTTTTTGTCACTTTAAGCAGCAATCTGTTAAATAGTTTTCATGTCTTTAATAACATGAGCGAACAAAAATAGTACAAATCTTTCCTCTTTCCAAAATTTTACGATTTTCATTTTAAACGTAATCGCGTTAGCTTACACATCAGACATGCTTTTAGTGTTGTACGAACTTTTACTTCTTGTTTTCAGAACGCTTTTGTGGCTTTAAAAAAGACGGCATATGATTTGTGGACGCGAATATTTCGAATACAGAACCCGTTGTACCGCAGTTGGGAGGGTTTCATCTATTTTTGGTAATTTATTATGTGAGCAAGTGTACGCGATTATGTTTAGACGGCTGCAGGACATTATTGTATTTTTAGTCATATTTATATGGCTTTGAATGTCTAAAATAAGAAATATGTTGAATAGTAATACTTGCGGTGGATTTTGAACCTCGGTAAATTAGCAGTTGTGAAAATACAGAATACTATTTTTAAAAAGTATCCGGCCTTTATAACAAAACAAAACTTATTTTAAATATTAATTTTAACCATCAACCACCCGAGATATCAAATGTGATATGTTTATTAGTTGACATAAATATTGATAGATTTTTTTTTAAAACAAGTGGTTTTTTTAATAATTACTAAATATGCTCGATTCATTATTTTCCCCTCAGATTTGAATATGGTTCGTTCCGTTATTTACTCTCGGAATTTGAAATACGTTCGTTTAAATAAACATAAACACATTAGCACAAAGTACAGTTAATGGTGAAGGTGGCATCTTTCACGAGACGAGAGCCAAATAAACAATTCCTTGAGTGATATTCTCAAAGAAAGGCATTTCGAAATCTTCACTGAGTGAATTCCCGTAAATCATGCTTCGTATTGTTCCCGTTTTGAAATAATTTTGAACGCGAAGGGAGATCTGTTAATTTTAAAAATCTATGACTTATATTCCATGAACATTTAGGTTTACCTATTATGACAAAGTTTTTTTTTTAAATGCGCAGAATGATGTAACAAACCGCAAGAAGAGATTTCAAACAAAATTGGTTACAAATGAAAGTTCAGAGAAAAGTCACCGAAACCGTGCAAAATTTATTTTCCATTTGCAATAATTGACAGACTTTTTCAGCCTGTTACACTCAGAAAATAAAGATCGACGATCCTTACCCCGCAGGGGAAAACTTACGGTAACAAGTCTATCCATAAAGATGTCATAACAAACACTCCTAAAGTGGCGAATGTTCAACTAAACCGTGGAAATAAATCCCAGTGGTACCACCCGCGTTTATCATAAAGTTCAACTCTCAAGTATTTCAATTTGAAGGAGATCGTCGAAAAAACCTCCAAGTTGACTTTTGTCGGGTGATTTTTGCTCTTAAAAGTTTTCAGCATTATTGGCGCAAGATGTTTCTCGGAATATGATTTAGTGCCCGATCCTAGGCACTGTTTTGTACAGCGACTGCACTTTTAAATCTAATTTGAACTCAAGAGTTTCAAATTGCTTTTTTCTTAGTGAATTGAAAAATCGCAGACACTTTTTTATCTCAGCTAAAGAGTTAACTTTAATGGCGTTTTGATCGCGTTAAACTTTGTATCTTATCGTGAGAATTTGTTCGTAATCGTTTTGTTTACTGAAACAGCCGCCACGAATATTGTATAAGATTTTAGACTGTCGCGTTGCATTACACTAAATATTAGTCTTTATGGGTCTACACGCGTTATTAGGAGTAGCAAATTACATAGCTACTTACTGCCCGACGTTTCTACTGGGTTGCACCCAATCATGGTCGCGAGGGACCCAGTCGAAACGTTGGGCAGTAAGTAGTTATGTAATTTGCTACTCCTAATAACGCGTGTAGACGAACATTATAGTTAACGCATACAGTGTTATAGGAAACCACATGAATTTGTTTTCAAAGTATGCAATATTTTACTTTGTTAGTTTGTAATTTTGCGCTTGAAAGCTTGCATGTTTTAATTATAGAACCAGAAAAGCAGGTTTAAATAAATATTAAAAGAATGGTTCAGATATCTATTGAAAAAAGCAATAACTTCTTATGATTGAATATTATTTAAATAGCCTTGCTTTGCGTATGCTAAATAAGTATTTTATATGAAACTAGTTTAAATACATAACAAACAAACCATGAATGGCAATCAAATATCTAGTTTACTATAGTCGATTGAAATCATCATTATAAGTCGATGAAAATATTAAACTAAGCTAATTCAGCGGTAGATTCAGCGAAATTATCTCAATTGATGTTAGTGTAATGTAATATCATAAATTTAACGTACAATAATTGAGTGGATTGTATCTCATAACTAGTAATTGATTTATAATACACTTGCGGCCGCTATTAGTGCGTATGTATGTATGTAAGTACCACATAATGCCAATATTGGTACGATCTATGTACTCTGATTACATTATGATTTGCACTAAGGTAAGTGTGTGTTCAATGTTCATTGTTGACATTAAGAATAGGAGAATAGATTTGAGACTGGACTGTAAATGCTTTTTTGTATTTTTTTTTACACTACTTGTCTGCTGCTTTTTACTCTTTGCATTTTACTACTCTATAAATCACTAATGACCCGCCCTTGCTTCTACACAATAATAAGTAATAAATAAATAAATATTAATAAATAAATATTACACAACATCACATACATTGATTTGATCCCGTGGCAAGTAGCTTAAGCACTTGTATTACAGATATCAGAATCAACAGTGGATATGTTATGGACCAAGTGATTAATGCGAGCATTATTAATAATGCCCGAGCATTATGTATAATGTCTAGCCCTATCGGGCCAAGTGATTAATTATTATTTCAACTTCATTATTTGTCATTATGCGCGGTCATTATTATATGGCTATGTGATAATTGGGCAATATGATAATTGTGCGTAATTTGAGAAAAATAATTGTCTTTTGTGCTTTAAAATAATTTAACAATAAAAGAAAACGTAAAATTTCCACTCTGTATAACGCTTTTTACAAAGTTACGCTGTTTGACACGTTTTCATAGTGTCGTAATGGGTAATACTCACTGCGTATTTTTTAGAATAGGATGAATAATTTTTGTATATGGGAAACTTCACTTATATTTATACGTAATTCGATTATTTTATCATTCGTAACCCCCCGCTGCTGTGTATTGATCATACATTTATCTATGTATTCAGCCATTTTCGTACGAAAATGGCTGGCCGCTGCTGTGTATTGATCATACATTTATCTATGTATTCAGCCATTTTCGTACGAAAATGTGTGCATAGATTAAGTTCCTCCGTGTATTTATTATTTTTTGTGACCGTTACGTTTGTCGCGTTATTGGACTTTGATTAAAAATGCCGAAACGAGGAAAAACAATAAATAGCCAATGTCTCCGTAATCTTAATCACCCCGCGCATCAATACTAAAATAATGACACTCATGTGTTCAGGAATTTTGAATAATAGCGTGTCTTACGAGTTACGCCGCCAAATTATGTCCATTACCCCCTTTTGTTATGACATTTTTTCACACCACATTATTTTTAGAGGCTAACTACTTTTTATATTAAACTATTGTTTATCAAATGATAAGATTAATTAAAGTTTTTTCTACATAATAAGTTTGTATTACTTTGCCCAAAAGGTGATAAACATTATGTATAATGCCCGGTCAAGGTGATTATTTGAATAATTATTATTGAATTGCACTCTCATATTGGGCATTTTTCATATGGACCGGGCAGTATGAATAATGCCCAATTTATCATTTGGTCCATAACAGATACACAAATACTTAAATAAACTCAATACACACCCAGACACGGAACAAACACCGATGTTCGTCACACAATTATTTGTCCTGAGTGGGAATCGAACCCACGACTCTTGGAACCGTAAGTAGTGAATCTGGGTTACTAACCACTGTTCCACCGAGCCAGTCAAGTATAAACCTTCCTCTTGAATCCCTCTATACATTAAAAAAACCGTTATGCGTAGTTTTAAGGATTTAAGCATACATACATACATACAGACAGACGCGGGAAGCGATGTTGATTTATATTATATATAGTGGTATTATCTATTTTTATTTGCGCGAGCACTACACATTTGAAATAAAACTAATTTTTAACCGACTTCAAAAAAAGGAGGAGGTTCTCAATTCGTCTGTATGTATAATATTTTTTTTTTTTTTTTTTATGTATGTTCACCGATATTTTCGTCAATTATAGACGGATTTCAAAAATTTTTTTTTGGTTGGATACAGTTCACTTCCGAGGTGGTCCCATTTTCACCAGTCCCGGATCTGATGATGGGATCCAGGAGAAATCGAGGGCAACCCTCAAATTTTATAGGGACATGCACCGCGTTTTGCATATTATCTGAAGTTATATTGGCATTTGCTTCTGGAAATCATAATCTTATGATGCTGAGCTGATGATGGAAGGTCAACTCCTTAATACTTAGGAGTAAAAGGATAATTCTTTCAATACTGTATACATATTAAGACTACTAGTTATAATATCAGTAGCATTATAGGTGAGCTGAACTAATAGGGTGACCAGTCTAGGATCTGATGATGGGATCCAGGAGAAATCGAGGGCAACCCTCAAATTTTATAGGCACATGTACCGCGTTTTGCATATTATCTGAAGTTATATTGGCATTTTCTTCTGGAAATCACAATCTTATGATGCTGAGCTGATGATGGAAGGTCAACTCCTTAATACTTAGGAGTAAAAGGATAATTCTTTCAATACTGTATACATATTAAGACCACTAGTTATAATATCAGTAGCATTATAGGTGAGCTGGACTAATAGGGTGACCAGTCTAGGATCTGATGATGGGATCCAGGAGAAATCGAGGGCAACCCTCAAATTTTATAGGCACATGTACCGCGTTTTATATATTTTCTGAAGTGATATTGGCATTGCTTCTTGCAATCATAATGTTATGATGCTGAGCTGATGATGGAAGGTCAACTCCTTAATTGTTTGGAGTAAAAGGATAATTCTTTCAATACTGTATACATATTAAGACTACTAGTTATAATATCAGTAGTAGTACAGGTGAGCTGAACTAATAGGGTAACAAAAAATTTAACACTAAAAAGTATGAAAAAAAATTGTAAACAAAAAAAAAACCGCCTTCAAAAACCCGACTCACTAAAAATTACAAAATAATATAATACGAACATTTAAAATCATCTGGGTAAGAATTTTATATGTTTTTGAAGGCGGTGCCAATCAAAATTTTGAGGAAAAAGAAGCACTCTGTGCTTGTCTGTTTGAAATATAAACGGCACCGCCTTCAACAACATATAAAATTCTTACCCAGATGATTTTAAATGTTCGTATTATATTATTTTGTAATTTTTAGTGAGTCGGGTTTTTGAAGGCGGTTTTTTTTTTGTTTACAATTTTTTACGGATTAAACTCGCGTGTATTGGTATTCTAAACATTATTTAGGGATCCGACGTTTCGAGCTCTTTACAGCGCTCGTGGTCACGGTTATATAATAATATAGTGATTAGTATTGTCTTTTCATATACGTTTGGTAAAAGAAGTCGTAACAATAATAATTTTAAGATATGGTTCATTTCATCGCCCTAGTTTAGGGTAGGCCCGTGCCCCAGCAGTGGGGACGTATATGGGCTGATGATGATGATGATGATGATGGTCCATTTAAGTTTTATCGGTAAGCAGAAAAAAAAACAGAGACACTAATATTTCACTTAATGTTTTTGTTTTTATTACAACGGTGTTACCATTTTCTTGTATTAAACATAATAACATAATAATATCTACGGTTTTTTCGAATTATGAGGAAGATTTACAGATTCCCTTCAAATATCCTTACTTGCTCGCAAATGTAACTCTTGGTAAACAACGTGTAACGCTAATGCAAAGCTAATTGATCAATTCCATTTAAGATTATGTTGATGGTGCGTGACCAATATCTAATAAACTATACAATTAACGTCATAAAACTGAGAAATGTATGTCAAATTAAGATGAGAAACTTATGACGACTAAAATGAAAAGCGTGTCTTTAATTAACGATTTACTAATTGTTACAGTTATTTTTTAAGCCAACAAGATAACAGATATATATAAATATTTACTAATAACAATGCACGCGAATTTGGTCCGTAAAATTAATTTTTAGGCTCTGGACTATTATCTGTACCAAATTTAATTTAAATCGGTCCAGTACTCTATACGTGAAAGCGTAACAGACAGACAGGCAGAGTTATTTCTGATTTATAATATTAAGTAAGGATAGTGTTCGCGCAAATAATAGCCAATACTAGATAATATACATAAGACCACTGGTCCTAGTATTATCTTATGTATATTATACACCGTGAAATTTTAGTGGTTGTTTTCCCGTGGCAGAACGATTTGCCTTTAGTAATACTATCGAATCATGTAAAATATTCCGTGAAAAAAAAATTTTTTTTTCAGAATAATAATTTTCCAACTCGAAAACGTGAGAAGCTATCGTTCTTTTGTTAGATGTAACGTAATCAGGTACTGCTTGCCGCATGAAATCGATGGTTAAAGGTAAAAAATCTCTACGCCCTAAGTAATAAAGCGGTTCGAACGTGCTTTCTCGAGTTTCGGTTAAACCTCTCGTATAACCGGCATTTATTGATTTTGATAAAAAATAACTTCAAAAATCTATTGTGCTACTAAGGTAGAATTATTTTGCCGTGGGAAAACAACCACTAAAATTTCACGGTGTATAACAAAGAAATAAATAAGTAGTATCTTGTATAACAAAGAAAGATCAATCATCTTAGATAAGCAAAATTATCAATAAAGCTAATTACCTAATTCAATCCTTTTTTTTAAATAAAAAACAAAATAAGTCAAACGTTATTTTGTTAAGATAAGCCTTAAAGACTATATTATACAAGGCGTTCTCCCTTTGATTAAAACTTTTAAAATCTCACAACTTTCCACATTTTTCACTCGCCAGACTGAGTTTGCTTTAAACTATATTTCGATAAGCGAGGAAAAGACGGAAGCTGTCAATAGCAGATGCTTTTAAGACTTAATGTTAGCTACATTTTTAAAAGAAAATATCCTATAAATCCATTGAAGTAACACAGTCACATACATGGAATAAGCTTCAAATGTGCATTTTATCTACAAGTGGGTGAAATACTTGGATATATTGTTCAGTGGAAAAATTTATACATTTTAAATTATGCTCATTGATAAATTGTTAAACTTATTAAATGTTGAACTTATTCATTCTTTTTAGTTTATCTTTTGTGTTTTTACGTAGATTTTTATCAACGTTGTGTACACCTATAAAGGGTACACAATATACATAGACCTGTACCATAATTAAGTATTTTTGTAATTATTTTATATGAATTACTGTTGGTGTACCTTTTTAATAAATAAATAAAAAGATAGAAACACATGATGTGCCCACAATTAAACGGTAAAACATGAAAATCGTAAACATTTTGAACAGCGTCAAAATATTTAATTACAATTCCTGTGTTCCATAAATCTTCACTTCACATAATATTATGTGGAGGAGTATTGATATTGATATCATATTGTATATCTAGGTAGATATACTTTATGATATCAATGGAATGCACGGGTACTCAGCCAAAAGCCTTTGACCGTGCCTAACGATGAGGACGATGACACATCAATAGTTATCAACTGTAATATCATCATTGACCTACTTGACTCATAGTTAGAACTTGGTTTAACTAATAAAAATAGATGTGAATTACTAATGAGAAGATTTCTTTTCGGTTAGAGTTTCCCGAAGTATTTTTTTTTCGGTTTTACAAATGTGCAGTATTCATGATGCCGGCCAATTAAGAGTCTGACACGAGCGTTCCGTTTTCATCTTTCAACCCTCAGAAAATTTGTGGATCTCATGGCTGCTACCTATCAGGTGGAGTGAAGTCATCCCTGATGACGGAATATTAAAAAACAGCAATTCGCAGTCACAATGTGGTGGACAGTGTAGCGTTGTCGTGGGTAATAAAAGAGTGAAAGAAAGAAAGAATGAAAGAATTCTCTGAAGAAAGAGGGTATATCGATATATCTGTTCTTAGTTCTATCGTCAGTCTCACAGTTCTACAGTTGACCTGTAATCATGGCGTTTGCAATAAAGCTAAAATAAAGGGAGCTCATTAAAACAAAACAACATGGTGAATATCTCGATTCAGGTTTCTAGTATAAAACAAAGGCTGAAATAAAAAAAGCAATAACTCTAAAATTATCGCCTTCGAGATGTGTATATAGTCACTACCATTACTCATGAGCTAGTTCGTAAAGGATATTTACAGATACTAATACTCTGGAAGTGAAAGGCATAATTCAAACAACAATAAAGTGGAAGATGCCTTGTTAGATCGCAGACGTCGTACAAAATGGACAAAACAATTGTAGCGAATCATTCACCGGAGATGTTTCAGCTGTTGAGAATACGGGTGGTGTTGAAGACCGAGAGCAAAGCGGATTACGGATAACGTTTAATATGATCACGTTCAGCTGGAATGTACTCAATATAGGACTTAACACACGGAAATGTAATGAAGACAAAGAATTTAAGTAGGTACACGATCGGGAACTTTTCCAAATTGTGTAAGTGTAGTTAGAATTAGTAGTGTAGAATTTCCCGGGATAATTACCATGTTTCCTTAAGTTATCGAGTTCACGACATTGTTGCAAGCGCCATGAACACGGGTCAACATTGCCGAAATATGAGAAACTTGATAATTTAGAAAACATTCTAAATATTTAAAACAACTCATTCTTATTTATCAGTTCTGCTTTAAACTATCAAAACATTGATCCAATAAACTAGGTGTCAAACATTATCCACAATCATCATTATTAAAATAACTTTTCTACCCTAAATCTTTTTTGTATATCGTGGTTTGGTCAGACAAATCGTCTTTTGACACAAGTCTCTCCTAAATATTTCTTGTTTGAGTAGTTGCAGCCTTACAAAATACTTACATATCAAATACTTCAGACATCAAAACTTCGATATATTTGGCCTCCTATCTAACAATGAACCAGTCCAAATGAATTTACCGTCGCCATAATGTTATGTATACACGTTGATTTTCTATAACGGTCTCAACATCGAGATGTAGACAATATTGTTCCATCTAACGCCTGCCCCATTGTTAGTTACAATGGCTGTCAGTTGGGTGCTTATTATGTCTTCTAAATAGATTGTCTTACAAGCTGTTTTGTTCGAGTTATGCGTACTGTTTTGCATAGACTATTAATAATGGGATGAGAATGCCTTACGCCTAGAGCGTTGTGTTATTGTACTGCGGTCATACGTATTTTATCCTGTTTATCATGAGAGTTAGTATAGAGATTATCTTGATGAAGATTCCATTTGGTCGTTTTATACTACACGCTTTTACCCAGTATTAATAAACAAAGTATAAATAAATATTGCACAATTTGAATTTTATTTCATATTCTTGATAGAGATATACCTACCAATCAAAAACATAAATGTGAAATGAGAGCCAAGTTTAATATTGCCTTGGTTGTTGACTTCAGCGACAAAAGAAGTGAGATCTAAATGGGTGCCAAGTTCAATGGTCAACCCAGAAATTTATTTATATGTAACAGTATAACATACCTTTCATATCTTCTTATAACATAAGATAATGTATGGTGGTAGCCTATGAAGGTCTGTCTTGGCTAGTTTCTATAAACCTACCAACGTATTATTATGTTCGCTTGCTAGTTTCTACCAACAATCCAAATTTTCGGAATTATAAAAAAAACCGACAAATACTTGTAGGCTTAGAACTTGCGACGGCTATAATTCATATATGAAAACTAGCCAAGACAGACCTTCATAGGCTACCACCATACATTATCTTATGTTATAAGAAGATATGATAGGTATGTTATAGTGTTACTTATAAATAAATTTCTGGGTTGACCATTGAACTTGGCACCCATTTAGATCTCACTTCTTTTGTCGCTGAAGTCAACAACCAAGGCAATATTAAACTTGGCTCTCATTTCACATTTATGTTTTTGATTGGATATCATTACTTTTTGTAGAAAAGTATATATCATCGTAACGCCGTGGGTCCTTTGAAAAGGACAAATTCAAAACTAAAACTAGACTTTATGTAGGTACCTACCCTAAGTAATAAATATGAAAACCGACTATAAGTACCTACTCTTAATTATAAATAAGTAAGTATACCTAAATATATACTTAGTGCTCTGCCTTCCCCGGTATATAGGCGTTATAAGGCACAAATTAGGTATTTATGTTAAGCGTTCATAATAGAACCTAACCTAATTATTAAAAAATTGCCAGTTTTTTATTTTTTCCTTTGTATTCATGTAATTACCTATGTGCATACCAAATTTTAACTCTCTAGGTCATTTGGAACTGGGTTAGAATTTTGATCTGTCAGTCAGTCAATGATAAAAATGAGGATTTTTGGACATTAATATCTAAATAACTGTTTGAGATAAGCTTATGAAATTTAGAACACATATTTATCTCGCAAGTCACAATATATGAGCCAAATTTGATACGTTTATGTGAAATAGTTTTTGATTTATGAGGGGTTCAATAGTGGTTCCAAATGGTTCGTGTAATATTACACACGGTGCGGCTCGCCAGTTCTGTTTCTTGAACCTTGGCTTGACACGCTACCGCGTGTCTAGATATTTTAACGTGAATTGAATAAGTATCTTATATGTTAACAAATGCTGTCTAAGTGTTACGGTGTAATAATGTTTAATTCTGTGCTAATATAGACAGGCCTGCTTGCCATTATCTACTCTAATTAGATTTAGAGTAGTGTAGAGACGAACACTATTAGTAATAATATACATTATTCCCACAGCATTAATAGTTCAATAATTGATTCCTTTGTCAATTTCGTGACTATATTAAATACAGCAGCAATACCCGAACGGAGTTGAAGGCGAAAATACTGCCTTCGACTCCGTTCGGGTAAAGTCTTCTATAGCGCAATATATTACTTCCATTAAGATGAAGTCGGTTAAAAAGTTTAATTTCATCTTCTATGTGTCTCCAGCTAGGCTATCAGTAAACCAAATTTAAATTGTTTTGGCGTGAAAGCATGACAGAAAGACCGACAGACAGACAGTTTGCATTTATAATATTATTAACAAGGCCTAGTAAGGATGAATTATTATTTTAACTTAGTAAGATATTAAAGTCACTTCGTGAGACTCTATACTCTTAAATCGAAGTTTTTATCTTAGTTAACATCATCATCATCATCATCATCAGCCCATATACGTCCCCACTGCTGGGGCACGGGCCTACCCTAAACTAGGGCGATAAGGTCTTAGTCGACCACGCTGGCCAAGTGCGGGTTGGTCGACTACACAACCTAAGAATTTCTTCTTAGGTGTGCAGGTTTCCTCACGATGTTTTCCTTCACCGTTAAAGCGTCGAATGATGGTACATATGAATTTCAAATTTGAAAAACACATTGGTACCTGGCGGGGTTCGAACTGGCGACCTCTCGCATGGCAAGCAACGACCTTAACCACTCGGCCATCGACGCTTTAACATGCATGCTATTATATCGCTAACTTCCTCACTTTCTCACCCGATCCGGTTTAAACCGCTCTCGTCCTATCTTTAGCCCGCGGCATAAAAACACAAGAACAAAGCGAAGAACCATCGCTCGGACTAGAGCAGGTGGAAGGAGAGCAAATAGGAAAACAGGATACACAACGACGCCGTATTTATGGCTCCACATGTCTTAATGGCCCTTACAATGAACTTGCGAAGAGTAATCTTTTCAGTTTGATTGTCTACGCCTCTTAATACATACCAAATAGAAAGTAGGTTTTATTTTTCCAACTCCACTTAACCCTTTTTTTTGTCGCGGTAAAATGCTGCGTCACTGGTTAAGGTATCCCTCCCAGTGGTGTGTCGGACTCTCCAGCGGCTGGTGAAGAGATGGTAGATGCCAGCCGCGGCTCCCTGGGCAGAGTGCTATGCCCAGGGAATTTACCGACTAAAACACCGCGGTGTGCCTCGTCGCCGTTGGCGGCGTCATGGGACTCTGACCTAGTCTTAATACCACGACGCTACCGGTGATTGCCCAAAAGGCCGATTGCTAAGGCCCTACAGACTGACATTCATGGAGGGCTGACGGGAACTCAACTTAAACCTGCTTCCTATGTGTGTCCGACCAATTTTCGTAGGACATATTAAAGTGTACAAGTGTGCTCGCAAACACAAGTCTACTTTCAATATTATTTGTAATACACAACTTTTATTGAGTTAGCCTAATAAAATGTACAAGTACGCGTATTTACTAATTGGCTGTTCGCTAATATTAAAATATTAACAATTCATAGTTTTCGAACTGGTTTCAACAGAATTTAACAGTAAAATTCCGGTGAATTGAAATCGTTTGAAATACTACGATGTAATAAAAGTTAATAAATATCAATTGCATAATTGTAACGTAAATAATTATGTTTTAAAAAATAAATGCAGACGATAGTAAAACTAAAAAAACTATTTTCGTTTTTCACAAATTCAAAAGATGAAATGCAAATTGAAATACCGACTCCTTTATTCAATGCAAACACGTAGACACACAAATTGGCTTATGAATATGAAATGAATTTAGAAGTTTACCTATTTCGTTTCCTTTGCAAAAATAACTGAAACTCTGTAGACTAGAATTCATAAATGAATTAACATTTTGTGGAGATCGATTTTATCTGTGGTATATTTAGACAGAATATGTGAAAGGTTGAAAAAATCATAGTTCAAATAGCTGAATATCTCAATAAAAAATTCAATCGTCTTTTCTCGTTCGTTCTCACACAAGAATCTTCAAACAAAAAGTCTAATTACTCACTAGAATGGGAGCTCGAAAGCCACTAGAACGCACAATTCAGATCGAGGATCGAAGCATCCATCCCAATAGAATTGCAAGGCCGGAGCTGAATTTTTGAAGCACCTAAAACTGCTATGCACGAAAGTTTCTAACGAGAAACTGGATGAATGCAAATTCAACGTGGAAACCATTATGCTCCCGAGCGGCGATGTGTGATGAAAAACCATTATATTAAATGACTATCGATCGCGCGTCTTCCCGGAATCTATTTAGCCTTTTGAAGCTGCAGAAATGGAAGTTGCGCTAAGGTTTATTGTAGCTTTAGTGCGAAATAGTAAGGTAGGTTTAGCCCATTCGCAAATGGGGCGTTCTGAAATCATGCCGTTTTCGTTGTGGCAAACAATAGCAAAAGGAGTCCATATCTTTTTATGTTATTTATTATTAATCTCTATAATTAACACTAGCTGTCTGTTTTTCTGTGTGCCACCAACAAGTTGTATCAAAATTCCACAGTAAAATATAAAAAAACGTGATTTTTAAAACTGTGCGTGAGTCCAAACGCGATTTTTGTAAAGCTAATAACTCATTCGCAAATAGTCAAAAGGATAGCTAAGCTAAAAAACATACCAAGCCAGACAGCAATTAAGGGCAGTGCCTAAAAACAACTCGCTACCTACATAACTCTAACTAATCGTCTGTATAAACCAATACATAGATCTTGGCGTGAATCAAACCGGTTATCCGGCAGACGACAGCCCGAAACGGATTAATTCTCGCTAATAAATTACGTTCCGGTCAAAAAGCCGACAAACAAAGCCACTTAGAGCCGGAGCTATCATTAGCAGACCCCCCTCCACCCTTCTACTGCAAATAATCGCGCTTGAAAGTAATCTTGGCAATGATGCGGATGCATTTCGCATTCTTATCGAGTTGTCTTACATTACTTCCGACTGAGAGATGTGACTGTATGCATCATTGAATTTATTTCAACCACAAGCAACTAATGTCGGGCAATGCACTGTACCGTCATTTATCGAATATTAAAAACTCGCATCAAAACGGTTATTAAGATGATTGTTTTTTTTGTGCCTGTCGACCTCGTGTCTGCCCCCATCAGGCGGAGTGAGGACATTCTGAAAGTCTCTTTATAAAAAAATCTATAAAAATATATATCTATTTATCTTAGGAACCACATCATACTAAACCACTAACATCATTATATTATAGTCAATCACATGATTACCTATAAAATAATTTTGTAATAATGCAATATGTTAGCGCATCAATTCAGCATTTTCCCGTATGTTTAAGAGTGTTAACCATTACTTCATTTTTTTTAAACCTAACACTTATTTTTAATAGTTATTAAACGACTATGTTGAAAAATTTAGACTATGTAAATACTCAGTACTTAGTTCAGCGTAACACTTTATCTCGCTTCTTTAGCCTTAGAAAGTAATAAGTATTGAAAGGTATAAATTTCACTAAAGGAGTCTACGACGCTAGGAAGTAATAACCATAATTTCGTGTCGTTATAGATTGGGCGACGTTTGTGCGAGTACGATACTTACGTACCACCTGTGCACTTCATTCAAGTTTAGCTGTTAGGTACTTTGTCTTTTGTAAAAGGTGAATAATAGTTTGATTCTTACAGATATAGTACATTGAAAACTGAATATGCCAGGGATGTTAACCATTTTATTTTATTTTTATGAGCTCCCGATATTTCGGCACTGTTGCAAGCGCCAAGATCACGGGTCAAGTAAAAAAGATGAAGATCTAGGACATTAGGTAAACATTCAGTTTTCTAATGTGTAACCATGACAGTTTAGAGCTATAAGATTGAAATCAGGATTACATTGATCTGGCTTGTGATCAGTTCAAACCGGCTATAGACGGAGTACATAGTACATTGCACTAAAAATATTTTGTTTAGTTATGAATACTTGGATACGAGATCCAATTTCAAAGAAAATGCGCTAGACAAAGGGACTAGAAACGATATTCCTAGAGCTACCTCTACCCGTGACACAAAAAAGGAACAAGCCCATTCCCAGACTAACGAAATAAGACTAACCTAACAAAATAAAGGAAATGAAAGCAACAATTTAACCTCACCTTATTAACCCTACTTGATCTAATCACTGTCCCATTTGTCGACAGAAGCGGGAGGCCTCCGCACCACGGAACTTCGGATCAGTCCACGGGTCGCTCAGAAGGGAAGGAACGTGACGATGGCCTGTATATACCAGAACCACGATTACGGAGTGTACTCTGTAAAGTGGTACAAGGGAGCGCAGGAGTTCTACCGATATTCTCCGTTGGAGAATCCTACGACTAGGGTTACGCCAGTTAGTGGAATTAAAATTGATGTGAGTATTTGCGATGTATTGTATTTTATTTCGTACTCGCATTTCTTTATTCTTAACAGTGAATTGTATATTACTTCTAAGATTCTCAATGCAAAATGCTGTTTCAACGAATTTAGATCCCATAGGCAAGAAGTAAACTATATACTTGTGTAAAAATTTTAAGTTCAAATTCACATATTTTATTCAATTCACCATACAAAAGAACGTTTAAAAATAAGTGCTCTAAGCTCTGAATATAAAATTTCACTTGATCTTACTAATAACTACCTGTCTAACTCTAAAACTGCTACGCTATTTTAATGTAATTTTTTTAGGACCCGATTTTTTAAAAAAAATCTGGTTCCTACATAATTTCTTAATTTCTTTCACAGAGGTTAAGGTCGAACGAGACACACGTAGTGCTAATGAGAGTGACCGCGAGCTTGAGCGGGAACTACAGCTGTGAAGTGATCCAGAATGCGCCGACGTACCCGCACTCGATATCCACAGCGAGACTGGATGTAGTGGGTGAGTATTGGTTTTTTTGGATTCCACCAACATCATCAGTAGCAATTACTGTAAACTACTTTTACGTATATAGAAAACCCCTCTTAATTATATGTATAGAATACTAATATCAATTAAAGTACGATCAACATAAATAAGTAAAATTAAAAGCAAAAGTAAACTGATTAAGCAAAATAAACACAAAAGCAAGCTGGAGATCCGTCACATTCCGTTGCTCGAACCAAAGAGGCCCCCGTCCTCGCCGTGCGCTCGGACAAAGGCGTGACGTCACGCGGAGTTGCCAACATTACGTCCACTGTTGGACTTAGGACTCCCCAACCGCACACCACTCCCACCTATCTTCGGCTACTCCATACTCAATGGTTGAAAACGGAGCCCTCTTACTAAGGCTTCGCAGTATTACAAGAACTGCAATCAAGCTAGACAGTGATTACATATACAAAAAAAAACATTCTTATTATAATGTAATAACAATAAATCTCATTACTACCTCACTTTTCCCCCTAATGCCTGCTAAGAATCCTGACTAAGATAAAAGAGACTAACCAAGTCTCCCGTTAATTTGTAAAGTAAAAAATGAACCGTAAAATTCGCTCCAACAGACAATCCATTCTCGTGCTTAACTATTATAACTCCATCAGAACTTAATTCAAAATTTATTCGCCACTAACTAAAAGCAGTTTTGCATCCCAGCCAACTAAATAACCATCCAAAACAGATGGACCGGAATTAGGTCAATGTTTCTTGTAGGGGACTTCGGAGTAGGGAGCTTGAAAGAAATCCAATTAGACATAAATTATTAATGTATATTGTCCTGTTCTAGTTCCCCTAATAGAATATGGGGCACCTTGGCCGTAGAATTGATGAAAATAAGTGGCTATTGTTCTCGTCTCGATGAAAGGAAGATGCTTCAATTTCGGAGCAACGAAAAGCAAGGGTTGTAAAAGACTCGCGGCTGAATACTGAAACTGTATTCACATTTTGCCCGCTTTTAGGATTAAGCTGGTTTTAAATAGAAAAGTCGCATAGTTATTATTGTGAGTTTCAGAATCGCACAAACTTTAATTGTTTAAAGATTTGGCAAACCAAACATTGTCCGGTACAATGTCCTCGTTTGGACGCAGGGTACAACTACGTATTTGCACGGTACCTACATTAAATTATTTTATACCAGTTTTCCAATGTCGGTGTGGAGTTGTTTAACGGGTCACATTACTACCTTGAAGCGCAGTCGGTTTAGGCTTTGTGAACTTTAGATTATTTTCACTAACTTTGTACCACATCAGTGTGGATAATTTCTCACTTATTTACATATTTAAATTATTGGGACACACGGCCACCTGAACTCAAACTAAGCAGAATGTACTAATGGGTTTCAGAAACTGATATTATATACTATATAATATCAGTTTCTGAGATAACTATGTCTATCTATACACATATATATGTCTATGTATATTCTCGCAAAAGATCGTAAAAGGCTGCTAAAATTTGTTATTCATAGCGCGATAATAAAACCAGCTATGATAATATGAACTACAGTTTATTCAACAAAACAAAGTCAGCGGTCAATCACTACATAGTATAAAACAAAGTCGCCTTTTCTGTCCCTATATCCCTATGTGCGCTTAAATCTTTAAAACTACGCAACGGATTTTGATGCGGTTTTTTCCAATAGACAGAGTGACTCAAGAGGAAGGTTTTTATGTAAAATTTACCCGAAGCGAAGCGAGGGCGGGTCACTAGTCTTTAATAAAACCTTTCTTGACTGGCTTAGTAGAACAGTAGTTAGAGACCCTGGTTCATTAGCTACGGTTCCAAGAGTGGTGGATTCGATCTCACCAGGGACAAATATAATTATGTATTACATCGGTGTTTGCTCCGTGTCTGGGTGTGTTATCAAATATATTTCAGTATAACATATATTAAAGTATATTATATTGACTGGCTCGGTGGAACTGTGGTTAGTGACCCTGCCTGGCGATTCCAAGAGTCGTGGGTTCCCACTCGGGACAAATATTTGTGTTATTTTTCCGTGTCTGGGTGTGAATATGTATTTAAGAATTGAAATGTCCCAGATATTTATTTATTTTATTTATATTTGTGTATCCACTGTTGAGTTTTATACCTGTAACAAGCTTAAGCTACTTACCACGGATTCAGATCAATGTATGTGATTTGTTTTTTTTTAAAACGCAGTCAGCGGTCAATTCCTAATACCTAAATACTTCAAGACACAAATGGACCAAGAAACCGTACATTTAAAAGGACATAGCTCGCAATGCCGGCATTAAGACTCCTTCCCGGGGGCAGGTGGCATCAGTTCCACTTTGCCCCGGATGTAACGACGCGTTTGCGTTTCCACCTGGCTTTATTGCCAGCACTAATGCGAGGTTTCCAGTTTTCTATTTCAATTGTTGCAGCGTCTTGCTATTTTGTCTTTAAATGTACCTTTTTACAGACAACATCTAGTGTGTTTAAGATTTTGAAATCGATATTTTTGAAATGTTTAACATCTTAATTATTCGTGAGCTTCTTTCGCAAAATTGGTTTTACTTTAAATCAATGTATCAATTTCGAGAAAATAAAGTTATTCATGTTACTAGCTATAATAACCATTTTGGGGATTCAATTAAATAAAAGAAATTAAAAAAAAAACTATCTGGGACATTTCCACACACGGTCATTTGCCCCAAACTAAGCAGAGCTTATACTATTGGCGTCAGAAGCAAATTAGGAATTAGTTTGCTTTTAATCATCTTCCTCGCGCTTTTTACCATTTATGGGAAGCGTTTAATTAAACAGTTTGTAAAAACTTACGGTAGTTTGGAAAAGCGTCGATGGCCGAGTGGTTAAGGTCGTTGCTTCCCATGCGAGAGGTCACCAGTTCAAACCCCGCCAGGTACCAATGTGTTTTTCAAATTTGAAATTGATATGTACCATCATTCGACGCTTTAACGGTGAAGGAAAACATCGTGAGGAAACCAGCACACCTGAGAGATTTTTCAACGGTGTGTGAAGCCATGTCAGAGGCCTACGGGCGGTTTAAACTCTGACACCAGGTTGTTTATCAACCATACGATAAGAAGAAGAACAGTTTGTAAACCTGTTTATTGCCGTTCGAGTTTAAATCGAATGCTGAAAGACTTGTGACAAATAAGATACTTCTACCTTTATAAATCATAACATCACAATTAAATTCCAATAAAAAGTTCGGGATGAAGATTCATATTATTCGTGAGAATACGAAATAGATCAACAATTCTTCACCTATCATTAATCTAAATTACCTAAATAAAGACACAAATGGGAGCATTAAGGAATCGTTAAATTTCGGACAACCTGGACTTTGTACCACCTGTTCCCAGGAGTTCCTATTTTAATGGAATTCATTAAGCCATATTTTCTTTTGAGAAGGGAATCATTCACTTGAAAAAGGCGCCTCTTTTATAATGTCTGTTTAAGTGCCTCTTTAGGTACATTTGCCTTATTGAGATAGATGAGTGGAAAGAAATTAATGACTTAGTATTGCGAGACACTTTGAGAATGAAATACTATTTAAGAAGCTTTATTTCAGCAATTAGGTAGAAGTATACGAAAAGCGATAAGGTTTAAATATTATAAGTAACAAGAAAATAAACAAAACTAAACCAACTTAAAATTTCATTAAAATCACTTTTAACGTTTATGTTATTTGTTCAAAATAATAACTTAATTCTGACCAAAGCTACTTTTCCAAGATTTTCTCGAGTACTAAGAGAAAAGTAAGAAGTTTGGAACGGGATTAAACATAAATAGGGTAACAGCGCAAAAGTAAATAGAGCGAGAGGGTCTGCATAGTTTAAATCCTTACTAATCCTTACTAATATTATAAATGCGAAAGTAACTCTGTCTGTCTGTCTGTCTGTCTGTCTGTCTGTTACGCTTTCACGCATAAAGTACTGAACCGATTTGAACGAAATTTGGTACAGATATAGTCCAGAGCCTAGAAACGGTTATAGGCTACTTTTTAACCGACTGCGCTATAAAGAAGTAATGTTTTAGCCGTTAAACATCTCTACGCGGACGAAGTCGTCACAGCCACTGGACGGATCGAGATGAAATTTAGCATGCAGGTAGATGTTATGACGTAGGCATCCGTTAGGACAGGATTTCCCGAAATTCCCACGGGAACGGGAAATAACAGGAAAATCCTTTTGTATGAAAAATACTAACCGCATAAGTTAGACGCTTGAAATTTGACATGCAGGTACCTTAATAAATTAAAAGCTTAGTTGCAACAGGATATTGTAAAATTCCCACGGGAACGGGAGTAATAGGAAAAAAAATTTGTGTGAAAAAATCTAAACCGCGATATAGATAGACGATTGAGATTTGGCATGCAGGTACCCTAATGAACGTTAAGCGCCAACGCGATATTACAAAAATTCCCATGGGAACGGGAGTTGTTGGGAAATAACTTCAGTATGTAAAATTCCCTTACGGGGTTGAAATATATTATATAGAGATAGAGATATACCCGAAGCGAAGCGAGGGCGGGTCGCTAGTAAGTTATATTTCTCAAGTCACGTCCCGTAATGAAAACCCGAGTAACATCATAATAACTCCTTGAATGAAATTAAAAATAAAGCTTCAAGACACTTCGTGAGTAAATTTTTCAGATGTAAAAACTTCTAAACGTAAAAAAGTCTCGATACGAGAAAGAGTTGCTCGTTTTACATACATACTTTAACAACTCCGGTGAAAATAAAGAATATGAATAATCCTGAGGCGGAAAACTTTTTAAGGAATTATCCAGGACAAGCCGGGCCTTTGTTTGAATTTTTCCTTTCGTTAGCTGCGTCGTAATGGAGGAAGAGACAATGCCAGAAGCTTTACAAAGCGAACGAAATATTTTAACAACTTTTCGTCTCTCACTTTCCGGGTGTATGAAATATGAGAGGAAAGGTCTTTGACGAGAGGGAACCGTTGTACAGCGTACATTGAACCGTTTTAATGATTGTGGAAATGAGACTTTGCTCAAGTGATGCATTGGACGCTAAAGTATAGAGAGCTTTTGAATAGAAAAATATAAATTCGTAGGTTGTAGTAAGTAAGTCAAGGAATTTCCATTTTACGATCAGGCACCTTAAAGCAACATTTAGACAATCTCAGTAATGGAATATTCGCAGATTCCTACTAGGTATTTTGGGACGAAATATGGCAACAAATTCCAATGCTTTGAATTATTTCAGTGTCGTTTGTGATATAATGCAGTGCCTTAAATGTTTTCGCGTAGGATTTAATCCACTTACTTTCCAGGTTACTAACTTCTGCTAATATCATAAATGCATGTATACGTGTGGTTGTTTCCCTTGTTTGAATCCTGAAAATCTGAACAAATTTTAATTATACATACATACATGAAATCACGCCTTTTTCCCAGAGGAATAGGCAGAGATCATTTCCTGCCATGTGCTGCGGTCCTGGCACACCACTTTCGCTTCATCCACATTAATCAACCTCTTCATGCACGCTCGTCGATTACGGGTACTTTTCATTTGACCTTTCTTTAAGATTTGACCTATTTGGTCGACAGGGGAAGACCAAGAAAGACCTTTAATTATACTGCATAACAAAACAGTTTACATGTCAGAAAAACAATAGGTTACAAATTCGTATAGATTGTATGACTAAAATATACTTTGACAATTAGCTCAACACAAACAAAATTGCGGGCGGCCTATATTTATGAGTAAAATGATTATTACTAACCTCTTCTTTATTACAATTCTGTTTAGAAGTCAATATTTCAATTCAACATTTATACGTTAAGTATTTATTTATGGAAATGCCCCTTTTTATTACGAAACATATTAAGGACAATGATACTATATGATTTATTCAAATGCTACAAGGCTCTAGGAATTAGATAAATTACACAAAAGATTCAATTGTTCTCATTTCAATTACAATTGTTCCATGTAGGTTTAACCCAGCACGTTATAACCGGTACATAATTTTCCGAGTAGATGAAACAAAAACTGTGCGCAAACACAGTTTTCAGTAACTGCATAAACTTTTTCATATTCTAACGAAACGCTTGAAATGAACGCTGATTTTTTTTTACGCCGGTTTCTATTTCATAGATAATGTTGTGGATTTAATCTGGGTTTCGTTTCAGTGGATTCTATGGAAACAAAAATACTTCCATAGTTTTTTTTTTATAAAAAAAAAATTCTTCCATTTCTACATTGAATATGTGGTAGGGCTACATATTTGAGTACTTCGCACGCGTAGTATCATCAGCATCATCAGCCCATATACGTACCCATCCCCACTGCTTGGGCACGGGCCTACCCTAAACTAGGGCGATAAGGCCTTAGTCAACTACGCTGGCCAAGTGTGGGCTGGTCGACTACACAACCATGTCAAATTTCTTCATAGGTGTGCAGGTTTCCTCACGATGTTTTCCTTCACCGGTCGAAGGCGGCGCACCGCGTCGAATAAACGTACATATGAATTACAAATTTGAAACCAAAGTGGCACCAGCAGTTGAGAACTGGTGACCTCTTGCATGGCGAGCAACGGCCTTAACCTCTCGGCTATCGGCTCTGTAGAAGGATCAGCTCTATGGCCGAAGGGTGACCCGTGATGTTTACGTGTTTAAAATTATTCTCGCCTCCTGAATCATATTGATTATACAGGGTGTAACAGGAGGGGTGGATCATCATTAAGTCAATCGATGGGGGACTTCAATACCTATCGATATAACCCCTATGTATGTTCAGCGATTTTCAATAGTTCCAAAGTTGTTGAGATTTTTGTGAAATTATTGTAAGAAGCCGGAATTCAGTATAAAAGTCTGATAAAGAATATTAGATTTTTTCATGTGAAGGAATACGCATTAGGTTTTGCCAATAAAAGTTAAACATTCTTGAGTTAAAAGAAGATTTTTTTCTAAAGGCAACTCACAATTTTTCTTGGAAATAAATTTATTAAAACCATCATAGTAAGTAAACTAGCAGGAATTGCGAGGTCAGATAAAGTTAATCAAACAATCGCTTTCTTTTCTAGCTTTCAGTTTTTCCCTACTATTATTTCAGTTAAATAAGGTATAAGAATGTGAAAGAGATCGGGTTAAACCAATAACTAAAATATATAATATAGAGAGAAGTGGCGTGCAGCAGTGGACAAGTATGGGCTGATGATGATGATGATGAAAATATATAAAAGTGCCTACCATAACAACTACTTAAAAAGCAACACAAGACTGTTGTATTGATTAAACAAAATATTTGTCAAACTTGAACAACCTCGGTTTGTATTGTACTTGTTGCAAAGACATCTACAAAAACCAACAGGCAAAAATAAAAATTTCTATGATAATAAAATTACAAGCTTTATTATTATTCAACTCAAAATAGCAGAACAAGTAAGATACCCTAATAAAAATGTACAGATTTGCCTGTAAAACTTAAAATAAACATTAACTGCTTGTGAAAATGGGACTAGCCTTGCTGTGTTTCGTTTACTGTACCGAGGTCGAGTTTTACAATTAATCCTTATTGCTGGTGACATTTCTTTCAGCTAGAGAAACCACTTGTCCAATTTGCGAGAGTGTGACCTACATAAACGTAGGTTAGCCGTCGCGAATTTGAGAGAATCTTTAGGGTCAAAACTCACGGGGCGGTTTTCTCCCGCACCGAGGCCGTTACAGGGTCGCAGCTTCTGTGAAATGCAGTTTCCAAGAGTCGTGGGTTCGATTCCCACTCGGGAAAAATATTAGTGTGATGAACATCGGTTTTTGTTTCGTGTCTGGGTGTGATTATGTTATTAGGTACATATGTATTTATAAATAACTATGTATGTATATCAGGTTCTGACAGTTGTACGGTACACGGTTGAAAAGGGCAGATAACAGTCTCTGATTTTGCATCTGATTTCTTCCTAATAGTCCAGTCAAAATAGACATTTAACCTAGGAAAAATTCGCATAGAGCTGAAAATTGGCATGAATGTTGGGAACACTATTACAAATAATCTGTCAAAAGTCCCCATCGATCCCACGTCTGCAAAAAATAATCAACGTCAAATGTCACAAAAATCAGTCAATTTTGAGCGAAACGGTAAGTCATAAAAGTATGTAGACAAAATCACTTATCACGTAATTATCTAACTGTTTTTTTATTGAGACAGCAATTATACATTCAAAGTTGCTTGGGCGAGTCCATTTAAACAAAGCAACATTAAAAAAAAGCGCGAGGTCATTCTCTCGTCACTTTTTTAATCGACTTCAAAAAGGAGAAGGTTTTGTATGGAGAGTTTTGATCTTCCCAAAATGATGTATGTAGGTACATCAAAACTGTAATATCTCGTCGAGTTTTTAAGATATCAAATTAATTTCTAGTTTGTAAAGCGCGTTTTGAAATTCATATGTACCATCATTCGACGCTTTAACGGTGAAGGAAAACATCGTAAGGAAACCTGCACACCTAAGAAGAAATTCTAAGGTTGTGTAGTCGACCAACCCGCACTTGGCCAGCGTGGTCGACTAAGGCCTTATCGCCCTAGTTTAGGGTAGGCCCGTGCCCCAGCAGTGGGGACGTTTATGGGCTGATGATGAAAGTGTGTTTTATACATATCAATTTTTTTATATTTATGGTTTTTACGTTTTATGCATGTATTGTTGATGTGTTAAATTTAAATAAATAAATGCGGGCGATGATCGGCGGTTGTTTAACAACGCAGGTTATCAGTCTCGTGGGTTTTAAAATAAAACCGCTAAACGCAACCACTAAAAAAACCGCGCTGTAAGTTCTGGCTCTTAAGCATTGAGACTAATATGTAACTCTAACAAAGAAAAAGGGGTTTAGTAGAGTACGAAGCAATAAAATACTGCTGTAAATACGTAAAAGAAAACATTTTACTATCCATTTAAGGTTGGGTACCTTAAGACCTTAGTGGGAGTTAAGACATACTCGTATTCGACTACTGAATATTTCCGGGATATTAACCATTTTGTTTTGTTTTGATGAGATAATCGGCACTGTTGCAAGCGAAACATCGGAAGCTTATTAAAACAAAACAACATTACATTTAGATTGTCGCGTTCCTTTACTTAAAAATCTGTAAACTATGGTTGTACGTACATGCAATAAAAAGATTAGAAAATACATAGCTACTGCAGACGAAGACGGGAAATGTCAGTTCGCTCGCGACCATGACTGGTGCAATCCAATCGAAACGTTGGGCTGTAAATAGCTATAAACATGCTACTCTTTTTATTGCGTGTAAACCTTTTAAAATATAGTTTCTACTTCAATATCATCATTAGCCCCCATACGTCACTACTGCTGGGGCGAGTCTACTCCAAACTATCGACGCTTTTTTTTAACCACTGGGCCATTGTCGCTTTTTCTACTTATGAAACGTTTACTAACCAGTACTTTTGTTCCAGGAATCGGCGGCTTACGGGCCATAGAGCTGCGGATATCCCCGCCAGTCGTCCAGAGAGGTTCCGACGCGACCCTTGCGTGTCTCTACGAACTGACAGACGCACCTCTCTACTCTGTTAAGTGGTACAGAGGGCGCCATGAGTTCTACAGATACTCGCCGACGGAGACGCCCGCCACCAAGATATTTCCCTTTGCCGGGATCAATGTTGATGTGAGTATTAAATGAGACTTTAAAGTGCTTTATGTTACCGAACACAATACTTTTTTTTTATTTGTTGTTTAAGTGCTACTTTGAACTTTCTTGTATACTTATTGCTTTTTATTCCCTTATAACAATTTAGACAACATAAAAATAATAATAAAAAAATATGACCAAGAATTGCTAAAAATATTTCAATGATAAGGAGTGGGGGGATGCGGAAATCACGCCTCCGTAGATTTTGTTGAAAAGAGTGATGTCACTGTCTTAACTGTCATTTCAAATGAACACTCTGGGTTTTTGATAACTTTCAAAAAGAAAAAAAACGTCTCCAACATAATTTTATTCAACTTTCCGATGAACATACAAAATCGTAAATTGGTAATGTTCGACTCCTCGCTCTAGAGTAAGACCACATTTCACACGAACACGCTCTTACTAACCTAAGTCGTATGATGAGTGTTGTATTTATTTAGTCCAGAATACCTAAGTTTTTCAATGTCCGAGGAATTAAAGATAGTCGCTTTCGGTGTGAGAGATAGCCAGTTAATACTACGCCACGACCAATATGTTTGAAAATTAAAATTCGTTCCACGTTTATTCAACGCTCTTGCGGTGAAGGAAAACATCGCGAGGAAACTTGCGCAACTGCGAAGAAGTTCTGAGGTTGTGTGAAGTCGACCAACCCACACTTGGCCAACGTGGTTAACTAAGGCCTAATCGCCCTAGTTTAGAGTACAATCGTGCCCCATGATGGGGCTATATGTGGGCTGATGAGGGCTGATGATTCTGATGATAATAATCTAAATTCGACACTTACCAGAGTTACATTCTTCTAGATAACCTATTTCTGGTAGTTATTCTGATCTGCTAGTTAAGATTATTACCTGGTTGGATTCAGGTGTCGTAGGTTAGGTTGTACAGAGAATCAATTAGGGTGACCTAAATAAGCCTTGGACTTTGTACAGACCTTATGCCGTGGGCATAAGCGTTAATATCGAACTGTCAGTGTTACTCCTTCGAAGTGTCAGAAAGGTACGTGATGAAATACATACAACCTTAAAATGTATACCTACTTGCTACATAAATACGTACGCTGGAATAAGTGAACTACGGAAATAAGAATTTGAAGTATACACCGTGAAATTTTATTGGTTGTTTTCCTGTACAACAAAATAATTCTATCACTAAGATAAATTATTTTGTACTCAATAAATTTGTGCAGTTATTTTTTTTTAAATCGATAAATGCCGGTTTTACGAAAGGTATGACTAAAACTCGAGAACGCCCGGACCGATTTAGGTAATTTTGGTTTTAAAATGTTCGTCGTAGTCCAGGGAAGGTTTCAATGAGAAAATATAGAAAAAGAATCAGTATTGGCGGTATGAATTTCGCCGGGACCACTAGTTATAAAATAAAACAAGTTTTTAAATCCGTGTATTAACCACAAGCCACATTGCGTTGTTCAGATTTTTAATTGGAATGACAAGAACATCAAAAATATGATTACAAATTGATGTAACGTAATAATCTGTAAGAATCGTGAAAGTCACTCTGATCATTAATATTTTCCAAGAACCAAAGCTCGTTGATATATTTCAACAATGTGTACGTGTTCAGAGTGAACGTAGCGCTCATTAAAATTTTCTTTCAGAAAAAAAAGAATAGTAATTGATCCGTCATAACAAAGACTGGCCGTTGTCCATTAATATAAGTAAAACATAATCGACTGGCTCGGTGGAACAGTGTTCCAAGACTCGTGGGTTCGATTCCCACTCGGGACAAATATTTGTGTGATGAACATCGGTGTTTGTTCCGTGTCTGGGTGTGATAATGTATTTAAGTATGTATTTATAAATATATATGTATGTATATCAGTCTCTGACGTCCATAGTACAAGCTCTGCTTAGTTTGGGGTCAGATGACCGTGTGTGGAAATGTCCCAGATATTTATGATGATGTAGAAATTAAATATTGTTTTAATAACTTGTATGAAGTTTATTTATACCCTGTCATATTCAAATCATATTCAAACTGCTATTTTAATGACGCTTTTCGGGTTGTGATAATAATAAATTAGAGATATGAAAACACTGTCTACTCTGTTTTTATATCAATCCAAACGAAAATAGCTATTGTGTTTTATGTTTATGGGCTACGTAAAGCTCTAATGTAAATTAAAATTTAAAAAATAGATTGTTGAATGGTTTACGTAAAACTACGTATACTGATTACGTACGTAATCAGATTTTTTTCCATAAGGTAATATTGGAACATGAATTCGTTAGCACATATCTCAAAGTATAATATATTATAGTATTGTCTATTATTTGCGCAAACATTACACATTCTTTTTTTTATTTTTTTTATAATAGGCAAACAAGATGACCACACTCCGCCTGATGGTAAGCGGTAGTGAGATCCAAATATGAGGTCGACAGGCACAATAGATCATATTACGCCTGTCGCACTCACCCTCAAGGCCTGCTTAAATGCCGTTTCACGCCCCGCCTGAAGAGCCCGGGATCATAGGAGGGAGGGAAAACATGAGCTGGAAGAGCATTCCATGCCTTAATGGCACGGGGCAGAAATGAGGAGCTGAACCTCTGAACCTCTGTCCGAGCCACCAGCGACTGCATTGTATGTGGATGGCAGCGCTGTCCTGCACGTGTCGTTCGGGAGTGGAAAGGGGAGGGATTCAAATATAAAATTTAGTTAACGGATTATACTGGCGCGTATTGCTAAAACATGTTATTTAGAGACCCGACATTTCGAGCTCTTTACCTCGTCTTGCCCAAGACAACGAGCACTGTAAAATGTTTCAAATAGTATATTATGACAATGTCCAGGTCAAACTTCTCAAAATCCTATTCATATATGTATTTCATACTAACAAAAATAGTCAATTGCCTAATATTTATAATTCTACCACTGCTTTGGTATCAGTCTACCGAGAAGACTTTAACAAATGACTGTAACGAGCAAGAAATGCTTTAACAAACTCAAACGAACACATCAATACGTCCATACGTCCGCACATTCGTCAGACAAATTTAAATACACGAAACGCTCATATTCATTCCGCTAAAGACGGATGTACGCACTTTGACAAGTCCAATGAATTTCCCGGTACACGGTACAAATGGGCGAAACTCCGCATAGCCCGATGATTTGTCTCTGTTGAACTGTCGCGAACGACTGCTTGCGTCATGTAAATGCATGCGGGCGGGCGTGTGCACACTACTGAGCGAACTTTGAAAAGCTGAATTTGCATTTTCTTCCTTTTTTTGGACCTTTGTCCGGTTGCGGAACGGTCGCGATTTGAACCACAGTGCAGAGTGGAAGATCGATTACGGTATTGGGAATGTCCAATTTCATGAATTAACTAACATCGATTTTTTTTTCTCATGCTGGTATTGTGCCAATTATCACTATGGAAATATCACGCTCATCAAACTAATTTAAGTACGTTACCTATTTTTACAACAAAATGCATACAAAAATATACATAACTTCAAAAATATTATGGTAAAACAAAAGCAGTTCTGTTTACTGAAGCAGAGCACTATGTTACTATAAATTAGCAGCTGTTAAAAAATAACCAGCAAGTTAAGTAAATAACGTTAAATATAGCAAAAAAGGTTGCTGTCGATTTACTTAAATGCTGCTCTTCCAACTTAATATTTATTTACCGTTCATTAAGAGGTGAATATCAACCATAATATCTATAGAGGAGCTCCCACTACTAGGCGGCGTTTCACGTTGATTTCGCTACACACAATTTATTACAACTGATGTAGAATTTCTTGTTGCGGAAAATATTTTCAGCAAAAATAGAAAAAGGAAAATTCAGAGAACGAATGAAATGCGCCTCTTTCACTCGTAATTCTGCGTCCAAATTGCTTAAAGCATTTCGTAACGTTATTTTTACCTGTTGAGTTTTGAGACAATCAACTTTATGGTTTGGATTTGAATAATGAACTGCTAAATTTTGTACGTGGCTTGTAATATGGTTGTCCTGATTTTGTGAATGGAGACTTAGGGTAAGATTAATGGCAACATTTGTGAGTGGTTTGGAAATAAACGCTTTCGGTTATTATTTGTGAGTTGTGAATATTTGAGGCTCAAATTGATGGTGTTAAATTTATCTTACTTAATTGTTACACGTCATTATTTCCATATTATCGAAAGCGAAAGGATAATTTTGGAAATTTATGTTTGGTAGAGCTTTTAAGGGTACGTACACTTTTAGGTTGTTACATTTCCCACGACCCTTTTAAAAAGTTAAAAAATTATTTAAATTTTTCAGAAACCAAAATGTTGTCAGTATAAAACAATTTCGGATGAGAATTAAAACTCACGAGAGCTTGTTGTTTAGTTGCATTCATATTTTTATTATGCCTCTGAGATTATCTTTTATCAATAAAAGAAAAATACGTAGAAATTAAATTGTTTTGGTATGCATTAGGTATCATGACATCAACATTTTATTTATATTAATCTAAAAAAATTAGTTAAATCTATTCGAAGAAATTCCATTTTTCATTTTCCTTATTAACTTTCAGATTCTCAAAACAATATTATATTATTTTTAATTTGAAATTATTGTTAAATCAAGTTGAAGGTATCGAAGAATAATATTATACAAACTGATTCCAGTTCAGATTCAGAAACGATGACAAACGAAAAAAAAATTAAAAAACCGAATTATAAGTAAACCGCCTTTTTCTCTGCAAAACACGCCACCATAAATTACTTTACACAAAGTTGCACTCCGCCTCAATCTAACACCGTTCAAAGTTGCCGAAAGAAATCTCCCGCTAAAACAAAAAACCCTTAAAATAATTCGGACTCTTTCCGGGTAACCCTTCAAAGTTCCGCAACTTACCCACGGGTGGCGCATAGCGGTAAAAGAGGAGCAAAACGTCCCATAAGGTTATTATCGCCCGGCGCGGCGATAACGGGTTGTGTTTATGAACAGATGCCGTCCCTGTGACGGGGAAAGATGGCTATTCCTGGCACTTTTGCCCGGAACAAGGCTTTTAGTATTGCTTTTTTTTTCGCAGTTCTTAAATACCGGAGATTCTATAGTTTGGGCGTGGTGCATTGCACGGTTGGTGTTTGTGAGTCTTTGAGAATTTTAATTGTCAAGGTGTTACTGTTCATGTTTTTACTTTATTTAATTGGTAGCTAAACAAAAATATATTTTGAACATTATCACATACACAAATGTACATACAATCACGGCTTTTTCCTAGAGGGTCAGGCAGAGATCACTTCTTGCCATGTGCTACACCATTTTCGCCTCGTACACATCCATCAATCTTTTCATTAGTATAAAACTCTGTCTATCTTAAGTCGTGAAACCATACGATTTTTGAAGACTAGTGATTCAAGATAAATAATTATTATAAACGTAAATACAAGCATAATTAAGTAGAGAAATACTTTTATCAACATTGCATCCGTGGAATAATAAAACACTTATTATGTTTCATTGTACATGTGATGAAACAGATAATTAAAAGCGATAGGTAAGTTGAGTATAGTACCTACTGGTAAATGTATACGTTTCACGTTAGCATGACTGTGTGTAATTTACAAGACGGTTGACAAAATTGTAATCAATCACAATTACATAGTGACGAATGCCAGAAAGCAAATACTTGAGGCAATAGAAAAAAGATTATCTTTCGCTCAGTCAAAATCACTATATGCGCTACCTTTAACCTTTGAGTACTATTATCTAAATGTTATGTAACAAACTGTAAGTCCTGTTATTACCGCACAGGGCCGATAAAGGGGTATGTTTATGATCAGCTGCCGAGCCAGTGACGCGTAAAGATGCCCTTGTTTACGGGAAAAATGCAACGGACTAAGTGCAAACTGTTCTTGTACGAATGAAAAGGAAAAGTGAAAGAATAGTCTAGTTAGTTCGAGCCGTTGTTGGATTAACGCCTGTACTTGGGATAGGTAAAAAATATGATTTCGGAGCGGTAGCTGAAACTGAAGTATTTCATTATGAGTCTCTTTTGCTGCAAGCGATTTCTTCTGGAAAAACTTAACTCTATATTTTATAATTTCTATTTCATTTAACAATTTCGTTTAACTAAACGACAAATAAGCCTAAACAAAAAATATTTTTGGTTGTTTTAGTGTTATTGAAAGCTTTAATGAAAATTGAAAAAATTGTTTAAAATTACATTCATGCCCTTCTGGGCGGGGACTTGAACCTCTTGTCTAGAGCTATGGCGCTCACATATAACTAAAATAATTATGTTTGCCAAAGTGGAATTATAAACAAAAATATTTTTAATTTGTACAATGTTTATTTTATTAAAATATATAAACGATCAAAGCAAATAAAAGTAGGTATATAATAATTTTCAAACGTGATTTATTTGTAATTGGGTCGGATAATTTCTTGCATTAGTGATCATGGAATTTGAACCCACAACGTATTGGAATCGCGCCAATAATTCAGAAATGCTAGCATGCGAAACGACCGTTACTTAAACAAAACCAAATCTTCAGTGCTAAACTTGGTCTGGACTGATCTGAACACAATTACAGATACTAGGATAATGACTATGACTAACCACTCGACACACGTCATCAGAATTTCGTGTGTTCCAAATTAGTTTGATGAACATGCAACGACGGAATTATGCCGTTTTAAATTGTCACATTATAAAACTGAAAATTTACCATGTTGCGCCATGATCACAGGTGAACTGAGTTAACCTGTGATCATGGCGCTTGTAACACAGTGCCGAAATATCGAGAGCTCATAAAAACAAAACAACGTGGTAAATACCACGGACATATTTAGTTTTCTAATGGTATTATGCCGTGTCTGTTTATACATTTAAGTATATCTGTATAAACCACTAATGTTTCTGTGTCCATAAAACAATTTCTTAAACAACATAACACAGAACCTGTTCAACCGACTTCAAAAAGGAGGACGTTTCTCAATTCGACCGGATATGCCTGTTTTTTATTTTAATTTTTTTTTATTTATCAGTTGGCGAGGTCGAACCAGAGCCAAGTAGTCCTGACGAGGGTGAGCTTTGGTCTCTCCGGGAACTTCAGCTGCGAAGTGACGGCTGACGCGCCATCTTTCGCCACTTCTATTGTCTCCAATACCATGGAGGTTGTAGGTAAGTCTCAGTTTATCTACCATGGAACGTCACCATTAGACCAGGGGGGGTATTACGACCTCTTAATTCCAGTCAGTTTAAAAAAGGGCATCGCTAGGTTTATGATAAGGAGCTATTATTACTACACTTCTGTTTTAAATTTTTCATAGATGATGGCGGGGTTATATCATTATGTAGGTATGATGGACACTTATGATATAAATATTGCGTACAAATTAATGTTCCAGAGACACGAATTTGTTGATGCTCATTCTTAAATCGACCGGTATGAAATACAACGCCGCATAGCGTCATCTTTAAAAAAGTTTTGAGTAGCAACGACACTTTTTATACAGACTAAATTTTTAATGGCATGATGGTCTTGCAGTATCTCTGAGCAGCAGTACGGAATTTAAAACTCATTAGTATTAGAACCGCTTTTCTTAATTGCGAGAGTTTAATGTAGCTTTTCTATTGCCCCCCTAATTATAGCACTTTTCTTTCATGTGGATTCAAAAAACTATAGCATTCATTTGCATTATAACTTACTTACACGTCGTGATTGAAGAGGTGAAACTAAGAATCTTACTTAATACTTGTTCAGCGACCCAAAGTGAACCTTTTCTTTCGACACAAAAATTCGCAAATCTTCTTCTCTTAGGCAACCCGGCTGAAGGCGACTGATTTTTTTGAGTCCCGAACGTGATTCCGAAAACCATTTAACTAAATAATAGATCCCTTAAAGTTATTTCACTTTTATAATTCTTACCGAATGAACCGTTGACCAATGCACGTTTGACCAACGCATCGTTTGAGTTTACTGCAATTCACCGAACGAATATTAGACCCTAATACCATTGACATTATGAACAGTTTCCTGCTCTGCCTTCATCGCTCAAAGAAAATTGCAAAAAACAAGTTCATGAAAACATTTATTTAATGTTTATAAAATATCCATATAAATAACAAAACGATTTACTTATAATCATGTTTATAACAATGTGTTCTCATCCTTACTCCTTACTAATATTATAAACGTGAAAGTTTGTGAGTATGGATGTATGGATTGACATTAACTGCCTCGTTGGTCTATCGGTAGCACGTGCTGCGTTAGGACCGAGAGGTCCCCGGTTCGAGTCTGGGGTCGGGCAAAATTTGTGTGAGTTTTTCTGTAAAGGAATGACTCAGCCCGGAGTTAGGAAGTTGGCGGTTGCACGCCCGTGCCTCGGAAAGCACGTTAATAAGCCGGTGGTCCTGCGCCCGATCTCTCATCGGTCATGTCGGATTGCCGTCTCACCGAATTATGAGAGTAAGGGAATAGAGAGTGCACTTGTGTTTGCGCGCACACTTGTGCACTATAATAATATGTCCTGCGCACTTGGCTGATCTCAATTGAGATCGGCCGCCATGGCTGAAATCGGTCGGACGCCTTATGGATGGATGGATGGATGGATGGATGTTTGTTACTCTTTCACGCGCAAACGTCTGAACCGATTTAGGGTGAAAATCAGTATGGGAGAATTTTTACGTGTTTGTCGATTTTTATAAAACTTGGTATGGAGGTAGCACTCCGGAGAGACACCAGCGCTTTTTTTTTTAATTCAACCTCCCATGGGGTTCATTGGGGAGGTGAAAATTAGTATGGGAGAATTTATACGCATTTGTCGATTTTTATAAAATTTGGTATAAAATTAGCTGGCACTCCGGAGAGACACCAGCGCTATTTTTTTTTTAATTCAACCCCCATGTGGTTCATTGGGGGGGGGGGGGGGTAATAATTAGTATGGGAGAATTTTTACGTGTTTGTCGATTTTTATAAAACTTGGTATGGAGGTAGCTGGCACTCCGGAAAGATACTAAAACCCATTAATACGCGGACAAAGTTGCGGGCGGCCGCTAGTGTATAAATAAATCTCATTTATTTAACTAAAGAATAATAAATAATAATCGATTAATTAATAATTGTTGAACAGTAGTATATAAATGTGTTTTAACGATGGCTATTGCCAATATAAAAATGTATGAATTAAGGAAATTGTTATTTGCTTACGGAAATAATTATACCATCAAAAAAAATACTTGTCAAAAAAACCAAATCCATATAACCAAATAAATTACAATTTCCTTAATTCATACATATTTATATTGGCAATATCGTTAAAACACATTTATTTACTACTGTTTAACAATTATTAATTAATCGAAAGTATTATTTTTTAGTTAAATAAATGAGATTTATTCATTTATGAGAACACATTGTTATAAACATGATTATAAGTAAATCGTTTTGTTATTTATATCGATATTTTATAAACATTAAATAAATGTTTTCATGAACTTGTTTTTTGCAATTTTCTTTGAGCGATGAAGGCAGAGCAGGAAACTGTTCATAATGTCAATGGTATTAGGGTCTAATATTCGTTCGGTGAATTGCAGTAAACTCAAACGATGCGTTGGTCAAACGTGCATTGGTCAACGGTTCATTCGGTAAGAATTATAAAAGTAAAATAACTTTAAGGGATCTATTATTTAGTAAAATGGTTTTCGGAATCACGTTCGGGACTCGATTTTTTTTTCTAACTGACTACGATGATGGCTTGGAGTAGCCTTGTTATCATCACCGGACTTGCGGGGGAGCGATGACCGTCACCCCTCAAAGAAGGCGTCTTAAAAACTCGCCATCTAAATGATCCTTTTGTTTATCGTTTTTTTACTTTTGTCCAGTGTTGCCGCCGTCGTCGCCCTCCATCCACACCAGCCAGCACTACTACACTCCTGGCGACGTCATGAGGGCCAACTGCTCAGCTGGCCCAAGCCGTCCTCCAGCAGAACTTGCCATCTTCATTAACGATTCACCTGTAAGTACAATGTTGAGATTGTCAACAGCGATTGTACAGCCTGCAAGTAAGAAATGGAAGACATGAAACATCTCTCATGTGAATGTCACTCACTGGCCAGACACAAGCTCAGATTTTTGGTAACGGCTTATCCGAAATCAGACGAATACAGGCACTAGACCCAAGGACATTATTGCATTAATGCATTTGATCTTCCGGGAGTAGGTGTATAGAGGCAGGGATTACACAAAGGATCCTTGAGGGTCGACGTGAACCGGTTAGACGGTGCCCACTATAAGATAGATGAGAAATATAAGTACAATGTGTATTGAGCACTTGTATTGATTTACGTAATGACTGACTGTACTCGAAAATATAAACTACTTTATGTTATATATGAATTATTATACTATCTCAACTTAATTATTTCATTTTTAACTACTAATATCGTGAAAGTGGAGATATAAGTAAACAAAATCGTTTCGTAACTATAAACCTAAAAATGTTTGGGCGGTCTCTGAAAAAAATAGTATTTTTATCAAAACAAACCATTAAATTGTTCTGTAAAAGCTTTTGCCGCGAGTACTGAATAACGTTCTGGTTCGCCTTTAATAATTAAATTATTTTGTACTTAGTATGATTGCGTTTTACTAATCTATTTAACTCTGACTTCTCACGTAGCAATGTACTAAAATTTGCAACAGACAAAGAAACAGAATGCTAAGTAAAGTGCCTAATGTTTCTTCATTTCTGTAGATGAATATTACTTGTGCACCACAAGTAATATTAATTACTAGCTGTGCCAGCGACTTCGTTCACGTTTCCCCCGTTTTTTACACATTTTCCATTGTATCTTTGCTCCTATTGGTCGCAGCGTGATGTTATATAGCCTAAAGCCTTCCTCGAGAAATGGTCTATACAACGCAAAAAGATTTTTTCAAATCGAACCAGTAGTTCCTGAGATTAGCGCTTTCAAACAAACAAACAATCAAACAAACAAACTCTTCAGCTTTATAATATAAGTATAGATACGTAGTAATATGTACCTACATCACTACATAGTAAGCAAAAGTCGCTTCCTGTGTGGCTACCATGAGTTTAAAACTTACGCACTCGATATCGCCTACGTGAATATGTCTATGAAAAACTTGTACAGCGCCGCCTGGTGGATACGCGAAGAACTAAAATCGGCCGTATGAAAAAACAACTCCATAGGTTTTTAACGTACGTAAGTTTTCGATAGCCAACTCATGGTAGGCCATCTGAATCAATCTGTCCATATGTGTGCATAAATCTGTAAAACAACACAACGGATTTTGTAGCGGATTTTTTTTTTTATTGAAAGAGGGATTTAAAAGAAAGGTTTTTATGTATAATATACCTTTTATTACAGATGAAGTCGACATAGGATTGCATGTTTATTAAATAGGTACTGATAATTCATATAGGTACTTTGAAAAAATCTGTATCTCAATTGGGTCCTTAATTGTTGCGTAGTTCTTTACGAGTTTGGTTAGCTGACAGATAGTAGCCAAAAGAACATCAAACACCTGGTATAAAATTCAATTTAAACATCAAATGGTTAATAATGGTTGACGTTATTTCGTGTTGCTCATATAACTGAAACATTTTAAATTTAACTTTTTGCACCAAATCTAATCCCAAATTTCTAAATCAGACCACCGGGCCACTTCAGTTTCCTCACAAAACAGGAGAAAATTATTAATTAGCGCGTTCTCAGCTTCAGTCGGATTCGAGTCAATTAACAAAACAGGATTTACCTCTGCAGAATTAGTTGGCTTAACTTAATTTATTTGTATCAACAGTCTCGTTGCAGAGTTAAAATAAACTTCAAAATTTAATACTTTATTAACATGCGCAATAGCAAACTCCCGAATAACTTCAGAATAAGCTAGTTGTTTTAGCTCAAATTCTATAGTGCCAAGTTTTAATGCCTTCGGAACGCCCATTGTAGTGAGAATATTCACTCTTGAGGAGTATTTTGAGGTGCTTATCTCCGAACTGTGTTTGCGGAACTTTAGTGTTTGATTTTATTAGTTTAAGTTCTATTGTATTCTATTATACCTAGACGTGGTAGTAAATGTATTTGGAAATCTACTCCGAGCACTTAAGTTTATCCGTAATCAAAAGGGTTGTGGGCTAGGTATTTTCGCGAATTATCGTCTAGCTCGATCTCATTTCGGGGTAGTGTTTCGAGCTTGCAACTCTACTATTCTCTCAGCTCCCTACGGATGAGGTTCTTTGTATGAAAGGGGTACATACAATATGCTAGACACTGATATACCGGAATCCTGGCAGCCGGGGATCCCAAATGTTATAGCTCGGAAAACTGAGGGGTGAAGTCAGACTCCTATTTACTTAACTCAAGGTACACCACTTTATACAAATTGTTCTGAGAATCGCCAGCCAACGTGGCACCGATACTAACTCTGACTATTAAAATAAATACTAAAATGAGTTTTCTAAAGGGCAAGTAAAGTGGTAGTTCAAGAATGACGTAATGTATTATAATGTTCATAGTTAATGTACTTGTAGGCGAGAAACTTGAACTATGTATTTTCTAACGTTTTTTTGCGTATAACAAAGAATGAGGAGTACCTACGCACCATATAATGTTTTCTACACAAAACAATATATTCTACGGTAAAAAAAATTTAGAATATGTAGCAATCATGAAACTCAAAATTTCAATTTGTCCAATTTCCAATTATTTCCCGTTTATCAAACATAATAAAAAAATGTTGGTTAAAAATCCCGTGCGTTTCCGTACGTGTTATTTTGCTTTTGCAAATGTGGATAGCTGTCACATTTTCACGCTCAAACAGATTTTAATAACATTTGATAAAGGATAACAAAATTCAAACCTTTCCTACCCAAAATAACCTGTTATTCTTTCAGTAATAGTCATCTGTTTAGGTAGTTGTTTAGGTATATCCAACAAACTGAGGCTGTTAAAATAAATATAAATATTTCCACAACATCACATAATCGACCACAGTCCCATGGTAAGTAGCTTATGCACTTACATTGTTACGGAAATCCAGAAACGAGAGTCAAAAATAATAATAAATAAATATATCAATACATATCGATACTGTCCCATTGAAACGATAGTATAAACAACCGACCTTAAATCGAAATCTGTTTTCAATACAGATCCGCATTTCTACCATTGTTCATTCATTGGAACACAAATATTTGCTATAGGTAGTAGTAGTGATCGTAATACATTTTCAATCCACTATTCAGACTTTAAAACAATTGAACTAGTTCGCGTTCGAATGAAAATACCCGTTTGTATCCAGCGTAAATATAAACAAATGAACAAACACACTTACTCGTAGCTCTTAACTCTCCATGCAAAATGTAATTCCGATAAACTAAACGAATAGGAACAAGAGATATTAATCAGCTAACGACGGTGCAGGAAAAGGGAGGTAAATGAATATCGGGATTTATTTTCCACGTGCACGTACGAACGTCGGACCCATGAAATATGATACCGTGTAGGAGTTTCCTCCTATTGCAGGAATTTTCGCTCCTGTTCAGTTGTGAAAGAGTGCTGCATATTATTATGGTAATTTTGCTAGTTTTTCGTATTCACTTTTTCGTAAATTGGTTTGGGTTTACAGTGGTCTATTTCTTCGTTTACTGACCAATCTAGTACTAAGGTTTGTTTTTGATATGTTTATTGTGAAAATTAGCTTATTAACGGAATACTTTTAAGATCTATAAAGTAATGTAAGAGTCATTTAACGCTAATTTGCAAGTCTTGTTAGGAAACTTATTCCCTTTTTAGTATAAGTATTGTCTATGTTTTTTGTTTGTTTTGCAAACACTACACATATGAAATAAAACTAAGTCTTCTTCTTCTTCACATGGCTTATAAAACTAAGTTTATGGATTAAACTTGCGTGTATTGTTATTCTAAACATCCCTTTTTAGTATCTATGACTACATGTAACACTCAAGACTTTCTTATCTGGAATTTTACAAGCAAATTTTGTACCTATACGTAAAATATCTCTTCTTTATAATAAACCGACTATGCTATTCAACCTCTTACCGCTAAAGGGACAATTTGTGATGTAATAAAAATGACAAAATCATGCCATAAAGCCAAGTATACTGCAATAGTCGAAAGCAATAACAGATACATTGTACGTACATGTTTACATATTAAGAAGTAATCCGACGATTCACATATGGGTTAAGTACCGACATTCCTATTTTTATCATAGGAACAGTGAAATCTTACTTGGCTATGTTTCAAGTCGCTATAAATGTACGCTTAGTAGCTTATTTCACATAAACCGAATGAAAACAATGTTGTTAAATTGAAATAAGTGGCACTAAATGAGAGGTTACGATAGGAAAGTGCTACTTTTGAAACGTTACTAAGATATTTTACTGCTTCGTTGGTCTGTTGGTAGCAAGCGCTGTGTAAGGGCCGAGATATCCCCGGTTCGAGTCCGAGGTCAGGTAAAATATGTGTGAGTTTTTCTGTAAATAAATTACTCAGCCCGGAGTTAGGAAGTTGGCGGCTGCATGCCCGTGCCTCGAAAAGCACCTATCTTAAGATCTGCCGCCATGGCCGAAATTGGTTGGAGGCCTTATAAGAATTTTTTATAGGTCTTGAAAATACTTCCCGTGACGTTCAACAATTATTATCGGTTAAAAAGAGTAACTATCGAGTTTCTTGCCGGTGTCTTCTCGGTAGAATCAGCTTTCCGAACCGGTGGTAGAATCACTTATCTTTTACTTATTTATTTAATATTATGACGATTTATAAGTGCATGTGAATGCCTATATAAATAAAGAAATTTTGACTTTGACTTTGAATTAATTTTTTAAAAGAGAATACACAGCTTATTGTTTTTGAACGATGTCCAAAATGTTAACGTACCATAATTTGCAATTTAGTTTCGCAGTAATACGCACAGACAAAGTATTTTGTTTTGAATTATGTGAGTGGAAATATTCATAGTGTGAGCAACATAAAGGCCACAATGTTAAAAATGTAATACTACATTATCAGTCTAATTTCTATTTTACAAATATTCACCATTTTTGAAATTAAATTGTAAGACCAGGTTAAACTCCGAATTTCTTATACTGAGATGTACTTTAGTTAATAATCATGGCCAATTTCAGTTTTCTGGCAAAAATCACACAAATATTTCAACAGTCATAATATCGTTTTTAATTTTTTAACTCTTCCAGTCAGGCTAATAACTTCGCTAATAAATATCGACTTAAGTTATTAGCAAACGTGTTAGTTGAACTCTTCACTCAGCAATTGAATCTGATTTCCGTTACACATGTGTTTTTAAGCTACATACCACGATATCAGACCAATTAGGTGGTTTCAAACCACATCACCTAATTGGTCGGATTGGTTGGATTTTGGTTTGGTATGTTTTTTAATTCCAACGAAACAAGTTAAAAAATTAAAACTGTGTACTAAATATTAGTCTTTATGGGTCTACACGCGTTATTAGGAGTAGCAAATTACATAGCTACTTACTGCCCGACGTTTCGACTGGGTTACACCAATCGTGGTCGCGAGCGAACTGGCGCCGCCCGTCAAAGACCCATAAAGACTAATATTTAGTGTAATGGAACGCGAAAGTCTAAAACCTTATGAAACTTTGTAGCTAACAGAAACGGGCTATTCAATTAAACATGGCCGAAATACGAACATGATTCGGTCGTAATAGAAATAGGTCTAACTGAATTGGTTCTGTCATTTTTACGATCGGATCGCTTTGAACGAATGAAATTACCGCGTAATTGATGAGATAGGAGGTACTACAATACTAATGTTACCGATTGTACCTAGTATAGCCTGTTCGAGGTAAGCGATCGTTTCTCTATATGGAAAGAAGATATTTATTGTGACAAGTATTTTTCTCAGATAATATTATCATCGAAATAGCCCTCACCTTACCTGATGGTAAGCGGTAGTAAGATCCACATATATTGAGGTCCACAGGAACAATACACCTTTTTGAATCTGTCGCGCAAACCCTGAAGGCCTGCTTAAATGCTGTTTTACGCCCCCCCTGAAGAGCCCGGGATCATGGGAGGGAGGGTAAACATGAGCTGGAAGGCCGTTCCGTGCCTCATAGTACGGGGCAGAAAAGAGGAACTGAACCTCTGAAAATCGACTTAGTCATGTTATTCTGGGAACTGTCACTGAAATTTTATCATTCTGTCTTTTCGGGGCTTTTGTTTTTTTTGTGTCAACTTAAATCACATATGCAGGACTGCGATTTTTCGAATCTCTAGACACACGTTTTTTTTGTACATTTTTTAATGAATTTTGAAAACAAATACTCGTAAAAGGTGTCACAGTAGTATCTATCGTTAATACCCTTGTATACATTTAAACCACAATTACCCAAAAAAAAAATATTAAAAAGGTACACCAACAGTATACATATGAAAAAAATTGTAAAATTGGATTGATATTACAGCATTAAATACAAGCTAATGCGATGCTTGGTTACTTTAGGGGTGAGAGCCATCCGCTCCCCCGTAAGTCCGGTTATGATGACGAGGCTACTCCAAGCCATCTTCGTATGTGAGTTAGGAGAAAAATGCTTGGTAACTTATAATGTTTTATGTTAAATACTCTGTTCTGCATGAAAAGAACCTGTAAATTATGAATATTAGTCATTAAAAATTCTCCAACATTTTTCCTTACACGGCAAGGTAAGGTATACTTAATATCGAGTTTTCCTAAAACGAATGGCTTTCCAACCCGGAACTTACATTTAGGAAGCCTGGCTCTGGTCATGAGAGTTAATATTATGAACAAGTTCTCGATGTACTAGCTAGAGGGCATATTTGCCACAGTACATTTAAGCACAGTAGGGAACCTCAGTTGTAATGAACATATCGTTATCTGGAATACTATTAAATTTTTTTTTACAAGGAACTTTTTTTATGTATTGTTTTTGTATATTGTTGAAGAACTTTAGAATTATTTAACACCTACAATAAATAAATGAATGAATAAAGCAAGTGAGAAAATAAGTATTTAATGCACCATCGCGCGAGATCTTCTTAGAATATGATTTTTTTATATCTGGGGGCAAAAAAGTGGCACGGCCGTTCCGTACCATCCTTTTCTCGAAGCAATTCAGGCTATTTTCGACCCTCCTATAATTTCCTTGTGGATAAAACAAGAAGCCTGAATTTTCAGTAATTAATCAGGCATTGTAGAAACACGGTATAGTTACAATGTCAATTTGAACCAAAAATATTATACATTACTAGGTCACAATCACAACCCACGACACCGTGTTTTCGTTTTTCTCGTAAAACATCGCGCGAAAAACATACAGAATTACTTTCGTATTCATTATATAAGTAAGGATCTAATGTATACTGTTTTCTCATGTACTATGTGCTTAAAGCACTGAGTTTAACACGTTTCATCCTATAGGCAAACTGTGGTGGAGTAAAAATGTTTTCACGGAGTTAGGGCGGAGGGAGTTTTTAGCTGGAAATTTTGCTTTTAGATTGTAATTTAGTTCCAGCATTTTGTACTTCGTTAGCGATGAAACTGTGGCTTTTTATATTTTTAGCTTCAACTGTGTGCTGCTTTGTAATTTTATTTTATGGTTTCGCATTTTATAACGCTTCCTCTTTTATTTGTTTGAATTGAATGGAAATTGTATGCTAACTCGCTGATGTGTGAAAACTGTCGATGCGAGTGAACAGATTTTTGTGCCCCCAACGTTTTTATAGAGTAACTAGTGACCCGCCCTCGCTTTAATTTCGGTATATTCTAGATAGAAACCTTCCTATTGAAATAAAACCAGCAAAATCCGTTGCGTAGTTTTAAATATTTAAGCAGTTATACATAGAGACAGGCGCGGAAAGGGACTTTGCTTTATACTATGTAGTAATAAACCCAATTGAAAATGTTATATTAGCTGAAACACGTCCTTTGCTGGACATGAGCCCCCTTTAATGTCTCCACAGCGATCGTTTCTATGCCAATCCCATCTAGTGTGTCCCTGCCACCTTGACCAAATCAATGGTCCATGTTGCAGAGAGCTAGTAGGAGTTAAAAATGTATAACTATAAAAGTACTAAGTACTAAACTTAGTATATACGCCCTTTTGTTAAAATATCCAAATATGACTTAAATATGAGCCCACTAAAAGATACAAAATAACTTTTACATTATTTATATATTTCATCATCATCGTTTTCCTGGCTTTGTCCACGCTAAGTGGAGTCAGCGCATATTTATACAGAATTTTATTTTGAATTCTAAACAATCCTAATCAAAATAATTTTACAATTAGAACTCAAAGAACTGTTTAATGATATCTCAATCGATTCTATAACCTGATTCTAAGTAAAACCATTTCTTTCAATTGTATGCCAAAACTTGAGTTGTTGAACTTGTATTGGTTAGATTTTCAGAGAATTAATTTGTAGATGAAATATCAATTACGGTATTATGTTAAGAGTTGTTGTTTTTGAGGGTTAATACAAGAGATTACATACTTTATCGCTAGATATTAATAATTGGGATTTTGCTTTTGTTTATTTGCTTATTGACAGTATGAGAAATTTTATATCGGTCGACCTGCGCCTGCAGCCGTATTGAACGACTATAGCTATATTTGACATTTTCCCGTTAAAATCCGTAGTTTGGTTTCGCGTTCATGTTACTTTTGTATTTGTTGAAATAAATGTTTATTATTAATATAAACTGGGAATTAACACAATAACGAACACAGTAGGAATTACATGGCTTTTTACTGCCTTACGTTTCGACTGGGTTACACTTATCATGATCAAGCAAACTGGTTCCACAAGGAGTCTTCATTTGCTAAAGCGGTTTCCAATTTTCTCCATACTTCCTAGATTGACAAAATCATTTTTATTTCAAATAAGTAATAACGAAATATATTGAAAACGACTGAGTTCTTTCAAAATGTACTGACCTTACCGTTTGTCCACAGGTAACACCAGGGATGTACCAAGTGCACCCGGCATCCGAAGGCCTCTTCCGTTCAGAGCTATACGTCCAAGTCCAGCTATGGCCAGCCCATTACGAGAGGGGGGCGCCCATACTCCGCTGCGAGGCCAAAGTAGCTGACCTCTACAGGGACGACTCGGCCGTAGCCCTGTACTCAGCCAATAGCGACCCTAAGATTGAGAGAGGTAAAGATCATTTTCCTGTAGCAGAGTTGACGGGAGCGGAATCTGATCCTTTTTTGTTTTCAAACGAAATTAGCACACTTCTGCTCAGTCATCTGTTAGGCTTCGTCTCGGATTACAATGTCTTCTCCCACACACTTGACTTTTATTATTAATGTTATATACTATTTATTTCTACATCTTTGAACTGATTCTGCAAAATCTCACTACACTTAAAGTACTTAACTCATCTTCTTTACCTACAATTTTCCTAATGCTCGTAAACCAAATGCTCGAAACCCTACTATCCAACCATAAATACTCTGCACAAAGCTGCACAACAAAAGTTCTAACCACGATTCTAGCGCATTCAAAGAATCCTCAACTTCCCAATTTCTTCCTGCAAAGTTAGTCGACTTCCCTGAAAACCTTCAAGTTTCCATACCCTCAAGTGCAAGTCACAAACGATTACCGTTCCCGGAACATCGCATTAAAAGTGAAATTCCTTCGAGGGATGGTATAATGATAAAATGTTACGGTCCTCTTTGAGCCCCACTATGTTTGCTGCAGTAGTGACGTCACAGTATTACCAGCTTAATGACGTAGATTATGATAATTTTACGAGCGCAATGACGTTGGGCGGCTTGGTCTCGGGGCTGGAATCAATTCTTGTTGCGAACCGGTCGGGCCTGGTCTATGGTCTTCTTAATTGTATGGTTGTTTGGAATTTCTACCACGTTTGTACGAATAATGAATATTTATTGGAAAGTTAGCTGGAAGTGAGGGCCGTTTCCGAAAACGTTGCCGTCATCCGAACGTATTAAAGTTTATGAGGTCGGTAGTTTCCTATACTAGAAATATCCGAGTGGGTTCAAACCGTGTTGCACACAGGGTGTGGATATATTATCTGGAATTTTAATTGTCAAAATGAAATTATTTATTTTATTATTGTCTTTTATTTGCGATTAATTGAATATTTAATTGTACGGAAAATTTGCGTGTATTATTATTCCGAACGTATTTACTTACGCAATTTTAGCATCAATCGTAGTTGTTTCTTCTTTCTTTTCACAATATTAAATGGCTAAATATTGACTTGACAGTGGAAAACATTCGTATTATGAGTGTTCTTGGAACGTTCTAGAATGCCATATCAATTAGTCAACCAACAAGTCCGATTCCAACGAACCTTTAATTTTTAATGTACAGTATATTTATGCGGATCAGCCTCTGATTCGGGGAAAAAATCCACTGCTCCCAAGTAATACATATTTTTATGTCAATTTGGACATACTGAGTAAGCCACATTAAAGTGCATTCAGCTCTAGATAAATAAATATTGTACAAAACTTCGCAGAAATTGTTTGCTCTACTTCATAATGATGCTGTTTATTTTAAATTTGTTTTAATCAGTTTTAAACCAGTTTATCAAACTTTTGTTTGTAAAATTTGACTGAATAAATAAATTTAATGGGATAGTTTTCGTATTTATTTATGCATACTACTCTTTAGTATCTGTTTATTTAGTTTGAATAATATCCTTTTAGAAATGTTTATCGACTCTGATATAATGTAAATATATTTCCTGAAACGTGGCGGCGACGTGGTCCACAACCCGTCACGTCACGTTTCCCACAGAGGTGAAAAGTGGATCGCTGTAAGTGATCTTTGCCTACCCCTCTAGGAAAAAGGCGTGATTTTATGTATGTATTTTATTTCCTGAAAAATAAATGTAAAATATTATATTAGTGCATGTTCAAAGCCATTACTCATAGATACAAATAGCGTGCTACTTATTTCCGGAATTCTGACCAACAAACATCCAGCTGAAAGACCTTTATCACAATCAAACTCACGAGCCCAAACCAGAAGATAGTTTCGCCCGCACTTCGCGCCCCACAAGAAACAAATTTCCTCGGAACCAAATAAATTCGCTTACATATCTCGATCATATCCGACCTCGTATTCCATTTAGGACGGCCCATTCCAACTAATAAGATTAGCGGCTCCAAAGAGGGCATTGAAGCCAATGAGTTATTGCTTCCTGCGTCATTTGCGAAGACAATTTCCTCAGAGAATAACAGAGCGTTGTTCTGTGATAATAAATTTATATTCGACGCGTGCGAAACATCGTATCTAAAATTGGCCGACGATGAAATAACGCTCGTTGTTCAATCCTTAATGAATCTGGTAATGCTTTTTAGCAAGTGCATAAGAAAATAATGTCGCTTTTTTGTTTGTTGTTTTGTAATGTTATTAAAGTTCTATTTTTCAAATTTTAAATTTAAAATAATGTTGTTTGAAAATTAACGCAAGTACGTAGTACCGGTATGAGAGTTCTAGTTGAGTAGTGTTCTTGCTTAAATACTCTGACTGAAGTCAGAATTAAGTTCACTTTAATATCAAACTTTGAAATACATAAATACAAAATATTAATTTAAAGACCCAACTTTTATTAAAATAAATGAATGTTTTTTTTAAAAAGTTATTATTGAATTTTAAACGTTCAATATTGAACAACATGCAAACATAAATGAAACAAAACTGTAAACCAAATTTAATTTTAACAAAATCAAATGTTATCTATACTATAATAAAAACGTAGAGGTATAAATTCTTGTACTTTTTTGAAAAACGCAAAAAAATCAAGTCAGGGATATCTTTTGAGAGTAGTAGAACACATCCCCATACTTAAAAAAAATTGTGTCTCTGTCTGTTTGTTTGTTTCTGTACCCTCCGTGAACAGTGATATAAGTCGACTTATATCACTTATCATTTTATTGCATCATTGTAAAGAGAAAAATATGGGCTATTTTTCTGTCCAATCGGTGTAGCTCTAGCCCTAATAGAACGGGAGATAAGTTTTGTGACTCATGATACAACTGTGTTTTTGAGATACATCCAATGGTTTCATAAATGTATAGTGATTTAACTTCACTTATATTAAAATACATTTACTTTTTTTATTTTACAAAAGTGTATAATGATACAATTAGCATGTAGATCTTTTGGCAATAAAATATTTTAAATGCAATTGTGTGTATAATGATATAATTTAAGATGTATTGGTAGTCACAAAGGTCTTGTGATTTTTACGATTTGTGAAAATTGATATAACTGCTATCGTATCATTTGACACCTATCACAAATTTACAAATATTCGTGTATTTTGATACAATATCAGGTATATCAAAATTTATATTTATTTTTTACAATTTCAAATTCGTGTAAAGTAATACAACTTAAGTTAAAGCAAAATTATATAGCCAAAGGCGACCGTACAAAATACTTCCGCATTGTGTAAAATGATACAAGTAGAAATCCTTACCTCCCAAAATTTTTATATCTTTGTCTAATAAGGCGTGATAGTAATGCATCCTTTGTTTATATACTTTACTTTAAACAAGGAGGACAAGAAGGACTTCTGAATCTCCATTTTTATAGGCTGCTGCAGAAGCACGAGCTATTTTTATTTTGAAAAATTTAGTTGAAGCTAAGGAGCTACATTGCTTAGACACAGACAGAAACCTATGTTTATCCTACTATTCTGCGTTTAACATGGTAAATATTTCATTTTTTTAACATAAAGATGAAAAAAAAAAAAAAGTCTGATTTAATAGATAAAAGGAAAGATGATGTATGATGTAGACGGAAATAAAGAATAGAAAAATGCAAATACAGATGACATAAACCGTCTTAATATCGAATCGCAACATGAAAATGAAGCAAACTTTGAAGTTAACTCAAAAAATAAGTCAACCAAAACGCTATTACATCGCAGAATAAGAACATATTATTATTAGTATAACAGATAAACAAACCAATTAAATAAATGTTTGAGAAGAATGTTATGAAAACGTTAGTGGCAGAAAGGGTCACAAATACGACAAACGCTGATTTGGAAGTTTATATGATTCCTACATATGAAATTGGCATTTTTGTATGTTAGGAGCAAAAAAGTCGAATATTTTTAATTAATCAATGTTTGAACCATTGTTTTCCATGCACTTTTGCCATCTCATAGGAAGTTCGTTGATCATTTTACTAGAAAACTAGTCAGACAAGAATTAATAAAATCTTTGAAAGCAATTTGGACTGCCCCATCAGAGTTGATTTTTTTCACTTGCAAGAAGTTATCAAAATTTCGAAAAATATGTAAATCGGTTAAAGCAAGGTCCGGGGTGTACGAAGGATGTCTAAGACATTACAATTTAAAGCCCTTATAATTTGGTAGCCATCTGTTGTGCAGTGTGTGGTCTAGCATATTCGTGAAGCAGCAGTGGCGTGCAGCGATTAACCAGCCTAGTTTGTTTAACCGCTAGCTTTTTCATCATGGATTGAAATTTCTCACAGTAGACATCAGCCTTAATAGTCCGGCCAGATTTGAGAAAACTGTAATGAACAAGGGCGGCACTGGTCCGCCAAACGCTTACAAGTAACTTTTTTAGGGTTAAATTTCGCTTGAGGCAGGATTTGGCCGGCTGGTCAGGTTCCAACCATTGCGCTGATCGCTTTTGATTGTCGTAAAGAATCCGTTTTTCATCACAGGTAATGATTCGGTTTTAAATACCTTCATTATTGTACCTTTTCAGTAATGTACCGCGTTTGCTGGTTTGCTTCAGTCAATTCGTGAAGTACTCACCTTTTAAGCTTTTTAATCTGCCTAATTTGCTTTAAGTGAATTAAAACCGTTTTATCACTAACATCGGAGCCTGCAGCTAACTCGGACATGGTTTGCGTCGGATCCGCTTCCACGATAGCCTTCAATTCTTCATGATCAACTTGGGTCTCCGGCCCTCCACGGGGCTTGTTCTGCAGGTCAGTATTTTCAGAACGAAAATGTTGGAACCAAAAACGAACTGTGTTTTCTTTTGCAACACGACCGCCATACATATTATTCACCCCTCGATTCGTTTCCGCAGCACTAATGCCTCGTACTCGTAAATAATCCTATATTTTAAGTTTTCCATCTTGTAAATTAATGACGCAGACAAAAAAAAACAGAAAAAAAAACAAATAAATGCCAGTCATCAAAGGTCAAATACATGATTAAATAGCTGTACAAATTTAAATTTGGAATTCCTTACCCAAGTGGAGAAAATCGTGACTAAAGTGGCCAGTACGAAAACCGCCAATTTCATATTTAAGAACCTAATATTAACTACGATATATTCTAATACTAGTGACCCGCCCTCGCTTCACTTCGGGTAAATTTTATATAAAAACCTTCCTCTTGAATCACTCTATCTATTGGAAAAACCCGCATCAAAATCCGTTGCGTAGTTTTAAAGATTTTAGCGCACATAGGGATTAGGGACAGAAAAGGCAACTTTGTTTTATACTATGTAGTGATATGATAAAAGGAAAATAACAATGCAAATGACTTAAAATTAATAGAAAACGAAAAATATTGTAACGGTTTAGATATGGATGAAAGTACAGTAATAAAAGTATTGATGAAGAATGTGAAACAGATATATAATGGAAGATAAAAACAATTTAGAAACTGAAGCCAAACAATTTTTACTAACATGCAGTTGGAGGATGCAAAGGAAATAGTATTTATTTCCTTAAGACAATAAAAAAATAAACGATAAGAACGAAACAGAAGACCATTAAATGCTGAATCAAATATTATTAACGAAAAGCCCATAACAATGGGAAGGGATTAATCTGATGCACCAAATACATACCTACAAAATGTGTAGTTACATTACTTTACACGTATATTTATGTGATATAAGTTAACTTGAATCATTATACACATCTTTATTTGCGTATAACTGCGGTGTATTTTAATATAAGTATTTTAAAACACATATTTTTTGAAAAAAGATTGGGGTACTGCAACCAGGACATTTCAATGGAAATATTTTGTTCCGGACTTTTTTTGTTTCATTCTTTCTACTACTTTTAATCAAGTAAAAAAAGAATATGTATCATTAAACACATTTGCGTTACAAATTGTGTATAGTAATGTAAGTTAACTTATATCATTTTACACAATTCACGGGTTTTGTGGTCATTGATACAAATTATAGTTTATTATTATTTTTTAAATATGTAAACAAATTAATAAGAAAAAAAACATGTTTTCAGATACTTCTTTTTATAATATAATAAAAATGCTTTTATTAGGAACTCTACATTTGATAAGGAGACGACAGTAATTTTTCAAAATTTCTAAAACTTTGAAGTCGATTTTCTCAAAACATGATTTTTTGACTTATATCACTTTTCACGGAGGGTACAGGTTTGTTTCGACTGACCTCCTAAACGGCTGAACCAATTTAAATGAAAGTTTACACGAAGGTATTTTAAATTCCGGAAAAATGCATAGGATACTAGAAATCACTGACAGTTATCTGGTTCCCGTGGGATATTCAAAAAACCTAAATAAATGACTGATCTCTGAAACTATTACACCGATTTAAATAAAATTTTGCATGGTGGTACCATACATCCCCGGTCAAGATCTTAAATACTTTTAGTCACAGAAATTCCTGTAGGATAGTTAAAAATCTAACTTTATTAGATCACGTACAAAAATGGTAAAAGTATATCGACCAAAATGAACCTTCTGACTAGGACTATACGGACTACTTTATTGAGAAAAACGGTATAGTAGGAGAGGTAAATAGCTGGATTTGGAGTTACTTGAACGACATGGAATCGGAAACGAAACATTACGCTAAATAAGAAAAAAGTTTATTACACTTTCTTTATAAGTGGGGGGACAGCGATTAAATACAGGGGGGCTGCCTGGTAACCAGCGGTTGAAAGAAAAAAGTTATTTGAGTATGTCAGTCATTTAAAGTGCATGTTAAATAATCCCTTCAATATTGTAACGATTTGGATTTGGCACTAAGTCATAATAAATGTTTGTGTCTGTTGAACAACAAATAATCTTGAAATACTTTAGCGCGCTACAATTTTATGCAAGAGGTTCAATTTGATATCGAAGTCCTCCTGTACAATAATCTTAACATGTATACCTCACTGCTGGGCAAAGGTCTCCTTCAAACCCATCCAATGCTCTCTATCCAAGACTAGGACTTGCCAGTTCTTTGATACATCGATCAGATCGTCATACAACCTTTTCTTGGGACTTCCTCTTCAGCGAAAATCTAAAAATTCTTTATCCTCTAGACATTCCCCGCCCATTGCCACTTCGGTTTTGACCAAAAACAACAACAGTACGGGAGTGGATGGTGGTATATTTATTTTATCTTTTAACCTAATACCTATGATACTCCGCTCTATAGCTCTTTGAAAAACCTTGAGTTTGGACTTCTGATTTTCGGTGAGGGACCAAGATTCTACCCCATATGTTAGGACAGGCAGTATGAAAATGTCGATGAGTTTGCGGTTCAGTGATATAAGAAGGTCACCCTTCATATCGGACCAGAAGCTCTTCCAGGCGTTGTCTGCTCTACGGAGTATTTCTTTGTCCTGCCTGTTTTCGAAGGAAGCTGCCTAGCCCTCCTCTACATATCGCTTTACCTGCCTGTTGACTGCTATCTTAATAATAATAATAATATTTATTTATTGCAAAAAATATCATTAGTGCTTATCATTGGTGCTGTTGGTCACGAGCTTGGTTTTGGATCTATTCATCGTCAGTCTAACCTCAAAGCTTTCTGCGCTCAGTTGTTCGAGCATCAACTTAAGTTCTGTCTCGGTATACTTATTTGCGATGAGGAAAATGCCATCTGCAAGGTGAAAGTTTATCAGTCATCTATCCCCTACATCAATTCTTTTTGTTGCCTAAGAATATCATAGTGACCTGAAGACTTCTTGGAGCTTGCTACTGAAAAGCTTTGTTGATTCCCCTGTTTAACCCTTTTTTGTATTTTGAATGTCAGGCGTTCAGTGTGCAGTTTGATACCGGCTGTTCTTTGTTGGTAAATGATTTGGAGAAGTTTTATGTATGTGAATTCGACGTTTTGCTGAAGAAGAGAAAGCTAATTGGGTTGATGTGGGTGATACCATCAAAGACTTTTGAATAATCCACAAAGACCAGGTACATAAGTTTATCAAATTCGCTAGATTTCTTTTTTATCTGGTTTTCGGTATGGAGGTGGTCAGTTGTCCAATATTTGCTTGGTGGCTTGCATTGCTGGATTGAGTTTTTCCAATTGATAGGCTGTTCGGTATTATCTGAATGTTTATATAGAGGGATATCGCTATTCTAAGCTTATAAAGGGAATTTATAAACATTCACGTAAAAATGTTGGATATTATAAAATCAAATAAAGTTATCGTATAAAAATATCGTTACAAATAATATCACATAGATCAGTAGACTCTGACTCTGATCAATACTGCAAAAATCTCCGTTGGGCTCCCCACCTATCACGTTTTTAACCGACTTCAAAAAAAGGAGGAGGTTCTCAATTCGTCTGTATGTATAATATTTTTTTTTTTTTTTTTTTATGTATGTTCACCGATATTTTCGTCAATTATAGACGGATTTCAAAAATTTTTTTTTGGTTGGGTAGAGTACACTTCCGAGGTGGTCCCATTTTCACCAGTCTCGGATCTGATGATGGGATCCAGGAGAAATCGAGGGCAACCTTCAAATTTTATAGGGACATGTACCGCGTTTTGCATATTATCTGAAGTCATACTGGCATTTGCTTCTGGCTATCATAATCTTATGATGCTGAGCTGATGATGGAAGGTCAACTCCTTAACAGTTACGAGTAAAAGAATAATTATTTCAATACTGTATACATATTAAGACTACTAGTTATAATATCAGTAGCATTACAGGTGAGCTAAACTATTAGGTTGACCAGTCTAGGATCTGATGATGGGATCCAGGAGAAATCGAGGGCAACCCTCAAATTTTATAGGCACATGTACCGCGTTTTACATATTTTCTGAAGTTATATTGGCATTTGCTTCTGGCAATCATAATGTTATGATGCTGAGCTGATGATGGAAGGTCAACTCCTTAATAGTTGGGAGTTAAGGGATAATTCTTTCAAATCTGTGTACATATTGATACTACTAGTTATTATATCAGTAGAATCATAGGTGAGCTGAACTAATAGGGTGTAAAAAAATGTAACACTAAAAAGGATGAAAAAAAAATTGTAAACAAAAAAAAAACCGCCTTCAAAAACCCGACTCACTAAAAATTACAAAATAATATAATACGAACATTAATCTGGGTATGAATTTGATATGTTGTTGAAGGCGGTGCCAATTAAATTTTTGAGGAAAACTGCATGAAATATAAACGGCACCGCCTTCAACAACATATCAAATTCATACCCAGATTAATGTTCGTATTATATTATTTTGTAATTTTTAGTGAGTCGGGTTTTTGAAGGCGGTTTTTTTTTTTGTTTACAATTTTTTAGCTGACAAGTCATGTCAAATGCTATCTTTTAAGATTTAATTTAGTTCTTGGTTAGTTCAATAGATGTCACTGTGCTCTATTACTTCGCAATATTGCTTCAAATACTTAAAGTAATAAATTAGTTATATTTTAAACTTGCGTTTTTACGTAGGTATCGAATTGTTTTATTACGAATACAATACATTCTACTAGAAATAAATAAAAACAATGCGCAAAAGTGGCACATAACAAAGTAACAAGGCAAATACTGATTAATTCGTCACATGGCGACACACAGCCTTTATAGATACTTTAAAGCAGTGGATCGGTAGTATATTTTACCTTTTGAAGTTATCCTGATATCAAACATCAATTTTATGTACTAACTACGTAAGTACAGTACGCTGTTTGCAACAATTGAAACCTATTTCTGTTAAATAAATTAAAGTTTTTATCGTGGTTTCATAGTTCTAAAACGTGAAAAATAATTTTGTGAGTCCTAGCTACCAACCTACCAACTAACCAAAAAAATATTGGGCGAGTGAATCCTCTTTTAGTTGGCCGATTTGTAATGAAAAATGTAGTATGTTGTTTGTCACCTATTAATCAGTAAACAATTTTAGGTTGTTTCCTGGATTTAAAATTTGAAAAAAGTCGCATTCATGACCCCGCCTGAACGGGGATTCTTGCCTGGATATTAATCTAATCAATAACTGAGAATACTCATATTATCCTTTTTAATAGTTTTTATAATTTATGAGGCATTATTTATTTTACCTGTAATTTCTTTAAAAAATGCTTCCTGAAATCGAAATGCTGGCGAAAGTTACTATTCCACGCAGACGAAGTTGCGGGCACAGCTAGTGATAAAATATTTATTTGAAACAATTTCAATACACAATATTTCTTCAATATTAAAGCATAGAAATTTTATTTACGATCCAAAATGAAGTCAATCGCAAACAAACTATTCCATAATCCATTAGCTACCGTACGTCACTTAGCTAATAAAAAAAAACCATTCGTACAATATTGCAACGGCCACTTCAACTCCCAAAATAAATTGGATTGGCAAAGATTAAACAAATAGAGGAAGATCCCAGAGCCGCCAGACATCACTTATTTTCTAATGGACGAAATATATACGATTGAGTAGTGGTGGGGTGTACTATCATCATATGACTAGTTACTACCTTGACCAGACGGCCATTTTTTAGATATCAACCAATCAAGGTACATAGAAACACTGCTCACCTCACTTAAATTCTGATGGATGATTTTAACATATATTTCACAGAATATCATTAAAAATCAGGTTTTATTACTCCCAGACACATGCGGTCGGCGGTTTTACCTTACAGACGCTTTAAAGCTATGAAAAAAATTTTACTTTTACTTAATTTTACTTATTTTGTGATGCTTGATTTTTATATATGTTATTCAAACAACTATTTTAAAACGTTTTGCAAACGGACAGACCGATCCAAGGGGCCAAACATTCACCAGACCCAACTATTTTAGATTTTTTTTTAAAATTGAATTTAGTTAAGTTTTTCTAATAAAATAGTTTGTAAGGTACAATTCTATAATTATTGCGGTCAGATGAGCACTTTTTAGTTGTTTGAATAACATATATAAAAATCAAGCATCAGAAAATAAGTAAAAGTAAAAATTTTTTCATAGCTTTAAAGCGTCTGTAAGGTAAAACCGCCGACCGCATGTGTCTGGGAGTAATGAATCCTAATTTTTAATGATATTGTGTGAAATATATGTTAAAATCAGCCATCAGAATTTAAGTGAGGTGAGCAGTGTTTCTATGTACCTTGATTGGTTGATATCTGAAAAATGGCCGTCTGGTCAAGGTAGCAACTAGTCATATGATGATAGTACACCCCAACACTACTCAATCGTATATATTTTGTCTATTAGAAAATAAGTGATGTCTGGCAGCTCTGGGATCTTGGACCAAAAGAAGGCATAAACGCCTTATCTCGCAAGATAAATACCTAAAGGTGTAATACATTTAGTTAATCTCATCACTGACTTAGATGGGGATTCCAGATTGGCTCTTAATTATAGTATATTTGCATAATTGTAATTCTGTTGAATGTCGGGCGTTTCTGAGTGCCAGTGTACGCAGGGCAGGGAAAATTAAATTACAAAGGGCTTTCAGTAGCAATGAATACATGTTACAGAAGCGCGGCGGTCTTATTAGTAGTTGGTATCTTAAAGGAAAGGGTGCAATGGCTTCGAACTGAATATCACGATGAAAAAATTGTAACATACAGGGTGTCCCAAAAAGTAGTGTCAAGCGGAAGTCCTGAGATAGAACACCCCGTGGGGCATCCGAAACACCCCCATGTATGTTCCGCGATTTTTTATAGTTTTCGAGTTATGATTATTTTTCGAAAGTTTTGAAAATATTTGACCTAACCGACTGAAAATATTCTAAAGAAAAAAGTATTATACTTTTTTGAGAAATTCTTTTTTCAAATCAATTTTCATGAGTTTTTCTTCAATGCCTAAAACATTTGTCTCCATAACTTATATGAAAGTATTCAAAATGATGGTACAAACTGTAAAATTACGTTCTGTTAATTATGTCTTACAATTTCAACTTTAAATTTATAATATTAGGAGGTAGCTGCATGGCTCCTAAGTAACTTTAAAAACTGCACCAGACTTTCAGCTTTCGTAATCATTAATAAAAACTGGTACTTAATGGGCTACTTTTGTTGAAATTGGACTTCGGACACAGAGTGGTGGAAAAATCATAAAATTAGCCATTTAATTACGAAGTATTATTTGGACATTTTATTATTTCTAAAGTTAAATAGTTTGTTAACAAACCTAAATTTAATACAGGAACACTCAAATGTAAACATTTGGATGTCATATTTTTTTGTTTCATTTAATTTTCAGTGCGCTAACACTGTTTTCACATGCAAAACAAATCCCTTTGTTACGGCGAACTTGACGAACTTTGCTTTCTTAACGGACATTAAATGCGATTACTAATAAACTTTTTATAATAAATAATCAAAAACAATAACTTTTTTTTCATTTTAGTTCCCATTTTTAAAACTTAATTTATTTCTTAAGTATCACAAATGAAACTTTCAAATGGTAATTTCTTAGTATTTCTGTAATAATTATGATTGTTAACAATCTTATTAACTTTAGAAATAATAAAATGTCCAAATAATACTTCATCATCAAATGGCTAATTTTATGATTTTTCCACCTCTCTGTCTTTGAAGTCCGTTTTCAGCAAAAGTAGCCCATTAAGTACCAGTTTTTATTAATGATTACGAAAGCTGAAAGTCTGGCGCAGTTTTTAAAGTTACTTAGAAGCCATGCAGCTACCTCCTAATATTTTAAATTTAAAGTTGAAATTGTAAGACATAATTTACAGAACGTAATTTTACAGTTTGTGCCATCATTCTGAAAACTTCCATATAAGTTATAGAGACGAATATTTTAGGCATTAAAGAAAAACTCATGAAAATTGATTTGCAAAAAAAATTTCTCAAAGTAAAATACTTTTTTCTTTAGAATATTTTTAGTCGGTTAGGTCAAATATTTTCGAAAGTTTCGAAAAATAATCATAACTCGAAAACTACAAAAAATCGCGGAACATACATGGGGGTGTTTCGGATGCCCCACAGGATGTTCTATCTCAGGACTTCCGCTTGACACTACTTTTTGGGACACCCTGTATATAATTTTAAACTATCATGGTTCCACACATTAGAAAACTGAAACTGTCCGGGATATTTACCATGTTGTTTTATTTAAGCACCCTGGTCTATATTATGGTCATTCTGAGAGACTCTCTTGGTTATATTGTACAAGACTCTACATTCGTATGTTCGTATGTAAAATTGCCTATAGTTAGTGAAGTTTTATTTCTGAAATATTACTTCAGCACCTAAAGGAATGGAAGACTGCCACAAATATCATGAAAGGTGTTTTAGTTAAACACAAACCATTCAAGAGTGGGGGAATTATGGCCTTTAATGGTCTCCTTGTTTCATTCTTACATTACATAAGTGCGTTTTACTCCCCGGTATCCAGAGATATCTGAATCTCAATATGCAAATTTCACATTTACCTACTATTTTTTAAATATAATATTTTAGTTCGTTATTCGGTTTGACCGATCATCACTTATGTTGGGGTCTCTCAAAACTTATCATCTTACAAAAACTTTCAGCTGAATTGCGCATCGTATTAATTTCACCTCTGGTGGTGGAAATAAACAACTTTTTGCTCCACTATAAATACCATTCACTACATTACCTCTTATCTGCCGTAGTCGGGCAAAAACACGTACAACGTTACTCTCCACTCTTGGTAGGTAAACATCGTAAAAAACCTGCTCAGTCATTCCTCCTATCATTAATCAGAATATGAAATTGAGATATTAATTGCGTAGACTGGGCAATTTGGAGAAAAACCATTTTCATCGTGTTCACTGGCTTTCAACCGATTGCTGAAGAAAAGTGGGTGATGTTTTTACATTGTCTTCCTTCTGATGAGAGTACTCATTTTCTTTTAGTATTTAACCTTTATTATGATTAGCAGCTTTCATAATTATAATGGAAAGACTGCAAATTATTTTTAACCTAGACTGTTGGTCAGTTAGTTATCACCATCATCATCATAATCATCAGCCCAAATACGTCCCCATTGATGGGGCGCGGTCCTACCCCAGACTAAGGTGAAAAGGCCTTTTTTTTTAACGCGGAGAATGCTTGATGCACCGTCACCTTGGGCAGGGGTTTACCCAAGGTGGTGTGTGGGACTCCCAGCTGCCGGTGCTGAGATGGAAAACCGGCAGCTGCTCCAGGGCTAAGGTGCAATGCCCAGGGGTGTACCCACTAAACTCCGCGGCGTACCTCATCGCCTTAGAGGCGTTATGGTTCCTAGCATAGCCCAACTACCACAACGAAAGTGATAAGGACTTATTCAACCACACTGGCCATGTTCGGGTTGGTCGATTACACACACAACCTTTTCTTTCTTCGTAGGTGTGTAGGTTCCCTCACGATGTTTTCCTTCACCGTTAAACGTTACGTTTAAGATATAATTATCTAATATCTATTTTTCTTTCACAGTGACCTCTCCAGGGAGCGCCTCCAGTGTCCACGTGTGCCAATTCCTGCTAGTATTCACCATTATAGCCTGGGCTAACAATACCTAGGTCCTAGGTCCTAGGTAGTACGTGTAAAAATAGCCTAAGCTAAACTTAAATAGGTAGATGTATTTGATGCGACCGTGAATTTAATTATAGTTAACTGTACCTAAATGAGCTGATTATTATACCAAAGAATTGTAAAGACTAAGAATATTGTTGATTTAATACAAATATATATGTCGGAAGAGTTTTTGTTTTATTTCTGTTCTATATTCCAACGCTGAACTGAAAGTGGGAGAGCAAATTAATTGGAAAAGGTAAAAAAATGCCTTCACAAGTAACACGTTTCGTATTTGAAATATTCCGATTCGAGTAAAAGGTAAAAAATAAACATTATTTATCTACTGTGGAAAATTTATTTAGCTATTGCATAGCTTTTATCGTGGGCTTTGAGCGCGACGACCGAACCAAGAAATTCCGTAACGAAAAAAACCTCACAATCGTCGAACGTCGTTTCAGTTCGGTAGACTTCGGCACGGTGTTTGTGTGCGTGCGGTTAGACGTATTGTACGACTCTACGAAACTCGCACGAATCGAGACGAGCTGCTCCGAAATCGGACGATGCTATGCAATAGCTATACCGCGGCAGTCCCCGAGTGCCACGCGTCTTTTTTATTTATTTAATTTAAATTTATTATTATTAAATTTATCCTTACAGGCTATACCTAATACAATTATGTCGTTTTTGATGCTATATCAATAGCCAATCTTTAGATATCATTTTGCCACTCATTGAATAAATACTAAGTGTTAACTAGAATGGATTTCAACTGCCGATATACGAGGCTTCTTTTTCTACCGAAATCAAAAAGTAAACTTAAAGTTAATTAAACCCCGAGCACACTATTTGAAGGTTACGAACATTAAATTTTTTCATTTAGGGGTGAGAGCCATCTACTCCCCCGCAAGTCCGGTGATAATGACGAGGCTACTCCAAGCTATCATCGTATGTCAGTTAGGAAAAAAAGCATTTTTTTCCGCTCGCTGCAAAGTGAAGTAAATTAACCATGATCAACTGTTGTTGTATGCAATTAGAGGCAAATGAAATGCACCATGCGGCTGCATTAGCCTTCGCCACTGAGGTACTAAGTGTGCCTGACAATTGGAGCGTTATAAATTGAACGGGGTAAGGTAGTGAAAGCCTAAAGGTAGGTACAACGTTTTGTGTTGGAATATAACTCGACGTTGTGTTCTTACTATTCTATAAAGGTAATCACTAGTATGTATAGTATACTTTGTATATATGTATAGACACTACTACAATATACACCGTGAAATTTTAGTGGTTGTTTTCCCGCATTAAAACGATTAAATCTTACTAGCACAATAGATTTGTGCAGGTTTTTCAAATTCAAATCAATAAATTACAGTTTCACGAAAGTAATGAATGAAACTCAAAAGCACGCTCGAACCGCTTTATTACTTAGGGCGTAGAGAATCTTTAACTTTAAGCATCGATTGCTTGCTACATGCGGCAAGCAGTATCTGATTACGTCACATCTCTTACAAGAACGACAGCTTCTCACGGTTTTGAGTTGGAATATTTTTTTGAAAATTAAAAGAAAAGTATTTCTTTCAAGACATAACTAGCATGATTTGATAGTACTATTACAGGCAAATCGTTCTAATACGAAAAAAAATACATTAAAATTTCACGATTTCGAGGCGATAGTATCCTTCCTCCTCTTTTTCTTCCCCCGTCATATATCCTTGCTACTCGTGGGAACGCAATGACCTTGTTAAAACAATGCACAAGGCAGAATGGCGGCGACGTGGTCCACAACCCGTCACGTCACGTTTCCCGCAGAGGTGAAAAGTGGATCGCTGGAAGTGATCTCTGCCTACCCCTCTGGGAAAAAGGCGTGATTGTATACAGTATGTATGTATGTAAAATTTCACGGTGTATAGTAACAATACTATAGTATTGTCTATAGATATTTTGAACGAGCACCACACGTTATGTAAAACTTGTGTTATGTTATTTTGTTTTTTGTAATGATTGTAATCTGTAAGCATACCTTTTTGTAAATAAATAAATATACACAAATGGATAGCTGAATATTCTTAAGCACTTAGCACAAATATCGAAAACAGTTGAACCGATTTCGGTAACTATTTGTTGCAATGATAAATGTTGACAGAAGAGGGTTTTTATATATAAAAGAAAATGATAATAATAATATGTAACATAAGATGTACCTATTCCCGATATGAAATTCACCAGGGTCACTTTTTGAGGTAAAAATTAATTTAAACTACTTAAAATAATAATTGAAACATGCGTATTCAATTAGTATTGAGAAAACCGACGTTTCGAACTCTTTACAGCGAACTCGGAAGACTGAAAATTACAGGGGTTTTGAACTTAACAAACGAAGCAATTACAAAGTAACTAAGTTATATTAGATTGCACTTATTTTGAAGGTAAGGAATTATTCTAAATAATAGGTATTTAGTTGGGCTTCAAGATAACAATGAAACGAGACACGTTGCTGTGAAAATTTAACAAGAAAATTTTAAATAAAACACAATAAAAAAGGTAAGTTAAGGGGTATCTACATCAGTAGTTAGCATAAAATGTTCCCAGATATGACGTCATATTTGACATTTGAATGCTGTCAATTACGTCATTATTTTGTTTACTAGAAATAAATAATTAAGTTAACCTAACTTGTGGCACAGGATCGGTCTAGGTGGAGGTCCTATTTATTGGAGGCCAAGACTCGTTATGAGTTCTAGTTAGTTTTTTTTTAACCTAACTTAATAAATACATTCTTATAAATGAAAAATATGTCCCATATAGCTGTCCATAGGCACCGAGCCCAAGAGGCTCGCTGAGTTTCCTCAAGGCGAGCTTTTTAGTCATGGTTACTTTAAAACGGGTATAATCATCTATTTGCTTAACAAAAAATTCTAACTTTGTATTAACCCCTATTATGCTATTTCACGTCACAGTTACATCAAAGAAACTTCGTAACTACTTCCACCATAGAGTCATGTTTAAATGTAAGACTACATCTCCATCATAGTAACGAAAGCTATCAACAAAACGCTCTACTCCATCATACTTCGAATTTTATTCCCGCATTTTTTTCATTTAATCATTGTGCTTCCCCTTGATATAAAACAAGAGGTATTGCCCGACCGCGTTTGAGTTGATCAATAAACCCGTAAGCTATGGCTTACCCGTTATATTGATGAGCACTCCATAACAAATGTGCACACATTTAGTTTAAGAACCTGTCATAGTAGAACGATACCAGCGAGGTTATACTTTTATTCTATAAAATTAAAAGACATACACAAATATTTTCGATTAATAGTTGTTTAAATATTATGTAGGTTTGATTTACTCTCGTCATCAAATCGATTATGTTTAAAGAAAGCTTCGTATGCAAAAAGATCAAGTGTTTATTAGCTAATGTTATAAGTGTTGGAAGCGTCGATGGCCGAGTGGTTAAGGTCGTTGCTTGCCATGCGAGAGATCGCCAGTTCAAACCCCGCCAGGTACCAATGTGTTTTTCAAATTTGAAATTCATATACACCATCATTCCACGCTTTAACGTTGAAGGAAAACATCGTGAGAAAACCAGCACACCTGAGAGATTTTTCAACGGTGTGTGAAGCCATGTCAGAGGCCTACGGGCGGTTTAAAAACTGACACCAGGTTGTTCATGAACCATACGATAAGAAGAAGAATGCTATAAACTACTTTCTATAATTTCTTGGTATTACAGCCGTGCTATATTTGCACACTGATGACTATGGCGCGAGAGAAACAAACAACCGAGTAGTGTAAACCTCACTTCAAAAGCGGATCCACTTTTTAATTACATTTCCGCCTTTTTAGGCAGCTGATGCCGCGTTCGTGACACTTTTCATATGCGGAAATTTACGTCACAGTGTCACTAATTTGGATAATGAGTTACTTTCGTGTACATTTTGTGTACACTTGGTTTAACTTACTTTTATCTGAATAGGGTATTTGACTGTGGTTGTTATGCTTGCCTTTTTTGTCATAAGCAGTAAGATTTAGGTAAATAAATATTATTAATGAAATCGAAACTTAATATTTTTGTGCAATGAGACAGCAAACGACATTTAAAGTTGGGTGGGTAAGTCCATTTCAAAAGTGCAAAAATCATTTAAAATTTCGTTGTCATCTTATAAATAACAAAATTAGTAACATCTTTCATTATGAAAACATATCCATAAACGCAACTTTTGATGAACCTGCCGAACAAACTTCCTAGGCGCTGCATACAAGGAACAAGCGTGTTGTATGGAGCGTTTTTGAGCTCGCCCAAATAATGTGCAATTAAAATTGTAATATCTCGTCGAGTTATCGAGATATCAAAGTGATACTTTCAACAGTGTCTTTGTGTTAGAGTAGTCCATCCAACTATATCAAAATAAAAAAATAGTCAAATACCCTATTTACGACTGCCTTGTTGGTCTATTGGTAGCAAGTGCTGCGTTAGGACTGAGAGGTTCTCGGATTCGAATCTGAGGTCGGGCAAAATTTGTGTGAGCTTTTCTGTTAAGAAATTACTCAGCCCGGAGTTCGAAAGTTGGCGGTTGCACGCACGTGCCTCGGAAAGCACGTTGAGCCGGTGGTCCTGCGCCCTCATCGGTCATGTCGGATTGCCGTCTCACCGAACTTTGAGAGAAAGGGAACAGAGAGTGCACTTTTGTTTGCGCGTAAACTTATATCTTCGGCAGTTGGCTGATCTCGATTGAGATCGGTCGCCATGGCCAAAATTGGTCGGATGCCTTATATCTGAATTTAAAAATACCTATTTTTGTAAGGTTTTCTTTATGTTCCTTTTGTAATATCAACAGATCAAAAACGTATTACATTTGTTTATTTCTTCCATATTTAGAATACCACAGCAAAAAATCGTAAGTAATTGTACCCACGATTTTATGATCAGAATTGGCTAAATCTTAATATATTTTAAATGTATTATAAAAAATCGTAAGTATTTTCATTACCTAAAAGAAATATTTCAATATGAGAAAATCTCCCTAAAAATACTACTTTAGAGATAGATAATAAGAAAACCATTTTATGAACTCATAAATTTATTTAGAAACTATTATTAATAATGCAAAACGTGTAATCCCAAAATGAAATCCAGTAACCGGACACTATAACTAATTTCCTAACACTTAGCTGCATAAGCAGGATTTTCGTCTGTCAATCAGGATTAAGGATAATACGACAAGTTAATACGGTATGAGATAACGCTATAATGCTGGTATGTGATGCACCTCGTCAGATAATATATTATATTATATGACTATAGCTTAATTTGCTATATTATCTATTATTAGCTCGGTCTCGCTTATTGCAGTGAGAAAGTGTAAAGAAACACAGCGTAATTTGTTTATTTCCTACATTTTTCTTGCCTGCATACAATCGTAAAGTTGATATCTGCGTTTATATCGGTGGAACAATGGTTAGTGACCCTGGCTAGCGGTTTCAAAAGTCGTGGGTTTGATTCCCACTCGGGGCACATATTTGTGTCATGAACATCGGTATTTTTTCTGTGTCTGGGTGTGATTTATGTATTTAGGTATGTATTTAAAAATATCTATGTATATGTATATCAGTCTCTGACGGTACATAGTACAAGCTCTGCTTAGTTTGGGGTCAGATGACCGTGCGTGGAAATGTCCCAGAATGTCCCAGATATTTTTATCATTATTATCATCAGTCCATTTACGTCCCCACTGCTGGGTCAAGGGCATACCCTAAATTAGAGCGATAAGGCCTAAGTCTACCACACTGGCTAATTGCTGGTTGGATTACTACACGACCTAAGATTTTTTTCATAGGTGTGCAGGTTTCCTCCCGATGTTTTCCTTTACCGTCAAAGCGTCATATAATCGTACACAGTATTTTAAATTTTGAAAAACACAGTGGTGTGTGGCGGAGTATGATCTGGCCACCTATCGCATGGCAAGCGACGACTGGAACCACTCGGCCATCGACACTTTTTTTCCGTTTATGACATCCGTAACACAAACGCTTAAGCAACTTACTTCAGTATCATAACAATATGTGTGATTTTCATTCATTTAAAGTAAACAGGAGTGCTTTAAGACGTTCATTAGACAATCTCAAGGAGCCCTGTATGTCCACCATCTTCCCCAAGTAGAATGTCAAATGGGAAGACACCCAACTGCCGGCTAATTTATTCATACACCCAGAATAATTACGGTTCAAATCCCTATCCTAATTGTTCCTTTGTCATGTGGTAATGAAAACCTTATAATTTACCTTAGTAATGTCGCCTGTGAATTATTTAGTATTACTCTAGTTTGCTTTGTGAGATTCGTTATCCGTGGTGCAATTAGGAGTGTTATGAGTAAGCTTGTAACTGCGTTCTTTTATTTTGACTTTTAATTGACTGATACTGGCTGGCTCGGTAGAACTGAGGTTAGTGACTCTGACTGGTGATTCCAAGAGTCGTGGGTTCGATTCCCACCTAGTACCAATGTTTGTGTGACGAATATCTGTGTTGGTTTCGTGTCTGGGTGTGTAATGAAATGTATTTAAGTATGTTTGTGTATCTGTTACGGCTAATACCCGAAGTGCGGCTATACCTAGGTTTAGCCGGCTAGAACTAGGTGTAGCCACTTACTCTTGGCTAAACCTAGGTGTAGCCGATTGTTTTCGGCTAAAACTAGGTCTAGCCTTCATCATGCCGGCTACAACTAGGTCCAGCCATTCCATGTCGGCTAATACTAGGTTCAGAGAATCCCTGTTGGATAAAACTTAGATGCGAGTCCCGCCAAGCCTTCCGTCCTTCCCCGCGTCACACTCAGGACTCACAGCATCTGCAGCAGCAGCGCGGGGTGGAGGGCGTAGCGAGACACGCGCCTCTGCAGGTTGTGAGCACCAAGTGCTGCTGATCTACTGCAGGTCTACTAGCGAGTGTGACTCATAGCGTCTGTACATAGTTGTAACTGCCTCGTTGGTCTATTGGCAGCAAGCGCTGCGTAAGGATCGAGAGGTCCCCGGTTCGAGTCTGCGGTCGGTGAAAATTTGTGTGAGTTTTTCTGTAATGAAATTACTTAGCCCGGAGTTAGGAAGTTGGCGGTTGAACGCCCGTGCCTCGGAAAGCACGTTAAGCCGGTGGTCCAGCGCCCGATCTCTCATCGGTTATGTCGGATTGCCGACTCACCAAATTATGAGAGTAGGGGAAAAGATAGTGCACTTGTGTTTGCGCGCACACTTGTGCACTATAATATGACCTACGCACTTAGCTGATCTTAATTGAGATCGGCTGCCATGGCTGAAATCGGTCGGACGCCTTATCTTACATAGTTATAGCCGGCATGCTATCGGCAGAGCTTTTTAAGATATTACAAAAACATCCATTAATTAGAAAACATGCAACTACAAAACCAAATGTGGCAACATAAAGTGCCTCTGCAAAGCTGTTGGTATTATGTGCAACTCAAAATGTCACTCAAGTATAGATTGTTCTAAATAGTTTATGTTACTTTATAAACCTGTGATTTATAATTATATTCTTTAAAATTATAATATGCAACTATTGTCTGTTGTTAAAAAAATGTTCCTGGTTGTTCCTATTGTACTTAACAATTTACACCTAACAATATGTGTTATTTATTACAATTTGATTTAAAAGAATGAAAAACTACCTTGGTTTCCAATTATTGGATGTTTTTGTAATATCTAAAAAAGCTCTGCCGAAAGCATGCCGGCTATAACCAAGTATGTAAGATAAGGCGTCCGACCGATTTCAGCCATGGCAGCCGATCTCAATTAAGATCAGCTAAGTGCGTAGGTCATATTATAGTGCACAAGTGTGCGCGCAAACACAAGTGCACTATCTTTTCCCCTACTCTCATAATTTGGTGAGTCGGCAATCCGACATAACCGATGAGAGATCGGGCGCTGGACCACCGGCTTAACGTGCTTTCCGAGGCACGGGCGTTCAACCGCCAACTTCCTAACTCCGGGCTAAGTAATTTCATTACAGAAAAACTCACACAAATTTTCACCGACCGCAGACTCGAACCGGGGACCTCTCGATCCTTACGCAGCGCTTGCTGCCAATAGACCAACGAGGCAGTTACAACTATGTACAGACGCTATGAGTCACACTCGCTAGTAGACCTGCAGTAGATCAGCAGCACTTGGTGCTCACAACCTGCAGAGGCGCGTGTCTCGCTACGCCCTCCACCCCGCGCTGCTGCTGCAGATGCTGTGAGTCCTGAGTGTGACGCGGGGAAGGACGGAAGGCTTGGCGGGACTCGCATCTAAGTTTTATCCAACAGGGATTCTCTGAACCTAGTATTAGCCGACATGGAATGGCTGGACCTAGTTGTAGCCGGCATGATGAAGGCTAGACCTAGTTTTAGCCGAAAACAATCGGCTACACCTAGGTTTAGCCAAGAGTAAGTGGCTACACCTAGTTCTAGCCGGCTAAACCTAGGTGTAGCCGCACTTCGGGTATTAGCCGTAACATATCCACTGTTGATTCTAATATCCGTAACAGAAGTGCTTAAGTATTTTCCACGGGATATGATCAATGTATATGACGTTGTGTAATACTTATATTGATTGAGGGGCATAATAAATTAGGTAAATACATCTGTTATTTACAGGCCTTAAAAATGTTTATTAAAATAAATAATTTGATACCTAGAATTAACTGGGTTTAAATTAAAATCTTAAAGGATAAAGTACCTACTAAAGGATTTAAATCTTTCAGTACAACTTTGATATACTATTTTCAGACCGACACATTTCAAGGGGTCAGAGATCGGACTTATCTCCCAGCTGCGAATGTCGAACTAAAACTTTGAAATAGCAAGGTAAGAAAAATAAGCTTACCTTTTACATCTGTAATGGAGAACGGCTTTAGAAATATGTTCCCACTTGAGATCTGTTCTTTAAGCTGTTGGCTGTAACCCAAGGTTTAAAGAAAACGTATGAATGACAAGAAAAATCTCAATTACTTAGATTTTTTAGACATTTTTTTTTAAAGTAGATAAGTCTAATGATTTTAGACTTTCCCTTTCTATTACATTAAAAATATGTATTTAAGGTCTTAACGTGATAAATATAAACATATTTAAAAAATCAAACATCCCCACGGCTTGAAAATTCACTGAATATTAAGCAAGCTATAAAACGTTAAATATTACTGATACATACTTATTTTTTATGTCAAAAATATGTTTCTACAATTAAAATTTACTCTATAGTTTCATTAGATCAAAAACTCGACACTGAAAGAACCCCAGAGCTTCTATGTCTCTTCGGGTTCGGATCCATAGAAGAAAAGAAAAAGAATCTTCGATCTTCTTCTGGCTAATACCATACTACATTTATAAAAATAATAATAATGCGTCCGACGAATGGAGATCAGTTGCACTCTCTGTTCCCTTACTCTCTAGACAGAAATCCGCCATGACCTATGAGAGATCGGGCGCAGGACGACCGACTAACGTGCTGTCCGAAGCACGGGCGTGCAACCGCCAACTTCCAGACTGCGGTCTGAGTAATTACTTAATAGAAAAACTCACACAAATTTCCTAACTTGCTACCAATAGACCAACGAGGCAGTCCATACTACACAACTGTATTAACAACAAACGTCTAAAATCCTCTTAAGACGAAACCAAGTAGGTACAATGCAATTTCCGTGGCCCCATTGATCGGATTTATTATCTAGAGGAGCAGCACTGACACAGAGTGGATTTCTGGGGCGAAGTAAGAGAACAACAAGAAAAACAGTCCTACAGAATGTTTGACGTGTTTCCGATACCCGATAGTTGGGAGTTGGGATGGCGTCCGGCAAAAACACAGCGGGAAGTTTTTAATTTAACTTCAACTTGAGATCTTGGAGCCAAACGGTGGATTTTGTTAGTTTGCGTCGAGTTACAGGGGTTAGGATCACGATGCACTTGGTGTAATGTGGTTTACAAGATTTTGAAAATAGGTCAGGCCGTGTAAGAAAGTTGAATGATGTATTCTAATTATATTTAATAAACCAAGAAAAAACAAGGGGTCATTGCAAGGTTTCTTTAACACACTTGCCTTTGAAGGTAAAGAAACCCAGGATATTCCTTCAGAAAATTGAAACTATAATTATATCGAAATATTACAACGTAAAATTAAATGTCATTGAATGAAAAATATCAACAAAATAATAGGTATATCCCCATTTGCCAATGTATTAAGAGTTTATTTAAAGACCGTGTATTAATCACAACTTTGTTATTAAAAAAATACGCTGTACAATTGATTGCAACGTTTACAATTCAATAAATACTCCAACAAGGTTTATTATCGTTTTACACAACCCTTCCAATATAAAATAAAGCGGGCAATAAAAAGCAATTTAAAAAATGTGATGCCCGCGTACAAAGTTAACAATTTAGCTCTGTATCGTTAAAAATGAACTGCCTAAAACAAGCCCGTCGGTCCAATATCACTTTCGAACGATTCGTTGAAATTTTGTGCAACACCGATTAATTTAATTTCTCCACCGAAAATGGCGGAATAATGGACGGAGTCACTGCGGGCCTGTCCACTCATAAAACCCATTTTACGATCCATTTTGGGCCACAAATGGCCGTTTACATGGAACAATGTGTTGCCAGAATCATGCCCCGCTGTTCGGTATTAAAAATAAACATTAAGTCCAATTTTTCTCGGCGAATTTGAATCGCCCGTTGAATTTTAACGGCTTGTTTAGCGCGATCAATTAGGTTTCCAGACTCAGGGGAAGCTTTTTCCGTTTAGACTCGTATCTGGACTGAAATGTTCAGTCAATTTTCCTGATATCAAAGTACATGTCTATCTAATCAAACAGACAGACTTGATATCGTCTATGTAAATATGTCTATGAAAAACTAGTACGTACAGCCCCCCTAGCGGTTACGCTAAAATCAGTAGTATGGAAAAAACAATTCGATAGGTTTTTAACGTACGTAAGTTTTCGATAACTAACTCATCGTACCGCTATAACTGATCACCCTAGTTTTTAGTTAGCCCGTACCCGTAGCAATGAGAATTTCCCCACATCTACGGGCACCCATATACGTTTTTGGGATGATAATGATCGTAAAATATCGCGGACATTTTCAGTTTTATAATTTATTTATTTAAAAAGTTACACCAACAGTATGCATATACAAAAAAACATAAAATACATTCATAAGGACACATCACTTAAACGTATACCCTTTAGAGGTGCACACAACACTTACTGTAAACAAAACAACACAAAAAAAATCAGGATAGTATTAGGATAGTAAAAGCTTCTTAGAGTCTCTTTTCCGCGCGGACGATGTCACTGGTACAGTAACATACATACATATAGTGGAGTTGTAACAAACAAAGTATACAATACACGTTTGACCGTGACATTACGAATGCAGAGGGCGTCCCGAGCGCGCGGACCAATTAAAGCGGTGATATTAAACGTCACACGATGAACGCACGACGTGTCGTTGTGACGTAATTGAATATATGTAGTATAAAATATGTATATTAGCTTTGTTCTCGCGACTCCGTGAAGTGATCAATACAATATTATAAAATGCTCAAAATAGTTAAAAAAAATCGGGATCCTATATCAGTCATTTTACAGTTCCTATATCTAGATGCCTAAGCCTTAAATTATTTTATACTCGTAGCTAAATGAAACGAGAAATGAAGAATGATGTCTAAGCAATTTTGCAGTAAACTATCACGATTACATTATTATGAAAAGGACATGAAAACGGTATTACATCTTAGATAGATGTGAAACATGTTAACAGCATTTAAATGGAAAAAAACAACTTTTTTAAATTAAAATCTTTGCAAGACCAAACATAACACATTTTAAAACAAAATTTACACTAAGGCTTTAGACAAACGAGTCTAATGGCAAGCTGCTCATACAAACTTAACTAAGCATTTCTACCCTTCTTGTTCCTAACTGACTACGATGATGGCTTGGAGTAGCCTTTTGTCATCAATATCGGACTTCCGGGGGAGCGGATGGCTCTCAGCGAGCCGTCTGTTCTACCATGGTCGCAGCCGCCACCGCCACCACTTACATACACACATACAACAAATCACGCCTCTTTCCCAGAGGGGTAGGCAGAGATCACTTCCAGCGATCCCCTTTTCACCTCTGTGGGAAACGTGACGTGACGGGTTGTGGACCACGTCGCCGCCATTCTGCCTTGTGCATTGTTCTAACAAGGTCATTGCGTTCCCACGAGTAGCAAGGATATATGACGGGGGAAGGAAAAGGGGAGGAAGAATGCTATCACCTCGGATCATTTGGACTGAGTCGATAGTAGCTCGAGGAGCCGGGGTCGCTTACCCGTATAACGTTCACCAACCACCGGACAGATAGTTGTGACTGGTATCCCCTGACTGACCGCCACCACGTGCATCCAGTTTACAGCCTTCGGCGATTTAGTCCGAACGTTAGGACAAGACTACAGTGGCGCCACCTGTAAAGGCATTCGATAGTCTCTATTAAACGATTAACACACGGCACCGCGCACCGCCGCGGCGGGCAGAGGTCGTAAAGGCGAGGAGCGCCTACTCGAGGTCGACAAGCACAATAGATCATATTGAGCCTGTCGCACTTACCCTGAAGGCCTGCTTAAATGCCGCTTCACGCCCCGCCTGAAGAGCCCGGGATCGTAGGAGGGAGGAAAAACATGAATCTGTAGTTTACTATGCAGTCGCAGCTTCAAGTAGTCCGTCCTGAGGGCCTACCATGAGTTGGCTATCGAAAACTTACGTACGTTAAAAATCTATCGAGTTGTTTTTTTCATACGGCCGATTTTAGTTCTTTGCGTAACCACCAGCGGCGCTGTACAAGTTTCATAGACATATTTACATAGGCGATATCGAGTGCGTAAATTTTAAACTAATGGTAGCCCCACAGACTGCTTGAATCTGTACGTGTATGTCGGCCCTTAGAGCTCTAAAATTCCAGTGTTATTCAAACCTCATTGCTCGTCACGCGCGGGAGATTGCTCATGCGTCGCTTGTTATTTGCAACAGTTCGCTATTTAATTGAAACACGTGTGCCTTTTATACTCGCAGTATGAAACTTTCATAAAATCGTTTCATAGAAAAAAAATATTGAAAATAGTTTTTTTTTTCAAATAGCTCTCGAAAAAATGTCGTGCTGGTTGATTGTTAAAAACGTTATTACTTTTTATAAGAAGAATCTGTCGGATAGTATTAAGCCCAAATAAAAAAAAATATAATCTACTTTTAGTAAAATTAATATGTTTCGGCTTGGCTTTCAAATCACCGAATGAAAATATAAGAGGGCATCAAGTCCTGCCTATTGAGCTATGGATATCCGCAGCTGTTATAAGAGCTCTACAGTAATAAGACACACAGCAACTTTTAGACTTGTTCTAGTCTCAGAAGAAAAATATTGGAAAATGGCTTGAAAAGTTCCCCATAACATTTTCGCTCTGTATTACAAGCGTAAAACTCAAAACTCATCAACGAAGATAGTAAATAAATCTGCGGATTTACCTAGCACTCCATCCACCAATTCGCATTGAACGAATGGATGGCCTCATGCCAAAACCACCCGCCGAAATGAGGCCAATGAGGTACAATAAAAGTCAAATGGGCTGAGACGTCTAGATATATCTTGTTCCTGCACACAAGTTTTTTTTTAAGACTCTAATCCCGTGTTTTATAGGTTGGAGTCTAATGTACTAGCATTTCATTTGCAACTTCAATCGCGTCTTTTATCGCGTGAGACATTACTGCGTTACAGCGCAGTCGGTTTAACATTAACTTAAATAATTATCATGATTAGACACAAGTCTTAGTGATAAGATTATCTTTTTAAGTTTTGATTATAATTGATTCCATGTTGTTGGCGTGAAAGGTCGATAGAAAAATAAGCAAAGTTGAAAGTGATTCGCATTAATGATATTAATAATTATATACACCGTTTAATAATTTGACATATAAATAATAATAAAACATATTTATTCACGACAAAACAGAAAAACCAATAAAAGAAACACCATAGAACACAACATTGATCAGTGGTCAACTAGGTCCCAGCCTCAGCATATGCCACAACGACATCAAGCCGCTGGACATAATGCTGTTACAAAATCTGTTAATAATGACCGTTGTGAAAAAATACTTTTTCAATTGCCAAAAAGATACTAAAAAGAGAAAGAAACTACTGTTAAGTATGACACGCGAATAATAAGATGTTAAAAATCATAATTACTTTGAACCCGACGTTTCGACTTTACAGCGATCGTAATCGCGAGACGCACCGATACACAATTTGACTCAGCACTTGACATTAGCGAAAGAGTGTCGAGCTTACGGTTATTGTGGCACCTTGGCAATTACGTCACGTCCGGAGTGTTTACGCGTCACGTGACGTTTAATATCGGTTCCGGTTTAATTGAAACACGCGCCTGCGCCGCCCTTTGCATTCGTAATTCGAATTTCGAACGATTAAACCCGGGTAGGTGACAGAAAGGTTTATTTTTTTTATTCGACTACATTGAAAACAAATTGATTTTTAAACACTTTTTAGGATTCCGTACTTAAAAGGTAAAAACCGGCCAAGTGCGAGTCGGGCTCGCGCACAAAGGGTTCCGTAGCAGCAAATATAATAAAAATCAACCTATCTCAAAAACTATAAGAGATACTTTGATCAAACCAAAAATCGTTGAAAGAGTTAATTAGCATGCATCACTTCTATTTTTTTTAGAATTTTATACCCCGTAGTTATAAAAATAGAGGGGGGACATACTTTTACGACTTTGAGAGCTGATATCTCAAAAACCGTTCACTTTAAGAAAAATGTTTTTAGAAAACTTTATATCATTTTAAAAGACCTTTCCATTGATACCCCACACGGGTATGTACATCGAAAAAAAATTTCATCCCTCAGTTACATGTATGGGGGCCCCACCCCAATTCTTTTTACTATTTAGTGTCATATTTTTGTAGCGGTTCATACAACACATATTCCCATCAAATTTCATCACTGTAGTACTTATAGTTTCCGAGTAAATCGGCTGTGACAGACGGACAGACGGACAGACGGACAGACGGACAGACGGACATGACGAAACTATAAGGGTTCCGTTTTTGCCATTTTGGCTACGGAACCCTAAAAACGGGACCCTGTTACTAAGCCTCCGCCGTTCGTCAGTCTGTCCATCTGTTGTCTGTCTCCAAGCTGTATCTCATAAACCGTGTTAACTAAAAATAAAAAATATTAAGGTATTTTTTTGCTCAAGATGAATATTTACTTGAATTTGCCTTCAATAAAAAAAAATCTTAAAGATACAAACTTAGTCAAATTTTAAATCTATGAAACATTACTAGAAGAGAAAAAAAAATGTCAAATTTACACAAAGAAAGGAGAAGAAAAATATATATATATACATAAATTTAAAAAAACATTTACTTTCCAAAAAAAAGATTCCCAGAGAAAAAGATAACGTAATTTTTAAGCAATTTTTACTATGTCTTAATAAATACATACAACAAACTTGATTTTCTACAACAGATGACAGTACGGATCCCTTCGTGCGCGAGTCCGTCTCTCACTTGGTCGGTTTTTTTAATAAGTCATCAATTAGATAAATAATGATTCCCACAGAGGTGAAAAGTGGATCGCCGGAAGTGATCTCTGCCTACCCCTCTGGGAAAAAGGCGTGATTTTATGTAATATGTATGTACGATGCGCTTTTGTCATGAAAATGTTTAGAAAAAGTAATATTGTCATTTTTTTAAATTCTATTTAGGAAAGTAAAGACATATACTTGAACAAATTTATCCTACATTCAACAAGTAGCTAATTCAGTGTAGAAAAGTGACGAGCACAAATAAAATTCGCGCCTCCGGATTCGTTAAGGAACACGAATTCGTCACACAAGAAAGGGAATAAATTCAGCACAGCCTTAAAACCTAATAACATATCCTTGTATTGTCCCGACAAGTAAAAACCTCTCTCAGGATTCTTCCGTCAGCGAGTGTGATTCATTATAAAAATGCGGAAACCTTAGTCAGTTATAACTCAACGTGGCGTGCTGCAAATACACCGAAGATAGCGAAGAAACGGGAAAAACGGAACGGTGCCCTTTCGTCAGCATTATTTCAACGTTTAGTTTACGGCTATCAAATGTGTAATCTTCTGTATCCGCTGAACAGTTTTTTTATAATATTTATTTATACATTCTTACCTTACTCTACCTTGAAGGTACGATCAGCAACGCTGGCGGTCGACCACCTATAAGGTGAAAATCGCTTGGCGCTTACGCGTCTGTCAGAGCAAGTCCCGTCCAAATTGTGGTCCGAGAGCCTGCAAGAATTTTTCGGTAGGTAGGTATATGAGGCAAGCTGAAAACTTGTCCTATACCTTTGATATTATAACCCAACACAAAACCGCAGACCTGGCTGGGTAGCGGGGCCAAACCAAACCCCCAATTTAGTTTATTTAAAAATATATTTTATAATCCAAAAAAATATAATTTGTCAGCTCACCTGACAGGTAGAAGTTCCATCGAAATGATTTGTCTTAGTGAGTCTTATTTTTTAGTTATAAATAAAAAGATGAAAAATATTTTTGGGGGTTTGCTTTAGCCCCGCTACTCACCAGCCAGGTCTGCAGTTTCGTACTGGGATATAATAGGAGAGGTACAGGATAAGTTTTCAGCTTGCCTCAAATACCTACCAAAAAATTATTGCTAGCTCTCCTACTATTGGAACGTTTTTGCTTGGATTTTGACAGATTTTCTTCAAGTGCTCTTCTATTGGCCAGTGGGCGGGGCTAATGGCGTTTAAAGAAATCTGTTTGAAAAGTGTACTACCGCCAAAGTTTCCGGTTGTACCTTCGCAATGAGGTCGACAGATATTGTACCCAATGTCCGACAGGCACTGTAGAACCTTTTGAACCCGTCGCTCCCACCCTGTAGGCCAACTATAAATAAATATCACACATATTGAGAAAGAAAGAAAGAAAGAATACATTTATTGATCATTATCATTACAAGAAATATATAAATAAATCGCGAAAATTCAAAGCAAATTAACACAACATAAATAAATAAATATACTTGTATTAATTTTTAGTACGTGACCTGATCGTCATAGATTAGTTCGATTCCGAAGTACGTAACTTGCTAAAGCACTAGTGTTATGAATATCAGAGTTAGTGGTATAGACAAAATATGTTTAGAAACAAAATAACGCCCCCATACACGGAACCAACATTTATTCAGTTACATACATACATTCATCACACAAACATTTATTCAGAGTGGGAATCGAACCCACAACTCCCGGCGCAAGAGGGTATTGGATAGTCCGCCATCGAGTCAGTCAGTAACAAAGCTGAACTATATATAATATTATAAAGCTGAGGAGTTTGCTTGTATGAACGCGCTAATCTCAGGAACTACTAGTTCTAATTGAAAAACTTTTTATTGGATAGACCATTTATCGAGGAAGGCTTTAGGCTATATAACATCACGCTGCGACCGATAGGAGCGAAGAAACAGAAGGCAATGTGTAAAAAACGGGGGAAAACGCGAGAAAAGTCGCTGGCACACAAGTAAATGCACGAATAATAGTTTCCTATCTAGTTTGAAAATAAGCATTTTTAAACCTTTTAACACTAACAAAACCTTAAACGCCCAAGAAGCCAAACCTTTTACTTGTTCTGCGTGAACAAACATATCCAATCGCATACCGAACATTCGTCCGCGTTCCGAATGTTCGTTTCGGCGTGCCGGCGTCCCGACAAAACGTTGCGAGAGTCGAATGCCTCCGGGGTCTTATTAACACATTGGGGAATCTTGCACGGATTCGCCCATTTTTCAAATACGCCGGCTCCCTTTGTGTCGCGCTTTTTTTTTCTCTCTCCCGAATTCGTGTGTCTGATCAGATTTTCCCGATGCTCTTCTGTTTTGCGGCCGCTTGTAAGTTATCTGCCTGATTGGCAATATCGTTGAGTGATGCGTTTTTCTTTTTCAAATACAGGATTTTTCAGTAATTAGTCCGCATTTTTACCCGACTACGGCAAAGCAAAAGGAGGGTTATGATTTTGACAGGCTATGTATGTATGTATGTATGTTTGTATGTATGTATGTATGTTCATCTGTTTCCACATAACTTCTAAATTGCTTGTCAGAATTCGACAAATGACATATCATTAGAAGCGTCTTAATTGTCCGCTGGTTATAGGCTATATAGGGTTTCACAAAATCTAATGTGGCGCCCACTAGCGGACAAAACATACAGAGTAAAAAAATAAAGTTAAGATAAATACGCCGTGTTTGGTATCATTGGAAAGCGCTTTACTTGTACATTTTAAATATATATATATATATTACTAGCATTTGCATGTGACTTTACGTATATTCATGGACTGATTGCATATAGTTCACATGCGCATAATACACTTTAACTATTACTATTACTATTTTGAAGTATGCAATATTTACTATGTAGAGATAAGTTTTCATGTTTGGAAAGGCGTAGGCGTAGGCGTAGGCGAAGGTACTTTTTCAGCGTCGTTTTTTGTCGTAGTTGGGTTTTAGTTTTTAACTTTTTTTCGCGTAGCGATGCTTTTATTCAGATGTACACCGTGAAATTTTAGTAGTAGTGTTCCCGTAGCAGAACGATTTACCTTTAGTAGCCATGGATTTGATTGTGCTTAGTAAAGGGTGCAGTACTTTAAAGTCCAGATTATTTGGTTCTTACTTCGAGCCGTTTCGTCAATAGGCGTTCATAATTAAGAAGTCTTTTATGGAATCACAATTAACTTAAAAGCTTTGTATAATGTACTTAAGTTTATATTATCTACGCGAGTTTTGCTGTCTCAGACACTTGCTGGTTTGGATCGACTTCATTTAGGTAAAAGTTTTATAAATGCATATAATTTTTATAATTATCACAGTTATTAATTTATTATATTGTGTTAATACATTCATTAATTTGTATTTTTCAATGAGAACTATCATCATGAAATATAGTACTTGTTGTCTTTGAACGGAGGAACGGAACTTTGAGCCGCTTTGAAAAATACAGTTCTGTCAAAATTTCAACTGTATAGCTATCACAGTTTTTGAGACAGACAGACGAACGGACAGACTTAGCAATAGGGTCTCGTGTTTATTCTTTAGGTACGAAACTCTCAAAATCAAGTTATTTGCGATTCTGTAACCTAATATTAGTTTTCAATGATGATATTGTCAATTATAATAAATAATAGAATATTTTGTATTTATTAAAAGTCTTTCCTGCAAAAACATTCCAAGTCAACGTGGAAGCAAAATTAAATTTAAGCCAAGAGTAAATAAAGAATTCAACCGTAATCAGATTACCTGACGTATTTCCGTGCACATTATTGCTATTTCCTTTTTAATTTTAAATTGAATATCTTGCTGGGGTATTTTAGAACAAAAATCATTTCCCTTTTTACAAGACACCAAAAGGGTTGAAGATGCTGTTTTTCGTGAAACGATTTCCCGAATTCGAGGGAACATTTTGCTGAGATGAATTAATAAAAATATACGTATAGGAAGAATTGGGTTATTTTAAGATTGTAAACAAAATTATTGGAATAATAATATAAATTCTATCAATTTCGTTTTGTATCAAGCTTGAAAACACGAATGAAAAGGGAGTGTGCTTAACAATATTTTTAAATGATACGCTGTAATATCACATAATTTAATTTCATACATAGAAGCTAAAAAACACACACATACCTACGTAGCAATACGTAGCATTAATTCTTACACTTTGTGTAAGTACCTTATATGTATATACTATACTACGCTACAGTTTATACTGCTTTTTGAGTAGACTTCGTTTAAATTTGTATTACGGTATTCAGAAGTAAGTAGCACAGACAAATATTTGCCTTTTAACACACATACATTTTCATCATAATAAATATTTGTGCCAGGACAAGACCAAACGTCAGAATATTAACTGGCTCGGTGGAACAATGGTTACCCTCAGGGTTAGGCTTAGACAAAGTAACAATATCAAAACGATAACGAAGTTCGAAAAGTAGAAAAAGTATGGGATTGGCATTAGATTTACCACGTGATATATCGCGTCTAATGTCAATCCCATACATTTTATACTTTTCGAACTTCGTTATCTTTGTCTACAGGGCCTAGGTACGATTCCAAGAGTAGTGGGTTCCATTCCCACTCGGAAGAAATATTTGTGGTTGTTCCGTGTATGGGTGTGTTCTTTATTTATTTATTATGTGATGTGTATTATGTGTGTAATATTAACAACCGCAAAGGAGAACACCCGATTCCATACAAACTTGGGCCCAACGTTACAAAGCTGAAAGTTGGCCATCAGACAAAGCATATAAAAGGTTTCCATGAGACGAATTTTCATGTTGATCCGCAATGGCCAAATCACTAAAAATACAGTGAATATTTTTGAGGTTATCTGTTTTTCTATTATGAAAGAAAGCTTGTAGGGTGTTTCTTTTTTAAGTTTTGCATTACAGATTGTATACAAGCTATCCAACAGTACAGATAAAGTGGTAAAATGGTATCAAGACATAGGCTATATGTCATCTATATTGGTCAGGGAACCTTGCATGTGTCCGTGAAATATGATTTAGTGATTTGTTAAGTTGTTGGGTAATTCTGAATATTAATAACAGAATATTACCAACATATATATTCCCAAGCGTCGTTGACGGCGCAATGCCCGGTCAACCCTGCGCCCCACTGCACCGCGCACACACGCAAGCACGCTACATAGTAGGTAATGAGAATAAATCTATGGATATTGCAATCATTCGACTTATGAAGTCAAAGTCTTATATCTTAGACATTGTCCTAGGTGTCAGTCTCCTCCTCATTTATCCTGGGTGGGATTCGAACCCATGACCCTTGGTTTAGAAGCCAGAATTCACTAGCAACTGCTCCATCGAGCCAGTCAACTATAAAACCAATTTATTAGATATTTCATTAAAGTGAATAATAAACTAGGTAACTCTAAATGCATATTTGCTTATGGCTGGACAGAGCAGTTCAGTATTAAAAAAATAAATGTAACAAAAGCAGGTCATTACAAAATAATAATAAATTATTTTATTCATCCTTATCATCATAATACATCTAAAAAAAAAATCTAAAAACTGTGCGTCTTCTTCTTCTTCTTCAGCCCTTTATCACCCATTGTTGGGTATAGGCCTCTTCATGTGCTTTCCATTTGACCCGGTCTTTTGCTGCTCGCATCCAGGTCATGCACAATATTTTTGTGATATCGTCGGCCCAGCGCATAGGTGGTTTCCCAACGTTTCTCCGTCCGAGTCTAGGACTCCTTTCGGCAATTCTGCGTGCCCATCTGCCATCCTCTCTTCCGCACATATGTCCGGCCCGTCTCCACTTCAACTTCGTCACAATCGATGTAATGTCTGTGACTCCGGTACGTCTCCGAATGATAGTATTTCGGATACGATCTAAATAAATATGATAAATAATAAAACATTTTAATTATTAATCGACATCAATCAAATCGATCAAAGTCATACGTAGATTCTGTTTACTATACTCTATGGATAGATTTCTGTATCACGTTTGCGAAGATAGCTACGTTATTAATAAATAATATAAATGAACGTTTACAAAACCAGTAACATAAGGAAAATAAAAAAAATCTGCTTTTTTCCCTGTTGGCCATTGCTGTTTTGGCTAAGATTTCTATAAGTTAACTTACAAAAATAGACCGATTTTTTTATATATAATTTAATCCTGTAACGTTGGGCCCAAAATGGTGGTTCTCCTTTAAAACCGGTTAAGTGCAAGTCGGTCTCGCGCACGAAGAGTTCCGTACCAATTATGTACCCCCCTTTTTAAAATTTTAAAATTTTAGTTGTTTTAGCGGCGACAGAAATACATCATTCGTGAACATTTCAGCTTTCTAGCTATCACGGCTTATGAGGTACAGCTTGGAGACAGACACACAGGCATACAGCCGGCGGAGGCTAAGTAATAGGGTCCCGTTTAAACCTTTTAGGTACATACGTAACCCTTAAAAATCAACATACCATCAAGTTCATTAATGACCTTTTGTGTCTATCCCACGTCTATTGACCCGGCCAACAGGTGGACGATCCCCGGCATTCCGACACTAAAGATATTATTGGACCTCGTTTCCAGATCCAATTACATTTCTGTGTTCAGTCCTCCGACGTTCCTCCTTTCTTGTCCATTAGGTTTAAAGAAATTGTGAAATATTTTACAATGCTGCACGGCTAGCAGTAATTTTGTACAACTTTGTAATAAATAAAAGCTATTCAGAGTTTAGAAATTAATGCTTATGTGTTGTTAAAAACGCATTATACAATTTGAAATTGGCATGGTTAAATACTTAGAATACTGAAAATGTCCGGGATATTTACCATGTTGTTTTGTTTTAATAAGCTCCCAATATTTCGGCACTGTTGTAAGCGCTATGCTAATGGGTGGACATTTTCAGTTTTCCAACGAACACCTTCTTAACCATATTTAATGTCAAGCATTAAATGCTAGTTTAAGTTTGCAAAACTTAAGTGTGTACTCATAGAAAGAGTGTAAAGCCATGAAGTAGAAGAGAAATTAAGATTACCTTCCAAAGTTATTCGAATTTTACGTAAGAATTATACAGTTTCAATAATATTCTCTAATGGTCGCCATGATTAGCGTAGCTCATTCCAAGCCCAACATTTAGTTGGGCAGTAAGTATCTAGCAGTTATTCCTGTATTTAAGTAATAATGAAAAGTCATTAAAATGAAGAAACATCATTTCTTTCATTAAAAATATTAAGTAAGGATTGTCTTATAAATTTCTCACACCCCAAAACAGCAAGAGTTCAAAAAACCACCAACCTTTATGCGCTTCACCTGAAGGTTCAAATTAGCGTAACAAACAATAGTCACATCCCGTCCGGCACCGCAAAGAGTGTGCATGGCAAACTATCGGCAATTTCATTATTCCGTGAGACCAGAGAATCCTTTGAGGGTCCATTAGTGTGGGAATCCAAACGAAATGAGGAGCATCCTAATTACAGTATCCGAACGAGCGCCGTCACGCAACCGTAGCACGCGACCACGGAGATACATATTATGTAGTATATAATTTATATTTATTTACTAAAGTTGCTACGGTGTAACTACGGCGTAGCAACATAAAATTCGTAGATCTATTTAAAGTCGGAACCGTCTGGGTTATTGACTGATTGGAATGAACGCAGAAAGAACGCAACGAGTTCCTTAAAGATTTGGAGTGTTTATTTTACTAAAATAATACAAAATTATTAAGCTATTGCATAGCTTTTATCGCGGACTTTGAGCGCGGCGACCGAACCAAGAAATTTCGTAACGAAAAAAACCTCACAATCGTCTTACGTCGTTTCAGTTCGGTAGACTTCGGCACGGTGTTTGTGTGCGTGCGGTTAGACGTATTGTACGACTCTACGAAACTCGCACGAATCGAGACGAGCTGCTCCGAAATCGGACGATGCTATGCAATAGCTATACCGCGGCAGTCCCCGAGTGCCACACGTCTTTTATGGGTTTAATAGTGACATTGCAGCAATAAGATGTAAAATGTATACGCCGCCTGTGTGTAGGTTTTCTTACTAACAAGTAGCCTGGTCCTTGTTATGCGGAAGACTGGTTGGAACAGGAATTACGTGTGAGAAATCGTTTACATTACAATTTTGATTGAGGATTACTATCCACCATTTGTTTCAGTGCCTAATCTGTTCCTTTACAATTTTTCTTTTCAACTTCCGTAGAAACTCTTAATTCAACAGTGATAAGTACTTTCATCACGGACGTAGGTAAAAAGCTAAATTAGAACCGACTCTCGAAGAGCGCTGCAAAAAGGTTTAAACTCTCCGAGGCTACATGGTGGAAAAAATTAAAACGTCATTTTTATAATGGTGCCAGCACTTTTAACTTTTCGAGACACGACTGCATAGTTCAGTGTGGAAAATTGGTTTATGAATGAGCCGGGAATAATGGTCGGAGGAAATGTTGTGTATTATGTCGGAGATGAATGTATCGGTTGTGTGACGGGGAGTACAATGTACCTATTCTTTGTCATACAACTAGTACCTTCGCCGCCATAGTAAAATGTCACCGTGTTAATTCACATTATGTTTATTTTAAAAAATACTCTTGGGCTACAAACCTCGATGCGTTAAATTAGTTAACTACTACTTTCACTATAATTACTCCAACCAATACTTTGCATTACTTTGCTTGCTTAGGTTTTCTAAAGAAAAGCAAATAATAAAAAAAATTCTTTGGATAAATCTATCGTATTTACTTACATATAAGTAAATGACAGAGCGATAAATATGTATATAAACATCCCATGAATATTCTTACACATTCCAGGAAAAAAATCCTATCGCAGAATCATCACTTCCGAAAACAGCTTTGTTTAATCGCATTAACTCAGCAAAGTTCCAATCGTGCACCGTTTAAAACAGAATTTCGAAATTTCATAGAAACGATAATACACCGGCGGGGTTAAAATGAAAATTTAAAATTTCAAGAATAACGTCTGCTACGCCTCGCTGATCAAATACATCGGAAATTCCCCTCTCCCGATCTCGAAAGTACTTCTATCTTATCTTTTATGCACCGGGGGATCGTTAGGGAGAACTATTAAATAGAAGTGTCACAGCGTATAAAAGCTACAGTGGGATGGTGGTTCAATGGAACAGATATGGAAAGTACAAGATCGGCTACTTAAGGGTACACTACAACTCTAAAGTAGGTATTAAAAGCTTTAAGCTGCAGCGTATTTATAACGGTTCAAATGCGTTACGGCCCGTTAAGTAATCCGTTGCAATACCGTTACGTCTTACGATAAAATCTTGGTAATAAGCGTATTTTCTAGGTTATTTCCCGCAAATCGAATATATGAATGCAGGTTATTAGCTTCGTAATATCGTATCATTGGCACCTATTTTAATACTACTTCTAGTACAGTCAGGCCAAGAAATATAAAATTTTAATTGCCTGTATATTGTCTCTTCAGAGAAGATTCAACTGAAAACTTTATTCTAACGAATTACTAACAAAATGAATGTATTGAAAATATGCACAAACTTGTTGATCAATAAGGAAATAACTCGAAATTGTACATGAATAAATTACTAAAACACTAAAATGTTTCTTCGTACTCCCCACTTTAATCATTATAAGGCATGGATTAACAAAAATATCCTGCAGTGCAATGGTGTAAAATCAGTATTCCGCCATTTCTGAAAAAGTGCTTTTTGAGTTAACCAAAATAAATCGAATTGATCATATCAATTTAATAGGAATAATTATTTATTGTAAGTCACAGAAGAGTACATAACACTTATAAGAGTACATGTACTGTAATGTAGTTTCTTGCCGGTGTCTTCTCGGTAGAATCACCGTTTCGAACTGGGAACAATCACTAATCTATTTACTGTACCGACAATTCATAAGTACATGTAAATGCCTCTATAAATAAAGAAATTTTGACTTGGAGGACAGGTTGTGAAGTTGGTAAAACAAATAAAGACCGATTTGTGACACCCCGTCGGGGCAACAACTTTGGAGAGTTAACTCTAAACAAAGGGTTACAATCTTAAGACTAAATAATATTATAATTATATAAACTTTTTAAAATTAATTAAAACTTTATAAACTAATTAAAATAATATAATAGAATATTATGTTCACAATTAAAATTACTTATCACTACATATTCTTGTAACTATGCTGTTCAACAGTTGATACCACATTTTTGAACAAAGTGAACTTCAATTTGTCCCTAGTATAGTTGGACATAGTTTTAAAGAATAGAAGCTGAATCGTTAAATGTGACGGCGACATACTTTACTTCCAAAGGATTTATGGCCGCTGACTCAGCGGATACCTAAACGAATTTACTAGTTTAAGCTGGACTATCCTTGGTTCATGACTTTGTTCTTCAAAGCATTTTACAAGAAAACTAACTGTTGTTGTTAAATAAAAAAATAAAGGGTCTTGACAGACAGACAGACGGACAACAAAGTGATCTTATGAGGGTTTCGTTTTTTTTTTATAATAGGCAAACAAGATGACCTCTCTCCACCTGAAGGTAAGCGGTAGTGAGATCCAAATATGAGGTCGACAGGTACAATACATCCTTTTCCTTTTGAGGCACGGCACCCTAAAAATTTAACGCAACGAGGCCTCAAGTCACATTTTTTTTATGCTAGGTTACTTTTTAAATACAAGGTAAAAAAAATCAACCACAAAGTTACTTAAAATATGATTCCAGCAAAAGGTGCTGGAATCATTATGTAACTTATATAACTCATATGCAGCGCTGATTTTAATGAAACAAAATTGGCATCCAGCATTTGTTGTTAAATAAAAGAAGTGCTTAGTAACAACTAATCACTTGTTTTATTTAACATTCAATCTTATTCAATTATTGGTATTTTGCATCAGCCAATTTTATTCATTCAGTCTGGGTTTGTACCTTAAGTTAACTAGATACTTATATTTATATTGAAAAATTAGAAAATTGGGTTTACATCTTCACCAATCTACTAAATATTGTCATTTTAAGCAGATAATGTTCCATTAGTCCAAACTGAAGCAAATGTATTTTGTAATACAATTCCACTCAAGTATCGACTGAGTAGAGTATACACACGAATATCTCTATCTGTTCAACAATATCAAAATGTAGCATGCGCGCTGTAACTTCAGATGGATTGAGTCGGATCCGACCGATCGGGATTGAACGCCACTTATTGTTTTGATTGAATGATCCGACCGAAGAACGAGTTGATCAGTTACAGAGTTCAGTGAGCTAGTATATCTCTTCACTGTGTATGTACCCACTAATGAGGCATGAGTGCGAAGGCAGAGTAGTTTAAAATCATAGTTATTAGTATGGTCCGCGTGTAAGACATTTTAAGCAGCATTTTTACCACCTTATCAATTGACAGGAAACAACACATTGTCATTAAACCCTAAGTAGAGCCAACCATATAAAGATCGGATCATCTTTTTTTCCCAACTGACATACGATGATGGCTTGGCGTAGCCTTATCATGTTCACCGGACTTGTGGGGGAGCGGATGGCTCTCACCCCTAAATGGATAATCTATTTCTGAGATTAGCGTGCACAAATGCACGGACGAACATACAAAAGTCATAGTTTTGGGTTGATAATGGTTTTCTAAATTTTTTTTCATATATCATTCATATACAGCGATATGTTACATTTTTATTAAATATTTTGAACTATTATGTACTTATACTTTGCATACATAGCAAATATTAAGGTATCGTAGGTATTTAAGATGCGTTTTTAACTCTGGAAACCGTAAAAAATATTATTATCTAATATTATGCCGTAAAATACGCACGGAAACTATTTAGTATTTCTAGCAAAAAAACAAACGAAGAGTATTACAATAGGGAATATGCATAAATCTGAAATCTAGAATTTTTCAACAAATTATGAAAAAAGGCTTAAACATATACTAAAATGTGAAATAAAAATAAAAATCGGTTCACAAACGAAGGATTCATAAGGAATTAAAGTTAATTTTCTACGTCTTTCTTACAAAACGGAGATTTTTATGGATCGCGTATAGCCGTAGTGTAATTGTGACGTCATCTGCCATATCGGATCTCTCTGTCCACCCGGGATCTTTAAACAGCTATATCTCGCTTGTCGTTAAAGTAAATTTGAAAAATAGAATTAAATTCATATTTCTTCGATATTAAAGATTGATTTCTATAATAAAAAAAAATGTGTGCATATTCCCCATTATTTCACTTAGAAGGTTTTTGTTTATGCTATTTTTACAATGGGACCAAATTTGATATCGTTAAGAAACATAGTTTTAGTTATCGGTGTCCAGGATTCTCATGCTTTTTTACATATTCACTTCAAACCTCCATATTCGTCTATAGATAGTCTTTTTCACCTAAGATGATCCCTGTGACTTCATTGTGTTCTGAATCACGCATTTTACGTGTGACAAACGAAAATAATTTTATTGCACACTTTTTTCATTTTATTGCGGCGTAATACCAATGCAGTTCGTATACGTAGAACGGAACGTAGTAACTCTGACTAAGGTGAAAAAGACTATAAAAAGGCGTAAAATATTTTAATGAATTTATTACTTACATGATAATTAATATATTCTACATTAGTGTTAGACTTTTTGATTAAAATCTCCATCACTGCCTACTCTATAGTTTTCAGGTTTGAGGCTATAACCTCAAATCTATTCACAGAGAGACGTAATACGATTAGACGTGACAGATTTGGTTGACCATTTGGGCAAGCCATAATATCCACACATCCCTGACCACAGAGTCTAGTGATGGGAATATTTAAATTATACCAAAGCCGCTCTAAGTTGGCCGATTTGCTACATGTCAGACTGACTGCACTAGTGAGGGACAACGGTAAAATTGCCGAAGTATATAAGTAACAGTTATTTCCACTTTATAACCAAGCAAGGTCTAATTATAACAATTTTTTATTAAAAACATTAATTCACATCCAAAAGATTGAATTTAAGTTCCTTATTTATAAATATATTTATTTTTAAAATACAATACTTATTAAATCCTTCATCCTATTTTAAAAAAATACCTGGTGAGTATTACCCACTACGTCACTATGAAAACGTGTCAAACGGCGTAACCTTGTAAAAGCGTAATACAGAGTGGAAATTTTACGTTTTCTTTTTATAATTCAATTATTTTAGGTAATAAAAGACAAATAATTTTGAAATAACGTATTATTTTTAAAAGTTGTTCTTTATGATTCGCGTAAATATGTTCCTCTTAACAAGGATAAATGCAAAATATAAAATAAAAAGTGTCAAATCAGTCTTCTAAGAACGGCTCCGGTATAATTATCTAGTTATTTGTCTTTTATTACCTAAAATAATTGAATTATAAAAAGAAAACGTAAAATTTCCACTCTGTATTACGCTTTTACAAGGTTACGCCGTTTGACACGTTTTCATAGTGACGTAGTGGGTAATACTCACCAGGTATTTTTAAAAATAGCATGAAGGATTTAATAAGTATTGTATTTTAAAAATAAATATATTTATAAATAAGGAACTTAAATTCAATCTTTTGGATGTGAATTAATGTTTTTAATAAAAATTTGTTATAATTAGACCTTGCTTGGTTATAAAGTGGAAATAACTGTTACTTATATACTTCGGCAATTTTACCGTTGTCCCTCACTAGTGCCTTTGAGTATAAAGCCACTGGAGATGCCATAACGTTAACGCTTCTAACAAATTTTTTCGCCACTTTTAGCGGTGGGCGAGGTAAACACGTACAGCACACCACCAAAAAATTAATAACTCAACAGACACAAATTTTGCTGTAACGAAAAACGCACACTACAAAAATGTTCAACACTTCAAACAATACACGCACACAAACAAAGTTTTCACGTAACTACGCAACACACATACGAAAAAAATAGTGATGACACAAAGAATAAAATAAAATCAGTTTGGTGAATGAACTGAACTATCTTGTACTGATTATTGTAATTCAATAACATTTTGTGGGATCTTATTAAACAATTTTGTGCTTAAACCCAAGAACGACTTTCCAGTCTTTTGAAGCCTGAGCCTTGAAACGGCAAACTTATGTTTATTACTGGTGTTAAAATGGTGAGGATCCGATATTAAATGATTGTATGTTCTTGTAAACATATAAGATACAGTCCAAAATGTACTGAGAGGATACAGTTAAAATATCTATGTCTTTAAAAATATCTCTAAGGGAGTCACAGAATTTCTTTTCATTTTCAGACTAAATTTCAATATCGTATGACCAGAGGAAAGAAAAGTAATTTTTCTAATTCATCTTACAAGATTTAAATATAACATATGTTTAGACCTTTTATTTAATTCAAAATTAAAGTAAAAAACGGATTATACAACTAACTGCAGGGAGTGAATGATTCATTCAAATGTCGAGTCGCTTTTTTGACTTTGTGACATCACTGGCCCCCGTACCACTGTATTCTTGTTTATTTTTTTCTGTCGTTTACGTATCGCAACGACTTTTTATTTAAATGGCAATTCTTCTTAAATACACGTTTAAAAGTTAATAAAAACACTTAGATATGATACTAAACGCGCTCTTGTTGCGAATTTGAGCTCTCGATCGCCTTTTACATGAGAATACTGCACAACTAACCATTTTTCAAGAGTAACGTCACGCGACAGGGATCAATGCAAAATGGCGGTGGTGCAGCGACAAGTAGTTTTATTAAACGTGTTTGAACAGTTGACCAATGTACTTTGCCGGAGGGGGTCGCCCGTGTAAGGCATCTCCAGTGGCTTTATACTCAAAGACTAGTGCAGTCAGTCTGACATGTAGCAAATCGGCCAACTTAGAGCGGCTCTGGTATAGTACTTAAGTTTCGGCCTCAAGGTAATAGCTGTCGTTTACGAATATAATAGGATAAGCTATTATTGCCTGGGTCGGTGGAACAGTGGTTAGTGACTCAGGTTCATAACCTACGGTTCCAAGAGTCGGTTCGATTCCCACTCGGGCCAAATATTTGTGTGAAAGAAAGAAGAAAGAAAGAAAGAAATCATTTATTGATCACATACATTTACAAAGTTTAACAAACACACATACAGTAGATGTGATCAATAGGTTCTGCCTCAGCATGTGCTGCAGCGGCTGCTAGGCCGCTACAGCGCTGATATTCTGGCAGAACCTTTATAATTAAAAAAAAATAAATACATATACAAGATACAAGAACATAGAAATAAAACGTGTGACGAACATCGGTTTTTTTTCCGTGTCTGGGTGTATTATTAAATATACTAAAGTTTATTTGTGTATCCACTGTTGATCCTGATTTCCGTAACACAAGTGCTTAAGCTACTTGCCACGGGATCAGATCAATGTATGTGATGTTGTGTGTAATATATATTTTTTTTTATTTCCCCTCCCTGCTTAGATACCGTTTGAAGAGCCCGGAAGTATAGGAGGGAGTGACAACGTGAGCTGAAAGGGCATTCCATTTATTAATGGCACAGGGCAGCAAAAAGGAAGTAATTCCCATCCGTTTTGTCATCATATATCAAATTTTCTTCCAAATTTTTTAGCTTAAATTGTAAGAGAAGATTTGTACTAAAAGATTCATCCACACAAACAAAATATATTTACTCAAGCGCATATCGAAACGGACAAACATTAGTCACCATTCACAACACCATTACACACTTCACTATCGGCTAGCATTTGTGATGAATTCTATTTGGAACCGTTAATTAATGAGCTGTCCATAATTCGCAACGTTCGCGGTAATATGGTGGCAAATTTTGCGATAGATTTGATGACCTGCTCGTTCAATTTTGTGTAACATGTCAATGCCATGAGGACAAAATAATGAGTTTAGAAAGCGTAAAAATTAAAAAAAAAAGACGTGTAGCACTCGGGGACTGCCGCGGTAAAGCTATTGCATAGCATCGTCCGATTTCGGAGCAGCTCGTCTCGATTCGTGCGAGTTTCGTAGAGTCGTACAATACGTCTAACCGCATGCACACAAACACCGTGCCGAATCTACCGAACTGAAACGACGTAAGACGATTGTGAGGTTTTTTTTGTTACGGAATTTCTTGGTTCGGTCGCCGCGCTCAAAGCCCGCGATAAAAGCTATGCAATAGCTTAAAAATTCTCGCACTATATGGACGTGCAATATAATAATAATATTTAGAAAAACGGAAAAAATTCAACTGCCTCACCGCGGCCCGGGGACTGGAACACCCGTCCTTCTAGACTTCTTAACAGGTGATATGTGGGAAAAATTCGATGGCTTCAATACATAGCTGCTGATCTAGTGTATTGGTAATGCACGTCTGGGTGCGATTCCCAGAAGGACGGGTGTTTGAGTCCCCGTGCCGCGGTGAGGCTGTTGATTTTTTTCCATTTTTCTAAATCCTTACTAATATTATAAATCCGAAAGTAACTCTGTCTGTCTGTTACGCTTTCACACATAGAGCACTGGACCGATTTAAATGAAATTTGGTACAGATATAGTTCAGAGCCTAGAAAAGTTTATAGGCTACTTTTTAACCGACTGTGCTATAAGGAAGTAATGTTTTACCCGTTAAACGTCTCTACGCGGACAAAGTCGCGGGCGGAAAGCTAGTATTTAATATTTAGAAAACGGAACAGCTATTGCAAGCACACACAACATGATTTTAAAAAGGTAACAAAAATCAATTAAATTACTCAATAATATCTCCGGTGGCAAATTTTACCAAATCTGTAAATAAAATATTATTATTTAAATTAACCATTTCATTTAACCAGTTAATGTACAAAACCTACCTTTTGAATCACCCTTTCTCTACTTAGATAAAAAAATAGGTATCAAAATCTGTTTGCGTAGTTTTACAGATCTGAGCATACAAAATATGGACAGACAGACAGACAGACAGACAGCTTTCGAACTACTTTATTTTATACTAGACCTAGTAGTGATTTTGTAATAATTTTCATAATGCCACATAATAGTGAGTGATTCCGTATAGGTACATTTGAATAGAATAAAATAGAATATTTATTTGCAACATGTTCTTAACCTAGGTACAAAAACATGACCCTGTAAGGGTGTGTGCAAAACTTACATAACTAACTTAACTTATACTTACAAATTTTAAAAGAAAAATTTAATTAAATATCTTATACATCATAAAATATAGGGCAAAAACATAAATCTTAATAGTATATGTTGTATTAAGCAATTGCAATTTTTATACAATAAAAATATTCATGCATTTACAAATGTGTTTAAGTATAATGTTTGGAAAGTATGAAGAATTGTGCTGACGAGCTCTAAACGAAACGTGTGACCTTTGACACATACACCGAAAAAGCACGAACCAATTCTCAGCTTTCATATCTTCCGCTGCAAAATATGAAAAAGTATCCTACCCGATAATCGGGCTTTTAAAACTTATTGCGAGAAGGTTCTATTGTCGCGAAACCAATATCAGAGCGTGGAGGAACCCTATCCAATTCACACTTCATCCCACTAGGGCACTTTGTTCTTTGAAGGATAGATAGGAGTCGTGTACAGAATATTAACAGAGCTATGTACGGCAAAAATGGGGTAAGGCTTTTGCGTCGTTAGCTTTCTGAGCTGTAATGGACGAGGCTATCAATGGGGAGTTTTTAAACGCTTGTTAGAAGTGGAAAGAGTGCTTTGTAACTATCAAAGCTTGCATAGCAAACCTTGTACAGTCAACAGCACAAGTAGACAGTATTGCCTGGAAAGGGCAACTAGGTTATAAAACTCATATAATGTAAGACTCATGTAAGACTTATAATGTACACTTAGTTCGCAATAAATACTTTGACTTTGAAAAACATCAGAACTAAAATTTTGTTTAATTTTATAAATATTTTTTAATATTTCCAAAAAAATAATAATTTCTTTACAACAATATTATGTATGACAAAGTAAGTGTTTGGTACAACTTACAATCATTCCATTAGTATTGTATATCTGATTTTGATCATCTAATTTTGCTGTTGACTGTACCCACTAACGTTTCACAAAGGTTTCTACAGATTTTTATACTATTTTAAATTTTGAAACAGAATGTCATAACACAAAACGGTCACTCATGAAATGTAATAGAGCTCATCTATATCCCTACACACAAAACCTCCGGGTGAACTCACCCGTGAAAATGGCGCTTGCAACAGTGCCGAAATATCAGGAGCTCATTGAAACAAAACAACATGGTAAATATCCCGAACAGTTACAGTTTTCTAATGTGTATATAACGCTGCTTGCTAATAGACTAAAGCCGCAGTCAAAAAGACAATATCACTCAAGTAATTGACCACTTGAAAGGACAAGAATATGAAACGGACATAAAAGCAATTACTGATCATATTGTTTCATAAGCCATTAACGTAGTTCAATAGGCTAGAAATAACTCGTGGGACGGCGATGCCATTGAGAAAATACTTAAATCAATGATAAAGATAATTGTGTTTTGAAATAACCGGTTTTGGCTCACGATATAAAAAAATAAGGCGTCCGACCGATTTCGACCATGGCGGCCGATCTCAATTGAGATCAACCAAGTGCGCAGTGACATATTATAGTGCACAAGTGTGCGCGCAAACACAAGTGCACTCTCTATTCCTTACTCTCATGATTCGGTGAGACGGCAATCCGACATGACCGATGAGAGATCGGGCGCAGGACCACCGGCTTAACGTGCTTTCCGAGGCACGGGCGTTCAACCGCCAACTTCCTAACTCCGGGCTGACTAATTCCATTACAGAAAAACTGACACAAATTTTGCCCGACCCCGGACTCAAACCGGGGACCACTCGGTCCTAACGCAGCACTTGCTACCAATAGACCAACGAGTCAACGAGGTAGGCTCACGATAAACAAATGTTAAAGGAAATTAAACGGCGTTCGGAAAATTACCTAACAGCCTCTATCAAGATTTTGCGAAATTGGGAGCACGGCGTTAGGAAAACATCGATGATTGATTATAAAGCGGATATTTTTATTTTATCCGCATTGCCTTTTTTACTTTAAGGCTTAAGCGGTAAACAAGAAGTTATTATATCGCTATTGGTTTGTTATCGTGATTAGAAAGGGAAATTTAGTATAATTAGTAGAGTAATAATTGCTATATTCAAAATGAACTTTAAACGTTGACAAAGATTTATAGCACGTACTATGTTATGTTAAATTCTCTAAACTTTAAGTTTAGTTTTTAAAAAGTTAGTTAAAAAGTCTTTCGAGTTCCAATTAGTAGTGGTTTTTATGTCATGTAATCATCATCATCAGCCAATTTCTGTACACTCCTGTTTGGGCAGTAAGTAGCTTTATTTAAGTTTCGTTGCATCGAAAGATCAAATGTAAAAAAAGAAACAGAAATAGAACAATTTATTTTACTGTTAGAAAACCTTTATAGTTTCGTAATATGTAATAGGTAGCTCGTACTTTATAATTTGAGAATCAACATATAATAGGTATGTCGCTTTAACCCTTAACTACCCAGTAAGCCTTTGTAGCGTAACTGCCCAGTAGTGTCCAACAGACACATTTGATAAATATAAGGTGTGATGAGTGAAAAACTAGTTATTTAAATTAAACAGATATTAAAATGAACTTCAGTAATGTATTTTTGCACTTGTGGATTTACAGATGTATATTTTTTCAAAATTTGTAGCAGTCATTATATAATTGCACTTATAGACACTTGATAGAAACGCTGTTAATATCGAAGAGTAAACTAACAACGCTTTATCCTTTTCACAGCAGATTCAGATAATTAGTCAGCAGTATGGTCAGCTTCTACATGGTTCATGGCTGCTAATTGCTTACTTGAAGGACTTTCCTTACTTTGTCTCCGTGTATGAGGTGTTACTAATACTGTTGCAATTTCACACATAAACAGTTTTTTTATTTTTTTATTTTGCGTATGTTCCAATACAATAACATCTCATCATCATCATCAACATCATCAGCCCATTTCTGTCCACTGCTGGACATAAGCCTCCCCAAATGCACTTCTCTCTCTCCTCGGCCACTCGCATCCAGCTCCTACCAGCCGTCCTGCGCAGATCGTCACACCACCTGGCCTGCGGGCGTCCTACACTACATTACATAATAACATCTAAAATAAATATATTTTGAATTTGCTGGGTACCTATTCGTTTTATACTGAACTCTACTACCTACACTCATGAACCATAATCATCACTCTCACTCCAAGAATTATAACTATAATTCTTTCATTACCGTTTACAGTTGCTGGTTCTGTCACATTTTTTTCAATCTCGAATCAGTATTTATGCACAAAAGTATTTTCATCGTTACTGTAAACATGTTCAAGTTGTAAGTTTACGTCTTATTTATCTGAATAATACTGAATAAGAGGACTATTATGTGGTGTATTGTGTGTCTAACCACTGATATGCGAGACGAAAACAAAGACGACAATTATAACACAAAAAAGTGGTGTCAGATTATTATGGCTATAAAATATTAATCGTTATGACCCACCCGACATCATAAGATTATACGTTAATATAAATAAAAACAATCTTTGTTCACATTTTGAAACAAAATGTTATTGTGTCCGTTGGACACTTGTGGGTTGATGAAGTACTATTTTTGTATATTTAAAATATCTAATAAATCTTACATCTTATAAATATTATAAAAGCACTTTTAGAATCTTAAAACATTGGAAATCAAATAGGTAAAAGGCCGATTCATAAAAATGAATACTTTAGTTTTTATCAAAACTTAAACGCAAAAATGTGTCTGCGAGACACTTGTGGGTTGTTAAGGGTTAATATACGCATAGTTACAAGTTAGAAACTCGAAATGTACTAGCCTAAATCCTAACTCCAGTTCCAACTAGTAAAATAAGGCTAGCAACCGGGGCGTTATACATATTAGCGGCAATTAACCAAACAGGGCTTTAAATCAAAATTTCAAATTGCGTTCCCTGTTAAGCTAAGGGTTGTATCCGTGAAATCGCATTCATCAAAACTTGTGAATTAGCTCCCTTCCCTAATTAAACCTGTCGGTTGTTAACTTCCCCGCCTCTGGGGAGCTCAATCTTACGTAAATATTGGGCTTGAATAAAACTTTTATTATTATAGCTTTATTGGTGCTTAATACCGTGATCCTTTTGTAAGAGGGAAGGTTGATTTGCTATAATTAGAATTTGAACGAGTCGTCTATTTTGGGAATTTGTGTGAGATGTAGCTACTTTTTATACTAGGTATATATATACTGTGAAGTTTTAGTGGTTGTTTTCCCGATAGAACACGACACAATTAAAAGATTTGTAATTTGAGTTTGATTGGTGGAAAGTTGAATAAGCTGAGATTATTAATGAATGATGATATGAGAGACCTGAGTTAATTTACATTCAGATTCAGTTTTAACGTAATGATAATAACTATACCGGAGCTGCTCTTAGATGACTGATTTGACACTTTTTATTTTATATTTTATATTTATCCTTGTTAAGAGGAACATATTTAGCGAATCATAAAGAACAACTTTTAAAAATAAGATGTTATTTCAAAATGTCATATGCACCTAATTATCCAATTATTTGTCTTTTATTACTTAAAATAATTGAATTATAAAAAGAAAACGTAAAATTTCAACTCTGTATTTCGCTTTTACAAGATTACGCCGTTTGACACGTTTTTATAGTGACGTAATGGGTAATACTCACCAGGTATTTTTTTTAAATAGGAGTAGTAGTAGAAGTATTTAATAAGTATTGTATTTTAAAAATAAATGTATTTTTAAATAAGAAACTTCAATTCAATCTTCTGGATGTGAATAAATGTTTTTAATAAAAAAATATTATAATTAGACCTTGCTTGGTTATAAAGTGGAAATAACTGTTACTTATACACCGTGAAATTTTAGTGGTTGTTTTCCCGCAGTAAAATGATTCTATGTTAGTAGTACAAAAGACGTGTGCAGTTCTTTTTTGGTAAAATCAATAAATGCCGGTTTTACGAAAGGTTTAACCGTAACTCGAAAGCACGTTCGAACCGTTTTTTGACTTAGGGTGTAGAGCTTCTTTAGCTTTAAGCATCGATTTCATGCGTCAAGCAGTACCTGAATACGTCACATCTTCAAAAACAACGATAGCTTCTCTCGTTTTCGAGTTGGAAAAAAATTATTCTGAAAATTCGACAAAAAAAAATTTTTTTTTTCGAGGAATAATTTGCATGATTCGATAGTATTACTAAAGGCAAATCGTTCTGCCACGGGAAAACAACCACTAAAATTTCACGGTGTATACTTCGGCAATTTTACTCAGTCAGTCTGACATGTGCCAAATCAGTCAACTTAGAGCGGCTCTGGTATAATCGTTGCACATTATATAATAATATATTATATGCTTAGCAGTTAATTTCTATTGAGATCGGTGGCCATAACCGACATCTGTTGGATATCATTAATATTATTATAGTCTATTAATTATGAGGTACGTTGGTAGGCAAAGTAAACTTTCAAAATACCGCTCTGATTGAATACAATAAATTTGGTTTTGGGTTATATTTTTTTAATGATGTATACCTACCGAATACATCTAAAAATAAGACAACCATACCCTAAGCCAATAACAAGTACTGAAATGTCAAAGTGATTTAAAATTAGAGTTCTTTTAACGGCATTCCCTTTTTATTTTTATATCGGAAGAAGGATTCGATTAAGTCTTAAATCAATATATTTTAAAAATAACCCAGTGATTCATAAAATAATATTTTTTTTCAATAATTCAATGGATTCCCAACAAGCAAACGTTGAACAGGCATTGCTATTTCATGTTGCAGCAATTTTGTATGTTCAATCGTGAATGGCGACCCGCAAACAAAAGCATAATTTTCTCCTTTGAAATAAATAATTTGATTTATTATGCGACCCAAAACACTCCTGGCCAATTAGTCATCTTTTGACGGCGTTTCAGTTTGTTAAATACCTATTAAATAAAATCTTTGGATGCAGTCGATAAAATTAACCAGATTTTGGTTCTTAAAATTCTTATATCCGAAATAATGTTCTTTGTTGGTTCAAAATTAAAATTAAAAAGGATGAACATTTTTATCGTCGCTCTTTGATATATATTTTTTTAACTTAACCCGTCACAAATCACATTATTTTTGATAGAAATTTAATACAGATTAATGAAACTAAATTCAATCGATGTCGTTTATTGGATAATCTTCTTACAGATTGCCCATTTTAATCGTTAATTAAGGAATTAGGAAGAGTATGATTTAATGGCTGCCTAATCCGATTTTAAGGGAGATAAATAATAACAGAGTACAAAATTTCACGTTATAAATTTGTGAAGTTACATCAACAGTCAAGGTGAAACCACGAATCTGACCAGCAATGTTGTTGAAAGAGTAAATTGTGTTGCATGTCGAACATAACTTTTCAATGTTCCACCTATTGCGGTTTTTCACAGGGCCGGCGTTTATAAATTAACATATTATACATATATTCACAAACCATAAAACATAATCCTATGTTGTAAAGATATTAATAAATATGTTCGAACTATCACTTGCTATTCATGTGATTTTTTTAATAAAGGAGTAAAAAAATACCATCATCAGGCCATATCCTTTTTTTTCTCCTAACAGACATACCATGATGGCTCGGAGTAGCCCCGTCATCATCACCGGACGTCCGGGGGAGCGGATGGCTCTCACCCCTATCCATCCCCACTGCTGGAGCACGGGCTTACCTTAAACTAGGGCGAGTCAGGCCTTAAACAACCACGCTGGCCAAGTGCGGGTTGGTCGACTACGAAACTTTAGGATTACTTCACAGGTGTGCAGGATTCCTGTAGATTTTTCTTATTTCACCATTATAGCGCCCAATAATCGTAAAGAAATGCGCACGCTTTGAAACTTTTCTTTTCGCGCTCCTTTAATACACGATTTAAAAAGTAACTAGTTAGATGATACGTTTATTTCAGAGTATTCAGTAAACCTAGACTTATGAGAGCTTTATTCAAATTACAAAAGATTCATACGCCTTGATTTCGTAAAATGAACCAATGAATTCGGCGCTGATTACTCTTTTCCAAAGCTCCGTTAAATATTGTGTAAGTATTGTTGTACAAAATGACTTTAAGAAGTCGATATTTTCTTTAAAATTGTTCAGACAAATCGGCTCTATAATCGTTAAAATTACAATCAGTAATATTTTCTATGCTGAATTTGTATTACAGTCTAGCGGACGAATAAAAAATATTATTATAACGTTCGGATTGATGAACTTTTAACATATAAACCAAGTAAGATAATATGAATATTACGGTATAATACCAATTTGTTACTTCAAATAAGGTTTTCGTATGTTTATCGAGCTTGGGGTGCGTGAAATGAATCCCTAAACGGGATAAACCTTTTCTCAGATATCAGTTGTTTTTCAAGATGGCCGTCGTATGTATCAGTTGTCGTGTGTTCAGAATATTATTATGTGGGTGCGTGTGGCAGACGTCTGTAAGTGACAGTGCGGTTGGTTGATAAGCCAATTTTCTTTTTTTTGGGTTCCGTAACTGAAGGGTGCGACTACCCTATTATACGTTCCCGTTGTTCGTCTGTCTGACACAGCAGAGCATAGAAAGAAATCTAGTTTTGTTTCGTTAGTTCGCATAGCTCTAGTTTGCAACCACTATAGATGTCATATTCTTAGGTGACGTATTTCTGTTGCGGCCGATGTAAGAAACACTCAAAGTAGAAAGTATAATTTTATTATGTCTAGCATAAAACAAACATGATCGTTTTAAAAATGCGAAGCGTAAAGTATAATTTTATAATGTCTAGCATAAAACAAACAAATAATCAAATGATCGTTTTAAAAATAAAATGGTTCGAAAGCGCCCGTGTGTGAGTCAGGCTTGCATTTGGCCGCGTTTGTGATCTTTACAGCCTACACGCACTACTGACTGCAATACGTCCCGTTGCACGCAATCCTCATTACAATTATTAGTTCACTTAAGACTTAATAACGATACTAACCAATTGTAACGATTAAATACTTCTTCCGCACTTTCATTTGACCTCCGTTTAATTGAAAATCGTATTGTGTAAATAATTAACCGATAAAGTAACAGGTTAACCGGTCCCCTTTCGCACAAAATTTTCGCTCCACGATAAAGCCGACTTACAGTCATTGTTTTGGTGGAGTTTTCTGTCCATTGTTATCAAGTACGCATTATAGAACAATAGAACATCGTGACTGTTCTCAGGTGGTTAGTGAAATGTCGCATTTGGTTGTGGACTAAGTCTTTAAACCTTTTTCTGTTTAAAATCAAGAAGAGTAGTAGATACATACATGCATACATGCATACATACATACATACATACATAAAATCACGCTTTTTTCCTAGAGGGGTAGGCAGAGATCACTTCCAGCGATCCACTTTTCATCTCTGTGGGTAACGTGACGTGACGGGTGGTGGACCACATCACCGCCATTCTGCCTTGTACATTGTTTTAACAAGGTCATCGCGTTCCCACGAGTAGCAAGGATATATGACGGGGGAAGGAAAAGGGGAGGAAGGATACTATCGCCTCGGATGATTTGGACTGAGTCGATAGTAGCTCGAGGAGCCAGGGTCGCTAGTTGTGACTGGTATCCCATGACTCTTAGATACTTTATCTGATATGTGATTTACGACAAAGATGCAGAGTGTAGTATTTAAAAGCGTCGATGGCCGAGTGGTTTAGGTCGTTTCTCGCTATGAGAGATATCGCCAGTTCAAACACCGTCAACGCAACACTGTGTTTTTCAAATTTTAAATTCATATGTACGATTTTTCGACGCTTTAACGGTGAAGGAAACAATCGTGAATAAATCTGCACACCTTCAAAGAAATTCTAAGGTTGTGTTGTGAACCAACAATAGAACCAACAATAGAACCAGTGTGGTTGACTAAGGCCTTATCAGGGCTATAAGGCCTAGCTAGGACCTATAGTACCAGCTCGACTGGTTTGCTAATAGCTGTTTGTGTAAATGTCACTAATATCTATTTATTTGACTGGCTCGGTGGAACAGTGGTTAGTGACCCAGGTTTACAACCTACGGTTCCAAGAGTCGTGGGTTCGATTCCCACTCGGGACAAATATTTGTGTGACGAACATCGGTGTTTGTTCCGTGTCTGGGTGTATTATTAAATATATTTAAGTATATTTGTGTATCCACTGTTGTTTCTGATACCCGTAACACAAGTGCTTAAGCTACTTACCACGGGATCAGATCAATGTAATGTGATGTTGTGAAATATTTTTTTTTTTATATATTTTAAGAAAAAAAAATATTTGTAAAGGCAACAGTTTGTCTGTAGGGCCAATGCTGCGCGGGCGCGGGTTCATTCATACAAAATTCTCCGCGATCGCTCAATTTTGCCCCACGAAGTTTAGCCTTTACACTGACCACAGTAATAGAGCTAACACCTATGGTGTCTTTACAAATCAGTATTACTAGCAAGCTTAACAACAACCAAGCGTTGACTGACCGAAGCTAATCCCATTAGAGGCACCTGCGTACTGCGTGTAAATCCACACGAAACCTGCGCGGTAGTGTTATTACCCGACAGATTGATTTGCTGCATTGCGCCGTGACAAATGAGAGTCACTGCCTAATAGCCCAATGGTATTAGGGTTTTCACGTCGGATTTTTTTTTATTTAGCATATGCTGTCCCACTGCTGGGCAAAGGCCTCCCCTATTTTACTCCAGAGCTATCGATCTGCGGCCAAGGCCGGCCAGTTCCTGTCATGGGCATCCAAGTCATCTTGCCATCTCTTTCATCCAGGTCATTTCGCCATCTCTTCACGTTGGAAAAAAGGATAATAAGCTGGAAATCGGTACAAATATTTGTTTTGTCGTACTTAATATTGTCTCAAAAGTCACAAGTGCTATCGTGTCTGCGTCTAAAGATATCAAAGGTCAAAGTTCACAAAAAACGATTCTCTACAACCGAGGTTGACCCCTTTTTTACCTAATTTCACTGGGCTATAATGGGTTGCGGTGTAAACAAGACGAGTGTTAGGGATGAGAGCCATCCGCTCCTCCCCGTCCGGTGTTGATAACGAGGCTACTCCAAGCCATCTTCGTATGTCAGTAAGGAAAAAAATACTAGGTATTTTAAATTAATATGTACGTTTATTTGACGCTCTTACGGCAAAGACAAGCATCGTGAGGAAATCTGAAACTTCGAAGTAATTCTAAGGTTGTGAGAAGTTTACCAGTTGACATACATGACCAGACTGGTTGAGTAAGACCTTATCGCCCTGCTTTAGGGTAGGGCCGTGCCCCAGCAGTGGGAACGTAACTGGGCTGATTATGAGAAAAAGTAGAACCAATTTGGTTTCAAATCCTGCCACGTACCACTGTGTTTTTCTTTTGAAGGAAAACATCGTGAGCAAACTTGCACACCTACGAAGGAATTCCTAGGTTGTGTAGTTAACCACCCCGCACTTGGACAGCGTGGTTGACTAAGGCCTTACCGCCCTAGTTTAGGGTAGGCCCGTGCCCAAGCAGTGTATAATATGGGCTGATGATGAGAGAAAGTAGAACCTCTTTGTTTTTATCCCAAGAGTATTCTAATCTTTATGGTTCTATCGTAGATAGATTTACACCCACAACTCTGTCTGTATGCGAAGTCGTTTATAAAGAAAAACTTTACTTCTTTTTAGCTAAGGTGGTTAAAAAGTAACTTGTACCAGATGATGATGATGATGACAGTGTCCCAACATAGATTAAAAACGATTCAATAATTTTGACGTGTAATAACGACGGACTGGCGTGACCTAAATTTTTAATATTAGTAAAAGTTTCTATTCTTAAAAAAAATTAAAAAAAAAAACAGGAAATGCCTCTATTTAAAGCACCCACTATGAAGTGTTTTAGATTAACTGATAAAGAAAATTGTGTTTGGAAAACATTACCAACAATAACAATTGTCAAAGTTATGAAAAGGAATAGGCCAACATACTTTAGTACATCCCACACTTGGCAGTTTCAAAATAACTTAAAGTGTTTTGTGGGCGTTTAAGCCTATTTCTGTCTTTGAAAGCTTTTTTATTTTTATTCTATTTATTAGGAAAACATTACAGTATTATACCATTTACGTGTTTCCACACATATGACATTTCTTTTTCAATGTTGTTTAATAGCTCGAGCTTACTCATAATATGACTAATACTTACGGCTCGCAAAAAAAATAATATTAGATATACAATACCATAAAAGCGAGTACCTAATATTATAATTTTTATGTGACTATAATTATAAAATACTGCGTGGGCCATAATTTTCCATCCAAATTCTATTTACGTATTTAGACATTTTTCATTCTGCAACGTAATATTCCCACAGTTATAAGGGATTTTGTCGGAGAATGATGTTCTTTGACTTCTAAGGCAGAGTTATAAACATACTAATTAATTCCCGATGTTATATATCAATTCCATCTGACGCCCATACTACAAGCTCTGCTTAGCTTGGGGTCAGGTGACCGTGTGTGGAAATGTCCCATATTTTATTAATTCAAATTAATCTTGATTGTTCTACGCTCACCATACAAAAAATGGGAACAGCAGAAAAAAAATATCCAAAAAAGCTTCAAAGCTTTTCGGATCCAACCTTCCCTTGGGTGGAATGTGAGCCCAATTCAATACATCGTATCTTCTTACCTAATCAAGAAACATTTTTATTTATGTATTTTATGTATCAACAAAATAGTTTTCCCCTGGAATGTCAGTATTTTATCCGGCAAAATCTCATATCATTTGCATGAAATAGTAAGAAAATAAATCAGATAAAGAAATACCCCTAAATATCTCAGGGAAAATAATTTCAGTAAGAGATTACGTTATTGCAAGAGTATGAACGAAACTTTGTATGAACTGCTTTGAATATAAACAGTAGCGGAATTCAAATAAAAATAAGCGGAACGAGTTTTGTACGGAAAAATCTTTTTCTCTGAATTCCGCTGTATTCAGACTCTCACACTGACGTGTATCTTCATAATTAATTATAATTTCAGATATATTTCAATTAAAACGATTTAAGTGAAACGAATATAATAATTAAAGTAAACCTTCATTAGAGCGTTTCCTAAAAGAAATAAACTCACCTACTTCTTTGTCTAGTTGCCGCCATTTTGAACGATCGTATTTTTCTATCTACTTCCATTAAAATGTAGCCTTATCTCTGTGGTGATTCAAGAGCTTAATAAGTTAATATTGAAAAATGTAATAGTTTCAAGTTAAAGAAAAAATAAAGGTGATGTGATACGGATTAGCAACTGCAGCAATCGTCGCAGCGTTTAGAATAAAATAGTATAAACGTTTATTTGTATCAAGAGATTTATAAGCATACATAAAATATCCGAAATTAAAAAAAAACAAAAATTAAAATAAAAAACAGAAACTACAAACAAAATTCAAACTAAACCAAATACAAAAACAGAAACTACAAACAAAAATGAATACTAAACCAAATTAAAAAAAAAAACAAAAACTACAAAGGAAATTAAAGCGTTTTGCGACTTTTACCCGAAATTTCATTTTATTTTTAAGTATTTTTTCGATACGCTTCGATCGATCTTGCTCGTAATGCACGTGTTCGTGCGTGTTATCTCACTAATTGGTTTATTATTTCAATTCTCAATAGGAAACAATATGTAAACTCCTTAAATATGTGTAGTGAGTAATTGAATATGTTATTTATAAATATTATAGCTGACCCGACAGACTTCGTCCTGCCAAAAAAATGTGAAAAAGAAAAGGGCGGTTTTAGGGTCTTCCCGGCAATTATTCGATTTTTTTCTCGCCGTAAGAACCATCCTTGGACTTCAACGAACACTTTAAAAAAATCGATTACAAAAATCCACCCATACAGAAAAACTAACAGAGTGAGTCTAATAAAAGCTTGTAAAAAAAGAATTGGCCAAATTGGTTCAGGCTTTGTTGAGTTATGCGGTTACCAACACATTTTGCGATTCATTTTTATATTATAGATTATTAACGTAACCCGTAATCCACGAGCGTGAATGAAGAGGTTGATGAATGTGGATGAAGCGAAAGTGGTGTGCCAGGACCGTAGCACATGGCAGGAAGTGATCTCTGCCTACCCCTCTGGGAAAAAGGCGTGATTTTATGTATGTAACGTATCATTAAATATTACTGGACCCGACGAACTTCATATCGCCAATATTTTTTTCTGGTCCACTATATCTCACCATTTAAACCTTCCACAAAATATTTATAGAATAATATTACCCGAATCGGTTTAGCCACTTTCGAGTTTTAGCGAGACTAACGAACAGCAATTAATTTTTATAAATAAGAAGACTATTAAATTTCTTAAATCAATGTGTAGTTACGTGAAGGAAAATCAGAAGTGAAAGCTCCACGCTTTCAAGAGAAGACAAAGTCTCACAGAATACCTAAACTGTGGGACTGTAGTAAACTCTCTAAGTGACGGTGTGACAGTCTGTCTGACCTCTCACTGCCCACCGACCCACCGAGTCCGCTTGAACGTAAGACTCAAACAAACTTCCAAGTTTCCATGAACTATTGCAACAATCTCAAAAACGTTTATTTTAAAAGATGTCGCATAGTTGCAGTCGGGCGCTTCTCATTCGTCGAAATTTTTACAGGGACAGTATTTTCTTCAAATTATCAGAGCCTTGAAAAGGTGATCGGCATTTTGGTATTGATTTCGTTCAAAGGGCTGAATCCTGATAAATCATAGTAATACGTAGTTGGACAGTCTTTTCCTAGATAAAAAAGTCTGATGTGCGTGTAACATAATTGGTATGTTATTCAATGTTCTACGTCTAAGAGTCAAACGCGATCGACAGAAAAAATAATAACAGAGTATCGTGCTAACATTTAATTTCATACGTTAAACAAGCCCATCATACTTGCAAACGTTACAATACAATAAGCAGCTAATTAGAAACAATGTTTTATTAATAAACACCAATTATCTCCTATAACGGAATCGAACCTAGCCACCGGAACGATCACGCTCGCTTGAGCCCGATACGACCAATCAGAGCATCCATCCTGAATCGCGATATCAACATTTTTATGCACACTAGCTATATTAGACGATACCGCCAGGGATGAACTCGGGGAGTCCGTTGCTACTAGGAAGACCGGCATTGGCGAGGGCCGGACTCAAGTCTCGCTGATCCCAAGAAAATTGATTGATATTGGTAGAGCGGCCCTGGTTCTTAGTGTTGAGATGATTGTGGATGTATGAGTCGAGAGCTAAAAACCTCCCTCTTCTTCGTACGTAGCAAGTTTGACTTCCTTTTTTGCCAACTATAAAAAATGGAGGAGGTTTCTCTATTCGACCGCATTTATTTTTGAAATAACCCTGCAGCACACCAAAATGTTTTTACAAAAGTAGTAGTTAGCATAGGCTAAATAAAATATTTAGTGCAGATTCAATTTCCCTTTGATTTAATATCATCTGAATATTTAGCACCATTATGAGCGGCTATAGAGTATAAATATAAAGATAAATAACGGAATTTAGATAAACTAACAACTCTGTTTTGTAATGTTTGTTAAAAAATATTGTTCGTTTTACATGATTCCGAGCTAACAAAATATTATACGCTACGCCAATTATCGTAATTCACTCCACAACTGCAGACTTATTGCAATCAAAAACTAGAAACAACGTTTTTACACACATTTTACGATTCACTGCGTACGCAGTGTTTTATATTTTTACTGTTGTTAGTTTACTGAAAAGTTATTGCATTCTCCAATTTATGAGCAAACATTTCTGCGGTAGCCAATCAGAGTGACTGGACTGAATCGCGCAAGTAAAGTTTTTCTCTTCATCAAGTATATAACATGTATAGCCAGGGCTGTATTTGGGGAGTCCGTTGCTACTGGGAAGACCGGCAATTGCGAGGGCCGGACTTATTTCTCGCTTATCACCATTAGATCGTGATGAGGTGGTATTTGTTAGCGTTAAGTATTGTGATGAATGAGCTGAGAACTGATTGTCTCTCTCTTCTTCGTAAGTAGCAAGTTTGACTTCCTTTTTGTCAATAAAATGTTTAAACAGGTAAGGTTAATAAAACCTTCATAAATATTTATTTTGAATTTATCAAAAAATTGTCTTAGAACATGTACTAAAACAATAACTACTTCATTGGAGGTCATAGTCCTCAAAAAAACGTACATGCAATATAAAATATAAAATTAACCAATTTGTCTGTTTTTTCTTTTGGCTATTTTTAAATAATGATTTTTGAATTCCTTTTCACTAACTATTAATTTAAATTTTAACCCACCCAATAACAGTTCAATGAATGCGTAATCTCTCGCAAATGATTCTTCAGCAAGCGGAAAAAATAAAGCAACGAGAATTTAAACATGATAATAAACAACGTAATTATTTACGTCTGTATTTCACTAAACCGCCGCTCAGCGCGTTTCGGACATTCACAAATAAAAAGGCACTTCGGCCACAAATAAATGGGAACCACAATTTTGTCTGTAAAATTAAAAATACATTACTAGCGTCGGTCATTAGGTTAAAATTAGGAACCCGCATCGTGGTTCAGTTGGATCTGACATGGGATACCGCAAATAAGGTCGGCCCGCTTAATGAATTTAATATTTACTTAGGGTCGGTTTTACCAAGTCTAGTTTTTGGTACTTTCAGTGGTTTCGGAAGGTTTATTAAAAATTCTACGGTTAATTCGACTGGCTAACCTGAAAGAGTTTTGAAGGTGGACAGTTTTATTTATTCATTTTATTTATTAGGTCTACCAACATTTCTACACGCTGGCACTTAAAATTAAGATACTTAGGTAAACATGCTTTCTAAGTGTGACAAACAATTACAGGTAAACACATCATGGTGATAGATGAACTCCTTTCTACTTAACATTAATAACTTAAAACCTAAAAAAATTAAATTGCTTCATATTGTGGCACAAATCTACAAAACTATCGACGGTTACACAAACATGTATAAACAATTTGACGTTTAATGACTCTACTGCTGCATTTTATGTTAAAATATAAATATCTTCGATATGCTTAAAGTGCGGAATTTATCAACGAAATTTATTGATATGAAATCTGTTAGTGTAGTTTTTTTTTTCCTAACTGACTAACGATGATGGCTTGGAGGAGCCTTTTCATCATCACCGGGCTTGCGGGGGAGTGGATAGCTCTCACCCCTAATTTCTGTTGTGTAGTTTTAAAGATACAAGCATAAGGGATAGACAGACGCGGGAAGAAGCGACTTTGCTTTAAACTATGTATTGATATACCCCAAAATTAAGCGAGGGCAGGTCACTACTTAAAAAGTAAACGTAAATAACACCTTCACATAACGTACCACAAACTCCTTTACACAAAAGTGTAATAACTCTTAAAAATCCCTATCATCTATCATTAAGTAGCGAACTCTAGCCTGTAGTATGGTAGAGCGATATTTATCGAAACAGAAGCGATTCATCATCCCAAGACCGCCATCTGCGTGCGATTACCGATGGCAATGGATTGCTTTAATGTTTATAGCAATATTATTACTTACTCGTTACATTGATACTAACTTCTCGCGTGAATATCGAGCTGATTGATTGTGTGCTTATGAATACGTTGATAGTATTGATGTTGGCACGTCATCCGGTAAACTGTAATTGTCTATAATAATTAGATAGCAAATGCAATATAAACGAGCAGTCATCCCTCATAGAATATAATCTGACAGATAGCTTATACTAACTTTGGATGTAATTACTTGCTCGGTGGAACAGTGGTTACTCTGGCTGGCGGCTTCAAGAGCCGTGGGTTCAATTCCCACACGGGACAAATATTTGTGTTATGAACATTCATGTTTGTTCCGTGTCTGGGTGTGATTATGTATTTAGAAACGTATTTATAAATATCTTATGAATGTATATCAGTTTTTGACGTCCAGACCAAGCTCTGCTTAGTTTGGGGTCAGATGACTGTGTGTGGAAATGTCCCAGATATTTATTTAATCCAGAACAAAATTCAGTAAACGTTAGTTGCGATCGCAGAGGCATCGCAACCTTTTTAGAGTACCGTTATTTTATCTCTTGTACATATTATTAAAAAAAATCTCTTATTATGTTATAAGAGCTAAAAATGTGGTATCTCAATGGAAACCAGATCGCTTTCCAGGTCATTTTATAATTAGTGCAAAAGAGTGCGCGTCGACTTCACAGAACTTCATTTTTTCGTAGGTGTACAGCCGTCGAATTATCTTACATATGAAATTCTAATTTGGAATTGGTAAGTGGCGGTTAGTCATTTCATACGTCTAATATCTACTTAGTAACTACTTCAATATTGAGAGTCTATTCTGTTATGTACTTGCTTACCTACTGAGATTTCTTCATTAGCCAGAACCTCACCTTACATAAAAATATCAATAAACATAATCTGGAGTGGGCTTAATCACCCAGCCAGGGCCGGATCCAGGTTGTATTAAGGAGGGTTCCGTATATTTTGCGGTAAACGCATCGTAAAATTGTACTCGTAAGAGTGCGTGAAAAGATTTACTGTTCGAGGTAGGTTTATTAGGGGCACCGTAATACGTGTTTTAGTGTTGATGGCTTTAATGGAGGGGAATAAAGTCGTCTAATTTCGGGAGTTTTATAAAGGGATTGTTACTTTGCCGATAATTGGGTCGGCGATTGATTGCTTCCTTCCGTTCTAACACTTGAGCTTTTTATTCAGGACGTAAGCTTCGTATCGCTTGTTTTTTTTTAATAAACTGCGTTTATTTTTCTATTGTTTCACATTGAAGGTGGTACTAGTGACAGTTTTGAATGTTCGTTTCGTTATCGGAACTGCTTGTGTAAATATGGCGCTTATGCGTGCATATAGACGTAGTTGTTCGTTAAAGATTTTTTTTAACTACTTGACTTTTCCCACTTCAAACTTTGCTATAGTAGAAGTAATGTATTACGCGTCAAACAAGGCCGGAAAATAGAGATTTTTCATGTATGTTTTCTTGCAAAAGTTAATGATATCAATCAATATTACTACCTATTTACTGTTTTGGAAATATTCCAATTTTATTGCTTATCTATGAGAGCTATTTCATCAAATGGGCAAATAAAAGACAGTCGCAAGATCCATTCAGTTTTACCGATCAAACGATTTCTGAATCCAATTGTCTCATAAAATGATATCAAGTTTTACTATTAAATAATGGAATAATCATAAAAAATAAAAGAATGGCCAATGAGCCATTGTTTTATAGTAGCCATGTAGCCATTGTTGAAAATAAAAATTTAATTTTGCAAGCAGGGGTTTGGATCGGTTTTCGTTTTAGTAATTGGGCTCTAAGAAGCGTAAAATGTTAGTTGTTGTTTTCCCGCGGTAAAATGATTCTATATTAGTAGTACTAGATTTGTGCACTCATTTTTTATTCAAAGCAATTAATACTGGTTTTTCGAAAGGGATAAACGAAACTCGAAAGCACGCTTGAACCGCTTTAGCTTTAATCATTAATTTCATGCTGCTTGCCAGTATATGATTACATCACATTACTTAAAATACTTTAGCTTCTCACGCTTTCGAGTAGGATTATTAAAAAAAATACATTATAATTAGCATGATTTGATAGTATTACTAAAGGAAAATCGTTATGCTACGGGAAAATAACCACAAAAATTTCACTGTTTATAACTGTCTGAAGCTAGAGTCTTGAAGCTAGGGTCGGATATAACTTCGTAATTCGTTCTTCGAACTTCCAGTTACAAAATACAGTAAAACCTGACTAAGTGGGACCTGGATAATTGAGAAACCTCCATATCTAGTACTCAATCGGGGGTCCCAACACCTAGGCACTGTATTACCTCTGTTAGTGAGACGAAGCAAACCTCTATATCTGGGATTCATTCTTTAATTTTTTTTTCTTATTTGCCTCTGTTACTGAGACAGCGAGTGTATTTCACATCTACAAACCTCTGTTACTGAGATAAAATCGTATTGTTTGTTTGCTTACTTATTCTACCCTCAAATTTCAATGACCTCCAGTTTTAGTTTCGCTTTATTATGTTTGTTTGAAAAATGTCAAAACGTAAAATACTATCATTTCGTGAAAAACTTAAGCTGGGCATTGACGATCAGTTGAACTGATCAGTTAAACTGACGTCCATCCAAAATTTGATCGTGAGTGTGAGATGATTCGATGATGATTCGACACTCACGATCAAATTTTGGATGGACGTCAGTTTAACTGATCAGTTCAACTGATCGTCAATGCCCAGCTTTATGTTGATATCCGTTTATGAAGTATTACGAAAACTGAAACGTTTACGTTCATCAGAATATTTTGAACTTGAACAGTGTTGCTAGCTTGAGTTAAGCAATTAAGCATATTCGTAACATAAACGTTCCGATAAGTAGACCGATGATGATTAAAGTTGATTTAGAATGTTAACGTAAAACATTTTTTTAATAATCGCACCTCTATATCTGAAATAACCTGCTTTCTAACCTCTGTTAATGGAACCCTCTGTTATTGAGACAGATATTTATTTATACCTGGATATCTGAGACACTGGGTAAGTGGAATACCTCTATAAGTGAAACAATATTGCTGGTCCCTGGATGTCTTACTTAACCAGGTTTCACTGTAGAAGATTATTTTCTCGTCTTTAAGCAATTTTCTCTTATCACATGGGAACTTCATTCATTGTATTGTATTAGCTACATGTTTATGCACAGAAGCAAACAGAACACTATTTAAAAACTGCTTATTCTACTTTAGAGAGATTAAGAAATCCTTACTAATATTATAAATGCAAAAGTAACTTTGTTACGCCATCACGCACAGAGTACTGAACCGATTTAAATGAAATTTGGTACAGATATAGTCCAGAGCCTGAGAAAGGACTAGGCTACTTTATAACAGACCGAGCTATAAAGAAGCAATGTTTAACCCGTTAAATGCCTCTAAGCGAAGGAGTCGCGAGCGAAATCTATTTAATGTATAAAACGACAAAAAATCCTTAGCCTTCATAATGGTACCAATATTTTAATGATAACTTAATGATCCTATTATCCCTCCAGTTCTTTATTACTCTAAGACGGTTCACGAGACATGGCAATCTTTTTAATAGACCCTGTATTGCTTTATCTTATTGGGAGGATCCGTTCGAAAAGTAATTTGGAGATCCAATAAATATAAAGCAAAATACGAAAACACAGTAATAGTTACTAGTAATGGGATCCTTAGACCCTTAACCTAAGCTCTGATACGCCGGTTATGCTATTGTATATTCCCGATAATATAAAGCTTTTGGAAGTTTTTATATTTATGTTGATACTAAATATTATGTGTGGTATTCAGTACAATTTATGTGGAAATAATATAATGTGGTCAGCTCTGGAATTAATAGAATATGATTTCAAATGTTGCATCATTGTTTATTTCAAATTATTTACACGCTAGAGCACGCTTTGAATCGCTTTAAATTATTACATGTTACAGGTATTGCGTGGAATTATATCTTTTTATTATTGTGTAAGTAAAATTAATATTTTACACATTTCCCGATGCTTTTGAGCGTTCTAAACATTGGCAGTTATATGAATTTACTTGAAAATTCTAATGTTATCTTTTTAGGGTTCCGTAGCCAAAATGGCAAAAACGGAACCCTTATAGTTTCGTCATGTCCGTCTGTCCGTCTGTCCGTCTGTCCGTCTGTCACAGCCGATTTACTCGGAAACTATAAGTACTACAGTGATGAAATTTGATGGGAATATGTGTTGTATGAACCGCTACAAAAATATGACACTAAATAGTAAAAAGAATTGGGGTGGGGCCCCCATACATGTAACTGAGGGATGAAATTTTTTTTTTCGATGTACATACCCGTGTGGGGTATCAATGGAAAGGTCTTTTAAAATGATATAAAGTTTTCTAAAAAACATTTTTCTTAAAGTGAACGGTTTTTGAGATATCAGCTCTCAAAGTCGTAAAAAGTATGTCCCCCCCCTCTATTTTTATAACTACGGGGTATAAAATTCTAAAAAAAATAGAGGTGATGCATGCTAATTAACTCTTTCAACGATTTTTGGTTTGATCAAAGTATCTCTTATAGTTTTTGAGATAGGTTGATTTAACTGTAATGTTTATTATATTTGCTGCTACGGAACCCTTTGTGCGCGAGCCCGACTCGCACTTGGCCGGTTTTTTTTAAAGTTTGGTTTTCGTCGGTGTTTCAATTTCAATTCTTCTCTGCACTCTGTGTTATTATCTTTGTGTATAAAAAACAATATGCACCTTGAAATAACTGTGCCTAAAATCGTCGAAACTAAACTACAAAGTATACAAAATTGAATCAATTTGACACCTTCATACAACTTTAGACGGTCGACAGAAACCCTTTACCGTTTCACAAAATACCAACGAATGCGAAACAACATCCCGAACACTTTAATAGTAACTAAACATGGAATTTATTTCATCCCACTCTTGTCCCGACCGCCATGACTGCCGTCCCATATGCCCCGAAAACTGGATTTATAAGAAAAAATCGGCCAAGTACGAGTCGTAGTCGTGCAGGAAGGGTTCCTTATCAATATTGTTACATCTTTTGTGTGGGAGCAGCCTTTGAACATTCTTTTATTTTGTTTTTGGTACTTTTTTGTCATATCGGTAACAGAAATACATCAGTTTAGAAAATTTCAAGTGTTTTTTCTAGCGCAGTTCTTGTCATGCAGCCTGACTGATGGAAAGGCGGACGGATGAATGACAGCGAATTCTAAGAGCCACGAATTTACATTTCAGGTACGAAATAAGTTCAGACCAGAACGGATGAAGTTAAAAAAACACTATTTATTAAAATTAATCCTAAGTGAGTACAACTAGGTGATCCTCGATGGATCGCGGCAAGTAATACTAAAGTTAATTATTGGAAAATTACTATGACAATGTATTGCAGTGTCAGCTAATCGACACACGATACAATTCAAGTGCTGACACTACGCCCTCATTACTTTGAACAAAAACAATTTTAAAGGAAATGTTGCGAAATCTATTGTAAGGCTTAGAACAGAATCTAGAAAAATAAGGCTATGTATAAACTATTGAGTGACGACTGATGCACTTAACATACGGTACCCTAAAAATGTAAAAACCACCCGAACCCGCGGTCGACCCGACAATATGTTCCATTGAAAGTCACTTAGTGAACGTGTGGGGGAAATTGTTAAATCAATGTTGAGTGTTCTTAGTTCTAATGCCGGGAGTGTGGGTGAAAATTGAATGGTCAAATAGGGAATGCTTTATGAAGAATGCAGTCCATTCTTATAAAATTATTTGTGAACCCAAATAATAATTTTTTTAGCCCTGATAGTGTCAACTTAAATTGCCACAATTTAGAACAATCTGAATAAAACTGTAATATATAATTTTTTGTTATTCTTTAATAAGGACTTCTGACCGTATTCCCAGGTTACTTTTTTTGTAACCTTTTTCAGGCAGCAGTCCCTCACACTTTGGGTTGTAAGTCATCCAATTTAATAGAATAAGTTTACTTTTAAGGACCTAAATTGTGTAGGGCTTAATAAATGATTTGATTTGATTTTATAATACCTATTCTAGGTATATTTCATTCGTGTTGTTCTGATGCTGATCTACACATCCGAAACTTCCTGATGTCTTGTCTGTAATTGTAAACATCTAAAACAAAATTTCTTTTGTTTAGACTGCTCATTTATCATCAAAGTATTTTTGTAAAAAAAAAAAGAAGCAAATAATTGGTGGCTCGGAACAAGAGGTACAGTTCCTCTTTTCTGCCCCGCGTCATTAAGGCATGGAATGCCCTTCCACCTCATGTTTTCCCTACCTCCTATGATCACGGGCTTTTCAAGAAGGGCGTGAAAAAGCATTTAAGCATGCCTTCAGGGTGAGTGCGACAGGCTCAATATTATGGTCTATTGTGCCTGTCGACGTCATGTGTAGATCACACTACCGCTCGCCTTTAGGTGAAGTGAGGTCATCTTGGTAGTCTATATGAAATGAAATGAAATGAAATAATTTATTCTGCAAATAGATTTACATGAAATACTTTTGCACGTCAAGTTGTTAATAAATTAATAACATATTACATAAAAATTCACAAGTTACATAATTCATTGATGTCCAAGCGAGCAGCTCATCATGTCCATGGATTTTTATCATTTAAGTAGTCTTCTACTTTATAATATGCTTTTTTCACAATAGACGACTTAATAAAAAGTTTGAAATTATAAAAAGGTAATTCAATAACATTTTGTGGGATCTTATTAAAAAATTTTGTGCTTAAACCTAAGAACGACTTTCCAGTCTTATGAAGCCTGAGCCTTTAAACGGCAAGCCTATGTTTATTTCTGGTGTTAAAATGGTGAGTATCCGATTTCTTCTATAATATAAAGAAATCTTTTACGTTACTTCGTTAAACAGATACAAGATAACAGTAGATGCAAATTGCATTCCGCTCTTATCCCGTAGGTATAAGGAACGAAATCAATTGGAGTGTTATAGAATGTAACATTCGGAATACTCGACAGAGTATCAATTAAAACATTCGTGAATACTGCCGAGTTTCCACGAATAGTGTTGGCTACTATCTGCTCTAGCTAAGGGTTGTTGAGCGAAGCACACAGGATTTTAGATAAATCCATTGAGAAGAGGTGAGCAGCGCTGTTCAAATTGAAAAGATTTTTTAGTTTCCATCTGTTGGAATGTTGATTACGTACACCAATAGGAAATGTTTTTGAAGTATTAAGAAAAATATGAGTTAAATAAAATACTACTATCAACATCATTTGATTGATGTAACGAACATCAATCGAATGATGTACATCTATTGATAGTATCAATTTAACATCTTGATGTTTGTACATCGTCAGAATCAGGAAGCATTAATTGACATATTGTTATAATATGATGTTGATGTTATGTTATGTTCTTATGATTTTATTTCTATAGAATCTGCGTTTTAATATGTTATATCTTTTGATTTATCTTGAATGACTAATGTAATTGTGGGGGAAATGTAATCCTTCACGCATAAAGATATGGAAATAAGTAGGTATCTTCTCATATGATTGTTATTAATGTTAATAACTACGACGTTGTTTTAATTTTATACGTTGTCTATGATTACTTTATAGGATTTGTTAGATCAGTTAATTGGCATTAAAAAAAGCACAATGTCCTTGAGCGGGCCTACCACTGACACTAAAAGACAAATACCTACTTTAAAACATGTTTACTTACTGTTTCTACTTTAACAAAGTAGGTTAGCTTACTAAGCTGAATAACCTAAACAAAACGGTAGCGGCTGCAATCAGTTACGTCACAAGCTTACCAGACGAATTCAATGCGAAATCTCTAAATTCATTGGTCGTCTCCTAGCCACAGCGAGAAGCGCCCGTGACTCATTTCAACTCATCCTGAATAGATTGAGGGAGTTTTATACTCGCCTCTAGCTCCCGTGCAAACGACTGCGCGGGGTCAGTGTGGACCTACCTTTATAATTACAAAATGGCGCCGGTTTTTGAGTGCCCCGCTCAGCGTGTAAAAGCGCAGATTTGTAAAGCGAATGTATTTTTTTTTATAATTTCAGAACAAAGTAGACCGTAAAGCCTATAACATAAAGTTAAAGTACCTATGTTTAGGACATTTTATTTCTAAACGTAACTTTATGTTTATGAAAATAAAATGACTAATCTATACTAATGTTATAAAGCTGAAGAGAGGAATTACTGGTTCGAATTGAAAAAAGAAAATTGTACTGGATATACAAACGCGGACGAAGTCGCTAGCACAGCTCCTCCTCCTCCTTGCGTCGTTTCCTCAATGCTGAGGGTCGTGACCACCATTATGCATCACTTTCTCCTTTATGATGTTTCTCCATCTACTCCTGTCGTCGGCGGTGTGGAGGGCGTTGTGTATTGAGGAGTCGAGTGTGGCGCGGATCTGGTCGGACCAACGTATGGGGCTGCGTCCTCGAGGCCTTTTTCCTTCTATTTTTCCGGTCACTATGAGCTTCTCTAGGTTATCACCGTCTTTCCTAGCAATGTGACCGAAATATTCCAGGATTTTGCGAAGGCATATAGAAGATAGCCTTGTTCTTATCTTGAGCTGGTGGAGTATGGATACGTTGGTTCGATGTGCTGTCCATGGTATACGCAGCATTTTTCTCCAGCACCACATCTCAAAAGCGTCAATGCGTTTGCGGTCTGCTGCTTTTATGGTCCAAGTCTCAGCGCCATACGAGAAGATCGAAAACACTAGAGTCCGCACCAGATTAACTTTGGTCTTAACGGAGATGTTTCGATCTGTCCAAACTCTGTGCAGCTGAGACATAGCGTTCTTGGCCATGCCAATCCTTCTGCGGATTTCCGTTTCACACGAACCGTTGTTGCTGATGTTGGAGCCCAGGTATACAAAATTTTCCACTATTTCTAGGTTTAGCGCTCCAGTGAGCTCCAACTTCTTAGTCCGGTCAACCACCATGACCTTGGTTTTAGATCGGTTTATGGAGAGCCCCATATCTTCACTAATCCTTTCCATCCTGTCCAATAAAGCACACATTTCTGTCTCGTTGCCTGCGAGAAGTATGGTGTCATCGGCATAGCGCAAATTTGTTATTTTTGTGCCGCCAACTACAACGCCTCCCTTCCAATTCTCACAGGAACGCCTCATGATGTACTCTCCATAGGCGTTGAACAGGATGGGGGATAAAATACAACCTTGGCGTACTCCTTTCTGGAACTTAAAAGGCTTGGATGTCTCTCTGTCCACTTTTACAACTCCATCATTCGAGTAATACAGTGATTGGAGAAGCGCTATCAGATGTTTTGGGACGCCAAATTCTTCCAAAACTCTCCATAAACAGTCCCAGTTAACGCAATCGAAAGCCTTGCTGTAATCGACGAAGCACATAACCATTGGGGAAGCAAACTCATACGACTTCTCAATTAGCTGTCGAATGTTGAGAATTTGCTCGCGTGTTCCCTTGCCCTTCACGAAGCCTGCTTGTTCCTGTGGGATCTGCCAGTCCAGGTAAGAACGGATTCGGCTATTTATAATGTGGAGCAGGATTTTGCTGGCATGTGAGATCAATGACAAGGTCCGGTAATTGTCGCATTTCTTCGTCGATCCCTTTTTATGCAATGGCAGAATAACTGACTCTGCCCATTCCCGAGGCCATTTCCCATGTTGCCATATATGACTGCAGATCTTCTGCAGAGACTTCAAACCTTCTCCTCCCAGAGACTTAAGGACTTCTGCTGTTATTTGGTCACTACCAGGAGCTTTCTTGGTTTTAAGTGTCCGAAGGGCAGCGTCTACTTCTGAAGTCAGTATCATGGGTTCCAGTTCGAAATTACCCCAGTCAGGGTTAGCTCCTCGGGAATGTCGAGGGTCTTTGTAGCAATGAAACGGCTGAAAATTTAACCACATAGTGTACGCAAATACTGATGTGCCTTTAATATATTTTTCTTTTTCATTCTATTAATTAAATACGAAAATGCTATATTCATAACATAATAAAATTAAAAGTTGAATTATTCAATTCATTACTAGTCTTAACAGAGCCTCTAATAGCCTAATTAAAGTGACATTAACTTCGAATATTTATGAATACATTTTTAAATAGTAACATAATCGCAATTTTTCGCTTTCGCTCGAGATAATATTTACATTTTGTCCATTTTGACATAGTTAGCTTTTTGATCTACAATATTTGATAAAGAAATATAGTATTTTATAAATATTATCCTCTATTACGTATTTACTCGTACTTTATGGCATACAACATTTTTGTTTATATAACATAAATATCACACAACATACATATACAGATACGTTTGATTTTGCCATCGACTTTATAAGAAGCAGTCATACATTCTTCCGATTCCGAAGTAAAAAAGTCTTGTAAACATGGAATAAAAAAAATTTTCTTTTAAAAAATATGCACTCTAACAGACGAGTGGAACGTTTGATTATACATATTTAGATGAAAAATATATGTGTTTGTACATCTGTTGCAAAAAGTCTATTCTAGTTACAAAAAAAAATTGGTTTTACTTAATTCAAGTCATTATCAAGATCTTTTTAAACTAAAATACGCCTGTCGTATCTGCACTAAGCCAAAGACAATGCACTCCAAGAGACAAGTGGATCGTTAACGTTGAAAATCATCGATATTATTGTCTGAGCTGCGGATGCAGATCTCAGCGTCACGGGTCGCCAAGCCCTGTTATGCAACCTTTAGAATAACGAAAAACGTTTCTAAGGTTCCGTACCTAAAAGGTAAAAATGGGACCCTATTTCTAAGCCACCGCCCTCCGTCTGTCTCCGAGCTGTATCTTATAAACCGTGATAGCTAGAAAGCTGAAATTTTCACAAATGATGTATTTCCGTTGCCGCAATAACAACAAATATAAAAAATATTAAATATGAAGGGGGGCATGGACCCCCACGACTGTCCATACAATACTGTCCATACAAAAAACACGTTTACTGTATCTCTGTGACTAGCTCGGTGGAACAGTGGTTGGTGACCCTGGCTGGCGGTTCCGAGAGTCGTGGGTTCGATTCCCACTCGGGACAAATATTTTTGTGATGAACATCGGTATTTATTCCGTGTCTGGGTGTAATTATGTATTTAAGTATGTATTTATAAATATAATATGTATGTATATCAGTCTCTGACGCCCATAGTACAAGCTCTGCTTAGTTTGGGGTCAGATGACCGTGTGTGGAAATGTCCCAGATATTATTATTTTACATAATTGGTCGGAACCCTTAATGCGCGATTTCGACTTGCATTTGGCCGGTTTTTAGAATATGCTCCGGTTCAATGGGGCTGAGACAATGGGGCACGGAGGTGTCGACTCTTCGACGTGACTATTCATATTGATGTATTGTGTTCGCTTAAAGAGTAGCTCGGAATTTAATTGAGCAGATTTTATTTACCTACTTAACTGTTGCTATACACATACATTGCAGGCGATGGTGGTTCGGACCAAGAGGTTCAGTTCCTTTTTTTTGCCACGTGTCAAAGCCATCGAATGCCTTCCAGCTCATGTTTTCCCTCCCTCCTATGATCCCGGGCTCTTCAGGCGGGCCGTGAAACGGCATTTAAGCAGGCCTTCAGGGTGAGTGTGACAGGCTCAATATGGTCGTCGTAAGTTCGTTGTAATTGATTGATTGATTGGTATGCAAATTGCGGTTTACGTATTTACTGATTTATTATAAAAAAAAACTTTTTCAGATCTCATGGTCGCGAAGCCCTGTTACACAACCTTTCGAATAACGAAAAACGTTTTAGAATATGCCCCGGTTCAATGGGGCTGAGACAATGGGGCACGGAGGTGTCGACTCTTCGACGTGACTATTCATATTTATGTATTGTGTTCGTTTAAAGAGTAGCTCAGAATTTGATAGAGCAGATTTTTATTTATCTACTTTACTAGTCCCTCCCTCCTCTTTCCACTCCCGAACGACACGTGCTGGACAGCGCTGCCATCCACATACAATGCTGGGACTGGTGGCTCGGCCTAAGATGTTCAATTCCTCTTTTCTCCCCCGAATGCCCTTCCAACTCATGTTTTCCCACCCTCCTATGATCCCGGGCTCTTCAGGCGGGCCGTGAAACGGCATTTAAGCAGGCCTTCAGGGTGAGTGCGACAGGCTCAATATGGTCGTCGAAAGTTCGTTGTAACTGATTGATTGATTGGTATGCAAATTACGGTTTACGTATTTACTGATTTATTATAAAAAAAAACTTTTTCAGATCTCATGGTCGCGAAGCCCTGTTACACAACCTTTAGAATAACGAAAAACGTTTTAGAATATGCCCCGGTTCAATGGGGCTGAGACAATGGGCCGCGGAGGTGTCGACTCTTCGACGTGACTATTCGTATTGGTGTATTGTGTTCGCTTAAAGAGTAGCTCGGAATTTGATAGAGCAGATTTTTATTTACCTCCACTGCAGCCACAGTTCCTATCTCAATGACAAATACTTCTAACCAATACCACGATCATTGTTAAAATATAAATATACTAGCGGCCGCCCACGACTTTGTCTGCGTGTAAATGGGTTTGGCAACAATGATTTATTTATAAAATACCTCGTAAAATTAACTATTTAAAAGTGAAGGTCCCGTTAAAATTGGTCTAGCTGTTTCGGAGATTACCGGGAAAAAACAGACAGACAGACAAAAATATTTCCAAAAAAAAGTTGTTGTAATTGTGTCCGATATAGAACAAACCGTGTGCGACTCGGACTTGCCACTTGTAACATAATATAAAAGTTCTAGTAGTACGTCGTAACTTTGATCGATTAAATGAAAAATAAATAAAAAAAAACAAAATTTCTTTATTAAACCTTTTGGTGTTTATAGTGTGGGACTCTTCTTTTAAGTAGTAAATGACAGGTAAATTGTGGCTTAAGATTTAAAACTTACTGCTTTATTTAAACAAATCCTTTCTTGATTACAGGTTGCGAAGCCCTGTTATGCAACCTTTAGAATAACGTACAACGTTTTTAGAATATGCTCCGGTTCAATGGGGCTGAGAAAATGGGCCGCGGAGAGAAGCGTCGATTTTTTGACGAGACTTTTGATATCGATTAATTGTGTTCGTCTAAAAAGTAGCATGGAATTTGTTAGGTCAGGTTGGTAATAAGTAAAGTTACATGCACGATTAGTTATAAAAATCGGATGATGGATACTACCTTGATCATGAATCTTCAAGATCTTGATATACTTATTCATTATCATACATGGTCATTTAACCTACAAAGGTGTCCCAGAGATTTAAATTATTTTCAATACTTTTAACCATAACCGTTAGTAAAATTAAAAAAATCATAACTGTTTATTTTGTCCTTTTATGTTTTTTGTTTAAAGATCAGAAACTCAAGAAATGTAAGAAAATATATTATTTACTTTCATTCTTAGAAATTTAGTTGGGCTCATACACTAATTAAACTTATAGTACGCTTGCTTCGCTAATATAAGGTTTCTTAATGCTCGAACGACCAATAAAACTTGTTTACTCCGAAAATAAAATGTACAAATAATTCTTAGTAATTTCTTTCATAACATGGTTTTCATTACTAATATTTTATAACTGAAAAATAACGTGAAAAATATTATTTTTAATGAAGCATACTGTAAAAGTCCCTTTTTAGTTAGGTATGTCATTATATTATTCAGTGTATTAATTTGTTTTATTGTTTAAGACGATCTTGATTAAACTGGAAGTAAGTAATTCAGTAGATTAAAAGTAAAAATTTCGAATTTCCTTTGCTCTGTTCCTGTCATTTTCTTTGTGTTTAAGCAAGAGCGCAGTTTTATATAGGAGCCCAATATTATAGGGATGCTAGTACCTGGTGGGTACGTACAACCAGAAATTTTGGCGGTAGTACACTTTTCAAACAGATTTCTTTAAACGCCATTAGCCCCGCCCACTGGCCAATAGAAGAGCACTTAAAGAAAATCTGTCATAATCCAAGCAAAATCGTTCCAATAGTAGGAGGGCTAGCAAGATTTTTTGGTAGGTATTTGAGGCAAGCTGAAAACTTATCCTGTACCACTCCTATTATATCCCAGTACGAAACTGCAGACCTGGCTGGTGAGTAGCGGGGCTAAAGCAAACCCCCAAAAATATTTTTCATATTTTTATTTATAACTAAAAAATAAGACTCACTAAGACAAATTATTTCGATGGAACTTCTACCTGTCAGGTGAACTGACAAATTATATTTTTTTGGACTATAAAATATATTTTTAAATAAAAAAAAATTGGGGGTTTGGTTTAGCCCCGGTACTCAGCCAGGTCTGCGGGTTTGTGTTGGGATATAATAGGAGAGGTACAGGACAAGTTTTCAGCATGCCTCAAATATCTACCAAAAAATAATCGCCAGCTCCTTGACCACAATTGGGCGGGGCTTGCTCTGACAGACGCGAAATTCGGAAAGATTTTCGGGTGGGAGACATTTTGTCGACCGGTTGCTGTTACCACCATACAGTTGCGTAAAACCCGCCAAGTGACTCTGACCTCTCTCGGTCAGGTCGCGTTCCGGGATCAGCACTGTACGAACCGGAGCCAGGGGGGACCATTGCTGCGGCAAGCGCCGGACCAGTGGAGCCTTAGCGGCGGTATTGTGCGGGCGGAGCGGGTCAGCCCGCCGGCCAGGGAGACCCGTAGAAACGGTGGTGCCGCTGGCCGCCCGCGGCATAGTACAGGGGCCCGACGGAGACTAACCACCCCCGAAGGCTGCCCCACCAGGTCGCGCATAATCCCGGAGCGGCTCGTCGTGCCGGGTGGTGCCCGGAGTGGGACCCGGCGTGTCCGCCTCCGGGGGTACGGGGGCCCTTCCGTCCGGCGGACTGGCCAACTCCGACCTGCACAGCTCAATACCAATGCGAGACTCCACGCTTTGTCTCGTTGTTGCCGCAGCAATGGTCTTCTCTTTCACGTCCCCCTTTCCCTCTAAAATCGATGGCAGTAAAACCAACGCAACATCGTCCTACAGCGGCATCCCAACTCCCCACCCCCTCGCTGTTTGAGGTGGAGTTCACTAACATCCGTGGACTCCATGCAAACCTCAACGCCGTCCACCAACACCTCGAGACGGCGAGGCCTGCGATGTTGTTTCTGACGGAGACTCAGATTGGCTGCCCTGCCGATACAGCATACCTTCGATATCCGGGCTATGAGCTGGAAGAGTCCTTCCAGCCCAAGGCGGGTGTGTGCCTTTTCGTCAGGGCGGACGTCTGCTGTGTCCGTCTTCACTGCCTCGAAGACCCATACCTCTCCATCCTTGGTGTGCACGTGGATTTAGGCTCTGTGAGCAGAGTCTACGTGTGCATATACCGGTCCCATAAAGGTGACACCGAGACAACTCGACTCTTTGACCATCTGAGTCAGGCGGCAGACATCGCTCAGGCGCGGTTCCCCAATAGCGAGCTGGTGTTTTTAGGGGACTTTAATGCCCACCATGACACCTGGTTGGGCTCCCTTAAAACAGACCATGCTGGCCGGGCCGCCCACGCATTTGCTCTCACGCATGACCTGACACAACTGGTACTCCAGCCCACCCGGATGCCTGATATTGTCGGTCAAGCGCCCTCCCTGTTGGACCTTCTGCTGACGAGCCACCCATCGGGGTACCTAGTGTCGGTTTGTGCCCCACTGGGGTCCTCCGACCACTGCCTGGTGGGTGCAACAGTGCCATGCACCGCTCCCCCACAACCCGTGGAGGTGACGCGGAGACTGTGGCGCTACTCGTCGGCAGATTGGGATGGTTTGCGTGAATACTTCGCATCCATCCCTTGGGGGCAGTGCTGCTTTGGAGGAAGTGATCCCACGGAGTGTGCAGCGGCTATTGCGGGTGAGATCAGTATTGGAATGGAGTATTACATTCCATTTACTGATGTCACCAGCGGTCGCAAAGATGATCTCTGGTTCAGTCGTGAGTGCGCCGCAGCCGTTGAACTGAAACGGACGGCGTACCGCAACTGGGCCAGGGCTCATGCACTCCGGGATCCTAATATTACTTCAATCAAAGCAGCCTATAACAAAGCCACCAAGGCCACCAAAAGGGCCTACATTAGAGCAGATGCCCAGCGAGTTGCACGTGTTGGCCAGGACCTTATTAGGCATCCCACGGGTAGCCGCCCCTTTTGGCGCCTGGCTAAACATGTGCAATCCAACTTCTGTCTGCCTTCGTTGCCCCCGCTGAAATATCCTAACGGTTCACTAGCTCATCAGCCGCAGGAGAAGGCAGATCTGCTTGCCAATCTTTTTGCGGCCAATTCCTGCATTGATGACGGTGGAGCACAGCCGCCTAAAATTCCAGATTGCGGTGCTCATATGCCTGAGATCCGAATCAGGCAATGTGATGTACGTGCTGAGTTGCAGTCACTCGATGTAAGGAAAGCTAGTGGCCCAGACGGTATTCCAGCGTTAGTACTTCAAATTTGCGCAGCGGAGTTGTCTCCAGTACTCACACGCCTGTACCGCCTCTCATATACCTCGGGCATCGTGCCCCGGGCTTGGAAGGAGGCGAATGTTCAGCCTGTCCCCAAAAAGGGGACAGGTCTGATCCTGCCAACTACCGGCCCATAGCTATAACCTCAGTACTGGGTAAGGTGTTTGAGCGGATTATTAACGCCCAGCTCATCCGCTACCTAGAGGATCACTCGCTGCTGCATGACCGTCAATACGGTTTTAGACCAAAACGGTCCACGGGTGATCTTCTAGCGTACGTTTCGCACCTCTGGGGGAGGCTATGGAGAAGCACGGCGAATCTATGGCAGTTAGCCTTGATATCGCTAAAGCGTTTGACCGTGTATGGCATCGTTCGCTTCTCTCCAAGCTCCCGGCATACGGTCTGCCACCTCGCTTATGCGAATGGATTGCGGGATTTTGGAGGGGCGCAGGATTCGTGTCCTTTGTGACGGACGCACTTCCTGTTTCCACCCAATAAATTCCGGTGTACCTCAAGGTTCCGTTCTGTCGCCGACATTGTTTCTGCTGCATATCAATGACATGTTGTCACTAGGCAACATTCATTGCTATGCAGATGACAGCACTGTCCACGCACGTTATTTTGGAAGACCTGGGGTAAAGCAGACCGAAACCGAGGAAAAGAGGAACCTTCTTGTCGCCGAGCTTGACGGGGTCTTGGACCGCATTTCCGAATGGGGCTCATGCAATCTTGTCGAGTTCAATGCCAAGAAGACACAGGTGTGTGTTTTTTCTAGTAAAGTGTCTCCTTTCCTTTCCCATCCTACTCTTCAGAGCACCCCCTTACCAATACAGGATAGCCTTAGCATCCTTGGCATAGATGTTCGCCGCGACCTGAACCAGCGGGATTACATCGAGAGCGTCATTAGAACAGCCTCCCGCAAACTGGGGATCCTGAACAGAGTGCGGCGATTTTTCACACCGGTGCAGCTCTGCCTTCTTTATAAGGCACAAGTTCGCCCATGTGTGGAATATTGCTGTCACCTCTGGGATGGCTCCGCAAAATACTTGCTCGACGCTCTCGATAGGTTGCAGCGACGTGCTATCCGTATTGTCGGTGATGTAGAGGTGTCCGAAACTCTGGAGCCTCTACAACTACGTAGAGACATTGCCGGTCTTAGTGTTCTCTACCGTCTCTTTAATGGGGAATGCTCTGAAGAGCTATTTCAGCTAATCCCTCCATCCCTTTCCACTCCCGAACGACACGTGCAGGACAGCGCTGCCATCCACATACAATGCAGTCGCTGGTGGCTCGGACTAAGAGGTTCAGCTCTTCATTTCTGCCCCGTGCCATTAAGGCATGGAATGCCCTTCCAGCTCATGTTTTCCCTCCCTCCTATGATCCCGGGCTCTTCAGGCGGGGCGTGAAACGGCATTTAAGCAGGCCTTCAGGGTGAGTGCGACAGGCGCAATATGATCTATTGTGCCTGTCGACCTCATATTTGGATCTCACTACCGCTTACCATCAGGCGGAGTGTGGTCATCTTGTTTGCCTATTATAAAAAAAAAAAAAAAAAAAAAAAAAAAAAAAAATTGCCAAGCGATTTTCACCTTAAATGTGGTCGACCGCCAGCGTTGCCGATAGTACATTATTTATCAACCGGTACATACTTTTCAGAACCTTTGTCCAAAAAAACAAAAAAACAAATCTTTGAAATTCCCGCAACGTTCCCGAAGAAAAGCTATTGATTCGAACTCAGAAATGTTTGCATTAAGAGCGGGCGCTTACAAATTATGATTGACACTTCTTACGCCGAAAGCTTTTTGTACATGCCATCTTATTTTCCTGAGGAGAATAAAAAAGGTTGGCGAAATGCGCAACTACTTATTGGCCGTAGACATAATGTAAATTTCATGAAGACGTGATGGGTGACTTTTAAATATAAATTTAGGGCTGCCTCAAGTGTTTTGAAAATACCGTCATAAATATAATAACGTAGATACACGAACCACATGACGAGTTCTGGAGTGGAGACCGCGTCTCGGCAATCGTAGTGTAGGACGCCCTCAAGCCAGGTGGTGTGACGGTCTGCGCAGGACGGCTGGTAGGAGCTGGATGCGAGTGGCCGAGGAGAGAGAGAAGTGGCGTGCATTTGGGGAGGCCTATGTCCAGCAGTGGACAGGAATGGGCTGATGATGATGATAAATCACAAACACAAATAAAAAAATTATGTTATAAAGGAAATGAATTGAATATCCTTCGGCTTTAACTGTTAACCAAATATAATTACGTGAGAAATTACACAACCATCACGAGGATCTCATTTGCATTCAAAATAGCCTTTGTCATTCTTTATAGAAATTTACAATAATTCATATCGGATTCAATGTTAAACTCAGAAAATATAATAATAAATTCATATATTTGACTCAAATAAATGCACAACTACAAAATACTAGTGACCGCGTTCCAAATCCGTGTAGGCCAACTGTAACCCAGAATATTAATCAAAAGTCGCGACCGTACAGCGAGTATTCGAAACCGCCAGCTACCGATTAACCGATTCATTTAAAATGATGCAAGGCTTTCCTCTCGTTTGCCAAATACTCGTGTTTCATACGGAGAACGCCGGCGGAAATTCTGTGAGCTCCAAGCGATGTGGCATCGTTTAAATCTGATGTCGGATTAGTGAGACCGTTTGCACAGCTAAGAAAAAGTTTGCATAGATATTCGATTAGGAGTAAAGAATTTCATTATCCCCAGAGCGGTGGCGGTGGAAGAATCTAAGTGTCTATCAGGATATGTCCAAATACGCAACTATGATTTCAAAAGTATCTGGGATTTGTAGAGTTTGCTTACAAACACAATCTTTTTAATAATCTCTTTGTTATTGTCTGGTTATAAGTTTGATTAGAGCTAACAGAACGCCTTAAGAAATCGTGTGTGTTTGTTTGTGTCTCCAACTTCATACATGGTCCAAGATCCCAGAGCTGCCAGACATCACTTATTTTCTAATGGACAAAATATATACGATTGAGTAGTGTTGGGGTGTACTATCATCATATGACTAGTTGCTACCTTGACCAGACGGCCATTTTTCAGATATCAACCAATCAAGGTACATAGAAACACTGCTCACCTCACTTAAATTCTGATGGCTGATTTTAACATATATTTCACATAATATCATTAAAAATCAGGATTCATTACTCCCAGACACATGCGGTCGGCGGTTTTACCCTACAGACGCTTTAAAGCTATGAAAAAAATTTTACTTTTACTTAATTTTACTTATTTTCTGATGCTTGATTTTTATATATGTTATTCAAACAACTAAAAAGTGCTCACCTGACCGCAATAATTATAAAATTGTACCTTTCAAACTATTTTATTGGAAAAACTTAACTAAATTCAATTTTTAAAAAAAAATCTAAAACAGTTGGGTCTGGTGAATGTTTGGCCCCTTGGATCGGTCTGTCCGTTTGCAAAACGTTTTAAAATAGTTGTTTGAATAACATATATATGACGGCGCGTTCTAGTTTCACGAAACATTTCTAAAAGAATAATTTTAATTTAATTCGTTTTATTGAATTATTTTTACATTGTATGAAAATAATTGTAATTTCACATCAATTAACAAGACAAATAATTTCTGTTCATTTAAATTATTAACTAAAGAGGGACTTCCGTCCGCGTGGGCTTGCGAGCTGCGTCATCGCCACCTGCGTAATGGTATAGTGGGGCGACTGCCGCTATAAAAGAGCGCTGCACGGCTCAGTGAGTCAGTCTTACCTGAGGCGTCGCCCTGTTCGTACGCTCGCAATTCCGCATACTCTTTAGTACTTACTGTGTAGAAACTCTGTCCGAAACTTGTATTAAAGTGTTATAAAAAGTATTACGGATTATAGTTTACTTAAAGTTGCTTCCCGCCCCATGGATTCGAATGAGCGCAGTCGTGAGCTCGGAAATCCGTCATCAGAAGTCAGGATGAACCAGGAAGCGGAAACTCTCGGTGCGGGTCATGCCAGCCCCTTTATACGCACTGAACGAGACCAGTGGAAGAGTTTGTTGGAATTGCAACACAGAAATGTGCAATTAGTGAAAACAGTGCTTGAACGTCACTTCTTCACGAAAAGAAGGAGCGTCACCTCGTGTTACCCGAGTTCAACCCTGATGATCCAGAGGCAGATGCACGGGCATGGTGCACCACCGTAGACATCTGTATGAAGAAGACCTTTCAAGTGGAAGTCAGTTGATAATACTCCTGAGTCGGGCCTTAAAGGGATCTGCAGCAACATGGCTAGCACAAAATAGTCATGCTGAGGTTACGTGACCAGAATTCTACCCAAAGGAGGGCTAGAACATTTCATCGTCCACTTCGCAAGGAACCGAGGGTCATCACCTGTTTCGGCTGCGGCAAGCCGGGTCATCTAGCGCCACTGCGCGCAGAAGAAGACACCAGGAAACAATAAAGAATCCGAATGGAGAGTGAATATCTGCACCATCAAACCTGCTCTGACCATCTTTACAATCTGGGTGAGAAGTTTTCATTTTGTTTTGATTCTGGTTCTGAGGGCCTACCATGAGTTGGCTATCGTAAACTTACGTACGTTAAAAACCTATCGAGTTGTTTTTTTCATATGGCCGATTGTAGTTCTTCGCGTAACCACCAGCCGGCGCTGTACATGTTTTTCATAGACATATTTACGTAGTCGATATCGAGCGCGTATGTTTTAAACTCATGGTAGCCCCACACAATGCTCTTTAATTAGACAAACGGTAGCTGTATTCTTTCCCTGTAAAAGAAATTATAACTCTGTCACACTTTTAGGGATAGGAAAATCAAGTCTATATTGCGATACCCAAATTAATGCCACAGTTACAATACAGGGTTATTCGCTTGAACTATTATTTCATGTGGTCCCAGATTCTTCACTAGGAACCAGTATCTTGATAGGACGCTATTTGATTAATTTAGGTTTTTCAGTTGAGATTTTATTATTGCTATAAACATGACTCAAATTGTAGCTCAGTGCGAGTTTGGTAAAAAAGTAAAAGATTTCAATAATACCAATACAGAAATTCCTTTAGACTCATTTACCGACCTAAAACAATTACTCAAAGAATACTCGTATTTCTTTGGTAAATATTTACCTACAGACAAGGTTAGCTCTCCAAGCTTGAAATAAAACTTATAGATGCCAATCGCACAGTGCCACGACGTCCATACCGTATAAGCTCTAACGAGCGAAATCTAGTACGCGATAAAATTAAAGAACTACTTGATGCAGGTGTAATTCGTGAGAGTTGCTCTCTTTTGCAAATCCGATATTACTAGTCAAAAAGAAAGAAGGATCTGACCGCTTATGTGTGGATTTTCGCGAATTAAAATAGTAACACCGTTTCTGATGGATATCCCATACCTTTGATAGAATACAGCGTTTAGTTGGTGCTAAATACTTTACTTCATTAGACATGGCTAGTAGCTATCATCAGAGTCCCGTACATCAAAACACGATTGAGAAAACTGTGTTTTATTACGACGGATGGCCAATTTGAATATGTCAAAATGCCTTTGCCTTTGGACTTAAAAACGCATCATCTGTTTACCAGCGAGCTATTAACAAAGCTCTCGGTAACTTATCCGAAACATTCGTAATCTGTTAAATTGATGACATCATTATACCATCCCAAACTATTTTAGAGTGTATTTTTCGGTTAAAGTTAGTATTGGAAACCTTGGCTAAATCTGGTTTTTCTCTTAACTTAAAGAAATGTGCTTTTCTTTAAACAGAAATTGATTACCTTGGATATCATGTCTCATCAGGACAAATAAAGCCTAATCCTCGTAAAATAAATGCCTTGTGTCAACTACCACCTCCACAAACAATCACGCAATTAAGGCAATTTATTGGTCTTCTCAAATATCTACACCTCTGTACAGACTCACATCTGGGAAAGGTAATATTAAGTGGACTCCTCAATTTGAAACCATTCGTAGAAAAATTATTTCTGTTCTCACTGACAAACCCGTCCTCACTATTTTTGATCCTCAATATCATATTGAATTGCATACTGATGCTGGTTCTGAAGGCTATGGTGCTATTCTTATACATTAAAAAAGTCTGCAAGCCTTACGTGGTTGAGTATTTTAGCAGAAGAACAACCTCTTACGAATCCAAATACCACTCGTATGAACTTGAGACATTAGCCACAGTTAATGCTATAAAACATTTTAAACATTACCCACAGGGTCGTAAGTTTATAATGTTTACTAGTGGTCCCGGCGAATTTCATACCGCCTATAAGTACTTATGTTTTCTATATTTTTTCACAATTTAAACCATCCCTGGACTACAACGAACATTTCAAAACCAAAATTAGCAAAATCAGTTCAGGTGTTCTCGAGTTTTAGTCAGACTAACGAACAGCAATTCATTTTTATATATAAGAAAGATAATGCGTGTTCAAATGCTGTTAAAGCAAAACTAAAACTAAAACCTCTCGTGTACACAGATGGTGGTTTTATCTACAAAGTTTCGATTTCGACATCGAATATAGGCCTGGAAAGCGAATGGAATATGTCGATTTTCTGTCCAAGAATCTTCTTACTCAACTCACACCTGTAACAAAAATAATTCAAAAAAACGAGTCAACCTAACTGAAATTTAGTGACTGGTTTCAAGCAGAACAACAAAAAGACCCTGAAATAAAATCTATTATATCTAGTTTGCAAACCCATAGTCTTGAATCTGATATTAGTTGTACTCACGAAATTCAACGGGGAATTTTGCATGGAAAATAGAGAGGAACAATCGAAGCGTTTGGTTACCAATTGTTCCCAGGTCATTCAAGTAGGCAGTAATAAATCACGATCATGAAAGTATTATGCACTTAGGATCGGAAAAGACTTTGGAAAAATTGTATTGTCATTAGTGGTTCTCACATATGAGTGAATACGTTCGTAAATTTGTTGAAAATTGCATCACCTGTAGGCTGTCTAAATCACATTCTGGCCAAGTATAAGCAGAATTACACCCCATCCCTAAAGTATCCACACCTTGGCATACTATCCATACTGATGTCACTGGGAAACTCAGTGGTAAAAATGACACCACAGAATATGTGTTTGTTATACGCACTTAATATCGATACGAACAATGCTATTCAAGCTCTCAGGTACGTTGTGTCCACACGTTTGGCGCCCCTTCTCGCGTCATAGCTGTTCAGGGTAAATGTTTTGCAAACAAAGAATTTTAACAATTTTGCGAGTCCCACAGTATTACGCTTCGTCTCATAGCCACAGGCACTAGTCGAGCCAACAGTCAAGTAGAGCGTGTGATGAGTACATTAAAAAACATTCTCACTGCTGTTGAAGTGGGAAATAATAAGTCGCGGCAAGATGCTTTGCCTGAAGTACAAGTAGCTTTAAACAGTACAATGAACCGCGTAACAAAATCAAGTCCTTTGGAGTTATTAATCGGCAAAGTAGCAAGACCTCTAGACTTATTGACCTTAGATGACGATACTAATACATTTAATATAAATTTAACGGACCTGCGACACTGTGCAGTACAAGTTATCAAAAACAGCGCCATCACCGAAAAGCAAAGGTTTGACGAAACCAAAGCAAAGCTTAGCCGTTTTAAAAATTGAAGATTTTGTCCTTTTAGAAAACCACGACCGGAATCAGAACAAATTGGATCCAAAAGGACAATGGGCAAAAATGTATGGAGCTTGGTCTATTTTTGGAGTTGAGCGGCGGTCTCCGGAATCAGTATTTCTTGCGCGGCACTATTAAACAACACTATTTAAAAAAAAAAAAATCGTGAGCATATACCGGTTAGTTTAGGAGATATCGAATACTTGTTGCCTTTGTATATTTCGATGATTTAATGTATTTTTTTTAATATTCCTATTGTTCCTTTGTAGGACCGTTTAAGGTAATTCAAGTCCTTGAGGGTGACAGATATTTGCTAAAGGCTTTGAATTCCAATAGAACGTATAGATATGCACGCACACGACCGACTTTGTAGTGTGCCTGATTGTTGCGTTCCATTGGAATTAAAGGCAAATTTGAAGATATTAGGAAATGCCGTTGACGGCGAGAGTAAGAAATTTGAAGTGACAAAATCTGTGTGACCAAATCTGTTATACAGTCTGTGTGACAAAAAGTCTGTGTGACAAATAGTCTGTGTGACAAAAAGTCTGTGTGACAAATAGTCTGTGTGACAAAAAGTCTGTGTGACAAATAGTCTGTGTGACAAATAGTCTGTGTGACAAATAGTCTGTGTGACAAAGAGTCTGTGTGACAAATAGTCTGTGTGACAAAGAGTCTGTGTGACAAATGGTCTGTGTGACAAATGGTCTGTGTGACAAATAGTCTGTGTGACAAATGGTCTGTGTGACAAACGGTCTGTGTGACAAACAGTCTGTGTGACAAACAGTCTGTGTAATCACAACTCTGCGTGACAACATAATGCCAGAATGGCCGAGCTTGTTTAAGGAAATAACCATACTTTGTACTTTATTTGTTTCCTTTACAGAGTCTGATGTTGAGGAGACACACGAGGACGTGTGAAGGTGCAGGACGGCCGTGACGGCGCGTTCTAGTTTCACGAAACATTTCTAAAAGAATAATTTTAATTTAATTCGTTTTATTGAATTATTTTTACATTGTATGAAAATAATTGTAATTTCACATCAATTAACAAGACAAATAATTTCTGTTCATTTAAATTATTAACTAAAGAGGGACTTCCGTCCGCGTGGGCTTGCGAGCTGCGTCATCGCCACCTGCGTAATGGTATAGTGGGGCGACTGCCGCTATAAAAGAGCGCTGCACGGCTCAGTGAGTCAGTCTTACCTGAGGCGTCGCCCTGTTCGTACGCTCGCAATTCCGCATACTCTTTAGTACTTACTGTGTAGAAACTCTGTCCGAAACTTGTATTAAAGTGTTATAAAAAGTATTACGGATTATAGTTTACTTAAAGTTGCTTCCCGCCCCATGGATTCGAATGAGCGCAGTCGTGAGCTCGGAAATCCGTCATATAAAATTCAGGCATCAGAAAATAAGTAAAAGTAAAACTTTTTTCATAGCTTTAAAGCGTCTGTAAGGTAAAACCGCCGACCGCATGTGTCTGGGAGTAATGAATCCTGATTTTTAATGATATTGTGTGAAATATATGTTAAAATCAGCCATCAGAATTTAAGTGAGGTGAGCAGTGTTTCTATGTACCTTGATTGATTGATATCTGAAAAATGGCCGTCTGGTCAAGGTAGCAACTAGTCATATGATGATAGTACACCCCACCACTACTCAATCGTATATATTTTGTCCATTAGAAAATAAGTGATGTCTGGCGGCTCTGGGATCTTCCTCTAACATACATCTGCTAACACGATCGCCAGCGTGGTTGACTAAGGCCTTATTATTGTCCTAGTTTACGGTAAGCTCGTGCCCCAGCAGTGGGGATAAAGTCATCATGACTTATTGAAAACTCTTTAAGCCTTTATAATCTCAAGTAAATAATGTAACTTGTCAAAGAAATAAAAATATCAGAAGTCACAGTACATTGACGCATTTTCAAAACTCTTAGCAATACGTCATAGCAACAGCGTTCATAAAATGTGCTTCAAATGTACGTAATTATTTGCATTGCTTCCAAGTTGGAATCTCAAGCAGCCAAATATAACATAAGTAGAGCTTTATTTACCGTATATACCGCGTCGGATTTAGTGACGTGTTTAACTTAAACAAGCCTAATGAGATAAAGTCATTCAATGTCTGCAACTCTGTGAAAGCCTCATATTGTTTTCTCAGAATTTGTAATTGGCTGTTACCCCGTTTTAAATGTGTTCGCAGCATCCTTTAATTACATTGGAGGAATTTGTTTTCCTTCCATAATGTGAGTGACGGCTTGGGCGAGATACAAATTAAATTTTTGATTCAAAATACATTTTCGGTCGAAATTAGAAGCGATTACTGGTTCTAATTACAATTAATAGCATTTCGTGTTTATTATATTGTAAGTAATTTATGGCTTACTGGTTATAAAAACAGGTATTTTCTTTTTCAAAATAAGAAACAAACATGTCAAATAAATAAGATAGTTTTTTTAATTCACAATGTAGTCAAATAATTTATCCACATACAACAAGACAAGCATTGAACGGATACAAAAGAAAAACAAAAATCGTTTTCACAGTTCTAAAGAGTGTTCAGTGGTGTAGTTTAAATTTATTAAATACGGCTAAACTTATACATTTTAGTTCCTTAGTAACGACTTTGGCTTTGGATTTGAAGTTAAATAAGTTTCTAAACAACAATAAAGACTTTACTTAGTTTTCTTTTGAGAGAACCCTCAATATTATTTTCCTTTTTAACTTCAGCGGTACGTGTTTGTATGATAAAACCGTACTTTCAAGACCTCTTTGCTTGCCATTTTACTGACCATCAAGACTATATTTAAATTTAATTGCTTGTATAAATAAGTCAGAAACATGGTAAAATCAGCTTTTTAGAAGCTGTGAAAAATGCAAGCCTTTCAAAGACACATTAACAAGAAAAATAACCTAGAACGCTATGGAACTCTCCGCGCAAGTTCGGGTCACCCTTGACCAAGTTTCTGTTTAGTAAACACTTCCCTCGATAAAAATAAAAGACGACAAAGTCTTTTGTATTGTTTGCTTAATGAATAGTTGTTTGCTGTCGTGGAATTATTGAACATTGGTAATAAATAAGTTTTCCATTTCGTACTCATAAATGGTTTCAAGGTCCTGTTATGAATTTTTACCGAACTTAGTATGTTATCAAACTTAGTATTCCAAAATTATTGTAACGTATTACCGATATAAAGAAGAAAAAGAAAGAAAGAAAAACATTTATTGACCACGACATAGAAATTACAATGATACATAGATACACAAGACACAAAAACTCAATCAAAGAAATAACACACATCGGCAAGGACTAAAAAGTACTAGGGGGACTATAAAGTACTAGAAGTACTATTAAAGGATACGTTATAACTTGAAAAATTTTCTCAAGACTAGTCGTCTTGAATAGTAGGTACCCATCCTATATATTCCTATTCAATTGTACCCATCGATTTTTTTCGATAATCATATTGTCGTCGTTATCGTCTTCTGATTTTTTTTTGGCTGATGCGAATTGTTTGATATATTAGAAATGTAAAAGAATAAAAAATTTTACGTCCTTAAATTATCCAACCGTTTAAAGATAGCGTTTCTCACCAAACAGAATACTCCCACGGCGGCGCAAATTTGTTTGGATGCATAAATAACACGCTTAATTGGGGGTGAAATCATGCTGCAGTTATGATGGACCGTTTGAATTTTTAAACGACACAGCAAGAGTACGGTTAACAGATGTTTTCAGGGCTACTGGCGTGGATTTGCACTAAATATTCAATGTCGTTTTGCCACACATTTGAAGCATGCACGGCCAAATAATTGCCCGGTGATTTGGGATGGTAAATGTTATATAATCAGCAGAAATAGTAGTCTTTCATAGAGGTCATTAAATGGGCGTTTTCAGTCAAACATAGCTGCAATGAATGTAATGAGCTTTGTATTTGTAATTTTGTAGGTACAAAGTATATGAGCTAAACTGTAGTAATTAGTTAATGTGTACATAATTTATAAAACTGTTTAATAAAAAAGAGTCGATGGCCGAGTGTTTAAGGTCGTTGCTTGCCATTCGAGAAGTCGCCAGTTCAAACCCCGCAAGGTACCAATGTGTTTTCTTTTTTTAAATTTGAAATTCATATGTACCATCATTCGACGCTTTAACGGTGAAGGAAAACATCGTGATAGAAACCTGCACACCTAAGAAGATATTCTAAGGTCGTGTAGTCGACCAACCCGCACTTGGCCAGCGTGGTCGATTAAGGCCTTATCGCCCTAGTTTAGGGTAGGCCCGTGCCCCAGCAGTGGGGACGTATATGGGCTGATGATGATGATGATGATGTACATAATTTTAAATCTTCATCCCTTAGTGAAACTACCTATTATTATTATGATTTGACTGCAAGATTGTTGGATGGTGAAGTGTTTTGTTTAAAATTTGGTAATTAATCACTCCGCTCAAAGTAAAAAATAAAAGAAAACCAGTGTTCTGACCCCATTGTGTTTGATTCTTATGCATCACACTGTTTTAAAACTATTTTATCGAACCAATCCTGAAGTGTTCGCTTAAAATCGATGGTCAACAAACATTCCTCTCCAGCACCAAATTAAAATTTCCAAGCTCCAAGATACCGTCGAAATTAGCAAAAAAAGAAACATCCAATCCGTTCCCGCTCCTTAATTTCCTGAGCTCTCGCGATCACGTATCCGACTCCAGCGCGAATTGGTGACGTGAACGGACCACGTAATTGGAATGTAACAGTCACCCGGGCCGCGCCGATTCCGTTCCATTAGAAAAATGGAAATTTATCCGCTTGCCGCCCCAGAAAGTAATTTTCGATAAAACAATTTGTCGCCGGGCCGTTCCACGCATCTGTGGCTGTAATCCCGTCGGCGATTTTTCCGCTCGCTCGGAGTCGCGTGCGCTCATTTGTGTTACGTGTGCACGCCGCTCGACTTTTTATTGATCAATAAAATCAGCCGGCTCCTTGTTCCCTGAGATTTACCTTGTTTGTGACGGGTTGGGTTAGGTTTTCTAGAAATTTTCGGTGTCGTTTGTTCTCGTGACATATTCGTGATTTGTTCTGACAGATGTTGAACGAAAATGTTTATGGCATCTCGACTGTTGAATAGCAATGTTCCAATTTTAAACGCAGACAACCGCTTTATGTGCCATCACCCTTAACAGAGTTGCCCAAAGTGGTATGTGTGACTTCTACAACTTATCATTGTGCCTAGGTTTCTCAGAGTGATCAATCACACTGAATTTACCAAGCCGAAATATAAAATTAAGTAATGAATTAAAATGATCACCAAAAAAAACGTTACTTGCTTATTAATATTCAATAGTAGCAATAAAAAGGGTGGATATCCGCCAACTGCACAGAAAATTCTATAGTGCACATTGTGTTCGCGCAAATACAAGTGCACAGATGTATCTCACAGCGGAAGTATCTGGCTCCATTTACGCAGCAACAAAACACGGTTGTTGTAACCAAAAAAAATAAATAGCGTTGCACTGATCACACGCCAAAAATGTTCACGCTTGTGTGTGAAAGACCAAAATTATATCGTGGAAACTTTCAAAAAGCGTTCCCGCGAGCGTAAACACAATTGGAGCGAAACTCCCGCCGTCTCGGAACTCCTACAAAAACTTAAACAGAACGCTTAATAAACCAGGCCGTCTTCATCGGGCCTTCATCGATCTTTGGCAAAACAAAGGGAGGGTGAAAAAAATCCGGTCGAGGGAGAGCCCGGCTAGCGCTCTGAGGGTTCCGCCAAGACCGATATCTGTGGATTAAATTTAGCAAGACAAAATAATTTGTGATGTAATTTTCTTTTTTAAATTATGCCGAACACTTTCTTACATGGCAATGGCATGTATATTTTTTTTAACTCAATAAGGTCCTATACCTCCACTACAATTTTAAAAATAAAACTCAAATGCAGATCAGTCATTGGATTGCGTGTTTTAAAGAAAACTTCATTACTCTGATTAAAAAAAAATTAGCTTAGAGAAAATCACCTACGTAATTATTGAATTATTAATTTGATTCTAAACTTTTTAGTACTCCTGTGCTACTATCTCTATGCTTTCCTCGAACAAAAGGAGTCCATAAGACAAACGGATAAGTAGTAGTGGATATAAGAACTCCGTTTTACCTTTTAAAGTCCGGAACCTTGAAAAATAGGAATAGTATAAGCCGACATTGGGAGTGAGCGTTCAGTACCGCCTTTGCTGTGGGCGTCGAATAACAAAAAAACTATCGAAAAAGATCTATTTTTATCTACCTTTTGTGTTTTGTTCTGTTGTATTTCTCTTCTTGCTTTAACACCAACTTACAAATCACTTCTTGGTTATGATTTTTATAAGTTGTTTGATTCACAGCTTTGTTTTCTTGGATGGTCTGTACTTTTAAAATTTGTTTTTTTTTTCTTGTTAAATTTATAATAAAATTATTCAAGGTCGCATACCAGATGGACCGACTATCTGGTAAACATTGGTTTGTTGAATGCAGTTGGCCGTTAACCGATCGTGATGGAAAGTTATTGCAGAGGTCTTTGTTCAACAGTGGGCAGTAATAAGCTAATATGATACAATAATCAATATACATACATACATACATACATACAATCACGCCTTTTTCCCAGAGGGGTAGGCAGAGATCACTTCAAGCGATCCACTTTTCACCTCTGTGGGAAACGTGATGTGGATAATCAATATAATATAATTATAAGCAGGTATAGCGTATATCATCGCATTGGTAAGCTGAAGTGGCAGTGGGCTGGCCACATCAGCCGTAGAACCGACGACCGATGGGGTAGACGAGTTCTGGAGTGGATACCGCGTCTCGGCAAACGTAGTGTAGGACGCCCGCAGGCCAGGTGGTGTGACGATCTGCGCAGGACGGCTGGTAGGAGCTGGATGAGAGTGGCCGAGGAGAGAGAGAAGTGGCGTGCATTTGGGGAGGCCTATGTCCAGCAGTGGACTGTAATGGGCTGATGATGATGATGATGATGATGATAGCGTATATCCTCATTCCAGAATACATTATTCATTACAAAATAACGTTAACAAATATACACGGTGAAATTTTAGTGGTTGTTTTCCCGTGGCAGAACGATTTGCCTTTAGTAATACTATCGAATCATGCAAATTATTGCTTGAAAAAATCTCCATATGCGAAGGAGACATTAAATAAAGGATAACAAATAGGTAATCAATTAATTACTGATAAAATTTTAATGGAAGCGTGATAAAGCTCTCTTAATAGCAAAGCCGTCATCAAGAATCAAACCGCGGACTCCTAAAAAAGTATGGAGTTAATCGGCAAAGTTAAAACGAGTGCTTGTCAACGCTGAGCGCTGAGTGATTTCAAGAAGTTGGCTAAATTCAGTTTGTGACTGTGCGATTAATGACACGAGCCGAAAGTCATAAAGCCTCCAAATTCCTCTGGAGCCTTTTAACGGACTGGTGGAAGTAGGGCTGCTAGATAATTGCTAGATAATAGGGTTAGTATCCTCGCGGCTCCTCATAACGAGAAACTTTGTCGAATAACAACTTTTTATTAAAAAGATTTTTTTCTTGATGCATTTTTTCCCGAAATAAGGAGAATTTTGTTGCTTTAGGCCAGTTATAAAAATAGACGATGAACAATTTAATTTGCTTACTTGAATTCTGTTTTTTTTGGATTGTATTGCGAAATTACGGGTTTTTATGTAACGATAATAAATTGAATTAGATGTCAAGCATTTTTTTATCTCCCGATTAACAACATCCGGAAATATCAATACATAAATCTTTCATCTATTTTTACGTTTTTGTCTGAAGCTTTGAACTTCTTTTGACAACCCTAGATGGAGCTTAATATAGAATATTATTAATTTCATGTCATCAAGTCCGGCGACGGAGTAACCGGGTATTAGGTGCCGAACGGGTTGTCTTACAAATGGTTTTTAAATTACCATTTTCCGATTCGGCCAGTTTTATAAACACTGTACAAATTGTGACTACCTGTGGGTTATAAAAAAGATATTGTTGTTAACCAGGAACCCATAACTTATAGAGCGGTAGGTAGTGATTCTGGATCACTAACCACTATTTCATCGAGCCAGTCAACACAAATTAATTAATATAAATTACCCAACTGTTTTTAAGGCTCAGGCTTCAAAAGACTTGAAAGTCGTTCTTAGGTTTAAGCACAAAATTGTTTAATAAGATCCCACATAATGTTATTGAATTGCCTTTAAATAATTTCAAACTTTTTATTAAGTCTTGTCTTGTGAAAAAAGCATATTTTAAAGTAGAAGACTTAAATGATAAAAATCCATGGACATGATGAGCCGATCGCTTGGACATTAATAAATAGTGTAACTTCTTGATTTTTTTTGTAATTTGCGATTAATTTATTTATAACGTGACGTGCAAAAGTATTTCATGAAAATCTATTTGCGGAATAAATTATTTCATTTCAATAAATTATTTCATTTAATTTCATAAGTTCTATTACACATAAATGGTGCCTTTGAAAACCTCGTCCGAGCAAAGAGATATTTCGGGGGACCTCTCAAGCCTATCCGTCACTATTGATATGTTTTCGTCTCCCCACTATGATGGCTAAACTGCCGAAGTATACCCATAGACTGATGGTAAACAAATAAACGCGTATTATTATTTGGTCCAATCGGGGTTCGAATGACCCGTTATTGAGAAAGTTGGCTGAATTATTTCTTTACTCGGCCACAGTAAACAAGAAATACAGGTTGTCATGTAAATTGATTTGAAATTCATATAAACGATTGTGTGACGCTTTTACGGTGCAGGATGATGAGGACACCTACGAAAAAATCTTAGGTTGTTTATTCAACCAACCCGCACTTGACCAGCGTTGACCATGGCCTGATCGCCCTAGTTTAGGATAGGCCCGTGCCCAAGCAGTAGGGACGTATATGTGTTGATGATGATGATGAATATTAGATAGGAACTGTTGCAATTGTTGCAAATAGTAATTGATTTGACATTTTTTTTAAAAAACACAGTGGTACGTGGCGGGGTATGAACTGGCGACCTATCGCATGGCAAGCAACGACCTTAACCACTCGGTCGGTCATCGACGGTTTTGGGTACACACATACAATGAGTGAATCTTTAGAGTACATAATATTTTTAATTAATTTAATTTTAATTGTTCGCCTGTGTACCTATATAATAGTGTTATATTCTGCACTTTGCACCTTCTCTGATTGTAATAGCGTAATATAACTTAAAACTATGTATACACCGTGAAATTTTAGTGGTTGTTTTCCCGTGGCAGAACGATTTGCCTTTAGTAATACTATCGAATCATGCAAATTATTCGGCGAAAAAAAAAATTTTTTTTTTCGATTTTTCAGAATAATAATTTTTCAACTCGAAAACGAGAGAAGCTATCGTTGTTTTTGAAGATGTGACGTATTCAGGTACTGCTTCCCGCATGAAATCGATGCTTAAAGCTAAAGAAGCTCTTCACCCTAAGTCATAAAGCGGTTTGAACGTGTTTTCGAGTTACGGTTAAACCTTTCGTAAAACCGGCATTTTTTGATTTTACCAAAAAAGAACTGCACACATCTTTTGTACTACTAGGATAGAATCATTTTACTGCGAGAAAACAACCACTAAAATTTCACGGTGTATAAAATCCGTGATTTGCTTTATGATTTAGAAGATTATCTGTAATTTTTATTTAAGTGCTATGGATTTTGAATAAACAAATAAATAAACAAAATAAATAAATAATTATAATACAACAATAGATATGTCCTACTGTCCTCTCTTTAACTGTAACTGGACTATCGAATATCGGGAAGTTATCTTGAAGAAATGTCGTGGTTATCAGGATTTGCCGACTTCAGAGAAGTCTTGTAAAGTTTCTTATTATTTATGGGATATCTTTGACTTTATATTGTTTACAAAATAGATAAATACACAAATTCTCAGTTATTGACGATTCGACTACTCTAAAAATAAATAGACAAATATCACGTACATTTTTACGATTTAATAAGTTTATCAAGTACTTGTGTTTACGGGTATACGTTTTATATCAGATACAACAAAGATGTACAAATATATTTATACTACAAAACACAATAGGACAGGAAACAAATGAAAAATGTTCATTACACAAATATTTATTCCGAGTGGGAATCGAACCTACAACTCTTGGAACCGGAGCCACGGTCACTAACCATTGTTCCACCGAGCCAGTCAAAATTGATATTGAAGATTCTCCCCGCTCTACATCAAGTCGAAGTTAGTAGGTCAATATTTATCTTTTACTATAAAAACAGTCTATAAAATTGTTTACGAGACTTTTATAGTTTTTTATTCGGCTACACAATGGAATAAAGTTTTTATTCAGACTTATTGTTTTCTTGCTTTTTTCTTGTATCATCATCGATTTAATGGAGTCTTTGTGACGCTATAAAAACTGTTTTGCTATACATGCGTAATGTTATCTTTATCCTTTATCATAAACCCTTATCCAAACCCTAAATTTATTAGAATTATTTTACTAGTTTTACCTTCATTAATCAAATCAACATATTTCATCACACATTTTGACTGGCTCGGTGGAACAGTGGTTAGTGACTCAGGTTCATAACCTACGGTTCCAAAAGTCGTGGGTTCGATTCCCACTCGGGAAAAATATTTGTGTGACGAACATCGGTGTTTGTTCCGTGTCTGGGTGTATAGTTAAATAAATTTTAGTTTATTTGTGTATCCACTTATGACCCTGATATCCGTAACACAAATGCTTAAGCTACTTACCACGGGATCAGATCAATGTAGGTATGTGATGTAAGATTTTAGACTTTCGCGTTCCATTACACTAAAATTAGTTTTTATGGGTCTACACACGACCACGATTGGTGTAACCCAGTCGAAACGTCGGGCAGTAAGTAGCTATGTAATTTGCTACTCCTAATATCGTGTGTAGACCCATAAAGACTAATTTTAATGTATGTGATGTTGTGTAATATTTATATTATTTAAAAAATTTTTTTTGACCAGCAACACCTTTTTTCCTAATGATAAGCAGCCACCAGGTGGACCATGATATGAGGTCAACAGGCACGAAAGAAACATATTGGGCTTTATTAAATATAACCAATCTTATCCTAATTTCCCATCCCACTTGATTCCGACTTGTTGTTTACAAATAGGCCAAATTACATAAAATAATATTTATAAATATAGAGTAAGCTATTACAGCTACAAGTTTGCCCTCGTTTGCCTTGATATCTTCTATAAATAAAAATGAATTGCTGTTCGTTAGTCTGACTAAAACTCGAGAACGCCCGGACCGATTTAGGTAATTTTGGTTTTAAAATGTTCGTCGTAGTCCAGGGAAGGTTTCAATGAGAAAATATAGAAAAAGAATCGGTATTGGCGGTATGAAATTCGCTGGGACCACTAATATACAAATAAGATAATATCAAGCTTCTTATTGGTAGGAGTAATTATTCAACATCTATGTCAATAAGCAAGCCGATGAATGAAACGGAACAGTGCGTAAATAAGGAAGTATATTTTTCTCTGATGACAATTATATGTAAACGACAATGTACGTGTCTTTTATTTTTTTCGGTTTGCTGTTTTCTTAGTTTATTGTTGTAGTAATATATTTTGATTATTTATAACATTATTAATCGATTTATAACACTACAACTATTATTTTTACTGGTTCGGTGGAACAGTAGTTAGTGACTACTATGGCTGGCGGTTCCGAGAGTCGTGGGTTCGATTTCCACTCGGGACAAATATTTGTGTGATTAACATCGGTGTTTGTTCCATGTCTGGATGTGATTATGTGTTTAAGTATGTATTTATAAATATATATGTATGTACATCAGTCTCTGACGCCCATAGTACAAGCTCTGCTTAGTTTGAGGTTAGGTGACCGTGTGTGGAAATGTCTCAGATATTTATTTATTTGAAAATTGCTGTGAAATATTTTTTTATTTGTTCAGGTTTCTTTGACGAAATTGAGAGAGAGAGAGAATAGGCGAATAACACGCGGCACCGCGCGCCTGGGTTGGCGATTGGACGGATCTCAGGTTGCATTATCTTATTTATCTTCTATTGAATCCGTTGACTCCAAACTTACGAACATCTCTCGACCGCCCGGTCGGCGTCATGAGTTTGGAATCAACGGATTTGGTAAAGGCTAATGCAACTTGACATCCGCCTAGCCGCCGGCCGCGGCGATGTGGGTGCCATGTGTTATTCGCCATACTCAACATGTTTTTAAAATCAACGTTTGTGTCTCAGTAAACTAGCGATGGAACTATTTATTTATTTACTAGCTTTCCGCCCGCGACTCAGTCCGTGTAGAGACGTTTAACGGGTAAAACATTACTTCCTTATAGCGCAGTCGGTTAAAAAGTAGCCTAAAACCTTTCCTAGGTTCTGGACTATATCTGTACCAAATTTCATTTAAATCGGTCCAGTATTCTATGCGTGAAAGCGTATGCGTACAGACAGACAGAGTTACTTTTGGATTTATAATATTAGTAAGGATTGAAAAGGTACACCAACAGTATACATATGAAAAATATTATAAAAATGCTTAATTATTAGTACAGGTCTTATCTATGTACCCTTTATTGTACACAACTAAATCACTACGTTAAACTATTTTACTAAAATGAACGTCAAAAGCATTCTATCTCTCCTAAGAAAATATAAAATAAAGTAGGTAATCTCCGAAATCCGTATCCGAAACAAAAACGAAACTGGAATAGTTTTATTACGGCATCAATTTCATGCTCCAACAACGTTTTTCCGTGACACTCTCAATACGCGTTCCTATTCAAAACTACAGCACATCCGCAACAAAAAGTCCTGTACGCAAAACGTAAAGCGGAACGCAACGTAAATAACTCGAGCCACAAACGTCACTAAATCACTCGCGAAGGGAATTTGTCTCGTCAATTTATAAGCGAAGAATAAATCTAGAGGGATGGGGTGTGGTGGATTCAATGGAATTGAGTCACAGTGTGTCAGTGTGCAGTAGAATAGAATAGAATAGAATAGAAATCGTTTGTTGACCACATTATTAACAAGAAACATCAAGAACATCAAGAATACAATAATATTACGGAAGGGCTAGTCTGAAAACCAGCGCTGGCCGCTCGAGCCAAGCATATGCTGAGACTGGTCCTATTGCCAAAATGTTGTTATGTATTGAATTTTTTTTTGTATTTGTTTTTTCTTTTATTGTACTTAATGAAAAGTGTAAATATGGCAATAAAAACCCGTTTTTGTTTTAACCATTTTTTATTATTTACAAAACACAAAACTAAAAAAAAACACACACACAAGTGACAGTCAGAAGAAGAACAAAGAATCAACCCAAATAAATTAGAGAGTAAAAGTGGTCTACGAGGTACAGGCCACAGCATGTGCTACATCGATAACGTACGATTGGTGACGTTCAAGACCTTGTCTGCTACTAATCTAAGGGATACTAGACTACTAGTATCCCTAGTAGTAAGGGAAAATAGACACTAGTCTATTATTTGCGCGAACACTACACATTTGAATTCAATTTTACCTACGTTGTGTTGCGTGTATTAAGATTCTAATAGTTGTTAGAATTTCTATAATTCGTTTTGTTTTAAATGTAAAAGATACTATTTAAAATATTTTCTATATTATATGAAGCAGGCCTTGATGTTTTACTTTGGATAGAGGGATTCAAGAGGAGGGTTTTTATGTATAATACTTATACCCGAAACAAAACGAGTCACTAATTAGATATTATGTAAAAAATCTGCATGTGGCCCCTAATAGTACACTATAACTTACACGTTAAGTTAAAAGCAGCCTAAATAGGTTGTCAGCTTAACTTTTTAGCATAGTATCTAGACATCTTTGCCTATGACGTTGTAATCAATACATAGTATAAAACAAAGTCACTTTCGCTGTATTTCCGTATGTATGCTTAGATCTTTAAAACTACGCAACGGATTTTGATGCGGTTTTTTTTAATAGATAGAGTGATTCTTAAAGAAGGTTTTTATGTAAAATTTACCCGAAGCGAAGCGAGGGCGGGTCACTAGTCTTAAATAAAATGTAGAACAGTGTTTGTTCTGTGTCTGGGTGTGATAATTTATTTACAAATATCTATGTATATTAATCTCTAAAGCTGAAGAACAAGATCTGCTTAGTTTAGGGTCAGATGACAGTGTGTGAAAATGTCCCAAAACTTATTTATTTGTCTATAGTCGTCAAAAGCTCCTTTCCTGATCAAAATATCTTTTTCTGAGCGTCCATCGCACATTCACGGTAAAACTACTGGAAAATTAATTAGGTTTCCTATAAATCGACAGCGCTATATAATATTTTGCATGATAAGACGCAAAGGAAAGTTTTTAAACTATACAACTATTCGATGTATAAATAAATACTGAGTATTTTTTATCAGGGTTGACTAATTGCGATACTTAATTATTGCTTACGACTAAAGACTTCAAGATTGATACAATGATAACAAAATTTAAAAGGTAAAACACAATCACAATATTATTATTACGAACATTTAATACACAAGCAAATATTGGCGATTCCTCACTTATTCATAGCGATAAGAGAAAGTTCTTACACTTCGTTAACTGCGAACGAATTTCACCGATCGTTGAATATTGCTACGAGTGATACCCCAATTTATTATTGATAGGAAGACGGGGAGATACGAACATAACAAGTGATGATACGGTTATGTTGTGTTTTCATGGGTTTTGTACCTAATGAGTTTAGAGAGGAAATAAGTTAGTTATACACCGTGAAATTTTAGTGGTCGTTTTACCGCAGCGAAAGAATTCTTTCTTAATAGTAAAATTCATTTATGCAGTGTTTTTTTATTCAAATCAAAAAATAGTAGTTAAAAACATTATTATTTCTTTTCATCTTCATGCTAACCATTTGTGGACATGTTATCAAATAAGTAACATCTTACTCATAAAATATATTGGAATGGAATGTTATGTATTTTATATAGTATGAACGTAAATAAAATAAAAGCTGATTGATCTCAGAATTTTGGGTTTTATTTCAAAAAAGGCTTATGGTGTGCCATATTACCAGAAATTACTCTACCATTCTATAAAAGGTTTACCTTCAATCATCAAATCATTATCAGAGCGGATATCTATGATTTGACCTGTAAAAACTACAACTGCAAAAAATGCATAAACAAATTGTTTAAACCCAAATAATTCTTTGTTTAAATGATGCTGTCATAATATGTGTGGAGTTACAGATTTATGTCTTTTAATATATAATTTTAGTATATATTCAGTTCACCCGTGATCATGGCGCTTGCAACAGTGCCGAAATATCGGGAGCTCATTAAAACAAAACAACATGGTAAATATCCCGGACACTTTCAGTTTTCAAATTATGTCTTTTATACATATATACATAGTAATAGTTTGATTTCAAAAGTAATACATTGATTTTTCTTATTCTATGTTGCATTAAAAATATTTAAATAGATACATAAATAAATCATTCGTCTGGCTCGATGGACCAGTGGTTAGTGACCCAGTTTCACTAGCTACTACTACTACTAGGTTCTAAGAGTCCTGAGTTCGCTTCCTACCCAGGGCAAATATTTGTATGTGACGAACATCGGTGTTTGTTCCGTGTTTGGGTGTATTATTAAATATATTCAAGTGTATTTGTCTATCCAGATCCACTGTTGATTTTGATATCTGTAACACAAGTGCTTAAGCTACTTACCACGAGATCAGATTAATGTATGTAATATTGTGTAATCATCCTCATCATTATCAGCCCAAATACATCCAGACTGCTGGGGCAGGAGCTTACCCTAAGCTAGGGCGATAAGGCCTTAATCAACCACACTGGCCAAGTGCGAGTTGGATGTTGTGGAATTATTTATTTACTATTTTTGTCAAATGAGAGCCGTGGACAGGTTTGGAGGAGACCTTTGCCCAGCAGTGGGGTTACAAGGGTAAATAAAAAGACCGCGGTAAAGCTATTGCATAGCATCGTCCGATTTCGGAGCAGCTCGTCTCGATTCGTGCGAGTTTCGTAGAGTCGTACAATACGTCTAATCGCACGCACACAAACACCGTGCCGAAGTCTACCGAACTGAAACGACGTTAGACGATTGTGAGATTTTTTTCGTTGCGGAATTTCTTGGTTCGGTCACCGCGCTCAAAGCCGGCGATAAAAGCTATGCAATAGCTTAAAAATAAAACTATTTCTTACTAAGCTAAGTGTATAATGGGTTCTTAATTATCTACAGTCACGCCCAAAAGTCTTCACTTTGAACATATATTTTACTGTGGCAATCGTCTGGGTAGGATCCTGTCGTTTCATTAGGAAACGGGTGAATCTTTCGCAACGTCGCCCTACGCAAATTCCGATTTGATTTTGTGCTTGGTTATTCCTTATTACATTTACATCGTACATACATGGCATCATGTGTAATTTGCCGAATTACCTATGGGGGTAAAGGATTTGTAAATTTATCTGTGCTATAGTCAGCGAAATAGCTGTCAAAAATAATAATTATAACTAAGACAAAAAAACCTTATTATTTTATTAATTAGTTTTGTTCCAGTGTACAAAAGAAAATTATTTCAAATATTTCATGTCATATTTAAGAATCAAATTTTTATTTAATATTAACATTTAAGAACGAATCTAAAGAAAATCTTAACCCCTTGAATCCGAAAGTAAGTCGAATCGACTACACGCCTTAAAATCATTGTATAAACTCAGTCAATTGACATTGTCGAGGACCTACCAGTACCTATGACAAGTCATCATTGTTGTTTTCCCCCTTTTAAGTTTCAAGCACAACAAATGAACATCATAAATGCGATATAAAACTGCATACAGTTTTAGAAAAAACGATTTTAATTTTAAAAATATTTATGAAATGGATACCAAGGCATGAATTGCTCATGCCACGTTCAACTATTCCACAAATTGCAATTTTTATTTAACAAATCAGTGAATGCAAAAAATGAACGAATCAAACGTATCGGATATCATTATTTTCATCTAACAGGCATTACTATTGTAAACCAACGAGAAAATGTTATGTAAGATTTTAGACTTTCGCGTTCCAGTACACTTAATATTAGTCTATATGGGACTACACGCGTTATTAGGAGTAGCAAATGACATAGCTGAGACGTAGCTGAGACGGCGAGCGAGCTCGCGACCATGATTGGTGTAACCCAGTCGAAACGTCGGGCAGTAAGTAGCTATGTAATTTGCTACATATATGTAGACCCATAAAGAATCTATAAATCCATCATTAGGCCTGTTCTCTTATATGGCAGTGAAGCATGGCCAGTACTTGAGCGGCACAAGCAAGAACTGCGGGTCACGGAGATGAAGATGCTGCGCTGGATGTCGGGAGTTACGCGAGTAGATCGCGTAAAGAACTCCTGTATTCGCGGCAGCCTTCATGTCCGAGACATCGCTGATAAATTGCAAGAGTGCCGCCTACGTTGGTACGGTCATGTTTTACGGAAACCGGCAAACTACGTAGGGAACAAGTGTCTCGCAATGTCACTACCGCCGTGTCCCGGCAGAAGGGGAAGGCCCAAGAAGGCCTGGCTTGACGTCGTAGTGGATGACATGCGTGCCAACAAACTCTCCGCGAAGGATGCCGAAGACCGTGCGAGGTGGAGAGTTAGGAGTAGGAAAGCGGACCCCGGGCTCCGCAAGCATGCAACCGAGAAAACGCTGAGATGATGATGATGATGATGATGTAGACCCATAAAGACTAATATTTAAAATGTTATGTTGTCATAGAACCCTTAATGAGTTACAAGTGTTTTATGACCGTAAAGTGTAGGCCTTTTAAGAGGCTCCAAATTTTTGAACCAATCAAAAGCCAGCACTCAGCCGTTCCGACCCTAGGATAAAAGTCACGTAAATGTACGGGGCCCTCAATTAACACCCTCCCACATTAATGACCAATGACAACAGCCTATTAATTAGAAGTTCACATCGGAATCCGATTATCACACAATTTAACTACGGTTTATTTTAGTTTAGTTTATTTGGGTTGTTTTATTGGCGGGTTGGGAGTTTGTTAATCCGGGGTCAGGGTTCCGGTTGACGTCAGGTAAACATGTTTTGACTTGACTAATGTTGTCTACTTTCGAATTAATCCTTTTAAGTGCGGTTATACGCTTCGGAAAATCCTGTTTGTAGCAATAGCTTCCATTTATAAGTATGATACATTTGATTTCTTAAAAACCGTGAAATTTTAGTGGTTGTTTTTCCGTAGCAGAACGATTTCAGACCTTTTGTAGTACTATCGAATCATGTTAGTTATTTTTGATAAAAACATTTTCTTTTTTTTTCAATAATCTTCCTACTCGAGAGCATGAAATCGATCATTAACGCTAAAGAAGCTGACCTTAGTAATAAAACGGTTCGAGAGTATCTTCGAGTTTCGTTGATCCCTTTCGATAAACCGTTATAATAATATGATTTAAAAAAAACTGCATATAATAAATCTATTACTAAGATAGAACCATTTTACTGCGAAAAAACAACCACAAAAAATTCTCGGTGTATTTCAATAACGTGTAAAGCTGTTAAAAATATTCTATCAATACATGAATTATAACGATTTATTGTGGTAAAAGATTTTCACATATAAAATATGCCCAATAAACACTGCGACATCACGATCTTTCTAAATTACTGCCAATAAAGTAAATAAAAATCTTTTACAAGGACCAATAAAATATTATTTCAAACATACTGTACAAGTGCCTCATTAAATCTTTGAAGCGCGTTCTCAGCACGTAACTGCGTACGTTTTGTATTATAACATAATTTATGTATAGTTCGTTTAACTAATAAGACAGGCTCCACTGGGTGTATCATTGGAGTCTAATTCTTTTGATATTTAATACATTATTTTCACAGCGACTGGTTACTTTGGGAGAGTTCAACGGTTCGTGATTTGATGCATACCGCTTTTAATCACATTAATTGTATGGTTTGAGCTCTTGAATTTTTTTATAGTTTTTTAGCCGAGTGCACTTTAAAGCGGGTCATATTTAAAGTGTATACATTTACTTATTATTAGACAAGATATTAGTCTTTATTTATATACGCTATTTAGGAGTAGCAAATTATAAGAATTGTCTATATATTATTTGCGCGAACACTCAGTTTAGACTTGCTGTAAAGAGCTCGAAACGTGGGGTCTCTAAATAATATGTTTAAAATAACAATGCACGCGAAATTAACCCGTAAAATTAGTTTTATTTCAATGGCTAAAATGGTACAATTACATTCTACTAAATACTTCAAAAACAGAACTTTTTTTAACAGTAAGTGCAATTTTTAGCACTAGAAAATGTTAAATTAACATTATACTACGTCTGAAATTCATTATTAATAATATTCCATGTACGGAAATTACAGAATCCTTTAAAATACGATAGTACACCGAAATCTGAACTAAAGACGAGAACCGGCTATCGAAATAAGTAACTTATCGTTACTTACATTGAACGAGAAACTACGTACTTAGTACTGTATGTTACTCGTCCAACTTCCAACTTCCCAATACGTATTGATTGGGACTGAGTTAGGTGAGAGAAACGCTGCACTCTTACGAAGTAGAATCCACTTCATAATTGTTTCATGAGCACTGGGCCTTATTTGACAAATGAGAGATTTGCTCTTTATGCGGCCTTTATTGAAAAGTATAATTCAGTCGGCGTCGTCGTCGAAAGCGTCGATGGCTGAGTGGTTAAGGTCGTTGCTTGCCAGGAGGTCAAACCCTGCCGTGTACCACTGTGTTTTCAAATTTGAAATTCATATGTACGATAATTCGACGCTTTAACGGTGAAGGAAAACATCGTGGAGGAAACCTGCACACCTACAAAGAAATTCTAAGGTTGTGTAGTCTACCAACCCGCACTTGGACAACATGATACCCGTCAACTAGCAGTGGGGACGTATATAGACTGATGATGATGATGTTGAATGTCAATCGAAAGATGGTAAATTAAAAACCCGTGACCAGCAATAGGGACGTATGAGCTGATGATTATGATATATTAGAGATAACCACTGAAGCAGACGTCCATGTCTGATGTCTTTGCCTATATACCCGCCTGCGTTTTAAAAAAAAATGCGAGCGCCGCGCGCTGGCGCCATCTTTTTATTATTCGTACGGATAAAACGTTGCTTGTTTGTAGGATTATAATTAATTATTGTCGGTTTAATTACTTTTCGTTCCGTTGTTTAAATTATTTAAATAATCAATTGTTGTAGATTAAATTTATTTTTTTCTAAATAACCTGGCTTCTGATTCCTAAAATCAGAAGTGGGATAAAGATTTCGCGCTCACAAGTGAATTGTTATTCAATTAGTTTTCAGTAGTTTGTGTTCGTTCGAGTCGAATGAAAATCGGGAGTCTTTGCGAGAGCTTCGTAGACAAAGGACGGCCAAGCGGCTGGCTGAAAATCAAGCTATGCAAGATAAACGGGTCAAAGAAGATCGTCAACCTCCGCGCAAATTCAGGGAGAGGGATTCTGTGTTTATTATCAAGTATTCTCAGTCGCAGGGAAACTCGATCCGGGTAAGCGCGGACCATACCGCATCATCCAGATTATGGATCATGACCGCTACAAGCTTCAGCTTCTCGTCGGGTCGTATGGCAAGGTGTCATACGCTGCGGCACAGTTCTTGGTGCCTTGGAAAGGCGAGTGGACCCCGGAGACGTGTGCCTCTTTCTTCGAGGGTGAGTCTGATCGCGGCATGCTAAATAGTGGAGCCTCTGCCATCGCTATGCTAACAGATAAGCTTAATAGTGGAGCCTATGTCTGTGTAACAAACTTACGGCATGCTAAATAGTGGAGCCTCTGCCATCGCTATGTTAAAGATAAGCTTAATAGTGGAGCCTATGTCTGTGTAAGAAACTTACGGCATGCTAAATAGTGGAGCCTCTGCCATCGCTATGCTAACAGATAAGCTTAATAGTGGAGCCTATGTCTGTGTAACAAACTTACGGCATGCTAAATAGTGGAGCCTCTGCCATCGCTATGTTAAAGATAAGCTTAATAGTGGAGCCTATGTCTGTGTAAGAAACTTACGGCATGCTAAATAGTGGAGCCTCTGCCATCGCTATGCTAACAGATAAGCTTAATAGTGGAGCCTATGTCTGTGTAACAAACTTACGGCATGCTAAATAGTGGAGCCTCTGCCATCGCTATGTTAAAGATAAGCTTAATAGTGGAGCCTATGTCTGTGTAAGAAACTTACGGCATGCTAAATAGTGGAGCCTCTGCCATCGCTATGTTAAAGATAAGCTTAATAGTGGAGCCTATGTCTGTGTAAGAAACTTACGGCATGCTAAATAGTGGAGCCTCTGCCATCGCTATGTTAAAAGATAAGCTTAATAGTGGAGTCTATGTCTGTTGTGTAATAAATTCGTGGTAAGCTTAATAGTTGAGCCTCTGCCAGTTACTAATGAACTCGTGGGGTCCCCTGTCAGTGTTTACTTTATTTTAAATCGAGTCGACTCGTCTGTAGGATGCATCCATGATTTACTTATTTGTTTATGATTTGTTAAAGAATCGTAAATAAATAACCGCAAGTGATTATCTTTCATTGGTTATTTGAACTGAAAAAAAGTGTACTTGGAACGTTTAGGCACATAGGTCAAAAATTTAATTTTTGTGTGGTTTAACAGCTTGGCTTCCGATCACGATCCACCATTACCACACGACTCTGACCGTGAGGCTCTTGATGCAGATCGTGCCCAAGCCACTTCATCTGAAACTGACGAGGACGTCAGAGCGTCAGGAGAGGCCGTATTAGGCCCTCCGCACATGGAGCTACTCAAAAGGAACCAATCACAAACTCAAATTACTAACGAGTTTTTTGAGCGTCACGGCCCATACATTGCCATACAGGTTCGCACACGACCCGACTAGTCACTAACCAGTTTGTAATGCGTTGGCAACTGATCGCGCGCGACGCGTCGTGCCGGTCGCCGAGCTACTAGGTTACCCGAGTTTCCTGTGTTTTGATGTGAAAAATGAATGATCAAGCCTTAAATATTAAATTTGTGCAGAAAGTGGAAGAGTATCCATGTTTATATAATTATAAACTGACAGATCTGCAGTTCACATTATTTTGGGTAATATATGGGTGAATCCAAAATCTGCGTCGGTTCCTTCGGTCTGTTATAATGATAATATAGTATAGTGACATCGTCATCTTCGCTCGATCCACTCGAAATTTTTATTGCTTCCAATATTTCCCCTTGCTAGGTTTTTCGCACGTGTTAATTTGGTAGTAGAAATAACAGGAGTGACTGAAACCTTGCAATGTGAGTAGCGTCGTGTGCGAAATACCGTTTATAACTAGTTTGTAATTCTAATTACTGATTAATTCCGTCATATCGCACATCCTCTAAAAAACTGTCATAACACAAAAAAATCCAATTTTTAACTAAAAATACAGAAATGTGCAATTTATTTTTCTTTTTAATCTACAAAAACGTCATATTCATAATTCAAAAACTCGCGGCTAGAGAACACTTGTGACTGTTTGATTCTGAGCAACTTTGACACGGCGTCGTTGTACAACAATGCCTCATCAGGATTTGCCACAGGTGCACGCGTGTCGGTGCGGGTGAAAACCGTCTTAAGCTGTTATGAGACCTTGTTGCAGGTAAGTTCTCTCACTGTATTACTCACTTTATTTGTACAAAACGGTCATAAGGTGGAATATGGCATTATTGTGTAACAATTTGTTTGTGTTTATCTAATATTTAATGTGAAAAAGAGTATTATCACAGGTTATATCTGTTTTTTACAGTGTAACACACAATTTTTGTTACTTTATATTGCAGTATACAGCCATATCATAGGTTGCGTCACTTTTTTACATCAGTCAATCATGCACTCTGTGTCTTATGGTAGTAGGGGAAGGAAGATCCTCCAAATTGTAACTCAAAATAATTAGACTGAAAAACACACTGATTCCTGTAAGTATCTCTAGTATCTCTAATACTTATGTTCCAATTTTTGTCAATGTTAAAAAACTGTTTTTAGTTTGTATTTTACAGTTTTTCAGTAATTTACCAGGTTATTTTTGTCAACAGATCAGCTACCAGTTTCTCAAAAAAATAATGACATCCCTGATTCAGAATTAACTGGAGCCAGTGTAGTACATGACATACCATATTCCAGACAAAAACCTATTCCGATTTATGTAATCGATGCCAGTGAGTTACCTACAAATTATCATTAGTTATATATGCTAAACGAGAGTTTCAAAATAATGTTTCAGTATGTTGCAGCGACAGACAGTGAGATGGACAATGCAACTCATGGCAGTTTTGAATCGATCGATAAAGGAATGCCATTTGTTTTTAAGACGATGATGACTCGGTGAAGCACCCAAACGATAGATCGAGGAATTCGAGCACATCATCATCATTATCATCTGATTCCAGCAGGAGTTCTTCATCTAGTTCATACAGTTCTTCGAGTCGTAGTACGATTCCGGATGTAATAACTGTACACCTATTGTAGAAGAAATTCAAGAAAATGAAAGAGTATCCGAGATATTCAAATATAAGTAAATGTGATAATTATAATATAGTCGATAAAGAAGTCACAATGTGGCTAAAGTTACCTTTCTAAGAGGAACAAACCTATTTAATACCATTTTTTAAAGACTGATATCATCGTCATTTTGTAGTGAGTTACAATTTAAATGTATGCAAAGGACAAGAACCTACTAACCTATTAACTATTGATATTTTTCTAATATTCTTTGTGTGTACATACTTACATTATAATGATTGCGTTCAAATACTTTAAAAGTTATGGTCTAAATAATGTTGTCTGTGCCATTTTCTTTATTCTACTTACCTACCAAGGATCTCTTAGAACTCAGTGATCTTCTTAAAGGATTTTATAATTATTTTAGAACATGTTTTGTTATTGATTTACAAGGAAACAGTTTAACTTTGATAATAAACACTATTAATTAACGTAATTGACTAGTATTATTTCATAAATATTTCCTTTTCAGAGTGTGTAAAACTGTCGTATCATATGACTTTTTTCAAATAACTGAAAAAATATAAAAATAAATGTATGATGATACCTTATTTTTTTTCGCGAATATTAAAGGTAATTAAATTATGCAGTAGTCTGATAACTCCAAATATCAATAACTATTTACACCTCTCAGAAGTAAATGGAAAAGGGAAAAAAATTACTTAAAATTGAGTTTTCTCGAAATCGCTTTTTTTATGTTACGACAGTTTTTTAGAGGATGTGCGATATTTGAGTAGCTCCATGTGCGGAGGGCCTTAGAGATAACCACTGAAGCAGACGTCCATGTCTGATGTCTTTGCCTATATACCCGCCTGCGTTTTAAAAAAAAATGCGAGCGCCGCGCGCTGGCGCCATCTTTTTATTATTCGTACGGATAAAACGTTGCTTGTTTGTAGGATTATAATTATTGTCGGTTTAATTACTTTTCGTTCCGTTGTTTAAATTATTTAAATAATCAATTGTTGTAGATTGAATTTATTTTTTTCTAAATAACCTGGCTTCTGATTCCTAAAAGTTCAATAATCTGACATCTTATTTTCTAGCATAAGTTTTTAACCGTCTTGGCTATAAGGGAAAATGTTGTTTGCGATTCATCACTCAGACGAAGGTACGAGCGGAAAAGTAGTGTATTATATCTACCATCATATATCCTAATTCATACACATTGCAATACATAAATGAATCGACTTATTCGCAGATATTTTAATAAAATCATTAACAAAGGTAAAATTCATGTTAAAATACATTAAGATAAACATGCTTAGAAGATAGTTTACGAAAAGTAACTACTGCATTGAACTTAAGATCGTGTATTCTGCAACGATTTCGATTATAAATCAATGGTCGACTATAAATTTTGCATTAAGCTTAATTTATTCCCTGCTAAAATTGATAAGGCAGAGAATTGGTGCTGAGGCATGTTTCAATGCTTGGAAACCATTTCTAACCGTCTCTGGCTTTTAAAATTTTAAATACTTACAGTGTACATTTTCACTTGTTTATTTTATGATAAAGTAAACAGAACATTTGTGTACTCATAAATTACAAATTATTCAGATAGCGTTTTCTCGATTATTTTATAACTTTTCTTAATTTATTCAATAGAAAAATTCATCACACATTTATGACAATATAAGCAGAAAATACCTTAGTCGACTCTATTGCACTGCTTCTTAACATTTACAAAGACTTCTAAAAGAGTTTAAAATGTTCGCTATCAAACAGCTGACGATCATTCAGATCATTAATGTGAACACGTGTTCATTCAATATGGAACAATAGGAATGCCGATTACATTTTTTTCATAATTCGAGTTAACCCTAAAAAGTAGACAGCAACATACCACATTCAGTTTAGCTCGTTAAAACATTATTCCTTTATAGTCTGATCGATTAAACGTGACCTTTGTCCTTTCCCAGGTTCTAGACTAAAAATATTATTTTGATACACAACGACAGACAGGCAAAGTTACTTTCGCACTAATAATATTAGTAACGTTTAAAAATTAAATACCTTACCTACCTACCGTAAAAACGCTAAGTAGCAGAAAACAGTGTATTCCTTTTTATGCATAATTCTCAGGACAAGATAGAGTAGACAAATGGACTGATAATATTAATTCATCCATTCTCAATCCGTCGGGAGTAAAAGTTAAAATTAAACCAATCAGTAATCATTAGCATTAAACTCATATTATCGAGGTAAACTGCAATAAATACGAATTTTTAATGATGGTACTTTAAAAACTATTTCCCATTTATCAATGAACTGTAATTAAGATCTGCATAAAACTGTTTAATTAAAATGGAACTGTGATGATAACTTCAGTAAATTACAGTTTTAAACAAACAAAGCATTAATAACTGACTGTAAATTCACTCTATGCCGCATTCATACCTATCTTCCGTTTGATTTTAATAATTGGAAAACGGTCATACTCATAATAAATGATTTTATTCGACGCTATTACATCAACGGGGGATTTGTTATCAAATAGTTAATGCACTCATAGGAAAATTATGTTCGATTTTAATATGAAAGACTGATTATTTAGTATCCAAAATATGTTATGATCCATAATGTGGGTAATGGCACAATTTTAAAAATACAAATTATAAAGGTAATCACAAAAAATGAAAAAGCAAAACTAATAAATAAAATAAATAAATAAATATTTCACAACATCACATACATTGTTCCTATTCCGTGGTAAGTAGCTTAAGCACTAGTGTTACAGATATCAGAATCAACAGTGGATACACAAATAAACTTAAATATATTTAATAACACACCAAGACACGGAACAAACACCGATGTTCGTCACACAAATATTTGTCCCGAGTGGGAATCGACCCACGACTCTTTGAACCGTAGGTAGTAAACCTGGGTCACTAACCACTGTTCAACCGAGCCAGTCAATAACTACCCTTACAAAAACAGTTTCTTCTAGAAAATTTAATTAATGAAGATATTCATAAGATATTAATTACAAAATAAAATATTAAGAATGATCTCCTGCCAAAACATACCAGAACCAATCAAAATGGCTGCCAAAAGTGCGGCAACAATTTAGCATTGCATGTTTTATAATCGCATTACCATCAATCGAAATTAGTTCGTTACTAGTACATTTACATACACTACGACTCGGAAATGGTAATTTCTTTGGCTTATTTGAAATTCATGATATTACGTTTAGCGGAGTCACACGAAACTGTATAATTTCGGTTGGTACAATGTCCTATTTGCTGAATATAGTGTGTGATATGCAGTTTTGGTTTCCTCTTGCTAGTTTAGTTACTCGGCGTAGGTATTCGACTACGATCTTTGACTTATCAAAGAGTTACCTACCTAAGTCATTCATGTATGTATTTAGGAAAAGTGTTCAATGTATTATTAAGTAAATATTAGCCTACTAATTATTGTATATGTAAAATTAGCTAAGCACCTGTAAGTTCTAAATTGCTATGCCCTAACAGGGCGTCACATGTAGACCTAATTTTTACGACCACCTGTAATATATTTTTAATTGTGATTTTAGTGCTATACAGAGCTCTGTGTAGCACTAAAATCACAATTAAAGTCAAATCAGACTAAAATCAGAGCTTTAATTTACATCTGTAACATGTTAATGTGACACGCAATAAATAATTTGATTCGATTTGATTGGATTTGATTCTAAAAATATACGCAATAAGTAGGGTTACAAAACTATCAACTATCTTCATCATCTCAGCCTATTGCTGTCCACTGCTGAACATAGGCCTCTTCCAAAACTTTCCAGCGCGGCCGGTCTACGGCCATCTGCATCCAACAAAACCCAGCGATTTTCACCAGGTCATCGGTCCAGCTGGTAGGCCGTCACACACTGCACTTTTATACTCTATAATATATAATAGTATTATCACTCTTTCCGACCACAAACACTTTAATTTGTTAAAGTAAAATTTTAATACAAAAATTTTCTTCTGTTCTGAAAATTACCAAATATACTCGTATCGTCTGACAACTTCAACTATAGCACAAACAGTTAATGTTTTCATCGTTTACTTCCTGTGCCAGCTCTATAGTAATTGTTTCCGTATTAGTTTTGATTTTTAAGAGTTCAAAAAACTGTTAGCATTGTTCTACCAGAAACAATTGTAGTTTATCGAAAGAAACAATCAAACATTTGGATTTACGTGATTCAGAAAACAATAATAACAATCCCAAAATTATTTGGAGGGGGATATGAAAATAAATACTGCATGCCGGCAATAAAAACTCTTTGTTATCGCAGCAGCGCAGGGTTTAGCGACTTAGCGCCGGGGAACAAATGGTATTGTTACAGATTTTTACTTTATTTGCTAGCCCGTGATCGATATAAAGCACCTGTGCCAGTCCAATGTAGAGAATTGTTCACAAACATCGAAATGGGTTTAAGTACGTTATTATTAAGAGTCGCTTCGGTTGTTCTAGTCACAGAATATGTGTGGACACAGGAAATGTTCGATGGTAATTTTTTTTTAATTACATCAGCTCGTTTTTAATCATGTTCTTTTACGATAATTAACACTTTATTTTATTTCTTTAATTTAATTTAATTATTGACGTGACGGCTGAATACTTAAAAGATAGATATTTAACCGCCGATTTGCCGATAATGTATTTCAAATTCAAAATATTTTATTTTGTGTATCGCTTCTCCTTTGTCTTTTCAATATTCAACCGTCTATTAGTAATTAGTAATAATAAAAATAGTATCTTCTTAATTGATTGTGGTAAGAATAACAAAATAATATTCAATAGTAATAACCCATAAACTTTTTTATTTGTTGTTTTTAATGCTATTAAAGCTCAATGTAAATTTAACATTTTGAAAAAATTCAAAATTTTAAACCCATAAACTAACAATAATAGCCTATGTCCAGTGACAAACTTAAAGGGTTATAATGATCATGACGGTGAACCCATAAACAGTGTTTTGACTAATAACATTTTATTTCTAGTAAAACACAAAGATACCTGGGGCCATCTTAAGAAAGTACCAAGGAAATTTGAAGTGCGATCTGAAAACGCGATCTTGGATTTTAAAAAGTACATAAACGACATACAAGACTTAATAGCTGGTAAGAATTTGACGGTTATATACAAGGTGAAAGTGGATGTGTTTAACGACTTAAAGAGGATGCAGAAGAGGAAAATGTCCAAGAAGTTGAGGTCAAAGAAGTACAACATTCCTCTGAAGAAGCAAAGTATGAAGCTGTCAAACTTTGAAGTACTATTAAGGAAACTAGCAGAAGAGAATGGACAGAGAGTGGCTAACTACGAACAAGCGGCAATGATGCCGACGCCACAGCCGGAGGTGATCACGACGAAGCAAATACAGAAGAAGTTCCACCCGATCATAAGAATAGTGAAAACGAACTATACAAAGATTGTAAAGCCAGTGAGAAATAGAATAATCACGCTAACAGTATAATTGGAAACGCTTTATTATAATTGGTTGGAGGCATGAAACTAGAGTATGTTTTACTCATTTTAATAAATGTTTTGTTAATAAAATATGATGCAAATGTTATTGTTTATCTTCCACTCTGTATATTTAATAGATTTAATTATTGTATTTTGTCAATATCAAGTTAAAAAAAAAACATATTTTGTGTTTACAAATAACATTTCAACTAAAATTGCATATTGCATAATAAATTATTATGCGTTCAAAGAGAGATTTACTTTTCAAATACACGTACTTATAAATAATTGCAAAATAAGCAGGCAATACACAACTGATAGGATGTTGGAAACTTACCAAATTAATCTTTCATTGCAAAGTAGAAAAGGTATTGACTCAAAAATAGAGAATGGAAAGGTATACCAATCATGGACCAGGTACTGAGAAAGGTCTGAAGAACACAAAAACAAAAATGCGACCTTATCGTTCGAACCATCACGTGATAGTGTTTGCCCAATTTGATTGGACCCAGCTGCGTCCGAGACCCGGATGTAAAGAGGGAAATAAAAACACATCCTTTTGGCATACTAAAGTGTTTTCCTTTGGTATTTCATAGCGTTAAGTAGCCCTTTCGATAAAACCTTGGGAATATCAACTATGACTCGGTATTGACTTACTTTTAAATATTCTATATGCAATAATAAGACGATTTCGGTATCTACGATCGTCGGATTATATTTTCAAACTGCGTAACTAAAGAAATTGATTTTTGTACTTAAATCAATGGTTTTGTATAAAGGAAGTGAAATGAGGATTTAATGACACTCAGTACATTGATTGTAGCAATACATACATACATACATAAAATCACGCCTTTTTCCCAATACCATCAATATCTACCCATTCGATTTTTATGAGTAATCGAATTGCAGTATATCATTTTGGACATAATTGAAATCATTCTAGCTAGAGATACAATTTTAACATTTCCCAGTCTCCTTGACAAAAATAACAGTCCAGAGACTAACTATACTAGAATCCATAATTCGACGGAGTAGATTGACAGATAGAGTGTTACTATGTGTGGGAAAAATAAAATAGTGATGAGGTAAATGGTAATTTATTTATCGACAGAATTATTCGGTCTAAGTATAAAATAGTTGATTAATTATTTAACAACACCGCTCAATTAATTTGATGAACTTTACTGGAGAGTGAAAAAAATTTCGGAATTTTATTAATTTTAAGCCATGTTTTCAATTTTAAGAGTTATTGTTTAAAAATGTTGGAATTTTAGCCCTGATTGGTGGAATAACGCAAGATCATTGTAGTTTTATGGAGGAAGAAAACTTTATTCAGTGATGTTCCAAAAGTGAAAACCGGGTTTTATTAGATAAACGAGAGAACAAAATATTTGTTTCATCAGTAATTTATTCAGAATCATCACTTTCGCTTTCGTCATCGTTATTTAGATTGATAATAAATCAATCACAGATACAGACAGGCCCCTCTTTCCCACTGGGCACCATGGGCACTTGCCCAGGGCCCCGCGATCGAATGGGGCCCCCTAGTTCCTGCCAGATTACCATTGATAACCGATATTCGTTCACAGGTCATTGTTTTCAGTTTTTCTATTTAAATTTTTCTTTGAAGAAATACACAACTTAAGACTTTCGGAAAGTGCTTGAGTCTTTAACAGGTACTTTTCTGTTGTGTGTCTGTCTATTCTTGTGATTATTAATTTATAATTATATAAAATAAGAAAATATTGTTCGTCGTAGCTTTTAAACTTATAACCTATTAAATGCAACTATGAACAGGATATAAGTACTCCACACTCTAACTACAAAACTTAAAGCTTCGTTCCTACAGGATATTGGGAGTTAGCAGGAAAAACTTTTGTATGAAAAAATCTAAACCGCGTAAGATAGATGATTGAAATATAGCATGCAGGTACCCGCATGCTATATTTAATGATCAAAGATTACTTACAATGCGATATTGCAAAACGGGAGTTATTAGAAAAAACTTGTGTATGTAAAATCCAGTACTCCACGCGGACGAAGTCGAGGGCACAGCTAGTGTAGGTAGGTGGGCCATTTGATGCGGTGTGGTTTATGTCTTAAAGAAACCTATTCGAACGTCATACGTTATACCAAAGACAAAAAATGAAGCACCTATCAGTGTACAGGAAGTTAATAATTTTTAAAGCAAAACATAATTGAAGGCACATTTCCTTACGTAGAAATTGCAAATAACTCCAGCGCAGAACGCTCCTTCTCCAAATTGAAACGAATAAAAAATGAATTCATAAGGACTATGCTTCAAGAGAGATTACTAGTTTGTAGCTGATGTCCATAGAATGTAATATTCTCAATTTCATAGATTTTGTAGTAGTGATTAACGATATTGCTCATCTTAAATCTAGAAGGATACCTTTGCAATCAACAGAATTAATCTAAAGATTTGATGCGAAGCGAATTACTTTACTTTGTATATTTCCTATTTTTTTATAGTTAGTTACTAAATAAAAATAAATTTAGACCTTGTTTATCTACTTTCTTTATTTATAACTTTCCGCCCGCGACTTTGTCCGCGTAGAGACGTTTAACGGGTAAAACATTACTTTTTTATAGCGCAATCGGTTAAAAAGTAGCCTATGTCCTTTCTCAGACTCTGGAATATAATTGTACAAAATTTCATTTAAATCGGTTCAGTACTCTATGCGTGAAAGCGTAACAGACAGACGGAGTTACTTTCGGATTTATAATATTAGTAAGGATAACTAAACTAGCTGTGCCCGTGACTTCTGCAACTTCCGTGTGGAATAGTTATTTTAGGCTTTATATCTTACGCGGTTTAGATTTTTCATAAAAAATTGTTTCCCGCTGACTCTCGTTCCTGTGGGAATTTTGTTATATCCTATTGTAACTTATTTTTAATTTACTAAGGTACCTGAATGCCAAATTTCAAGACTCTTGAAACTTAAGCGGTTAATAAAGATTTTTTCATACAAAAGGATTTTCCTCTAATTCTCGTTCAAGTGGGAATTTCGGTAATTCCTTTCTTAGTGCACCTCTACGGTATCTAAGCTACATCTGTTCCAAATTTCATGTGCGTCAGTCAGTCAGTTTCTCCTTTTAAATATTTTGAAGTGTTTTCTGAAGGTCATAGGGGCTCCATGATCCTAATGTGCCTAGGGCCTCAAACAGTTTAAAGACGGCCCTGGATACAGAATTTATTTGGTGATCTAATAATAATAATATTTATTTTATTAATGAAAGGAATGTTAGTTTATACATTTAAAGACTTACAAACTAAATTAACTCTAAGACATCTTAAACTAACAATATTACACATTTAGGCAGCGGCCACTGCACTAGACTCTAGGCCTGTATCGCAGGAACCAGAATCCTTCATTTTATTTTCTGTTTCTAATACATGGCTAACGCATTTCTACCACCTTTCTGGTGTAATTGTGTTAAGCCCGTCCAAAAATAATTGTTTTACTTTCACCGTTTTCAATTTTTCGTTGTGTCTTGTCATTTACGATATGGGGCCTGCACATCCACATAATTTTTTTTTATTCCCGTTTTAATTATGAAACTCGAAAAAATAAATCGATTATTTATTTAGATCGAATTGGATCACAAATTATCGACGCAAACAACACTAGGCTGAATCTGGCAACATAATGCGATTTGAGTTGTCAAACCGCTCCGTCGAATTACGGATTCTAGTATATGTGTTTTGTTTCTCACCAACAGCAGCATGCTAGCTTATGAAACATATTTCAGCCAAATTGCTCGACTAGGATCTAAGAAACTTTGTGGAGTTGCTTTAGCCGTTCATTTCGGCGAGCATGCTCTTTTAACCATGATGAATTCACATAGTTTTGTGCCAACAATTTGTGCATAGTTTTATTTCAGTTATGCTGAACGCGTTTCAATTGATATCCTTTGTGTTAAATATTCAAAGTAAGAGTATTTATTGCGAACTAACTGTTCATTAAAGGTCTTAACAGTAATATGAGCTTAATAACTTAGTTGCCTTTTCAGGCATTGCAACATGAGGGCAAGAAATTAAACATAACATCAATTAGTCTCAAATATAAAACATAATGACAATACTTCTTTTTTAAGTTTACAAAATATTTCTGATCTTATAACATTATTCATTTTATTCATATTTTCCAACTGATTTCAGTTACACATGAGAAGTTTTAATTAAATTCACTACTTGCTGCTTGTTTTTACAATTGTCTACCTTATTATGGAGATAGTGAAAAAAAGCTAAAAGAAAGAAGAAAGATTGCATGATGAATTTGGTCCTAAATTAAATAATCTTACGCAAGACTATTTTCATTTCTAATAGCTATAGACCAGTGTCGGGTTCAACTTACCTAGAAAAAGAAACTGAAAATGATATATCTGTAAATGTTAAAAAAAATAACGTTCTTTATACAGAAGCATAGTAGTGTAGTGTACTAGTGATCCAATAGTTTAAACTACGATTGATTAAATTGGTACAATTCTATTTAGAACACACTTACGTCAATACCGCGTACGTCCATCATTGATCGTGCAATTATCTTCTGCAAATTATCGTCAGTCATTGCCATCGATGTACCGCCAACTTGCGCTAAGTGACAAGGGATGTAATTACTAACATCCATCTTTACTGATATATTATTATAAATGTGAAGGTTACTGTGTCTGTCTGTGGAGCATTCAAGCAAAGAAAAACTACCGATTTTAATGAAAAGGCTACTTTTTAACGTGTGCGCATGAAGAGGTTGATGGATGTGGAAGAAGCGAAAGTGGTGTGCCAGGATCGTAGCACATGGCAGGAACTCCTCTGAGGAAAAGGCGTGATTCAATGAATGTATTTATGTATTTTTTAACCGTCTTCGTTATTTATTATTATTGTTTTACATGATACTAAGTGACGATAATGCAATTTTTTTTAGCAGATACGAGTTTTCTTTAAAATTTGTAACTGGAGAACAAAAATGAAAGAATTATTTTCGCACAAACTTATAAATTTAATGAAGACGATCTAATACTAAAAACTACACGGGGAAAGATTTAATTGAATACATGAAGAGTACAAAAAGTAAAGTGCGAAAAATATTATTAATACTTTGAGCGGGATATTTTTGATAATCAGAGTCTGTATTTGGAATCACTGCCACTGTCGACTGGCTTAATGGAACAGCGACCCGGAGACACTTCTTATGATTACAAGAGTCGTGGGTTCGATTCCCACCCGGGACAAATATTTGTGCGACGAACATCAGTGTTTCTTTCGTTTCTGTTGATTATAATATATATTACTAGCTACTTACCATGGGTCCAGGTTAATGTTGTTTGATATTTCTTTATTTATATTATTCATTTACTGTTTCGGTAAGAAATGTAGCACAATACGTATACTACCACTAAGTGGTGTACCCGAATTCATTTGTACCTTGTCGGAGCATCAATGGCTTCCTAGATCTATCCCGATTACCAGTTTCATGTCCGAGTGGACTGTTTGTATTCGGCTCACACAGTGATTTGCATTCCGCGGTGTCTTCCAACGGAAATGCTACATACTCGTTCAGCCAGTTTGTACTCATTGCACAACATTTTAGATTGATGAATGAATTCTGAAATTCTAATATTTTTTAATAAAAAATAACATTGTTTGTATAATTGTTTGTATAATATACAAAAAATGTCACAAAGATATTATCTTCTATAACTTTATGTCAAACTAGTGACCAGCCGTCGCGCATATAAACGACTGTATGCGGATTGAGAGAGTAACGAGCAAGCAAGAAAATTATATTTTGTTTCATTTGAAGGACTTTTTTGACTAACGCAATTTTTTTTAGCATTATTGCAGCCAGTACTATTATACTACCGTAATAAACCTTCTTCGTCTTGGAACGTGATACAATAAATGCAATAAACTAAAATGATATACATACATAGATATTCAAAATACATACAAATACATATTCACACTCAGATACGGAACAAACACCGATGTTTATCACACAAATAAGATTTTAAACTTTCGCGTTCCATTACACTGAAATAAGTCTTTATGGGTCTTTACGCGAGCGACCACGATTGGTGTAACCCAGTCGAAACGTCGGGCAGTAAGTAGCTATGTAATTTTGCTACTCCTAATATCGCGTGAAGACCCATAAAGACTTATTTCAGTATCACACAAATAATTGTCCCGAATGGGAATCGAACCCACGACTCTTGAAATCGCCAGCCAGGGTCACTAACCACTGTTCCACCGAGCCAGTCAACAACCAAACATCCGATCGGTGGCTCAATATATCCAGCGAGTGACATTAAATTATGCGCGCGACATAAATACTCCAGCAAATTGAGTGTAAACTTATCGGAGACTATTTAAATGATAAGTTTGCGTTTTGGCGCCGGGCGTTCCGAACGATGCATCTTTGTCTTGACTTTGAGGGTTATACTAGAGGAGGTTCTCTTCTGATAATCAATTTTACTATAAGAGCGTCGATGGCCGAGTGGTTAAGGTCGTCGCTTGCTATGCTAGAGGTCGCCAGCTCAAACCCGTCAGGTACTGCAGTGTTTTTTATATTGAAACTTCATATGTACGATCATTCGACGCTTTAACGATGAAGGATAACATCGCGAGGAAACCTGTACAGACCTACGAAGAGATTCTTAGGTTGTGCATTCAACCAACCAGCACTTGGCCAGCGTAGTCGACTAAGGCCTTATCGCCCTTGTTTAAGGTAGGCCCGTGCCCCAGCAGTGGATATATGGGCTGATGATGTTGATAAATCAATTGTGCCTTTAACACCGTCTTACATACGTACATACATACGATCACGCCTTTTTCCTAGAGGGGTAGGCAAAGATCACTCCCAGCGATCCACTTTCCACCTCTTTGGGAAACTTGACGTGACGGGAACACATTCTTACTACTTTTTTTTTGTCTTTTTATTTAATTAAACCAAATGTCATGAACAACATCGGTAGAAGTTGCTGAAGAATAAGTTCGTTCATGTGTTAACGTTGAGTTTTTTTTTCATTGGCAGACTGCTCGATAGAATCCACAAAGAAAGTTGGGTTAAATCGTATCTGGCAGTAGACATGATTGGCCAGCCCGGCGCTAGTTTTACAAAGCATGAAATACATTACAAATCCTGCAAAAAAAAAACAAAAATCTGGCCAAGTGCAAGTCGGACTGGCGCACGAAGGTTTCCTTACCAATTATGTAAAAAGAAAACATCTTTAATGTATACTTTTAAACTGTCATGGTTACACATATTAGAAAACTGAGTTCACCCGTGATCATGGCGCTTGCAACAGTGCCGAAATATCGGGAGCTCATTAAAACAAAACAACATGGTAAATATCCCGGGCAGTTACAGTTTTCTAATCTTTATTGTAAGTCCCCAAACTATTTAATATTTTCCCGTTCATATTTTATCATTTATAAATTTTTTATATGTTGTTATAGCGGCAAGGGAGAGACATAATTTGTGAAAATTTCAGCTTTCTAGCTATCACGGTGTTTGAGATACAGCTTGGAGACAGACAGACGGACAGACGGACGGCGGAGGCTTAGTAAAAGGGTCCCGTTTTTACCTTTTAGGTATAGACCCTAAAAAAGTAGCTAAAATAACTTTTTGACAGCAAAAATGACAGTTCGGGATCTCCTTAGACGCCCTGTGTCCGCCCTGTGTCCGCATAAAGAGGTCTGATAGTGTCTGTTCACACCTAGCGATTTCGCCGCATGCTCGCAGAATGCACGCCGCGATCACGCTGCGAAATCGCCGCGATCACGCCGCGATATCGCCGCGATTTCGCCGCTTACTGCTGAAATCGACCAAAAATCGCTAGCTGTGAACACGTTGATAGTATCGCCACTTGTGATGGCGCATTTTGTAAGCAGTGAAACGATTTACTGAAGTTAAGTTACTTATGATGCAATCTTTGAAAAATATTTAGTTAGCATATCAGCATTGTAACCTAGAATAATTGATTTAAATTTATTTGTCATCGATGTAAAGGACAAGAAGTACTCGTAACGTTAGCAATCCACATCTTGTTTTTTTTCACATTACTGATTTACCTACTTTTATTCAATCAGTAGCTTGTCAAATCCTTTTCATCCCATACTCATGTACGCGTATGTTTATAAACGCTAGAAAGGAATAATTACTTGACTGGACAGTTAACACAATTTAGATCGAAAACTAATCTTCATTGCACTAACAAATGTTGTAAGTTCCGTTCAATCGTGTAATTCCATCTATGTAAGTAAAGTACTTACTTAACTAACTTGATTTCTGCTTCACACGGAGTTCAAATAAAGTATTTCTATTTAACTTAACTGAAAGATAAGACTTTTAAGTCGAATTCGTCCATTGCTATCTGAGAGTTCAATAAACATCTCATTTCTTTTGGTTGTACGATTGTTTATTTGTAGTCTCGTTCTTCTTCGTAGCTTTGCAAACAAAAAATATTACGCTTTGTCTAAAAAGTGATCGATAAATAAGATCTAGAAATAATTGAATGGATCCCATTCCATTTGACGTTTGGACCTAACAGCGTTCAATTGTTTTTTTCGGGAGTAACACAGTACTTTACTGAACAAATTAAAAGGTTTTTACTATTTCAAACATTGCGTTTGAAAAGAAAGTCAGTTATTTTTGCTAACTCACCTTTTATTATCCTTGACCATTTAGCTTAAACGGGATAATAAAATAAATAAAAAATAAATAAATATTTCACAACATCACATAGATTGATCTGATCCCGTGGTAAGTAGCTTAAGCACTTGTGTAACAGGTGTCAGAATGAACAGTGGATACACAAGTATCAGTCATCAATAATACTTGCCATAATCCACGTTTTAGCATAGTATATTCAAGTGTTTTAACCCCAACTTCTACTACTTAAAAGATAATCGTCTCCACATAAATAATGGCGACAAAATAGTAATTATCTTTACAATTTTTTTTTATAATAGGCTAACATGATGACCTTGCAAGACCTGATGAGACCTTCATGAGGTCGACAGGCACAATAGACCATATTGAGCCCGTCACACTCACCCTGAAGGCTGCTTAAATGCCGTTACACGCCCCGCCTGAAGACCCCGGATTTTTCATATATGGACTCAAAGATGACCAGTTGAACCCACATTTCTGAATCAGTTTATCTATAAGTAGTACACAAACAGATTACTGCCATCACTGGAATAGGTAAGTTGTTACAATTGGACATAGTTTGGCCGGCAAAACATAATGATTTATATACCGTGATATTTTAGTGGTTGTTTTCCCGTGGCAGAACGATTTGCCTTTAGTAATACTATCGAAACATGCAAATTTTTCCATATTTTTAGAATAATAATTTTCCAACTCGAAAACTAGAGAAGCTATCGTTCTTTCATAAGATGTGACGTAATCAGGTACTGCTTGCCGCAGGAAATCGATGCTTAAAGCTAAAGAAGCTTCACGCCCTAAGTAATAAAGCGGTTCGAACGTGCTTTCGAGCTGTGTTTATACCTTTCGTAAATCCGTCATTTATTGATTTCAATAAAAAAGAACTGCACAAATCTATTGTTCTACTAAGATAGAATCATTTTACTGCGGGACAAAAACCACTAAAATTTCACGGTGTATTGTCTCTATCTTTGTAATCTTCCGGCGCAAACTATCTCGACTCATAGTAACGCAGCCAACATACAACTAACGCAATCCATGTAAGCAGATTAAACAATATTTTTATTAAGACAAAGTAAACACATATATTATGTCGCCACCGGCGCCCGGCGTAATATCCCTGATGGTGTTAACAAATTAAAATGCATTCTTACTGCAGTAATAAATAACAGCGATGGCCCAATGGGTTGTGAGCGTTTCCCGTAGCACTGTTTGTTACTTATCATGTTTTTGTTGATTTTGATTCATGATTTTTTTAATAAAAAAAAAATATTTGTCTGACATTGCAGTAGTTGATTTCATTATTGAATCATAATTTAAAAAAAAAAACCATATATGTGTCCAACATTGCAATAGTTAATTTCATTATTTAATCATGATAAAAATCGATCTATTAGTCCAACATTGCAGTAGTTAATTTTACTTTTGATTGTTAAAGTCCTTTTTTCATTGAATTTTAAGCTATTGCACAGCTTTTGTCGCGGGCTTTGAGCGCGGCGACCGAACCAAGAAATTCCGTAACGAAAAAATCCTCACAATCGTCTAACGTCGTTTCAGTTCGGTAGACTTCGGCACGGTGTATGTGTGCGTGCGGTTAGACGTATTGTACGACTCTACGAGAATCGAGACGAGCTGCTCCGAAATCGGACGATGCTATGCAATAGCTATACCGCGGCAGTCCCCGAGTGCCACACGTCTTTTTTTTAAGTAATCTAAAACTGAAGGCAGTCTATAATATGGACCGTCTTATACCGACATATTACGTCCCGCAATATAATACTATCGAAAGAGATCTTATGGTAAGTACTAACTTGTTGTAGCTAGCAGGATATTGAAAAGACAATTCAATATTTAGACCTATTTTATACTCAAGGTTTATAAGGGATTTTGTAATTTGAGTTGCCCTTTAAGTATTAGGCAAATATACTATTTTAAGTTCTATTGTTTTAAGTTGTCTATCGATATCATACTGATAATGTTTTCTCAGTAGGATATTTGTTTCGACTATACTGTGTTCTATTGTTGAAGAAAATTCTTATGAATTCTCAAAGTAATTAATAAAATTCAATATTCATTTACGTGTTTCTAAACAATTTTGAAGAACACTCCAACAGAAGTACCAATATGAAACGTAATTAAATAACATTTCGTTGAAAACAATGCGAAAGTTGTTTCAGGTTTATTGTTAAGATATCGTAATATCAAAAGCCTAAATCCAGTTTAGAATCGCATAAGCAAATGTGAAGTTGGTAAGCGGCCCAAACTTTAATCTCTACAATTAGTTGGCAAAACCTAGTTGGCCAATTGTCGCTTCGGAAATAAAGTTGCCAGTTGGTTTCTCTCACATCTACCGTGAAACCACACTGGGTGTGTCGGCACTCCTGCCCTTATAACCTCTGTGATAAGGATCATATTAGTTTGAGCAGGTTCCAGTGGCGTATTTGTTACAGTTCTAACTCGGCTTAAGGGATTTTGGATTTCCACTTTGATGCTAAACAGGAGCGTTTTGGATTCCACTAAAGGAAAGTTTCCTGTGGAACTATTCAAACGAATAGTTTCAGCGTTTACATGTACCGTGCCAGTTGTGTCCTGTATTTGATTATTAAAATCGTTCGTCGCGGTTGTTGCTTTAAATAGCTGGTTTTGAAAGTTTGGTTGGTAATACTTTTTTAATTATCTATTAGTTGCTCGAACGTTATGAATTCGAAATAAACTTTCTATTATTTCAAGCCATGTATTGTATTTTGTTCCACGCCAACTCTGTTAATTGTTTTGTTTTTAAACGGTTTTATTTAGATCCATCCGTACTGTATTTATTTATTTTTATGTGCTATAAATGAGTTAATAATATATCAAAAGCAATAAATATTTCATTATAAATAATAAAAAAATCATCATCTTTTTTATGTATGTTGTTAGATTAATATTTTTTTCCTCTTTATTTAAGTAGCTTTGCCCGTTATCGACATTGACGCTCTATTGAATACAAACTTAAATTTATAATAACAAATTAATAAATTAAAATTTACCATCAATTTCCACAAAGCTAACAATAAGGTCAAGAAATGAGGTAAACACTACATAATACTCCGAAAACGACCATCACAAACCTTACATCTTTCAAACTTCACCAAACTAAAGGCAACCACGACGAGATTCAAATAAACTGGGTCTTTCATATTCCCAAAACTTCTCCCCGGCACACAATACCTACAGTAATTTTCCTCTAGTAATTTTCGTATGACTCCAACAAAGTTTCCCACTCGATAAGAGTAAAACCAAACAAGTGTATAAATTAAATCGAGAAGTTTCCGCGGCGGAATCAGACTCCCTTGTGTCAGAGAATATGGATACTCCGTAGTTCAGAGAGTCGTGGGGCTAGAAATAGCTGTTCGGAATATGAGAGATCCTATAGGAATACAAATATTAAATAATGCTTTTTCTTGGACAGGGATCGCGTCTCATTTGTGCTATTTTTAAAAGGGAATGGTTTGAAATTTTCGCTTTGCATTATTATAATGCAGCGCATTAAAACAGGACAAACTTGTTTAGCTCTGTTTATTGTAGACGATAATGTTGAGAATTATTTATAGAATTAGAGATGGATATTTCATTATTCTAGCTCTTTGGTTGCCTGGTAGCCTTTGTCGTATAATTTGACGCTGGTAGAGATTGTCAAAGTTTTTCTTGGAATTGGAATTTATTTTCGCTTAATTACTAAATATATCCTGATTTATATAAATGTGACCTGTATATCCGCCTTTCACGCCAAAACTACTAGACTGATTTAAACGACATTTGGTACACAAAATTGGTGGTACCTTTTTACCGACTTCGCTATGACATGTTTTACGACTACGATGGAGGAAGTGAAAACGTCTATTAGTTTTTTATCTTCTACTAGCAAACCCGACAGACTTCGTCCTGTCTAAAAAAAATTGTAAAAGTTTTGACGTTAGGAACACACCTACATTTCTTAGATAACAGTGAGTGCTTGTAATTTAATATGAATTTTAACGTTTTAGTTAGAAAACGTTTGTATGTGAAAAAGAAAAGGGCTGTTTTTAGGGATTTCCCGGCAATTATTCGATTTTTTCTCGCCGTAAGAACCATAGTTGGACTTCAACGAACATTTAAAAAAAAGAATTGGCCAAATTGGTTCAGGCGTTGTTGAGTTAAGCGCTTACCAACACATTTTGCGATTCATTTTTATATAATAGATTAAGTTATACTAAATAGGAGACAAACGTGAAAACATTATGTTATCAATAAAGCTACTAGATCTTCACAAAGTCAATGCCTTGCCACGTTTTCAATGACCCGTGAGAACATACACATGTTCAAAGTGTCTCTTAATCTAGTATGTGTCGGCCGCGCATACAAACATCTCCTAAACCCGTATCCATAAAGTTGAGTTGACAATCAAGCCATATTCATAGTCCGCGTCTGGGGGACACAGTTTGAAATTCAGTTGCCTCCAATGCCGGGCGGCAACTTCTGACTTGTCATTCAACGTGACACGTCTTAACCCAATAAGTAACACCCATTGGTATTGCAGGCTTTATGCATATTTACCCGTAGTAGATTGTGGAGGCTAACGATGCGTGATTCATTCGTGGCAATGATTGAAAGTTAAGTTAAACTGTTCTATAGTCGTGTATATTTGTATGTATGTGTCGATTATTGCTTTGTTGTTGAAGTAATAGGGTATTTGACTGTGGTTGTTTTGCTTGCTTTTTTGTGATAAGCAGTAAGATTTAGGTAAATCAATATTATTAATGAAATCGAAACTTAATATTTTTGTGAAATGAGACAGCAAACGACATTTAAAGTTGGGTGGGAAAGTCCATTTCAAAAGTGCGAAAATCATTTAAAATTTCGTTGTCATCTTATAAATAACAAAATTAGTAACATCTTTCATTATGAAAACATATCCATAAACGCAACTTTTGATGAACCTGCCGAACAAACTTCCTAGGCGCTGCATACAAGGAATAAGCGAGTGACATCACACGCCTGTGGTCGTTTGTATGGAGCGTTTTTGGGCTCGCGCAAATAATGTGCAATTAAAATTGTAATATCTCGTCGAGTTATCGAGATATCAAAATGATACTTTCAACTGTGTCTTTGTGTTAGAGTGGTCCATCCAACTATATCAAAATAAAAAAATAGTCAAATACCCTATTGTTCAAAACGGTTAGAGAAAAAAATACAGTAGCGGGAAATATGGAAGTATATAAACAACAGCCTTTGGAATCCGTACAGTGACTCAGTAAATATTAAACCATGTTATAAAAAAAACTAACTACACTTTATATGTTAATAAATAAATCTCTACCGCTAGTAAGAAGGCAGGTATAAGTACTACTAACGTTCGCAAGAAACGTATTTTCTATAGGAAAAAAAAATAACATCCCCGAGAAAAATGGAGCCGAAATGGAAGCATTATTCAATTTCACTTTCCCCTTTATAAATATTTCTTATTATACAAGTTCTGGTCCCATATGCCCTGAAGTAAGTATGAGGAATGTACGAACGGTGTCTCTTTTACAAAGCGGTTAAGTTATGTTTATTTAACTGGCCGAAGAAGCTCAGAATATCTTGAATTGATATATCTTTTCGATATTGCAGAGATCGGTAATGTTATTTCAATACATATGATGTATATATCTGATATGTTATAGTATGTTATTGTGTTGTGAATGTGTAATATATATGTTGTTGGTGTGCCTTAAATAAATAAATAAATAAATAAATAAATACATGGTTTTGTAACTTGTTAGTAAGTATAATATATATTTATTAACAATAAAGAGAAACAAATTATTTCAATATAAATAGCAGAGATTGACTGGTTATTTTGCGTTCATATTAATAAAAAAAACTTGTATTTTTACCTTTGTATATTTAGATTTATTATCCTAGATATTTTTTTATTCTATTTGAACTTACACGTTTAAGGCACATGGAATTTGCCACTGCGGAAGCTTTCTGGCTACATTATAAATCAATTCCAATTTAATTATCATCTTGCCATACGGACTGGTATAATTTTAGAACATAGATGTTACTGTAACTTTTAATGCAGCTTACGTAAGTACATTTCATATACCTCACGGTAAACGTAGAAAAGGTCCACAAATGAGGTCGGCAGGAACAATAGAACCTTTTAAAAATAATTACATAAAGTCCAAAATTAACTTTTTGATTATTTAGATACAATATGGGTATATTGTAATATGCTAAACTCTAATTATGTAACTGGTTGCAGTACGAATAAAAGTTTTTTTTTATACACCGTTTTTGTATTCAACCCACAAGATAATAACTAATAACTTGTGGGAAGATAATAACTAAAGTTATTATCTTGTGAAATCACTGAACCTCACACATAAACATTCCAGGTAAGTTTTATTTTCGATTGGCGTATTAATTACGATACTCGAACGCGTAATCCATTATACACAAGGCCGATCGCGATACGTTATCAAAACAGTGAACACAAGCATTACTCAAACGGTGTGTACACATATTAATAAAGAAAGCGCTTACTATAATATCTCGCTTCATTTAATGAGATTTTTCGTTAGCCTACTTGCTTACCAAATGATAAATATGATTTTCGTGCAGGTTAAAATTACGCGCGCGAATCGATGACAGCTTTTAATGTGCTTAGCTCTATGAAGAAAGAAAGAAAAACATTTATTGACCACGAAATAAAGGTTACATGATACATACACAAGACACAAAACGCACACAAAGAAATAAAACACATTATATGCACGGACTTTAAGTGGTCAACGAGGTACAGGAATCAGCATATGCCGCATCAGCCCAAGATCTTTGTACGAAGGCTTTTCATTAAATCTGTAAGTAGTTGACTTGACTGCTTCATGGATCTATTGGTAGCAAGCGCCGCGTAAGGGCTGAGTGCACCCAGGTTTGAGTCCTGGGTCGGGTTGATTTTGTTCAAGTTTTTCTGTTACCTATTTTTCAGCTCGAAGTTAAAAATTGACGGATGATTGCACATGTCTCGGAAAGTCCGGAAAGCCGGTGGTTATGCATCTGATCTCCCATCGGTCATGTTGTATTTCTAACTCATCAAACTATGATAAGAGTACACTTATGTTTGCAATCACACTTGTGCCTGATATTATGTCCTGGGTAGTTGCCGGATCTCAATTAAGTGAGAGAACTCAATTATGTCTTTTTGTATCCTAGTCATCCTAGCGTCATTAGACATTATGTTCTTGACTTAAAGTCAACTACTTGTATTTTTATCAAAGCACTGGTATTCATAGCCGTGATTTATGAGATGGCATAATATTAAGTGATTTTAAGAGCAAATAGATACCTACTTATGAAACTTTAGTTTCAGTACTAAGTGATATAAAATATTTATATTTAAAAAATACTATAGAGATTAAAGCATGTAGTAGGGGCAAAGCAAACCTGCGTAAACTAAACACTCGATACATATTATTAAGACTCGGTGATTGGGCGTTCGAAGGCCTCCCTTCCAAAATTTGCCCTCTCGTGGTCTCTTTACATAAAATTTGCATTATCGATTCCCACTGTATTGGGGTGTTAGGTAACTTTGGAAGAGATTATATGGGGATGGGAAGATACTTACAGCGTTATGGCTCTATAAATTCCATGCCGTCATCGAAATATCTGCAAAAAGGTGTTTTTGGGTGCCATTTTTATGTGCCAGTCCACAATTTTTATGGTTGTTTGTTAGTTCATATTTTTTTCCGTTTTATATTGTTTTAGTGGCTGTAAAAGTTTTTTATTTGGCTGTACTGGGGTTTATAGAGGATTTTTTAATGCTCGAATAATTTTTGCAACAATAGAATACAATATACGTATTTGTTATTTTATTTTCAAGGTGTTTATTTCAATTTTGACATTAAGTGATGTTATATTTTCACACAGATTCCTAATTGTCTAGATATTTTGTAATATTTCGTTTTCTATCTATAGTGTTGTAGTTTAAGTGTCAAATCAAACACTTCCAAACGAAAGTGAATTTCATAAGATTGACCCTTAGGACTTACTAAAATCACTATCCCTAAATGTAGATACATCTCCAATAAGACTGATCGCTACAATAGTGTCCTAAGCCAACACCGCCTGATGCATTTTGCAGCTTCCCCAAGACCTCTATTAATTCAAGCCTGCCCAACCACAACATGAAATGTTAATCCAGAATGATCTATAAGTTTGGATTTGAATTTCGGGTCAAGCTACCATCACCTTATAAAATTTAGTGGGTCCGATTTTATGGATCACATTTCGTTTATAATGCGTTAAGTGAATTGGATTATTTGTTTTTTTTTTTCTGACTCGCATTCGATGAAGCCTTGTCATCATCACCAGATTTGTAGGGGAGCGGATTGCTCTCACATCTGATTGAATTAAAAGTTACCATTGCGCTGTATGGCTGAATTTGGATTGCATAACAAATAATTAAAACTTAAAGTCTAATTAGGCAAATTACGTAATGGCCCTTTTTAAGTATTGAATCTAATTAAACAAAGTGACTGAGTAGTTGTTTTCGACTCCATTAAAGTTTTAAATTTGTAATGTGAAATCTCTGAAATTATTCAGTCTTAATTCAAACATTTAAAGTGGGTAGGTTTAAAAAAGTAACTAATTATAAAGATAGTATAATATCAATAATGATAAAACATTAATAAAGGAATGCCGGTATATGTAGTATACAATTATTTAGGTTTATTTTGAGTTAAAAGAATGTATTGCTACAGTTCAGAGACATTATTTCACGAACTGATAGGATCGCTCGTAAAATACGCCATTGAACGGTATTTAATTGAAACTTCAACTGTATTTAAATGAAAATTTGTACAGAGATACGTCGGCACTCCGTGAGCAGAGAAAATTAGTCTTTTATATGCTGCGACTGGGCCTACTGGGCTTTACATTGAAAACAAATATGCGTTGTAATGTTTTGGTAGTGAGACAAATAGGAGACATTAAAGTACTGCGGAATATCTATAATATAAAAATGAATCGCAAAATGTGTTGGTAAGCGCATAACTCAATGTAGTGGTATAAGCTTGGGTATCGTTGTCAAAGTCTAATACTGCACCATATCTATTTAAAAAATCGCGTCCTAAGATTCCATTTGAAAGTATCGGTAAAGACTTAAATACAAAGAACTTGTGTTCAATTACTGTTCCATGTAAAGACAATGGAATGAAAACATAACCAATCGTCTGGACTTTGCCGCCTAGTCCATTTATAGTTGCGCTTTCCTTATGGAATGGAAGGTTCAAATGACTAACATGTTTGTAAGTAATAGCCGATAATGAAGCGCCAGAATCAACTAAAAATGAATAAGTTTTATTACACGTGGGTAACAGTAGGTGAATAAAACAATCGCTATTACTAGCTAAAATTGAATGACCTTGGTTATTCACGAAAAAACTGGTCTAGTCGAGGTTCCGAGTTTGATGTTTCATTCTCGTGAAAAACGTTCACGGCGTTGTTCACACCTCGATTTCCACGATGGTATGACCTAGAGAACATACCTCGGTTTTGACGTCCTCGCCCGCGATGTTGTCCTTGACCTCGCGACGTTGACGGATGCCAGTCTCGTTGCGGATTTCCCCGAAATCCATTACTCTGTCCCCTGTTCCAAGACGTCTGTCGACTGGGGCCTCCCCGAAAATACCTAGGGTTGTTTTGAAAATTCCTAGAAAGATAATATTTTTTTTTATACATACCCATCACCTCGCCCGAAGATGAGGGAGCGAAGGTCTCTTCGTCCTTGGCTGCCTGCACTGCGTCCTTCAGAGAGCTGAAATTCCTAGCTGCAATAAGGGTGCTGAGCCTACGATTACGTAAGCCATCGGAAAATTGCTTAATCGCCAATTTTTCATTAATTGGTTTTAAAACATTATAATTACTCGTATTTCCATCAGCTTGTGCAATCGTAAGGTCAACAAATAATTCTGCAATTTCTTTTCCGTAATCTGAAACAGACATGTCATTTTGTTTTATATTATGTAATCTCTTTTGAATTGCCGTTGCACCTTTACTGGCCAATAACTGTTTTTTCATATCAGTAATTAAGGCGTCAACAGAAGTGTAATTGTCTTGCAGACGTATTTTTGCTGATTGAGATAGTCTGCTTTTCAATACAAACTGTATTAAGTTCTTTTTGCACTGAGCTGCTGATAATAAAGATTCATAGTATTGAATATTATCTATCAATTGCTTAACACTCGTTTCATCATTTGTCATAATAGGCAATAAGGTCAAAGCCGTCTTTAAATCAAAAGTGTCCATGTTGGATAAACTTTTGCTTTCAACACTTTCAGAACACAATTTTAAAATATCACTATGCAATAATTCAAAAGCCTTACAGGAATTCTCATAAAGCGGTAAATCCTTACTCTTAATTTTTCCTTCACTTACTTCTTGTTTAAATGTAGATACTAGAATATTGATTGAATAAATCATTCGCTTCATTTAACTTAACTTGCAATATACTACCTTGCCGTCTACTAGGTCCAATTTTAATTAAATATGACCTGACTTGTTTTAATTCCTCATATAATTCATTTAACATAGCCATAACTTACCCATGATACGTTGCATAATATTACATACGATAACATTTTAGAGACATAAAACTGCTATTTAAAACTTAAAGTTCAGTAACTAAAATTAGAGTCTTTGTCTATGAAAGGGACCCACGATGAAATATAATACGAGCGATTTATTTAACACTCCCGACACGCACTATTTTTATTACACACCAACGCACTTAAACTTTCGACGTGGAGAACTCGTCCTTGGGCTGGAAATGCTGGAACGCATCCTTGCCTGACCCGATGGGAAGAGGGGCCCGATACTGTCGAAACAAGGATCTGCGCAGGGTATTCCTCGTTATCTCCGTACTTATCCAACTCAAGTGGCAACGTTTATACAAACGATATATGCCGTAGACCAGTGTAAAGACATCACCAGTACGATGACGGACAGCAAAATATTCGTGGTGGAGAGGCGAAATCGAAATTCTTCCAATTGGGAGTCAACGCCTGAACCAATTTGGCCAATTCTTTTTTTTTAATGTTCGTTGAAGTCCAAGGATGGTTCTTACGGCGAACAGAAAAAATCGAATAATAGCCGGGAAAACCCTAAACACAGCCCTTTTCTTTTTCACATTTTTTTGACAGGACGATGTCTGTCGGGTCAGCTAACTAGCTGTTCAACTAAATGATATAATTATTACTAAACTTAGACGAATAAGAATGTTTTAAATGTAAAAAAAAACACAAAATGTAATCATTTAGAACCATAAAAGTTGAAAGTTTAACCAAATAAAATATCTAAAAATATCTGGGACATTTTCACACACGGTCATCTGACCCCAAACTAAGCAAAGCTTGTACTATGGGCGTCAGAGACTGATTTACATACATAATAAATTAATTAATACATTATCACACCCAGACACGGAACAAACACCGATGTTCATCACACAAATATTTGTCCTGAGTGGGAATCGAACCCACGACTCTCACTCACGGTTTGGGTATGTATAAATAATGTTTAGAATAATAATACTCGCGAGTATAATCCGTAAAATTAGTTTTTTTTTTCAAATGTGTAGTGTTCGCGCAAAAAATAGACATTAGGCAATAATAAGTTCATCGAAGTGAAATATTTGGTAAGTACTCGGCCAGTGCTCAAAACGTTATAAAAAGCAAATGTCGTCACACTTTTTTTTCTTTCTTCGAGTTTTGGATCGGGCAGAATTTATATGAGTATCTGTTCTGAAATACTCAGCCCTACAGAAATAGTCATTGCCTCCGTTTATTGTCCGTGGTTCGGAAAGTACGTCAAACCTTGATCATATCAGATTGCTGCCTCACTTGCCAGTGAGTATGAAATAACAGAAACTGTAGACTTTCGCGTTCCATTACACTAAAATATTAGTCTTTATATTATACGCGTTATTAAGAGTAGAAAATTACATATAGTTACTTACTGCCCGACGTTTCGACTGGGTTTACACCAATCGTGGTCGCGAGCGAAACGTCGGGCAGTAAGTAGTTATGTAATTTGCTACCCTAATAACGCGTATAGACTCATAAAGACTGATATTTAACAGAAACTGTACCTGAGTTTGCGCGTTAACTTGTGCACTACAATACTCTGTTATATCAATCAATAGTATGTATCTCCTAAAAGAGATCAGTCAACTGGACATGGCTGATCTCAATTCAGTCTGAAACCTTCTGAAATCAGTCTGAAATCATCATCATCAATAGTCCATGTACGTCTCCACTGCTAGAGCACGGGCCTACCCTAAACTAGCGCGATAAGGCCAACCACCCTTGCCAAGTGCGGGTTGGTCGACTACACAACCTTAGAATTTCATCGCAGGTGTGCAGGTTTCCTCACAATGTTTTCCTTCACCGTTAAAGCGTTGAACAATCGTACATATCAATTTCAAATTTGAAAACACAGTGGTATGTGGCGGGTTTTGTACTAGCGACCTCTCGCACCACCAGCAACGGCCTTAACCACTCGGCCATCAACGCTTTCTCATCAAACATCGCATAGTGTAAAAGCTCTTCGCTAAAAGCGTGTCAAGTTGCCGACGTATATCATGCGGCTGCGCATCCCTCGTAATCTTTATGACCTCACGTCTGGGATTAGCGCGGAATTTATCGTACCAGGACTAGACGAGGCTTTGTCCTGCTAACAGCTGGGATAATGGTCGCTGATTGTGAAGGGTATTTTTGGAACGACTCGGTTTGACAACTCGATCTTTATGAATTTATATTCGTGAAATGTTAATAACATTTTCATTGAAATTCATTGAAGGGATATTTTGGAGACACTTTTCACGATTCGTGGGCTTAAGCGTCCTCTGTGATAGAATAGTTTGATAAGTATTTTGTCAATTGTCTGATATTTGCAGCAATTTGGAAATATCGTATAGTAATGTTCTCCATTTGATTGTTTTCGACATGTATTTTTTTTGAATATGAATATGGTACATTTTATAACATTATTTTATTCTGATGATTTATTTTGTAGGTTTTTTGAGCTTAGATCTGTCCGGTTTGTGACATTCGCACGCGTTTTTTTTTTCTAGCATAAGATTTCCTGTACACAATGCCGACACATAAAAAAACCGGCCAAGTGCAAGTCGGACTCGCGCACGAAGGATTCCGTACCAAATATGTAACCTCATACCAACTTGTATGTAAATGTGTATTTTTTTTTGTATGGGGACCCTTAATATTTTATCTTTTTAATTTTTAGTATGTGTTATTATAGAGGCAACGGAAATAAATTATTTGTGAAAATTTAAGCTTTCTAGCTATCGCGGTTCATATCAGATATGGCTTGGGGACAGACAGACAGACAGCAGAGGCTAAGTAATAGGGACCCGTTTTTACCTTTTAGTTACAGTTCCCCTAATAATCGGGGGCAGCGTGGAGGCAGCGTCGTGTGTAGGAGCGCTAAAATAGATTAAATTTTACTTTCGCCTTCAAATGACTCTTATGAACAACACCTTAGTAATAGGGTCCCGTTTTTACCTTTTAGTTACAGTTCCCCTAATAATCGGGGGCAGCGTGGAGGCAGCATCGTGTGTAGGAGCGCTAAAATAGATTAAATTTTACTTTCGCCATCAAATTACTCTTATGAACAACACCCAGGCCTAAATTCCAGCCAACTGCTAAGTAAACGGAGACGAGCGACGGCCTCCCCGACGCATCGGGCAACAACTAAACGCGTCAACGTATTTCATGCCGCGGTTCAGTCTAATCTTTATGACCTGGCGTCTGGGATTAACCGGGATTTATTGCACCTGGACATGCCTTTGTTCTGCTAACAGGGGAATGGATTAGGCGGCTCCAATGAGACAGTGGAGGTGAATGGAGAGGAGGTATTTATAATGATTAACTTGTTTTACTATAAATGAATTATGCGTTAAACAAAAGCCTTATGGTTTAAAAAAACATATAGTTCCATTATTTACTCCTGTCTATGTTATGCGTGTATTTAGATACAGATTTTTTTTTAATAGGCTAACAAGATGACCTTACTCCACCTGATGGTAAGCGGTAGAGAGATCCAAATATGAGGTCAATTATCAATATTAATATATATTGATCAATGAGCGTTGTAAAGGTGGTTAAGGTGCAAATTGGTTTGGCTGGTTTGGAGTCAATGAAAAGAACGTGTGATCTGTTGCAAGTTTATTGACGACTGAGAAATATATTTTAAATACGTCTTTAAATATGAGTGGTGATGCTATGGCGGCGGCCTATAGGTACATACTACACGTACATCTTTAGCTAGCGTTATAGATATTATAAATAGACAAATTTGCTTACAACATACCGCCCACCAAAAGGACTGAAGGCCCTTTTAAATACACATATAATGTAAATAACACTTATACACTGAATAATGACTTAAATATACTCACAAATCAAAATAAGCGCATTATATAACAATCGCATAAGTAACAGATAGGATAAATACAAATCAGACTGAATGATTCACATGCACTTCTTGTATATCACTTTAGTTCATCAAACTGAATTAACTATCATGCACATCACTTAAATCATATCACATCACTTTATTTAGATAGGTAATGCACAAAGCTTAGTCACAGTTCTCTTTGTAACTGAACCGCCAATCTTCACGCTGTAGACTCTGGTGTAGCCATCAGGTCCTGGATGTTTATCTGTGATTCTCCCTAATGACCATTTGCCAGGTGGTAAATTATCTGTTTTTATAAGTACAATGTCACCAATTTTGAATTCATCCACTTTCTTAAGCCATTTAGGACGCTGCTGCAGTCTCGACAAATACTCATCCTGCCATCGCCGCCAGAAGTCATTGAGAAGTTTCTGTGTGTGTTGCCAGCGCGTTAAGGTATGTATTTTAACATCTTTCATTTCAGGTGACGGTACAACAATTGGTGATTCTCCAATTAAGAAATGACCTGGGGTAAGTGGATCTAAATTTTCTGGATCAGTGTCATCTACAGGGCATATAGGACGTGAATTCAAGCAAGACTCGACTTGGCAGAGCACCGTGGACATTTCCTCGTAAGTAAGATAGGATGTTATTATTCTTTTCAAGTGGTACTTGATGGATTTGACGCCCGCTTCCCACAGACCCCCAAAGGTCGGACTAAAGGCGGGAATAAAATGCCACTGTGTGCCATCGGTCGCTAAAGTTGTTGTTATTTCTCCTTTGAACTGTAAATCTGCTTCCTTCCAGGCTTCATGTAATTCTCTATTCGCACCCACAAAGTTTCTGCCCTGATCGCTCCATATATGACTACATCTTCCTCGTCTCGCTACAAAACGTCTGAAAGCGCCTATGAAGGCCTCTGACGTGAGGTCACTTACTAGCTCAATATGTATGGCTTTAGTTGACATACATATGAAAATAGCTACATAGGCTTTTCTTGTTTTGTTTCCTCTGCCCTTTGATGTTAATATTTGGAAAGGGCCAGCAAAATCTACTCCACTATGTAGAAAAGGTCTAGTAGGGTTTACTCTCGAATGTGGAAGGTCTCCCATTATTTGTGATTTGACAGTAGCATTATGTTTAGCGCATGTAAGACATCTGTGTATATATCTTTTCACCATCGATTTAGCCCTGATTATCCAATATTTGGAGCGTAAGTAGCATAACATTAATTGTATCCCTCCATGTAATGTCTTATCGTGAGCGTCTGAAATAATCAGTGGCGTTAGTGCATTTTTATTTCCTAGAATGATGGGGTGCTTTCTATCATTTGGTATCATGGCGTGTCTGAGGCGACCGCCCACCCTAACAATATTTTCCTCATCTAAGAATGGATTGAGCGCACGCAGAGGACTTCTTTTTCTTACTTGTTTATTTACTTTTAATCTATCTATATCTTCATTAAATTCTTCTCGTTGAGCCAAACGAATACAAATCTTTAAAGAAATTTCTAATTCATCCGTTGCAAATTCATCCCCTGTGCTAGTTAACCCCTTATAGTTCAAAAATCTTCTGCAATATGTGATAACCCTTTTTAATTCAGATAAGCTTTGCAAATTTTCAAATTGCGAAGTTAACAATTTTTCTTTCTCTGCGTCTTCTGTAATAAGGTAAGTGTTTATTTTATTATTTTTCATTTCTATTTCTGTTGTTATATTGATATGTTTACTAAACTTTATTTCCTTTTCAGATAACCAATTCGGTCCCTTCCACCACAAGTTACAGTCTTTCAGATCAGAAAGCAACATGCCTCGTGAGGCCACGTCAGCTGGATTATCTTGCGACTGTACGTGGTGCCAGTGTTTGTTGTTTAAGTTTTCTACAATTTCTACATCTCTGTTTGCAACAAATGGTTTCCATCTATTAGGTTCTCCACTAAGCCATGCAATTACTATTTCAGAGTCGGTCCATGCGTGCATCTGAGACGTAGGTATTCTCATTGCTTGGCCTGCTTGTTTCATGAGTTTCGATAAAAGCAGAGCACCACAAAGCTCAAGGCGTGGCAGAGAAATGGTTTAATTGGTGCTACTCTTGTTCTTGTAGCAATTAGTTTGACTTCAACTTCACCATTTAGATTTACCACCCTTATGTATACGACAGCTGCATATGCACGCATTGAGGCATCGCTAAAGCCATGGAGCTGAATGTTTTCTTTGTAATTACAGGTCGTGCCAAGCCATCTTTCTATCTTGATACTGTCAATGTTCATGAAGTCTGATCTTATTAGTTTCCACTCTTCTTCTAATTGATTACTGATACTATCATCCCACGATACATTTTCAAGCCACAACTTCTGTACCAATACTTTAGCCATAACAGTGCTAGGTGCTATCCAACCAAGTGGATCGAAAAGTTTTTGTACATCTGATAAAATAGTACGTTTAGTAATGACTTTAGCTATCAGTGGTAAAGTGATATTGAATTGAATATGATCAGTGCCTAGGTTCCAGGTGATTCCTAAGGCCTTTATCGTACCATCAAGATTCAAGTCGACATGTGCGCTAGCTGACCTCTTATCTTTATCTATTGACTTCATGAATTGAACATCATTAGAAGACCATTTGGTAAGTTCAAAACCACCCCTTTGTAATATTTCAGATACTTCTTTCGCCAGGGATATCGCAGATTCAGTGCAGTCTGTTCCAGAGAGAAGATCATCCATAAAAAAATCTTCCTTGATGGCTTGAACTGCCTTTGGTGAGTATTCATGTCCTTCATCAACGGCTAATTGGTGGAGGGTTTTTACAGCTAGATAAGGAGCAGAAGCTGTTCCGAATGTTACTCTCAGCAGACGATATTCTTCTATATTATCGGACCCATTAGCTCTCCAAAGAAACCTCTGATAATCTGCGTCATTTTTTGACACGAAGATCTGAAGATACATCTTTTTTATCAGCTACAAAGGAAACACGTTTCATTCGCCATCTCATTAGAAGATTTCTTAGGTCTTCTTGTAACTGTGGACCCACTAGCAACTCTTCATTCAGCGAAATGTTGTTTGAGCCTTTTGATGAGGCATCAAATACTACACGTGTGCGCGTCGTTTCTTTGTCCTTGCGAATGACAGCGTGATGAGGTAAGTACACTGATTGTTTTATATCTCTTTCTATTTCAGGTACCCTTTCTGCATATCCTTTGTCAATATATTCCTGTATAGCTTTACTGTATTCTTCCTTGAGGTTAGGTAATTTCTTGAATTTTCTTTCTAGTTGTAAAAATCTTTGTCTTGCTATTTCTTTTGTGTTTCCATTAGGTGTCTGTGGTTTGTCTGTTTTAAACGGTAACTGTACAATATATCTTCCGCTTTCATTCCTTTTAGTTGTCTTCTTGTAGATGTCTTCGCACAATTGTTCTTCTTTAGTCAAATGTCTTTTAGTATCTGTGTCTATTTCCCATAAAGATTTCAGCATGTCTTCTACATCGACTTGATGATGCATTACCATATACGTATCTTCCTTTGATTTTATATTTACATCTCCAAAAAGTATCCAACCCAGGCTGGTCTTCTGAGCGGTAGGTGTGCCTGGTGGACGTTTGATTAAGTGTTGTTGTATAATTTGATTATATTCTTTTACCCCTAAGAGAAGATCTATAGACCCTGGCATGAAAAATGTTGGATCAGCCAGATTGAGTCCCTTGATGTGGGGCCATGATTGTTGAGTGATTGCTTTGGCAGGAATCTTTGTGGTCAGTTGTTTAGACATCACATAGGCTTGCGTAGGTAGACTATAATTTCGGTCCCACTGTGATCTTATGGTTATCTGAACCACATGCTTGATCTCTGTTCTTGTCGATCCCACCCCTACAACGGTACCATTAGCTGGTTGCCGTTTGAGCTTCAAAAGTTGAGCCGCCTTCTCGCTGATAAATGTTGCTTGGGAACCTGGATCTATTAGCGCTCGAAGTGGAATGATATGTCCTTGCTCGCTTACTACTTCCACTTTCGCTGTCGCTAGTAGGGCTATGTTTGGTCTTGCACTGGCTGCTGACGCTACCATTGTACTAACTTGCAGTTCTTGATCTTCTACTACATGTGATGAAGCCAGCGGTTGTGAAGAGCTTGATGATGCCGCTGGTTCTATAACTTTGTTGACATGTAGCAGAGAATGATGGCGCCTATTACATATTCGACAGGACCCCGTTGACTTGCATTTATATACCGAGTGCCCTGGCGCAAGACAGTTGAAACATAAATGTTTCGTTTTTACATACTCGCTTCTTTCAGGTGGTTCCATCTTGGTGAATTCCTTGCAATGACATAATGTATGGTTATCCTTGCACATAACACAAACCTTTTCCATGGTTGGCGTGGCAATGTACGCTTGATACGACGAACGTTCCTTGGTTGGCTCTCTACGAACATCAGTGCGTGTACTAGTTGTAATTAATTCTAATGTGCGAAATTTAGATTCTATAAACTTTTTTAAATCACTCCAAGTAGGTAAATCATGAGACTCATCTTTATATGCATACTCTTCCCAACTTCTATGTGTCTCTGAGTCCAACTTCTGCACGAGAAGGAAAATAATTACTGGATCCCAAGAGCTAATAGTAATGCCGAGATTTTCTAAATTATTTAGGCATTCGGTTGTTGTGTCTAGAAGGCATTTAAGTTGAACAGCTGATTGAGTATTCATTTTTCTTTGATTGAACAATCTTTTCATAGAGTGATTTAAAATTAATCGTTTATTTCCATACCTTTCTGATAAAACTTCCCACGCGTGAGCATAATTCCTTGACGTAACTTGAATAGGTTTCAGTAACGCTTGAGCTTCCCCGAAATACTCGCCTTCAAATAATGAAGTTTTTGTACATCAGCTAATGCGTTGTTATTGTGCACCAACGATGTAAATATGTCCTTGAACGCGGGCCATTCTTCGTAACTGCCGCTGAATATAGGTAGTTGTATTCGAGGTAGGTGTACTCCGCCAGGCTGTGTGTTGGTTGTGATGGTTGTGTTCGCACTTGACTCCATAACCGATGACTCCGTCTGTGATGTAATTAAATCCCTTAGATCTCCTTGAAGGCTGCTATAAATCTCTTCGTAGGTATAAAACTCGTCATTTTGAAAATATGGCAAGGCTACCCGCACTTCTTTGGGCATAAGCTTCACTGTTTCTTGATGCGTGTTTTTGAATGTCTCCCAATAGCTATCTATAACCTTTAATCGCGCTTCTATGTATCCCTTGGTTAGTCTGGCCTTGGGACATTTCTTGAAATTAATTTGCGATTTGCGCAATAAATTGGCCGATTCTTCTAACACGGCCAATAACTGCTCATGAGAAGCCATATTTTAATATAACTGTTCAATATCTACACTTTAATTCACTAATAATCACAGCGAAATCACAATCCAATTAGTTAATTTACGCACAAAGTTAAATTTCACAAACATTAGCAGTAGGCCTAGGCAAGATCGTCCTTATCGCTTGTGGAATGCAGTCCCTATTGTTCTCGCGGCTCGATCGCGGCCGCTCCGTCCTGTCTAATCCGGCTCGTTTTCGACCATATGTAAAGGTGGTTAAGGTGCAAATTGGTTTGGCTGGTTTGGAGTCAATGAAAAGAACGTGTGATCTGTTGCAAGTTTATTGACGACTGAGAAATATATTTTAAATACGTCTTTAAATATGAGTGGTGATGCTATGGCGGCGGCCTATAGGTACATACTACACGTACATCTTTAGCTAGCGTTATAGATATTATAAATAGACAAATTTGCTTACAACAAGCGTTATAAAAAATGTTTCATCAAATCTTTATTGATAATGTTCAAGCTATAAAAGACGATTTGCGGTATTAATAATAGGAGAGAAAAAGTGCTTATAGTAGCTCTATTAAATTCTGTTACAGAATTATTGCATCTTTTGTAAATTATTGATTTGTCTGAACTGTATATTAATCAGTTCGGATCTCATCACGTCGATGGCCAAGTGGTTAAGATCGTCGTCGCCAGTTCAAACCCCGCCAGGTACCAATGTGTTTTTCAAATTTGAAATCCATATGTACCATCAATTGACGCTTTAACGGTGAAGGAAAACATCGTGAGGAAACCAGCACACCTGAGAGATTTTTCAACGGTGTGTGAAGCCATGTCAGAGGCCTGAGGGCGGTTTAAAAACTCTGACACCAGGTTGTTCATCAACCATACGATAAGAAGTAGAATAAATCTCCAAAGAGAGACAATTTACACCAAATAAATTCATTATTTCAACGTTACAAATCACACAAACAATATAAACAAATTCAACAACTCAACAACAACTATGTATTTTAACAACATTATCCAAATCGTAGGACAGTATCCAGAATCCAGTAATTGGTGTTACCGGAAGCGATGTTTCGGTATTTTGAACCTTATTGGTTGGTGTTAGAGCGAGTTATTCAATAGCTGGTTACGAGCGGGACGGATCCAGGGATCGTAAGTTAATTAACCGGGACGATAGTGCCGCGATATAGTTCGGATATCCGAGGATTTATGCAATGAGGACAGTGTCCGACATTATTTGAAACTGGGGACATTCAATCAAAAATTAAGCCTTTAAATACAAAGTAGATGAGTCTCGTCTACGTGTGAAATAATTAGCTGGTTTGAAATTGGTTTGTTTTGCTACGATTTTAGAAAGAAAGAAAGAAAGAAATGTATTTATTCAGTTACACTTAAAAACACACATACACATTTTAGAACGATTGAATAAAGGTTTTTGAGAGGATCTCATTCTCATGTACAATTATTATTACACTTAGCTACTTTAGGTATTTTGCCACTGCGACAGTCAAATACTAAAAAGACTAATTTAATATTTGACTTCTACACAGACGACGAAGAAGGTTCTTCATCAAAAGTAAATAATTTTAAGTTGTGTATATTAACCAACCTGATCCTTTTGATCGATCCATTTTTAACAATTTTTGGAAGAATGTGGCTATAAATATTGAAATCGGACCGTTACGACGATCAATTCTCATAAACGAGGTCTCATTCTTACAAATTGATGGAATAAATTTAACTGATTAGCCGGAAACAGGCCGCTAAAAAGAAAACATAACTTTATAGATTATCCCCCAAAATATTATATTGGTTGCATAGGATTTTCCCGTCGATAATACTATTACAGTTTATCCGCAAATAAGGTGGCTAAAGAACACATATTTCACCAATATAACCCGTAAAGGTCTTTCCCATGCCGTCCTAAATAAATAAAGAAAATATCCGCTCTCCAGTGGTAATATCGGTGGAATATCTATAAAAATGGCGGCCAAGTGTCCAAATGTCCAATGCTAGAAACAAATAACTTACGTATAACACGTGAGCGAAACTAAATTCTCAACATCTGCTGGCTCTATACGAATCTGTCCTGGATGTCTTCTTGCTGGAAATAAACCAATACTTTCGGGTTTCGTACGCTTTGTTGCTGTTTGTTTTTTGTTTCTTCGTAAATGTGCAGGTTTCCTCACTATGTTTTCCTTCACCCTTACAGCGTCGAATAAACGTACGTATATGAATTTCAAAATTGAAAAACACAGTGGTACGTGGCGGGGTTTGAACTAAAGACCTCTTGCATGGCAAGCAACGACCTTAACTACTCAACCATCGACGCTTATTATCGCGGGTTGGTCGTGTAGTCAACCAACCCGCACTTGGCCACAGTGGTTGACTAAGGCCTTTTCTCTCTAGTTTAGGATAGACCCGTGCCCCAGCAGTGGGTACGTATATGGTATGATGAAATAATGACTTGTACGTTTAGGTTGTTATTGAATCAAATGATAAAATTATCTTCTTGAAGAGGTTTTTAATGAAAATCGAAGTGGAGTCTCATATTTTTTACTAACTTAGCGTAGAAAACTTCAGGTTTACGTGCTGTAGATCTATGGTTGGTATAGTTATGGAGTCCAGGGATAATTAGCTATATATTTTAAACAATGATCGTACCTATTAATCATGAATTAATACTAATAGTTGTGTAATATTGTAAGCAGTAGGTACAGGGTTGAACGGATGCATCAAAACACATATATATTTTTTTATAAATGGCTTACAGTATGACGTCACTCTACCTGTGGGTAAGCGGAAGTAAGCGGAAGACCCACATATGAGGCCGACAAGCACAATAGACCTTATTAAGCCTGTCATACTTACCATGAAGATCTGCTTAAATGCTCTTTCACACTCCGCCTAAGGAAATCCATTAAGTAATGTATCTAGAAAACTCTCACTTTCTTGGATTTTAACGCTCAAAATTACCATTGAAGCGGTGGCAAAAGTACCTTGGTAAATCATGCATTGTTGAAACTATTTAAGATGCCACTTCTTGAGCGACTAGTATCGACGTCCAGAGGTATTGAAGCGCTATAAATTAGCAGTCTTATCTTGCTGACCATTCGAGGCACATGTTCTCAGATTATACACTCGTAAGAATCTTTTATTTCGCCCACGAACGTTCTGTTTCTGAAACAAGGAAATAAAGTTACGGCCGATAGAATTTGCGCGTTAACTATGTCTGACTTAGGGCGCTATCGTATTCAGGGGCCAAGAGGTTGACTCAGATATACCTACACCGAGAAATTTTAGTGGTTGTTTTCCCGTGGCAGAATGATTTGCCTTTACTAATACTATCGAATCATGCAAATAATTCTTCGAAAAAAATTTTTTTTTTTTTTAATTTTCAAAATAATAAATTTCCAACTCGAAAACGAGGGAAGCTATTGTTCTTTTATAAGATGTGACGTAATCAGGTACTGCTTGCCGCATGAAATCGATGCATAAAGCTGAAGAAGCTCGACACCCTAAGGCTTAGGGTGTCGAGCTTCTTAGGGCCTAAGCAATAAAGCAGTTCGAACGTGCTTTCGAGTTTCGGTTAAACCTTTCGTAAAATCGGCATTTATTGATTTTAACAAAAAAGAACTGCACAAATCAATTGTACTACTAAGATAGATTTTACTGCGGGAAAACAACCACTAAAATTTCACGGTGTATAAATAAATCAATATTACACAACATCACATACATTGATCTGATCCCGTGGTGAGTAGCATAAACACTTGTGTTACAGATATCAGAATCAATAGTATAATACACAAATATACTTAGAAATATTTAATAACACACTCAGACACGGAACAAACACCGATGTTCGATACACAAATATTTGTCCCGGGTGGGATTCGAACCCACGACTCTTGGAACCGTAGATAATGACCATAGTCACTAACCACTGTTCCAACGTTCAGATATATGAAATTCCGGCGGCGTTGTGTTAGTTAGTCTAAGTCAGGAACCATGACACCGCTAAGTAGATGAGGTACACCGCGGAATTCAGTTGGTATACCCAGAGCAATGTAGACATTGCACTACTCGTGAAAGTGAAGCCATGCGTAAATTCATTCTTTGCAAAAAAGGAGAAAGAAAGTTATAGTATGCGTGCCATCAAATTGGCTGAGTTTTTTTTTGAGTAGTAATAGCTTCTTTTAGCTAATATAAAATTTGAATAGCTATCGTGTGAAACCAAAATATGAACCATAAATTCAAGATCAAAATATATGGTACAAACAGGTGTTCATACATAGGTATGAACACATTCGAATGCATATAGATGCATTCGAATGTGTTATTTACAAATGGTGGAGATCGAAACATTCATTAAGTTTGTTGAGAATGTTACCTGATAATACTTAGCATATTTAAAACTATTGCCGCCATAGCTTTTATCGCGGGCCTTGAGCGCGGGGACCGAATCCATAAATTCCGTAACGAAAAAAACCTCACGCTCCCCACTCGTCTAACGTCGATTGAGTTCGGCAGTCTTCGACACGGCGTTGTGTGCGTGCAATTAGACGTATTGTACGACTCTACGAAACTCGCACGAATCGAGACGAGCTGCTCCGAAATCGGACGAACGCAATAAAATAAAAAATAAATAATTTTATAATTGCATAAGTTGATACAAAATGCTATGCAATAGCTTAACCGCGGCAGTCCCGGAGTGCCACACGTCGTTTATAGATGGACGGATGTTCCGAAATGACAAAGAAAAAAACATTACGAGACTATGTGAACTTGATAAACAGTAAAATAGACCAATATTAGGAGTCCCAGTGTTGCCACATCTTAGACTGAGCTGAGTTAGTGCTCACAGTAGTCGTATCTAGTGATTTTATTATCTGTGTCGTATACACTGCTCCTGTGTTTGACTTTTAGGGACCATAGTCCGTGCCGAGTTTACGTTAGTACACCCACATGTCGCGTACTAATATACTATCCCACAGAAACACTGTGTACTCGTTTTGTATTTACTATGTAGCCAACATGAAATATCCACTAAAATCTGCTAAAATTATTGTTTAAACTGGTTTTATGGCGCATTTTCCAGTGTTCTTCTCTGGCCAGAAATTGTAAGCTAGGTTGAAGGGACTAGAGACCAATAATACCTATTGTGTTAACTGCTTTTCTTATTATTTACATTTTATCATATTATGTTTTACATTAATAATCCAATTGTTATCTATTATTTGCGCGAACACTACACATTTAATTTTACGTATTTAACCCGCGTGTATTGCTATTCTTAACATATTATTATTCAGAGACCTGACGTGTCGAGCTCTTTATAGCGGTTACGCGGGTTTAACCCGTTAGTTTATTTTAAAATAATTATTTTCACTTAATTTTTGCAATATTTCAAAGTCTTAAGGACTTTAGACACGTAGAGTAGAAATTGAAGAAATAGGTATTTATTTGTTCTGTATGAAGAAGGTTCTAGATGTTGTTAGTGTCAGAGTAATTTTCGTAAAAGGATCCATCTCAAGCTTCCACATTATCCGTGAACATAACCTCAAACTTCTTTAACAAAGCACTCATCTCAAAATACCAGCTCAACTTACGCCCTAACATCCATCAGGTACTGATTCTGATCCCATCGCGCCCATGTAATCGCCTTCCTATCGATGTTGACACTCCAACAGCACCCCGTGCAAACACAATTTGCATATCCGACACCTTTCCGATCCGAAATTTACTCAATATTTAACTTTTTGCGACGCTATGGCGCTAGCAAATATTTTATTAGTAAATACATGTCAAGTGAGCGTTGATGAAATGCAATTATTTTTGTTTAGCTCTCATGAATCTTGAGTGGAATACCTTTTTTGATATATATTTGAAGATAACTACTTATTTTCACCTACATGCTTATTAAATACTTAATAGTATAAAATAAGGCGTCCGACCGATTTAAGCCATGGCGGCTGATCTCAATGTAGATCAGCCAACTGTGCAGGACATATAGACGCACAAACACAAGTGCCTATGTTCTCTTTGGGTGAATTTTACATAAAAACCTTCCTCTAGAATCCCTCTATCTATTAAAAACCGCATCAAAATATTTTGCGTAGTTTTAAAGATTTAAGCTTACATAGGGATATAGGGACAGAGAAAGCTACTTTTTTATACTATGTATTGACAATATTATATGCGATTATTAAATTTTATTAGAAAGGGATTATATTGTGTTCTTTCAAATAAAAGTTAAGGATCGTTAAGTAATACAAACGCATATTAACTCGGTATCATATTACGGTTTAATACGAATTTAATTCTAAAACTCTCATATCTATCCCATTCACTCCCATATCTAGACTGTCACAAATTAAGTTATAAAAATGTATGAGATTTGTAGCGTTATTGTGCGACCGGTTGTTTCGACCCCGCCCGATCATGCCTCGAATAGAAAACGGGCGATTTCGGGTTAAAAATATGTTTTGAGACGATGCCTGGCGATTACGCTGTGATCGCAATATAAATTCAGCGATTTAGTGTTAAGTGGTAAAGGATGGCTGCTGAATATTTAAGCTGAGTCGAATTAATTGTCATGCAACAGATGTTTAGGGTTTTGTATCGGCGACCGGGGAATTGACAAGCCTCTAATTCGGATACTTGAATTTTCAGTCGATAAGATAGGTTTTTAGATAGTGAGAATTCACAGGCGAGATTTTTAAAAAGTCAGAATTAACATTACTATAAGAGACATAAAGGCTGAAGTCTAAAGGGCGTGACTAATATGTTATTAGGTATATCACAGTTTTTTCTTGAATACATGCCAAGAGCAGATAATTTTATTCCATTCAATAGGTATTTATTTATCGAATTCAGTCGTAGGAATAATATTTGCGCATAATTTCTACTTTTAAGTATATTATGCTCTTGAGTGATTCCCTTTATAGTCCACTGAAAGTTGGCAAATAATATTCCCCAATTTCAATTTACTGCACAACCAAATACATTAACATGTTACTAAATAAGTAGCTTAACCTATTGAATTGTATAATATTGAAGTCTTAAAGAAAAAAAAAACGTTGATGGCCGAGTTCTTAAGTACGTTGCTTGCGTTGCGAGAAGTCGCCAGTTCAAAGTCCGTCACGTACCACTGTGTTTTTCTATTCATTAATATTATTCGACGCTTTAACGGTGAAGGAAAACACCGTGAGGAAACCTGCACACCTACGAAGAAATTCTTAGGATATGTAGTCAACCAACTCGCACTTGGCCAGCGTGGTTGACAGTGGCCTTATCGCCCTAGTTTTGGGTAAGCCCGTGCCCCAGCAGTGGGTACGTATACGGGCTGAAGAGGAATTTTTAAGCAAATTTTACTCGGTATAGATGATACTTAGTATGGAACCAAAACAAAAAAAAAATTGCCTCGTTGGTCTATTGGTAGGAAGCGCTGCGTTAGGACCGAGAGGTCCCCGGTTCGATTCCGGGGTCGGGCAAAATTTGTGTGAGTTTTTCTGTAATGAAATTACTCAGCCCGGAGTTAGGAAGATGGCGGTTGAACGCCCGAGCCTCGGAAAGCACGTTAACCCGGTGGTCCTGCGCCCGATCTCTCATCGGTCATGTCGGATTGCCGTCTCGCGGAACTATGAGAGCAAGGGAATAGAGAGAGCACTTGTGTTTGCGCGCACACTTGTGCACTATAATATGTCCTGCGCACTTGGCTGATCTCAATTGAGATCGGCCGCCATAGCCGAAACCGGTCGGACGCCTTACCTTAGTATGGAACTCTTCGTGCGCGAGTCCGACTCGCACTTGGCCGGTTTTTATACCTAAATACATTGCCTGGTCAAGCACGCTAAGCTCCACTATTTGATCGTCAATAAAACTAAATCAAAGCTCCTCACAAGAACCCACGGTCATCGTTTGACCTTTCTCGTCAAAAGAACTCACACTCCATGTTTGTCCTGACACACCTCAGTCGTTGGGCATACACGAATATCTTCTGGTTTCGCTGAATGTGCGGGCGGCATATCATTTCATGTGCCAACATAATATTTTTAAGTGGGCCTAAGTCAATACGGTGTTATCCCAATTGGAGTTTGTAGAGGTCCCGGCTTTGTCAGTTATTTTTGGAGCTAAGATGTGTTTCATTTGGCTGAAAAGACATGGTTCGGTTATTTTACGTAGATTTTTACGGGGTTATTAACGTACAAACATTACACTTTATTTAACATCGTTTTGTGCATGAAAAGCTATCAGAAAACAAACAGAAAAACAAATGTTTAATTATTTTTTTTTTAAACTTTTCATTTCATTTTTCTGTATGTTTTGTATGTTATAAAAAATATTTGAACTTTCTGGGCTGAAATTTGTCGTGCAGGTATATGTTACGACAGAGGCGTCCGCTAAGAAAGGAATTCCCGAAATTTCCACGGGAACGGGAAATAGTACTTTCAATTTTTTTTTTCAAAAAAAATCAAGCAGTACTTATGGAAGCACCATTTCTACACAACAAAACACAAGGCACAATATAAGAAATAGCCACTTCCTCCAGTCAGATTGATCTCCTACATCATCGTCGTAACATTGTAAAGAAGACCACTTTCGGAGCCTAAATTCAATATAGCTGGCATAACTGAGAGCAATTGTCTAGCTTTTAGTTCCAAACTAAATTTACTGGCAGGAAACTTTGCAGAGGCTAACTTTGTTGCAGTTGCAGATGGCTATCACTGTTAAAATTTGTTCCTCTAATGGTTGCGGGTAGTGAGTTATGAATTGCTTAGTAGGCACTGATGGGAAATATACACTGTGAAATTTTAGTGATTGTTGTCCCGTAGCAAAACGGTTTACTTTTATTTTAGTAATAATATCATCAAACTAGTTATTTCAAAAAATATATTTTTTCTTTTTTTAATTCTAAAAAAATAATGATCGTCCAACGCGAAAGCGTGAGAAGCGATGGTTTTTTTTTAGTAATGTGACGTAATCAGATACTGCTTGCCGCATGAAATCGATGCTTTAAGCTAATAAATTGTAAACAAAAAAAAACCGCCTTCAAAAACCCGACTCACTAAAAATTACAAAATAATATAAATAATACGAACATTAATCTGGGTATGAATTTGATATGTTGTTGAAGGCGGTGCCAATTAAATTTTTGAGGAAAACTGCGTGAAATATAAATTTTTTTTTGTTTACAATTTTTTTTCATCCTTTTTAGTGTTAATTTTTTTTACACCCTATTAGTTAAGCTCACCTATAATTCTACTGATATTATAACCAGTAGTATCAATATGTACACAGATTTGAAAGAATAATCCCTTTACTCCCAATTATTAAGGAGTTGACCTTCCATCATCAGCTCAGCATCATAACATTATGATTGCCAGAAGCAAATGCCAATATAACTTCAGAAAATATGTAAAACGCGGTACATGTGCCTATAAAATTTGAGGGTTGCCCTCGATTTCTCCTGGATCCCATCATCAGATCCTAGACTGGTCAACCTAATAGTTTAGCTCACCTGTAATGCTACTGATATTATAACTAGTAGTCTTAATATGTATACAGTATTAAAATAATTATTCTTTTACTCATAACTATTAAGGAGCTGACCTTCCATCATCAGCTCAGCATCATAAGATTATGATAGCCAGAAGCAAATGCCAATATGACTTCAGATAATATGCAAAACGCGGTACATGTCCCTATAAAATTTGAAGGTTGCCCTCGATTTCTCCAGGATCCCATCATCAGATCCAAGACTGGTGAAAATGGGACCACCTCGGAAGTGAACTCTATCCAACCAAAAAAAAATTTTTGAAATCCGTCTATAATTGACGAAATTATCGGTGAACATACATAAAAAAAAAATAAAAAAAAAATAAAAAAATATTATACATACAGACGAATTGAGAACCTCCTCCTTTTTTTGAAGTCGGTTTAAAAAGCTCTACGCCTTAAGTAATAAAATGGTTTCGAGTTTCGTTTCGTAAAACTGGTATTCATTCATTGATTTGAATAAAAAAAAAAAAACTGCATAAGTCTATTGTCCTAAAAACATTATAGACAAAACGAACACTCAAATTTCACGGTATATAACAGAAGTATAATTACTACATATTACAAACTTCTATTTTTGATCTTACGAATGTGATGTGATCGTGAGAAAATCATAAGTGCTAATATGTTTTCAATTAATTTAAAGTTTTAAAAAACAGAGGACTTTGTATCGGTACAAGACAGTAATAAAAACTGATATAATTCTAATGCCACATTTCTAAATTGTAATTTTCATTCGTTCGTCTTCGGAGTAAACAAAGATTCAAAATAAAGTCATTGAACTCATAGACCCCAGACTTTTGAAGACTTTGATCCATACTTAGTTTATACTTAAAACCACCTTTATTTTTTCGAGACTGCATCCAATTCGTTTCTTAAACTCATTCAATAAAAACGTTACAACTAATCTCTCGGTCGCATCTCAACTTATCAGATCGAATCAGCTCACACGGGATTGGATCTAACCAAATTCGGAAGGTTTATTTTGGAAAGCTTCCCAAATGGCTGGAATGCATTACGGTGATTCGTCAAAACCACTAAGTGCGTTTTCTTAGGGTGTTTACACACAATCCTTTGCGCATGATGGGTTCCGTATCAGTATTGAAAAAATAATATACGCCGTGAAATTTTAGTGGTTAATATTAAAAAAATGTTTGTTATCCCCTATATTATAGCGTATTTTTTGTAATAGCAGAACGATTTAATTGTTTCCAGGTGATCTATTATATCTATAATCTAGCTATCGCCGTTCTTGATCAGATACAGCCTAGTAGCAGACGGAAAGACAGCGAAGTCTTAGTATAGACACCTGCTCTGAAATATGTTCACCACCATGCGTTCTACTAAGTTATGTTAAGGTTTAAAGTTGAATAAAACTGTACACATATCAGTGAACGAAATACTTAAGAACATAGTTAATTGCATAAGGTAAATTAGCTGTGAAAGCTCTGACAAGAGTCAGTCAGTGACTATGTACTATAGTGATATACTTTGTACCTATTTATCTATGTATTCTTTATAAATAAGGTGATTTATTCAACATAGAGTCATTTAAATTTACATCTGCAGCGATTAGACAGAAATAACTTGACTGTTCGGTGAGAGAACCCTATGTGATGCATTGTCAAAGAATAAAACCTTTTCGGATTGATTTCATGTGACGATAGTTCACAATTTACGTAAAATTATCTAAGTGCTTTCAACAAAAGATATCGGGATGGAACTTTAGTTAACCGATTGAATTTTAGTTAGAATTAGTTTCAATTGGTTTCTATTTCGATATCTTACATACATTTAAATGTATTCTTATCGAAGTTAGTTGAATTTATTGAGTTGAGCGATTCTGGTTGAGAATCTATAGGTCAATTCCCTGATTTGCCACAGCCATAGTCAACTATATTATGTATTTTGATTTGTATTTATTGTAAGTTTATATATTGACTTTCTTTGTAAACTACACTGATATTTTCTATATTAATCTGTGAACATCGCCGTTGGTTATGCATTTAATTTATATGTATGTAATTTATAATTATTTGTTTCTTATGTAATGTGTAACTGTTTGTTGTTCCTAATAAAATAAAATAAATAAAATAAATTCCCACTAGTTGTCTCTTTAAGTATATTTAGTTACAATACATTAGTTATATAAGTTTTTGCTCACATCCTTACAGGGTCATGTTTTCGTACCTAGTTTAAGAACATGTTGCAAATAAATATTATATTCTATTCTATTCTATTCTAAATGTACGAAAGTGGAATTGCATAGCAAGGCGTCCGGCCGATTTCGGCCATGGCGGCCGATCTCAATTAAGATCAGCCAAGTGCGCAAGACATATTGTAGTGCACAAGTATGCGCGCAAACACGAGTGCAATCTCTGTTCTCTTACTCTCATAGTTCGGAGAGACGGCAATCCGACAGGACCGATGACTTCTTAGACATGAAAAGTTCATACCAATACGTGTAATGACAGTTTTCTGTTTGTGTACCATAATTAATAAATAAATAAATAAATTTGTGTACCATCACCACCACCACCACATACTTACATGGTACTGTTGTATCAGATATTCGTAACACGTATGCTTAATCAACTTACATATTACGGAATCAGAATAAAGTAGGTATGTGATGTTGTGTGGTTAGTGGCCCTAGCTGGCGGTTCCAAGAGTCATGGGCTCAATTCCAATTCGGGTCAAATATTTGTGTGACAAACATTGATTTTTGTTCCGTGTCTGGGTGTGATTATGTATTTAAATATGTATGTATATCAGTCTCTGACGCTCATAGTACAAGCTCTGGTTAGTTTGGGGTCAGATGACCGTGTATAAATAAATATTTTACAACATCACATACATCGATCTGATCCCGTGGTAAGTAGCTTAAACACTTGTGTTACGGAAATCAGGAACGAAAGTGGATACACAAATATACTTAAATATATTTAATAACACACCCAGACACGGAACAAACACCGATGTTCGTCACACAAATATTTGTCCCGGATGGGAATCGAACCCACGACTCTAGTGAACCTGGGTCACCAACCACTGTTCCACCGAGCCAGTCAGTATGAAAATGTACCAGATATTTATTTAGATATTTAAGTAATTTATTAATTTTACGGAAGCGTTCAGTTATAAGTTGGATCGTAGTTTTTCAGCTTTGTGCATGGCGCGTATAATCTAGTTCAAGCCGACTACCCGGGTCGTTAATTGGAGGCTGATGAATTTCACTACGTTTGTTACGGATGGACAGACAGACGGGAATTGTTTCTGGCGAAATTAAATTGAAATATCATATTGGTGGAACGGCCAAATTGGTTTTAATTGTGGGAAGGATAATGAACCCATCAAATACCGTTATTACAGTCAAAAACATTTCGTTGTTGTTGGATTGGATGTAAGATTATGAATTCTCGATTATAATTTATAATCATACACAAATTATATGGCTGTAATATATAAAAAAATATGCACCCAAACAAGCGCGTTCAATCAAACAAACTCTTTAGCGTAAAAAAATATTTTTTGTTTTTATACATTATACCTACCTACTTAAATATATTTTGTGCACAAATAATGTATTTGTTCCGATGGCAATCGAACCTACGACTCTTGGAACCGTAGGTAACGGACCTGGGCAACTAAAAACCACTGTTCCACCGAGTCAGTCATTAGTATGATTATTTTGAAACTTGCAAAACTTAGATACATTAATCAACTAAAACTTCATAATGTTTTTATTATCTTAATATGCCTTTGTACCTTTTTTGGAAATAAATAAAAATAAATTATCATTATTTTTATTATTAAATATTATATCTGTCGTTTAAATTAACACAAACCAAGATATATTTCACTGTAACCAATTACTTTTTCGGTTGTTCTTACACAAACAAAATATTTGATTACAAAAAGCACACTAAAGAAAGTTGAAACTTTATCCGCTCATAGTCAAGCCGTAATAATCGGAATATAACTTCTTGTCATACTATGAACTTGCCGCAAATTGATGTTGAAGAATAATACGAACTCTATAGAATGTTATTCAGAGCTCTTTTTAACTCAAACTTATATAATAAAAGTATATAATTTTTAACAGTCATGGTTTACTTTAGAAAACTGAAAATAAACTAATTTCGTGCGTAATAAAAGACTAAGAAAAGAATGAGGGTAGACGATATGTCTGCTCTTAGTTCTCACCGTCAGTCTCTCAGTTTTACAGTTGACCTGTGATCATGGCGCTTGCAACAGTGCCGAAATATCGAGAGCTCATTAAAACAAAACAGTTTACTAATAAACATATTTAATAATTCTATTAAGAAGTTCTGTGAAGCATTAAAACATAATCCTTACTAATATTATAAATGCGAAAGTAACTCTGTCTGAACGGCTGAACGGATTTTGATGAAATTTGGTACGGTGATAGATGATAACCTAGAAATGGTTATAGGCTATAAATACTCAAGCCATCGTTCTTAGGGGGTAGGCAGTAGGCATAGATAACTAAATTGAGTTAGTGATTTTTAGTCGTTTTTGCTAGGACTTTTGCTCTTTGACGTCTTAACGGCTGAACGGATTTTGATGAAATTTGGTATGGTGATAGATGATAACCTAGAAATGGTTATAGGTTATAAATAATCACGTCCTCGTACTTAGGGGGTAGGAAGTAGGCAGAAAACTGAATTGAATTTGTGATTTTTTAATGGTTTTTGCTGGGAGTTTTGCTCTATCATGCTTAAACGGCTGAACGGATTTTGATGAAATTTAGTTAGGAGATAGACAGTAACCTAGAAAAGGATAAAGGCTATTAATATTCTTGCTATCGTACTTAAGGCGTAGGCAGTAGGCAGAAAACTAATAAAGTTAGTGATTTTTAATCATTTGTTTTAATAGTTTACCTCATTCACGCCTTAACGTCTGAACGGATTTTTATAAGACTTGGTTAATTTAAAAATAGGGTTCAAGACACGGACACAGGCTACTTTTTACGGAAAATTCCTCATTTCTGCGGAAATCTAGCGTGATCGTGTCCAGAAGCGTAGCGAAGTAACTAAGACTACTTTTAAGATAAAAAAAAATCAAAATCCTGTAGTCCACGCGAACGAAGTCGCGGGCACAGATATATATTATATAGAGATAGAGGTATACCCGAAGCGAAGCGAGGGCGGGTCGCTAGTAAAAATAAGTTTATAAATACCAGAATTAACCAATACAAAAAAAAAATTATTGCTCACTATGAAGTTTGTTACACGTACCTATGAGTATTGTGTAAAATAAGTGAAAGTTAGCTCCAGGTATTGTAGTTTAATAATGAAAAAATACATATAATACATACTTTGCAAATATTTCATGAAAGTCATGCCCGCTATGCTCAAATATTACAATGCAGTTTCAGAACAATTGTGCTTGTATCAAAACGTTCGCTCGTAAATTTGAACGAAGGCAGACATTTTGTGAACCCCCTTGCCCTGTTAACGCATTGATGACGTCACGCGCCTATGACGTCACGCTTCTGGAACTAATTAATCAGTTCATAATTTCGCTTTGATTAAATCAACGCGGACTAACTCGTATATATGGAACGTTTGAACCTGATCATTAAACATTCACGCGTGTTTATTATAATAGTTTATTATTCCTGTTGCTTTATAATTAGATATTTTAGCGCTGATTTTCTGATTAATTTGGTTTAAAATTCAAAACAACTGTAAATATTTAATTTTATTTTCATTATTCAATCGGTAATTATTATCAATGAACGGAAAATTGTTATACAACTTTATTAACGACTAGCGGCCGGCTGACATTTCCACGCGGCATTAATGTTTCCACGCGGCATTAAAGGCTATTTTAATTTCCACCTGGAAATTTAAAAGCGTCGATGGCCGAGTGGTTAAGGTCGTTGCTTGCCATGCGAGAGGTTACCAGTTCAAACCCCGCCAGGTACCAATGTGTTTTTCAAATTTGAAATTCATATGTACCATCTTTCGACGCTTTAACGGTGAAGGAAAACATCGTGAGGAAACCAGCACACCTGAGAGATTTTTCAACGGTGTGTGAAGCCATGTCAGAGGCCTACGGGCGGCTTAAACTCTGACACCAGGTTGTTCATCAACCATACGATAAATAGCCTTTAATGTACTCAGAAAGTCTTAATTTTAAAATTAAATTTGATCAAGTTGTATAGATGTATAGATTTGCCGTGGCAAATTTGGAAGTCCGTTAACAGACTTCGTACCCAGGTTGGTCCTAGCAAGGAAAATAGGTTCCAATAGGGATTCATCGACGCATTAGATCCGGCCTTGACTAAGGCCTGATCGCCCTAGTTTAAGGTAGGCCGGTGCCTCAGCAGTGGGGACGTATAAGGGCTGATGGTGGATAGACGTGGTTTGCGAATGCATTTCCCATAGTCCATGTGCCATTTAATGTCTTCTCCCACTGTCCGGAAACCTGCTCACTGAGTGATTCAATGGGTTTAGATAACGCGATTCGTGTGACCGATTATTGTGCCATACACATTATTAATTAGTATGATGTGATTTTTTCAGTAAAAAAAATATTAAATCTTGTATACATATATACGGATGTAGATGTTGTCCGGAACATAGAGCGAGACTCGAGCTTACATTTACCTACACCTATTTTTTAAATCGGATAGAATATTCAGAATAAGGCTGACCTTACCACTGAAACTTCTTTATAACACCACAATCGTACTCCATACTAAGTCATGTTAGAAATCCAATAAACCCCTGTACATAATACAAGAGACAGGATCATATGTTTTCTGAGGCCCAAAATAAAACTATCCTCGTTCTATGATGATATTAGGGTCTTCGCACATCGCCAGCATGCGTGCAGAATTTCTATTAGGCGCCTAACATTGCGTTTTGCTTTATGTTCTTTAGGCGAATATACAGGGGAAGTTAATTGGGAGGTCAAGTTCGGAAAGCTTTAAAGTCATGATAAGCTTAACTTAACAGGGAGAATGTAAGAATTTGTTGGTTATTCACTCTAATAATACATATATAATAATAATTTTAATGTAATAATTAGTTATAATAAAATGTAACTCAAATTGCTACGCCTAAAGGGGCACCATGATGTACTTAACTCTAATTTTACCACATGTAACCCATCATGATTTGAATTTGAATGCTAGGGGAACATCTAGGGTACTAGAGCTAAATCAACAATTCGCGGAAATAATACAATCGAGTTGGACCTCACGCCTCAGTTTTTAGCATGTTTTAGCATGTCCTACGTAATACGTACGTATGTAACATACGTAGTACGTATGTGCCACTAAAAGGACATATTGACCTACTCGTTTATTGTGAGCTAGCTTATCGCCTACGTAGAGTCGTTTATAGCGCAAAGCATCCTCTCGTGTAGCTCAGCTTATATGAAGCTGTCATTATTATTTTTATGTAATTGCACTCGCTAGAGCTTTAACTGCATTCTTGGCAGTCCTAGCTAGTGATTACTGAATGTTTTTGTTTTTGCTTTTTGTGACAGTCTACTAACATACATTATAAGAAAAATTGTTACTAACAAAATTATATCATTCAAGTTATCTGAATAAAGATTATTATTTTCAGGCTGTTTTTTTTTCTCAGCTAGAAAGCTGGTATTAAAATTAGCAACGGGCCCTAAGGCCAAGAAGACTAATTTATAATATATTTATGTCCTCGTTGTTAGACTAACTTCATCCTGCAGGAATCGTCGTATTATCCAACATTTCCAATGTCTCGGGACTACAAACAGAGTCCCGAATTTTTGGGAGGCGTGCGTGGGCCAAAGCCAACACGTAGAGGCCCTTTTTGGTATTGGTGGTATTATTATTTCAGAATCACCATTGGAACAAAGCTCAGCACTACAATCCCCCGTGTGTCCACTTTACGGTTCTCCTCCTAGACCAGCGTCTCGCGGACACGCAATATAAGATGAAAGGGATTCCCGCCCGCGCCCGTTGCCCGCACACCCTCATTACGTATTTATGGAAACGTTGCTCCTTCCCCAGTAGTCAAACCTTACTGCTAGCCCTTTATTTCTTCATGTACAATCATAAAACAAAGAGAATGATGTACATTGTACTGTGTGGATTAAATTTGGTCATTCTGTTTGTTATTCCCTTTGTTTTGTATACAAAATTTAATTACGAATTTGCTTCCGCAAATAATAGTGCAGCAATAATTTAATAGTACACACTATTGCATATGCCCGGCAATGGGACACCCCATTGCCGGGCAAATGCATACTTCACGTCGCGTTTGTGCTTGATCGTTTTATATGCAGATACAATTGATGAGAGTAGATTGTTCGCATTTGCATTTTTTTTTTAAATCCGCACTTAGTGTATGGTCACGTTTTAACTAACGCAACTATGATGATACGGACTTACAACGCTCATGTGCATAAAGCCTTAAGTTTCCAGTAATAGTTACTTTTTAGCAAAAATTGTAAGGGAAGTCTCGAGAACTCTTTCCTAGTTTCAAGACCAAATAATCTGAGGGCACGGCAATGCCCCCGCCAAGTGGAGCCAAAAAAAAAAGGCACGGATGTTCCTTTTCTCGAAGCAGTTCAGGTCATTATCGACCTCTAGATTCTCGATAGATTTATCTATAAGTTATAGGAGGATGAGATACCTGAATTTTCAGTAACTGAGCAGGCATGACATAAACACGGTATATTAAAAATTTCTTTCAATCTGAACCTGTAGCTATAATCATCAAAATTCTAAGGCAGTTCTAGTAGACATAGAAGCTTCAAATTTTGGATCTCACAAGTCTTTTCCATAGATCAACCGATTCTCGATACGATTCGATTTTCCATTGGTTTGTTTGAAAAGTATTACTTTATGGCATATATTTATACGAGCGTCGTCCTTGGCGTTTAATTGTTCCTTTCAAACACATTATCAGGCCAGTGAACAGGCCAAATAAACATTTGGCGAACCAAACGGCTCCACAAATGCACTCCATCACGGGCCGCAAACTATTCTCATTAGCGCGATGCGGCATCGGCTCATCGCAGTCGGATATCTGCAGATTTGTCTAGGAAATACCGGCATTGTTGTGGAGCGAATGGCAATCAATTGCTTTAATGTGCTCGCAATAGGAATTAATGTCTATCCGGCCATCGGGTCTGCGTTGGGATTGGAGTTTTAAAGTGATAATTTGATGAATTAGGGCGGAATAAACTTTTAGTATCATTGTTAACTACTACGATTTAAGTTTGTTATCTGTTAATTATCTGTTAATTATTATTGTATAAGTACGTATACATCTAGTTAATAATTCAATTAATTTAGCAAATATACTTTGGTTTGTTTTGGAATTTGCACACTTCTATACTTTTAGTATTTAATAGGAAATTATACAAAACACATAGGTACAAAACATCAATAATTTTGTTTATGAATAATTTGTAAAAGGATATTGTGCCGGAAGCTTTAATGTTTTCCAAAACATGTATTAATAAAAAATCTGAGCTTAAGTATTGTTTATTACTTTATTTGCACCAACTCTACACATTAAAGACCTGGGTCCCTGATAATTATTTTTAGAATAACGATACACGCCAGTTTAATCCGCAAAATTAAATCCATCAATATACCTACCCTATTTTTCATTAATGCTTTTTTAATCTCCAATGTATTTTTTTTTATTAAAAAAATCCAGGTCACTTCCAGCAAGTTTAAAAACACGAAGTCCACTGATAGAGTCTAAGTAAACATATTATTAGAGACGGCTTAGTTGAACTCTCCAATCAAACCATTAGTGTAGTTCACCAACGGCACTGGTTACTGGCAACTTGCATAGAGCTGTTATTCTATTTTATGCATGCTAAATACAGTCAACGAACTAAACTAAGCAAGCGGGGTGCGTCAAAGGCCGCAAACTATTTTCATTAGTGACGCACGGTTCATCGCATGTTTAATTCCACAAACTACCCTCAATGCATTTTGAGTTAAATATAAATTTAATTTTACTGGAAACATAACTAATTTTGATTCTTTTACGCAATAATATTATATTGAACAACCAATTTCGGCGACGACAGCCAGTCGAGGAATATTGTTATAGTGCATTGTATGTTGGTTTATTTTTACAGTTCGGTGAGATAGTAATGTTACATAAATAACTCCCTCGTTGGTATATTGGTGGCAAGCGCTGCGTATGGATGGATACGGCTCCAAGAATATAAAAATACCAAGAAGTTCAGTTCTTCTTTTCTGTCCCGTGTCATTAAGACAAGGAATGCTCGTCCAGCGGATGTTCTCTCTCCCTCCTATTATGACGGGCGCTTAAGGCGGAGAGTGGAACGGCATTGAAGCAGGTGCTATAGACTCAATAAGGTCGTGCCTGTCGACCTCATGTATGGACCTCACTACTGCTTACCATCAGGAAAAAATGTTATCTGATATTTTCTACGTTTTCCTCATGATATCCAAAGTACAGACAGCGACTAGTAACAGATTAATTATTACATACTGAAAGATTAAGTGGTGTGCCAGCACCGTAGCACATGGCAGGAAGTGATCTCTGCCTACCCCTCTGGGAAAAAGGCGTGATTTCAAGTATGTATGTATAATAGATTAAGAACGCGTTGAATGTTTCGAATGGACTAGATTAAATCCACCACTTCCCCCCCATCAATATAAAACAACGCTGGGCCCACAAACTATCCTCATTATCACTAATTCGACGCGTTGTACACACGCGACCAGCGGAATTGCCGCAGATTTGTCTCGATAATGGCGGCATTACTCTGTGGCCGAATGATTTCTATCAATCCTTGCTCTTGTTAGGCGGCTTTATCAGCTAATGTTGGGTTGTGTGTACTAGCGCTAGTTGCGAGAGCGTAAGCTTTTAATCGTGTACTTCCTCGTCTGCATGTTATTGCTTAAGATAAAATAAATAATTGTGAGCACGCTTTTAAAAATTTGAAATTTAGATAATTTAATTTACACATGTAACATCTAACACCGCTTTGTTGGTTAAGGGTAACCTTGAGAATATTGTAATTGCACATTAAAGCGTCGATAGCCGAGTAGTTAAGGTCGTTGCTTGCCATGCGACAGGTCGCCAGTTCAAACCCCGCCATGTACCAATGTGTTTTTCGAATTTGAATTTCATACGTACCGTACCGTATTTCATATCATTCGACGCTTTAACGGTGAAGGAAAACATCGTGAGGAAACCAGCACACCTGAGAAATGTTTCAACGGTGTGTGAAGCCATGTCAGAGGCCTACGGGTGGTTTAAAAACTCTGACACCAGGTTGTTCATCAACCATACGATAAGAAGAAGACATACAGCAGGTCAGCAGGACAGCGTCGCTACTCGCCTGTTGACCTCATATTATGTGGATCTCACTACCGCCTACCATCAGGTGGAGGTGAGGTTATCTTGATAGCCTATTATAAAAAAAAAAAACGATCGACAGGTACAAAAGAACCCTCTCAACCCTGAAGGCCTGCAAACATGTATTTTCAAGTCCTGCCGAAAAGCGGAATTGTTATTTTAAAACAAATTTTGCATTAGATAGGTAAATGAGTTAAGTATATTATGTGTTCTTGCAACCACACACCCTGAAGGCCTGCAAAAATGTATTTTCAAGTCCCGCCTAAACACGGAATTATTTTTTAAAACCAATTTTGCATTAGATAAATGAGTTAAGTATATGATCTGTTCTTGTAACACCACTGAAATCATATGAACCGGGCCTTTGTAAGCATTAGTGCTACTAACATAGATTTCATACGCTCGTCTATCTGTCCATTTTCCAACAACATTAGATTAAGGTAAGCGTCCACAGTTACATCGCATGAAGCGGATTCCGTTTCACGCATTATGAATCATTTTTTTCACCACCCTCACATAATTTTAATTCTTTTAGTTGTGAAATGCAAGAAAACTCTGATACCAATACTAAGAGTACCAATCAAACATAACACGTCATTTATTAATTCATCTGATTCTGTGTTAAGTTTTATTTATGCATTTTTGTTACTGATGTCAGAAAAAAGGGTAGTACACACAAATATACATAAATAACACGTATAGATACGGATTAAATGAGTTTTAGTGGGTATATAACTCATATTTCTTGCCCGAAGAGTTTTTTATTTATTAATTAAAGACAGACAGAGGTTCACATAGAATAGTACAAAAGTCCCACAAAACTATTTACATGGTATGTCTGTGGAACATGAGTCCCTAACTAAAAACTTAATGCAGTGCTAAAATAGACAAAAATGTGTTTGGAGTTTACCTTTAAGAACATTTTTAACTTGAGTACTACATACTTAATTTTAAACTGTCATGGTTACACACATTAGAAAACTGAAACTGTCCGGGATATTTACCATGTTGTTTTGTTTTAATGAGCTCCCGATATTTCGGCACTGTTGCAAGCGCGATCACGGTTCACTCGTGGTAAATATCCCGGACACTTTCAGTTTACTACTATGCTGTTGAAGTAAGAGATAGGTGCACTCCTTCGTATCTCTGAAATTATAGCTTACTAGTGACCATCATTGCTTCGCTTTGAGTAAATTATACATAAAAACCTTCCACCTGAATTAAAAAAAACAGTTTATTAAAAAAACAGCAAAAGCCGTTGCTTAGTTTTAAAGATTGAAGCATACATACATAGAGACAGACGCTCTTTACTTCATACTATGTAGTGATTCAATTCGTGTCGGTTGGCAGTTCTGTGAAGAAACGAATATAGGGGACCAGTTCTAGATTAAGGAGTGATAAAGAATACTTCGTTTGCACCGGATGCATATGACACACATCCGGTGCAATCTGGTGGAAGGCTAGCTTTAGAACTCATGAGTCTCGGCATGACAATCCCATATCACTACGCAAACACGACTTTGTCGCTCCGTAGACATAGCTCCCATTGTTTATACGCAAGTTTCAAGTAAGCGTTCAGAACACTGCGAAGCGCGGTGGCGAAAACATTTGTTGCACTTAGTTATGTATGCCCTAGCATAACTACTACTACACTGTACTAGTGACTTTTAATACCTTTATTAAGAAAAGAATTTTGAATCCAAATGTATTTTAAGAAAACAGTAACCCAACAGCAGACGTAAAACTGAAAAGTTTAGCAATTATCAGGTCTAATTTTTTTTTATTTCCTTCTTGATTCTACGGTGGCCACACCTTTGTAAGAGTTTTTAAATTGCCTATTCTGTTTCAATTGAATGATACCTATCCACCAAAAGGCCGTGACCCAAACAATATACAATATCCTACGAAATCCTGCAAATATTCAAGGTTAAGGCAATACGATCCTCGTCTCCAATCCGTCCAAATGGTGGAAAGTAAGAAAAAGCCGAAGGGTTCAGAAACACACTTTATTATCATTTCAGCGAACCTTTACGAACTTGTCAGAGGGAGGTCACACGCCGGCATATTGTCACTCTATGACAAACTATCTAAATCAATTTCTACCTTACCATCTTCAGATTTATGACTGAAATTTCTTTAACAGAGCTCACATGGTTTCAAACTACAAACCAATGTAAACTCAATCGTATTCCTATCACGGTTAAGTTCAAATTCACTTGTGCGGCATTAGATTCTACATGCATGTCTGGTCAGTAAATTCTAAGCGGACATTTCCGTAGTACGGGATCAGTATTTCGATGAAATATGAGTTTGACACCGTTATTGATAACAGAATTTGGCAAACTAATACGTGTCGAATCGGATGCACATGTATGTTTATCTGTCAGCGGTATATTGCTATTGGATTAGCGTCTTGCAAATTCTGCTGGGCAAATCTGTTTTGGAATTTAGTATTCGCCACGCTTGATTATGCAACGCGATTAGTTTCACATTTGACTGTGCTGTTTAGTAAAAATCGTCGATGGCCGAGTGGCTAAGGCCATTTCATGCGAGAGGTGCATACCACTGTGTATTTCAAATTTGGAATTCATATGTAAGATTATTCGACGCTTTACGGGGAATGAAAACTTCGTGTAAGTACCGTACCTGCACAAGTCCACATCTACGAAGAAATTCTTAGATTGGGTAGCAAACTAACCCGCACTTGGCCAGCGTGATTGTCTAAGGCCTAATCGCCGTAGTTTAGGGAAGACCCGTGCCCCAGCAGTGGGAACGTGTATGGGCTGATGATGTTAAGTATGTAACTATTTTTTTTTTTAAGGCACAACTGCAAAATACAATTCGTACATTCCAATAAATTACAGGTTTTTATCTTCATATATATATATTTTTTTTATAATAAGCTGACAAGATGACCTCACTCCACCTGATGGTAAGCGGTAGTGAGATCATATTTGGATCTCACTACACACACACACAATAGACTATATTGAGCCTGTCGCACTCACCCTGAAAGCGCGCTTAAAGAGGAGACCACTGCTGCGGCAGCAACAAGACAAGGCGTGGAGTCTCGCATTGGTATTGAGCTGTGCGGCTCGGAGTTGGCCAGTCCGCCGGACGGAAGACCGTCTCCCAGGCCGGCGGGCTGAGCCGCTCCGCCCGCACAATACCGCCGCTAAGACTCCACTGGTCCGGCGCTTGCCGCAACAATTGTCCCCCCTGGCTCCGGTTCGTACAGTGCTGATCCCGGAACGCGACCTGACCGAAAGAGGTCAGAGTCACTTGGCGGGTTTTACGCAACTGTATGGTGGTAACAGCAACCGGTCGACAAAACGTCTCCCACCTGAAACTGTATTAAAACTGTATCCCAATAATAGTTGCGCACAGCATTTACTTTTATATAAATCTACATGCATAATAGTTGTTTCACAATTTTAACAAATACGATTGATGAATACGAAACTATATCTCAAACTAGGTGTGCCAGCGACTTCGGCCAAGTGATAAAGAGTTTAGGTAGCATTTTTTAATATACCCGCGTCCAGAAACTTCGGCGTGATTTTTAAATTATCATAACTTCTTTATTGATAATCATGTATTTTGATATAATTATATCGTTCATGTACAGACCGTAATCCGTTATATATTCTCAGTAACATACACAGTTGAAAAGCTTAATATTTGATATAATGAATTGAATTTAATAAGCCGAAGCTGACCGCAAATCACATGATCACGATTGATTTATATTTTCAATAAGTAGCAAATCGTATTACCTTTTTCATTTATTTTCTCGTCAATGAGGCATATCTCTGCGATATTCAAATAAAACACAAAATCCAATACGATATTATTTGCGTTTATTCATGCCAACATCAATCATCTGGGTACTTTTATCTTTTGAACGAAAGCTGGCATTTTTGCAATAAATTGAGCGTTATGGATTTGGAAAAATACGTATTTTCCTTGTTTTGACAAACGTGCAGTTTAAACATCCAAATCTCATTAAACATGCAAAGTTGACAGACACGATAATTTAATATGGTATCTCAGTGGCTAAATCAAATTATTCGCTACATTTATTATAACACAAACATAATACATAAAAAAACACATTATTAGATCATACACAGCAAAACAATTAATTTATGACATTTTTGCAATACAGTCGAAACGTCGGGCAGTATGTAGCTATGTATTTGCTACTCTTTTTTAAGCGACTTAGAAAAAAATGAGGTTTTCAATTCGACCGTATATGCTTTTTTATAACGTATACCCATAATAACGTGTTAAACGTAATGGAACGCGAAAATCTATAAAAACCGCCTTCAAAAACCCGACAAACTAAAAGTTACAAAATAATATAATACGAACATTTCGAATTATCTGTGTAGGAATTTGAATATGTGTTTGAAGGCGGTGCTGCGGAGGCCCTGCGCACCATAGCCAAAATCGGACGGACGCCTTATTTTTCTCCTTACGATACTCCTGGACGCTTAACAATATCGTTCGTACATGTTCATTGGACGACTTCACCTCTAAAACCGAACCAAAGCTCAAATACTCAGAATCCACATTTAAGCCACAGTTCCTTCTATCCAGAACACTGTGCAGAGAGAGGTTCTGTTTAGCCAATAAATCTAGCATCCCATTCAACGCGGGCATAGGAGTCTTTTTGCCCAGACCGTCGTCCATAAATATTGTCTCTGCCCAACCCACTGTGTCCCTCAATATCTCTATGGCTACTTTATTCTTCATTATTCCTATTGCACATACTATTGGCTGCACTTCGGCCGATTTATATTCAAAGTGAGACATTGGGCGGAAGGAGGAGGCGCTGTTTGTACTTTATTACGGGCAGTGGGTCAGTATCTATTGTCAGTAAACTTCACTAGTGAATTACTACTTCTTTCGGGTTTGTGTAAACATGTTTTGGGTTGGCTCTTGGCGTGACTCAGTGCGGTTGTTGAGAAAAATACAGTTTTTCACGGTTCTCGGATTGTTGGCTACTTTCGAGTTTCGCATTATCTTCACTAGTTTTATTGAACAGAACAAGTTTTGCCACGTTAACAGCTATTTTTATAAAGTATAGCTAACCCGACCGACTTCGTCCTGTCAAAAAATGTGAAAAAGAAAAGGGCTGTTTTTAGGGTTTTCCCGGAAATTATTCGATTTTTTTTTCTCGCCGTAAGAACCATCCTTGGAGTGCAACGAACAATTTAAAAAAGAATTGGCTAAATTGGTTCAGGCGTTGTTGAGTTATGCGCTTACCAACACATTTTGCGATTCATTTTTATATTATAGATAGAAATATTCCTTCGGTTGATAGACGATAAAACAAATACTATTAAATTAGGTCATATCAATTCACTGGTACATACATACAACTACTCTTGGCGGCTTTAGAATTCGATTAACACTAGAGGTAAATACTTATGTGATGAATATCGGTGTTTGCTCCGTGTTTGTTTGGGTGTGTTACTTGTATATTTTAGTAGGCCTATATTACATACATACACAAGAGCCCCGTTGGTCTATTAATTTGGTAGCAAGCGCTGCGTTAGGACCGAGAGGTCCCCGGTTCGAATCCGGGATCGGGCAAAATTTGTGTGAATATTTCTGTAATGAAATTACTCAGCCAGGAGTTAGAAAGTTGGCGGGTGACCGCCCGTGTCACGGAAAGCACGTTAAGGCGGTAGTCCTGCGCCCGATCTCTCATCGGTCATGTCGGATTGCCGTCTCACCGAATTATGAGAGTAAGGGAATAGAGAGTGCACTTGTGTTTGCGCGCACACTTGTGCACTATAATATGTCCTGCGCACTTGGCTGATGTCAATTGGTCGGTACGCCTTATTATTTTTTTTACACAAGAGCTTAAGCAACTTACATCAGGATCGGAACTTCGTATGTGATGTTCATTATTTTGAATAAGTTGGTCAAAGATCGGGGCCGTATTACTTTTGTCAAACGCAACGAGTAAAGTTCAAGAGCGTTTTCTTTAAAGCGCAATGTGCAAATCCTTTTCTAAGCTATCCGTAGACTTACCAACTAACTTACAATTCTGAGGGCCTACCATGAGTTGGCTATCGAAAACTTACGTACGTTAAAAACCTATCGAGTTGTTTTTTTCATACGGCCGATTTTAGTTCTTCGCGTAACCACCAGCGGCGCTGTACAAGTTTTTCATAGACATATTTACGTAGGCGATATCGAGTGCGTGAGTTTTAAACTCATGGTAGCGCTACTGTATACCAAGTCATAACGCTTACACATCGAGCTACGACTCTACGTGTATACAAAACATTTCGTCTTGATATATCTCCGAGTTAACGTCAGGGTATTATACAAGCACATAATAAATTTACCGAACGCGCGCTATGTGAAGACAGAAGCTCTACTTTTAATGAGATCCAAGATTCTTTACCTCGTATACAAAGTACGCTCATACTGTATAAGAAGGTAAGTTTGTTACAAATCTAGTGTTGAAATGAGTTTGTTGATGGTATGACTTCTGTTGGCTTCATAATAGCATTTAATAATATTTGATTTGAGTATTCACACGGTAAGATAGTTGTGATAGGTTGTGTGAAGTCGACCAATCCGCACTTGGCCTTTTTTTTTCCTTACTGACAAACGATGGCCTGCCTAATAATTTTACCTCCCCCTCGTGTCCGTCCGCGGAAGATCGCCGCGGACGATGTTTCAGGTGTGGCGGCAGTGACCATCTGGCCGCCACCTGCACCCCCGAGCCCCACTGCGCAATCTGCGCTGTGAACGGGATAATTTACCCTCCCCCCCCCCCCCCCCCAGAGGCAGGTCGCGCCGATGTCCCACGCGACCTTGTCCCCCCCTTGGAGGCCCCCGTTCCCATGGAGGCCTCCTAAGAGGCCTCCATGACATCCGAGCCTGGTGGTGCTATGGATGTCATGGATCCTTTCCGTTCTCACGGCACCACCAATGGCAGAGGCGTCACACCGCGGAGTTTTAGTGAGTAGTCCCCTGTGAGTCATCTTCTCAGGAGCAGCTTGTCAGAACTACCAGTCTCCGGCAAGCCGGGAGTCCCACACATCACCCCGGGTAAACCCCTGCCCGGGTGTGACGGTGCATTGAGCATTTCCCCGCGGAAAAAAAAAATAAAAAATAAAAAGCCTCATCATCACCGGACTTGCGGGGGAGCGGATGGCTCTCACTCAATTGGCCAGTGTGATCACACTGGCCGATCGACTAAGGCCTGATCGACCTGGTTTAACATAGGCATGCTCCTTCGTCATATATGAGCTGATAATGTCATTTGGGTTTAAACTTCGATTCAGATTTAAGCAAACAAAGCATTGTTCCAAATGAAATGATTTAGATAATTTGTATTTTATTTATGGAAGGTATTCCACGATTTAAGTCATATCTAGTTGGTAATTAAAACGCTTAAATGCTCTCGCAAAATGACAAAAGTATGCAAATTTAATTAGGCTAAGTAACACACGATTACTGCCGTCGGCATCCACGGTAGATGCAGACTTGAACTGACATTCAAAGACAAAGATTAAACTTGTTGTAATTCGTTTTATCATCGCAGCGCAAACGAGGCTCTGCAAAGTCGGATAATAGGTGTGTTCTGTTAAAGTGTTTCATACATTAAGTGATTACGTGCGGATGTTCCGTGAGCGGTTTAGATCCGTATCCGACGGTATCACTTTCGTGTTTCGGTTATCGGATACGTGAAGGCTTTGAATCGAGCGGTTGAACGGCGCTGTATTTTGATTGTAGAAGATATTTTTTGCTAACAAAGCGCTTTAATCGACAACGTACTTTTATAAACCCGAAAGTGTGAGAGTGTATATGTTCGTTAAGTTGTTCCACGTAAAATGTACTGAACGGATTTTGATGAATGATGATGAAAAAAAAATATTTATAGCTTTACTTCCAAGAAATCGTGGTCGGGAGCAAGTAAACAATGTAAATAAATGATTAATGAACTGCTATTTCTAAATAATTAATTGAATTTACTGACATAATTGGCATCCGTACTCATGTGTAGTTTCATTGGATTGCTGATGGGCTGTGGTTATACATCTATATTCCTATAATTTTACAAGACCTTCTTAAACATTTTACCCCCAGACCAGTTCCTGATTCAATCACGAGTTGATGTAGCGTTTTATATCTCAACGATACACCTAAATCTTCTCAGCTGCCTCGACATCAGCCGCCATATTGGAGGTAACCGGAAGTCGGAAATGTAATCCCGCCCTTGATCAAGGGTACTTAAGAACCCTCTGGGAATTTAGAGGGAACAAAATTCCCTAATTACAATATAATTGCATTTTGGGTGAAAAATTTTGTTCGGTTCATTATTGAGTTTGGGCTGTCTGATCTATTTGCGGTGACGGAGGTTTTATGCTATTAAAATCTTGGATAGAGAAGGAAATTGTCATGCTTTTATACAAAAAACAACCAAAAGTACCTACACATTACTAAAAATGATTGTGATTCCATCCAATCTTACTTAAGAGACTAGCTGTGCCCGCAACTTCGTCTGCGTGGAATCGTAACTTTCGCCAGCATTTTGATTTTAGGAAGCATTTTTTAATGTAATTACAGGTGAAATAAATAAAGCCACATAAATTATAAAAACTATTAGAAAATAAAATATAATTAAACTTAGTTATTGATTAGATTAATACCCAGGATATAACCTAAAATTGTTTACTGATTAATAGGTGATAAACAACATACAAAATTTTTCATTACAAATCGGCCAACCAAAAGAGGATTCACTCGCCCAATTTTTTTTTGTCTAAGCAATGCTCTTGCCAAATGAGGAGAGTGGTAGCTAAGACTTACAAAATTATTTTTCACATTTTAGAACTATAAAACCGCGTTAAAATGTATTTGATTTGACAGAAACAGGTTTCAATAGTTGCAAACAGCGTACTGTACCTATGTAGATAGTACACAAAACTGATATCAGGATGACTTCAAAAGGTAAAAAATAACGTGTAAAATAAAGGACGTGTGTCGCCATGTGACGAATTACATTAGTATTTGCTTTGCTAGTTTGTTATGTGCCACTTTTGTAGATTGTATTGTATTCGTAATGAAACAATGATATAATAACTTTTATCGTTATTATCTCATTGATTCATCATCGTAAGTTTAATGAAATGGAAACTTTTAATTACTTTTAATATTTGAAGCAATATTGCGAAGTAATAGAGCACAGTGACATCTCTTGAACTAACGAAGAACTAAACACTCATATCAAATCTGACAATATTTGACATGACTTGCCAGCTAAAAATGTGATAGTTGGGGAGCCCAACGGGGGTTTTGCAGTCTTGATCAGACACAGACTCTGTCTTGTAAGATTTTTAAATGGAATTTTATAATATCCAACAATTTTACGTGAATGTTTATAAATTCCCCTTTATATGCTTAGAATAGCGATATCCCTCTATTTGAACATTCAGATAATACCAAACAGCCTACCAATTAAAAAAAAATTCAAACCAACAATGCAAGCCAGTAAGCAAATATTGGACAACTGACCACCTCCATACCGAAAACCAGATAAAAGAGAAATGTAGCGAATTTCATAAACCTGGTCTCCCACATCAACCCAATTAGCTTTCTCTTTTTCAGCAAAACGTCGAAACCACATACATAAAACTTCTCCAAATCATTTACCAACAAAGCACAGCCGATATCAAACTGCACACTGAACGCCTGACATTCAAAATACAAAAAAAAAAAAAGTTAAACAGAGTGACTCCCTATCACCACAGCTTTTCAGTAGCACGCTTCAAGAAGTCTTCAGGTCACTATGATATTATAGGCAACAAAAGCAATTGGTGTATGGGATAGATGACTCACAAACTTTCGCCTAGCAGATGACATTTTCCTCATCGCAAATAAGTATACCTCGACAGAACTTGAGTTGATTCTCGAACAACTAAGCGCAGAAAGCTTTGAGGTTAGACTGACGATGAATAAACCCAAAACCAAGGTCGCGACCAACAGCACCAATGATAGGATAGCAGTCAACAGGCAGATAAAGCAATATGTAGAGGAGTATAAACTTGGGCTAGGCAGTCTCCTTCGAATACAGGCAGGACAAAGAAATACTCCGTAGAGCAGACAACGCCTGGAAAAGCTTCTGGTCTATGAATGGGTATATCAAGGGTGACCTATTTATATCACTGAACCGCAAACTCATCGACATTTTCATACTGCCTATCCTAACATATGGGGCAGAATCTTGGTCCTTCACCGAAAATCAGAAATCCAAACTCAAGGTTTTTCAAAGCGCTATAGAGCGGAGTATCATAGATATTAGGTAAAAAGATAAAATAAAATATACCACCATCCACTCCCGTACTGCTTTTGTTTTTGGTCAAAACTGATGTGGCAATGGGCGTGGAATGTCTGCAGGATAAAGAACAATAGATGGACCAGAATTCGCGTGCCTGAAGACGATTTTCGCCGAAGAGGAAGACCCAAGAAAAGGTGGTATGGAGATCTGGTCCATGTATCAAAGAACTGGCAAGTCCTAGGCTTGGATGAGAGCAATGGATGGGTTTGAAGGAGACCTTTGCCCAGCAGTGAGATGATACATGTTAAGTAACAAAAATTACAGATTATTGTACAGGAGAACTTTGATATCAACTTGAACCTCCTGCATAAAATTGTAACGCGCTAAAGTATCTCAAGATTATGATTTTGTGTTTTTCAACAGACACAAACATTAATTATGACTTTATGCCATATCCAAATCGTTACAATTTTTTTAGGGATTATTTAATATGCACTTTGAATGACTGACGCGATCAAATAACTTTTTTCTTTCTACCGCTTGTTACCAGGCAGCCCCTTTGTATTAATCGCTGACCCCCCACTTATAAAGAAAGTGTAATAAACTTTTTTCTGATTTAGCGTAATCTTTCGATTCAGATTCCATGTCGTTGAAGTAAGTGCAAATCCAGCTATTTACCTCCCCTACTATGACGTTTTTCTTAATAAAGTAGTCCGTATAGTCCTAGTCAGAAGGTTGATTTTGGTCGATATACTTTTACTATTTTTGTACGTGATCTAATAAAGTTAGATTTTTAACGATCCTACAGAAATTTCTGTGACTAAAAGTATTTAAGATCTTGACCGGGGATGTAAGGTACCACCATGCAAAATTTCATTTAAATCTGTGTAACAGTTTCAGAGATCAGTCAAATATTTGGGTTTTTTTAATATCCCACAGGAACCAGTTAACTGTCACTGATTTCAAGTATCCTATGTATTTTTCCGGAATTTTAGTTACCTTCGTGCAAACTTTCATTTAAATTGGTTCAGCCGTTTAGGCGGTCAGTCGAAACAAACAAACAAACAGACAGAGAAAAAATTTTTTTTTAAGTATGGGGATGTGTTCTACTACTCTCAAAACATATACCTGACTCGTTTTTTTTGCGTTTTTCAAAAAAGTACAAGAATTTTTACCTCTACGTTTTTATTATAGTATAGATATGCGTTTTTTGGTAGAGACTGTCATAACATTCGACTTATTTCATGAAACAAATGTTATATTTTGTTAAGGTAACTACAAAGATTAAAAGTTAAGTTAGGCCATATTACATACATACAATCACGCCTTTTTCCCAGAGGGGTAGGCAGAGATCACTTCCTGCCATGTGCTACGGTCCTGGCACACCACTTTCTCTTCATCCACATTCATCAACATTCGGCCATATTAAACCAGAAATATCCTTTTTTTAGAAATTTTCCCTTCATATAACGAAACCGTTATATTATTACGTACGTCTATTATTATATACGTCAAAAAACTAACGGACCCTAATAAGAACCCCCAACAAAGTGGCCCGGTCACCGGTGTCGATAAATCTAAAATTCCCATTTAACGTTACAAACAATACCAAAAATACAAACAATATCTATAGGCATTTGGGTATTTTCGTTCCCTGTTCGGTAAGAACGGATAATCCTTGGCGGGTCGCGTCAAACAGCGAGCAAAAAAAAACATGGCCGCCGCCGTATACCGTTAACCGTTTATTTAGGGTTGGGTTACACTTATTAACTGGTGTTGTTTTTCGGTCTCTTTGTAAATTACGGTGTGGAGGGAAAGTGTGATAATAGCCGTTTCTGAAGAACTGACCACAATGTGGAAATGTTTAACTTTCTGGTTAATCTAATGGTGGGAAGTAAATATGCCATTTCAAAGTAAGTTTAATGTATACGTAGAGACACATGATTAAAACCTTTCATTATGTTAACCAACTTTTGAAAAATTAAGGTTTTCGATTTGTGTTGTATCATCACCATCATCAGCCTATTCCTGTCCACTGCTGGACATAGGCCTCTCCAAACGCACGCCACTTCTCTCTATCCTGGGCCACTCGCATCCAGCTCCTACCAGCCGTCCTGCGCAGATCGTCACACCACCTGGCCTGCGGCCTGCTTGTGTTGTATGTAAGTACATAATTTGTAAGTTTGTCCGCGATTAAGTCATGTTGGGCTGGACAAATTTGTGATGAAGGTTTTTCTTAGGAGAAATACCAATTTCATTTCGTTTCGGTTTAATAATTTAACCGACATCAAGAGACGGTTTTTAAATGAAATCCTTTTTTCATAGAAAAAATTAAAAGTCAAAGATATATTATTACGTCCAATGCTGATACTCAGTAAACTAAAAGAGATGCCAAATTTAAGTCGTACCTGATCAAGACTCCAATCAACCGTCAGTAATTACGTTATAATTACACAGCACCTTTACAACATAAGCCAATACCCCCTAAACCGAACCCCAATGGCCGAGAAGTCATCCTACGTCGGACCAATTTAAACGGACCCACGGACTCCCCTGAGGCGAGGGAAAGAAATTCCATTCAATACAAGGTAAATATTAATCTGCCATCCCCCAATTTCGAGAAAACACCTTAATTTATTATTAATGCGGTCGTAGATAAAGATTCGTACAAAGCAATCATGTTGAACGCGCCGTAGAGTCATGTTCAATCAAATGATTGTATTTGTGACTGGAGAACGTGACGCGGGAATATCACCTTTGTTTCAAACGTGTTCAAAGCTTAGATTTGCGTGTGGTAGTAACGAGGGTTGTCAAATCTGACCTCCACTATTCGCGGAGCGGAGTCGGATAAAACAAAGAAAGTTAGTGGTCTGTCTGATAGACGTATTCTATTTCGGTCGCCTTGAGACCAGCCGATTGGTTCGTGACGTTACGTCCGTTCATAGCCAATGGAGCTTTTTTTCGGCTTGATTGGTTTGTGAGTAATTTGACATTGTCGTTCTGCCTAGATTTTTTGGTGTGATACATATTGACGTACCTGCGAATCTCCATAGATTAATAAATTATTATCAATATGTCACTAAATAATCTAATCTACAGTTACTACGTGTCGATCTCAAAGCGCTTGAATAATGTATATTATCGTTTACTTTTGAATCCAGTCACTGACGCCAAATTAACAGTATGTTTGAAGAGAAATGATAACAGCGAAGCACGATAATGAACTCCGTTTATTAATAACAGTTATGTCATGCGTTGTGTGATGTCATACACATACGAAAAACCTTAGCAAAGGTTTTTGTCTGAAATACAACATGTATCTCTTCTTGGATCACGCCTGAAACAAATGAAAAACTTAACCGTCAATTTATGGCTGCGTGTCGTATGCTTCTAAGAAGTAACATACCGGTCAGTGTCGTCGGATTATTTACCACTATTTAAACTTGTGATAGTCTTGACCTAATTCTGTACCTTTAAAAAACTGTCAACTTTATGCACACTCTTTACTCTTCATTTACAGCGGAGTTTACCTAGGAAAAGTTTTAACTATTTCATAACATTTGATATTAAGACTTATCTAATTTGTCACTGTTTTTTGACCCATATAAAGATAAAAAAAATAATAGAAAAAAAAACTGTTTAACCAAATTTACCATCAAACAGGACACAATAGAAAATTTTACACTCCGCACGGAGTTTCGTAGCAATCAAGCTGTTAATCAAAATAACGAAAACCTATAAAAAATCGTGTCAATCAACCAAGTGGTTATGACTGAGTGTGAGGAAGTCCTCACACTTTGCTTCCAGTGTACGTTACTGGAAGCAGTTAACAAGCGCGAGGGTTCCCATAAACGGGGTCCCTGGATATTACTTGTAATGGATTGGGTACCCTGCGTTACAGTTTAATACGGCACATGATAATCCCAGCTTTGAACTTATCATTATGGAGGTCTATTTGCTTTAACGGCGAACTAGGCTTAATTTTAAGCGTCATCGTGTTAACGTATTGTTTAGACAATTTGTCATAGGTAAGTTATGTTCGTCGCATTGCAGTTCACATTCAAAATAACCATTTCCTTCAGTATTAGGTAGCACGTACAAGAATGTAGATTAATCACTTGTGGTAAAATTATCTGAATAAATAGTGACATAATGGAAATAGTCTTCAATATTTAAATAAAGCTGCCATACACGGAAAAAAACACCACGTAGTCGACGAATACTTATCGATACGCAATCAAATTCAAGACTCTTGTTTTAACAAAAAAGGACACTAGCAAATTCACCTCTAAGATATTCACTCTAATTATCTTTGTTAAGACTTTCATCTACAATTTTCACATTGACCAGTCTTCTATCTTTAAGTTTTAAAATTAATGGATGAAAACGATTTAGATACAACATATCTATCAACAAAAGTACGAGCTTTCCGCTCGCGACTCCGTCCGCGTAGAGACGTTTAATGGGTAAAACATCACTTCTTTAGAGCGTAGTCGGGTAAAAAGTATCCTGTGTCCTTTCTCAGGCTCTGGACTATATCTGTACCAAATTTCATTTAAATCGGTTCAGTATACTATGCGTGAAAGCGTAACAGACAGACAGACAGAGTTACTTTTAGAGAGTTACTTTCGCATTTATGATATTAGTAAGGATGTGGCTTCTTAAAATCAAAACACTGGCAAAAGTTACTTTTCCACGCAGACGAAGTTGCGGGCACAGCTAGTCTATCAATAAATGTAACATTCCAACAACTAAACCCATAACCCTCAAAGCGAACGTATGAAATATTTGATCAAAGTTTTGTAAAACATTATATCCCATATGAAACTCTATTTGTAATTACTTAGATGGAAATGTTGGTGGAGAACCGAACCCTGGACGAAATATTTGGGCCCCGGAGCCAAAAGGCCATTCAATATAAATAAACCCACTTTACATGGAGGCTGTATTGGTGGGAACTTTTCAAAATAACTCTTTAGGGCCGCATTACACTAAAAGCTTGCTCATAGAAGACCTTTTAAGAAAAATGGTATTCGATTCTTTTAATTTATCTGAAAGAACCCTAGGCACTTGCATTAATATTTGCTATATATCGATAGCAACTATAAATGTGATATTTTGATTATGATGTGAAAAATGTTTTCCGATTTCTGATAGTTGAAAATGACTAAATATTAGTCTTTATGGGTCTACTTGCGTTATTAGGAGTAGCAAATTACATAACTACTTACTGCCCGACGCTAGTGCTAGTTTGGGGGGGATCTAGAAATTCACAACCGTTGTGGCAGACGAAGACGGGCGGCGCCAGTTCGCTCGCGACCATGATTGGTGCAACCCAGTCGAAACATCGGGCAGTAAGTAGCTATGTAATTTGCTACTCATAATAACGCGTGTGACCCATAAAGACTAAATTTTAGAGTAATGAAACGCGAAAGTTGATATTGAAATCCGCAATAGAGCTTAATGTCCAAGTTACATTTTACATAGATCACTCAATGAATTTTACTGTTATTGTTATATTATTATAAATATTATTTAAAGTTGAAGAAGACCGGTTTGTATCGACCCTTATGGTTCATTGGTTAAATATTGAACCCTGGAGGGTCGTTCCAACTGAATAGTAAGAGATTAATCTGTGGAATAGATTTAATTACTTCCTGGATCGGCCAATAAGGACTTGAATCTTCTAAAATCACAAATAAAATAGACTATTATTTTTATAGTCTTTTCTAGGGCTTTTATCATCATCAGCATAGGCTGATTATGATCAAAAGCTCTAAATTTGAATAAAGTAAGCGAATCAGAATCCTTTAAAAAAAACTTTAAAATTTCCAATTTTAAATCGTCAAATCTAACAAAAACTTTGACAACTTCAGGTTATACGTTTAATTTTTAAACTTATAGCACAAATAAATAAAATAAATAAATATTACACAACATCACATACATTGATCTGATCCCGTGGTAAGTAGCTTTAGCACTTATGTTACAGATATCAGAATCAACAGTGGATACACAAATATACTTAATACACTTACTTTATACACTAAGTGTGTACACACCCAGACACGGAACAAACACCGATGTTCGTCACACAAAATTTCTCCCGAGTGGGAATCGAACCCACGACTCTTGGAACTGTAGGTAATGAACCTGGGTCACTAACCACTGTTCCACCGAGCCAGCCGACAAATAAATGATATAAACTGTTAGTTGACAACAAAACACGAGTTTTCAAATTTCCAGACAAATTACTACAAAACTCAAACAGTTAGGACACTAAGCCCAAACTTTAAGGGCGTAGGTATTATCATAAAAATACTTGGCATGTAGGTACAGAGCTTTTCGTTTAGCTTATATTACAAAAGTTTAATTGCGTGCCATTACGCCTGAAACATATTTACATAAACAATCCCCATAATTGTCAACGTGTCACTCCGCAAGTAGGGTTGTACATCATGAGAAATAACTAAAATTTATTAAAATTTATAAGCGTTTCTTCTTTGGACGACATTATTCTAAAAAGACATTGTTTATTTATTTTTTTGCACACATAAAATAAATAATTAATAAATATTATTATTATTATCCTTTTTCAAAACAATATTTAGTGTAAATTACTGGCTCGGTGGAACAGTGATAAGTGACTCAGGTTCATAACCTACGGTTCCAAGAGTCGTGGATTCGATTCCCACTTGGGACAAATATTTGTGTGACGAACATCGGTGTTTGTTCCGTGTCTGGGTCTATTTCGTGATAAGTTTATTCCTGTATCCACTGTTAATCCTGATTTCCGTAACACAAGTGGTTAAGCTACTTACCACGGGATCAGATCAATGTATGTGATGTTGTGTAATATTTATTTATTTAGTAAAAAATAAATAATATGGAAATATTTTTGATCAAAAGTCTTACTAAGACTTTTGATCAAAACATAATCTCATAGAAATTGCCACTGCCGGATTTGCAATTATTCACAAAAAAGCTTTCGTATTACTTTACTTTATTCCTGTATCCAAATGCATATTTTGTCACATTTTTTTCTCATATTTGGATCTCACTACCGCTTACCATCAGGTAGAGTGAGGTCATCTTGTTAGCCTTTTAATTAAAAAAAAATTTTGCAAATAATCAGGTTATATATATAAAAACTAGGTACCTAATCGGGGACAAACATCGTACATACAGGTTAACTTATGAACCTTCTTTTTTGACAACTGTTAAATATAAAATAATATATTTACTACAAGTACCCTTTACACTGCCAGCCCTTAACAATGACATACAAGAAATAATTAACAGAATGAACATCGTAAAACACTGGTCCATTATCAGCCGCCGATCTGCAACGCTATTACACTGTGATAACATTTTATAACGGCCATCAAAGTTGTCGTAAAGCCCTCAGGATCTAAGTGATTAGATGCAGATTTTGCGATTAACATTGAATGAAATGTTTCATCGTGCACGTAGGAGGTAGGTACTTATTTCAGTGAAACGTTTAAAGTGTTGCCTTTTACGCAATGAAAATATATATCTACTATTCAGTTTTCTACTAGCTTTCTGCTCGCGACTCCGTCCGTTAGGACGTTTAACGGGTAAACATTACTTCTTTATAGTGCAGTCGGTTAAGAAGTAGCCTATGTCCTTTCTCAGACTCTGGACTATATCTGTATCAGATTTCATATAAATTGGTTAAGTACTATATGCGTGCTTCTGTAACAGACTTAGTTACTTTCGTATTTATAATACTAGTAAGGATAAATAAAATCCATTTTCTATGCTACGATTTCAAGAATAAAATTAATTAGCTAGAATTTACTGGCTCGGTAGAACAGTGGTTAGTGACTGGCTACGGTTCCAAGAGTCATGGGTTTCCCGCTCGGGACAAATACTTGTATGACAAAAATCATGCCAGTTCTGTGTCTGGGTGTGTTATTGTTATCTAGTAATTTATATTAAAGTATAATTGTGTATACCACTGTTGTTTCTGATATCCGTTACACAGTTGCTTACTTCGGAATTGGAACAATGTATGTAATGTGTTTAATTATTTAGAAACAATGTGTTTAATTATTTAGAAAACAGACTTTCTGTTACCGACCAGCTGAATAGCTAGTGAACGATATTATATTATATATGAGCTATATGATTAAAAAACTGAATATGCCCGGGATATTTACTATGAGCTCAACAAGGTGACCGTGAACTTTGATCATGGCGCTTGAAATAGGGCCGAAATACCGGGAACTTGATAATAAGGAAGGATACGTAGTAAATATCCCGGACATAATATAGTTTGCTAATATGTGTCACCATGACGGTTCAAGGTGTATTAAATACCTGACGATGATGAAATATTGTGTTAAAGTATGTATGGGGCTTTAACCTACTTAACCGGCTTTGATTTAAGACGACACGTTTCATAATAAAGAGAACTAGGTACCTAATTAAATTCTTCTTCTTCTTATCGTATGGTTGATAAACAACCTGGTGTCAGAGTTTAAACCGCCCGTAGGCCTCTGACATGGCTTCACACACTCAGTTGTGTTGGTTTCCGTACGATGTTTTCCTTCACCGTTAAAGCGTCGAATGATGGTACATATGAATTAAAAATTTTAAAAACTCATTGGTACCTGGCGGGGTTTGAACTGGCGACCTTAACCACTCGGCCATCGACGCAGTCCTAATTAAATAAATATATACCTCACAACGTCACGCACATTATTATTAGTGCCTAACGATACGTAGCCATTAAGAATAGCCTAACATTAACAAAGACTAAAAGCTTTCCATGCATCGTCTTCCGGCCGATAATCCGACCTTAGTTCATGCTGAAACAAAAGCCTACGTAACGTCAATGATATTACATGTAGCTGCTAAAAGCGAAGCAACTCGATTTAGCAATTACCTTGCGACGCAGTGACGTAGCCCTAACGAGGTTACAGGGCACAATCGTGAGGTTCAGACGACGAAAGGTAAAAACGGGACCCTATTACTAAGCCTCCCCCTCCCGTCTGTCTGTCTATCTCCAAGCAGTAACTCGTAATCTGTGATAGCTAGAAAGCTGAAATTTTCACAATTAATGATGTATTTCCGTTGCCGCTATAACAATAAATTAAAAAAGATAAAATATTAAGGAAGGTCCCCATACAATAAACGTTTGGTGTGGTCAAAAATGTTTGGTGTATCGGGGAAATGGAAATTTAACGGCTTCATCGACATTTATAGATCAACAATATCAAAAAACATATGTATCGAACTATTATAGTTTTATAATTATACTAGTGACCCGCCCTCTCTTCGCTTCGGGTAAATTTTACATAAAACCTTCCTCTTGAATCACTATCTATTGGAAAAAAACGCATCAAAATCCGTTGCGTAGTTTTAAATATTTAAGCGTACATAGGGATATAGGGACAGAAAAGGCGACTTTAAATAAATAAATAAATATTACACAACATCACATACATTGATCTGATCCCGTGGTAAGTAGCTTAAGCACTTGTGTTACGGAAATCAGGATCAACAGTGGATACACAAATAAACTTAAATATATTTAATAATACACCCAGACACGGAACAAATACCGATTTTCGTCACACAAATATTTGTCCCGAGTGGGAATCGAACCCACGACTCTTGGAACCGTAGGTTTTGAACCTGAGTCACTAACCACTGTTCCACCGAGCCAGTCTTTGTTTATTTCACTTTGTTTTATTCTATGTAGTGAAAAGTGAACTCAAAAAAACTATTAAATTTCCATGTTCTCGTAACACCTAATTTTGCATTGTGACAATATTCTTGCCGGGGTACGATGATGTGGTTTTTACACAGACCGCTCAAATGAAATCGTGTAAAATTTTATTTCTTTACTTAGTACAAGCCGCCATTTTGATTTAACAATAAGTTTCAGGTCTCCACCTGAATAAAATATTATCTGAACTGATTTTGATACTTCTGTAATGAACTGAATGGACGCCTGCCTATCATTTGGACAAACTTGGATATCTTCGTAAATGTTAAGTTTGACAGTTGAAGTTTTTAATGTTTAACCGTGTTTTTGAGTTATTTCTGATTGATTTTAATAGATTAGATTTGGTATTTTGAGTACCTATTACAAGATGATTTTGATTACACTTCGGTGTCAATTCGAATTCAATAAAAGCTTAATCATAACTATTAGAAAATTAATTATTCGAGCAAATCTAAACGAGCAGATAAATCAAATCCATAATTCCCACATTCAAAAGTTCAATAGAAGCATAATGGTACGAGATATAAGAAAGTAAATTACTTAACTAATAAACAAATAATATATATCAGTGATATTTTCACACACGGCCATATTGACCTCAAACTAAGCAGAACTTATACTATGGACGAGAAAGACTGATATACATACATACATATATACTTAAATACATAATGACACCCAAACACGATGTTCATTGCACAAATATTATGTCCCGAGTAGGAACCGAACCCACGGCTCTTGGAACCGCCAATCAGGGCCACTAACCACTGTTCCATCGAGTCAGTGAAATTAATAATAATAATACTTAAATAATGTTTTATTTTGAGTATATCATATTTTTCAATTTAACAAGGTTCTAACCAGTTCTAACAAAGTCTTACAATCATTGTTACTTGATCTATGTTGAAAGCAAAGAAATAATTTTCTTCTTTAAAATATACAAGAAGCCTTCAAAAGAAATGTCAGAAAAGATATGAAAGTAATCGTGATTAACGTTCCGCAACGCTGAAGTTGAATAACTAAAGTAATGTAAATATTATTTAATTTACATAAAAAGTATCTACGTACTATAAAAACTGTTCAGGATCATTCGTGTGGATAGTGTTTTCAGAGAAAATAAAATTTTAATAACCATCAATCTAAATAGAGAAAATATTTGAGACAGTAATTTATATCCCTTGAAATTTACCCGTAGCATTTAGACGATAAAATGTTTTCAGGAGATGTACTTCTGCTACTGTTATGATGCTAGTGCCCGCACTCGCTTCGGTTCGGGTATAGGTATTATACATAAAAACCTTCCTCTATCTTTTAAAAAAAACACATTGAAATCTATATAGTCTTAAAGATTTAAGCACACATACATTACAGACGAGTTAAGTGACTTTGCATTTAATATGTAGGGATTTGAGTACCGTTTAAGTAAGTTAGTTTAGGATGTTCAGTTCAGCACGAAAAACGTAGTGCTACCTCGTATTAGACATGGATTGCCCTTTCAGCTCATGTCTTCCCTCCCTCCTATACTCAATCCCGAATGGGCGTGAAACGTCATTTAAGCTGGCCCTCATGGCAAGCGCGACTTTTTCAATAAGGTCTATTGTGCCTGTCGACCTCAAATGTGGACCTCATTCTGCTTACCATCAGATGGATTTGAAATGGCGAAATGGTTCCTCAATCCAAAAAACATATTTGTGAGGGCTGCTTTCCTCAATGAAAGAAAGTTCCTTGTAATAACCTTGACCTTTTTGTTTGAAGAGATAATTTTATAATTGAGCGTATAGCAACCCAATTGTGTTTCCACATTTAATCCACCTGGCATCTTGATTGTATTACAGCGGCTGTTAACTAGATCCGTTGGTCGGAACAGGTGAGAGCTCGCCAGATTAACTATGCATCTAACCGACCGCCGAAGATGCGTCAAATTGGCTCAGTCAGCCGCAATGGCATTGTCGACAGAGCAGCCTACTGGAGCGACAAACGCGTTAAGGAACGAGGATTTAAATACAAAGGTATAATTAAATGTAGTATGTCGTTGGAGCCACTTGCACAGCCACCTAAATCATTATACAGAAATACCAACATAAGATAACTCAAAATGTCCGGGATATTTTCACGGGTAAACTGACACATGTTTGTGGCGCTTGCCACAGTGCCAAAATAAGAAAGATTTTGCCTCATCATGTAGATACCACATTATATTATTATAATCGCAACAAAACCAGTATTCTCACAACAATCACATCACATAATTACATGCAGCGTCGAATTTTTTTTTTTATATTATCTCTAAAAATTAAACTAGAAAACCATTTTTTAAAAAAACGCATAAAAATCCGTTGTGAAGTTGTAAAGATTTAAGCATACATAGGGGCAGACGCGGGAAGCTACTTTGCTTTATACTATGTAGTGATAGAAAACCAAGTACACAACAGATTTCTAAAATTAAGCCTCGCAGGTTACCCCAATAGCCAAGGTATTGCTGGTTCAATTTGGCTAATACTCTCACAATATGAGCCGCTCTACTCCTAAGCCAGTTCCCGACACATCGCCGTGATCACTATCACGATCTATTGTTCAAGTTCAACACATGTGTTAACGTCATATTGAGTAGGTCTTTGTTATATGCCAAATGTATAGGCAAATTATAAATAAAATATATAAACGGAGCGGATCGCTGTCTGTTAATAAGGCGTCCGACCGATTCAGCCATTGCGGCCGATCTCAATTGAAATAGACAAGTGCGCAGAACATATGTATTACAGTGCACATGTTTGCGCGGAAACACAAGTGCACTCTCTAATCCTTTACTCTCATAATTCGGTGAGACGGCAATCCGACATGACCGATGAGAGATCAGGCGCAGGACCACCGGCTTAACGTGCTTTCAGAGGCACGGGCGTTCAACCGCCAACTTCCTTACTCCGGGTTGAGTAATTTCGTTACAGAAAAACTCACACAAATTTTGCCGACCCCGGACTCGAACCGGGGACGCAGCACTTGCTACCAATAGACCAACGAGGCAGTTAATACATGGATGACATAAGAAAAAAAATATGGGAGATCTTTATCAAAGCTATAGTACTACACAACACAGGTATTTTTGAAATGTCTGTTGATCTGTTTGTCTGTGCGTTTCCGATCTAAATATGGTTTCAGTCAGTATATTGTGATAAGCTGAACTTAAAATTTTTCATGTCAATCAGTTCAGATATAAAAAAGGTTAAGTACTAGTTCTAAAAATCACGTCGAACATGCTTAAAACAATAACAAAAGGGGATGAAGAGTAATGATTACTCCTTAAATTATATTGAAGTTAATTATGATTAATTGCTACGCAAAGCAGACAAGTAGATGCCGTATTCAATTTGATCAATGCTGAAACATTAGGTATGTAGAATTATTTCAATGAGATGCATACGTCGTACGATTCACGTCATTAGTGTTATGTTAACTACCTACGTGGCAATCAATACAGATTAAGCAAAATGCAAAGCTTAACCGTGGAGTTCGTATTCCATTTATTGGCCGAAGCTTATAGCAAAGTCAGGATTTCAGCAGTTATTGTCAGACGACTGAGGGAGGAGACTATTTAGCTCAGTGAGCCATTAACCCATTGAGTTTAAGTCGACTGGTAAGTAACTGTCTTGATGGACGCTGTTACTAGGAAGTCCGCGGATAGTTCTCCGTATAGCAGAAACTTCTAATTTTGCGAACTTCGAACATAATTTGAACATCGTTTCCTTTTATTCCGCAGCCATTCTATTTTAGAACCTTTTTATAATGGTATGACTTATGAGTATAAAAGTCGTTGGTGCTCACCAACCGCTCGGTTGAGAATAGAATGATAATACTAAGTTCTATTTGTGACTCGTGAACAAAAGTTTTACTTGGAACATTCTGTATTATTTTAATGAATAAGACTTATTGTTTTAGACTTCCGGGTTCCATCACATTAAAACTGGTTACTATAGGTTTATGCGCAATAATAAGAGAAGCTAACACATAGCCACTTACTGCCCGACGTTTCGACTGGATTACACCAGTAATGGTTGCTACCATAATATCATTAGGTGCATATCGACTGCAGCGTTAGACGCTACTTTTATATTATATGTAGACCCATAGTAATCACTTTTTAATATAAATTATGTGTTATCATTGTTCTGTAACCGTAATTTAATTGTTTAGTTTACCATTAGATTAGGGAAGTTGACATTTTGAAACAAGACATGTACTCGTCGTTTAAGATTAAGAATTTATAATAATATGCCTCCAAGTTATCCTATTTGTATCTTTTTTGATCTATTTTGTTGTTATATATTGTTAAGGCAAAATACACCTTCGATAGAACCGTTCAGGTGCACATGCACTTTGCACGTAAAAGCCCCCATACCCGCGCGGCGCTAAGCCATGCTCTGTTAAACTGTCCAAGCAGACAACTCCCCTGACAAGCGCTTGTAGACTGTAGCGGCGTACAGACGCTCCGTACCTCACTATTTCTACGCTTTAGTCGAGGAAGCCAATTCTCTCCACGTCTCGGCTCGGCTATTAGGCGCGCCATTAGCTCAGCGCGTCAAAGGCGACTGAGACAAGCGTATTATTGGGCGATGCATACAAATTGGCCGCCCAACTGGTAAATGAAATTTTGACGGCTTAACAGAAGCTTTGTTTGTTCGTGCTTTTGAATGTGCTTGTTGTTCAGATTGATCAACGGTTAATAAGGTTTTTCACGATAATGAAGCTTTTATTGTTAATTTTCCTGAGTTAATTATTTGCATTTTTATACATACCGCCACATTATTTATAGATTCTCTGTAATGTGCTTGCTTTTACTCTTTTCATATTAATTAAATAGCTTTCTTTCGGCCAAGAGTGATTAAATGGGGTTTGTATTCGCTTATTAAATAAACCTTTTGGTATTTGGTATATTGTAATTTCATGATATTAAAAGACAACTATTTTTTATGCGTGGAATATGCCCAAGAGTAGACTTAGCTAGGCTGATGATGAAGATGATGATGCGTGAAATATGTACGTAAACAAACATATTGATACAAGACAAAAGATACTCAACGATCACTTTAGAAGTGTCGCTATTGAAATGTCTACCATTCAGTACTACAGGGCATATAAGTGTGCTATCCGCGCAAGTGTGCTCAGTACGATGTACTGAATAGTAATGTAGTTAAATATTTAACGAAGAGACAAATGGTACTAGAGACGTGAGGATCGACGACGAATCCAATTTCACTGAAATTCAATGCAGAACAGAGCATCCGTGCATTATTGAAATGAGGGTGCGTAACCATAATTATAATTTTACTGTAGACCATGAATTACATAAATTCTTACCAATATTGTTAATGAGACAGTAATTATGTCCATTTGTCTGTCACGCTTATACTAAAAAAAATACGGGACAATTTAAATTTAATTAGCGATTTTATAGTAATGTTTTTCTCTATAAATGACTCCACGTAGACGGAGTCACGGGCAGAAAGCTAGTAATATATAAAAGAAACTATTATCTAATTATGTTATGTTTTGTTTGATTATGACATCAATAGATACAATTTTATGGGCATCTTTAAACTCGCCACCGAAGCTTAAAGAGACTAAGTTTATTTTACTGTTATTAAGGAGATAACTAATCTTTGGTTTATGAAAAGGATTCACTGTGAAAATAATGAGAAACCTATACAATTAAGTAGGTTGTTCTACTTAACTTAATCTATTGAGCCCCCTGAACTGCAGTTCCAAACGTCGATAAATCCATCATTAATGAAAGGTTAAGTGTAGCATGATGCAAGAGAAATAACTAACTGTTCGTACCATAATGGAACCCACACAGTTCGATTCTCCACCGCGAATACTAATTTCAACGGAGTACACGTTCAAAACAACTAAACAACGAAACATAATGATGTTTATAATGTTTTGGCAAACAATTGACTCCTGAACTGTACCTACCTTTGTTCTGCGAACAATACTCGCGATGAATAGAACTTGATTGTTACCGGCTAAACTCGATTTTGTTCCGATTTGGCGTTTGACGAACATTGCGTCTGTCATACATATTAATATTATAAATATGGTAATAAATGTTGCTATCGCGTAAACAGCTGATGTGGTTATGATGAAAATGTGGAATTTAATGTTTGTATTTAGCCTTCGAAATATGAATTTCATAACCAAGTTAGATTTATCTTACTTCAATACTATGTTTATAAGGATAACATTTATCACTATGATTAATGATGTATTTAGATTACATATAATAGATGTTAAATAAACAGCATCTGTAATCCTAGAGTTGCCGACATTATCTTAAACCCTGATAACCCAATCTTTTCAATGAACCGAATAATTTGTTCAATTGTGCTAAATGTGTCAGTTAGCCCTCATTCCTATCAGTCACTTACCAACTTTAATGGCATCGAAGTGGCTGAAAATCAGCGCTGGAAAATATCTCGGTCCCATGTCAGCAAAGCTTAGCCTGATCCATTTGCTCAATACTTTTAATTTTTTCCTTTCTTTTTGTTTACGTTAAGATAATATTTAAAATGTACACGTGGGCAATAAATTAATTCTTATTCTCAATTAGTACAGTCAAAAAGAAATGCGTTACGAGAATCTTAAAAAATCGAATTTTTAGTTAGTACTTTACATTTAGATGGGACATATTCTAAACCACGTTTGAAAACTGGGATCGCTTGCGCGCTTGACGTTGAAACTTTGTAAGTTAAGTCTCGACTCAAACACTCCAATCGTACCGATCAGGCCGGAGTGGAGTCTTCTAGAATAAATAGTGGCGTTACACGAACAAATGCATGCCGATTTAGTGGTGCATCGTGACTACACAGCCGGCTGGCCTGAGCTATGAGTGGAGGAGGGTACACCTTAATTTATTATACTTTTCGCTCATCATTCTTCGCGCAAAACTTACTGCCTTATGATTAAGTTAGTTAACAAGCTTATGTCCTTTCTCAGGTTCTAAACTAATTGACAGAGAGCCATAAAGACTAAAATTTAGTGTAATGGAACGCGAAAGTCTAAAATCATACGTGACAGTGACGGTCAGAGACAGTCATCGTGTGACATTTAGTAACTGACAGTGTACCATTATTACATTTAAAACGTACGTTCAAGTTATGTAGTTTTGTGAAATCGCGACAAGAGGTAAGGATAACCTAACACTTTCGCCGAGTATTAGATTTTATAATTATTTCGAACAGCCGAAACGTTGAGCAGTAAATACTTGCTATCGCGTTAAGCTCCAGTGATTATTATTACACGTATTTTTTATTGTATCTTAATTTTTTGTATGTTGTGAGAATAGATTCCTATGCAACCGCTCTTAGCTTGGGCGTATGCAAAAGAGACGTATTCCAATCTGGCGCCGTTTGAACGGTATGGATTGGCGCGTTGCGCGATCCACGACGGTAATGTGTGGGGTAACTAGCGTTCCATGAAATATTCATTGCTGATCGATGTTTAGACGAATCTGTTACGTTGTGACGAATTCCGGAACGCTCAGCGAGCGATTGTGTAATTAGAACCTGGAATTGGTAGGCGTATTGGGTAGGTAGGTACGTATGTAGGTATTAAAATCTTTTTTCACACTTAGCTTAAGTTCAAAGAAGCTTATAGTGTGAAAAAAGATTTTACTATTTGTAGAAAAAGCTAGTACAATCTATAAACTATGAACACATTATATAACCATGACATTAGAAGAGGAAATTGCAAGCAACCCTGACATCCTACAAAGTTTAAAAAGAACATCAAGTCTTATAAAATTTACGGCCTCCGTAAAAATCATAACTGCTTTTATAAAAACATAGGCTATAAAATTCCCTCGAAGCGAGCTCCCTAGAAATCCCTGGCTTCATGATTCTAAAAAGCTCATGCACACTGAAACTCGAAGTTAGTGGAAGTCGAGATAATTCCAAAGTAAACTCAAACAAATCGAACCGACCCTCGTTTGGAAGTCGTCAGAACAGCAAACGGCAATTTAAGAGAAAACTTACCTGTCTCCAGGGTCGTATCGCGGTACCGTATACTACCCTGCGGCGGTAGCGCTTATCAAATCAAAAGTTTACACTTAGTTCTGCCACTGTGGAAGTGAATACTCGGAACGTTTGTAATTTCCGAGTTTGACTGGCTTGACTGCCGTAAAGCGTTTCAGTGTTAAGGTAATGGGAAACTTAAATGCTTCCATACAGACATAAAGTTGTGTTTGCCGCAAACGATTACAACTACGGCAGACTATCTCACCGAACATTTTGGTACTGAGCGGAAGGTTCAGCGCGTAAACGCATGAGCAATAGTCATTATTTTTATTTCTGAACTAGTTAAGAGATCGCACCTGTATTGGTATATCTAGTAGGCTTATCTTTTTTTAAGATAGACAGACAGGCATAACCGAAATAGGTTGGAGAACATTAGATACTACCAAATCTTGTATATGTAAGCATCATTTAACGAACGTATGCATATTTTAAATCAATATTTTATTCTAATTGAACAAAAAAAACGTGGAAACTTATTAATACTCCTTTACCTACTGAATAGTCTATTAAGCAAAACCTTCATACATTTATGAACCCGCCTGCCCTGACTGCGGCCCTGTCCGTACCTAGTACCTACCTTGGCTTTTGTGAAAACAAAGTAGGCTTCGGTCAACTGGGTTAATTTTCATCTCTTTACCTTCATTTCCAATTTCAACCTTCATTTAGGATATTTACATTTTACGTTTTCCTTTGAAAATGCATTTGGTTATTTTCCCTCATTTTACGTACGCCATTTGAGATTCGTGGTTTGAGCATCGTGAAAAAATATTTGCGCATTCAATCTTCTCCGAAAATTGTTTTTACTTAATAGTAAAGTAAATTCAATCAGGGTTTATGATTAAAATCTAACATATATTCATACAACGAACGTCTCGTCCAGGGACGAGTGGAAGGCAAGCGGTCGCGTAGTCGATCACCTACGCGCTGGACAGACCTGACAAAAGCTGCGACACAAACTACCATAGTCCAATGTTCCCGTAACGCTGAAGACCGTGGCAAGTGGAGGCCCATTGCGAGAGATGCATTATCCACATTAGATACGTCTCAACATACAACCACGACCACTCTGTCAAGAGTGAACGACTGAAGAGAGAGTATCTATATTAATATTATAAAGCTGAAGAGTTTGTTTGTTTGTTTGTTTGAACGCGCTAATCTCAGGAACTACTGGTTCGATTTGAAAAAATCTTTTTGCGTTGTATAGACCATTTATCGAGGAAGGCTTTAGGCTATATAACATCACGCTGCGACCAATAGAGCAAAGATGCAATGGAAAATGTGTAAAAACGGGGGAAACGCGAACGAAGTCGCTGGCACAGCTAGTATGAGATATATTCATAGTTTCATTCTTAGGTTACAACAATCAGTAGGTAGTAATGACTATGTATCTAAACAACAATTCAAAATTAATATTATTTGTACAAACAGCATTTCATAAATTACACAGATGTTATAAGATCAAGGTAATATCATAATGAGTACACACCTATGAGATAAATTTTGCGAAACTGCCTGTGAAACTTGCGCCGTAACTTAGCTTTAAGCTCTTAAACATTATTGCTTTAATAAGGCTTAATTTAAATCTTAAGGCTACTTACAAAGGGCAGTATTTTGCTTGTTCCATGAAAAACAAGTCGTTAATTTATCAAGACCTAGTGCTTGAGAGTAGAGAAATCGATCCGATTCCGCCTGCTTAGTTACTACGACTCGTGTTTATAAGAAATCGAACAAGTTAATCCCCTTCAAAGCTTCCAATAAAGGTCCACTAGAAGGTAATTTATATCCCGTAGCGAGATGCCGGCTGAAAATATTATTACGTGATATTAAACTTCTTCGACCGTCGTAGATAACGACGAAAAAGAAATAGGTTAGATTAATTTTTTTTTTGCTTGAACCGTATTAGTGCCGTGCTAAGATGTACGAGTGTACGCCGTGTAATTATGTCCTGTTTTCCCGAAGCAGAACGATTTACCTTTACTAGTTCTATCGAATCATGCTAGTTGTTTATAGAAAAAAAGATTCAAATCATCACGAAAAAAATGAACAAAATTACAATCACCTGACTGATTTTACGTTCGCTATGTTCAAAGGGCTATGTTACAATCCGCTAACTTGTTTGACGTTAAGTGATGCTTGTTCATTCAACGCCTAGTCATTCAATTTAATGGTGATCCAATCAAATAGCTGATTCAACCAAATACATCTTGGCGCGGCTCTAATCTGGCAGTTTCTTCGTATTATTTCCATTTTTTTTTAAACCTTTATCACATACATTTCAGGCATTATATCTGATACAGGCATTAACAAGAAGTATTTTCCAATTTTCGATATATCATATCATTATTTTGACACCCAAATTAAACAGCATTTTTAACCAATCTGCCGATTTAGGAATAATATAAAATTACTACAAATGCAACTAACTACAAACTTTATGACCATATGATGAGTCCGACCGGAGCTAACGTGCTTATTACTTAACTTTGGAACATATTACTCAACTTTTAGACACGAATCCCGAACTAATTCTAGACTTACCACGATTCGGTTCGCACATCGCGATTCAGTCCTAATTTATTACTCGAAATCCGGGGCCGAGCCCGATAAATGTTACTCAAAGCAATTACCTGCGTAACGATATGAAATCGTATACGAAATAAAATAAATATGACAATCAATCAATGCCAGTAATAACGCGTTTATTTAGGCGGAAAAGCCGCTGGCCTCGAGGTCACACGGTATCAAATTGGAGTCCTTATCTCTTAAGGGGAGGACATGTTTGGACGAGTTTATAAATGACCGCGTGTGGCGGGATGGCCTTAGGTCACAGGGAGACTGAAAACAAAAACAAATGACTGCAATTTACGTAAACAGAATGGGTGAGATACTGAAATACGGGATTGCGCGCGAGATTTGTAGGAAGAGATAAGAGCATTTACGCGAGGATATAAAATAGGAAAAAAAAACACGTGTAAATTAATAGTCATATAATATAATTAAAGTCCAATCGACTTAATTGTCCAGGTTCAGCTTTTATTATCTGTGGAATAATGTTGAATGGAGTGAATTGGGGGAGGCCTTTGCCCCGCAGTGGGACATCATAGGCTAGATAAAAAAAATGTTGAATTAATGCATTGCTACCGAACTTCATACTGCCGCCCTAATAACACATTTAATACCTTTATATTTTATTGATTAACTGCCTCGTTGGTCTATTGGTAGCAAGCGCTGCGTAAGAACCGAGGGGTCCCCGGTTCGAGTCCGGGGTCGGGCAAAATTTGTGTGAGTTTTTCTGTAACGAAATTACTTAATATACGGGTACATTACTATTGCACTATAAGGGTACTAAATATACGGGTTAACGCCCGTGCCTCGGAAAGCACGTTAAGCCGGTGGTCCTACGCCCGATCTCTCATCGGTCATGTTTGGATTGCCGTCTCACCGTATTATGAGAGTAAGGGAATAGAGAGTGCACTGTTGTGTTGTGTTGCGCGCAATGTTTGTGCGCACACTTATGCACTATAATATGTCCTGCGCACTTGGCTGATCTCAATTGGATTCGGATCTTCAAACCGGTCGAACGTCTTATTATATTGATTATTAATTTCTAAACTCAGCAAATATCTTTGTAACAGGAATGACATGATTTTTAAATTGAATACGTAGATGTATACAACTTAATTAGTATTTTTATTTGTTGTTTTTAATGCTATTAAAGCTTATTGTAAATAAAATTTAAACTCAATTAGTAATAATAAAAAGAATAAAAGCGAAAAATCGATGTTGTTCTATTTTATTTAAGTAGATTTATAAACAAAAAACATTGAATTCTCAAAATCTTTCGTAATAATATTACTATTTTATGTTGAAAAAGTTTGACGAGATGCAGAAAACGACCGAAAAACTGTACACGAGCGTAATAACGTTTGAGCTTTGAAACAAATTGCTTTTTAAGTTACAAAAAAAAACATTAGATATTACAATTCCAAACACTTTGCGTCTAAAAAAACTTATTCCATTATCGTTTCTTATATTAAAAATATGGAAAAGTATGAGCAATCATGCATGCAATTGACAGATCCTAAATGGTTAGATATTATTAAAAAACTTTACAGACACAACGTTATTAGGATAGGTTAGAGTTTTTTGAGTAAGGGAAAGTTTCTAGTGCTTTTGGATTGAATGTCCTTTTTGTCAGAAAGAATTACGCTCACTAACTAGTTTTCGAGCCACTTCAAATAATATAAAACCTAAATAAGTTTAAAGTTTTTGAATATTTTTCAGGAGTTTGAATAATTTATCAATGGGTTGTGGTCCTAACGACCTTAGAGGATCTAATTTGATCGATAATACACATTAGCCTAGAGTTCTTATATAAATACCTTAATTTCTTCTCCTTATAAACACCTCTAATTAATTTATATACATGTTTTCTTGTATTATTATGTGTTGCGTTATTATGAAAAGAAGAACCAGTCAATATTAAATCATATTTCCACAAATAATTGAATTAACTACAGAAAATATAAAGTTTTACGTAACGATTTCATAATAAATGGAAGTGGAGAGGTGTCATCCTGAGTCTTTTTTATAAAAAAAAAAATGTTCCCAAAGTGGCCACATTTCGTCGTAGTCACATCATTTTGTTGAACATTATCACCTTACCTTTTTAGTTTGAAAAATCAACCCTCATTATTTTTAAATTTAATGGTTTCCCCTATCCTCTATATACGGAACAAAGGCACAGACAAAATGTTCCTGTCGACCGATATCACCATGCTTCGAGAAATTTATCCGGGTCATAAAATAATAAAATAAAATAAGACCTCCTACTAGGTTCATCCCTTGGGTAAATAGAATTCGGTAAGTAATGGATGGGGTTGTTCGAATAAAAATCTGTCAAGCTGGAGTCGACTAAATGCATCCGGGATTCGCAAACATTATGACAAGTTGTTTTTGTTTAAACTCTTAGAGGTCTTTTTTCCTATTGAGATACGATGATGGCTTGGATTAGCCTCGTCATCATCACCGGACTTGCGGGGTAGCGGATGGGTCTCACCCCGCTTTTAGAGATACCTATATTTCTAGTAAATGTTAAGGTGGATGGCGAAATCCTCTGATTTAGTCATAAATGACGTTTAAATGGTATTTTTTATGTAAATATTTATTGACTTAAAAGTTGGGCCACAGTGACAGCAAGTGGATGAAAATTTGCCAACTTCATCTTGTGGCTTTTTTGTGAATTGTATGAAAAAACTTGGGGCGTGAAACGGCATTTATTCAGGCCTTCAGGGTGAGGGCGACAGGCTCATAGAGTCTATTGTGCCTGTCGACCTCATAATAATATGTGAACATTACGCTTCCTGAATCTGTCCTGAATGTCCATTAAAAAAACTTATCTATTTGCTGCTGCATGCCAAACAAAACAGTTTCAGAGGATAATATTGTGTCTCAATTTCACAAAGGAATATTATTATTGGCGTGTTTAATAAATTTGTACAACAAATTATATTATTGGACCTGTAATAAAGATTTTTTTACAGTGTACAAGCATGTTGTAATATGACGACTTATCATCGTTAACGTTAATCTTCTTCTTCTTATAAATAAAAATGAATTGCTGTTCGTTAGTCTGACTAAAACTCGAGAACGCCCGAACCGATTTAGGTAATTTTGGTTTTAAAATGTTCGACGAAAGAGAATCAGTATTAGCGGTATGAAATTCGCCGGGACCTAGTGGTCCTAACTGTTTGCACTTTTTATACAAAACTAGTGTTTTGTATAAAAAGTGCAAACAGTTAGAACTTTAAACACGTATAAGGTTCTCAAATCTATTGTCTACTCTACGGTACCTTAATATTAGACGAAGGGAGCCCAAAACTGCGGCATGAGACTGTCGCCCTGATAGCGGTTTTGTTTTGGTAATCAAAACTGATCGTTTAAACTTTCCCAAGTTGTTTATCGTTTTTATTGGTTAATTCTCGAATCGGAGTCGTTGTGAAGTTGAGTTATTTTTGTTTTGTGAGTGTATTTATTATTGTAGACACAAAAGCTTTATAAATAGCACCATAGTTTTGTATTATCTTTGTTTTTTTGTTATGACAAGTCAGAAATATAACTATTGTTAGACATTAAATATTACATATTACTATTGTATTATTATACCTTAGGCCTCTACAATGATATTATAACGTGATATGTCCATTACTTTTTCCCGCATCAGTATCGAACGGGGAAAAAGTTCCGAAAAACGGCGATATACAAAATTTATATTAGGTTGAAATGCGGTTATTAAATAACTCAATAAGTATCACATACGAAACGGAGAGTATCCGTGCGTAAATCACAAAATAGGTCACAGAAAAATTCGGTAACACGGGTGATTACTTTCCACCATATCCATGGTACAGTGTAAAAAATATTATAGAGAGCGCACGTTCCTTTTTCGATATAAAACTTATGCCCACCTCGTTGGTCTATTGGTAGCAAGCGCTGCATAAGGACCGAGAGGTTTCCGGTCCTAGTCCGGGGTCGGGCAAAATCTGTGTGAGTTTTTCTATAATGAAATTACTCAGCTCGGATTTAGGAAGTTGGCGATTGTACGCCCGTGCCTCGGAAAGCACGTTATGCCGGTGTTCCTGTGCTCGATCTCTCATTGGTCATGTCGGATTGCCTTCTTACCGAATAATGATAGTGAGGGAATAGGTAGTGCACTAGTGTTTGCGCGCACACTTGTGCACTATAATATGTCCTGCGCACTTGGCTGATTTCAATTGTGATTGGCCATCATAGCTAAAATAGGTCGGATACCATAGATTTATTATGGACAAGCTTCTCGACTCCTTCCGTGTGAACACGTTCATTGTGCAAAACATTACTCGCTTTACAACGCAGTTGGTTATAAAGCCTATCATATCTCATCTCAGGCCCTAGAATCTCTGTGTAAAAAATGTCATCTAATTTTGTTGAGTAGGTACCTATTATGGTGTCAAAGCTTTATGTTAGCGAATAACAACAGGTAGAGCTACTTTCACGTTAATATATAAGATAGGATTTGTATTAGCTTAATCAATTTTATAGGTACTGTGAGATTTCCTAAACGAAAAAACGAAAATTATAAACACAGGCACTAATAACCTTAACTTTTTGATTTGTATACAATGTAAGTAATGCATACGAGTATGTGCTATGAGTATTGAGTATTATGTTAACAAGTTACACGTAGAATCTTTGATCTATGTAATTTCGCCTTTATATCTTAAAATTATCTTCTTATACAGTAAATAAAAGTAATAGGGAAGTTACTTCACTGAGCTTCACCAAAACGCACCTACGTTATATAAGAAAGTCGCGTGAATAGGTATTACCATATACTTTGGATCTATCCCCGAACAATTCTGATAGAGATAACATCTTTATTTGATCGAAGAACGCATTTGTATTTGTCAACTATCGAATACTGCCTAATAAAAGTAAATGTTGTTTCTTTAATAGATCTCTTAGTTTGTTATTTTAGTAGTAATAACATGGATTTTGTTAAATTATTCGACGCTTTAACTGTAAAGGACAATCGTCAACATCGTGAGGAAACCTGCACACTCACGAAGACTTTCTAAGGTTGTGTCGACCAAACCGCACTTGGCTCGCTTGGTTGACTAAGGCCTGAGGGCCCACCATGAGTTGGCTATCGTAAACTTACGTACGTTAAAAACCTATCGAGTTGTTTTTTTCATATGGCCGATTGTAGTTCTTCCCGTAACCACCAGTCGGCGCTGTACAAGTTTTTCATAGACATATTTACGTAGGCGATATCGAGCGCGTAAGTTTTAAACTCATGGTAGCCCCACTGATCGCCCTAGTTTAGGGCAGGCCCGTACCGCAGCGTGTGGACGTATATAAGCTGATACTGTACATAGATATGATAAAATTTTCTAATGATAAATCGATGCCGAAATAAGAGTATACCAAAGTCGAAGAATAAAAGATCTTAAAGAGAAAGGTGTCATAATAAATTTGATTCGTATATCCGTAAATGCTACACAACTTCCTAAAAGCTAATGCTATCTTTGAACGTTTTACAAATTAAAAAATCAATAAAGATATTTTTTTGTCTAATTATAATCTACAAGATGACTTTAACGTGTCAAAATTAATATTTCCTACAGATATTCCTTAATTTTCTTCTTACAAGTAACAGAAATCTTATTACGTACATACTGCTAGACTCTCACCAATTACTAAACTTCCATGAACTATGCAATGAAAACATTCCAGTTCAATAAAAATCACACACAAACATGTTGAAACCCGATATTATCTTTTTCCGATATTATTCCGATATTATCTTCATATCATATCAGAGTAAACACCACCGGAAAATAGTTTGAACAAAAATCACATGCAGCACAATCAAATTCTAAACCGACAATTTAACGAACCATTTTCGGAGGGGAATTAAAAATCAATCGTGCAAATTGAAGTGACTATCCGAATCTAGATTTCAGTGAAGTGGGCGAAAAAATACACGTGAAATCGGCATACTCCGTCCACTGTGCGGTGAAAATTTTTCCGAATTCCTTAGCGAGAACCGACGGAAAAAAGCTTCGTGAGAATATAACCCTTATCTCGGACCTCTGGGCAGTGGTTAGCACCCCATCAATTGGGTGGACCACCCTCCATAAATTGCTGTTCAGATAAAATAGCACTTTCAATCACGAGCCTTTAACTTTTTGTGCGGAGTTTTTGTTCGTTTTTTATTCTGGGAAAATAATTATTGAGGTTGACGTTTTGCTGGTGATTTTTCCGGGAGCGTTCACTGACGGGGTGCACAGGTGAGCTCGCATTTCGGTTTCCAATATTAAACGGAAGTGGTTCGGACCAGCGCACTTCCTGTAAAGTAGAGGTCAACTAAACCAATTTAGTAGAGCTGTTATCGTTCAATTATACGGCTTTGTTCTGTTATTTCGTGAAGTGTGTTATGTTTTTGAGACAAGTTTGTATGGAAGGGTGCATTTAATGGGTCGTTATTGCTAACTCTACATTGGAAATGCAGTGTTGTCGTGAGACTTAAGATTATGTTTTAACTTTGTTCGAATCTCAACTTTAAGTGTTTCAATGTGTCAAAGTATCAGACTGAACTGACTGGAAAAGAAAGAAGACTAGACTCTCATAAGATTGAATTATTATCTATACTTAATATTATAAAGCTGAAGAGTTTGTTTGTTTGTTTGTTTGTTTGAACACGCTAATCTTAGGAACTACTGGTTCGAATTGAAAAAATATTTTTGTGTTGTATAGACCATTTATCGAGGAAGGCTTTAGGCTATATAACATCACGCTGCGACCAATAGGAGCAAAGATACAATGGAAAATGTGTAAAAAACGGGGGAAACGCGAACGAAGTCGCTTGCGCAGCTAGTTTTTAATAACTTAGGACTTCATTTGCACACGCTGGAAGTACCAAAACTTTCTTTTAAATTAAACCAATATTTTTCTTCAAACCACTTCTAAACTGGGTCAAATAATCGCGATTATACCTCCGAACTGATCTATTCATGTACCAAACAGATTACAGCCAATACAAAAGGAAATACACGTGTAACATATCCTTTGAACCCTGAAAATATTCACATGAAACGGCCTACACTAACAAGTACCCGGTGAAAACGATTCACTCTCAGCTTACACTGAGTAAAACAATTCCTCGCTGAGCGCAACAGAGCAGATGAGACTCGTGAAATGATTCAGCAATGGCCCATTTGGGATTAATTAACAACATCTCAGCCAGAGCGGTTTTTATTATTTTGCCGCGCGCCCGCGGTTTTCTTTTTACGCCGGCCTGTCTGCTTGCAAAAGAGGGCGGTTGGCAATGTGTGGACAGGACTGAATCTGTCCTAGCTCTTTTTACTGACTGGCTTGGGAAACTTTTTGGTGTTTTTTTTTCAATTTGTTAGACCGTGCTTACACCTTATGTTTTTAATGCAGAGTTTGCTTGAGGGTTCTTAAACGCGAACATCGTTTCCCATCGACGTCTATAATGCTGTAGACCCATTCGTATCAGATTAAAAGCGAAATGGAATGTAGTATTATATTAAACTATCGGCATCTCAAACCGGTTTGGTAGAATTAAACTGTTGCTGTACTGACGAAATATTCTATGTAAAATTACTAAAAATGAATAAATAACGAATTTTGGCTTTGGTAAATTTTGGTTTTCAACCTAAATAAAAAAAATGCTAAATTACAGGACTGGTGAAGGTTGTTTTCAGTAGTTGCCCTTCTTCAACGGCATACTCCATCCTTGAGTACCTATATTGGTGCGTCTCTGTTGTGGTGCACTTCACACCTTATAACTTACCTTCCGCCCGGCGGACTGGCCAACTCCGACCCGCACAGCTCAATACCAATGCGAGACTCCACGCCTTGTCTCGTTGTTGCCGCAGCAGTGGTCTCCTCTTTCACGGCTTTCAGGGTGAGTGCGACAGGCTCAATATTGTTGCGGGAACTGGGTACGTTAAATTCAAGATACGCAAAAAGTCACCAAAAGACAATTAATTTATTTATCGACTAACAATTACACAATTAAACACTTAAAAACACAATGAAAAACACTTAATTACAACACTAAACACGGAACACTAAATTACACTAAAGCACTGAATCACACTAAAACACTGAATTTCACTGACTATTCGCAGGTAACGCACTCGATCACTTCTAGTTCGCAGGAGACTGATTCGCTTCGCTTTCCAAATCGGAACTGTCTCGTCGCGTCGTTCATCCCGCTTTTATACCCAGTGAGGACGCAGCTCTTCGGGTGGCGTCGAGAATCTTCTCGCGGGGATCGAAATTTCTAGAACTCGCTAGAGCTCGCTCCGACCGACCAGAGTGTGTGACGTAGTATCGTGCAAGCGAATATAGACCTTATCCATACGACGATAAGACTAATTTCGCTTGCACGGTCTCTCAAGGTCGTAATATTATTATTACTTTAGAACACTCTAGAGCTCGCTACAACCTACCAGAGTGTGTAGCGTAGTATCGTGCAAGCGAATATAGACCTTAACCATACGACGATAAGACTAATTCCGCTTGCCCGGTCTCTCGTGGTCGTAACATTATCCCCCTCTTAGTCATGCTCGTCCCGAGCATCATTTGACCCATGGTAACGAGCCAATCGATCAATGTGAACAATTTTCGGCTTGCCTCTTGTCCCTTGTTTGATCCGATAGGTTAAGTCGTTCAGCCTAGTGATGATCTTGTATGGTCCTTCCCACCTTGGCTGGAACTTCGGTGATTTGCCCTTCTTCCTGAGTGGGTTGTGTAACCAAACCAGACTCCCTTCATCGAAACCGTCGGTGTTGGCTTTGCGGTCGTAACGGGTTTTCATTCTTTCGCTGGATTTTAGACTGCAGTCTCTAACGAGAGCATGTACTTCATCCAGGCGCTTCTGTAGGTCAGCCGCATATTCGGTTACTGGTTTCGGAGCTTCTGGCGGTGTCCCAGTCAACGCGTCTACCGGAAGCCGCATTTCTCTACCGAAGTTTACCATTGCTGGAGTTGCGCTGGTGCTATCGTGGATCGCAGATCGGTAGGACAGCAAGAAAAGCGGTATGTACTGGTCCCAGTCTCGTTGATGCTCGTCCACAACTTTGGCCAAGTGGTTTTCCAACGTTTGGTTGAATCTCTCGACCATGCCATCGGATTGCGGGTGTGCTGGTGTAGTACGGGTCTTATGCATACCCAACAGTTGACAGACCTCCTGGAACAGTGCTGACTCAAAGTTTCTTCCTTGGTCAGAATGTATCTCAAGAGGCACACCAAATCGGCAAATTACCTCGTGGACTAACTTCTTGGCGACCGTCTTTGCTTCTTGATTAGGCGTAGCGAAGACTTCAGGCCACTTTGTGAAGTAATCTTGGACCACAATGATGTACTTGTTTCCCTCATCGGATTCTGGAAAGGGGCCAGCTACATCTACTGCGATTCTTTCCCATGGAGCGCCGACGTTGTACAGCTTGAGTTTGCCCTTACTTCTGGTTTGTGGGCCCTTTACTGATGCGCAAGTCGTACATTTCTTGCACCAGTCTTCAACATCCTCCCGACAGTGTATCCAGTAGAACCTCTGTCTCAGCTTCTCTAGGGTCTTCTTCACGCCTAAATGTCCCCCGGATACCCCATCGTGTATGTACCTCAGTAGCGAAACAACTTGTTTACGGGGTACAATCAGCTGTAGTGTCGTTTGATCACCTTTTGGTGTTTCCCATTTCCTGAAGAGTACTCCATCCTTAATCTCCAAACTGTCCCATTGTGCCCAGTAACTTTTCGTGATGGGGCTTGATGATGCTACATGGCTCCAAGAAGGTTTTTGACCTACTTCTTTCCATTCAAATATTTTCCTCAGGTCACTATCCTCTTTTTGAGCCTTTTTGATAGCGTCTTCGCTCCATTCATTATCAAGTCCCTGGGTGGTAATCATCCGGACTTCTTCTTTAGTCTCCGTCTTAGAGCAATGACTGCAGGCCACAGGACAAGGTCTCCTTGATAGGGCATCGGCATTCAAATGCGTTCTACCACTCCGATGTTCTGTTGTGAAATTGTACTCCTGTAGTTGCTCTAGCCACCGCGCCACTTGTCCTTCAGGGTTCTTAAACTGCAAGAGCCATTTTAACGCAGCATGATCTGTCCGCAGGGTAAACTGTCTTCCAACGAGGTACTTGTTGAAATGCTGTAGAGTCTTTACTACTGCCAACAGTTCCTTACGAGTCACACAGTAGTTCCTTTCAGGTTTTGAAAGCGACTTACTGAAATAGGCGATCACCACTTCCCGTTCACCTTGCTCTTGCGATAGAACTCCGCCTATGCCAGTATTGCTGGCATCGGTGTCCACGATAAACCTTCCTTCTCTGTTCGGGTAGCCAAGTATAGGACTGGTGCAGAGGTGTTCTTTTAATCTGACGAAGGCTTGATCACATTCCGAGTCCCAGGCGAATACTCGTTTATCTTCCGTGAGCCGATGAAGAGGTTTCGCTATATCAGAGAAGTTCTTTACAAAGCGCCGGTAGTATGCGCACAAACCCAAAAATGATCTCACGTCGGTCTTGTTAGCTGGAATAGGCCATTCTTGGACAGCTTTGATCTTCTCTGGGTCGGTCCTTACACCTTTCGATGAAATAATGTGGCCTAAATAGGCGACTTCTTCCTTGAAAAACGTGCATTTCTTTGGGCTGAGTTTCAAGTTTGCTTCTCGTATTCTAGTGAAAACCTTCCTCAGGTTACTGACATGCTCTATGAAATTTCGACCCATGATAATGATGTCATCCAGATAGACCAGGCATGCATCACCCAGAAGTCCAACCAGTACCCTTTCCATCAACCGCTCGAATGTCGCCGGAGCGTTGCAAAGACCAAAGGGCATGACGTTGAACTGCCACAATCCATTCCTAGTTCCGGTCGTAAATGCCGTCTTCTCCTTGTCTGCTGGATGGATGTCTACTTGCCAGTACCCACTCTTAAGGTCCACTGTTGAGAACCACTTCATGCCGCTCAACATGTCCAGTGTGTCGTCTATACGGGGCAGAGGGTAGCTGTCCTTCTTGGTTGCATTATTCAACAACCGGTAGTCCACACAAAACCTGGTGCTGCCGTCCTTCTTCTTTACCAGGACTACTGGCGAAGACCACGGGCTTGTTGAAGGTTCTATGATGCGGTTCTTCTGCATCTCAGCAACCATGTCTGCTACCTCCTTCTCTTTGGCAAATGGAAGGCGTCTAGGACGCTGCTTTATTGGTTGCGCGTCTCCCGTGTCTATTCTGTGTTTAACGAGACCTGTCCTCCCCAAATCATGGTCACCCTTCGAAAATATGTCGTTGAAATCTAGCAACAACCCTTTAGCTTGCTGAAATTCCCGCTCAGATAGCTTGTCCTTACAATTTGCTAGGAGCGGCGTGACGTCATCTCGTTGACAGGATTCCGGTTCCCGGGCCCTTTTCAGCCTTCTGATGGATTGACCTGCATCGCACCGTCCGATGACACAGTTTTTACGTAGCTGCACTTCATCTCCGCTAAGATTGATGACTCGCACCAGCGCTCCTTTTCCGGTCATGGCCAGAGTTCTTGCTGTGATCCAACTCGGGTGGTCGCCGCAGTTTTCTATGACGACGCTTCGCCCTTGACACGCAGTGTAAGGGAATCTAACTTTAACCAGAGTTTCAGATCTCGGCGGTAGGGTCGTATTTTGCAGGCAGTAAACTGCGCATGATCTCGCTCCCTCTAGGAATACTTCTTGTTCGGGGAAACTAAGTACTCCTTTAGCGACGTCTACCACACACTTCTGGTCTCTTAAAAAGTCTAATCCGATGATGCAGTCGTCCGTGATGTCTGCTATGAGAACGCCGTATTCAAAGGTTTGTTCTCCAATGGTTATGTTCGCCATCGTCTCACCGAAGACGGTAACTGGCTGGCCTGTTGCTGTTTGAAGCTGAACGGATGGTCTCTGATTCCACACAGTAGTCCTTTTCAATAGCTCCGGACGCACTATTGTTCTTGAAGCACCGGTGTCAATAGTAAAATGACACGTTACGCTGTTCAGCTGTCCAACCACAGTAAGATTGTTCCCATTACCAATCTGTGAAACAGTGACGGTAGGGGCTCGATGTTGGCCAGTCAGCGCCCGCCCCACGGCCCTGGCTCCTGACAGCTCTTCTGCGTCCACCTGTGTAGAGGACGCTACTGTCGTTCTATGCGGCCATCTTTGCCTGGGGCAACTACTCCGAATATGACCCCTCTCGCCGCAGCCATAGCACATCGGACCCAAAGAAGGTTTTCCTTAACCACAACCTCCCGAAGTCGTTGAGTTCTAGCGTCTTGACGCACGGCTTCCACCTCCAAAGCATGGGCTAGAGCTTCCTGTAAGGTCTGATGATGGCTCAATTTCACGGTGTGTCTGACGTCTGCGTCTCTAATTCCATCACAGAAAGCTTGCGGGATCATTGATTCCACCATTGTCGGGCATGACACGTACGCACGTCTGACTAGCCTTTCGATTTCCGTTGCCCATTGCTGCAGACTCTCACCAGGCTTCTGCTGTCGGTCGCGGAGTTGTGCTCTATACGCGTGTTCCAAGTGTTTGTCGCTGTACCTGCCCTCTAGTGCTCTTTGGAGAGCACCTAAAGTTCTGTTATCCGAAGGCAGGTTTTCCAGCGTGAGCAGGGCATCTCCACGAAGAGCCAGAGTCAGAGCTATCAAGGACTCTTCCTCGTTCCACCCCTTTCCTTTAGCCACCGTCTCGAACTGGTACCAAAATGCTGCCCAAGACGTCGTTCCATCGAAGTGGGGTACTTCGATTTTCGGAGAAACCGACACTACCGTAGCACCCCGGGTCCCCACTCTTGCCATCTTGGTGTGCAGTTGTCGCATCTCAGCATCCACCTGACTCAGACGATCCTCATGTTGGGTGAATCGGTCTTCATGTTGGATGAATCGATCTTCATGTTGGGTGAATCGATCTTCATGTTGGATGAGTCGATCTTCGTGTTGGGTGAGTCGATCTTCGTGTTGGGTCTTGACGCTTAGCACATCATCTTTGAGAGCATCAATCTGCTTTTCTAATACTTCGTGCTTCTTCTCAATAGCCCCCAACAAACTCTTGCTTAGCTCTTCCTGGCGAAGGTCTTGCTTTTCCTGGCGAAGGGCTTGTTCTTCCCTCAGTTTAGCGAATTGCTCCTCCTGGCGACGGGCTTGCTCCTCCTGGCGACGGGCTTGCTCCTCCTGGCGACGGGCTTGTGTCTGCAGCATTTTAAATAAGTCTGCAAGCTCCACAGGCCCAATTGATGTTTGAATTGATCCCTCCGTTGAAGTGCCTTCACCCTCTTGCAGGGCCGCGGTTTGACTCCTTGTTACTCGACCCTCACTGTCTTCTCGTGGTGTAAGAGGCATCTTGAATCCCACTTCTGACACCAATTGTTGCGGGAACTGGGTACGTTAAATTCAAGATACGCAAAAAGTCACCAAAAGACAATTAATTTATTTATCGACTAACAATTACACAATTAAACACTTAAAAACACAATGAAAAACACTTAATTACAACACTAAACACGGAACACTAAATTACACTAAAGCACTGAATCACACTAAAACACTGAATTTCACTGACTATTCGCAGGTAACGCACTCGATCACTTCTAGTTCGCAGGAGACTGATTCGCTTCGCTTTCCAAATCGGAACTGTCTCGTCGCGTCGTTCATCCCGCTTTTATACCCAGTGAGGACGCAGCTCTTCGGGTGGCGTCGAGAATCTTCTCGCGGGGATCGAAATTTCTAGAACTCGCTAGAGCTCGCTCCGACCGACCAGAGTGTGTGACGTAGTATCGTGCAAGCGAATATAGACCTTATCCATACGACGATAAGACTAATTTCGCTTGCCCGGTCTCTCGTGGTCGTAACAATATGGTCTATTGGGCCTGTCGACCTCATATTTGGATCTCACTTCCGCTTACCATCAGGTGGAGTGAGGTCATCTTGTTAGCCTCTTATAAAAAAAAAATAACTAGCAATCGAAATAAGACAATGCCCGATTCTAAAGGCGTATCCCCACAATGCTACAGTCCAGATGACCAGTTAATATAGCTTCGCTTTTAATCCGACGCCGGATTTCGTTCCCCGTGAATAATTACGACTTTTACAGAAAACCCCGCGGAGCAAATATCTCGATTGCTGATACTTTTCGAGATTTGTAAAGGCTTTCATTAAAAAAGAAGGCTTATTTGGCGCGATATTAAATTATTTCGCTTCATCAATTCTTTGGGGAGTTAGATTTTTTTCGGGTTGGATTATGAATAATTATTTGGAAGTACTTTGTTATTTGGTGATTGTGTTCGGATATTTTTAGATACTATTTTAGGAAATCTAGGAATTTATTTTAAGCATCATTTATATTTGTCGAACCAAAAGGTAAGTAGTAACTACTCGAATCGTTTCATTAAATTTATTGCTTTAAGTAGTTTATTTTATTTTCTTGCGAACAATACACAGTAACACATAATAAACAAAAAATGATAATAAAATGTACTTAAAAGTTAAATATCCACAGATTAACATAATCAAGATTGGTGTATTAAACTTTATATGTTAATCAGAAGATCAATATTGTCAACTATGTGTGCAAATCAGTTCATGTTTTTGCTGAAAAATACCTTTGGCTCGTTTTTTAAAAATACCCGCTTAATACAAATCAATTTGTTCAATCGTATTTAAATGTTCCATTTCACGTTCAAATACCTACCAATGACAATACGATATGATATTACAATAATTCAATTTAGCTGTAAAACAAAAAAAGAGATTTACGAGGGAGCCTTCCCCGAATCGCAGGTACATTACAATATTACATTACGAAAAACCTTAACAGATAAAGCGGTTGTGTCATAAACGGAGAATGATTGACTGACAGACAATGAATCAATCAAACGAAGCTTACAGCAGACAAACGCTTTGGGAGCCTTTTTATTTTACTGATTCCATCGATCATGTTCCCACAACGTTATTTATCAACGAAAAGTTATTTATTAACGAAGTTGTAACGGCAGTTGTTGATAATGTTCGTTATCGTTAACGATTAAAAATTAACGGTACACCGTTTTTGGAAGTTGAGACTATCGTATTCGTTATTTATGGCCGACGGCAGATATGCGAGCGCTTTTTTTCTGCTGCGTAAATGATGTGGGTATGTTACACGTTTGTCACACCGCGAGGCCGGTAAAAACTTTATGAAACTGTAACTGTCCGGGATATTTACCATGTTGTTTTGTTTTAATGAGCTCCCGATATTTCAATTAATTTTAATGTAGTGGTAGTGGTGTCGTGCGTAGTAAAAGACTAAGAAAGAGGGTAGACCGATATGTCTGCCCTTAGACATACCGTCATTCTCGTAGTCCTACAGTTCAACCGTGATCATGGCGCTTGCTACAGTGCCGAAATATCGGGAGCTCATTAAAACAAAACAACATGGTAAATATCCCGGACAGTTACAGTTATCTAATGTGTGTAACAATGACGGTTAAAAATTATATATAAAAACTTTATGAAATTATATGGAAAATAATAATACACTAGTGGCCCGCCCTCACTTCGCGTCGGGTATATTATTATACATAAAAACTTTCCTTTTGAATCCCTCTATCCAATAAAAAAAATCAGAACCCGTTGCGTAGTTTCAAAGATTTATACATACGAGTATACATACCTACCTACAAGCAGACAGATCCGAGAAACGACTTTGATTTATACTATGAAGTGATTGTTGTCTTTAATAATACTTACTTATAATTATTTACTAAAAACTACAATAACATTTAGTCTAAACCAAATTAATCGATAAGCGAAATATCAAGTTATTAAAAGGATAACATTTCTCAAATATTAGATGGCAACAAATATTTTTCAATTTCAAGTAAATGTATGTGTCTTAGTTTGTATGTCGCTTAAGTAACACGCTTTAAATTTAACATGCAGGTATTAGTAAACTTAAAGCTTAGTTGCAACAGGATATTGTAAATTTCTCACGAGAACGGATGTTAATGGGAAAAAATCTAAACCGCGTAAGATAGATGATTGAAATCTGACATGCGGGTACCCTAATAAACGAAAAGTTAACTTGATACGATATTGCAACGAATACGGGAGTTATTGGGAAAAAAACTTCTGTAAAATCCTGTAGTCCACACGAAAGAAGTCGCGCGCACAGATAGTATACTTATTTAGTTATTTAATATTAACACATCTGTCCAGTCATGCAAAAATTGAAACCTATGACTACCCAGAACAGTCCATCATAATATGTAATTTCAGAGAAAGGCCGTCCAAGGCGCCATATTTCAAAGGACAAAACGCCAAATGATATAGTTATCTAACTATTCCTATTCTGGAGCAAAAAATAAAGAATCGGCAAAGCTTTGTGGATGCCTTGCTTTACAACATTTTTACGATTTCGCCTTATCTTGAATTATGACGGCATTCCTTATTTGCAATGCAAATATTTTTATGCCAGTCTCAATTTGCAAACGTGTAGGTATTGAAGTCTAGCTCACACCACAGTTCGTGGAGTTTGGTTTAAATAGATTTGTTTTTAACTCAATTAAGACATGGTAATTTCAGTGAAGATTTATTTTTAAAGAAAGAAAAATATTTAGATAATTAACTCAATTTGCAATTAGAGATACAAGTATTCAAAAAATGAAAAATAAACAAGAAACGTCAATGGTAACTGAAAAGACATGTACCCCTACTAAATAAAGTTGAAGAAAATTTTGTTGAAAACGTGAAATAACCATTTTCTCGCGACCACGATTGGTGTAACCCAGTTGAAACGTCGGGCAGTAAGTAGCTATGTAATTTGCTACTCCTAATATTGCGTGTAGACCCATAAAAACTAATTTTAGAATCATTTTCTTAGTTTAAAAATTTTGCAACTTTATCACTTGGTATATCTATCTATCATCATCAGCCCATATGATATACTTACGTCTCCACTGCTGGGGTATGGGTGACGGGCCTACCCTAAACTAGGGCGATAAGGCCTTAGTCAACCACACTGGCGAAGCGGGTTGGTCGACTACACAACCTTAGAATGTCTTCGTAGGTGTGCAGGTTTCCTCACGACGACGTTTTCCTTCGCCGTTATATCTATAGGTACAAGCAGTTGATAGACACTATAATAATATCTAGTCTCCCTAACTACTAAGTAATGGCCTGTTATTTTGAGTAAAAACAACTTTTACTTGTCAAACTCACGTCCTAAAAACATTTTGTGAAAAAAAATACAAGTTTCTCTACACTCAATATACCCTACTCATCACAAGCAGTATATACGTACATAAATTGTAGGTAAGTGTAGGTATTAATATTATAAGGTCCGGACTACAGATACCCAGAATTCCAAAGCTTATTGATAGAAAAAAAGTTTATTATCTACAAGCTCATCAATGTTTCGTGGAAATATGTTATCATTTATTTCTATTGAAAACGGAGACATCTATTTATTTATTTATTTAGGATCACCAAGAAGATTACATTAACAATATTAGTTGCATGACTCAGATAAACATTTTAGCTAAATGCAAACTTAATTTAATTATAGGTACAACTACATACATTTCAGTCAACAGGCACTTTGAGTTTACATACATACATACATACATAAAATCACGCCTTTTTCCCAGAGGGGTAGGCAGAGATCACTTCCAGCGATCCACTTTTCAACTCTGTGGGAAACGTGCGTTGTGCATTTTTTTAACAAGGTCATTGCGTTCCCACGAGTAGCAAGGATATATGACGGGGGAAGGAAAATGGGAGAACTTTGAGTTTTAACTAACTATATCATCGATTTGAGCGAGTGGATTATAAAATCCACTGCATAAAAATGTATCACACGAAATCTTAGCATAGATAAGTCAACGACTCAACTAAGTTATTTAACGAAGCAGCTTTGTTTGCGTAAGCTCCGTCTCAACAATGGGTCTCGCATGGATTTCGCCGAAGCACCCGCTTTGTGGAACTCATTTTCGCCAAAGCAGAAATATCCCTATCACTCAAAATAATGAGACACTTCTATAACAAACCTCTAAAAGTAATGCCGAGCCGGAATATTTTAGCGAGGAATTCCGCGTGGCGTCTGAAAGCTGTCAACAAAAAAAAAAAGATTTTTTTCGTGATTCTAAAAGTGTGCAATGTTCGTCTTTCGGTTTTCGGGGAAAGGTTATTTTAGAAGACACCCTAAGGCTCGTATGACGAATAGAATTGTATTTGTAACCTTTAATTACTTAGAGATCGATTTTGTCCAACTTTTTCATATTTCAACTTTACATTATCAATTGAACGAGTATGGACATGTAAAAAACTGCACTTACTTTCCTATTTAAATAAATATTGGATAGTTGTTGTACTTATTTTTCGATAAGTACTTTGCAACTACCGACCCCGGAAAAGCATTCAAACAATGAAGGTCACAAATATGCCTGACTAACGAGACGACCCAGCTTCGCGTGGACGCAAAATTATTTAATTATTTCTTACCTTATAAATATTCCTCTTAAATCAATCATCCAATATCCATAATATTTTGTAGTGTTAAAGATCTAAGCATATAATGGGACGCGAAACGACTCTGTATTATTAATACTCATGTAGTAAATATGTAGCAAGTTTTTGACAAGAAACGTTGCCAAATACCTGTCTAATCGAGAAATCTATTTAACTCTCGTATAGCAAGATCGATCGCGGTAATCAGATCAGCCTTCAGCTAGCTACGAGTTCTGATGGAATGTAAATAATCTTAACTTTCATTGGTTTCTTGTGAAGATCACGATTCTCTTCTAATTTTATTTCTCTGGTTTTACCTTTAACGGCGCATGCTTGTTTGGTAGAATTAAACAAATATTTTGTGTTACCTATGTTATTTATGATCTTTACGTAAATTTTCGGTACCTACTCTTAAATATAACTATTAATAATATTGATTCAATATATTTAGATATATTAAAGATATTTATGTAGCTTAAGTACCTATCGACTAACTCGTTTTACGGATATCAACAAAGCGAAATAAACCTTATTTCAAATGAATAAAATAACTAAGACGATGTTCATTCTTCTGGCACACAATCATTCCAGACAAAGAAAGTCTTTAGAACCTAAACATTAAGTAAAATAATGTTTATACGTAATTCCCGATCACTTTTTCTTCGGAAGTAGTTTGTAGGTAAAGCCTCGTTGCATCTTTTTTTACTTTTCTCACAAAATGACATTCATGTCCTATGACGATGATGGCAACAATATCATCCAACTTATAAACTGTGCTCTGCTTTCTTTTCTCGTGTACACATGGAGGTTCATACCTACAGTAATAATGAACCTTCAAAATCGTAGCACACACTTCAACTCGGAAAGGGATTGTCACCGTATCGCCTCACGACTCGAAGTAAGGTTATAACGTTACGATTCTGATTAGTGTGCGTTGCAGTAGAGTTTTATACAAAGAATACTGAAAGCCAGGGTTGATACGTCTACGTTCCGTTTACGAGTTGATATGTATACTACGTTCATGCACCATGGCGTCTATGCTACCGTTAGTCAAACTATTTTATGTAACACATTTCACTAAAACTTTGACGGCTCCATCCCGTGCACTTGTAAAGGGAACATAAGCCTGGGCCTGCCCTTTTTAGGACAAGTGTGTCGTAAACCAACGTGGCCTTATGTCGACCTTAGGCACAATGCCACCGTTAAGGTAAGCCAGGCCAAACTAAGTTAGCTTTACGGCTACTCGTCAAACGAAGCGTGATAAAATGTAGGAAAGTTTGCGATAGCCACACTAGGGCGAGGGAAGGTGGAACGAAGGTTGTGATACAAAGGAAACCTCAACGCAATATACGAGTATGTACGGTCAGCCAAGGCGGTCTGCTAGTTTTGACAATTTGGGTCATTCCACTATGCTCCACCAAGCTGTCCCTCTGAATGGGAATGGATTGCATTTTGCTTTCAGTGGGGCGACTTATTGGGGCAATGTGGAATGTTCTGAGAAATGTTCTTAGTAAGTAATATAGAGATAATATTGAAGGTTGAAGCAGCTAGAATATTTGTCATGTGAAAATTTGGCTTGTCGTTCTATAACGCGTGAACGATTGCCAACTTTAGAGTGATAAGACCACTTTTTTTGCCCACCATACCTACATCGTCGCAGAGGATGGGTTCAAAGGCAAACAATGAACTGGACGCAAAAAATTCCAGGTTCTATTCTGACGAGACTTGTATTTTTCGAAGTGGAGAAAAGGGACTTGAACTAACTCTAATATAGCTACTAATCAGACATTTCAATTAATTATCTCCTAACTGATTTAAGGGATTTCGGTAGCTAGGTACATAAGCATTGTTCAACAGATTACCAATTATAACAAGATTGATAATAGATAATGGTTCATTACATTAGCTACTATTGTCCTATTATGAGTATGTACCTACTACCTACGAGTATCTACGTTATAAAGTGGCTCTCCGATAACAATTTGTTACATCACAAATTGACGTTATTTTTATATATTTTACGCGAACAAATTTCCCATGTTACTTACAGCCATGTGAATAAGTCAGCCCATAAAATATGGCGTCATTTAGTCCCCATAAGTGCCCAAAGAGCGTTCCATAGAAAAAAATGGAGTATTACCAAAGTGCCTATTAGGATTCGTCATTTAACAACTTAACGCATATTTCCCTCTATAAATCATTATGAGTGCTTCCTTTATATATTTGTCAACGTTTATCCCTGGCCTTTTTGAATGATGGCCACTCATTAGTGGGTGACTCCGTCTTGGCCATTGAGGGCAGCCTCCTTCGGCCTATTTGTCCTGGAGAGCCGTGATAAATGGCAGTGTCCCGGCCAGGGGAATTAACCGACTACGGCGAAAAGAGGCGGTTATGGATCTCGAAGGGGACTCACGGTTTAGAGGGATGGGCGGAGCCGCTGTATTACTAATGTCAAGAAAGACCTTCCATGGCCAAATAGGTCACATCTTGAAGAAAGGTCAAATCATAAGTACCAGTAATCGACGATGTGCGTGAAGAGGTTGATGGATGTGGAAGAAGCGAGAGTGTTGTGCCAGGATCGTAGCACATGACAAGAAGTGATCTCTGCCTACTCCTCTGGGAAAAAGGCGTGATTCTATGTATGTACCAATGTATATGTACTTATGACATTTGTGCCTATATGAACTAGATGGACGGTAGTAAATGTACTTATAATGTACACTTAACATCTTTATGTTTTATTGCTAAGTACATAGAATGTATCTGATGCTGTGGCATAAGAAGACGGCGGCGCCAGTTCGCTCGCCCATGGTTAGTGTAACACAGTCGAAACGTCGGGCAGTAAGTAGCTATGTATTTGCTACTCCAACTATCGCGCGTAGACCCATAAGGACTAATATTCAGTGTAATGAACACGAACGTCTAAAATCTTACGTAGGGAAAGTAGGTATGTCACACAATCAATTATTAGGTATCACACACTTACTTACGTACATTAGTCCTCCGTTAGTGTACATATTAAACAAATTACTTACCAATACCAACAGAGTATGTTCCCACAATCAGTGGGGGCTACCATGAGTTTAAAACTTACGCGCTCGATATCGCCTACGTAAATATGACTATGAAAAACATGTACAGCGCCGCCTGGTGGTTACGCGAAGAACTACAATCGGCCATATGAAAAAAACAACTCGATAGGTTTTTAACGTACGTAAGTTTACGATAGCCAACTCATGGTAGGCCCTCAGATCCCCACAAAACGCGCCGCGTTATGACGAAGTATCCTCCCCTACATTTTCAGTCGTATGGGCATTACTTTTCGCAACGAACGCTGCCATTTCACCCAAATTGAAACCTTATTACCATCACCTCAGAAGCTACATTCCCATATCATCTATACAAGTACGAAGTTATGAATGGTTATTGATGCGTTTTTACCCATATAGATATGTAGGTACATAATTTATCTATTAGCCGAATTCGTATCTTTTGAAAGGCTTTTATCGTTGATTTCCGTCGAATGTTGATGTCAAATTGGTGTGTTCAGTCCTTGCATTGCAACTCTGATTAATGACGTACCTGGCAATGTTGTTAATCCTTACTAATATTATAAATGCGAAAGTAGCTCTGTCTGTCTGTCTGTCTGTATGTCTGTTACGCTTTCACGCATAAAGTACTGAACCGATTTAAACGAAATTTGGTACAGATATAGTCCAAAGCCTAGAAAAGGTTATAGGCTACTTTTTAACCGACTGCGCTATAAAGAAGTAATGTTTTACCCGTTAAACATCTCTAACCACTGGACGAATCGAGATGAAATTTGGCATGCAGGTAGATGTTATAATGTAGGCATCATTTTTGAAGATGTGACGTATTCAGGTACTGCTTGCCGCATGAAATCGATGCTTAAAGCTAAAGAAGCTCTTCACCCTAAGTCATAAAGCGGTTCGAACGTGTTTTCGAGTTACGGTTAAACCTTTCGTAAAACCGGCATTTTTTTATTTTACCAAAAAAAAACTGCACACATCTTTTGTACTACTAAGATAGAATCATTTTACTGCGGGAAAACAACCACTAAAATTTCACGGTGTATACAAGTATAATATATTTATGAACTAGCGGCCGCCCGCGACTTTATCCGCGTATTAATGGGTTTTAGTAGCAAGGATGTATTAAAAATAGCCTACATGCCTTGTAAAATTTGTTACTTATTAGTTAAAGTTCCGTCAACGTTCTCCCATAGTATGTCCCCCGTCCCCCCCAATAACTTCCATGGGGGTCGAATTTTAAAAAAAAAAAGCAGCGCGGGTGTCTTTCTAGTGTGCCAGCTACCTCCATACCAACTTTTATGAAAATCTATAAACACATAAAAGTTCTCCCAAACTAACGGGGCTGAATTAAAAAATAAAAATGCGCTGGTGTCTCTCCGGAGTGCCTCCATACCAAGTTTTATAAAAATAGACAAACACGTCAAAATTCTCCCATACTAATTTTTAATCCCCACCCCCCAATGAACCTCATGGGGGTTGATTTTAAAAAAAAAAGTAGCCTATATGTTATTCCAGAGTGCCAGCTACCATCATACCAAATTTCATGAAAATCGGTTCAGTCCTTTGAGCGTGAAAGAGTAACAAACATCCATACATACATCCATACATACAAACTTTCACCTTTATATTATTAGTAAGGATAGGAATAAAAATCGGATAAATCTTTTCCCGATAGATAGGTAGGTACATGTAACTATTAATAAAACATTCGAATGTTAAGTATAGGTAAGCAAGTTACGCTCTTTAAATAAGAAAGCGGGCTTGATAGTGAAAATATTTTCTCTCTCAGATATATAAAACGAAGTGTTTGAAAAGATAAAAAAATTAATAAATGTTTATTCCGGCTTTAAGTAAAGAAAAAAACACATGTAAAATTAGCACTTTATTTTGGTCCAGTCTACATTTTCATCTAGCGGATCGGTAAAAACATCTATGATAAATAAAAAAAGAACATTACAATATAAAGTTATTCAACACGCACTAAATTATTTAAACATCGTACAAGTTGTAAATTAACGAGTATTTAAAATAAACCTAACAAACTTACACAAACATTTGTGTAACAAATTATCTAACAATCAAATAGCAGTTCGAACAGTAAGTAAAAAGAGGAATTTACTTTCCATTACGCAATATAGAAATATATAAATTTTAACTCAAAAATAACGGTTTGTTTCATAATGATGTTTTTTTAAAAAATTTTTTCAGGAGTTTAACGGTATTTTACTTATTTGAATGTTACGTAACATAAGGATCACATCTTCTATTTTTGAAGTAAGCTTAACAGGATATATATAGCGTGAAAGTTCCTTACGAATAAAAATCGTAAAAAAGTTTTTGACAAACTGAACCTCAGTGCAAATTTTTGATAAAAATCCATTTATTACTCGTTATTTCACAATAACATACACAAAATATAATCCATTACACTATAATTATAAAACACTGATATTTACATGCAAACCACACACGATATCACATGAGTGACTAAGGTTGGCTCAGACATAATATATTATAATGGGTAACATCATATATTTACTAGTATTATAATATGTGCGTTATAATATTATTGCGTAACAAACAAAAGATATAACACGCACAATTATGATAAGTGAACATCCGAAATAAAATTATAAAATTAAAAATTACTTTATAATTTTTTTTTAACTGCCGTAACTCTCTTGTCTTTGCAGTTAATTCATAAACAAATTGATTAGACTAACAATATGCATGTAATGTGCTATGTAACTTAATCTTGGACGAACACTACCGTGCGCCCAAATGTATCTTTACAGTGATGAGGAAAAGTGACTGACAAAACTCTTATCACAACATACTGATCACATTTTGCAAAAACGTTGGGTGCTCCTCGATACCTAATTAAAATTATTTTGAAAAAAAAATCACTCCTAAATATCATTGGGATTATTTCTCTTCCAGTTTGGAATTAGATAGAAGATTTCCTAACACTTCATATACTTAACGCACAAACTACCTAACATTTTTTTTGGAGTTACAAGGTCATAAAGGTCAAAGAAAGAGAGCAATATAATTTTATCAAACGATCTAGTCCCCAGTCTTACTTCAATGAATATCAAACATGACGCACAGACTAAAAAACAGTCGGGTTGAAAAACTCTTCCTTCTTAGCGGTCGCTTAAAAACACCCATTTCTGAAGTCACGTAAAAAACAAACTCATCCTCTTTCGTGGTCGCTAAAAAATATAATAAAATTATTGCTACCTTTATCGAAGAAGCACCACAACGCCATTGTACTCGTTTCAACAAATCGGTAACTTCAAATGTACTTGATTCCCCCAAAGCCAACCTCGACGAGCCCTTAGTTTATATGGAACACGTGTATTCGTAGCAGGACGAAGGCTGCTCCTGCCTCCTCTCCTCATTCGATATGCGGATGTTGGAGTTGCTGCCTCCGGACTCCCATAATCCAGGAGTTTCGATGATCTACGGCAAAATAGTGAGTTTAGTAAATAAATAAATATCTGGGACATTTCCACACACGCTCATCTGACCCCAAACTAAGCAGAGCTCGTACTATGGGCGTCAGAGACTGATATACATACATAGATATTTATAATACAAATTCACACCCAGACACGGAACAAACACCGATGTTCATCAATCAAATATCTGTCCTGAGTGGAATCGAACCCACGACTCTTGGAACCGCCAGCCAAGGTCACTAGGAGGCACTGTTCCGCCGAGTCAGACAAACTAAAGAAAAAAAATAATGGATTTTTTTGTTCAAACGTGTAATGCTCGCAATGATGAAATCCTTATTAGTAAGGATTACCTTACTAATATTATAAATGCGAAAGTAACTCTGTCTGTCTGTTACTACTTTTTAACCGAAGGAAGTAATGATTTACCCGTTAAACGTCTCTACGCGGACGAAGTCACGGGCGGAAAGCTAGTTTTATATAAATGAATTTCCAACAACACGGCAAATTTAGTCTGATCCCGTGCTAGATATATAGATGAAGCAAATACAAATACGCGGCATAATAAATTGTTTTGGGTGAAAATCAAACCCACTTGAACACTCGTGGATCTTAAATTATTCTTTTGGCAGTTCAAAGGTTGCTGAATAAGTAATTAACTCACATCGTATAAGTTAATTAGCATTAAAAGATTTAATAATAATAATAATAATAATAATTTCTTTATTGACATCATAATTACATATTCCTATGAAACTCTGACACTCGAACTAGGCTAAAGTGCCTGTATTAGGATTTGAATATTTATTTGATCAATAGGGTATTTGACTATTTTTTTATTTTGATATAGTTGGATGGACCACTCGAAAACAAAGACTGTTGAAAGTATCACTTGATATCTCGATAACTCGACGAGATATTACAGTTTTAATTGCACATTATTTGGGCGACCTCAAAAATGCTCCAGACAAACGTCCACAGGCAGGTGACGTCACACGCCTGTTCCTTGTATGCAGCGCCTAGGAAGTTTGTTTGGCAGATTCGTCAAAAGTTTATGAATATGTTTTCATAATGAAAGATGTTACTAATTCTATTATTTATAAGATGACAACGAAATTTTAAACGATTTTCGCAACTTTGAAATGGACTTGCCCACCCAACTTTAAATGTCTTCTGCTGTCTCATTTCGCCAAAAATTTAAGTTTCGATTTCATTAATAATATTGTTTTACTTAAATCTTACTGATCATTATAAAAATGGCAAACATAACAACCACAGTCAAATACCCTATTAATTCCGAGTTTAACACTTCAAAGCATTTTGGGCTAAAAATGGCTACTTTAAATAACGATAAACAGCAACAGATACCAATACCATAACGATTTGAGTTCTCTTTTAGCTTAACATATAAGAAGCAAGGGTCATACTAACACTTTTTCCTTCGTATCGATGGCAAAAATGGGATGAAAACGTTCAAATTCTTAACATTAATAATTACTGATCAACAAAGTACACTATACCTTTTGTACAAGCTCTTCGAACGCCAAGTTAATGCCTTCCTGAGTCTTCGCACTGCTTTCTATGAAGAGCATTCTGTGTTTCTGCGCGAACGCCTGTCCACGCTCCCTAGGCACTGCACGTGGCTAAAAAGGACTTTCTTATTAAAAAGAGTTTTTTTTAAATAACTAAGGTAGGTTTGAAATGTACCACCAACAAAATTCATCAAAAAAAATCTTCGCATCCATGTAAAAGTTTACATTAATGCATAATTCTGAACTAATAATAATAAAACGCATTTATTGACCACATAACAGAAGAATACAACAAAAAAGAGAAATAACACCATGGAACACAACATAGAATAGTGGTCAACTAGGTCCCAGTCTCAGCATATGCCACAACGACTGGAAGCAGCTGGGGCGCTGGTATTCTGCTGGTATTTTGGCTAACTACATATTTATGTTGATGAATACAAATTTAACTGTAAAGGATTGTACCAACTCCATACTAAAATGGTTACATCAGTCAGTATCACATTTGGTGGAATAATATTTATCTAGATTTAACTGACTATCACCATCATAATTATTATACCATCTCATCTTTAAATAGATGGGTCTTTTTCTTCTTTTCGTGTCATTGGCAAAACACTTTAAATAAGTTTGGTTTTGGTTAAACCACCATATAGGTATGTACAGAGTATTTATAAAAAAATATTTATTAATTAGTAACTTATAAACAACTCACCTTATCAATCTTATTGCCGACAACTAAACCAACTATGTTTTGCTTGGTTGAGTATACCTGAAGCTCCTCAACCCATTCTTTTAGTTTTTCCAATGTCTTGGGTTCTGAGGTGTCATACACCAAGATAGCACCATGAGCATCCCTGAAAAAAACTTACTGGTGATCATTGTGAAAGACCAATTAATTGTTTATGTAATAATATGCAGGTAATTATTTGTGATTGTATAATGTTGACAAGATGAACTACCACATTTTTGGGGTGGGAACCATCCCCCACAAGTTGGGTGTTAATAATGAGGCTACTCGAAGCCATCATCATATTATGTAAGCTAGGAAAAAAAACCTACCACATTTCCTATGAAGTTGTTAAGATAATAAACTATGACTAAAGTTATTAATGAGGTATTTTTATACAAATATTAATAAGTGTCAATAGTATGAAAACAATATGTGTTTTAGCTTTAGAACAGAATAAAATAGAATTAAAGTCTTCAGTACAAATTAATAAATCTAGATAGAAGATAATATTATGATAGTAACTGGGTGGTCTTAACCAGTAGTTTGACATCAAGTGAATTGAAGGATAGAAGGCCTTTCCCTAGCAATGAGACAGAATAAGCAGAGTAAAAAATTTTACATCACATAATAACATTTTGTGTACCTGTAGAAACTTGATGTGAGCGTTCTGTACCGTTCCTGACCGGCGGTGTCCCAGATACCGAGCTTTACTTTGACTCCGTTTACATCCATAATCTTGCATTTGTAATCAACTCCGATAGTTGCTGGGAACGATGAGTTATAATCGCCAGTCGTAAATGCTAAGATAATGCTAAAAATTCATAATTTTGTTAGACTTTGATTTTTATTTAGTACATTTATTAAGTTCAAACTTTGATGACAAGATAATAAAAGATTTCCAGGATTTTCACTATTTTTTAACTTTTTTTTATTTCAATTCCAATAACCCCATGACATTTATAACTGCTTTGATTTCATATGTATCAGATAAATTCAGGTATTACAATGACAGTAAGTGACATTTTCAATCACAGCATTTATGACTAATTCAGATTGGGCATTTTTTATTTAGGTACTTATATTCAGTTTCAAATCATTAAGTCATAATAATATAATTGATTTCAATATTGTTGATGTAACTGTAGCAAACAAAACAGCAGTAATAATTTAGAATGAAACATTTTTTTACATCAGCAAAAACAGTGAATCACAGTCTGATGATAAATGTTGTGAAATAAAAAAAGGCATTTAAAAAACATTTATCTTATGATGATTTACTTAGATGTCTGATCTAAACAATAACTTTATGAGATTGTTATCAACAGAATATGACGTAGCAACCACGTTAGTCATAAATCAAACGCAGTTTATAAGCAATCATAGTTCATACCAAAATACAACCTTGATTCTTTATGTCAAGGAAAAATCATTAATTTAAATGGTTCTATGTAACAAATAGGTATGGAATTCTAAGTTATAAAATAAATACAACACAAATAGCCAGTCTGATATTAAATTAGCTAATAAACGCAGTGGTATTTGTTGTGAAACAGGAAATGTTTGCGTACTCATTTCGCCAATACGGCGCAACTTAAAAACGATTGTAAATATAAAAGGACTTACCTAGACTTCCCAACTCCACTTTCTCCTATCACCAGAATCTTTAGAGTGGTAACGTAATCCATTTTTGCACAAAGGAAGCCGATATCACAGTGTAATCACAAAAATTTAGTCACGAACCACTTAGCTCGTCAAACACGCAATTCACTACACAATTTAATAGTTCTAGCCTAACTTAAAGCACAAATCAAATACAGGTTATATGTCCATGTAATATTCACGGAAAAAGTTGCACAAATTAGTAAAAAAAGGCAACTTCCTGGTAAATCCCAAAACAATTTCACGATGACATTACAATGGATGGCACTTTGACATTGACAGTGACGTTTGCGTTTCATTCTATGCGTTTAAAGTGAATTATAATTTTTGGTACCTATTTACCAATTGTATAAAATATAAAATAAATTCTGGAACATACACTATAATGAAATGATAATAAATTACCAGTTTTTTTAGATACACTACGATTGCCAATTATTTTTCAAATAAATTATTTTACTGCAATTTACTTATTTTTTAATTAATTAAAGATAATGAAAGGAGATAAATGATAAAACGTTAAAAGCGTGCAACCGTACCTTTCAATTATTAATCTCGACTCTGCACTCATCAGCAACACCGTTACTTTTGGGTAAATTATTATACGCATACTTTTCCTACCCACCTACACAATGCTTCCTTTAAGATTGTCGTATTTTTATTGACAAACTAGGCCAGAGATAATGATATCAGCAGAAATAACAGTTCCAATAAGACCCCCACTCATCGTAATGTAAGTAGGAACGTCACATGATATAAAAGCACAGGTAGAGATATGAATCGCTAACTGTATCAATAGAGGGGTGCCTATTCAAGGGAAAGAACGTATTTAGGTCTCGGCTATGGTGTCCATGCGTTGGACGATTTTTGGGATATTTGGTGCATAGATTTTTGTTTTTTGTTACTAACTACTTGTCCAATAGATATAATATCGTAAACGAGAATGTACTTTCTGTACAAGTGCTAGCTAACTTTACTTTATTGCCTAGAGTTAGACAAACATACCAGCCTAAATCTTTCATCATTAGGTTAGACATTTAAACCCAGAACGAATCTGTCTTACCTGCTGTGCCCCGACGTAATTATTTACGTAACCAAAAAGTTAAAGCTTAAAGGTTTTACGAGTTGTCCAGACTGTACCTACCAATTAGTCACATTTAGTATCGCACGTGTGACGACCCACCCACGAGTTCCTATGTGTAATTATCATAACCGGAAACAAAAACAGTCGGCCAAGAAGAAGAAGAAGTGATATTATTCTAATGTAGCAATCAGTTACGCGTCACAGAACAAGAAGGAGTAAAAGATAAATAAATGAGCTTCAAGGATGACCTCACTCCATCTGACGGTAAGCTGTAGTGAGGTCCACATATGAGGTCGACAGGCATAATAGGGCCTTTAGAGCCTGCCCCACTTAGCCTGAAGGTCTTTTTAAATACCGTTTCACGCCCAGCCTGAAGACTCCGGCAGTACAGGAGGGCCTTGTTGGTCTATTGGTAGCAAGCGCTGCGTAGGACCGAGAGGTCCCCGGCTCGAGTCCGAGGTCGGGCTAAATTTGAGTTGAGATTTTCTGAAATAAAATTACTCAGCTCGGAGTTAGGAAGTTGGCGGTTGAACGCCCGTGTCTCGGAAAGCACGTTAAGCCGGTGGTCCTGCGCCCGATCTCTCATCGGTCTTGTCGGATTGCCGTTTCACCGAATTATGAGTCATATGTACCATCATTCGATGCTTTAACGGTGAAGGAAAACATCGTGAGAAAACCTGCACACCTACGAAGAAATTCTAAGGTTGTGCATGTGCAGTCCACCAACCCGCACTTGGCCAGCGTGGTCGACTAAGGCCTTATCGCCCTAGTTTAGGGTAGGCCCGTGCCCCATCAGTGGGGACGTATATGGGCTGACGATGATGATGATGATGAGAGTAAAGGGTAGAGAGTGCACTTGTGTTCGCGCGCGTACACTTTTGCACTATAATATGTCCTGCGCACTTGGCTCAATAAACTGAACTGGTGACTTCTTGCATAGCAAGCAAGTGTTATAGTGCTCACAATTTTTTTCCCTGTCCCACAAACACAAAAGATTTTGGAGTCCCTACAGTCGAGTAGAGTAAATGCAGCGCGCGGGGACAAAACGTTTCTTTATTTCATTAGAACGCATTCACGGGAGCAGCATTGTGAGCGTGAGGCCTCGGTGAGATCATAAACAATGGTGGCTTGCGAATAGTTTAAAAATGTGGTTTGTAGGTTAAGTGCAGACATCTAGGTTTAATCAGTTTGTAGAACTACCTTTAGGTGTAAATTACTGGACATTTTTATCTACAAATCTGCTTGTAGGCAAGACAACATAGTAGGTATGTAGAGATTTTACTATTACTGACCTGTATTTTTAACTACTGTGATTTGTTTTTCAGATAGATTTCACCAAGGCTTTATTATTTCTCTCATTTCAACTTTAACAAAAGATAATTTATTTCATACACTATTATCAGCAGTCTAATCGTATAATTTTATTAATTTTTCATATATGTGTGTAGGTGAATGTACCTACTTACATACATCACTTACTCATGTGAAGTTAAAGAAGATTTAAACAAGTAGCCTCTTTAAAATAGAACTTCATTTTAAAACCACTGAGGTAGTGACTTATACCTACATAGCAGTGACCGGTTGAACGAATGAACGGACCAACACCTTCCACCAGGCGTGAATGGAGCCCGATGGGAATCGATGCGGAGTTGAAACGGATTGCAGTTGTATTGAAGATAAAGCATTAAGCTGTTTATGTACTCTACGGGTCATATAATCTGCAGGAATCAGTTCGTTTTGATAAAGGTATAGTATTTGATAGCTGTTTTGCTCTAAATATTTTAAAAAGGTTCAATCTATCCATCGATGTAACGTTAATAACAATCTGTATCTCAAAAAGTACCTTCGTATTAGAGATTTCTGAACATAGGTACTTAAACTAAATTAAAATGGCGTCGTAAAATAGAACTTCAACGACCGGCTCCGATCACGAGAAATAATGATTTTCAATAAAACAACAATGAAGTGGGGTCAAGAGGTCGACGGAACTAAAGCCTTACCAAGAGTCTACCCAGATCTTTGAAATTCTAAAATTTTGGTCTACAATTTGACAATTGACGTATAAATTCTATCGAAATAAATCCTGTCCCTGAAACTAACGTTGCTATAGAGACACGTGTAAAAACCTCTTCCGATTTGGGCCCTTAATACACAAGACTTCATTAGATTTATTTTAGACTTGACAATTTTACCTTTATTGTTTTTTTTTATCTTTACTCACGTAATTGTATATTTTATTTTTTAAGTGCTATCGCTTGCACGAGAAAATTCAAGATTAAAATATTCTCTTCTGTGACTCGACTATTCGAACCCACGACTTTCTATTTTATAGATGCATGGTCAGGTCATATCTTAGTGTGTTGGATTGGAATGCATTTGATTAAATGTTACACGTTTACATACATACTCTGTCAAAAGTACTGCCTTTTTCCCAGAGGGGTAGGCAGAGACCAATTCCTGCTATGTCAAATGTGACACGAATGCGATACTCAAAAGTGCGAATCTCCAAGCTAAATAGGAGTATGTACCTACTAGAAAATGAAAATTTACAAACCTACCTAGAGTAATTTAAGACCTATCGTATAACTAACGCGCATTTGTGCACTTGTAAACTAAATAAACATAAAAGAATATTTTATATAGTCCTACAAACCAGATCTAACAAATATCTTAAAAGGATCTGACTTACGCAATCGGTACGGATTAACTGCCCCTATTCAAATTCAGTCATTAAGCTCATTCTCCAAATAAAACAGTTCATTGTTCAATGATAAATTCTACCAATCTAAGACACTATAACAGAGTGACGACAATTTATACCCAAAGACTTAATGGCGACGCATTTAGAACAGATTTTAGGGAATTAACGCCAAAGATCCTTTGCAAGTATATTTATAAAGCTACGTTTAGTGACTTAGTACTTTGCGAAAAATTTAAGGAAATATGATTGCCACAAAAATATTTGTAAGGTCAGCAGGATGAACTAAATATTAAGGAGGAAAGACACAAGTCTTTGCTCCTCAGTCAGTCCTCCTCGTCAGTCTTATAGACACAAGTCTATAAGACGAAAATAAGAAGGTCAGAAGGATCAAAACGACGATAGTGTTTCAATAAAAGGAACATTTTGAGGTGAAGAGTAAATCTCTCTCTTACTTTACTTTATTATTTTAACAGGTCCGATTTAGACAGTTTTTTTAAAAGGAGGTACAACAAATTAAATATTGGGCAAATAAATAAAATAAATTTAGTGAGCCAGTCAACAGAATCCACCACCTGTTTTTTTTTCACTTCCAAATCTATTCCCATTCACAGCTCCTCTGTCCATTCGTTCAGTTCACCTATTCATTCACCCGGTCTTTTCCCGGGTCATTGGAACGCTGATTCAACGTTCCGTTTGTGCCAGGTTTGTCCCGATCGTCTGCTATTCAATCGGGAGGGTGAAACTGAATGGGTTATTTAGTGCGAGGTGACAAGTGTAAACGTTAGTAGACAGTTTTACCAGGTGTGTTAGCACTTCAGTATTTAAGGGCTATATCTCATTCCAATTACTTTTCAACCTTCAAGGGCATGAAGCGAACTTTGATTTCGTTACAAGACTAACACACCGTGTAATTTTAGTGTTTGTATTCCCGTAGCAGCAAGATTTACCTTAAATGGTACTATCGAATCATGCTAGTTATTTTTTTTTCATAAAAATTATCACCTAACTTGAAAGCGTGTGAAGCTATACCTAGTTATTTTAAGAGATCTGCCGTAATCATACTGCTTGCCGCATGAAATTGATGATTAAAGCTAAAGAATCTCTACGCCCTTAGTAATAAAACGGTTCGAGCGTACTTTCGGGTTACTTTTATCTCTTTCGGAAACTAGTATTTATTTATTTGAATAAAAAAAAAACTGCACTTATCTATTTACTACTAAGCTAGAAGCATTTTACTGTTGGAAAACAACCACTAAAATTTCACAGTGTATAAAGTAGAGCCTTAATTTTTTTTTTATAGAGATTGATTTTGGTGAGTATTTCTTGGCAATTTGATGGCTACCCTCGACATTGTAATTATTGCAATTATTATTCGTGTTGACGAATAATAATTACAAAAATCAGTCTGCTGCGCTTCGTGGCCCAAACTACAGATCCGATTTAATTACCGATTTGAAAATTCGTTCACAGTCCCAAAGTGCGTTACCTACGTAATTTATATAAGAGATTTTAAGCTATTGCATAGCTTTTATCGCGGGCTTTGAGCGCGGCGACCGAACCAAAAAATTCCGTAACGAAAAAAACCTCACAATCGTCTAGCGTCGTTTCAGTTCGGTAGACTTCGGCATCGTGTTTGTGTGCGTGCGGTTAGACGTATTGTACGACTCTACGAAACTCGTACGAAAATCGAGACGAGCTCCTCCGAAATGGGACGATGCTATGCAATAGCTATACCGCGGCAGTCCCCGAGCCACACGTCTTTTTTATTTTCGGGAGGACTTAGCTGTTAGCCTCAGACGGCTTCTGCAGCTTCACCGGAGCGGGGGAGCGGAAGACTCAGACACTTAAGCTATAAGAGAGTGTCGTTGTAAGCCATAAACAATAAACAGTGTCGCAGGCAGAAAGTTTAAGGTCACAATCATTTAAGAATGTAAAGATCTTAAACCAAAAACTTGGTCGTTAATAAAGTCCTTGAACATGTGCTTTTTTATTATTTTTATATTACAAAAGATACACCAACAGCATAACAAACGTAACAAGTATGGTATAGAAGTAGAGTTCTTGTATATATGCCTATTATAGGCGTACACAACATTGGCAGAAACAGCAAACAGTGTAGGATACATTCACCAAATAAACAAATCAAATACAGTCACCAAGTTACCCAAATACATATGTACCTAAATTTAGACATTATTTACCTAGCCTTACTAAGCAGACTACCTATCGGGTGTAGATTAAACGAGCGACTTCCACCGAGCTTCCATTGACGCCTGTAAATAAATAAATCTTTGAGAAAACCTATACCGTACGATCACCGTTGGGGGGAAGCGTCAAACATTTTAGTTACAGCTTCAACATATTTCACCAACTTAATACCCTTGAGTACTCTACAGGGCTGGATTTAGGATCGCAAATAACATTTTGTTTTTGGGCTCTATACTAGTGTTTTATAACACAATAATAAATTATGTTATATATAGTTGCATAATACTAGACGAGTACAATAAGATTTTATACATACATACATAAAATCACGCCTTTTTCCCAAAAGGGTTGGCAGAGATCACTTCCAGCGATCCACTTTTCACCTCTGTGGGAAACGTGACGTGACGGGTTGTGAACCACGTCGCCGCCATTCTACCTTGTGCATTTTACTATAATTTAATGTTTTGTATGTCGTGTTCTGTTGGTGCCTTGTTATAAATAAATGTAGTTCTTATAAATAGTAAACGAAAATCTTAACGATACTGCTTAGAATTTAATCAAAGACAAAGGGCTACATGTTTTATATTAAGTCAAGAAATTAAGTTATTTCATTATGAAATGATTGGTACGAAAACATCTAAACGTATTCGTAACTAGGATTAAAACTCAAAGACATTGAGAGGACTACTAACATACACCGTGAAATTTGAGTGGTTGTTTTCCCGTGGCAGAACGATCTGCCTTTAGTAATACCTACTATCGAATCATGCAAATTATTCCTGAAAGAATTTTTTTTTTTCAAATTTTCAAAATAATAATTTTTCAACCCGAAAACGAAAGAAGTTATGTCGTTGTTATATCTATCGTTATCTTAAAAGATAGTACTTAATCAAGTACTGCTTGCCGCATGAAATCGATGCTTAAAGCTAAATTAGCTCTACGCCCTAAGTAATAAAGCGGTTCGGACGTGCTTTCGAGTTTCGGTTAAACCTTTCGTTAAACCGGCATTTATTGATTTTAATAAAAAGAACTGCACAAATCTATTGTGCTACAAAGATAGAATAATTTTACTGCGGGAAAACAACAACTAAAATGTCACGGTGTATACGATTAATTTCCGTTACACAAATATATAATTACCTGTAAGAAAATACACGAATACGACTAGCTCGGTGGAACAATGGTTAGTGACCCAGACTCATTACTTACGGTTCCAAGAGTCGTGGGTTTCATTCCCATCCGGGACAAGTATTTGTGTGTGGGTGTGTCATTAATTATATTCAACGTCATGTGTGTCATTTATTATTAAAAGCGTCGATGGCCGAGTGGTTAAGGTCGTTGCTTGCCATGCGAGAGGTCGCCAGTTCAAACCCCGCCAAGTACCAATGTGTTTTTCAAATTTGAAATTCATATGTACCATCACTCGATGCTTAAACGGTGAAGGAAAACATCGTGAGGAAACCAGCACACCTAAGAGATTTTTCAACGGTGTGTGAAGCCATGTCAGAGGCCTACGGGCGGTCTAAACTCTGACACCAGGTTGTTCATCAACCATACGATAAGAAGAAGATTAATTATATTTAAGTACTAGCTGTGCCCGCAACTTCGTCTGCGTAGAATAGTAACTTTTGCCTGCATTTTTAATTTCAGGAAGATTTTTTTTAAGAAATTACAGGAAAAATAAATAAAGATACAAAAATTATAAAAACTATTACAAAATAAAATATAATTAAACTTTGTCATTGATTTGATAAATATCCATTAAAGAACCTGAAATTTTTTACAGATTAATAGGTGATAAACAACATACATATCACATTTTTCATTACAAATCGGCCAACTAAAAGATAAAATTCACTCGCACAATACAATTTTTTTGTCTAAGCAATAATCTAGCCTGAGAGGAGAGTGGTAGCTAGGACTCACAAAATAATTTTACGCATTTTAGTACTAAAACCACGATAAAAACTTTAATTTATTTGACAGGAACAGGGTTCAATGGTTGCAAACAGCATACTGTACCTATGTAGTGATGTTTGATATCAGGATAACAAAATATCTATAAAGAATGTATGTCGCCATGTGACGAATTTATCAGTATTTGCTTTGCTACTTTGTTTTGTGCCACTTTTGCGCATTGTTTTTGTATATTTCTCGTAGATTGTATTGTATTCGTAATAAAACACTGAGATAATAACGTAAAGCGCAATAAAATACCTATAACTTATGAATTACTTTTTGTATTTGAAACAATATTGCGAAATAATAGAGCATAGTGACATCTCTTTAACTAACCAAGAACTAAACACTCATCACGTCATATCAAATCTGACAGCATTTGACATGACTTGCCAGCTAAGAATGTGATAGTTGGGGAGCCCAACGGGAGTTTTTGGAGTATTGATCAGACTCAGACTCTGTCTTGTAAGATTTTTAAATGGGAGACTCCTTGCACCCTTTCATGTACCTCTGCCGTGTATGTACACTTCATACGGGAGTGAAGGGGTGCGTGATCGTAAATAGGATAACTGCTGATGCTAATTACAAAGACACTGTTAAAAGAATTGGGCAGAATTATGAAGAACTAATAATCTCTGATGGTTTCCATCCATCCGACCGTAGAATCGCGCCTATAACAACAATTACTAAAACCTTTGACACAACAAAGATCCAAGGGGCACTTGACCAGTTTTCTAATGATCTATGTGATTTTATTTGTAACGATCTGTATATACGAAAACTTTCTTTAATTTTATAATGTCCAACATTTTTACGTGAATGTTTATAAATTTCCCTTTATTTGCTTAGAATAGCGATATCCCTCTATGTATATAAACATTCAGATAATATCGAACAGTCTATCAATTGGAAAAACACAACCCACCAATGTAAGCCAGCAAGCAAATATCGGACAACTGACCACCTCCATACCGAAAACCAGGTAATAGAGAAATGTAGCGAATTCAATAAACCTTTGAACCTGGCCTTTGTGGATTATTCAAAGGTTTCGACGGTATCACCCACATCAACCCATTTAGCTTTCTCTTCTACAGCAAAACATCGAACCCACATAAAGAAAAACTTCTCCAAATCATTTAACAACAAAGCACAGCCGATATCAAACTGCACACTGAAGGCCTGACATTCAAAATACAAAAAAGAGTTAAACAGGGTGACTCCCTATCACCAAAGCTTTCAGTAGCACGCTCCAAGAAGTCTTCAGGTCACTATGATATTCTTAGGAAACAAAAGGAATTGGTGTAGAGGATAGGCGACTGATAAACTTTCGCTTTGCAGATGACATTTTCCTAGACGAAATACGTATACATCGACAGAAATTGAATAAATGCTCGAGCATTTCGTCAACGTCATCGTTGACGTTAGACTGACGATGAATAGATCCAAAAACAAGGTCATGACCAACAGCATCACTGATTTGGTGGATTGCAGTCAACAGGCGGGTGAAGCAATATGTAGAGGAGCATACTTGAGCTGGCAGTCTCCTTCGATGATGCGGAGTATCGTAGGTATTAAGTTAAAATAAAATATACCACCATCCACTCCCGTACTGGTATTGTTGTTGGTTAAAACTGATGTATCAATGGGCGGGGAATGTGATATGAATTGTGCGAGGATGAAGAACAATAGATGGACCAGAATTGTTACACATCGCGTGCCTGAAGACGATTTTCGCCGAAGAAGACCTGAGAAAAGGTGGTATGACGATCCGGTCCATGTATCAAAGAACTGGCAAGTCCTAGCATTGGACAGAGAGCAGTAGATGAGTTTGAAGGATCTTTGCCCAGCAGTGAGGTGATACAGGTTAAGAAGAGAGGTTAAGATTATTATACAGCAGGACTTCGATATCAACTTGAACCTCCTGCATAAAAATGTAACGCGCTGAAGTATCTAAAGATTATGGATTTTTCAACAGACACAAAGATTAATTATAACTTTGTGGTCCAAATCGTTACAATGTCACTTTTTAGGGATTATTTAACATGCACTTTGAATGACTGACACGGTCAAATAACTTTTTTTTTTCAACAGCTTGTTACCAGGTAGCCCTCCTGCATTAATCGCTGTCCCCCCACTTATAAAGAAAGTGTAATATACTTTTCGTTATCTTTCTATTCCGATTTCATGTCGTTCGAGTAACTGCAAATCTAGCCATTTACCTCCCCTACTATGACATTTTGCTCAATAAATTAGTCCGTATAGTCCTAGTCAGAAGGTTCATTTTGGTCGATATACTTTTACCATTTTTGTACGTGATCTAATAAAGTTAGATTTTAACTATCCTACAGGAATTTCTGTGACTAAAAGTATTTAAGATCTTGACCGGGGATGTATGGTACCACCATGCGAAATTTCATTTAAATCGGTTTAATAGTTTCAGAGATCAGTCATTTATTTCGGTTTTTTGAATATCCCACGGGAACCAGTTAACTGTCAGTGATTTAAAGTATCCTATGCATTTTTCCGGAATTTAAAATACCTACGTGTAAACTTTCATTTAAATTGGTTCAGCCGTTTAGGAGGTCAGTCGAAACAAACAAACAAACAGACAGAGACACAATTTTTTTTAAGTATGGGGATGTGTTCTGCTACTCTCAAAACATATCCCTGACTGGTTTTTTTTGCGTTTTTCAAAAAAGTACAAGAATTTTTACCTCTACGTTTTTATTATAGTATAGATAGATTATTGTATCCACTGTTGATTCTGATATCTGTAACACAAGTACTTATTTAAGCTACTTACCACGGTATCAGTTCAATGTATGTGATGTTGTGTAATATTATTTTATTTATGTATCTTATTTTTTGGATAAACAACAAAGCCATTTTAAATTGGTTTTTGACCTGTTACCTTCTGATTAACCTTTCCCGGATTAATCAAGGCAAAACCACATGAATCACGAGAAGTTTAATACTGATAAATAATTTGCAACGCAAATAAATATGCCTTTGTGACGGGCCTGTGGGGTAAATTGTCGAACCGCATTATAATTATTCGGTTGAAATCGCTAATTTGTTGTAAACTCGAATTGATTGCGTTTCATTGGACACGTAATGTACCGATCGATATTTGGGTGGAGAAGGTTGTGTGGAAGTTTCGATTAAATACGGTTATTAAACAGTAATACTCATTTTAAAAGTTGTCTTTATGGGTCTCCACGCGATATTAGGAGTAGCAAATTACATAGCTACTTATTGCCTGACGTTTCGAATGGGTTGCAGCAATCAATCGTCAACAAATCGTGGTTGCTCGCGACCACGATTGCTACTCCTATTAATTTGCTACTCCTAATATCGCGAGTAGACCCATAAAGACTAATTTTAGTGTAATGGAACGCATCATCATCATCATCATCAGCCCATACTTGTCCACTACTGGACATAGACCTCTCCAAATGCACGCCACTTCTTCCTATCCTCGGCCACTCGCATCCAGCTCCTACCAGCCGTCCTGCGCAGATCGTCACACCACCTGGCCTGCGGGCGTCCTACACTACGTTTGTAATGGAACGCAAAAGTCTAAAATCTTACAATTTGGGGGTGATCCCTAAAAACCCTGTTGGACAACCTAACTTTCTAACTTGCTAAAAACATGCTAGATATATCAAAATATTCTAGTTTCTACAGATTAAGACATTGATTGATAACTATTTTTAGATAATAATTAGTGGATAATATCAATAACCCTCGGATGGTGTCGCGGGCAGAAAGCAGTTTCATAATATTTCTTCAGTCAGGACTTCTCAATCCCTCCCTGCGCCCCTTTAACATCGATTCAAAGGTAACCAAACGGAAAATCAACTTTATACAACACCAATCCAAGTACAAAGTTAAATTGTGCTTTCCGATCGGCCGTAAAGAACTTTCAGTACTTAAAATTACATAAAAATTTCTCCTTTACGATACCGTTGCAATAACTTGAGTTGTTATACTCGGAATGTTTATTGCTTAAGTTACGATAGATATAAACATAAATAAGTATCTAGTATGGGAGTTAGTTGTGATGGCTTCAGATTTTGATGGTGCATAAAGGTCCGATTGGGTAATAGAATGACCGGTTGCAGTAAATGTGGATTTGATGATAGTGTAAATATGTTATCCAATCAAAAACATAAATGTGAAATGAGAGCCAAGTTCAATATTGCCTTGGTTGTTGACTTCAGCGACAAAAGAAGTGAGATCTAAATGGGTGCCAAGTTCAATGGTCAACCCAGAAATTTATTTATAAGTAACACTATAACATACCTATCATATCTTCTTATAACATAAGATAATGTATGGTGGTAGCCTATGAAGGTCTGTCTTGGCTAGTTTCTATAAACCTACCAACGTATTATTATGTTCGCTTGCTAGTTTCTACCAACAATCCAAATTTTCGGAATTATAAAATAAAAACCGACAAATACTTGTAGGCTTAGAACTTGCGACGGCTATAATTCATTTATGAAAACTAGCCAAGACAGACCTTCATAGGCTACCACCATACATTATCTTATGTTATAAGAAGATATGATAGGTATGTTATAGTGTTACTTATAAATAAATTTCTGGGTTGACCATTGAACTTGGCACCCATTTAGATCTCACTTCTTTTGTCGCTGAAGTCAACAACCAAGGCAATATTGAACTTGGCTCTCATTTCACATTTATGTTTTTGATTGGATATCATTACTTTTTGTAGAAAAGTATATATCATCGTTACGCCGTGGGTCCTTTGAAAAGGACAATTTCAAAACTTAAACTAGACTTTATGTAGGTACCTACCCTAAGTAATAAATATGAAAACCGACTATAAGTACCTACTCTTAATTGTAAATAAGTAAGTATACCTAAATATATACTTAGTGCTCTGCCTTCCCCGGTATATAAGCGTTATTAGGCACTAACTAGGTATTTATGTTAAGCGTTCATAATAGAACCTAACCTAATTATTAAAAAATTGCCAGTTTTTTATTTTTTCCTTTGTATTCATGTAATTACCTATCTGCATACCAAATTTTAACTCTCTAGGTCATTTGGAACTGGGTTAGAATTTTGATCTGTCAGTCAGTCAATGATAAAAATGAGGATTTTTGGACATTAATATCTAAATAACTGTTTGAGATAAGTTTATGAAATTTAGAACACATATTTATCTCGCAAGTCACAATATATGAGCCAAATTTGATACGTTTATGTGAAATAGTTTTTGATTTATGAGGTGTTCAAAAGTGGTTCCAAATGGTTCGTGTAATATTACACACGGTGCGGCTCGCCAGTTCTGTTTCTTGAACCTTGGCTTGACACGCTACCGCGTGTCTAGATGAAATTTAGAACACATATTTATCTCGCAAGTCACAATATATGAGCCAAATTTGATACGTTTATGTGAAATAGTTTTTGATTTATGAGGTGTTCAAAAGTGGTTCCAAATGGTTCATGTAATATTACACACGGTGCGGCTCGCCAGTTCTGTTTCTTGAACCTTGGCTTGACACGCTACCGCGTGTCTAGATGTCAAGTGATTCTCTTCTAATGTAAGTGATTCTTCACACAAATGGCTTTAGATCTACGGCATTTTATGCAATTAGTTTCCGTGATGAAATCAATACTTATATTATAGTAATTTAAATAGTATTTGGTGTTATTCTGTGCTATTGACAAGTATAAATCCAGTAGTCGCTATAGCACATAATAAAGTAAAATCTATTGATCACTCACGTTAGTTTGTGATTGTATATTAATGTAATTTATTATTCTTTCATGTGTTTCACAATATCTTTTTGAAGATTACATTGTTTAACAAAATGTTAAATGATTAAATTAACTACATGAAAATATCACAAATAAAAAATACAAGAAAGTTATTATAGTTTCTTAAAAGTTTTCTCTAACAAAAATAGTTGAATGCTTAGCAAAGTCATTAATACAGTAACAACCCCGGCATTTGGTCCCAAATAGTTCCCAACTCCGTTATTGTCCAAGTTCGAAGCCTATTTATACGTTTACACAAAGATGGCTACATAATCTACAAAAGTCATAAATAACGATATAAAATGAACATAATCCGAGCAATTCCATAGACAAAAGAGTTATGGGCCATGCAAGTTTGTCGGTCCATTCCGCAACTTTGTCTCGCATGCGTCCAGTGCATTACACAAAGTTACACCGATCATCTATACCATTCAAAACCTACTCTATTACTCAAACAATAAGAACTACAATAAGTGTAATATTAAAATTGCTAACGTAAAAATACAATGTCTCATTTACAGTATGTGCAAGCGAATTCAAACTTTAGCCACTCATAATAACGACATATCTGTGGAAAGCTGCATTTGCAACTGTGTCGGGTTTTGTCGCATAGTTTAAATGGTACAAATTGCCATTCAAACTATCGTCACATTTTGTGGCGTGAAAGTAATTCGGCCGTATCTGGAGTACGCTAGTTTAAATAAATGTATCTTGAAGCTTAGCGTAGTATTAATTAGTATGAAGAGTACGTACCCACACAGGATTCGTACTATAGTATGAAAAATATGCACTTTTTCCTTTATTATTATGTGTGTGTATGTAGTTACTACTATTAAATACAGGAAGCGCTACATACATAACTAATATCAGTTTATCTCTTGACCAGCAAGCTTTCAACAACTGTTGAATCGTGTTATTAAAAAGAGTAGACATCATTTCAAACAAAATTCCGATACACTACGTATTATGTAAGTACCTATTGCGTGGATACCTTCCATTTTAATCTATACTAATATAATAAGCTGAAGAGTTTGTTTGTTTGTTTGTTTGTTTGAACGCGCTAATCTCAGGAACTACTGGTTCGATTTGAAAAAATCTTTTTGCGTTGCATAGACCATTTATCGAGGAAGGCTTTAGGCTATATAACATCACGCTGCGACCAATAGGAGCAAAGATACAATGGAAAATGTGTAAAAAACGGGGGAAACGCGAACGAAGTCGCTGGCACAGCTAGTGCTAGATAAAGGTTATTATAAAAATAACATCTTAACAACTTTGCTTCTTCTTTGCAAGCGGTTAAAAATAAAAAGCCCAAAAAAGTCTAAGCACTAACATTTGCGATTCACTCGTTCTCTTTATATTACTCCCAGCATACTTCCGCCTCCGGAGCGCATGTGAGTTTCCATATTCGTCATTTGCCAAAAAGTATTTGACGAAATCCCACGTGCTCCCGTCCCAGAACGGGAAAGAAGACAGCTTAAAAATTTCACCGCAAAAATGCACCGGCGAAACCTTACAATTTTATCTAAAAGGAGATAGGAAATGCAGGCGAAACAAGACGAGTAAAAACTACGGAAACTCCTTAAAGAAACAGCAGAGCAATTTTAAATATGCACAAAGCGCTGTAAACGGTTAGTCTCTTTAGCTAATTTAACGAAAAAGGCCAAAAGGAAATCTAGGCTGCCTGTGAAAATTCTGGTGAATATTTCCCGACAGATCTCGACCTTAATCCCTTGAGATAAGGGAATAATAAATGCGTGACTTACATCGACGTAGACTTGGGCCCTTGGGGTCCAATGCCGGTAGTAGGGTGGCCATATTTCAAGATTGGATAGGTTCTTTATTGCGAAGCACTTTGACTGTTTATTGGAAAGCCGGTGAAGAAATATAAGGTGGAAATTGATAGATATACTACATAGAACAACCTGCTGAATTTATGACGCTTGACTTTGAGAGAATTAATCAAATAAGTTCTTCATTATAACATTCTTCGTTCCAATTTTCTTGGAAAAGGGTTCCAAATTTCTTGTAATATGCGTGATACTTACATTTATTATTGCATATATTATTGAAAAGTATGTCAAGGTGGATTTATTATAATATCCTCTGGATTGATTTGAATATTTGTTTTTATAATAGTGCATATTTTCATCAGGTATTTTTTTCTATTTCTTGATAGCATTTGAATGATTTTCACAACGATTATCCTAATCGCTTAACATAGGTTTTTAAAAAAATGCATACTAGAGACTACAGACAGAGGACTGTCTATAAAGTTAGTACTGTCTACGAAATTGTGAGTATCTATTATACATATTATTATATAGCTAGGGAGCTACTTACTTGAAGTGAATGGCTCTCACCCCTAATGACCTAGGAAATTATAGTCTTTATTATAGAAAAAATGGCGCGCGTTACTTCCGAATTTTGCCACCCGCCAAAATACCCTGTTACTGGCAATAAATTCCTTGAATTTGACAAATCGATAACCTTTGAGGGGAAAATCTTCCTTTCAAGATGTATGGATTACCAGGTTCCTTGAAAGGAGGATTTTTCCCGAATAAACTTGGGACTTCACTTGGAGTTATTTCACTCATTATGCTATGAAATCCCCGTAATTTTTACAAAAGAAACATTTTTCCGTCTTTTTGTTTGGTTTTCATTTCAGGTCTCCTATTTCTCACAATTGTGAAATGCATATCGACTTAATATAATGCATTATAATCCTAAAGTTGAACCATAAATATATCATTCCTGTGGGAAACATCCTAGTAAATCATTTGACGTGGTATCATCAAAGTCACTGTTGAATAGATAGCTCCGCGAATAGGGTTTGCACTTAATAATAAATAAACATAAATCTTTATTACAATTTTCAGATTTACCATGGAAAAGAAATAAATACTGAATGTAGAATTAAATGCGTTTCACAAATTTATACAATCTTATTTATATCTATGTCCTGGGACATGGCGACTAAAATAAGGAACTATCTTGACAAAATCATTCAACACCATAGATTTCCATGGAGCTTTAAAAGGATATTAATTTGTGCTACATAATGTTACATTTAATACGTTTCATACAATCATCATCATTGTCCTGCCCTTGTTCCACGCGATGTGGGGTCATTCTATCATTTGCCAGCTCTGTATCTACTCCTTTAGTTACGTTAAATACAATCAATTGTAATATTTCGCTATTAAACCATCTATTTACTTTTAATTAAAAATAGGTTGAATACTCTATAAATAGAGTTCTGTGAAAAAAAAAGAATTAAACTTCGGTTCCGAACAGAAAAAGTTCGTAACACGAGAGATCGGAACTTTGCGAAAGTCTCTCCGCTTTTATCGGCGTCGGAAACCCTACACACCTCTTACGTCGGACGAGTGTATTGGGATTCCTTCTTGTCGTTAGCGAAACAAGCAATCTGTATGGAATATGGCAACAGGGTGGATGGAGCACTTGTTAGTGTGATATTGTTAATAACGGAGCGAAAGATTGAAGTGAGTGAAACTTGTTTGATTTTTTTATGTAGCGGGTAAGTTTTGTCTTCTTTATAGTATTTTTTTAGGGTTCTGTACCTAAGAGGTAAAAACGGGACCCTATTACTAAGCCTCCGCTGTCTGTCTCCTAGCTGTATCTCATAAACTATGAATAAAAAGTTGAAATTTTCAATGCTGAAATGATCTATTTCCGTTGCCGCTATCACAACAAATACTGAAAAAAGATAAAATATAATTAAAAATTTGTGGGGGTCAACAAACAATAAACGTTTTTTTTTACATGATTGGCACGGAATCCTTCGTGCGCGAGTCCGACTTGCACTAGTCGGTTTTTTTTATACCTGACACTCGTAGTAATCGGTCGTGAAGTTCGCATATGAGGTCGAAAGACAATATACCCCATTGAGGCAGTCGCTCAAACCCGGTTGAAGACTTACAAATATGCCGTTTCACGCCCCGCCTGAAGAGCTAGTGAGGGAAGGAAAACATCAGCTGCTTTAGCATTGCATGACCTAATGGCACGTAGTCAATTTGGCGGATGAACTTCCATGACTCGGAGAACACTTTGAGTTGGTTGCGCTTAATCTCTCATCGGTAATATTGGATGGATACATTGGTTTGCCTCAACAACGGAGGCAACAATCAACCACAACAGCAAAGATTGCAGGTGTTTTTGGCCGCATATAATACATCTTATAGCTATATGAAATGTGTTGTGTTTTATTTACTATCCTAAAGTCATAGATTATGCCTATTTGCAACATCGTTAATGGGTAGATGGTGGATGGAAGCAATCTAACAGTGGCACCTATAAGTTGTTGTACAATTCTGTTGTTTTGCATAACTTATTATTTTGGAACAAGTGTACCATATTTATAAAATCCTTCATTACTCATCACCAGAATCCAAACACACATCGTAAACCCGGATACCGTCCAACTCAACTGCGGGCTTAAAATCACTTAAAATCATCCCATTCACAATGGAAATAAAACGTCGGTACACACGGCCCTGTAACCCTTTAATGCGGGCGGTCGTTTCTATTACAGCAGGGTCCCAGGGGTCTTTGTGGCCAACCACTATTTTTGCTACCACACCGGCTTTATTAGGGCCCTCCTAATAAAGGGAATTTATTCTCTGTCCCCAGAACTGAGGCTTATTTGGGGCAAAACAGGTTTTTGCCGGCTAACGTTTTCGAGATTTCATGTATGCCGCTTTTTTACGCTTTTTAGTGTTTACTAAACACTGTTGGGTCGTATGTGTATGTATAATTTGGGAGCAGGTGCGGGGAGTTTATGTAAGCGTGGTTTTCCACAGTCGCAGTTGCAGCTTTTGTTTAACTATACCATACAGGTACAGTTAAACAAAAATAAAATAAGTTGTTTGCTAGAGTATCGTTTGAATAAATTATTTATGTCATGTATGTAAAGATACTTAGTTTATGTATAGGCAATCGCATGCCAAATGCAAAATAAATAAAAAAAAATAGATAAATCTAATAACGATAATGCTTCAGTAGAGTTGTATTGTATATGTCAACACAAGGTGCCGTCCGTTGATCAATTCACAATTTTCCGATTTGATCTTGATTTGATCAACTCAAAAGTTGATAAACTTTCGATCCTTTTCCGGTGACAGATTATAGTGATACATACATACATACATAAAATCACGCCTTTTTCCCAGAGGGGTAGGCAGAGATCACTTCCAGCGATCCACTTTTCACCTCTGTGGAAACGTGACGTAACGGGTTGTGGACCACGTTGCCGCCATTCTGCCTTGTGCATTGTTTTAACAAGGTCATTGCGTTCCCACGAGTAGCAAGGATATATGACGGGGGAAGGAAAAGGGGAGGAAGGATACTATCGCCTCGGATGATTTGGACTGAGTCGATAGTAGCTCGAGGAGCCGGGGTCGCTAACCCGTATACCGTTCACCAACCACCGGACAGGTAGTTGTCACTGGTATCCCCTGACTGATTATAGTGATAGTTACATTTTAATACTCTAAAATACCAAAAAATCTTAATAACTACCACATACTGTTGTTCTAATTATACAGATGTTACATCATCCCCAATACGCAGACTTAGATGAATGTTTGCTCTAGGAGAGCTGTTCTAGACATCGCTCGAGTCTGTACTCGTGTCGTGTAAAGCAAGCATCTTGTAAAATAACCTTAGATTAGGCGCGCTTTGAACGCCGCGATTGTACATAATAAATGTGACGTCACTCTCAAAGATTTTTCCGGGTGAAACGTACAAGTATGGCGTATTTATGAGGACGCCGACCGCGCGGTAGCAGTGTTTTGGTTTTGTTGGAAAAATAAACAGTCTATACGGGATTGGTACGGATACATATCGCCACTTTTGCTGTGTTTAACATACAGTGTGCTCTTATAACGATTCACTTTTGAGCTTATGGCCTTAGCCATAAGCCTGTCACTGACTTAACAGTAGAGATACCAGTATGGTTATTTTATCTTTATAACCCAATGATAATGATACTTTATGCCATTGCTCTCCACTAAGCTAAAAATATTTACGACACCTTTTTTACAAAACTCAAAAGCTAACAAAGGTTGACTAGTGTTAAAGAGAAAATTCTTCTCTGCCTCAGATATCAGGACAGGTCCATATTTCATGGTGGTAATGGCGACTAAGTTCTTTATAACCATGAATACGAGTAGAAGGACGATAGCTATGAATAACGCATTGTTGCAGATATTAATAACGTAAGCAAACCACACGAATCTGTCTAACCGTGCATACCCCGCTTTTCGCGCACGTCACAAACACAAATCCAGACAATGTAGGATGACGAGTTTAATTATTTCGAGCCGAGAATGTTCGCGAGCGCTTCGATAATGGAGCCGTGATGTAGGGGTTCTTTAGACCCTGAGTGCAACTAAGGGTTTCCTAAAGAGAAAAAAGACTGCATTATGAAAGATGATTTTCGAAAGAAATTGTAGATGCTACAAATTAGGATTTTTTTTGACGCTGCCAATTAATCAAGAAAAAGAGCCTCAGTAGGATAAAAATCAAAAAAACCATCAATACTTAAAAAAATATCGAATCACAGTACTTGTACTTATTGTTGTTTAATTGTACATTTGTTGATGTGAATACAAAAGATCATTTTTTTTATTATTATCATATTTTTAATCGAACTAGCTTTGATAGCAGCGGCACTGGGTACTAATAATGCATTTACATTCTTTACATAGATTGTTTTTTGTTTCAACTGTCACTTCATGCAATCATTCTTTCGGTGGACGATAACAACTCTTTTTCTCTCAAGTTGTTATCATATTGATTCTAGGAATCAGGGGCTCATTTTCCTACAGATTTTCCGATAACCAGTACTCCATTACTACAAGCCCCATAACTTATTTACCTCATCTTTGTGTCGGAGTAACGCTCCAAACTACTGACACGACGCTTAGTATTCAAGAGGGGCTCATCCAATAAAAATTCAGCTGCCACAATGTGCGAAGTCCCGTAGATCACATAAAGCAAAGGTTTATGATGGAGCCGAGATCAAAATACAAAGTAGACGGTCTATCGGATGCTGTTTATGCTGGCTGGAGTCTTTGATGAATTGGCTGACGTCACATGTTGTGGGTGCGAAATTTTATGTTTTGTTTTCTGCCACGTATTGCGTTGACGAGATAAGAAGTTTGCATGTGTAAACACATTTCTGCGACCTCTTTTTTAAGCTGGTATTTGTATTCAAGCTTTTTCAGTGTTTGTTGGTGTCAATGTACGTAATAAGGAGTAATTTATTACAATAATATTCTTATTGTAGAGACATGCACTAGTCGTAAAATAAAGCAGTGTTTACTTACAAAAATGTTGTCAACAAACAGAGTTTTGTTACTATTGCTCTAAGCAATCTATTATACTCTCCATCGCCTACGTATAACCTAGTGGTAGAATGTAGGTTGATCTATGTAAACCTTGAGACTAACGTGACTAAATGTGTTCATTATATAGATGCCACTTAAACTAATGTAGCCATTCCACACAGACTCCAGACTCACAGAGGTATACATTACATACACGGCCTATAACCAGACAATTAACACAGGTACTCTAGTAGCGTCGTAGCATCGTAGCAACGTAGCATCGTAGCAACGTAGCATCGTAGCGTCGGCTACTCGCGGGGTAATGAGCGACACCGCCTCATTAGAGGTCATTATACACAAATAGCTTCGGATAAGGCTCTTACGAGTTGCTATTTTGGTTTATGAGAAACTGGTTACGTTTTTTTTAACATAAAGTAGGGATAGCAGATGTGATACATTTTCAAGATTACTAAATTCGAAGCAAAATATTGATTGTTCCAACGCTCAAAACGTCAGAAAAAGGTTACATCACCTTTGTACAGTGTTCGCGCAAAATAAACATAAAAAAATACCTCTAGGTACTTCAAGAAACCGATCCAATACACATTCTGACTTACCACTGCTCCTGAAGCAGGCATGCGAACAAGATTAAATCAAAATTAATTCAAAATGTTGCGTTTGAGCCAAAACATAAATATATGAACAAGCTACAAACAAAAGAACAATGTTGAGGGCATAAAAAATCGCCAGGTTTTTATTCATTGCCCGAATATTCGTTAGCCGTTCCACCATCACGCGGCAAACTAATTCGACTGTAGCGGCAATAGACCGTTCTCAAAGAGTCGGAGCCGATCGCTCGAACAATAAAAACAAAATATTTTTATATTTCATGGTGGAGGGCGCTATAGGTTTTAGTTGCAATATGCTGATAGTGCAATATGCAGTAGGTAGGTCTTTGAAACTAAGTCATTTCGAGCGCAATATTTTGTTTGCCCGATAACAAAAAATCTGCGTGGGTTTGTTCTACCAGTGCGATGACATTAAATGTTTCATGGCAAAAACCGTATGTAGTTCAAATAATGTTTACAAGGACTCACTTATCAAAAGAATAACCGGGGACTAACTTTACATCGCTTATTATATAAGTTCATATTACTATTGACTAGACCAAGGCTATACATAAGTCTATAAAAAAAGGTATAGTTGTCATCTCGCAGTTTCCACTACCGGATGTTACAGATCTTTTGCAGAGATGATTAACCAATACTTGGTCAAAATTATGTATGACAACTCTGAATGTACAAGTTTTTACAAAGATATAATTCAAGGTTAGATTTTAACTCTATCTCATCTTTCACTGCTCTTAAACAGTTACTACATAATATAGCAATAACTTAAATAGCTATTCTCAAACAATCCGAGTATAATGGAATATGAATATCAAAAAAATATCTTCGAACAAACCAACATTTTCTCAGTATACATTAAATTGCAAACAAAAAACGGCCTATCCACAACAATAATGGCCGGCAGAAATGAAGGGCCAAATAGACCCTTATCATCTACACCTTTGTTAGCTCGTAATGTAATTAGTCTGAGCAAAAATCGAGTGAAGCCGTTAACCTTAATTAGTTGTTCTGTTCAGATACTTATATCCAATGTATTTGGATGCTGGTAGTTTGTCGGTTTATTACTGAGGTATGTATGTAAAAAGGTATTAAGTATAAATGTGAGGTACGAATAAATATAATAGGTACGTTAATCGGAAAATTTGCTCAAACTAGAAGTTCTGTCAATCAGCTAAGACTTGTTTGTCACAAAAATATTTGGGAATCGGACCCACGACTGTTGTAACGAAGGTCATGAACCTGGGTCACTAACCACTGTTCCACCGAGTCAGTAAAAATGTAAACATGATTGAATAATCTGAATCCGATACACGATACACGAAGCTATTATTTTGTTAGCGGTTTTAATGTAGAGTGTGCTTTAAACATTTTATTCTAATAAACAACCCAAATTAACCTAAATGGCTCGTATTTGGTGCAGTTATATAATTTATAGGCATTACCGACAATATCCAGAACATAGTATATAGTGGTATTACACAGAGCACATTATACAGAATACAAGTCAATGGCAAAATATGATCCGGTTTAACAATCACCGTGTTGCGTTAAAACAAGATAGGCTTTCAAATGTTCAAATGATTTACATTAACAGTGGAAACTGAAAAACACGTTTGTACATTATAATATAATATTAAGAGCAGTATTCCATTTTCGAACATCAAATATTTCACAATAAAATATTAGCTAATACCGTATTCCCCTAAAGTAACGAGATAATATTGTATGTAGTTTCAGATAATTCTGCATATTGTATTGGTATTGGTATTGGTACAACGGGCTGATATCCGCAACTCGACGTCAAAGCGCCTATTTTGCGTGGGGTGGGAATCACTTGAACCATCCCAGCTCGTTGAGGAAGGCCAGCAGCTTCTTCACGCTGCGGGCGGCCTCGCTGAGCGATCCTGGAGATCCAAGGTGTTTGGCCCGGTATATGGCCACCCCCTGACATTCGAGAATGACATGGGCGGCTGTTTCTTCTTTCTCCAGACATCCCCTGCAGAGCGCGCTGTCTGTAAGTCCGAGAGCATAGAGATGTTTATTATAAGGACCGTGACCAGTTAGGGTCCCTATAGCAATTCTGAGCTGAGGTTTGGCCAGGTTTACAAGGGCTCTTGCAAGTTTCTTGTTTACCTGCGGAGTGAACTCCCTGGCTTGGCGACAGGTACCACCTTGCGTCCACGCTGTATTGTGTTGGTTACCTGTTTGTGTTCGTAGCATGGACCTTGCTAGATTGAAGGGGATGGGGATGATCGGTTCGGGTCCGTGGACTACCGTGTCCGAACCCCTCCTCGCTAGTTGGTCAGCTGCGTCGTTGCCTCTATCGTCACTGTGTCCTTTAATCCACTGCAGTGTTACCTTGTTGTAGGCTCCAACTTGCATTAGGCGCTCGTGACACTCAAGTATGAGGCTGGAGTTGATTGAGTGACTGGCTAGAGCTAGCAGGACTGCCTTGCTGTCTGATAGTATGCGAACGTTGTGTTCTTTCACCTGTCTAGCCGTAATAGCTGTGGCGGCCATTAGGATACCTACACATTCCGCTTGAAAGACAGTGTTATGCTGGCCCAAGGGTGCCGAGATGTGGATGTTGAGGTCCTCAGAGAAGACTCCCGCACCAGTCCCTTTTTTGGTCTTGGAGCCATCCGTGAAGATACGAACTTCTCTGTGAATCACCTTGTTGTCACAGGGGTTCTCATGCAGTTGAATCTTGTACTTCTTGTCGAAGACTAGTCTTCGGTGGATAATGTCCATCGGGCTGGCAAGTATGGGAAGTTGAGTCATTACCTGCTCTAGGATGGTGGTATGTGCTCCCCTGTTCTTCCACAGGTCCAGAGAGTCTAACCTGACCGCATCACACGCAGCTTCTTGTTTAATGAACAGATGCAGCAGCGGCAGTCCCAGAAGGACTTCTAATGCCGCGGTGGGGTTGTTCGCATGCAACCTGAGGCGGATACACACGCCAGCCTCTGAAGTTTCTGCAGTTTGTCACTAATTCTAATGATGTTAGTTCTATGCCACCACACAAGGCAGCCATAACTTACCATCGGTCGAATTACTGCTTGGTATAGCCATAGTGTGATTTTGGGGGAGAGTCCCCATTTCTTACCAATCATTCTGCGACAGTGCCACATGGTAAGTGTTGCTTTTTCGAGTTTTTTCTCGATGTGCGAGTTCCAATTCAGCTTGCTGTCTAGGTGTACACCTAGGTACTTTACCTCATTGGAGAGTTTTAGTTCACTGCCAAAGAGCTTCGGAAGGTGGTAGTTACCTAAAACCCTTTTGTTGGTGAACATGACAGAGTCAGTTTTCGCTGGGTTTACCGTTAGATTGTTGGTGCGGCACCATTTTTCTACGATGCGTAGAGCTGCTTGTGTCACGTCACAGACGGTGCTGGCTTGTTTACCTGTGATGAGAATGACCACGTCATCTGCGTAGCCAACTGCCATCATATGGTGCTGATTGAGCTCTGTTATCAGGCTGTTGATGGTGAGATTCCACAGTAAGGGTGATAGTACACCTCCCTGTGGACATCCCTTGGCCACCAGTGCTCGAGGAGAATCGTCGGATAGCCTTACCACTCTTTTACTTAGCATACTTCCGATCCAACCTGCGATTGTCTCGTTGGCTCCTTGTTTTTTCAGGGCGGTCTCGATGGTGGTAAACCCCGTTTTGTCAAAAGCTCCTTCAATGTCAATGAAGGTGCCCAGACAGATGTCTTTGTTGTCGAGGGCCTGCTCAATGTGACCTACCACTGCATGAAGCGCGGTCACAGTAGATTTACCTGTGCTGTAAGCATGTTGGTGTGTATGTAGAGGTCTGCTGAAGAGCGTTTTGTCTCTTAGCTCTCTTTCACACAGTCGTTCTAAAGTTTTCAGCAGGAACGAGGTGAGACTGATTGGTCTAAACGATTTGGCTGCCGTATAGTCGGCCTTACCTGGTTTAGGTATAAAGATTACTGCAACCTCTCGCCATTTTAAAGGAATGTAGCGGAGTGTCAGGCATGACCTCAGGATGACCAGGAGATGTTTAACCAGTAGGTCACCTCCCCACTTTAGTAGAGCGGGAAAGATGCCATCTGGCCCCGGCGCCTTGAAGGGTTTGAAACTGTTTATGGCCCATTTTAGCCTCTCAGATGTGACCACGGACTTGGCTACATTTCGGTCATCTTCTGTCGCTATGTGGGGCTCGTCGTTCCATACTACCTGGTCCAGCAGTGTGCAGCCCTGGAAGTGTGTTTCCAGCAGCACCTCGTGGACCTCTCTTTCTGACTTCGTGTACGTAACGTCAGGTTTGCACAGGGAGCCGAGTTCCCGTCGTTGTTCACCGGCCAGAACTTTCCTCACCCTGTTTGCTTGTTCACAGGATTCGATGGAGGTGCAGAACTTTTTCCATCCCGCACTCCTTCTAAACCTGATGCGCTTTTTGTACCTGGATTTGGCAGCTTTGTAGCTGTCCCAGTCTTGCTCAGAGCCAGTGTTCATGGCCCTGTTGAGAGCCTTGCGGGTCCTATGCCTGAGTCTTTCCAGCTCAGGGCCCCACCAGGTATTGCTTGTATCCTGCCTATCACGACGCTCTACTATGGGGCAGGCTTCATGATAGGCACCGAGGAGTGCGTTTGTAAGGTTATTCACCTGGTCCTCGATGTTTACCGTTGAGATGTCCGCCCGTGGACGTTGTGTGTTGCTATGGAGTTTCTTTTTCAGGGACTCTGCATATATTACCGTGTTTGTTTTCCGCGGATTTCTCCTGCCTGCCGGAATCGGAGGACAAGAGACATCTATGTCGAACCTTATCCATCGGTGATCAGAGCACGACGCCTCTTTTGACACGTGCCATCCACGGATAAGGTTAGACAGCGTTGTGGAGGCCAGCGTCAGATCTATGATCGTGCGTGCCCTTCTGGTGACAAAGGTAGGCTCCTTACCTCTGTTAAGTAGGTTAAGGTTAGTAGTGAAAAGGAATTCGACTAAAGCTGTACCTCTGTCATTGTTGGTTTCCATGCCCCAGAGTGCATGGTGTGCGTTGGAGTCAGTTCCGATGACGAGCTCCAGCTTGTTTTCCTCGCAGTGTTGTACCAGCTTCACTAGTTCATCTGGAGGAGGATTGTCCTCACCCGGCATGTAGGATGACGCCACCACGATGTCTCGAGGTTCATGCGCTTCAGTGAGGTGTATTTTTATGACATACGTGTCTCTGGAACAGAACTCAGTTAGGGTTGTTGCACAGATGTTTTTGGTTGTATAAATACACGTTCTCGGAGGCGATTGGCCTGCTACGAAATGCAACTTACCCTTTAGAGAAGAGAGTCCTCGTATGCCGCCCGATCTGACCCACGGCTCCTGAATCAGTGCGATGGCGGATGTTTGTGCCTCCAACCACTTGCGGAGTTGAGCCGTCGCGGTGATGCTGTGGTGGAGGTTGCATTGTACTGTGCGAATGCTAGAGGATGGGTTCGCCATCTTGCGATGACTCCTCCATCACCAACATATCGCACAGGTCTGCGAGTATCTCGCCGGTGTCGTCGAGCCCGACGTCTGGCGGTGGTTCCTCGCCTTTGCCCGGCGATGAGCACTAGGGGCCTGGTTGAGCTGGTGCTGCTTCGGGTGTGGAGCAGCTCGCTGAGGTGTCAGGCGCCTTGGAGGTTGACGGCAGGTCGCGGGAGGGGGGGTTGGGGCCAAAGCGCTTGTCGCGGCCTCGGTACATGACATATACCTTCCCCATCATCAGCGATAGCTTTGCGTCCGTGCGCCTGGATCACCTCAATCAGGTCTTCAGGAATTCCGACGACCAGGAACCATCTCTTATCCTGTCTGTCGGACTTCAGCATCACCCATCGGCGAACTTCGGCCCAGGGGTTTTGGAAGTGTAAGCCTCGAGCTATCTCCAGGCCGCTGTCCCACGAGTTCTTCTCGTTCGGGACAACTAGCCCGCAGGTAACCCGAGGCTTCACCTCGTCTTGCCTCTTTACCGCGTATCGCACGCCCGTTTTGGGCTGGATCTCCGCGATAAACTCCTTCAGCCACTGGAGGGTCCACCTGTCAGAGCACCAGAGCTTAAGGCATCCTCCCTCGATGAGGGGTCTGCCATCAAACTCCGGCCCCCGATCTTCAGGGTCCCACGTCCGTGACTGGAATTTGACCTTCGCCTCCATTTTTGTGAGGATCTCGTCGGCCAGCCTATTGTCCATTTCGCCTTCCCTCTCGGAGGTTACTGCCACCTCCAAGTCCATCTTTGCCACATCGGCGAAAGAGGTAGGGGGCGTCGTGGCTTCGATCCGCAGCTTCATGTGCACGTGAGAGCCCGGCCTTGGAGACAGGGTCTCATCAGCGCGGTCACGTTTAGCCGCGGCTCGTTCAGCCTTCCCTGGACGCTTGGACTTCTTCCTTTCTCCGGTGTTAACTGAGGGACCCGCCACAGGCTCCTGGATCAAACCAGTCGTCTGGGTGGTCCCCACAGCGACGCCCGGTGGCTCGGGCACCGTGACCCGTGGGTTTGGTGCACCAGCCGAGGAAGCGCTTCCAGCCACCAAGGCTAAGTTTGCCTTTTTGGCTTTATGCCGGAAGTTTCTGTTCCGGTTCCTCCTCTTCCTATTCAGGACGTCCGCGGATGGTTGGCGGGCGGGTGCCGTTTCGGGCCTCCTCCCACTTCCCCTATCGCGCGAAGTCCAGCTTAGGTCGATCGGATCCGGAAGTAAATAGGGGCGCTGGTGGGCGACGCCTTGGTTGCGGGTTGAGGCCTGCATCCTTGGCGTGTCCTTCCGTTTGCCCTTGCGTGAAATCCCGGCGCTGCCTGAGGGATTCCCCTGTGGGCGTGGCGCTTGGGATTGCGGGTTAGGTGTAGCTGTGCTCCCACTGGGATTACTGCTCGGCATAGCCGAGCCACCAGGAGGGTGTGGGTATGTTGTGTGTGTGTGACGGTTGTGTTATTTGTGGAGTGCGGAGCCGCGCCGGATGGGGCTCGCGTCGTGTGTGTAAGTGTATTAATTGACCTGTCCATAATTTGGCGGTACGATGTCTTCATCCCCCTAACTTCCCACCCACCTTGGAGCCCGCACATGGGAACGCCTGATCGCTGCTATAAAAAGAGCAGCGGGCGTTAAGATTATTAGGGGGATATAGGTGTACGAAGTTGGCTTTGGCCGCGACATCGGGTGGTCAACAGGATGTCCAGGCAGCATTGGTCGCCACTGGCTGGCGTACTCATCCTGTCTTCCTCCTTCAGCATGGACCTCCACCACCCACAATATGGGAAGCCCATATCGTGAGCCTTCCCACCCCTCGCCAGTGGCCCTCTGACGGGACACAGAACCGTTTCCCCGCCCGTGGCTAGCAGGCGGGGCTACCGTTTTGCCTGAAATCGGGACCGAAGGGGGAGTGTTGCCTTGCCGTTGCCGCAGCAGCGGTTCAGCTCAGCCCCCCAGGACTCCGTCATCCTGGCTTACGGCGCTCAACTGCGCAGGTCCTAGCGCAGGAGGATGTGGTTAGTCCACTGGATACGTCCTCACTCTCCAGCAGAGCCGAGGGAATTCGCGAAAAGTTTCACACACCACTATCCCTAGAGTGTTGCGGCCACACTTTTAGAGGTTTTGAGGCCTCAGGGCTCGTGGTAGCCAGGAGTGACGGGAAATGGATGAGCAGGATGGGATGCGAGCAAAGCGGGAAGACGGGTAGGCGCCTAATTGTTTCCGTTACATCTGTTTCATAGGGAACCAGACCAATAAACAGGCAGCAACCACGTGAAGGCGACAATTAGACTTGCCTTGGGGATCTACACGACCTGCGCTCTCCCCCAAGACCGTTGCCAAAGCATAAGCCGGGATTTTGCCATGCAATGAGCGAATTTACAGAGTGTTGGACGTCTTAAATGCGTCGGAGAGAGGAACACTTTGATTTTCGCTCGCCCAAAATATTGTATTATTCTGCATATTGTATTAGAATTTATGATGAAATTATTGCAATCAATACACCGTCGATTCATTAAAATTTCTTGGTAAAGAGTCCCGTTTTTGTTTGCCGACCTTACCTACCTTTTGAGTGCGGACCTCTTAAAGTTATCAACATATTAACGTATTCTTGAAACCGACTACACTAAAAACCGAAGTTAAAATCGCATATAAACGCTTTCAAAACCATATAAAAAAGCGTGATAATAAGGAGTCCGATCGATTTCAGCCATGGCGGCCGATCTCGATTGAAATCAGTCAAGTGCGCAGGACATGTTACAGCGCCGGACCACCGTGCTTAAAGTGCTTTCCGAGGCACGGGATGTGCAACCGCCAACTTCCTATTTCGGGCTGAGTAATTAATTTATAGAAAAACTCACACAAATTTTGTCCGAACTCAAACCTGGACCTGTCCTAACGCAGCGCTTGCTACCAATAAACCAACGAGGCAGTTAAAACCATATAGTACCCAGAGGGCCTACCATGAGTTGGCTATCGAAAACTTACGTACGTTAAAAACCTATCGAGTTGTTTTTTTCATACGGCCGATTTTAGTTCTTCGCGTAACCACCAGCGGCGCTGTACAAGTTTTTCATAGACATATTTATTTACGTAGGCGATATCGAGTGCGTAAGTTTTAAACTCATGGTAGCCCTACAGAACGTTAATTTAAAACGTAACCCCGTAAAATTCATCTCATTTCCCGTAAATGCTGGCGAAACAAATGCAAATACGGATCACACGGATGATCGGCGTTATAATAATTCCTCTCCGGTCCCAACCCGCTGGCTGTAATCAACTGCGCTGTTTAAATAGGCTTACGTTTTACCAAACGTTCCATTCACCCGTTTTGGGAATAGGCGGTTAGCGTTACAAAATATCAAATTTGTAACAATTGGAATATTGGTCGACTCGCGGCTTAGGTATTAAATGACTATCAGAATATATTCTGGCGGTGATGTTATTAGCATTTAGCGAAACCAAACTAATTTCAATCCAAATTCCACTGGTCTAACAAGGAATAAGTGAACTTATTTTTATTTTTATAATAGGCAAACAAGATGACCTCACTCCACCTGATGGTAAGTGGTAGTGAGATCCAAATATGAGGTCGACATGCACAATACATCATATTGAGCCTGTTGCACTCACCCTGAAGGCCTGCTTAAATGCCGTTACTGTTGCTAATTGCGAACAGAAATAAAGCAGTTTGTACTGTACCTTTTGTCGAATACAAATGTTTGGCTTCTAAAAAAAAAACCGCCTTCAAAAACCCGACTCACTAAAAATTACAAAATAATATAATACGAACATTAATCTGGGTATGAATTTGATATGTTGTTGAAGGCGGTGCCGTTTATATTTCATGCAGTTTTCCTCAAAAATTTTATTGGCACCGCCTTCAACAACATATCAAATTCATACCCAGATTAATGTTCGTATTATATTATTTTGTAATTTTTAGTGAGTCGGGTTTTTGAAGGCGGTTTTTTTTTTGTTTACAATTTTTTTTTCATCCTTTTTAGTGTTACATTTTTTTACACCCTATTAGTTCAGTTCACCTATAATTCTGCTGATATTATAACTAGTAGTATCAATATGTACACAGATTTGAAAGAATTATCCCTTTACTCCCAACTATTAAGGAGTTGACCTTCCATCATCAGCTCAGCATCATAACATTATGATTGCCAGAAGCAAATGCCAATATAACTTCAGAAAATATGTAAAAGGCGGTACATGTGCCTATAAAATTTGAGGGTTGCCCTCGATTACTCCTGGATCCCATCATCAGATCCTAGAATGGTCAACCTAATAGTTTAGCCCACCTGTAATGCTACTGATATTATAACTAGTTAGTTTCAATATGTATACAGTATTGAAATAATTATTCTTTTACTCATAACTACTAAGGAGTTGACCTTCCATCATCAGCTCAGCATCATAAAATTATGATTGCCAGAAGCAAATGCCAATATGACTTCAGATAATATGCAAAACGCGGTACATGTCCCTATAAAATTTGAAGGTTGCCCTCGATTTCTCCAGGATCCCATCATCAGATCCGAGACTGGTGAAAATGGGACCACCTCGGAAGTGAACTCTATCCAACCAAAAAAAAATTTTTGAAATCCGTCTATAATTGACGGAAATATCGGTGAACATACATAAAAAAAAAAAAAAAAAATATTATACATACAGACGAATTGAGAACCTCCTCCTTTTTTTGAAGTCGGTTAAAAACTTATAGTAGAAAAACATTTTTAACGATATTCTAAAAATTACTTGCAAAAGAGTTGCATAATTACAAAGGTCTCACACAAAGCTCAAAGACAAATATCTGTCTTCATATATTAAGCTTTGTACACACTGCTGAGTATCCATCTTAATGGTGTGTGTTTATTTTAGCTAAACGACAGCGGAGAGTATAATAAAAGACCCGGGAGTGCATCTCAATGCTAATGAGTGCATCCCTTAATTAGTGAGACTGTGTATTGCACTATTTGTGTAGTGCTACATACATCATAGTTATAACTTTGTTTATAAAGTTCAAAGGTATAACAACTTTCATTGAAATAAATTTGGTTGCTGAGTCTCGTTTGAATAAACAAATTATCATAACAAAACATACATTGTTTTTAATCATAAATTAACACTTGTCATAGGTACCCATTAAAAAAGCAGTACACAAATAAATAAAATTACGTTTAAATATATAAGTAATAACGATTGTCAAGATACCTTAGATTGTGCCTGTCAACCTCATATTTGGATCTTACCATCAGGTGGAGTTAGGTCATCTTGTTTGCCTATTATTAAAAAAAAAACAGATACCTATTTTACTCCTGAGCGGAAATCGAACCCACGCACTCTTTTAAATGCTAAAGCATTCACCTAGAGAGAAGGATTCTCTCGATGTTATAAAATATTAATTAAAGAATTAATTATAATAAACAAACAATGTTTCACTTAATATTAAAACCGTAGTTCCACAAACTATTTGCATAGTTTGTCTGTGGGATCATCAGTCTCTCACTGACAAACTGAGTACAAAAACTATAAATGAATAAACTATATACATATTATAATATAAATAAAGGTTCCATGATGATTCCGGAAGAGGAAAACTACCAAATGCGCCGTCTAACTAATTTAAACATCAATAAAACCGAAAACCCACATACAATGCAGGCGCTGGTGGCTCGGACTAAGAGGTTTAGCTCCTCATTTCTGCCCGTGCCATTAAGGCATGGAACGCGATTCCAGCTCATGTTTTACCTCCCTCCTATGATCCCGGACTCTACAAGCGGGGCGTGAAACAGCATTTAAGCATTCCTTCAGGGTGAGTGCGACAGGCTCAATACGATCTATTGTGCCTGTCGACCTCATATTTGGATCTCACTACCGCTTACCATCAGGTGGAGTGAGGTCATCTTGTTAGCTGTTAATATTAAATAAAAAACTCAGTTTTTGACAGCGAAATGTATATTTATTTAAAGAACACAAACTTTTACAGCTAAACAAATCGGCCGTATATTTCATAGAGAATGACAGAAGGGTGGAAGTTGGCATAGCAAAAATAACCCAATTACATTGCCATTATTCTAACATTAGCCTTTAATAAAAATAAAAACTAATAAAGACACCTGCCAATCCACAACAAGTCCACAATACTTGGAAAATATACCCGTTACGAGATTCACATTTCATCGCAGACATAACCCGTGTCGTTGAAGCTATCGTAAAGCTTCAACCCTCAACCTGTAGGCTCGCACGACGTCCGAATACTAAGCAGCCTGTCAGATAATGTCGTCAATTTATGATCCGGAGATATGAGGTGTTAGGCCGCATTAACCTGTCGATGTGCTAAGCCGGGGGAATGAAGGGATCTAATTAAACAATGATTAGTTTACACGGATAATTGTCAGGCGCAGGTTAAATGAAACAGTTCTATAGTAATTACGAATTCAGCCGTAATAAAGCATTTGTTGTTGCTTTAATGTCTTAAACAATTTCGTTGGTCTATTGGTAGCAAGCGCTGCGTAAGGACCTAGAGGTCCCCGGTTCGAGTCCGAGGTCAGGCAAAATTTGTGTGAGTTTTTCTGTAATGAAATTACACAGCCCGGAGTTAGGAAGTTAGCGGTTGAACGCCTGTGCCTCGGAAAGCACGTTAAGCCGGTGGTCCTGCGCCCGTTCTCTCATCGGTCATGTTGGATTGCCGTCTCACCGAATTATGAGAGTAAGGGAATAGAGAGTGCACTTGTGTTTGCGCGCACACTTGTGCACTATAATATGTCCTGCGCACTTGGCTGATCTCAATGAGGGTTTTCGCGAATGAGAAATTCACTAGATGGCAATACGTAGGCGTGAGGTCTAACTGAATCATGATTGGTTATTTATGACGTGACATTGACAGACATGTCAATATTCACCAATCATGATGCAGTTGGACCTCACGCCTACGTATTGCCATCTAGTGCATTTCTCATTCGCGAAAACCCTCATTGAGATCGGCCGCCATGGCTGAAATCGGTCGGAGACCTTATAATGCCTTAAACAAGTGTTTGGGTTTTTCATGACATGATTTCGAGCAGATTATAAGATTATGTTCCACTTTCATTCTGATTTTTCTTTATGAAGTAACGTACTGAGGAACACATTGCTCAACATACACAACAATATATCATCATTAGGGATACTCGTTTAAGTTCCTACTTGATCAAATCATTAGTCCAAAGTAGTTACTTTAAAATAATATAAATATTCTTTAAAATAATTAAAATTTTAATAAATGCTTTTAGATTCGCGGTCTTTGATAATAGGTAACTCGTTTAACCTCGTAAGGCCCAATGTCCTCACACGAGACAGACACAATGGATTTTCTATTGTGTCTGGTTTTCTGGGCCTTCATCATTATCATAATCATCAGCCCGTTCCTGTCCACTTGGACATAGGCCTTACGACTTGAATCAAAATATATATTACTATACGTAAATTACTCGGTCATTCGCGTTAACTTGACTCTTTTGAAAGTCCACAAACGCGTAGATGGCGCAAACAGTGGGATAATAGAGAGGACAAAATCAATTACCACTTTTTGCAAACTTCAACCCTCCGCCCCAAGCGCGCCGGGCGTCCGTTCTAGGAATTACAAAGTTCTAGATTATTTCGTTTCACAGTTGAATGCCTAGAGCGAATATTCGCCGAACAGTGCTGTTAATAAATTGAATTCACCATTAGTTCGCCGTGGAAATATTTAATTTTATTACGGCTGACTCTGGTTGAGCGTTCAATTCTGGCTTCTGAATTTGAGAAACAAATCTTGATAAAATATTATTACATAATTAGATCCTTACTCTCTTCAAAGTCCTAAATTCACGGACCTTGCAGAACAGAGAGGGTCATTTTATTCTTCTGAATGATTATAATCATACATTAGAAAACTGAAAGTGTCCGGGATACTTTCAGTTTTCTAATGTGTGTAACCATGACAGTTTAAAATTATATAATCATACACTTCCATAGCCGTGAGTAGCCGAGGATAGAAATAAGTGACGAGTATTTGGGGACGCCTATGTCCAGCAGTAGACTTAGGTGGGCTTATGATGATGATAATACACTTCAATACGATTATTATTCATAACCAAATTATTATTACGTTTTAAATATTTAGTTCCAAATAGCATTCAAATAGGTAAACTGAATCAGATGTCTTGTACATCAAACATAAGGCTCTTAAGAGTCTTAAATATAATATGATAACAGTATAACGTTTGCTTTTGACATTCTGTAAGTGATTTCGAAATAAGGTTACGTAATAATAATATGTTAGTTTATTCATGATTTTTATATGATCTGAGTGAACAAAAGTAGTTCTTAATTGTAATGACATTACTGTTTATCTTTCTTATTCTCATCCTTGCTAATATTATAAATGCGAAAGTAACTCTGTCTGTCTGTTACACTTTCACGCATAGAATACTGAACGATGTAAATGAAATTTTGTACTAATATAGTTCAGAGCCTGAGAAATGAAAAAGGCTACTTTTAAAACAATTGCGCTCGCTATAAAGAAGTAAATGTTTTACCCGTTAAATGTCTACGCGGGCGGAGTCGCGGGCGGAAAGCTAGTTTTAAATAAAATTATGAAATTTAAACTGTATGCCTTTTTGAACGTTCAATTTTCGTAAAGTATCTTAAGTCAACAAGCGGACCAGACAGCCGTTTCGCTTTGGAGATGTCTCGAAACGTGCTTAAGTGGACTCGGGGCCGCTCTATGGCACGACGGATAGCCAGGGATCAACAGGCATCTTAAGAGTTTCAACATAAGGACATATTATTTAAATCATATCTGGTTGCTACACGGAGTGAAACCTTGGCCCCATAAATCATCGCTGGACACACTCGAACAAAATGATTGTTTGTTCGAATACAGCATACAGAAGAACTTAAGTACTGTTAATAGGGACTTCTTAAGCCCTAGGGTTGAAATTGGCCGTTGCTTTATTTTTTAAAATTTTAGTCAGTAGCTAATTTTAAAAGAGATTAATTATTAAATAAGAACATTTTCCATGTGTGGTAAATTTTCACCCTTGGGTTAAATTAACCTGATTTTACTCCAGAACTCTCAGTTACAGGTATTTTTAATGTTAAATGTATCTCTAATTATTTGTATGGTGTCGACGGCTGGACGACTTTTGACGTAAGCGTGTCATTTCTACAAAAGTGATTTATTTAATAAAACGTTAAATGATTACACTCGTTGAGTGTATAATTCGAAATTCCTCTGTTTTTTGTGTGGAATTTGTGTAGAAGGGTTCTAATATTAAATCATTTATTCATTGAAGTTATTTTATCGTTATAGTCCGTATATAGCAGATGCATACAATTTATTATTAAAATGTATTCTCAAATGCATATTCACTCTCAATAAATATCCTGTTGACCTACTAGCGAACATGTACGCGGTTTCTTTCTGCTGTCAAATTCCGGATAAAAGATTGAGATGGGCCACAACTCTCGATGGCCGAGATTAAACGGTGGGTCCCAATCTTAACTGTCTCGTGGAACAACCATTTGCGGCAATCGGCCCCGTTAATGTCGTCCAATAAAACACCGACAGTTCCACCTTGAAAAAAGCAGCCGGCACTCACCCCGACCCTTAACCTCGCTCATAAAATCCGCATTTTTCTACTTTACCCATTGGATTTCCCTGCCGTTCTGATCTGAGATTGCAAGAAAATGCGTTACATTGAAAATAACACTCGCCTCCACCGTTCGAAAATGAAACTTATACCTTTAAAAATAAAGTGAAATCTGCGTTGGTGGGCGAGACAAAGCGTCAAATCAAAATCTCCGTTGAACTGCTGGCCTTTTTTCGTTGAAAACGACTTACACCGTTATACTCCTAAGTGTTTAGAATACGTTTTTATTACAGTTGTAGTCGAGATTTTTTTTGTTGGAAATATTTGTGTTTTCATTATGCCTCCCGGTTCTCCGGTAATATCAAGTGAACCTGGATGAACGTCGGGATTTGCACTGAAATACGGGAGTGTTTTGTACGTTACGTCTATGCGAATGTATTTCGGTCAACACTGTTAAGCCAGCGAGGCATGATGCTTTTCGGAACACGTGATTTTGGTGAATATCACGTTGTGCTACTACTAAATTATCACATAAATTCCGTGGTATTTGTGTTAGGGATATCGATTATGATAACAATACACTCGTATTGTTTCTTGAAAACTCGGACCCTTGGCTACAAGAAGTATATATATTTTTGTTACAACATTTTTCATAATAATACTTTTTAAAGTCCTGTATTAGCAAACAAGAAACATGATTTTCTTATTTGCAATTTACTATTGATACACTCAAAATAAAACTAGACACCTATCTACCAAGTTTTAACACGATCATGATAGCGCTACTCCCCAGGATATTGAATCAACCAGAAGTCAATCCATTCTCGAAAAAATTAAAACACGATACAAAAACCTTTTAGGAAAAGTGAATATCGGATGAAAGCCTACAGAAATAGAAAAAATTGTATCGACGCCGGGAGCCACCGTTGATACTGCGTGTAAAAAAAAATAACACTTTTTGGTTTGTTCAACCCCATACAGGCACACGGGTACGATATACCCGCGGGTTGAATAATAATAAAGCGGTTACAAGAGGGTTAGGTACTGAAATTAAAAACAAAACTGTGTGAAGTCGAGGCTAGCTCTGGAGGGCCGAATAGACTTGTATTGACATACAGACACACATGTTTCATTATAGTAGTTGTGTAACACCATTCCCGTGCACAGAAGTATTTTTGTGATGTAACAACTTTGTAGTGATGCTGCATTATTGACACTGGCAATTCTGGGTCTAGGGAAATAAAAAGTCGTTTAAATGTAGCAATAATAAATATTATATCTTATATTATAACACACTCACGTCAAGTGATACGCTTCATTTATTAAGGTTCAGGTAATATCAACCACCAAAATAGATGCCATAAATTTCTTGACAAACGAACGGAAATTTAACCGTTCCGGAACCCTAGAAATGGGGGTAAAAAAAATTATATGATTCAGATTTTTCGTATCATCTGTTACGCATATTCATGATAACCAATACCAATAGAATGGCTTTTTTGGGACGTGGTTCGGGGTAGAATAATTACATACATACATACATAAAATCACGCCTTTTTCCCAGAAGGGTAGGCAGAGATCACTTACAGCGATCCACTTTTCACCTCTGTGGGAAACGTGACGTGACGGGTTGTGGACCACGTCGCCGCCATTCTGCCTTGTGCATTGTTTTAACAAGGTCATTGCGTTCCCACGAGTAGCAAGGATATATGACAGGGAAGGAAAAGGGGAGAAAGGATGCTATCGCCTCGGATGATTTGGACTGAGTCGATAGTAGCTCGTGGAGCCGGGGTCGCTTATCCGTATACCGTTCACCAACCACCGGAAAGATAGTTGTGACTGGTATCCCCTGACTGTAATAAGAGAGAATAATTATAATTATGCTTTCTCTGTGCGCTGAAATCTAGTACGTTAAATATTATGTATGTTAGTTATATTGTTATTAATCGTAGTGCCAACTAATAACGTAGAGCCCACGTTATTAGTTGGAACTTGTTTTCAACGCAGGTGCGTATCCTACTAATATTATAAACGTAAAAGTTTGTATGTGTGGATGGATGTTTGTTACTCTTTCAGGCAAATACTACTGAACCGATAACGATGAAATTTGTTATTCAGGTAGCTGAAGACTCAGAATAACACATAGGCTACTTTTTATCCCGGAGTTCCCGCGGGAATAGGGTTTCCACGCGGACGAAGTCGCGGGCGGAAAGCTAGTTGAAAATAATTTTAATACTAAACTCGACTCGATAATCGAATCTCGGTAAAAAGAGAAGGCCTTTTTGCCCTGTAGTCGGTTGTCCAAAGATTCTTGCTAAGCTCAGACCCCCACCGTTCAAAGCATAATTATTGCAGGACTTTGTATGTAAAATAAAGTGTAATTTACACTGAATTTATCTTTCCAATAACGTTTCTTAAACCTGGCCGGATAATTTACTGTTACAAAAGGTGTGCCTAATTTTGTTCAGGGCTTTAGACCCGAAACACGATGGCTTGATGAAATTAATGTACATTTCATGATAGTAATTTGTAGTGAGAATGACCTTAAAATTAAATGTTTACCAATAAAAGTGATGTATTTTTTTAATAACTTTTGAAGTGTGTGCCATGGCAAGGCTTTTTTTATAAACCTGCATCATCAAGAGCAAGAGAGAATTTTTATAGGAAATTATTAGACAAACACCGCAAATTTCCTAAAAAAAATGTCAGTTCAGATACAAAACTCCAAATAAAACCGTACGTCCACTTTGTATCCTGTATCCCATAACAATTTACATATCGCATAGACCAACAAGGCGGTAATAAAATAATATAATAACCAAATTCGATTACGCAAACCCTCCCAGTTTCGTAGGAAAATAAATCACCGGTGTCATAACTATTGTATCAGCTGTGTTTTCAGCAAGCCACTTAAAACTTTTCTCATTACAGGGCTGTTAAAAAGAAATAATCCAAGGCAAGGTGAGAGGGCGAATAAATAAAAAAATGGGAGAGGACTCAACAAGGAATCTAATTAAAAAAGAGAGTTGTACGTTTGCAGGTTCTTTTTTTCTTTTGTTTTTAGGATTCCGCTGATTTGGGACCGGCTTTGCTTCTTCATTTGCTTTGAGGTGTCAATGGGGTTGAATTAGTAGAGCTGTACTTTTATTTACCAAAAAGGTTGAATTTGTCAACCTTTTTGGTAGTATGAGTAAATAGGTTGAGTATCTGTTCTCTTCGATTACGTCAGATAGCACGTTCAATGGACGCACTGTAGGGTTACGTATCAAAATAACTAAAGTTGTTTCGACTACTGCCGATTCAACTATGCTCGACTCACCTAATGTTTAAAATACCTAATGATCAATTCACATAATTTCATAATAACTAATGCACGCAATCCCTAATGGACAATTCGCCTACGCTCGACTCACCTAACCTTTTTTCGTCTACGCTTTATTCATCTACGCTTTATTCCCCTAACGCTTTACTCACCTAAGAGCGAATTCACCTACGCCTATACTTTGGTATTTGGTATCTGCCACGTTGATCTATTGGTACCAAGCACTGCGTAAGGACCGAGAGGTCCCCGGTTCGAGTCCGGGGTCAGGCAAAATTTGTGTTGAGTTTTCCTGCAATGAAATTACTCAGCCCGAAGTTCAGAAGTTGGCGGTTTAACGCCCGTGTCTCGGAAAGCACGTTAAGCCGATGGTCCTGCGTCCGATCTCTCATCGGTCATGTCGGATTGCCGTCTCTCCGAATTATAAGAGTAAGGGAATAGAGAGTGCACTTGTTTGCGCGCACACTTGTGCACTATAATATGGCCTGCGCACTTGGCTGATCTATATTGAAGCTGCAATGGTGAGCGAAACCATTCTGCGACGATAAGCTTGCGTGGAACCGCCGGAGCCCCGCAACGCCAGAGCCGTCATAGAGCCCAAACCGCGCGGCGCGCAGTAATGATAAATAGTAGGCGAGTTGTTGATTAGGTATTTCAAACATATTCGAAACATGTATTATGTTAAAAAAGCATTAGATCAAAAAGGCATTAGATTAATTGGTCCTTAGTGCAAACAATTTTAGTTGAAATAAAATTATACGAGTTGAGCATTAGGCGAGTCGTGCATTAGGCATAATGATTTTAGGTAAGTCGAGCATAGTTGAATCGGCAGTAGTTGAAACAACTTTAGTTATTTTGATACGTAACCCACTGTAGTAATATAAAGGAAACTTATAGAATGTTTGTACACACCTACGCCATCTTTCATGTGTAGGTAGAAGAAAAGATGATCATTTTTATTTATAGTTCTCGTTTGGATTTCCTCTTATATTGCAGTTTGAAGGGCGATACTCTAGTGGTAAGGCAATGTGCATGTGTCATGTAGATACTTTAAAATATATATATGATCCCTAGGTAAGATGCGTAAGTGTTACGGATATCTGAATCAAGAGTAGATACAAAAATATGCCTCAATATATTATCAGAACCAAAAGTGGATACAAAAGTATACCTCAAAGTCACCAGTTCAAACCCCGCCACGTACCACTGTGTTTTTCAAATTCGAAATTCATTTGTACGATTATTTGACGCTTTAGATGCGAAGGAAAAGATCGTGAAGAAACCTGCACACACACCTACGAAGGAATTCTTAGGTTGTGTAGTCAACCAACCCGCACTTGGCCTGCGTGGTCGACAAACGCCTGATCACCCTAGTTTAGGGTAGGCTCGTGCCCCAGCAGTGGGGACGTATATGGGCCAATGATGAGTAGACTTACAGACCAAAAAACATACGGAACCGTCTAAAACTACCACCGGATCGCACCCCACCTGTTTAAGGTGCTCTCCACGGCCCCGCTCCTGTAATCCGAGAACTTCCCGAATCTCATTCCGCTTTGTTTATTTGTTATCGCGATGCTTAATTTCTATCTGATTCGCCGAATCACGGCCCGGTATCTACGCGGAGTTAAGCGCGAGCTGTGTCCCGTTGGATAGAGTCCCCGGTATCTACGCAGAGTTAAGCGCGATCTGTGCCTCGTTGGATAGAGTCGGATTGCCTTTCGCGTTGTTAACTGGGTCGGTGTGTCAAGTGTTTGTGATTATTAAACGGTGTTGTTTGCTGTTTGGCCTTTTTATTAGGTCGTTTTAACCTGTAATAGAGAAAAATATCGCTCAATTTGTTGGTAAGCGTAAATCTTGAACGAACTGAAGCAATTTAAAAAAAAAGTTAATATTTTTCTATTTATTTATGTTTTAGAGTTTAGGTATTTTGTTGTGTTTGTTAAGGTTATCATTTAAAAGAAAATAAGACAAAAACCCATTTATTTGCGCGGGGGCAAATAACTGTCAAATACTTAGCAATGACACCAATAAAAAAGACACCAAAAACTGAATTTCACATAAAAAAAACTATGTATTAAATCTAATGAGGATAAGTCATATCCTATATGGACTTGTAACCTTTGAAACAAAAAAATAAATTACAAAAAAAAGCACTAATCAATACATAGTATAAAACAAAGTCGCTTTCGCTGTATGTCCGTATGTATGCTTAGATCTTTAAAACTACGCAACGGATTTTGATGCGGTTTTTTTTAAAAGATAAAGTGATTCTTAAGGAAGGTTTGTATGTAAAATTTACCCGAAGCGAAGCGAGGGTGGGTCACTAGTTAAAAATAAATGAAATTGAACTACCCAATCAATGGGCTATCCAACTTTTAAAATAAACTGTAGCGACCCACACGGGTTTTGCTAAAAAAAAAATAATTTAATCCGCAGCCAGTAAGAGCGAAATCGTAAAGAAAACACAAGCACAACTCCGATGTTAGGTTTAAGTTTTAAAACTTAGTACTAATAAACGTGCTCTTGGAGCCCGCTTTGACTGTAATTGGAGAAATTATTCACGGGAACTAAATAAAAAATTTAAACTTGTACCTGGAAAGCGGATAGCTTCACGGCGAAATCAACTTACATCTGTACGCTGCTAGGTTTATTTTGATGCACTTTTATGTTTTTCTTTTGATCAACCGAAAACTAATACGCAAAGGCAAATTGGATCGCTAAAATTACCTGGACTGGCTTGGTGGAACAGTGGCTAGTCACCTATGGTCACTATCTACGGTTCAAAGAGTCGTGGGTTCGATTTCCACCCGGGACAAATATTTGTGTGAAGAACAGCGGTGTTTGTTCCGTGTCTGGGTGTGTTATAAAATATATTTGTGTATCCACTGTTGATAATAAAATCTGTAACAAATGTGATTAAGCTACTTACCACGGGATCAGATCAATCTAAGTGATGTTGTGTAATATTTGATTAACATTTAACAAGCTATAACAGTCAGAACTCACGGCACGGTTTTCTCCTGCAACTTCCTAGACGCATACAAAATATAGGCATGTGACGTCATAATTTTGTAGACGATTATATGGAGCGTTTTTAAGTTCACCCAAACAATGTGCTTTTGAAACTGTAATATCTCGTCAAGTTATCAAAATATCAAAGTGATACTTACAACAGTGCCTTTGTGTTTAACTGGTCCATGCAATAACATGAAAATTAAAAATAGTCAAGTACCCTTATGGCGGATACTCAGTCCTCAACTGATTGTATTGCCCGTCTTGCAACCACCCGTCATGCGGTTTTCGCCCGCTACTATTGCGGGTGATTTTGAGGGCGATTAGCGGCTTTTTAACTGCACAAATTATTGGTCTCATGAGTTTTGAAAAAAAAACCGCAATCCGCAAAAGCCGCGGGCGCGGCAGGAAACCGCGCCTTGAGTTTGATCCTTATTTCAAAACTTTCAAAACGAATACCGATCATCGCCCACCATTCAACTGCGATTGAAAAGCGTATGATGCGGGAAAAAAGCGGGTCGTGAGTTAAGCATTGATTTTTTTACACACAAATCAGCATACAACCTCGGGCCCGTAGGCGCCACGGGCGCGTGAAAAAACCTCGTCGTGAGTTCTGACCGTAAGTGTTGTTAAGCGCAATACACCACTGAGCCCGCCGGGCCGCCTACACCGACACAGACTCTTCTGATTTACTCATGACTCTTTTCATAATATGCCGCCGGGTTGTGTCGGCGGGCTGTGTCGGCGGCCCGGCTTGCTCAGTGTGTAACGCTTTAAGTTTAAGACGACATACCAAATTCACCATTAGCATCATCAGTCTATAGACAATAGTTAATAAATAATTTACAGCTCTTAGGATTTCTGCTTAGCAACACTAACAGTTTTTTTTTTTTATAAAAGGCTAACAAGATGACCTCACTCCACCATATGGTAAGCGGTAGCGAGATCCAAATATGAGGTCGACAGGCACAATAGATCGTATTGAGTCTGTCGCACTCACAGTTAGACTTATTAGAAGATTCAAATGAAAGAAAATTGTGCAATAAGGTTAAAAATATTAAGTTATCGAGGGTATGACGTTCGTCGGGTCGATTAGTCATAAATAATATTCCTAACATTTTTTTTTTATTATGAATATGGTTGCTTAGGAACTGAATATAATTTTATTCTTTCCTCTACACTTTAACTGGAAATCTAAGAATACTTGGAATCACGTTACTTGTGGTTCTCTTAAAATTTCCTTGTTATAATAAAAAGGTTTATTCACTGTCCATCATTGAAGAATACTCCCACAAGTTATCAGAGAAAAAGTATTTTAAAAGCATAAATATAACATTATTATATTAATTTCTACATCAAAGTAACCTTTTGTAGCGTTAAAATCTTCAATCTTGAATTTTCCTTTTCAGGGATTCATCTTGATACTTTACTTAATAATAACTGGATGGAAATTAAACAGCTAATGTTGATTTCTCTCATATCAGGGCTTTGATGTAACATAGAGACGGTTCCCTGAGGCATTAGCCGCGTTTTAAGTTGCGCCTTTTGCGTTTCTTACGGGTTTTCATCTTAAGTAGCGGGAGTGAAAATTTAAGCGTTTTTTTTAATATAAGGCTAACAAGATGACCTCACTCCACCTGATGGCAAGTGGTAGTGAGATCCAAATATGAGGTCGACAGGCACAATAGATCATTAGAGCCTGTCGCACTCACCCTGAAGGCCTGCTTAAATGCCGTTTCACGCCCCGCCTGAAGAGCCCGGGATCATAGGAGGGAGGGAAAACATGAACTGGAAGGGCATTCCATGCCTTAACGGTTATCGCCTTTATTTGGGGATCGCTGAACGATTTTTGTAAAGAAGTGGATTATTTTTGGCTACTATAAGGTGGAATTATCATAAGCCAAACAATCCATAGACACATGCATATGATTGTTTTGTTTTTTATTATTAAAAGGCTGACATAACCTCACTCCATCTTGAGACACCTACTTATGAGGTCGACAGGCACTATAGATCATATTGCGCCTGTCGCACTCACCCTGAAGGTCTGCTTAAATGCCGTTTCACGCCCCGCCTGAAGAGCCCGGGATGATAGGAGGGAGGGAAAATATGTGCTGGAATTGCATTCCATGCCCTAATGGCACGTGGAAGAAAGGAGGAACTAAACCTCTTGATCCGAGCCACCAGCACCTGCATTGTATGTTATTTTTATAGTTTAAGTATCATTGTTGTTAGAATTTGTTTTTTTTAAATAGTCCAGTCAAATTAGCTCTTTTAAACACCAATCTGCGGAAAAATTACTAGTGAGCTGAATTTTGGTACACACCTTTATTACGGCATTGTAATGAAGGTGTGAAAAATCGACATTCATATCGTGCCGGCTTAAAAAGTTATAGGGGTCAAAAGGTCGCGAAAATCAGTTTTTCGCGAATATCTCGCGATCTATTGCTTGTAGGTTAATTGAGGTCATTAGAAAAATTAATTGTTATAAAATTATCTACAAAAAATGTCCTTTGCATTTTTTTGTAGAATTGAAAGTTTTCGGAGGAGAGCGCCGAGAAAGCACTCACATACGGTATTGTATACCAAGGCGTACGCCCTATGCTTTTCATTGATATTTGTAAGCGTGTTGTTAGTAAAATCTACTACATACAGACATATAGCATTAGTAATACTAGTACAGAAAGTTTTCCTTTTTGGAAAAGGAAAACTGAAAATCATGAAGATGTTTGAAAAAAGATTTGTAATTGTACAAAAAATTGCAGCGGTAGAAAATATGTCCTAGCATTGACAATGCATCTCGAGAGCAATTTTCTTGTTGGAATATTTCTGCAAAATTGTTTAAATCAGATTTTTTAATCTTTAAAAGCATAGGGCGTACGCCTTGGTATACAATACCGTATGTGAGTGCTTTCTCGGCGCTCTCCACCGAAAACTTTCAATTCTACAAAAAAATGCAAAGGATGTCCTTTGCATTTTTTTGTAGATAATTTTATAACAAATAATTTTTCTAATGACCTCAATTAACCTACAAGCAATAGATCGCGAGATATTCGCGACCTTTTGACCCCTATAACTTTTTAAGCCGGCACGATATGAATGTCGATTTTTCACACCTTCATTACAATGCCGTAATAAAGGTGTGTACCAAAATTCAGCTCACTAGTAATTTTTCCGCAGATGAAACCTAATTTGACTGGACTAAAAGTAGATTCAGTATGATAATCTCAGTATGAGGATCTATAAGTGATTTCTTAATTGTTATTATTATTATCCTATGTTAATAATGTAAATCCTGATCTTCCTAAAATAAATAAATAAATAAATAAATAAATAATAGAATTATAATTGTCAATGTACAACTATTCCATGTTATTTTCAACTTTTCTATCAAATTAATTTTAGGTAGTTACTTAGGTGGGTAGAAGCTTAAGTGTAAAAAATTTGCCGTTCTATTTTATGCCCCAGAAATTATCCGATACAGGATGGCTTAGTGGTGTAATTATCCACCGTAGAGACGCTTAACGGAAAACGTTCGGGGTGAATGACCCAGTAAAATGTCATCGTCCCAGATGAAAATAATAATGACACGGGTTCTTTTTAATTTTAAGTGCTAGAACTCTTATGTTCCTAAATAAGAAATCCGAAAGCGCTTCTGAAGAAAGAGAAATACACAATATGCGTTCCCTCTACATTTATTCCTATGGTAGAAATATTTATTAGTAGTATAGTGATGAGTTCAATTCTTCTTGTTTGACTTTCCTTCAGTTTTCAATGTACTAAATGGACTTATAGATAGAAGTAAGTAGTCATGTGCAAATGAATATTTACTATTACTTAAATACAATATTATAATGATAGTTATGCCGTATATACCTACATTTATTCAACAAAACCATTAAGACGGTATTAATTCTACATTAATACAGATTGGATTATCCCCTTATCTCATTAGTCTCTTAAAAACCCTAATGTCTTTAGTGAGTGGACCTAACTAATCGAGTTAGGTCTTGAAGAAAACGCATTCCTTGTAATTACGCAAGATCCGTTCGCGTAATATTCGCGTTAATCCGCGTTATATCTGATAATCTGCTGTAATGGAACTTGGGCCCCGGCGGCCGCACTAAGCCCCGCGTAATTACGCCGTATGTACCCCGTAAATGTACTATTGCAATTCATAAGCTCTAATAGAATAATACTGTTCTTGACGCTATGGATTAAACTACTACATCCGGGAATTACGTTTCTAGTTTTCTCGCTAAAAGTTACCTTGGTCAAGATAGCGGATTTAACGAGCAGCGAGGTTATATTCCCGTCTAGTGAAGGATGCGTCAGAATGGTTTTATGATGACAGTTTTTCTGTACAAGTTTTTAAAATTTTTATAGACGGTTTTTTCATGTAACTTTGTCATATATTGAGAACAAAATGTAATGACTTCGTAGGAAAAATTAAAATCAATAAAATTTTTTTTTGCCTTTTATTGTAACAAGTAAGCTAATAAATTCAACAACCATGATCTAAGAACTTTCTTAAAAACCTTAATATCTTCAGTTTTCCAAAAAAATGCTAAAATATATTCTAACACTAGTGATCCGGCCTCGCTTCACTTCGGGTATTATACGTTAGAACCTTTCACTTAAACGCATCAAAATCCGTTGTGCTGTTTTAAAGATTTAACATAGATCCATACAGGGACAGACAGACGCGGGAAGCGACTTTGCTTTATACTATGTAGTGATATAGCAATGTTAACTGCCTCGTTGGTGTTGGCGCTACGTAAGGACCGTGAGGTCCCCGGTTCGAGTCAGGTTTCGGGCAAAATTTGTGTGAGTTTTTCTGTAATTAAATTACTCAGCCCGGAGTTAGGAAGTTGGCGGTTGAACGCCCGTGCCTAGGAAAGCACGTTAAGCCGGTGGTCCTGCGCCCGAACTCTCGTTGGTCATGTCGGATTACCGTCTCACCGAATTATGAGAGTAAGGGGATAGAGAGTGCAATTGTATTTGCGCGGACACCTGTGCATTATAATAATGTCTTGCGCTTTTTTTTTCCTACTAACTAACGATTATGGCTTGGAGGAGCCTTGTCATCATCACCGGGCTTGCGGGGGAGCGGATGGCTCTCTAGCTGATCTAAATTGAGATGGGCCGCCATGACCGAAATCGGTCGGACGCCTTATTATTATAGCAATGTAGTAACACCGTCACAACTTTCAATATGTGCCTATACGTCACATGAAAGCCAAACCAAGCTCTCATGGTGTTATTGGCGGCTGGCAGTTCGGTAAACAAGTTAGCGGAAGTGCGCTGCATTAGCGAACTTGCACCGTGACTTTGATTGCATAGAGACTGTGCCCAAGTAACTTCATAATCGAATGGCAATTTTACATAGGCATTTATTTATAGATGCTTTTATTGGGGAACTATTTATATGTTACAATTCCACAGACGATGCATTAGGGGTGAAAGCCATCGATTACCCCGCAATCCCCCGATCATCGTATGTCAGTTAGAAAAAAACTCATGATGCGTTTTTTCTTTTCTTTTATCTTCTATTGTCACTATAATAACAAATACTTTTCTAATAAACTCATACAAAAAAAAGATGTTTTGCACTCAGGGACTGCCGCGGTATAGCTATTGCATAGCATCGTCCGATTTCGGAGCAGCTCGTCTCGATTCGTGCGAGTTTTGTAGAGTCGTATAATACGTCTAACCGCACGCACACAAACTCCGTGCCGAAGTCTACCGAACTGAAACGACGTTAGACGATTGTGAGGTTTTTTTTCTCAAAGCCCGCAATAAAAGCTATGCAATAGCTTAAAAAAGTTTGTCGAATGCAACGCCATTAGTGTGTTATTTGGTAAAGATATAAATGGTTTAATAGAAGTTGAAAAAAATAACAGATAACCAATATTTTCCACTGTAAAGGGAACCTACTTGAATGTCATAAAAATATGTACATTACGTCACCAAACAACATCCATTGATCTAACAAAATACAATATCTCAAACACGAAAAACATTTTACCATTATCCTACTCTTATAACTCCTAACACAATACGTAAAGAACTCTGCAAATACACGGATACCTATACAAATCTCTCGTTTATCCGTAAGGGGATTTTCACACGGCGACCCTATTTTGTTTACCGTTCACAAATCACATATGATTGAATAGCACGTTGCTTCCTTATAGCGATGTCGATTAAAAAGCGTATATTTTTTTTCAGGTTTAATTTAATTCTAATCAGTAACCCACAGACAGAATTACTTTCGCTGAATTACAATATTTTAATTATTTTTTTATAAATAAAAACTAATATGAGCTTCACAGTCAATGATGTGGTTTAATGATGAGAGTATGGCAGTTATTGTCTGAGTAACTTAAATAGCTATAAACGTTTTTAACACATTTTTTTTTCTATTAGACACCTTTCATTATCATCAGCTCATATACGTCCCCATTGCTTGGGCATGGGCTCACTACTACTACTAAACTACGGCGATAAGGCCTTAGTCAACCATGGTGGCCAAATGCGGGTTGGTCCACTGCACAACCTAGAATTTCTTCGTATGTGAATATCAAATTTGAAAACATAGTGGCACGCAACGACCATCCAACGCGCCATAGACGATCCCTTTTTATTTTAAAAACATCTTAAAATATTTGGTTTTAACACCACAATGTAACATCACAAAAAAACGCCTTTTTCACGCATCATAGTGAGGAAACACCTCAGAAACAATATATCCGTGTCTCTTCGCATTCTTATGACGTTGTATGTAACAAAATTGATATCTAGACACGCGGTAGCGTGTCAAGCCAAGTTCAAGAAACAGAACTGGCGAGCCGCACCGTGTGTAATATTACACGAACCATTTGGAACCACTTTTGAACCCCTCATAAATCAAAAACTATTTGACATAAACGTATCAAATTTGGCTCATATATTGTGACTTGCGAGATAAATATGTGTTCTAAATTTCATAAGCTTATCTCAAACAGTTATTTAGATATTAATGTCCAAAAATCCTCATTTTTATCATTGACTGACTGACAGATCAAAATTCTAACCCAGTTCCAAATGACCTAGAGAGATGAAATTTGGTATGCAGATAGGTAATTACATGAATACAAAGGAAAAAATAAAAAACTGGCAACTTTTTTTTTTTTTATAATGAGCTAACAAGATGACCTCACTCCACCTGATGGTAAGCGGTAGTGAGATCCAAATATGAGGTCGACAGGCACAATATACCATATTGAGCCTATCGCACTCACCCTGAAAGCCGTTTCACCCCTCCCTCCCGGAACATCGATATGAGAGGGAAATGGGGACGTGATAGAGGAGACCACTGCTGTGGCAACAACGAGACAAGGCGTGGAGTCTCGCATTGGTATTGAGCTGTGCGGGTTGGAGTTGGCCAATCCGCCGAACGGAAGGCACTACCGTTTCTACGGCTCTCCCTGGCGGGCGGGCTGACCCGCTCCGCCCGCACAATACCGCCGCTAAGATTCCGCTGGTCCGGCGCTTGCAGCAGCAATGGTCCCCCCTGGCTCCGGTTCGTACAGTGCTGATCCCGGAACGCGACCTGACCGAGATAGGTCAGAGTCACTTGGCGAGTTTTACGCAACTGTATGGTGGTAACAGCAACCGGTCGACTCCGAACCGGATTTTATTTCATTTCATTTCATTTCATTTACCTAATTAGTGCCTAATCACGCCTATATACCGGGGAAGGCAGAGCACTAAGTATATATTTAGGTATACTTACTTATTTACAATTAAGAGTAGGTACTTATAGTCGGTTTTTATATTTATTACTTAGGGTTATACCCCGTAAACGTAGGAAAATACAGTAACTGATTCAATTGTTTTATATTTATAAAGTCTAGTTTTAGTTTTGAATTTGTCCTTTTCAAAGGACCCACGGCGTTACGATGATATATACTTATCTACAAAAAGTAATGATATCCAATCAAAAACATAAATGTGAAATGAGAGCCAAGTTCAATATTATGATAATTGTCTTGATTGTTGACTTCAACGACAAAAGAAGTGAGATCTAAATGGGTGCCAAGTTCAATGGTCAACCCTAAAATTTATTTATATGTAACACTATAACATACCTATCATATCTTCTTATAACATAAGATAATGTATGGTGGTAGCCTATGAAGGTCTGTCTTGGCTAGTTTTCATTTTATAATTCCGAAAATTTGGATTGTTGGTAAAAACTGGCGAGCGAACATAGTAATACGTTGGTAGGTTTATAGAAACTAGCCAAGACAGACCTTCATAGGCTACCACCATACATTATCTTATGTTATAAGAAGATATGATAGGTATGTTATAGTGTTACATATAAATAAATTTTAGGGTTGACCATTGAACTTGGCACCCATTTAGATCTCACTTCTTTTGTCGTTGAAGTCAACAATCAAGACAATTATCATAATATTGAACTTGGCTCTCATTTCACATTTATGTTTTTGATTGGATTATGTATAACAGCCCAAGCTGAAGAACGGATGTTTATTATTATGTAATATATAAATATCGTGTTTTATTACCTACTTTGTTTTTATACCACCTACCTATACACCGTTAAATTTTAGTGGTTGTTTTCCCGCAGTGAAATGATTCTATCTTAGTAGCACAATAGATTTGTGCAGAGCTTTTTTGTAAAATCAATAAATGCCGATTTTACGAAAGGTATAACCGATACTCTAAAGTACGTTCTAACCGCTTTATTACTTAGGGTGTAGAGCTTCTTTAGCTTTAAGCATCGATTTTTTACGGCAAGCAGTAACTGATTACGTAACATCTTAAAAAACAACGATAGCTTCTCTCGTTTTCGAGTTGGAAAATTATTATTTTGAAAATTGGAAAAAAAAATTTTTTTTTCAAGTAATTATTTGCATGATTCGATAGTATTTAATTACTAAAGGCAAATCGTTCTGCCACGGGAAAACAACCACTAAAATTTCACGGTGTATACAAAAAGAATTTTAATCAATTTCCAATGAAAAGAGGACAATATACGACAATACATGATTCGACTGAAAAAATAGAGAATTATTTATTGTTGTTAAAATGGCGCAGGCACTCTAAAGGTCTAGTTACTTTGGTTCGCTTTTAGTGTTGTCTCAGGTTACGCTTTTATAAAAACTACTTCCTTAAAAATAAAAGTATTATGTATACACCGGGAAATTTAAGTGGTTGTTTTCCCGTGGCAGAACGATTTCCCTTCAGTAATACAATCGAATCATGCAAATAAATAATTCCTTGAAAAAAAAAATCGATGCTTAAACCTAAAGAAGCTCTACGCCCTAAGTAATAAAGTGGTTCGAACGTACTTTTGAGTTTAGGTTATACCTTTCGTAAAATTTATTGATTTTAATAAAAAATAACTGCACAAATCTATTGTGCTACTAAGGTAGAATCATTTTGCTGCGGGAAAACAACCACTAAAATTTCACGGTGTATACAAACAATAATGTACCAATACATTTTTCACCATGCATTTGAATGTATCCGCAAGCCTACAAAGTCTGTACGCAGAAATATCTCTAAACAAATTGTTATAAATTCATCGTGTACTTCATTTTAAATAGCGCGATTCCAAAAGAATATGAGGTTGCTAAAAAACTCTTAAACAGTTGTTAACGCCTGAAACTTGAAAGCAGTTAAACTAACAAAAGAAACTAAATATTATGAAGAGATAAATTCACACGTGTTTAAATTAATATATGGTTAATTATAAAAATTATGGTATCATCAATGTCATGCGGCAACAAGTACCTGGTAATTTCACACCACTTGAAGGAATAGCTTTTTACGCTTTCGAATTGGAGAGTAATTTTTTTGAAAAATTAAAAAGTAGTAGCTTTTCAAGTAATTACTAGCATTTTTCGATAGTACTACTAAAGATACTGTTTCTGCTACGGGTTAACAACCACTAAAATTTCACGGTAGATACCGTAAATAAACCTTTTACTAAGAATTAAAAATCAGTATGTACAAACAGACGAACCCCTCAAAGATTTCGTTATAATCGGAGATGACCACAAAAAACGGAAGTATCATTATTAATTCATCAGGCTCCGAAGCCAAGAAAGGCTACCCTCAGATATTCCAAATGGCACGCAATACGATGGTCCCCACCTCACTGGAGCACTGAACCGAATTCCTTCAGGTTTTTACCCGACTGCCGGAAAATAGGGTGAAGTTTGAGAAGAAATTTGCGAAGATAAGCAGTCAAATTTCATATAACATCACATACATCGCAATGTATACAATGTATACATTGTATACTATACATATTGCTCTGACTACTGAAGTAAGACTGGCTTCGTGGAACAGTGGTTGGTGACCCAGATCCAATACCTACGGTTCCATGAGTTGTGGGTTCGATTCCCACTCGGGACAAATATTTGTGGGACGAACATCGGTGTATGTTTCGTGTGTATCTGGGTGTGTTATTAAATATATTTAAGTATATTTGTGTATCCACTGTTGATTCTGATATCTGTAACACAAGTGCTTAGGCTACTTACCACGGGATCAAATCAATGTTCGTGATGTTGTGCAAAAAATCAAATGCATGAAATCAGTACAGAGTTCGTATTCAGAGATTAGATCGCAGGTGTCTTGATAAAGTTCAATCACTTATATTATTATTGTGTATGTTCTACTTCCGGTGATATTAAAGATTGGTGAGAGTATGATGTCCAATCCATTAGCGGGCTTTTTTAGCGTTAAAGGCTTGAATGGTAGTGACATGCGAAGTGACATTTAATTTATTTTGTTTTAAAATAATGCAGCATAATATAATAATATTTGAAAAGACCAAAATTCGATTACTCCGAAATCATCTGGTATTTATTTCCCAGGCTTATTTGGCAATATAAGAATGTGAGTTATCTGAGCTTCGAAAAATAACAAATGAAAAGTATTACATTTTTTATTTGTTTCACTTCTTACCAATTCACCCTAGTGACACAAGCCCCCAAAAGATAAAAATACGAGAATTGCCGACTCTCATTAACAATTCCCATTGTTTCCCCTCAACATGAAAGAAAATAATTAATTTACTTGGCATTGAGAGCAGCGGTGCTCAGTTTTTTGATCTTCATTAGCTTGTAGTAATGGAGTTCTCGGACGATAGTTCCCCAAGAATTAATTACGATAAGTAGGTACATCCATTAGAGCTTTACAAGATATAAATATAAAGCTTTCATAAAGAAATTCCTGCTAAATGAAATCAGATCAGAAATATTAATTTCTATACAGACTGACTAAATAATCTTAGTTCTTTCTTTACCTATTAAGGTAGCTTGGTGAAAGTAACAAGAATCTGATTGAAAGAAAGAAGAAATATTATTTTGGGTTTGAATGATGACCACGAATGTTGAGCGAGGGATACAATGTACTATGATACATGTGAACCACAATGTAAACATGTTCATATGAAGACGTGTGTTCAAAATGAATTCACTATAAATAGGACGTCCAACCGATTTCGGCCATGGCGGCCGATCACAATTGAGATCAGCCAAGTGCGCAGGACATATTATTATAGCGCACAAGTGTACGCGCAAAGACAAGTATGTACACTGACTGTTCCCTTACTCTCGTAGTTCGGAGAGACGGCAATGCGACAGGACCGATGAGAGATCGGGCGCAGGGCCACCGGCTTAACGTGCTTTCCGAGGCACGGGCGTGCTACCGTCAACTTTCCAACTCCGGGCTGAGTAATTTCTGTACAAAAAAACTCACAAATTTTGCCCAACCCCGGTCTCGAACTAGGGACCTCTCGGTCCTTACGCAGCGCTTGCTACCAATAACCAACGAGGCAGTTTAAGTTAAAACGTAGGTACTTTAACGGATAAATAAAATAAGTTTATTTTCCAGAGCAAGTTCTGATTCTTACATAATATAATATGGATTGTAACAACATTGTGCACAGTTGAAATGAAAATGCCTCAATCGTATAAAAATATTTACAATAGAGTAAATTGTTTTCGCATTTCAACAAAATTTTAGTGAGGACTTCCCAGATTAAAATATACCATGGCATTTTTTTTTCAGAAGCATTCCAATTTATTATAAGCCTTTGTGATACATCGATATATATTTTTCAAAAGAAAATAATTGAATTACCTATCAGCGGTAAAACAAAGAAATATTTTATTTATAGACCTATTGTATTATTTCAGTTGCATTTTCAAAGGACCTTTGTTTTAAAAGATGTATGAAAGAGGAATTTCAACTGTGTGTATTTTTAGTATATGTTATTATAGTGATACTAGTAGTGTTTTCGGTATTAAGGACGAACGAACCAAATTATATACGACTGATTTGTTTTATTATAAAAAAAAACATGGAAGTAAAACTAGCTAAACAAATACGTAATACGAGATTTATCTTAAGTATTAGAAGATGAGCATATTCATTTTTTATCTTACACAATTGTTTGATTTTTTTTAGTCAAAGTCAAAGTCAAAATTTGTATTACGAACTAAGTACATATATAATTTTAAACTGTCATGGTTACACACATTAGAAAACTGAAAGTGTCCGGGATATTTACCATGTTGTTTTGTTTTAATGAGCTTAGAAAGCGGGTAGACCGATATGTCTGCCCTTAGACCTACCGCCATTCTCGCAGTCCTACAGTTCACCCGTGATCATGGCGCTTGCAACAATGCCGAAATATCGAGAGCTCATTAAAACAAAACAACATATATATTTTGTAAGACCCTATGTAACCACATTATGCAATAAATGATTATGATTATGATTATAAGGGATTTATATATAATATAGTTACGTAACATGGTAAATATCCCGGACACTTTCAGTTTTCTAATATTACGAACTAAGTGTTGTTACAGGTGTTATTAGGGTTATATGTGTATGTTTTGTTGTGATAACGCTACAAATAGGTACAGGCAATTGAAAGCCGAGAAGATTTTGGTTGCGGACAAACCACTATACTGTGCCATGTATCTGTACTCAATATATACGTCATTAACAGTTAAAAATGCAAGAAAGCTCGCAAAAAAATACTTTCACGAGAAAGTTGCGTACCAGAACAAGGCGAACAATCTCGACTTCCATAAAAACAACATTTTGTTATTTATTCATTACATTCGCCTAACAAAAGCTGTAAGTAATACGGCCGCCGATTTGGAAACGAGTTTTTTTTTTCTCTCTCCCATTCTGTTATTTCTGTTCGACTTAAAAATTCCCATTAAATAACGTTCATAATAGAAAAAGTTTATGATGATTCCCGTCCGCCAAATCTCTTCATAAACCATGAATTTTTCCTTTAAACGAACGTAGAGCGATTTTCGGAGGCAATTTCAATATTAGAAGGGACATTCCCTCGTAAGTTATTTTAATTGAAACTTTTTGCGTGTGGATTATGATAGGTATTTTACGAAATGTCGTATTAAAATTGAGAAGTTCGCGGAATCGGTGCTTGAAGGAGATAATGAGAATTTTGTTATAAATGTATTCTTAAGGCCGACCTGCCCGGAATGTGAGTAACTGAACAAATACTTAATATATGTACTTAAAATCATCAGCTGAAAATATTAGAACTTTGTAATGTTCTAAGGCAAGCGTTCATATCTAACTAAGGCGTCCGACCGATTTCAGCCATGGCGGCCGATCTCAATTGAGATCAGCCAAGTGCGCAGGACATATATAGGTGCACAAGTGGGCGCGCAAATACAAGTGCACTCTCTATTTCCTTACTCTCATAATTCGGTGAGACGGCAATCCGACATGACCGATGAGAGATCGCGCAGGACCACCGGCTGAATGTGCTTTCCGAGGCACGGGCGTTCAACCGCCAACTTCCTAACTCCGGGCTCAGTACTTTCATTACAGAAAATTGCACACAAATTTTGCCCGACCCCGGACTCAAACCGGGGACCTCTCGGTCCTAATGCAGCGCTTGCTACCAATAGACCAACGAGGCAGTTCTTTCTCTCTGTTCATATTTAAAGCTACTGTTACACAATATGCTCATTACTAGCATGTGTGTCTAAATTTTGTGCAAATAATGAGCATGCTTATTTTAAGTATGCTCAATAATCAATCGACGTGCGATTTTCGAGCAAGTAAATGTTAACTCGTCGCAAGTATGCTCATATTAGGCATACTCTCTTATAGCACGCTTTTAACCCTTAACTACCCAGTAAGTTTTTGTAACATAACTGACCAGTAGTGTCCAACAGACACATTTGATAAATATAAGGTGTAATAAGTGAAAAACAAGTTATTTAAATTAAACAGATATTGGAATGAACTTCAGTAATGTATTTTTGCACTTATGGAGTTACAGATGTATATTTTTTCAAAATTTGTAGCAGTCATTATATGATTGCACTCATCACAGCACTTGATAGAAACGCTGTTAATATCGAAGAGTAAACTAACAACGCTTTATACTTTTCACAGCAGATTAAGATAATTATCTGAATCTGCTGACCATACTGCTGACCAATTGGTCTGCAGTATGGTCAGCTCCTACATGGTTTATGGCTGCTAATTGGTTACTTGATGGACTTTCCTTACTTTGTCTCCGTGTATGAGGTGTTACCAATACTGTTGAAATTTCACGCATAAATAGTTTTTTTTGTATTTTATTTTACGTGTGTTCCAATACAATAACATCTCATCATCATCATCAGCCCATTTCTGTCCACTGATGGACACAAGCCTCCCCAAATGCACTTCTCTCTCTCCTCGGCCACTCGCATCCAGCTCCTACCAGCCGTCCTGCGCAGATCGTCCTACACTACGTTACATAATAACATCTAATATAAATATATTTTAAATTTGCTAGGTACCTATTCGTTTTATACTGAACTCTACTATCTACACTCATGAGTCATAATCATCACCCTCACTCCAAGAATTGTAACTATAATTCTTTCATTACCATTTACAGTTGCTGGTTCTGTCACATTTTTTTCAATCTCGAATCAGTATGCACAAAAGTATTTTCATCGTTACTGTAAACATGTTCAAGTTGACGTTTAAGTCTTATTGGTTACCCTTTATCTATTTATCTAAATAATACTGAATAAGTGGACTATTATGTGGTGTCTTGTGTGTCTAATCACTGATATGCGACATGAAAACAAAGACGACAATTATAACGCAAAAAAGTGGTGTCAGATTATTATGGCTGTAAAATATTAATCGTTATGACCCACCCGTCATCATAAGTTATACGTTAATATAAATAAAAAACAATCTTTGTTCACATTCTCATACAAAATGTTATTGTGTCTATTGGACACTTGTGGGTTGATGAAGTACTATTTTTGTATATTTAAAATATCTAATAAATCTTACATGTTATAAATATTCTAAAAGCACTTTTAGAATCTTAAAACATTGGAGATCAAATAGGTATAAGGCCGATTCATTAAAATGAATACTTTAGTTTTTATCAAAACTTAAACGCAAAAATGTGTCCGCGAGACACTTGTGGGTTGTTAAGGGTTAAGTATGCTATTTTAGAGCATGTGTAACAGTACCCTAGCTGTTAGTGTTTCGCCAAATGCTGTTTGCTGTATATACACAAATACGCATTGTACGTTTGTAATTTGGTTTGTATTATTCGAGTGAGAGGTTCGATTGCTACCAATCTAGACACGCGGTAGCGTGTCAAGCCAAGTTCAAGAAACAGAACTGGCGAGCCGCACCGTGTGTAATATTACACGAACCATTTGGAACCACTTTTGAACCCCTCATAAATCAAAAACTATTTCACATAAACGTATCAAATTTGGCTCATATATTGTGACTTGCGAGATAAATATGTGTTCTAAATTTCATAAGCTTATCTCAAACAGTTATTTAGATATTAATGTCCAAAAATCCTCATTTTTATCATTGACTGACTGACAGATCAAAATTCTAACCCAGTTCCAAATGACCTAGAGAGTTAAAATTTGGTATGCAGATAGGTAATTACATGAATACAAAGGAAAAAATAAAAAACTGGCAATTTTTTAATAATTAGGTTTTTTTTTAATTTTTTTTTATTTTTATAAGACGCTAACAATATGACCTCACTCCATCTGATGGTAAGCGGTAGTGAGATCCACATATGAGGTCGACAGGCACAATAGACCATGTTGAGCCTGTCGCACTCACCCTGAAAGCCGTGAAAAAGGAGACCACTGCTGCGGTTAGGTTCTATTATGAACGCTTAACATAAATACCTAATTAGTGCCTAATCACGCCTATATACCGGGGAAGGCAGAGCACTAAGTATATATTTAGGTATACATACTTACTTATTTACAATTAAGAGTAGGTACTTATAGTCGGTTTTCATATTTATTACTTAGGGTTATACCCCGTAAACGTAGGAAAATACAGTAACTGATTCAATTGTTTTATATTTATAAAGTCTAGTTTTAGTTTTGAATTTGTCCTTTTCAAAGGACCTACGGCGTTACGATGATATATACTTTTCTACAAAAAGTAATGATATCCAATCAAAAACATAAATGTGAAATGAGAGCCAAGTTCAATATTATGATATTGCCTTGGTTGTTGACTTCAACGACAAAAGAAGTGAGATCTAAATGGGTGCCAAGTTCAATGGTCAACCCTGAAATTTATTTATAAGTAACACTATAACATACCTATCATATCTTCTTATAACATAAGATAATGTATGATGGTAGCCTATGAAGGTCTGTCTTGGCTAGTTTTCTTTAGTTAGTTAGTTAGTAGTCTAGTTAGTTGTCTTGGTTAGTTTGGTATTTGTCGGTCGAAAATTTGGATTGTTGGTAGAAACTAACGAGCGAACATAATAATACGTTGGTAGGTTTATAGAAACTAGCCAAGACAGACCTTCATAGGCTACCACCATACATTATCTTATGTTATAAGAAGATATGATAGGTATGTTATAGTGTTACTTATAAATAAATTTCAGGGTTGACCATTGAACTTGGCACCCATTTAGATCTCACTTCTTTTGTCGTTGAAGTCAACAACCAAGGCAATATCATAATATTGAACTTGGCTCTCATTTCACATTTATGTTTTTGATTGGATACAACCTTACACCCTGCAATATCCAGTAAAGCAATTCTACACGTAAAATAATACTCGCTTTGGCGAGATACTGGCATTCAATATACTGCGTCCACAAGTCGCACGCAAGTTAAGGAGACAATTAATATTAAATAAAAGAGACAAGAAGATTCTACGCACGTAGAATTATCATTCCTGGACAGGGCCAATGAGGGTTATCGCATATGTGATTCCACTGGATGGCAAGAATCATGTCTACATGAGGTCTAACTGCTTCGTGATTGGCGACATATCTGTCAATGTCACGTCAAAACTAACCAATCACGCTGCAGTGTCCAATTGCCGCCATCGCGCCTAGGTATTGCCATCAAGTGAATTTCTCATACGCGCAAATCCTCATTGAATTGAATCAATATCAGCTAGCCAGTTCATACCATGGGCTCTCATTAGTCAGCCATTACGTGTCACGATCGGGTCTAATCCACCAATTTGCTGCACTGGATGACATGAGTAAGCTTATCTCATATTGAGCTTTGGAACTCTCGGCTGAATACTAATAAGGTAATGTAATTAAATATTTCACGTGTTAAACTAAGCCTTGATTAAAAATTAGTATGGGAGATTTCTATTTAAAACTTGTGACACGCGTTCGCTTCGCTTAGGTTGTTTTATACATTAAAACCTCCTCTTAAATATCTATCTTTTAAAAAAGTCGAATCAAAATCCGCCGCGTAGTTTTAAAGATTTAAGCTTTATAACTGGACAGACAGATGGGGTATTTTGCTTTATACTATGTAGTGATTTTCTTAATCGACTATGATTTGTAGCAGCGTAATATATAATATCATTTTAAGTATATTTAGTAAAACTATCAATGATTCCGTATGATTCCTTGATATTTTATAACATAAATACAGTGAGTATTTAAAATGAAACCAAATATATTCGATAAGATAAAAAAATAGGGCGTTATTTAGTTCAGTTAGCTGTATTCTCACGCGCAACACGGGCGGGCATTTAAGCAGGCCTTCAGGGTGAGTGCGACAGGCTCAATATGTTCTATTGTGCCTGTCGACCTCATATTGGATCTCACTACCGCTTTCTATCAGGTCCAGTGAGGTCATCTTGTTAGCCTATTTTATAAAAACTCACCGGTCTCAGAACACCAGGCGCCAAGCGTTACGTCAGATGGTGTACTCCGACCCTGTATCCATTCCTTTCGCTGCTCTCTCAATTATGACGAACACGCTAACTACGTCACACGTGATATTTCATGGTGATATGTGTATGTTTTGTTGTGATAACGCTACAAATAGGTACAGGCATTTGAATGCCGAGAAGATTTTGAACCGACTAATTGCGGACAAACCATTATACTGTGCCATGTATCTGTACTCAATATATACGTCATTAACAGTTAAAAATGCAAGAAAGCTCGCAAAAAATACTTTCACGAGAAAGTTGCGTACCAGAACAAGGCGAACAATCTCGACTTCCATAAAAACAACATTTTGTTATTTATTCATTACATTCGCCTAACAAAAGCTGTAAGTAATACGGCCGCCGATTTGGAAACGAGTTTTTTTTTTCTCTCTCCCATTCTGTTATTTCTGTTCGACTTAAAAATTCCCATTAAATAACGTTCATAATAGAAAAAGTTTATGATGATTCCGTCCGCCAAATCTCTTCATAAACCATGAATTTTTCCTTTAAACGAACGTAGAGCGATTTTCGGAGGCAATTTCAATATTAGAAGGGACATTCCCTCGTAAGTTATTTTAATTGAAACTTTTTGCGTGTGGATTATGATAGGTATTTTACGAAATGTCGTATTAAAATTGAGAAGTTCGCGGACTCGGTGCTTGAAGGAGATAATGAGAATTTTGCTATAAATTTATTCTTAAGACCGACGTGCACAGAATGGTCCATAATTGATATGTAAGTAACTGAACAAATACTTAATATGTACTTAAAATCATCAGCTGAAAATATTAGGACTTTGTAATGTTCTTAGGCAAGCGTTCATATCTAACTAAGGCGTCCGACCGATTTCAGCCATGGCGGCCGATCTCAATTGAGATCAGCCAAGTGCGCAGGACATATATAGGTGCACAAGTGTGCGCGCAAATACAAGTGCACTCTCTATTCCCTTACTCTCATAATTCGGTGAGACGGCAATCCGACATGACCGATGAGAGATCGGGCGCAGGACCACCGGCTTAACGTGCTTTCCGAGGCACGGGCGTTCAACCGCCAACTTCCTAACTCCGGGCTGAGTAATTTCATTACAGAAAATTTCACACAAATTTTGCCCGACCCCGGACTCAAACCGGGGACCTCTCGGTCCCAACGCAGCGCTTGCTACCAATAGACCAACGAGGCAGTTCTTTCTCTCTGTTCATATCTAAAGCTACTGTTACACAATATGCTCGCTCATTACTAGCATGTGTGTCTAAATTTTGTGCAAATAATGAACATGCTTATTTTGAGTATGCTCAATTCAATATTTAATGGTCGTGCGATTTTCAAGCAAGCAAATGTTGACTCGTCACAAGTATGCTCATATTAAGCATACTCAATAGCACGCTTTTAAGTATGCTATTTTAGAGCATGTGTTACAGTACCCTAACTGTTAGTGTTTCGCCAAATTCTGTTTGCTGTATATACACAAATACACATTGTACGTTTGTAATTAGGTTTGTATTATTCGAGTGAGAGGTTCGATTGCTACCAATCTAGACACGCGGTAGCGTGTCAAGCCAAGTTCAAGAAACAGAACTGGCGAGCCGCACCGTGTGTAATATTACACGAACCATTTGGAACCACTTTTGAACCCCTCATAAATCAAAAACTATTTCACATAAACGTATCAAATTTGGCTCATATATTGTGACTTGCGAGATAAATATGTGTTCTAAATTTCATAAGCTTATCTCAAACAGTTATTTAGATATTAATGTCCAAAAATCCTCATTTTTATCATTGACTGACTGACAGATCAAAATTCTAACCCAGTTCCAAATGACCTAGAGAGTTAAAATTTGGTATGCAGATAGGTAATTACATGAATACAAAGGAAAAAATAAAAAACTGGCAATTTTTTAATAATTAGGTTTTTTTAATTTTTTATTTTTATAAGACGCTAACAATATGACCTCACTCCATCTGATGGTAAGCGGTAGTGAGATCCACATATGAGGTCGACAGGCACAATAGACCATGTTGAGCCTGTCGCACTCACCCTGAAAGCCGTGAAAAAGGAGACCACTGCTGCGGTTAGGTTCTATTATGAACGCTTAACATAAATACCTAATTAGTGCCTAATCACGCCTATATACCGGGGAAGGCAGAGCACTAAGTATATATTTAGGTATACATACTTACTTATTTACAATTAAGAGTAGGTACTTATAGTCGGTTTTCATATTTATTACTTAGGGTTATACCCCGTAAACGTAGGAAAATACAGTAACTGATTCAATTGTTTTATATTTATAAAGTCTAGTTTTAGTTTTGAATTTGTCCTTTTCAAAGGACCTACGGCGTTACGATGATATATACTTTTCTACAAAAAGTAATGATATCCAATCAAAAACATAAATGTGAAATGAGAGCCAAGTTCAATATTATGATATTGCCTTGGTTGTTGACTTCAACGACAAAAGAAGTGAGATCTAAATGGGTGCCAAGTTCAATGGTCAACCCTGAAATTTATTTATAAGTAACACTATAACATACCTATCATATCTTCTTATAACATAAGATAATGTATGATGGTAGCCTATGAAGGTCTGTCTTGGCTAGTTTTCTTTAGTTAGTTAGTTAGTAGTCTAGTTAGTTGTCTTGGTTAGTTTGGTATTTGTCGGTCGAAAATTTGGATTGTTGGTAGAAACTAACGAGCGAACATAATAATACGTTGGTAGGTTTATAGAAACTAGCCAAGACAGACCTTCATAGGCTACCACCATACATTATCTTATGTTATAAGAAGATATGATAGGTATGTTATAGTGTTACTTATAAATAAATTTCAGGGTTGACCATTGAACTTGGCACCCATTTAGATCTCACTTCTTTTGTCGTTGAAGTCAACAACCAAGGCAATATCATAATATTGAACTTGGCTCTCATTTCACATTTATGTTTTTGATTGGATACAACCTTACACCCTGCAATATCCAGTAAAGCAATTCTACACGTAAAATAATACTCGCTTTGGCGAGATACTGGCATTCAATATACTGCGTCCACAAGTCGCACGCAAGTTAAGGAGACAATTAATATTAAATAAAAGAGACAAGAAGATTCTACGCACGTAGAATTATCATTCCTGGACAGGGCCAATGAGGGTTATCGCATATGTGATTCCACTGGATGGCAAGAATCATGTCTACATGAGGTCTAACTGCTTCGTGATTGGCGACATATCTGTCAATGTCACGTCAAAACTAACCAATCACGCTGCAGTGTCCAATTGCCGCCATCGCGCCTAGGTATTGCCATCAAGTGAATTTCTCATACGCGCAAATCCTCATTGAATTGAATCAATATCAGCTAGCCAGTTCATACCATGGGCTCTCATTAGTCAGCCATTACGTGTCACGATCGGGTCTAATCCACCAATTTGCTGCACTGGATGACATGAGTAAGCTTATCTCATATTGAGCTTTGGAACTCTCGGCTGAATACTAATAAGGTAATGTAATTAAATATTTCACGTGTTAAACTAAGCCTTGATTAAAAATTAGTATGGGAGATTTCTATTTAAAACTTGTGACACGCGTTCGCTTCGCTTAGGTTGTTTTATACATTAAAACCTCCTCTTAAATATCTATCTTTTAAAAAAGTCGAATCAAAATCCGCCGCGTAGTTTTAAAGATTTAAGCTTTATAACTGGACAGACAGATGGGGTATTTTGCTTTATACTATGTAGTGATTTTCTTAATCGACTATGATTTGTAGCAGCGTAATATATAATATCATTTTAAGTATATTTAGTAAAACTATCAATGATTCCGTATGATTCCTTGATATTTTATAACATAAATACAGTGAGTATTTAAAATGAAACCAAATATATTCGATAAGATAAAAAAATAGGGCGTTATTTAGTTCAGTTAGCTGTATTCTCACGCGCAACACGGGCGGGCATTTAAGCAGGCCTTCAGGGTGAGTGCGACAGGCTCAATATGTTCTATTGTGCCTGTCGACCTCATATTGGATCTCACTACCGCTTTCTATCAGGTCCAGTGAGGTCATCTTGTTAGCCTATTTTATAAAAACTCACCGGTCTCAGAACACCAGGCGCCAAGCGTTACGTCAGATGGTGTACTCCGACCCTGTATCCATTCCTTTCGCTGCTCTCTCAATTATGACGAACACGCTAACTACGTCACACGTGATATTTCACTGGGAGCCGTAAAATGACGCTTTTTGTGTAATATTTCCGGTATTTGGTATAAGTTGTTTTTTTATTCTTACAAGAAGTACAAATAGTATTCACTCACGTAATATATGTAAGATATATACTATGATTTGGGTAAATTAGGTATAATACGAAGATTTTCATTAAAATTATTCTATATAGATACAGCAGAGGTACTTCATATTCACATGAGCATGAGAGAGCAAAGATACATAGGAACTATAGAATATCTTTAAAATATCTTTAAAACCTATTTATTATCGAAACAACAATCGACACAAACTTATTAGTTATGTCTATTTAATAGTAGAACTGTAACTACAGTGATAGTCCAGTCATTTAAGCTTAAATTAGGTAAGAATCTCGGAATTCGAGATACCCAGCTGTAAGTCTGTAAATATTTAGATATTGACACCCTAAAAGTGGTCTCAAAACCTACATATGGTAGGGTGTACGCAACTATTAAATTTTCAATGTCAAATGTCACAAATCAGTTTTATGAACTTTTGAGCGAAACGGGAAGTTTTATCATAAAAGTGTGTAGGAGAAAATTGCTTATCATCTAATTATCTATAAAAATTGTCTCTACATTTTATTCCTAAGATTCACCATTTCAGAGATACAGCGATGCAAATAGTTGAAAAAGTTGTATTTTCAAAAGCTTCCAGACCCCCGTGCGATTGTGCTAGACAGTTAAAATTTTCACAACTGATGTATTTCAGTAGCCTCTATAACATCTAATACTAGAAAAAGCTTAAAACCTAAATGTTTAAGTGGGTTCTTATACAAAACTATGTTTTTTTTTTCTCACACTTGGCCGGTTTTTAACGTGGTTACCCCAGTAAACCTATTCCAGACGACACCTTTTATACGTGAAGAACACGTTGTTTATATGGAAGCCTAGTTAAATAATTGTTTTATGTTGTTTTTAGTACTATACATATACGTTTCAGTACATTTAAACTGCTTATTATGGGTCAAAAAGTACGAAATAACCAATCATTAGAATTTCTGTTTAAAGTATAACTGAAAAAAAATACATTTTAAAAATGTTAACTGTCCATCTAACTCTATTATGAACGTGAAGATCCATATTAACCAAATTTAATTTAATGAAACGCAGAAATCTTGAATCTTCTGAATACTGAAAACAACACAAAACAATTATTTAACTAGGCTTCCTTATAAACAACGTGTTCTTCATGTATAAAAGGTGTCGTCTGGAATAGTTTTACTGGGGTAACCACGTTAAAAACCGGCCAAGTGTGAGAAAAAAAAACCATAGTTTTTGTATGAGAACCCACTAAAACATTGGTTTTAAGCTTTTTCTAGTATTAGATGTTATAGAGGCTACTAAAATACATCATTCGTGAAAAATTTAACTGTCTAGTACAATCGCACGTGGGCCTGGAAGCTTTTGAAAATACAACTTTTTCAACTATTTGCATCGCTGTATCTCTGAAATGGTGAATCTTAGAAATAAAACGTACAGACAATTTTTATAGATAAATAGAAGATAAGTAATTTTCTCCTACACACTTTTATGATAAAACTTCCCGTTTCGCTCAAAAGTTCATAAAACTGATATTTGTGACATTTGACCTTGAAAATTTAATAGTTGCGTACACCCTACAATATGTAGGTTTTGAGAACACTTTTAGGGTGTCAATATCTAAGTATTTACAGACTTACAGCTGGGTATCTCGAATTCCGAGATTTTTTCCTAATTTGACTGGACTATGAGGGCAAATGGACTGACCAAAATCGAAAGAACTAAGTATTATTGACAAACATTTTTCATACTGATACTGAAACAAGGTACTTAATTAACATACTGTTTCTATGCGAGTGAAGACCCTTTTAGTATCAAATTTAATTAAATATGTGTAATTGAGTATTATTTTTGATTCATATTTTAACTATTGATCTAATTATTTTGTAATTTTATGTGTTTAAGATACCAAATAAATATTTTTTCTTTCTTTCTTTCTCACACAAAGTTATTTGACCACAAATACAACCGTGCGTTAATTGCAAACAGCGGCATTTTATGCGAATCCCCAGAGGAAAACCTTCTACCAGCCACCCGTATCGTACCACGCAAGCACGCTCAAGGAAATATGATATTTGAACATTGTATTCTTTCGCCCTCTCGGCTAATAATGTACCCGGCATATTAACAAACTAGGCAATAACATGTTGTTGGTGTTATTAAATGTTATTTCATTTGCCTCTTTTATTCAGAAGAATGTTCCTTTAGAAATGTTTTATGTTATTGCTATTATAGTGGTAGCGCCCATTTTGGCCATGTGTGTGCCCTTTTTTCTAGTGTTAGGTTAATTTGATTATGTTAGGGGAACACTATGAAAGGATTTTTTAAATATACGGACTCGCGGTTGAATCGCGAGCGAAAAGTTTGTCTATTATTCGCGAACACTACACATTTTAAATAAATTTAATTTTACGGATTTAAAACGCGTGTATTGTTCTTTGACCACGAGCGCTGTAAAGATCTTAATATAATAATTAATATATTATTAGTTTAATAATTATACAATAAATGTGACCACAAAGCATACACTGCTTAGTAGTGCTTAGTAATACTGTCTAGGTTAAGTTTCAATCGTTACAACCTACTACTCCTGTAATGACGTTTGTGTGCCACAAAATACATAAATAAATAAACTGGTGCAAGCGGATATAACAAACCTAGATTTACCAATAGTTACGTGATAATTTCCTCGGCTTCCATTCAGTGTGATTAAAACTAAACGTAAAAAAGTAACGTACCATTTATTTCAAACAAAATATAAAACAGCCACAACGTAACACTAAGATATGCAAGAAAGAGAGCGTTTCCAAATCGCAAATAACATCAAAGAGGTTCAACTTTCGCCGCTAGGAATTCCTTCTCGTAATAAAATAATCTTTATGCCCCCAGCCCGCTCGGCTGCCAACGCGCAGTCGCGTATTTTGAAACATACAACTATTTAATTTCCACTACTTATTATAACTGATCACCTAATGCCAACTGCCAGAAGGCAGGCAAGAAGGAGGGGCAGAAGCTTATCTATAGATTGGCACGTTCTAGGGTCAAAGCGGCACAGGATATCTCCAAGTGCCGCTGTGTTAAAGACCCTCACGGTGACCTACTATGCGAGGACCTCGCGGTGAAGGAGAGATGGCGCTCTTACTTCCACGAGCTGTTAAATAAACAGCATAGAGAAGTGCAGCCACCGGACCTCCCTCCGAATCTTGGACTTGTGCCACCGGTAACGCCTGAAGAAGTAGAGAATGCTCTTCGCCGCATGAAGAATCGGAAAGCTGTCGGAGCCGATGGAGTCCCCATCGAAGCCTGGAAGGCAATGGGTGGTCGTGGTGTGGGCATCCTAACTGACCTTTATAACCGCATACTCAGCACCGGCAGGATTCATTGCCAATGGAGACTGAGTGTTATCACCCCGGTCTTCAAGGGCAAGGGATCAGTGCAAGAGTGCGGTAGTTATCGCGGTATAAAGGTCATGTCCCACACCATAAAACTATTCGAGCGGATAGTAGACTCTCGAATCCGTCAGGAGTGCACTGTCTCTGGATGTCAATATGGTTTCCGCCCCGGTCACGGGACTATGGACCCCGTTTTTGCCCTAAGAATCATCATGGAGAAATACAGGACGAAGAACACGCCTCTCCACTTCCTATTTCTGGACATGGAGAAGGCCTTCGACTGTGTTCCGCGTGCGATGATTTGGTGGGCCCTGAGGTCCAAGGGAGTGCCAGAAACGTATGTCGATATCATTAGAGACATGTACTGTGATTCCGATTCTGTAGTTAGGACCGCTGTTGGCGACACTTTGCCCTTCCGTATAACCGTCGGAGTACACCAAGGCTCCGTCCTGAGTCCGTTCCTCTTCAGCCTGATATTAGACGTATTGTCAGACAGCATCAGAGACCACCATGAGCAGCCACCATGGCTACTTATGTATGCTGACGATATCGCGCTGGTGGACTCGGACAGGGGACGGCTGGTGAGACGTGTTAACACATGGAAGGAATCGCTTGAGAACGGGGGTCTGAAACTCAACGTGGCGAAGACAGAGTACTTGGCCTGCAACACTACAGATCCCATGTCCGTCCGCATAGGCGAAGACACGGTCGAGCGCACGGACCGGTTCAAGTATCTGGGATCTGTACTCCACGCGAACGGCGACATCGACTCCGACGTCAAGGCACGCATTTCTGCTGCTTGGGATAAATGGCGGGAGGTGAGCGGCGTCACTTGCGACCCTAAAATGCCGGTTAAACTGAAGGGACAGGTCTATAAATCCATCATTAGGCCTGTTCTCGTATATGGTAGTGAAGCATGGCCATTACTTGAGCGGCACAAGCAGGAACTGCGGGTCACGGAGATGAAGATGCTGCGCTGGATGTCGGGAGTTACGCGAGCAGATCGCGTAAAGAACTCCCGTATTCGCGGCAGCCTTCATGTCCGAGACATCGCTGATAAACTGCAAGAGTGCCGCCTACGTTGGTACGGTCATGTTTTACGGAAACCGGCAAACTACGTAGGGAACAAGTGTCTAGCCATGTCGCTACCGCCGGGTCCCGGCAGAAGGGGAAGGCCCAAGAAGGCCTGGCTTGACGTCGTAGTGGATGACATGCGTGCCAACAAACTCTCCGTAAAGGATGCCGAAGACCGTGCGAAGTGGAGAGCTAGGAGTAGGAAAGCGGACCCCGGGCTCCGCAAGGATGCAACCGGGAAATCGCGAAGATGATGATGATGACCTAATGCCAACTGCCAGTTGGGCAACGACAAAGAGGAAGGCCAAAAAAGAGATAGCGAGATGATCTGGATGCCTATAATCGGAACTTTTCGGCCTTGGCCGGAGATCGACACCTTTGGAGTGAATTGGGGGAGGCTTTTGCACAGCAGTGGGACAGTATAGGCTAGGTAAGACAGTCAAACTGACATTTGTATACGCTAAATGTTTTATAATATGATTAAAACTCATGACAAAAGATATTGAAACATTGAAATAACACGATCGTCAACACTTTATTAAATCGGTTACAAATATTCGATTCGGAATCAGGGAAACGTCACTTTAACTTTTAGGGTGAGAGTCATCTGCACTCTCGCAAGTCCGGTGATGAAGCCATGGCTACTCCAAGCTATCATCGTGAGGCTAAGTAACTAGCAAAGTAAAACGAGAGGCAGACAGAATTGCCTTCAAAAACATATCAAATTCTCACAAATCGCCTTTAAAAACATATCAAATTCATAAATACCGGATAATTAATTACAAATACCGGATACCAGTCACAACTATCTGTCCGGTGGTTGGTGAACGGTATACGGGTAAGCGACCCCGGCTCCTCGTGCTACTATCGACTCAGACAAAATCATCCGAGGCGATAGTATCCTTCCTCCCCTTTTCCTTCCCCCGCCATATATCCTTGCTACTCATGGGAACGCAATGACCTTGTTAAAACAACGCACAAGGCAGAATGGCGGCGATGTGGTCCACAACCCGTCACGTCACGTTTCCCACAGAGATGAAAAGTGGATCGCTGGAAGTGATCTCTGCCTACCCCTCTGGGAAAAAGGCGTGATTTTATGTATGTATGTTTTAAGAAGGAGATTTTTAATTTTTTCTTAATTCAGTGCAATAGATAAAGCAAACACGCGACCCAGTAGTTCAAATCCGGGCTGAGGCCGCGGTGCTTCCCTCCACTTTGTGCCCAAATAACTTTTGTATGCACTGCGATGCACATGCAGTATGCAATGCACACAATCACAACTCGCTCTTTGGCTCGTGTATCGGTCAACTGCGGGTCTTTCATGAGTGCCATTTGTATAAATAAACAAGATCATTTAAAGCGCGTAACAAAATGAATATATTCATAGTATCATATCTTATCCAGTCATATTTATTTTAAATTTGCAGAACCATATAAAAAAAAAACAAAAAATTGAACTAAAATAACAAAAGAAAAGGCTCAGTGTTTAGCTGTAGTCAAATGATTAGGTGAGGTGCGTTTAAACCCCAAACTTTGAAGGCATCTGATGCTATATGTGTGTGCAACTTTAAAGTTAAAGTGTATTCTAAACGTTAAAAGGAATGATCCAATTGGCAGTTTTCACTAAGGAACAGTAATTGCCAAATATTTAAATTTAAACGAAAATATTTGATGTTAAACATGAAATAGGTGTTTTCTGATTATTTGTAAAGTAGTGAACGTCTAACCAATTTAGCAGAAATTTGTTAGCGGAACAAAAATCATATTTAACATACTCAGTTAAATGTTTGACAAAATCACAGTGATTTTGATTTGTGGTTTTATTGTAAGTGTCGTTTAATACGGTTACACATATCAAACATTACAAGCGTGCATATGAAATCAGATAAAAATATGAATAAATTTAATTTATCCTCTGGCCTCTGTGTACTTACTAGAAAAACCTGCTTTCAAATTAATTACTTAGTACCTTATCCAATAAAGTTTAAACGCATACTTAGTTCAAAAACAAATAATGATTATACAGAAACCTACTGAGAAACCATTTAGCTATTAACCAGTCGTTATGGGGAAAACACTAATTCTCTTAACCAAGTTCGACCAAATAGTTTACATAGACGGGTGAATTTCGAAACCAAAACGTATTCGTAGCAATCCCTGCTGATCGAACCGTCTACGATGTAGCGGACAGCTGCTACGAAGCTACGACAGGCTACAACGTTTAAACTACGAAGGAATGGACAGCCGCTGCGTGGAGAGAATGGGTGTTTGTATTTCAGAATGTCAGCAACATTTCCGAATTGTAAGTTGTAAATACAACAATACATTCCATTTTCATTAGTTCCTTTACACACTTACTCGTTTACAAGTGATTTTACATAATATTATTAGGGACAATTGATATTCATTTTTTGTATTAAACGTTACAGGAATATAGTCCGATTTACTACTTATAACGTTTGTGAGGATTTGGTGTGCACTTATAAAGACAGCCATTCAAGAAATGAACAAAAAAATATATAAGCCTAGAGTTATTAAACTTGTCTGTTAGTAAGTAAAATTGTGTGTAAAGATCATTCTGATATTAAAGTGCACCAATTGATGAACTCTGATCCTATTAAAGAACGCTCACAATTTAAAAAGAGAGACAAAATTGCAAAGCAAAAAATTATCAGCAAGAGTAAACAACATAATATAAGGTATAATTAATTACATTTGTACACAAACTCCAAATTTCAAACGCAATATTCTTGTAACCAACCCGTAGCAATCACATTAGAAAAGTTAACTCAACCGCCATTACAATATTATCCAATTAACAAAGAGTAATTTACAAAAACGTACCCGATTCAAAGTTGAAAGATCAAAGAATAGAAAATTAGGAATAGATGCAGAGGGTATATCTTCGGGCTATGTAATTACTCGTGATTTATTTAATTACCTACCGCTTTAATTCCGACTGAAAGGGAATGGGTATGAACCGGGATTAGTGTTACGGGAATAGCCCCGGGATCTCCCGCAATGCCCGGGATATTAGAAAAGGCGTGAAACTCTACTTTGTTACTAAACTGTTTACCTGTGTCAATGGAAAACATCTAATGATCGTAATAAAGGGACTGAAATAGATAATTAGTAAACCCATCTAATTAATATTTTAATCAAAATTATTATATTAAGTTTTACGTAACAATGTGTACCATAACACCTACCAGCCTGCTTTGTAGCGAGTTTTAGATCCGTCACTCACATTCTGAGTGCAGTCATAAAGAAAATAACGTTTGTCAAATTTTGACAAACGTTATTTTCTTTATGACTGCACTCTGCAAGTTCAATGTGTAAGTAAAGGTTATATAACTAAGAAAGGCTATTTTAATTCACTCCTAATCAAGTAACCCTTTTTCAAAAAGTAAACTACTATATCTATAAAATAGTTCGTACAGTAACAATGTTAAATTTACATTCTTCCAGAGAGATGTATTTACATAATTAACTTCATGCTGTTGCTGTAACAACACTACATAAATAAATAAATAATCCCGTGATCCCGGGGCTGTTAAAACCCCGGGGATCAAAAAGACCGGGATCTCTAGCCGGCGCCGGTGTTAAAAGGATAGTCGGTTCCGAGTGGGTTTAACCCTTCCTCACTGAGCGGCGCAATAAAAATTATTCACACGGGTCGCTTCGGCCAGCGGGTCCGGGGAATGATTGAATCGTAACGGTTTGATGGCTCTTTTGTTAATAGATTCCGTTTACTAACTTAACTGTGGTAAAAGGGTTATTTTGTTAAATTAAACTGGTCCACTAGTTCCACCCAGTACAAATGATTAAAGAGTTAGCAGCGAACAAAGTTTGTTTGTTTTATATATAATCTTTTTAGTATTATTGTTTTCAATTTAGCTAGGATTCACTTTGACCTAAAAATTTAAATGAGTATATAAGTCGAAAAACAACATCCAAATGAAAAATTATAAAACTTCTTCTTATCGTGTAGTCGATGAACAACCTGGTGTCAGAGTTTTTAAACCGCCCGTAGGCCTCTGACATGGCTTCACACACCGTTGACAAATTTCTCAGGTGTGCTGGTTTCCTAACGATGTTTTCCTTCACCGTTAAAGCGTCGAATGATGGTACATATGAAATTCAAATTTGAAAAACACATTGGTACCTGGCGGGGTTTGAACTGGCGACCTCAAGCAACGACCTTAACCACTCAGCCATCTACGCTTTTTAAATTATAAAACGAAAATATAGCTTTCCCGTGTCAGTGACTATTACGTTGATTGGCGACCCATGTAAATTGGACCGGCATTCATAAGATGACACCCAATGCTGCTTGACTTACCCAGATCGTCAAAGGAATCATAAAAAAATCATATTCATCTTAATTAGCATCAAGTTTTGAAACTTTTTGTGCTAAACCATTATATTTTATTACAGTGATAATTTGAAGAATAAAGTTCCATCTCTAAATGAGACATTTCTTTTCAAACAATTATGAGCTTTGGCTATTCTACTTTGGACTTTAATAACTCTTATCTGAATAGAAAGGCTTTTTAATTAAGACTGTTGACAAAATAGTCTGTCCTTGAACAAAAAGTACTAAGTACTTATGGTCTCGTATAAGATCTTATGAAAAAATTTTCAAGAAGCCAAAGAGTAGGTAAAGTTGACAGGGTGGGAGGAAAGAAAAAATCGTAGCAAATGAAAACCGTATGCTTTTATTTAAGGTAAAATAATGTGTACGTCTAAAATACAAAAATAAATTTAATCATATTGTACAACAAATACGGTTAAGTTGTTTCAAGGATGACAAGCAAATTCCATATAAAACATACTGAAAAATGTTAGCGTAAGCATTAAAACCAACATCAAACATGACTAACCAACAAAGCATATTCTTAAGGAGAGATTCCACAGCGTACAAGATACGCATTCCGAATAATACTCAGTACTGGTACTCAGCAACTCATCGAAAAGGGTCAGAAATCCCAAAGGGTGGGTGTTTTAGACCAATCAGCAATAACAAAGAGTGCCCTTGACGTCTAAAGAAGGTTAAGCCGAGTACTGCCGAGACCGTGGCCAAATTCGACCCTTTTTATTTAGTTATTATGTTCACATTATGTACAACCGTAAAGCTTGTTTTGTAAAAAAGAAAACGGTTTATAATAAACACATTGTAATTGATAAATAAATTGCACCGTCCACCGTTTTTTTTACTGATATACCTAGTGAGCTCTACCTGATGGTAGTGAAGTCTACATGAGGTCGATAGAGACAATAGACCCTATCGAACCTGTCATCCTCACCCTGAAGGCATGTAGAAGCCGTTTAACACCCCGCCTGAGGAGCCCGGGACTAAAGGTGGGAGGAAAAACATTTAGCAGGCAGGACATTCTTTTATGCATGAAATAAATACTTATACTAACAATATTTCAAACATTTATCACATTAACGTTTGTTCTGAATACTAATAAAAACAACATAATGTACTCGTAGCTAACACATAGGCTTAAGCCAAATCGCTATCAAGCAGGTAAAAAGCTTTCATACAAACCACTTAAACATAATTCCATCACAAAGCCGCAAGAAAATATAACCTTTAATTTCTTCGACGCTCGCATCATGTTTTCGTGAAACCCTTTCAATGCACTTAGTTTGCTTTCAGAAATGAAATCAGAAATGTGTGCGGTTACTTAGAAGCAATCCCTTTAGCTTTTAGTTAGATATTTCGGCAGAATCAATATTGCTTTCAACTGGCCTTTCACGACGCACGAACGACTCAGCTCAATCTTCGGGCATGCACAAACATGTTAAATCGATCAATCTACAATTACTTTATTGATATATCTGTATCGATTTGATTGGCTGGTCAATTGGTAGTGTTTCTGATTTTCAAATCTTTTGGGGGAGATTGTACGTTACTTTTTCTGACATATTTGTTCGACAGACCCAGATAAAACTGACTAATATACCTAACTAGCTGTGTCAGCGCCCTCGCCCGCGTTTTCCACTTTTTTCATTGTTTCTTTCTTTGCTTCTCTTGGTCGCAGCGTACCTTCCTCGATAAATAATCTTTCCAACATAAAAATTCGTTCAATTAGAACTAGTAGTTCCTGGGATTAGCGCGTTCACACAAACTCAGTATTAGTCACTTTAGGGTAAACATAAAGCAGATTTTTTGGTTGGCATATCTTTTATAGGAATAGAAAGTTACGCGGATTTAAACACGTGGCAATATTCTATGTTTCTATCAGAAACCCTGTATTAGGTAGTAGGTATTGTTTTTATTAGAATAAGGAATCTAAAATCAGGATGTGAAGGTAATGATTCTTCACTGAGGTCCTTATATTAAAAAACTAACTTATTGGAGATGTTTTCTTCCAAGTGAGTGTCTGCGTGTGTGTACGTTCATTTACATCTACAAACCCTTTTTCTGTGACATGACAAGCGCATTTTCTTACAGTAAAATTACCAACGAACATGCAAGGGAGACTTTTTATCTCCTCTCATAAATATCGCGCGGTTATCTTAAACCAAAACAATGTCGTAAACTTTAAGACTTGGAGCAAAATATCTAAAGCTCTAGACACATCATGATATCATGTTCCGGTTTTGTAAAGCTGCATGTACATTTGTGTTGTTCTTTTTTTTCGGTCCGTAGTTCCACCAGTTTTGTTAGCGATAAAATATTATTCTCGCAGAAGAGATAAGAAAAAATAGCCGGCTAAGTTAGAATCGGTAACCAAAGTGTTGCACTTTATCGCTTTAATCTAATTTATAGTATAGATTCTTAAATATTTTCTTTGTTCTCAACAGTGTTATCTCTTCATTGTTATTAGGATTTATTCACATTATGGAGCTTTATGCTTTAAATATTGTACACATAATACAAGAAATATTTAATTATTTTACTGTTTTATTAACCTTGTGTTATAAACTTGCACACTGAAGTTTAAAATGTGACATTGTCTCTATAATTTAAGCACGTATCGGAATTAGTTCAAGTAATTACAAAGTCACCCAATGTAAGATATTAACTAAAACTGTCACGTCATTGTAAGCGATATTCTATTTAATGACATCCTATGTGAACACCCCGCTTTACCCCAAATGATAATTACATATGATGTGAAATTCGAAACGATAAGTAGATTGTTGTGTGTGCGTAATAAAGTTGTGACTTTATCTTCGGAAGGGTTACCAAGATTTATAGGCTAAGGGCCAGCGTACAAACAGGGTATAGTTTGTACATAAATCAAAAAGCAATTTTGTTTTGATACCGCGTGTACGAAGAAATAAATAAAGCGTCTTATGGAAAGATCAATTTTTGCTCTTATACGTTTGTAAGTTGCTTACTTGCCGGTCGTAAATTATGTTGGATAGTATTTTGGCAATATACGTCCGCTTCATTTTTTCTGTAAGATCATTCTGTTGGTACGTGTTTCAAAGAAAGTCCATAAATTTATTTCCAAAAAGTAATTATCTTAATTTTTGGAATTGATTAGAAAAAAGTTTAGTAATATCTGATTTTTTTTAGTAGTCCCTAGTACCAACGATTACGTTTATGGTTATCATTACATTTTAAAATTTACATAATAAACATGAAGTCTGTCTAGCCTTGATTAATATTAATAACCTCAACAAAGACTTTATTAATTAAATAGTACCAAAAAGGGAATTTGAAGAAGAACACAACACAACCCTACATCATCATCATCATCAGCCCATATACGTTCCCACTGCAGGGCCTACCCTAAATTAGGGCGATAAGGCCTTAGTCAACACAACTCACGCCAGCCAAATCACCGGCAAAATCTAACCAAGCAAATCTTACCCAACAAAAATACAACCTAATTCAGCTTTCAGGGACCAACTTTAGACAAATTCATATTATCACAGACAGACAGAGTTCATCCCCACGGTAATTGCTTTCAACTTTGAGTACTATCCGGTCGTTAATTTAATTAAAAACGGAAAGTTTCAAGTTAATTTTCATGCACGGCATAAATTGGCGGGATTCCAGCCGCAGGTCTATTTTAAAACGGGTTCTTTCATTAGGGATAGAGTTTTTCACAAAGAGCCTTTAGTAACCTTGTTACTACGTGAATAGGAGTTTTGGAGTTTCACATTATGTAATTCTAATCTGTGTGAAATATTTTATGAAACAACGATTTTATTTTATGAACAAATATGAAAGGGTAACGTTATTAATTTTATGAATTACCACGTAACAATATATTGAGCAGCAGTACCTCGTTAAATTTAGACCAAAATTTCGTAGAAATTGACTAATTCTGCAGGACTTAATAATGATGTCATGACGTCCGAAAATACATGTGCGCTTTCGTAAAGGCTAACTGTAGCGCTACCATGAGTTTAAAAGTTACGGACTCGATATCACCTACGTAAATATGTCTATGAAAAACTTGTGCAGCGCCCCTGGTGGTTACGCTAAGAACTAAATCGGTCGTATGAAAAAACAACTCGATAGGATTTTTACGTACGTAAGTTTTCGATAGCCAACTCATGGTACCGCTACTGATTTTATTGCTGCTTGACCCAATTCCGTCATAATCATGTTTAAAATTACTTACAAGTAAAATTGCAGCGTGAAATTATCTCAAAATAGCAGCGCCATCATCATTTTGAAGAGATCTTTGCACTGTCTTACTATTTTTCCGAAATTTACGTTTATTTATCTAAACATAGCAAACTTTAAAAAAATACATCTAAGTGAGCGTAAAAATTTGGAATTTATACACGTACATATTTTTTTTTGGCTCGATGGCGCTTTGAGTAGTACGTCTATCATACGCACAAAGAGTCGTTGGTTCGATTCCCAATCATCATAAATATTTTTGTAACGAATCTCGGTGATTATTCCGTTCTGGGTGTGTTATTTATATAGTTTACTAGCTGACCCGGCGAACTTCGTACCGCCTTAACGTAGCTTTGATGCACTACTTTATTTTGTCAACCGACTTCAAAAAAAGGAGGAGGTCTCTCAATTTGACCGTATATATGCTTTTTATAGCTGACAGTTGTCCCATATTAGGTATGAGTAAGTACCTATTCAATTTGCCCTGGAATCCATTATATCCTCCATATAAAAAATGTAATCCTTATTTCCCTGGTCTCGTCATAGCTGAGAAGAACTTTACTAATCTCATATTTTTACTCACATCCAGCAATACAATAATTGCTTTAAAATGACTTCATTTGGCGCAACAAAACTTATTCGAGACAGTTTTTGGCCTACTTTCAAGGTATATAAGGATAATGGCAAATACTATGAGTTAAATTTCAGAACCCATATACAAACTTCGCATAGCTTATGTATTTAGTGATCTGTGGTAATTTAACCGCGCCAACAATAATTGTATTAAAGTTTTTGACGTAAACTACGTCAAAAAGTTTAATATAGTTTTGTTTTAAAGACGAAGAAGTTTTTTGTTTGCTTATAAGTGTTTGTTGATCACATTAAGTTCACAGCATAATATTGATTTTTGGTAACTCTTCTACCCAATATTACAATTTTGATATAGCTGGATAAAGAAGGTACTTATACTGTTAAAAGAATGGTTAAATATTTGGAAAACTCCCCGAGATATTACAGTTTCAATAGCACATCATATGGGTGAGCTCAAAACGCTTCATACAAATGTAGCAGCACACTATGACGTCACAACGTGTAATACTGTATGCATAACGCAAGAACTTTGTTCAGCAGCTATATCAAATGTTGCGTTTACGAATATATTTTCATGTGAAAGTTACTACTTATTTTGTATTTAATACGATGGCATAGCATTTTTGAAGAATTTTCGCAGTTTTGAAATGGACTTTCCGAACCAACTTCAAATGTCTATTATTGTCTCATTTCGTCAAAAATTTTAATTCCAATTTGACTAATGTTATTAATTTACCTATATCTTACTATTAATTGTGAAATCGCATGTAAACTTAGACTTAGGAAATTACCCTATGTGTCGACGGAAAAATGTGTGATGATGTTCCACAATATTACAGATCTTCACCAAATTGTTGTGCAAACGCTGATCAACTTCTTTTGCTGAATTGCCCATAAAATGTATTTGCCAAAATTTCTTGTTTAAGAGATTTAATATCTACTTATCCGTTTGGTACAGGTATGAACCGTATTTATTGTAGTGCGATAAGCTCGTCTTTTCTTTTGAACCAAAAACGTGATGATTGAAAAATGTTTGTCAAAGAACCTTCTTTAATTTGGTTACTATAGATATCGAAATATTTGTCAGTAAACGAACATGTCAATTAGATGTCACTATTTTGCTAAATGAGAATCTCTGGAATAGACAATAATTGAATAATATAGATGAATGTTGTCGATTCAGAACCCTTCTAATAATCTGAGGTATAATTTTCGTAAATTAAAAATCAAATAAATTACTTACACAAATTAATGTCTAAAACAAACAAATAAAACAGTAGGTACCTCAAACTTTCGAGAAATTTTACAAAAAATTAATTTCTGAACGCACACATGAATAGTTGTTACAGTATTTGACAGGATTGGACAACTATAGTCATTTTCAGCTAAGATGAGTCCTGTGACACTTCATTGTGATTTGAATGAATGAATTTTATTGCACACTTTTTCATTTTATTGCGGCGTCATTAGGAAAAATATAAAAAGAAAATATATTTTTAAAAGAGAAACAGAATCGTTTAGTTTAATTTAATGAAATTTTAAAAATTTTCCTTCGTATACGTAGAACGGAACGTAGTAAGAGCATAGAGCTGGTACTAACATAATCGGGTGCAATATGGCGATCACTTGAAAATCGCTTCAGTCACTCGTGAAGATTGGACGAAAGTAGTCGAAAAGACAAAAAGTACCATTTAGAGGACTGGAAAGACCAACTTATAATAAATATCGGGGATGGTGACTCATCAAGCGATTCTTCTGACAGTGATTTTTCAAATACTGAATGAAAACATTTAATCTCTTCTTATTATTTCACTTTACCGCATAGCGCTATGTAAAGCATACATATATGAACAAAAAACTTTCACTATAATACATAAAGACAAATCATGCTTTCAAATTTGGTAGTTTCATAAAATCGATTTCATTTCCATATAAAATATTATCGATTACCAGAAATAATCGAAATTATTTAATTGTAGGACATCTCTACAATTGTTAAAATCGATGTGTCACAGGGACCATCTTAGCTGAAAAGGACTATATAATGTTTGACACAATGACTGACGTTTTGTGTCAAGTCCCACGGGAACTCTGTCGAACGGGATAAAAAGTATCCTATGTCCTTCTCCTGGCTCTAAACTACCTCCCTACCAATTTTCAGCCAAATCTGTTCTGCTGTTCTTGAGTTATAAGTGGTGTAACTAACACGACTTCCTTTTATATATATATAGATTTGTACATATAACATTGTTGATTCCCGAAACACAAGTGCATAAGCTGCTTACTACGCAGTCAGAACAATGCATGTGTTGTAGTGGAATATATTTTTTTTATTTCACAAATCATTACAACCGTCGATCCCCTACACTACAATGGTAGTTCTACACTTCAATGACATCGGAATGTTTACATACAACATTATTGCTACAGCATCACCTGAGGCGACGGGTGCACTAGCTCGCCCCCCGGCTATGCTCGCGTCTTGTTCCGCTCTGTGACGTCAGGTCTATATATCTCGTGGCTAGGGTGACCAAAAATTGAATTTGAAGCTACAGGATATGATACAGATTATGACTTTCGACTTAAGCAGCCCAGTATCTTTAAACTTACAACATCCGCCAGAACATAGTATGTGGTCAGCTGTTAAAGTGTTAACATTGTGCACTTAATTCATTACAGCGGTAAAGCAAGACTTTTGTTACTTATAATAGGTATATTTTATGTTTCCTTTGCTGCTTTTTAAGTCTTAATCTGTATTAAAAAAAACTTCCTGCCAGATCAAAATAGAGCTTCAGAGGTTCAGGTAACCACAAAAAACTATAGAATAGACGTAAAAACCCGCAGGTAACAGGGTGCTGTTAAAGCAATTAAGACGCAAGTAAAATTGGAGGTTTTATCATCATCATCATTATCATCATGATGTCTTCTGATGAACATAGATGTAAACACCCTCTTCTGAAATTTTGAAACTTAGAAGGTTTAATAAAGATTATTCCCAAATCACTAATCACATTCAATTAAAACGAGAATACGTCACCCACGACACACATGTTGGCCGATTCTCAGACCTACTCAATATGCTCACAAAATTTCATCAGAATCGGTCAAACCGTTTTGCAGGAGTACGGGAACGAACATTGTGACACGAGAATTTTATAACTAAGATTTAAAAATACATGCATACTTACATTTTATAAATACATATTTAAATAAATGACTTAATTATTCCTAATCAACTGACGAAACGATTAAAACAGTAGGTGGGTACTTCACGACTTCTCGTCTCCACTCGTAAAGACTAAAGTTTTCCGCATTTCAGATGCAATCTTCACCAAGTTTTTAATTGAGAGAGTAAACTTAACTTTTATTAAATTTTATGTAGTTCCTTCTTTTTAGAGAAGACTTAATTTAACAGAAGATTACGGATTACTTGTAATCAATAAGAATATAGAATTATGATTTCTAAAACCACAAACTCTACAAGAATATGTTTTCTATAGTTTTATTTTTTATACTGCTGCCGATTTTGGTGCATTCGTACAGGACTTTAGTTGAAGTAACTATATACAAGTACGATAATGATACCAGACGTTAAATTTATATTTTTATATTACAAGTACCCAAAACTTGATGATATTGTTGTGTGAGTATGAGTTTCAATAATGGGAAAAAAAATAAAATTAAAGTCTAAAACCGTATAAAAAGATGGTCACCCCGAAGCATGTTATTGTAAGCACATCCATTCCGGTAACTGCCGTGGGCAGTTGTATGTAGTCTCTAGCGCGTCCAAGTCGCTAGTTTGGTCCTGAGTTAGGTACAAAGGTGAACACTAAGCTAACTAAGCCCGACTTGTGAGGAGTTGCCCGGAATAACATCGGAGCTTGACGTGAAGATGTTTACCTTCCCTACGCTCATACTCTTTGGAACAACAATTCATACCTTTATCTTCTCATAGAGGAAAGACCTTGATCTTTGAAACATCAGTGTCAATAAAAAGTCATTTTGAATCGATATCAGTAAGTAAAGAGCAGCTTCAAAAAGGTTAAAACGCTGTTTCTACGCCAAATTAAAGTAACACAAGCAAACAAAAGTTCGCATTAAAGTCAGTGACATATTTAAAAGCAGCAGAAAATGACTGTGACATACGGATGGACAGACAAACAGACCAACAGACATGACGTTTACATAGATGCTACAAAGTTAATACAGTTACTTTCAGTAACTAGTTTAAAAGAGAGTGGTACTTGGCAAAGCCAAATTATAGACTTCCAATTCACAATATTGTGTAAAAAGTAACTATTGGATTAATCTCAGTCACTTAATACAAGGTTCCAATATAAAATAGCAGTCAGCAAAAGTACTCAAGTATGCCCAAAAAATGAACATCATACAATAATCGTGCAAAAAAACCAAACCTTCACCAGCTCCCGCGGAGTTAACAAAAGAAACTTCCCTCCAACCACTTGGTACTCATCAAAAACAACTTCACGGGGGGTAATAAACAAAACGGGTGTCAAGTAACACCGCAAGTTTCAGCGTTGTACAAGATTTGTTCCAAAAAGAATTTGCCACCGTCGTGTCTCAACGGCTCTCAAAGATCGCGGGACACCGCCGGCCGATAAAAGTGTTCCAGCTTTATTTTTTTTCTTCTTTCTCTATGCTTTTAAAAGGAAAAGCGCCTAGGTCGTTAATCTATTCTGCCGGCGACAGGTGAGCGTGGGATCACGCTGCGTAAGATGTAATAGTTGCTAGAGAAAATTGTCTAGACACTTTTTAAAAACATTTGTCCAGGATTATTCATATTTTATTCAAAAGAAAATTTTGTAAGGGTGTGTAAATTGCTGATAATAAATGCAAATGCATAAAGGTGTAAATGTTTAATGTTTTAATTTTATCGAAAAAATAACAGTTTTGAAATGAATGAACAACAAATTAACATTTTTGTGTCAATTAGGGCCATTTATAACTAATATTCACATTTTTAATTCAATTGAAATAATATGCGTAAAAAAGAGACACTATTATTTTGTCCGACAGTGTACACGAGCTCTTTACAAAACACTTTGATGTGTCGTTTGTATTTGCGGACGTGGAAAGAAGTTTTGTTCTAGCACATGATTACCGCATTACCCAGTTGTTTATGCCCATACATTCTTTCTTTCATAAAAGTATGAAGAATGGGGTCTCGCAAATCTGGTGTGCGTTCACCTGTTAGGAGAATAAAATGGTAGATTTTGGAATAGTAACTGCTCTTATTAATGCTACTACAAAGCAGTACCTAGTCAATATATCTAAGACATGACATGACGATACTTTACATATACTTTTGGGGTTCAAAGGTCTGACGGAACTCTTAATTGATATATTGGAAAAGAATCAGGTTAGGAATCAAGTTTTTTTTTTCAATATTGTATTAGTCTCCAAACAAGCGCAATGGGAGTTATTCGCGTGTGAATTGGCCGCTAGGGGAGTTAGTGTCGAATGAGGTCATCTTATTGTCAAATGCCGCTGTTAGTGGGTTGGTTTTGAGGATTTATTCCTATTAATATTAGTATTTCAACATTTATCAATACAAAAGAGTCGATATGACAATTATTAATGAATGTGAGTGTTTTAACAGCAAATCTGAGGAAAATGGTACTGAGAAACTCTTTTTCTTAGCCAATCAATTTAGTTTGTAATATTTTATATGATTTAAATAAACATTTCGGTTTTGTCTCCCACAAGAGATTTTACAGCCGTTTTGAGGAGCCTACTCAACAGCAGCGCTAACTAGTGAGCTGAAAAAAGGTAGCCATCATTAATTGAACGTCTCTGAAGTTTAACAGAATCGCACGAAAGAAACAAAAACAGCAGTACAAATGTCGATGAGCACCTCCCTATTTCGAAGTAGGTCAAAAGGTCAAACAATTTAAAGAATCGCAAATCTCCATCTCCTTTGAAGCCGATTTAAATGGGTTGAAGAACTCAAGTCGCGTTCTGCGTTTATATCGAGTTTCAATCTGTCCAATCGAGTTTTCAGCGCCGAGTTGTTTGTCGACAACTAACGACTCGGATGGACGGTCACTTCTGTTCTCGCTCAGTGGAAAAGTGTCGCGACGTAAACAACTCGATGATATCCGTCGGTTCGTTCGATATTTAACACGTATGGTTTTGTGCAGCAGCTTTAAGCTTTAAGCTTTCACAGGGCTTCACTGCAGTGGCTTTTTATCGATTTGTTGTATGGGTTTCTTTTTGCCTTAGTGCTTTATTTTATTGGTTTTCTTGCCTTTATTTAAAACTTTTCTTATTCTTTTTAGCACTAGAATGAACTTAGCAAAAAATAGAGAACTCTGGACGAATAGAGAGCAAGATTTCTACCAAACAGGATCTAATAGCTGGAAGACAATTGATCATACTAACATTAGGTTGATTGATTTAAATGTATACTAACTCAACTGATAGACTTTGAAATAGATATGTTTATAATAGGATTTGAAATTGATTCCTCTTTAGTTCAAAAACCTAAGGCATGGTTGGTAAATTTGCGAGTGTAACATCGGTTTGTAATGCTGATTATTTGTATATCTATCACAATATATCCGTAACCAATTATTTATATGTAGATGAAAACTACATTATGTATCTAATACTTTTTAAGAAAAAAGTACAGTATTACTTAAGTAGTAGTTTAGTACATTCATGCACGTGTAAAATCAATCTCTCATCGGTCATATCGGATTACCGTCTCACCGAATTATGAGAGAAAGGGAATAGAGAGTGCACTTGTGTTTGCGCGCACACTTGTGCACTATAACACGTCCTGCGCACTTGGCTGATCTCAATTGAGAACGGCCGTCATGGTTGAAATCGGTCGGACGCTTTATTTGCACGTTTAAAACAAAACACTACTATAACCAGACATTAAGGTGCACTAAACTAACCTTAGATGCGGTAAACTGGCGCAATCAAATTACCTCACGCCCCGCAGCGGGCCTTCTAAAATGTCGTGTACGTTCGTTTAAAAAACTATTTCGAAGACAATACAACTGTTAACATTGGCAGCGTGTACGATGCCAATCTAATCAACCTTCAGTTCGGTCTAAGGCAAGCGTGGAACGACACTATAGTAAGTGCGTAATTGTAACAATTGTCTTGTAGATATTGAAACGACATGCGACACATTCTATTAGCGCTCTTAGAGGTAAATGTTTTATCTGTCATTCTCTTCTAACTTGAGCTTGTAACCTATGCATGTATGGATGGCTTTTGAAAACGATGGCTTTTAAATGATGTAATTATTAGTGATCTACAAATATCTGTGATGATTTAATAAATATAAGTGTACGACCGAAGGTTCGGTTTCGTCCGAGTTTCGGAAAAAATCTAATTTCGGCGAGAGTTTTGATTTCAGCAAAAATTGACCGAAACTTATGCTGAAAACTAAACTGATCCCCTACTAGCCTTATCGCCCTAGTTTAGGGTAGGCCCGTGCCCCAGCAGTGGCGACATATATGGCCTGATGATGGTGATAATGATGAAACTGATTTCGGATATGGTCATACATGCTCGCCTAACATCGTTTTACGCTGTAACGCTTTGGCGGACGCTAGCGGCCTTGTTCGGTAACTGTATACGACGTTTTAAATTGTCATAAGCAAAAATTCATTTATTACCAGCAAAATAGATAAGTAACAAATATGATAAGGCGTGAAACAGCATTTAATTAAGCCTTCATAGTGAGTGCGATAGGCTCAGTATGATCTATTTTGCCGTTTGACCATGTGGATCTCGCTAGCGCTTACCATAACACGGAGTGAGGTCATCTTGTTAGCCTATTATAAAAAAAAAGATTCACAATCCAATGCAAATCTCATCCCTTAGACCACCTCTTTAGTTGCCTTGGAGCTTTTCCAAGCGGGCATGCTACCTCAGAGGTTAAACGTATAGAAAATTGCTGTATACTTTAGTGATTGCAACTCCAATGTTATACAATAACTAGCTCCTTTGCGATCCGATGTTATGGGCAAATAGAGCTTGTTCCGCTATTGGTCAAAGTATTTCGCTATATTAGCTCTATGATGCGGCTTTGTCGTTTGTGGCGGGACGTAAAAATGTACCTTATTTTTAAATTTTATGAACTCCCTTTGTAGAATAAATGTTATTAAATATCTGGCATGAAAATCTTTAGAAAACTGAAAGTGTCCGGGATATTTACCATGTTGTTTTGTTTTAATGAGCTCCCGATATTTCGGCACTGTTGCAAGCGCCATGATCACGGGTGAACTGTAGGACTGCGAGAATGACGGTAGGTCTAAGGGCAGACATATCGGTCTACCCTCTTTCTAAGTCTTTTATTACGCACGACACCACTACCCTCGTTAACAATATTGTCACTTCGAATTCGATCACGACACACTACACTCACGGTATCACTTCTTTCTTCCTCGAAAACGGACACATTTTTGTTTTTGCATAAACGTATTACTGGATGCCATACATTCGACAGTTGAAACCCATCTTCACGATTGAAGTTTTTGAATTTCTTAATTTCAATAGCTTCTCTGACCAGTCGTGGTATGTAATGGCGTTCTGTCGAAAGTATCTTAGGGTTATGTAACTCAATCCAGTGGTTCGTTCCCGATTCTAAAAGATGTTGAGCGATTGCCGATTTTTGTGCTTCGTTGTTTTTGACTGCCCTGATATGCTCTTTCACCCGGCACGAAATCGTCCGTTTCGTTTGCCCTATGTACGAGCTCCCGCAGCTGCAGTCAATTTTATAAACGCCTGGTTTTTCCAAAGGAAAACTATCCTTCGGTGAGCGTAGAAACTGCGATACCTTTTTGATTATGACAAGAAAGTCAGAGATTTACTCAGTGACATTTGTACTTATAAAAAAGTGAGCTATAACCCGACAAGTAGGACGTATCGGGCAACTCAGAAGCTCATAAAAGAGTGCAGGGAGGCCATTGGTGATGAGATAGCTACGTATCTCCTACGACCGAGAATCCTCCAACCTCCCAAACTGTATGGACTACCAAAGGTTCACAAGCCTAGTGTACCTTTGCGGCCAATAGTGAGTCAGATTGATTCTCCGACTTATGAATTGGCGAAGCATGTAGCCGGTATCCTGCAGCCTTTGGTGGGTGGCACCACATCGTACGTGAAAGATTCCAGACATTTTATAGACATTCTGCGACTTAATAATATCAATAAGAACGAAGTGATGGTCAGCTTTGACGTAGAATCACTGTTCACAAACGTTCCCATTACTGACTGCATTGAAGTCATTAAGCGTAGAATGGCAGAGAATGATATCCCTATGGAATATGCCAAATTGGTGCAACATTGCCTTTCTACTAATTACTTTATATACCAAGGCGAATACTACCTCCAAATAGATGGTGTGGCGATGGGCAGTCCTGTGGCCCCAGTAGTTGCAAACTTATGGATGGAACATTTTGAAAACGGAGCCATTGCCACTGCCCCTTATAGTATTAGGATTTGGAAAAGGTACGTGGATGACATTTTTGGTATAATAGAGGGTGATGAAAGCACCGTGAAAAACTACTTGGCTCACTTAAATAGCATCCACAGGAAGATGAATTTCACGTACGAGATGGAAGATAAGAGGAGCATTGCCTTTTTAGATGTGTTGGTTAAAGTGCGTGAGGACGGTTCTTTTAGCCATTCGGTATACAGGAAGCCAACTCATACCGATCGCTACCTACATGCAGAATCACATCACCATCCACGCCAACTGAACTCTGTAGTGAGGTCGCTTACAGACCGCGCATATAATCTATGTGACGAGGAACATATAAATGATGAGCTTAAACACATAAGTGACGTCCTACAGAGGAATGGATATAGTGGGCGAATATCAAGACCGACACGTAATAAACGCCTGGATTATAGGGTAGACCGGCATCCAGCTTATTTGCCATATGTAAAAGGAGTGACAGATAAGATCTCGAACATACTTAAGAAATTCTCCGTAAAAACTATCTTCACTCCTCTTAAAAAGGTATCGCAGTTTCTACGCTCACCGAAGGATAGTTTTCCTTTGGAAAAACCAGGCGTTTATAAAATTGACTGCAGCTGCGGGAGCTCGTACATAGGGCAAACGAAACGGACGATTTCGTGCCGGGTGAAAGAGCATATCAGGGCAGTCAAAAACAACGAAGCACAAAAATCGGCAATCGCTCAACATCTTTTAGAATCGGGAACGAACCACTGGATTGAGTTACATAACCCTAAGATACTTTCGACAGAACGCCATTACATACCACGACTGGTCAGAGAAGCTATTGAAATTAAGAAATTCAAAAACTTCAATCGTGAAGATGGGTTTCAACTGTCGAATGTATGGCATCCAGTAATACGTTTATGTAAAAACAAAAATGTGTCCGTTTTCGAGGAAGAAAGAAGTGATACCGTGAGTGTAGTGTGTCGTGATCGAATTCGAAGTGACAATATTGTGAACGAGGGTAGTGGTGTCGTGCGTAATAAAAGACTTAGAAAGAGGGTAGACCGATATGTCTGCCCTTAGACCTACCGTCATTCTCGCAGTCCTACAGTTCACCCGTGATCATGGCGCTTGCAACAGTGCCGAAATATCGGGAGCTCATTAAAACAAAACAACATGGTAAATATCCCGGACACTTTCAGTTTTCTAATGTGTGTAACCATGACAGTTTAAAATTATATATGAAAATCTTTGCTTAGTCCTGCTCTTGTTTATGTCCCAGTTTCGTAGTCATGATTTAAAAGGTATCAAAATCAGTACATAGTATAAAGAAAGGCCGCTTCCCGCATCTGTCTGTATTTATGTATGCTTAAATCTTGAACTACTAAACTACGCAACGGATTTTGGTGCGGTTTTTTTTAAGCATAGCTTTTATCTATCGGCTTTGAGCGCGGCGACCGAACCAAGAAATTCCTCAACGAAAAAAACCTCACAATCGTCTAACGTCGTTTCAGTTCGGTAGACTTCGGCACGGTGTTTGTGTGCGTGCGGTTAGACGTATTGTACGACTCTACGAAACTCGAACGAATCGAGACGAGCTGCTCCGAAATCGGACGATGCTATGCAATAGCTATACCGCGGCAGTCCCCGAGTGCCACACGTCTTTTTTTTAAATAAATATAGTAGTTTAAAAGAAAGGTCTTAATTTATAATATGGATATGGATAGGGGTCACAAGTATACTAAATATAAGCTACTGAGTATTACTATATTCAGAGGCGGATAGTATTCATAGCAAAATATTAATAAAAACAAACAACTCTCTTTCTGCTTTACTTATTATACCATAAAAATTACAACTAGCAATTTGGGTTATGTTAACACTTATCTCTTAAGATCCTTAAATTTTTCAAACGCGAAACTTTTAAATCACTTCGTCCATTTCGCAACGGTCACTATTCAGACGTACCCCACACAACTGTTTGCCCCATGCCCCAACTTGCCCCCCACTCAAACTTGCCCCACGCTCACGCACCTTAAGGAGTTGACCTTCCATCATTCATGGATGCTATTATCAGAACTGGACCAAATTGCTAAGGGACAAAACGGGAAGCACCAGCTTTCAAATAAAAATCATACAAATCGGTTCACCCAGGCGAAAGTTCTGAGGTAAAAAACATTAAAAAAAATACAGACGAATTTCGTTTATTTCGCACTGGTCACTACTCAGACGCACCACACAACCGTTTGCCCCATACCCCAACTTGCCCCAAACCCCAACTTGCCCCACGCTCACGCACTCCGACGCAGCGAGCGGTGTAAACGCGATTTCAATACCCACTCCCCTTAATAGGCTAGTTTCCTAAGTCTGATTTTACATAAAATTTCACAATTAACAGTTACATATGGGTAAATCAATAACATAAGTGAAATCGAATTTAAAATTTCTTACGAAATGAGACAATAATAGGCATTTGAAGTTAGGTGGGAAAGTCCATTTTTAAAGTGCGAAAATTCAATAAAAATAGTATGCCATCTTATAAATTACAAAATTAGTAGTAGCTTTCACTATGAGAACATATTCGTAAAAGCAACATTTGATATAGCTGCTGAACAAAGCTCTTACGATATTCATACTCGTATACAGAGGGGTGACGTCATAGCTCTGTGCGACATTTGTATGAAGCGTTTTGAGCTCGCCCAAATGATGTGCTATTGAAACTGTGATATCTCCGGGAGTTTTCCAAATATCAAACCATTCTTTTAACAACACCTTTGCAATTGTGTTGTTCATCCATCTATGTAAAAATTAAAAAATAGGAAACTACCCTATTGCGGTTTTCAACTCCGCGAGTGTATGAAGCCAATTATGTACGCTATGCCTTGAAGGATTATCCCGCTGTCACACAGTGGTGTATTTTTTGTACTATTTTTCTAAAATAGTGAACTCCAAATCGCTATATTGCAACACGTCACACATTTTTGATTGATCAATAGTCGCGAGTTGTGCCATATTTTTCCTTTTTAGATTTGTTGCTGAAACTGTATGCTATTGCTTTGAGCGTTACTGCTATAAACGTATACAATATGCATTGCATGCATGTTCAGGTGGAACATACCTGGTATTATTTATGAATGCAAATCTAAATACACGTTAATGAAGATATCCGATCACACACAGCAGAAAAAGCGATATTTTATAATTTATAGTTCATCCTTGACGATATTGAATCTAATATATTTTATCTACCTACTAAAATTATACAGTCAGAGTAATGCTTCTAAAATTATGATAATTAAAAACTTTTACTCATAAAGAATCACGGGTCACAAATGAGCAAGAGTACTCCGCACTAGCCAGGTACAAAATAGTTGAACAAAGTGAAAACAAAAACACAATCTTGCCCTCCGGTGTAAATGGCAGCCGTCTGGGCATTCAGAAAAACACCTGTGCGCTGCACAGAGGCTGAGCTTAATCCCGCCAATTATCTTTATGGCTGGTTATGGCGGTGTGCATAGACCGGTTTAACCTGCGATCCTTGCATGCTAACTGAAAACCTGATTTTTGCCAGGATTACTCCGCACTTGCGCACATTTGAAAACATTAATGTTTGCTACGAATGCTACGAAACTTTTTAGTCGTTCGCTCTCGAGCGGGGAAATCGTTTGATCTCGTGAAAATTCGTACCTGATTTATTTTATTCTAGCTATAAAATACCTCACTTTAATAACATTGATATTGATTCAACTTCTATTAATATCTTTATGTACATAATTTTTGTATTATGTGATGTTTAATTTAATTGTAAGGTATATAATATTAAGTCATACATCACCTTAAAGATTTTTTTTATCTCTGTCATCATCACACTGCGGATCTAATTCGAAATTAAAAAGTAACATTTAACACTTACGTTAGATATAAAAGTAAAAACAACGATTGTGGCTTTTCTGAACTGTTGCGTTACACCAGAACAAGTATTTTTTTTAGTTTATTTAGCATTTCAAGTAATTTAGCTCGGACCAGACTAAACTTACTAGCCTTTACACGATTATCTTAATTAACACAAACACGTAAAGTCACATTTTGAATGCACGTGTTCCAGCTCTCGACTCGCGTACCAGCAATAATCTCTAAAATAAAAAATAAACAACGAACAAACTTCATAACATTTTGGAAAAAACAATGTCTTAATCTTTAAGTGGACGATTGAAGATAAGTAATTTCAGTATGTGAACGAAACAGAAAATTCTAACAAAACAAAATCTTAAGCATCTTTTTGCCTCGATACCGAATCAAAGACTTCAAAAAACATTTACGACATAATATTATGTTAAAAAAATTATATTAAGTTGGTAAAAAATTATCTCATTCTCGACCAAAAATGCATTAAGAACATAATTTCTAAATAGTGTTGTCTGTTATTAGCGTGAAAACTACACATTCGAAATAATAATTTTACGGATTAAACTCGCGTGTATTCTTATTCTGAACATAGAGACGCGACATTTTAAGCAGCCCTCGTGTTCAAGGGCAAGACTAAAGATGCCAGTTGTCTTTACAAGATTTTCTACTACCTATGGAAAAAATGGAATCATTACATATAATATTCGAGTCTCGCCAAATAAGAAAATTCCCCAGAATGTTCACCAAAATAAACCAGAAGTGCCTGTATGAGTTACTAATTTAAACGTGTTTCCGAAAATATAGGTGTGTGAAAGCGTGCTTCTCGGAACGAAAGAATAAATATATAATTTTAGTACGAAATATCTTTGCTATGACTTTGGCCCACAAACGCAATGTCTGAATTATTTATATGCTCGAAAAAGTTATTATTAAGTCGCTCGGTCAAACGGGCGAGCTACAAGGATTGGTTTGTAGACGTATCTTGCAGATACAATTGGGAGATATAAAACACTTATTGCGCAGGTTAATTACCTATTAACATATTTGATTTTTTGTAATCCAGTTATTATGTATTTATATTTTTTTAAAATAAAAAGGTGTACATAATTCATGGCTCGATGGATTATATTTTGCATTTATTTTAATCTTATCCTAACGTCCACATAATTTAAAGGTGACACCACATTAATAATATGATATTCATTAGTACAATGTATACCGAAAAAACAAGCTTTTGTAAGCGATTTAGACAAGTAAAGTTCTACGGATAAGGAAAATTTCCTTCAGCTTTATCTATCACATTTTTTCCGCTACCTCCTGCGTTTTGAGACACGGGACCTAGCGTAGAAGTTTCTGGAACATTATGTGTAATTCCCATGACGCGACAGCGTGATTTCTTATTGAAGATCCTTAATGTGTAAGTCGATTGATCGCGTGGTGCCAAATTCGTACAGTCAGCCTGAGATTTGCCTAAATTTATCAAAAGACACGTGAGACTAAATAATGTGCCGATTCCCACTGTTACGTTGATTGTCTCATAAAACGTTCTTAAAGGAGATTATTCGAGGCTAAATGTAAAACCATATGTAGGCATGTGCTAATAAGGTAGTTTATACATAAAATATGTCAGTAATAAAAAATGTTTACTTACTTGTACCTTACTACAATCACCAACTAATGTGTGAAAAACCCAGAAAATTTAACTATTATTTGATCCATTAAAAAAATATAGTTATCAACAGTTATCAAAAATCAAAGTCCGATCGGACGAGAGCACTTTACCAGCTACGAGAGCGCCGGAGCGATCCACTCGCTTCGTTATCGCGCGTGAGCGCACGCGCTGCTACGAGTGCTACGAATCGCGACTACGCATCAAGTGCTACGAATGGACTAGCTACGCCCGAGTCACGCGGTTTCATTAGATATGCATCTGTTAATTTTGTTAATTGATTAAAATACCATATACTTTTGTAAAGGTATGTTTATTTTTCATATAACATCATCAATCGTGATATTGTGCGTGCGTGTACCTAATAGTAAATACGCAAATTTGAATAGAAAAAAATCAAATATTATGTCTTAGATAAAGAGAATTCCGAATGCACTATGATAATGCGTAGGGAATTATGTAGATGAGAATTGATATCAATTATTGAAAATCGTTAGTCAGTTGCGTTGCTGCCAGGTCAGATTAATAATAATGGCCTAACCAAATTAAGCGCTAAATATTCATAGAAGGTGACTGACCCGACCAGGGAGGTATATAAATAAACACAGGTGCAATTTTCGCTACTTTATACCCAGCTAATTAGTCTTTATAAATGGGGCGAGGTGACCTCGGACATAGAAAAACACGTTTCTTAAAGAATATTTATGTAGAAAGCATTTTTGAACTAGTTACATTTCGCACACTCTCTCAACAAAGTCGAATTATTTAATACGGAGAAAATTGCAGTTATTTTATCTTTGTATATTACATTTCGCAACTAGGTATCACATTCCCTCAACAAGCTCGAATTATTTTATACGGAGAAAAAATGCAGTTACTCTTCATTTGTGCATAAGATGATGAATACAAGACCTGGCCTAGGCTGTTCCACTCAGACAAACCAACTGAAGTTAAATCCACAAACAGTGCTGACGTAGACAGAAATGTGATTCAATAGAGACTGCACCATAACCAGTTAGAAGCAGTATAATCTAGTTCTCTAAAGACAGCAAGAGTCGTCAGTATCGTTTTTTCACGTCCTTAGCCGGGCGCGTGGTACACTGTAATTGAGTTGACAGCCAAAGTTATGAAGAGAGCGGCGTCAAGGCGGCGCCGAGCCGGATATCAGCGCCTCCCCACCACTTTTCTTAACCCCCCCCCCCTCTTTCTTGCGCCGGATACGGGCGTAGGGTTAGCAAATAGGTTCAGCCGGTGTCTGGTTGTATTTTGCTAGGTGGATATCTATCTATTGATTCTTATGATTTTCGTTTTTGTTTGGTCACTTCTTATGAAAATGCAACAATAGTATTATCTACTTGTTGATAAATATGGTCCTTTTTTTACATATCGAAAACAAAAGATTTTTTTTTCATTCTTTTTTTTTTTCCTAACGATGATGACTTGGAGGAGCCTTGTCATCATCACCGGGCTTGCGGGGGAGCGGATGGCTCTCACCCCTATTTTGATTCATTGCATTAATTTTGGTTGTAACGAATGATATCCGGTTAATCATAATGAGAAATTATATCTATACTAATCTTTACACAAAATCACCAGAAATTAATAGAACTGGCTTATTCGAATAATTAAAATATTCTATTTCAATTATAATATATGTAACTCACACATACGGGCCATTTTAATATTACAATTTAAAGGACAATGGGCATTTTGGGCTAAAATGAAAATCGGGTGGCAGTCTCAAATTTCAATTGCATATCATAGTTCGTGTCATAAATAAAAACTTATTATATGGCAGTTACTTCGAGTCATGGTTAGATATTATATAGAAATATAGAGTGATGAAGATTGTTATATTTCATTAACGTATTATTACATAACTGTTTTATTTTGATAATTGTGTAAAAGCAAACAGCGGTTTTTTATTTAAATAGGATCATTCAGAATTACAATAAACCTACACCTACGAAAAGATATTTTTTTTTATAGTATAAACTCGTCTGACGGAATCACCCAGCCACGGCACGATACCAAGATGAAATTCGATTACCTGCTGCGTTTTTAGACACTATTATTATAGACGAGTAAGTTTTTTTTTTAAATAACCATTTTTTTAAATATTAAACTAACAAGATAACCTCACCCCACCTGATGATAAGCGGTAGTGAGATCCAAATATGAGGTCGACAGGCACAATAGCCTGTCGCACTCACCCTGAAAGCCCGCTTAAAGAGGAGACTATTGCTGCGGCAACAACGAGACAAGGCGTGGAGTCTCGCATTGGTTTGAGCTGTGCATGTTGGCCAGTCCGCCGGACGGAAGGGCCCCCGTTTCTACGGGTCTCCCTGGCCGGCGGCCTGACCCGCTCCGCCCGCACAATACTGCCGCTAAGACTCCACTGGTCCGGCGCTTGCCGCAACAACGGTCCCTCCTGGCTCCGGTTCGTACAGTGCTGATCCCGGAACGCGACCTGACCGAGAGAGGCCAGAGTCACTTGGCGGGTTTTACGCAACTGTATGGTGGTAACAGCAACCGGTCGACAATACTTCTTTGGATGTTTTTATATTGTACCTTTTGTATGTGATTGTATTTATCATAATAAAATCTTAAAAATATGGCCGGTTTTTTATTTTCTTGTAAACCTTTAAAAATATTAGACTTTTTAATAGTTATAATATACACAACAATAGGAATACTATAAAAATAAAACAATTTTTGCATTGAATCATCGAAATATACAAAGACAACAATATTCGATATCTCCTAAACTAACCGGTATATGCTCACGATTTTTTTTTTAAATAGTGTTGTTTAATAGTGCCTTGCAAGATATACTGATTCCGGAGACTGCCACTCAATTTCAAAAATAGACCAAGCTCCATACATTTTTGCCCATTGTCCTTTTTATATAATACGTAACCAACTTATGTAAATTGATTTGTTTAGTGATAACTTCCACGAATATTCAATTTCTACAACAGCACTAATTAAGCTCCCTCAATCTGCACACCGTACTTGTAGAAAACTCATTCTAAAGATCTTCCGATGAACTCACACAAAAACTTATTCGAAGGAAGTAAGGGAGTCATTTATTTTTATACGGCACCATTGTTTAGTCATTTCTCATTTGGCTCAGTATCTGAATCGCCGTCCAGTCACTGCGAGCCTATTTATTTATTGGTTCACGGTATACGGCTCTTCTTTTCTTGGCGTTCCGTATGAACGACGGTAAACCCAACAGAATCATTTCTGAACTCTGCTTGCTACGAGTTTATTAGACATCTTTGTATGTATAGGCTCATCAGATCAAATCCTTCGGACTTTGTACCGTCTCTACGTTTGCGGTATAAACGTTACTATCTAAATGTTAGAGTTTCAGCTAAAATTTATGTTGTACATAAATAAATATTAAGTTTAATAGTTTACCATTAAAAATAGTAATTACAACTAATCAAAACAAAAATTACGATCACATAGTTAAACTGCAACAAAAATATACAAAAACTTTGAAAAGTTCACTTTGAAGAAATTCAATCATTTTTAAAACATTATTCAAACAAGGTTCGTATTTTGTATTTTGTTGTGAGTATTAATACTATTAACAGATCGGTGCGATGAAAAGTACATACAAAATATTTAATGATTTGAATAATAAATGAAACTTTAATATAATATTTATAACAAACTCTCATTCACTAGAGCCCCAACACACTCTTGGCCGTTTTTGTGTGTGGCCATCGGAGCGAATGTTTATTTTTATTTTCCAAGTTGCCGGAGCCGTTATGCGCCATTCGAGTTTTTCAAACGGCGCGGTAAGTTTCGACACTAGCCGTCTCTTTGAGGACGTCTCACAAGTGTAAAAGTTTGTGAGAAAAGTCACACAACTTCTGTATGTTCCGTGTCTATTTGGAGTTTTTACTGCAATCTCTAAGTGGCAGTAAACGTGTCCTTTACTAAAATTGAGTAGGTATACGAATTATTGGAATAATGAAAGTATTTTTAAAAAAATAACACATATTAACGACTTTGTTTGAACTAAATTTAAACAAAAGTATTTGATCAATCGGTCGCTCATCAACAAGATGGACTGACCAAATGAAAGGCTCATTGTCCTCAAAACTTTCCACAGTGGTGAAGGTCGCGCTGGATAGGACCTGGTGCAGGTAGATTATCCTCTCCAGGCTTGGATCCTATGCACGATTCTTAGACATGAGGAAATGACTAGAGAGAGATTTGTTCAATCACTTTGTTTGAATCACAAACGTTATAGTTTACAAATAGGAAAGAGGAAACTCGGCCAGCTTCTTGGCCACGATGCCTATGGACAGTGATCTGGGACATATTTTTTTATTTATGAGAATGAAGTTTAGGTTAATCTAACTTAGTTATTTTTATAAATGTAATGATGTGTAAATATTTGAAAGAGTACCAACTATTAAAATTACTGTTAAATTACATATATCAAACCAAGCACACGTTTTGCTTACAGTACCATAATGAACATTAACAAATTGGATTACTTTACTTGTATAATTTAGTTATTGTACCGGAATAGATAATATCATTAATAAAATATCGTGCCAACCAAACAATGATGCAAAATAATTGATTCATTATTAAGAGTCTGACTCATTGTAGTACGAACATTGCGGTGGTTTGATGTTGATTACATCTTTTATCAGAAAAATACCTGTTATTACATTTTATCATCCAGCAGCAAACAAACGCGCGTAATTTCGTTAGCAGAAAAATATCCGATATAAAAACGCTGAGAGCAAGCGCGTCGGTTCTAATGAAACACAATTTATCATTTGGAACGTCAAATAAAAGGTGGAATTAAGAGTTTGGTTTTTTATTATGAGGGTCAGGGCTCAAGAGGGCCCTTTATAGAGTGTTTGTACAGGTATTTTAATTTTGGGGTGAATTTGATGGCATTTAATTATTATTTTTTTTTTTTAATGGCGCGTTTTTTTTTTCCTAACTGACATAAATGATGATGACTTTTAGTTGCCTCGTCATTTTCACCGGACTTGCGGGGAAGTAAAAAAAAATCTACTCTCGCCTAAATTTTTAATTTTTTTGGGCGCGTGGATTTTTTGTTTGATTTGCTCGCAATTTATTTAATTTATTTAACTGCTTACTTAATTCCTTAAACATCTAGACGTATTCAAGTTCAGGTCAAATCTTCTCTACCTGTAACCCTCAACCATACATGGACACAATGTACACTTTATTATTTTGTGCCACGTAATAATTTCATATACCTAAGATTCAAAATCGATGAAAAATTTAACATGCAGCATGTTGAGGAAGTAATTCAACCTGAGTATTAATTATAGCACATAGCCACTCAACATAGAGTATTAAATATTATAGATAGCTTCATGGAATATTAACTCTACCATATTAACAACGCCTTACGTATTAGTTATTAACTATTATTGACTCTATGGCCCAGTATTCAAAGATAATAATCAGTTGTAGAAGAGTTATATTTATTTGCTCAATACTTATCAAAAAAATATTTTATCATTAATATTTTCAACAAAATTTAGAACTCTTTATTTGGTTACTAATGACACCCTCCCTTCAATTGGAGTAAATTGTACCTACATAAAAACCTTTTTTTTTAAAAACACATCAAACTCCGCTAATTGTAAAGACTTAGTGATATGAGGACAGTGAAAGCTATGTGATGTTTTACCAAAATGTAAATTAGTTTAGTGCCCATTTACATTTTTTAGTATTAAACCTACAAGTTTAGGTCTTTTGAAACCTTCGTAAAACGTTGAAACTTTGAAACTTCAGGTGGGAGACATTTTGTCGACCGGTTGCTGTTACCACCATACAGTTGTGTAAAACCCGCCAAGTGACTCTGACCTCTCTTGGTCAGGTCGCGTTCCGGGATCAGCACTGTACGAACCGGAGCCAGGGGGGACCATTGTTGCGGCAAGCGCCGGACCAGTGGAGTCTTAGCGGCGGTATTGTGCGGGCGGAGCGGGTCAGCCCGCCGGCCAGGGAGACCCGTAGAAACGGGGGCCCTTCCGTCCGGCGGACTGGCCAACTCGGACCCGCACAGCTCAATACCAATGCGAGACTCCACGCCTTGTCTCGTTGTTGCCGCAGCAGTGGTCTCCTTTTTCACGGCTTTCAGGGTGAGTGCGACAGGCTCAATATGGTCTATTGTGCCTGTCGACCTCATATTTGGATCTCACTACCGCTTACCATCAGGTGGAGTGAGGTCATCTTGTTAGCCTCTTTATAAAAAAAAAAAAAAAAAAAATCCTCATTTTCTTGCACCTTGGGACGCAGCCTTAATTCACACTGCCGCTATAACTTTAATTAGAAGTCAGTGCAAAGAAAACAAACAGAAAGGAGGACTTCTAGAAAAATAGTTTGACTTCTGGTTCAAGTTGGTGCTTAATAATACGACTTGAGCGATTGTTTTATAGAATTCCTGGGTTCCAACAGCGATTAGTAAAGTTTGCGGCGAGGGGGCGCCACTGGAGGGACTAAAACACGTTTTGTCGTTTTATTCTTAGTCTTAACCTACTGCTATTCAATCCTATTTAAGGATTAGTCCCGAAGCGTTTTGTAATCGGATCTTTATCGTTGCATTAGAAGTCGATAGCAAAACGAGCACATCTTCTTGAAAAACTTGATTGGTAATAAATGTATGGGCTCTTTTATGCTTTCGTCACTATATACGATTAAGTGGTAAGTAGCTAATGTACGTATTGAAGTACAAATGTTTTCAAAAAGTAACTCATTTGATGGTAGATCGTTCATGAAATGACAAACTACATATTAGGATGTTTTGTTGGTAAAAGAATGTCTAAACTATTCGATATATAGTAATCTTATCCATAAAAAAGCGCCGATGGCCGAGTGGTTAAGGTCGTTGGTTGCCATGCGAGAGGTCGCCAGTTCAAACCCCGCCAGGTACCAATGTGTTTTTCAAATTTGAAATTCATATGTACCATCATTCGACGCTTTAACGGTAAAGGAAAACATCGTGAGGAAACCAGCACACCAGAAAGATTTTTGAACGGTGTGTAAAGCCATGTCAGAGGCCTACGGGCGGTTTAAACTCTGACACCAGGTTGTTAATCAACCATACGATAAGAAGAAGAAGATATGAAGACTTATCCATAGCTTATTGAATTATCTATCATCATCGTCGTCATCACCAGCTAAAATACGTCCCCACTGCAGGGGCACGGGCATACCCTAAACCAGGGCTAACCAAAGCTTTAGTCAACCACGCTGACCAAGTGCAGGTTGGTTAACTACACAACCTTAGAAATTCTTCGTATGCGTGCAATTTTCCACACGATGTTTTCCTTCACCGTTAAAGCGTAAAATAATCGTACACCTGAATTTCAATTTTGAAAACACAGTCTTAGGGTTTGAACTGGCGACCTGTCGCATGGGAAGCAAGAAACTTAACCACTCGGCCATTGACGCTTTTAGGATATATCTAGCATATTATGACTATAAAGTATAAGTTATATCTTCATATAAGGACAAGGTTTCAGCCGAAGTTGGTTGCACGTAGGACACAGCGTGCGAAAGGCGTGACCGTCCTCTAATAAGGGCAAAGGGCCAGCTGCCATGGGCCCTGAGTTATGAAACGGAACACCAATATGTCAGCGTACCACATACTCGTAGGTATAGGTATATAGGTTTATTAGGATTATTGTACGGAGCTTGACAAAGTATTGCCTATGTTATAATAGTAGACTTATGTCATAAGCATTTCTTAAAAGCCCTCGCAAACTGAACTCTAAATTGCCTGTCTACACTCTCTGTTCAATATTACATAAGAAATTTTTTTTTCATTGATAATCGGTTCAAATTATGTACTAACCACGTTTGATTGTAAGCTAAGCCAAGTTTTATTTGATTTTTTTTTACCGACAAGTTTCGTACTGTGGGGTGATTGCTGCCAAACAAAAAAGAAAGAGCCCTCTCGATCCGGTTAAAAGTAATAACTCAGCTGACACCCAGAAATCACTCTTTAGAACCGCCAGCAAACACACTTTTTTCAATCTCACAGCCTATGTACATACATCGAAGTTGTTAAGGTCAAGTCAAACATTGGTAAGCAAGAACCCTCGGCAGTAAAGTTGCCGCCACTCCTGATTCATTCCCGTAGGAAATTGTGTACAGCGGAGTTTTTGCATGACAACAGTTCCGATTTTTTTCGCTCCAACTCCGCGGTTGGAGTTTTTGTGGTTGTATTGTATGAGTTTGACAGGTCTTGCAGTGACGTTCAAGAGACGCCGAAGGTTTTAAAGCTTGCAAAGACTCAGCTCTTAGTAGTCCGTCATCTGACTCACAATGCAGTAACGTATCTTTTTTTAATGCAGAGAGCTGGCAGGTAAGAATATTTGGAAGTGAACTTTTTTTTTGTTTTGTAAAGTGATAGTTTGGAAGCTATTAGAAATAACGTTGCTGCTTACACACGCATACAAAACACCTATTATACTACAAAGCGGAGATAAAACTACAATAAGCTCGTTTTTATTAACTAAATTATAAAGTTATCATCCAATTGTTCGATCTCTACCATGATCATTACATGATCTATAGTGACAGATCTAATTTACCTGTTATTGTTTTTAATATTCTACTCGATTTTACAATCATATAGTTAAACTTTCGTCGGGGGGAATGGGGCCCTACCAAGATCTTTGGGCCCAAGCCAACCTCACGTGCAAGTACGTACCCCTGCTGACCAACGAACGAGGCTCTGGCACCAGCTTTCCCTCCGGGGTTGGGTGGTCGGACGGCAGTCGCTCCCGTAAAAGCGAAACTCGCCACTTTAACATGGAAGGAACATACAAGAAAAGTGCCAGGAATAGGGCGCCGCCGCAAAACGGCGCGCAGGAGTTTCGCCCGACTCCTGTGGCAAGTGGGCGAGGGCTACCGCGTTGGGGACGGACGCGGCTAAAGACGTTAGCCCCAACCCCACGGAAACTCCGCTTCGCGACGTGGAACGTGGGCACGCTCACCGGTCGCGCGAGAGAGCTGGCCGACGTACTCACCAGGCGGAGGGTGGCAGTGGCGTTCCTGCAGGAGACTCGGTGGAAAGGCAGCAGATCCCGGGCCATTGGGAATGACTACAAGCTGATCTACACAGGAGCACCTAGTGGAGAGAACGGGGTTGCGGTAGTGCTGTCCGGGGAGTTGCAGGACGACGTGTTGGAGGTGAAACGCTACAGCGACCGCTTAATGGACGTAACGGTGCTGATCGAAGGGGTTACGACCCACTTGATAAGCGCATACGCTCCACAGGCTGGTTGCAGCGACACCGAAAAGACTTCATTCTGGAACAGACTTGGAGAGGTGCTGCGGGGAATCCCACCATCTCAGGAAGTCGTTCTGGGGGCGATCTGAACGGTCATGTGGGTGAGGAGCCTGAGGAGTTCGAGCGTGTACATGGTGGCTATGGTTTCGGCAGACGCAACGCTGAAGGGGAGAACATCCTCCAGTTGTGTTCGGCTGCCGACCTGGCTATTGTGAACACGTTTTTCCAGAAGAGGCCTGAACATTTAATCACCTACAGGAGTGGGCGGCACGCTACCCAGATCGACTTCCTACTCACTAGGAGGCACCACATCGGCAAAGTAGTCAACTGCAAGGTCATACCCGGAGAGAGTCTCACTGCACAACACCGTCTACTTGTCATGGATCTCTGCGTGAAGCCCAAAGCCAAGAGCTTTGAGCGTTGTCGGCGTCAAATAAGGTGGTGGCGGCTTGACGAAGACAAATCCCAGGTGTTCGTCTCAGCTATCGGCGACAAGTGCGCTAAGGCTGAGAGCGAACCAGTTCAGAACCACTGGGACAGGATTCAGGCAGCCATAACCGAAGCGGCGAAGTCAGTGCTTGGCACGTCTAAGGGTGGACGCAAATTTGACAAGGAGACTTGGTGGTGGAACGACGCAGTCCAGAGGGAGACTAGGGTGAAGAAAGCCCTCTTTAAAAAGTGGCAAGCGTCCAACTCTCCTGAAGATCGCGACGCATACAGGTCCGCAAAACGTGCAACAAAGAAAGCTGTTGCCAGAGCCAGGCGAGCCCACCTACAGCCGCTCTACGATAGGCTGGAATCGTCTGAGGGGCAGAAGCTTATCTATAGATTAGCACGTTCTAGGGTCAAAGCGGCACAGGATATCTCCAAGTGCCGCTGTGTTAAAGACCCTCACGGTGACCTACTATGCGAGGACCTCGCGGTGAAGGAGAGATGGCGCTCTTACTTCCACGAGCTGTTAAATAAACAGCATAGAGAAGTGCAGCCACCGGACCTCCCTCCGAATCTTGGACTTGTGCCACCGGTAACGCCTGAAGAAGTAGAGAATGCTCTTCGCCGCATGAAGAATCGGAAAGCTGTCGGAGCCGATGGAGTCCCCATCGAAGCCTGGAAGGCAATGGGTGGTCGTGGTGTGGGCATCCTAACTGACCTTTATAACCGCATACTCAGCACCGGCGGGATTCCTCGCCAATGGAGACTGAGTGTTATCACCCCGGTCTTCAAGGGCAAGGGATCAGTGCAAGAGTGCGGTAGTTATCGCGGTATAAAGGTCATGTCCCACACCATGAAACTATTCGAGCGGATAGTAGACTCTCGAATCCGTCAGGAGTGCACTGTCTCTGGATGTCAATATGGTTTCCGCCCCGGTCATGGGACTATGGACCCCGTTTTTGCCCTAAGAATCATCATGGAGAAATACAGGACGAAGAACACGCCTCTCCACTTCCTATTTCTGGACACGGAGAAGGCCTTCGACTGTGTTCCGCGTGCGATGATTTGGTGGGCCCTGAGGTCCAAGGGAGTGCCAGAAACGTATGTTGATATCATTAGAGACATGTACTGTGATTCCGATTCTGTAGTTAGGACCGCTGTTGGCGACACATTGCCCTTCCGTATTACCGTCGGAGTACACCAAGGCTCCGTCCTGAGTCCGTTCCTCTTCAGCCTGATATTAGACGTATTGTCAGACAGCATCAGAGACCACCATGAGCAGCCACCATGGCTACTTATGTATGCTGACGATATCGCGCTGGTGGACTCGGACAGGGGACGGCTGGTGAGACGTGTTAACACATGGAGGGAGTCGGCTGAGAACGGGGGTCTGAAACTCAACGTGGCGAAGACAGAGTACTTGGCCTGCAACACTACAGATCCCATGTCCGTCCGCATAGGCGAAGACACGGTCGAGCGCACGGACCGGTTCAAGTATCTGGGATCTGTACTCCACGCGAACGGCGACATCGACTCCGACGTCAAGGCACGCATTGCTGCTGCGTGGGATAAATGGCGGGAGGTGAGCGGCGTCACTTGCGACCCTAAAATGCCGGTTAAGCTGAAGGGACAGGTCTATAAATCTATCATTAGGCCTGTTCTCTTATATGGCAGTGAAGCATGGCCATTACTTGAGCGGCACAAGCAGGAACTGCGGGTCACGGAGATGAAGATGCTGCGCTGGATGTCGGGAGTTACGCGAGCAGATCGCGTAAAGAACTCCCGTATTCGCGGCAGCCTTCATGTCCGAGACATCGCTGATAAACTGCAAGAGTGCCGCCTACGTTGGTACGGTCATGTTTTACGGAAACCGGCAAACTACGTAGGGAACAAGTGTCTAGCCATGTCGCTACCGCCGGGTCCCGGCAGAAGGGGAAGGCCCAAGAAGGCCTGGCTTGACGTCGTAGTGGATGACATGCGTGCTAACAAACTCTCCATAAAGGATGCCGAAGACCGTGCGAAGTGGAGAGTTAGGAGTAGGAAAGCGGACCCCGGGCTTCGCAAGGATGCAACCGGGAAAACGCAAAGATGATGATGATGATGATGATAGTTAAACTTTCGTGTTCCATTGCAACTGATTACGCATTAAGACTCTTTGTATCACATTTCATCCATAACATTTCAACCAACCGCAGCATTCCCGCAGCGCCAGTGCAAAACACGCTTCATATTTCACGGAGGCGCTGTACCAACTTGTGATTGCTAACTCAGCCGCGAATCATATGCCGATGCGGACGCGAACTCAACTCGAATCTTTATTTATGAGCACGCTCGTTTACATCCGATCGGCTTTTTTCGAGTCTGCAACTTTCTTCCGTGTTAACTTTAGTTGGCAGCCCGGGGCTCGCATGTTGCCAAAGTGATTTCGTATTGACCGCTCATGTTTGCGTCAAGTTTTTGCCGGAGGAATCTTCGCGGGAGTGATTTGGGTGTGTTTTAAGACCATTCTAGGAGATTTCAGGGGGGGATAAAGTTTCAGATAAAACTGATGTAGGTAGGTATAACTTAGAGACAGCGTCCGGCGTCATTTACAATCCGTAACCGGGACTGAAATCCTTGGTAAATCATTACCAATCGCAGGAAAAGCCTTGCCTAGTTTTGCTAATGAATCGAATGAATCTAATAAGTATATATTAAGCTATTGCATAGCTTTTATCGCGGGCTTTGAGCGCGACGACCGAACCAAGAAATTCCGTAACAAAAAAAACCTCACAATCGTCTAACGTCGTTTCGGTTCGGTAGATTTCGGCACGGTGTTTGTATGCGTGCGGTTAGACGTATTGTACGACTCTACGAAACTCGCACGAATCGAGACGAGCTGCTCCGAAATCGGACGATGCTATGCAATAGCTATTGCATAGCATCGTCCGATATCGGGACTATACTATACCGCGGCAGTCCCCGAGTGCCACACGTCTTTTATTTTTGCTAACAGGATGACCTTACTCCATCTGATGGTAAGTGGTAGTGCGATCCACATATGAGGTCGACAAGACAATAGACCTTATTGAGCCTGTCGCGCTAACTCTGAAAGCCTACATATTTTTTGTATTTGGTATACATAAAGTAATTCTAGAGATACCTAGCCTAGAGAAGAGTATTGCATATCACGATCATATCGCGCTATTTGCTAATTAACCCAATAAAGGGCATAACCTTTTCAATTTTTGTCATTGATTGTAGACCTTATGTCAAGTGAGTAAGGTTCGAATTTAGTGGAAATTGATATTTCTCTGCCCAGTGAAGGAAGTAATATGTTTTTAAATTGTTTATTTATTTACAAAACGAAGACAAAAGTAAGTTACTTAGTCTAAATTATGCAAATCAATGCTCCATAATTCAATAACTCCCTAATGCTGCGTTATAACTATCGAAGGACAATTACTTCTAGACAACTAAGCATTAGACAGGCTTAGTCCAAAGGTACCAAGTTACAAGAGGATCTTAAGTTATCGCAATAAACAAGCGTTGTCTGTTAATGTTCCATCAAAATTTCCAACAAGACCTTGCGAAGCGAAGTTATATCGTAACTCCCAAAACCCATGGCAAGTACCTAGTAGTTTCCGAACGATAAAGTTATGAGTTTTGTAAGATCCTGGAACCATATATGGATGACAAGTATATTAATTTGAAACTTTAAAGTCAGTTACAAGGGTAAATAATATTTGCAGTGACAGTTATTATTAGTAGTTAATTAATTGTCAATAACCATGTCAAGGGTCATTTTCTCGTTTAGAACGTTGTTGGACTACTAACAAAGTTAACTGATAAATTTATTTTCACATGAATATACATATAAAACTTAAAGAAACATAAGTAAAGTCCACATATTTTTAAGCTATTTACATTGACAGTATTTTTTTAACTCAAGATTTTCATAAACATTTTGCTTTATTTTCATTACATTCTGGGGTATTTATACTTTTTCACATCTCCAGTAACGAAATTAAAAAATTACAAGCCCACGCAATATTAAACGTCAAGTGCTTAGGTGAGTCCTAAAATAAGTTACGTAAGTGTTGCCGACGCAAATTAAATTCTCCCCACTTCTGGGGAAATCTTCAAAATTAACATCGCCAAGGTGGCACAACGTTTCTCCCCGATCACTTTCGGTCTCTCTGGCCCCAGCCCTAAATTCCAATTTTCATTTCGCTTCGATTTTATTGGCAAAGTTAAGCAATACCAATAACAGGGCGAACACAAAGACGCCCAGTTTGGCGAATAGGTATTAAGATATTTATGGACTTTAATTGATTGGACTTTTTTATTTGACTTCCTTTTTTTCATATGGCAATCATCATCGTTGCCTATTGCTGTCCACTGCTGAACATTGGCCTCTTCAACAAAGTCATTCTTTTTATTTCTTTCTATTTTAATAATTAAAAATTTGAAAGCGTGGTTGAGTTTGACTAAAGTTTTAACGCCCTTGTAGGCCTATGCATTAGCAGTGGGGACGTATATGGGCTGACGGTGATGTAATAAAAATTTTTTTTCGCTTATCCACATACCTCGTATCAATTTACAATTTGACACAGTCACTAAATAAATCGTTATTAAGTATGTAAACACATAAAACACATAAAATGACTGTGAGAAAAAAGGAAGCTTTCATCCTTTTCACATAATATAATCTTGCATCTAGTTCGCATCATGCATTTGGATCAAGTAGTGTAGGGTAGTAGGAATATTTTCGTTAAAAATAAAATTAAGTTTACGAATTAAACTCGCGTGTATTACTATTCTAAACATATTATTTAGAGATCCGACGTATCGAGCTCTTTACAGAGCTTGAGCTCGAAACGTTGGGCCTCTGAATAATCTCTACATAGTAAAAAGAAAAGTCGCTTACCGCATCTGTCTATCCCCATGTATGCTTAAATCTTTAAAAATCGTTTTTTTAATCATCATCATCATCATCAGCCCATATACGTCCCCACTGCTGGGGCACAGGCCTACCCTAAACTAGGGCGATAAGGCCTTAGTCGACCACGCTGGCCAAGTGCGGTTGGTCGACTACACAACCTTAGAATTTCTTCTTAGGTGTGCAGGTTTCCTCACGATGTTTTCCTTCACCGTTAAAGCGTCGAATGATGGTACATATGAATTTCAAATTTGAAAAACACATTGGTACCTGGCGGGGTTTGAACTGACCGACCTCTCGCATGGCAAGCAACGACTTCAACCACTCGGCCATCGACGACTATTTTTTTAATAGATAGAAGGATTTAACAGAAAGTTTTTCATGTATAATATACGTGAAGCAAAGCGAGAGTGGGCCACTAGTATGTATAATAGCAATACACGCGAGTTTAATCCGCAAACTTAGTTTTATACATATGTGTAATGTTCGCGCAAATGATAGGCGATACTAATGTATTTTGGTAACTTCATATCCATAATTATTTAGCCCCGTAAGAGTTATATTGTAGGTAGGTATTCATCTAGGTATCTATACTAATATTATAAAGCTCAAGAGTTTGTTTGTTTGTTTGAACGCGCTAATCTCAGGAACTACTGGTTCGATTTGAAAAAATCTTTTTGCGTTGTATAGACCATTTATCGAGGAAGGCTTTAGGCTATATAACATCACGCTGCGACCAATAGGAGCAAAGATACAATGGAAAATGTGTAAAAAACGGGGGAAACGCGAACGAAGTCGCTGGCACAGCTAGTATTGTATAAAGTTCGTCGCTTAAAGCGTCTCTGTAACCGAAAGTGAACGTTAAAACAGAGAGCTCAAATTCTGCTCGTCTGTCGCGTTTCTTTTATTGACTCCCGAAGTTTATTAGTGAAATTTCACCTGAAGCAAGAAGTGGTCTGCGGTTCGAGTCTCGAGCGAAGACAATAATTCTATCCCACCATACAACACGAACATTCCAATGAAATTTATAAACATAAACGTAGATCCTTTGTGTAAAGTAATTAAAAAGTTTCCCTCTGGGTACTAACCCAGTAGGAAGTTAAAAAATATTTAATTTAAAAAAATATATAATACGTACCTACAAATACTTAAATTCTGATAACAATCTGCTGATGATTTTCAGTCCTACATAGAAGTCGGCGGTTGCACCCCCGTGCCTCAATAAGCACGTTAGGCCGGTGGTCCAGCGCCCGATTTCTCATCGGTCATTTTGGATTGCCGTCTCACCGAACTATATAAGTGAGGGAAATGAAATTACACTATGTGTTTGCGCTTACACTTGTTCATAAATGAGTGATCTCCATTGAGATCGGCCACTATGGCATAAATCAGTCGGACACTACTTTACCTTACTTATCATTTATAGCATCTTTTATAGTTGATTCAATTGATTCATTAAGCTCTATTTTCATACTGTAAATAAGAACATAAAAGATTACTCTAATCGCTTGTGACTTGCCCCTATACCCAATTTTTAAGGCAGGTTTTATTATAGTTCATCAGAGTTGATCCTAAAACCACCTGTGTTTTTTCAAGATTGATATTGTTCTCAAGTTAAATAACTAGTATTTACTATTACAGATGACTAAGTGATTTAGATAACTAAGATTTCATGTATGATCCTTTTAGGATCCCATTTTGAACAATTGCGAATAGTAATGCCTACTCTTAATATTCTAATTTTGTTAATAAAGTGGATGGACTCTCTGGATGACCTCACTCCACCTGTTAGTGATTATGAGGTCCACATACAAGGACAGGCACAATAGACCCTATTAAGCCCGTCGACCTCACCCTGAAGGCCTGCTTATATGCAGTTTCATGCCCCGCCTAAAGAGCCCGTGATAATAAGAGGGAGGGAAAACATGAGCTGGAAGGGCGTTCCATGCTTTAATGGCACGGGCCAGAAGAAGATCATTGCGTTCCCACGAGTAGCAAGGATATACTCGTATGAGGGTGAATTTCCCGACACCAAATCGTAAACGGCACGGCTGAAACTGCTAGTGCAGGATGGCACTTTTAACTTATAATATTTTTTTTTAGATAAAAGGTGTTGTCTCCTATAGGTGACTATAAATATTTTTAAATTATGATTATCGCTAATTAGGTAAAAAAAATCTTAAACCCCTAATTATATCATATCTGTGACGCGGCACAATTAGTTTTTCAGTATACTTTTAGTCATATATTAAAAACAAAATAGGACCTGATCTCTTCTTCTTATCGTATGGTTGATGGACAACCTGGTGTCAGAGTTTTTAAACCGCCCGCAGGCCTCTGACATGGCTGGACCTGATAAATAATTATTAATATACTCACCTTTAACTCGATAAAGGCAGTCTATCTACTTTGCCAAATAGCTATAGGTCAAAGGATACTGAATCCAATTTCGGGGTCAGGTATAATGTAAATATTGAAGGTGACGATAGCTCATTTGATAGTGGAAAAGGGTCTCTTCTGTCCGTTGCGGGATGGCAGCGGGAATTTTATTTAGTATGGAATAGGTATTTGTCTATTTATACATATTTGTTAGGCCAAGCATTCGCTAATAGATCAACAGTAAGTAAATTTCCATAAACTCGAAAAAAAAGTAAGTAAGTAATCATGAATTTAACAAGGTTATAATTTTCATGCATCTAACAGCCGATGATTTAAACTTTTTGGTTCTAGATGGTTTCACCACAACATGCACAAATCACGTTCTTACTTCGAAAAAAATCATCATCATCATAATCATCAGCCCATTACAGTCCACTGCTGAACATAGCCCTCTCCAAATGCACGCCACTTTTCTCTATCCTCGGCCACTCGCATCCAGCTCCTACCAACCGTCCCGCGCAGATCGTCACACCACCTGGCCTGCGGGCGAAAAAAAGTTTCGCCGAAAAAATTGGCCATTAGATATTCCATAAATAAAAATAATGTTTATGATCGTCATCTCTTTAATCTCATATTGTGCTCGTATACTGTTTTAAAATTAACTAGAGAGGTACATACCTGCAAAGCTTTGCCAGCTTTGCTTACATTTGCATTTAAATGCAACATTTAACCCAGCAACGCAACGACATCCACCATATTAGTTATTTCGTGGTAAATAGGTCGACTGTTAAGTTCTATTTTTTAAAATTAGGTAAACGATTAAATTAAAACTGGCGTTATAAAAATAATAAAATAATCCTTCATTTTAAAACACTACTCTTATAGTTCGGTGAGACGGCAAACCGACATGACCGATGAGAGATCGATTCTTAAATACGATAAAGATAAAAATCTTAAAACTTTTCTTGCCTAATCAACAAAGTAATTTTATGTTATCGTCACTAAAGAGAAAATCACTAGTTGTGTTGATGTTCAAATAAAAAAGACGTGTGGCACTCGGGGACTGCCGCGGTATAGCTGTCGTGGCCAAATCGATGAATTGATCATTTCATGAAATGGTTGGCCATTTCATGAAGTGTTCACGTTTCATGAAGTGGCCAATCAATGGTGACCAAATCATTAAACGATAAACGTTTAACGATTTGGCCACCCACGTTTGACCATATCGTAAAAAGAGGGCAACTACCTATAAAATATTTCATGAAATTCAGGATCAATTTTGATACGTATTTGTTTATTTTTAGTTGTTACATACGTTTAGTGAAATTTGCAAGTATTTTAGTACAAGCAGTATAAAAGTCAAATAAATAGGCTAAAATAGGCAAACTTCCGACAATTTTGTCCAAAATAAAATTAAATGTAGGTCTACTTTAAAAATAACATGAATTTTATAAAAAAAAAACGTTTTGCTAAAAATATGCTATTCTAAAATAAAAGATAAAAATAATATGCTAAACAGGAAGAAAATTTAGAACATTGTGCAAATTTAGCATATTTGCACAAAGTGCTTAACTGGTATGGCAACTCTGGCACTCTACCGGTAAAGTCAACGAAACAATTCCACGATATGATCGATTGAGATTGATCGTTTCATGAAATGGCAGTGCATCTAGTTGGCCCAATCGTCAAACGATTTCTTATCATTGATCTGACCTGGCCACATCATGATATGGCCAATGGACAGTGAAATATTTCATGAAATGCAACCATTTCATGAAATGGCCAATCATTTCATGAAATGGCCAATTCTACGATGTGGCCACGACATAGCTATTGCATAGCATCGTCCGATTTCGGAGCAGCTCGTCTCGATTCGTGCGAGTTTCGTAGAGTCGTACAATACGTCTAACCGCACGCACACAAACACCGTGCCAAAGTCTACCGAATTGAAACGACGTTAGACGATTGTGAGGTTTTTTTCGTTACGGAATTTCTTGGTTCGGTCGCCGCGCTCAAAGCCCGCGATAAAAGCTATGCAATAGCTTAAAAATGTACACAATTTGTGTCACCTAAATGCGCGTATCTGACACCATTTAACAAATCTCTAAATTACAATAAATAGAGATTTACGATAATCCGCCGCATTAACCAGAAACCACATCCAGTTCTCTCTACGAAGGAAACATTAAAATTGAACATATTTATGCACAAATACAAGCGGGCTATATGAAAATTCCCAGCGGAACTCACGTAGGCATTAATTTTGCAGACACGAGGCGGCACCTAAACTCGACTCGACGAAATGCTTTTAATGGATACACCACATCTTTAACCTAAATGCAACCCGTAAAGAAAGTGCCGAGTTCCTTGTAAATTTAAGGCTGCGACCACATTGGGCGAGCAGTGGGCGACTATTTGACCCCTAAATGCACTTTATACGGGTATTTAATACCCGTGTATTAAATACCAGAGAATAGCAGCTTAGCGAATGTGTGAATTTGACACTGCAAAAGTTCACTTGTTATGTCACTTTTACCAAACATTTTGTGACGGTAATTCCGTTAGGTTGTGTAAGGACGACCAACTTGGTTGATGACCTCATTAAGTCATGTCAGAGGCCTACCGGTGGTTTAAAAAAAACTCTGACACCAGGTTGTTCATCAACCATACGATAAGAAGAAGAAGATTAAGTGTAGGCTCGAATTCTATACGTACTGTAAGGGCTTTAAAATACAGTAGGTAAGTATTTTTTTACAGTAGGTATAACCTAATTTAAACTGAAGTAAGATGGATATTATTAATTACTATTAATAATTCTTCTCTATTCACTACTGTGAATAGAGAAGAATCAGCGATCTATCAAAATGTTACGAAGCAGTCATTAGGTTAGTTTAGCTTTTTTGGGTTGATCATGATCATGTTATATTGTGTTTTATGTAGAAAAAAAATGCGAAATTAACGCGCGAGTAATCATCAGTTCCAGATTTAACTGTTTTTTTTTTCTTTCAAAGCTTCTCAATAGGGACACGAAATTATCGCGCAAAGTTATAGTAAATTTCTTAAATTTCTTTTTTTTTCTTCCTGAGCCTCCCAATAGGGACACAGCCTAATCCAAAGTGGTCCCGCATGCTGGAAGTTTCTGTTACGGTGTTTATACGACGGCTATATCGTAAATACGGCGCTAGCTAGTTCACGTGGTCTCCTCCGCCGCTAACCGGCCATTCGATGGTGACGCCCAATCGATACAGAGCCGCTGGAAGGATTCTGTTGAGGATGGTTGAATGTTTTTTTTAATATTAAAAAAAAACCGGCCAATTGCAAGTCGGGCGCCCGATGGGCCCCGTACCAATGATGTAAAAAGAAACAAGTTTATTGTATGGGGACCACCCTTAATATTTTATCATTTTAAATTTTTACTTATTGTTATAGCGGCAAAGGGAACGCATCATTTTTGAAAGTTTCTAGCTATCACGATTTACGAGATACGGCTTGGTGACAGACCTTTAGTAATAGGGTCCCGTTTTTACATTTTAGGTACGGAACCCAAAAAAAAACAACAACACTAACTGGCCTGGTGGTGTTTTTTTAGGGTTAGGTTAGGTTAAATAGTGCCCTTGTTGTATTATAAGCAAAGATTCGATTCCCACTCGAGACGAATATTTGTTTCATGAACTTCGGTGTTTGTTCTATGTCTGTTTGTGTATACCACTGTCGTTTCTGGTATCCGTTACACAAGTTCTTAAGGTACTTACTGCGGGAAGAGATTCAAAAAATAGATATTCCAATGTCAATACAATACAATGACACTATGTGCTTTCTTGTTTCATAACATAAAATACGACTTTTAAATGATTGACCAAATTTCAGAATAATCTAACAACAATTACTAACCCCATCTAGAAAGAGCTAAGTCCAGAACCTCGGCCATGTCCTTGCGGTCATTTTGGCTGACACCACTGCAATTAAACCGTTAGTGCAACGGGACTAGCCCCCCCTCCCCCACTGAATGTGTTGAATACCCACCTTTTAATTTATATTGGACTTCTGAGTGGGACGTTTCCCTGGGGAACCAGTTTGAATATCACACGTAATCGCCTTCCTAGCTTTTGCCACTTTAGAAGATTTTTGACCTTATTGCCTGCTCAAGAATGTGTTAATTTCATTGTAAAAATAATTTCATTATCATCATCATCATCAGCCCATATACGTCCCCACTGATGGGGCACGAACCTAACCTAAACTAGGGCGATATGGCCTTAATCAACCACACTGGTTAAGGGCGGAAAATAACAAAAAATACTAATGTAATATTCAAACTCAAACTCAAAATATTTATTGTTTTTCCATCAATACATAGTAAAAAACAAAGTCGTAAATTAGTTTAACTGACTTCTCAAAAAGATGTGGCAGTTATTCAACAATACAATAAACAAAATGTTAAACATCCGAACTAGGATTGTATTTAAATTGTAGAGTTGATATCACTTCGTTATTTCTTAATTTAAAGTTAATAAAACTCTCAAATAGATACGTAATTGTTGTATTTGTATTTTTTGATTACTTAGAATAAAAAAAAATCAGAAAAAAGAAAATTTTAAACCAAACTCATAACGTGAATAAAAAATATAATTTATATATTCTGACGAGACCCGAGGTGCAGGTCGGTACGTAGTTCATCAATCAACCCCATTCATTTGTGCCCTATCTTAATCGAATTGCATATTCAATTGACACCGAAGCTAAAGCAATTATAGGTATTATAGCAGTCTCACTTTCAAAGGCAGTTTCAATATATCCATTTTTTATATTTCAATAAAGAGTTCATTCAAAACTGAAATGAAACAGTCGTATTTTTAATTTAAATCGGAACGTTTGTATAGATATTGTTAATCGACTTTTATAGTTGGTTATTAAAATCTTGAAATGCATGATATTGATGGATTTTAAATTAAAAGAAACATTTTGTTGAACTGTTATATTAAAATTGTTAAATTGGACTTCACGTCGTACAAAAACGTTTTACATTGCATAGAAATACAATATTAAACGCGTATTTAACAGTTCAGAAAGAATGTTGTGCATTATTGATCGCTTTCTTTCCATTAAAATAAAAATATTAATTGCATCGTAAGCGTCGATGGCCGAGTGCTTAAGATCATTGCTTGCCGTGTAAGAGTACCACGCACCACGTTGTTTATCAAATTTGAAATTCATATGTACGATTATTCAACGCTTTAACTCTGAAGGAAAACATCGTGAGAAAACCTCACCTTCGAAGAAATTCTTAGGTTGTGTAGTCAACCACCCGGCACTTGGCTGACGTTGTTGACTAAGGTCTTATTGCCCTTGTGAGAGGGAGAATGACCCCTCAGCTCCAGCGCTCAGAAGGCGCAGACGGGGGCGCGCGCGGCGCATTTACCAGCGCCAGACAGCGCACTCCAGCGGAGACCAGCAGGCGGCAGGCGTGGGGACGCCGCCGCCTGCATTGCCCAGGCCATCGTCGAGGGACGGGAGCGACTCCGTGTACCGAGTCGCCCTGTCACCCCCCTCAGTGGGGGACTTGAGTGGAGCCCGTAAAAGGGCGGAACGCTGGCGGCGTTGTGGTAGTTGGGCTATGCTAGGAACCATGACGCCGCTAAGGCGATGAGGTACGGCGCGGAGATTAGTGGGTACAGCCCTGGGCATTGCACCTTAGCTCAGGAGCAGTTGCCGGCTTTCCATCTAAACACAGGCCTTATTGCCCTAGTTTATGGTAGGCCTGTGACCAGTGAGCCTGTGAGGACGTATACGGACTTATGATGATATCATACTTTGGCGCCATCGTCATATTAATTTTCATTCTAATTACCTGAAGTAACCGCAAATCTTTAGTTATAACACCGCACAATTCAAATACTCGTACTAATTCAAGATTAAAAAACGGAATACATTAACATTAAAATTGCAATAAAGAGAATAATAATAACCCATACTTTTTACTAATGTAAAGCACTATAAACTAAGCTCACATAAACATTTTGTATTGTTAACGATTCGTTTAAAAATATCACGCCTATTCAATACCATCGCTTGTTAAAATGTTTGTTGCAACGCGTCCGTATAAAGTCATTTAATTGATTTCACGGACAAATAATAAAACGAAGGGTTTATATCCGTTCCCATTGAACGGCGTCCAGTAAATTTATTCAAAATACGGGTTTATGTCACACGTGCGAACTAATTCGAATGTATGGATAGTTGTGATCCCGATTTGTACGCAATTTACAGTGGGCTGTACACATTTTTGTTCCGGAAAATCCAATTCTGTTATGCGCTCATACGAACGGATTGTTTTGTCTAAATCCGATTTAAGAATTTAAGCGAATGTAATTTAGTAGTGGAAGTGGAATAACATGGACACTAAATATAGTAGTAGTTTAACAACGAATACAATGTTAATCCAAATATTAGGTTCATTCATCTATTCATTCTTTTGTTTTAAATTCCCAACGAAACAAATCAAAATTAATATTACCTACACAACGTTACATTCATTGATCTGATCCTGTAGTAAGTCATCATTATCATCATCATCAGCCCATATACGTCCCCATTGCTAGGGCACGGGCCTACCCTAAACTAGGGCGATAAGGCCTTTGTCGACCACCCTGGCCAAGTGCGGGTTGGTCGACTACACAGCCTTAGAATTTTTTCTTAGGTGTGCAGGTTTCCTCACGATGTTTTCCTTCACCGTTAAAGCGTCGAATGATGGTACAAATGAATTTAAAATTTGAAAAACACACTGGCAGGGTTTGAACTGGCGACCTCTCGCATGGCAAGCAACGACCTTAACCACTCGGCTATCGACGCTTTTACGTGGTAAGTACATAGCTATTATGCACTTGTGTTACAGAATCAACATGTATCTACATTCATAAATATACTTAAATATATTTATGCCACACGACACGGAACAAACACCGATGTTCGTCAAACAAATATTTGTACCGGGTAGAAATCGAACCCACGACACTTAAAACCAAAATTTGTGAACCTGGGGAAATTTGGGAACTGTAAATTGTTCTATCGAGCCAATCAAAATGGCGTGTCGTCTTAATACGCCGTTTAGTCCAGTCATTATAGTAAGTTCACCTCGGAATTCGAGATACCCAGCTGTAAGTCTGTAAATACTTGTATATTGACACCCTAAAAGTTGTCTCAAAACCTACATATTATGGTAGGGTGTACGCAACTATTAAATTTTCAAGGTCAAATGTCACAAATATCAGTTTCATGAACTTTTGAGCGAAACGGGAAGTTTTATCATAAAAGCGTGTATGAGAAAATTATGACTGGACTAGTTATTTTATAGCAACCAAATTAATTTACGTAATACTTTAGTACCAGTTCTATTTCATCAAGTTTCATTCTATCCACACGGAAAATAGGACATAAAAGCCAAATGTTAATATCGCTCTATGTAATCATGGTTCTTTTTATAGTCCACAAATATAACATTACTGAAAGTAATTTACTCCGTTCCAAGACGGCGAAACTTAAACAGCTCGTAACTTAAAGTTATAAACGTAAGCCATGACTTCCAAGAATGTGTTCGTTCGTCATTTGTCATGTTTAAGCGTAATTTCAGCTTACCTTTATGCATAGCACTTAGTGTTCCCAAAACGTGGTATAGCATTTAGGTATACCTAGCATTCTGTACTATCAGAGCACTCTGTAGACCACCAAACCGGGGCCATTTCCTCAAAGGAAGCGAAACAAGCAGACTCATTTCCACATATTACCCAGTCCCTGCACAAAGGACCGCGTCCTAGGGTGTTTAAAGAATATTAGTCTATAAAGGTGACGAGAATTCGTTTCCCCACTTCCACAACAGGAAAAGTGAATTTGCCGCCAAATGTCGCTTTCCGCCATTGAAAAACTTGTGGGGAAATGGATTTTCGGCGTGGCTAAGTACAATAAGTTGCGGGACGCGGGGTTTTCGGGCCGGGTTGTGCGAGTAGTTTGTTAATGTAGATTGTTTGTTTACCGATGCGTACAAAAAGTTATTAAACGATTCTACTTTTGTTACTTTCACAAATAACTGAATTGAAATAAATTTTAACGTATTTGTTAAATTTATATAACACTAGCTGTGCCAGCGACTTCGTCCGCGTTTTGCCCCGTTTTTTACACATTTTCCATTGTATCTTTGCTCCTATTGGTCGCAGCGTGATGTTATATAGCCTAAAGCCTTCCTCGATAAATGGTCTATACAATGCAAAAAGATTTTTTCGAATCGTAGTTCCTGAGATTAGCGCGTTCAAACAAACAAACAAACAAACTCTTCAGCTTTATAATATTAGTATAGAAGTATAGATTCAATGTTTTTACAACAATTCAATGTTTTAACAAATACGTTAAAATTTAACATTCCATATAATCTGCCAAGGCGTTCCAGTGGACGACTCTTTCACACACCAGTAAGTCGCACTAATTTAAAGAAGCATTGCCCGCTATCCAGAATGTATGCATTGTACATGAACCATGACTCAGATATTGACTTATGCTTCACGTCAATACCACTGATGAAAAAGGTCATTCTGAATGGAACTAGTGAGTAGTGATTTTTTTTTATTGAATTGTTTTTTTTTAGGTGTTTTTATGTTTAATTTTGTACAGATTTTAATTGTAATTAATTAATCGTTTGTATTTTTATTTAACGGTTTTATTAATTTTGTACGGATGGTGTTGAGATTCACGCATACAGTGTGAATTCGTGATATAATGTTAAAAATGTAATGTAGTATTAATTCATATAGTGCTTTTCTGTAAGTGGTTAGGCATCGAGATTCATAAACCTATTTATGTAACAGTAAATGTAATAGTGTACTCATTGTTGAGAAGCCAAATAAATAAATAAATGTTAAATCAAATTTACTTGTCTCCTCGTCTTTCTAAATCTATAATTTTATTTTAGGATTTTCGTTTATGTTTCATACATTATGTAAGTAATAGTATAACATAATAAATATGATTGAACATTAAACACGTGTTTGAAGAACTGATATTGATCCGCGGTGGCCATCAAAGAAATAAATAGCCCAATTCTCATCTCCCGAATCAATGTATTAAGATTTCCTAGTAACTGCTACCTTTGACCTATAGAAATTGATAAGCATTATACCAATAACTGACTGGCTCGGTGGAACAGTGGTTAGTGACCTTGGTTCATTTCACCTTTGGAACTAAGAGTCGTGGGTTCTAATTCCCACCCGGGACAAAAGGAAATATTTGTGTGACGAACATCGATGACTGTTCCGTGTCTGGGTGTGTTATTTAATATATTTAGGTAAATTTCTGTAATCACTTTTGATTTTGATATTCGTAACACAAGTGTTTAAGCTACAGCACAAGTGTTTAATGTACGTGATGTTGTGTAATATTTATTCATAATTTATATATTACCTCTTTTTTGGTTATCGAAAGACGAACCACGCACTCGCTTCCTATGAAGAGCTTAAAGTAAACACGTGGTATCGTCGTATCAAAGATATTAAATCCGTTTTCGTGGTTATAGAAACGAGGTCGGATTTCCTTTCGTCCGCGCCTGTCACTTCTCATTCGCCAGACTGAGCGAGGCTGCTCGCTGCGGGCGATCGGCTCGCTTCTCTACGGTGCTTTTCGACGGCAAAATGTTATAGCACATGTAGAATGGATTTAGGATGAGCTTTCATTATTTGTGCTTGTTGTTCTGTATTGTTTACATTTTTGTCAGTCGTAAAAACCGTTATGTCGGATTGCCGTCTCACCGAATTATGAGAGTGAGGGAATAGAAAGTGCACTTGTGTTTGCGCGCACACTTATGTTCGTCACTATATGTTCTGCGCACTTGGCTGATCTCAATTGAGATCGGCCGCCATGGCTGAAATCGGTCGGACGCCTTAATTTCATACAACCATAGATAAAACGTTGCAATTATCACAGCATCACAATGATTAAATGATAATAACAGCATCTTTGAAAAGTAAATCATTTCCAATTATTCTAGTCAAGCACTATAGGTTTGCAAGGGCAGCACAATCTCCCATGGTAGCTCCCGTTCACAAGCATGACGTATGTGACAGGCACACGACTTCACTCAACCATATATTATGGGAAGGGATGTAACGACCCGCCCCATATACCCGCCATAGTGACACTTGTGTATGATGAAGATAAGTAGTAAACCTTACATACTTAAAATGTAGTAACAGAGGACAGAAATAAGTGGCGAGCATTTGGAGAGGCCTATGTCCAGCAGTGGACGAAAGTGGACTGATGATGATGATGACTTAAAATGTTTTTTTATCTAAGCTGATGTTTTTGAATTGTTTAAGTAACGTTATTTTTCTGTATGTCACATTTTCATTTCAAAACTACAGATCTTATTTAAATTTAATCTGGTTCCCAGATAGTTTCGGGCCTGCGAAATTGAAATAGAAAGTTTCTTTTATTATATTGAAATTTTATATGCGTTTCTAAATCTTCAATTCATACATAACATTCTATCACCAATTTGGGACGCAGATTCTACGGAGAAGACTACGGCATGAAACTCCATAATGACTCTTTATCACCGAAGATCATGTAAGAAATTGCAAATTAGCCAAATGATAGGCACCTGTTTGGGTAAGTCATAATAAAAAATGTATATTGACTTTATACTATATTTACTTTATAAAAGGCTGGCTTGCACAATCCAGGAACCAGGAGAAAGGACATAATAGATTTTTGAAAAGATAATACTACTATTTAACCTACTGCGCTATTAAACAGTAATGTTTCAGTCAGGGGATACCAGTCACAACTATCTGTCCGGTGGTTGGTGAACTGTATACGGGTAAGCGACCCCGGCTCCTCGAGCTACTATCGACTCAGTCCAAATCATCCGAGGCGATAGTATCCTTCCTCCTCTTATCCTTCCCCCGTCATATATCCTTGCTACTCGCGGGAACGCAATGACCTTCTTAAAACAATGCACAAGGCAGAATGGCGGCGACGTGGTCCACAACCCGTCACGTCACGTTTCCCACAGAAGTGAAAAGTGGATCGCTGGAAGTGATCTTTGCCTACCCCTCTGGGAAAAAGGCGTCATTGTATGTATGTATGTATGTATGTTTAACGCGATAAACAACTACTGAAGTTCGCTCGCGACCATGATTGGTGTAACCCAGTCGAAACGTCGGGCAGTACCTAAGTAGCTATGTAATTGCTACTCCTAATATCGCGTGTAGACCCATAAAGACTAATATTTAGTGTAATGGAACGCGAAAGTATAAAATGTTACAACTACTGACAGAGTAGTAAAAACATTAATGTTCGTAATTCCTTTAACTAGGTAATATAATTGATAGATATTAAAGATCTACTATAACACCATTCCCAGAATGATAAAATAAGTACTTCACTGGAAACCATTATGGCAGTTTAATATAATTTGTGTTTTAACCAATTATGCTCCCAAAATTGTTCAAGTTATTCCTATGAAAATTAATTTTAACATTTATTTGGATTCCTATTTTTGGTTTGATATTTACTAATATATCATTTTGGTTTGTAAATACAAGTTTACTTCATTAGATTGACCACCGATATAAATTACACGTTCTAAGTAATTATGGATGTTGATGAATAACACGTTAAAAGGAATATTTTACGTGATCCAAAATTTGGTTTATATTTCATCACAGGCCCTAAATTATAATGTAATTTTGAAATGAAATAATAATGAATAGAAACAAGATAGAGTTTTCACTTTTAATAATGAACAATATTTTATTTAGAAAGGTCTTCACTTTCAACTTTTAAATTAAACTATTCATAGAGATAGAACCGCTCTTACAGTGAATACTTTCAAGTCTTTAATTTAGGCTGTTTTCACAGTTGTTTATTTCTCAAATTCCCTAAACACCAATAAGACGACAAATAACTCGAAACTAATTTGATAAAACGAATTAACAGTATCACATTGCGGGTGGCACAAAGCATTTGTTATTCAACCATCAAACTAATGCCGTTTGTAAACCGATCTAAATAAGATATTGAATCACCAGGCATCTGTCTAGACTTTCAACGATTAAAACGTGACCTGGGAGACTTTAGTAGAGTCGAAGTGGTGGAGCAACTAGCATTTAGACGCTCCCAAACTATTTGTCGACCATTCCCGCATTTGGCACGAACTGGGAAGATAATAGGGGAGCTGTGGAGGCAATGGATGGTGAACTAAAGTGGTCCGCCAGCCCAACTAGGTTTCCACAATAAAAGTTGCTAATGGAAGATGGGAGCAGTAGTCACGAAGTCGCAATTAGATCGAAGCGAGTAGCAAAACCCTTTGCTGATAATTTTATGTAGTTAGCGCAAATAGGCGAGAGAGTTGACTCATTGCTTTTTCCAAGGCAATGCTAAAAGCATTTTTATGGAGCTACTGAGGAACAGATGGCTATTAAACATAAAGGGCTGTTATTTTAATAACGCCAGTTCGGACAACTTGTGGCGATGGAGTAGACAGTTTTTTGGATTATCTCAGATTGATGGCAGTTTTTATATGCCAGTTTCTAATTACAATACTGATATATTCAATGTTTTGGTCTCGCGTCGATAGATGCAAGCGTTAGATTTTTTTAAATTTTTCTCTGTCATACAATGTTTATCATATTAAAATTTATGTTTAACCCTGCATGCTGTATCGAGCGAACACAACAACGCAACAACAAACTCGTTTATATCTGTCCCAACTAAAACAAGACAACATCGGGTGTAGCAAAGTAGGATATTTAGCATTAGAGGCAAATCCCCGGGAAACAGTCACAATTCAATCTGAGCTCGTGGCGGTGGCCCACTAATGACTCGGCCAACGGGGCCAATCGTGATTTATTCGCCACGGGCGGGGGCGGGCCGGGTGGACCAAGCCACAAGCGACTGTAGGGTTAAGATGTTTGCTAGGTAGGTAGGTGTCTAGAATATGAAACTACTCTAAAAGATGGAAATCGATAAATCGTAAACTTGGCATACTGGCCCGTGTCACTAAACGGTTTCAACTAAATATATAGATAGTGCTCAATACTCTTTATCTTTGTGGCGACGTCAGTAAAAGAAATTTCAACCGCAGTCATTCAGTGGCTCCTACAGGCGGTCTTCATACTAATACAATCAACATTAATTTGCCAAGCTCACATCTCGCTATCAAAGTTATATTTACCTCAAAACATGATAGATCATTGGACTATAGTTTTCAAGCACTAGCTCGGCAGAAGATCTTTCACTTTTAAGAACTGTTAAAGCTTTGTAAAAAAAAAATCTCCCCTACCCTGTCCACTCCCGAACGACACGTGCTGCGCTGCCATCCACATACAATTCAGGCGCTGGTGGCTCGGAGCAAGAAGTTTAGTTCCTCTTTTCTGCCACGTGTCATTAAGGCATGGAATGCCCTTCCAACTCATGTTTTCCCTCCCTCCTATGATCCCGGGCTCTTCAGGCGGGGCGTGAAACGGAATTTAAGGAGGCCTTCAGGGTGAGTGCGACAGGCTCTATATGGTCTATTGAGCCTATATGGTCTACCGCTTACCATCAGGTGGAGTGAGGAGATCTTGTTAGTCTTTTATAAAAAAAAACGAATCTTCAGTTCCGCTTCCGCTCCCAACTCGAGCGGTCACGTTACGCGCACCTGCTGCGAACTTTCGATATTCCGACGCGAAAACGATAATTGGTTTCGATTCGGCCGCTTGTTTGCGCGAAATGGCGCACCAATTAAATTTTGTTTGGACGCCTCGCGGGGAGTCATTTAGTTGGCCGTAATGCGCTTCTATTGAACCGTCGACAAGGATACTGCGGAGCGAATTTTCGTGAGTTATTTTATAAAAGGTGAGAGCCATCTGCTCCCCCGGAAGTCCAATGATGAGAGGCTAGTCATCATTGTATATCAGTTAGGAAAAAATGAGCCATTTTTAACCGACTTCAAAAAAAGGAGGAGGTTCTCAATTCGTCTGTATGTATAATTTTTTTTTAAGGTCACAGGTTGACCGTAAAAACGCTCACTGATTTGACTCAAAGATGAAATTAAAAAAAACTTTATTCCTTTTCTGTGTTTTCAATTCATATTTCCAGCAATAGTAAAATTCCACTATCGTGTGGGAAATCTAGCATTTGCTCTATGAAAGAGTTTCTTTACCGTCGTTTAGATGGCCAGCATGGCTGACTAAGGCCTGATCGCCCTAGTTTAAGGTGATAAAATTTTAACTTTACGTTAGTATAACTAACATTCTTAGGAAATAACTTTCCCCTTCTATGGTACAACATACATACATACAACATACAAGCTAAATGGATGACACTAATTCCGATCTGAATTGCCAAAGGCATTCCTTACAGCTTAGGTACATTCCCGGTCTGATCTTAACACGCCTAAGCACTCGTATAATCAAGGCACTTAGTTCAGCTATTCTGGCGAACGGTATTAATCACTCAGTCAATCAGATTACGACCATCGTTGTAACGTCAGTTTGTGTCGTGACAAATGCGATAATATGTGTGTTTGTGCACACATTGTGTTCTGTATTTGTGTGTGTGTGTATGTGTGTGTGCGCTGTGCTGAATGTGTTATCTCTGTAACCTGTCTCTCGCTGGACTGTGGGATATAAGCAGTGACGTACAGTGGGGTAAATGTTGTATTATGATTGTGACGATAAGCCCAAAGTCAAAGGCACTGTAGCTTTCATTGAGACACAATTTATAGAAGTAGGTAAGCTCTCAATTTGACTTTACAGAAGAAAGGTACTCGTATAAATAATGCCACATTAGTATATTGCCTCTGAAATCTAGTTGGTAGAAGTATTTTTGTGAATATAAGTCAAGTAGGTAAATCTTGTGTTATATGTCTTACTAGCTGTGCCCGCGACTTCGTCTGCGTGGACTACAGGATTTTACATATAAAAGTTTTTTCCTGCTAACTCCTGTTCCCGTAAGAATTTTTCAATATCCTGTTCCAACTAAGCTTTAAGTTTACTATGGTACCTGCATGTCAAATTTACAGTATCTAACTTAAGCGGTTTAGATTATTCATACAAAAAGATTTTCCCGCTAATTCCCGTTCCCATAAGAATTTCAGAAATTCCTTTCTTAGAGCACCTCTACGGTTTTTTGCCTCCAAATGAGGTGCCTCCTGCTTAAAATTTGGTAAGCAATTTTTTTTAAAAATAGGAAATGCCAATAATGTTATTATTGACCTCTCCATTCTTTTGACCAGTGTGCGCCGCGGCTAACGCCAGCCGCGGTAAGAGGCTTAGCCGATCGGGCTGAGTTATTGTATTTGTATTGTCGGCGACACGGCGTTGAAACACAGCCACTGGCTTAAAAATATTGATTCCGCTCTGCATTCGCGCTCCACAACCCTCGACGGATGAATTGGCATTTAGAGAGATGGAATAAACAATGGCTGTGTATATTTTGCGCGGGACGTTTGATGGTCAAGTTTCTGATTGCCTTTCCACTGCCGCTTTTTGTGAGTCGCGTTGTTCTATTTGGCAATTGAGACGTCGTTGGTTCGAGTCAAGAGTCGGGTCAAATTTTTGTTTGCTTTTCTGTTACTCAGCCTGAAGTCTGAAAGTTTGCGGCACTCAAGTACTACTCACGTCGTGCTAAAAGGCAAGGATTGCCGTCTCACTGAACTGTGAGAGTGAGGGATCAGAGGGTTCAAAGAGGCATGACTGCAATACCTTACTTGTGCTGTTATCTATAGACCGATATCGATCGATTAGTGTCCTTTAGTAATATAGAACTTACTGTTTAGCGACAGACAAAAGATCAACCTAAGGCCAAAAAGAAATAAACTAACGTCTGAAGTGGAAATGAATCGTGTAAAAACATAAACTCCTCATGCAAGTAGATTACAGACAAATCTCACTTTCTGAAACCCCTAACACCGTTTACAATTAAAAAAACAATTTGTAAGCGAGGTAAACATTAAAATATCTATGTTAGTACGCGAGGCTCGCTTTAGCAGCGTGACGGAGTTTCATAATGTGCGATGCATGAACTGAGAACAAAGCGGCCGCCTCGTTTTACGATATCACTGTGTTTACCAAATATAATGGTGCAGCAGGATTTACCAAACTAAAATAAATAAAGCCTCCGAATTATTACGGCTTAATGGAGATCAGCCAACTGCGCGGGACATGTTTATATAACACAAGAGTACGCGCAAAAATAAGTGCACTCTCTGTTTTCTTACTCTCATAGTTTCGTGAGACGTCAATCCGACATGATTGATATAACATGCTTTCCCAGGCAGTGCAAAACAATCAGCAAACAGAATATAAAATGCTACAAAAAAAGGACTCAGTCCCAAAAATCCCATCATTTTGCATGGTGTCCCCAACTACGGCGCGTGCTGCCATAAATAATGTTTATGGGGAATGACATTTTTGTTTGTACACGATCACTGCGAGCCGTGTTAAGTTGTTCGAGAGGACTACTGGTGACTTTGATGTAGTAATAGGGGAAGCTGGGAACAATGTATGAAATCGTTTTTAACAGTATATGGTAATGTATGGTGATATAGGGAAGTGACCTTTTTTGACTTCCTGTTCTGGATAATGTATTCGGAAGTAGTTTCACAAAAAGGTAGGGTACTTACTTTATTACTATATTACTATGTAGTAATGATCTATTGATTAAAAGCAAAAAACTTTGTAATAGAGGATGAGGATTCTTGCTATTTTTCTGAAATCATTAATTCCTCCGGTAGGTTATGGAAATCGGAAAAAAATCTCTATGGATAATTATAATGACCAGATCCTGGTATTTTTATCCTAAGCAGGTTTGAATAAATCTAGAAGAAACCTCCTAGGTAATGTGTGCCGATAGTGAGGTAAGTAAAATACACTTTTACGGTTAGGGGTGAGAGCCATCCGCCCCCCGCAAGTCCGGTGATGATGACAAGGCTACTTCAAACCATTAACATACTTCAGTTAGGAATATTAAAAACACTTTTACGCTCCACCAGAAACAGAAACTCATTTACACCAGCAAATAATTTCCGAACCGAAGCAACTAACTTCAAAACAATGCAAATTCGAACAATACAACCGCCATTTTAACATCCAACACCTCTCTGAACCGCGATACTCAAAAGTCAAAATTTATTTCCTAACAATCATACCGAACTCCACTTACGTTGAATTTACAACAATATGAAAATGGTGAACAGAAAAGCACTCACAATCGGACACGATGCCACAAAGAGCCGAAACTCGGTTAGATGCGATCGTTTTAAATCAAGCAGGAAAAATTACTGGGAGCACTTTTGAGTCCGCTCCAAACTTTCCTCTCGGAGACTCCGTCGCGCCCTCATTATATTGTGTTCACGTTTTGGACTCGGAGTGCGACCGAGGGCATGAGTGATCGGCGATTTGCTACTTTTCATGACAAATTAGAATTGTGGATTAGTAACTTTTTTTTCATGACAAATATACTCTATATTCACAACTAGCGGCTAGCGATTTCGTCCGCGTGCATTATTATTATATAGTATATTAGTAGGTAACTTTTGACGGTAAACATTTAATATTAAAATAAGGCGTCCGACCGATTTCAGCCATGGCGGCCGATCTCTATTGAGAACAGCCAAGTCCGCAGGACATATTATAGTGCACAAATTCGGTGAGACGGCAATCCGACATGACCGATGAGAGATCGGGCGCAGGACCACCGGCTTAACGTGCTTCCCGAGGCACGGGCGTTCAACCGCCAACTTCCTAACTCCGGGCTGAGTAATTTCATTACAGAAAAACTCACACAAATTTTGCCCGACCCCGGACTCGAACCGGGGACCTCTCGATCCTAACGCAGCACTTGCTACCACTAGACCAACGAGGCAGTTACATTTAATATTAGTCTTTATGGGTCAACACGCGATATTAGGAGTAGCAAATACAAAGCTACTTCGCAGGTAGACCCATAGTTATCAGTTTTTAATATGATGTAACGCGAAAGTCTAAAATTATATACTACAAATCAGAATACAGAAATTAAAAAACAAACATTAACCATCGCAGACCATTTGCAATATTGGTATCCGAAGGTACGTATGTTTTTTTTTCCATAGAGAAAGCCAAAATATTTATTGCCTTTTGACAAACTTGGTGTGTACATGTTTTGAACTGTGGTGGCTAATTATTAAGTTTTTTTTATTTTCAAATTACTTAACCCAGAGTTAGTGCGGCCAATAATCCAGCTAAATAGCCTGTACCTTTGTAAAGCACTTTTATTCTGCGTCTGATCCATTATCGGACAAGTTCGATTGCTGTCTCTCTAAATTATGAGAGGAACAGAAAGTTAGGCACACCATAGTGTCAAAAGGACGAGATCGCCCGCCTTGGTCGTAATCTTCCCGATATACCTTACTGTAGATAGTTTTAGGTCAAAAAGCTCTAGAACTAAAACACTCCGTTAATTATTGAGAGATGGTAAAAGATGATAATCTAGATTAACTTTTCCCTTGCGCCATCGTTCACCAAACGTTCTAGTGAGTCGGGGAGCAGACAGCATCGCTTCAATCTTATTTTTACAATCTTCGTCTCAGTAAAACGTCAGGTTTTTATTACGGGGCGACGTGGAACGCGGCATCAGCCGATAGGTACCAATTTATTAAACTCCTTGTGTTTGTATTCATTAAATTGGTACTCAGTGGAGTAATACAAGAGTTATAAGTTGACAATCATTTAGAAAACTGAAAATGTCCAGGATTTTGACCATGTTGTTTTGCCATGATTACGGGCGCTTGCAACAGTGTCGAAATATCAGGAGGTCGTTAAAACAAAACAACATGGTAAATATCCCGGGCATTTTCGGTTGTGTAGTCAAGCAGCCCGCACTTGGCCAGCGTGGTTGACTCAGGCTTTATTGCCCTGGTTTAGGGTAGGCCCGTGCCCATACAGTGGGGACGTATATGGGCTGATGATGAATAATTTTTCGTAAAAGTCAAAATGAATCGGCAGAAATTAATGCACAACTGAATAAGACCGATCCATTGATGTCCAGTGGGTGTGATTATGTATTCATAAATATTATATGTATGTATATCAGTCTCTGATGTCCATAGTACAAATTTTTTGGGGTCAGATGACCGTGTGTGGATTTGTTCCAGATATTTATTTATTAAGTCATGGAATACGCATCCAGCTCATGTTTCCTCTCCCTTCCACAATCCCGGGCTCTTTATATATGGATTAAACTCGCGTGAATTTACAATTTAATATAATATTCTAAACATATTATTTAGAGACCTGACGTTCGAGACTCTACAGTGCTTGCAAGTCTTGCCCATGACCACGAGCGCTAAAATTAGTCTTATTTCAAATGTGTAGTGTTCGCGCATATAAAAGTCAATACTATTAAACAATTAACAAAAAAAAAAAGATATCTTACAAATAAATGTGTACAATTTGCACAACTTATAACTACCAGAACTCTTTTAATCCCGCAGAAATATCACGGCCTCGGCTCCCATAACGAGGCTCCCGTCCCGGCGGCTATAAGTGTGACAATATGAATGGTAATGCGCCCGTGACGCGTCTGACGGGACAGGCGCGGGATAACGACTGTGGCGGGGACGGGGTCCGGGACATAGTGACGGGTGCAGCGGTTAAAAGTCAAAAGATATTGTTGGTATCACGAATTATACACGCGGAGCAGCTGAGCATCAGGGATTATGGGACAATTTGACCTTCACTTTTTTGATTGGTGTACCGAAGCAGGCCAACCGTATTTTCTTATACATACAATTACATATCTGTAAGATGTCTCCACGCTATGTCTAATTAAACGAAGATATTCAATCCACAAAGACACGACCTTCCTGCGCATTGCTTATTAATTGCTAAGTGACAGTGGGCTAACCATATCAGCGAAGAACCAACGAAGTGTGGAACGCCGTCAAACCAGGTAAAATGACGATCTGCGCAATAGGCTAGTTTCCTAAGTCTGATTTTACATAAAATTTCACAATTTACAGTAACTTATGGGTAAATCAATAACATAAATGAAATCGAAATTAAAATTTCTCACGAAATCAGACAATAATAGGCATTTGAAGTTAGGTGGGAAAGTCCATTACTAAAGTGCGAAAATTCAATTAAAATACTATGCCATCTTATAAATATCAAACCATTCTTTTAACATCACCTTTACAATTGTGTGGTCCATTCATCTATATAAAAATAAAAAAATAGGAAACTACCCTATTGGGGAAGCTTATGTCCAGCAGTGGACGGACTTATAGGCTGACGATAACGATAATGATGTACACTGGGTATTCGTACTCTCCCTGTACTCTTCTTCTACTCAAACTCTCCATTCGCTCCCCCGCAATTCCGGTGCGGAAAAAGGCCAAGTAGTATGATTTTAGACTTTCACGTTCTATTACACTAAATATTAGTATACTACCACTAATATTAGTATAAGTGTTCGCTCGCGACCACGATCGGTCGCGAAAGTCGCAGTCGAAACGTCGGGCAGTAAGTATCTATGTATTTGCTACTCCTAATAACGCGTGTGTGTAGACCCATAAAGTCTAATATTTAAGACCAAGTAATGACTTTGTGGACTTAATTACTTTCTAGCTGATACTAAGATTTTCGCAAAGTACAAAATGTGTTTTTCTCAAAACTATCAGACCAATTTAAAATGTTCCAAGAATTCACCTTTTAGTAGACTTCCTTATGGTGGAATTGTATTTTTAACCCCCGACGCAAAAAGAGGGGTGTTATAAGTTTGACGTGTTTGTCTGTGAGTCTGTCTGTGTGTCTGTCTGTGGCACCATAACTCCCGAACGAGTGGACCGATTTTGATTTAGTTTTTTTTTGTTTGAAAGGATCGAGCATGTGAGGTCATTTGATCGGGGGACCGTTCCTTAAATATTTTATAAACAAACGAATACCGAAATAATAAATTTTATTACTAATGAACAAATGGAACCTAACTACAGAACTAAATCCACCTTCTAACTCCCGCTCCCGCCCGGTCCCCCGACGCGCCTACGTTAATATTTTTTTGTGTAAATATTGACAAACAAAGAAGGAGTATTAATATCAATATAACATATACCTACGTAGAAAATTAAATTTATTACTTCCATTTTAATGCTTTTTTTTTGGAAAGTAGAGTTTTTTATTTTATATCTTAATTCCGCGAAACTACTAATATTGGTAGTTTCGCTCTTTCCGCTCCGCTCATCACAAACGCATAAGCGTTATACACCCCCGACTCACAAGACGGGCGGAGGTGAGCGATAAAGCGATACGGCTTGTTTAGGAGTTGTATTATAGCGCGTGTAATATACTACGGCCTAGTGAGAGCGTGTATGAGGGATGACTTATATTTTGTGTTAAATATTCTTCTTCCTAAAATTCTTAGTTATATCACTACATAGTCGCTTCCCGCGTCTGTCTGTCCCTACATACATACATACATACATAAAATCACGCCTTTTTCCCAGAGGGGTAGGCAGAGATCACTTCCAGCGATCCACTTTCTGATCTGTTATGTATGCTTTGATCTTAAAAACTACGCAACGGATTTCCATCGGTTGAGTTTAAATAGCTTGAGGAATTCAAGATTAAGGTTTTTATGTATAACTAGTTGACCCGACAGACTTTGTCCTGTCAAAAAAATATGAAAAAGAAAAGGGCTGTTTTTAGGGTTTTCCCGGCAATGATTCGATTTTTTCTCGCCGTAAGAACCATTATTGGACTTCAACGAACATTTAAAAAAAAATGGCCAAATTGGTTCAGGCGTTGTTGAGTTATGCGCTTAACAACACATTTTGCGATTCATTTTTATATTATAGATATCCGAATCGAAGCGAGGGCAGGTGACTAGATGAAAATGCGAAATTTTGTCAGACTGTAGGGCTTTCACTCCAAAACTAAGGGTTTAGGTTCTTCAGGCGGGGCGTGAGACAGCAAATATACATACAAGCCTTCAGGGTGAGGGCGACAGGGTCAATAAATTCTATAGTGCCTGTCCTCTATACTTAAGCGGACCCCACGGCCACTTAACATCAGCTGCAGTATTAATAAAATTTCAATACAATCGCTTAAAAAACAAAACGAACCACCATACAGTTGCGTAAAACCCGCCAAGTGACTCTGACCTCTCTCGGTCAGGTCGCGTTCCGGGATCAGCACTGTACGATCCGGAGCCAGCCATGGTCCCCCACCATTGTTGGGGCAAGCGCCGGACCAGTGGAGTCTTAGCGGCGGTATTGTGCGAGCGGAGGGGGTCAGCCCGCCGGCCAAGGGGACTCGTAGAAACGGGGGCCCTTCTGTCCGGCGGACTGGCCAACTCCGACCCGCTCAGCTCAATACCAATGCGAGACTCTACGCCTTGTCTCGTTGTTGCCGCAGCAGTGGTCTCCTCTTTAAGCGGGCTTTCAGGGTGAGTGCGACAGGCTCAATATGGTCTATTGTGCCTGTCGAACTCATATTTGGATCTCGCTACCGCTTGCCGTCGGGTGGAGTGAGGTCATCTTGTTAGCTTAATATATACGAAGAATAAAAACGAAGCACGTTAAGCTTGAGGTCCTGCGCCCGATCTCTCATCCGTCGTATTGCTGTCTCACCGAACTATGAGAGTAAGGGAACAGAGAGTGCACTTGTGTTTGCACGTATACTTTTACACTGTAAATGTCCTGCGCACTTAGTTGATCTCAATGGAGATCGGAATCGGTCGGCCGACTTACTTTTAATCGGTTTAGTAATTTTATTACTTCAAATGATTAAACCGATTGATTATATTGAAATGTATGCATATACGCTGTTATTCTAGAGATTGATTAAGGACAGAGGCATTTTTTACTGACTACGTTACTGGAATCCACGCTAATGGAGTTACGGACACACAGAAGTACTTTAATGTAAAAGTTTGTACAGACAGTTGTTTGTTAGTAACAAACGTTTTACTGCCTCGTTAGTCTGACACAGTTTAATTTTAACCTGACGACGATAAAAATTAGTACATAGAATTTAACTACCACACAGTAGAGTTTCAATTTAGACAGAACGACTGTGTCTTAAGTTGGATGTTCTGTTGTTGACTGGCTCGGTGGAACAGTGGTTAGTGACCCTGGCTGACGGTTCCGAGAGTCGTGGGTTCGATTCCCACTCGGGACAAATATTTGTGTGATGAACATCGATGTTTGTTCCATGTCTGGGTGTGATTATGTATTTAAGTATGTATTTATAAATATATATGTATGTATATCAGTCTCTGACGCCCATAGTACAAGCTTTGCTTAGTTTGGGGTCAGATGACCGTGTGTGGAAATGTCCCAGATATTAATTTATTTATTTATATTTATTTATTGGGTATTATTGGGTATATTGATAACCATGAAAGAGATGCTATGTACTCGTGTTGCATTTACTAGCATTCAATTTATTGTATTCTTATGATATTTTAATCCAGTTATGGTTAGGACCTTTTTTTACGCGGATGAACCACTCTGCAAGGGTTGGTCCGAAATGATGTGTGGGACTTCCGGCTACCGGAGACTGGGACTTCCAATAGATTCTCCCAGGAACGTGTCCCTTGGGGTACGCACTTAAAGCTCCACGGTTCAAACACAATTCCATATAGCGGTGCGGCGGGAAATAGCATAGCCTTCCGTCTACTGCACCACCGTGCCCGTTCAAGCCCTCTCAAGCTACAAATTAAACCTCCGTCACACCTTTTGTAAATTGTAATAAATTAAAATAGAATTATTATTTGAAAGCTTATCCTGACCGTTCCTTTAAGAGACCGAATTAACAGATTAAACTCGCGTGTATTGTTATTCTAAACATACTATTAGTTCCTTTTTTGTTGTATTTTCTAATGACCTACAATTTTACAAATAAAATCTTTGTACTTATTATATCTTTATCTACTCGTACTTGATCCAGAACCGGTAACAAATCGCCAAAACCCTTTCCTTCCTCGGTTATGGCAAAGGGCCATAATAAATATGTGCGAAAACCACCGGAGATCCCCTGGGAAGCGATCGACGGCCCAAGGTCGAGGAGGTGGGGTAAATAGTATCGTTACTAAGAGTCTAAGGTTCCGTACAGTAACAAGTAGTAGTTAACAAATGTGAGGGGGAAAACTAGAGTAATAGTAAGAATGAACTGCTGAAAGGCTACGAGGAGCAAGGAAGCAACTAAAAAGAAAGAAGAAGAAAATGTTCATCTTTGGAAGAGAACAAAATCAAAAGAGTCGTTGACCATAAAACAAAAAAATCTGTAGAAAACTGAAACTGTCCGGGATATCAGTTCACCCGTGATCATGGCGCTTACAGCAGTGTCGGTATATCGGGAGCTCATTAAAACAAAACAACATGGTTAATATCCCGGACAATTTCAGTTTTGTAATGTGTGTAACTATGAAATATTAAAAAAAAACTCTTTTGATTTGTGCAAATCGTGGCAGCCATTAGTTAAGGCAACACTGTATTGTTTTAAGGTTACTTATTTTTAACTATATGAGAGCGTCGATGGCCGAGTGGTTAAGGTCGTTACTTGCCATGCAAAAGATCGCCAGTTCAAACCCCGCCGCGTACCACTGTGTTGTTTAAATTTGAAATTCATATAAACGATCAGTCGACGCTTTAACGTTGAAGGAAAACATTGTGCAGAAACCTGCACACCTACGAAGAAATTTTTAGGTTGTGTAGTCAACCAACCCACACTTGGCCAGCGTGGTTTACTAAGGCCTTATCGCCCTAGTTTAGGGTAGGTCCGTGTCCCAGCAGTGAGGACGTATATAGCTAATAATGATGATGAACTAAATATGTGGCTTTAGTACGTATACAAAGCTAGGAATATAGATAGTATTTTCCCAGTAAAACCCGGACACAAATTTAGTAGACAACCAACTGTAGTACCAAACTAAACACATTTCCACGTACAGTACTTATAGTTTAATTAGTCAGTAATTAATTGTGGTCCGCCAAATAGTTAGTGTTGACCCGCAAACCGTCTCGTTACCGCATTCGTCTGAAGAAGTTGTAGCAATGTGCAATTATGCATACACGGAGATATTTCTTGCATTTGCATGTCAAAGTGCAATTACATTAACAATATTAAACACTGGCATTGTACGTTCTTTTTTCAGCTATTTCCGTTTCCTTTATGTTAGTGATCTTCAAAGGTGGGGTAAATAGTGTTAGCATAATATTAGACGATTCTAAAAAACCGAGAAACCGGTTAAGTTCGTTGCTTGCCATGCAAGAGGTCACCAGTTCAAATTCCGCCACGTACCATGTGTTCTTCAAATTTTAAATTCATAAGTACGATCATTCGACGCTTTGACGGTGAAGAAAAATATCGTGAGGAAACCTGCACTCAATAAATTCTTCGGTTGTGTAGTCAACCAACCCGCGCTTGGCCAGCGTGGTTGACTAAGGCCTTATCGCCCTAGTTTAGGGTAGGCCTGTGCTCCAGCAGTAGGGACGTATATCCTGCTCCTATATCTGATTTACTCTATGTAAAAATACCGATAATACCCAGAATCTACATCACACTAAGTAAACTCATTTTCATGAAAGACTACACCGTCGCAATGGCGTATTTTATTTTAGTAAGCACACACCTACCTGCCTTCTTCAAAGTATATTCCGGTACAAAGAGTCGATGCTCTTTTGTTTCCCGATATCTGTAGCAATACTCCTAGTTCGTAAGGCTTCGTTGTCAAAGGTTCGAGCCAGATGTTATTGTCCCGAGAAGCTGACTGTTTTACGAAAAGCGAATATCAGCGAGAAATTGTGCGGAGTTTTTCGAAACGAGCTTTTTTGAAATTGTGGAATTGTGTTCGTTCGATAGGGGACCGGTGGATGTGGGGAGTTGATTTGTCTTTTGTTTTGTGCTGTGCAACTTATTGAGAATCGGACTCTCTAATCGGACTAAAGGAGGTAGCTGAAAGTAATCTGAAATACTGGCTAAACTATTTTCGATAGCTATACTTTTTCAATCTTCGATATAGCTTCACGGTTGAAATGTTAGGTACTACTTTTTTAAGACTTACAACCCTACAACAAAAGAACGCAAAAATGAAATATCTACATCTGTTACGTATAAAAATATATTTTTAAGTGTGTATATTTATCGTGTATTATCCCGGATTAGCATAGTTTTATTTATAGTAGGTATTTATATCTATATTAGGATATTAATACTATGTCCAGTGTAGGTGAACAATGATAAGGTTCTATTAAAAACCTTCTACTGTACCGATGTGCATTTTTGGACGACTAAATAATTATAAGAAATATCTAGGAAGGAAGTCTTCAACCACAGGTTTCCATAACAAGGGTCCCTAAAACCGTCCCCCACAAAAGAAATACCTGTCGGTGCGTCCATTCCTCGTCGGTTTTTACGAGGCGAAACTTGCTTTATGTCTCCATCGGGCGTTTTATCGCCGACGTAACACGTCCCGCGGGCGGTCCGTAGAGATGGGTAACTCACTCGTTTTGAGTGAGTATTTGAAGTAGTTAACTCACTTGAAACGGTTGAGTTCCCCATACCTACTTACGTAGCTACAGGCATAGCGTATTACACTGCGCTAGAGTTAATTAACTCAGCGCGTACGCCACGCGCTGGTTGATTAAATTACCAAAAAATGCACCATTTCTACTTTGATTTCGTACTTGAGCTGGCTACTGGTTGTAGAGAAGGCATATATATTTCATCTATTTATAATTCTGAACTGGATCTTTTATATTTAACGTGTTAACGCTTTTATGATTTGAATTAATATGTAAAAACCATAAAAAAGTTAACAACCCCTTTAAGCCTTTTAAGATTTAAGTCTTCACCACCGCACCTTCATCCTTCAAAAACCGCTTTCAAACATGCATTTCTACAAACTACAACAGACGCTATGTGCCAATGCTTTTGATTTTGTCAATCATTTGTTGGTATACGTATTTAGATGCCATCTAATTTTGAAAATGCGTTGTAACACCCAGCGCAGTGAAATGAGTTACCTCACAGTGTAGATGGTTAGCGTCACGGTTCGAACACACCCCTACCGGTCAGTGGTTTTGAATCGTGAGCTTCATCCGTTCCTTTACGCGATCTTTATTTAAATGCTACTATTGTTTTGGGGTTTGAATTGGTTTATTGGCCGGCGTTATGACTCGTCTGGGGCCGGATTGATTGATGGCCAGTTTTACGAGTTTTTCGAAGGGAAGCTGAATAGTCGGGTGCGATTTACAATGGCATTTCCATAGAAACGTGTATTCGTGAATAAATTTGCTACTTTTTTTGTTGGTATGTTTTTATTATTGGCATCTAGTGCAACATAATTTTTTTTAACTGTCCTTTGCTATGTAATACCCCGAGGCGACGATAAGATATAAGCGAGCATGGAACAACCAAATTGATTGCGATTTTGTGCTAGATCATAACATTCACATAATTTTATATTAGGTACTCGGACATAAACGAAGATCAAATTGTTTTTAAAAACTTTATTGCATGGACATAGTATTAATATCCGAATAATAGATTAATACCCAGAATTAATAGACACACTCAAAAGTATTTTTTTAAACATAACAGATGTAAATATTTAATATCTTTTTGTGCATGACTGCGACTCGCCGATATTTTTTTATTGTTTTCTCAAACATTTCATAATGGTGGGGCTATGCCGTTAATATTACCATATTTTACTAAATCCCCGAAGAGGTGAACACGAAAATATTATTATTCGATACCAATCTGGTTATGTTAATGAACGTATCACTAAATATTAGTTATTTACCATTAGCAACTCACTGAATAGCGTTGTGAAAAGCCACGCATTATCTACAGTCGAGTTCATTTTCATAATTAGGCTTATCACTAAATTAGTATTCAAATAGTAATGAATAATTTATTTCATAACAATCAAAATCGTGATCGCTTTTCATTTGTCATTACTTCTTCATTATTCCCATTATATTATTGGAATTAGAAGCCTTCTCTTCTTATTTACTCTATCGCAAGCACGTGATTACATCATTATAAAAACTTTTTAAATCATTACTTTGATATCAGAAGCACATCATTTGGATAAGCTCAAAGCGATCCATACAAACAGTGACATGATTTTGACGTCCCTTCTATAGTATTAGTATGCCCCTCTTAAGATATTATTAGTTCGGCAAGTAACTATACTAACCAAAATTATGTTTATGTATCTGTCGTGGCCAAATCGATGAATTGATCATTTCATGAAATGGTTGGCCATTTCATGAAGTGTTCACGTTTCATGAAGTGGCCAATCAATGGTGACCAAATCATTAAACGATAAACGTTTAACGATTTGGCCACTCACGTTTGACCATATCGTAAAAAGAGGGCGACTATAAAATATTTCATGAAAACCAGGATCACCTACTTTAAAAATAACATGAATTTTATAAAAAAAATGTTTTGCTAAAAATATGCTATTTTAAAATAAAAGATAAAATAATATGCTAAACAGGAAGAAAATTTAGAACATTGTGCAAATTTAGCATATTTGCTCAGAGTGCTTAACTGGTATGGCAACTCTGGCACTCTACCGGTAAAGTCAACGAAACAATTCCACGATATGATCGATTGAGATTGATCGTTTCATGAAATGGCAGTGCATCTAGTTGGCCCAATCGTCAAACGATTTCTTATCATTGATCTGACCTGGCCACATCATGATATGGCCAATGGACAGTGAGATATTTCATGAAATGCAACCATTTCATGAAATGGCCAATCATTTCATGAAATGGCCAATTCTACGATGTGGCCACGACATATCCATATGAAACCATTTTAATAAAGAAAAGAAAAAAATACGTTTGAGTTTACAAATTGTAGTATTTTGATTAATTTCCGCCGTGAAGTAATATGCAAAATTTTACAGACTACTTGTCGGATTCAACAGATACTTTACTAGCTTTTATTTTGTGCACTTAAGTTAACTGGTTCACTGTCCGAGAAGTAGATACAATGACATTGTATTATTTGTGAGCTTTGGGACTGTGTTAATAAGGTGTCCGACAAATTTCCACCGTGGCGATCAATCTCAATGGACATGCTATAGTGAACTAATGTGGTCGCGAACAAAAGTGCACTACTGTTCCCTTACTCTTTCGGTAAGATAGTAATCGGTCATGACCGATGAAAGATCAGTCGTAAGACAAATCGGCTTTAGATCCTAAGAGCTATCTATGCCGCTAGAAGAATCAAAGTCCTTACTTAAACTCCCACCAAATCCGTCTTAAGCTAAGCACAGACCGGAACAAACACATCCTAGTGCGCCTTGATGTATGTAAATCGGATATGATCGAAGTTTGTCTAATGGGGGTCGCAAACAGTGCTTGTCAATATTGGGGACGCGCGGGCCGCACGCGTGAGAGCGCATAATGCGACCCGCGAGGCTTAGCCCTGGAGAGCGTATACGGAAGATGAGACGAGACTAGACGAGACGAGACAACCGGAAGTACACTATCCATGGTAATATTTTTAATGCAAATGTAACTAGCAGGAAGCATTAAGAAATGTAAGAGCGTGGAAGCGTTTAAGAGCAAACTTTAAGTATGCATTACAGAGAGTAACAACCACTATTTTTTAATATTTTTAATTGTCATTAAAATTTATCTAATTTTAAGTGGAACTCATTTCTTATGAGAATAAAATAATTTGAACTTAAACCTCAGAGAGTCAGTTGTAGTTTTGGTTTCAAAACTACTGCCAATAAGGGTACATTACACGGGTAGTTAGCTTACTTGAGAGCCATCCGCTCCCCCGCATCCGGTGATGATGACGCGGCTACTCCAAGCCATCATCGTACCTACGTCAGTTAGAAAAAAAAGCTAAGTTCACTAAGCACATTTATGGATTAGGGTACAGCCGTACAGTAGACTTTGATAACATAAGAAGAGTCAACCGGCATTCGTTGTTGATAAAGAACCCTAAGCGTAACACTACATAGTAGTGTGAAACGTTGTTGTTCCCGCTGTCTTTCTGACCCTATGTTAATTTGATCTTTATAAAAACGCCAAGGATTTTGATGCAGTTTTTAAGCTATTGCATAGCTTTTATCGCGGGCTATGAGCGCGGCGACCTAACCAAGAAATTCCGTAACGAAAAAAACCTCACAATCGTCTAACGTCGTCGTAACGTTTCAGTTCAGTAGACTTCGGCACTGTGTTTGTGTGCGTGCGATATGACGTATTGTACGACTATACGAAACTTGCACGAATCGAAACGAGCTGCTCCGAAATCGGACGATGCTATGCAATAGCTTTACCGCGGCAGTCTCCGAGTGCCACACGTCTTTTTTTAATTAATAGAGTAAGTTAATGTTTACCCAATGCGAAGCGGGGGCGCGTCGCAGATACCTAAATATATTCGATAGTCTATCTGTCTGTCCGTCATGCTTTCACGCAAGATCTAATGAACAGTATGAAATAGGTACAGAATCATAGCCTGGATCCTGCATCTAGAGACTGGATAAGGGATTTAATTTTTTAACCGTTTGCGCTATACGGTTTTAATGGGTTATTCGTATAATCACAGGTAGAATGATCTGTGTGGTATTACTACTACGACTATTATATCACGACGAGTGGAAGATTTTCGTTAATAAATTTATATTATGTTTAGGCATAGCGTGAAAGATATCCTCAACTGACCATCATTCCCTAATTTTCTTACAATATCTTTCCTTCTTCTAATTTTAATATATTAGTTAACTGCCTCGATGGTCTATTGGTAGCAAGTGCTGCGTTAGGACCGAGAGGTCGCCGGTTCGAGTCCGGGGTCGGGCAAAATTTGTGTGAGTTTTCTGTAATGAAATTACTCAGCCCGGATTTAGGAAGTTGGCGGTTGAACGCCCGTGCCTCGGAAAGCACGTTAAGCCGGTGGTCCTGCGCCCGATCTCTCATCGGTCATTTCGGATTGCCGTCTCACCGAACTATGAGAGTAAGGGAATAGAGAGTGCACTTGTGTTTGCGCGCACACTTGTGCACTATAATATGTCCTGCGCACTTGGCCGATCTCAATTGAGATCGGCCGCCATGGCTGAAATCGGTCGGACGCCTTTATTTATTTATATTAGTTAATTAACCACGCCGTGTGTACACGATCTTTTGGTCATAATCTAGATTTGTAATATTCAAACGTTTTTATTCAAATTGATTTATAATTGTAACCTGCTGTGTATGCCATCATAATTACTTAACAGGAGTATATCTAGAGTACTATCATTTTACCGCCAATGGAACAGCTGTATGAGATTTGGTTAAAACAAAACATAGCGTGGACAAATTACATAACATGTTATTAACATAATTGGACATAATCGTGCTGTTGGTTAATAACCAAAATCAAAGTTTCAGCTATTCCCGCACCAAAACACTGGTCTCATTGACGGGCAAATTATTAATTAAAATTAAAACAAGTTCAATTAGGGAATAACACACTAATTACAATATTCATTAAACATTGACATGACCGTATTTAATTATTCAACATAAAATCAATTCTCATTTGTGTGATGGACAATAAGCGTGCGCTTATTAAGATGCGTAGGTTGCATTTTCATCATCATCATCGGGACGTCCCCACTGCTGGGGCACGGGCCTACCCTAAACTAGGGCGATAAGGCCTTAGTCAACCACGCTGGCCAAGTGCGGGTTGGTTGACTAGACCACCTAAGAATGGGTTCGTAGGTGTGTAGGTTTCCTCACGATGTTTCCTTTTCCATTGAAGTGTCAAATAGTCGTACATATGAATTTCAAATTTGAATAACTCAGTGGTACGTGGTGTGTTAGGATTAACGACCAGACTGTACAAGCTGAGGCATTCACCAACTTCTTGACTCAAGGCCAAATTTGGCTTCACGGTTTTTGCAGCGTGTCCTTTCTTCTTAGAGACTGCTCCAACCTATATTATGTGTACCAAATTTAAATTTATATTAACTTAGTAGTTAACAAGTGAAGACGTAACTGATGTACATACGTTTACATTTACAATAGTATGGAAAGTAAACATAAATACAATCCAATTTATTTTTAAACAATAATTAACACATACCGGATCCAACCATTGCATACCCAAACGCGTAATCCGAGCTTACCATTGTTCCATTTCGAAAAATGTAAATGAATGTTAGCCAGAAGTTTGATGAAGTTCCTGGGGCGGCCCGGGGCAAGCCCGCCCCGGACTACGCTTTTTGTTCAATTTTATACATGTCGCCGTTAAATTGTAGATACTGCTTAATTACAATGTATCCTGCGAAATTTTACTCAGCCAGGAGAAAGTTGGGGAAGAGTTGAGAATGTACGCCCGTCGAAACCACGTTAAGCCGGTGGTCCTGCGTTTCTTATTACCGTGTTTATGCAGACTAGAATTTGTGTGTGTATATACGCTTGTGCACTTTAATAAAATAATATAAATAAGAAGAAGAATACATTTATTGTCTCATATTAAAAAAAATTACATTAAAAAAATAGGGTAGAGCAGCATAATCACACAACATTACATATATTGTTCTGATTCCGAAACATTATACCTACTTCTTTCGAATAAATACAAGTGTTTCGTATATCGGAAAAATGAGCGGTAAAGACAAATACTTAAATATATTAATTAATACACCCAACGACACAAAACAAACACTGATGTTCGTTACAATATTTGTCCTGAGTGGAAATCGAACTTACGACTCTTGGAACCATAACTAGGGTTCCTAACCACAGATCCACCGAGCCAGTCAACTTTAATTTGTAGCCTACGCAATTTGGTGATTTCGATTGAAATCGGCCGCCATAGCCGAAATCAGTTTGACTGCTATAGGAGGGTTTTCAATATTTTGAGCCGTAGGGTAGTAAACTGCTCTAATGAAATGGACAATTTTGCACGTTTTTTTAGATAGATTGCATTCTGCATGAAGCGGACCCGCCAAATTCGTAAAAATCATCTACCCGCCGTCATATCTATTTGGTAACAATGATTCCGCATCAACATTAGGTAAATCCGACTAAAAGAACATACATAACGGCCTGCTGACCGCATGTATGTTCTTTCTGTATGTTTTTTTATGTATGTTACCAATCATGACTGGCTCGGTGGAACAGTGGTTAGTGGCCCTGGTTCACTACCTAGGTTCCAAGAGTCGTGGGTTCGATTCCCACCCGGAACAAATATTTGTGAGACGAACATCGGTGTTTGTTCCGTGTCTGGGTGTGTTATTAAATATATTTAAGTATATTTGCGTATCCACTTTTGATTCTGGTATCTGTAACACAAGTGTTTAAGCTACTTACCACGGAATCAGATCAAAGTATGTGATGTTGTGCAATTTTTAATTTATTTTTAATCAGCGCGCTACACACTATAACTGATGGTTTTGCCTCGATAGGTTGCAATCTGTTTTAAAAGTGTTTCTATGCCATCTGCAGATTATCTAAAGAGATCACTAAGAGAAATAATATGATCTCCTACTGGCACTTTTAGGGGTTCGGTAACTAAAAGGTAAAAAAGGGACTTATTACTATTACTAAGCCTCCGCCATCCGTCTGTCTCTAAGCTGTATCTCATAAACCGTGATAGCTAGAAAGCTGAAATTTTTACAAATTATGTATTTTGTATTACTTAAAATTAAAAAAGATAGGGGTCCCCATGAAATAAATGTATTTTTTTAATAATTTGTACTGAACCCATCGTGCGCGAGTCCGACTTGCACTTTGCCGTTTTTTTTTATTTTACTCCAACTCTGTGAAAAATTTTGTTTGTTATAATACTACAAAATATTTTCTATCTATCCAGGTACGCATTACAGTAAATAAGTACACATTTATCCGGCAGTTTACAATTAAGCGAGATTGTTATTTTAGCCATTTCATAATTTGACGGTGACATAAACAAATTCCTGGTAGGAGGGCGCGCGCTTCCGTGTTTTCGAGTGTTTTGTCTGGGGGCTATAATTGTTTTCTTTCATTTGCGAGCATTTTAGGGTTTCGGATTGTATCAAGTGGCGTATCTTTCCTTTTTCGCTTTCTAAATTTGGGTACTTTCGGGCTGAGTACGGTAAATAAAAATAAACAAATAGTATCATGGACAGTTCCACACACGGTCATCTGACCTAACTAGAGCTTGTACTATGGGTGTCAAAGACTGATATACATACATATATATTTATAAATATATACGCTTAAATACATTTTTTTTATTAAATTATATTTTTATTTATTTAGGTAAACCAACGACAGTTACAACAGTACAATCACATTTTGCACACGTAAACTTAAGCTAATTGCACTATCACTTAAAGGTCAACAACAATTGTTACTTAGTGATTAATTAAAAAATATTAGATAAAAAAAAAACACAAAATATTAATACAAAAAACAAAACATATAAAAATTGACACTCTATATACATAACCTATACATATACTAAGAACTGTTGTTATTGCATTTTCTGTCCTAGATATCTGTACTGATCTGATAATATGATGCGTTCAACTTTTTTCCTTTAAATTGCATTATGTATATAGATTAGATGATCCTTTAGATTGCTAACAGCAATTGAAATACAAAGGTTACCTTGACACAGATCTATGTGACCAGGCATTCAGTTAGGCGTTTTCGTTACCGAACTTAGAAAACTGAAACTGTCCGGGATATTTATAGTTCGTTACCGAACGTTCGCGCCAATTGAAATAGCTTTACGTACAAATTCAGATTTCCTTATTATCTGTATCATATTAGCGAGAATATAATATATTCGACGTATACTAATGTTACATTGTTATGGTATCTTTATCAGATTGCGAAGATTAGGGGATATAGGGAATAATAAATAAATATTTCACAACATCACTATATATAACATACATCGTTCTGATCCCATGGTAAGTAGCTTAAGCACTTGTGTAACGGAAATCAGAAACGACAGTGGATACACAAATATACTTAAATATATTTAATAGCACACCCAGACACGTAACAAACACCGATGTTCGTCACACAAATATTTGACCCGAATGGGAATCGAACCCACGACTCTTGGAACCGTAGGTAGTAAACCTGGGTCACTAACCACTGTTTCACCGAGCCAGTCAATAACGATCTATTCCGAATTAGTACCAAAAAAGTGATCATTCAAAATCGCATGAAAGAGGAGTTGAACCCAAGACTTATCGTGGCCCAAGTTCTAACCAATGAGGGTTAACGTGTATGAGAAATTCAATAGATGGCAATACGTAGGCGTGAGGTCCACCTGCAGCATGATTGGTTATTTTCGACATGACATTGACAGACATGTCAATATTCACCAATCAAGCTATAGTTGGACCTCACACCTACGTATTGCCGTTGCCGTCTAGTGAATTCCTCATACGTTAACCCACATTGAATTACTAATTCCATTCTTAACATTAAGTTAGAATACCGAAAACCTTTGCTACCACACAACATATTGGCTATCGTACTGTTTCACGCCTACGGTAGGCACTATTGTTAGTACTATGCGTTAATTTACATTACCAACCTGGAATTCCAACCCAATAAAACGCGGGCCAGCCGCCCAGAACGTAATGTTGTTTGTCTCCAGTGTGGAAATCGTAATTTGCACCATCAATATGTATGCACAAACACCAATATGTTTGCGTGGTCGGCACCGCTGGCAAATAGGTTAATGATTTAAGGGAAATTCGCTTGACACGGACCTGTTCAGCAAGAGTGACCGAGCTGGCAGGGGAATATCCTATTATCAACTTATTGGTGGCTAGCGTCAACGGGTATTAGCCAAATAAGTAGGGTGTTATCGTGATTAAGCAGGTGTAAAAACAGTGTTTGTCAGGTATAATTATAGTCAATGAGACTTTTCTGACTATTTGACTAACTAATTGAATTCATTAATGAGATTTGGCTGTGTAATTGCATAACATTATTGTGTCCCACTGATGGGATAGGTCAAATTTTGAAAAGTGTCAAATCAAAAGTATGCGCAATCGACGAGCATGCAAGAGATTAATGGATGTAAAGGGAGCGAAAGTGGTGTGCCAGGACCTTAGCACATGGCAGGAAGTGATCTCTGTCTAGCCCTCTGTGAAAAAAAAGTGCTTTTATGTATGTATGTATGCTGGGATTCATCAATTAAATTCAATTTGCTAAAATAAATCTAATCTGGTATCGATTTTTTTTTTATTACAGACTTCTATAAACCCTACCTTGGAGGTAGTAGTAGGGAGCAGTAATAAATTATTTAAAGTTTTAATCCAATTTAGTAGTAGAGCTAATAAATCTGCAATTAGAGGCAAAATGGGACCTTTTGATTTTGCCATCAACACGACAAAAAAAGATTGAAAAAGAAGACTGAATTATTATGAAAAATCACGTGTTGTGAGAAGCTGAAAACAGGCACGCGTTTGGGAAAAGGGCTGCTATTACGAATCTACAGGTCATCGTACAAACGTCAAAGGGACCATACGATCACGAGAGACAATTCGACAGGTGACTGACAAAGGGAGGGCAATAGGTACTCTTGAACCCTTTGGCCTGAGTGCCGTTTGAAGTAGCCGGCTTTGAAGTGGCAGACTAGCATCCAACTTGTCTTCTACTCGATTGTGTGAAGGGTATGAAGGGGAATGTCATTTTAAAAAAGAAATCTAATAAGATTAACCGGTTTCTTTTATTTCAAAATCCGAATCTGTTGACAGAAATGAGAATTGAATAATGCCGGGACTACAAATAGATAATAAGTACTTATAAACCAAGCGAATTTAAATTGTCTAACAATTTGTTATTCTACGCATTCAATTTATACAAGTTTAGTTTTACGAACCAGCTTTTACTAGGTAGCTGTTACGATTCTACCACATATTCATTGTTAGCCCATAATATACATCAAATCTACTCTTAATTAGGACAATATAATAAATAAATATCTGGGCCATTTCCACACACGGTCACCTGACCACAAACTAAGCAGAGCTTGTACTAAGGGCATCAAAGACTGATACACCTACCTACATGCATATACATTTGTTAATACATACTTAAATACATAATCACACCCATACACGGGTCAAACAGCGATGTTCATCACACAAACATGATACATGAATAGAATAGAATAGAATGTAATTATTGTTTATATATGTACTTGACACATTTGTTGTTAAACAATTTAAAGAGCTTTTTACAAAAGTTCCCGTTTATTAAACCTATGTAAAATGTAGTATACCTATGTAAGCTTTGTCATGCAGACTGGATTTGTTATGGTATTCTGAACATTGTTATCTTTGCTCTGGTGCTTTTTATTTTAATTATCGTTATTTTTAAAGGTAGTAAATATTGAACTGGTACATTTTTGCTATGGCACACCCAGACTGTATGACTTGGCTCATTTACATTTTGTAACATGATTGTCGTTAAAAAGAGCAACTATCGAGTTGCTTGCCGGAGTCTTCTCGGTAGAACCGGCGTTCCGAACCGGTGGTAGAATCTTATTATTAGTAATGTGACGATTTATAAGTGCATGTGGCAATTGCCTATATGAATAAAGACATTTTTGATTTGATTTGATTTATTGTTAACCATTTCTCAATACCACGTACCTACCATTTCGCGCGATTCGTTATTATTTTCGCTTCTATTTTTTCAAGTGTCATTAAAACAATAAATCCACACGGTTTCCACGTGGATAAACCGTCCCACCGGGCAGTGTATACGAGTATTTTTTAGCGGAAATCGCGCTCCTATTTGTTCCTAGCCCTTGCATACTGGTACAAGTTTACGCGTGTCTAAAACATTTTGTTTTTTATGTATGACTAGCTGTGCCCGCAACTTCGTCTGCGTGGAATCGTAACTTTCGCCAGCATTTTGATTTTAGGAAGCATTTTTAAAGTAATTACAGGTGAAATAAATAAAGCCACATAAATTATAAAAACTATTAGAAAATAACATATAATTAAACTTAGTTATTGATTAGATTAAAACCCAGGAAAGAACCTAAAATTGTTTACTGATTAATAGGTGATATACAACATACAAAATTTTTCATTACAAATCGGCCAACTAAAAGAGGATTCACTCGCCCAATTTGTTTTGTCTAAGCAATGCTCTAGCCAAATGAGGAGAGTAGTAGCTAGGACTCACAAAATTATTATCACATTTTAGAACCACGTTAAAATGTATTTGATTTGACAGAAACAGGTTTCAATAGTTGCAAACAGCGTACTGTACCTATGTAGATAGTACACAAAACCGATATCAGGATGACTTCAAAAGGTAAAAAATACAAACTACCGATCCACTGCCTTAAGGCATCTATAAAAGACGTGTGTCGCCATGTGACGAATTACATTAGTATTTGCTTTGCTAGTTTGTTATGTGCCACTCTTGTAGATTGTATTGTATTCGTAATATTCGTAATGAAACAATGAGATAATAACTTTTATCGTTAATATCTCATTGTTTCATCATACCTAGTAAGTTTAATGAAATGGAAACTTTTAATTACTTTTAGTATTTGAAGCAATATTGCGAAGTAATAGAGCACAGTGACATCTCTTGAACTAACGAAGAACTAAACACTCATATCAAATCTGACAATATTTGACATGACTTGCCAGCTAAAAACGTGATAGTTGGGGAGCCCAACGGGGGTTTTGCAGTCTTGATCAGACACAGACTCTGTCTTGTAAGATTTTTAAATGGAATTTTATAATATCCAACAATTTTACGTGAATGTTTATAAATTCCCCTTTATATGCTTAGAATAGCGATATCCCTCTATTTGAACATTCAAATAATGCCAAACAGCCTACCAATTTAAAAGAATTAAACCAACAATGCAAGCCAGTAAGCAAATATTGGACAACTGACCACCTCCATACCGAAAACCAGATAAAAGAGAAATGTAGCGAATTTCATAAACTTTTCTACCTGGTCTTCCACATCAACCCAATTAGCTTTCTCTTCTTCAGCAAAACGTCGAAACCACATACATAAAACTTCTCCAAATCATTTACCACAAAAGCACAGCCGATATCAAACTGCACACTGAACGCCTGACATTCAAAATACAAAAAAAAACAGTTAAACAGGGTGACTCCCTATCACCAAAGCTTTTCAGTAGCACGCTTCATGAAGTCTTCAGGTCACTATGATATTATAGGCAACAAAAGAAATTGGTGTATGGGATAGATGACTCACAAACTTTCGCCTAGCAGATGACATTTTCCTCATCGCAAATAAGTATACCTCGACAGAACTTGAGTTGATTCTCGAACAACTAAGCGCAGAAAGCTTTGAGGTTAGACTGACGATGAATAGACCCAAAACCAAGGTCGCGACCAACAGCACCAATGATAGGATAGCAGTCAACAGGCAGGTAAAGCAATATGTAGAGGAGTATAAACTTGGGCTAGGCAGTCTCCTTCGAATACAGGCAGGACAAAGAAATACTCCGTAGAGCAGACAACGCCTGGAAAAGCTTCTGGTCTATGAATGGGTATATCAAGGGTGACCTTCATATATCACTGAACCGCAAACTCATCGACATTTTCATACTGCCTATCCTAACATATGGGGCAGAATCTTGGTCCTTCACCGAAAATCAGAAATCCAAACTCAAGGTTTTTCAAGGCGCTCTATAGCGGAGTATCATAGATATTAGGTAAAAAGATAAAATAAAATATACCACCATCCACTCCCGTACTGCTGTTGTTTATGGTCAAAACTGATGTGACAATGGGCGCGGAATGTCTGCAGGATAAAGAACAATAGATGGACCAGAATTCGCGTGTCTGAAGACGATTTTCGCCAAAGAGGAAGACCCAAGAAAAGGTGGTATGAAGATCTAGTCCATGTATCAAAGAACTGGCAAGTCCTAGGCTTGGATGAGAGCAATGGATGGGTTTGAAGGAGACCTTTGCCCAGCAGTGAGATGATACATGTTAAGAAAAAAAAATTACAGATTATTGTACAGAAGGTATTTGATATCAACTTGAACCTCCTGCATAAAACTGTAACGCGCTAAAGTATCTCAAGATTATGATTTTGTGTTTTTCAACAGACACAAACATTAATTATGACTTTATGCCATATCCAAATCGTTACAATTTTTTTAGGGATTATTTAACATGCACTTTGAATGACTGACACGATCAAATAACTTTTTTCTTTCTACCGCTTGTTACCAGGCAGCTCCCTTGTATTAATCGCTGACCCCCCACTTATAAAGAAAGTGTAATAAACTTTTTTCTGATTTAGCGTAATCTTTCAATTCAGATTCCATGTCGTTTAAGTCAGTGCAAATCCAGCTATTTACCTCCCCTACTATGACGTTTTTCTTAATAAAGTAGTCCGTATAGTCCTAGTCAGAAGGTTGATTTTGGTCGATATACTTTTACCATTTTTGTACGTGATCTAATAAAGTTAGATTTTTAACGATCCTACAGGAATTTCTGTGACTAAAAGTATTTAAGATCTTGACCGGGGATGTAAGGTACCACCATGCAAAATTTCATTTAAATCGGTGTAACAGTTTCAGAGATCAGTCAAATATTTAGGTTTTTTTAATATCCCACGGGAACCAGTTAACTGTCAGTGATTTCGAGTATCCTATGTATTTTTCCGGAATTTAATTTACCTTCGTGCAAACTTTCATTTAAATTGGTTCAGCCGTTTAGGCGGTCAGTCGAAACAAACAAACAAACAGACAGAGAAAAAAATTTTTTTTGAGTATGGGGATGTGTTCTACTACTCTCAAAACATATCCCTGACTCGTTTTTTTTGCGTTTTTCAAAAAAGTACAAGAATTTTTACCTCTACGTTTTTATTATAGTAATAGATTTTAGACTATCGCGTTCCATTACACTAAATATATATCGCTCGCGACCATGATTTTTGTAACCCAGTCGAAACGTCGGGCAGGAAGAAGCTATGTATTTGCCTCTCCTAATAACGCGTGTAGACTCATAAAGACTAATATTTTTGTTTTTTCCGCTCTACACTCGGTTCATGACAATGTACCTACACATTATTTGAGATTAGTGGAAGATGTTTTTCAATTTGACGTTGAGTGCCGCATTCTGTGCTTTCTGATGGTAAGTGTCGTTTGTCATACACTTTGCGCGCTCTTTCGCTTGCGTAGGTTTCGTTATGTTAATAATGTTTATCTCTGTAAAGAAGCCGTGATTGCTCAATAGTTTGAGACTGTTTACTTATTACGACGAGTATAGGGGTATTTATAATTAGAATTAGTGATCTATACAATTATCTGTTATGAGTTATTTAAATAACTTGTTATGAGTTATTTAAATAACTCATAACATAATTGGACTATATATAATTTTAGCAAGTAATTAATAATAACTTTATTGTAATGTAAATTTTATTGTAGATATAAGTAGTTGTATAAGTAACGTTGCATAACTTACAATATGCATGTGGTGTATACCTATAAGTGATTATGCAATTATCTATCACCCTGTCATGTACTATTTGCTTGCATTATTGTTGTAATCGTTGGTATACCTAATAAATAAATAAATAAATAAATAAATAAATCTGTACTTAAATAAATCTGTGATTGGACGCTATTTGTGCATTTTATTATCTCAAACAATTTTAATGCTTCTTTCATTATTGCATCTGAATTGATTCATAAATAAAAAAGTTATATCTGTGAATCAACAACTCCACGCAGGCTTTCACGACCGGAAAGCTGGTATTAAATAAAAGCTTGTATTAAAAAAAGCTTTGAAGAGAATTTCCGGATTAACAACAGTTTTAATTAATTTACGTAACATCGACAGATAGCAGAAATAATCTAAAAGAATTAACAAGAGAGAAACTAATTAATAAAACTAATATCGAAAAGATGCAGATGTTAAACTGAAGTAACTGTAATATTTCCAAGCTATCTATATCCCACTGTTTTAACCCCTAACATTTAACAAGCTTAAACACTCACACGCTTACAACTTGAAAACGCGATTAACCCGCATCTGCATAAATAAAAGACATTCAATTAGAACAATAAGGGAATGCAACGGGCTTAGGAGTATTTTATACCCTGCTACCTCCCAATTGGACTGAGCATTATGCTTGGAGGAAGTTAATGTAGCAATTTAATTTTCTCGCAACAACCCTCCAGTGCCGACTGGGTATTTTTTGGAGAGACTCCCGATTCGGGTGACAACGGATTGGGATGTTAGGGAACGGTCTCAATCAGCAGAAAAATTCAACAGTGACAGCATAGATCAGCGGGCTATTTTCTCTGTAGAAGAAAAACTGAATTGTGAAAACTCTCTGAATTACATGGCGAAAGTATTAGGGATATCTTTTTCATTTTGTGTACTTAAAATCAATCTTATTCGTTTTTTTTTCTTACATTGGAGTAGTGTATAAAGTCCCAAAATAATTACAGGCAATTCTGCTATACGGATGCCTATTACCAAAACCATTGATCAACATAATGAGAGCTTTCTACGAATGTCCAACGAGTGATTTCAACATTACTCTGTTATCAAAGTAAAAATGGTATGGAATACAAAAAAATGATGTTGTAACCAACTATCAAAGGTTAACCACTGAAAACTAGCGTCGTTGCTTCCCCATGGGAGACACGATATAATGCTGAGTCGGGGCCTTTTTAGCGCTTTAGATTAATTTAAGTTTTCTCCATAGTTTAATTTTGTCTATTATGATTTATGCCAAATAAACGTTTATTCTTTTCTATTATATTGTCGAAAAAGTGTTTTTTTGGTACACGCCCATTAAGAAACCAAGTCACCCTACAAGCTAGGGCGTTGCCAAATAACACTACAATATTCGCAGGAACGTTTAGTTTTAAAACCGTATAATGGTTGATAAGGATTTGCGGTATAATTTGTTGGCACAAAAACCAAGACGGTCCATTAAATTTAATTTATATTCGAGCTATTTTTCGGCTATGTGATTCCCATTGGTGAAAGGGGCTTTCAGCATAGGGATGTCTTGGGAGGGGAAATGGGGGGTTATTTTTGTTCAAGACGGGTTCAACGGCCTAGGTAATGCATTGGCCTCGTTTGTGCATTGGCGTAATTAGCACTGTAATGGATGATCGACATTAAAATGCAATAATGGCGTGTCACTGAGTGAGACTTATTCTCAAGTTGTCTCTACATTTTCTTTACTTCCAAATGCTTATATTGTATGTGTTACAATAGTATTTGATGTATTTTTGGCAATGAATAATTAGTTAGACTTAAAGTCACTTCCCGCGTCTGTCTGGATTTATGTATCTATGCTTACAGCTTTAAAACTACGCAACGGATTTAGGTGCAGTGTTTTTTAATAGATAGAGGAATTCAAAAGGAAAGGTTTTTGTTTATTTTAAATTAAAATAAGTAAATAATTATTTTTATTTCCTGGTAAGCAAGTAAGGTATTTTTTTACTCGCTTAAAGTTGACCAGGAAATATATTGAAAAAGGCCAATATTAAATAACTTGTTTATACTATTTTCAAAAAAATTACAATATAACCTTTCAAGTCTCTAAGAAACATTAGGAGTTAAATGTCGTTACTCATATACCTTTTTTGACTGACCTAACCGTTACACTGGTTTATGTTTAAACTTTGAATTCCCTATAATCCCGATAAAGGACACCCTTCTAAGGTCCACCTCGACCCCCGTCCTTGGTCGCTCAGACCTGCCCGTCCGTCTGTCCATCAAGGGCTTAGTAACAAAGCAAATAGGACCTATTTACGAATACAACTGTCCGTTGTTCAAACATCAACAAACCGGTGGTTTACAAATAACCGATAGAGTTATGAGGTAGAGTAGAAGTGTGATGTACTGCACGTACTTTTATGTTATGTTCAAAATATAAAGATCGTAAACTTTATTTTTGTATTAGCCATACTGAAGTCTGAAGGCTCCGAAAAAACTTGTAAATATTATTTAATTTATGCAACACAAATTAATCTATGCTAATAAAATAAAGCTGAAGAGTTTGTTTGTTTAAACACGCTAATCTCAGGACATATTACTGGATCGAATTAAAAAAAAATGTGTTGGATAGACCATTTATCGAGACAAGCTTTAGGCAACCTATAACATCACGCTGCGACTAATGCAAGCAAAGAAATAATGGAAAATGTGTCAAAAACGGGAGAGAACGCGGACGAAGTCGCTGGCACACCTAGTTATCAATAAAAACATTATACCTTGATAAAAATAAAGGATTAAAACGTTTACTATTCCCGTTTCATTCTTAAACAAACTATTATGGTGTGATTACCAAGAATTTTATACGAACTGACCGTAACTCAACATATTCACGATAATACAAAGCAGACAATTTATTGGCTCGGTACCGCGAACAGTTCTCGTTAAAGATAATATACCTTACCTACATCCACCCAGAGGAAATGAGATTTTGCCTTTCCAATCAATGTGGAGAGAAGCCGTTTAACTATTATTTTTTCGCGCAAACTTGAATCTTAAAACACAGTACATAAAGTCCACGAGCCCTTCGTGTTTGCAATAAACCTCAATATGTTTGCCAATTGTTCTAAGCAAAGGTTTGTAATTCGAAAAAAGGTTTTGTATCAATGGACCTATGATCGAATAATTCCATATGAAATGGAGATTGCCGCACACCGCTCTATAATAGACCTTTGTGGGGATAAATGGTCGTAAACAATATTACCGAAGTACTTACTGTTTATATAGGTAAATTCTTTATGTCATATTGTGTATAAGACTAAGAATGTGCATGCTTGTTTGATTTCAGTAATTTTGAAAAATGAAAACAAAAAAAAATATTGTTACATTTTTGTTTAAGTATAACAGTTATGATCCAATTTCTCACCGAAGTCATATCAGAATCAACAGTGAGTACACAAATATACCTAAATATATTTAATAACACACCCAGACACAGAACAAACACCGTGTTCGTCACACCAATATTTATCCTGGGTGGGAATCGAACGACTCTTGGAACCGTGGGTAGTGAACCTGGGTCATTAGCCACTGTTCCACCGACCCATTCATAGAAGTGAAACGGGTATTGGGTAAACTTCGGGATAGGTGCGCCGGCGCCGGAATTGATTGGCGCTGGCACCGCGCGCTGACTACTGACAATGCACAGACCAGTGTAGAGAAAGAGAGTCGCTGCTCTACATATTTATAAGTCATGTTGGGGTAGCCTGGGATATGGAGAGTTCTTTTTATTTGATAATTTTCCCACGTTCATGCAGAAAATGTGTCCGGTTCTTAGAAATAGCTATAATAAATAGATATAATAGTTTTATTAAGCTTTATAAATTGTATTCTGTTTGGGGTACTCTTAAAGTTGAAGTTCTTTCTGCTAGGTAGTTTAAATAAAAATTCAATTATAACTTTTTATTTAGAGTCATAATCATATTAAACAATATTGAACGAAAACAAAAACAAAATTAACCTTAATTAGTTAAATCCAAGCAAATAATAATTTACTGGTACAACTATTATTATGATGAAGGGCGGAAATAACTAAGATAGTGATAGTGAAGTGGATACTTCAAACCGATTGCAGAGCAGTATGTCACGTAGCAGTAGGGGCATGTAGATAAAGAAAGAAAAACATTCATTGACCACGACGTAGAGGTTACAATGACACTTAGATACATACACAAGACACAAAACGTAAACAAAGAAATAAAACACATATGCAAGGACTTTATAAGTTATTTCGAGCCAGTCTGGTTAAGTATAGAATAGAATAGAATATTTATTTGCAACAACTTCTTAACCTAGGTACAAAAACATGTGCAAAACTGGAAACTGTGCAAAACTAGTGAAGAGTAAATACATATAAGGTAATCAGATATTTACGTTATTATGTGTAAGGTTTGTGTTGTCAATTATTTGTAAATTTTTATAAAAATCTCTGATCCTCAGCTACTCTACGCCAGCAAAGGAAAGCTTTTCGAGTGTTCTTTGAGAACGGCCGATTCTTATGCAAGACACGTCGGGCACGAATTTACGGGCAATTCATTCGATATTGGATTATTAGGCATTGATCTTTTAAAATTTTCAAGTTAAACCTAGCAGGCTTTAGTGAGGAAAAGCCGGAGGAACAGAATGGTCCCTTTAACCGAACTTTTGGTGAGAATCGATTATAAATAACGGCGAATAATTACAATCATCGTCATCATCAGCTCTTATACGCATACTGCTGGGGAACGGGCCTACCCTAAACTAAGGCCTTAGTCAATCACGCTGGCCAAGTGCGGGTTGGTCGACTACACAACTTTAGAATTTCTTCGTAGGTGTGCAAGTTTCCTCACGATGTTTTTTTTTGCCGTTTAAGCGTCAAATAATCGTACGAATGAATTTCAAATTTGAAAAACACAGGGGTACGTGGCGTGGTTTGACCTGGTGACCTCTCGCATGGCAAGCAACGACCTTAACCACTCGGCCATCAAAGCTTTTTTATACTCACATATTTCTTGTTTCCTGCCATTTATACCTACTAAAATATTAATATCAGTAAAGTAAATACCAAACGAGTGATTAAGGTTTTTATTTCTGGCCAGCCCGTTAATATCCCCGCATCGAGCAATCTAATTATTATAATTATAGCGGCTTAAGCCCATTGTGCCCAGGGCCTTACTGAGACCTCGTCCAAATTTCCATTTCTGCTGAATGAGAAAATAATGTCCAATGATAGGATTAGGCGGGCCACGAATTTTAATATTACGCTTTCGTACTGCCAATGAAATGAATTTCTAAAACTGTGTCCCAAAAATATAAGGACATCAATGTAAAAGTGCATTAAATAATCTAATTATTAAGTGAAATATGTGTTTGTTCATTTACGTTTTCATACCGAGTCGATCTAAGTAGATACTTCATCATCAGCCTACAGGTTTGTCCACTGCTGGACATAGGTCTCCGCACGTTTTCGCCACTCCCGCCTATTCTCGGCCACTCGCATAATATAGACACATACTGCCATATTAATGAATTACTGATAATATGAACTAGCTCGTCATTTATAAGGTACACACAGTTTTAAGAATTTATTACATTATTTTATTTTTTCATGAAATATAATATGTCGGAAATACTTCGTCCAACATTGACATAGCTAACCTGGCTATATTAGCAATGTCATAGTTTTTTTCTTCTTCTATTTATGCTTTGAACCATTGAAAAACAGCGGTGTAGAGCTATCATAGTAAAATTCTGCATTTCAGAACGACACCGTAACTCTCCCCGCTATATTACATCAGGTGTATGGAAGTAAAGATTTTCCTTAGCAACGATTAGGTGAGGCAATATCGGTTCAAACTTCAACAAGGCTTATTGGATTGATTTATATGATCTGTTTACATGAGCCATGTGTTTGAGGTTCCTGCGAACGATTCCTGAGTGGCGAAAACTGCTTGCAACTAGGTAGGTAGTGTTAATCATTTTACATTCTTTTTTGAAGGGAATGCTATCCCTTTAAAAAAGAAAAATAACATATGATAGATAATGAAGAATCATTAAGATAAATTATGAAGAAAAAGATTAAAAGATCTGTTCTTGTTAGTTACCAGTATTACTTAAATTTCCATGGTTACACACATTAGAAAAACTAATATATCTGGGATATTTGATATTATTCCTATGTATTTTGGTGAGTCCCGATATTTCGGAACTGTTGCAAGCGCCATGATTACCTGTCACCTGATGGTTACCTATACGTTTACAAGTCTAAGTGTAAACCACTATTAGCTTTTACATCCAACCCAGTGCAAGGCTGACAATGCTTGAAACGTTACCGGCTCTGGCCGCCATATTACTTTCGTCTTTAACAAATTAATTTATGAAACTTGGGCGGTTGGCTCGAGCGTCACAATATGATAAGGCAGTGCACACACGCTTGGCGTTCACGGAACAACCGGCAGCCGCAAATTCTGGGAACGCGGCGTGAGACAACTTTTAATTAAATACTAATGCTATTCGTAAGGAAATTTACAGTTGGCAAAGGGATGGCGGAGGTTGTTTATGTCGATGTTTGTTTTCTTTTTTTTTAATAAATGGAACGACCTTATTAAAAAATAAAAGTGCTCGTTGCAGCATAATAAACCTTCTTCCATTATTTTGGGATCACGTAGGGTGAGAGCCATCCGCTCCCCGCAAGCCCGGTGATGATGACAAGGCTCCTCCAAGCCATCATCGTTAGTCAGTTAGGAAAAAAATGGGATCACTTAATGGAGGCTGTAGTAAGTTGTCAGCAGGCTAGCATGTCTAACTTAGCTGACGATCGACTAGATTTTTTTGTTAGTTACAATAATGTCTTGGCTATCTTTGGAAGCCAATTATAAGATAATAATGGCTCATAGATATAATAAAATAAAATTATGATATGAGACAAACATCATAGCAGAGAAACATAAATTATAAATACAACAACTGTTTTTTTTTACCTGTCTATAATGTTTTATAGAACCATATTAAGGTTTTTTTTTCAACTGCAAAAAGTTTAACGAGCTTTTTTCATAATAAGCTAACAAGATGACCACTCCACCTGATGGTAAGCGGTAGTGAGATCCACATATGAGGTCGACAGGCACAATAGACCATATTGAGCCTGTCGAACTCACCCTGAGGACCTGCTTAAATGCTGTTTCACGCCCCGCCTGTAAAGCCCTAGAACGTCTGAGGGAGAGAAAACATAAGCTTTACTTAAAACCAGTATCTATCCTATTTACATACATAACAACTCACGATCATATAAAAGTACATACCGCAGAGTGTTTGCAAAGGTCGCGGCATACCGACCCTTTTCATTATTCAATGCATTCAGAGGCGGCCTTCGACGTAACTTCAGACCAGTTATGTTTTCAGAATATTTTACTGCGAATATCACACACACTCCTAACGGGGGCGACCGTGTGACCCGTAAATATAAAATATGAACGTAGATTACCACGAATTCGTTATAAAAAATGTTTTTGATAGTTGTTTATGCCAACCGTGCAATCATGCGAGAACTGAGCCCAGTGGAAATGAAAAATAAAATAAAAAATTGCTTATTTACTCTCACAAACAGGTAACAGCTTGTTAAGCTTACTAACGTAAGCACAATCACAATTGGTATTATGTGAAAGCCGAATGTGGGAGACTGGTGCTTGAAAAAAGTTTCGTTAAAAATCCGTAATACAAGTCACCATAATGATAAAAAACTAACAATAAAAAAAGTGTGCCAAGTTAGGGTTTTGTTGACTTTATACCATCAACAAACAGTCTAATCAAGTAATTAACGAAATGTAGCGCAGTTAAAAGCGTCGATGGCCGAGTGGTTAATGTCGTTGCTTGCCATGCGAGAGGTCGCCAGTTCAAACCCCGCCAGGTACCAATGTGTTTTTCAAATTTGAAATTCATATGTGCCATCATTCGACGCTTTAACGGTGAACGAAAACATCGTGAGCAAACCTGCACACCTAAGACGAAATTCTTAGGTTATGTAGTCGACCAACCCGCACTTGGCCAGCGTGGTCGACTAAGGCCTTATCACCCACCCACCTAGTTTAGGGTAGGCTCGTGCCCCAGCAGTGGGGACCTAATATGGGCTCATGATGATGATGATGTAGCACAGCATTTCTGGTTATTTGTTCGTAAATGTCTAAGCATTTTCAGCAATGTACAAAAATAGCCCATCGGCCGTCAGACATTCCTCATCAGAAAAAGACGTGTGGCACTCGGGGACTGCCGCGGTATAGCTATTGCATAGCATCGTCCGATTTCGGAGCAGCTCGTCTCGATTCGTGCGAGTTTCGTAGAGTCGTACAATACGTCTAACCGCACGCACACAAACACCGTGCCGAAGTCTACCGAACTGAAACGACGTTAGACGATTGTGAGGTTTTTTTCGTTACGGAATTTCTTGGTTCGGTCGCCGCGCTCAAAGCCCGCGATAAAAGCTATGCAATAGCTTAATATGTTAAATTTAATACAATTTGTAGATTCAGATCCATTAGGGGAAGGCTCTAAGATTTTGTCGACACTTCTGAGTCTCTGATGGATTACGTGTGAAATGTAATGCCTAGTACTTAGCTAACTGTTACTCAAACCGTAAGTACTAATGTTTGGTAAATTGAAGAGGCATGATTATCATGTTACATAACGGTGAATAGCAAAACAGATAGCGTAGGCACGTGTGTACAAATTAAAATGCCATATTTAAATTAAATATTTTTATCGGTACAACGAAATGGAAAATTACTTCAACGAAAATCACATCGATCCATTTTCCAAGTATCGGCCAGAATTATAATCCGAAAACAAATATGTTCTCAGATTTGAATATCTTGGAATTGTTCCAATTGATTTACAATAAATTGGACCTTCTAATCTCGTGGAAGAGATTAAACCGTTTCTGTGAAAAATGATGAAAAACAACTGAGTGCAAGTTGAAATCGTGCACAAAGAATTCTTTTACAGTTACATTTGAAGTAGTTATTTTATATTAAATTAAATGTTCTGCGAATACTGTAACTGAATACATCCAACAAAGTAATGAAAAAAATATAGAGCAAACCATTTGTCAACTTGTTTACAATTTCGAGTTCACAGTAAACACTCTGGAAATAATCACACGGAGTGCCATCCGCTCCCCCACAAGTCCGGTGATGATGACGAGGCTACTCCAAGCTATATCATCGTATGTCATTTAAGAAAAAAAAGTAAACACTCTGGAAATAATCCTGAGACATAATAAAACTCCTAATCGAGTCTGCGCAGATGCGCACGAAGATGACTTACAAAGCATTCATTGCTCGGTGGAACAGTGGTTAGTGACCCAGGTTTACTACCTACGGTTCTAAGAGTCGTGGGTTCGATTCCCACTCGGGACAAATATTTGTATAACGAACATCGGTGTTTGTTCCGTGTCTGGGTGTGTTACTAAATATATTTAAGTATATTTGTGTATCCACTGTCGTTTCTGATTTCCGTAACACAAGTGCTTAAACTACTTACCACGGGGTCAGATCGATGTATGTGATGTTGTGAAATATTTATTTATAGCCAATCTTCGAAGCAAACTCCCGTGCACAATTTGGGCACGTTAGTTTGTGGTACCCGTATTTAGTGTTATGGAACGTTAAAAGTCTAAAATCTTACGTAAAAATATTGGATTTAATATTTTAATTATTTTAAACATGCTAACAAATAAAGTGCATCTGGATTGCTTGAAAATGTTACCCATTATCCAGTTCCATGAAGGTCGTGCCAAATAAGTATCGACATCTTCATCGTGCCGCGTACATCACTATCTCGCATGTGTGTAGGGCGATGAAGAAATTAATTCATATTTCAGCACTAATGAAGCAGCCGACCGAAGTTCCACCAACTCTGGAGAAAATTTTCTATTGTTATTTTTTCATTTGTGCCCCTTTCCAAGTAGGTTTTCAGGTCAATGTTTTATGACTTTGAAATGAAGGATCTGCCCCAATAAAGGGGTTTAAAGTGGAAGGGTTAGTTGTTTACTCGCTTTGCCAAGTAAAACTAAATGATTTCCGCTTAGATTCATTCAAAATTCCTTTATAATTGGTATAGAAAAAACATTAATTCAATCTAATGGAATAAAAAACCATTTTAATTTCATTGCTCAATTCGTTGACATAAAAAAAAAGTATACATAAGACACATGTCAGGAACCTATAAACATAATATTGCATTCTTTACATTACACACTTCTACACAACAATTTCATGACCACTGGCTAGCAAAATAAACTTTGTGTCTGTAGCAAAATGACACCTATGACACCTAAAATAAGAATAAACCACAAATGCTTGTCTTTAAACACATTATGTAACAAAATGTCCATTGACTGTTGTAGTTTATTACACCCATAAAAAAACACTTGAAAATTCGTTGAAAGCCGAGTACTAAGGCCACGTACACAACGAGGCCTTAGAACTTCTACACAACAACACACAACACACTTCTACACAACAATTTCATGACCACTGGCTAGCAAAATAAACTTTGTGTCTGTAGCAAAATGACACCTATGACACCTAAAATAAGAATAAACCACAAATGCTTGTCTTTAAACACATTATGTAACAAAATGTCCATTGACTGTTGTAGTTTATTACACCCATAAAAAAACACTTGAAAATTCGTTGAAAGCCGAGTACTAAGGCCACGTACACAACGAGGCCTTAGGTGTCTACTAAAATGGCAAAGCTACTAAAAATCTACATTAATTATTTTTGCAATTGTTAATTATGCTTGTAATGTTTATATTGTTTTTTTTTTAATTATTATTATTAATCAATCGGCGGTCGGAAATACTTGCTTATTTTGCTCATCAATAGAGTCAATTTATTCGTGCTTACCAAAGCGAGTCTAACCTAATGCCCTATAAGGCCACCAGGCTGACCAATATACTATACTTAATATCTATAATTCAAACAATGATATAGAATCTTGACCCGACAAGTTTGCTCACGTTATTCTTGGCCATGACGACCTAAAATAAACATTCCTCGTCATCATTGCGGTGTTTTAACAGTTAGAAACTACTTAGAGGCATTTGTATGAAAGCCCAAGGTTCCGTATACAAATGGCTTTGTTAGTTAATTATTTACTAACCAGCCTAGCAAGGGTCTAGTAAGGAATAGTGGGGGCGTTTAATAAAACATGCTAAACCATTCCAGGGCTGACCCAAACAACTCACTTCAATACCTGTAGAAAGCCGATTTGTAGACTATTAGGACAGGACGCAAACGCATTTTTAGAACCTTCTTTAAAACCGTGCCAGAAGTTTAGATATTTTTGATTGAATAAAATTATAGTTAAAATGTAACTTTGCTCCATTATTCAGTAGAATATCGTTTAAGATACGCAAAATATGTTTAATAACATAATATTATGCAATCCCGAGACACTGTCACATCCCTTATTAAGAGCTAGAAGAAAGTATCTTCAGAAATATTATATCGAAAAATTACTACATTTGCATAATAAACGTAAATTATGAACATACATAATGATCATTAACGTAAGTGAAAGTAAATAAATTCCACCAATGTGTACACATTAGTTATTTTTTCCATCGTCATGTACTTAATTAGAAAACAATATTTTTATGTCGAAATTTTACACATATAAGGGAAAGTTTAATAATAAAGAATATCAATATTAGTACCACCAGTGAAAGTGAAAAAAAAATGGCCCTCCTAAGCTCTTTCCTTTTATTAATGAAATTACTCTATTTTTACAAGACATTTGCTACGCCTGTGTTACATTCAAATGGTAAGTAATCAAATACATATTTACTTCTACTAACACTGTCTCTACAATACTTTCTCCTATATAAGAGAGTCCATGGCTGCTGATTTTCTCACCTGCTCACTAAACTAACAGTTTCCTATATATTCTTATCAATCAAAATATTCTTTGTTTCAGAGCCCAAGGATCTTCCTCCATCTAAGGAAAATTTGACGGAATATTTCCATCCTCGGATTGCATATGGAGAACCCTCTTCCATAGAAGATCATCCGTATTACGCATCTCTATTATCCTGTGGAGCAGCCATTATCTCTGAGAGATGGGTGATCACCGCTGCTTCATGCTTACATGAGAAGTAAGTCGCAAGAAAGCACAATCTAATCTATATAAATAAAAATGAATCCCGATTTTCCTATGGATTATATGGTCATACGTGAACAGCCGAATCCGCGAAATGGGTTTCACGTAGGAAAATCATGAAAAATTGGGAAAATTGAGGGGAAAGTTAGAAATTTTAAGGCAGGACGCTTTTTTAACTTAAAAATAACAAAAAAAAAAAACATATGAAATCGTAAAATATACATATTTTAATCAAATTACTGCATAATAATCTTGCTGGTATTAAGATGGACTCAGCGGATGTGAATTCTATCTGGGCCTGTGTGTAACGGTCCGATGGTATTATTATTACATATACTTGACCTGTTATAAAAAATCTTTTTCTTGCAACAAATCCCGATTGAAAATATTTTTATTTTAAGGCTTCTACATCGCACATTAAACCTACATACAATATCTATAACGTACAAAACGTCGAGCTTGCTTCAACATTTACTTAACTTTTCTTTTCTTTGTTCTTAGTATTCCACCTTACCTCCTTGTTGGCGGGGACAACATAGAAAACAGCAAATTAGTTCCGTACAATAAGATTGTGTATCATCCAGGATATACTTTTGGACATAATATCGCTCTTTTGAGACTAACTAAACCGCTTACTTTTGATGACAAAATACAACCACTGAATCTCCCTCAAATTCATGGCAGCAAACATGACTTAAGAGGCTACATAGATAAACATAGGAATGAGTTTAGCGAAGAAGATAGTACTGAGAATCTTTCTGATGACAAAGTACAACCACTGAATCTTCCTCATATTCATGGCAGCAAACATGACTTAAGAGGCTACGTAGATAAACATACAAATGAGTTTAGCGAAGAAGATAGTACTGAAAATTCTTCTGATTACAAAATACAACCACTGAATCTCCCTCACATTCATGGCTGTAAATACGACTTAAGAGGTTTCTTAGATTCTCATAACAAAATACAACCACTGAATATCCGTCAAATGCGTGGCTGCAAACACGACTTAAAAGGTTTCGTAGAGAAACATATAAATGAGTTTAGCGAAGAAGATAGTATTAAGTATCTTTCTGATGACAAAATACAACCACTAAAACTCCCTCATTTTCGTGGCAATAAACAGGACTTAAGTGGTTACAAAGATAAACATATAAATGAGTTTGGCGAAGAAGATAGTACTGAGTATTTTCCTGATGAATATCAGACTGACTTTATTGGTCAACATAGTGACGAACATCCAATAACAGATAGTAAAGAACAATACCCTTTTTATATCAACGAACAAAGTGATGAATATGACGATAGTTTTAGTAATGAGCAAAGCGTTGAATTTTACCATGGGTTCAGTGACGAAGTCAGTGACGATTTTAGCTGGATTTACGATAAACTCAATAATAATCTCCACCCTATTGATGAACTAAGCGATGAAAATTCTACAAGTAGTGATGAAGATGATGACCACCTTGATAAATTTGAAAATGAGAATAACAGTGGTGAATACAGCAAAGAACATCAAGATGAAATCAGTAATGAGACTGAATCTGACAATAGCCACGATAATTTGCATATATTGGTGAGCAGAGGGATTGAATATGTAAGTATTATAGATATACAATTTGATTAAAATAAATGACTCCATCAAGTTCTCCATCAACTTCAACGACACATTTAAATAAATAATAAAAAACATAATTTGTTACGCAAATAAAATTGTATACTTTAGAATAGAATAGAAGAAGAATTGATTAAACTTGTGATTATGAATATTTATATATCATATAACTAAATATGTCTTACTAGCGTTCTGTAAATGTTGCTGTGCCCCTACGGGGCTTCACATAACGGACTGTACCTTATATAACAACTATGTAATAACGTGTGACATGCAATAAATATTTTGAATTTGAATTTGTTAAATTACAGGATAATTTTGAAGAGAAGAAACCTTACTTGTATGAATTTTGGAGGGTAAATCGGCATTCTTAGTAAATGTTTTCTGTGTCCAAATTTATTACAGAACGGCAGCGTATCAGAGAACATTACGACGATAAAAGTTGAAGTTCATTCGGCTACTTATTGCATTGAAATCTTCTATCCTGAGTTTAGAAGCAATCCAAAGTTAGCTTCATTGGTGAATTTTGCCACCATTTGCGGTATTCGGGTTGAGAACTTGCCAGGTGCTGGTTTTGTAAGTGTTTTTTTTGTGAATGTACTAATTATGTATAACAATTATCGTCAATCGCCAAGTAGTCAAGGTCGTTGCTCGCCATGGGAGAGGTTTAATTTGTGAAATTCATATGTACGATTATTCGAAGGTTTGACGGTGAAGGAAAACATCGTCAGAAGACCTGCAGCTCTATGCAGAAAATTCTTAGGTTGTGTAGCAGCCAACCCGCGTGTTGTTTTCGCCTTAGTTTAGGCTAGGCCCGTGCCCCAGCAGTGGGTACTTTTATGGGCTGATGATTATTATCAAATGCAACCAACGTATAAAAATACAAAAATATTAACTAAAACATACAACAAAAAAGAATAGCCTAAAATTGTTTACAGTGGGTATATACTGTGGGTATATACGGTATATACAAAAACTAAAAGGATAAATAAATAAAACTTTCGTTGATTAACTAAGCACTTAGTTTTTCACTAATAGTGGCGGTAGCTCAATAATTAAGACCACCCTAGCCGCGATATCTCAAAGTTGTCGGTTCGAGTCCCCATTCACACAGTAGTATTTTAAATAAAAATTTCAACGCTCTTTTGCGCTTAAGTTCATCTCAATATCAATCTCTTGACATTTGATGAAACGATTTCTATTATACTAAGAAAGAAGCTTACAGTGAGAATAACTGATCTTGTAAATATTTTCAGGGTGACACCGGAAGTCCTCTGGTGAAAGATAATGTACTCACCGGAATAATGTTATCTTCGGTGAATTCAGAACGCCACGTACACGGCCGAGTCGCGTTTTACGTCAATGTTGCATCTTACGTGCCTTGGATCAAGTTTGTAACTGGTTTGTAGATTCCAGCAAAATGCCACGTTTAACAGCATTGTGGCATGAATAATATTTTTCTATGTTATGCTTATTTTACTTGAAAAGTTTTCTACTTTTACTTTTTTACTGTTAAAGTATTAATCAAATGACTTGTAAAATGATTCGATCATAATATTATATTTTTTGGTTTGCTAAATAAACGAATAAAATATACTAAATTTAGTTTTGTGTTACACTATAGGTTCTAAAGACAATAATTTAATCGTGGTAAATATAAAGAAAAAACAAACTGTTAAAGGTGCTGACAGAGTTCAAAGATGAGTGGGATTAGTCTCAAGACAAGCTCTTTAGTTAGTTATTATTTTATAAGATCTTTCCTTAAATGTAAATATTTTAGTAAATCCTTAAAATCCGTAAATATTTTAGCAGACCTTATAAAATAATATCTACTTTATTTATTGAATTTACTTTATAAATAAATAAAAAACACCAATTATTTACCAATCTCTCTCATCTATATAGTTTCCACAACTAAACATGAGATGAAAGGACAGTCGATACCGGCATCAATAAACCATAAGTTTACAAATCTTCGGTCTAAAAAGCTCTCAATGAATTTTAGATTCTATACCCACAGTTCTTAAATCCAAAATGAAACGTTCTAATCCGTGCATCAGTAGGTGCTCAATATAATATTCTCATTACAGTATCAGGAACCCTATTACATATTCCCTTTGCGTCGGCTTCGACGTAATTCGAAATATTCGGTTACATTGCTAAAACCTTTGATGTCGGCAAACCGCCATTTCACGGACCTATGTCAAACGCAAAAAAGAGCGGGAAATTTGTTACTAATACAAAATGGCGGGTCCTCTACGAGAAAATGTTACGTAATGAATTTCGTTGTCTCTACTGATTTCACCTGATGCAGGCCGCGGCGGTTTAGCGTTTCACTGCGCGCCAGACAGACATATTTATTTGTGCTGTGTTCAAAATGTATTCTGCTATTTCATTGTGTGTTGGCATGGTTTAGCATTCGGGTCGCAATTCTCTCGCCATGTCATCACGTCTCTTATAGCTAACTGATTTGTTAAGCGTTTTGAATAGGGGATCGAACAAAACATAAATTTACTTAGTGACTGTTTATTTTGTCTATAATTGTATACGGACTAGGCTAAACTGGTTTATCCTAACGGGCTTAGGACAAACTAGTTTGGACTAGGCTAAACTAGTTTGTCCTGAAATCGGGTTTGGCCGGTAACATATACAATGAAAAGCAGGCTGAACTACAGGTATTTTTTTGAATAGGATTCTTTTGAATAAATTATGATATTGATAAGCCAAAAGTCATTATCGCTCTTCCTCTTTACAAATACAATTCATCAAGCCCAAACTTAAATTGCACAGAACAAACCGAAACTCCTATTCGCATTCCTAATTTTTCTCAATAACTTATTCCGATCAAATCCTTGGCTTCCGCAAATTTATTGCCACCTCCTACACTTATATTGTTCGCCCAAACCACTTACCAGCGCCCTAATGAAGCAATATTAATCATTATTAATCACGCACCAGACAGCCATATCAAAACTTTACTTGTTCCTCTTTTAGGTCGAGTTTATTAATTAAATAATTAATATCAATTCTAGTGGTGCCAAATTTTCGCGACGTTCGTTGTCAAAACGATTTATGATCTTATAGGGTTGAACTGTACTTAAGTAGGTAAGTGGGACTGTGAACGAATACCAAAAAAAAATCTCAGTCACTTTTCTTTTTGTGTAAGTAGTATTCGTAAAGTGTTTTAATTTAGTTAATTCGTAGTTTTAATAGTTGCTATTTAATTTTTTTTTTCCTGTTCATAACATATTTTGTCCAAGTAGGTACACGCTAATAATACCTATATTAGTGATGATAAAAAGAGAACACACCATACCAAATTCTATCGGTATATCATTTCCCAGAAGTAGAACGGTTTTGTCAAAAAACTTCAAAAAAAGTTTGACAAGGGTACGATGTAACAGAGAATCACACCGTTTCTAATGACTTTTTTTCTTAAATATCGGGACAGACAATGTATTCGAATACCGGGACACTACACGGGACAAGTCCCAAAACGCCCACCCCTAAATGCTAGAAACAAATTGTTAGAAAGTCTGCCGTGCCGCCGCGGGGCAGTATTTTACAGACTCCCCTTAATTAATTCGCATATCGCAACTCGAATAAAGCGATTCCCTTATCATATTCGCGAACTCGCAAATATTTGAATACAGGGGCGCGTGGATGTACTTACTCGTGCCATTCATTGCAAAGGAATCCTTAAATTAACGCTTTATTTATTGTAATAAACGATCAAGGCTAATCTTGATCAAGATTATGTTAGATCCAAACTGCCTTATACGTATTATAGTAATGGCGATCCTTTTACAAACATACATATCAAGTGTGGCAATAGAAAAAGGTTAGTTTAAAAACGGAACACAGTTTCATATAAATAAATATTTTCACCTCTGTGGGAAACGTGACGTGACGGGTTGTGGACCACGTCGCCGCCATTCTGCCTTGTGCATTGTTTTAACAAGGTCATTGCGTTTCCACGAGTAGCAAGGATATATTATGACGGGGGAACGAAAATGGGAGGAAGGATACTATCGCCTCAGAACAAACAATGATGTTCGTCACACAAATATTTGTCCCGAGTGGGAATCGAACCCATGACTCTTGGAACCGTAGGTAGTAAACCTGGGTCAATAAAAAAAGTTTAGTTGAAAAACGGAACACAGGTTTATATAATACTAGTTACTGCCTGAAAATTAATGCTGAAATTAAAATACCACATCATCATCGTCAGCTTTTAATTATATTCCACTCCAGGGTAAAAGCCTCCTCAGTAGAACGCAATACCCTCCGGTCCTTCGCCGGCCTTATCTTTAAAAAGTTTATTGACAGTTACTTTGTTACATAGTGTTACCATAGTTACGTTATTAATACAACCAATCATATCCCCTTAACCATTAAACACAAGTTATAAATTTAACTTACAATACAGAAAGCAAGTCTGTGGAATCGAACCCACGTCACTTACTTTATGAGGCAGGGGCCACTATCTAATGTGCCATTGACCATTTGATCCAGTCAATAAGTACCAATATTTGCTAAATTGTTAAGACCCATTGAATATTTAAACGTACGACTTATTGTTTTAAACTGTCATAAATCACTTATAAATTCTACTAAAATAATAAATTCCATCACAGCACTCGTTAACTTATGAAAATGCCGAGTGACTCCATTTTGTTTGTACATCCATGACGTTTTTGATTCGTCGGCGCAAGCCCTGTGGATGTGTCGGCAAACAATTAGCATTTTAATTGTCAGTGCGAATTGAGGAGCCGATGTTGTTTATGATCGCTAGGCTGTTGTCCCACCACTAGCGATAAAAGAGCCGCTTTCACAATTTTCCATTTAGAAGTGAGAGCCATCCGCTCCCCCGCTAGTTCGGTGATGATGACAAGACTATTCCAAGCCATCATCGTACGTCAGTTAGGAATAGGAAAAAAACAACAACTTTCCTCTCGCTACTCCGTCTGTGCGAGATCTGCACTGCGCAAAACATAGGGTCCTTTGTCCTTCCTCTTTATTTCAACCCAAGTCAAGTCACTATTTCAATCAACACAAGTGCTTAAGCTACTTACCACGGGATCAGATCAATGTTTGTGATGTTTCGGTTAAGGGAACAGCCCTTACCCTCATAGTTCGGTGAGACGGCGCTCCGACATGACCGATGAGAGATCGGTTGCAGGACCACCGGCATGACGTGCTTTTCGAGGCACAGGCGTGCAACTGCCGACACAACGGGCTAATGTCTATGTCGCACTCGTATTGTATAATCCGCCGTATTACATTACAGCTAGCCGTTATCAAAAACAGGGCCGTTATGTATTACGGCGGATCAACGATTAGCCGGATTGCATAAGGCTGAATGAAATTCCGCCGAGATGTATTCGGCGCTAAACGTTCTCTAATGCGGCTAGCCGTAATGTCAAAGAGCGGGTCGTTAACCACCTCTTTGACAGTTTTTAGTTCCTATGTTTAGCGCTCGCGGCGCTGCCTGTCATAACAACAACAATGGCCTCGAATACAGAAAATGTTTCACAAAAATGTGATTTTAATAGTGGTTTTAAAGAAATAAACAAATACGAGTGTAAATAGTGACTTTAAGAATAAAAACGTGTGATTGCAAACTGTTTCTATTCGTCTGAGTGTGGAACAGTTAAAAATCCATGGACAAAAGAACGAGTTTAAGAGGTTATATTGCATATCAAAACCGCTAAAGTGGCTATGGATTCTAGTATTCGGCGGAATCCTACACAGTATTAGTGGTGCAAAAAATATGACCTCATGAATGTTGCTGGTGAAGATTATCTTATCTTGAAGAAAAATAATCCTGAGGACCATACCATTCGTGTAATATCCATGGAGCAATATTTCGATACTCTGATGGAAATTCATAAGGAAATTGGCCATGTCTGGCGAGACAAAATGGTGTATGACGTACAAAACAAACTTTATATTAAAAAAAGGCCATTGAATAATTTGTCTCCCTATGCCCAACCTGCGAATCAAAACGCAACTTACCAAAGATTTTGAATTCTGTGTTCTAAATTAGTACTCGAAAATACTAAACCCAAATATTAAGTGTATTACTTACTTAGTTTCTAATTCTTAAAAAAAGTTTTTAGTTTTTATATTATGTATTATACTTTCGCACCTACGCAACACAAAGTACAAACCTATTACATACCGAGTAGGTACATAACCTTTATTTTTCTCATTAAAATTGATTTTTTAATTAAACCCTGTTTTATTTTGTTATCACAGGACGTAGTCACCCTAAAATATGGAATAATGCCAAAATGTAAAACGTATCGTAATAACAATCCGGCTAGTCGTTGATCCGCCGTAATACATAACGGCCCTGTTTTTGATAACGGCTAGCCGTAATGTAATACAGCGGATTATACAATGTTGCCGACCCCGGACTCGAACGGGGACCTCTTGGTCCTTACGCAGCACTTTCTGCCATTAGAATAACTTACACCATCAATACACTCGCTTGTCGCTTCAACAGCTTCGCTTATCGCTCACACTAGGCAGTGGAAGAGTGCATAAGAACGCTGACAGCGGTTAAACACCTGAACGTCTCTACCGGTGGAACGAAGACAAACGACTAATTAATGCTTAACACTTCATTCTCTTTGCTAATTGAATGTGTTAGTCTGAACGTAAGCTTTAAAGGTTCTTTCTGAATAAAGACTTCTTTGTATGCTTTCACGCATGGCATGGAAATTACCTGAGTTGAATTTTTGATCGGGTCAATGGAGAGTTTTAGTTGTTGTTTTGAGTTTCCGGTAAATGAATTTGATTTTGTAGGAGAAACTTTGAGCGTAGTAATAGTTTCATATATTAATTACTAGTAAACCAGCCTCGTTTCTCTTCGGGTATTTATTCCGGTACATAAAAACCTTCCTCTTAAATTCCTCTATGTATTAGAAAACCGCCTCAAAATCCGTTGTGAAGATTTAAGTATACATAGGAGAGACAGACAGACGCGGAAAGCGACTTTGTTTTATGCTTTGTATATATTGATGTTTTGTATAAATCAAAGAACGTGGAATCATAATGATTACTAGTAGTAATAAATTCAGGTGGGAGACATTTTGTCGACCGGTTGCTGTTACCACCATACAGTTGTGTAAAACCCGCCAAGTGACTCTGACCTCTCTCAGTCAGGTCGCGTTCCGGGATCAGCACTGTACGAACCGGAGCCAGGGGGACCATTGCTGCAAGAAAGCGCCGGGCCAGTGGAGTCTTAGCGGCGGTATTGTGCGGGCGGAGCGGGTCAGCCCGCCGGCCAGGGAGACCCGTAGAAACGGGGGCCCTTCCGTCCGGCGGACTGGCCAACTCCGACCCGCACAGCTCAATACCAATGCGAGACTCCACGCCTTGTCTCGTTGTTGCCGCAGCTGTGGTCTCCTCTTTCACGGCTTTAAGGGTGAGTGCGACTGGCTCAATATGGTCCGTTGTGCCTGTCGACCTCATATTTGGATCTCACTACCGCTTACCATCGGGAGGAGTGAGCTCATCTTGTTAGCCTCTTATAAAAAAAAAATAGACACTGTTCACAAAATATTAAGTAATTTATGTTTTCAATTTTCCCTCTATGTAAGTATCTTTACAGTTAACGTATTCTTTCCTGTCAAGGTAGTTAGAATCAGATATGTAGATATATTCACATGTATGCTAGGCCGAACCTCTTAAGCATCTTCGCCACCAATCAATCTTCTCATACAAATCATAGGTTAAGGGTGTTATATGGTCGATTTTATCCCGTCAACCTTTTAGGCAGGAAATGTAGATAAGGTTCCGAATGTTAGTTTAACAGACGTCTATATGTTTACGAGTAACGTAATCTTGATTTTTTTTAAACAATCTTGACCTTCAGTCTGCCAACAAAAAGTTGTAACAAATTTTCGTAAAAATTCACAAAGGTTATCTGACCTGACCTGTGACTAGGCAGTCGTAATGTTAATTAGCACCCATTAAATTATTGCAAACTTGCATCATAGAAGCGGTAAGATAGGTACATACTCGAGTGGCTCCTCGGCCAGTTCAAAAAGACGTGTAGCACTCGGGGACTGCCGCGGTATAGCTATTGCATAGCATAGTCCGATTTCGGAGCAGCTCGTCTCGATTCGTGCGAGTTTCGTAGAGTCGTACAATACGTCTAACCGCACGCACACAAACACCGTGCCGAAGTCTACCGAACTGAAACGACGTTAGACGATTGTAAGGTTTTTTTCGTTACGGAATTTCTTGGTTCGGTCGCCGCGCTCAAAGCCCGTGATAAAAGCTATGCAACAGCTTAAAAAATATAAATATAAATACATAATTTGAAGTACTCTGTAACAAAACGAAACAAAAGCTGAATACACACCTAATTATGTAAAGTCACGATTCACTGAGAACTAAAACCTGTTTAACGAACCGATCCAGAATTATTTGGATTCCCTTGTTATACAAACAATAAAATGTGAACATTCACAAATTTGTATTCGATGCTATTTTTATAACGAAAATATAAAAATCCACTCAACAAAGTTGAAATAATTAAAGCGTATTTGTCGTTACTAAATATTTTTGGGATACCTACGGAATTGTATCAATCTCTTTTATTTTTAACTGTTTTTTTAAATGTAATTCACAGAGCTATCGCTAGGTAGGTTCTCCTAGAAAGAGTAAATTAGACCATAAACGACCATGAAAACTGAATATGTCCGGGATACTAACCATGTTGTTTTATTATTACTAAGCTCCCAATATTTTGCCACTGTTTTGCACGCTCCATGATCACGGATCATGACCCGTTAATATCCCATTCAGTTTCATTTTCGAAAAGACCATACATAGTCAATGGTTTAATTTTGAGTAATTATCCCAATAAACCATTCTTCACATTTTGGGATAGAATAGAATAGAATGGAAATCATTTATCGACCACATATCATAAACAAGTACACAACGAATTACAAAATATCACCTCAAAACACAAAACTCAAGCAGATAAGGACTAAATGTGGTACTGTGGCGGTACTATGAGTTGACTATCGAAAATTTACGTACGTTAAAAACCGATCGAGTTGTTTTTTTTCATACGACCGATTTTAGTTCTTAGCGTAACCACCAGGGGCTCTGCATAAGTTTTTCATAGACATATTTACGTAGGCGATATCAAGTCCGTAACTTTTAAACTCATGGTAGGATAAGAAGCATAAAGGATATTTTGGCAAGATCCAATTTTTGAATTCAATTGAAAGCAATATGTGTGATAATTTGCTCCATGCCTCTATGGCAGAGATAGTTTTGTCGTGTCAATTCAATTTCACGGGCAGACGTAGTCCTTTGAGGCGGCTTTGTGCGTCAGTGGACGGGTCGAATATGAATCACAAGTGTCTATCCCACATACGAAGACATATGGTATAGGTATTATACCTAAGACTGGGTATATAATGTCATTTATGGTACGATAGACCCAGTTGTATAGACCTGGAAACATGGACCTGGGTTTTAACAATGAATGAACTTGAATAACGTATAAATTAATGGATCGATATGAATGTTTAGTCAGGCGTTATAAGAAATTGCAAAACAAGTTGGATTTTTGATAAGAGTTCTTAATTTCATTATAAAAATGACCCAAACGGTATTTGTGTGACGAACATAGGTTTTTGTTTCGTGTCTGGGTGTAATTATATACTTAAGTATAGTTGTGTATCCACTGTTGATTCTGATTCCTGTAACACAAGTGCTTAAGTTACTTACCATTGGATCAGATCAATGTATGTGGTGTTGTGAAATATTTAAAAAAATATTATATTAGTATCAGATGCCTATAGTACAAGCTATGCTTAGTTTGGGGTCAGGTGACCTTGTGTGGAAATGTCCTAGATATTTATTTATTTTATTTATTTAGTATACTCAATGTCCCTCGTGAGGAAATTTATTTTAAACCTATTTCTTTATTTTTGTTCTATAACTTATTTCAAAATAAATAAATGATGTAATGGCACATTTTCCCAATATTACCTTTATATTTTTATAAGCCCTCGCAAATAGTGACATTCGACATTTCGAAGACTTCAGACAACACAAGGAACTCTGCCAATCATACTATAAAGTCCTCATTGATTATATTTTTATTATAAATCTCAGATCAACATAGAATAAGACAATACTAGTAAAACGTATTAAAACCAATGCTAATTGTTCCGCTAACACAATACCTTAAACAAACACCGTGCGCCAATAACATAGAAAATGCAACAACCAATTGAATTTCACTTCCTTTTCATTCCGATTTGCACAAACAGGGTTGTAACCTTTTTTTACGTGAACTTTTTTCTTTAAATAAACCTTTTCGAACACATTTCATTTTGAGAATTTAATGAATGTACTTGCCTACAATAAATTAAATAAAAAATAACCAATCCGACCAGTTCAGACTACAGTATTTCATGTGTTTTAGAAACCAAATAAATATATTTTCTTTCTTTCTTTCTTTCTTTCTTTCTTTCAGTAGACTTTTCATTGATACCAATCAGACACAAAATGTCATCACACACGCACATTTTTCGCAAGTAGAGACCTATCCCATGATGTCTAGTGCTTTTCACTCCTAAAGTCTCAAATTAAATAAATAAATAAATATCTGGGACATTTCCACACACGATCATCTGACCCCAAACTAAGCAGAGCTTAAACTATGGGCGTTAGAGACTGATATACATACATAGATTTTTAAATACATACCAAAATACATATTTACACCCAGACACGGAACAAACACCGATGTTCATCACACAAAGATCTGTCCCGAGTGGGAATCGAACCCACGACACTTGGAACCCCAAGCCAGGGTCCCTAACCACCGTTCCACCGAGCCAGTCAAATTGAACAACAAGTTCTCCCAATCAGTCCCCTGGCGCGTGGCAACCCTAATTCCTGTGTCCCGGGAAGCGGCTGTTTACATATTTTTTCCACTCTACATCCCGAGCTCGTGTTTGCGGCATTTAATTGGAAATATTTTTTTTGTAAACCGTTTTGGTATTCCTAACACACCAAATCTGGCCGGCATTTCTGGTGTTGCCTATATTATACGGCCTTTTTGCTGAATTTAGAATAAAGCTTGCTGTTTTAAGGCTACCAGTGTTTGTAACACTCTTAAGGGTTTTTGGAAAACTCGCTCTATGAATGGGGCACATTTTCATAGCGACAGCTATGCTAATTCGTTGGGGCGGTTTCGAAAAGCGCTGAAACTCTTTTAAGTTCTTTCTTCCAGACGTTACATTAAATTTGTTAATTCAAGTACAAAAAAAAATTGTTTTTTTTGTTCATATGACTATGGCTGTAAAATTATCCAGCCACGTGTGTAAAGGTGATCGCGATACGAAAAACAATTGAAGGCAAAATGGAATGCCATAAAGACATCTGATTTCTGTCATCTAAAACTCGAAACAATAGAAGATCATGCGTTCACAAAGCTTCAGTTGTTATCAAAGCGTTCTTTTTATGTTTTAGTTTCAATGGTCGGGTTAAAAAGTCCCCTCCCGCGCCAGCAATATAGTAAAAGCAACAGATAGTTTGTCCGCCCGTCTCCATTACACGCTCCACCACGCACCAACCCATTCTACCCTATAGGAGGTGCAATACGGGCGGTAGGTAAAATGTAGTAGGATTTGTAGAGCAAAGAGATATACAATGAGGTAGACAGGTAGTGATTATTAAAACTATTCCATTACGTGGTTATATTTAGACGCTATATTTGCACTACAAATATACCTGTGTGTTTATTTATTAGAATAGACTCTCCGTGAGAAAAAGAAAGGCAATCTTGGGAATTATATCTAACATTGTTTTTGATTTGCCATAATATTTGGACCCTAGATAAGAAAGCTCTCTAGATTTTGGTTGCATCCTACATACAACCAGAACCAACCAGTATGTAAGGTACTTAAATAATAAAAAAACCTCATTAGATAATTGAATATGATCGAGATGTTTACCATGCTTTACTATATTAAATAACTCCCGATATTTCGGCACTGTTGCAAGCCGGAATATAACCCTCGACAGTTTAAATAAAAGATATAAAAACATGCCTTTCGAATTTGACCGGCTCCGGTCGAATTGCCGGTTACTTATCGGTAACACAATTGCTTAGTAGAGAACAGATTGAAGTATTACATTGTCTTAAAAATTTAAAACAATTTGAAATAAAAACTGATCTACTACTGCTGGTGGTGGCGCCACCAGTGGCTAACAAGTAAAATGTGATGGAAAACATCGCATTGGTGAATAAACACCTAGATAGCTCAGTTGGTTAGAGCAGCAGGCACGATATCTGAAGACCGGTGGGTCAAGTCCCCGTTCAGGAGGGGTCATTAATGCGAAATTTCCAAAATGTACATTACAGCTTTAAATAGCATTTTTTTATCTAGCCTATGATGTCCCACTACTGGGCAAAGGCCTCCCCCAATTCACCCCACTCCAAATAGCGTTTAAACCACAAATAAAAATTATATTGTCTGATACTTATTTGGAAACGCAATAAAATCCGACATCCGATATTCTACCAATACAAATATTTAAGAAGTGCATGCTCTAGGTATTGCAATAAATGGCACGGCAATACGGCTTCTGGGGTAACAGACACAACATGCCTTTGATCTAGAAATGGATTTCTCTTCTGCGCCGCATTTTGTCGGTTCAACGTCGAGGGAACAACACATGAAGGTTTAAATACTGTTTGTGTTTTGTATTGAACATACCTTTATAACTCTTGATAGAAGAGGTTTTAGACCTCTTTACTTGACAAATGCATTGAATGAGGACTCAGCTCAAGATATGTTGTACTTTGGATCTTACTATTAAATCATTTTACATTCGTACTCATCTATGTCCCAGTTATCTAACATTATGCTTTTTCTATTAAGGAATCTTCATATCCAGTCCCTTTTAGTGTCATTGACAATTTTACTGGGTCAGTAATCGTTTAGAGGTCAACTAAGTTTCCTGTTTATCAAAACTTTACCTTGTTTATGAACAAAAACAAAACGCTTCATTAGCGAATGTCGAAATTTAATCCAAAATCAGATTACTAACCGAGTTTTCGTAATTTATATTCCATCCACGGATAGCCATAAATAATATGTGCACTCCATTTTTTCTTTCTTTCCCAGCTCCGTAGGTCCCAGCTGCGAACATTTTCTATGCGCGGAAAGCACACTGTGACGGACAAGTACGGAATTTCAAATACTACCATCTACACCACCAAACACTACAACTTTAAATCTGGGGAATAAAGTTCAAAATCGAACTGCCGTTCGTATGGGTCCAGTCAAATATGCGATCGCTAGCTCTTGTTTCGGATTCGTGGATGTTGCGGGTTTGTCGTTTTTTTGTTTTTGGAATATTTTTGTTTATTAATCAAGCTGCGGTTTGGAAACAAATGTTTTGTTTTAGAACGTACGTGGCTCACTTAAACGTGGCAAGCGTACGTTTGCCAACTAGGAGATAAGGTATTTTCGACCAAGAGTTTTTTGTAGAAACATGTTCAGTCACGAAATTACTATTTTGAGACTTGAGACCGTAACAGGAGTTTTGAGAAAATAATAGGAAACCAATAAATAAATACTAGTGTCGGAATATGTGAGAGAAAGTTATTTCTAACTTGTCCGTTGGGTAAAAGTCGCGATCGATTACGACCGATGATATTGCAACATCCACATTAATATTTTACTTTGGTACTTACTTTCTTCCTTCCTTGGCTCCGCCACTCGATATGGATCTTGGAATCCGACACTACAGTTCACCACTTTCTTTGGTCTGTTCTCTGCACTTTTTTTCAATAAGGTCTTCCAGGATGACCTCAGTCCACCTGATGGCAAGCGGTCGTGATGTCCACATATGAGCCTGTCGGCCTCTTTATCTGGGCCACCAGAGTCTGCATAGTATGCTTTTAACAAACAATTCGTAAGAACTGAGCTAAAATCCAAAAAAAATTCCGAAATAGCTTTAAACATCGCTGGTAATCTCGTAGTAGTGCCGGCACAGCCTACAGAAGTATAAGCGGCGCTTAGCACTCAAAGCAATTCTATAAAACTTGACCCAAGAATCAAGCTAATCAAGCTCCCTTGTCAAAAGTTGCACGTAACTGCAGACCTGACATAATTTCACTCACGTGCGCCCATAAAAGTACGAACCCTTCCTAGGAGCGTAAACGCTGGATTGAAGATAAAATTTTATCGAGCCAACAGTTTAGCCGACCTCGTAAAATGCGCCACTTATTTTTACAAGTTAGTTTTATTGCTATCCGGGAACTGAATATTCGTGGATCATCAATTTATTGGCTTGCAAGGGTTTCTGAGACGGTTGCGTGGTGGCTTGGGTAACGATATTTGCTGAAACGATATTGGTAACGGCTATTCTGGATATGGTGTCTTCAACTTTCATTGAACGGTGGTTCTCAAATCGAAGTTTTTAATTTCATATTGAAATTGAGCAACGTTTTGAAAGTAATTCTGTACTCTATTATAGGTAAATTTTTCAACTTAAAGCTACACGAATCCTTTATGTACGCATATTTAGATATCAACACTACTAAACCTATTGAGATTGGGAAAAGCCTAAGAGAAGACATAAGAAAACTTTTAATTTTTTTTAAACCGAATGCGCGACCGATAAATGACTTCACAGTTCACGCAGATGAATTTGCGATAGTAGGTACGTTTAGAAGAATCAGTTTGATGAACGTGGATTATGGCTTAAAAGAGTCCACATTTACCACCTAACTACAATTCTAGTGTTATGTTACGAAACTTTGGTGACTCACAACAACATTATTTCTAACACGCACAATGCCTCAAAGGATACAGAACCAAAGGGAACCTCTTCAAATACAAATACAGAGCTTCCACAAGACAGCCCCTAATCATCATTCCCCATATATTGGGTACGGCTCCTTTATATTCAAAGGCAAACAGAAAGGCGCAAATAGAAATCTGTCGGCTCATACGTCGCGGACGGTTGGTAATTTCCCTAGGGCCTCCGCGCTTGCACGGTAATTATGGCGACCAAGCGTGCCCCGATTGTTCTGTGACCTGTCTTGCGATCGCGATATGATAACAGTGAGATTTCTTTTTTAATTGCCTAACTTCTTCTTCTTATCGTATGGTTGATGAACAACCTGGTGTCAGAGTTTAAACCGCCCGTAGGCCTCTGACATGGCTTCACACACCGTTGAAAAATCTCTCAGGTGTGCTGGTTTCCTTCACCGTTAAAGCGTCGAATGATGGTAACATATGAATTTCAAATTTGAAAAACACATTTGTACCTGGCGGGGTTTGAAATGGCGACCTCTCGCATGGCAAGCAACTACCTTAACCACTCGGCCATCGACGCTTTTTTTTGCCTAACAAGAAGACCTCACTCCACCTGATGGTAAGGTATTGAGATCCACATATGAGGTCGACAGGCACAATAGACCATATTAAGCCTGTCGCACTCCCCCTGAAGGCCTAAAGATTTCTTTTAAGCAACTTAAGCATAGTTCCTGAGTAGTAATTTGCGTAAGTAGCTACGACTATACTATACTGCGGCTGTGATGTTTCGGTAATTGTACTAAGATAGTAAAAATAGTCGATGCCAAAAGTAGTTCAGCAAATCACCAATTTTCATGAGAATACCTTTCAAATGCAAAATTAGGTACATATTATTTTGGCGTTGTACGTCAGTGATGATTGTGGTACCAGGATAGAAGTGATGCAAAAATATTTCAGGAAACCTTACTTCGCAAAATACCTAACCTACTTATCCCTTATCCATCAACCTTTGTGATAAAATTAGAAGTTCATGCAAGACATAATAAAATCGGCAAAATAAATCAATAATACAAGTCTGTAAGATCTGTCTCGGCTTACATATTGCTGACAGTAGAACATCTACTTTAGGACTCTTAGTCATTCTTCGATTACCATACATACATACATAAAATCACGCCTTTTTCCCAGAGGGGTAGGCAGAGATCACTTCCAGCGATCCACTTTTCACCTCTGTGGGAAACGTGACGTGACGGGTTGTGGACCACGTCGCCGCCATTCTGCCTTGTGCATTGTTTTAACAAGGTCATTGCGTTCCCACGAGTAGCAACGATATATGACGGGGGAAGGAAAAGGGGAGGAAGGATACTATCGCCTCGGGTGATTTGGACTGAGTCGATAGTAGCTCGAGGAGCTCGCTTACCCGTATACCGTTCACCAACCACCGGATAGATGGTTGTGACTGGTATCCCCTGACATAATTCGATTTCCGTACACAAAAAACCTAAATGAGCAACTAAGCACTTGAAATTATTTACATTACTTGCCACAGCCAATCCATCAATAGTTCCAAGGTTCGTCTTAATGAGGGAGGGTGTCGGAACAGACGCCACTAACGACCGACAACTAGTTAGGGCTCTTGACAGGGAAAAATAGTGCCTACTCCGAGACCGGATGGTCTCAATCCCGGAATCGGGATAGTGAGGAATCCCGGAAGATTTGCCAACCATTATGGATGGCGGCGAACGTTTCTTGACTATTAACGCGGAGTTATTTCAACGTTTTACTGTTTATTTTCGTAAAGACCAGTTTTAGGTTTTCAAGTTAATGTTTTTTGGTCGGGATCATATAAGCTTCAGACAACATTACATACATAAAGTATTAAGTTAATAACTTGCATATGTACATTTGTGTTAAATAAATCAAATGTACAATGGATTTTATTACAAATAAATAACACGGAGATACGAGAAGAACACTGATATTCTTACCACAAATATTAATTGTCCCTCGTGGAGACCCATCCACCCAACCGACGATTCTTGGAGTAAGGCCCAGGGGCACAACCAATGCGCCATCGAGGCAGGAAAATACACATACAAATTAAAAAACTAAATAATTTCCACACACCGTCACCAGAGCTTATAGCGTCAGAGACTGATATTTATTTGACTGGCTCGGTGGAATAGTGATCAGTGACCCAGGTTCACTACCTACGGTTTCAAGAGTCGATTCCCACTCGGGACAAATATTTGTGTGACGAACATCGGTGTTTCTTCCGTTTCTGGGTGGGTCATTAAATATATTTAAGTATATTTGTGTATCCACTGTCGTTTCTGATTTTCGTAATACAAGTGCTTAAGCTACTTACCACGGGATCAGATCGATGTATTTGATGTTGTGAAATACATTTATTTATTTTATAAATATCACACCCAGACACGAAACCAACACGTCTTGTTGATTTGTTCACAAATATTTGTCCTACAACACATATACCATCGCCTGTTATTCCTAGAGCTTTTAACGAAATTAACTTTAACAATCTACATCATATTTACCAGTTACCTTTAACGACGAGCTATTTGTCAAATATAGGGTGAAATTTATTATTCAGCTCCACATTAACGTAGGACATGAAAGGTTACAAAACAAAACTCATTCGAAGGTATTTTAATAGGCTTTTCTTATATCTGTTAAAAAAATATTTTTCTGTTGTGTTGAAAAGTAAGATGTAAAGATATTATATCAATGTATGTGATGTTGCGTAGTATTTTTTAGGTCAAACAACACTTTACGTAGTCTAATAATTTAAGCAGCTATTGAAAAAATAGTAATAGTTCGCTTGCGACCATGATTGGTGTAACGCAGTCGAAACGTCGGGCAGTAAGTAGCTATGTATTTGCTACTCCTAATATCGCGTGTGGTCTACATAAAGGTAAATATATTTAGTGTAACGGTACGCGAAACTCGAAAATCTTACGTTTTGAAAATTAGGCCCTCTTTTTCCTGAACACAAAAACGCATTCTTCTTAACCCATAAAACGTACAAGATCACAACAACCAAATATGAACTTCAATAAAAACAACAACATAGTTTGCAAACAGCGATTTTATGCATATAAATTCAGTTGTGCCCAATTTACGTGGCCACTCGTGAATAATGCAACAATGGGTTTAAATCGCGATTGTGAGTGGAGGGTACAACTTTTAATGGGCCCACGGCGTTTGGAGGGCGTCCAACGGAGGTCGGCCACATGCGTTCAGTGCCTACGAAACGCTACCAATGAGCCTATAGCCAACTGTATGTATATTTTACCGAGTAACGGTTACTGGTACTGACCGGTAGTAACGACATGTTAATTACGACTTTGTATCGTTATTTTTTTTTACTACTCGTTGGTCTATTGGTAGCAAGTGCTGCGTAAGGACCGAGAGGTCCCCGGTTTGAGTACGGGGTCGGACAAAATTTGTGTGAGTTTTTCTGTAATGAAATTACTCAGCCCGGAGTTCCTAAGCCCTAAGTGGGCTGTTGAACGCCCGTGCCTCGGAAAGCACGTTAAGCCGGTGGTCCTGCGCCTGATCTCTCATCGGTCATGTCGGATTGCCGTCTAACCGAACTATGAGAGTAAGGGAATAGAGAGTGCACTTGTGTTTGCGTGCACACTTGTGCTCTATTATAATATGTCCTGCGCACTTGGCTGATCTCAATTGTGATCGGCCGCCATGGCTGAAATCGGTCGGACGCCTTATATTTTTTTTAGGTTGACCTTTCTCAATCGTGAGGTCCACATATGAGGTCGACACGTAAAATAGACCTAGCCTATCGCACTCACCCTGGAAGCCTGTTAAGACGCCGCTTCACAATCCGCCTGAAGAGCCCATGATTATAGGAGGGAGCCAAAATATGATCTGGAAGGGCGTTCCATACCTTATTAGTAGCATGGTGGCAGAACAGAGCAAAAGTGATGTGCCAGGACCATAGCACATGGCAGGAAGTGATCTCTGCCTACCACTGGGAAAAGGCGTGATTTTATGTATTTAATAAAAATATTGCAAAAACCTATTTTACTACTAGGATAGAACCATTTTACTGCGGGAAAACAACCACTAAAATTTCACGTTATATTGTTTTTACAGTTTTTCGATAATAATTGCATTATACAGAATATACGGATAATAAATAGTTTTAATACATAAAAACACAGTCTTAGATTATATATTTTATTTTTCTTTTAAAAAAGTATCCTCCTATTAAGATTGCCATGCCCGACAGGGTCCACAATTGAAACTTTAATATAAATTTTACCCTCTTCTATGCACCATGCTCCATAATCTACATACCACCTAAGTACATTATGGAAAAGCAATAAACAATTTGGGCTTAAGTTAGAGTTGCATCTAGGTACTAACCAAAATCACGGGTTATCTGAAAACCCACTGCAGTATTCGGGTCCCCGACATACGATACGAGACGTCTAGCGCAAACACATTTGTTAGACGAAGCAACATGCGGCATAGTCTGAGGTGCATACAAAATTTTACGGTCGAACGGAACATTCTGATAACGTACGCAGAGATAACGGTAAAATGTACAACATAGCCAGTCTTTTATGTTGATCCGGGAGTTAATATGCATATGCCAAGTGTGTTTTAATGCTTAGTCAGTTTTTAGATGGAGCTAAGCGTGTGAAATACCTTGCAGGAGTTAAAATTTTAATCGTTTTACTCGTCAAATAATCGTACATATGAATTTTAAATTTGACAAACACAGTGATACGCGGCGGGGTTTGAACTGGCGACCTCTCGCATAGCAAGCAACGACCTTAACCACTCTTTTTTAGACACAAAGAGGGGCAGCGCCAACAGCATTCTGAGTATGATCTCCTGTAGATATGACTGCGCGTTTATAAATCGATGCTGTGCTACCTCTGGTGGTGTGGTATACAAGGCAAATTCCCTCTAGCATAACTTTCTGTATTTTACTTTGATTACGTATTACCACAATTACTAACATAGTTCTATAAGGGCCGATTTTTCAATGGCCAGATAAAACTAATAGGTGAATTAAACTATAACACGACCAAATTATGGGCGTTTTATTTCTAACAGTGAGTGTCAGTAGTGACGTGTCCTTATTTTTGTCGGCTTATTGTTTATTCCTCCGTTAAGTTTTATCTAGCCATTGAAAAATTGGCCCTAAGACACATTGTAACTAACCCTATGGATCTCTGTTATCTGATAGTAAAGCAAATTCATTTAATTAAAACACTTCTAGTAATAAACACATGCATTACCGTGTTATGTCATTATCTATATAATCTTCTCTCAGCTATTCCCCCGCAGTGCGGCGCGTCTGACAGACATGTTTGCCCCAGCCCCGTCGATAAACACTCGTCGTGCGCGCTGCATACTCCTTCATTAGCAGCCCGAAGACTAGCAACTGGGAAGGAAATTGAGACCAAATTATTATGTCGTAATTAGGAAGTAAGTACTCGCAATGTTGTATAACGACAGATGGTTATATAAAGAAATGAAGTGGTAGGTTTAAGTTTAGTTATCACTGACAGGAAGAGAGACGTAGGAAACTCTTATCATCATCATAATTACAGCCCATATACGTCCCCACTGCTGGGGCACGGGCCTACCCTAAACTAGAGCGATAAGCCTTAGTCAACCACGATGGCCAAGAGCGGGTTGATTGACTACACAAAAAAAAAATTTCTTCGTAGTTGACAAGGTTTCCTCACGATGTTTTTCTTCATGGTCGAATAATCGTGCATATGCGGTCGAGTGCAGAAGCGTTAAAGTGGTGACTAAATTGAAAAGTGATAGAGACTAGAGACCAAGACTGGAGACTGCGGCCGCAGACCGCAGTTTTCGCAGTCAGCTATATGTAGGCTTCTGTCTCCTAAACATACCTCCTACTAATCACAAACGAATCATACCAGTAACGACATACGAGTAAGAGGTTAAGATCCTCTTTTCTGCCAGCGTGGCATTAAGGCATGAAGCTCCCTTTCAGCTCATAAAAAAGCAAACTAGTTAATTTCAAAAGTGAGGTGATTTGTTTCATAACCAAAAGCAAATGTAAACAATCGTTGACAAAATGGTGAACTAAATTTAATCGATAATGCTTTATCGTAATTGAAACAAAAGTACGATCACAAATAACTCAAAATATAAATAGTCTATTCAATAACGCTAATGCGGTCGCCCACATAATCCCCAGAGCTTGATTACCTCGTAATAAACCTATCACTTTTCGGGTTTCGGCAACAATGTGGCATGATGTATTGGCCTCCTTTCGAAGCAAGCCGGGCGTATTTTTATGTCTTACTTGCGACTATTAATCATTATGGGGACCGCAGAACGGACTGACCTCCGTCCCAAGATCTTTGTTTAAGACAAAATATTTCCATCTAGGGAAAGCGGCTGGGGTAACATAAATCCAATCAAAAACATAAATGTGAAATGAGAGCCAAGTTCAATATTATGATAATTGCTTTGGTTGTTGACTTCAACGACAAAAGAAGTGAGATCTAAATGGGTGCCAAGTTCAATGGTCAACCCTGAAATTTATTTATAAGTAACACTATAACATACCTAACATATCTTCTTATAACATAAGATAATGTATGGTGGTAGCCTATGAAGGTCTGTCTTGGCTAGTTTCTATAAACCTACCAACGTATTATTATGTTCGCTCGCTAGTTTCTACCAACAATCCAAATTTTCGACCGACAAATACCAAACTAACCAAGACAACTAACTAGACTACTAACTAACTAACTAAAGAAAACTAGCCAAGACAGACCTTCATAGGCTACCACCATACATTATCTTATGTTATAAGAAGATATGTTAGGTATGTTATAGTGTTACTTATAAATAAATTTCAGGGTTGACCATTGAACTTGGCACCCATTTAGATCTCACTTCTTTTGTCGTTGAAGTCAACAACCAAAGCAATTATCATAATATTGAACTTGGCTCTCATTTCACATTTATGTTTTTGATTGGATATCATTACTTTTTGTAGAAAGTATATATCATCGTAACGGCGTAGGTCCTTTGAAAAAGGACAAATTGAAAACTAAAACTAGACTTTATAAATATAAAACAATTGAATCAGTTACTGTATTTTCCTACGTTTACGGGGTATAACCCTAAGTAATAAATATGAAAACCGACTATAAGTACCTACTCTTAATTGTAAATAAGTAAGTATGTATACCTAAATATATACTTAGTGCTCTGCCTTCCCCGGTATATAGGCGTGATTAGGCACTAATTAGGTATTTATGTTAAGCGTTCATAATAGAACCTAACCGCAACAGTGGTCTCCTTTTTCACGGCTTTCAGGGTGAGTGCGACAGGCTCAACATGGTCAATTGTGCCTGTCGACCTCATATGTGGATCTCACTACCGCTTACCATCAGGTGGAGTGAGGTCATCTTGTAAGACTCTTATAAAAATAAAAAAAAACCTAATTATTAAAAAATTGCCAGTTTTTTATTTTTTACTTTGTATTCATATAATTACCTATCTGCATACCAAATTTTAACTCTCTAGGTAATTTGGAACTGGGTTAGAATTTTGATCTGTCAGTCAGTCAATGATAAAAATGAGGATTTTTGGACATTAATATCTAAATAACTGTTTGAGATAAGCTTATGAAATTTAGAACACATATTTATCTCGCAAGTCACTATATATGAGCCAAATTTGATACGTTTATGTGAAATAGTTTTTGATTTATGAGGGGTTCAAAAGTGGTTCCAAATGGTTCGTGTAATATTACACACGGTGTGGCTCGCCAGTTCTGTTTCTTGAACTTGGCTTGACACGCTACCGCGTGTCTAGATCGGTTAAAACAATGCAGGGGGAAATAGAAATGGCTTGTTGCAAATTGATTGGCAATTATTGTGAACAATGCAAAGAAATAAATAGAATGGTTTAAGTAAATGGCAATTATAGTGATTTGACTCATTGTGAATTAAATAATTAGTAATAACATGAATCACAAATGCACGATGTGCAGTCTGTGAACATTTTCAGTCACTAGAATACCTAGTGATTGAAACACTTCTCTACTGCTCTCCAGTGGCCAAACAAAACAACAACTAAAAAAATAAATATTAAACATACAGACGAATTGAGAACCCCTCCATTTTTGAAGTAGGATAAAAATAAAAAAGTGACTTTACGTCTTCTATTTCCTCCTTGCAGACTATACACTCGCTTTTTGGCGATAATCTAATCTTTACTTAGAAATACTCACAGTTGTCTTCTAACAGCTATTAAGAGTTAGAAATGAACAGGAACTTTCCACAAAATCACAATCAAGCTCGAAATATCACGAACGAACGTTCCATAATTCAAAAAAACCTCCTCCCCCATTTACATCCAGAATATTATAATCGCCACGCTCATATGCAAAAATGGTTTCGTATTTAAGTCATGATATCCATTCAGCATCCGCATATTAGCACATGTATTACATATGCGCGACCAAAGCCAAAGGGATTTTCTTTTGAAACTGGTTCAAAAGTGAGCCGAAGCATACAATGCCGCTTTAAATTCTACCAGCGCAGCCGGCCATTAAATCAAAGTAGACATCCAGCAGTGAATATTAAAATTAAATGGCCTGGCATAATCACCCGTTCACACGACTTGCCAACTAGACGGGGTTGGGTTTTTCTTAAACTGTTAAGGCACATACACATATCTCTTGCTAGGTTGAGGCAAAAGTCTTAAAGTCGGTAGAGCACAGAAACCGCCCGTCTTTGGCTGCTTTCTTGATTTGTGAAATTCAGTCGAAACGTCTTGCAATAAGTAGCAAGACAACGACGAGATAAATAAATAAATAATTATATAAGGCCTCCGACCGATTTCAGCCATGGCGGCCGATCTCAATTGAGATAAGCCAAGTACGCAGGACATATCATAGTGCATAAGTGTGCGCGCAAAAAGCGCACTCTCGTGTTCCCCTACTCTCATAGTTCGGTGAGACGGCAATCCGACATGACCGATGAGTGATAGGGCACAGGTCCACCGGCTTAACGTGCTTTCCGAGACACGGGCGTGCATCCGCCAGTATCCTAACTCCGGGCTGAGTAATTCCTTTCCAAAAAAACTACACAAAATTTGCCCGACCCCGGATTTGAACCGAGGACCTCTCGGTACATACGCAGCGCTTGCTACCAATAGACCAACGAAGCAGTTAGATAAATATTGTACCTACCATTTATTTTTATTGTGTTACACAAAACAAGGAATAGTGAGATACATAACTCAGAACTCCGAAACAACTTTTCCTCTGACGTCACTATATTCTACAATTCGCCTACTAGTGACGTCATCCGTCAAACTAACCTACAGACTAAACAGAACGATATACTTTTGACCCAGTCGTCCTCCACAAAATATTCAGTAAATCAAAAAACGAGATAAGGACCTTAATTAATTAAGGGAGCGCCACACCAAAACCGACCAATTAAAATTAAGGGCTTGCAATTACAGGCCCTTTAAGACTTTCACGTTATCTAAAATGAAAGTGTATTAACCGCAAATTACTTTCGAATGAGTTTTAATGAAGAGCCGTAGTTCCCCAGCGCTTCTCGCCGCAAAAGGCAGATGAAGGCGGCGACAGCTCAAACAAATAGTGTTTATATTTAAACAAGGGCTAAACACCGTCGCCACACTGATTAATTGTTTCAGCCTAAATAAATATTAAGGGCCCTTCAGTGTAAGGGAAGGGTGCAGGGTTAGCTACGCGGTTGGCGGAGGTAAAAGGGTATAGCTTGAGTTTCGGTTGAACTGAAACAATGGTTTTCTTGGCACTTTTTCCCTATGGCAATAAACAGACAGACATTTTTTTTAATTGTTATTTTTTTATTGGTACCCGATATAGATTCATGCCCATTTAGTATAAGTCGTTATTTTAATATTGCCAACAGACACTTCAATTTTATTTAGTTAATAAAACCGCCACCTACCGACCCACCACCTACCCACCTATACTAGAATCCGTAATTCGACGGAGCGGTTTGACAACTCAAATCGCATTATGTTGCCAGATTCAGCCCAGTGTTGTTTGCGTCGATAATTTGTGATCCGATTCGATCCAAATAAATAATCGATTTATTTTTTTCGAGTTTCATAATTAAAACGGGGATAAAAAAAATTAATGTGGATGTGTAAGCCCCAATCGTAAATGGGCTCAAGCGAAAGGGCATGTGGCAAGGCACAACGTTGGAAGTAAAACAATTATTTTTGGACGGGCTTAACACAATTACACCAGAAAGGTGGTAGAAATGCGTTAGCCATGTATTAGAAACAGAAAATAAAATTAAGGATTCTGGTTCCTGCGATATAGTTTAGTGCAGTGGCCGTTGCCTAAATGTGTTATATTGTTAGTTTCAGATGTCTGAGAGTTAATTTAGTTTGTATGTCTTTAAATGTATAAACTAACATTCCTTTCATTAATAAAATAAATATTATTATTATTAGATCACCAAATAAATTCTGTATCTGTGATAAATTTATTATCAATCTAAATAACGATGACGAAAGCGAAAGTGATGATTCTGAATAAATTACTGATGAAACAAATATACCGTTTTATTTAGAACCATTATAATAATTGTTCATTGTAATTTCGTCGTTTATCTAATAAAACCGCCCGGTTTTCACTTTTGGAACATCACTGAATAAAGTTTTCTTCCTGCATAAAACTACAATGAGCTTGCATTATTCCACCAATCAGGGCTTAAATTCCAACATTTTTAAACATTAAGTCTGAAAATTGAAAACATGGCTTAAAAATTACGAAGTTTTTTTTCACTCTCCAGTAAAATTCAACGATTTTTACTTAGACCGGATAATTCTGTCGATAAATAAATTACCATTTACCTCATCACTATTTTATTTTTCCCACACATAGTAACACTCTAACTGTCAAACTACTCCGTCGAATTATGGATTCTAGTATAGATGGACCGACGACCTGGTGAAAATCACTGGGTTTTGTTGGATGCAGGTGGCCGTAGACCGGTCGCGCTGGAAAGCTTTGGAAGAGGCCTATGCTGAGCAGTGACCAGCAATGAGCTGAGATGATGATGATGATGAAATAAAACCGGCCAAGTGAAATTAGGACTCGTGCACTAAGGATTCCGTAGCAATTTTCAAAGTAATCACGTTAGTTGTATGGGAGCCTCCTTGAATATTTAATTTTGTTTTGCGACCATTGAAATATGTCATCTGTGATATTCAACTAGCAATCAGCATCCTTGAGAATCAGCCTGGTGACAGACGGATAGACTGACGGACAGCCAAGTCTTAGTTATCGGGTCCCGTTTTACCCTTGGGGTACGAAACCCTAAAAAAAAAGACGTGTGGCACTCGGGGACTGCCGCGGTATAGCTATTGCATAGCATCGTCCGATTTCGGAGCAGCTCGTCTCGATTCGTGCGAGTTTCGTAGAGTCGTACAATACGTCTAACCGCACGCACACAAACACCGTGCCGAAGTCTACCGAACTGAAACGACGTTAGACGATTGTGAGGTTTTTTTCGTTACGGAATTTCTTGGTTCGGTCGCCGCGCTCGAAGCCCGCGATAAAAGCTATGCAATAGCTTAAAAAATCTTCGACACTCGCACATGCTCGCTAAAATACTAAACGAGGACCTATTACTTAGTCGTCAGTTACGCCGCCGCAATTAAAACTAACTTAGTATAACTTAGTAACAGACTTATTCACGGAACTTCTCATATCGGGCCTTCTGCGAATCCAGTTATTCCGCCCCAGAGCGAATTCAAACGCTATTGTTTCGTAGTTCCGAGCCTAAACATTCTTCGGGCGACTTCGCAGAACTTCGCTTTGTCATTTCCAATTCAGTGTAAGACGTTCCTTCAGAGCTTACTGTCCCGCCAATTTCGGACGAATTAACATATTTTGTAGAAAATTGAGGGCAAATAACTTAAAACAGAGTTAGGTCCAGTGTGAATAATTCGGCGCCCGACATCTGTCGTAATTGATTGAAACGCGGGAAGCTCACTCGAGGTGTTGTAATCGTTGTTGTTTTGTTTCGTCTCTGGAATGGTGTTAATTTATTTCGTAACCGACATTTCCATCTATTTGCCAATTTGAGGTACGACTGGTCCTATTTCGGCTATGGCGGCCGATATTAGTCAGCCAACTGCACAGTACAGATTAAGACACACATGTGCTTGAGGGTACATTTGTGCACTATAATCTGTATGTGTACACAAGAAAAATCCTCTTCATTCTATAACTATCAAAGGTCGCCTGCGCAGGTCGCCTGCTCCTCCCTCGTTGGTCTATAGGTAGCAAATGTTGCGTTAGGACCGAGAGGTCCCCGGTTCGAGTCGGGCAAAATTTGTGAGAGTTTTTCTGTAATGAAATTACTCATCCTGGAGTAAGAACGTTGGCGGTTGAACGCCCGTGCCTCGGAAAGCACATTAAGCCGGTGGTCCTGCGCACGATCTCTTTCTGTCATGTCGGATTGCCGTGTCTCCGAATTATGAGAGTAAGGGAATAGAGAGTGCACTCGTGTTTGTGCGCACACTTGTACACTTTAATATGTCCTGCGCACTTGGCTGATCTCAATTCAGATCAACCGCCATGGCTGAAATACGTCGGACGCCTTATATATCAGTCGGTCGGTGAAACGACAATTTATTATGACCAAAGAGTAAACGGGAATGTGTTATTGTGAAATAAAAATAACACGTACGTATTGTGATTTTTGGTTGACACCAGATAAAAATGTCAATTTACTGACATAGATAAAACTTTGAGTTTTTTTTTTACCAAAGAAGTCACTTTATTATTCCCTCATCCAATTAAACAAAGCCGTGTTTACTACTTACATCTCAAAACAATTTTCTGTTAAAATTTTCAATTTAATAACATAATAATATGATCCAACAGCTTTTTTATGAGCTCTACCAACAAACAATGAACTCATTAATAATTCTTTTTTACAACAATCCATTGTCTACGTAATATTTTCAGACTTTGAATAAAATATTCAGTGCCCAAGTAAAGATAAGTCTTATTTAAAACGATCAATGTGTAACAAGCTTATTGTTTATCAAAATATTTAACATGTATTGTAACATGTAATTGCCGCTATTTACATGTTTGAATTACAAATCTATTGGTACTCATACTAAAAGCATTACACTCTATGAACACTTACATTTGAATAATTTTCAAACATTTATTTTTCTTGCTCATTTGTAGGTTAAACATAACATTAAGTATGTTAATATTTGGACGATTTATGCGATCTAAATATCTTAAAACCTTTATCGAAATTTATTATTCGCATAGAAAAACATTTTTTATTAAACCTTACTATGTAGGCACATTTATGATACATGATGGTTTTGAAGACAGTATCGTACCTAATGTGTTTTGATCATCATCATCATCATCATCATTCTTCTGCCCTTGTCCCACGCTAAGTGGGGTCGGCGCTACATGTATACTTCTTCCACTCGGGCCTGTCATTCATCAGCTCTGTGACTACTCCTTTCACTCCCATATCATCTCTCACGCAATCCATCCATGTCTTCTTCGGCCTTCCTCTACTATTACGTACATTGACATTCATACTCATCACTCTACTAGCCACATGGCTTTCTTCCCTTCTCATATCATTCCCGTACCAACCGTAATGCTTTCTGATTACGTAGCAACAAATATACAGCCTTGACCAAATTCAAATATCCTGATAAAGATGTACTCCAAAATCTATTTCGACCTCGTCTCAATCTATTTCAACCTTTGTCACAATCAAAATAAAGCATAAAATATATTTCATGAATCTGTTCTTTCCTGCAATGAGAAGATACGTCGATACACTAGATAAACTCTTATCGAAAGGTAAGACAGACAATATCTATACTCTGATAACAAATCGACAATATGATTTTATCGTAATCCGACAGAGATCATTCTAGAGACACAGTGTGCACCTGATCGAGATGAAATGTCAAAGGCTTACTAACTATCCCAGTATAAGCTTCATATGATCCGTTTATTACGTGTATTGTGTAATTGTAATTATTAACCGCTTAATTGTCCAATTAAAACTCAAATTTTTCATGATCATTTCAGTATTCAGCTGCATTTAAGAAAACTGCACTTGCGTGCAATAATTATAAGTAAAATAATTTTAAAAAAAATTCATAAGAAAAAGAAAATAAAAATAATTCGTTTTTACAACTCTTCAAAATCTACATACCTACATACTTAATACATTTGTTTGTTTTTTTTAAATGTATTTACCATTGTTAACTAAAATTCAGTTATCCAGATTTCATAATACTGTGTCTATTAAAGTAAAGCCCTTGACACGATTCTGTCAATATTTATTACCAATAACAACGATTGAGTACTCAAAATGACTGTTAGTTAGTTTTAACTTTAACCACGCGTCATTTGTTTGATGTTTACTTTTCATGTTATCGTTATCGCCCAGATATCACGTACACTCAAGCTGGAAAGTATATCGAAATCATGATTTATTTATTATGATTAATTCAAATATATTATATTCTATTCTATTCTATTCTATAAATAACTTATACTGACAATTTTTTTATATAATAGGTTCACAAGATGACCTCCGTCCACCTGATGGTAAGCGGTAGTGAGATCCAAATCTGAGGTCGACAGGCTCCATAGACCATAGATTTTATAAAATAACGATTTAAAGCCTGCAAAATATCCAAATAAGTTGACGTGGACCGATCAAAAAGGGAAAATTATTCTGGTCTGTGTCTCGCTTTTACCAAAGTTACTGAACCGATTTAAATGAAATTAAAACAGGGAATGGAGTCGGCTACTTTTTAACCATTTAGATTTAATGTTTCACGCAAATATAACTTTAAGCAGATGGAGCTAGAGTAGGATAAGCCAGTATGCATCCACAAGCTGGCATGTAAAACTCGCAACAAAACATCGGGAAGTTTAATTCACTTATCCCGGCGACAGGGTAAGTTACCCCCGCACGTTGCACCGCGCATTACCCTAACAAAACACAGTGAGACATACCTGAACAGAGAGCCATCCGCTCCCCCGCAAGACCGGTGATGATGACGAGGCTACTCCAAGCCATCAGCGTATGAAAGATGTGTATGTGTTTAACTGCCTCGTTGGTCTATTGATAGCAAAGGCTGCGTATGGACCGAGAGGTCCTCGGTTCGAATCCGGGGTTGAGCTAAATTTGTGTGAGTTTTTATGTAATAAAATTACTCAGCCCGGAGTTAGGAAGATGGCGATTGAACGCCCGTGCCTCGGAAAGCACGTTAAGCCGCTGGCCTCTCTCGCGTTCGTTATTTCAACACGCAAAGAATACCTCTTTTAATATGGAAATTAATACATTAACAAGTCAGTAGAAGAAAAACTAAGGCTAAGATAAAAATCACATCCACATATTCCAAGTAATTTCTATCCATCCAATTGTTTTACTGTTTCATTCAGTGCAGTGCGGGTTCGCTCAGTTTGCACGTAAGATGTAATTGCATAGTTTACAAGCTCACTCGCTTCAAACAACGATGGAACAAAACCTTGAGTGATATTTCTTATGCATTTTTATGGTTGCTTTCAGGCGAAACATATAAAAATAAGTGAACAGCCTTTCATGGGTGTTGTCATAGGGTTATTCTCTACATTGACAATAGAAACTTGTTAAAAATATACTTCTGGTTTGAAGACTATATATGTGAATGTGTTTTTCAATGAAATTGAATTGGAGACAGTATAACGAGAATTGTGTGTTCATTTACCTGCTGGTGACATTTAGGCTTTCAGTAACAAAGTTATAAACATAATTAAACTGCGACTGTTTTAGCCCACCTCTCCGGGTTCATCCGGCAGACGTGATATGGCAACCACTCGACGGTCATCGACAAAGAGGTAGGCCGAAGAAGAGATGGCGAGATGACCTAGATGCCCATGAGAAGAACTGGTGAGCTTTGGTCGAAAATCGACAGCTTTGGAGTGAGTTAGGGGAGGCCTTTGCCCAGCAGTGGGACAGAAAAGGCTAAATAAAAAAAAAACTGCGACTATGAACTAGCAACTTTAATGTAGAGTCGTCATTATCATCAGTCTTTCATCATATGTCCCACTGTAAAGAATAGGCCTCCTTTGCACACCGCAATGCTCTCTGGTCCAGCGTTAGTTTAATCCAAAAACATCCGCGGCTTCCTTTTTAACACCTACCCATCCAAAAAGGTCATTATGATCATCAGTCTTCAGGTTTGGCTACTGCTGAATGAAGGCCTGCCCACGTCTTCGCTACTCCCGCCAATTCTTGGCTACTCGTATCAGCTCCTACCAGCCGTCCTGTGTAGACCGTCACTCGTCGTCACCTGGCCTGAGGGCTTCCCACACTACGTTTGCCGAGACCCGGTAAGAAAAGGTAACAATAAAAAAAATATTCAGCATACATACATAAATTCACGCCTTCTTCCCAGAGGGGTAGGCAGAGATCACTTCCAGCGATCCACTTTTCACCTCTGTGAGAAACGAGACGTGACGGGTTGTGGATCACGTCGCCGCCATTCTGTCTTGTGCATTGTTTTAACAAGGTCATTGCGTTTCCACGAGTAGCAAGGATATATGACGGGGGAAGGAAAACGGGAGGAAGGATACTATCGCCTCGGATGATTTGGACTGAGTCGATAGTAGCTCAAGGAGCCGGGGTCGCTTACCCGTATACCGTTCACCAACCACCGGACAGATAGTTGTGACTGGTATCCCCTGACTTTTAATATATAAATATTCAGCAATAAAACAAAAGAGAAACACGTTCCAAAACCTCCACTGAACAATTTAAAACCCACGTACAACCCGCCATCTGTTTTAATTCCGAAGTTGTCAAAGCCCCAGAAGCGTCTAAGAGTGACGCGAAGTTTTCAGGTTCTCAAAGTTGCAGCGGGGTCGTAATCAAATTGTGACTTAAACCTGTTACTCGCTTTTGAGCAAGCAACTTCCTATTCTGATGCGCGACTTATAAAACTTGAGGGCAAACATTTTAGTTTCTGGATTAACGCTCACTAAATATGCCATCTTACTGTCTATATCTCAATCGAATATAAACAACCAGATTACGAAATAGGTAACGTAACGATCAAGAATAATGGTAGTAGCACACAAATCAACACGGAAAGGGATATTCAACGTAACGCCTTGCGTCTGGAAACGAGGCGATTGCGTTACGATTCCGATTATTGTGCAGCATTGATGCAGTCGGGAATTTCATGAATAGAATACTAAAGGCCAGAGATGGAACGTTCATGTTCATGAGTTGATATGTGTGCTACGACCTTAAGTAGTACTTTGTAATGTAAATGTTGTCTATAGTTTTTTTTATTATTTCGCAATTTAATTCTTCAATTACTTACATGTGTTGTAATACAAAAAAATAACTCAGATGGTCCTCATATTTATAGATCCAAAAATATGATTTAAAGACTAGCAAACATGCATGAATCATGAGCATGGCACAATATTTACAATCCTACCGCCGTCGCGCGCGAATGTACACAACAAGCCGCATCTTATCTTGCTTATCTCGCAAACTTCTTCCATTAGAGCCACCATTGTGCCACCATTGTAGTAAAATATTAACAAAAAAATGTACGCCGCTTATTTATTTGCCGCCCTAATAATCGTTATGGGCGAGGCAGCAGCCCTCGACACACCCATGGGAACAAGCACACGCAGACACGAATCGGAACAAAGAATACTCTTAAGAAAATTGCAGTATTCCCGGAGTCAAGTGAAAAACGAAACTGTGACGTGGAACGAGATTTTGGCCGACGCGTTGGTGACGAAACTCAACATATTCTCGACGGCCGAACACCCCGTAGTGTCGAAATCGAAGGATTTCGTCGTCAGAAGTTTTAGTGGATTTTTGTACTACTTCAAAACGTATTACGACAAATACAGGGATCATGTTAAACACGAATCTACTACCGTCGCAAGAGAAATCAATCCGAAGGATGAAGTGGAAATAGTTGATGCAGTGATCAGAAATAAAGACTGTGATGACTGTGAAGAAGTTAATCCAGAAGGAACAGTTTATAGAGGGCTGAAGTGTCCAGATGGTTACGTTGAATATAAGGATGGAAATTGTGTGGACCCCGTGTCTTCTAGGATCATAATGGCGATACCCTATCAATGTCCGATTGGCTACAAACCCGACAGGTTAGGATTTTGCAGAATTATGTTTAATTTCTAGCTATGAAATTGAGTAATAAAATGCCATGTTATTAATACGGCAATTGTAAATATTGGTTTACTATTCATTAATTAACTTGATTATTTATCATCTACGTATACGTAAATTGCATAGTAGCCATCTAGAGTACCTTCTAATATTAAGTAATTAATAAAGGTTTAAGTTATTATTTTGTTTTTTATTTAATGTTATACAGATATTAGACCAAAATATAAACATAATACAAAACTAATTTAATAAGTATAGTTGATTCAATAAGAAAAAGCTTGACATCATACTCGTATCTTTATTATCTTAACAACAGTAAACTTTAATAATAATATAATAATAATAATAAGCCTTTATTTACAATCTTACATGTTACATTTCTTCTTAAATCTACTGTGTACTACTAGTATTATACATGGTTATATAATGCAACGTAATTAAAGTTATTTCTTTAAGACACCGGTATTTTGATTGTCTTGCTCTTTGGCATAGGCCTCCCCAAGTGATCTCCACAATGATCTGTCTCTTGCTATCCTCATCCAGCATGGTCCTGCCACTACCTTTATATCATCCTCCCATCTTCGATGTTGTCTGCCTTTCCTTCTCTTTTTATATTTCGGACACCATTCCACTACTTCGTTCGTCCACTTTTCTGTCTTACTTCGTATCATATGTCCTGCCCATTTCCATTTCAATTGTTTGATTTGGTATTTTATATCTATAACCTTGGTTTGTTTTCTAATTGTTTTTAAACTAATTTTGTCTTTTAATTTAATGTTGAGTATGCTCCTTTCCATTCGATGTTGGCAGGTTTCTAAAGATTTTATATTTTTCCTAGTATAACTCCATGTCTGGCATCCGTAGGTCATGCTCGGTAGAATGCAAGTATTAAATATTTTCGTCTTCCCTTCTATTGGTATATCCGAGTTCTTCATTACGTCTTTTAGAGCCCAGTATCTCTTCCATCCTAGATTTATTCTACTTTGTACTTCTTTTGTTGTGATGTCTGTTGGAGATATAATTTGGCCTAAGTATTTATATTCGTTTACATATTCCAGATTATCAGCGTTATCAGGTTTTATAGGCGATTTGATGTGATTTGTCATTAATTTTGTTTTACTGGTATTTATTGATAGTCCTACCTTTTCGCTTTCATGTATCAGTTGTTCAATCATAACCTTCAGAGTATTTGGATGATCGCATATTAGTATAAGATCATCTGCGAATCTTAGGTGGTTTAGTAATACTCCATTTACATTTATTCCATATTCCTTCCATTCCAGTTGGCGAAATATATGTTCTAGAGTTGCTAAGAACAGCTTAGGTGATAAAGGATCTCCCTGTCTAACTCCTTTCCTAATGGGGAAACATTGTCCTACTTTTTCTGTCCGTATTTTTGCCTTCATATTTATGTATATTTTCTTTATTATATTAATGTATTTACTATCGACCTGTTGTGCTGTGAGGGCTTCCCATATTTTCTCATGTTTCAGCGAATCGAATGCTTTATTATAGTCTATAAATGCTAAGTAGTAATTAATTCCATATTCGTTACATTTCTGGATCGTTTGCTTAATAGTATGGATGTGGTCGATGGTTGAAAAACCACTCCGAAACCCTGCTTGTTCTTTCGGCTGATTCTCGTCTATGGTCTTTGTTATTCGGTCAAGTATTATCTTGGAGAATATTTTGTATACGTTCGACATTAGTGATATGGGCCTGTAGTTCGTAAACTTTAATAGTTTGTATTAAACTGCAATTTTTTTACTAGTATAACAATAGTACGTAAAGGTGACGTTGTTACCACGTAGGTTACTACTACTCAAAATCACAACTCTAGACAAACTAAACTAAGTGATTCGATCCGACTCAAATCGGTTTGACTATTTAATAGTCAGATATCTATCATTCCTGCACGAATCAATTTCAGAATGCAAAAAGAGTGCCGCCATGTCCTTATACTGAACGGAGACATTTTTGGTATTAAATTAAAAAGTTTGTTATCTTTAAATTTCCATTTTAATTGAAGTTGTTAATGTTGAGTTTAATTTCGTACCAAATAAATCAATTTATTTTTTCTTTAAAACACATGAGGGTCCATATCGTCAATCATATCCCGCCCGCGATCATGAAGCACTCCACCAATCCGGGCCGATTTCCTCAAATCAAATAAACGTCAAGGCTCCAGACATCGGGGCAGGAAGTAATCCCGATCTGTGTTTCGGCAAACAGGTCTTTTTCCGCGACAGACAATCGGCCGAGTCAATTTCACGGTACTGTGGCCATCAAAAGATGGACCGGATGTTGGTACCTGGATCAAACGCGCTGCGGTATAGACCGGTTGTATTGGCTCGAGATTGTTAGGTGAAGGTAATTATTTTGGAAATTCGAATACTTGTTGGTAGTTGGCCTGAAGTGACAAGGAGGAAATGGAAAAGGGAAAGATAATGGCGGCGGGAAGTGAAAATGTCGATGTTTCACTTCAAATCTTTAAACGGTTGGTTGGAAATCTGGAAAGAGAGATGAAGTAATTATGTCCTTGCAATGGAATGTTTTGTCTTTTCTTATCTTATGTTGATATTAGCTGTACGAGGGATTGCTATTCTTACTTTGAGATTAGCTGGTCGTATGGTCATACATACTTAGTACATGAAAACTTGTTAACTACATACCTTGCATAGTTTTTACATTGAACATCACATACATTGATCTGATCCCGTGGTAGGTAAGTACCCAGCTTAAGCAACCTCAAAATTTCTTCCTAGGTGTTGCATCACATTGCTTTTCGTCGCCGTTAAAACGTCAAAAATCGTATAAATGAAGTTCAAATTTGAAAAACACAGTGGTACGTGGTGGGGTTTCAACTGGTGATCTAACGCATGGCAAGCAACGACCTTAACCACTCGGCCATGACGCTCTTTGTATTTGTCAATAAAGGATTTCATATTAATAAAGTTACATGCTTTATTTACTTAAAAATTTAAAACAAAAATAACCTTCATGAATAAGTTGGAAAATATCGAAACGGGGCAAAATCAATAAGCAAAGACACAGGACTAAACTTATGTCCTTTAAGCTTTAAGCTTTCAATCAACATGGACTTAAGAAGAACACTTGACAGAAGTTACAGGACGACAATGTCTCAGAAGTGCCACATTCGGTCGATATTGCACCGTAAACAGTTAAGGGCCATCTTAACTATGCAGTTAAAGTTCTGGCAGTACAACAAATACATTGTTTTCCGTGCTGTGTGTCGCGGAATGTTTATAACTTCGCAAATTGCTCAATTTATACTCCAAAATCACATACATTGTATCCTGTGATCGTTGCAGCTAATAGTTTTGAAACGTCAAGCCATTTACAAAGCTATGGCTGTATGCAACTTACTGTACCAACTACATCATTAACATTCCTTTATTTACATATGCACTTTATAATTATGTGCTTATAAATCATATTAAGAAACTGAATATGTCCGGGATGCTATGTTTTTTTTTTACATAACGCATGCAAACAGATTACAAACATAACGTGGTCATACGGGATATTTCAAAAAGTTTAGCCAAGGCCCTTCAATTAGAAAGAAAGAAAGAAAAATATTTTATTTAGTTACCAACACAAATTGCATAAACAGACAATTATTGCACACACAATTAACTCAAAACTACTCATTTTCTTTACATTTTACTAAGTATTCCGTGTCTTATAATAAGTATAATCATCATCAGCCCATATACGTCCTCATAGCTTGGGCCCGTGCCCCACGGGCCTACCGTAAACTTCTTCTTCTTATCGTATGGTTGATGAACAACCTGGTGTCAGAATTTGTAAACCGCCCGGGGGCCTCTGACATGGCTTCACACACCGTTGAAAAATTACCGTAAACAAGGTGCCTTAGACAACCACTCTAGCAAAGTGCGGGTTGGTTGACTACACCACCTAAGAATTTCTTCGTAGGTAGGTTTTCTCACGACGCGCTGCTTTCCTTCACTGTCAAAACGTCGAATAATCAAACCTACATAATTTAAATTTCGAACTTTGAAAAACACAGTGGTACGTGGCGGGGTATGACTGGCGACCTCTCGAATGGCAAGCAACGACTGGCTAACGACCCGTGATCGTGTGAAACCATAGTAAATATCCCGAACATATTTAGTTTCCCAACTCTACTGAATCTGCAATACAGTAATCATTTGCAGGCTTTCGCTATTCCAGGGAAACCGATTGAATCATAGCTCACTGAAATAAAATACTCAGCTGAAATAAAAGTACCTGAAAACTTTACCGAAACGAAAGTTGAGCAACGTGTAGCGTTCGAAACTAACTTCGTTGAGCATTTGTTGAGCATGAGCGGGAAAAAACATCGCGCACGACGGCTGTGCTCATTAAAAGTTGGCAAGTTTTGACTAATTACGATCGCGACAACGGACGAAGCAACTAGACGCGAACTAGCGGGATAACGGGTCGGAGGATGGAGGTAGCGTTAGGGAATGAGAATATCGGTGAAGACAATATTAAACTGAACCAATATCAAAAAAAAAATGTGCGCGTGTACTAGTATACCCACGTAAGAAGTGAAACCAACCGTGGTAGGGGCAAGAAAAAGATGGCGCGTAACGGAAAAATGTGACGCGTAACCGAAAAATGTGACGGTAAATTTTTTTCAAACGCCGTTAAAGAAGTTTCACTTCAAAAACAAAAATAAAACAAACAATATCACTGCAAAGTATTAAACAAAGGGAACGGATTTTGATTGTAGAGTGATTAAATCACTGGGGATGGTTTATACGTAAATTACGTAGATACTCGAACCGCCTCGTTGGTCGATTGGTAGCAAGCTCTGTGTAAGGACCGAGAGGTCCCCGGTTCAAGTCCGGGGTCGGGCAAAATTTTCCTGCGCACTTGGCTGATCTCAATTGAGATTGATATTTTTTTATATACTCGAAGCGAATCTAAACGAAGCAGATAGTTTCTGAACTAATGTTGCGGTATCAGAATTAATAAGGATTATTTCACGCCTTAATTATACGCGAAACATCTAATGTTATTATGCAAGATAATTTCAAGCTTATAGTGTTTGCTCTTATAGTAAACGATATTAATTTGATTATTATGATATAAAATATTTCTATCGTTATAGTTATCAAACCTACGATTGGTTGCGGCACACATAAATAGACCTTTGACCTAATTCCGGTAATTGTTCAAAGTCAATTTGACTATAAACAACACCATCTCCTTCACACAACCTTAAAATACGTAACATAGAATAATCTTAACGAAACTTAGCCTCCAGCGTCTAGTCACAGCGTCTAATAGTAAGTAAAATAGAGGCAAGGCATTACGTGCCACAACTTATAATCGCGCGGTATTAAACTTGCCAGTTTTAAGCCCACGCCACCTGCCCTGAGAGAATCTATGTAGCCATCTATACAATCTACTTACCCTTTGAAAGAAATGCTGTTTAGGTAGATTCTGTGAACAAATAATTATAAGGCGTCCGACCGATTTCTAGAGCTATGTCCGCAGGACATATTCTAGTGCACAAATGTGCGCGCATACACAAGTGCACTCTCGTTTCCTTTACTCTCGTAATGCGTTGAGACGGCAATCCGAAATGACCGATGAGAGATCGGGCGCAGGACCACCGGCTTAACGTGCTTTCCGAGGCACGGGCGTTCAACCGCCAACTTCCTAACTCCGGGCTGAGTAATTTCATTACAGAAAAACTCACACAAATTTTGTCCGACCCCGGACTCGAACCGGGGACCTCTTGGTCCTTACGCAGCGCTTGCTACCAATAGACCAACGAGGCAGTTATGTGAACAAATATTTATCATATGACTGACTAGAGCATTAGATAGTGCCTGTCTTACGCCAAGAGACGCGGATTCGATTCCCACACGGACAAATTATTTTACCGTGTCTGTGTGTGTGTTATTTATATATTTGTGAATAACACTGTTGTTTCATATATCCGTGATGTATTCAGAGCGCAAAGGTGCAAAGGATCTTAAATCTCTTCATAGAAAAAAATATTCTAACTATCCTTTGGACCATAAAAATAATCACTTTTAGATTTATTTCTTTATATCATAAAATAATTTGAATAAAAACATTTAAAAATTACAAACCTAGATTATGACCCAAAAACGTGTACACACAGCGTGGTTAATCAATAGCGCGTAAACTTATTTACATTTTTATAACAAACCAAAGGAAAGGATTTGGAAAGATATTGTGAGAAAATTAAGGATAGCTCAGTTGGGGATACTTTTCACTGATTTCATTGTAACGTCTCATTCAATAATATTTGTAGGTACGTACGTATTAAATTTGGCTGTTAGGATACTCTGTCTGACAAGGGGCATTCTCTTCAATTATCGAAAACAATTCATGCGCCCACGGAAATATTTCACAATATAATAAATGATAAGTATTATCATTGCAAACTCTACTGTCATTATTTACCAAGAATTGAGAGGTTATACTACTTTGCCCCGCCAACTCGCCTCACTAAAAATAAAGGTTAAATTGTCCCTTTAGTATGACTGCTTGGTAACATAATGCGTAATTCGAATTTCGAATCCGTGATTCAGAACTATGAGAAAACGTTTTTTTCTTCTGTACCTTCTACCGTACTTATTTAAAGAAACATAAAAATTGTAAACAGTACTGAAATTATTCGTTATTAAGTAGTAAAAAAACTCCGTACCAAGAAATTACGCGTGTAAATATAAAATATTACAATATCTGTTTTATAACATCGTGGAAACAGCGTAGACAATATTAATTTCCCAGAATCTTAAAAATCGGTAGAAGGAATAAAAACACGAGAACAATGTTGAAGATAATTACTTTCTGTTTAATTATGGATAGGTTTTTTTTTGTATCTTTAGTTCACTTTAGTTTAATTTGTTTTATTTCAAACTAGCGGCTGCCCACGACTTCGTGCGCGTAGAAATGTACGAATAGTAATAAATAGTATTATAATAAATAGTAGTAAAAATAGTAGTAAATAAAATTGGCTATGTTTTTGGTCGGCTTGGCTGTATTAGTGAAATTCCGGTCGAAATTGGTCTAGCCGTTTCGGTGATTAGCGGGAACATACAGCAAGACAGACAGACAAAAATGTTTTAGTTGTGTTTTGTTATTGGTACCCGATATAGATATACCCATTAAGCAAAAGTCGTTATTTAATATTACGAACAGACACTTCAATTTTATTCAGTTAGTTTTATAGATATCGTTAACAAATTAATAATAATACATACAACATTTCCTTGGTAACTTCATGACCAATAAATCATAACAGCTTGCATCAAAGGTGCTCAAATGACCGTTCCAATTGCTGTTTGAAACTGCCGCCCGAGTAACGCAACAACCTGGTCTCATTGCAACAAGAACCACTTAGCTCATAGACGTCGAATTGAAGGTGAGGGTATCGTATAAGTACCTATGTACTAGTTAGAGCCATCCGCTCCCCCGCAAGTCCGATGATGATGACAAAGCTTCATCAAGCCACATCGTAGTCGGTTAGGAAAAAAAATACTAGCCCGGTGTTTAGTAATGATGATTGTTGTACCACAGATAAAATACAGCGTTATATAGTTGTACCTACCTTGTAAAAATACTCGGTATTATGCACTTATAAGTGTCTCTACCGGTTTAGAATTCCGAGTCTACAGAGAATACTCCAACAAAAATCTCGATTATTATTTTGTAATTTTGAGATTTTTAAAAATCGTTTCGTTTTAACCATAATTTGACTTATAGTCTTAAAACTGTTTAAAAAGCTATAGACTCTAGCTCGATATATCCATGACACTAATTTAAGTTAAAATATCTAAATAAATATCTGGGACATTTCCACACACGGAGAACTGACCCCAAACTAAGCAGAGCTTTGTACTATGGGCGTCAGAGACTGATATACATACATAAATATTCATTAATACATATTGTTACCCACACATGGAACAAACACCGCAGTTCATCACTCAAATATTTGTCCCGAGTGGGAATCGAACCCACGACTCTTGCAACCGCCAGCCAGGGTCTCTAACCACTGTTCCACCGAGCCAGTCAAAAGCTAAATACGCTACTTTAGCTCGATACATAGGTGCCCGTTGCCCCTACCCTACACAATACAAGTAAATCGAATCTCCAACTATTCGCTTTTAGCTTCCCAGGTATACTGGCGTCTATAGACCTATTCAGCCATTGCATTGCGCAACGACATTAATTTTCACGCAGTCGATACCAGTTGCTACAACCATCTCCACCAATCTCGCCAGACCTCCGAATGTATTCGCGCGTCCTTTTCAAAGGAGCTTCGAACATAGGCAGAAATAATTCCCGGGTCTGCGAACGATGGGTGTTGGTAAAAGCAAAGTCATAATTAGCACCTGTGTTTGGTAAGTTGCGAGTAACTTCGCTGATATTCGAAGAGACGGTGTATAGCGTACCTATTAGTTTGTGAGGCCGTGTTTTGACGATCGGAGAAACTGTTATACGCAATATCGTAGGTATAACTTGGTGGTGATGATAAGGAAAGTAATCATCATATATACCTTGAATATTATATGAACAAAAAATTAAAAAATTAAGACCGGATGTATTGTTTAACATATTTAAATAAGTATATATGTGTATCGACTGATAATTCTGAGATCCGTACATACAAGTGCAAGCTGCTTAAGCTACTTACCTCTTTAATATTTATTATTATTAAAGAGGTTTGGCTTTGTAGATTACATTCATTTTTTTTATCTAACTGACTACGATGATAGCTTGGAGTAGCCTTGTCTTCATCGCCGGACTCAGTTCACAACTCAAGTGCTACGTTAAATTATTTCTTAAGAGCTCCTATTAAATATTGTAACTTATGTTGCAGTGTTTGACGTCAATATCCTTATCTACTGAATAACTATGAATCATGTAACTAAGCCTTTCACACACATCTAATTGTTTCCTAGTATGAGAGCAATATGATCCTTCAGACATAGATCCTTCAGATTGCATCTTTAAACAAGTGCGTAAAGAAAATGTACAAGCGAAAATGCGAATTTTACGAGGGGCCAAAAAAGTTTACCAAAAAACCTTCTCTTCTCATGAGAATAGAGTGAAAAAAGCTTTTAATAAAACACGAATAAGCGTAATGTTAAAATTAACGCCGCTAGCTACAACGCCGTCCGAATTTTATCGCCAGAACATTTTATTGCTTCACAGTGTCGTCTTAGACCCCTGAGCCACATCTGGGCACTCTTTATTTTTCTGGATACTGTTTAAAGTAACGCTATAATGTATGTCGTGTGTCTATTTATATAAACATGGAGTTTTATTTACTAAACTAAACTAAAGTAACCTGTAACAATACACATCGTATGGGTAGTGTTTATGTACTTATTGGATTCTATAAGCATTATTTCAAGGTAAGATTTATACACCGTGAAATCTAAGTGGTTGTTTTTCCGTAGCAGAACGATTTGCCTTTAGTAGTACTATCGAATCATGCTAGAAATCGTGAGAAACTATCGTTCTTTTAAGAGATGTGACGTTATCAGGTAGTTACTGATTTCCGCATGAAATTCATGATTAAAGCTAAAGAAGCTTTACCCTAAGTAATAAAACGGTTCGAACGTGCTTTCGAAGTTTGTTTATCCCTTTTCTTAAAACCGTTATTTATGGATTATAATAAAAAAACTTCACAAATCTATTTAACTACTAAGATAGAAGCATTTTACTGCGGGAAGACAACCACTATAATTTCACGGTGTATTTTCTATATATTTTCTACCAAATTCTACACACTAAGACCATTGCGATATTTGTGGAGGCTGTCCATGTTGAACAGGTTAGTGTAAAATTAAACTTTGCGTCTTAACACAAGAAATGATGTTACGTTCTTACAACAAAAACGTCTTTTTTACCTGTTTTACCTCGCTGGACAAAGGTCCACTCCAAACTTATCCACTAGTCTCTATCAAAAGCAAGGACCAGTTGTCAGTTTATTGATACTAGACATATAAAACAATATTTATTTAAATCCATCGCCGATATAACACGGAACAAAATTCGCACATACTTTACATCCGAGCCGTTACACCGATCCTCGCAGGGTTACACATGGCTCGATCCCAAATTTAGAAAAGGTTGAACGCATTTTATTCCGTCGAACATATGGTAATCCCGGTAGCTGCCACCCAATAAGTTTCCACGGCTTATGCAAAATCTGCGGACTTGTCAGACGCGACACAAAACAGAAGTTGTGCATTCGATGCATTCAGTTCGTTGTTAATTCGCAAAGCTGGCAGATGTATGAATTCGAAATAGGTTGGTTGGTATCGTTAAAGTATTAAGAACGTGATGAATAAACTGGATTGCTCTCTTCTTAGTCATTTAGGGCTAAAATAAGTCGACACGATTCTGTGCTCAAAGTATAACAAGCTAATAACCCTTATTTCTATATTAAGTGATAAAAATATAAAAATTATTTTCACTTACAAAGGCACATGTAACTATTTACATATAAAACATTTTTCAGGTGTTTTCGACGAGCCCGTGTTCCTAATTACTTATATACCACTGAGGGTGTGAGAAACTGGGACCAAAAAGAGGTATTCTAGAAAACCCGTAAAGTGATACTGGCAGTAATAGATATTTTTTTACAAAAAAGCCCAAATCATTTAAAAAGAAATTAAGCGAATATCAAACTTCCCCACAAAACAATCTACATCGAAGTGGCTCCTCGAATCCCCGCAGAAAGATGGATCTCCCGCAATAATTTCAATGGCGCTTGTCATCCAACCGGAGGTGTTTAAAAAGCCATTCTCCCCGGGCGCTCTCATCTAAACGTCAACTCCAATACAAACGTCCAATTCATCTTCCCCGGGATATGACGACGAGGATCTTAGTGGCGCTATTTTATTCGCGGCAGTTTAAATTGGATTGCTGCGACAACGCGACACAACGCGACGTGACGCGACAGACAAGCGATGCGTAATAAACTGTTACGTTTGTAATTGCAACTACTCTGAGATTGTGATGTTTGAATTAGAATGCTGTCACGGTGATTTATGTTGTGTGCGAAGATTTTGCTAGTAGTAATTCACGGCGGGTGTCAAGGTATCCGAGCATTAACACGAAATATTAGAGGAGTCTCTTCTAAAATAGTCGTGAATCAGCTGTTCAGTAATGTTCAGCAACGGTGCACATCAGTGTTACACAGTGATTTATAGTAAACAAACTGTGACATTAGCACAATTCATGAGCCTTACATTTAACAAAAGAAAATAATGAAATGAAACAATGTATGGACTAAGAGGTTTAGTTCCTCTTTTCTGCCCCGTGACATTAAGGCATGGAACGCCCTTCCAGCTCATGTTTTCCCTCCCTCCTATGATCCCGGGCTCTTCAGGCGGGGCATGAAACGGCATTTGAGCAGGCCTTCAGGGTGAGTGCGATAGGCTCAATATGATCTATTGTGCCTGTTGACCTCATATTTGGATCTCACTACCGCTTACCACCAGGTGAAGTGAGGTCATCTCGTTTGCCAATTATAAAAAAAAATTATATAGTTTTCGCTCCATTACAATTACCGGTTTTTTCAGGTGTTTTCGTTAATTAACGTTTTATGTCATCACTCGGCGTTCGCAAAGGGAAGTAGAGCTATGGTTAACATTGTTAAGACGATCTCAAAGGCAGTTGTGATAGGTCTCTTGACCTGTTATTAGTGCCTTTGAGATAGTCTATACTACTACAATATACTATTGCAATACTATCGCATCCTCTAGCTAACCCATCAAGCTAGCAATCAGTTTACTACAATATTCTACACGCACAGGAACCTTAAAAATATATTTTAACTAATATAATAATTGTGGAAATATGAAATCTTAGAGTCATCTATATGTCGGAGAACATCCAATATTACGTTTACGAAGACTTCTGTTTTGAATCCTAAACGTCAAAATTACAGTTCAACTTTGTTTCTTTTTAATTTTATTTCTTAATCGATTGTAAAGATGGCGTGCAAGTCGATACTTTTAATTTTATTAGAATGGCAACACTGGTTTATCTCTGGCCGGAAGTCAGATTGGCTTCTTTTTTAATTGTCAGTCCGTTCATTTAAAAATCGAGTGACCGCCATTCGGTTCATTCTGTTACTGATCGCCGTTGAGTAAAGTTATCCGAAGACATCACGTACATCTCGACATATTTTTGTGTAATTCGAATTGGAACGTAATAAATCCACGTTGGTCTACTTGAAGAAATTCTTCGTAATGGACGAGCAATCGAGCTTCGTAAACGCCCCTTGTGAAGGACCCGCCGTCATATATTTCTTGCGAGATGTAAGGTAACATATCGAAAAAAATATAGATGACATTAAATGCGGAAGATACAAGATGGCGCCGAGTTGTAATTTTTTAATCGCGCGAGAAAAAAACTGCTTCTGTGGGAATTTAACACGGGAAAACGAACGAAATAACTTTCGTTCGTTTTGCCATGACAAATTCCGTGAGTTAATTATTAATGTTAGTATAATAACTAAATGAAATAAGGAGTTCTGTTTGTTACCTCTTCAAGTATTATCTTCTCAATAATTCTTAAAAATATATGAGTATTAGCTTTGCCCGCGACTTAATCCGCGTGGAATAGTTATTTCCGCGGTTTAGATTTTTTCATACAAAAGTTTTTTCTCGCTTCCTCCCGTTCCCGTGAGAATTTTGCAATATCCTTTTGCAACTAAGCTTTTAGTTTACTAAGGTACCTGTATGGCAAATTTCAAGCGTCTAACTTAAGCGGTTTAAAATTTTTATTCAAAAGGATTTTCCCACTAATTCCCGATCCCGTAGGAATTTCGTGTATTCCTTTCTTAGTGCACTTCTACGGTACCTTAGATCTTCTAAATTTCAAGTGCCTACGTTTAGCCGTATAGGCTGTTCGTTGATATGTCAGTCAGTCAGTTTCTCCTTTTATATATTTAGATGAGTAATAAGAGTAAAAAGACAAAATTATAAACTTGAGATAGATGGGTGGATGAGCTTGATTTTCTAATGTGCAAATATCCCTTGAAACTTGTCCACAAAACGTGGTACGTGAAACTTTTAATTTGGCGGTGTGTCATCAAATTACTTGGGGTTCACCCGACAAAGCGATGCGATATAGATTATGAATATTTAATTCGACAACCGGATGAACATCGATAAAACCGGATAATTAACGGATCCGTTAAAACGTCAAGTTGGAATTGAACGTTTCAACGTTCATCGTTTCAATCAATATTCCAATTCTTCAGAATTGGAATATTGATTGATGAATAAATCTGTTATCTGTAGACTTCTCACATCACTGGGTAAAAGTAACTATAGGTACTCAAATACCTAATGATATGATTCTTTCTTTGTGTTTCGAATTTAAACATGGTACATATTTTTAATATTAAGAGTAGGATGTAAACTTTTCAAACATTAATCAAAAAATCACAACATAGGTGTTTAATATTTTTTCACGTTATATTAGCTTCTGACGCCCATAGTTGAAGCTCTGCTTAGTTTGGGGTCAGGTGACCGTGTGTGAAAATGTCCCAGATATATTATTATACAGAAGGAGAAACTGACTGACTGACTGATTAACTTATCAACGCACAGCCTAAACGGCTAAACGTAGGCACTTGAAATTTGGAAGAGATGTAGCTTAGGTATCGCAGAGGTGCATTAAGAAAGAAATTCCCGAAATTCCCACGGGAATGGCAATAAGTGGGAAAATCCTTTTGTATGAAAAATCTAAACCTTTTAAGTTAGACGCTTATAATTTGGTATGCAGGTACTTTAGTAAAATAGTTGAGTTGCAACAGGATCTTGCAAAGTTCCTACGGAAACGGAAGTTAGCGGGAGAAAACTTTTGTACGAAAATATCTACACCGCGTAAGATAGATGATTGAAATTTGGCATGCAGGCCCTACCCAAATAAACGCAAAGCTTACTTGCAACGCGATATGGCAAAATTCCTACGGGAACAAACTTTTGTATGAAAAACCAGTCCACGCGAACGAAGTCGCGGGCACAGCTAGTTTATTTATATTTGTTTGGCGCGTAACGTAACCGTCATCGGATCAGCGAACAACTGCTTCCCGCATCATCGGCCCGTCCAATCAGCCCGGACGCAGCGTAAGTAATTATTTTGGAGTTTGTCCAAATAGCGAGAGTTGGCAAGCTCTCCGTCATCATCCGGCTACGGCGTCTATTAAGACTGAATAACGGCTGAGGTGAACGTTATTTGACGACGTGATTTTTAAATTTAAGTGAGCGGAAGCACTGATTAAGCTTTTAAAAGTATTCATCTCGTAAGTCAAATAAGATGTGACTTGAATTCGTACCTTAACAAATTGAAAATCCGCTCCGAATGAATCTATGATAAAATCTGCATCGTGGTCATTAATATTATATTAATGCAAAACAGAAGTCCAAAACAATAATATAAGAAAACAGTTTGTTTTTAAATATAATGATGGATTAAAAGGATTATTACATGAATGTTTTCAATAAATAAAAATATAAAATAATCAGAGGTTTTCATCTGTAATGATCAGATTGTTTGATGATCAAATCTTACCTTTTTTTGCTCATTTTATACTACTACTACTACTAATAAGAAGATTTTAAACTAAAAATATAAAAATATAATAAAAAACTAAACAGTATTTGCTTACCTAGCCGTTCTTCAGAGTCAGTATTTTCCGAGAGTGAAATGATTACCAGTATTATTGTCAGCACTGCTTTTGATTACCATATATACTGATAAGCAAACAAATTAGCGATTACTAAGCCAGTATAAGCCAACAACATCACCAAACGCCTGTAAGAGCCGCCAGAGAGGCCGTAGGCAGCGGGGCGTTTAAACCGGCCCGATTAGGCGACATATTTTATTCAGCCAGTACAAATGACACAATCCTTTGTTCGCTGCCAAACTGTCTCGGCCCACGGTCAATTTAGGATCCAATTACGTCCAGCTTAGTGGGAAAAAATCCAGGGTAATCCCGGTCTTGAGACGTGGTGCGAGGAGTGAGCGTGGAGAGTTTTTGACTATTAACAGTAGAAAATTGGTTATTGGTTAGTAAGAAAACTTCACTAAAATATACCGCCCTAGTTAGGGTAGGCCAGTGCCCCAGCAGTGGGGGCGTATATGGGCTGATGATGATGATGATGATGACTAAAATATACGTAGTACAGTTAAGTAACTCATTTAATTACTTCACTTTTAGATGGAAAGAATGGTGCTTTATTAAAAATATATTAAAATGTACTGACACAATAAAGCTCGTAAAACAAAAACAACAAGAACGAAAAAAGCCTTACATACCTACATTTCTCTAATTTGGAGATAGCATAAGGCTTGAGTTACGGATATCAGAAAAAAAGATTAAAATACTCATACATTAATTAACAATAACCGACATTCGTCACGCCAAAAATTGTCCTATATAGCGATCGAACCCGCGACCCTTGGAGTAAGAGTCAAAAGGACTATCATATTCACCACAGAGCCAGTCAAAGTTACCCGCTGCCGCCGCACCCTGGCGCCACCGTCGCCGCCCAGCGCCCCGCCCGCCCCGCATCAAAACACAATCGCGCTCCGATTACGGATTAAAAGCCCCCGCTTTCATCAGGACCTATTGATTGCTTTGTTCCAATTCAATTCTTCATTTGTGTTACTTGCTCACTACGGAAAAAATACAGGGAAGGGCTTTTTGATGTGGATTTACTGGGAAGACAGCCGGATCAGGGTAAGCGGGCGGTTGAACCGAGATATGAGTGCCGTGGGGTCTTTTACTGTGGATACGCACATAGCTGGTCGATGTGTTACTTACATATAACTTTAGATTAGAGGATAGTTAAGTGTCTACTCCCTACTCTACTTTACTCACATGATCCCTCATTGGTCATGCCGAATTGCCGGCTACTATGAAAACTCCACACTCTTGGCTGATCTCCATGTGGATCGACTGCCGTGGATGAAATCGGTAGGACACAATTTTATTTTAGAACCACCACTCCATTGTTTTACCGGTTTCGTAAGTAAATGCGGTATAATTCAATCGTATCTTCGTAACCGATATTTTACTTACGCATTAAATCGTAATTTAATGCGTAAGTAAAAGTAAAAGTATTTGTATGTATCATAATTGACTACTTTAAACTGATTAAACATATAAGTATACATATTTTATTGTGATCATTTATTATCATCATTTCTTTTCCTAACTGATGACAATGATGGAGAAGCCGTGTTGTTAACACACCAGACTTGCGGGAGAGCGGATGGCTCTCACCTGATTATCAAGGTAGGTTAAAAATTAAATTGCATAACATTCCCGAAAACCTAACAAGATCCATCGTGACCATCACCCAATATGCACCCGTGGATTGAAATCCAATTACAGCCACCTACATTCCCAAGCCGAGCATCTAGGCAGCTTAAAATGGCCAGAAAATCCGTATCGCAAAAGATACCTCGACAATACAGTGGCTAGAGCGGGATTAGCGGCGCGGGCTCCTCCCAGCTGATTGGTTTGGGCCGACGCCAGCCGAGTCCATCACTCGATTGTGTTGATTCACGATCATTCGCTATTCCGAGGGAAGGTACTCGATATGATGGTTATGTCACTGAAAGAGTTCTGATTGCATTCTTATAGTGAACGTAGAATAAGGCTGGTTACATCTGAAGGCTGAGTACCTTGGGCATGTTACGAAAGCTGAAAGATTCACTGTTTATTACAAGCTTATATCTAAGTATTAGTTGGAAATAAGAGTCAATGCTGCATTACGCTGGCGCACAGCGCGGACACATACAAAATCAACCCATTGTCCCGTATACATAACGGTCACGGTCAAGTTCCGGATTCCGAGACCGCGTAACGAAATGTTGACAGCACATTTCCAGAGGAATAACTACAGTAAGTCGTTGGGGTCAAAGTAAAGTCGAAGATAAAGTACTAACTAAGTGCTAGGACCATAGCATATCGGCGGTTAGATGGACCACTTATCTTCAATACGAGATTTTGTCTTTATATTATTTTATATCGTATTTATCACAGTGATACCACATACTTTTTTACAATTCTTGCTACCCTGAGTACTCTTACTTACTTTTGCGTAAAGTTTGCTCGTCAACTCCACCACATCGTTTATGGGTGAATTTCCCGACACCAAATCGTAAACGGCACGGCTGAAACTGCTGGTGCAGGATGGCACTTTTAACTTGTAATATTTTTTTTTAGATAAAAGGTGTTGTCTCCTATAGGTGACTATAAATATTTTTAAATTATGATTATCGCTAATTAGGTAAAAAAAATCTTAAACCCCCAATTGTATCATATCGGTGACGCGGCACAATTTGTTTTTCAGTATACTTTTAATCATATTTTAAAAACAGTTGATTTTTTAGGAATTTACCTTTTTTTATTTAAATCCTTAATAATGACAGTACCTTATTGCGGAAAGTTCAATACAAAATCTGTTATATTTAATGAATGGTAAGTACAAATTCACGTGTCCAAATGAGATATGTCATCGCGGTGAATTTTCGTTGTACGCGAATATCTAGGCATCGAAAAACACTAGCTTCTTGCCACTGCGCAGTAAATCTGCGCATCAGTGCCGCCTAAGCGCTTAACGTAAGAGGACGTGTGTTGCTGTTTGCAGTTCCCACCAAAAACGTAAGTAAGTCGGTTTCGGTGACTGCGTATCGTTTTTTTTGTCATTCACGTGAATGGATATAAGTTGTGATCCAATCATTCGGTATGTCTATAAAATCTATGTACTATTACTAAATGTCGCTCAATTAAGTAGGTCGTATCAATTTATTTCTTTTATTTATATTTTCCTTGTTGTGCTTATTTTTATGGGCTGTATATAATATCGGTGACCTCATTCCGGTGAATTCGGTGACCTAAATTGACCACCGGAATGAGAAAAAATATCATTCCAGTGACTTTTTTTCATTTCGGTGAGAATTTGGTAATTTCGGTGATTATTATCTTCATTTCGGTGATTTCTTTTGTCATTCCGGTGTCAAATTACTTCATTTCGGTGAATAAAGACCTTAATTTATTTTTTTACATTGTAATTTCGAAAGGAATATATTTTTATTTTTATTGTTGATAATTACAATATATTTGTTGATTTATTCTTACAAGTTCCCAAATGAATTTCAGATTAAATTATTAAAATCTATGTGTGGTTGTAATCAATACCTTTATTTTTCACTAGTTGTGCCCGCGTCTTCGTTTGCGTGGGCGATTTTTCATACAAAAGGATTTTCCGGATTATTCCCGTTCCCGTGAGAATTTCGGGAATTCCTTTCTTAATGCACCTCTACGGTACCTAAACTACGTCCTTACCAAATATCAAGTGCCTACGTTTAGCCGTTTAGACTGTGCATCGATATGTCAGTCAGTGATTCTTCTTTTATATATTTAAGACTCTGGATTAAAGTAATAACAGATTAACTTGAAATGTTTGTCAACAGCATCTAAAGTCAAATGATGAAGTTCAAAATGGTAAGTTATTCTTCTTCTTCTTCTTTTCGTGTCGATGGCAAAACACTTAAAATTATTTTGGATAATTCCGCCACCCGGACCGCGGTTGTTGACCCTTCTATCAGCTCAATTTGTGTACAGGAGTCGGGACAGGCGGGGCATGAAGTGAGGTGAGCCATGGACAATGGTGAGAGACCACATAGGCACGCGATATCCTCCTGTCCAGGAAACCCCCACCTAAACATATTATCTTTGCATTGGCCAACCTGGCTACGGAGTCTGTCCAGGGACCTTCAGGTTAACCATGGCAAATCGTGTCCTGTTGGAAGGCTTTCTGAAGGTAGAACCAAGGGGACGGGTGGAGCAAACGTGTTAGACCAGAGGTTAAGACGAGCAGAAGGTGGATCTGTGTCAAGATTCGGTACTTTCTAAATCTAAATATAAAGCTATGCCGACTTTAACTTCTGTGATTGTCCCTGCCATGTTATATTTAGTCTGAGAGTGTCTGAACCCTAAGGCTGAAGTGAGGTTTATTTCTATGTTTTCACAGGATTGTGTTTGTGATATGAGCGCCAGGTCATCGGCAACATGGTCGGTCTTTTGTGTAGATGTTGAAAATTAGTGATTCCAACAAAACGGTCATTTTTATGGATTACCGTTTTTTTGGGATCGCCATCTGCTTATTTCTTCAGACAAATGGACCTGAAAGCTACGGTTGCGGAGCAGCTCACCAAGTATTTTTATAAATTTCTAGTCATTGACCATCGAGTAGACTTTCCACAAGAGACGCTTTAGGTTCACTGTATCATAAGCTGCTGTCAGATCCACGCATACAGCGCTGTAATCATTCCCATTTCAAAACTATCCTCTTTGTGTTATTTATTTTGGTTCACAAAACAGAATAACATCAGTGTAGCTTCTGAATTACAAATACAAATCTTATGGACTAGACGTTTATGATAAAATGGCATGTGTTGGGTGAGGTTTAACGTCTGGTTACAACATGATTTTTTAGGTCTGAATCCTACCTGTTCTGGAATTATGTGCTGATCTAATAGGTGATAGGCGGTTAAGCAAAAGTCGTTGAGGTAATTTGTATGTGTGACTGAGCAAGGATAATGGGCGGAAGGTTTTTAGGGTCATCTAGAACTTTTCCCGGTTTTGGAATGGCAATATCAAGATCCATAGACGTGATAATTTCGCAGATTGTAGACAATCATTGAACTTCGGTTGTAACCAGCAAATAGTCATAGGATCCTAGTTTTTAAGTTGTTCTGTGGAAATGTTATCAACACTCGATGCTTTACCAGATTTCAAGTATCTAACACTAAAAATGATATCGTCAAAAGGCTGGCTCAGTAAATTCTCTTTCGGAAGGCATTGTACAAGTTGAATTCTGGGAAGGCGAGTGTACGATTTCTTATTCAGCAACAGTTGATGAGCAATTTTGTTTGCAGTAACTTTACTTGGAACTTTGGAGGAGAGGGCTCACCAGTCCATTTACGGATTGTGGTCTAGGCCTTTTTACTATTGTGGGTCATGTCAATGCTGGTGACTGTATTAATCCATTTGGTTCGCTGGTTTGCATGGATAGACAGCATTAAGATTTCACAAGCATCACATGTGTCTTGTGAAAATGGATCGGCATTATAGGCGGATTCATAATTTTTAAACGGCGCAGATGACTCTTGAGTCAAACCCGTGACGTTGGAAGTACGACAGCCTCTTGGGATATGTTGGCACGACGATTTCCAGATGATACCTACGAATCGTTCGTAGTTCGGTAATGAAGCTAGCTTTATAATGGCTTTGTCAATTGTTTAACGAATTATTGCACTACTGCATATTGCACTTAATCGGTCTATGTAAGGTTAGGGGTATTGATTGGCAGATGGACTTTATGCATTGAGAGCTGAATCTGGAACTGACAAAGATCAAGACTGGGTTGTATCCACGTTTCCATCGACCACTGTTAAACGATTAACGGAGATGCATTTTTATTGATAAGGCCGAAGTTTTAATTTTAGTAAGAAAAAATCTGTTACTGTGTGATGAATATGTTACGGCTAATACCCGAAATGCGGCTACACCTAGGTTTAGCCGGCTAGAACTAGGTGTAGCCACTTACTCTTGGCTAAACCTAGGTGTAGCCGATTGTTTTCGGATAAAACTAGGTCTAGCCTTCATCATGCCGGCTACAACTAGGTCCAGCCATTCCCTGTTGGATAAAACTAGGTCTATCCGATACCATGTCGGCTAATACTAGGTTCTGAGAATCCCTGTTGGATAAAACTTAGATGCGTGTCCCGCCACGCCTTCCGTCCTTCCCCGCGTCACACTCAGGACTCACAGCATCTGCAGCAGCAGCGCGGGGTGGAGGGCGTAGCGAGACACGCGCCTCTGCAGGTTGTGAGCGCCAAGTGCTGCTGATCTACTTGCGAGTGTGACTCATAGCGTCTGTACATAGTTGTAACTGCCTCGTAGGTCTATTGGTAGTAAGCGCTGCGTAAGGACCGAGAGGTTCCCGGTTCGAGTCTGCGGTCGGTGAAAAATTGTTGAGTTTTTTGTAATGAAATTACTCAGCCCGGAGTTAGGAAGTTGGCGGTTGAACGCCCGTGCCTCGGAAAGCATGTTAAGCCGGTGGTCCTGCGCCCGATCTCTCATCGGTTATGTTGGATTGCCGACTCACCAAATTATGAGAGTAGGGGAAAAGAGAGTGCACTTGTGTTTGCGCGCACACTTGTGCACTATAATATGACCTACGCACTTGGCTGATCTTAATTGAGATTGGCTGCCATGGCTGAAATTGGTCGAACGCCTTATCTTACATACTTAGTTATAGCCGGCATGCTTTCGGCAGAGCTTTTTTATATATTACAAAAACATCCAATAATTCGAAACCAAGGTAGTTTTTCATTCTTTTAAATCAAATTGTAATAAATAACACATAATGTTAGGAGTAAATTGTTAAGTACAATAGGAACAATCAGGAACATTTTTTTAACAACAGACAATAGTTGCATGTTATAATTTTAAAGAATATTATTATAATTATAAATCACAGGTTTATAAAGTAACATAAACTATTTAGAACAATCTATACTTGAGTGACATTTTGAGTTGCACATAATACCAACAGCTTTGCAGAGGCACTTTATGTTGCCACATTTGGTTTTGTAGTTGCATGTTTTCTAATTAATGGATGTTTTTGTAATATCTAAAAAAGCTCTGCCGATAGCATACCGGCTATAACTATGTAAGATAAGGCGTCCGACCGATTTCAGCCATGGCAGCCGATCTCAATTGAGATCAGCCAAGTGCGCAGGACATATTATAGTGCACAAGTGTGCGCGCAAACACAAGTGCACTCTCTTTCCCCTTACACTCATAATTCGGTGAGACGGCAATCCGACATGACCGATGAGGGATCGGGCGCAGGACCACCGGCTTAACGTGCTTTCCGAGGCACGGGCGTTCAACCGCCAACTTCCTAACTCCGGGCTGAGTAATTTCATTACAGAAAAACTCACACAAATTTTGACCGACCCCGGACTCGAACCGGGGACCTCTCGGTCCTTACGCAGCGCTTGCTACCAATAGACCAACGAGGCAGTTACAACTATGTACAGACGCTATGAGTCACACTCGCAAGTAGATCAGCAGCACTTGGCGCTCACAACCTGCAGAGGCGCGTGTCTCGCTACGCCCTCCACCCCGCGCTGCTGCTGCAGATGCTGTGAGTCCTGAGTGTGACGCGGGGAAGGACGGAAGGCGTGGCGGGACACGCATTTTTTTTTTTTATAAAAGGCTAACAAGATGACCTCACTCCACCTGATGGTAAGCGGTAGTGAGATCCAAATATGAGGTCGACAGGCACAATAGATCGTATTGAGCCTGTCGCACTCACCCTGAAGGCCTGCTTAAATGCCGTTTCACGCCCCTCCTGAAGAGCCCGGGATCATAGGAGGGAGGGAAAACATGAGCTGGAAGGGCATTCCATGCCTTAATGGCACGGGGCAGAAATGAGGAGCTAAACCTCTTAGTCCGAGCCACCAGCGCCTGCATTGTATGTGGATGGCAGCGCTTTCCAGCACGTGTCGTTCGGGAGTGGAAAGGGAGGGACTAGGTGGAATCGCTCTTCAGAGCATTCCCCATTATAGAGACGGTAGAGAACACTTAGACCGGCAATGTCTCTACGTAGCTGGAGAGGCTCTAAGCTTTCGGACACCTCTACATCACCGACAATACGGATAGCGCGTCGCTGCAACCTATCGAGGGCGTCGAGCAAGTATTTTGCGGAGCCATCCCAGAGGTGACAGCAATATTCCACACATGGGCGAACTTGTGCCTTATAAAGAAGGCAGAGTTGCACCGGTGTGAAAAATCGCCGCACTCTGTTCAGGACCCCGAGTTTGCGGGAGGCTGTTCTTATGACGCTCTCGATGTAATCCCGCTGGTTCAGGACGCGGCGAACATCCATGCCAAGGATGCTAAGGCTATCCTGTATTGGTAAGGGGGTGCTCTGAAGAGTAGGATGGGAAAGGAAAGGAGACACTTTACTAGAAAAAACACACACCTGTGTCTTCTTGGCATTGAACTCGACAAGATTGCATGAGCCCCATTCGGAAATGCGGTCCAAGACCCCGTCAAGCTCGGCGACAAGAAGGTTCCTCTTTTCCTCGGTTTCGGTCTGTTTTACCCCAGGTCTTCCGAAATAACGTGCGTGGACAGTGCTGTCATCCGCATAGCAATGAATGTTGCCTAGTGACAACATGTCATTGATATGCAGCAGAAACAATGTCGGCGACAGAACGGAACCTTGAGGTACACCGGAATTTATTGGGTGGAAACAAGAAGTGCGTCCGTCACAAAGGACACGAATCCTGCGTCCCTCCAAAAATCCCGCAACCCATTCGCACAAGCGAGGTGGCAGACCGTATGCCGGGAGCTTGGAGAGAAGCGAACGATGCCATACACGGTCAAACGCTTTTGCGATATCAAGACTGCGATAGATTCGCCATGCTTCTCCATAGCCTCCCCCCAGAGGTGCGAAACGTACGCTAGAAGATCACCCGTGGACCGTTTTGGTCTAAAACCGTATTGACGGTCATGCAGCAGCGAGTGATCCTCTAGGTAGCGGATGAGCTGGGCGTTAATTATCCGCTCAAACACCTTACCCAGTACTGAGGTTATAGCTATGGGCCGGTAGTTGGCAGGATCGGACCTGTCCCCTTTTTTGGGAACAGGTTGAACATTCGCCTCCTTCCAAGCCCGGGGCACGATGCCCGAGGTATATGAGAGGCGGTACAGGCGTGTGAGTACTGGAGACAACTCCGCTGCGCTAATTTGGAGTACTAACACTGGAATACCGTCTGGGCCACTTGCTTTCCTTACATCAAGTGACTGCAACTCAGCACGTACATCACATTGCCTGATTCGGATCTCAGGCATATGAGCACCGCAATGTGAAATTTTAGGCGGCTGTGCTCCACCGTCATCGATGCAAGAATTGGCCGCAAAAAGATTGGCAAGCAGATCTGCTTTCTCCTGCGGCATCTAAGTTTTATCCAACAGGGATTCTCTGAACCTAGTATTAGCCGACATGGTATCGGATAGACCTAGTTTTATCCAACAGGGAATAGCTGGACCTAGTTGTAGCCGGTATAATGAAGGCTAGACCTAGTTTTATCCGAAAACAATCGGCTACACCAAGGTTTAGCCAAGAGTAAGTGGCTACACCTAGTTCTAGCCGGCTAAACCTAGGTGTAGCCGCACTTCGGGTATTAGCCGTAACAAATACACTCTTCAATACAAAAACAAAACGTAGGTTGTAGGCTGTATACTTGGTAACAGTTTACTTTTTTTCGGTGACTACATAAGTAATTTCATTTCGGTGTATTGCGTTTCTCATTTCGGTGATGAGAAGTTTCATTTCGGTGAACTCTTCTTTCATTTCGGTGACACCAAAATTTCAAAGTACTATATCTCTTAAGTATATGAATTTAATTTAATGTCGTGTTAAAATTAATTATAACGATAGCGTAAATAACAATTCTACATGGTTGTATTTTCAAAAAAGTAACAAATAAAAAAGTTCACCGAAATGTTAAAAAATATGGACTTGTTGAAATTGACCCTTATGCTTCCTTTTATATGCTTCCTACCATAACATAACCAGACAAGGATCAAAAACGGATTGCACACTAGAACAAGAGACTGCTTAATGAGCCAAAATACCATTAATAGCGCGATTTGTCTCTGGTTTTTATGTGATATTTCACAACATCACATACATTGATCTGATCCCGTGGTAAGTAGCTTAAGCACTTGTGTTACGGGTATCAGAATCAACAGTGAATACACAAATATACTTAAATATATTTAAGAATACACCCAGACACGATGATTGAAACAAACATCGATGTTCGTCACACAAATATTTGTCCCGAGTGGGAATCGAACCCACGACTCTTGGAACCGTAGGTAGGAAACCTGGGTCACTAGCCACTGTTCCACCGAGCCAGTCAAACTGACATACGATGATGGCTTGGAGTAGCGTCGTCATCATCACCGGACTTGCGGAGCGGATGGCTCTAACGCCTAAAACGATTTGTCTCTAAACTCAGAGAAAACGGTTCCTACAAAAAGGTGAAAAAATCCATAAAGCCTTTTTTTTCAATTTTAAGTCATTTCATGGGTCACCAAAGTATGGCGGGTATTGATAAAATATTCAGTCATTGAATCACGCAATCGAGCACAACGATTGGATTACCTTTATTACCGCGTTGTCGAAATTTATTTGCTTTTTCGTTACTGGATTACCGGACACGCGAAGTTGGTTGCAAATTGTAATTTAATAGTGGACGACACAGATTTTACTGTTTACGGGATTAAACTTTATAAATTGACAAAATAAACGCGCACAACTAAAGCGCATGTGATTTTTAGCCTCATTTAGTTCTGTTCCTGTGTGCTAGCGGAATTGTATGATGTTTTTTCGAAGTTGTAATCATAGGCACTTGCAAAAACTGTAACTTTTACAAATAACTCCGCCATCTGCCTGTTTGTCAAAAACTACTGAACTGATTTAAATAACTTAATAAACTTTGTACATAGTTTGTTTAAGCTAAATAGTCTAAAGCCGATTATTCGCTTGTTTTCAGCTAGCCTCAAATACCTAGCCAAAAATTCTTGCCAAAGCTCTCCTTTAAATTTTTTATGTTGATGACTGTATAAGGAAAAGTAGTTTCCTGAAATTAAATTATGTGATAAATATTTGGATAGCATGCAAATAAGTAGCTACGAAAGTTCGATTCTCAAATTTCGACTTAACTGAAGTAATTAAATTTATAATTGGAAATATTAAGCTTGCCCGGCTGGACGGGGACTCGAATCCACGATCTTGAGGTTACCTTAAATTTACAATAAGACAAATAAAATTTAATCGTAAAACATTATCTACTAAATTAATTTTATATCGTAAAACTTTCTTTAAAATGTCTTTTATATAAATATACTAATTTATTATTCTATAACAACAAACCAATCAACTGTTGACTCAATAAATCAAACACCTCCAATAAGGGCATAATGCAGTCCTGCCGTAGCACGCTTAGTTCATTTGCGTTCGATAATTAGGTTGAAAGCAAACGAGCTATTACCGGCAATTAGTTCACTCCGCTACACGTGTGCCGCTATTATGGCTACATGAATATCCTAGGGAAGGGCAACTATGTTCGTTCACTCATTGAGTTAACTCTTTGAGGTAACGCGTTTCACTGCGCCGGGATTTATAGCGCACTATTTGATAATGAGTTGACTTATTGCGCAATATTGTACCTTAGCGAAAGTTTGGGAAAAAAATTATAAATATGCATGTCTGGTGATAATGACGTCGTAGTTAGTTAGTAAAAATAAACAAATATACTACCTATACATTTTACATTTTAAGTACTAAAACATGCACGAACGGTTTGGAATATTACAAATCAGAAAAGACAGCTGCTGTAAAATTATTTGTCAGGTCAAGACCTAATTTTGCTTAAGTACTTGTAAGGATTTGTAAATATTTAGATTGAACAAATAAAATGGTCAAGACCTCAAAAAGTTAAAATACAAATTTGAGTTAATTCGTGCCGTCAGCAAATTTAAGGTGACTCACCTTAAAATACAATAACTATCATTGCATTCCCCATCTCTAAACTAGTGCTATAAACGGCTGGTTATTAAACTTTCACGCCTCTAATTCTGCTACTCAAAATTGTGCAAATAATGTTACGAGTGTGAGACCATCCTTTAAATATTAAATAGCTACATTCGAACGAAGTCATTTATTGCATAGAAGAGTACCTTTTTTACCCGAATGCGTTAGAAGAAGCAAGGTTCATCTTCATCATCAGCCTATACAATTCCTCACTGCTGGAGCACGGGCCTACCCTTAACTAGGGCACTACGGCCTCAGTCAACCACCCTGGCCAAGTACGGGTTGGTAGACTACACAACCTTAAAAGCTGTGCAGGTTTCCTCACGATGTTTATGAAGAAGCAGGGTTATGTTTTCTTAAATAGGTATAATAAATTATGACCAAATTTGTTCCCAACTAGGTAAATTATCTAAAATATAGGGGGATGCAATAAATTTACTACTCTTATCATAAGAAACATTGGTAGACCTTTTACGTGGTACAACATCCAGACCAACATCAAAACAAGCCAATAAAACTTTCCAGAATAAACATATACATATATCCTAACCGTTATTCAGCAACAAGAAATATGTCGAAGAAAAAAAAACATACAAACATTAAGTGGATCTCTAAATATTCTGCTACATTAGCTCAACGACCAGTGCCGCCACATTTCAGCCATTCCTAAAGTAAGCGGCATATTTACTCAGCCATTAATCCGAGGATTCCTAAAGAAACCGGTCGTCTCCATTCCGCGATTTAAAAGCAAATGGCCTCATAGAATTGACCAGTGCTTAGCATCAAATGGCGCATAGGTTCCGCCGTCAATTCAATTTTGACAAACACATAACTCGCTTTACTTGGCAAGTGTGCTTAACGTAAACGAGCCCGGTTGTAGAGATGACAAAAATATGAGAAAACTTGGGCAATACCGCCTATATTGGTGCCCTCCGCTTTTTATTCTGCGGCCCGCTTTCAATTGCTCTCCTGAAATAAATAACTTCGTTATTAAGAAAGTTTTTACGGTCCACGACCGGTCGGGTCGGGACACGGTCGTATTGCTAATTATTGTTTTTTTTACTTTCATTTTCATTAGGCACGATAAGTTACTTTCAAAGTTTTAATTGACCAATACACTATTGTGTTTGAGTGAGTCTGTAAGACGATTATTTAAGACCTTTTGAATATTTAAGTATGTACTTGTTTATGTTATGTAGTCAATAAATGATTTCTATTCTATTATATTCTACTGTATAAAATAAGCCGTAACATATGACACAACCATCCAACATTATCAACAAGACAGATAGACAGACAAGAAGATCGACAAACTTGTTCAATAAAAGTAACAAACTGGAAGCATTGTGCAAGCACAATCAATATGCTTCTAGTTTGTTTAGATTTCATACCAGAGGATCATTTAAAATCTGTACCAATAAAGTTAAAAAAAAAAACTCTTCAGTATAACAAGCAATCACTTAATTTTTTTTTGTAATCTGTAAAAAATCAAGTCAAGGGATACCAGTCACAACTATCTTTATTTTTTTTTATTTATTTATCTGTCCGGTAGTTGGTGAACGGTATACGGGTAAGCGACCCCTGCTCCTCGAGCTACTATCGACTCAGTCCAAATCATCCGAGGCGATAGTATCCTTCCTCCCCTTTTCCTCTCCCCGTCATATATCCTTGCAACTCGTGGGAACGCAATGACCTTGTTAAAACAATGCACAAGGCAGAATGGCGGCGACGTGGTCCACAACCCGTCACGTCACGTTTCCCACAAAGGTGAAAAGTGGATCGCTGGAAGTGATCTCTGCCTACCCCTCTGGGAAAAAGGCGTGATTTTATGTATGTATGTATGTAAAAAATCCGGCAAACCGCAAAGTGTAACGAAGCCCAAGCAAATGTAAGGCGTAGACGATCGCAAACACGGAAAGTTTTGGGCGAGGGCACTTTTACACTTTTTATACCGGCCGCCATTGAATATGTATGAGCAGGGGAGTCCGAAGTGTGTTGTTTTTTATGATATTCGATTCATTCCTTATTATGTACAAAACGGTGGGAAAATGTTAAGAAGACGGTCGGAGGTATTTCTCGGAAAGATGGTTGGAGTCGAACGGTTGCCGCGGGAAGCGGCTACTAAAGTAATTCCCTGTGATACGACGCCTTTGGGATGTGTTCCGTACACCAAAACTCTTTAGGCTAAAGTTACCGCGGTCAAAGGATGGGGCTTTTAAAAAGTAAGTGTACTGCAAATAATATCTAGATGGCGTAAAGAGAAATCGGCGACGTGGTCCACAACCCGTCACGTCACTTTTCCCACAGAGGTGAAAAGTGGATCGCTGGAAGTGATCTCTGCCTACCCCTCTGGGAAAAAGGCGTGATTGTATGTATGTAAAGCGAAACAAAAATCGCGAATATTCATCGTTTAATAATTGTTTTAAGTTTTCTTACAACAGCTTCAAATAGATTTTGTTATCAGGTATGGTAATAGACAATAATATTTTACACGAAAGCAATTCCAAATGCTTCGGAACAGGGCTTTTTTATTAAGGGTGAGAGCCATCCGCTTCCCCGCAAGTCCGGTGATGATGACGAGGCTGCTTCAAGCCATCATCGGAACTCAGTTAGAAAATAAAGGGTTTTTTATAAATATTATTTATCCGTATTTTTTTACTTCAAGAAAATTTGTGAATAATAAAACTTTTCTTATGCATCAGATATGTGAAATAAATGTATGTATTTTATTTTAATAAGCAGACAATGCAGCTCACGAAAGTTTCAAATTTATTATTTTGATGATTTATATATATACCTATTTTTAGACAGGCTCGTTGGAACAGTGGCTAGTGACCCAGCCTGGCGGTTCCAAAAGTCGTGGGTTCGATTCCCACTCGGGACAAATATTTGTGTGACGAACATCGGTGTTTGTTCCGTGTCTGGGTGTATTATTAAATATATTTAAGTTTATTTGTGTATCCACTGTTGATCCTGATTTCCGTAACACAAGTGCCTAAGCTACTTACCACGGGATCAGATCAATGTATGTGATGTTGTGAAATATTTATTTATATTTTATAACTTAGGGGAAATACCTCTACAAAGTAAAGTAACCGCTAATAAGTACCTACCTCGGTATATCCTTAATACCTACGGACCCCTCTTCCCGTAGCTCCGTAGCATCAGGTTGTTCTGCTAATTATAAAAGTCCAGGTAATCCCACGTAATTTTCGTTAATTAAATTTGATTGCCGCTGCTCGTGGCCACCTGAGCTCAGAACTGCAGAACAGATTCTGTGACAGACTGAAAAAGTGTTTGTTATGGCTTGCAAGCATCTATTAAGCTTCGGAATTATAATATTTGTCATCAAGAACACGTTCTGATATGTTAGTATCGAGTGTGTCTAGAAATGGTGCAAGTTTGTTCGTGCGAGCATACACTCACACAACATTGTCATTCAAGTCATCAAAGTACAATACCGATGATACCTATGATCTCAAGAAAGCCGCGTCTTAATAGTCCGTTTATATAAGTAGCTTCGGTGCCTCACAATACCACCTTTTAAGGTTCCGTAACTAAAAGGTAAAAACGGGACCCTATTACTGAGATGGCTGTCCGTCTGTCCGTCTATCACTAGGCTTTATCTCAAAATTTCCGATTAGCACTTGCCCGGTTTTTTCTCTTAAAAATAAATCTTCCATTACCTAGATTCAGTACCATTCTAGTAACTATGAATTCTGAAACATTTCCGCTTCTCTCTAAAATACACAGACATCAAAACAGCCAGAACCAAAAATGCCGGCACCAACTTAAAATTCCAAGTACTTTATTCTACAAAAGCCCAAGTTACGAAGCATCAAAGCCTACGCTTGCGGCACAACACCTCACCGGCACATTCAAAGTTACCTTCAAAAGTAACATAGCGAGTAATAAAATTCCCTTCCCAACAAAGTTGCAAAGGCCACAAATATGATTAAAACATTATTAAAGTTGTAAAGTATCAAATTCTAGCCCGCGAAACATTTTTATTATTCAGTAGCTGCCCAAGATTGCGGAGCGGCGGCGAAAGTGTTAATTTTTAAGCGGACGGACAAAATCTGCGACCGCCGAAAAGTCGCCGTGAAAGAATATACGGCAGTTTATTGTGTACGTGCCCGCTCAAGGGCGAGCGACATAGCAGTTAGAAAAGAAGCGCTATCATAAGTTAAGTATCTAAAACTTACGTACGTTAAAAACCTGCGGTGGTAGAACAAGCGGTTCCGCCCGCACCGCAGTCGCTACCAATACCGTGTGCATCGGGCTTGCAGCCACTGATGTTATCACGATATTACCTACAGGCGAGCAACTCGGAGTCACAAGACTGACGTAATCATAAAAGTATGAATTTTTATTATACTTACTTTATTAAGACCGTTAAAACAATCGAATAAAGTTAAGGGTGACACCTAGATAAGGGTGATAACAAGTTCGGTAAAATATAAAAGACAATGGGTAAACTGTACAAAAACTAAGCCTTATAACTGCAATGAGATATTGAAGTAAAAATCACAATAAAATGGTTTGCTATAATCTACATGAGAATACAAACATCACCGAACCACGATGGGGTAGTGGATATTTTTCTATTTATCAGGATATCGATACAAGTAAAGTTTATAACTAAAGCATTTTTGCACTGACGTTATTTTTATAGTGAAACAACGTGACATCGTGAGCGCGCGCGTTCCCGCGCCAAATGTCCACCGGCGCATTTAATTTTTAATGCAAATATCATTACGGTGTTGCTTTAACGAGATTCGCTGCCGGTCGGTTTGTCAACACATTTCGTGTTGGGCCGTAATGTTTTACGCGCTCTTTATGGCGATGCAAGTGATATCTTTAGGCTTTTAGAGTGCAAAAGGGAAGTATTTTTCTTTAGGACATAGGTTTGGTTTAAAGATTCATGAACGATTTTCGCAAGTTTAACGTGCAAAAGGAAACTTTATGTTACCTTTGCTTTAGCAACTACCTCGGAATTAGATAAGTGAAAATGTATGATATTTCTTGAAATATAAGAATTCAATGTCAACGTTTATAGATGGATTCAGACATATGAAACAAATCACAGTGACGAGATTTGCTAGGATTGTAAATCAATTGTCAACTTGCAGCGACGCGAACAGACAGTTGAAAAATTGCAACAGTCTCTTGTGTAAATATGTATCCAATCAAAAACATAAATGTGAAATGAGAGCCACGTTCAATATTATGATAATGCCTTGGTTGTTGACTTCAAGGACAAAAGAAGTGAGATCTAAATGGGTGCCAAGTTCAATGGTCAACCCTGAAATTTATTTATAAGTAACACTATAACATACCTATCATATCTTCTTATAACATTTAAGATAATGTATGGTGGTAGCCTATGAAGGTCTGTCTTGGCTAGTTTCTATAAACCTACCAACATATTATTATGTTCGCTCGCTAGTTTCTACCAACAATCCAAATTTTCGGAATTATAAAATAAATACCGACAAATACCAAACTAACCAAGACAACTAACTAGACTACTAACTAAAGAAAACTAGCCAAGACAGACCTTCATAGGCTACCACCATACATTATCTTAAATGTTATAAGAAGATATGACAGGTATGTTATAGTGTTACTTATAAATAAATTTCAGGGTTGACCATTGAACTTGGCACCCATTTAGATCTCACTTCTTTTGTCCTTGAAGTCAACAACCAAGGCATTATCATAATATTGAACGTGGCTCTCATTTCACATTTATGTTTTTGATTGGATATCATTACTTTTTGTAGAAAAGTATATATCATCGTAACGCCGTAGGTCCTTTGAAAAGGACAAATTCAAAACTACAACTAGACTTTATAAATATAAAACAATTGAATCAGTTACTGTATTTTCCTACGTTTACGGGGTATAACCCTAAGTAATAAATATGAAAACCGACTATAAGTACCTACTCTTAATTGTAAATAAGTAAGTATGTATACCTAAATATATACTTAGTACTCTGCCTTCCCCGGTATATAGGCGCGATTAGGCACTAATTAGGTATTTATGTTAAGCGTTCATAATAGAACCTAACCGCAGCAGTGGTCTCCTTTTTCACGGCTTTCAGGGTGAGTGCGACAGGCTCAACATGGTCTATTGTGCCTGTCGACCTCATATGTGGATCCCACTACCGCTTACCATTAGGTGGAGTGAGGTCATCTTGTTAGCCTCTTATAAAAATAAAAAAAAATAATAAAAAAAAAAACCTAATTATTAAAAAAATGCCAGTTTTTTATTTTTTCCTTTGTATTCATGTAATTACCTATCTGCATACCAAATTTTAACTCTGTAGGTCATTTGGAACTGGGTTAGAATTTTGATCTGTCAGTCAGTCAATGATAAAAATGAGGATTTTTGGACATTAATATCTAAATAACTGTTTGAGATAAGCTTATGAAATTTAGAACACATATTTATCTCGCAAGTCACAATATATGAGCCAAATTTGATATGTTTATGTGAAATAGTTTTTGATTGATGAGGGGTTCAAAAGTGTTCCAAATGGTTCGTGTAATATTACACACGGTGCGGCTCGCCAGTTCTGTTTCTTGAACTTGGCTTGACACGCTACCGCGTGTCTAGATTTTAACAACATGAAAGATTTTTAAATTATCTCTCAAAGGGCTGGGTGGCAAACAAAATGTTCACACAAAATGCAGGTGTTCTAGATCGTGTGAAAAAGGTTTTGGATTTCACTTATTTTGATTCAATAACCCGACTGGCCTCTTTATACTAAACACATACTTTTTTATTCAGTCTATTCTATCCTTGCTGGGCAACGGCCATGTACTGGCTAAATATGTTAAAAGATTCCATATTCTCGAAACGAGTAAGTTTTCAGCATTCCCATAAGAATACATTGTAACGACATTTCCGTGGCTAATGGTGGCCCAAGAAGGAAATTAGATTTCCCAACGATCCATTAGGGTGCTCATGACAAGACCTTTTAACATTGCCTCGTCTGTAGTATCGTACCTAGGAGCATTCATAAAACTGTACGGTAAGCTACTTTCAAAGTTTTATCATCTTTTTAATATAAGCTTTTACACCACTGACAATAGGGTATTTGACAATTTTTTTATTTTGATATAGTTGAATGGACCACTCTAGAGGAAGATCCCAGAGCCGCCAGACATCACTTATTTTCTAATGGACAAAATATATACGATTGAGTAGTGGTGGGGTGTACTATCATCATATGACTAGTTGCTACCTTGACCAGACGGCCATTTTTCAGATATCAACCAATCAAGGTACATAGAAACACTGTTCACCTCACTTAAATTCTGATGGCTGATTTTAACATATATTTCACACAATATCATTAAAAATCAGGTTTTATTACTCCCAGACACATGCGGTCGGCGGTTTTACCTTACAGACGCTTTAAAGCTATGAAAAAAATTTTACTTTTACTTAATTTTACTTATTTTGTGATGCTTGATTTTTATATATGTTATTCAAACAACTATTTTAAAACGTTTTGCAAACGGACAGACCGGGGCCAAACATTCACCAGACCCAACTGTTTTAGATTTTTATTTTTAAATTGAATTTAGTTAAGTTTTTCTAATAAAATAGTTTGTAAGGTACAATTCTATAATTATTGCGGTCAGATGAGCACTTTTTAGTTGTTTGAATAACATATATAAAAATCAAGCATCAGAAAATAAGTAAAAGTAATTTTTTTTTCATAGCTTTAAAGCGTCTGTAAGGTAAAACCGCCGACCGCATGTGTCTGGGAGTAATGAATCCTGATTTTTAATGATATTGTGTGAAATATATGTTAAAATCAGCCATCAGAATTTAAGTGAGGTGAGCAGTGTTTCTATGTACCTTGATTGGTTGGTATCTGAAAAATGGCCGTCTGGTCAAGTTAGCAACTAGTCATATGATGATAGTACACCCCAACACTACTCAATCGTATATATTTTGTCCATTAGAAAATAAGTGATGTCTGGCAGCTCTAGGATCTTGGACCACTTGAACACAAAGACACTGTTGAAAGTAAATTTGGGCGAACTCAAAAACGCTCCATACAAACGTTTACAGGCATGTGACGTCACACGCCTGTTCCTTGTATGCAGCGCCTAGGAAGTTTGTTCGGCAGGTTCATTAAAAGTTGCGTTTATGGATGTATGCGTTTTTTCATAATGAAAGATGTTACTAATTCTGTTATTTATTTATAAGATGACAACGAAATTTTAAATGATTTTCGCAATTTGAAATGGACTTGCCCATCCAACTTTATATGTCTTCTGCTATCTCATTTCGCCAAAAATTTAAGTTTCGATTTCATTAATAATATTGTTTTACTTAAATCTTACTGATTATCATAAAAATGGCAAACATAACAACCACAGTCAAATACCCTATTCTAATTACCTGTACCTAGTATTAATTAGGTTACCTATCGCTCGTCTTCATTTCAAGATCATAGTTTTGGAAAAACTATACAGTACGATTCTATTGCCAAGAAGTTCCATGGCACTTCATCTGGTTGAATATGTTGTCATAAGCGCGGAATGTTTCCGGTTCAGAATCAACAGTGCAACAGCATCCCCCAATAAATATACTAAAATATATTTATTAATACACCCAATGTTCATTACACTAATATTTGTTCAGGGTGTGAATCGAACCCATGATTCTTGGAACCGTAGGTAGTGAATTTAGGTCACTAACCACTTTTCCACCGAGCCAGTCAAACTTCACTTCACTTTCTGTAAATTACGTAGAGTACAAGTGTACGTGGCGGTTTAATGAAACCATGTAACAGGAGAAGTTTAGTTCCTCTTTTCTGCCACGTGTCATTAAGGCATAGAATACCCTTCCAGCTCACTGTTTTACCCGCCTTCTATGATACCGAGCTCCCCAGGCGGGGCGTGAAACGGCATATAAGCAGGCCTTCAGGGTGAGTGCGACAGGCTCAATGTGGTCTATTGTGCCTGTTGATATGGATCTCACTACCGCTTTCCATCAGGTGGAGTGAGGTCATCTAATTAGCCTATTTTTTAAAAAGAACCTTACACATTCATAGTAATTAAGTTGTATAGCTAAGGAATATAAATTGTATAGCTAAGGAAGAGCGGAATCTCCTAACCTGTGTGTGTGTGTAACAGGTGCTTATGTGCTTAAAAGGAGATTCCAAACACTACTATTGTTTGTAAACCTATGAGATAACGAATAAAAGATTTATTATTATTGTTTATTATTATTATCATAGTAGTTATTTACTTAACCTCCAAATTCGCAAAACAATCATTATCACGTCGAAATGTAACAATGAAACATTGGCTTTGATCCAAACACAGCTGAATTCCAGAATGATTACACGGGTAACAAACGCATTGTCCCAGTCCACAAACTATCTGCGTAGCGAGTGTTATCTATAAATATTCACAAGCGACCGGTTTTCAATTAGATAATGGCTGCATAATCCCTAGCGAGTCGCAGGCGCTTCGACGGTAGCCGGCGTGCGCGGCGTCCGACGATCTGTTTTACGACCGGCTTATACCTGTTACTATACCGTTTTCGAATCATGTTAAGTTGTGTCAAATCATGAATTTGTACGTGGTTATCTCTGGAGGTCATTGTGGACATTGATTTGCGAGCCGTCGGGCTTTCTGTTTAAAAACCGGGTTAAGGTTAAACCCGTTAAGTGACTTACTACACATTTTTTTAATCATTCCTGGTCAATTCCACCTCCGTAAAATATTTTTTTTAGTTTTATATCTACGTGGTTTATTTATTTTATCTCCAAAAGCGCAAGGTAAACATGTGAAAACGTTAAAATTAAATATTGGCTTTGATCACTATCTGTGGCTTGCCAGTAAAGACAGAAAACAGAGTACACACACAGTAGTACCTACGTTTAATTTATAACTTTACTTTAGAGGTCTATTAGCAATAAAAAAGCAAACAAATAATATTTCGCACAGTATTAGAAAAAGGCTATCAATTTGAACTCTGCGAACTTACCGCCAAAAGACCAATCATCGTATTATAATAAAAAATTATATACATAAACTTCCAATCACAAATTATATACATAAAGGCAAACTTTCCCAACAAAGAGGAATCTTTAACTACGGATATAGAGTCCTTTAGTGAAATGCGAAAATACAATAGCCAGGATAGTGCTTTTGTCCCGCAGTATTCCTTAATTAAAGGGGTGGTCTCTGTTTAAATCAGTGACACGGAAAATACTCGCCGCGTACGGGACCCACCGACGGATAAACTACACGCGCCATTCTCTACGCTTAATGAAAATAAATTCACACTGGCTGTAACGTTTCATTATGTTACAGTAGCGCTCATCATCAGCCCATATTTGTCCCCACTGCTGGGGCATATGGGCTAAACTAGGGTGATAAGGCCTTAGTCCACCACCCTGGCCAAGTGCGGGTTGGTCGCTGCAACCTTAGAGTTTCTTCGTAGGTGTGCAATACCGAACCAAGAAATTCCGTAACGAAAAAAACCTCACAATCGTCTAACGTCGTTTCAGTTCGGTAGACTTCGGCACGGTGTTTGTGTGCGTGAGGTTAGACGTATTGTACGACTCTACGAAACTCGCACGAATCGAGACGAGCTGCTCCGAAATCGGACGATGCTATGCAATAGCTATACCGCGGCAGTCCCCGAGTGCCACACGTGTTTTTTTTTTCTTCTGGGAAGGCAACCAGAAGGCCTGCTTAGATACTGCACATATTTATTATAATTATATAAATATATATAAGTTAATTTGCATATTCCGCGGTTGATTCTGATTTCTGTAACTTAAGTGTACCTCAAGATCATATTAATATACGCCATCCGCGGTTGATTCCGATTTTCGTCACACAAGTTTCCCTCAAGATCAGATCAACATACGCCATAATTATATACGTACTAGCGGCCGCCCGCGACTTTGTCCGCGTATTAATGGGTTTTAGTGGCAATTATGTATTAAAATAGCCTACATGCCTTGTAAAATTTGTTATTTATTAGTGAAAGTTCCGTCAACGTTCTTCCATAGTACGTCCCCCCTACCCCGGTCGAATTTTGAAAAAAAAGTAGCGCTGGTGTCTCTCCGGAGAGCCAGCTACCTCCATACCAAGTTTTATAAAAATCGACAAACACGTAAAAAATTTCCCATACTAATTTTCACCCCCCGCAATGAACCACATGGGGGTAGAATTTAAAAAAAAAAGAGCCTATATGTTATTCCAGTGTGCCAGCTACCATCATACCAAATTTCATGAAAATCGGTTCAGTCGTTTGAGCGTGAAAGAGTAACAAATATACATACATCCATACATACAAACTTTCACCTTTATAATATTAGTAAGGATATATTTTTATTATTTAACTTATCTCTACGTATACCGCTCATACTACCTGTAACATGACACCTAATACCTCTACCGATCGCAGCGCGTGCCGGGACCAATTACGTCGCTTCGATTTGTTTGGCGCTGGATCACGTGATCCTCCCCCGGCGCGGACTAGGTAATAGGTATTAAACACTACCTAAATATTGTGCTAGCTAGCTAGTTCAACAGCTTGTACAAGTATTAAAACGATTACGCAACGCACCGTGCGCAAGAATTTATCATTAGAGAAGCTTAACAACTTACAAGTGTATCATTAGAAAAGCTAAACAACTTAAAAATGACAAACAATACTATTGTTTGTCACCCCGTTTAAGAGAACACAAGGCAATCCACAGCAGAAAGTTAATCTACACGCCCTAATTGTCAGTCAATAAACTGATTATTCCGCCAAGCTCTCTCCCACGCATCGGAACTATTCGGAACAAACTTCCATTTTGAACGAAACAAAGACAACTTCGTACTCCCCTACCATTAGAAGTTGTTAATCAGCTCAGCGGCCATTGTGCCGAGAAGTCGAAGACAGGGACCCCGGTAAAAACAAAACGGAGCCGGCAAAATGGTAACTTTTTCAATAATTCCCGCCTATCCACTGTGTAGCAATTAAGGAGAAGCAACAAAGGCCAAAATGAGTGGGCGCCTCGGCCGCCCGTATCAACGCCACTTTTAAAAAATTCAAATTCCTCCCGTTCCGTTTTCCGTCTTTAATTAATCTTTATATTTTTAGTCCGGATTGGCTAAACGCTCTCTGAATGGGAATGGCGGCGATTTCGTTAAGGAAGACGCTAACATCACGTTAGCGACTTCTTTAACAAAATTCTGTAGAGAAAATCTAAAACAATGTATTTTAGAAAACCTTATCACATGGAACAAATTAATGTTAACAAACAATCAAATCTTTTCTCCATACAAATTAGTTTGAATGATCAACTATTCGAAAAATGCATCATGACGCCAACGCATAAATTATCTATCTATCTATACTAATAATAAATCTGTAAGGGTCGGTCATGGAGTAAGTTAGTTTGTTTTCAGAGATATTGTGTTTATAGGCTCAATACTGATACTAATTTCACGATTTTTAGTATTTTTTTCTGTATGTGTGTATGTTCCTCCATAACTCTTAAACCAATTATCCGAATTTGATGAAATTTGGTATAAAAACACATAGACCTCTGGGACACAGGATAGGCTATTTAAATTCTAGCTCCAACGCGAACGGAGTCGCGGGCACAGCTAGTACATACATAAATACATATATAGTTTCACGCGAAGAAGCGAAAGTGGTGTGCCAGGACCGAAGCACATGACAGGAAGTGATCTCTGCCTACCCAACTGGGAGAAAGGCATTAATTATGTTATAGTCAGTATAACATAACTCATAAAGATTCACTTGTACCCCTACAGAGCTTAATAAACTCCACACAAGTCACATACACAATATTTACAAACCTAATACTAACTTCGCTGCGCCAGTTTTATTTCCACATCCGATTTCAATAATGAAGTAGGTGCTTACAACAATCACCGCCACATTTCACGGGAAAAGTTCTGCTAATGTTGCCTCGGGACCTCGCTCCGCCAAAACGTAAATGTATTTTAAAAGAATTGGTTATTTAAGCACAGAGGTTCCCAAAGTGCGGGTTTGTCTTCACAATAAACTAAAAAGATGACCTGACTCCACCTGATGGTAAGTGGTAAGTACAATAGACCGAAGCAAGTGTGTAAGAATATTTGAGAAAGGTATTAGGTGACAGGAACGGCTATGTACAGTACCTGCCACTAAGTGGTATAAACAAAATATACTTGTCTTAAATGTATAGGTTAATTAATAATGAGAGAAAAAATATATAAACACTCAGACCGGAGAGCTTGGGAATTACACCAATAAAGGCTACACACACATTTAACGGACTATTGTGTAAATTTTACCACTTATTTTAGACAGACACGAAATATTACATTTGTTGCTCGTCAAAGGAGCAGCGAATCTCGTAACAATCAGGTCTACAATTCTTGGAACTTTCAAGTCTTTCAGGATCGAACGTCGACCGCACGAGCTTTTCTGCTACTGCGCGCCGTGGTAAAGTTTAAAATTTTACTTCATAGAGTCCGTATACACTGCTGGTGAGTTTGGGAAACACTGCCTTGGGAAGTCCGTTATTAGACTCCGTGCAAAGTAGCGCTCGAAATTATAACCCAGACCGAAACTTCGGTTAGTTGGTTAAATTCAATATTATTCTTTTATTTCGCTGTTAAAATTTCACGACTCCGTTTACGCGACTTTCGCAATTAAGGTTTTATAACTACGACCGTTAGTTTGGGGATAGTTGCCGATTTTATCTTTGCTATTTGTGAAAGCTCACCGCTTTCATCCGCATGCCTTTACACTTCATAAAGTTGACTTATAATGTTTTCCTAATGAACCAACATCCCTGTACTAATTTTAGACACGTAAACTTGATTATTTGGTCATGATTTCACACAATATTACATTACGTACACAGATGACATTAATGTACCGTACCTTCTTTTATTCAAACTCAAACATTTGATTAAAATATAGAGCTACTGAATTAACGCCAAAGACAGTGTTCTATCACCACCCTGTAATAAACATACCTATTTAATAAACAAAAAAAAAACTGCATTGCCTAAAAACGAAACAGAGTACTGAGAGCTTTACATAAACAATGTGTTGTGAGATGTTTTTATTAAAACGGCATCACGCCTCGCGCGCGACTAAATTCTGCGACAATTTCCGGATTAGCCGACTCATGTCGCCACACTTTAGGTATTCCTGAAGAAACCACTCACAGGACGGATGTTATTTTCCAAGAATAATATTCAATGAGGTTCCATGTGATCTGGAAGGGTCGCCGGCAAACTTGCTACACAAATAACTGGGGCGAAAGTTATAAGGCAGTTTTTGAGACACGTAGATATTGCGCAGGGGTGGACTCGGGACGGAGTTGAAAGCTCTGACTTGGGAAGATTCTTCACTACCATTATTAGTGATAATACAAACGTTTAAATAGAACGTTACGATAGTACAAAGATTGCCACTCCTTGCCAAATTTATTAACAAAGAATTAGTGATAAAACAAAATCATTAATTATATTTTGCCAAGTGTTGTTGCGAACAATTTTGAAGACAAATATCAATTCAATTCTTATTTCGTGATACAATGTCACTTACCAAATTAATGATTAATAGTCCTTAATTACTTCCACTATTCGGTGACCATGTTTCATCTAAAGTCTAAGCCTTTAACTGCACAAACAAAGAATAGGTAGGAAAAAGACAACCTCTACCTTAACGTAGACCCATGAAGAGGTTAAAAGTATCCTAAATTCCAAATAATATCTTAGACTACTTATCTAAGTCCGGCCCTGGTGAAGCTAGGCCCGACGTTATGCGGACTAAGGGACGTCACAGTACGTGACTTGGAATGAGTTTGGACGCTAAATTGCATTATATTTTTGGCGGCACAGTAATTCAATGGCTCCCGCAAACTTTACGGTTTTTGGACACTCATCGACTAGTCAATTAGGTATAGGAACGTTCGCGCATAATTTATTATGCTAACGGTTGTATTATGACCTTTTTACTGACGAAAGCGGGAGAATATTCACTTGGACCGGAGCTGATGCGACCAACAGATCAAAGAAAATTCAATCAAAATTACATAGATTATAAGTGTAATTTTGATTGACATGAATTTTCTTTTTACCTGAAAAAAACCATGCAGACATTCATCTTCATCATCAGCCTTCATATACGTTCCCACTGCTGGGCCATAGGCCTACCCTAAACTAGGGCGAAAAGGCCTTAGTCGACCACGCTGGCCAAGTGCGGGTTGGTCGACTACACAAGTACACAACCTTAGAATTTCTTCTAAGGTGTGCAGGTTTCCTCACGATGTTTTCCTTTACCGTTAAGTTCAGTGCTAATGCACTTACTTAAATCACATAAAAAAATAAACAAAATAATCAATGAATGTCACATAACGTCACATAAATTGTTCTGATTCCGAAGTAAGTTGCTTAAGCACTTGTGTTACGGATATCAGAAACAACAACACACAAATATACTTAAATATATATTTAAAAAAGCACCCAGGCACGGATCATACATCGATGTTCATCATACAAATAATATTTTTCCGGGAGGGAATGGAAAATTAAATTATGTAAAATTAATATTAATAATTTAGACTGCCTGTATTGAGTTTATATTGCGATACAATATTACATTTAATTGCATACGAACAATTTGTTCAATTTATGAAAGTAATTATATTTTCATCGCGTTTATTTTACCTACTTTATTAAAGTTTATACATTTTATCAAATAATTTCTTGTAAAAGCAATAACAAAATACCGAGAAATGTTCACTTATGTCGGGCGTTTCCAGGAAAATTCCTAAAAACAGATATTTTTAATTTGCCCAAGTAAAACGTAAGTATCTTTGTCGTAAGTATTACATATTTGTCACCAATTTCAGTTTGCTATACGTATTATATGTAACTTTAAATAATGTTTATGCTTTTCAAAAACGTCTTTTAGATCCGAAAACCTAAAGTAACGCCCGAGATCATTGCAAAGAGTGAAGACAGCTACGACTCAACAAATTATTTTAAAACTTATTTTTTGTGAGCAATGATATATCCCAAACTGAGCAGTGGTATATCCCAAACTGACATACAAATACTTGGCTAATTACCTACAATTTGTTACATGATAGGTATTCCGTTAAAAAGAGTATCTATCGAGTTTCTTGCCGGAGGTTTCCCGGTAGATAGAATTGTGTGGACAATCCGAACACAATTCCGTTTGTAGGATCAAGCACATTAATCGTTAAAACTAATATTAATATTAAAATAAATAATACGTTATTAAGTTTTTATCCATCTTAGGAAGCAAACTATGTCCGTATATTTACCACTTTCCCTCAATTATCGGGATCCCCAAATTTTAGCACTGTTTCAAGTGCAATGATCACGCAGTGCTTATCAGTCACATGTATTCAGTTTTATTATAAAGTTAAAACTGAAATATATGTCGGAGAACATCCAATATTACGTATACGAAGACTTTTTTTTGAATCCTAAACGTCAAAGTGACAGTTCAACTTTGTTTCTTTTTAATTTTATTTCATAATCGATTGTGAAGATGTCGTGCATGTCGATACTTTTAATTTTATTAGAATAGCAACACTGCTTTGGCCGGAAGTCAGTTTAGCTTCTTTTTACATTGTCAGTTCGTCCATTTTTAAAACCGAGTGGCCATTTGATTCATTCTGTTGCCGTAGAGTAAAGTTATCCGAAGACATCACGTACATCTCGACATATTTTTGTGTAATTCGAATTGAAACGGAATAAATCCACGTTGGTCTACACGCCTGCTTTATTATTTTGAAGAAATTCCTCGTAATGGAGGAGCAATCGAGCTTCATAAACGCCCCTTCAGAAGACCCGCCGTCATATACAATATCCCAGACATATACGTTTTCTAAGATAGCTCAGAAAACTTAATATGTCCGGGATATTTACCAAGTGGTTGTATCATGTACCAGGGCCGGACTATCGGGAGTTAATTCGAATAAAACAATATCTCGGACATTCTTTCTAATTTGTGTAAACTTGACAATTAAAGTATATAGATTTATGACAGTAGATAGCTACTGACTTGACTGGCTCGGTGGAATAGTGGTTAGTGATCCTGTCTGTGAGTTCCAAGAGTCTTGGGTTCGATTTCCACTCGGAAAAAATATTTGTATGATGAACATCAGTGTTTGTTCCCTGTCTGAGTGTGATTGTGTATTTAAGCCAGTATTTATAAATATATATGTATGTATCTGTATGGCTCGGTGGAACAGTGGTTTGTGACCCAGGACCCACTACCTACGGTTCCAAGAGTCGTGGGTTCGATTCCCACTCGGGACAAATATTTGTGTGACGAACATCGGTGTTTGTTCCGTGTCTGGGTGTGTTATTAAATATATTTAAGTATATTTGTGTATCCACTGTCGTTTCTGATTTCCGTAACACAAGTGCTTTAAGCTACTTAGCACGGGATCAGATCGATGTATGTGATGCTGTGAAATATTTATTTATTTATATCAGTTTTGACGCACATAGTAGGCACAAGCTTTGCTTACTTTGAGGTCAGATGACCGTGTTTGGAAATGTCCCAGATCCCAGGTACTTCCTAAGTAACTTTACCTTAGTCCCATCCCTAGCGCAGGTACCTAGGCTTAGGTCTTCCAGGCGTTCTTAACCTCCTTGACTGGTCACTGAGCTAAGGTGTTGGAGTCGGCTCAGACAGCTCGCCTACGACTGACCGGATTAGACCGCCATGCTGAGACTCACTTGTGCAAATTGCAAGGAACTAGGTACAGAGAAAAAGGAAAACTGCGTATCTGCATTGAAGGTTTTTGGTTTTAATCAGTGATGTGCCGGATCATCAAAAATGTATATCCGCGGATACGGATCTGAATACGGATATTTATTATCAAGATCCGCGGATACGGATACGGATACGGATCTTATAACTTTCTATTGTATTAGTCTCATAATTGTAAAAAAGGAGGTTAGAGCTTTATTTTTTTTTCATTGACATTAAAGTGATCAAGATTTTATAACTTACTATAATATTCCTGTAATCAAGATAAAAAAGGATTTCGGTTTTAGTTATTTCACTGACTTAAAAGTAATGTAAGTTATAACTTTCTCTCATTATAAAGATCTATCTATCTAATGTTTGTAATAAAAAGATGTCCAATATTTGATTACAAGTATGTAATAAAAACCGGCCAAGTGCGAGTCGGGCTCGCGCACAAAGGGTTCCGTAGCAGCAAATATAATAAAAATCAACCTATCTCAAAAACTATAAGAGATACTTTGATCAAACCAAAAATCGTTGAAAGAGTTAATTAGCATGCATCACCTCTATTTTTTTTAGAATTTTATACCCCGTAGTTATAAAAATAGAGGGGGGGGGACATACTTTTTACGACTTTGAGAGCTGATATCTCAAAAACCGTTCACTTTAAGAAAAATGTTTTTTAGAAAACTTTATATCATTTTAAAAGACCTTTCCATTGATACCCCACACGGGTATGTACATCGAAAAAAAAAATTTCATCCCTCAGTTACATGTATGGGGGGCCCCACCCCCAATTCTTTTTTTTACTATTTAGTGTCATATTTTTGTAGCGGTTCATACAACACATATTCCCATCAAATTTCATCACTGTAGTACTTATAGTTTCCGAGTAAACCGGCTGTGACAGACGGACAGACGGACAGACGGACAGACGGACATGACGAAACTATAAGGGTTCCGTTTTTGCCATTTTGGCTACGGAACCCTAAAAATTCTCTAAATTAACTTTTAAAGTTTTTTATTCCAATAATCACCTGAAAAAGACCCGTAAAAGATCCGCTTAAAAAGTAACGGATCCGGATACGGATACGGATTTTTCTTTTTCCTCGGATATCCGCGGATACGGATACGGATACGGATATTCGGAACATCACTAGTTTTAATCTATTCATTTAGTTTATAAGTGTTATTACTACGTTAAGGTTTGACACCACGTTAATTTTTATCAAGTGCCGCGTTTTGGTACTATCCTGCAACAAAACAAAAAATATATATTCATAGATCTCATAAACACCTGGATAAAATATGAAAATAATAATCTTCAAGAGTAACATGAAATTCTACCAGAATTTGAACTTGGTTCATTAACAGTATCCCTATATCCTTTGAATTTACATGCAACTTTAAAACTGACTTGACATTTATATTAATACTACTCGTAGAGTGCAAAGACATAATAATAAATAATACAAGTTTTTTTAATATATGTCTTTTATCAAAATAATGTTGGTCCCATTGAATAAGCATAAAGCGGGGTTTTTTTAACTACCCCATCGCGGATGGTATATTTTGAGTGGCAATGTACAGCATGTATTTTTTAGTAAGTTGAAGGGGGGCTTCCGGGGGGTCGCATTTGTAAGAACGTAGTAAATATACTATGTAATTTATGAGTGTAGGTATACCTATTTTATCAATAGGTATACTTATATGACATAACTCTTTAATTTATTATTTAATTATAATTAATGTCAGTGACGAGTATCTGTAGTAGTATCACTTTGGCATTTTATCTAGTGATTCCTTGGTCTGGCAATATTAGGGTTTTTGAACGAGGTCAGATACCCGCCACTTGACACTCGATTTGATTTTGATATCGGATAAGAGAAGTTTTTGTTTTGGAAAATATAATCGAAGTCAATCTTTAAAATCTTTGTTTCATTTCTGAGATTTGAGAGCGATCTTACATCTCAGAAGTGGGATAAGGACAACTCACCCACAATTTAGTCGAGATTGAATATAAATATTTTTTCTCCCTCGATTGTACTTTAAATAAATCGTAATGGAACGTGATACGAGTATGATCAATGCTGATAACCGTTCTCGGAAGAGTCGTTCATGCTACACTCCGGAGATGAGGAAATCTGAACGGAAGCGCCACCGTGATCATGAAGAGAGCAAAAACCGATCGACTGAGGCAAAGCAGCGCCGCAAACGCCGTAGATACTACCGCAGCAGATCACCGGATCAAAATGGACGTAAAGGCCGGTTGCAGACTTCAACGGATGATAAACCGAAACGAAGCCGAAGGCGTAGCCGTCGACGTAGGCACGAGCATCGTCCGAGTCGGAGCATAGAAAGAAAACGACGTGATAAGCATCAATCCGGGCGGAGGAGCGAGTCGTCGGATCGCAGATCCCGGAGCAGCTGCCGTCGCGAGCACGAAACGCAGCGGCAGTGTCGTGCTGGATGTGAGCGCGTGTCACTCGCACGCAGCTCTTCAAGGTCCAGCGTAAGTGGCAGCCCGCCGCTTACTCAAAGTAAGAGTAGTAATTCTACGTTTGCCAATAGCGAAACCCAATTGTTTTTGACGGAGCTAATCAAATCATTGACAAGTGTTAAGCCAGAGGGCAATAAATTTCCTATGTTAGGCAATGTAATTCCCGAGTTCGATCCCATGGTGAAAGGTCAGACGATTGAAATGTGGATTAATAAGGTTGATGAATGTGCGAGATTGTATAATTGGGGAGATGATCAAATTATACATTATGCTTTACCTAGGTTGACTGGAGTTGCGCGTACTTGGTACCAGACATTACCTTCTATGTCGTTTACGTGGCCCGAATGGAAAATAAAATTATTAGATTCTTTTCCTAGCAGTGACGATTACGCTGAATTATTAAATGAGATGTTATCAAAGCGTGTAAAGTACAATGAATCCTTAGAACTATATTACTATGAAAAAATTAACTTACTTAATCGTTGCGAAATATCCGGTAAACGTGCGGTTGATTGTTTACTATACGGGATTGAGGATCGGTCGTTACGGTTAGGTGCGAAGGCCACAAAATGTCAGGAACCTGAGCAGGTGCTCAAATATTTTCAATCAATTAAACAACACAGTCGAGACAACATCTCAAATAAAATTTCACAGGACAAAAGACAGCACTCCGCTAATAATTCTAATTCGACCACAAAACAATTCGAGGGGAAAGTCTCGAAGCCTCTAAATTCGGTGGTCTGTTTTAATTGTAATGAGCCAGGGCATTTTAGTTTTAAATGTACAAAGCGTATTTTAAAATGTACTATTTGTAATAAATTAGGTCACTTGACTTCGAATTGTCCTAAATTACCAAATGACCTTAACAAAAGGATCGATAATTCCACGGACAAAACTGTTATGCAGGTAGATATGCAAAATTCGAGTAATAGTAAATACATTGTCCCAATAAAAATAAATGGTATGCTGTCTGAAGGTTATGTCGACTTGGGAAGTCAATGTACATTAATTCAGTGCAGTGAAGCCAAAAGGTTAGGCATTTCTTGGTCAGTAAGTGAGCTGCCTGTCTTGAGAGGGCTAGGAAATAATATAGTTCTTCCAATGGGCTCGTCCTGCGTTGACGTTGAAATTCATAAAATTGCGGAGAAGGTGGAGGTCTACATAGTTGAGGATGGAGTCATTAAGTATCCAGTCTTAATCGGTCATAGTTTTACTGAGAAGCCTGGAATCATTATAACTAAAACGCCAGAGTCTCTTACTTTTCAACGTCACAATATAAACAAATTAAAATTATTTTTAAAGGATAGCGTCGAAATAGTCGGAAAACAGATGTCAATCATACCAGTATTTACCGATTGCAACTATTCTGGTTTCGTCTACGTGGGAGGTTCGTTGCGGGGTGACAGTGGTAGGGAATTCTACCTCTTACCCGGTGAATATGAGCTAAAGAATGGTTTAGGAGCTTTGTTAGTACAGAATTTAAGTGCCAACGTATTATCTTTAACTAAAAATACTTTAATTTCTAGAGTTTATAGAAATGAAAAAAGTTTCAATGTTAATATTCTAGATTTTACTGACCCTGATAATAATAATAACTTTAATTACGGTGACCATCTCTCGGAAAGTGAAGTTGCAAAATTAAAATATCTTTTGAAAACCTATGAGATGTGTTTTTCTAGTGGCTTGAAGGATTTAGGTTATACAAATGTAGTTCAGATGAATATAGAGTTAAATGATACACAACCTGTTGTATACCGACCTTACAGACTGTCGTACCCGGAACGTGAAGTGGTTCGGTCAATGGTACAAGAAATGATTGACGCTGATATTGTATGTGAGTCTAACTCACCCTATGCTAGTCCTATCCTGTTAGTGAAAAAGAAAACAGGAGATAAAAGACTCTGTGTTGATTATAGGGCCCTGAATAGGAAGACTCGCAAGGAGCATTACCCTCTCCCATTGATCGATGACCAGTTGGATCGGTTATCTGGAAATTCTGTCTTCATTAGCCTTGATCTCTCATCAGGTTACTATCAAATTCCAATATCTGAGAGCTCTCAGGAACTCACGGCCTTTGTTACTCCCGATGGACAGTACCAATTCAAAAGAATGCCCTTTGGTTTAGCAAATGCGCCGTCGGTTTTCAGAGAGCTATGAATAAGGTATTTTCTAAGTTAAGATACGTCGTTATCTATATGGATGACATATTGATTCCGGCTTCTTCATTCGATCAAGGGATGGAACGATTAGAAGACGTTTTAAAACTTTTAAAAGAAGCAGGATTAACCTTAAAACTAAAAAAATGCCACTTCTTTCAAAGACAACTTGATTTCTTAGGTTTCCATGTGTCAGGTTATGGTATTCGCCCCGGTTCACGAAAAACTTCTGCGATCTCGAATTTCCCAAGACCCCAAAATGTGCACGACGTCAGACGCTTTATAGGTCTGGCGAGCTTTTTCCGTCGGTTCGTCAAGAATTTCGCACTAATTGCATGTCCCTTGACGGACCTTCTCAAAACTAAGTTTGAGTGGAATTGGACGGAAAAACATACATTAGCTTTTAATACCTTAAAGGAAAAATTGATAGAGCGACCAATTTTAGCTTTATTCGATCCCCGACTAGAAACTGAGCTCCATACGGATGCATCGAAAATCGGAGTGGCAGGCATACTCATGCAGCGAGGCAATGACGGACAACTTAGGTCTGTTGCTTATTACAGTCGAAAAACGTCAGTTGACGAACAAAAGCTTCACTCATTTGAGCTTGAGACATTGGCCGTCATTGCTTCGTTGAGTCGTTTTCGCGTGTATTTACTCGGGTTGAAATTTAAAATAATAACAGATTGCAATGCGTTGCGGACGACATTGACAAAGCGAGACCTAATTCCGAGTATTGCACGATGGTGGGTTCAGTTGCAGGAGTACGACTGTGCCATTGAATACAGAGCAGGAGCTCGAATGGCTCATGTAGATGCACTTAGTCGTGCCCCGGTAACTGAACACACCAGCGAGGACGATACACACGTGCTAGACATGTTACAAGTAGAAGTTAAGGATTGGATCGCGACAGTTCAAAGTAATGACGAAGAGATAAAACGAATAAGGGACATTTTACAAGATGATGAGACCAAGTTTGTTGCTGACGTACGAAACAATTTTCAATTAAAAGGCGAACATGTTTATCGTATTCTGGAAAATGGGATACGATGGGTTGTACCAAGGAGCGTGAGATGGCAAGTACTGCGCATGAACCACGATGACGTGGGGCACTTCGGTTTTGATAAGACACTCAGTCGCCTAAAAGGGGCATTTTGGTTTCCGAAGATGCGTCGCTTCACTAAGAAATACGTGTCGGCATGCTTACAGTGTGCACACCATAAGGCGAAAGCGGGGCGTAAAGAAGGTTTACTTCATCCTATTCCTAAAATAGAACTGCCATTTCACACTCTACATGCCGATCATCTCGGCCCGTTCGTTCGCTCCAGAAGAGGTAACGCATATATATTAGTGATTGTCGATGCATTTACAAAATTTGTAAACATTCGGGCTGTGAAAGATACGAAAACTTCCAATGCTATCAAAGTTTTCAAGGAGCATTTCAGCTACTTTGGCACGCCGTCGCGTTTGATAACTGATCGAGGCTCGTGTTTTACAAGTGCAAAATTTTGTGATTTCACTGAAAAATTAAACATTAAACACGTTTTGAATGCAGTCGCGACCCCCAGAGCGAACGGACAGGTTGAGCGGTTTAATCGAACGATATCTGAAGCACTAAGCACTAAATGTCACGGTAAAAGTGAAAACACCTGGGATGAATACATAGGCGATATACAGTTAGGTATCAATACCACAATTAATAAAACCACAGGAAAGAGCCCCTCTGAGTTGTTATTTGGTTGCAAATTAGTTACAACATCTGAAAATATGTTAGGTGACGTGATTACTGAGACATCTGGTTTAGCGAGTGGTAATAATTTAATTCAACTTAGGTCGGAGGCTAAGAAAAGGATAGATAGGGATCAGGAGAGCTCTAAGAAAAGATTTGATAAAAGTAGGAAAGAACCAAGGATGTATAATGAAGGTGAATTAATAAGAATTGAGAGGACAATAATTGATAAAGAACATCTTGGTAAATCAAAAAAGCTTATACCTAAATTTCATGGCCCTTATAGGATTTTAAAAACCTTGCCTAATGACCGATTTCTTGTTGAAGATACTCCGTTAACAAGGAAAGGGAATAAAAGGTATGAAAATATAGTAGCGATAGACAAGATCCAACCGTGGCTTAATTTTAACGACTTATATAGTGATGAAAGCGAGAATGATAATGCAGTTAATGATAATAACTCTGAATGCGATGATAGAGATGAATGATAATGATGCGTGAATGGAATATTTAGATTGTTTCATTCTATATGGTCTGCAATAAGCGGTCAGTGCAAAAAGGAACAACACTGAGTTGCATAGATGATCGTAGATTGTTGCGGGTCATATGAAGTGACATGATGTGGATGTGACTGAGAACGTTTGATTAAGATATGAGACACATGAATATCTTGATAGTATCATTTTATATGATTTGTAATGAGCGATCAGTGCAGAAACGAATAACACTGAGTTGCATAGATGGTCGTAGATTGTTGCGGATCATGTAAAGTGATATGTGGATGTGATTTGAGACGATGTGATTTCGATGAATCTTGAACTGAATAATGATTATTACAACTTATCTACTGATTAGTGCAGATTGTGAATAGAACTATTAATAGTTTCGCACAGATAGTCATAGGTAATGTTGTATAGGACATAGTATTAATAAGATGTAGTAAAAAGAGCAGGTCATGGTCAATGAGTGCAGAAACGAATGATATCATTGAATGGTATCGCACAGATGATTGTAATCGTGACTGACTGCAAGATAGTATTATAATATTCGTTAAATTATATTATTATGTAGATTGTTTTGTAAACAGATTAATCATTACATGTATAATATTATATACAGCCGATTCTCACTTATAATTAGTATTCTGAGTAAATATTACAGTTTGTAATTATAAAGAAACAATGTTAGTATATTAAAAATGGAACATGTACTTATTCTTAGGTAATAAGCATACTTCAGTTATCTTCATTTTTTTTATTGTTTTCTCTTCCTTTTCTAAGATTGAAATGAGAGGACTCATTTCATATAGGATGGCCGAGTTGTAAGAACGTAGTAAATATACTATGTAATTTATGAGTGTAGGTATACCTATTTTATCAATAGGTATACTTATATGACATAACTCTTTAATTTATTATTTAATTATAATTAATGTCAGTGACGAGTATCTGTAGTAGTATCACTTTGGCATTTTATCTAGTGATTCCTTGGTCTGGCAATATTAGGGTTTTTGAACGAGGTCAGATACCCGCCACTTGACACTCGATTTGATTTTGATATCGGATAAGAGAAGTTTTTGTTTTGGAAAATATAATCGAAGTCAATCTTTAAAATCTTTGTTTCATTTCTGAGATTTGAGAGCGATCTTACACATTAACAAAAAGAAAAACACGCGCAGAGAGGCCATAGCACATTTTAAAAACTTCGTTCTTGGTTAAACTACGTTTAAGGTCACCTTGTCTCTGTAGTGCGATCGTCACTTCCCATTTCTTCAGATTTCGTTCAATTAAAGTTCAATGAAGCTAATAGATGCCAGCTACTCCCTTCTCGCCCAGGTCAGCCGTGTTGCGAAATGTGATTTGTCACTGCTCGGTTGCTTTCCGAACGCCTCCGACTAAGCCCAGCACCCAAAGAGAACTCGTCGCATTTCCAACAACCCAAAACCAACTGTAACACCAAACTCTAAGGACCCTTTTCTAACGCATCTGTCGAACGTTACGATTGATCTCAGAGAGTCAAATGGAAGTTCGTTTACATAATTAATTAGCGCTAATATTTTGATTGCAGATATTTAGCTTTGTTTACTGTTATTTAGCTGAATTCGACGCTTTATGGTAATCAGTGATGATTTGCTTAAATGAAAATCAATATGAATATGTTTGCGGAGATTATGTAAGGTTATCTTTTATTTTTTCAACGAATTAGTGTTTTTATTTAATAATTTGTATACCGTATGGTGTAATTAGTACGAACATTGACTGTTACAGATAGTAGATAGAATTTTTTAAAGAAATTCTATGTTCTTTTGGCTAATTTAACTATAAGTCACTTATATTGGTAATTGAATATAAATAAATATATAAATTACAATGTAACGCATAAATAGGTATGACGTTTAAACAAAATTGCTACAGGTAAAGGTGAGACACCTACATATCTAAGTATATGTAATAAAAAGTTTCAAACAATATCATGTATTAGAAGAAAGTATTTCATTAGTTTTTTCTTAAAATTTTATCTGTGATTCTATTGCTATATTGAGCTTACGTAAATTTTAAAGCGGAAAGAGTTGCATCCCAACTTGTGTGATTGCCGATTCATTTGTATATATAGAGCATAAAGCGGAGCGATCTACGCCTACCTTACAGGTAGGAGCTTTTAGATTGCTCCAATTCGGTTCGGTAGCAGCAAGCTTCCGAGCATCCCGCCATCGCGCGGGGGAAATGGGACCGATTAGCGAATGATTGCTGCCCCGGCACAAATCTGGACTACAGCCTGTCTCTCTTAGCTAACTGTGTTACATTGTTAGCTGTTCCTGTGAAGATTGCTCGTTCGAAATCGGTATATATGGATCTGTGATCAATATTTTCTGTTGCATGCATTGCATCCATAGAGAGATTTAGTCAAAGAGGACATTCGTTAGGCAATCAAAGTTGGATGCATGGATCACACTTTTTCAACGAGAGCTATATTGAGTCAAAGAGAACTAGGCTAGGCAACTAAATTGTTATAACTATTGATTTTTTATTCATTTAGCGTTAATAATACACTAAAGACCATTTAAAAGAAGGGTGACTAAGTCTCAGTACGTAAACGTGCGAGTTGGTTGACTTCATACCTTAGAAATATGTCCAAGATATTTACCATATTGATTTGTTTTAATATTTCGGACATATTGATTTTGTTATGTGTGTAACCATGACAGTTTTAATAATATATTTTAAAAACCATTCTTTTTCTCTACAGGAGTGCAGTTTTCCTCACGATATTTCAGAGATCCAAATAAAATTCATTGGTAATTGAACTGGCAGCCTCTCGCATAGAGCCAACAGCCTTTACCATCAACGATCCTTGGCAATATGAACCTAAGAAAGGCCGTTCCAAACCCCAGACTTTAAAACACTGGAAAGTCGTTCTTAGGTGTAGCACAAAATTGTTATTTAAAAAAAATTGTCATGTGAAAAAAGGATATTATAAAGTAGAAGACTACTTAAATGATAAAAAACTATGGACATAATGAGCTAGCTGCTGCGCTTGGATATCAAAATTTTTTGTTTTATTTTAATGATTAATTTATTGATAACTTGGTGTGCAAAAGTATTTCATGAAAATCTATTTGCAGAATAAATTATTTCATTTCATTTCAGTCCATTTCAAAAATGTCGGTAATTTCATACAGGCAGGTACTCCGACCAATGAAAAAAAAAGCTGTCGATCAAAAAGCCCGGTAGCATTGAGAAGCGTTGGCCCAAACAAACCTATTCCTAAAATTTGCATACAGAGCACGTGCAATAAAAAAGACAACTATTTTTCAGGTAGCTTTTAAATTTTCGTCTGGCTAAACACCGCGCGCTCTGGGCCGACGATGCGTCATATTGTTCTTTTTGACGGTATATTGCTCGATACAGGGAAATTCTTACTTTGATATACCAATTTTTGTTTTAGACATCAGTAACCAAGCATTTGAAGTATGCGTGTAGTTGTTGTGCAGGTAGAAACTTACTGAAAGTAGAAAATATGAAAGTCAAAACTAGGAAATATGTTATTAGTGTACCAATCTTTTTTAAATTAATAATAAATAAATAAATTTAGGAAAAAATATATCTAGGACGTGGAAATGTCCCCTCAGTCATCTGACCCCAAACTAAGCAGAGCTTTTGCTATGGGCGTCAGAGTCTGATAGATATACATAGTTATTTATAAATACTTGAATACATATTCACACCCAGACACGAAACAAACTCTGATGTTCTTCACACCAATATTTGTCCCGAGTGGGAATCGAACCCACGACTCTCGGAACTGCCAGCCAGGATCACTAACCACAGATCCACCGAGCCAGTCTAACCAGTAACTAAGTACTATAATGGTGGTACACTAAGTAATTACTATAATGTTTTCTTAACGTAATTTCATAATTTTTTGTGAAGAGACTTGTATTTACATAAAAAAATATTTATGTTTCAACATACTCACATGACTACCATAAAATGAAGTGTAAATACCAAGTAAACGCCAAAACAAAGCAGATAAAACTAAAAAAGCATAAAAACAAAATCAAAGTTACCAAACCACACATCCACAAAGGGCTAAAGACTTAGCCGCGAGTAAAACAGCATCGAACTGGTGCAGCGATTCCGATTCAAATCCCGGGCTCATCCCGGATCCCGTGTCTCTGCGGGATCCGGGATAAACCGGCCAAGTCTTCCCGCAGTCCGATCGAACGTCTGTAATTAAAGATGAGCTCTGCAGCGGATCGACTTTGTTTAACTCTGTATCTGTTTAAATGGGAAAAGGAATTGCTAGTACTAATTGCACCTTGGAAATCCTGGTGAATAAAATTAGTAACGGCAGGGCTCAACGGGACTGTCAAAGCACAAGCAAGCAATATCCTTACTAATATTATAAATGCGAAAGTAACTCTGTCTGTCTGTCTGTCTGTCTGTTACGCTTTCACGCATAGAGTACTGAACCGATTTAAATGAAATTTGGTACAGATATAATCCAGAACCTGAGAAAGGACATAGGCTACTTTTCAACCAAACTCCGCTAAAAAAGAAGTAATGTGTTACCCGTTAAACATATCTACGCGGACGAAGTCGCGGGCGGAAAGCTAGTTATTTAATAAAATAGCTATTTCGTGAAAAACATCGATGGTTATATGGCATACCATTTCTAGGCTAAACAGCTTGACGTATTTTGACTCCCACATTCACAACAGTGGCGTAGCGGGGACCAATATAGACGTGGGCAAAATCAAGTCAAGTCAATAAAGGGCCTCCGCAGAATACCAGTGGTCGTGACAGCTCTACTTGCTGTTACGACTTTATACTGAGCGTAGACCCTTTTGGTATCAAATAATGATTTGTGTAATTTTGTTTTAGTTTTTAATTTAATATGTAATTGATCTAGTTATTCTGTAATTTCATGTGTTTTGGATACCAAATAAATATATTTTCTTTCTTTCTTCTTTCTTTCTTTCAATCAAAAACTTTCAAAAAAAGCAAAGGGGCCTCGCTGATGACTTGACTTTGCTTGACTTGACTTTTCGATTAATTGACTCACTTGTTACATACGAAAACCCGCAGCTCTTTAAAGCTTGCACGAGGCCTCTTTAGGTGTGAGGCGTACGCCACGTGTAGATTTTCGATTATGAGGGTTCAAAATAAATTCAAAAGTCCTACGCAAATTTTGTCGCCTTGGCGAACTGAAATAAACCTAAAGCGCGTGCCAATTTTTCAAAACACCGTTATTAATCTGTATGTGGGTTTGCTAGACCCCGCCCGTGGTGTTAAAGGTTAAGCTGCGTTTAAACTGGTAAATATTTAGGTAATTATCTTTTTGTTTGAGTTTTTTTTTTTCAAGGCTCTCAGCATGACCTCACTCCTCCTGATTGTGAGTGGTTGTGAGATCCACATATGAGGTCGACAGACACAAAAGATCCTATTGAGCCAGTTGACCTCACCCTCACGCCCTAACAGAAGAGCCCGGGATTGTATGAGAGATGCCTAAGCCTGGTTTGAGTATGTCACTGACCATCTTTACGAAACAAGTCCGCACGTATGTGATCGGCTCCATACAAAATATTGGTCAGTACCGACAGTCAGTGTTATACTAAAACCAGCCTCAACGGCACGGGACAGAAAAGAGGAACTGAGTCTCTTGGTACGGGCCACCATTCCTTGTATGGTATGTAGATGGACTGATGACTGATGTGGACTAGTGTAGCAATGGTAGTAAGTATTTACTGCCTCGTTGGTCTATTGGTAGCAAGCGCTGCATGAGGATCGAGAGGACCCCGGTTCGAGCCCATAAGTAAGTTTGGGGTCGGGCAAAATTTGTGTAAGTTTTTCTGTAAGGAAATTACTCAGCCGGAGTTAGCAAGTGTCTCGGACTCGGAAGGCACGTTAAGCTGGTGGCTGGTGATATCAGATTGCCATCTCACCGAGCTATGAGAGTAAGGAAACAGATAGTGCACTTGTGTTTGCGCGTGTGCACTATAGTATGTCCTGCGCACTTGACTAATCTTAATCGAGATCGGCCGAAATCGGTCAGACGCACGGACAGTAGTAAGTATTACGTATTCCACCGTTAAATACTATAAAAACATACAGACGATATTACCCTTCCCAATTCGAAATACACCATTCACATCTCGTATAGCAGACTGAAAGCCGCCTACCATTTTTCCACGGCATGAGGGCCTCTAATCCAGCCGATCGAGGATCGCTAATTGCCGTGAGAGCTATTAACCCACGTTCGATGTAGCGACGACGTATCACTAGTGCTGTAGAGCTGCCACCATAGTTCCGGGAAGCGATTATTGAGTGCGAATAGGAATTATGAATCGGAGCTTGCATCAGCTAATTGTTTGCTGCTGTTTGACGGTTTTGTCAATTCAAAGTTGGTAAGTGTCCTTTTCAAAATTGCTGATGTTTCATACTTATGTAAGTGTTGAATTGTAGTTTTGTGCAACTATTGAAATGAGAGTTAAAACAGATCTTACCCTGTTGGACCATAAACATTAGTTGACCTAACCTTGGATAATGAAAGTCTTGATAATAAATTGAAATATATAAAAATACTTGTATTTCTATATATTTCAATTATCATACCCAACACAAGTGTCTTAGACAACTTATAGGGTAGTCTCGGCCACAGTTTGTAACTAAGGTTATAGAAATAAATGATTTTTTATTTTTTATTTATTTACTAGTGACCCGCTTCGCTTAAAAACATTCCTCTTAAATCCCTCTATCTATAAAAAAACACATCAAAATCCGTTGTGTAGTTTTAAAGATTTAAGCATACATAGGGACAGACAGACGCGGGAAGCGACTTTGCTTTATACTAAGTAGTGATGCCTCTGTATATATACTATACACATTACAAATTTACATAAATTGTTGGAAGTCAAATTCAACTGCAGCTCAACTTAATCCGCATATGTTCTCGTTCAACTTAAAATCGTAGTAAAAACTTATAAAACAATGTTTCTCACATACTCGTCATCAAAATCACCCATCAAACATAGATTCGAATCCATATCAAGACTATGAAAAAAGGAAACCAATAGCGAGAGCCATCCACTCTCCCGCAAGTCCAACGATGATGACTCGTGGTGATGACAAGACTACTCCAAGCCATCATCGTAGTCAGAAAAAAAGCAGGATACCAAATAAAGTGTCGATTTATACCGCTCGTAGTTCATAGATCTGTTTCCGGGTAGATTCAAACGAAGCGACGCGTTTCTCCGAAACCGATCGACGTTCCGAAGTGCGCCGTTGTCAACGGGAATTTTATTCATTCCCTCTATTGTTCCTGTCGAGAACGGCGCGATATTTCTGCGAATCGAATAGAATCTGTACAACTGAGAGACATTATACATTTTCCTTTCTTACCTACTCCGTGAAACGTTAGGCTTCCAAATTAAAAGTAATATACATGAACTGTTTTTGCGGGTTCTTGGTTTGTTTACATGCCTACATTATTACGGCTGGAGAAATTTAAAGGATAGCATTCCACGAATCTGTCTACCCTTTTACCTATAATTACTTAGCTAAAAATAAAATAGGCAAGTACAAGTACAGACATGTTAATATTTCAAAATTTTAATATGTATTTCTTGAATAGATTTACACAACGTGCCAAAGCGATAAAACGTACCGCATTAAATTTATATAATTTTATTCCTATGGTTCCATTTTTGTTTATTTGCGCGAACACTACACACAACTTATTTTACGGATTAACCTCACGTGTATTGTTATTCTAAACACATGATTTAGAGACCCAAATGATTTTTTATTTTTTATTTATTTACTAGTGACCCGCTTCGCTTAAAAACATTCCTCTTAAATCCCTCTATCTATAAAAAAACACATCAAAATCCGTTGTGTAGTTTTAAAGATTTAAGCATACATAGGGACAGACAGACGCGGGAAGCGACTTTGCTTTATACTAAGTAGTGATGCCTCTGTATATATACTATACACATTACAAATTTACATAAATTGTTGGAAGTCAAATTCAACTGCAGCTCAACTTAATCCGCATATGTTCTCGTTCAACTTAAAATCGTAGTAAAAACTTATAAAACAATGTTTCTCACATACTCGTCATCAAAATCACCCATCAAACATAGATTCGAATCCATATCAAGACTATGAAAAAAGGAAACCAATAGCGAGAGCCATCCACTCTCCCGCAAGTCCAACGATGATGACTCGTGGTGATGACAAGACTACTCCAAGCCATCATCGTAGTCAGAAAAAAGCAGGATACCAAATAAAGTGTCGATTTATACCGCTCGTAGTTCATAGATCTGTTTCCGGGTAGATTCAAACGAAGCGACGCGTTTCTCCGAAACCGATCGACGTTCCGAAGTGCGCCGTTGTCAACGGGAATTTTATTCATTCCCTCTATTGTTCCTGTCGAGAACGGCGCGATATTTCTGCGAATCGAATAGAATCTGTACAACTGAGAGACATTATACATTTTCCTTTCTTACCTACTCCGTGAAACGTTAGGCTTCCAAATTAAAAGTAATATACATGAACTGTTTTTGCGGGTTCTTGGTTTGTTTACATGCCTACATTATTACGGCTGGAGAAATTTAAAGGATAGCATTCCACGAATCTGTCTACCCTTTTACCTATAATTACTTAGCTAAAAATAAAATAGGCAAGTACAAGTACAGACATGTTAATATTTCAAAATTTTAATATGTATTTCTTGAATAGATTTACACAACGTGCCAAAGCGATAAAACGTACCGCATTAAATTTATATAATTTTATTCCTATGGTTCCATTTTTGTTTATTTGCGCGAACACTACACACAACTTATTTTACGGATTAACCTCACGTGTATTGTTATTCTAAACACATGATTTAGAGACCCAACGTCTCGAGCTCTTTACAGCGCACGTGGATGGCCATGAGGGCAAGACACTCTTCCGTAAAATTAGTTTTATTTCAAGATCTATCATTTATCAATCCATGCATATTAAACATAGACGAAGAAAAGTACCTACGTACTTGTAATAGTGACAAATTTTAGTAGAGTAAGTGTTTAATGGAGAAGGAAAAGCGTCACAAAACAAACAAACATTATGAACTTTCAATACAAAACTTTACACCTTTTTAACAAACCAATAACATTTACGTAACAGTATTCATCATCCGCCAACACAGCTACGCCACGTAATATTCGTTAGTGGGACAGCTATTGAAAAACTAATTGCTATCGATATTTATGCAGAAATATGCATCCGGCGCGAGGCAGCCATTGCGCAAGGACAATTAGCGGTTTGTTTGTTTTTTAATTCGTTTGTCAATCAGCCTGTATAAACGAGTTCTTGTTAGAGAAACCTTCGTGGTAAAGCCACTGCTAGAATATTGGATTTGTTTTGAAACATAGCGGTGATAAATGCATGCTTGCAGATTGGCAGAGCGATAGTCGAATGCTGAAGTGATAATTTAAACATTTGTCTTGGACTTTGACTAAGAACTAAATTAAATCATGACTTGATTTTTATTCATTTTTTTATTTATAGAACAACTTTTATTTATACAATTAAATTGACTTCTACTTTAAATTAGCATGACATCAACTAAAAGACATAAACTTAAAGCACAAATTCTTCATCGAACTCTAAGGGTGCATTCAAATTAGCCGCGTTGCAGCCGCGCGGCACTTTGCGGATAATTTGAATGCACCTTTTCCATATTTTCCAGCATTCCTAAAATGCTTCTAAACATCTAATTAACATCTGGTCTATCCATCATTCCGGGCACTACCCCGACCAATAAATCCATAGTTAAATAGTCTTAACTGAGTGATAGAATTAGAAATGAAATAATAAGAGAACATTGTGGTGTGAAAGAAGATGTAGTAACTAGAGTTGAGAAAGGTATGCTTTGATGGTTTGGTCATGTTGAGAGGATGAGGGACTTGAGAGGATAAAGACTATTAACGAATACCCATATAAAGAAGGTGTAAATGGAGACGTCGACAGGGGAAGACCAAGAAACACCTTTCATGACCAAATAGGTCAAATCTTAAAGAGAGGTCAAATCAAAAGTACCCGTAATCGACGAGCATGCATGAAGAGGTTAATGGATGTAGATGAAGCGATAGTTGTGTGCCAGGACCGTAGCACATGACAGGAAATGATCACTGCCTTTCCCTCTAGGAAAAAGGCGTGATTTTATGTGTATGTATGTATGTAAATAGTCTTACAGCAACATAAAACCAGAATTAGGCTAGCAAAACCGGCCGTGAGCGGGCAGTCCCTGGAGAAGTGTCCGGGATAATTTTGACGCCAGCAGATAATTCACGTGACACCCAATAATTGCTTGACGTGAGCGATGCGGTTGAGCGGAAACTGTGTCTATAAGGAATTGGAAATATCGGCCGGTTTTGCTCGTAGGATAAATTAAGTGATGTTGTACAACAGAATTTGGCTATGGTCGCCATGGTGACCAACTAAGTAGGACCCATACATACATACATATACAATATGGTCTATTGTGAGCGTCAGTTATAAGTAACTAGCGGAGTTTACCCTAAATGTATTGTATGCTTATATGGCGAAACACATAGAAACCTGTTAAATCTTTTATCTGTAATTACCTGTGATTCACAATAAAACTATTCTATTATATTCTATAGTTTTAAACGGTCATGGTTGTGTACTGTGTGTTATGCATTAGAAAACTGAAAATGTCCGGGATATTTACTGCCATGATCACGGGTCATCACTGACGCTTGCAACAGTGCCGAAAAGCTTATTAAAACAAAACAACATGGATAAACTAATATCTCGGATATTTTCAGTTTTCTAAGACTTAGTTTTAGTACTAAACTAAATAATATGGCACTTGCTTATCTTCCTCTCTCATATTTCGATGAGACAGGACAGCAAAGAAAACTTATATGACCAAAGAGAAATCGGCTGATTTCTGGACCATCAGAATACAATTATTTCAAAGCTCTTTAACGGGGTTTAACACAGCGGGGTTCAGTCTTTAAGCGGGGCGTGAAACGGTAAGCAGGCCTTCAGGGTGAGTGCGACAGGCTCAATATGGTCTATTGTGACTGTCGACCTCATACGTGAATCTCACTACCTCTTACCATCTGGTGGAATGAGGTTGTGGCGACATCAGACAGATAGCGCTTACACAACATCTCCATACTAATATTACAAACCCGATATTAGTATGGCAGCCTACTACTCGCTATTAAAGTTATTATGGCCACTAAGTATTTATACGAAATACCAAGATGGTATAGCGGACCATGGTCCCCGAGCACGATCACCCAGCTCGGCGTAAGATCTTCCCTTTTAGGATCACTCCTAAAAGGTCATCTTATAGGCCTTTTATATAAAAAATATCAATATCGGGACTTGGGCACAAATTTATCTGAAAATGTTGTCTGACTAGATTTCTAGAAGAATTTCAAGTTTTCCCATCGACAAAAGTAAACCTCTTAAATATAAATTGCAAGTATTGTCTAAAGGGCTCTTACACTATGCTACAAAAGCAGAGTCCCACTCAAGCTCAGACAACTTCTAGAGATAAATGGTCATATTTATCGAAACTAATTAATTAACTTAGCTATTTTTGGCGAAATTCCGTAGAACATGCCAAATTTTCTCAAGAACATAAAATCACATTTATAAGAGATATACTACGCACCTTTTCTATCTTACATAACATTTCCAGGCAAATAAAGAGGTACAATTTCTTTTCCCCGCCTTTTTCTTTATCATACTAGAAATAACCATTAATTAAGAATACTGTACGTATAAGCTTAGTAATTGTTCAAATGGTTTATAAATTCGACTATCGCCAAATTACCATGTAACATGCTAAGTAGAACTTAATTAAGTTGGAGGTAGGAAGTAATAGGTACGAATCAACATTGCTACGACGGAGTGGGTGAACTTAAAGCTCGTAGCCACGTAGCAGAGCCACTACGAGCTACGGTTCGTGTGGCTACAGTGTTTACTTGTGGAATAAGAACAAACAAGTGAATAACTAAAAATAAATTAGTGGTCATAAAACTAATTTCGCGCATTAAAATCGCATATGATTAATATCTGAATATAATTAGTGTCTCCAGTAAATACTAGGCCTGTAAAGTGCTCGAAACAGATTTCTAAATAATTATACGCAAATTTAAATCGTAAAATTAAATTTATTTCACAATTTAAACAATATACATTTGTAGTTCGCGCTAATAATAGACAATACTAATAACTGGAAATAGATTTACGACGTATAATCACGATTCAAAATTAACATTAACCTGTGGAATTGCTCTAATAAACAGCAAGTGATGATGGCAATTACACGTAATTTAATAGTGTTAACTCGAATCACATCACAAATATTAGTTAAGCTATTCTATAACTGGATTTATCTTAAATCGTACTTGTATTTTTCGCGAAAACCGCCGAGTCAGCCCAATTAGGGGTGATCGGAGTGATGTATCGACAATTTCTCGTCTTGATCAAAATTGTAGCCGCGTGGGAAATCCACGGACCGCCCAAGTAGGGACACCATAACGCCCTTTATCCCTTTCTCAAAAAGAGAAAAGCCGGAAAACTAAAATTAATTCCTTCTTAAAACGGGAGGGCGTTTCCTATACTGGTTCTAATGGTGTAGACCAGACTGGTTATAACCTCCTATCCCATGATCCCAAAAAACACAATTAGTACCCCTTGGTTTGCCGGTTTGACAGGAGTCTTATCTTGGGCCTTGGCTGAGCGCGGTACATCAAGTCAAGTAAGTTGGTGAGTAATTGTCATATTAACAATGAATGAGTTTCTTACTAGGAGATTTCGTCCCTTGGCCACGAATCTCAGTGATTATTAGACAGCTTCGCAGGAGTTACATATAGTGCGCAATGTATGTGCACATACAAAATAAGTGCAGAACATATAAAATAAATACGAGGTGACATGGTTAGAAAAAGATCACATGTATTATAACTTTAAGCAAAACCGTTAATATTATGGACCAAGATCCCAGGGCCGCCAGACCTACGTCATTTTAGCAAAGCTAGAATTTTCATGACTTATAGTCTAGTATGTACTTAGAAGAGTACTTGCTCGAAAGCGGGGCCGTTTCACAGGTAGCGCGAACTAAAGGTGTCCCAAAACAGAGGCAACCTACGTCATTTTAGAAAGCCTAAATTTGACATATATAACTACGTGGTACTATTTCCAGACGAATTGTAAAGCTGCCAGACCAATCCGATGGGCCAATTATTCAGCCAGACGCCTCAAAGGTTCCCTGTGAGTGCAAGCTTGAGGGCGTATCGACGCACAGCCTAAACGGCTAAAGTTAGGCACTTGAAATTTTGAAGAGACGTAGCTTAGATACCGTAGAGGTGCATTAAGAAAGGATTCCCGAAATTATCACGGGAACGGGAATAATCATGAAAATTCTTTTGTATGAAAAATTCAAATCGCTTAAGTTAGACGCTTGAAATTTGGCATGCAAGTACCTTGGTAAACTTAAAGCTTAGTTGCAACAGGATATTGCAATTTTTTTACTAGGAAAGGGAGTTAGCGGGAAAAAACTTTTGTATGAGAAAATCGAAACTGCATAAGATAGATGATAGAAAATTTGGCATACAGGTACCCTAATGAACGTAAAGCTTACTTGCAACGCGATATTGCAAAATTCTTACGGAAACTAGCTGTGTCCGCGACTACATGATTCGCGTGGACTATAGAATTTAACATACATTTTTTTTTCAATAACTCTCGTTTCCGTAAGAATTAAGCTTTACGTTCATTAGGGCACCTGCATGCCAAATTTCAATAATCTATCTTAGGTATGCAGTTTCGATTTTCTCATACAAAAGTTTTTTCCCGCTAACTGCCTTCCCAGTAAAAAAATTGCAATATCCAGTTGCAACTAAGCTTTAAGTTTACCAAGGTACCTGCATACCAAATTTCAAGTGTCTAACTTAAGCGGTTTGAATTTTTCAAGCAAAAGTTTTTTCCCGATTATTCCCGTTTAAGTAAGAATTTTGCAATATCGCGTTGCAAGTAAGCTTTACGTTCATTAGGGTACCTGCATGCCAAATTTCGATCATCTATCTTATGCAGTTTCGATTTTCTCATACAAAAGTTTTTTCCCGCTAACTCCCTTTCCTAGTAAAAAAAATTGTAATATCCTGTTGCAACAAAGCTTTAAGTTTACCAAGGTACCTGCATGCCAAATTTCAAGCGTCTAACTTAAGCGGTTTGAATTTTTCAAGCAAAAGTTTTTTCCCGATTATTCCCGTTTAAGTAAGAATTTTGCAATATCGCGTTGCAAGTAAGCTTTACGTTCATTAGGGTACCTGCATGCCAAATTTCAATCATCTATCTTATGCAGTTTCGATTTTCTCATACAAAAGTTTTTTCCCGCTAACTCCCTTTCCTAGTAAAAAAAATTGTAATATCCTGTTGCAACTAAGCTTTAAGTTTGCCAAGGTACTTGCATGCCAAATTTCAAGCGTCTAACTTAAGCGATTTGAATTTTTCATACAAAAGAATTTTCACGATTATTCCCGTTCCCGTGATAATTTCGGGAATCCTTTTCTTAATGCACCTCTACGGTATCTAAGCTACGTCTCTTCTAAAATTCCAAGTGCCTAACTTTAGCCGTTTAAGCTGTGCGTCGATACGCCCTCAAGCTTGCACTCACAGGGAACCTTTGAGGCGTCTGGCTGAATAATTGGCCCATCGGAATGGTCTGGCAGCTTTACAATTCGTCTGGAAATAGTACCACGTAGTCATATATGTCAAATTTAGGCTTTCTAAAATGACGTAGGTTGCCTCTGTTTTGGGACACCTTAGTTCGCGCTACCTGTGAAACGGCCCCGCTTTCGAGCAAGTGAGTACGCGTACTCTTCTAAGTACATACTAGATTATAAGTCATGGAAATTCTAGCTTTGCTAAAATGACGTAGGTCTGGCAGCCCTAGGATCTTACACTATTAGCATTTAACCATCGTTATAGCAGAAGGTGCCATTTTTTTTTACATATTTTTTTGAATAAAAATGTGATTATTTTATTTCCCTCCTTGTCCTTTTCATATATTTCAAATAGTCACCCTACAGTCAGTAATTGACCGGCGTACCGGCAAAACTTGATTTAATACTGAAAAGTAATTGATTCTCGACTTCACTTTATTTGATATTAGGTTTTGTGGGATTTCGTGATTTATTATCAGAATATCAGCGCATTGTATTGTTCGAGTATAATTGTACTAATGCCTTATTATTACTTTGGAAGCAAGAATGAACGATATAATGTACCAATGTAATGTACACTGTAGGTACGTTCTGAATCATCGCCAAATATTTGCCTCTCAATCTTTGGATTTTAGGCACATAAAGACACCATACATTAAATCTGAGTCAAACCCAGTCAAAACATGTTCTCAACAAAAGCCAGAACTTCCGTATCCGTCATCGCGCCATCCAACACAAAAAAAAAACAAATTGATAAATAAATCGCACCAACGCTCGGACATGTATCACTTACTGGTAAGATCTGAGTGAATAAATAACAGAGACGTGCACCACATGTCTATGGCGTCTTTAGCCCGCCTTTCCTCTCCGAGTCGATTTTAGCAATTTAAATCTTGTTCCCACACACACAGGTGTGATATTTGCCTGTCTACGGTCGCGGGGTGTGATTGGCCCGCTTTGCAACCGTTTGGTTGTTGGTTCCCGCTCGGGCAAACACATATTTCAGGAGTTGACAAGTGTAACGCACCGTTTAACCGCAGTGCAGAGCGGGGCAGTGTGGTTACGATTAACGGTTTACGCGATAGCCCGCAGTCAGACCAATGTATTAGGTTAAAAACTATACATATAGATACATATCATGGCTCTGGTCTGCGCGATATAAAGAGTAGCAAATTCATAGTCTAGCCCGTGACCACGAGCGCGGTAAATAGCTCGAAACGTCGGACCTCTAAATAATATGATTAGTTTTATTTCAAATGTGTAAATAATAGACAATACAATACTATATGCATAGCTGCTTACTTACCTATTTGTCAGTCATACATCGCAGGTGCAATCATGACAAAATAATGTTATGAATGGGTCTTAACTCTTAACACGATAAAATGCAATCACGTAGTTAATTACTGCGTGACGATTCTACTGTATAAAGTTTAGTAATATAGTAGAAACGTCACAGAACTATGGAACAGGAGCCTTAGATTATATGAAAGCAAGATTTTCTTAGGCATATCTATTAGCGAATACAATAATAGTCGTCAGGATCATTAAGTTACTGAACAGCGTATGCATAACTTACATACAGTACCGTATATATAGCTACCGCCTACGACTTCATACTTAAGATGAAGTCGTAGGCGGTAGCTATAATATAAATTTTAACCATTAGAATACTCGTAATGCTAAAAACATTACTTACCTTTAAAACGTAGGTTTCCAATACTCGCTTAAATTAATTTTAACGAGGCATTTCATGATTTAAAAATATCTCACGTAGGTGTCTTGTAATTAGAAGAAGTAATTGACGTCAGATTGTTCATCAAGCATAAAATGCCATTAGACACAATTGAAATTCGACGGAATATAAAAACTTGCATCGAGTATAAATTTTGATTTGATTTGAAGTGATTTGTTCAGTTAGCCCTTTGTTAAACCCGCTTGTTTAACCCTTACAACGCATATAATAATAATAATAATAATAAGTCTTTATTACCAAAAACACAGCCAAATCATAACAATATATCTGTGACGCCCACACTAGGCTAAGCCTGTCTTGTGGGGGTCAAACCATTTAAATAATCCGTACAAACAAACTTAGTGGCTAAACTATACTTATACAATCTGCTGTTACTAAATATGCTATTTATAAAATATGAAATAATATCTTAGGCTAGTTAAAATGAATTTATATAATATAATCTTTAAATGTTCTTTAGTGCTCTTCGCGCGCTGTGTGAGTGTATGTGTTGGTATGTATTTATGTACGAGTGAGTGTGTGTGTATGTGATATCTAGACATAGTCGTAAGTAATAAAATTCGCTTCTTATAATTTCACATGGATTTAAAATAAAAAACACGTTAACCGTTATACCCTTTAAAAACATATATTTACTTTAGTTTGTAATTTTTTGTTGTAATAGCGGCAATAGAAATAGATCATTTGTGAAAACTGTATCTGTCTAGCTAAAGCAGTTCTTGAGATAGCCTGAATACCACCAATGAAACCTATCAAACAAACGATTAATCGAAGCTTAAACGGTGAAGGAAAACATCGTGAGGAAACCTGCACACCTACGACGAAATTCCAAGGTTGAGTAGTCGACCAATCCGCACTTTGCCTGATTGACTGTGTTGTGATTGAAGGCTATGCCAGGTACCATGACGCCGCCAATAGGCGATAAGGTACACCCCGGTGTTTTAGTCGGTATACCCCCTGGGCATTGCAGTCCGCCCAGAAGTCGCGGCTGGCATTTACCATCTCTTCGCCAGTCGCTGGTGAGTCCGACACACCACCCGGAGAGAACCCTCTCTCAGGGTGAAGGTGCGCAACGCCTTTCACCGGGTTTAAAAAAAAGGCTTATTTTAGAGTCACGCTGAACGCGCACTTATCATCGGCTCTGAAGGTCCAGTATGCAGAGATATAGGGACTGTTTTGAAGTAACGCTGACCGGTCGGCGCCGACGCCCGATACAAAACGAAGTTCACGAAGTCAGCGGACTCTACAATCAGCCTAAGGCCTGATCGCCTTGTTTAGGGTAGGCCCGTGCCCCATCAGTGGGGACGTATTATGTCCTGATGGTAACGATGAAATTAAAAAAAAGTTTTAGTGTAAAAGTTTCTTTTTTTCTTTTTAGAGCATTCATATAAAAGCTTGTTTTTAAAAAGTTTTTTTTACTTTTAATTTTTTTTTCTTTTTTTCCAGTTATTCTCAACAAGCCCTTTCATTTGATATCCATATTGTAGGAATGCATTAAAAATGGTTGGTCCGCCATCTTGGGTATGCCACCATGTTGGATGTAGAATGACGTCACATAGTTAAACATGCATTGTCATCCGAATTGAACGTGCATACAAAATTTCAGCTCGATCGGATAATAGGAAGTGGTCGAAAACTCGATTACAAAAATCCATCCATACAGAAAAATAAATAAATAAACTAACAGAGTGAGTCTAATAAAAGCTTGTAAAAAGCAATGGCCTCACCATTCTCCAATTGACTGTGCATCCTCCCGTAAGATACAGATGTAAATGAGACGATACAATATGCCCGCATCTCGCGCAGTGTATGAATGGCGTCATTTCCGGCTCCGCCTGGCAGTCTGCCGCGCTGAGTGCGGGTTCCGGTCCCGTTCGGGTTGTTTGCGAGAATATTGGCTGTGGATGCCGATTCTTTCAATAAGTTCAATTCTTCAAGGCGGTAGGAAGTTTTTATCGTCTGCGTCTCTACAACTCAAGTACCCAATAGATAACTAGGTTGTAGATTGTGTTTTCTGTGTTGTAGGAGAAATACCATTTCACGTTTATGTAGAATAATGTATATGTATATTAAATCCGAGACCAGATGCAATTTATATTTGAATTAACGTTTCAAATCAATTGAAAATCATAAACAATAACAAGTTTTAGAAACTTTAATGACTACAAAATTAAAAAAATATATTTGAACATAAGCTGATTACGACGTTAATTATACATACATACATACATACATACAATCACGCCTTTTTCCCAGAGGGGTAGGCAGAGATCACTTCCTGCCATGTGCTACGGTCCTGGCACACCACTTTCGCTTCATCCACATTCATCAACCTCTTCATGCACGCTCGTCGATTACGGGTACTTTTGATTTGACCTTTCTTTAAGATTTGACCTATTTGGTCATGAAAGGTCTTTCTTGGTCTTCCCCTGTCGACATCTCCAATCACACCCTCTCTATATATACTCTTCGTTAATCGTCTTTCACTCATCCTCTCAATATGACCAAACCATCTAAGCATACCTTTCTCAACCTTAGTCACTACATCTTCTTTCACACCACAACGTTCTCTAATTATTTCGTTTCTTATTCTATCACTCAGTTTCACTCCTAGCATACTTCTAAGTGCTCGCATCTCCACTGCATTTATCCTACTTTCGTGCTTCTTCTGCCATACCCAACTTTCGCTTCCGTACATTAGTGTCGGGATCAACACTCCTCTATGAACCGCCAGACGTGCCTTTTTGGACACCTTCTGACTTGTTCACAAAGGTGTGCAGCGCTCCGTTCACCATGTTACCAGCATTCACTCTCCTTTCAATATCGCTATCACACTTACCATCTCTTGTGAGCTTGGATCCCAAATATACAAATTCTTTCACTTGTTCTACTTTTTCACTTCCAATCATAACATCGCAAACTGTCATATCATCACCTTTTTCAAAAACCATGACTTTCGTCTTACTGACATTCACATTCATTCCTTTCCCTTTTAAAGATTCATATAGAACAGTCATCATATCCTGCAACTCCGCAGCCGATGAAGCAAGAAGGACTTGATCATCAGCGTAAAGGAGACACTGGACGATTGACTCATTCATTCTCAAACCTTTCTCACACTCTCTCAGACTAGTCAAGCAACTATCTAAGAATAGGTTGAACAGCCATGGTGACGCTACACATCCCTGTCTAACTATAAAACGTTAATTATAAAACGGTTTTTATAGATACACTATATTTCCCTAGCTGCTATGAACTAAGACTTATCGAATAAGCGAGCAACGTAACAGAAGGCGAACAAAACAAAATTCAACTACAACAACAGTGTTAAATGCAAATCAAAATAACGACGATCAACAGCGCATTCTCGAATGTTTCATACGAAATATTTTCATGAAACACAAACACAAAAGTCCAAAACAAAACGTGCACAAGTTGCACAACGCATCCGCAAATTACAATTCAAAATGCCAATTTAGATGTATCCCGCCGCTGAACGCTCTCAAAAGCGAGCCGTTCTTTATTGTTATAAAATGAAATGCAAATTTTACTGCGCCCTAGGGATGTGCCAACTATTTTCAATACGACTTGAGTCAATCAACCTTGAATCTTAGTAAGGGTCCCGTTTTTACCCTTCGTGTACGCAACGCAAAAAAAGACAGCGAAAAAGTCAATGTTCAAGTTAGAAGTCATATTTATTTAACTTAGATATCTTACACGAGTCCAATTCATCAAAGTTCCCTGGTTGATAATATTCACGCAAATTCACAATGAACATTTTATAACATTGGACATTTACAACTCTTAAAAGTGTATTTGAAATATCAGGTTTTCAAACTTATTCACGTTTTCATAATCTTTTTAGCAGCAATAGGTACAAAACACACTTCAGTGTCGAGAATGAATTATAGTCAACGCATTCTCTGTTTCTCGGAACTCGAGTTTAACTCGACTTGTCGACTCGAGTTGACGATTCGGTTGATTCGAGTCAACAACTCGACAAAACACGAGTTAAATTCGTCATCAATTGTTTTCGTTTCAATAACACGAGTTAGACTCAATATCAGTCTTTATGTTTCTACACGCGAGGAGGTGTTTTAGGGTTATGAGCCATTCGCTCACCCGCAAGTCGAGTGAAGCTGAACAGGCCTCAGACGGCCATCAGCGATCAGTCCCTTCCGAAAAAAAAGCGATATTATTATGAGTAGCAGACGCATAGCTACTTACAGCCCGACGTAATGGAACGCGAAAGTCTTAGATCTTACGAGTTAAAGTTCTTAATTCCCCTTTCTAGTTGTTCGGTTGATTCGAGTCAGCAACTCGACGATACAAAATTGACATTGTACATCCCTTCCCTCCAGTGCTTCGAGCTCGGACACATTGCAGGCCGGGAGATAGGTGCCGCTATAATTGAAATTGTTGCGTCCTAATGAGCGGGTGTTTGTGCGACGCGCGCCTCACGACTCGTCCGGAGATTTTAATCAGTTCAGTTGTAATTGTCACCGTATTTTATTAACGTTGTTAGTTTGCTATTATAATCTACGGTGTACCGGTATGTTCCATGTTGTTGGAACTGTATGAATATGTCCCAATTAGTGTACTTATATGTAACGTGGTTATTTTTATATTTTGCTAGAGCTCGACAGTCAAATATAATAAAATATGCAATGTATGATTGGATTCTAGTCTATCCAACGGACTAAGAGGGCTAATAGGTTTTATAAGCTTTTAGCTATTTATATAAACTGTCTCATGTAAGTACTATTTCTAGTCATAAAGAGTAAGAGTAGTAAAAAGTCCTCCTAACACGTGTAATCTACTTTCTTTATAAAGTAAAGCTCAATTTCACTGTTTACATACAAAGTATTCCATTTCAATTTGTTTTTTCTATCAACATCATCACGTACATTGATCTTATTCCAAGAAATGTTGCCATAACACTCGTGTTACGGATTTCGGTATCAACGGTGTAAAGAAATGGAAATAAGTACTTTCGCTGAACGAATAACGCGTGGGAAAAATAAATCTTCGTCATTGTTTAAACCGGCTAATCAGGTCGTTTTTTTTTTTCAAGTTTTTATTCAATACTAGCTGTGCCAGCTAACTTTGTTCGTGTGGAAAAGAGACTTTAAGCAGTTTTTTTTTTTTATTATAGATAACTTTTCTCTGACTCTCTCTTATAAACTGACTGACAGGACCCAAACACTAGATTTTATGTAGAGCTTTACAGAATACATTACAGAGAACCACACCTAAACTAGATTTCTAAGATAAGCATGCAAAAACGCACTAACTGACAAAAATTCCAAAAATCAATGATGCAAAAGTCCCAAAACTTTTGCATTGCTAAAAGGTCTATTAATATTTTTTAACATATTAAATCATCCAGGTATACATTTTCAGACAGCATATATTTATATATTGATATTCGGTAGGTAAAACAGTCGATTTGGTAATTACTTCTGAAAACTGCGTTCAAAATGCCGCCAGCCATAATTATGAATCAACTCAACTCAATAAACTTATCTAAATAATTTCATATTTGAATTATCAATATGTTGTGTTCATTGAATCCGTTATAATTCCTAATACCAATTTAGGTTTTCATTCGGTTAAATTATATTGAAACTAGTTTACGTTATATTACCTATGCAAATTATGTATGTTTTGCTAAACGCATATAAATAATAATATGTATTTTCCATCATATCATCTGGAAATATAATCTACTCAAACAATGTCCGATATAGAACAGGTTATATCCCTAACACTTTTCAGTTAGTTTAGATGCGGTCCGAATTACTGTTATTTTTTCCTAACTGACATACGATGATGGCTTGGAGTAGCCTCGTCATCATCATCGGACTTGCGGGGGAGCGGATGGCTCTCACCCCTAAAACCGAATTACTGTGGGACGCATCAAAGTCCAGATATCGTCACCGTAAATTCCCCTAAAAAAATTTAGAAGTCATTGACATTTGTAATGCATTATATTCGCGGTGGGTCTGATCGAGATCAGACCCTTTGCGGTCCGGATTTGGCCCTCGCTGATCCAGGCAGCCAGGCCGAAACACTGATCTAAAGTATTCTTACCATGTTTAAAAAAAAATACGATGTCTGTTAAAAAAATAAAGGCGACAAAACATGTCCTAATGAGATAGTATCCATACGTAACTTACAAAAATTACAAATCTACCAAACACCAACTAACGAATAAACCGCTCTTATTTTGTACATCTCTTCTGCGGACTCTAATTGTTAGCCCGGCGGTAGTCTTTAGGGACCTGCTTGGATCTGCGAGTCCCAGTGTGTATGGCGTCACAGGCGAATCGTCCAAGCCGTTTGCGAAAGCTCTTGCATAGTTCGAGGACGGGCCTTAACTTGTCGCCTCTCGGGGATTTTGATCAGAGTGGAATAGTTCTGCGGAGGCAAGGACTAAATAATAGAGGATATACTAGTATAACTATTTGTTAATGGGCTGTCAGTGTAACTAAGCGAGGTTTTGGAGAAAATGGTTTAGATTTGCTCCCAAATCGTAGGTGAAGATTAGACACTAGATTGACTAAATGGCTTCATTAACATGTAGTTACGGCTAGGGAATATCAAAGTTAGTGAAGTTAAATAACCCGTAGATAGGGTACCTACGCGATTCGAACCTATTTACAACTTAAGGCGCTTCAACAAATATTTTGATAAAAAAAAACGATGAAACATTTAACCCTGTAACGGTCACAGTGAGATGATATTTATAATTTGGATCTGGATTTTTGTTAATTTATGAGGATGCACACTCAGACTAAGATAAATAGGTACTCTACTAAACTACTCCACTCATAATAAAATTCTTAGAGCCTCCCACTTATCCCTCATGCCGCATGCAGGTCGCTCGCGACCACGTTTGGTGTAACCCAGTCGAAACATCGGGCAGTAAGTAGCTATGTATTTGCTACTCCTAATAAATCAAAATCAATCAAAATCAAAAATGTCTTTATTCATATAGGCAATTACATGCACTTATAAATCGTCACATTACTAATAATAAGATTCTACCACCGGTTCGGAACGCCGATTCTACCGAGAAGACTCCGGCAAGAAACTCGATAGTTGCTCTTTTTAACGACAATCATGTTACAAAATGTAAATGAGCCAAGTCATACAGTCCGGGTGTGCCATTGCAAAAATGTACCAGTTCAATATTTACTACCTTTAAAAACAACGATAATTAAAATAAAAAGCACCAGAGCAAAGATAACAATGTTCAGAATACCATAACAAATCCAGTCTGCATGACAAAGCTTACATAGGTAGAATTTTATTAATTACAGCCATTGCCTTATTAAAAATAAGACTAATATAATAATAGGAACAAAAAGTTCATGAAAAATGTCAAAATTAATAACAATAGAATGTCATCATATTTAATGTCAAAAACTTAATTCATAAGAAAAAAAGAATCATAATTAATATCAAAAATTTAATTTAAACTATTAGTCCATGCATGTTTATCATTTAGATAATCTTCTACTTTATAGTAGCCTTTCTTAAGAAGACCATTCTTAATACATGATTTGAATTGCTGTATAGGTAGTTTAGTAACACAATCAGGTAATTTATTGAACATTTTTACACCTAGTCCAACAAAGGAGCTATTAACTTTACTTAGTCTAAAATGTGAAATAGCAAGTTTATGTTTATTTCTTGTATTGAATTGGTGATTATCAGATTTTTTAGGAATGTATTGTATATTTTTATACACATACATTAAGCAGTCAAGAATGTATTGGGAGGCCACTGTAAGAATATTATACTCTTTGAACCGATCTCTGAGAGAATCACGTCGTTTGAGGTTATATATGGCTCTTACTGCTCTTTTTTGCAATACAAATATACTATAGATATCAGCAGCTGATCCCCATAAAAGCAAACCATAGGACAAAACGCTGTGAAAGTAACTGAAATAAACTAATCTTGCCGTTTCAACATCAGTTAATTGTCGAATTTTTCTAACAGCATATGCCGCAGAGCTAAGTCTTCCTGCCAGGGTACCAATATGGGGTCCCCATTGCAATTTAGAATCTAGAGTGATTCCAAGGAACACCGTTGAGTTTAGGACTTCAATGGGTTCATTGTTCATTTTGATTATGGTGCTGACTTGTCTTACATTGGGCATTGAAAACTTGACACATTTGGTTTTTTTGGCATTCAACATTAGATTGTTAGTAGTAAACCAGTGCAGAACTCGTGAGAGAGCCTTGTTTACATCGTCAACATTTTCTTGCTGTCTGTCCATCTTAAATAGAAGTGATGTATCATCTGCAAACAAAACTATCTCACATGTGTCTTTGGTAAAGAAAGGGAGATCGTTGATATAAATGATAAATAATAGAGGCCCCAATATCGAGCCCTGTGGCACTCCCATAACTAATGGTGCGCCAGAAGAACAAGTCCCATTTACATTAACTTTTTGGGTTCTGCCTGTCAGGTATGATTGAATTAGACTAAGTGCGTTACCCGAGATGCCATAATGGCGTAATTTAAGTAGCAGGGTTTGATGGTTAACACAATCAAACGCCTTGGATAGGTCGCAGAAAATGCCTATGGCATCCTGCTTATTTTCCCATGTATCAAAAATATGTTTAATAAGAGCTACTCCAGCATCTGTTGTGGATTTCCCTTTAGAGAATCCATATTGATTGCTATGTAATAAATTGTTTAAATTAAAATGGCTTAGCAGTTGACTAAATACAACTTTTTCAAAAATTTTACTAAATGCTTGTAGTAAGGATATAGGTCTGAAATTAGATGGGTCACTATCATCACCTGATTTAAACAAAGGAATGATTTTGCTTAACTTCATCAAATCAGGAAAACAGCCTTCAGTAACACATTTGTTGAATGTTTTTGCTAAAAGTGGAGCAACTGTATATATTATATTTTTTAGTATGTCCACTGAGAGTCCCCATAAGTCCTCTGACTTTTTTAAGTTAAGTTCTTTAAAGGTTTTCAAAACTACTTGCGCATTGATGTAGTCAAACTTGAAGGAAGACGCGCATTCACTTACATGAGCCTTTAAAAGCGATTGAGCAAGAATCGGACTAGAAGACAAACTGCTTGTCGTTGTAACAGCTATATTTGAGAAATATGATTGAAATGCATTAGCTATATCAGCATCAGAATCTAATATTACATCATCTACTTTAAGAGAAATCTTGTGATTTTGAGTATTGTTTTTACAAGTCTCTTTATTAATGATTTGCCAGATGGCCTTGCTTTTGTTAGTAGCATTGTGTATTTTATTTTTCAGATAGAGCGATTTAGCTACTGCACACGATTTTTTAAAAATTTTAGAATAATAATAATAATAATAAAATTCATTTATTTCCACCAAAATATCATGCGTTACATTTGGCTTACAACTAACAATATGTTTACTTAAAACTAACAAAAATACTTATTCTTATTCTATTTTACTTAGATGGTATTTACAAGCTAAAGGGAAAAAATAAATCTATACTATAATAAAAACGTAGAGGTAAAAATTCTTGTACTTTTTTGAAAAACGCAAAAAAAACGAGCCAGGGATATGTTTTGAGAGTAGTAGAACACATCCCCATACTCAAAAAAATTTTTTTTCTCTGTCTGTTTGTTTGTTTGTTTCGACTGACCGCCTAAACGGCTGAACCAATTGAAATGAAAGTTTGCACGAAGGTAACTTAAATTCCGGAAAAATACATAGGATACTTGAAATCACTGACAGTTAACTGGTTCCCGTGGGATATTAAAAAAAACCAAATATTTGACTTATCTCTGAAACTGTTACACCGATTTAAATGAAATTTTGCATGGTGGTACCTTACATCCCCGGTCAAGATCTTAAATACTTTTAGACACAGAAATTCCTGTAGGATCGTTAAAAATCTAACTTTATTAGATCACGTACAAAAATAGTAAAAGTATATCGACCAAAATCAACCTTCTGACTAGGACTATACGGACTACTTTATTTAGAAAAACGTCATAGTAGGGGAGGTAAATAGCTGGATTTGCACTTACTTAAACGACATGGAATCTGAATCGAAAGATTACGCTAAATCAGAAAAAAGTTTATTACACTTTCTTTATAATTGGGGGGTCAGCGATTAATACAAGGGATGATCGTGTCAGTCATTCAAAGTGCATGTTAAATAATCCCTAAAAAAATTGTAACGATTTGGATATGGCATAAAGTCATAATTAATGTTTATGTCTGAGGAAAAACACAAAATCATAATCTTGAGATACTTTAGCGCGTTACAATTTTATGCAGGAGGTTCAAGTTGATATCAAAGTCCTCCTGTACAATAATCTGTAATTTGTTTTTCTTAACATGTATCATCTCACTGCTGGGCAAAGGTCTCCTTCAAACCCATCCATTGCTCTCATCCAAGCCAGTTCTTTGACACATGGACCAGATCTTGATACCACCTTTTCTTGGGTCTTCCTCTTCGGCGAAAATCGTCTTCAGGCACGCGAATTCTGGTCCATCTGTTCTTTATCGTGCAGACATTCCGCGCCCATTGCCACATCAGTTTTGACCAAAAACAACAGCAGTACGGGAGTGGATGGTGGTATATTTTATTTTATCTTTTTACCTAATATCTATGATACTCCGCTCTATAGCGCTTTGAAAAACCTTGAGTTTGGATTTCTGATTTTCGGTGAAGGACCAAGATTCTGCCCCGTATGTTAGGATAGGCAGTATGAAAATGTCGATGAGTTTGCGGTTCAGTGATATACGAAGGTCACCCTTGATATACCTACCCATTCACAGACCAGAAGCTTTTCCAGGCGTTGTCTGCTCTACGGAGTATTTCTTTGTCCTGCCTGTATTCGAAGGAGACTGCCTAGCCCAAGTTTATACTCATCTACATATTGCTTTACCTGCCTGTTGACTGCTATCCTATCATTGGTGCTGTTGGTCGCGACCTTAGTTTTGGGTCTATTCATCGTCAGTCTAACCTCAAAGCTTTCTGCGCTTAGTTGTTCGAGAAGCAACTCAAGTTCTGTCGAGGTATACTTATTTGCGATGAGGAAAATGTCATCTGCTAGGCGAAAGTTTGTGAGTCATCTATCCTATACACCAATTTCTTTTGTTGCCTATAATATCATGGTGACCTGAAGACTTCTTGAAGCGTGCTACTGAAAAGCTTTGGTGATAGGGAGTCACCCTGTTTAACTATTTTTTTTTGTATTTTGAATGTCAGGCGTTCAGTGTGCAGTTTGATATCGGCTGTGCTTTGTTGGTAAATGATTTGGAGAAGTTTTATGTATGTGATTTCGACGTTTTGCTGAAGAAGAGAAAGCTAATTGGGTTGATGTGGGAGATCAGGTAGATAAGTTTATGAAATTCGCTACATTTCTCTTTTATCTGGTTTTCGGTATGGAGGTGGTCAGTTATCCAATATTTGCTTACTGGCTTGCATTGTTGGTTTGATTTTTTTTTTTAATTGGTAGGCTGTTTGGTATTATCTGAATGTTCAAATAATAAAATTGTTGGATATTATAATATTCCATTTAAAAATCTTACAAGACAGAGTCTGTGTCTGATCAAGACTGCAAAACCCCCGTTGGGCTCCCCAACTATCACGTTTTTAGCTGGCAAGTCATGTCAAGTATTGTCAGATTTGATATGAGTGTTTAGTTCTTCGTTAGTTCAAGAGATGTCACTGTGCTCTATTACTTCGCAATATTGCTTCAAATACTAAAAGTAATTAAAAGTTTCCATTTCATTAAACTTACGATGATGAAACAATGAGATAATAACGATAAAACTTATTATCTCATTGTTTCATTACGAATACAATACAATCTACAAAAGTGGCACATAACAAACTAGCAAAGCAAATACTAATGTAATTCGTCACATGGCGACACACGTCCTTTATACCTTACGGCAGTGGATCGGTAGTTTGTATTTTTTACCTTTTGAAGTCATCCTGATATCAAACATCAGCTTTGTGTACTATCTACATAGGTACAGTACGCTGTTTTCTACTATTGAAACCTGTTTCTGTCAAATCAAATACATTTTAACGTGGTTTTATAGTTCTAAAATGTGAAAAATAATTTTGTGAGTCCTAGCTACCACTCTCCTCATTTGGCTAGAGCATTGCTTAGACAAAAAAAAAATTGGGCGAGTGAATCCTCTTTTAGTTGGCCGATTTGTAATGAAAAATTTTGTATGTTGTTTATCACCTATTAAACAATTTTAGGTTCTTTCATGGGTATTAATCTAATTAATAACTAAGTTTAATTATATTTTATTTTCTAATAGTTTTTATTATTTATGTGGCTTTATTTATTTCACCTGTAATTACTTTAAAAATTCTTCCTAAAATCAAAATGCTGGCGAAAGTTACGGTTCCACGCAGACGAAGTTGCGGGCACAGCTAGTAAATAAATAAAGTAGAAAAAGTTAGTCGGTAACTGATTGAGGTATTATTTAAACGCACCAAAAGCGCATAATATTTGGGAGGACTGGAGCCTAATGTAGGATAGACCTGTATTTCAGGACTCCAGGACCCCCACCCGAACATGTAGCATACTGTTGCGTGTTGGTGAGTGTGGGAATGTTTGAGTGTAGGATTTGCATGTTTGCGTGGCTGTAGTGTTGCGTGTGTGTATGTGTACTTGTGTGTATTGGAGTGAGTGCATGTGTGTGTATGTGTGAATTTAGTTTTTTTTTTTTTTTGTGTATGTAGAGATTGAGTGTGTGTGGGTGTGTGGTAATTAAGTGAGTAGTGCCTCTGTATCGTTATAGTTTAGTTCCATTAAATAGGTCTTGAGGATCTTTTTGCATTCATACAGTACTTTTGGATAAAGATTTAGGTCTGTGTTTAGTCTGTTATATAAATGCATTGCGAGAAAAACAGGGTGTCGCCTAAAGAATTTTGTGTGGTGCTTGTTAATCTGACATATTTTCGGCTGTCTCCGACTGCTAGTTTGGTGAAGAAGTGGATTGTAGCTAAGGAGTTTATGTTGTCGCATTGTGACCTGTATGATAAAGAATATTAAAAAGATAGAATAGTTTCTAATATAATCTGTAAGGGCCGGGTCTTTAGAGTTGGCTTTGAGATCATACAGTTCAAAAAGTCTCCGTCTACTTGTATATATCCCTGTTGTAGCCCAATTACTAAATTTTATTTTAGAGTTATTAATTTTAATTTCTTTTTTGGTAAATATTCCGTTAAACTCTTTTTCTACAACATTAAACAATTTCTTATATAACTGATTACTGTTAAGGTTTGCTTGAAAGTCCATTACAGAAACTTTATAACTAATATTATTTTTAAACTTTTCTATTCGACTTGTAGTTATTGGTCTGCAAGTTATGATAGATGGCATTGGAGTCCAATGATGCTCAAAAGCTGCCATTTGACCACAGTGGTCAGAATTAATAAAATTAACTATAGATTTATTTTCTACAGAACAGTTACAAAAAATATTATCTATACATGTGGCCGAGGTAGGAGTGATGCGAGTTGGTTCATTAAAGATGTGAGATAAATTAAATGATTTAAAAAGATTTATGAACCTTAAGGAGTCTTAAGGAATAATAACGCGTGTAGACCCATAAAGACAAATATTTAGAAGAATAAAGTTGTTAAAAAACCCTACAGCCAAATATTTGTTTCTGGTGGGCTGAGAGAGATGAGACAGGGAAGTTCCGACCGACTACAGACTACTTACTACCTGGTACTAGTAGTCCAAGTTGTTACAAAAACGCTGCTATCATACATAGCTAAATGCGGCTAAAAATTTTTTCGTTGTCATCAACCATCGGCCTCCCCAAGTGCTCGCCACTCCCGCCTATTCTTTACATATTGAATCTAAACGGACTATCTACTACTACTAGCACTAGAAGCTGATATTTTTACAAAAACGACGCTATCATACATAGCTAAATGCAGCGCAACATTGCCTTAATGCAGCTATTTACCCCGCGCGCTCGGCGCCGGCCGGCCGCCGCTCGGCCGCTCCATCGAGCGTGAATGAAAGCGCTTATTTAAACAAGAGAACGAAGACTGGTGGAGAAGAAAAAAAGAAAGTTTTTAAGAACCATTGATCTAGTCCTAATCCATAACTGCATATAATCCGAACTGACTACTTACTGCCTAGTACTAATAAGCGAAGTTCTTACAAAAACGAAGCTTTCATACATAGCTAAATGCAGCTGAACAATTCTTCGTTGTTGTCAACCATAGGCCTCCCCAAGTGCTCGCCACTCCCGCCTATTCTTTACATACCGAATCCAACCTACTGTCTACTACTACCACTAGGTAGTACTAACTAGTAGCTGAAGTTTTTACAAAAACGACGCTATCATACATAGCTAAATGCAGCACAACATTGCCTTAATGCAGCTATTTACCCCGCGCGCTCGGCGCCGGCCGGCCGCCGCTCGGCCGCTCGCTCGCCCCGCTCCATCGAGCGTGAATGAAAGCGCTTATTTACCCGAGACAACGTGGCAACTCAGCGTACGGCGGAAGGAAAATAATAAAAGTTCAAGTGTTACCGCTTACGGGAACGATGCTAATGTGAAGGAGCAAAAGAATGCTTACATTTTAGGGTTGAGTGGTGAAAGATAAGGGACGACGATTAGGTAAAGTTAATATTGAAATTGGAAAAATTTGTTAGATAGAGACCTGAGACATACACTTACATAATTCCTTGATCAACCTTTAACATACATTTAAATAAATAAAATTTTACAACTCAAGTACGTTATGTAATAGATTTGTACTTACTATTGATTAATGTATGAAAAGTTACGGGTCGTGGCAATACAAATGTTCATTCAAGGACATAATTGAATTAGTTTTAGTTATGTAAACTAAACTTAGACGCCTCTTAAATCCAGCTAAATTAATAAAATAAATTTTATAGTATAAAAATTTAATAACTACCAATTATTATTGAACAAAAAGGTTTGACCGAGATTCCTTATAGCGCGCGCCTTCCATAGTATCTAACTATCCCTATCAAACTTTGAAACTAAAGCACCTCCGATAAGTATTACACAGCCGTTCTCACCTACCCGTTCAAGCGTGAGCGGCGTCGCCCGATAGGCGGCAAAACTCACAAGACGAACATAAAGAGCCGGTAATGGTCGTAATACGTTTGCCGAATACACGTCACGCATCCACTACTCTTTTCGCTTCATTCGCACTAGTTCCATTGCTTTGTTCCATCATGGTACTACTGCGAATTTTTTTTCGCATTAGTTCCATTAATGCATAAAGATGATAATAATGGAACTACTGCGAATAAACAACAAATTAGAATAAATAACAAATTAGAGTTCTCATTTGTACCATTGGATAAAATTTATGAAAATGGACTAAATTTATGATACCTAAGCTACGTCCCTTTCAAATTTCAAGTGCCTACGTTTAGCCGTTTAGGCTGTGCGTCGATATATCAGTCAGTTAGCCAGTTAAATAAATCGGTAGACGGCGTCAACCGTGCAACAATATTAATGTCCGAAATGTTGACCTTAAATAGCCATTTGGTAAACAAATGTACTGAGGTATTTCTAAAATTGAATGCTTGTTTTTACTTTTCCATGTATATAGATATAATGGTACAAAGGAGAACTCTAATTTGTGCATTCGCAGTAGTTCCATTATTATCATCTTTATGCATTAATGGAACTAACGCGAAAAAAAATTCGCAGTAGTACCATGATGGAACAAAGCAATGGAACTAGTGCGAATGAAGCCTCTTTTCCGCCTTAGATTTTCACTATAAGGAGGGTAGATCACACTTTTATAGTGACTTTTAGTTGAGAATAGGTAAACATTGACTGGCGAAAAGATTCGGTGATTAATGCAATGCAATAACATTTGAACTTTATGGCCAATGGTAACTGTATTTTTAAGCGACTTAAAAGGAGGAGGTTCTCAATTCGTCTGTATTTTTTTATTTATTTTATGTTTGTTTCCTCAGAACTTTTGCCTGGGTGAACCGACTTGGATGGTCTTTTGAAAGCTGGTGCTTCCCGTTTGGTCCCATAGCAATTTGGTCCAGTTCTGACAATGGCATCCATGAATGACGGAAGGTCAACTCCTTAATAGTTAGAAGTAAAAGGATAATTCTTTTAATACTGTATGCATATACAGACTACCAGTAATAATATCAGCAGTATTACAGGTAAGCTGAATAAAAAAAATTGGGTTGCAAAAATTTAACCATTTACTTTTTAGGTATGAAAAAAAAAATTACATAAATAGAAAAACCGCCTTCAAAAACCCGGCACACTATTATCACAAAATAATATAATACGAACATTTATAATTATCTAGGTATGAATTTAATATTTTTTTGAAGGCGGCGCCAAACAATATTTTACAACAATGAAACACACTGTGCTTCTTTGCACGAAATAGAAACAGCACCGCCTCATGGACAAACATTTTTTTTTTATTTGTGTTTTTGTTACTGATATCTACCCGATATAGACTCATAGACACTTCAATTTTATTTAGTTGTATCGATGTATAGATAAACATGTAATAAAATAAATTAAATAGGTATTTACTACGTTAATCGATGCAGTCCATATGCAGATGCGTTCGCCAGGACGCTCTTACTAGCCGATGCGCCTCACTGGCTCAACATTAGCATACCTGCAGGAGATTGCGATTAATTCTCACACGAAAGCTTTATTACCTATGGGATGTGAGCTTTAAACGTTGACCGGCGAACAAATTAGTTGTATAATAATGATTTTAAGCTTTCGTGTTCCATTAGACTAAATATTAGTCTTCAATGGTGTCTACACGCGATATTAGGAGTAGCAAATACCTAGCTACTTACTGTCCGACGTTTCGACTAGGTTACACCAATCATGGTCGCGAGCGAACTCAAATTAGTTGCAGCCGGAATGTCTAACTAAACTCCTACATAAAAAAAATCATGAACCTTTTCAAGGAAAAAAAATGTAGATCTTCCTAAACGACTAAGTAAAAGTCCAATACTTATTCAATTGTCGCTTTGTATTCGGCCATGAGACCGTTCCAATACTTCATCGAACCGTTGACGTAGGACCTAGGTAATAGGTACTGAAACGATAATTAGATATTTGAGCTCTGAATTGCCGATCGAAGTAGGTTAAATTGAATTTAAGCTTCCCTTGTAACCTTTGTAGGAGCGGGTCTACACTTTTTGTGTAGACCCGCTGTACATAACACTGATCTGATTCCGTGGTAAGTAGCTTATATATCAGAAACGACAATGGATACACAAAATAAAGTTAAATATATAAACAACACACCCAGACACGGAACAAACACCGATTTTCGTAACACAAATATTTATCCCGAGTGGGAAGCGAACCCACGACTCTTGGCCCCGCCAGCCAGGATCACTAAATCACTGATCTATCGAGCAAGTTCTTCACTCCACTTCTTTTGGCCCTGGGCTGAAACGTACGGAGGCCTGTCTAATTAATAACTTGTTCAAGCTTGTAGATCGTACGCAGATTGCCAAACCAAAGCAGTTTATGGCTGAGGTTGGACATGGAACGTTACACCTTCAGGGCACTGGGACCAAAAAGCCCATATGGACGATCCGCCCTTTTTTTTGTAACGTGAATATATACCTAGCTGTCTTTTTAGTCATCATCATCCTACCTACCCTAAACTAGGGCGATCAGGCCTTAGTCAACCATAATGGCCAAGTGCGGGTTGATCGACTAAATAACCTTAGTTTTTTTTTCAGTTCTTAGCCCTTAATTTTAGTTCTTAGCGTAACCACCAGAGGCCAGGACAAGTTTTTCATAGACATATTTACCTAGGCGATATCGAGTCCGTAACTTTTAAACTCATGGTAGTGCTACTGATATTTTGCTTCACCGTTAAAGCGTCAAATAATCGTACATGTGAATTTCAAATTTGAAACACCAAGTGATACGTGGCGGGGTTGGAACTGGTGACCTCTCGCATCGCAAGCAACGACCTAACCACTTGGCCACCGACGCTTTTCGTCTCGTCGTCATCGTCTTTTTAGTATTCGGCCGTAATGTAACCGTATCGCTTACCCTAGGTACCTACTACATGAACCTACATTACCTTATGCATCACGTGCTAGTCTATGCTAATATCCGGTCCGCTCAACACCCTTCTAACAAGCGTGAAAGGCAAGGTAATAAGACCGCCTGCCATCCGATTCTACAACGTTACAATGAAGGCGAAATAGTTATAGTTACTATACTCCATTCATTTTGGCGAGCGACAAAATGTAAACAATGAACCTACGGCTCTCAAATGTTTAAATAATGAAACGAGTAGATACCTACAATACAAAAAAACTACAACAGATTTTAACCACGAATAACAATTCCACAACAAAAGAAAACAATTAAAAGACGACTTTTAACTTAACAGTAACAATTAAAACAAGGAATCTGAATAAGAAATTAACAAAATCAGGGAAATGCACACTCGCGTCAACAGCTTTATCGGCTGAGTAAAAATGGCCGCCTGAAGTTTGAGAATTGTTTTTTATTTAGGTCTTTTTCCATGTCAACTTACGTTGTCAAAATACTTCTGACAGAAAAAAACGAAAATATACAAAAAAATATCATTTATATGATATTTTATATTTCAATTTATATTGAGCATTAAAATATAAGATTTAATTTTCTTATTAGTACATACAAGCTTGGTTTTTTAAATATTTTTTACATAATGGTTCATGGCTATTCATGAAAAAAAATTAATTATTTATACTTTTTCCAAAGACGACCTATAAAAATATCATTTTTTGATTTGTTTACATTTTGTCGCTCGCGAAAGTGAATGGAGTATAGAAGAGAGAACTAGAAGCTTTTTTTAAACAGTCGTCTTTAAGTAGACGTAAACAGCATAACAGATATCAGTTATTTTTTAATAGCAATTTTAAATACAAATACAAATACAAAAATATTCACCTTAGAGACCAAATTGCTCTAATCACCTTAGAGATCAAATTGCTCTAAAACACACACACATAATAATCGTTAGTATCTCTGTTACAAGTAAATTTGGCATGAATTCAATTTTTTTTGTATGCTTTCAGTTCATGTTTTCCCTGCCTCCTATGATCCCGGGCTCACCAGGCGGGGCGTGAAACGGCATTTAAGCAGGCCCTTAGGGTGAGTGCGACAGACGCAATAAGGTCTATTGTGCCTGTCAACCTCATAATGTGGACCTCACTCCCGCTTACCATCAGGAGGAGTGAGATCATCCTGTAAGCTCTTTATAAAAATACACAAATAAGATTATCAATTTCTATACTGGAAAGAAAACGGAAAGCGTTTCACTTCGAGTCTAATCTTTAGGTAACTTATATTCTGTCTGTGTCGCTTTCTCGTCAAAATACTAACAAACTAACACAGACTAGAAGCCTCAACAAAGATATAAGATAACAGGAGAGTAGCTGAAAACCAGTGTTGCCCGGGAGCACACTACCGCAACATCAGCTGAGCTTCTTCCCTTTGTCTCATGCATGCAACAAGTATTTTTAGTAAATTTTTTAAGCTATTGCATAACTTTTATCGCGGGCTTTGAGCGCGGCGACCGAACCAAGAAATTCCGTAACGAAAAAAACCTCACAATCGTCTAACGTCGTTTCAGTTCGGTAGACTTCGGCACTGTGTTTGTGTGCGTGCGGTTAGACGTATTGTACGACTCTACAAAACTCGCACGAATCGAGACGAGCTGCTCCGAAATTGGACGATGCTATGCAATAGCTATACCTACCGCGGCAGTCTCCGAGTGCACACTTCTTTTTTTTATGTCAGAATTTGTAATATGAGAAAATAATTATGTTCTTATTCTTATTCCATACTTTTGAACCGACTTGGCCATAAGAGTATTAAAGTTCTATCGTAACAAACCCGTACGAAGTCTTCAAACTAGTAACTTAAAAGTAGCATACAAAACAAAAATGATACTCCACCTCAACCATTCCCAGCAGTTTTATTTCAAACACCGTACCCAGTGGGCTGACTCCTCAGCGGGCGACCACAGCGCCATTGTACCCCAGCCTTTGTCTAGGCACGGTCGTGTGAGCACATTAATTTGCTAATTGGACGGCTGTCTCGCACTAGCATAGGTATATGGGTTCGCTTCTTTCCTCGTCCTTTGTTGGTACGGGTTTCGTTTAAAGCGTGTTGGATAGTGGCCTAGAAATAGGTTTTGGTTTAATTTTGCAGTGTAGTTCGTTTTGATTCAGTTTCATCTGAAATTATAACAAACTGTCAGTAAGGTTATTAAAACTCCACGACTAATATATGATAGAGGTATGCGACTGGCTCGGTGGAACAGTGGTTGTGACTCAGGTTCAAAACCTACGGTTCCAAGAGTCGTGGGTTCGATTCCCACTCGGGACAAATATTTGTGTGACGAACATCTGTGTTTGTTCCGTGTCTGGGTGTATTATTAAATATATTTAAGTTTATTTGTGTATCCACTGTTGATCCTGATTTCCGTAACACAATTGCTTAAGCTACTTACCACGGAATCAGATCAATGTATGTGATGTTGTGAAATATTTATTTATTTATATATCTGGGACATTTGCACACAGTCATCTGACCTAAGCAGAACTTGTAGGTATTGTGGGCGTCAGAGACTGACACCGATGTTCGTTACACAAATATTTGTCCTGAGTGGGAATCGAACCCACGGCTCTTGGAACCGCCAGCCAGAGTCACTAACCACTTGTTCCACCGAGTCAGTCAAAGTAGGTAATTTTATAATCTGATCTATTATTTTTATGAACGGCATCTAAGCAGGCCTTCAGGGTGAGGTCGACAGGCTCAATAGGGTCTATTGTGCATGTTAACCTCATATGTGGAACTCACGACCTCATACCATCAGGTGGAGTGAGGTCATCCTGAAAGTCTGTTTATAAAAAAAATACTAACGTAGAACTTACTTTAAAGGGGTAAATTAATGCTATCATCACATAAAACGTTAACTGTCAAAACACGTTCCAAATAAAACACACCAAAACAGATCAACAACAGAGTATAATCGCAATAAATATTCAAAAAATATACTCTCCATACATTAGCGTAACATTAAATAAGATTCTATACAACCAAGATACAGCATCATCAATATATTTATTCTATTTGTACGCAACGATATAGGGATACTGGGTCTCATTGATCTATGGAAGGAACTACTTATTTACTAAAATTGCACTATTCTTATGTTGGCTTCTTTGTGAATTACGTCATTAAGTTATAAAATTGTATCTACATTTTGCTACTACATATTATAAGGTACTTTGTTCTTTGATGAACATCAATGCAACGAAAAACATTTCAAAGCGCCAGTATCATATTGTATCTTAGCTATACATATTGTTATAATGTATTTATCACGTGGAAGTCTAAATGTAAAAACAACTTGACTATAATTAATGAGTTTTAATTAATTTCAATATTAATGAGTCTTAAGTGATGATTAATGCTATAGCAGGTACTTGCCTGCTAATAAACCTAAAATTTAACCATAAACATATAAAATACATTATAATATATGGAATTACGCATTTAAAATAAAGGTTACAAAGAAAGAAATGAAGAATGTTATCCATTTACATATTAAAGGCATAATAGCTTGATTCTAGCGCCCTGAAATGTAATACAATGTTAAAAAATATCATCTAACTATCCATCTGTACAATATCACAGTGTATGATATAAGAATGTGTAGATAACTGTTTTCACACTAGTACAATCAATTAGGAAAATACTCACTTTTTAAACTTACACTAAATGTTCCGGAAAATAAAATATAAAAAAAAACATAATGTCCAAAAAATAACCTGTAAGCAGTATTACACTGGATAATATGGAAATAATAATGTGAACAGATAAGAAATCCAAAAAAAGAGAATATAAAAATATTTACTGCAAACTTTGTGTGAAATATTTACAACAATACTATAACAATGTTGTTAGTAATAAAGCCTCAGTGTTGCCTGATCGTAGTGGTATATTTGTGCACATTTAAGAGATTAGTAAAATGGTACACCTACTAAGTGTATTGAATAGGAACCTATATTGGCAACACTGGGACATCTTCGTTGCATTGACATATACCAAAGAATCTAAACTCGGATAAGACTGTTAATACAATCTCATCTCACAATGAATACACTAAAACTACTATGTTCGTTTTTCTATTTAACAATAATAGTGACACCACATAGTAAACCCTGTTGGCTAATATCGATCTATAGCCACATTTCAAGTGTCCACTTATACCTTTATAAGGCAAAAGTAAACCGTTGCCTGAATTCTAATTGGCGCTGGCATGTAGGTCAAAACGTATTTGAACAGCTTCGACCATCTCTAAACAGATCTAGTTGGCTTGCTTCGCCTGACCTTCAGTATTCACCTGAGCGTCTACCTTTGGAGGGTCAGCTTTGACGGGTTCTTCAGGCTTCTTACCCTCAATGTAGTGGTAGTTGATAAAGCGGGCTCCTTGGGTGAGCTGAGCGCATTCGTTGGTGAAGTGGCAGGCGAAGAGGAGCATGTTCCGGGGCTGGACTCTCCACGCGAACCTCATGAACATCAGAGAGTAGAGCGTGAGCGCTGAAAGAGGAATCGAGGATTGTTCATCATTTATGTGACTCATACATTCATATTTTTTTTTATATTAGGCTAACAAGATGACCTCACTCCACCTGACGGTAAGCGGTAGTGGCATCCAAATATGAGATTGACAGGCACAATAGACCATAGCCTTTGAGCCTGTCGCACTCACCCTGAAGGCTTGCTTAAATGCCGTTTCACGTCCCGCCTTAAGAACCCGTAGGAGACATGATGAATATAAAATCGCGCCTTTTTCCCAGAGAGGTAGGCAAAGATCAATTCCAGCCATGTCCTACGGTCCTGGCACACCACTTTCGCTTCTTCCACATACATCAACCTCTTCATGCATGCTCGTCGATTACGGGTACTTATGACCCTCTCTTTACCTAAGATTTTACCTATTTGGTCATGGTCTTTCTTGGTCTTCCCCGGGCGACATCTACATGTGACTCATCTATACTAATATTATAAAGCTGAAGAGTTTGTTTGTTTGTTTGTTTGTTTGTTTGTTTGTTTGTTTGAACGCGCTAATCTCAGGAACTACTGGTTCGATTTGAAAAAATCTTTTTGCGTTGTATAGACCATTTATCGAGGAAGGTTTTAGGCTATATAACATCACGCTGCGACCAATAGGAGCAAAGATACAATGGAAAATGTGTGAAAAACGGGGGGACACGCGGACGAAGTCGCTGGCACAGCTAGTGTAAGGATATGTATATGTAGTGTTTTAGTAGTGTTTCATTTGAGAAATATTTTTTGAGAAATCCACTAGTTAGCAAGACGTAGATGTGAAACACGCCACTCAAAAATGGAAAGTAAGATCAAGGAAAGTGCCAGGAATAGGGCGCCGCCGCAAAACGGCGCGCAGGAGTTTCGCCCGACTCCTGTGGCAAGTGGGCAAGGGCTACCGCGCTGGGGACGGACGCGGCTAAAGAAGTTAGCCCCAACCCCACGGAAACTCCGCTTCGCGACGTGGAACGTGGGCACGCTTACCGGTCGCGCGAGAGAGCTGGCCGACGTACTCACCAGGCGGAGGGTGGCAGTGGCGTTCCTGCAGGAGACTCGGTGGAAAGGCAGCAGATCCCGGGCCATTGGGAATGACTACAAGCTGATCTACACAGGAGCACCTAGTGGAGAGAACGGGGTTGCGGTAGTGCTGTCCGGGGAGTTGCAGGATGACGTGTTGGAGGTGAAACGCTACAGCGACCGCTTAATGGACGTAACGGTGCTTATCGAAGGGGTTACGACCCACTTGATAAGCGCATACGCTCCACAGGCTGGTTGCAGCGACACCGAAAAAACTTCATTCTGGGATGGACTTGGAGAGGTGCTGCGTGGAATCCCACCATCTCAGGGAGTCGTTCTGGGGGCGATCTGAACGGTCATGTGGGTGAGGAGCCTGAGGAGTTCGAGCGTGTTCATGGTGGCTATGGGTTCGGCAGACGCAACGCTGAAGGGGAGAACATCCTCCAGTTGTGTTCGGCTGCCGACCTGGCTATTGTGAACACGTTTTTCCAGAAGAGGCCTGAACATTTAATCACCTACAGGAGTGGGCGGCACGCTACCCAGATCGACTTCCTACTCACTAGGAGGCACCACATCGGCAAAGTAGTCAACTGCAAGGTCATACCCGGAGAGAGTCTCACTGCACAACACCGTCTACTTGTCATGGATCTCTGCGTGAAGCCCAAAGCCAAGAGCTTTGAGCGCTGTCGGCGTCAAATAAGGTGGTGGCGGCTTGACGATGACAAATCCCAGGTGTTCGTCTCAGCTATCGGCGACAAGTGCGCTGAGTCTGAGAACGAACCAGTTCAGAACCACTGGGACAGGATTCAGGCAACCATAACCGAAGCGGCGAAGTCAGTGCTTGGCACGTCTAAGGGTGGACGCAAATTTGACAAGGAGACTTGGTGGTGGAACGACACAGTCCAGAGGGAGACGAGGGTGAAGAAAACCCTCTTTAAAAAGTGGCAAGCGTCCAACTCTCCCGAAGATCGCGACGCATACAGGTCCGCAAAACGTGCTACTAAGAAAGCTGTTGCCAGAGCCAGGCGAGCCCACCTACAACCGCTCTACAATAGGCTGGAATCGTCTGAGGGGCAGAAGCTTATCTATAGATTGGCACGTTCGAGGGTCAAAGCGGCACAGGATATCTCCAAGTGCCGCTGTGTTAAAGACTCTCACGGTAACCTACTATGCGAGGACCTCGCGGTGAAGGAGAGATGGCGCTCTTACTTCCACGAGCTGTTAAACAAACAGCATAGAGAAGTGCAGCCACCGGACCTCCCTCCGAATCTTGGACTTGTGCCACCGGTAACGCCTGAAGAAGTAGAGAAGGCTCTTCGCCGCATGAAGAATCGGAAAGCTGTCGGGGCCGATGGAGTCCCCATCGAAGCCTGGAAGGCAATGGGTGGGCGTGGTGTGGGCATCCTAACTAACCTTTATAACTTCCTTATCTAATGAACAGTTTACCTGCGAACATTAGAAATGAAAGCAATAAATGCAAGTTTAAAAATATGCTTAAAAGGCATTATATGTGTATATTGCCTGATTATTAATTTATAATTTATATAAATATAAATACATATATTTAGTTATAAGTATATATAAGTATGTATTATGAAGATTTTAAAATTATATAACTCGCTGATCCTGCAGTCAAACTGTTAGACGGTTTTGCGGGACATAATTTAGTTTATAAGTCAAAATTGTTGTTTTTTTAATAATAAATAAATAAAATAAATAAATAAATAACCGCATACTAAGCACCGGCGGGATTCCTCGCCAATGGAGACTGAGTGTTATCACCCCAGTCTTCAAGGGCAAGGGATCAGTGCAGGAGTGCGGTAGTTATCGCGGTATAAAGGTCATGTCCCACACCATGAAACTATTCGAGCGGATAGTAGACTCTCGAATCCGTCAGGAGTGCACTGTCTCTGGATGTCAATATGGTTTCCGCCCCGGTCACGGGACTATGGACCCCGTTTTTGCCCTAAGAATCATCATGGAGAAATACAGGACGAAGAACACGCCTCTCCACTTCCTATTTCTGGACATGGAGAAGGCCTTCGACTGTGTTCCGCGTGAGATGATTTGGTGGGCCCTGAGGTCCAAGGGAGTGCCAGAAACGTATGTTGATATCATTAGAGACATGTACTGTGATTCCGATTCTGTAGTTAGGACCGCTGTTGGCGACACTTTGCCCTTCCGTATAACCGTCGGAGTACACCAAGGCTCCGTCCTGAGTCCGTTTCTCTTCAGCCTGATATTAGACGTATTGTCAGACAGCATCAGAGACCAACATGAGCAGCCACCATGGCTACTTATGTATGCTGATGATATCGCGCTGGTGGACTCGGACAGGGGACGGCTGGTGAGACGTGTTAACACATGGAAGGAATCGCTTGAGAACGGGGTCTGAAACTCAACGTGGCGAAGACAGAGTACTTGGCCTGCAACACTACAGATCCCATGTCCGTCCGCATAGGCGAAGACACGGTCGAGCGCACGGACCGGTTCAAGTATCTGGGATCTGTACTCCACGCGAACGGCGACATCGACTCCGACGTCAAGGCACGCATTGCTGCTGCGTGGGATAAATGGCGGGAGGTGAGCGGCGTCATTTGCGACCCTAAAATGCCGGTTAAGCTGAAGGGACAGGTCTATAAATCCATCATTAGGCCTGTTCTCTTATATGGCAGTGAAGCATGGCCAGTACTTGAGCGGCACAAGCAAGAACTGCGGGTCACGGAGATGAAGATGCTGCGCTGGATGTCGGGAGTTACGCGAGCAGATCGCGTAAAAAACTCTCGTATTCGCGGCAGCCTTCATGTCCGAGACATCGCTGATAAATTGCAAGAGTGCCGCCTACGTTGGTACGGACATGTTTTACGAAAACCGGCAAACTACGTAGGGAACAATTGTCTCGCAATGTCGCTACCGCCGGGTCCCGGCAGAAGGGGAAGGCCCAAGAAGGCCTGGCTTGACGTCGTAGTGGATGACATGCGTGCCAACAAACTCTCCGCGAAGGATGCTGAAGACCGTGCGAGGTGGAGAGTTAGGAGCAGGAAAGCGGACCCCGGGCTCCGCAAGGATGCAACCGGGAGAACGCTGAGATGATGATGATGATGATGAGCAAGACGTAGATGTGAAGTCTAAAAGTCTAACTTACTACGTGAGTGATGAATGTTGGGAGGTGTCAATATCACGTCAAAAATTGCTGATAACAATGCTGATGTTAGACCTCATGCCTCATGTATCCAGTGAATTTATCATACGCGAAAACCATCATGCTGTCATGCTTATAGTGGAACACTGCTCCTTTATTGGTGTCACCTAGTAGAAGCGTCGGCCGTTAAGTATGTATTTACTATTTTCATTGTGTGAAGATACATACTAAATACATTTATTATTAAATTGTAATTGTAATGGGAAACCTATTTACTTACAGCTACTAATTAATTTAGGTTTTGGTCGTGCAAAAACAACAATTTACAAAAAGATAATTACTTAGTAAATTGACAGTGTGTCCTACATTCCCTTTTTGTTTATTATTAAGTACCATTATCTACTTAGTTAAGCAACGAACACAGACTGTAGTATAAATGGCTATTTATTAAATGGGAGTGGATCCACTAATAATATTAAGTAGACCAGGCTATCTTATAGCATGGTATACCTATCATTTGAAATTTTACTGATCAAACTCGGGTGTATTGTTATTCTAAACTATTATTTAGAGACCCGACGTTTCGAAATTAGTTTTATTTCAAATGTGTAGTGTTCGAGCAAATAATAGTCAATACTATGGTATATCATCTTAAAATATAGTTTATCATCATAAACTAACACAATTTCCAAGTTGTTAATATAAAGCACATAATACACCAAATCTACGTCTGAAGATAAACGAAAAGTGTGATTACGACGCAGATATACCGAACGCGACAGGCAATAGTAGTAAAGATAAGAGTCTATCGACAAACGTTATCTCGATAAGTGAGAGCATGGCCATAGCGCTCGCTCTGTAATAGGTATAGTTGTAAAAATGTCAGGCTTTGATTTCTCTTTTAAATGAATGTAGGTAGTAAACAGCTTAGACGTTATTATGTGGCTTGAGTACAGTTTTTTTTTATTACGTAAAATGAAATAATATTAAAAAAAAGCTTTTATTATGCACGACAAATTTCAAAAATAAACTAAGACATTCATAAATTCTAAAGTGATCTAAAAGCCTTTCGCGGCCGAGGTCTATGCGTTTACGAAATTGCGCGACAAGCTTTTACGTAGGTATACCAAGTTTTAGCACAATCGTTCTAATTTTCCTTGCAAGATTTGTAAACATACTTACATACAAAAATGAAGTTAAATAAAAGCTTGTAAAAACTAAAATCATTAACTTTCCTACTATCACATACTTACAAACTGCAGCTGGGTGCAGATGAGTAGATATTTTTTTAATACATTTAGAGACTTAAATTGTTCAGCGAAATGAATACGTAGATTTAAAATTCGAGCTATGTTGCTGTTACTCATACCAGTTGTAGTTCCATATAAAGTAATTTTGATATGACATGTGATTCAGAAAAACATAAAATGTTTTTCATATCTTATGCAATCATAAAGTTATCATAGCTAAGCTCAAACTACTACTGAGTTGTATAAACAAAAATTTAATATTATCATCATCTAAATGTTTTTAAACACAGTGTACAGTATAAAAGTACATAATGAGTCACATAATATGAGATACATACCAAAAGTCATTTTTCCACTGATGAAGCTAGGGTCTTTCCTCGTGTCTGCGATGGCAGCTATCGGGATCCCCCAATTGGCGACTGGCCCCCAGAAATGTGTGCTGAAATAATTTCAAACAAAATGTTATAATTATTACATACATAATAATATAATTTTATTCAGTTAAACAGTAGACTTTATACTGACATTTAAACAATAATAATTAATTAAAAATTTAAGATCATTTCACATACCAATTTAAAATATTGTTGCATTATTTTTTTTTATTTAATTATATTGCAACTGAATATTCTCATATTGTGTGTCTCTTTTGAATAAGAACATTCTCATGTTCTTTCTCTTCTCTTCTTATATGTAGTTGCAATATTATATTATATTAAAATAAAAACAAATTTATTTATCAACCATATCAATAATATTCAAAAGAGTTTATCAAGATATACAGATAAATCTCCAGACTTTAAGAACATTTACAACACTGATAATGGGTAATATTTTGGCTAGCACATTTTAACACTAATTAGTAACAATATGATACCTAGATTACTGAACAGATTTATTTTGGTGCTTTACACAATCACTCTTCTTGTATAGGCAGTCTACATTCCTTATAACTCTAAAAGAGTTACAAAGTCTCTTCCAAAACTGCAGTAGCATTTTTATAAGGAACGACATTCAACAACCAACTTGTATTTTCTAAAGCATATCTTTTCTAGTTTCAATAGTAAGGAAATATATTAAAATAAATTATTTTATTTATGGTTGACAACATTATTTCATGTTACATCTCATACTAATTGCTGTTAGGGCTTCAAAATTATTATATCTGACACAGATATAAAACATTGCTTTAAAAAAAAGATTTAATCAGGCAAAAACAGTAAACCCAGTATCAAGTCTAAGTCAAGCCTGAGCAATTGTGTCACCAAGGTAATTCAAACTGTGCTGCTTTAAACTGTTTGACTTTGTAAAGTAAATAAAATTATTGATGGAGGAATCTAGGAGATAAATCATTATTTATATGACCTCTACTGTGACCCAACAGAAGTTAGTCTGTAGGCATACAGTTCTGTGTTATCTCTACATTATAACATCTTCATGCTTATGTTTAAAAATGTTTCAATGATGATTTATCAACTAAAACAGGAACTATTCAATACGTAAAATTTGTTTTCGGCTCGGATTTCGGATAGGATTTATCAACACTGTGAAGATTGTAGATATTTATTTCTTTTAGCTTAAATAGAAACAAAATAATTTTTAACATGTTTACCTCATTAAATATTCCCTAAATTCCTTGCTTTTCAGCTGGTCGAAAAGTTTTCTTGCTATAGCACTCATTTTGATCTGAAAACAAAATTTATTGTTAGCAGTAGGTAGAGGTTGACAATAAGCTCAAGTTTAATAGTTATAATTATAATCCTTGATGATAAAGAAGGTTATTCGTGACTGTTACTAGAAAAGACAATTATTTGCATCACGGCGTGGCTTATAATAAACCAGATTAAATGTTATGCTAATATTTCCTTGGATAAATTACGTCTTCCTAACTATTTTAAAAGTGTCAAGGTTAGGTTCACGTAACTCGAAATTGTATTATAGTAGAAATTTAAACACAGAGTATGGACAAATCTACTTACTTTTTGATGTTTTCTTTAGTTTTTAATAAATAATTCCTAATTTATTTTGGCCGGAGACCCGCTCACTGCGAACGAATTTTATACGCAATGTCAAAGTCACTGTCACAGCTGTCACTGATAAGGAAACGTCATCGCATTTAACGATGCGTTCATTGATCAAAAAATCATTAGAAAAACATCGAGCTGTAATTTAAAATGTTTTTAGTCTACAGTCATTAAATAAAATATCTTACTGTCATAAAAATGTATCTGCGGAAATGGTACTCCGTTGATGTCATCTTCAAGAAAATAGTGTAGCATGCATGCAACATTTATTAGAATTTACCAGGGATGGAGAATTTAATAAATTCCTGGAATGCGTTCATTTGATATTATGATCGACCTTATTGGTAAATCAATCTTTCCATGAATTATGGCATGAACCAAAGCCACAATAAAATTAGTCAAACAATACCATGTCATGTCACAAAATAGATACCTAACCAAAAAAAAATTGCAGGAAATGAAGTAAATACCTAACAGAAAATAATCTCAAAAATGTACACTGTAAACACAAATGAACTCCGTAAGTCACCCGCTGGCAGAGCTTGAGCATGGGCTTCGTCCGAACCCTAGTAATAGTTTACATGCTAATATACATCACAACCTACTTTGGATTGGTAGGAGCGCTGGTATACGTAAGAAGCATGATTATTTATCGAAGCAAGTAAGTACCTAGTAGTTTACTAACTAGTTACCGACACCCTACAATGAACCCCCCCATATTATAGCTATATAGACTTACTACTTCATTACATACTCCATTTCTATCCTTTCAGTCTACCAGAGTTGTATACCGAAGAATAAGATGTTTTAACCACAGAAAACTTAGTAAGAAACCAGTGTAAAAGTGTATTTTATTCTCTCATCAACTGCCGCGGTTGCTACAAACCTATATTACTACTTGAAGAAACGGGTAATAAGAAAGCAAAGAAAATCCAATAGATCTCAATCATTTATTACAAAACTAAACTTACAAAAATGTAAAGGCACTTACAATGGACGGTAAGTTTCAGTCAATTAATTAGTAAAGCTGGTTTACTAATAAAATGAGAAGACATTTCACACTTACATGTCAATGAGATTCTGTAAAACATACTTAGAACTAAACAATATAGCTATAGTTTTCACAATATGGACGGTATAGTATAACTCAGTGGGTATGCTCTCACTGGTCTGATATCAGTTTGTCTTAGTGTTTAGTCTATCACTATTTGTGCAACTAAAGTACAATTTCATTAATTATATACATTCTGTTCACGTCTTTTACAGTTCAATATTGTATAATAATATCAATAAAAATTTAATAAAAACTAATATGATTTGATTTACTTGTGATAAAACTTATAACATACTTAAAATAGTAAGTGCAAGTAAATGCATGAATGATGACCATAAAACTAAATGTATGTGAGTAGAATGAAATGCAAAAGATTCAGTTCAAATCATTGTTAAGTCACTGGATGAATATGAATGTCAATGTCTCTTAAAACTAATACATACAACCGGAAATTTTCGCGGTAGTACACTTTTCAAACAGATTTCTTTAAACGCCATTAGCCTCGCCCACTGGCCAATAGAAGAGCACTTGAAGAAAATCTGTCAAAATCCAAGCAAAAACGTTCCAATAGTAGGAGAGCTAGCAAGAATTTTTTGGTAGGTATTTGAGGCAAGCTGAAAACTTATCCTATACCTCTCCTATTATATCCCAGCACGAAACTGCAGACCTGGTTGGTGAGTAGCGGGGCTAAAGCAAACCCCCAAATATATTTTTCATCTTTTTATTTATAACTCAAAAATAAGACTCACTAAGACAAATTATTACGATGGAACTTCTACCTGTCAGGTGACTGACAAATTATATTTTTTGGATTATAAAATATATTTTTAAATAAAAAAAATTGTGGTTTGGTTTAGCCCCGGTACTCAGCCAAGTCTGCGGATTTGTGTTGGGATATAATAGGAGAGGTACAGGACAAGTTTTCAGCATGCCTCAAATATCTACCAAAAAATTATTGCCAGCTCCTTGACCACAATTGGGCGGGGCTTGCTCTGACAGACGCGAAATTGCCAAGCGATTTTCACCTTATAGGTGGTCGACCGCCAGCGTTGCTGAATGTACCACTTGAACAAATCGTAAATTGATGTTTATTCATTTTCCTTATATAGGTCCAAGTGGCGTTACATAAAATAATAGCATAGGAAAATATACAGGTACAAAAAGAACACAATAAAATAAAAATTACCAGCATTTTTCAGAGATTCTATAAAAAAGATATGTTCTATAAAAAATATGTATAAAAAGATAAACACAATATAAAGGTGTAAATAGTGAGTTTATAAAGTAGAAAACCAAAAATAGATTAGTTAAGTAGTTTAAAATGATTAACAAAGTAATTGCTATCTAAGCTGCCTTGTGAACAGCAAATCACAAGTTTGAATTTATTCATAATAGAATGTGATATCGCCTAGTTGCGTTTGGCAAATAATACGGAATGTAGTGTGTAGAACTAAGATGCAAGTTTGGAATGGAAATTTCTAATTTGCAAGTATATTTCCACTCAATTAAATGATCTGTGTAATTGCTACATGACTTTTAGTAGCTATTGGCTACCCAACTTTTGGTTGATTTGCGTTTTACTCAAAACAATATGTTTACTTAGCTTTTTTTAGTCTTTGCAGATGACCTCAATCCACCTGATAGCGTACGTAAGGTCCACAAATGAGGTCCGCAGACACAATGGACCTTATTGACAGCTCGCCATTTTCTCACAATACTTTACCGAACTCTCATCAACAACAACATCACACCAACAATCACTACAAAGCTGCTTTGCATTGCCGCTGCACCAGCTAATCTACACTTGAACATGTCGATCCTGGTCTCCTTGTCAGCGATGATGTTCTGGAACTCGGCCTCCACGATCTGCCCGTCGTAGTAGGTGATGGGGTCCTCGAACGGGTACTCGTAGCCCTGGAGGCACTCGCACTTGTACCCGCCGGCTTCGAACCCGCGACCTAGGATTGGCACGCACTGGAGACAAAGGAGGTCATTTTAGACTTTGTTTTGTCTCTCCTTACTACTCGATACCTACCTTTTCAGAATTCAGTTCGGAAATACTACGAAGGAATCAACTGCAATCCAACTGCAATGTTGAACAGTCTATTTTAACGCGAACGTTACACATTCAAATAAGCCTTCCAGTCATTTTCTAAATATTACACGAGTTGACTCGTGATCATGGCGCTTGCAACAGTGCCGAAATATCGGGAGCTCATTAAAACAAAACAACATGGTAAATATCGCGGACTTTTTCAGTATTCTAATGTGTGTAACAATGACAGTTTTAAATGATCAATGAACAATTCAGTAAATAATTCAAAAAGCACTAAAGATTAGAGTTGCCACGAATAGTGATTTAGCCGAATACCGAATACCGAATGTTCGGCAACGCTATCGGCCGAAGCGCCGAATATTCGGCCGCCAAACATTCGGCACTAAGTATAATATGCTTGACGAACACAAAATCGTGTCGCGACCTGTCTTAAGTTTATCTTTCTTATCCCGGGAGTAGCATGTATAGTGAGAGGTCGCTTTCTGAAGCTGGTATCATTTACGATGAAAAGCGTAATCGTTTGCTACCTTCAAATGTTAAAAAGCTTGTTTTTTTATCCATCACAACTTACCGCTTATTAATTTTACTGTAAAATATTGTAATTTGGTAATAACTACAAGTCTAGAGTACTATGATGTGACTTTTTTGTCCACCTTTTGGTATTTTGTGATATTCGGTATTCGGTCGAATAGGTACTTAATATTCGGCCGAATACCGAATACCAAAAAAAGTGGCCAAATAGGCCGAATACCGAATAGTAGCCGAATATTCGTGGCATCTCTACTAAAGATATAACTAAAATATACGTACATAGGAAGACCTCTTGTCGCACTTGTCAGTGCTCTTGAAAGCGTTAGGCACGTAGTACTTGTCTGGACACTGGTTGATATCCAGGGACATTAGAGACATAGTCACAGCTACCACACCCCTGAAAACAAAACAATAGGTAATGTAACTAGTGATGTGCCGGATCATCAAATACGGATCTGAATACGGATATTTATTATCAAGATCTGCGGATACGGATACAGATACGTATCTTATTTATTTATTTATTTAGGTTACAAAACTTTCTATTGTATTACCTAGTCTCATAATTGTAAAAAAGGAGGTTAGAGTTTTATTTTCTTTTTCATTGACATAAAAGTGATCAAGATTTTATAACTTACTATAATATTCCTTTAACCAAGATAAAAAGGATTTAAGTTTTAGTTATTTCACTGGCGTAAAAGTAATGAAAGTTATAACTTTTTCTCATTATAAAGTTCTATCTTTCTATCTATCTAATGTTTGCAATATAAAGATGTCCAATATTTGATTACAAGTAATAAAAATACTCTAAATGGACTTTCAAAGTTTTTAATTCTAATAATCACCTGAAAAAGATCCGTAAAAGATCCGCGTAAAAAGTAACGGACCCGGATACGGATACGGATTTTTCTTTTCCCTCGGATATCCGCGGATACGGATACGGATACGGATATTCGGAACATCACTGAATGTAACATACCACTTACTACTTGTTTGATAAGTATATTCTGCTAAAGGTCGCTACTAAACTATGATCATGAGTTTTGAGAGATATGATTTTACTATTCATATTATTTATTATACATAGAGCTTCGAGAAAGATACGAGAGCAATGGTCCTTCGCGCCAGATAGATATCACAATTTTTGTATGTACAGCTTGCTCATCCTAAATATATAAAAGGAGAAACTAACTGACTGATTGACAATATCTAGGCACCCTAAATGCAGCCTAAAAGGCTAAACGTAGGCACTTGAAATTTGGAAGGGATGTAGCTTAGGTGCCATAGAGGTGCACTAAGATTTCCCGAAATTCAGGCCATATTTCCCGTCATATATCCTTGCTACTCGTGGGAACGCAATGGCCTTGTTAAAACAATGCACAAGGCAGAATGGCGGCGTCGTGGTCCACAACCCGTCACGTCACGTTTCCCACAGAGGTGAAAAGTGGATCGCTGGAAGTGATCTCTGCCTACCCCTCTGGAAAAAAGGCGTGATTTTATGTATGTACTAGCTGTGCCAGCGACTTCGTTCGCGTTTCCCCCGTTTTTTACACATTTTCCATTGTATCTTTGCTCCTATTGGTCGCAGCGTGATGTTATATAGCATAAAGCCTTCCTTGATAAATGGTCTATATAACGCAAAAAGATTTTTTCAAATCGAACCAGTAGTTCCTGAGATTAGCGCGTTCAAACAAACAAACAAACTCTTCAGCTTTATAATATTAGTATAGATGTATGTATGTATGTCAGGCCATAAGCGACTGCCCATTTCACCCACCTCTAATGGCTCTATGACTATTTCTATAGCCTACAAGAGTATCTATACTACAAGTGCAATACTCACTTGAACTCAAGCTTGACCTTGACGCTGTCCCAGCCGAAGAATGGGGCGGCGTACGTCACCACCCACTGCTTGAGGTGCCCGTCGCAGTCAAAGTACGGCTGCGTCCAGTGACCGTGCTTCAGGTTGGCAGCCCTGGGACATACAAAAATTATATTTATACTACTGATCCATAGCTACACTAGTTAGTCCCATCGCTGTGACAACCATCCATTTATGTCACAAAACTATAAACTAAAAAAATCAACGGAATAAACCTTCTTTATAAATAGGATCTTTGAAACCACAACGCCCCACAAAACCTCGCACAGTTGAGGAAAAACTAGAAATGATTATGTTGTGTTTTAGGGAAGATTAGCAATGCACACTCTTGATAGTGCTCTGTAAGTGTTGCTGTGCCCCTACGGGGCGTCACATAACGGACTGTACCTTATCTGTTACACCTATGTAATAACGTGTGACATGCAATCAATATTTTGAATTTGAATTTGGTACTCACAAGTGACCTATGATGAGAAGTATGCAAACGCCATATAAAAATATCTGTAAAAGTGATCAAGACACTTAACCAACACTCACCTGTAGTAAGTCGGGAACCGCTCGTACTTTTTCAAATATTTTCCAAGCTCATCGTCTCTGATCTTCATCTTCAGGAAGAACTGCTCCAAGCTGTCGAAGTTGGTAGACCAGCGCTGCTTCAGGAATTGGAACCATGGCTTGTTTGTGTAGACTTCCTCTGAAATAGGAGTCAGGTGATTGATAAGTTAGTTCAATTAAAAATATATGTTTTCGGTTAGTAAGGCTTGTAACCATGATAGTACCAAGTTATAAATCACAAATCAGCTTACATGTATACATAAGGGAAAGGTATGCAAACTTTCTCTATTTGTCTTCTTTATTTATTTATTTATATAAGGTAAACTTACAGGTTGCAGTCACAACACTTCAGAAATATACAATTACTTACGTAAAAGAATCAACACAGAAACCCACAGGTAGTGTACACAGCATAATTATTAAAGCTTAGTAATAATTAGGATATTAAACAAAATGTATTGTGATGTTGGATAAATGCAAATAAGTGGTAACATCTAATCCTCTATCTATTAGATGTTTAGCACCTAATAGCGCAAGCGCTTTTTTATCAGATATGTTTGAAATATTATTTATTTCAAGATATTTTAGTGACAATAATAAGTTTATTAGTATGAATTCACAAGTTCACCTGTTTTATTCAGTCTGGCCAAGTCCTCGAGTTTGAACTTCCTGGTGTTCAGTTCAGTCTTGTAAGCGAATGGCGCGAAGAATGTACGGTTCGTGAACTTATTCCTGTCCCAGTATGTTCCTGAAATTAAAAATGTTCAAACTAAACACACAATAGGAAAAAATAATATAAAAACTGAGAGATATATATACTTTATCAACAGATTCAATGAAAAGTGCCGATTGCCGAGTGGTTAAGGTCGTTGCCCGCCATGCGAAATGTCGCCAATTTCAACCCCGCCATGTACCACTGTGTTTTGTTTGGACTCATATGTACGATCATTCGACGATTTACCGGTTAAAACATAAAACATTGTGAGGAAACTGTACACCTACAAAGAAATTCTAAGGTTGTGTAGTCAACCAACCCGCACCTGGCCAGCGTGATTGACTAAGGCCTTATCGCCCTGGTTTAGGGTAGGCCCGTCTTCAGCAGTGGGGACGTATATTGGCTGATGATGATGATGATTAAGGTATATATTGTCATATCATATTCTAAAGAGCGGTCAAAAGTACCCGTAATCGACGAGCATGCATGAAGAGGTTGATGGATGTGAAAGAAGCGAAAGTGGTGTGCCACGATCGTATCTCTGCCTACCCCTCTGGGCAAAAGGCGTGATTATATGTTTGTATGTATCATATTCCTCACCTGCAGACCATATCTTCGAGTCGCCAAGCACGATGGCGAGGGTCTCGCCAATCATCTGGTCTTCAGTCAGCGGCTTATCGGCCACGCGAGTACCACTGAACACTTCTTGAGGGTCTGATACCTGTGAATTAGAAAAAAAATGATTTACAACAAACTACTAACAATGTCGACTGGCTCGGTGGAACAGTGGTTAGTGACCCTGGCTGGCGGTTCCAAGAGTCGTGGGTTCGATTCCCACTCGGGACAAATATTTGCGTGATGAACATCGGTGTTTGTTCCGTGTCTGGGTGTGATTATGTATTTAAAAATATATATGTACGTATATCAGTCTCTGACGCCCATAGTACAAGCTCTGCTTAGTTTGGGGTCAGATGACTGTGTGTGGAAATGTCCCAGATATTTATTTATTTAATGTTAATGTGATGAAGACAGGAACTAGTTAAAAATCTGTTTTTAGCAACTAACTGACTGACTCCAACGAATCTACCATGATTTAGTGAGTAGATTGAAAATTGTAATCAATCTCACCTGTAAGAAGGCACTTATGAAGTTGGCAAGTCGTAGCGCCATCTTGGCCTGATTTTCAAACTGTTCTTCGGCACCAAAGGCAATATCACCATTCAGGAAGAGATCTGTTGGCTTATATCTGTAATAGTAGATAGATTGATACATTAAAAACATGCAAATTTTATGGGGCATTGTGTACGGTGTTCCATGTTCTTCCATGCATCATGTGAATAGGGGTGCATGTAAGTAGCGCTACCATGAGTTTAAAAGTGACAAGACTCGATATCGCCTATGTGAAAAATGTCTATGAAAAAATGTACAGCGCCCATAGCGGTAAAGCTAAGAACTAAACCGGTAGTATGAAAAAAATTCGATAGGATTTTAGCGAACGTAAGTTATTGATAGCTATCTCATGGATCCGCTACTGTTACGCCTACATTTTCTACAGAATGAATGACAAACAATACAGTTCACTCACTTGGTACAGTTCCCAGGCTGCACGCCCCGTATGAAGTTCAACACCTCATATACATTCACCCTCTCTGAATGCAGTGCTTCCGGCCCAGGAGTCGCGTTGACATACTCATGGTACTGGTCCATGTAGAGCGCTCTGATGAACGGATGCGCCTTCTCCCATTGGACGGGGAGGCGTTGGATCCCTGGTGGATAGTAGTTGATGAAAAGTATGAATTGGAGCATGAATGATAGCAACTTCATTAACTGAACGATAACACACTAGTAACAATATCAGTCTTCAATCATCGATTTCCCGTAAGGATAATATTTCAATTGAATTGAAAACTTCTTTCAGCGACAAAGGCTAGCATCATCATTACCATATACAAGTACACCTTACTAATATTATAAATGTGAAAGTAAATCCGTCTGTTCTGCAATCATGCACAAAGTACTGAAGCAATTTAAATGAAATTTGGTACCGGTAGTCCAGAGCCTGAGGAAGGACATAGGCTACTTTTTAACCGACAAGGCTATAAAGAAGTAATGTTTTACCCGTTAAATGTCTCTACGCGGACTCAATCGCGGACTGAAAGATAGTATTTTCATAAAGACTCACATCCAATCTCATGACAATCGAAGTTATTGTAATACTGGTCCGAGGTGGCCCTCTCGATGATCTCTCCGAGGTAGGGGCGGCGCACCACGCTGGGCAGGCGGTGCCCGGGCCGGCAGCGGCACTGGTAGCCGCCGCGTCGGAAGCCCCAGCCGTGGATCGGTTCACACTACGAAAGAAATAAATAATAAATATTACACAACATCACATACTCACATAAATATTACATACAATATACTTTTTTTTTTTTTTTTGGTTTTATCATGCAATCAGTCTCTGGACAATGAGCAGATCGGTTGATGGTGGAAATGGCGTGTAGGGTGAGTACTCCCAGCGGAGGTCGCCCTTCTCTACATTATCAGCAGTGCTGCCTTCAGTTCTTCATACAATATACTTACTGGCAAAATAAGAGATACATAGGTACATTATAAAGGCTAAATAAGTGTTAAATAAACAATTTATGGGTTCAATTAGAACAGGATTGAAAATGAATTAATATAAGACTAACTGGTCTGTGCAGAATGGATAACATAATATCTGATACCACATAAGTACTTAAATATGGATAACTCAGAACAAAATTGTATCCTCAGATTTTTAATGTAGTCTCTTCATTCTTCTCATTGGAAAATATGTAAATAAAGAAAAAGTCATAATTTTTACAAAAAGTTTACATAAGTTTACATACCTCTGTGGTGTCCACTTTACATCGAGCTGTTGATGCAAATCTATTCGGTCGATCATTGCCTTGACTCGGCGGACATTGATTTATATCTATCCTATCATAATCCATTTCCATGACCACGGCAGCAGTGTACCTATTGAAAAGCACCAATGTTCAATAAAAGACGATACAGAAAAACATGGAATATCACAAGCTAAGATTATAAGCAAAGTGACTCATTTGTCCAATATCACATTACTATCACTGGGTTTTTAACCATATATTTACAACAAACACTGGTTTTTGCCACAATAAACCTAATAATTTACTAATTTCCCTTCTCAGAAGTACATAATACATCAGTGTAATCTTCAATGGAAAATAGTATTTTACAGTTATCACAGGGTTTTACCAAGGTATTTCTTGAATCAAACCAAGCCAGCTTCAGGATAAATCAAAGAGTTTGATTTGTTAACATTTATCTGATACTTACGTAGGATACTCAATATGTCGGAACTGTGTGTGGCGAGGGTATATGTCAGCAACTGGGGACACAGCCCCTACAATCCATTTGTTTAACCTTCCACAGTCAAAGTAAGGGCGAGTCCAGTTTACAGGACCTGGTGTCTGTAAAAAAGAAAAATGTAAATATGAGTATAGACAAATGATAGACCTGAGTTGAAGCAAAAGAAATGTTGTGCCAACCCTACTTTGCGTTGGACTAGGGCAGGGCAATGATCGTGATGATGATGATTAGATAAATGCAATAACAACCTCAACTATGCATGTAATTAACATTCTCCCATATTGAAAGGAAAGCTGCTAATATTAGAAAACATACCTCATCGTTCCCAGGAGGTCCATGGAATGTAAATGTCTCATTTGTGTTATTGGCATATCTTATTTCCACTTGATAGGTAGTCTTTGTATCATGTCTCTTGGACACCTTGTCAGGAAGCCACAGCTGGTACCACTCATTGATCCTATAATAGTCTGATGTATAATCTTTTGAAAGACTTTCCTGGTCGAAAGCACCCAAATCTTCAATGTGGAATGTGTTTAAAGTGGATATCTTTTGGAGATGAACAGGATCATTGAAGTCATCGGCCCGGTATGCTCTTGGCGCGAACCTTGGCATGGTCTTATTGAAGAACCCTCTGTACGAAGATGTGTAAGACATGTTTGGCGAGAAATATATGGAACTAGCGTTGATGTACGGGTTTGATGAGACGTCGGCGACTGAGGATAGGAAGTAGTACATCATTCCAGGGTCGTAAGTGTCGTTTATAGCTGGTCTAATAAACCGCGACTGGAGAATGTAGCTCCAGAAAAACGCTCGAGTCATAGCCATGTTGTGTAAATGCAGCATTGCTGTACGGTTAGGAAACACTGGGTTTATGTTTATTTCCTTCACGTCGGGATGATGCGACACGGAGTCGTCAGGCAAGTACAAATCATCCAGGTGGGTAATGAAGCAGTTATCATCATGAACTTTGTCCATTTTGCTCCTGATTTCGTCGAAAGCATCTCGTACTTGCCACTCGTATTGCCCGGCCACACCCCATAGCAAAACACACAACGATATAAAGAGCAAAGCGAAGTTAACCCGCTCCATTTTCACTTAATTTAGTAATTGCTTTTTAAGACGTTTATTTCATAATGAAACTTGTAGGGGTTCTATCTTACTTTTAGAGATATAATTACAAAAAACACAACCTTTATCTAACGTAAATTCAAACTTTGTTGGGTGTTTTTGACAGTTTGTCTTAACAATTGACCGAATGAAAGAATTAACGCTAAAATATTTTTTTTTATATTGCATTGAGGCAAGCAAAAGGCGGTCTTTGTCTATTATTATCTGTGCTTTTTGGAGAGTAAGTTATTAGAAAAAGTTAAACTGTCAATAATGGATTGTTTGTGCATAACCTAAAATGTTATTATTGTAAATAAAAAATAAGAATTTCTGGCTGCAATCATGGCTGGAACTATTTTCCGTAAGTATATATATCAAGAGTTATACATATTCGTTTTGAGAAAACACGTCTCTCAAGTAATGTGAAATTTTTAAATTATTTCAGGATCGGCACTCAACACTGCTTTTTCTTTTCACAAAACTAGTTCAGTTAATGTGGTAAGTTACGTAGTCTTTAATTGTATATTTTACATTCACATTATACATGTTTTCTCTTCTCATATCTCATCAAATTTCTCCATATTCATAAATGCCTTATACTAATGAATTATATCGCATCCCTTTATTCCAGAGAAGTATTCACACTGCCACAGTATTCTACGCAGCCCGTAAAGGCACCAGGGCTAAGGCTCGTGCGAAGAAAGTGAAAGTTGAGGTCACAAAAGTGGGATTCATCCCTCATAACCAGAGGGGCAAAGATAAGTATGTGAAGTCGGTCAATATAAAATAAAATAAATTGCTATCTTTTCAAACTAAAATAACTACACTATTCAGTGTTTTTTGTTCAATTAAGAGTATTTATTTATATACATATTAAAATGATTAATTACTAGAAATTATTAGAAAGATCACTTGTGCTATGGATATCAGAATCAACATTGGATATGTTACCGCTAATACCCGAAGTGCGGCTACACCTAGTTTTAGCCGGCTAGAACTAGGTGTAGCCACTTACTCTTGGCTAAGTAACTTTTTGTAATATCTAAAAAAGCTCTGCCGATAGCATGCCGGCTATAAGTATGTAAGATAAGGTGTCCGACCGATTTCAGCCATGGCAGCCGATCTAAATTGAGATCAGCCAAGTGCGCAGGACATATTATAGTGCACAAGTGTGCGCGCAAATACAAGTGCACTCTCTTTTCCCTTACTCTCATAATTTGGTGAGTCGGCAGTCCAACATGCCCGATGAGAGATCGGGAGCAGGACCACTGGCTTAACGTGCTTTCCGAGGCACGGGCGTTCATCCGCCAACTTCCTAACTCCGGGCTGAGTAATTTCATTACTGAAAAACTTACACAAGTTTTGACCGACCCCGGACTGGAACCGGGAACCTCTCGGTCCTTACGCAGCGCTTGCTACCAATAGACCAACGAGGCAGTTACAACTATGTACAGACGCTATGAGTCACACTCGCTAGTAGACCTGCAGTAGATCAGCAGCACTTGGTGTTCACAACCTGCAGAGGCGCGTGTCTCGCTACGCCCTACACTCCGCGCTGCTGCTGCAGATGCCGTGAGTCCTGAGTGTGACGCGGGGCGGAAGGCGTGGCGGGACACGCATCTAAGTTTTATCCAACAGGGATTCTCTGAACTAGTTTTAGCCGAAACGGTATCGGATAGACCTAGTTTTATCCAACAGGGAATGGCTGGACCTAGTTGTAGCCGGCGTGATGAAGGCTAGACCTAGTTTTATCCGATAACAATCGGCTTCACCTAGGTTTAGCCAAGAGTAAGTGGCTACACCTAGTTCTAGCCGGCTAAAACTAGGTGTAGCTGCACTTTGGGTATTAGCCGTAACAGATACACAAATATACCTAAATATATTTAATAACACAACCAATATACGGAACAAGCACTAATGTTTGTCACACAAATATTTATTATCATCACAATATAAATCTATTTTACATGGCTTCAGCAATGAATTTATTAATGGCTGAATATGCTGAAGGCATAGATATTCTGAATATTGTTTTGTGAGTTCATGTTGGTCATGAACTTATGAATGAGCCTGGATTTCTTCTTTTAGGAATGTGGTACAGAAGGTTAATAAGCATTTGGACGACTCATGCAAGTTTGAGTCACAGGACGATGTGTACCCAATGCGGTACTACCGCTGGGTGTTGTACACAGCTGAGGAGGCGGTCCGCGCACACCAGGAGACCCACCACCCCACAATGTACAACCAGCCTGATGCGCTGGTCTACGCTCAGGTTGACTTCAACATGCAAGCAGCCAAAAAAGTAAGTGTACAAAATTGGCCCTTATAATATTTCATATGATTGATTGATTCCCACCCCACGCTAAATAGGTGCTTTGACGTCGAGCTATAGATATCAGCCCGTTTAACTATTACCATTACCATTTTTTGAATATTAGGTAGTGTCCGACCGAAGCTTCGGCTTCGGCTTCGGCCACCTTCGGCCAAAAGGCGAAACCTCGGCTTCGGCCGGGTTTTGGGCCGGAGCCGGCCGAAGCCGAAGGTTTCGCCGAAGATCCTAGCAACCGTCGGGATTGAACGAACTGTTACGAAAGACTGAGAGACAGCGCGACCGACCGGTAGTGTTTGCTTTGTCGGGTGTTTTGTTCGGCTTTGTCGAGTAAACAAAGCAGTGGCGTAACTACAGGGTGGCAAGTCGGCAAAATGCCACGGGCCCCCACCCGGTAGGGGGCCCCAGCCGGAAGGGGCCCCCGGTCATAGCAGAATCTCAACTGCCAACACACATACACATTAAGGTAAAAAAAAGAACGTGGTGTGCACGGGGCCCCATCCGAAGAATTTTGCCACGGACATCAACGGGTATAGTTACGCCACTGAAACAAAGACTGATTGATTGGTCTGACTGTGATTTATAAATTACTTAATAAATAAATGATTATTTTTTTATGAATAAATCACAAAAATATTTTATCATCTTTGAATCCACTTCCGCATGAGACAGTCAATATAAACCTTCAATATTGAAGTTTCGAAATAATCTATAACATTAATTGTAGCTTGTAGACAATATTGAACAAAATTACTAAGAGCTTATAAACCTTCGGCTTCGGCTTCTGCCGAAGATTGTGGCGATTGCCGATTAATTGGCTTCGGCTTCGGCCAAAAATAGACCTTTGGTCGGACACTAATATTAGGATACCTACATCCCTTGAATCAGTGTAATGGTATATAATAACACCAATCTGTTATTAATGTGGTATTTAAAACACACATAATAAATTGTACATATGGAAACAAGCAACCTTTGTCAGGGACGCTTTGCACTCAGATTTTTTTAAGAGGAATGATCATATGTGTAAACTGCAAACAATGTGATGATATGGTATCCTTTAACTGTCTCCATATATTTCAGAACCGTTACATGGAGAGCTTTACTCGGCTGAGTCTGATGCCACACTTGTTCCCGCGAGACGAGGAGCGCACCATCCTAGCGTTCTGCAAGGGACCAGAGCTAGCCAACCAAGCCTTGGAAGCTGGAGCGACCACTGCTGGTAGCACTGAGATTGTTAAGAAGATACAGGTGAGATTGGTGCTATTATTTCCAGGCATGGCTGACAAGTAATTATTATAATACATATTTTAGATATTTATTGATTTCATCTATTGCATAAAATAAGTTCTAACTACACTGTTATGGTATCTATGCAGTATGGGTTACAACCCTCTGATCTGGACAATGATAATCAATCATTGTCCACATGTCCATGTAATACTTAAATAGCAACTTGTGGACTTTTTATATATCTGCCCCCCAATATAAAAATTAAACCCAACAGTTGCCTTTTATGTTACGAAATTAGGTATATTTCTTTGTGAGATCCAGTTCATTAGGTCTTCTATAATGCAATCTAAAAGAAATAACCCATCATAGTGAATCTTGTACGAAACCACTCCCCTATCATTCTAATATCTACTAATGGTCCAAGATCCCAGAGCTGCCAGACATCACTTATTTTCTAATGGACAAAATATATACGATTGAGTAGTGTTGGGGTGTACTATCATCATATGACTAGTTGCTACCTTGACCAGACGGCCATTTTTCAGATATTAACCAATCAAGGTACATAGAAACACTGCTCACCTCACTTAAATTCTGATGGCTGATTTTAACATATATTTCACACAATATCATTAAAAATCAGGATTCATTACTCCCAGACACATGCGGTCGGCGGTTTTACCTTACAGACGCTTTAAAGCTATGAAAAAAATTTTACTTTGGCCGTAATGGCCGTCTGGTCAAGGTAGCAACTGGTCATATGATGATAGTACACCCCACCACTACTCAATCGTATATATTTTGTCCATTAGAAAATAAGTGATGTCTGGCGGCTCTGGGATCTTCCTCTATAAAGTGTCGATGGCAGAATGTTTAAGGTTGTTGCTTGCCATGTGTTATGAACCAATGTGTTTTTTAAATTTGAAATTTATATGTACAATCATTCGACGCATTAACGTTGAAAGAAAACATCGTAAAGAAACCTGCACATCTAGGAAGTAATTCTAAGGTTGTATAGTCAACCAACCTGTACTTGGCCAGCGTGGTCAACTAAGGCCTTATCGCCATATTTTAGGGTAGGCCGGTGCAGTGTGGATGTATATGGGCTGATGATGATGATAATGACCTACTCATTGCTATAACTATTTGTCTATGGTCCATAGCTGATAGGATGGATGCAGACCTCTTTAGCAGGTTTACGGAGCTGCATGTTTTGCGTTCAGAGTGCTACTAATTCTAGAAGAAGATTAGAATAGAATAATTATTTATTACTTCCATTTCTATTGAAATACTATTAACTATAGTTTTTGAATTTCTAATGTACCACTAACCCATATGGATACTTTGTCCGAAATAAATGAGTTTTATTTATTTATTTATTATAGGAAGGTCAAATCAAGCTAAGCGACTACGACTTCGTGATCGCCCACCCGAACATAGTGACGGACCTCGTCCCGATCCGCGGTCTTATGAAGCGTCGTTTCCCGAACGTTCGCACGGGCACCCTGGACGCGGACCTGGCGGGGATGGTGCGGCGGTTCGCGGGCGGAGTGCAGTACAGGGTCGTGAAGGACGAGGCGCAAGAGAGCTTTGGAAGTGTGCAAGTGCCGGTGGGGAGGGTGAGTCAAATTTGTTTTTTTTTTATTTGGTCGATGGTTGGAAGGTAGAGATAATGAACTTCGCAACGCAAATTAGTAAACTATTTTCTGTGTTGTCAAATCTAAACGAGTGATAGAGCATAATAAATTATAATAAATATTTCACAACATCACATACATTGATCTGATCCCGTGGTAAGTAGCTTAAGCACTTGTGTTACGGGTATCAGAATCAACAGTGGATACACAAATATACTTAAATATATTTAATAATACACCCAGACACGGAACAAACACCGATGTTCGTCACACAAATATTTGTCCCGAGTAGGAATCGAACCTACGACTCTTGGAACCATAGGTACTAAACTTGGGTCACTAACCATTGTTCCACCGAGCCAGTCAAGCTCACCTACTTATCAAGCATACCTACTTATGTGATTTTGATTAACAAGTAAATATCACATACATTGATCTGATCAGCCAACTCAATTAGTAACTATATCCGATAAATGTTGCCCTGTCACATTATGAACCTATGTGTAATTTATTTAATCACCAACTTACCTCTCGAGTTACTTGAAGATTGTATTTAAAGCAATATTTTAAACAGTACACGATTGTCACAGTTGAACATGGAGCCAAAGCTGGTAGCTGAGAATATAGAAGCACTAATTAAAGACATGCAGTCGGCCAGACCAAAACGCGATGGTGAATTTATAACAAGGTACATTATTTATTATTTATTCATATTTTATTTAAAAATTAAATACTATTAAATTGGGGAGGTCTTTGCAACGCAGTGGGACATTACTTTCTGGGTAAAAAAAAACCTATCTATATTAATTTGTGTAAATGCAACTTGTTTGAACAACTTTGTAACTAATAATAACTGAGTCGCTTTTATTATGTTAAATGTCCCTACAATAAGTGAGTGTTAAACAAATTCTTATCACTACATAGTATAAAGCAAAGTCGCTTCCCGCGTCTGACTGTCCCTATGTATGCTTAAATCATAGTCATGGGACCTAGTTGACCACTGATCAATGTTGTTTCTATGGTATTTTTTGTTTTCTGTTTTGTGGTTAATAAATATTTTATTATTATTACCAATGTCTCGGGACTACTGATTTGGGAGGCGTGCGTGGGGCCAAAGCCAACACGTAGAGGCCCTTTAATGACTTGTATGATCTTAATATGTAATGTAGCACCAGCCGACGATTATAACTGTATACACTATAAAATGCAGCCCAGGACAACCCCCGGTCAGTGCAGGAATATGGAGTGGAGTTGTAAAACATAGAAACTGGCCTATTGGGTTGAGGTGCTAGTGGACTGGGTAACTGGGACTATGGGTAAGACTATGGCACCTGCCCTAAATCTTTAAAACTACACAACGGATTTTGATGCGGTTTTTTCAATAGATAGAGGGACTTAGATGAAGGTTTTCACGTATAATACGTAACTTCTATCCCCAGATGCGTGATAACCTGCCCCCCTGCCTCTGAGCGGCTCAAGATCGATCCCTTCGTGTACGTCGACCGAGTCCTCTCCAAAGAGGTCCAAGAGGACAGCGACGACGAAGACGCGCCCGTAGCCGCCCAGGCCTAGGTTAAACTGTAGTAGTGTTAGTTATGTATAGCTATTGATATATTAAATGTTGTTAAATTGAATGTGTTTTTTTCTTTGAGAATGGAGCCAGGTGGGTGCAATTTAGTAGTAAATAGGCTATTTACCTTTATGTGACATCTAAGTACATGGACTGTTATATAATCGTAGTTAACTCTTTGTACTCAGCAGAGTATTTATATTGAAATTTTTTCAGTGGTTTTGGACCTTTAATTTAGGTTTTAATAAGGGTGAAAATATGGTGGCTATATTATAGCCAGAGCAATGGGATAAAAGGTCCTTTCACATCCCAACTGTCAAATGACGTACTTTCGTCTGACCTACGAGTAGGTCAGCGGTATGTGAGAAGCTAAATTATGGATTGGCCATGGACCATGGCTCCTCGGTAAAGGAGGTACCTCTCACTAACGCCTACCATTAGGTGTAGGTGAGGTCATCTTATTAGCCTTTAAAAAAAATATATCAATACGCTGGTAGCTGGTAACAGCGCCTGAAACTGAAGTTAATACAGGAATCAACATCAAACAAATTCTCAAATATAACGATTTATTGATGAATGTAAATGCGAGTTAAAAATATACATAAATCTTCTTTATATGATAGTACAATGGCATCGCGAGTTCTATACAACACTAAATAAAAATGTACACTTACTACATTACATAATACTAATCACAATGTGGTTCTATATTAAGGCAAGAACTTATTACAAATATTATTGTGATTTTATAGAAAAAAACAAAGATAAGAAGAACACAGCCTATAAGAGAGAACAGATTAATTTGGTTATGTAAGTATATACAGCTGATTGGGGACTTAATAAATAATGTTATTAATTAAATGGCGATAACCATTGACTCACGTGCTAAGTTCCACATTTGGGAGTCCTTTTATAGACATTGAATAACAAGTACATACTGAAAAATCTTAAAGGAAGGGACGAAAATACAATACATTTTATATAAGAGGTATCTAGAAAAAATATCCAAGAAAGAAAATCATGACAAATTAAAAAAAGATTCAATATTTTTAACATTTAGTTAGTGACTATAATATCTTAAATAATTTAATTGCATAAATAATTCTAATAACAGTTTGATAATTATTTTTATACAGGCATTTGATTTAGCCGTTTACATTTCTAAATAAATTCTGATCTTAACATCGTAAATATAATATACGATTGGTAGTTACATAGATATATCGCAATATATAATCTCATCTCATCACTAATATAACATAATAATATTATGTTAAACATGTCCCATAATGTTGGAATAAATTATGTTAATCAAATGACTACAGAGAACTAATGCTAATTGCCTAGTCAGTCAGTAGACATAGCTTCTAGCCTAGAACCTAGCTAGTCGTTCTTTCTGCATTGATAAGACAGCAGAAAGAGAGTCGTTCAAGTAAAAGGACTCTACTTATAGGTAGATACTTTTTCTATATAAATCTGATACCTACTCATCCAGATAAAGAATAGAATCATAAATGGCTATTCGCTTCTCGCTCGCACACTATTTGTGTCTATATTCACACTCGCTGGTACTGGTTAAAAAAATATAATCAGTAAATAGTATTATTAAATTATAATTGTTAAAGGAGAACCACCATTTTGGGCCCAACGTTACAGTATTAAATTATATATCAAAAAATCGGTCTATTTTTGTAAGTTAACTTATAGAAATCTTAGCCAAAACAGCAATGGCCAACAGGGAAAAAAGCAGTTTTTTTATTATTTTCCTTATGTTACTGGTTTTGTAAACGTTCATTTATATTATTTATTAATAACGTAGCTATCTTTGCAAACGTGATACAGAAATCTATCCATAGAGTATAGTAAACAGAATCTACTTATGACATTGATCGATTTGACTGATGTCGATTAATAATTAAAATGTTTTATTATTTATCATATTTATTTAGATCGTATCCGAAATACTATCATTCGGAGACGTACCGGAGTCACGGACATTACATCGATTGTGACGAAGTTGAAGTGCAGATGGCCCGGACATATATGTGCAGAAGAGAGGATGGCAGATGGGCACGCAGAATTGCCGAATGGAGACCTAAACTCGGACGGAGAAACGTTGGGAAACCACCTATGCGCTGGGCCGATGATATCACAAACATATTGGGCAAGACCTGGATACGATCAGCAAAAGACCGGGTCAAATGGAAAGCACATGAAGAGGCCTATACCCAACAATGGGTGATACAGGGCTGAAGAAGAAGAAGCACAGTTTTTAGATGCTATTTTTTTTTAAATGTATTATGATGATAAGGATGAATAAAATAATTTATTATTATTCTATACTGACCTGCTTTTGTTATATTTATTTTTTTATACTGAACTGCTCTGTCCAGCCATAAGCAAATATGCATTTAGAGTTACCTAGTACATTATTCACTTTAATGAAAAATCTAATAAATTGGTTTTATAGTTGACTGGCTCGATGGAGCAGTTGCTAGTGAATTCTGGCTTCTAAACCAGGGGTCATGGGTTCGAATCCCACCCAGGATAAATGAGGAGGAGACTGACACCCAGGAGAATGTCTAAGATATAAGACTTTGACTTCATAAGTCGAATGATTGCAATATCCATAGATTTATTCTCATTACCTACTATGTAGCGTGCTTGCGTGTGTGCGCGGTGCAGTGGGGCGCAGGGTTGACCGGGCATTGAGCGCCATCAACGACGCTTAGGGACTATATATTGTTAATATTCTGTTATTAATATTCAGAATTACCCAACAACTTAACAAATCACAAAATCATATTTCACGGACACATGCAAGGTTCCCTGACCAATATGGATGACATATAGCCTATGTCTTGATACCATTTTACCACTTTATCTGTACTGTTGGATAGCTTGTATACAATCAGTAATGCAAAACTTAAAAAAGAAACACCCTACAAGCTTTCTTTCATAATAGAAAAACAGATAACCTCAAAAATATTCACTGTATTTTTAGTGATTTGGCCATTGCGGATCAACATGAAAATTCGTCTCATGGAAACCTTTTATATGCTTAGTCTGATGGCCAACTTTCAGCTTTGTAACGTTGGGCCCAAGTTTGTATGGAATCGGGTGTTCTCCTTTCGTTAAGAGGGCCGCCATTTTTAATCTCATTCTTTATCTGCACAGGCAGTGTAGAGCAATGAATTTTTTTGCCGGTTTTTAACCTAGCAATGTGATATTTTAATACTTTTGGCATCAGATCCGACTTCGATATTTCTCAATTGAAAAGAAATGTAATTTCTAGTGTAACGAAATATTTCAGAAATGTAAATTCCTGGCCAGGACAAGTGAACACTAAATCATTGTTAATTCTGATGATCCTAGCCAGATCAGAGATATATCATACACATATTGCTGCAAGTTGTCACAATTTCACGGTCTATGTTACTTACATTCTCTATGGTGTAACTTACAAATCGAAGACGCTGCCAGTATGTAACATGCCGGGGCTCGACTTGATCTTTTTATAGCCAAAGTTTCTTAACTGGGATGGGCAGAGGGTTTCTGCGCTCTTAGTCACTCTGCAGTTTATTTTTTCAGTCCGATTTATGCTTAGATCTCCAGTATGTCTAATAGCATCTGACGCATCATATAATTGCGTTAGCCCCGGATCTAACAAATCGGGATTCGCTTCGGGCGGCAGTTTTATGGGGCCCCTTATCATTGAGATTATGTATAATTAGGAATATGGAATAGATTCAATATATTTTCTTTTTTGAGGTTCTCTCGCAGAAATAAACTTCCCGGAGCGCCACTATCAAGATTTTACCGTGCTTTGAAACAATCGTAGCTGGAGAGCGGTCCAGCTTTCGCCGCTCTTTTTCTTTGACTTACGATCATGGCTCGGAGTAGCCTCGTCATCATCACCCGACTTGCGGGGGAGCGGATGGTTCTCACCCCTAGCTTCCGCCGCAACAGGCGCCTCAAGCCCTCTAGGCCAGGGGTCGCGAGCCATATGCGGCTCTTTGCATGGGAAGCTACGTCTGTTTAGTCGCCTAAAGGTTTCCGACGGCGTCCCTAGGCGAGCGCGGAGGCGGGCAGGCTGGAGTGCTTGGGGCGCGCCTTGTGCACGAACACCTTGATGCAGCCGCCGAAGTCCGCGCTCACCAGCACGTGCCCCGCCTGCGACGACGACACCAGCCCGCTGCCGCCGGGGGTGGCGCCCGCCGCCGCTGCGCCAGGAGGGTTCGAGAGCTCCTTCTGCGATTGAATAAACAAATACATACATAATTATTTCAAATCACAAATCCTTACTAATATTATAAACGTGAAAGTTTGTATGTATGGATGTTTGTTACTCTTGAAACGTAGTATGGGAGAACTTATAAGTGTTTATAGATTTTTATAGGTATGAAGGTAGCTGACACTCTGGAATAACATATAGGCTACTTTTTTTTAATTCAACCCCCATGGGGTTTACAGTTGTTGTTGATCAGTTGTTAACACTTGGTATGGAGGTAGCTGGCACACTGGAAAGACACCAGCGCTACTTTTTTTTTCAAAATTCGACCGGGGTGGGGGGGAACGTACTATGGAAGAACGTTGACGGAACTTTCAGTAATAAATAACAAATTTTACAAGGCATGTAGGCTATTTTAATACATCATTGCTACTTAAACCCATTAATACGCGGACAAAGTCGCGGGCGGCCGCTAGTACTCAAATATTATCACAACATCGAACACACACGGAGCGACTGCATACACTTGTGCACTAGAACGCAGGTGATTGATCGTAGCATTCATCGAAAGTTACCAATAGATCTCCTGCCGTCCCACTTAGATAACTATCGGGGCGGAATACCTACCAGGTGATGATATCCCTCCCGTGGATGTCACGTCATAGTAGCACATCTACACTCACCTCAGTTACTGTTGCGTTGATCATTGAGAATGAGGGAACAGAGAGTGCACTTGGGTCTGCGCACGCACTAGTGTCCTCAGTCACTTACTTATACATATATATTTCCAGGTTCTTGTCCCTTTCTGTCTATATATACTATTACCACAAGTACCAGGGCGGCATAGCTCCTCGAAAGGTGTACTGACCTCCTTGTCGGCCTCGCTCTCGCGCTCGGCGATGGTCCGGATCATGTGGTCGGGGTTGGGCGCGAACACGGCGCAGGTGACGAGCGCGTTGTGCGCCTTGATGCCCTCCCAGAAGTCGTTTCGATCTCGCCGCACTGACGTGAACTTCGAGTAGTCGTGGTACGTCTTCCATATGTATATGCACTGGTTCTCTGAGCCGCTCACTGAGGAAGAGGATTGGGTTTGTTTTTTGTACTGAATTTCGGTTTTTGTGACGCTTGTGCACGTCCAACATCGGTTAACTCTTTACTTGACAGTGGCAGCCATATTGCCACCATAATTTAAACCTTATTCAAGATAAGGGCCAAAAGTAATGAAAATTTCTAAATAGTAGGTACACTGGTTAAAGGGTTAAAAAGTAAATTAATGTCAACTGGATAATATTTTAATATCATAATGTAATATAACATCTACTTGTCAGAAAACCAAATCGCGAAGACTTTTTAAAAATGTGCTACGTTCAATAGATATGTTTAGATATTTTTTAGTATCGACTTGAACGTCATCATAACAAGTGGACATTATGAGAATAACCCTCAACGCTAGGCCTTACGTTCATAGACAGTTATTAGTGAATATACATGTTTAGAAATATTTGATACAAATAAAATTGGTCAAGTTATCCCTGATTTGATCTGATCACTTGCACTTAGTTCCATTTGCAAAAAAATCGTATTACTCACCAATATACTTCCCATCGTGCGAAAACGACGCCTTAATCTGGCTCGACACGTTGACATATCCTTTATACTTGCACGACAGGTTCAGATCCCTCAAATCGTACAATCTTATCCTGCTGTCATTCGACGTAACGAGGATCTTATCATCATTGGGCATGGGTTCGATGCCACTGATCTTCCTGCCAGTGGAGTTCTTCCCTCTGGTAGACCTCACGTCTATCTGCGTATGGTATTTGAGCTGGTCTGTCGTGTAGAAGATGCATCGGCCGTCGTAAGTGCCTACGACGGCGAATTTGCCGTTCTGACAGAAGTTCGCCGCTGTTATTAGCTTCGTTTTGCCGTCCACTTCGTTCCATACTGCGACCTGATGAAAAAAATTATGTTAAGACACAGTATTCTACAGAATCACAAAGTTTTAAAATTGTATTGTAAAACAATTTATTAAAGTGCTAAGTGAACGTTTAGGTGAATAAAAGGAATAAAACACTATGATAATGCTTTTTGTACATTTTTGTATTAAGGCATTTTTTAGTATCACTTGTAAATTAACAATCTTACATGGATTCAAGCTCTGGATATTATTGGGACCGTGCGAAGTGGATGGAGGGAGAAATAGCGCTGATTGTCAAAAACGAGATGATATGGAAGAAAAGGGAGGAAAAAAAGATCCATAAAAACCCCTCACCTTCTTATCGGGGATGTTCCAAAGCCGCAGCTTCCCGTCCAGACTGCCCGAGAGGAAGTACCGGTCGTCGCGCGGGTGGAACACGATCGCGGTCACGAAGTCTATGTGCTGGAAGCAGCAGAGGCACTCGCCGCGCGATATGTGCCATAACCTGTAACATGATATGATTAGGACTATCGATTGCCTCTCCAGGTGGCGAGACTGTAGTATTGTCCTAACGTGTGGGCGCAGAGAAACCTTGTTCGTTGCTAAATTAGGTGAAACACTTCCTTCTTTCCTCCCTTCTTCGTCGAAGTACAATCTCAACTCCCAACACACTTACACATTCAGTAAAAGGGGCGGGGGGCCGTGCACGGGGCCCCAACGGGCTTCACAGTCACTTCACAGCCACAGCTTCCAACTTTAAAACCCGAATAAGGTTCGAGTCTAAACTGGTTAAGGATACGAACTTATATTGATAGAAATATATCAAATATTATACATTGCTAAGGAATTGCGAAGAAGGCTTAGACTTAAAGTCACTAAACGTAAGAATTACAATTTAAGGACGATTATGCATATCAGAATATTACTAGGTACCTGGAGTGAGTTTATCTCATTCGAGGTACCAATAACGATGTTGCTAACAACATTACCTGACAGTCTTGTCCATGGAGCTGGACAGTATGAAGTAGTTCTTGGACCACGACACGTCGAGCAGGTCGGAGCTGTGTCCCGCGTACACGCAGAAGGGCGCGGGGCAGAAGGCCTAGGGAACCTAGACACTGAACATGAGGCATGTTACCTGACAGTCTTGTCCATGGAGCTGGACAGTATGAAGTAGTTCTTGGACCACGACACGTCGAGCAGGTCGGAGCTGTGTCCCGCGTACACGCAGAAGGGCGCGGGGCAGAAGGCCTAGGGAACCTAGACACTGAACACGAGGCCGATGTTACCTGACAGTCTTGTCCATGGAGCTGGACAGTATGAAGTAGTTCTTGGACCACGACACGTCGAGCAGGTCGGAGCTGTGTCCCGCGTACACGCAGAAGGGCGCGGGGCAGAAGGCCTAGGGAACCTAGACACTGAACACGAGGCCGATGTTACCTGACAGTCTTGTCCATGGAGCTGGACAGTATGAAGTAGTTCTTGGACCACGACACGTCGAGCAGGTCGGAGCTGTGTCCCGCGTACGCAGAAGGGCGCGGGGCAGAAGGCCTAGGGAACCTAGACACTGAACACGAGGCCGATGTTACCTGACAGTCTTGTCCATGGAGCTGGACAGTATGAAGTAGTTCTTGGACCACGACACGTCGAGCAGGTCGGAGCTGTGTCCCGCGTACACGCAGAAGGGCGCGGGGCAGAAGGCCTAGGGAACCTAGACACTGAACACGAGGCCGATGTTACCTGACAGTCTTGTCCATGGAGCTGGACAGTATGAAGTAGTTCTTGGACCACGACACGTCGAGCAGGTCGGAGCTGTGTCCCGCGTACACGCAGAAGGGCGCGGGGCAGAAGGCCTAGGGAACCTAGACACTGAACACGAGGCCGATGTTACCTGACAGTCTTGTCCATGGAGCTGGACAGTATGAAGTAGTTCTTGGACCACGACACGTCGAGCAGGTCGGAGCTGTGTCCCGCGTACACGCAGAAGGGCGCGGGGCAGAAGGGCGCGGAGGGCCCAAGCGGGGGAGGCGCGGGCGCGGCGGCTAGTGAAGCGAGCGACTCCTGCGACGGAGTGGGGGACGACTTCTGTTCCGCGTTGTATTTCGTTCGCATGTCCTGGGGATATTTTGGAAAGTATATGGTAATTCATGATTGAAGATTTTCGCGTTTTAAATATATATACTTTAATAGTTCTCACGGTAAAAACAGTAGCAGAGTCGAAAGGTGGTGTAGTAGGAGTAGCAAAGTGCCCGATCGTGTTGTTTAAGTGTATCTTAGACTGCTGTATTGTTTTTGGTAGAGCACACTTCCCGCACCCGGTAGAAATTATTAAGTTTGTAAAAGTAGTAGTTTCTTCAGTAATGTAAGATTTTCTGACACTGGTGTCAAAAATGACAGACACAGGCAACGACTTCATACCCAATAGACTCCTAATACAGGACGAGCGTTTTCAGACAACACATCAGATAAATAGATCTTATGCTAAACCACGCCCACTGATGCTTCGTTAGTAACGACCAGATCTGAGACCCGTGAACATCTCTGCGCTCGCTTTCAGAAAAAATTAAAAACCTTGTTGCCATGGCGCCTTGCATCATAAGATGGTGTGGAAATGATAGCAAGAGCTCAAATTTTAAAATTGATGGCATTTCGTTTCACCGGTTAGTGTTTTTAATCAATTCATACTAATATTTTTTTGTTTGACCGGAGGCCATCTTAGATGGCCGGTCGGTCGGTGTCATCAACCGCCCATCTCTTTCTTTAACATGCAGTTTCATATCCTTTATCCTTATCGTTCTCCGTGTACGTGTACGTAGTGCTGTACCGTACCAAATACTCAGAATCGATCGATTTAGATTTTTAATTGGATATTTTTAAATTATATTTTCTAATATAAGAGTTGACTTTAATTTATCATATCTTTTAATCTTATTTATTTATTTCATACACACAACACATTACAATCACAGAAAGACAAAGTACAAAGATATACATACAGTTCGGAGCAAGATTGCAATACAGAAACAATGTGTACATTAAAAAAAAAAGTTGAAATTGAGTTATATAACACATGGCAAAAACAATTATTATTTAAACAGAAATTGAAAAAAAAAAACAAAAAAAAGGTATTATGTTAAAACATATATAACATTTAGTAATCTTTATCTTAATTTACTATATATATAAACGTGAAAGGTCACTGATTCACTGACTCACAGACTGATCACGATATCTCAGAAACTCCAAATGCTAGGAGGTTAGCTAAACCTAGCTAAGGGTTATTCTACTGATCCCCATGGGAAATCCCCATCAATCGGGATAAGTGAACTTTTTGTCCACTAATCCCTATTGATGCCTCTGATGGGGGTGTGTGAAAAAAAGTTGTTGATAAAGTTCACAAATTATTAATCAAACCGACATTATGAATACCGCCTTTGTAAGCATCTACGTTTTTACGTAGATATAATGTAAAATAAATCAATCAATCATGTATTCCAGATAGTAATAATCCATATCCTTAATCAAATCAAATCCATTAAATGTAGGTAAATCTAAATTACATGTCCATGAAAAAGGTCTATAATATTTTTGAATAATGTTACGAACTGCATCAATTTATCGATCACCTATTTTCAAAGAAAACTTATGTACCCCATCCCTATGTTTTGTGGTGATTTTTTGGCGACCAATTAGCATTCAGCACCCTCCCCCCGCGTACCTCAGGTAGTTGTCTGAAATGTTTGCATTGCTAATTGATAGACATTAGGTGTCTATTTGGGTATGAAGTCGATGGACACAGGTGACTGAAAAATCTGACACTAATGTATCGAGTGCCTGACTATATATATATTAAAGCATTTCAAGGGTAGGTCCGTGCCTCAGCAGTGCGACGGGTGCAGGAAAATGATTGTTTCAAAATACCCGCCCATACACTTCGTCATATCAAAACCTCAGCTCTGTAAGTTACCTGGAACAAATGGTGAGCATCTCTCGTGACCCAGACGCGCAGCAGGCGGTCCTGGCCGGCCGTGGCCAGCAGCCGCCCGCACACGCTGAACTTGCAGCACCACACCGCGCCAGAGTGCGCCGACCCCATCTCCTGCGAAGCGAATGGTATTGTGCTTTGTACAATACTTACTACACACGCCTACGCCTTTAAAGTTTAAGTGTGTAGGAAGTAGTAGTGTAGTAAAGCGTTAGCTTTAAATAACGCCGGCTGCATATATTCTTACTGAGAACAGGAATCCGTGAAGTCGGCGCTCTTTAGATGGCCGATTTGATCGTATATAATCAATACATAGTATAAAACAAAGTCGCTTTCGCTGTATGTCCGTATGTATGCTTAGATCTTTAAAACTACGCAACGGATTTTGATGCGGTTTTTTTTAAATAGATAGAGTGATTCTTAAGGAAGGTTTGTATGTAAAATGTACCCGAAGTGAAGCGAGGGCGGGTCACTAGTTAAATAATAAAAAAAACCATGCTTTACATGTCTTAAAAACTTAAGTACCTAAACTAGGTCGAACCTGTATTAACTGACTATAAGCAAGTAAGTTGACAAATTTTGGTTATGGCCACCGATCTCGATGGAGACCAAAAATTGCGTGCACATACGTGCATCCTCTGTTGCCTCACTATAATAGTTTAATGAGACGGTAATTCGAGGAAAGATCAGACGCAGAAAATAATTGCTTTACAAGGCTAGAACGAGCATCCACCAACTTCTTGATTCCGGGTCGAGTAATTTACTACAATCTAAAATTTTTTGATTTTAAACTGTCATGGTCACACACATTAGAAAACTGAAACTGTCCGGGATATTTACCATGTTGTTGTGTTTTAATGAGCTCCCGATATTTCGGCACTGTTGCAAGCGCCATGATCACGGATGAACTGTAGGACTGCGAGAATGACGGTAGGACTAAGGGCAGACATATCGGTCTACCCTCTTCCTCAGTCTTTTATTACGCACGACACCACTACCCTCGTTCACATTATTGTCACTCAGAATTCGATCCAGACACACTACACTCACGGTATCACTTCTTTTTTCCTCGAAAACGGACACATTTTTATTTTTACATAAACGTATCACTGGATGCCATACTTTCGCTAGTTGAAACCCGTCTTCACGATTGAAGTTTTTGAATTTTTTAATTTCAATTGCTTCCCTGACCAGTCGTGGTATGTAATGGCGTTCTGTCGAAAGTATTTTTGGGTTATGTAACTCAATCCAGTGGTTCGTTCCCGATTCTAAAAGATGTTGAGCGATTGCCGATTTTTGTGCTTCGTTGTTTTTGACTGCCCTGATATGCTCTTTCACCCGGCACGAAATAGTCCTTTTCGTTTGCCCTATGTACGAGCTTCCGCAGCTACAGTCAATTTTATAAACGCCTGGTTTTTCTAAAGGAAAACTATCCTTCGGTGAACATTAGAAAACTGAAACTGTCCGGGATATTTACCATGTTGTTGTGTTTTAATGAGCTCCCGATATTTATTCACCGAAGGATAGCTTGTAGTGTGTCTGGATCGAATTCTGAGTGACAATAATGTGAACGAGGGTAGTGGTGTCGTGCGTAATAAAAGACTGAGAAAGAGGGTAGACCGATATGTCTGCCCTTAGTCCTACCGTCATTCTCGCAGTCCTACAGTTCATCCGTGATCATGGCGCTTGCAACAGTGCCGAAATATCGGGAGCTCATTAAAACACAACAACATGGTAAATATCCCGGACAGTTTCAGTTTTCTAATCTACAATTTTGATGCAAGAAACTGAAGTGACGTGGAAAACGTGTTACTTTTTAGATTCGTATTGTGCCTCACGTTCAGCCAAGTGGAAAATACTTGTCTGAACGTGGGACACTAGGGAACGTTCCGTTGCAATTTTATTTTAAATAACTCGTATTTTTTATTGATTTTTCCCTTTCCTATTATCGTCGTTATTGTTATTTGTGTGATGTTGTAAAATGTTTATTTATTTATATAACCGGGATGTGGCCAGAATACCAGCGCTGCAGCGGCCCTCAGGTGATGTCGCACATGCTGAGGCTCGTACATCGTTGACCACTCCTTACAGTCTTTGTCTGTGTGTGATATTACTTGTTCGAGTTAAGTTTTGTGTATTTTACCTATAAGTATCATTGCAGCTTGTCGTCAATAAATGTTTTTCTTTCTTTCTTTCTTTCTTACCTGCACGTGGCGCACGCACGAGTCGAAGTCGTAAGGCCCTTTGTGGAAGATTGCTTGATGATTAGCTTGATGTTGTGTTCCTCGCGAACGTCATCAGCTATGTATGCTACATCCTCCTTATGGCGGGCGTGGGCGACCTCTTGAGCTAGAGACTTGGCCGCAACACTGTCTGACCATTGGCGAAGCAAAGATTCTAACTAGTGCCTCAAGTGACAACATTTTTGAGTTGTCTAAAAACGAGACTGACAGTTTTTCGATACAAAATACGTCACGGTAAAATGTATTTATTAAATACGACTCGGATTTATGTGACGCATTGTTTCTAAAAACCGTCAAAGTGTTGTTCAGCTTCTAAATTTGGCCGATAGCGGCGCGCAGGTAATCTTTGCATCGCCAATAGACAGTGTGATATTTCTTTGATCGAGTTGAGTTTTGTGTCTTGTATCTATAAGCTTGTAGCTTGACGTCAATAAACGTTTTTCTTTCTTTCTTACCTGCACGTGGCGCACGCACGAGTCGAAGTCGTAAGGCCCTTTGTGGAAGATTGCTTGATGATTAGCTTGATGTTGTGTTCCCCGCGAACGTCATCAGCTATGTATGCTACATCCTCCTTATGGCGGGCGTGGGCGACCTCTTGAGCTAGAGACTTGGCCGCAACACTGTCTGACCATTGGCGAAGCAAAGATTCTAACTAGCGCCTCAAGTGACAACATTTTTAAGCTGTTTAAAAACGAGAGATTTTCGATACACTATACGTCACGGTAAATTGTATTTATTAAATACGACTCAGATTTATGTGACGCATTGTTTTTAAAAACCGTCAAGGTGTTGTTCAGCTTCTAAATTTGGCCGATAGCGGCGCGCAGGTAATCTTTGCATCGTCAATAGACAGTGTGATATTTCTTTGATCGAGTTGAGTTTTGTGTCTTGTATCTATGAGCTTGTAGCTTGTCGTCAATAATTTTTTTTCTTTCTTTCTTTTTTACCTGCACGTGGCGCACGCACGAGTCGAAGTCGTAAGGCCCTTTGTGGGAGTTGGAGGCCTTCAGCTTGATGTTGTGTTCCCCGCGCACGTCATCGGCTATGTCTGCTACATCCTCCTTATGGCGCGCGTGGGAAACCTCCTGGGCTAGGGACTTGGCCGCAACACTGTCTGACCATTGGCGAAGCAAAGATTCTAACTAGCGCCTCAAGTGACAACATTTTTGAGTTGTCTAAAAACGAGACTGACAGTTTTTCGATACAAAATACGTCACGGTAAAATGTATTTATTAAATACGACTCAGATTTATGTGACGCATTGTTTCTAAAAACCGTCAAAGTGTTGTTCAGCTTCTAAATATGGCCGATAGCGGCGCGCAGGTAATCTTTGCATCGCCAATAGTCAGTGTGATATTTCTTTGATCGAGTTGAGTTTTGTGTCTTGTATCTATAAGCTTGTAGCTTGTCGTCAATAATTTTTTTCTTTCTTTCTTTCTTACCTGCACGTGGCGCACGCAGGAGTCGAAGTCGTAAGGCCCTTTGTGGGAGTTGGAGGCCTTCAGCTTGATGTTGTGTTCCCCGCGCACGTCGTCGGCTATGTCTGCTACATCCTCCTTATGGCGCGCGTGGGAAACCTCCTGGGCTAGAGACTTGGCCGCGTCCACTGTCTTCTTCACTGTGCTGCCGAAGAACTTCTTCAACCTGTCGTGGGATGTAGGATATTATAGGCGTGACGACTAGGTCAAAATTGTATTATTATATCTTTCTTCTTCAACCTGCCGTGGGTAATAGGCGAGACGACAGGGTCAAAATTTTATTATTCTATTCAGTCCGTAAATTATTCAATACTAGCGACCCGCCCTCGCTTCGCTTCGGGGATATCTCTATCTCAATGTAATATATTTTAACCCCGTAAGAGAAATCTATTTTTTTTTTATAAAATGCCTATGACACTCAGGGATAGTGTAGCTTTCCAACAGTGAAAGATTTTTTCAAATCGGTGCAGTAGTTTCGGAGCCTATTCGAAACAAACAAACAAAAAATCAAACTTTTCCTCTTTATAATATTATTATATTATATTATTATATTACATATTACATTGACTCCCCCGTACCCCAGTGACGCTTACATGGAGCCTACATCGCATGCTGGCTAGCTGAGCGCGGTGGCGGCATCCACGCGACTTTTTTCCAATACTTGCATTTTTAAACTCGTGATATCTTCCGAATTAAATGTCCGAATTGAATAATTCAAAAAATTATAAAAAGGTATTGAAGCCGTCTTGAATATAAAGTAACTTATTTTTTTAAGGATTAATACCAAGGTACAAATAAAGAGCCCTTTCAAGCGGCGGCATATAAATTAAATTTTTAGAATAAAAAACCGATTGCTGTGACATAACTATAATATTTAGACATATGCTGTCGCGACACTTTTTGTAGATAATGATGAGTTCTGCAAAGTCTTAGTAAATGGTTTTGTTCTATCTTCAATAGTTTTCGCAGCGCAGGCGACGTAAGGAATTTTTCAGGTCTATTTTTTACACCTTGGGTTACATTATTGGAGTTTTAGTAAGGATCCCTAATTTTTTTAAAAATATAATATAGCCTATGTAACTTCTGAATAATGCAGCTTTCTAATGGTGAAAAAATTATTGCAATCGGTCCAGTAGTTTTTGAGTTTATTCATTACAAACATACAAAAATACAAAAATACAAAAATACAAAAATACAAATCTTTCCTCTTTATAATATTAGTATAGACAAAAATATGGGACACCTGTCTTTTTGTTATTCAATTGATTGAAAAATGACAATATTGTAGCTTATCAAACTTCTAGAGTGGGGTCTTGACGTCATTTCACTTCTAAGCCCTCTTAATTTATTGTTTATAAAACAAAATAAAATATACGAGTACAATATTTTTAAATAATCTAAATAACGGACTAAATAGATTTTTTAGTCGTCTAGCCTATTGAATTTTGGTTAAAGGAACATAGAAGAAATTGTATCCGGCGACCCCAGTTGGGGTTCGCTTGTTCGCTTTGTTTCTGGGGATAAGGTTACAAGATTTGTGGCCAGATTACCCACACGAAAAAAAAGTAAATACACGAATGGCCAAATTGTTATAAGCTTCTCAAAAAGTAAAACATAAGCTAAATTTTATTAATATCAAATTTGCAAAAAAATTTTGCCGGCATGCTGGTAAGCGTTTCAATATCTGAACGAAAGCGAAAAGTTTATACTTTTATATTTACAAGTTAGTATAAAAAAAAATTAAGTTAAGTTTAAGTTTTTTTATAAACCAATTCACGCTTCACTGAAAACATTTTATTTTCTGTATTTCTTCGTTAGTAACAATCACTTCACCTGAAGTTGACTTCGTGAGTCATTTTCTTGTTAATGTTGTCCTGGGAGTGACTTTTGACTAAATTGTTCATTGAACCCCTAAATTTGTAAAAACAGACAATAAATAATTTAGATTCGTATTTATATCTAAGCAAATCAAATCAGAGATACCGAAAAGTACAACTTAATATAAAGCTTTACAACCACACGAGTACAGTAGTGCGTAATTATATCGTTCAGACAGCGAATAACAATTTGAACCGATACAAAGGCTCATTTAGTAGTGCTCCTGTCTCTACCGCCAGGAAACGTGGGTTTGATCCTCACCCGTGACAAATATTGTGTGATCATTTAGTATTGTGTTAGAGTATATCTGTGCTTCCACTGTCTGATATTTATAACATAAGTGCTTATCAGAGCAATGTATATGATGTGCTGTGATATTTTTTTTAAATAATAAACATCCTTGAAACTTAGAACAATCGAATCAATGTGAATTTCATATTTTCATTTGGCAATTCTACCATAATTTATCTTACACATCAAGTTGTAATTTTGCAGAACTTTTACATCAACCCTAACTTTCTCCCCATTTTACGTCAAACGAAACCAAACTCACTTGTCAGTCTTCCTCCGAATGCCGGTGGGGTGTCGGTCGGCGGCCTCGCGTTTCGTCTCCTTGGCCTCATCTTCGGCGCCGCCCGCGCAAACACTTTCACTCTCCTCATCGGTCTCCCTATGAACACGACCATTAAATACGATATAACGTAGCAGTTATCTCTAAACTATACTCACTCGTTCAGTAAAGTAATTTTCAGTAGGCATCTATATTAAGGAGTTGACAGGGCATAAAGGGGGTATATGTAGTGTAATTTAAGGGGAGATTGATTATTGGGAGGAGAATTCTATTCTTGACCATCGAGTTGTTGAGGATAGATACAAGGGAAATATCAAGAAGGTAGTTTAGAAGAGTTTAGGGCTAATTTGATTTTGTTGTTGTAAAGTTGTAGTGTTGTCGCAGTTATTGTTTTCGTGTAGTTGTAATGTTGCTGTGGTGTAGTTGTAATTTTGTTGAAGTGTAGTTGTTATGTTGTTGTCGTGAACTTGTATTGTTGTTGTAGTTTAGTTGTAATGTTGTAGTAGTGAACTTGTAATGTTGACACAGTGTAGTTGTAATGTTATTGTCGTGAACTTGTAATGTTGTTGTCGTTGTTATGTTGCTGTAGTGTAATTGTAATGTTATTGTAGTGTACTTGTAATGATGTCACAGTTTAGTTATAATGTTGTAGTAGTTAACTTATAATATTGTCGCAGTGTAAGTAGTTGTTACATTGCTGTAGTGTAGTTGTTGTAGTGAAGTTGTAATGTATTCGCAGTGAACTTGTAATGATGTCGCAGTGTACTTGTAATGTTGCTGTAGTGTGGCTATTATACTATTGTTGTAGTGTAGTTGTAATGTATTCGCAGTGAACTTGTAATGATGTCGCAGTGTACTTGTAATGTTGCTGTAGTGTGGCTATTATATTATTGTTGTAGTGTAGTTGTAATGTATTCGCAGTGAACTTGTAATGATGTCGCAGTGTACTTGTAATGTTGCTGTAGTGTGGCTATTATACTATTGTTGTAGTGTAGTTGTAATGTATTCGCAGTGAACTTGTAATGATGTCGCAGTGTACTTGTAATGTTGCTGTAGTGTGGCTATTATACTATTGTTGTAGTGTAGTTGTAATGTATTCGCAGTGAACTTGTAATGATGTCGCAGTGTACTTGTAATGTTGCTGTAGTGTGGCTATTATACTATTGTTGTAGTGTAGTTGTAATGTATTCGCAGTGAACTTGTATTGATGCCGCAGTGTACTTGTAATGTTGCTGTAGCGTGGCTATTATACTATTGTTGTAGTGTAGTTGTAATGTATTCGCAGTGAACTTGTAATGATGTCGCAGTGTACTTGTAATGTTGCTGTAGTGTGGCTATTATACTATTGTTGTAGTGTAGTTGTAATGTATTCGCAGTGAACTTGTAATGATGTCGCAGTGTACTTGTAATGTTGCTGTAGTGTGGCTATTATACTATTGTTGTAGTGTAGTTGTAATGTATTCGCAGTGAACTTGTAATGATGTCGCAGTGTACTTGTAATGTTGCTGTAGTGTGGCTATTATACTATTGTTGTAGTGTAGTTGTAATGTATTCGCAGTGAACTTGTAATGATGTCGCAGTGTACTTGTAATGTTGCTGTAGTGTGGCTATTATACTATTGTTGTAGTGTAGTTGTAATGTATTCGCAGTGAACTTGTAATGATGCCGCAGTGTACTCGTAATGTTGCTGTAGTGTGGCTATTATACTATTGTTGTAGTGTAGTTGTAATGTATTCGCAGTGAACTTGTAATGATGTCGCAGTGTACTTGTAATGTTGCTGTAGTGTGGCTATTATACTATTGTTGTAGTGCAGTTGTAATGTTGTAGCAGTGTAGTTGTAATATTGTAGTAGTGTACTTGTAATGTTGTCACAGTGTAGTTGTAATATTTCTGTAGTGTAGCTGTTGTAGTGTAGTAGTGTAATGTTGTCGCAGTATAGTTGTAATGTTGCTGTAGCGAAGCTGTTGTAGTATTGTTACGTTGTTATAGTGTATCTGTTGTACTATAGTTGTAGTCTAATTGTAGTATGGTGGTCACCTGGCGTTGTCGTCGTCGTTGGCGCGCGCGATGTACTCGGAGGTGAGGCGCATGATGTGCAGGCTGAGCGGGTTGATGCACTGCGGCAGCTTGTGCTCCGCAACGCTTAGCGGCACGCGCTCTCCTGGACAGAGGAACGCTTTATCGACCAGACTCTACTATATTATACTAGTTATACACCGTGAAATTTTAGTGGTTGTTTTCTCGTAGCCGAACTATTTACTTTTAGTAGTAAGTGCTATCGAACCATGTTGGCTATTTCTAGAAATAAATCAATATTTCTTTTTGTTTTTTAATAAAATAATTATCGTTTAGAAAAAAAATTATTGGCATACAGGTACCCTAATGAACTTAAAGCTTACTTGCAACTCGATATTGCAAAATTACCACTGTAACGAGTTATTGGGAAAAACTTTTTGTATGTAAAATCCTGTAGTCTACACGAAGTCGCAGGCACAGCTAGTATTAGTATTAGTGTCATCATCATCATCATCTCAGCGTTCTCCCGGTTGCATCCTTGCGGAGCCCGGGGTCCGCTTTCCTGCTCCTAACTCTCCACCTCGCACGGTCTTCGGCATCCTTCGCGGAGAGTTTGTTGGCACGCATGTCATCCACTACGACGTCAAGCCAGGCCTTCTTGGGTATTAGTAATAAGATAAGGCGTCCGACCGATTTCAGCCATGGCGGCCGATCTCAATTGAGATCAGCCAAGTGCGCAGGACATATTATAGTGCACAAGTGTACGCGCAAACACAAGCGCACTCTCTATTCCCTTACTCTCATAATTCGGTGAGACGGCAATCCGACATGACCGATGAGAGTTCGGGCGCAGGACCACCGGCTTAACGTGCTTTCCGAGGCACGGGCGTTCAACCGCCAACTTCCTAACTCCGGGCTGAGTAATTTCATTACAGAAAAACTCACACAAATTTTGCCCGACCCCGGACTCGAACCGGGGACCTCTCGGTCCTAACGCAGCACTTGCTACCAATAGACCAACGAGGCAGTTTTTAGGGGTAACGAGGGTATTAGTATTAGTGTATGAGCAGTAGTCACCAGTGTCCAGGTTGAGCACGGTGACCTGCTCCAGGATCTCGATGTCGGTGAGCCGGTGCCCGGAGGTGGTTCTCGTGCGCAGCGCGAGCCCCAGTTGTTGTTCGTCGCCGGCGGAGCGCCGCCGGGAGCCGCGCGTCGAGTCGGAGTTGCTGCGTCTGTGATCACTACATTGTATAATGCGAAGTCGTTTCACTGTTCGTATGTATGCTTAACCCTTAAATGCATGCTGTGTCCAAATGTTAACATAATACATACTTTGAACTCTAACCCTTTGTAATAAGATTGACAACCAATGAAATAATTTCAGTTAATTCATGCATTAAAGGGTTCAATCTTTAAAACTATGCAACGGATTTTGATGCGGTCATTTTAATAGATAGAGGAATTTAAGAGAACTGTTTTTAAGTATACCAGAAGCGAAGCGAGGGCGGGTCCTAGTGACCCGCCCTCGCTTCGCTTTAAAAATTAATTACAATTTTGTAAGACACGGTGTATTCGGGAACACTCAATTTTTCATTGCCACTTTCACAACCCATCCCGCTGATATATGTCTTGTACGGACATGAAAAAAATGGTTTCATATATTTTATAAACACAACAACGCAACCACTAACGTACAAATTGCATTTGATCTGATGCTTGAATATATGTAGGACAGTTCAAGATATCTCATTGGGTTATGCGAATACTCGAACCCGAAAATATTAACCGAAGCGAAGCGAGGGCGGGTCACTAGTAAATAAATTGATGTCAGTCAGGAAAAAAAATATATATGTCATGGGAAACCGCGTGTCAGACTGCGCCTGACAGTCTGCAAACAGGGAGAGATGGCGGGAGATCGTGAAGAAAGCTGTGTCCGCCTCTAACATTAATAAAATAAGGCGTCCGACGGATTTCAGCCATCGGCCGATCTCAATTGAGATCAACCAGGTGCGCAGGACATATTATAGTGCACAAGTGTGCGCGCAAACACAAGTGCACTCTCTATTCCCTTACTCTCATAGTTCGGTGAGAGGGCAATCCGACATGACCGATGAGAGATCGGGCGCAGGACCACCGACTTAACGTGCTTTCCGAGGCACGGGCGTTCAACCGCCAACTTCCTAACTCCGGGCTGAGTAAATTCATTTCAGAAAACTCACTCAAATTTTGCCCGACCCCGGACTCGAACCGGGGACCTCTCGGTCCTTAGTTCTCGGTAATAGACCAACGAGGCAGTTCTAACATTAATATGGGCGCCTCGACGTGACCACGACCGCTCTACCAAGAACGAAGCGACAAAGGAGAAGGAGAAAAAAAAAGCATGTAGTAAGTACACCTATGCCTTCAAACAACTTCTCAGAGGGCAGGGGAGTAGCTGAAAACCAGCGTTGCCCGGGAATACTCTCCCGAGGCAACATCAGCTGAGCTCCTTCCCTTTGTCTCATGCATGCATCCTGTATTTTTTTTGTTATGTTATTTATGTTGAAACTTGTAATATGAGACAATAAATGTATTCTTATTCTTATTCTTAAGTACCTGGCGGCGTGTCCGAGCGACGCGTGTGACGCGGAGGCGCGGCCCTCGCTGTGCGTGCGCGCGCCGCGCTCCGAGCCCGACCACTCCTCTGGGGACACGGGGTCGATATTATGATTAACACTAAAAATATTGCTATTATCACTTGGACCATGTCCAGGTGGCGCGTTTTCACTAGCAAGTCGCGCAACTGTATGTGGATAGAATATCTGTAGCGCTACCATGAGTTTAAAAGTTAAGGACTCGATATCGCCTACGTAAATATGTCTATGAAAAACTTGTACAGCGTCCCGGTGGTTACGCTAAGAACTATAATCGGTCGTATGAAAAAAACAACTCGATAGGTTTTTAACGTACGTAAGTTTTCGATAGCCAACTCATGGTACCGCTACTGAACCTCACCATCACGCGGGTCTAAACTGTCTAAAGACGAGCCACCTGATCAGGGTCTAAAAGCGCACCATCTAAATAGGGTCTAAAAACTCGCCACCTGGACAGGGTCTTAACAATGTTTCGATGTTGGTTGTTGGAGGTGCTTGGTGGGCGAGTACATACAAAAAAAGAAATTAATAAGTTACTGGTGTTGATACCTCAATGGAAATGACCCTTACCGGCGTGTTTGGCGTCGGGCGCGTCGGCCTTGTGCCTCCCAGCTACGCTGCTACTTGAAGATTCGCTCGCTCTTTCGCTCGAGCGACACTCGTGGATACTAGTCGACGATCTATCGCTCGCTGCAATCATATGAAACATTTGTAAATGTAATTGTTTGATGGAAAACGTTTTGAGATAGTAAAAATCTACGAAAGAGCTAAGGTAAGTCTTCCTATTCATTTGTCTTTCAGTTATAACTCATTGGATCACACCCGATATCATAAAGTTAAATGATATACAGAATCGTGGCTTCTACTGAATTTGCATTTAGTATGTTCTTTGTGTTTGAACTTTACACTGTATTTAAAGTTAAACATTTCGTCACAAAATATGGAAGATTTATAAAAGACAAAATCGTTATCTTGGGATAAGTTTGTTCATGGACAAAATCAAGAAACGACACCATCTTAGCGAATGTGAACATCATCAGCCCATATACGTTCCCGTCGAGGGACACGAGCCTGCCCGAAAAAATGGCGATCAAGCTTTAGTCAACCACGGTGGCCAAGTGCAGATCGGTCGATTTCACACAACCTTAGAGTTTCTTCGCAGGATCGCACGTTTCCTCTCGATATTTTCTTCACCGCAAGGCCCGCCCTACACGAACCGAGCAGTTAGCCAGTGATCAAAATACACGGGCCGCTCTTGCAGTCATAGTCAACAGTTTAAGCCTGGCGACTGCTTGAGATTTCATCGTGCTGCTAACGGAGCAGTCGCGACATTTCGAGCGGTTCCGTGTATGTGTGTACATAGAATCTGTAGTTTACTATGCAGTCGCAGCTTCAAGCAGTCCGTCCTGTATGTAGGCTCTAAAAGCATCGAATAAACGTACGAATGACAAAACGAATATAAACAAATTATTTAACCTCAACCCACCATACTTAGTGTGCGACAACTCTAGCGAGTCCTGGAACTCCCTCGTCAGCGACTCGATGGTGCTGGCCGGGCTTGGCAGCGCCATCGACTGGTTCGCGCTGCCCGCGGGCGGCGCCTGCACAGACACACTGCTGTTACCATGGCAACGAACAAAAAAAAAACAACAATCACTAGACCAGAACCAGAGCCTATGGAACTATTTTGGGCACGTCAACAATCATTAAACATTAAAAATGTGTTATTTTATGACGATCGAATGTGTTCATTATTTAAATTTCGTTATGAAAAAGCTTGGAGTATGCAGAATACACAACATGTATAATGCGTTATTGAATAAGATGATATAAAGATAATAATAGGCCAAGACGGGAGAGTTTTCTAGATTCGCGTGCAGGAATATATCTAATGAGAATATACTGTATATTAAAATAATAAATTATAAAGGTGAAAAAATGTCAGTATGATGTACCATTAGAAATATTTAAGAGAGAAAAATCAAGTGTGTTCATTAAACTATTGTTAAATCCTTACTAATATTATAAAGGTGAAAGTTTGTATGTATGGATGTATGGATGTATGGATGTATGTTTGTTACTCTTTCACGCTCAAACGACTGAACCGATTTTCATGAAATTTGGTATAATGGTAGCTGGCACTCTGAAATTTAACATATAGGCTCCTTTTTTTTTAATTCAACCCCCATGTGTTTCATTGGGGGGGTGAAAATTAGTATGGGAGAACTTTTATGTGTTTATAGATTTTCATAAAACTTGGTATGGAGGTAGCTGGCACACTGGAAAGACACCAGCGCTACTTTTTTTTCAAAATTCGACCGGGGTGGGGGACGTACTATGGGAGAACGTTGACGGAACTTTCACTAATAAATAACAAATTAATACGCGGACAAAGTCGCGGGCGGCCGCTAGTATATTATAATCGTATCTGCAAACCTACAAGTGTCAAGGAATCCAGGAAAAAATGTCATAATTACCAACAATGCTGATCAAGACGATTACTGCATTATTTTTTTCTCGAAATACATACTACAATGAACAATTGAACACAAGACCATTATGATCACATAATTAAATATCAATCGTCAAAATAATATTTCAACGCAAACAAAAACACATCACAATTTTAAACTATTACCTTAAAAATATTTTTGGTGGCAATAAAACTGAAGATAGACCGGCACAAAATGGTTTACGAACATACTGAATAGTGTCGTACTGTATAAAATAAATAGTAAAATGTTGTCAGTGAATCATGTCGATGAGTAATAGAGTAATAACTAGTTTGGTTTTCCTTGCGTGTAACCTTGTGTTTATCGGTGTCGTTTTAATGACTTTGACCGAGTAGTTTCTTAAGTGTCCGAATTTGAGGAAAAATCTATTTGAGTAAAACACAATACGGTCACATAAATAGCAAAGACACTTTCAGTAGGTAAATGAAATTCCGTTCATGAATTTTGTTGCTGTCATTACACACTAGATGGTGTGCTAATGCTACATAGAAATAAGTTGTTCAGTTGTGAATTCCGAGAAAAATAAAAACTTTTTCCCGAAAAAGATAGCATTTTTAGGGAACGATTTTAACTTTTCACTTTATTTAGATGAGTCATCTATTTTAGAGTTTGGGACTATTTTTCGAGTCTCCTTTAAACCCTCGACTGCAACTAAAATGCTATATCACTATTGTTGTGTCGAGTCGACACGTCGACTGAGATCCGCACACGCTGAGAGGTCGTTTACACGTAGTCGCCGGGTGCTATCAACACGTCGTCGCGGTTACCTCGACCAGTAGCGACTCGAGCTGCGGCTTGTCGGCGGCGCGCCGCGGCACGTGCCGGTAGTCGTCGGTGTCGGTGGTGCACACGCTGAGGGAGTCGCCGGGTGCTATCGACACGTCGTCGCGGTTACCTCGACCAGTAGCGACTCGAGCTGCGGCTTGTCGGCGGCGCGCCGCGGCACGTGCCGGTAGTCGTCGGTGTCGGTGGTGCACACGCTGAGGGAGTCGCCGGGTGCTATCGACACGTCGTCGCGGTTACCTCGACCAGTAGCGACTCGAGCTGCGGCTTGTCGGCGGCGCGCCGCGGCACGTGCCGGTAGTCGTCGGTGTCGGTGGTGCACCGCTGAGGGAGTCGCCGGGTGCTATCGACACGTCGTCGCGGTTACCTCGACCAGTAGCGACTCGAGCTGCGGCTTGTCGGCGGCGCGCCGCGGCACGTGCCGGTAGTCGTCGGTGTCGGTGGTGCACCGCTGAGGGAGTCGCCGGGTGCTATCGACACGTCGTCGCGGTTACCTCGACCAGTAGCGACTCGAGCTGCGGCTTGTCGGCGGCGCGCCGCGGCACGTGCCGGTAGTCGTCGGTGTCGGTGGTGCACACGCTGAGGGAGTCGCCGGGTGCTATCGACACGTCGTCGCGGTTACCTCGACCAGTAGCGACTCGAGCTGCGGCTTGTCGGCGGCGCGCCGCGGCACGTGCCGGTAGTCGTCGGTGTCGGTGGTGCACACGCTGAGGGAGTCGCCGGGTGCGATCGACACGTCGTCGCGGTTACCTCGACCAGTAGCGACTCGAGCTGCGGCTTGTCGGCGGCGCGCCGCGGCACGTGCCGGTAGTCGTCGGTGTCGGTGGTGCACACGCTGAGGGAGTCGCCGGGTGCGATCGACACGTCGTCGCGGTTACCTCGACCAGTAGCGACTCGAGCTGCGGCTTGTCGGCGGCGCGCCGCGGCACGTGCCGGTAGTCGTCGGTGTCGGTGGTGCACACGCTGAGGGAGTCGCCGGGTGCTATCGACACGTCGTCGCGGTTACCTCGACCAGTAGCGACTCGAGCTGCGGCTTGTCGGCGGCGCGCCGCGGCACGTGCCGGTAGTCGTCGGTGTCGGTGGTGCACACGCTGAGGGAGTCGCCGGGTGCTATCGACACGTCGTCGCGGTTACCTCGACCAGTAGCGACTCGAGCTGCGGCTTGTCGGCGGCGCGCCGCGGCACGTGCCGGTAGTCGTCGGTGTCGGTGGTGCACACGCTCAGGTTGTCGCCGTCCGTCGTCGATAGGGATTGGGAGCCGTGCAATTTATCTGTAAAGATTAATTTATGCAAATTGTACAAGCATAACAATTTCTATCCAGCAAGAAAGATATTACAAAACTAAAGCGTTGTACCTACGATCTCATTGATCGATAAACGTTCGGAAATATCATCAAAATCGTATCATATAATGAAATATCATAAAAAACGTATTTCATAACGTATGAAAATTCTAGCCAGTGTGACAATATTATACTTACTAATATTCTAAAAATATTTCAACCATTTGTTATGTTATGCCAATGTGACATAATATGACAGAGATTTTTTTTATACCATTACCAATATTACTGGTGGAATACTAGCCAGCCAGTACACGTGTTATTGGAAGATTTAGATAAGTATAAAGATTTAAATATATATAACGAAAAATCCTAATATAAAACTCTAATAAACTTTCGAACTTCAAATTATGGATTTTGGCTTAAAGGTTCTAGTAAGCAGGCCAGGAATTGTCCATATTTTATAACGATTAGGTACCGGCAGAATTGACCGGTCAGTATAACAACAATGGAACCATTAATTGTTCCCAACTGCTGTCTATGTACTTAAATGTCTATGTACTTAAATTAAGTTTTCTTTATGCTTAATATTTCTCACCTATTAATAATATTATACTATTTTTAAGTTAAGGGATGCATTATGCTCCCAACTACTCATGTTTGTGCTTTCCGTGGCAACCTGTCATTAAGGCCGCACCAACTCTTGTATCCTTACCATGTTGTAATTCTCTAGCTATTAAGGTGTATGATCTTGTTGTATGTCCAAATAAATAAAAAAGATTCAAATGAGAGCGAAAAAAAGTAAAGATTCATATCACTACTGGAGATGAATGTAGTGATAATGTCTGGAACACTGGCTGGTATTCTAACCAGCCAGCGTTCCAAACATTCAAATCGCATTCTAAAAAGAACAACCAAGTGTATACTAACTCCGTTTCTTCCTCCGTGGCGGCGCGACGGGCCCGGGCGGCGGCGCGCGCGCCCCGCTCACGGCGACTATGGCCGCGCCGCCGCCGCGCGCATGCTTCAGACTGTTCGCTTTGGTGCTGGCTATCACGTCCGGCTCGGCCATCGCTAGCACTGGGGAGAGAATATAGGGATGTAGCTTGATTGATAATAATATAATAATAATAGTTCATTTATTCAGATAATTTAAATCAATTTATTTATTTATTGGACTACCAACATAAGATACAACAGTTTTAACTTAAGATTAAATAACTATCACTAACTTACTTCTTAAAATTATAGGTAATCACACCGTGCAATGAAAAAGAAAATTAAGTAACATCACATACATTGATCTGATCCCCTGGTAAGTAGCTTAAGCACTTGTGTTACGGCTATCAGAATCAACAGTGGATACACAAATAAACTTAAATATAATTTAATAACACACGATCCATAATTCGTTAGTAACAATGTTCTTATATCTATGGTTAGTACTATCATTTTGGTTTTATTGATTAATTTATATAATGCTCCGCATTCGGGTTTTTTAGGGCCGTGATCCAGTGCTGTCTCAGAGCACTATCCCATCTTCCCACCAAAACTTTTAGAATACTGTTGGGACTGTCAAGCATTTTGTTTTGGATAGAGTAGATTTTTTTCCAATGATGGCATTAAAGCCGACGTGAGCGTCGGCAAACATGCCAAACATGATAGCAGGGCCGGATCAATGTCGTTCCCCGTCATTATACATTTGAATACAATATGTGAGCGTACGATCTATAAGTTAGGGTAAGTGATTAATTAGATAGGCCTCCGTTCGTTTAGCCCAGGGCCCTAGGAGTTGACGGTAGGCTGGGTCGATGGTGCGTTAGATAGTGCCACTGTGTCATGCGCCAAGAGTCGAGGGTTCGGTTCCTACTTAGGACAAATATTTGAGTGACAAACATCAGGGTTTGTTCTGTGGAAATTACGCTGCACTACATTAGCACGAACCTCAATGGATTACTGTAGACTTAAATCACCGAGTACCAAGGATTTGCGTAGCCTTTTAAATGAAAGGCGTTACTTTTTCCCGATCTATTCTATAGATATTCTACGTAGGTATATTCAATTTGGCTGCCGCGCACTATCATCGGATAAAACGGACTATTATGATTTATTTTTCTAGTTCTAGCTACCAACTGCAACAAATACTTCTTTGTACCTAATACATTTTAACACTAAACTTCGCGGAATTTCCCTCTCTACCATACATTACAAAGCCACACACACGATTCACGGGCAAAATATAACTGCCTACAACTAGTTTACACTCTAAATATTATTTCAACAAACAATTTGATAACGCTGCTAAACATGATTCACAGTAGCTAGATCGTATCTCTACTTAGGTACTGTTAATGAAACGGTCATGCAGACAAAAGACCCACCAAGGTCTGCTTTACTACTTAATTACTACTCTCTATTAATTCAAATGATCATTACCATAATAAGTACCTAATGGTTGCTATTGCATGTTGGTCTGCGACATTTAATTAGTATAATAACTGTGTTTTAGGTGTATCTTCTATCATGATGCAAAGGCAATTAATTGTAGGTATATTGGATTAGTGTGACTAGTCATTTATTACCAATGTCTACTAAAAATATATGTTACCTAAGTAAGTACCTCTATAAAATCTGACAACGACTAACGAATGAAAACTAAACCCTGGTTTATTTGTGTAGAGATAATAGATGTTCATTATGATTATGGCGCTAAAGAAAAGAAGCACGTATATGTAAGTAAAACATACCCAGTAGACAACAGCTACTCAAATATGGTCTACTGTATCGTAACCGCCGCGATATCGAAGCGAGCTCGCTGCTATATCGCCTCGCCGTGAAATCACCCAAAATAAATTAACTTACCATTCTGCGTCCTGTTGTCCGCGTGCGTGAGAGGGTCGTCGGAGATCGTGGAGGGCTCCCGGGACACCGCGGAGGGCACCGGCGCCGCGTCTCGGATATTAGCTGAGGAAAGAGTGGTGGGATTATGTACTAAGGAATGTACAAACATTACTTATATTACCTACTAGCTGTGCCAGTGACTTTGTAGGCGTTTCCCCCCTTTTTTTTCGCTTTGTCCTATTGGTTGCAGCGTGATATTATATAGCCTAAAGCCTTTCTCGATAAATGGTCTATCCAACACAAAAATACTTTTTTTGATTCGAACCAGTTTCTGAGATGAGCGCGTTCAAACAAACAAACACACAAACTCTTCAGCTTTCTAATATGAGTATAGTTTAAATGTAAGCCTTTATGATAGCCATCGATAAACTGCGGCCTTTGGGGCCATCATCATCATAATCATCAGCACATAGCCACATAGGCCACCCCAAATGCACGCCACTTTTCAAAATTATTAGAAAATGTGTACCTACCACGATTTATATTACACGAGCTGTGCCCTGTGGACTTCTTTCGCGTGGACAACAAGATATTGTATTATTTTTTTTCTAACATAAAAGTCGCCTTAGGTAAGTACTCCTTATTACATCAGCTACTTTCCAATAAAAGTTCAGAATCGGTCTTGCCAAGTAAGAGGTTATGCGACAAGAATAATTAAGCAGCACCTTTTAAAATTGGTCCCAATAGAGTTATACATAGCTTGATACACGCAACATTAGTCTCATACATGAGTGGCCGTTATAAAAAAGTTTAAGTACCGCCGCTATATGAGGATAGGCATTCATTTTCTTTACATTCCCTCGTCTAATAATACTTGTAGAAAAGTAAATAAGTTTTTAACTTCGCTTTTACTTACGATGTGACTCGGAAGCTCCGCTCAGTATTCGGCCGATCCTTCCGAGTGATGTCATACTTTGTAGGCTCATTGTGTCGTGTGCTATTACTCTATAACAATGAAATATGTCTGATTTATACATAACCGATAGTTGTCGATATTATTTTTATCAAAAAAAACTTCGATATTCAACCTACACAGATAGATTAATTCACAGATTTAAAAAAATTACATTTGGTTAACACCAAATCACCAAATATAGGGCGATCAGCTCTTAGTCAACCACGCTGGCCAAGTGCGGGTTGGTCGGCTACACAACCTTGGAATATCTTTGTAGTTAGGTATGTAGGTTTCCTCACGATGTAGGTTTCCTTCATCGTGAAAGCGTCGAATAATCGTACCTACACATATTTGAAATTTGAAAAACATAGTGGTACGTGGCTGGGTTAGAACTGGCCTGTCGCATGGCATACAACGACTCATGTTCATTACACAAATAGGTATTTGTCCCTAGTGGGAATCGAACCCACGACTTTCGGAACCACCAGCCAGGATCACCAACCACTGCTCCACCGAGCCAGTCACAAATAATAAGCCTGTAGTGCCTACTTGAAGGGGTGCTCCAAGGTGAACGTATGGTGATCGAGTTCGGCGGCGTCGGGCGCCCCCTCGTCGTCCTCCTCGGCCTGCATGCAGCGCCGCAGCTCCTGGAAGCGGCGGCGACCTTGCACCACCTGGTGAGAGAAAAAAAACTTAGTAGGTTCATCAACATACGAGCCATGACGCAAGTACATGGGTTCGACTCCTATGATTCGGTCCGTATGCTCGGTCTGGAAGGCGGGAAGGGCCATGGGAAGGTGGAAGGTCATGTCACTATGTATGGAATGTAGTCGCTTCTCACTGCGTTAAATCCTTACTATTGAGTGGCGAGCATTTGGGAAGGCCTATGTCCAGCTGTTGACGGAAGTGGGCTAATGACGATGATGATGAATATTATAAATCCTTACTAGCCTTATCCTTACCTCTTCTTTACTAATATTATAAATAAGTAACTTTGTCTGTCACGCAATCGTGCATAGAGTACTAAACCGATTTTAATGAAATTTGGTAAAAATATAGTCCAGAGCCTGAAAAGGACATATGCTACTTATTAACAGACTGTGCTATAAAGAAGTAATATTTTACCCGTTAAACGTCTCTACGCGGACAGTGTCGCGGGTGGGAAGCTAGTACATAGTAAAATAAACATAATATGTGCTAACCATAAGGCACATTCAATCCAATCCATATTTGAGAGCAACATCTCATAATAATCTTTGAATGTTTGTTCCAACAGATGATTATAAGAATGACAAGCAAGCCATGTTACTAAAGTATTCAATTTTACATTTATGTGCAACAGAAGCACTCTCTATTTCTTTACTCACTTAGTACAGTGAAGTTGGAAATAAAAACCAACCAAAAAGAGATTTAGTTAACAGGTTTCTGAGGCAAGAAGTTTCTTAACAATACAACAATCACATTTTTTGTATATCTAAAATTGTAACAATGTCAGGTGATGAGTGTGTTAAAAAAATCACTTACACTTTTTACTTGGTATAATTTCAAAACAATATTCAAGAACAAGGGCTCAAGAAAGCCCAACTGTTACATGCCAGTAACACACTGATAATAGTGTTCAAAAGGGTGTCAGCCATTGCAATGCAGCTATGTAATGCACATGCATAATGCAACAAGTTAAATTAACTTTTTTTTCAATGTTACCATTTCTAGTTTTCCAATGAAGCAGAAAATAGTGTGTGCAGTGATGTGGTTACTACAAAAAATGTACTGTACCTGTCTGTAACCTGACATATTGATTTATTATTTATATGTGATGTAGGTATGTATCATAAAATAAATATATAAAATCCAATATTAACAACTTTCATATATTATTATGCTCTTAACTTTACTGAAAAACAACTACTGCAAATCAATGTATACTAAACTGTACAAATTGATTTCTTTTAGTCAGAAACGGGGCTTGTGACCTACAGTGATGCCTCAAGCATAATTAATAGATACAAACATAAAGTTATGCCTTTTTCCAAGAGGTGTAGGAAGAGATCTCTTCCTGCCATGTGCTACGGTCCTGGCACATGACTTTCGCTTTTTTCATTCATCAACGCTTTTTCCAGCCATCAATCTTTTCATTTGTACTTTTATAATTTATTAAGAAGTCAGACCATAATTTTATTTGATATTTCAGATCAGTTGGCATGTGAATAAAATCCCCATTACAGAACTGGTTTCACTTGAAATTAACTTCTTATCAGATGACCTCCTTTAAGAGTTTTAGAAAAACAAATTAAAGGAAAAAAAGATAGATACATAAATTATAGCTTTATATCTATACTATTGTATTACAAAGCTGAAGAGTTTGTTTACACGCTAATCTTAGGAACTACTGGTCCATATTTGTCTATTTATCGAGGAAGGCTTTAGGCTATAATATCCAATAGGAGTAAAGAAACAGAGGAAAATGTGTAAAAAAGTGGGGGGAAACAAGGACAAAGTTGCTGGCACGGCTAGTATATTATATGTTCGTAGATACATACACTTTTAACAGTTGTCCTGTCATTTTCAGCTGGTGTTATTTCTGTGGTGATGGAACTGCTGGGAGCCTGTGCCACTGTTTCTGTGTTCTTCACTCCTGCACTCTTCTCTTTGTCTGCTTTATCTGTCTCCGTCACATTTATGTTTTTACATAAGGATGACCTCCTGGAATGAGAATGAATAGTAGATGACAATGTGAATGATAGATATAAGAGTTGGTATTTCTTCCAATGAAAATATATTGTTTAAGATCATTAATTAAATTAACTTAGTATTTACTGACAGTTTATAGTAAATAAATAGAATGAAATTAATATATTTTCTAATCATTAACAAGGCATACTATGATTTCTGATTAGTAGAAGCACATGACTTTTAATAATAGTAAACAGAATTATATTACCAAAACTATCAACTTTTCTAAATATCCAAGGTAGTATCATAATAAAAGAAACTGTAACAAGTATTTAAATAATTTGATTTAAAAGACTACTTTCTACTGAACATCCAATCAATATGGGACACTCCCATTGTACATCATCATTAACATGCATGGGCCAAGGTAACACCAGTAATCAATCCACACTGAATGTCAACAGTCTCGCATGGCTGCAGACGTCTGTCTTTATCTGCGACCTGTCCCCAGCCTCAAGGACGGCAGCAAATAACATATTGTTACCTTACAGACAAGCAATCACGCACAAATATGACCTTTAAATTCACCAACAATAAACACAATTTTAGATTAACCCCATCTTCAAATGTACTATGCTGAATGCACAGATTCTTAGCCTGAAGAAACATACAGGTGTAAATTAGTAAATACACCTGAATGCGAGCCGTTTAGTAAACATTTCATTACTCACTTGGAAACTTTGATAGGTGTGAACTCTTCGGCGTCGTAAAACTCCTCAGAATCGCTACTGTCACCCATTGTTGTCACAATTAATATGTAAAAATTACAGTCTATGACTAAATTTTTACATTATCATGCATTTAACGGATGTTTTCTTTAGTTAAAAGAAGAAAGTTCACTCCAACTTGTACGAAAACCATCACTTGACATTACTGACAGTTCGCTGAACAGCTGTGACGTTACTGTTTTTTATTGATGGTGGCAATGGCATATTCGTTTTTTTTAACCATTTCTAAACCGAAATAAAATAATTTTATTTTGGGCTATCTTTGTATTTTAACATTAAGAGGTGAATAATGTTTAGTGAATAATATTTAATGGAATCTAAATTTATTTCTTATTTATTACCCAACTAACAAATCCTCAATGAAATCAATAGCAACGTTTTGCGCTCACCACCAACTAACTACTTTGCTCTAGTTTTATTTGTAGGCATTAACCTCAGAATGTGAAATAGAATCTATTTTTAAATCGGTATACAATACATTTTGGTTATTGCTAGCTGCTACCACAATTTAAACGTATCAACCGAGGGAAAGAGCTAGGGATAGATTGGGATTAACAGATAAGGCGCTGGTGATCGGCTCGACGGCGTATTGGATAGTGCCCCTGCCTCTTACGCCAAGAGTCGTGGGTTCGATTGTCACTTGGTACAAAATATTTCTGATGAACATCAAAATTTGTTCGGTATTTCGGTGTGATATTTAGACATTTCAGTTTATTTATGTTTACCCCTATTGTTTCTTCAGCAAGTAACTTAAATATAGCACAGATAACATAACTATAACTATAGTCTATAACAGAGCAGAGCAATATGGGTGATTTGTATTATTAAAAAATTTAAAGTAAAGTAATTTTATCTTGTTTTTTTTTAACTTAACAGGATTTTCGAAGCTTGAGTGTGGAATATTTGCAATAACAGTATTGCCGTTCTCGAAATATCTTCGTTAAGTTCCTATTGGAGTTAAGTCATATCGACCGATATACTAAGAAATTTTACCCACTCCTTAACTTATTCGTCATTGGTCAGTAATAAAAGCGTGTTTCCCCACAGTACCGGTGCTAAAATGTAAACACAAGAGCCATCTTATCATTTATCGGGAAGAGTGTCTTTTAATATGGGCTGTGTGTGACGAGACGCGTAAATTAGCATGCGTAAGCGCTTGTGGGGTTTCCCACTGATTTAACGTGAGTAACTTTGTATTCATAATCGCGAAAGTATTTCATTCATCTTGAATTATAGAAATGGGGTTACGGTTACGATTACCGATGTTTTTAAGATTGAAATAATCTTCTTAAATAAACAATTATTCTATTCTATTTTTATTTAAACAACATCCAAAGATTAGAGTTAGTAATAGTTAGTAAGTTAAGAGTAGTTACCTAAGAATAATAATTTATGGACGCATGCAGTTTTCTGGAATAAACTAATAGGTACGTAGTTTACCTATCCCAATAAATAGTTTAGCAGTATTCAGATTCATACAGGTAGCACTATGTGATGGTTGCGGACAGATAGCTGTTATTAATTTATTGATTGCATTGCTGTCCAGGGTTCCGAAGATGCAGAGGCCCCAGGAGCCTCAAACTCCTGTCATAAATAGGATTGGCCAGCAATGCCCAATGGTCCAAAGCTTATGGAAGCTTGGGTTATAGACTAATGAGGCAGGCCCTCGTTCGTTTTTTTCCACGGCCTCAGGATGTGACGGTCTGCTCCTGTGTTGGTAGTGTTCGTTCCCTAATCTTGGTCTCGCCACAAAGCTCCACTGAATATCTACCCATACCACAGATAACATAACTATACCCATATTATCTATTAAGATAGGTACAGCGTACTCATAGTATGTCAAAATTTATTGCATACTAGTGGTCCCGGCGAATTTCATACCGCCAATACTGATTCTTTTTCTATATTTTCTCATTGAAACCTTCCCTGGACTACGACGAACATTTTAAAACCAAAATTACCTAAATCGGTGGACGGGCGTTCTCGAGTTTTAGGTAGATTAACGAACAGCAATTCATTTTTATTTATAAGAAGAAGATTATTCAGCACCTTTCATGTACGCTTCAAATATTATTATACGTAGCATATGTGACATAGAGTAGGTAACCAAGTAATTAAAAGGTGTGAGGCCTTTTTTAGTACAAACACCTAAACAAAGGTAACAAAGGATCCACACAGCAGAACGCTGAAGTGAAAACTCGTGTCAATAGACATTTTGGTAGTGTCCTCCTCTCAGGTTACCAACATAACGTCTGGTCCCTGGATATTTTTGGCGCGCAAGGCTGCCCATTTCGTATGTTCTTTTTTTTTTTTTTTATAAAGAGGCTAACAAGATGTCCTCACTCCACCTGATGGTAAGCGGTAGTGAGATCCAAATATGAGGTCGACAGGCACAATAGACCATATTGAGCCTGTCGCACTCACCCTGAAAGCCGTGAAAAAGGAGACCACTGCTGCGGCAACAACGAGACAAGGCGTGGAGTCTCGCATTGGTATTGAGCTGTGTGGATCTGGATAAATACAGTGCTTTCCTTATGAACGGTATGGGAAAACCCAGTTCATGATAGCATTACATGACTGAATAGATTGATATTCACGATACATTAAAATAAAATGAAACAAACCGTAGTATCAGTGTCAGATTAAACGTCCTCCTCAATTCCTAGTATGTTTGGTACCTACTTACACCTAGAGATAGAATGGAATATAATTATGTTTTCCTGAAGTCATAATTTCAGGAAAATTAACCAAAGTTACCATAACCACTGATATTGAAAATATGTAAAGAATTTATTCATATTTTAAATCACTCAAATATAATATGGTTACATGATGTCATACAAACGTTGGTATCATAATAATTATGAACTTATTTCTGAACTGAAACTGTGTTGTAGTTCGTTGGACCATAAGGTACCTACCAGTAATCTTTAAGATAACTAAGGCTCACGGCGAAAATATGCTTCTGTGAGTTCTGTTGGCCATTTCCCCAAAAAATATTATAATTAGAGTATATTACATCATTGTCGACTCCTAAAGTAGGTAAGATATTAATTTCAAAATAAATACTTACATAAAAATGTGCATCTATCTTGAAACGAACGCCAGTTCCATTATCAGCAATCAATATTACCTATCTATTTAGAATATATAAAATGGGTTGCATGCATGAATCTTACTAATCTTACTAAGTTTATTTGTGTATCCACTGTTGATCCTGATTTCCGTAACACAAGTGCTTAAGCTACTTACCACGGGATCAGATCAATGTATGTGATGTTGTGTAATATTTATTTATTTACTTTTGAAGCTCTTTAATACAAAATCCCACCAAAGCACGCTACGCCACTGCCATGAAGAAAGACATACTCAGCACACAGATGCATCTACGATTGTTATTAAAGAGAATGGATGTTAACAGGTCACCAGACAAGTAGAGGCCCACCTAGACCTGTCATCCTTCCAGCACCCAGGGCCGTGTCCTACGGTCAATGGCTGTGTCGTCAGGGCCGGCCGGCTGACCTGCCCTCCACCCGTGACGACATGCATTAGGGCTGCCATCTTTAAAAATGCTTAAAAAAAATACATAAATATTTCACAACATCACATACATCGATCTGATCCCGTGGTAGGTAGCTTAAGCACTTGTGTAACGGAAATCAGAAACGACAGTGGATACTTAATAATAACATAACACAATGTTCGTCAAACAAATATTTGTCCGGAGTGGGAATCGAACCCACGACTCTTGGAACCGTAGGTAGTAGTAGGTAGTACACCAGGGTCACTAACCACTGTTCCACCGACCCAGTCAATATTAATAATGAGCCTTTTCAACGGAAATACATAGTACTCTAATAAGAAGAGTCTTATGCTCACGACTCTTATGTGGCCTAAATTTAATACCTACTGTCTATGTAAATGATGTAAAAAAAAATTGGTAATTATTACCTATGTACTACCTCCTTACTTAGTACATAAATGTTAGTTACTATAAAGTCTTATCCGCTGAATTCAGAGGAGGAATTAATCTTGAGTGCAATTATAAATTAAAAATACTTGTTTATTCGACACATTTGTTCGAAAGTACGTATATTTAAATGTATCTAGTATACCAAAAAATTTAAATACTCTTACAAATTGTACCTATCCTGAACATCATTTATTTATTCATTTAGATATCACTGGAATAGAAGCAAAGTAGTTATTGTTAGATGCCGTTGACAGGTTGCACCGAAGTGCTACCTGTATTGTTAGAGATGTGTGATGATGGTGACTAAGACCCTTTGATCTCTACAGTTACATTGCCAGTCTAAATGTTCTCTACCCTCTTTTTATAAGGGCTATCCCTCTTTCTCCTTTCCACTCACGGTGCTGGACAACATTGCCATCCACATACCATGCAGACACTGGAGGCCCAAACTATTCTTTTCTCCGTGATATTAAAGCATTATGATATGGAATGCCCGTCCAGCTCTTTCCTTTCTCCTATTATCTTGGGCCCTTCATACGGGGTGTTGAAGAGCCTCTAATCAGGCCTTCAGAGCGACAGGCTTAATATGGCCTATTGTGCCTGTTGACCTCATATGTGGACCTTACCATCAGGCGGATTGAGGTTATCCTAAACGCCTTATATAAAAAAAAGCTACTTCAAGAGCCCTAACTGTGGTCGAGAGGAAACAGGGATGTTGATTGACTAACCAACGTTGTCTTAGATAGTTGCTTTGTACAATATTGTACCTACATTCAAAATGCAATACTACATTATCTGTAACTAAAACTACTCAAATGGAACAATTTTACATTATGCTGTTTTGGTGTGACAAATATAACATGAAAAGAAACAAGCATTTCACAATTAAAATAACTATTGTACTTTTGTAATAGAATGTAACCCATTCTATTACAATTAATAATTCCACCACTCCAGACCAGCTTTGTTGTTGTCATAAAGTTCAATACAAATAGGTATCCGGTACAGTAAACCGCCGAAGTTATTATTGGACGACCAGGATAAATCAAGTCGAAATACCTAACAGGAAGGCGTATCCCGAAGAGCCTAAAGCTACCAGGGAAATAGGCGGTGACACGTCACAAGCGTGGTATGAACGCGGTATAAAAGGTTTCACCCGCGCCCGCTTCTGCAGTCATCCAACTCACATAGTCTCGGACGCCTGTGCGGAGTGTGTTCTCATTTCAAACTTTTTACGCAAACCACAAAACAATGTGAGTGTTTATTTTTTTTCTACTAAAATTAAGAAAAAGTTTTTAGGCGGCAGTTCTCGCCAGTGACATTAATTATTTTTATTTTCTAGAATCAAAAACAAAACAATTTTGCCCAAAAAGTAGATAGGTAGATCCGGGTCTGCATAGAAGTACCTAGGTAGTTTCTAAAATTATTATAAGGTAAATCCGTAATAGGAATTTGTTATTGCTCTGATTGATTAACGTTTACAAGAAGATTAAAATTGTTTCAAGGGTAAAATCTTTTCTGGTCTACCTACTCTGGAATAATTAGATTGATAGTACTTTACATACCAAAGTCAGTCGATTGAATGTGTTATGGTTAAAATATAATAGTTTCAAATAATAGGCACACAGGTACTTCTTGAAATATATACCCAAATCAATAGATAATATTCGGTTGATATGTAGATTAAACCCAACCCACAACAAAGTGATTGATTGATTGTGGGTAGATAAGTATAAAAACCATCTGAGTAATTTTTTTTCTTTCTTAGTCTATGCGACGAATAAAGAACTATTTAGGAACTTAACAGTTCATTCTACAAGTTAAAGAACATTCGAAGAGAATAAGTACATATTTACTTATGTAGGTAATTGTTGGGAAGGTAGGTCATATAAGTCATCGACAACAACAAATGCGAAGTACTTATAGGAAATAGTGAATTATTAAGTAATTTTGTTTAATTGGTCCAAGGCGCTATGCAGTGATGTAAGATTGCTGGGTTTTCCAACGCAAGCTATAAACGGACATGACGTCACTCGGTGCCGGCCGGCGTTTTCTGTTTTGTTGTCTACTCATAAATTATATAGTCGGTCTGGACCAAAGAGAAAACTAATATATTGGGAAGTCATATAGTTAAGGACACTGCAGTAAATGCAGCTTACGCAACATTAAGTTGAGTTTAAAATTTAGCGCAATTTAACCCAGAGTTTTGAAAACTTGCAACAATCTGAAACATACATTTTCCCTTTAACAAAAATGAAGAAAAATGAAGAGTTTTAACACTTAGGTATAATGAAGGATTTTATATAAAATACCCAATATACACTCACAGGCACAATTAACCGCCCACCTTTAAAATTCGCTTCCCTGATAGTTTTGGTTTACTATGGCTTATCAAATGTTTTGTTTTTTGTTAAGTGGGTAGTCTTGCAATAAATTAAACACCTATACCCTCATTTGGTTTCGTTAATTTGTGACAATGACGGGTTTTTGGAACATAGTCGTTGTTTGACATTAAAGCAGTTGTGTTACTGTGTGATCAAATCCTATTTTTTTCTACTGGAGTGTGATTTCATTGTTTAATTTGGGTTTGTAGTGTTAGTTTGTTGTTTGTGACTGCAAAAATGCCACCCGATGCAACTGGTGTAGCCAGGGCAGTCGCCTTTCCTGCCGCTGAGTACATCCAACGTTGCATCCCTCTTGCACTCGGGGTACCACGAACTGCCATACGGGATGCCATCAGACGATTTCGGGTGATAGGTTCATACACCCTCAGGCCAGTTCAAGGTCGACAGCGATGCACTTCGGCTCGAGAGGACCGCTTCGCTGTCGACAACGTGTTAAGAAATCACTTTTCCACCGCTACTGAAGCCCAAATTCGTCTTTTTGAAGTACGAAACCTCAGTGTTAGTGGACGTACGATAAGAAGAAGACTGGCAGAAGGATATCTGAGGGCGTTTCGTCCAGCTCGCGCCCCAGAACTGCTCGCACAACACCGTAGAGCTAAACTTGCTTTTGCGCGAGAATATGCTGAGTGGACTGTACAAGAATGGAAGGTCATACTGTTCTCAGATAAGAGCAGATAGCCTTAAAAGGTCCAAATGGATGCCAGCCTGTCTACAGACACCCAAATTAAAGGTTTGCTCCTTGCGCTATATCGGAAACAGTGGGTTACAAAGAAGGCTCTATTATGGTTTGGGGAGGCATCACTTACGAGGCTCGTACCGACCTTTGTATTGTTTGACAGAGGCAGTGTAAATGCTTAAAAATACGTGGAAGAAGTTCTCCAAGGACATGTCATACCGTTCGCACCATTTATTGGTGACAACTTTAGATTAATGCATGACATGCACGTTGCTATACCGCAAAATTGGTTACTGAGGACCTTAATGAGACCCGAATTCAAGTTTTGCCATGGCCAGCACGCAGTCCTGACCTCAACCCAATTGAACACATATGGGACAACTTCAAAAGACGTATTTGAGCGAGAGTACCAGCCCCAACGTCTATTGGAGAACTCAAAACGGTTGCGGTAGAGGAGTGGCACATTATTCCCCAATCAGATATCCAAGATATCATGGATGGACTATCATACCGGCTCCTAGAAGTCATAAGGGGTAGGAGGAGCAACGCCCATTATTAAATTTTAATATTGTTTTACTTTGACCTTCTTTTTCTCAAAATTCGAAATTTACATTTTTCGTCGATACTTCGAAAATATCGATTTTTATAATAATGCCCTATTAAACGACTTTTTTAAATCAAACCTTCGTTTGATTTTTTGTCTTAAATAAAGTTTATAACGGATCATTCATAAAATGTGGTTTATGTTTGGACATTTCCGAAAATTTAAGCAAATACAAGGTGGGCGGTTAATTGTGCCTGTGAGTGTATAAAGGTAGGTTGTTGTATAGGTGTTATACAGATGACCATCATTATCACATAAGTTATATAGCCTATCTACAGCTACAGTGTACTTAGTGCAAAACCAAGACGACTGTTTCAATTAGCTCGCTAATTCCTAAGAATGTAGAGATACAATCAGACACAATCGCCGGCTGTGTAGGTACTTATATCTAGTCAAGGCCGACGAGTCCTAGCAAAAAACAAACTGTCGGTTGTCTTGTTTTATGGAAACTTCGACTAATGAAAATATGTTTATGTGTAGGTAAATAAACGATTTTTCTTTTCTACACATCATTCGAATTTTTGTTCTAACCGCTAAATTTATCATTCTCACTTAATACATGTTATCTAGTACCTAAATACAAAGGTTTATACCTAATTCTATGTAATAAGTGTATGAAAGAAGAAATAAATTCTTGAAGTGCTTTTTAGCTAAATATGAAAGTGGGTCAGATGGTCATTTCTGAAAATATTGTCGGGTTAACTAGTCTGGCGACTTATAACATAATGGATTTATGATTGTGTAAGCGAAGGGCTGTGTAGGTAGTTGTACTTACCTAATGATGATAGTGGGTGAGTAACTAAACTCGAAACATTAATTCGTTGTTTAAGTAAATTACAAGTGGTCGATCAGTGGGGCTACCATGAGTTTAAAACTTACGCGCTCGATATCGACTACGTAAATATGTCTATGAAAAACATGTACAGCGCCGGCTGGTGGTTACGCGAAGAACTACAATCGGCCATATGAAAAAAACAACTCGATAGGTTTTTAACGTACGTAAGTTTACGATAGCCAACTCATGGTAGGCCCTCAGAAGTACTTACACATAAAGTTAACAGACATATAGATTCAAATAAACTTACTATACAACAACGGAAACACAGATAGCATAATACAACTGAGCCTTTTTCGTGACTTCAATTAAATTGTACGTGAACAATTCCTTTAATAAAAAAAAACAATTTTCGTTGCCTTGACCTGCACGTGAATGTAAAAAAGGAATTACTTAGATATTTTTTACAACAGTAGAGCCGGAAGTTAATACGATTCGATTCACGTTAACCTAGCAGTAACGTTCGAATTTTTTTTTTAAAAGATATAGGTACGCATGCGTCGTAGGGAATTTGCATATTAAGCAGTATAAACTTAAGTACAGCCCTAATCTAAGCAGGCAAAGAACTTATTATGATCTTTCATTTATTATCTAATTATCTTTACCTATACCTCATGTTTTTCCTCCCTCCCATGATCCCGGGCTATTCAGGCGGGGCTTGCATCGGTATTTAAGCAGGCCTTCAGGGTGAGTGCGACATGCTCAATATGGTTTATTGTGCCTGTCGACCTCATATAGTGGACCGACTACCGATTACCATCCGGTGGAGTGAGGTGATCTTGTAAGCCTACTATAAAAAAAAGTTCTTAGGGCGCTGTACATTTTTTCATATATTTTTTTACATAAGGCGATATTGAGTCTGTCACTTTAAAACTCACGGTAGCGCTAGAGAATGGAGTCTTTCATCGAATCACAAACCAACACCTGATTTGATCGAAGCAGCATCTTAACCATCTAACCCTATCATCTCTTGTCTCCAGAGCCATGGGTCTTGATCTGTACTACGTGCCCGGCTCCCCCCCCTGCAGGGCGGTGCTGCTGACCGCGAGGGCCCTCAACCTGACCCTCAACCTCAAGCTGATGGACCTTCACCACGGAGAACACATGAAGCCAGAGTACCTTAAGGTATGTGAATGACACGGGTAGATTTAGTCACTTCATTAAATAGACCAGCATTTCTTTTTCCAACTGACTACGATGGCTTGGAGTAGCCTCGTATCAACGGAGTTGCGCGGGAAGTGATGGCTCTCACCCCTAGAACAGCATTTTATGAAATGGTTCACTGTCTATTGGGCACGTCATGAGAATAACACGGTCTCCAGCAATGTTAAAACATTTGCTAGAGACCGTGTTATTCTACGTCCCTCATCATTAACGCCACGATTGCGCGGACTACTCGGCGAATATTTATCCATGTATCCTGCTCTACAAGGCGTAGTCTGCAGACACAAATAAAAATCTTTAACATAGCCCGCTATTATAACCAGGGCGTTAGCATGGTGTTTTAGAGGGTTATCTATTGTTTGCCCGAAAGATATATGCCATAATATTCATATGCCCGAATTTCATTTGCCATAATTTCATTTGCCCGAATGTTATGTTTGCCATAAAATACAAATGACATAATTTTAATTGCCCGAAAATCAGATTCCATAATGATTCGAATGCCATACGTATTGTTATCCATATTTTTAATTGCAATAATATTATGCAACAGAATTTTTAAGCGCCATACTCCTAACGCCAAATATTTGTCCTAAAAAGCGATTGGCTTTCTGGCACTTCGCCGGCCGCTTGCTGCGGCATATCGCTGCCTGCTCGCTCGGCTCGTGCGTGGTCTTTCATGTTTCTAACCTAACCTAACCTATTTTTTTTATCATTCTTTTAACCTATTTTACAAGCTTTTTCGGTGGGAAATGATGTAATGGCACGGAAACAACGTTTCTAACACGTAACTAATAAAGTAAACAATGAGTATGACATATATGGCGTTTGAAAATTCTGTTGCATAAATTATTGCAATTAAAATATGGATAACAATACGTATGGCATTCGAATCATTATGGAATCTGATGTTCGGGCAGTTAAAATTATGTCACTTGTATTTTATGGCAAACATAACATTCGGGCAAATGAAATTATGGCAAATGAAATTCGGGCATTTGAATATTATGGCAAATGAAATTCGGGCAACTGAAATTATGGCAAGTGGGGGTATACCGTTTTAGAGTGTCAGGTAGTGCCCTCACAAAGTCATGATCCGCCCTTGTCTGGAATTAAAGTGGAGTCGTCATAATTCTACCTCCTAAAACGAAACTTTGGCCAATTTTAGGCTGGTTGTGCAGCTAGAAAAAAAACATTTAGTTTTTCCTCGCTGCACAATTTTGGGTAGAGATTTGGATCCGGCTTTGATTAGATCTACCCAAAAAACATTTAATTAAGCTAGTGTAGGTGGAGATTAAATTGTACAAGGCAACAACACTTAGATGACCTGTCGAATTATTTACATTATCTGTAATACCTTTAATGGTACGTCGTGACTGTGTTGTTATGAGAATAGGTTTATTGTTTTATAAGAATTTTAGGTAGGTGTCTATTTCAATTTATATATGTTTCGGTTTAGAGTGTCTGCTAGATTTAAAACTGTCTGGTTACATTGGCCAATTGCCAGCATTTCCTGTACAAACACCATGAAGAGCGTAGCCGAGCAAAAGTCTACTTTGGGCTTTTTACATTTATGGCGTTAAATCGCGAAACTAACTAGCCAAGGCCAAACTAGTGCGTGGTTAAGTAACATTGCTGTAGGAATTCGCAGGTCATCGAACTTTTATGGGGTCGTGTTTTCGTTCTAAGTGTAGAGTAAACTCAACTGCAAATGTTATAAAGTTAATAAACAATAAATGTTGGCGAGCAAACAAGCTCTATCAGGCGCTAAGGCCTGATAACAGGCTACAAATAAAACAACCTTCCTTCCTTCTATATTTATGTCGTTATTATATTGCTCTCATCAATATTAATTAAACACAAACAAAAGTAGGATAAAAACCTACCTTCCCGTTTGCAGGAAATTGATTTCAATTGAATATTATTGAAATCCAAAAACTCCTATCATAACTTACATAACTGTGGTACCTACCTAATCAGCCTAAGCTCCAATTTACCCTTGCGTGGGAAAGTTTAGTTTATAGTAACTTACTTACTAGGTTCTTAATACTGAACCAATTTTTGCGGAAAATATAATAATTATTTGCTGTCGTAAACAATACAACACTTAATACAGTTTATTGGTTGCAAAGTGATACGAATTGTTTGTCGTTTGAATCTACCTAGTAGAGCCTAAGTACTCACAGATAAGTGCCTCAAAGAGTGCCTGGAAATTGATATCAGCAGGAGGGCGCACCTCTTTAAAGTCATTTCAAAGGTACGCCAGATTATTTTCACAACAGCTCCGAATCCGACATGGCGGCATGGTTTAATATCGAAATGAGATCAGCGGGCATGGCGGTCGTTCGACCGGCTGAGTACCAAAATTCCTTGGACCGGTTTTTCGTTACACAATAAAATTGCTACGCAATGATAGGTTTAATAATATCTACCTACCGGTTTGGACCCTCACAATTTAGGCAATTAATCAGTGTAGCATGTTCTGAGTGCACGTTATTAAAATCCAATCAAAAACATAAATGTGAAATGAGAGCCAAGTTCAATATTATGATATTGCCTTGGTTGTTGACTTCAACGACAAAAGAAGTGAGATCTAAATGGGTGCCAAGTTCAATGGTCAACCCTGAAATTTATTTATAAGTAACACTATAACATACCTATCATATCTTCTTATAACATAAGATAATGTATGGTGGTAGCCTATGAAGGTCTGTCTTGGCTAGTTTTCTTTAGTTAGTTAGTTAGTAGTCTAGTTAGTTGTCTTGGTTAGTTTGGTATTTGTCGGTATTTATTTTATAATTCAGAAAATTTGGATTGTTGGTAGAAAAACAAGCGAGCGAACATAATAATTCGTTGGTAGGTTTATAGAAACTAGCCAAGACAGACCTTCATAGGCTACCACCATACATTATTTTATGTTATAAGAAGATATGATAGGTATGTTATAGTGTTACTTATAAATAAATTTCAGGGTTGACCATTGAACTTGGCACCCATTTAGATCTCACTTCTTTTGTCGTTGAAGTCAACAACCAAGGCAATATCATAATATTGAACTTGGCTCTCATTTCACATTTATGTTTTTGATTGGATATCATTACTTTTTGTAGAAAAGTATATATCATCGTAACGCCGTAGGTCCTTTGAAAAGGACAAATTCAAAACTAAAACTAGACTTTATAAATATAAAACCATTCAATCAGTTACTGTATTTTCCTACGTTTACGGGGTATAACCCTAAGTAATAAATATGAAAACCAACTATAAGTACCTACTCTTAATTGTAAATAAGTAAGTATGTATACCTAAATATATACTTAGTGCTCTGCCTTCCCCGGTATATAGGCGTGATTAGGCACTAATTAGGTATTTATGTTAAGCGTTCATAATAGAACCTAACCGCAGCAGTGGTCTCCTTTTTCACGGCTTTCAGGGTGAGTGCGACAGGCTCAACATGGTCTATTGTGCCTGTCGACCTCATATGTGGATCTCACTACCTCTTACCATCAGGTGGAGTGAGGTCATCTTGTTAGCCTCTTATAAAAATAAAAAAAAAAAAAAAAACAACCTAATTATCAAAAAATTGCAAGTTTTTTATTTTTTCCTTTGTATTCATGTAATTACCTATCTGCATACCAAATTTTAACTCTCTAGGTCATTTGGAACTGGGTTAGAATTTTGATCTGTCAGTCAGTCAATGATAAAAATGAGGATTTTTGGACATTAATATCTAAATAACTGTTTGAGATAAGCTTATGAAATTTAGAACACATATTTATCTCGCAAGTCACAATATATGAGCCCAATTTGATACGTTTATGTGAAATAGTTTTTGATTTATGAGGGGTTCAAAAGTGGTTCCAAATGGTTCGTGTAATATTACACACGGTGCGGCTCGCCAGTTCTGTTTCTTGAACTTGGCTTGACACGCTACCGCGTGTCTAGATAATAAATTAACACATCGTCCAGGTTTTATAATATTAAATGTAAACAAATTAGTCCTCAATCGTATAGTTACTTGTTTAAAAGCCTATTTACCAATAGGTATGGCAATAAGCCCATATTTAGCATGATTATGTTATATATTATTAAATATCTGTTTCGTCTTATCTCTGAAAGTAAATATTGTGCAATAATATTTATAACTACCGTACTATGTGTCTTGCTTTATCTGCAAATGAAAGTCATTCCTTTTTCGCATAAATACTGCCCAATATGACTTGACCTAAAAAGATCAAATCTAGCAGTTTCATTAGGGGGAGCGCTAACTGTTAAAGGGGTGTTGAAACCTTGCCATGTAGGTTACAGGGTGAATACGAAGTGTAAATTAGTTTGAATGACTAGGCGTCTTGATCAAAATAAACGACTTTCAAGTTTCAAGTACGTAATATTTATACTAAATCAATACTCGCATCATGTCGTATGGATTTACTGAAAGCTAAGGGACTGTGGCGATAGCATCCATTAAACACAAATTACGGTGACACAAAAAACTTATTTTCCATTTTGTTCGCAAGAAGTCTGTGTGATTGTCTTGTGCCTATAATATTTATAAAATGTATTATGTAGTATAACATTTTTAATTTTGGGCTTGGTTAATTACTTACATACAGGGGTAGGTCTTCTTCTTATCGTATGGTTGATGAACAACCTGGTGTCGTGAGTTTAAACCGCCCGTAGGCCTCTGACATGGCTTCACACACCGTTGAAAAATCTCTCAGGTGTGCTGGTTTCCTCACGGTGTTTTCCTTCACCGTTAAAGCGTCGAATGATGGTACATATGAATTTCAAATTTGAAAAATACATTGGTACCTGACGGGGTTTGAACTGGCGACCTCTCGCATGGCAAGCAACGACCTTAATTAACCACTCGGCCATCGACGCTTTTATGGGGTATAGGTAGGAATAAATCTTAAGAGTACCTAGTAAGTAGATAGCTTATGTATGAATCATAATGATTGATTCAGTTAGACTGTACCTAATAGGTTTTTGTCAGAAGAATAAAACCCTACCAAGGTGGGAACTACCTAAAAAAAGCCTACCTACGTAGGCTTTTTTTGCTTTCACCACTTGCGTAGGCTTGCCTACGCAAGTGGTGAGATTAGTTTTTTTATTGCTGAAATTAGTAGTTAATCAACCGCATTGTCACCTTGCTTTTACCTACTATGATTTGTGAAGTAATAGTTAGTTGTGTCAAATGTGAATTTGCCGTACAACCTTGCTTGTTTTCCAATGGTGTGTGACATGACATGGCTCGACACGAAACCAATAATGTTAATTGATTGTCACACTAACATAGTTGTTGTGAGGTACCTATTATATGTGGCTAGTTGTCCCTGGTAATTTAATAGATTTCGATCAAATATCTACTAACTATAATTAGTTTAATGGTAGGCTATAGATAGGTATTTAAATGTATGTCCACCGAGACTGGGGATATTCCGATCGATTTCCCTTTGCTAATTGTCGACCGCCAATACCATCTGTATATTTTTTTCTTTCAATAAATTATTCAGTTTATATTTTAAAAAGTTACTAGCAAAGATCGCATGTCCAAAGTGACTTGCGAATTCGGCTTATCTCCGTCGAGAACGGGCCACGTAGGTAACCGAAATTATGGTTTTAACTTTTAAGGCATCTTGATAGTTATCTGTATGTTGTACCTAACACTTATTATTTTGTGATTAGATATCAGTTTGATTTAATCGGCAAAATAAATATTTTTATCAAATTAAATAAGTGACGATAAATTGATTTAACTAAGAGATTTTAATTGTACCGTTTTTTATCTAACCGTCCTACACAAAATAAGGAATAATAGCTAAACCTAAGTAGTTAGTTAGGTACAAGTAGATTCATCATTCCATTATACAATAATATTATTATTTCCTTATTCCTAGCTAGTTTCAACTGTTTGTACATATCACAATTACCTATGTTATGACGTGATGTGGGAAACGATGTCATGTGATTCATATGGAGCCATTATGGAAGTAACAACACAGAGGTTTCTTTATTACTACCTACCCAGGTTATTTTGACATTAATGCACATGCCAGACTTGTTAAAATACAACATCACAATATACCTATCTAAGTACATAATTTGTACATCATGATCGATATAAGCACGCAAGTGTACTGAATCTGAAGGAATGATTGTAGAATCAACAGCGGGAGTTAAACAATATACCTACTACTACCTAAATATGTTGTACTCTAAACTTAGTTCGAACCTAATAATAAACAAACAAATAAATATCGTACTGGTGGGGCTAAATAAAACCGTTTTAGTAAACATCGACTTTGAATCCGTTAAATTTTAACAGACCCAGGCATGAAGCCAAATAGAAACGCCCAACAAAAATACTTGTCTGGAATACTGGTCCTAGACAAGTATGAATTTAGGAATCCATACTTCTGGAAGTAGGTGGCTCATGTGCTGCAAATAATAGGTACCTACTTCCTACTATTTTCAGCACATTATAAGCCATCGAGCCCGTATTTGGTAGGTACACAATAAAGACTACCACGGTCCACGGTTCAGAATACCCATTCTTCTTAGGTACTCGATCTTTTCAACTTCGTTAACCTACTTCCTCATCATCCACAGATCAACCCCCAACACACAGTGCCAGCGCTGGTGGACGACGGCACCGCCATCTGGGAGTCCCGTGCAATCATCACGTACCTCGCCAACAAGTACGGCAAGGGCAAGCCTCTGTACCCTGAGGACCCGAAGGCGAGGGCCCAGGTCGACCAAGCGCTGTACTTCAACATCGGCTCGCTGTACTCGAGATGGTCCGATTACTTCGTAAGTTGATATGGCTTTTTTATGAGTGGTTACGATGATGGCTTGGAGCTGCGTTACCGTCTTGGACTTGCGGGGGAAAGGGAATGGCTCTTTCTTATCCCTAGTCATAGGTAGTATGCATAGGATCCTAGTAGCGTCTGTTTGAATTGTTACTTTTTTTTATTAACCCGTGCCATCCCACTACTGGGCAAAGGTCTCCTTCAAACTTGTCCACAGCTCTCTATTCAGGCTTGGTACCCATTAGGTGATTAAAATACAATAGGTACATGTGTATATAATACCTTTTTCTTAAAGTTTATTAAATTGTCTAGCCGCCAATGAATAAGCTCATTTCACCTAAACGCATGATTCACTTGACTCAGTCGTTTTGTCGACAATTTGTCTAATGAATACAGGATTTGAATCCTGTATTTACTAAAAACACTAGGAATGCGTACAAATTGTAAAAACAGCACATAGGCACCCACGATTCTCAGTTCAAAAGATACCACTATACCTATTTATTAAATTTTCAATACTCTCCAGTATCCTCAAGTGTTCGGCGGCGCGCCCGCTGACAAGCAGAAGCTGGAAAAGGTGGAAGAATCCCTGAAGCTCTTCGACTCCATCCTGGAAGGGAAGAAGGTATGAAGCTCATTTATTAGAAGAATCATCATTTGCTCTTTGTTTTTTTTTCCTAACTGACACGATGATAGCTTGGAGTAGCCTCGTCATCATCACCGGACTTGCGGGGGACCGGATGGCTCTAACTCCTAAATTTGCTCTTTGGGACGTGGCGATTCGGTACCACACCCGTTCTGAAAATCGCGTTGTCATATGCATTTCTAGTTCCACCGCAATAATGCTACGGGCTATGGCGAATATTGGGGCAACTATACTGCTATTCAAGACGTCGACTGACAAAAAAAAACTTCGTCGCCACAGCAGCAGCAGTATACCTACCAGAAATCTATTGAATTCAAAGTGCATTTGTGTTACCACCACTCATGTTCCCGATATCCTAACACAAATGCTAAAGCTCTTCCTCACTCTCGCAATCAGAACAATCTATCAACCTATGTGATGTTACTTGTCGATACTTATTATCTTTCTTTTTTAGTTCGTCACCGGGAACACCTTCACTCTTGCTGACCTGGACTACCTGGCGTCCATCTCTAGCTTCGAGGCGTCAGACGTCAACTTCCTGAAGTACCCCAACATCAAGAGGTAAGGAGTATTTTACTTCCTGATAATAATGGGGAAATATGATTATTAGGAAGAGGGTAGTTTTACTTGATGCAAGGTCGATAAGCTTGAATAGTTTACGAACTTTATTCCCTAAAAAGTAAATCTGATTCTAAGCTAAAAGTAGGCTTACCTGATTGTACAATAAGAGTACATACTTACTCGTACATCAATTAGATAGGCCTACGTACAATGGTTGACCAATTTCTGTTTCCAACTATTTTATTTAATACGGAACATTGCAACATTGTCTATTCTCTGCAATGTTACCAGCATTCATCAAAAGCATAGTTTGTTGTGCGGAATATGTGAATTTATTTGTTTGACTCTGCCTGCATTTTTTTTCTTATTTTTTTTAAAATGGGATAGTGTCATCTGTCTTTCTATCACGCCAAGACTACTGAATCGATGGACCGATATTTGGTACACAGACAGTCTAAAGCCTGAGAAAGGAAATACGCTTCTTTTTAACCAATTTCGCAAGAAGGCTTTATCGACTAGGGAGGGTAATGTTGAAAACATAAACATAACAAGCCGTAAATGGCCTAATACAGTGACCATTCCAGACCCTGACCACTTTTTTCCCTAACTGACTAACGATGATGGCTTGGAGTAGCCTTGTCATCATCACCGGACTTGCGGGGGAGCGAATGGCTCTCACCCCTAAACACTGACCACTGTAACTGCCAACTGACATCCTCTATCTCTCCAGATGGTACGAGACAGCCAAGGCCACCGCCCCAGGGTACGAAGAGGCCAACGGCGCCGGGCTCGCCCAGTTCAAGGAACTCTGCAAGAACCTCCTCAAGAAGTAACCTCCCCACCGCACTGACCCTGCCACCATGTTCTACGTGTTTTCATTCCAAGTTACGTCACTGTTTTGGATGCGTACAGTATTGTACTGTTTTGTTAAGTTAGACGTAAGCACAAATTAATTATTTACAAAATTTATTGAGTTGTTTTTTTTTCTCGTCCCCATTATCATTGATACAGATTGGGGGTGAGAGCTATCCGATCCCCCGCAAGTCCGGTGATGATTACGAGGCTACTCCAAGCCATGGACGGTAAGGATAAAAAATTGATACAGAATTTCAGATAGATACTTATTCCCTGTGAGTATAAAAGTATAAATTTCACTTTACCTACCTTAGGTTCAATTCATGTTTGTTCATCCTCAATCTGACGGACAGATTACTCAAGTTGTAGTAGGGAGATTGCATAACTAAGCAATTAAACAATAACCATGCAATATAATGCACAGCATGCCTTGACACCACTACGAAGGGAACCCTGAGGCTTAATTCTAATCTTCCGGCCACAACCATACAACAAAAACAAAAGTGAGCGTATATTTAGATATTATGTTGCGTGTGACTCATACGCTAAATAACCTCGGTATGTAATTATATCTACCACGTATTCAAGTTAGAGCTAATAGCCCTAAAACGCTGCGTTGTAATGACTAGGCAAAGGTACCTACACAAAAAGTAACTGACACGACATAAAAAATGGTTGAAAAAAAAAGACGTGTGTCACTCGGAGACTGCCGCGGTATAGCTATTGCATAGCATCGTCCGATTTCGGAGCAGCTCGTCTCGATTCGTGCGAGTTTCGCAGAGTCGTACAATACGTCTAACCGCACGCACACAAACACCGTGCCGAAGTCTACCTACCGAACTGAAACGACGTTAGACGATTGTGAGGCTTTTTTCGTTACGGAATTTCTTGGATTCGGTCGCCGGGCTCAAAGCCCGCGGTAAAAGCTATGCAATAGCTTAAAATCGTTACTGATTGTGCGAGGTATTTCACGAAGTCCACCCAGAAAGCACACCTAAATATTTATTGATGAGTTTTTGTGTTTATTATAACGGTTGACTGGCTCGGTGGAACAGTGGTTAGTGACCCTGGCAACAGTTCCAAGAGTAGTGGGTTCGAGTGCCACCTGGGACAAATAGTTAGGTGACCAACATCGGTGCTTGTTTCGTGTCTGGGTGTGTTATTAAATATATTTAAGTATGTAGGTCTGTTTGTGTATCTACTGTTGATTCGAATAGCTACTTACCACGGGATCAGATCAATGTATGTGATGTTGTGTAATAAGTAAAAGGTTCATGATTTACCTACAGCGTGTTCACACCTAGCGATTGTTGGGCGATTTCGATCGCGGCGATATTCGTTATACCGCGCAGGTCCGTTCATGTTGAAAATATGATCGCAGTACGCGGCGAAATCGCGACGGAATTGCGGCGAAATCGCTAGGTGTGAACAGGCACTTAGTATGAGCTTACAACCATAAAAGTTAAACACATTTGAAAAGTTTTAAATTTTGTAATTTATTTATAAAATTTTAAAAACAAAATACAGACCACTTACAACAAAACTAAACTATTTACAATTCAGTCTTAGCCTTCAGTTGCGCAATCATGTCTTTGAACTGCTGGATGCCTTTCCCATTGGCTTCCTCGTAGTTGGGAGCGGTGGACTTGACTAGTTCGAACCACCTGGGATAAAAGTTGACTAAGTTAGATAGGACATAAAACAAAACAATTTACATAGTTGTCGTTACCTTAGGCGCATATATAATTAAGGCGATCTCATCACTGTTAGTGATGTACCCAGATTAAGTACCTATGGATACTAGGCCTTTGCATTGTTTCCATGATACAAAGGATGATGATGACGATGAAGTATGTTTAGAACAGGATCTTAAATAATTATCATACTTTATAAATCAAATCACTTAATCTGATAAGATCTTGGGTCTGACCTTATCTGATCTATGATCATTATCGTCATCTCACCATAACATCAATTGTGTATGTACCTTATAAATAAATAGGTTATCCTATGATATCCCACAGCTGGGAAAAGGTTTCATCCAAACCTGCCCATCATCCATCACACTCTATCTGAAGCTAGGATAGGGCAGGACAGTTATTTGTACCTAATGATCTGGTCGTTACATGTTTCCACATCTCCGAGCAAGCGTCGGAACTAGCCTTTTATACTTTAAAATACGCCCTTGAGAAATAAAACTAGATACTGTTCTGGTCATTTCTGCGCCCTGTGCCTGGGCACCGCTGGCACCGCCCTAGTTACGGCACTGCTCTGAGCAAATCCAACCTGGTTTGTTATAGAGTATAGGTATTCTATAACAAACCACGGCTACTGTAATGCTAATTTAAAATGCTTAAACGATACAGGCCCCGTAGACAAAGTAACAATATCGAAACGATAACGAAGTCCGAAGAAAATAAAATTTGACATTAGACGCGATAAATCACGTGGTCAATCGCATACATTTTGTTCTTTTCGAACTTCGTTATCGTTTCGATATTGTTACTTTGTCTAGGCCCCCAGAAATGCTGTAAGGTGGCCGTTATACTGCTTTTTATGTGTTAGTTGGGTACTCATCATCAGCCCATATACGTCCCCACTGCTGGGGCACGGGCCTACCCTAAACTAGGGCGATAAGGCCTTAGTCGACCACGCTGGCCAAGTGCGGGTTGGTCGACTACACAACCTTAGAATTTCTTCTGAGGTGTCCTTCACCGTTAAAGCGTCGAGTGATGGTACATATGAATTTCAAATTTGAAAAACACATTGGTACCTGGCGGGGTTTGAACTGGCGACCTCTCGCATGGCAAGCAACGACCTTAACCACTCGGCCATCGACGCTTTTACTTGGGTACTCACTTGGTGACATTAGGGTACGGCTCCAAGCTGATCCCGGCAGCCTCGATGGTAGAGACGGTAGCGACGAGGGACAGGTCAGCGAGGGTCAGGCCCGAGCCGGCCGCGTAGCGCTGCGTTGACACGAACGTGTCTAGGAACTGTAGTGCTTCGCCCAGCTTCGTGAGGAGTGCTTCGTCGGCTGGCGCTCCGCCGAAGAGTTGCGGGTACTGAGAAGGGTAAATTAATGTTACACATCGTGAGGTGCTTAGGTCGGATTTTATGCTAAAATAAGCTGATAAGTAAATAAGTGATATACCTACATTAAACACTACATGAAGGTAATAGGTATATAAGTTACACACCCAGATATAAAACGGGTATAAGTTGTTGGTTCAATATAAAACTTATAGTACAGGATCCGTGGAGTATTTTTTCACTTGATTACTATCAAGCTAACTTTCCGTGAGTAGCTTCATTTTTATAAGACGCCCAACAATTTCCTGTGCGAAAATTTTTGATTGTGGTAGCTAACAGAGGTAGCAATGATAAAATATGTCGATTTGATGATTCTTCAATATTTATTACTAACTGAATTGTTTTTATTATATCTTATGATAATTATCTAAATTATTTGAAAAAATATTTGTCCTACAAAATCTATGGTTTCATCAAAGAGTCCTCCCCCTCCAACATGTATTGATAACGAGATCACCAAAAATGATTACTAACCAGCTGATTTCTTTTTATTTATTTAGTTAATATTTATGTAATGTAACAGTCATATTGTCCTACAAATTCCGTGGTACGTTGTCCCGGTCCTACGGTCAAAATCTACCAAAAAGTCAATTTTTTTTTTCTCACGCTTGAGAAATGAATTGATTTTTAATTTCATGACTTTCCAATATATATTCAACTGGTGCACCGCAATTGCGTACCACGCTATTTTTACATAAAGGATCTGTACTACTACTTTTGACCGTAGGACCGGGACAACGTACCACGGAATTTGTAGGACAATATGACCGTTACATATATAAATATTAACTAAATAAATAAAAAAAAAATCAGCTGGTTAGTAATATTTTTTGGTGATCTCGTTATCAATACATGTTGGAGGGGGAGGACTCTTTGATGAAACCATAGATTTTGTAGGACAAAAATTTTTCAAATAATTTAGATAATTATCATAAGATATAATAAAAACAATTCAGTTAGTAATAAATATTGAAGAATCATCAAATCGACATATTTTATCATTGCTACCTCTGTTAGCTACCACAATCAAAAATTTTCGCACAGGAAATTGTTGGGCGTCTTATCAAAATGAAGCTACTCACGGAAAGTTATAAAAAATAGCTTGATAGTAATCAAGTGAAAAAATACTCCACGGATCCTGTACTATTAGGCATTAGCCTTCTCAAACTCGTCAAAACATAAGACTGTCTGTGAGTGTGCTTTACCATTTGGTACCTACTACAGACAATCTTTTTGACAGACTTCGAAAAATGTGTAATTCGAGATTTATATTTTTAATTGTATTTTCATTAAGAGTTTAAGTTGGTCTAAATCCTTACTAATATTATAAATGCGAAAGTAACTCTGTATGTCTGTCTGTCTCTTACGCTTTCACTCATAGAGTACTGAACCGATTTAAACGAAATTTGGTACAGATATAGTCCAGAGCCTACTTTTTAACCGACTGCGCTATAAAGAAGTGATGTTTTACCCGTTAAACATCTCTACGCGGAAGAAGTCGCGGGCGGAAAGCTAGTAAACTATAAGTTTTTATGTAAAAAAAATGCCACCACTAGTCCTCAAGTATCTAGCCCTGAATCATCATGATCTTCAGTTTAGTAAGTAAGCGTGATGATGTAAATTTTACGGAATTAGGTAAGTCGGTATGCCGATTGACCTTCGCAACAGGACATTTAATTTGATAAGCATATTTCACGCATCTTATACTAAGCGGTAGTGACATCCACATATGAGTTCCCATAGACCATATTGAGCCTGTCACACTCACCTTGAAGGCCTGCTAAGATGCCGTTTCAAGCCCCGCCTAAGGAGCCCGGTAGCATAGGAGGGAGGGAGGGGATCCGATTGCACTATAAAGGGTTAAAAAAACCCACATCAAATAACTTACGTAATACTGCGCGAATCGTGGGTACAGCGTGCCCAAGTCGAAGTCCAGCCTTTGGTCAAGCGCGCGCGCTCCTTCAGGCCGTTTTGGGGTAGGTATAATAAGCTGCCGCCGCCCGCCTTGCTAATCAGTGAGCGGCTGATAGAGGCGCTTTAGAAGACTTAGGTGGGTACTGCTGGTAGAACGGGGGTATGGTAACTACTTACATAGTACGGCGAGAATCTCCTGTACGGCTTGTTCAAGTCGATGTAGAATTTTCATTGGTAGGTATTACACCTCATTTCAGGGGAATAAGGTTCAAAATATGCTGTCAATAAAAAAGACAGTGGTAATAAGGGTTAAAAAAACCCACATCAAATAACTAACGTAATACAGCGCGAATCGTGGGTACAGCGTGCCCAAATCGAAGTCCAGTCTTTGGTCAACCAGCGCGCGCTCCTTCAGACCGTTTTGGGGTATAAGCTGCCGCCGCCCGCCATGCTAATCAGAGAGCGGCTGATAGAGGCGCTTTAGAAGACTTAAGCGGTAGAACGGGGGAATGGTAACTACTTACATAGTACGGCGAGAATCTCCGGTACGGCGTGTCCAAATCGATGTTGAATCTTTATTGGTGTTGGACCTCGTTTCAGGCGAATGAGGTTCAAAATATGCAATAAAGTAGCCATTTTTTTATAATAAGCTAACAAGATGACCTCACTTCACCTGATGGTAAGCGGTAGGGTTAAAAAAACCACATTAAATAACTTACGTAATACTGCGCAAATCGTGGGTACAGCGTACCCAAGTCGAAGTCCAGTCGTTGGTCAACCAGCGCGCGCTCCTTCAGACCGTTGGGGTATAAGCTGCCGCCGCCAGCCTTGCCCACCAGGTATCGGCTAATAGCACGGGACTCCCAGATCGAGAATCCCTCGTCGACTAAAGTGGGCACGGTGTGTTGAGGGTTGAGCTGGAAGTCACAGTTCAAGAATTAGCTTAAAGCCGTTTTTTTTGGACCCACATACTTTTTGCCTTGAAGAGTTCTTAATAAATTATAAAACAATCTTACAATAAGGTATTATTAGAATTGCAACTAGGGCACAGGCTATGCTTAGGTACTGTAAAAATAAACAAACAAATCCATGTATGTAAAACAAAAAACTTTTTAACTACAGGAGCGATGTCCAGCTTTTATGAAGCGCGCTTAGAAGTATTAACTTTTTATGGATAAAAAAAATACGAAAAAAAGTGAGAAAATGCTTCTTTTTCAGCAAGGAATGAAAGAACGAAAAAAAGAAAGATGAATGAAAGTTGTCAACTAATAGGATACATTTTTAAGTTCACAAAAAATCTTCTTAGATTCTCTCTCCGTGCATTTTTCTGCGCCCTCTAAACACTTCATAAGAGCGCTCAAAAATTATATTTTTTGGATCTCAAATAACATATTTTCGTTGATATGGATATTATGTACATTATTGGTAAGTACTTGAGCTTACCTTGAGGAAGTCTGGCTTAAGATGTTCCCCAGCGCGCAAATCCACTAGGTTGAGGTTGATGTCGATGTTCAGGGCTGCTGCCACAAGCAGCACAACCCGGCAGGGCGCCGACCCAGGAGTATAGTATAAGTCCATGGCTGTGATCTGGGGACGGCGGGTCTACTGGTTAATGTCGAAGCGAGGCGGCAAATTGACTGGACAGGCTGCTTCAATGTCCTACTTATCCGTAGGGGATTTTTTTGCACCCACAAACTTCTGGTCTGGTTGTTAATTATTTGCCTATACATCCAACTAATATTATAAACGTGAAAGTTTGTATGTGTGGATGGATGTTTGTTACTCTTTCAAGCAAATACTACTGAACCGCTAAACGATGAAATTTGGTATGCAGGTAGCTGAAGACATAGGTTACTTTTTATCCCGGAGTTCCCGCGGGAATAGGGTTTCGACGCGGATGAAGTCGCGGGCGGAAAGCTAGTAGTTATCTTATAAAACTTGGTAATTCAGTGAGGCAGAATTTTGATGGCCTCACAAAATAATTACACATGCCTGCAATATATGGCAGAAAAAAAAAACATTTGCTATAATGGCAAAAACTCAAGAGCAGAATAATACAAATGTCTAATTAAATACCTTCCGTATTTATCTATAGAATAGGTAAGTAATGATAATATTTCCATAAAACTAACTGATAGCGTTTTTACTAACATTTACCTACGTGTAGGTATGATTGTAAAATTAAAGTCAATCCAGCCTACTTCCTTTTAAAGATTTCAATAAAACGGAAGTTTACTATAGTATATTTTATTAATTTCGCGTATAAAAAGATTTCTATAAACAAAAAGCCGGTAAACATACCTGTTTTCCACTTGGGTGCACGTATCGTGTTGATCGTCAAACCTCCGGCCGACCGACTGGTTGGTTTGAGTAAAGTTACCAACTTATTTATCAATTACCCACATAATACTCTAAGATGACGTGTACCATAATATTCAACTTATCATCTAGCAACTTGCGAAAAGTAAATCGAATGAATCATTACAATCAGTGATTATGACTTTGATGTGTCTATCATGCTAACATGCTATTTTAATTTTTCAAACTTAGGTACTTACTGTTAAATTAACCCGTAAAAACTTATAATGTGCAGATTTTTGTAATTCTACTCGTGTAATACACACAAGCTTCAGCTTCATATAATATCTTTTGCTCATACATAAACAAAAACAGTATCAAATGTGAATCGAACAAAAGTCCCACAGGTAGTAAATGAGAAAGAACAATGATATATCATACCAGTCTAAATAATCAAACTCCCGATTCAATGGGTAAATTTTATGGCTGACAACACCACCATAGGACGCTATCTCGCACCGGTCAGCCTTGAACGGTGCTGTTGACACAAACACAGCTACGCGGCTCCAATGCGCAAGTCATCAACAGAACTCGGTGATAAAACGTTGCCTCTCACTGATAACACCTCAATACCTATTTTTGGTAATTAATCAAAATTACAATCAAATATTTTTATTTTTTTTAACTTTTACAAGCCGTAGCCAAGGTAATTAATAGGTTTGAAAAGATTGAAATTGTTTTGTTTTTGTCGATTCTACAAGTTAAGGAGGATAAGGATTGTTTGTTAATAGCATAAAATACATTCTATTGTGTATTTATGTTTAAAAAAATTTAAACATAGTGTAAAAATAGGTATAAGGAGATTTAAATAATAAAAACACAAAGAAATTTACATTATATTTTATTATCTTTGTCTTTAATAAAGTAATTACAGATAGGCACTAAAAAAATAACCATGCATATGACCATAATACAATAATATATTACTTAGATACAACGAACACCGCATCTCTCAAAGTCTCGTTAAAACAACACAGTAAGTTAGCGGCGTCTAGGCCTCTCGGACCGAGGGCCGGTCGGGTACTTACGGGCCGGGATCGACGGACGAACAGACGTCAACTATTCATATGGACATGGTTATTTCAGCTGTTAACCTGCTAAGTATCGTGTGCGAACTGCGATGACAAGAATGGATATTGGACACCCTGTAATGATGAGTTGTGTCCGGCTTGCATGCCTGCAAAGGTTAAAAGCATGTTTGCTCGTTTCAATGAGGTGAAGGCTTACTTGGCTCGTTTCCAACAATTGGAGGCCTCGTAACCTGACTTAAGTCGGGTCAAGGTCTACCGGGTTTCTAGTTAAAGGCCGGCTCGCCAACCGTACAATTTCAGGATAGCAGATTGAAGGCTAAGGCCTTCGCAAACATTGAACAACTACACTTACGATTTTTCAGGCAAATTATGAATTCAGTCAATATTTGATACAGAAATGAGAAAAAAAATTCTTCATACTTAGATCCAGAGGTTTAATTTATCATCAGTTCGTTTCCACTTCGATCTCACAGCTTGGATTACATTAGATGGCACTCGACCGCGGGATGACCCTCGCGGCCCGACCGAGCCTTACAACTTCAACGTGAGGCAAAAAGTAAACAATAAAAGCTTCAATAAAAATGTACATGTCTCGCCACGTCCCAAGGCACATAATATCCGTAAACGAAAGAACGTTGTTTTAAAAAAGCTATCTCGTCACTTATTACGAACTACCAGCTAGTGTGATACAAAACGATGAGTTCAATATGAAGCTATGATTTGTGTGATATTTAACAGTTTATAAACTTTCGTATGCCAGCCACTTTATTGCTCGGATCGGACGGCGTCTCGGCCGCCCTCAGCATAACTCAAATGAAACAGTTAACTAGCAACATTTTAAATTCTCTAAATAAATAGATATAATATGAATTATCTACTAAGTCGAAATAAAAATGTTTTTTCCCCTAAATAAAAAATAAATCAGGAATAAATTACACATGTATTGTGTACAACTAGAGCGCCAAAAGAATGAACACCGGGTGCTTGCTATAACCGAAGCTCGGACTCTTACTAGAATGTGTTACATCTCCACTTTACGATAATAATAATAATTATAGACTTTTTAACTTCATTCGTTCGGACACTAAATATCAATAATTACACGAAGCTATCTACATGAGCCGCTCGCCGCCGGTTAGTGGGAGTCCGTAGAGCGGGGCCCGAAGCTGGCAATCAAAACGGGGATGTAGAGACCATTGCTTGGGAATGATTCGTAATGATTGTGATTAGTATTCCAGCAATACGCTTCTCTGTCTTCGGCTCTGACATTAACTGGACTTTCTGTGGAAGAAAAAGTTAAAGATTAGATACAAGCTCGACTTAAAACATGGTGGCAAACGCCGCGTAAAGACAGAGTTTGCAGGTTTAAGTACCAGCGTGTCCAGTGGGGCTACCATGAGTTTAAAACTTACGCACTCGATATCGCCTACGTAAATATGTCTATGAAAAACTTGTACAGTGCCGCTGGTGGTTACGCGAAGAACTAAAATCGACCGCATGAAAAAAACAACTCGATAGGTTTTTAACGTACGTAAGTTTTCGATAGCCAACTCATGGTAGACCCTCTGGTCACATTTGTGTGAGTTTTTCTGTTAAGAAATTAATTGGCTCTAGAGTCAAGCCGGTGGTTCTGCGCCTGATTTCTAAGCCAGTGCACTTTTGTTTATAATTAAACATTATGTGCAAATAACTAAAGTGCAGTTTCATAGTATAAAAACATCGATATGCTGTCGACGTCGCCCATGCACCAGTCTCAAACGACAGCTGGTTACCAAGCGGTCGACGCGCCGATGGCATATGACAACGCGACTGCTAGCCATCTAACTTTTTAGTTAGATGGCTAGTCCCATAGCAATTTTCCAGCTCCATTATCAGACCCCGATGGCTGCCATCTACCACCAAAGTAATCGTCAAGACGAATAAAACGAGCTCAAACACGATAGGGTTGTGTCGTTTAATTACTGAGTTCCCATAACCACCTTACAGCTCCATTATTAGCTCCTGATGGCTGCCATCTACCACCAAAGTTTTCGTCAAGACGAAACAATCAAGCCCAAACTTGATGATGATCTGTTGTTTAACTATAGAGTTCCTATGGCCACCTTCAGGCTCTCATCATCAGATCAGCTCCACGTCAAGAAAATATTGCATTTTCATCCTATTTACATAAAATTACGCAAAATTTCAGCTCATTTGGTAAAGGGGAAGTGGCACAAATATAGCTCGCAATATTTCATTACAACCATCGGGACAGGTGGAACTAAATAAAAGCTTGTAAAAAAAGGAAAGTAAAAAAAAACCATCGTCTCATGTCACCTGGGGCTACTGGCAGCACTGCTTGCGCACGCTGTCGGCCTGCGAGGGCCGCGCGTCGGCCGGCTCGGCGTCGGGCCGGATCACGTCGCCCTCGGGCGGGTCGCGCATCTGCTTCTGCGACACGATCCTGTAGATCTCTGTCGAGGGAGGAAAAAGAAGAAATTATTAACACATTCATCTATTATGGCGTCCGACCGATTTCAGCCATGGCGGCCGATCTCAATTGAGATCAGCCAAGTGCGCAGGACATATTATAGTGCACAAGTGTGCGCGCAAACACAAGTGCACTCTCTATTCCCTTACTCTCATAATTCGGTGAGACGGCAATCCGACATGACCGATGAGAGATCGGGCGCAGGACCACCGGCTTAACGTGCTTTCCGAGGCACGGGCGTTCAACCGCCAACTTCCTAACTCCGGGAGTCCGGGCTGAGTAATTTCATTACAGAAAAACTCACACAAATTTTGCCCGGCCCCGGATTCGAACCGGGGACCTCTCGGTCCTAACGCAGCGCTTGCTACCAATGGACCAACGAGGCAGTTAAATCATCTATTAATTAATATACTTTAGTTTATTGTAAATTTCTCGGGGTACAGTCAGCCAAAAATGTAGTCTACCACCCTACGATTGAGATTAGCTTGAACGTCATGAAACAACATGGTAAATTTTCCCTGGCAATAAGATTGTGTCAGTGACTATTGCTTTTTTTGTCATTTATGATACGCCACTTTTAGTACGTGCTAATTCTTTGTTCTTCTTGTGGTTGTTAAATAAAGCACGGTTGTACGATTCTACTTCTTATTTATTCATTAAAGATAAATTACAATCTGAGCAATATGTCTTAGCGCGGTGTAGGAGTCAGAGGGAGACAATTCAAGATGGTAGGGATGGGGCGTGCGGCTAGTGATGCGACGACTCGGTGATAGTACCGGTGTTTGCGTTTACTTCAACACTTCTTCTCACTGTTACATGACGTGTGCGTATTTGTGTTTTGTAAGAAATATTGTAATTCGTTGTGTACTTGTTTAAGTTAATAAATAATGTAGTCAATAAGACGAATCCTATTATATTATTTGGGCGGTCACTACTACTCATTTACAAACGAAATCTATGTTTGCATGAATCATGTACCACCATTCACATACCTAATTATGAATAAATTAAGTTCTTTATATGTAACATATTCATTAATATATAAGCTTCGATCGCTTAACATCTACCTATTATTATGCACAAGGACATTACTTTCAAATATAATTATCTGTTAATTATTTTAACTGAAATTTATATCTAGCTTCATCGACAAATCTGAACCAGTGTAATTGGTTGTTAGGGTACGCGTACTAATCAACGATTTTTGGCGTTTATTATTGCGTATGTAGATATATATAACATTATTAGCGTACGCGGACTTTTTATACTCAGAGTAGCAATGCATGTTCATCGCATGGTTATCAGCTCTTCCGATTACGATTCTATGCTCAAAAAAAGAGTATTCAGACTGCCCCTCCCCACTATAAAATCAGCCCACGCCAGGAAGTATAGCAGCTTCCTACACCCGTACATTTATAATAAAATACAATCTCGTTGCTCCATTAAGAATTGCACAATATCCGAACTTAAAAGCAAAATTACTACGTGGATTGGCACATTGTCCTATGACGAGATTGAAGCATTCTTAAGAGCTTTCAGATGACTGTTGAGTGAACACTGTTTCTGATCCCAAGATTTTTATCGTAGGGCTCAACAGGCCTCCCAATATTTAACAGCTCTCTCATTCGGACTATTAAAATATTATGAAGTGTCTTAGTATTCGTATATTTTTCATTTAAGCACTCTACGCATATCATAATATTACATAACTTTAATTATTCAAATGCCCAAACACACAAGACAAGCACACACACACACACAAAACACACACACACACACACACACACACACACACACACACACACACACAAAACACACACACACACACACACACACACACACACACACACAAAACACACACACATACATACACAAATCCACCCAAAAAGGTTCATTTCATGCTATTGTCATAATAAAAATAATTATTAAGTTTTAAATTTGCTTAGCTCGTCAAAATTAGGTTTAAAGTAAATACTATTAGTTGGCAATTCTCTCTGTTAGTTGACATTAGTCGCATATTGTAATGTGAATTAATTGTAACCGGTGTTAAATGATTATCTACTTGACAGGCTTAGCCTAGTGTAGAAATCATAGCAACTTGAGCACAAGACTCGCTTTTCGCTACAACTTTACCCAAAATGTATCGAACCAATAATATTGTAACCCATTTTGCTATTTGTTAAAGTTGTTCAATAAACTATTTTATTTTATTTTTTTTATTTATATGCGTAAGCAATCCTTCACTGTGAGCACGCCCGAACAACGAATAAGTAAGATAAACCCGGCTTAGTATTTGAAAATGGTAATACATAGTATTAATACGCCCGCATCACAATAGTTATCACAGTAGGCATGACTCATGCATGATTAATGGCCGACCAATCGTAAATAAATTTGTTCTAAATGTTAAGCAGATGTTTTATAAATGAAAATAAAATATGTTTGTGACCATGATAATAGGTGTATAAAGAATTCAAAACATCTAAGGAAAAACCGGTGTCTTCATAATTGTATATAACATCCTAAAATACGCGAGTCATATTTGTAAACAGACCAAGTTTTAATAGTGACCGCCCAAATAATAGACAATAAAATTTAGATAATAGTAAAATTCGGCAGTACATTTCAGATAGAGCAGACGTAAGACGCTCATAGTAACCTATCACAATGGTCATGTTAATAAGGTCCGATTCGCGTCACCTATCAAAGTGGGCCATCCCGTTACCCGTCATAAAGTGAATAATAAACAGGTGTAGGTATACTTAGACACTGCAGGGCTACCAACTTAACTACTACTACAACTTTGGACTTCAAATTAAACTGGCTCAGTAGTCCATTAAATAGTTTTGTATGGTGCCATAATTGTTTATCAAAATGTATGAAACCTAAAGATTCACTTTAAATAAGAATAAAAATAAATATTACAACAGCAATGACTAAAGAACGTTATCGATGATTCTTATATAAAAAATAAACAATTGGTTTTGTGACGAGTACCATAATAGTAAACACCTATCATTGTATGTAAATGAATAAGGAGATTTCTATGATGATTGACGACAATGCGAAGGAGGTTTTCTCGACATCGACAAAAGACGTGGCCAACCTACATAATTAATTGATGAAAGGCAGCTAAAAATGGACAGCCCTTGAGTACAGAACTGTACCGACCCGCCTTGAACTCATGATAATGAAAAGAGATTAAGGCGTGCTTAAGTAGCCGATGGTCGGACATTAACACGGCCCATCGTAGACAGAAGTCTATAAATAGAACGAAATTGGTGCGTTACTATAAGGGCCGACATACACGGAAAGCTTCAAGCAGTCAGGAGGATGGAAAGCTGCATAGTAAACTACAGACTCTACGTACACACATACACGGAACCGCTCGAGCAGTCGTGACTGCTCCGAGCAGTTAGCGGCACGATGAAATCTCAAGTAGTCGCCAGGCATAAGCTGTTGACGATGACTGCAAGAGCAATCCGTGTCTGTTGATCACTGGCTAACTGCTCGAGTGTTCCGTGTATGGCGGGCCTAAGAATAACGCCCACAAGTACTGCGCACATACCTCCACGTCACTTCATGAATGCTTTCGTCATCGAAAACGTATGATTACGTGTCCTTTACGTATTAAAAAAAAACATCTACTGCTCATACATAGTGAGACGGATGTAGGATGCACATATTTTTGTATTGATTAAACCGATACAACACACAGTCATGTAGACATATTATCAACAGTTCAAAATGTTATATCTATAAAGCACATTTTAGCTGTAACAATAATAAAAATATTGCTTCCATTATAACATCTATGAAGTCTGACAACATACCTATTTTCGTATGTTATCTGTCAACAAACAATTAAAGCAAGTCTCTATATTTTAGTTTGACCATCATTTTATTTGCGTATTGTGTAACTTCTACCTATGACTCTCCATTAAAGACAAACAAACGAAACACTTCAAAACATATGTTCCAATAAAAGTCACGTCAATACGTTAGATTTTTATGCGCAGTTATAATTATCTACATATAGCTTAATATTACTATCGATATCTTCACCCAAACATCTGTGCGACTAAGCAATGACCGAAATTGCCGGTGATTGACTTCGAACCCAGTCATTAATCTTATCTACGTATATTTATATCTGTACCAATTAATTTAGATACCAACGCTGAATGTCGCTACAGCAAAGTTATCACGTAATATCACTACTGATAAAACAAAATCATATTGTTAAACTATTAATTTTATACGATTACCCGTGGGAACGTAATTTTTATATTTAAACGAAACCGGTGATTATATTCGCGAAAACAATAGCAAATACTTTTCTTTCTTCATTGACTTCAATAATGGATATATTGAATTACACCAATATCATCTCATAATAGGTGAATGTCTGTCTTACTGCAGAAACAAGTGAAAGTGTTTTCATCCCATCTCATAAGAAACGAAGATGAATTCCTATCTGCAGATTACATCTGTTTTAGTCAGGTGTTTTACGAATACTGAAATAACTTAACGACATCATAAAAATTGGCATACACTGTTCTAGTTATAAATATTTTCAGAAATAGGTTCATCTTTACAGATAGGTGTTGGAGTTCACCGAATGAATATATTGGAATAGTGTCGTATCATCTATGTTGAGAGCACCAAATCGCCTAGCATCAACGTTAGCGTTAGAGATTGCAGCTCTTATCGATCTAAGGCAGACCGAGATTACACATGACTGATTTGTGCGTGGTTACAATTTGAGCATGGTAAACTATTTTATTATTAAATTGTATTAACAGCAGTCTAAGGGGACCTCCATTCCGGCAAGTCATTACAAAGACCGCATTTTATTCCTTTTTTCTTTCATTCTTTCACCAGACATAAAAAAATTACGCCATTACTACTTTTCTATTATCAAAAAAAAAACCACATTCAATACCTATAACCTACAACACAAATCTAATGAAAGCTTAGTACACTAGAGAGGATGTATTTATCTCGGCTAGAACAGTTGAAGACTTAGGTTTTGTGTCGCGGTAATGGGCATAGCCTACTTACCAGTGAGAATGTTCTGGAATGCTGGCTCGACATTGGTGGAGTCGAGGGCGGACGTCTCAATAAAACTAAGGCCGTTCTTTTCTGCGAACGCCTTTGCCTCTTCTGTTGGGATAGATCTGGAAATGTAACAATTATAAAATACATAACTATCCTAAAAAACAAGCGAATGATTACAATAGTGGACTGTAGGTATTAATTAGCCATAGCCATACGCTGCCCCGCAGGTCCGGCGATGATGACAAGGCTACTCCAAGCCATCATCGTAATTCGCTAGGAAAAAATATTTGACCAGTAATCAGAATTTAGCATAAAATGGTACTAGTAAAAATAAACACATTTCTGTGAACATAAAACACAATTCGCTACTTGGAATTTCATGAGGCGTTTAGTGAAAGAATAATTGGAATTTAAATATATTGCGACCTTGTCTGGTTTCGACAAGCCCCTATTGTACTGGCTGAAAAGATATTCACCAACAATAGGCTTGTGACCTATTTTTTATTTTGTTGTGTTATCGATGAACCTTCTATTTGTAGAAGAAACATTGACGTAGAAATTACTATGTCAACATGTCTCTAGAGTAGACTTTAATGTTCGAAGCAGGACAATTTTAAATCCACTATTATTCAAATGGGTAGAGCATTGATACCTCTGCAATATATTTTGTACTAAACTTTAAATATAAAGTACATTTTGAAGTATTATACACGCTAGGGGTGAGAGCCATCCGCTCCCCCGCAAGTCCGGTAATGATGACGAGGCTACTCCAAACCATCATCGTACGTCAATTAAGACCAAAAAAATTATACATGCTGTGAGCCACAGAATGCCCGTCGACTTTCACCAACGTCTGTTTTACCTTTTACAGATGTCTTGAGATGGTCAATAACATCTATATGGCGTGACAGAGGTCGAGGTCGGCTAATGATCTCAAGTTCACGAGGTCATAGATTGGAGTCCCCAACTTTGGAGCCTTTTTTAATATACTTACAGTACTTTTTTTTCCTAACTGACTTACGATGATGGCTTGGAGTAGCCTCGTCATCATCACCGGACTTACGGGGTAGCGGATGGCTCTCACCCCTAATACAATCTGACTGTTCCATGCCACAACCTCCAACATGAAACACCATACATCTGTTACACCGTGTGCCATATCTGTCCCTTGGTCCTCACCTGAGATGCCTCAGATCGCTCTTGTTCCCGACGAGCATGATCAGTATGTTCTGGTCGGCGTGGTCGCGCAGCTCGCGCAGCCACCGCTCTACGTTCTCGTAGGAGAGGTGCTTCGCTATGTCGTAGACTAACAGCGCACCCACCGCGCCCCGGTAGTACGCGGACGTGATTGCGCGGTACCGTTCCTGACCCGCGGTGTCCCATATCTGGGCCTTTATGGTTTTGCCGTCCACCTGAAAAGGATCTCGGTCAGTATTGGCGAAGTTGGCTATTGTATAGCAGATCTCCCATGTTAGAAAACTGTAACTGTTCGGGATATTTACCATGTTGTTTTGTTTTAATGAGCTCCCGATATTTCGGCACTGTTGCAAGCGCCATGATCACGGGTGAACTGTAGGACTGCGAGAATGACGGTAGGTCTAAGGGCAGACATATCGGTCTACCCTCTTTCTAAGTCTTTTATTACGCACGACACCACTACCCTCGTTCACAATATTGTCACTCCGAATTCGATCACAACACACTACACTTACAGTATCACATCTTTTTTCGAGAACGGACACTTGTTTATTTTTATTTTTACATAAACGTATCACTGGATGCCATACATTCGACAATCAAACTCAAAAATCGGCAATTGCTCAACATCTTATAGATTCGGGAACGAACCACTGGATTGAGTTACATAACCCTAAAGTACTTTCTACAGAACGCCATTATATACCACGACTGGTGAGGGAAGCAATTGAAATTAAAAAATTCAAAAACTTCAATCGTGAGGATGGGTTTCAACTGTCGAATGTATGGCATCCAGTGATACGTTTATGTAAAAATAAAAATAAACAAGTGTCCGTTCTCGAAAAAAGATGTGATACTGTAAGTGTAGTGTGTTGTGATCGAATTCGGAGTGACAATATTGTGAACGAGGGTAGTGGTGTCGTGCGTAATAAAAGACTTAGAAAGAGGGTAGACCGATATGTCTGCCCTTAGACCTACCGTCATTCTCGCAGTCCTACAGTTCACCCGTGATCATGGCGCTTGCAACAGTGCCGAAATATCGGGAGCTCATTAAAACAAAACAACATGGTAAATATCCCGAACAGTTACAGTTTTCTAATGTGTGTAACCATGACAGTTTAAAATTATATATAGATCTCCCATGGTTCAGGACTGGTCCTATAATGGTCTCGGCGCATAATGTACTTTTCTTAAAATTTCTCTTCTCATGACAGACATGTTTGAGAAAGGACATTTCGAGAAATGGACATTATGCACAGAGACCCCTATAATTACTATGTTATGATATTCAAGACGACATTCATAAATTTTGATACAAGGATTAATTTATTCTCTATCAATGTAGAGAATACCTATTGCACATATTATAATACACACAGATTTGGAAGATATATTAAAATTTGGGTCTTAATTGATTAGTGCTTTTAGCAATCTCTTTCAGGTAACAAAGTTAATTCGGTCAGTTGCAAACTTCTAATAATTTCAAGATTTTTTTAAAGGAGTAGTAGTTGCATAACAATGACATTCGAAATCAATAAAGCTTATGCAAATTTAAGGATAATGAGACAGAATAATATAATAATGATATCATATTAGACTAAATATTCTAATAACCTAAATAATAATTAATTAATTATGTTTAAATGTGTTTGCTATCAAATGTGTGTGTATTAAAGAACAGAAACGATTAAACAAACACATTTTATTTTAGCAGTATAAATAACTTCTAAATGACATCACACACTCTAAAAGTTGAAATCTATAAAAATGACTCATCTCAGCTAGTCATAAAAGGCATAGAATGCAAAACAAATACCTATTCCAAATATTATTTGCCAACAAGTTAAAAATAAAGACATGGAATGAAATGCCACATCAGTTGACCCTAATTTGTTTCAACATATTTGACAAGCCTTGATCATAATCAAATTATAACATTAGGCATGACTATGCAACACTAGAAGGATGATACCAGACAAATAAATATGCAGTAAGTGATTACTCATTAAAACTTATCTTTTAACTAGCTATGAAATAAATATTATAAATAAATTATCTTACTTATTTATCTATTGTTGATTGGCATTCCTAACTACCAATTTGATATTAATTGTGATAATAAATTAAATATTAGATAAAAACATTACATGACAGTCAAATAAACAATAATTACTATGTGACCTAATTCAAATGATTAAAACAATAACAATGCAAAAATTTAATTCTTAAAAGCTATTTCAAAAATGCCAAGGTCAATTAAAATAATGTAGGCAACTAGAGTACTTTATGATGTAACACAGAATAATTAGAAACATAATTTGAATTTATTTCAAAAGAACTATTGCACCAGAATGCATTAAAAATAGTGAGATAGGAATCACTTTCATTTATTGACTTTATAGTAGTAGCAATAAGTAGTATTTAGAACTAAAAAAATGATTTAATACCTACAATTATAATATGTATGACAAAAATATGTTAAGTTTTTTAATACAATCATGTGCCTGGTACCTTGCTTTGAATACTGAGACACAATATTTTTTAATCACAAGCTTGTGCCAAACTACCTCATGAATATGGTTATTTTCTTGGCAACAACAAGTTTGTCTCTATCAACACTTACCTTTTAATTTCAATACACAAATGAGATTACCACCAATGTTGCCATTGAATAGTTCACCAACGAAGGAAGGACTATAGTCAATTCTTATGTTAATGACTTCATCTTCCAAACATTAAATTGGTGAAAGTAATCTTGAGAAATAAAATATTACATGAGAAGTGAATGGTTGCCATTCATCTATATGAAATTGTTTATTTCAATTTTAATAATATGCAAAATGCCATAAGATGTATATGTGTGATACTTTTTAATATAGATATCCAGGTAATAACAAACAGGAACAGTTGTCAAAACAGGCATTTTTAACAAAGGGGGAAAATAAGCACAAGGTGTTATCAACTAGTAACAAGCTATTTCAGGAGACAAAGGGAGCATTTACCTCTATACTTCTTGTAGCAAATTCCACTCCTATTGTGGATTTGGACTCTAGGTTGAATTCATTTCTAGTGAACCGTGATAGGAGACTGCTTTTACCGACCCCTGAATCTCCTATTAGCACAACTGAAACAAAGAACCACACATACAAACAAATACAAAAAACATATTTCACTGGTAATGAAAACACTTAACTCATTGAACGAAGGAAATTTAGAAGGAGGACTCCATAATTAGTGATTATATCATGCAGATCAATTGAAAGGTGAGTCATGAACAACTAAAATTTACGCGAAATCGATACTACACAGCCAATCAGCTGATGAAATAACAAACTTAAAAACTTATAAAACAGCTATTCCAAAACACTAGATACTGATTGCAATTAACCTGAAGATGTTTACGACTAATTGTAATACAAAACAAAGGAGAAAATAGTAACATAAGTCGTTTTTTCTACGTCATTGAAAGCCGAAACAATGGCTCGAAAGAAAGTTGAACTGAATAGAGTATCATTATTATTTACATCGAGAAAACAAAGGATATATAAAGGGATACGGTACCTTTGAACAAATAATCGTATTCGTCCTCTCTTGTGCCCATTTTGATTATCTAGAGTTCTCTAATCGACGTCAAGTTCGTCCAACTAAAAACGTCAAGATGAACGTAAACAAAAATAAATCTAGACACAAATATCACAGACTCTTGAAACACTGCACAGCTTCACTAAAACCACTTTTACAGTGGGATTTTTTAGATTTTTACGGGTAACAAACTAATAAAATCTTAAATTCTTAAAATGTCATAGGGACAAAATGGCGGATTGTTTTACGCCCCTCTTGAAATGTTCGGATACTGGACAGAATTAATTTTTTTTAAATACGTAAATGCACAATCTTTATTCTAATTTAAATATCAGAGTTTTTTGTGTGACGTGTCAATAATTATTTATCAAAAAATAATTCTTCGGAAAAACTATAATCATCGTTCGCTTACAAATTTGAGACTTTTATCTGCCAGCACAGCTGCACTCCTACTTTTTCTTGTGTAGTATCCGAATATAATCAAACGCCAAATGTGACAGATGTCGTTAACACGAATGACGTTTTATGTTTACAAATGCGATCATGATTTTTTAAATTTATCATTGCGTTCACAAAACTAAATAAACATGTGCAATGTGCATCATCCATAATACTTGCAAAGTACAGCTGAACTGTGAATATCATTCACAGCTAACAAGGCCGTTTAAAATAGAAACCGATTCTCAAACTAAATTATTATTTATTCATAAAGGATAACACTGGATTGAAAATGAAAGAAAGTTTTTTTTACTTTATTTAATAAACATAAAAATACGGAGTGTGATCTGTAGGGAATGTCTAGTTCGTTTTAATAACATACAATATAATCTTAAAAACATCAATTACAAATAAAAATAAGTTCTTAAGGCAGGGGAGCACCTATAGACATACATTAATTATAATAGTATTTCCTAATTTATTCTAATATGCAGAGTATTTCAGTATCAAAAATTAAATCTATTTTGTACTAACAATATATTACTATTTAAATCTATGTCTATAAATGAATCTACCATAAATCTAGATTTAGTACTTGTACTTTTTTATTTTTGTAAAATACAATTCATATTGTCATTTATGAAATGTTAAGTCTTTATCAACATCGAATGCTAAGATTTAAGGAAATTCTGTATAAAAACACTACATACTAGGGTTGGGTGGGATTGTTCAAGTTGTTTTTTCATCAGTACATTCACTTGGTATTAAAAGGTGGAAGTAAATAGGCCCTACATTGCGATAGCGGCAGGTCTACAGATGAGGTCGATATTTCTTCCGATGTGGCTTATTGATGCGTCCGTTGTTTGGGCTTCTATTGACGCGCAAGTACTGATGGGCCATCATCATAAAACCATACAATTATGAGTAGCGTCAATAAGCGTTCCGCTGCGGTAGTGTAAGACTTATATAGGCCTTATACAGGATAAGACAAATAGGCTGTATTATTCTGTAACATTAGGCAAAGAAGAATCTACCTCTGACAGTTAAAACATCAGCAACTGCCTTTCCAATTGAAATATGAGGTATTTATATTCGTTCCCGTTCACGCTAGTTCACAAGGCGACGTCTTCTTAGCGCCTTCACGTCACGTAGACAACGTTTTGGCACTACGCTAGGCCCTCCAGCTAGGGCTCTCATCTCCCAAAACAGCATAGGCCTTTCATGGCACTTTGACGTGAGGATTCTAACATCGGCTTGGCGTCCTGGCTATGGCTCCCACATCAGCAAGGCCTCCCAGCTAGGCCTTCCTCGGCACCTGAAAGTGAGGATTCTCGCATCTGCTAGGCGTCCTGGCTATGGCTCCCTCATCAGCCTCCCGGCTAGGCCTTCCTCGGCACCTGTACGTGAGGATTCTCGCATCTGCTAGGCGTCCTGGCTATGGCTCCCACACCAGCCTCCCGGCTAGGCCTTCCACGGCGGCTTGGGCGCCCCGAGGCTGCGCTTGGCGCGCTCGCGGGGCTCCGCGCGGTCGCTGGTGGGCTCCTCGCGCCGGGCGCCGTCGCCGCTCCCGTCCAGGTTCGGAGGCTTCGTTAGGAGCTGGATTGGATAAAATACATAATGTATGTTAGTAAATTAAACTTAAATAGATTGCACAGTTATTGGATTATATCAAGTTTAAGTTTGTCAGAAGATGCCATGTAGTTATATTATATGTATATAGATAGTTGTTATGATTTCTGTCTTTATACATATAGTAATGTCAATAAATACAATGGGTCACCACCGCAGTCGGCTGAATACTACTAACTATAACCAGTTTATTTGGCCACTGATTCGCTTGATCCGAAATCTTTAATTGTCGTATATCGTCGTCATACCAGCCCATTTTTGGGGGGGTGAGAACCATCCGCCCCCCCGCATTAGGGGTGAGAACCATCTGCAAGTCCGGTGATAATGACGAGGCCAAGCCATAATCGTATGTCAGTTAAGAAAAATAAAATCGGCCCATTAAATAACACATACTTGTTTTTACAATAAAAGTCATACCTACATGAATGTAGGGGTGTATGAATGTTTGGGTGAACCCAAAAGTTAGCCGATCTCAATCAACCAGCTTTACAAACCAAATCAACCTACCAGCTTAACATACTGCTGTAGCTCGTTGTCGCTTAGGCCTTCGAAGTTGAACAGCTGTCCGCGGCCTTCCCGTGCGTCCACTCCACCCAGCGGTGGGATCGTGGGCGGCGTGTACTCCTGCGGCAAGGGTGTCGATACGGAGAGCGATACTGGGGAAAGGTATTGGAAATTATTTAGTTGTAGGGTAGGAACAGCCAATACATAGTGTTTTACAAATTTGAATTAATTCGACACTTAAACGGTGAAGGAAAACATCGTGAGGAAACCTGCACACCTACGATGAAATTCGCAATTCCTGAAACCCGCACTAGGCCAGCGTGGTTGACTAACAACCTGTTCACACTATCGATTTTTTGGGCGATTTCACAGCGAGGCGATATCGCAGCGAGCTCGCGGCGTTCATGTGCGCGATCGCTGCGATATAAAAGATAAATATAAAAAAATAAAATAAAATAAATAAATATCGCCACGAGCTCGCTGCAATATCATCCAACCTATCCGCTTAGCGCAGGCGCCGCATTCTACATTCAGTCTGATGTGAATGAAGAAAATTTTGAGATTTGAATTCAAAATGAGCACGCGGCGAAATCGCGGCGAGATCGTTTTTTTTTTATCGCAGCGGTAATGTGAACACGCTGTTAGGCCTTATCGCCTTACTTTAGGGTAGGCCCGTGCTCCAGCAGTGGGGACGCATATGAGCTGATGATGATGAATATGTAGTACGTCTTATTTTCCTTATCCCGCTTAATATGCTTTCTCGCTTAGGCGCGTTTTTGGTAAGGTCCCTTAAAAATCGTCCTAAGTAGGTTTTACTATATGTAACTCACGGTCGCGGCTGTCGCGCGTCCTGTCGCGGTCGGTCGCGCTGGTGAGGATAAGCGCCTCCATCACGCTGCGACGCGATCATTTGTACAGCTACCCACATAAGGTATAAGATTCTCTCTGAAAGCGCCATCTGTTGGTTGTTGCTAGAACTAGCTTGTATACTCACGGTCGCGGCTGTCGCGCGTCCTGTCGCGGTCGGTCGCGCTGGTGAGGATAAGCGCCTCCATCACGCTGCGACGCGATCATTTGTACAGCTACCCACATAAGGTATAAGATTCTCTCTGAAAGCGCCATCTGTTGGTTGTTGCTAGAACTAGCTTGTATACTCACGGTCGCGGCTGTCGCGCGTCCTGTCGCGGTCGGTCGCGCTGGTGAGGATAAGCGCCTCCATCACGCTGCGACGCGATCATTTGTACAGCTACCCACATAAGGTATAAGATTCTCTCTGAAAGCGCCATCTGTTGGTTGTTGCTAGAACTAGCTTGTATACTCACGGTCGCGGCTGTCGCGCGTCCTGTCGCGGTCGGTCGCGCTGGTGAGGATAAGCGCCTCCATCACGCTGCGACGCGATCATTTGTACAGCTACCCACATAAGGTATAAGATTCTCTCTGAAAGCGCCATCTGTTGGTTGTTGCTAGAACTAGCTTGTATACTCACGGTCGCGGCTGTCGCGCGTCCTGTCGCGGTCGGTCGCGCTGGTGAGGATAAGCGCCTCCATCACGCTGCGACGCGATCATTTGTACAGCTACCCACATAAGGTATAAGATTCTCTCTGAAAGCGCCATCTGTTGGTTGTTGCTAGAACTAGCTTGTATACTCACGGTCGCGGCTGTCGCGCGTCCTGTCGCGGTCGGTCGCGCTGGTGAGGATGAGCAGCGCCTGCCGCCACTGCGCCTCCATGACGCCGTGCAGCTGCGACGCGATCTGCCCGCGCCGGCGGCGGTACGACTCCAGTTTACCCTGGGATAGAATAAAAAAAAACAGCAATTGAGAACCTCCTCCTCATGATATTAAGCTTTCACGTTTAATTACACTAAATATTAGTCTTTATGGGTCTACACGCGATATTAGGTTACAGTTCCCTCGCTCGCTCGTACAGACCATGATTGGTGTAACCAGTCGAAACGTCGGGCAGTAAGTAGCTATGTATTTGCTACTCCTAAGATCGCGTGTAGACCTATAAAGACTAACACCTCCTCCTTATTTTGAAGTCGGTTTAAATACGAAGTTAACATGTTTAAAGGGTGAAGGGAAGATCTTACGCCGAGCTAGGTGATCATGCTCGGGGACCAGGGTCGAGTTTTTTTTTCATAACTGACTTACTGACGGCTTGGAGTAGCCACGTCATCATTACCGGACTGGCGGGGGAGCGGATGGTTCTCAGACCATGGTCCATCTTAGTTTTGCCCTATATATAGTTAGTGGCGCGAATAACTTTGAAGTGTGATGAAGGTTTCATACTAATGACATATTCTAGTGTAGATGGTATGTATGCGCCATCTGTGGGTTGATGTATGAAGTTGTTTTATCGGATGTCGCTACAAAGTAGCGAGCATAATAAATATCCAAAGAGAATGCCAGAAAGAATAGGAAAACAAAAGTAGAAAAAGAGCTTTGGAGATATAGACAGAGAGAGAATGGAGGAAGAAACTATAAAGAACAGGGTACAAGCAAAGACAAAACTATAGTATGAGGTAAAGAGACAGTGGAGAGAGATTAAGGAAATCAGTTAGCTTCAAAGTTCCCTTCCAAGAATTCCGGCAGCATCAATTTCATACTAAACTAGCGACCCGCCCTCGCTTCGCTTCGGGTATATCTCTATATAATATTTTTCAACCCCGTAAGGGATTTTACATACAGAAGTTATTTCCCAATAACTCCCGTTCCCATGGGAATTTTGTAATATCGTGTTGGAAGTAAGCTTTACGTTCATTAGGGTACCTGCATGCCAAATCTCAATCGTCTATCTATATCGCGGTTTAGATTTTTTCATACAAAAGTTTTTTCCCTATTACTCCCGTTCCCGTGGGAATTTTACAATATCCTGTTGCAACTAAGCTTTTAATTTATTAAGGTACCTGCATGTCAAATTTCAAGCGTCTAACTTATGCGGTTAGTATTTTTCATACAAATGGATTTTCCCGTTATTTCCCGTTCCCGTGGGAATTTCGGGAAATCCTGTCCTAACGGATTCCTACGTCATAACATCTACCTGCATGCTAAATTTCATCTCGATCCGTCCAGTGGCTGTGACGACTTCGTCCGCGTTGAGATGTTTAACGGCTAAAACATTACTTCTTTATTGCGCAGTCGGTTAAAAAGTAGCCTATAACCTTTTCTAGGCTCTGGACTATATCTGTACCAAATTTCGTTTAAATCGGTTCAGTACTTTATGCGTGAAAGCGTAACAGACAGACAGACAGACAGACAGACAGACAGAGTTACTTTCGCATTTATAATATTAGTAAGGATAATCATTTCACACCAATTATAATACCTCTAGCAATCCAATTTTTTCACTGGCTTGAGCGAGTTGTAATCTGTACAAATTGATTTCTTCTTTCTGTTTCTCCTCCAAGACATTCACCTCAAGTTTATGCCTGTAACGAAATGAATGAATTAGTATTTAAAATACGACCAAGATGAAAAACTATACATTACTTATGGGTATTCACGCGATAGCAAGCGTACTCTGAAATAACATACGATCAATTTCTGTGTTTCATGTTGAATGAGTGAGAAAAAAGAAAAAAACATAGATTGGGAGCGCACATTTTTGATGTTTCTGTTATAAAAATTTGAGTTAGTAATCATAAACTTGCATTAGTTTTTTATGAGTGTATATGAGTGTGTGTGAGTTCTTAAGAGGTACCTATATGCATGTATGGTGGAGGTGTGTGTGCGTATATCACATGTGTACTCACTGCTCCTCAACATTAGCGATCTGCTTATTGCAGCTGTCCACAATCGCACTCTCCTTGGCCCGCGCGTCCGCTTCCAAGTCCCTCTCTGCGCGGTCCAATTGCCTCTGGAACTCCTGCAGTTTGCTGAGCACAGCTTCCTCCAACTGCTTCTGGTAGTGGACCTTCAGCTCGTTCTTTTGTAGTTCCAGGTGCTTGCGAAGGCTCTTCACTTCTGCGTCCAGTGTGTCCTACAATTTAAAAGGAAAGATAGGTTTTTTTCGCTACTCCATCTCATTAACATATAATTGTTTATTTTTACGGACATCTCATGTGCAGAAGATAGTTTAAGTTTTATTAAATTTACATACTCGAAACATCGAGCGGCATAATGCATATATTTTAGCTCAATGGAATGGTAAAGTTTTATTTTAATTTGTTTTATAATTTAGAGATATTACCTTTTATTTGCACTAGCATTACGTTAAATCATTTATGACATGACCAATGACCATACCAAATAGAACTTGGGTGCATTTTCTACAATGTTATGCAGAACAAATAATTCAAATACACAAAAGCATTGCTTTACATTCAACAACCAAATCAAAATAGCACATGCATTAGTTAAGCATGCATGCATGCATTATAAGGTGGTTAAGCTCGTTGCTTGCCAAGCGAGAGGTCGCCAGTTCAAACCCAGACACGTACCACGGTCGTGAAGAAACCTGCACACCTACGAAGAAATTCTTAGGTTGTGTAGTCAACCAATCCGCACATGGCAAGTGTGGTTGACTTAGGCTTTGTCGCCCTAGTATGGGCTGATGATAATGATGATGATTAGTTATTATAGACACTTACACATTTCTTTAGCAGCTCGCTAGTTTGGTTTTGCTTCTCACACAGCTGCCTCTCCAATATGTTCCCTCTCGCTCTCTCTTCGTTGACCTTATCTCTCAGCAGGTCTCGTTCTTGCAACACCAATGACGTCTCGTCGTTGAACGATTGTATCTTCCGTCCCAACTCATTAACTTTGCTCTTGGTCAAGTTATGTTCTTGTTTCTCCTATACAAAAAAAAAATCTAAATTAATGGGTATGTTGTACAAGAATGAAAATTATTGTGGCCTTAGTGTTAAAATTTAAGAAAGTGTATATCATAGTCAACTCAATCGGACTAGCATAACACAAGAAAACACAACACAAGAGTCTTGGATGACTCATTGCCATTGGTTTTCGCGTATGAGAAATTCACTAAATGGCAATACATAGGCGTTAGGCTTAGGCCGCACTACGGCTAAACCGCCGCGGATTTTAACCGCCTGATTTTATGAGTAAATAGAAACTAATGGAGGCGGCCGCACTGACGGTTTTTAAAACGGCGTTTTGTTACAGAATTGTTAGCGGGAAAAAACCGCGCCAAAATTTGTAATGAAAATCGTGGCTAGTTTCGCGGTTTTTAACCGTAGTGTGTGCGTCTCGGGCGGTTTTGCGGTTTCACGATTTACCGCTTGCGGGAACAAATCGTAGTGCGGCCTAAGCCTTAGGTCCAACTGCAGCATGATTCGTTACTTTTGACAGACATTGACAGACATATCAATAATCAGTAATCACCAATCATGTAGCAGTTAGACCTCATATCTACGTCTTGCCATCTAGTGAATTTCTCATTCGCGAAATCTCTCAATGAATTTACACACTATTTTCATCCTGAAAATAAAGGAACATGCAAAATATATCCATACCCTCTCTAAAGTGTCCTCCAAATTCTTGACACAGTCTGTGGCCTGCTTGTTCAACTTCATCACAGTGTCATAATTCTCTTTCAGTACCCCTATTTCTTTATCTTTGTGACCCATCAATTCCTGATGGTTCTCAACAGTTTTCTGCAAGCTGTCTTCTATGTGCTTCTTTTCCAAAGTCAGCTGTTTACATTTGTCTTGATAATCATGGGCAAGATCCAATGCCTTGTAAAGTTCTGCTTCAAAGTGATTAGTTTTCTGTAAAAGATTATTTCAGGATTTGAGAATATTCATGTCAGTTAAAACTAGTATTTTTTTTCTATTTTAATGTCAACTGAATACTTTTGTCACATTAGATAAGCCCTACTACCATACAGCCAGTGACTTTATGGATAAAGTTATGTGGTCAAAAGCAAAATGTGGAAATTTCCACCCGTTTTTTTACATGTTTCATTGCTCCTATTGGTTGCAGCAAGATGTTATATGAATTTATCAATTCAAACAGTGTTCCTGAGATTAGCACATACAAACAAACTCTTCAGCTTTATAATATTTTGATTATTATGATTTACCTTTTGAGCATCATCAGCTACCATTTTAAAGTTCTCCACTTCCCTAACCATCTTCTCCAGGGCACTCCTATGCCGCTCCTCTGCTTTGTCCAAGCTACCGGTGATCTTTAGCCAGGCTTCCTTGAGCTTGGCAATGGCGGCGTCTTTCGCCCGGTCTACTTTCAAAGCCACAGCCAGTTTCTCTTGTTGCTCCAGAATTTTCTTTTGGAGCTGCTGAATCATTGCTTCACAGTGCTGTGAAAAGTAATAGTAAAGTGGTGAAGAAAAACATTTATTAGACTAGGACAACAGCCATTGACTAACCCAACTTAATTGATTAATAAAAAAATATATATATCTGGGGCATTTCCATACACAGTCATCTGACACCAAACTAAGCACAGCTTGTACTATGGGCATCAGAGCCTGATAAAAATATGTAGATATTTATAAACACATACTGAAATACCCATTCAAACCTAGACAAGGTATAAACACTGATGTTCATCACATCTTCATCATCATCAAATATTGGTCCCTGGTGGGACTTTCACCCGCAACTCTTGAAACTGCCAGTCAAGTACACTCATCACTGGCCAGTCAAAAAAATTAATAAAGAATTGTTGTTTAAAAAGATTGCCAGTATCAATTTGTTGTATTGGTGGCATTTACTTAGATATGCATAATAGTACCTCTCGTTTAAGTCTCTCCTCTTCCAACTTTAAGGTGTCCCCTCTATCAACCCTCCCTTCCCCTTTCTCTCCCCATAGCTCACTCAGACTCAACAAGTCAGTGTCTATTGAATCTATAAGTTTGTTCTGCATTGCAGCCAGCTTCATAGTCTCCTTATTATCTAAGCCAAAAGGTCTCATTTGAGGCATTTTGAACTCTTCTTTCTTCGGTGACATCAAATAACTAGTGTCTACCCCAGAGCTCTGCCCAGGACGGCTCAAATTGTGAGCCTTGTATTGTTCCAGCACTTTTGTAGCTCGGTCATATATCTTGTTGCATGATGGACGGAATGAGTCTTGGTGTGTAGACTGGGGCAATCTCTTAGGAGTTGAAGTGGGCTGAACATCTTTAGTGACATCAGAGAAATTTAAACGTCTTGTGCTAGGAGACTTGGTCTCCATTTTAGTAACATTAGTTTCCTTACTAAAGTTATCAGGATTTCTAATGCTTGATTCCTCAGGAGTTTTATGGAGAATTGATTGTATGGACTTATCAGTCTGTGATGAAGACACTGGTTGGTTTTTGACCAAATAAATATACTTATCCAAAATACTACTGGACACAACACGCCCACTGGGTAATCTAACATCATCAGAGCTCTTGGAATCCAATTTATTCATAATGTAGTCACCAGTGGTTTTAATAACATTTTCTGGGCTCAATCCCGTTCTTTGATCCTTGAATTTCACATCAGGACTCTCATACGCCTCTACTTTAGTCAGAAATTCGTCAATTTCGTGCAGCAACAACTTATCATTCTTTTTGCTAGGTGTAGACACTATACTGCTGATATCCCCATCCATACTTCTTGAGTCATTTAAATCTGAACGTTTGGTTAAAGGTATTTTAAATTCTTCAGTCAACTTTAACGCGGGGATATTTTTACTGCAAACGCTGGGCGAATCTAAGCTTGTCAGCGACAAATCCCGCCTCTGTTCTTTGCGTACGTTTTTCCGCCGACGTCTACGCGGAAATGTGTAATATTTGCTGTCAAGACTGCGGCTGTCGAGGCTATCGGTGGTGTCCCACCGTTTACTCCTGGAGAGCGGCGCAGCACTCGACAGCGTGTCGCTTGTGGAGTTCAGTTCTAAACTTTCTAACCTCGACTCTAGCGAGTGGACTTGATCGACCAATTTGCCGATCACTTGGGCCGTACAAGAAACCGGTTTGTGTACAACTGTCCTAGACGATTCTAGGATTGAATCCTCCGACCCCGAACTCTGAACGAGAAAGAAATTGGGCGGTATCAGCAGAAGAACGTCCGTGTCGTCGGTCTCACTCATCCCAGCGAATGTTATAACGGCGATGATAAACAAAAACAACCGACGCCATCATCTATATGCCTTCTATTGAAACATAACAAACAACACTTCAGAAGGTGTTTATTTCGCAAAAATCTTTTATGGAATACTGTAAAATAATTAGAACGGACGTTGACAAGCGTTTGTTGTTGTTTGGTTTTTGACAAATCTGTTTTTTTTTAAATTTAAAATAGAACAGATTATAAAAATGTTTACGGTAACAGGGCAGCTATAAAAAAATAGGAGGCAACGCATTCGTATCCTGTTTCTCCTATATATCATTCTAGGCAATTTTTGTACCCTTAACATAACTGACCCAAAATATCATAGATAATCCCCTCATCCACTCACCACAGTTAGTGGAGTAGTCTAAATTGGGTGAATGGTTTCAGGGATTGGATCATGTACTGCTTATATTCCTCTGCATACTTGATACATAGTTATTTACTGCCGAGTGTTCTTTTGAATTTTCGAGGCTTTCAGTAATAATTAAATTAATATTGTATCCTTTAGTAAGCAGTAGGTAAGTCAAAGTCAAAGTTTTTATTGCAAACTAAGTGTAAATTATAGGTCTTACAGTAGGTAATATGAGCTTAATAACTTAGTTGCCCTTTTCAGGCACCTTTATTGTATAATAGCTGGAAGCCACAGGAAAGAATGTAATCTGCAAACTACATGAATATAATAAGGATACATGGATGACAAACAGGGTGAAAAAATAAAACTGTCTTTTATCATTATCTTAAAAAGAAATAATATATTGTAACTACATTTTATAATATTTTTTGAAAAGCTGGATTATTTTAGACACAAACTTGATATCTAAATTAAACTATTGCTAATACCATAATTATGGAACTTTATTTCATGATTTAACTTTATAAGTATTATCATATAGCATTATTACAAAGTACCATTAGTAATTTTGCTTTATATTAAAAAGGTACAAATAAGAGTATAACACTCACATTGTTTGGAATTTAGGACATTTTTTTATACATTACACATAAAATCATGCCTTTATACATCATTGTATAAAGTGTCTTCAATTGAGGAAATATATCAAGAGTACACTCTTGCATTCACATTTCACATTTAAATAAACTACATGATATATTCTAGAGTAGGTAATATAAGATAATTTTCAGCTTAACAATTAAAACATAATTTATTTACAAGTAATAATTAATTTATTCTACGCTACTAAAGTTATCAAGATGCTCTCACAGCATGAATAGGTGCTTGTTTTATGAAAGCATCTAATTTACTTTTAAATAGTTCACTAGTAATTGGTTCCCCAATACCGCAGAGGGGATTCCTGATAGCATACTTGACATATACTTCCGCATAAATCTTCTTAAGTAGCTCCCGAACTCCTTGAGCTTGGTTATCTGTGTTCATGACGAACTTTAAGCCAGAAGGCGTCTCGAGGCAGTGGAGTGTGTACTTTGAAGTTTTGTAGTGGAGAAAACCTTCTTTAGGGTCCAAAGGCGATATTTTTGCCACGAACGACTTTATCGAGAACAGCATCCCGTACATAAGTTTACCTTCCTGCAATGAACATATAAATAATTTGAACCCATCCCAACGAAACACCTCCCTGTAAAGTTGATAGTGTTTCGTGTCTCACCTCTTCCCTCGACATTTCCGTATTTTTTACTCTGTTCCACTCGCCATAATATAGCAGAGTTCCATACCGATCAAAAATATACATGTTATGTATGGTCATTTTAGGAATTTGCTTTCAATTTATTAACAAAACGAGGACAACAAGCAAAAATTCTCTGTTGACACTGTTTTAATAAACCTCATCTGACAATTTAATGACATTGACATTTATTGACAAGAGTTAGACTGCCATTCGTTCATTGACTATGGTTCGTGAAATTCGCTCAACAATCATTCGTTCCTTTATAAAATGTTGGTGAAGTGAACATGGTGCAATAACATCGCTATAATAAATTTTCAACCGACGCCAGAAACTGTTGTGAACACGATCAAATAGGTCAATAGAAATATTTGTTTTTTTTAGTTCTATGTAATTGCTAAGTATCAATCTTTAACTTGGGGTAAATATTTTAGCTTTGAGGTTATGGTCTTACCTAACGTGAAACTTTGTCCTTCCAGTCTTGTAGAAGAAATAAAATCAATAAAACATGGATGAATACACAAGAGAACCGTGCCCGTGGCGTATTCTGGATGACTCTGGTGGAGCATTCATCATGGGAGCTATAGGAGGAGGCATCTTTCACTCAATCAAAGGTTTCAGAAATGCACCAGTAGGATTCAATAGGAAAATGGTAAACACTTGATTGATTTTCTAACATCAGCTGATCACAAACCTAACTGAACAACAACACACCAATTGATACAGCCTAAGGTCATCATTAATTAAAGTATACTATACTGAATGTAGTTTTGTAGATCTTGAAAATGTTTAACCCTTTAACTGGTGATGGCAACCATATTGCCACCACACACCACAATTTAAAACTTATTCCGTCCAAATAAGGTCCAAAAGCATTTAAAATTTCAAAATAGTACACTGGTTAAAGGGTTTATAAGCAATTAGGATTTGATGGATGTTGATGGTATTGCTTTCTTGCAATGTTCTTTTGAAAGCCAGTCTAAAATTTATTTATTTATATAGGTAAATGCCTAAATAAATAAAGGAAAACACTTATAAATTATCAGTACCATAGTAAATAAATAAGTAATAGATTAGTGATTCTGGCTCTGGCTTAAAATGCTGATTCTACGTAAGAATTGGAAAGTTACTCTTTTTAACCAATTATCACATAACATTCTTGATAATTAAAAACATCACATCACAGTAGAAAAAAAAAAGAAAAATCTTATTCTACATTTACTATAGATAATAAATATTTGTAATGATTTATTTGTAAAAATTACTAATTACTTTTGGATCATATGAATGTATTTTTTTTAAGAGATCCAATATTGATTTCTTTATAAAATTTCAGCTTGGCAGTTTAGCAGCAATAAAGGAGCGCTCCCCTGTAGTAGCTGGTAACTTTGCCGTTTGGGGAGGCATGTTCTCCACCATTGACTGCTCCCTTGTGTATCTGAGGCAAAAGGAAGATCCCTGGAACTCCATCATGAGTGGAGCACTTACTGGAGGCATTCTTGCTGCGCGAAACGGTAAGATACATCATTTGGTATCGTTAATATTGTCCAATGGCACTCATTGTAGTGAAAAGTCTCTTTCTTATCTTGTGACCTCTGTCTGGGTACAAATGTCTAATGCCATTTGCACTCAGATTTACTGTTGTATTACAGATTTACCTAAGAGTTTGTATTATGATTTGAAAACTTAGGATAACCTATTTTTAAAAACTATTAAAACTTCTTCATTAAATATTAATTATCAACACATGAACCAATTTGAATGTATAATGAGAATATTGAGTATTTTGTATAGTTGTAAGGATGATAAATGTTCTTCATTTATTATGTATGATGTATGCTTTGTTTCCAGGTGTTCCCGCAATGGCAGGCAGTGCACTAGTTGGAGGAATCCTTTTGGCTCTGATTGAAGGCATCGGTATCATGTTCACTAGACTCACCGCTGAGCAGTTCCACCCACAGCAGCCAATATTCGAAGACCCATCAGTGCTAGGGCAAAGCCAGCCACAAGGACAGTCCTTTCAATAGTCTTAAATTACAACAATAAACTAACATCTTCTACTCCCCTTACAGTCTTAAGTTTTTTGCTCAAATCTACAGTTTGTAGTAACTAATCCTAGTAGTTTTTACTATGTAGTTAAATGTTACAATACATAATCTAAGTATGTATCTGAACATAAGATTATTATGTGTCTATTTACTGTCCCCTAAATGATCCATGTTATTTCAGAAAATTATTTATTCATTGTAAAATACCATTGTCCTCCTTGGTGGCTTAAGACTGTGTAACCTAAAATGTTTTATTTTTCTGTCACATAACTAGATGTTATGAGAACAGACCGTTTTTAGAGTGAGTTATTTGCAACTGTGATATTTTCAGTTCCATACTGACTGCTTATGATTTCGCTCAGAAACAGGTGTCACCAACATTATGTTGTATGTTTTGTTTTATCCAAAGGTCTAAGCTACTTGATTTTTATTGTTAATTAAATTAATAATTACTTTTCATGGAATATTTTTTAGTTTAAAAATGTTCACACTGGGCTTGATTATTTGTTTCCCATATAGCCTTAGTGTGCCATGCAAAGAATATCATCTCTTGGGACGGTCCTTCATGAAGTTTATTGATTCCATCTTCAGTCAGACTTAAACCAAAAGATGCTATGATCTAAAAAAATATAGATTTGTTTCTAAATAATATTCTATGAAAATTTTTAATTTCATAAAAATAGAAATTATTTAAAATAAAACAATTTGTAAAAAACATTATTGTATTAATTTACATTATTTACCCTATATATACAGCTTAAAATAAATTATAATATTAGAAATGTGGTAGCATGAAATTATAATTCACCTCTGAGAGAGACTACTTGAATTAACATTTAGTATACAATTTAATTACGGTCACAGTAAGATGTGTAAGTATGATCTTGACAAAATAGTGCATCTTCTTGTCATCAACTCACAAAGAAGATTTGAAAGTAGATGATGATGTTAAAAGCAGACATAGTGGACAGGAATGGGCTGATGATGATGATAGTAATAAACATTATTGTTTATTACCTAACTATACTCCATTCACTTTGGCGAGCGACAAAATGTAAACAAATCAAAAAATGATATTTTTATAGGTCTTTGGAAAGAGTATAAATTTTTTTTTCATGAATAGCCATGAACCATTATGTAAAAAATATTTTTAAAAAACCAAGCTTGTATGTACTATTAAGAAATGAAATCTTGTATTGTAATGCTTAATTTATATAATATTTTTTTGTATATTTTCGTTTTTTTTCTGTCAAAAGTATTTTGACAACGTTAGTTGACATAAAAAAAGACCTAAATAAAAAAGAATTCTCAAACTTCAGGCGGCCATTTTTACTCAGCCGATAAAGCGGTTGACGCGAGTGTGTATTTCCCGGTTTTGTTAATGTCTTATTCAGATTCTTTGTTTACATTGTTACTGTTAAGTTTAAAGTAGTATTTTAATTGTTTTCTTTTGTTGTGGAATTGTTTTTCGTGGCTAAAATGTGTTGTGGTTTTTTTGTATTGTAGGTATCTACTCGTTTCATTATTTAAAAGTTTGAGAGCCGTAGGTTCATTGTTTACATTTTGTCGCTCGCCAAAATGAATAGAGTATAGTTGATTATTTTATGGTTGCAAATTGACCGATTTGTTCTGCACAGTATTTTCTCCCATCTTCCTGACTTCCTTGATAACATGAGCCAATACCTCTGGATCTACACCAAGTTCACACAGGCGAATGCAAATAGTGAGGGTCTCAGGGTCCAGGCCCGTGCAGAGAAGTTGCGATATTTGGTACATCATTTGGAACGCCTCACGCGCTTGCCCCAACTGGGCGTTCTTCTCTGAAGTCATATTGGATCTGTGAATAAAGATTATGTATAATCTCGGGAGTTTAGAAGTGAGATTTATGAATATAAATCGTATAAATGTAGCAAGCTTTTATGTGTCTGTTTTATAATCGCGCATGGCAACAGTTAGTAGTTGTATTTATTGCTTATTTACCTGATGATTTGGATGTACGAGGTAGCGAAGTGTTTTAGATGTGTACTGATAATATTTTTTAGGAAATTAAGAATGTTTTCTTAATAAACAATCAATTTACCGCCCTAAAAACAGCACTCCGTTCGATTTCGAAAATTAGTTTGTTTGTCAAACGAAATGTCAAAGTCAATCCTGACAGTAAGTTTTTTAATCACTTAAAAATATGAAATCAGGAATATACGTGGTGATATAGCATATAGATTACGCCAGGTCAGCTAATTCATTTCCATCCATAGTTTTATTATCTTTAGTTACATACAAATATCAGGTAAATGTGATTCAATTTCATCCAATACCAATAGAAAACATACTTTTAAGTATTGTATTGCTACTAAGTAATGCTGACGTTACAAAATCAACTGAAGACAAAACTAAAAATCTGGTTTGTTTTAGGGACATGGGCGGACCAAAAAAGTAATCTTGTACCGGGAAATATTATAAATAATGATTTTTTTCATTTAGCCTGTTCTGTCCCACTACTGGGCAAAGGCCTCCCCTAACTCACTCTGAGCTGAGCTGTTGATTTTCGGCCAAGGCCCACCAGTTTCTCCCATGGGCATCTAAGTCATCTCGCCATCTCTTCTTCGGCCTTCCTCTTTGTCGATGACCGTCGAGTGGTTTCCATTGAGTGACCATTTTAGCCCATCTCTCCGGGTTCTTCCGACAGACGTGGCCCGCCCAACTCCACTTCAATTTGGTAGCCTTTTCTGCCACATCTAATATTTTGGTTTTTGCCCGAATAGTTCAGTTTTTATCCTGTCTGTCCCCTTTATGCCCAGAATCCTTCGCTCCAAAGCTCGCTGGCAAACCCCGAGCCTGAATTTTAGATTTTCGGTCAAAGACCGAGTCTGGTCCATTAGGTAAATATAATGTATTGCAACAAACATCAAATAATATGAAAATAGGACTTAATTATTATCAGTTGCTTTTTCTGGACTTTGCTATAATTTTCTCACAATATCCGAGGCCCGTCTAAAACTAAGTACCTACTTGCCGACCCCTGTTCTAGGATCTACAAAAAGCCTTAACTGAATGGTGCAGGTTATCGGTGTATTTCAATTCATCGGTAGGTATGTACTTAAGCCATTGTGGCAAACAATGATCTGGTATTGATTGAAATAACGAACACAGCATAGAAGGCAGTGGTAGGTATACAACTTTATTTGAACACTCAACTTAAATATTGGTTCTAGATTCTTATATCATACTATGAAAATCTTTCACAGTGCGTGAATTAGCCAAGATTAAGTTGATTAAATTTCACGCGGGAAAGTTATGGATTCTTGACACGCTTACACACAACATGATCTATTTATAAATTTACGTCTGCACTCCCGAAATAGATCCCGGAGTATCGAGCATGACTTGAATGTGCTTCCTTACGTTCACTACATGAATATTTTATCTTTAACATAAAACACTCGTGAAGTCCCAAAATCCCCGTGTAACTTTAGTGCAGTCAAGTTTCGCGTTAGTGCACCGAAGAGTTTCGTTATGGTAAGTAGGACACATGAAACCTTTTTGCGTGAAATATCTACCTGTGGTTGAATTTAATATTTTTGCATGTCATCGTATTAAAATATTATTATGTTTTACAACACTTTGTTAAATCTTCCTACTTTTGATGTAAAAATACGATATCCATAGACTTAATTTGATTAAAATAAATCCTCTAACTGCGGTGGTTATCATTTTAAGTAAAACTTGTCAATTTGATTCATGGCATGAATGATTGTTAAAGTTTTTGGTACTCTTTGACAGACATAATCAAATAAATAAATATAGATAGGTGCCTATGCGTATAGATTTTGCTATTTTGGGTGTTGTGTAGTTTAATTATTATGAGATCCATTTGGACGAGAGCTCGTGGTTTTGACAACAATTTTTGGGTAAGGTGTTTCATTTGTTTGACTCTTAGTTTAACGAATAAAATGGTAAGTAATATTTTTAATTTAAATTGAGGTTAAACTATAACACTATAGGGGTCTATAAACGCTTTCATACAACGACAGTTTGTGAAGTTTTTAAAGGTAAAAAAACGTAGGTGTGTAGGGCGGCTGTAGGTAGGTACAGCTAAGCGGAGCTAGGTATAACGAATTTGATTGAAAAAGTTTGTAATCTAGCAAAAGCTGCGAGCGGAATGGAGCGGGAAGTGTAAACGTATTAAGTACATAGATTAGTGGACGATTCAAATCCCACGGAGCGGTTTAATTCGTTTGACCAATAGAATATATTTCTGGCTTGCAGCTTGATTCGACTGAGCCAGTTACGTATTAAGCGAAAAACTTGAATTTTAAAGTTTGATGAACCATGTGTTATAAAGGTATACCTATCAATGTACCTGAATACCAATTGTCACTGTATAATATTTGAAATTATTTTTAGTACCTACATACCTATAAAGTTATAATTTAAATTAATTTACATGAATAAACATGGATTGATTGAATTGGTCTGAGAGATATGATTCATTCAACCTATTCTTGTAAATCTGTTTGTGTGCCATGATGTCAAGTATGAAATAAGTAAATTCAAAGTAGACGAGTATACCTAATTAATTATAGTATTTTTTCCATACAATGGCTAAATTCGGGCCAAAAATTTGATTGCCATTTTGCTAGCCACGTGCTCATGTAATATTAAAATACGTATTAACGTTGTAGGTTCGTTGTACCTGGGGCGGGCCTGGTTCCGAGCTATCCAACGTTCCTACCTATTGTTTGCCCGAAAATTTCCGCAACTTTGTTACGTTTCATATTTTGTTGATATTAAGCGCGCGTTTCATCGAGTTTGTAGTTAAACGCGTGGAGCTTGTAAACAATGCTTACTCTTGGATTTATTTTATTTGTTTATATTTATAGATATACATACATATCAATGTTATTTGATCATTATTTTTGCTTTTCTTTTATTCTTTTTAAATGGCAAGCTTAAAAATATGTATAAGTATCGGTTATTTCTTAACTCTCCTAATGTGTAATGATAAAGTAAAATGTGTTAAAAGTAGTGTACCTTTCTCTGAGTCTGCATACATCTCTGTCGTACATTGAGATTGGTAGACACATATGTATGTAGATAGTATACAAATCGCAAGAGACGTAGTAGTAGTACTTTAGGGCAGTGAGGGAGGGCAAAAATGTCCTCAGGCTGTGAGCTGTAGGCACCCAACTTAATGCCAGCCGTCGGCAGACCGCCTTCGGACAAATTACGTTATGGTAAATATTAATAGGAGCGATCAAAAGTTTCCCTCAAATACGGCTCAAAGAACAATTGAAGTATTTGAATTTCTGAATTAATTGTTAAACTGTATAGAAAATCTAGGAGTGTAGGGTACTTGTGTCCTTATCGTCAGCGGGCGTATTACGATCTCCTAATTCCAGTCAGTTTAAAGATAAAGATAAGATAAAAACTTTATTTGCTTTAAATGTGGTACATTCAAAAATGAGTATCAGTAGCTATTTGATAAAGAGCTGTTATTACTACACTTCTTTTTAAAATTAGCATACATGGTGAAGAGGTTATCTATACTAATATTATAAAGCTGAAGAGTTTGTTTGTTTGAACGCGCTAATCTTAGGAAGTACTGGTTCGAATTGAAAAAATCTTTTTGTGTTGTATAGACCATTAATTATCGAGGAAGGCTTTAGGCTATATAACATCACGCAGCGACCAATAGGAGCAAAGACACAATGGAAAATGTGTAAAAAACGGGGGAAAACGCGAACGAAGTCGCGGGCACAGCTAGTATACCTATATCTGGATGATTCCACAATCATAGCGCACCAGAAACACGAAGTTAGTCGATGCCGTGGAGAGGTCGTAAATGTTCCCAGGAATTGACAACCAATTTAGTCATTAATTACTACTTTATAACAAATATAGGTACAAGTATAATAACCATTCAATTATAATATAAATCTGACTCCAACCGATATGAGGAAACTATCTGTTATTGACAATGTGTGGTAATATCAGCGTTCCCGCAAATTTGCGGCCAAAGGGAGTGTCCTTCGGGGCCATATTGTATCTTTGATGAGGGAACTACATAATACATTGACACCGGTATCGATATTATCAAAGGATAAGCTATAGCTACTTATTGGATAGACACGTACTTTAGATAATATACCTACGGGCTTGCATGGAAATATGGTATACACAATCTAAGCGAATGGAACCCATATATATGTAGTGCCTATAAAAGCTCTACTTTTAGCCGAAATTGAGTTGACACAGCTTGTACACAGCTATGGCATATTATTGGAAACATGTATTAAATAATTTTATTCACCTACCACTCATTCCACCACACCACATTCATGAATGCAATAAATATTTTTATATAAAACTAGCTCTGCCAGCGACTTCGTCCGCGTTTTCCTTCGATTTTTTAAATATTTCTATTGTTTCTTTGCTCCTATTGGTCGCAGCATAATTTTATGTAGCTTCAAGGCTTCCTCGATAAATGTTTTATCCAAACCAAATATATTTTTTTAAATTCAAACCAGTACTTCCTGAGATTAGCGCGTTCAAACAAACAAACAAACAAACAAACAAACAAACAAACAAACTCTTCAGCTTTATAATATTAGTATAGATCACATCAAGTCTAGAACTGGAGTCCATAAATTGTCCTGCGTAGTCGAATGGGGGCTATCGCGTGTGAGAAATTCACTAGATGGCAATACGTAGGCGTGAGGTCCAACTGCAGCGTCATGTCATCATCATCCCCAATGCTGGGGCACGGGCCTACCCTAAATTAGGGCGATAAGGCCTTAGTCAACCACGCTGGCCAAGTGCGGGTTGAATATTGACATGTCTGTCAATGTACGTCAAAAATAACCAGTCATGCTGCAGTTGGACCTCACGCCTACGTATTGCCATCTAGTGAATTTCTCATACGCGTTACCCCTTATTGGTTCCACCAAGTTTTGAGACTCACATGTGATTCATATTTGGTTCCAGGCGGACGCAGTTAAAACACAAGAGTCAGGGGGTGGTGAGGGCGCAGCCCCTGAGCAGCCTCAAGCGGAAGCGAAGCCAGCTGTAGCACCTTCGGAGCCCCAAGCATCCAACACTGTGAGTTGATCATCATAGTCATACTCTTCGACTCGCTCGGGGATAGAAAAGTAACGTTTAGAAGTGTGGGGATCAACATAGCTTGTTAGTTTTGAATATTTCGTCCACATTATAGCAAAACAGTGAAGGAATACATCGTGAGAAAACCTGCTCATCTACGGAGAAATTCTAAGGTTGATTTCGACCAGCTTGGGCAGCGTGACTAATTCTGATCGCCCTAATTTAGGGTAGGCCCGTGCCCCAGCAGTGAGGACATAATTTATGCGCTGATGAGGATGATGATTACAGAAAAAGATTAGAACATTTCAATATTTTATTATTATTTTTAAAGTATTTTTAATTTTTGTAATTTATAATGCTGATAAAGTAACAGACATGATACCTAGAAGGCTAAATTTCTTACTTTAACTATTAAGTCACAAAAACGATCTTTGAAAAATTTTACAGTTTTCGCGGATATAAAAGACAATTTCGTGCATTTGGTAAATTTCCGTCTATCTAATCTACTTACTTTACGAAGGTTAATATACTACTCTACACCCGTCTTCATTATTTTAAACAACTAGTAACATTTGTTCAGCTCTTAGTAAAACACTTTTTATGCCTTTATTATGAGTTGGATCCTTGAAGCTATGGACTGAAATGAACAATGGACCGGCAGTGTTTCAGTTGTGGAACTTTTGATGAGTTATTTTCATAGTCGTATTCCGTTGGGAATAAGAGTTGGATATTTTGTATCGAGTTTTGAAATAAAAAGCGTCGTAAACAAGGTGTTTGTTTAGCGTAGCTGTTTAATTAAGAAGAAGCAAAATATTGTAGTGTTCATTCTTGATTGCACGTTTATAAAAACATTATTAATTGTTTTACTAGGAGCTAGAAATCACTCGTCGCGCACGTTTATATATTCCGAACTTACATTTAATGGTCCAATAATGAATAGGTATCTTACCAATAAAAAAAAAAGCGTCGATGGCCGAGTGGTTAAGCTCGTTGCTTGCCTGCGAGAGGTCGCCAGTTCAAACCTCGCCACCTGCAGTCAACCAACCCTCACTGGGCCAGCGCGGTTGACTATGACCTTATAGCTCTAGTTTAGAGTAGGCCCGAGCCCCAGCAGTGCGGACGTAAGTGGGCTGATGATGATGATGATCTAACCAAGAAAGACAATGTTAAAATAACTTGATTTCCGTAAAGACTAAGTGTAGTTCAAGAAATATTTTCTTTCGCAGGAAGTAAAACCACAACAGGATGAAGCAAAGAAGGAACCAGAGGTTAACCCTGCCGCGCCAGCAGACTCCAAGCCAGCAGAAGTTCCCGCGGCCGTCACTTCAGACCCTGCGCCTTTGCCAGTGGCAGCCGAGTCGCCAGTGGCCGCTCCAGCCACCCCTACCCCTTCGACCACAACAGACCAGAACGCTAATAACGTAGAACAGACCCCTGCTCCAGCGGACTCTGTAAGTACTATTTTTTATGCCATCAAAATGATCAGTGGACAGTAGGGTGTCCCTTAAAAAAAATCTCTTGTGTAGGTAAGTGTGTTTCTAGTAAAAAAAAGTTTTTTTTTCTTCCTCTTTCTATTAAACAAAACTCAGAAAAATCCGTTGCGTAGTTTTAAAGATGTAAGCATACATCTAGACAGATAGACGCGGGAAGCGACTTGCTTTATACTGTGTAGTGATATGCACGGATACCTATTGCTAACCTAAACGGGGGGTGGACAATCGTCAAGGGGTCGTTACTCCTTCTGGGCCCTGGGCTGCAGCCCAATAAGCTCGTATTGACGATCCGCGCCTGATTATGATACTCTATTACCTATTTTTCTTGTTGGTAGTAAATTTTGAGGAACAAATTGCGCCTAATTCAGCAGTAAACAATAATATAATAATTAATTCATATTAGTGATTATAAGTAAAAACTCTTTAAATTAAAAGTGTTCAAGCGTATTGACGCCTATACAAAAGTTTAAGAGTTGACTTGTTGTTTCTCTCAATTCGGCGAATCTTCATAAGCAGATTGTTAGAATCGAATAAAAAATAACAGATGAAAAAGTTTTCTTTAACAAGGCGGTGAGGTGAGACCCTCGGGACTAATTATTTGCTTCTTTAATTTCAGAACTGGCAACAAAGGGAATCGGAGTTGCTGAAAAAAATTGAAGAATTAGAAAAAGTTAAAAATGAAAGGAGCGAAGATGGATTGAAATTGGAATTGAAGGTGGGTACTCTAACGCCTTTGTTTTTTATGTCTCATGAATCAGTGTTAGTTTTCTTTTTTATAAAAGGCTAACAAGATGACCTCACTCCACCTGATGGTAAGCGGTAGTGAGATCCAAATATGAGGTCGACAGGCACAATAGACCACATTGAGCCTGTCGCACTCACCCTGAAGGCTTGCTTAAATGCCCCGTTTTATGCCCCGCCTGAAGAGCCCGGGATCGGGAAGGGCATTCCATGCCTTAATGACACGTGGCAGAAAAGAGGAACTAAACCTCTTAGTCCGAGCCACCAGCGTCTGCATTGTATGTGGATGGCAGCGCTGCCCAGCACGTGTCGTTCGGGAGTGGAAAGGGGAGGGAGGGACTAGCTGAAATAGCTCTTCAGAGCATTCCCCATTATAGAGACGTTAGAGAACACGTTTATTTTGTAAATAGGTCTAACCTATTTACAAAATAAATAAAATAGCCGAAGCTACATGTCAGAATTTTAAATCCACCTTAAATCTTTCCAATTTTACTTACTTATCCAGACAGTAGGTACATAAGTTATTTCAATTAAATTAAGAGGGAATATTGAGATGAAATAACAGATAAGTAGCATAAGTAGCTTTATTTAATTTGAAATATTGCTTAATCTAAATAATATATTTTCATAGAGCGGTCTAAGTATTGTATATTATGACAAATTGGAAATCGAATTATCTGTAGACAAAACCTAATCATTTTATTGTCTCTACCTCCAATTTTGTACGCGTGATCTTTATTGTAAGGACGAGTTAAGAAGCTTATTTTTTATATTCTGCACTCTCACTGTTTTTTACAATGAACTAGTGACCCGCTCTCGCTTGGCTTCGGATGAATTTCACATCAAACCTTCCTCTTGAATTCTTCTACCTATTAAAAAACCGGCCAAGTGCGAGTCGGGCTCGCGCACAAAGGGTTCCGTAGCAGCAAATATAATAAAAATCAACCTATCTCAAAAACTATAAGAGATACTTTGATCAAACCAAAAATCATTGAAAGAGTTAATTAGCATGCATCACCTCTATTTTTTTAGAATTTTATACCCCGTAGTTATAAAAATAGAGGGGGGGGGGGACATACTTTTTTACGACTTTGAGAGCTGATATCTCAAAAACCGTTCACTTTAAGAAAAAATGTTTTATATCATTTTAAAAGACCTTTCCATTGATACCCCACACGGGTATGTACATCGAAAAAAATTTCATCCCTCAGTTACATGTATGGGGGGCCCCACCCCCAATTCTTTTTACTATTTAGTGTCATATTTTTGTAGCGGTTCATACAACACATATTCCCATCAAATTTCATCACTGTAGTACTTATAGTTTCCGAGTAAATCGGCTGTGACAGACGGACAGACGGACAGACGGACAGACGGACATGACGAAACTATAAGGGTTCCGTTTTTGCCATTTTGGCTACGGGACCCTAAAAGGCCGCATTGAAACCCGTTGCATAGTTTTGAAGATTTAAGCATACATAGGGATATAGGGACAGAGAAAGCGACTTTGTTTCATACTATGTATAATGTACTTTACATTGTATGACTGCCCCTTGTCTTTCATGACCACGAGTTTTGCAAAGAGTTCGAAACGAGGGGTCTCTAATTGTAGGGATAAGCCGGATATTCGTTTAGTAGATCGAAAATAGTTTTATTATTTAATAGCGGCTCGTCCTCGCTTTGTTTCTAGTAAATTATTGATACATATCTTCCACGTTTATTATATTCTTCTTGCACTTATCTATCTACTACAAACGTGCATCAAAATCCATTGCAAAGTTTTGAAGATCTAAGCATACAATGGCATAGACCTTCAAAATAAAACTACATAATATTCAACTGAGTCGCTACTAAGTTTAATACTAAGGCGTCCGACCGATTTCAGTCATGGCGGCCGATTTCAATTGAGATCAGCCAAGTGCGCAGGACATATTATAGTGCACAAGTGTTCGCGCAAAGACAAGTGCACTCTCTATTCCCTTACTCTCATAATTCGGTAAGACGGCAATCCGACATAACCGATGAGAGATCGGGCGCAGGACCACCGGCTTAACGTGCTTTCCGAGGCACGGGCGTTCAACCGCTAACTTCCTAACTCCGGGCTCACACAAATTTTGCCCGACCCCGGATTCGAACCGGGGACCTCCCGGTCCTAACGCAGCACTTGCTAGCAATAGACCAACGAGGCAGTTAAGTTTAATACTATGTAGGTACTTTCTCTGTAGTGAAGCCTTGGTAATATTGTAGGTACGTGAAGAAGAGATCGATCTGTTGAAAGCTCGCGTCAGGAATCTGGAGACGGAGTTGCACGCGGCGCTGTCCAAGCCCAGCGGCAAGAACCACGAGATGATCGAGAACATCAAGCAGCAGCACGAAGAGGTTAGATTTTGAATCATTTTTATGTTAACTAGGGTATTTTTTAAAAAATAACTTTCAACTACTTATAAGACCCTATCGAAACGTTTCTGTCACCAGACTGTATCAAATAAATAGAGGATCCATCACACGAACTGGAATTAATAGTAGGATTTAATAGTATGGAGTAGAAATTAGTCACCAGTGTCTACATGGTACGCGAATGGCAACGTTCTCAAGCAAGTGTTGTTCGGGAGTGGATAGAGAAGGGAGGGAGGAACTAGTTGAAATAACTTTTTAGAACATTCCCCATTAAGAGGCGGTAGAAAAAACACTAAATCCGGCAATGTCTCTACGTAACTGTACTGAAAGAATCAGTATCATATTCATCAAATCATCATGAAATCACGCCTTTTCCCAGAGGGGTAGGCAGAGATCACTTCCTGCCATGTGCTACGGTCCTGGCACACCACTTTCGCTTCATCCACAGTCATCAACCTCTTCATGCACGCTCGTCGATTACGGGTACTTTTGATTTGACCTTTCTTTAAGATTTGACCTATTTGGTCATGAAAGGCCTTTCTTGGTATTCCCCTGTCGACATTTGCAATTACACCCTAAGAATCAGTATGTTTAGCCTTATCTGCAAATCAATTTTTTAATGTTTCCAGCTCTTGAGCAAAGCCAGGGGCATGATCTTCGACAAGACGAAGATGGTGAAGAACCAGGAACTGCAGATCGAAGCTCTGACCACCCAGGTGCAATCGCTCAAGGACATCAACCTCATCACCAAGGACTTGCTCGAGATCAGGAACTCTGAAGTCAAGGCTATGGAGGTATTTGGTTTGGTTTTTTTCCTAAAGTCAGTCATGACGATGACGAAGCTACCCCAAGCCATCATCGTATGTCAATACGATTGGGGAGGGGGAGGGGGTAGACTTGGGGTAGACTCGCCATCATCACCGGATTTGCGGGGGAGCGGATGGCTCTCAACCCTAAAACTTAAGAGGAGAAATTGTAGGTACTGCTATTCCCAGATAAATGTAAAGCTATGGGGTAACTGTTCAATCCTGTGCAAATTGAAAAAAAACTTTGCGTTTATTTCAAAGGTATCTTTCTTTATTATGATATGGTTAAAGACCAGATACGTGCCATTACATAACTAACGATGTAATGACAATCCTGACCTCGTTGATCTAGCGGGTATAAAGTGCTTGCCCGTGCCCACTATATCAATTATAAGATTGGTTTAGTCCATTAGTCCACAAGTGTTTTTTTAAGCGACATAGCCTATGCTATGTCGCTAATTCTATAATCAGACAATGTATGTGAGGTTGTGCTACCAAGGTCTAATTTTCACTCATATCATCTCGGTTGTGGTACAAAATGGCTAATGAGGATCATGCCCCTGTCCAGGACCGGCTGCAGGCGATGGAGGCCAGGTTCAAGGCGGAGAAGGAGCGCTACGGGCTGGTGCTGCAGCGCGCGCAGACCAGCTCCAGCATCAACGACGACCTCAAGAAGGAGTACGAGACGCAGCTCAAGATATTCAAGGTAACGAGAGAGGGAAAGGAGGTAGGGTGTTGATAGGAAAGAAGAGGTATTTCGAGGGATGGGACGCAGCTCAAGATATTCAAGGTAACGAGAGAGGGAAAGGAGGAAAGAAGGTAGGATGATTGACAGGAAAGAACAGGTCTAGAGACGAGACGCAGTTCAAGATACTTTTAAGATAAGGTAAATAGAGAGGGAAAGGGTCGTAGGTAGGATCATTGAAAGGAAAGAAGAGGTCGAGAGACGAGGCGCAGGTCAAGACATTCAATGTAAAGAGGGAAATAAATAATGGTATGTACAAAGAAAAAAAAGGACTAAAGGGAAAAAAGAAAGAAAAGCGTGATTTCATCAGATCTATTATCAATGACTAAGGGCCAATTTTTCAATGGCTAGATAAAACTTAACGGAGAAATAAACTATAAGCCGGCAAAAATAAGGACACGTCACTACTGACACTAACTGTTAGAAACAAAACGCCCATAATTTGGTCTTCTTATAATTTACCTCACCTTTTAGTTTTATCTGGCCATTGAAAAATCGGCCCTAACTCTAGTAGGAGTAGTAGTAAGTGGTATAACAGTAGCTCAAGAAATTTATAACGAGAGAAAATAGGAATTAAAGTAACAAATAGAAAAATAAAGAAATAAGGAATTTAAGGAAAAAATATTTATAAAACGCTTGGAAGCTTTTATTAGTTGTAACTTTTATGATATTTGCATTTTAGTGTTAGGGTTAGCTAAAATGTTGTATACGCTTTAATTTTGTATGCTCATTTGTATGTTGCAGGAACTCAGGGAGAAGTACGAGCAGCGTGTGCAAGCTTTGATCGCCGAGAACGAAAGGCTGAAGGCGGCCAACGCCGCCGCCGGGACCTCTGCGCCGGCGCAGTGAAAACAAAAAGACTGTGTTTGTTAGACGTGTAAAGTGACTTAGCGGTGGCTTAGTTGTCAAAATTCGAAACTCTATCTATTCGATTTGATGTTACTGTGATTGGTGTAACCCAGTCTATGTACTTCAGCTTTCTACTCCTAATATCGCGTGTAGACACATAAAGATTTAATATTTATGTTGTAGTCGTCAAGTTGTTAGTTTTTTTTATTTTTTGTTAATGTTGTTCTGTCATGTCATCCATCATAGAGTAACTTGTATATTGGGTACATGTCATTAACCCGCAAGCGGGAGCAAACCATGCCCGGAGACACAGACGGCAGAGTTTAAAACTATTTTCGTAATATTTTATTAAAAAATTAGTTGAATAAAATATAACGGTAACAGGTAAAAAATAGTTTTTAATTACCATTTGATTTTGATATTTAATCAATCACACCCGGATGTTTAAAAGGAGATACGGACTTTGACAACTAAGGCAGGGTTATGTGGAATCATTTTATGAATCAGATTTGGATACCTATAACATATTTACTTTTGTATGGAACTTTTGTAGAGACACTATAAAAAAGAATTAATATGGTTAATAAATTTTGTAGAAAAGTTTTTTCGTTTTTGTTTTACTTGAAGTAAGTGAGAGATTTTTTTTAACGATTATTGTCGATTAACCTTTAACGATTATTCTCGATTTACGATTTTAGACTTTCGCCTTCCATTACGTAAAAAAAATATACGGCTACCTATTTGCTACTCTTTAGTACCTACTTGTAGACTCATACATAAAAATGAATCGCAAAATGTGTTGGTAAGCGCATAACTCAACAACGCCTGAACCAATTTGGCCAATTCTTTTTTTAAAAGAAAAAATCGAATAATTGCCGGGAAAACCCTAAAAACAGCCCTTTCTTTTTCACATTTTTTTGACAGGACGAAGTCTGTCGGGTCAGCTAGTAGTAGGGGAACCTGTTGTACCTAGGCCAGTTTTTGATATTTTTATTTTTTATAAATAAATGGTAAGAATAAGATCCGTCAAATAGGGAATAATGGAAAGATCAGTTACTCAACTATATAATAAATACATAAAATATGAGGATTTTCGGTAAAGCTGGAAACAAAAGCAACTTTAAAAAAAAAGGGAAAACTGTCCAAGGTACAACAGACCTGATGTACCTTGGACAGTTCCAGTTGTACTTTGGACATTCCAGGGTAGAATGAAGATAAACACTAGCAATTGCAGCAGAGTTCTTATTTTTAATTTAGGTAAGTACAACAATAATGCTCATACCTGTAATCAACAAAAACATTAATGTAAATAGCAGATTAACAGTTACCTTAATTAATAGTCTCTTGTCTCTTTATTTTGTGTCAATAACATAACAAATGTTTACATATTTAAATATTTATTTTTTGCCTTATATAAATAGAATAAAAATATAATCAAAAAATATGTTTTTATAAGGTTATATTATCTACATCAAAATTATCTATGTATTATCTATGTCCAAGGTACATACTCAGTTGGGGGGCCAAGGTACAACATCATAACAATTTTTAGTTACAACTTGTTTTAACACACTTTTAATTGAGGTTGGGTTCTGACAACTATACTATCTAAAACCTTAATAAACTGAGATTATATCGGAAGTAAAAGATAATTTATAAATACGTATCGTGACAAATTAAGAGGCCATAAGTAAATTCCAAAAAACGAACTTTTAAGGCAAAAAATAATAAATTACCTTTTTTAACTGCATTGACCCGGCGCCGGCGAATCACAACTGACTTCACGTGAGTCTTATCAAAGCAGGCTTTGACTGCCATATACAATATTATTGTAAAGCGCGAGAGTTTACGAAAAATTACAATTGTCCTAGGTACAACACTGTCCAAGGTACAACAGGTTCCCCTATATAGTTTTATTGCCGATTCACTAAAGACTGTCGTTTAGTCTTACGTAGTACGTACGTGTATAGACTTATTTAAAATCTGATATGCTACCTACGCGTTAAACACAACGGGGTTTATAAATACTTTCTGATCCTCTGGGAAAAAGGCGTGATTTTATGTATGTATGTATGTATGTATGTATGTATGTACTTTCTGATCGCCTTTTACCTAATGTAGACGGTTGGGGTCTTTTATCTCTTCCTGTTTCAAAAGTACCCGGTCACCGTGATCACCCAACACGTTGGGCGCCAATTTTCGCGCGTGCGATATTTATTGCATTATAACGTGTTCCGTTTGACGCGCCCCAAGAGCGAGTATTGTCCTCGCGATATTAATTCTCGTCGAGTGATTAATGACGTGCAACCATTCTATACGTGGAACGGAACAGCGCTCGGAAACTTGAGATATTAAAAACAACGTTCAAGGTGTTTAACAGTCATAAATCTGGATTTCTGAAAAACATAGCTTAGGTTTTTTAAAATTATGTATAGGAAATATTAAGAAAATTATATGATGATTCTCAGGAAGAAACTGGTATTTAGTTCTTGACAAACATGTAAACAAGTAAACACGTAAGACACTCGATATTCTCAATCACGATACTACTCGTACCACCACCACACGTGCTATTCCAAATTTAAATGCTAGATTAAATTCTTCCCATTAGGAGCTACTGATCTATCCCGAACTATTTACCCAACTCCGACCTTGGTGTATGGAGCCACTCGTAGTTTCAAAGTCATCGGCGTCCCTTGGGCCCCCCGTGAAGTTTATAGCAGTAATTAAGTGTGCCCAAGATGGGTTCCCTGATTGATGTTTAAGTAATTCGGCTGCCCTACGCCGGGACTTCGTAATTATGTTATGGTGACTATTTGTGTTTGTTCACACTATATGTCGCGTTTGATCAACGTACTGGGCCTTCATGTCGTTATAAGGTTGTGTTCTTACTATAAACACTTTGAGGATATGTACCTATGAAATGTTCATACGGGTACACATCATTTGTTAATTATGTATGTATAATTGGAATAAAAACAGAATCAATTGCTTTTTTTACTTATTTAGAAGTTTCGATTTTTATCTTGACTAAAAACAGATGGGTTTTACAAATAATTGTATTAGTTGCCTTGCATTCAATTTATTATAGGTGCTTTTTTGTTACCGTAGTTTTAGTCAACAATTTTTTTATAATAATATAAGTTTTAGGAACCATACTGGGATTGGCCACTCTAACTTTAGGGACTATCATTTTTATATACTGACCGTACCTATATCGCAGTGTGTTTGTTGTTATCTATCCGATATACGATAATAATCGATTAGTTAACAAAAATCCAAGTAGGTATGTTCTCTTTTGCGCTAGTGTGTACCAACACGAAATTCGCCGCTTGTCTTCGATGTTATGCCCGGAGAAGGGTAAACATAATTATGCAGTTTACATTCATTAGCCTATATTATTATGACAATGTGATGAATTGTGCTTGCAAGTATAATTAATTCTATGCGCGGCACACCTTAGAAGAAGCGAGATTATGCCATGAACGATGGCCGGGCAAAATATAATGCGTAAAACTTTAAAATATTTAAACCTAAACTAGATAAAATTATAATATTCTGTAAACATATGAACACACGCGCCATGTAACGTATTAAAACTCTTAAATACTTTTCAGATTTCATTTTGTGCAACTTAGTTCAAAGATTACGATTCGTTTATATCGAATTCTCATTGCTTGCTCATACCAAATACCTCATTACCTGCATACTAAGTTTGAATTTGCTGTAATTAGTAAACACAAGATCACTTGTCATCCATTTTAAAACATAATCATCAGTAAAATTTGCAATATTGTATATGAAAATTATTAGATGACGTTATTGAAGTACCCATCATAACGTATGTCACGCTAGCCGTATGAAAATTGGAAATTTCATTTATCATCATTAATCACTTGGCGGAGGTTGATTAATCAACGGTAATTACTTTTGGCGTTCGCAACTGAAGCGTATCGCATAACACATTTAACATATTTACTGGCGATACCAGACTCAACAGTAAATGAGTTTTCATGTACACTGTTTCATTAGTTTAATAGTTATTAAGTGGCGAAGTTGACGCGTTCTGCATTTGGGATGTGCGGGCTGGTTTTTAACCGACTCCAAAAAGGAGGAGGCTTCTCAATTCGTTTACATATATTTTTAAGCTATTGCATAGCTTTTATCGCGGGCTTTGATCGCGGCGACCGAACCAAGAAATTCCGTAACGAAAAAAACCTCACAATCGTCTAACGTCGTTTCAGTTCGGTAGACTTCGAAACGGTGTATGTGTGCGTGCGGTTAGACGTATAGTACGACTCTACGAAACTCGCACGAAACGAGACGAGCTGCTCCGAAATCGGACGATGCTATGCAATAGCTATACCGCGGCAGTCCCCGAGTGCCACACGTCTTTTTGTTAATGTTGGAATCCTTGAGTAAAATTATCTTTCGGTTAGCTACGCTTTTATCAGTTGCCTCGTTGGTCTATTAAACGGTGCGTAAGGACCGTGACCCGGTTCGAGACTGGCATAGGGTCACATTTCTGTGAGTTTTTCTGTAAAGAAATTACTCATCCCGGATTAGGATATTGGCGGAACATGTGGTGCATCCAGGTTAAGGTAGTCCTGCGCCTGACTTCCGTCTTTTTACGCCTGATTACCATCTCACCGAAATAGAGATAAGGAATAGAATGCACGCTCACACTTTGTGCACTACAATATTTCTTAGTTAGATCTCCATTGAAATGGTCGGACACCTTTTTTTTTAAGCTAGGTCCATATCGAAGCTTGAAGTTTATCTGAGTATTAAAAGTCCTCGTAAAATTAAAGATTCGAACCGATAAAGGCTAACGTTAGCATCGATAGCGAAACCTGGGCAGTCTGCATGGTACGGGCCGAAGCGGCCATTGCAAGCTATAAAAGAGTAGTAAGCCTTAGTTTTGATGGGCGCCCCCGCTGCCTGCAAGAATGTAGTTAATCTTTATACCTCCCTGAGGCCGTTTCAATGTAGGGAGTACTGGCCCGTTTTATGCAGCTGTAGATGCACATTTTTGGGTAGAGATATGGAATCGTGTTTCTTTTCAAGAATGAAATTGCTTAAATGCTTAGTGTAATTGTTCCACATGGCCTAGTGGTTATGTTAATATAGTTCTGGTTCTCCAAATGTGGGAGGATCGTTCTACGAAGCTGTAAGTGGTTCATAGTAAGTGGACCTCAAAGCCGCTTACCATCATAATATGTCATCTTGGATGGTCAGAATATAAATTGTGGGATTTCGTTCTTGTTAAAATTATTATGTGTCGTGTATAATGTACATCTCATGAAACGTCATCTTTTGTTCTGTCAGATAAATGTTTTATAATCTGTTGATATTGACCGAACCCTGTAACTCTTTTTCAAATTAAAATCCGCTCTCTCTCTGAAAGCAGCCGTTGAGTAACATGGTCGTTTGATTGAATCCATCCACAAAATTATAATAGTTCTGATACGGTAAAAACAAAAGGTCACACCTTTCAAGGTCTACATACAAAGTCAAACTTTTTCCGAGTATCGTTGTAACACTACATCTAACGTTGCGTTGACCCCGTATAAGTACACTTAAAAGGATTCCTAGCCAAATAACGACTGAAAAAAACAAACAATCACTAAAATTCATCACAGTTGGTAGTTTGTCTATCTATTGGCCTGTCTAATCTCCCGGGTCTGTCCTTGGCCTTGATTGGTTCTCCCGGGACCCTAATTAACGCGTTGGGCCCACACCCACCGCCACATGACTCCCCACACGTGCCTGTTAACAAGCCTCATCTATTATTAGCAGCCTATTAATGCATTACGATTCGATATTGCCGTCCGAATGCTAATGCGACCATTTATGGGATTGATCACGTGTGAAACTAATTTGAAATGTATTTTGAGCGGGGGAAATGCGTGGTTATTTTACAACTATGATTGGTTTGATAATATATTTAGGTATTATTTTTAAACTGTCATGGTTACACACATTAGAAAACTGTAACTGTCCGGGATATTTACCATGTTGTTTTGTTTTAATGAGCTCCCGATATTTCGGCACTGTTGCAAGCGCCATGATCACGGATCATATCAGTGTGATGAGCTTTTTTTGTTAACCTGTCTTTGTTCTTTGCCTGAGTCTATATTGTTAAATTGCTAGTGACCCACCGGGTATATTATACGTAAAATAAACAAAAAAATCTCTTGAATCCTTCTATCTGTTAAAAAAACCCATCAAAATCCGTACAGACAGACGCGGGAAGAGACTTTGCTTTATACTATACTAGCTTTCCGCCCGCGACTCCGTCCGCGTAGAGATGTTTAACGGGTAAAACATTACTTCTTTATAGCGCAGTCGGTTAAAAAGGCTAAAAAGGTTCTAGGCTCTGGACTATATCTGTACCAAATTTCGTTTAAATCGGTTCACTACTCTATGCGTGAAAGCGTGACAGACAGACAGACAAACAGAGTTACTTTCGCATTTTATAATATTAGTAAGGATGTTGTAATAATTAAATTGCACTGAAGTTTCAATTTAATGGCTTAATTAATTTTATTCAGTAGTGTCAAAGGTAGTATCTTGCTAGGAACGGAATGTAAGGCAGGGTAGGATTTGTTACAGGTTAAGTAAGTAGGTCTTTCATCTCACGCTCTGATCTAACAATTGAATTATAGTAAATTACCATCTTAGTATATTGTCAAGGTCATTGCGATTTCAGGGTAGGGCATTGCCTCAGAATGACCTTTTGTGTTTTGACTACGGCCGTGGCAATATCTTATGGAGGTTATTATTATAACTGTTCATAAAGGTCGTCAAGTTAGGATTAAAGTACTATTAGAGATATTAGTATTCCTAACAATAAGGTAGGTAAGTAATGTGATAATTGTTTTCTCAATTACTTAAATCTCAACTCGAACTTTATAAATTGACTTAGTAAGTTTAAATCCCCGAGAGGTTTCATCTAATTTGTCAGATTAAAACATAATAGATAAAGTCATTTAATAGCAAATAGTATTTTCGTAGGGCATGTAAACAAAACCACTTCGATAAAACTTTATAACTACCGAGTTCCTTATGGTATTTTTGTTACGGTTAATGTGGATAGAGCGGTTATTATGTATAGTTACCGGTAACTATGCATAATTATCAGTGCTCGTGGTAAAGGTGGTAAAAACTATCGAATTAATCACATTCACCGGTAATTATATAAAATTACCATACCCTTTTTGTAAATGTGCTAAATAATAAAATCAAACTGACTTGACTGGCTCGGTGAAACAATGGTTTTGTTAGTGACCCTGGCTGGCGGTTCCAAGAGTCCTGGGTTCGATTCCCACTCGGGGTAAATAAATATTTGTGATGTACATCGGTGTTTGTTTCGTGTCTAGATGTGATTATGTGTTTAGTATGTATTTAAAAATATATAAGTATGTTTATCAGTCTCTGCCGCCAAAAGTAGGTACAAGCTGGGATTAGTTTGTGGAAATGTCTCAAATATTTATTTATTTATGTAAACATCTGAATCAAATGTTTATCAGGATATAAACAATTCTAGTCCTAATTATAATAAAATTTGTTTACAAACATCGGACAAACAAAAATATTCCTCGAATATCAAGAGACCAAACCTTCTGTTGTAAGTTTGTATGAAACTTTGTCAACTTTGATCGCAGGAACGTAAGATTTTGAAGGGACGTAGTTTAGGTACCGTAAAGGTGCAATAAGAAAGGATTTCCCGAAATTCTAACAGGAAACAGGAATTAGCAGGAAAATATTAAATCTGCTTAAGTTAGATGCTTGAAATTTGGCATGCAGGTACTTTATTAAACTTAAAGCTTAATCGCATCAGAACATTGCAAAATTTCCACGGGAACGGGAATTAGCGGGAAAAACTTTTGTATGAAAACATCTAAACCGCCTAACATAGATGATTGAAATTTAGCATGCAGGTACCCTAATAGACGTAAAGCTTACTTGCAACGCGATATTGCAAAATTCTTACAGGATCGGGAGTTACTGGGAAAAAAACTTTTGTTTGTAAAATCCTGTAGTCCACGCGAACGTAGTCGCGGGCACAGCTAGTTATAAAATAAACAAGACATATCTAGAAACCAAACTACTAGTTTGGTTTTTAAAAAAATTAATCTTAAAAAAATAAAGTTAAATAAAATTAACAAATTAGCAGGCAATTATCAGTGGAACTCTTAAAATTCTTTCTCGTTAATATATTTTTGCAGGTTTGAGTTTTGTGACATTTGGAATTGCAGAGTACTTGTGATTTTTGTCAGCAATGTCAACATTTACCTCAGTCGCGAGGGAGTTTTATATAATTACCGGTAAATTTGAATAATTCACTACATTTACCATGTGCGTCGGTATTTATCTATTATCACCGGTGATTATAGATAATTACCGATTGCTCACATTGACCGTAACATTTTCTATACAATCGGCATTCCGAACCGGGTGGTAGTTACATTGTATATAATTATACGTGCTTTGTGAATGTATTAGAGTTTCAAATCATTGTAGAAATAGTTTACCTTGCGTACCAACTATCTGAGTATTATGTAGTTCCCATTGTAAGGAAAATCAAGAAAAGTAATCCCTTAATAGCCTTTAAAATGTTTCCTTTGAAAATCGGCCAGCGTATCTCGACAAGAATAAACATGGTTACATACACGACTTGGCCCAGAATCACAAAATGAGAAAACCCACTGAACTGTAAACTTAAAGGCAAAGATAACTTGTCCCTACTCTATTGATCAGTATTCCGTCCCTTCAGTACATACTCTACTTACAAATTCATTTGTCCGGCAGAGAATATGTTAAGGGTTAGATGGCTATATTTCAGGATATATCAGGTAATTGCTTTCATATTTTCTCGGAGATATATTATTCCGTATTATCGACTTATATGATAAATCCGGATCTTAGAATACATTATCCTACAATGCTCCTAGATAATTGAAGGTGGTAATACCACGAATAAAAAGGTAAAATATAATATGATCGCTAAATATGATATCAAATGTAATGAAAGGAATTAAAGTTTTCTACCTATATTTCTACAGACAATTTGGAATATAACTCTAGTCCATTATATGGTTATTAATAATAACATTTGTATTTCTTCTTTCACGGTAAACAGAAATGTAGTACAATTACCTATATTTTTCTACAATTTCCAAACCTCCTATTCCACCTGTGGAAATGAGAGACATCAAATATTTATCGTTCTTTGTCTGGCTAATTTACCTTCCAATGTACATATATTTGTTACACAAATTTTTATGCTTTAACAGAATCAGAAAAACATAGCTTACAGTAATAATAAATAATATCTGGGACATTTCCACACACGGTCATCTGACCCCAAACTAAGCGGAGCTTGTACTATGGGCGTCAGAGACTGATATACATATATATATATTTTTAAATACATACTTAAATACCAAGATCCCAGACATGGAACAAACACCGATGTTCATCACACAAATATTTGTTCCGAGTGGGAATCGAACCCACGACTCCTGGAACCGCCAGCCAGGGTCACTTACCACTGTTCCACCGAGCCAGTCAAGTCAATTATACATTTCGGTACTAATTTTATTTATTTTTCGTTAAATACAACTTCTACTGATATTACACTGTTAAATCACCTTCTTCCTTTATTTATATGATACTGAAAGTCAACACAAAATAATATATCGATACAGTTTGAAGGTCACTAGATCCAACGTGTTTGTTAGTTGATTTATGAATGTTCTTCCACACAACGCACGGGCGTGCGCTGAATGCTAAGAGGAAGGGTGCCTTGAATCATCTCTTATAGTTTCATTTGGCCGTAATAAAGAGAGATACCTACTGGCAAAATTATTGAATATGGGTCTTTTCCTTTTAGAATATTCTTATGTCCATAAAGACTTCGGCATTTGTTGTTTAAACTTGATGTGTGTGAAAAGTGTGCATACTTAAGTTGTCTAGTAGTAGTAGTTTGGTTAGAGAGACATTAAGACTTAGTCTGTTATTTAAGATTTTAAAATTTCGCGTTCCATTACACTAAATATTAGTCTTCATGGGTTTATTATATTAGGAGTAGCAAATACATAGCTCGCTCGCGACCATGATTGGTGTAAGGATGGGACCTGGGCGTATGGAAGGAAACAACTGAACCTTTACGTAACTGGAGTATATTGTGTCTCATATTAATCTTATGCTAACTTATATACTAATAGGCTCTACTTGTATGGGTGAGGTGCGCGTCACACACTACATTGGTGTAACCCAGTAGAAACGTCGGGCAGTAAGTTGCTATGTATTTGATACTCCTAATATAGCGTATAGACACATAAAGATTTGTATGAATGTTTTATTGATCAGAAATATAGCTTATTACCGCGAGTTGCGTTCTCCTTGAGTTGAAAAAAATGGAATATTTTTCTCGACAATTCCGATCTAGTAAATGTTCTTCGGCCACTACTAAGGAGCGAGAAGTGCCAGAGTGGCTTATCGTACTTACCACGGCACAAACTACGTCCAATTTTAGTTGAGGAACAAGTCAGTTCTTTTACGTGGTGGCAACTCTACGGGACACTTATAGAGGCTCTATCAGCGAGTAGCTGAGCCATGATAATCAAAACGTCCGGATAAATCCGGATATAGGTAGGCTTTGGCTTGGCTTGTTTAGCTTTCGTTAGGTTTTTTCACAAAACGGGCGAGGGACGATAATAATAAAATGCTTGATTTTAGTCGTAACTATTATTATTGATACGCAAATTCCTCAATAATATAGGGTGTCCAGACTATCCGGCCTTGCTACCCAAATGTCCAGCCTTCAGAAATACCTTCCACCAGGCCACGATTTGGCACGGTAAAGCATTTTTTAAACAGGATGCGTAACTGGGTTGGCCGGTGTAAGTAAATTATTTTTAGGTGGGGGTATATTGGACACGCGGATCTCACGTGCCTATGTGGTCTCTCCACAGTCTATGTCGTATGTCATGCCCCGCGTGCTCAATCTCCGGTAGGCAAAGTGAGCTAATAAGCGCGTCAGCAAACGCAGTTTTCATAGCAGAATGAATTCCTTACTTACTAAGCTGCCTCAAGTGACCCAAACTGGATCGTGATCTCCAACACAACATGACTTTTTCGGATGCTGTGCGAGCTCGGACCACTCTTCAATCTTGAAGTTTCTTAGATCGTGTTCGACTGCGTCCATCCAGCGGTAATTTCTGGGCCGAATTGATTTTAATCGATATGCCAATCGATTCGAAAAGAAAATGACCCAAATGTCTGACCATACTATACTCCATTCATTTTAGCGAGCGACAAAATGTAAACAATGAACCTAGGATTCTCAAGCTTTTAAATAATGAAACGAGTAGATATAACCTACAATACAAAAAAAAACACAACAAATTTTTGCCACGAAAAACAATTCCACAACAAAAAAAAACAATTAAAATACTACTTTAAACATAACAGTAACAATTAAAACAAGGAATCTGAATAAGAAATTAACTAAAACAGGGAAATGCACACTCGCATCAACAGCTTTATCGGATGAGTAAAAATGGCCGCCTGAAGTTTGAGAATTGTTTTTTATTTAGGTCTTTTTTTATGTCAATTTACGTCGTCAAAATACTTTTGACAGAAAAAACGATTTATATAGGTGTGTCTAATATCGCGTGTAGACCCAGAAACACTAAGTGCCTGTTCACACCTAGCGTTTTTTGGGCGATTTCGATTCGCCGCGAGCTCGCAGCGTGCACGCGCGCGCTCGCTGCGATATCGCGGCGATATCCCCGCGATTGAAATCGCTAGGTGTGAACAAGCTGTAATAAATAGTGTAATGGAACGCGAAAGTCTAAAATCAGGGGATACCAGTCACAACTATCTGTCCGGTGGTTGGTGAACGGTATACGGGTAAGCGACCCCGGCTCCTCGAGCTACTATCGACTCAGTCCAAATCATCCGAGGCGATAGTATCCTTCCTCCCCTTTTCCTTCCCCCGTCATATATCCTTGCTACTCGTGGGAACGCAATGACCTTGTTAAAACAATGCACAAGGGAGAATGGCGGCGACGTGGTCCACAACCCGTGACGTCACGTTTGCAAGTGATCTCTGCCTACCCCTCTGGGAAAAATGCGTGATTTTATGTATGTATGTATGTAAGTCTAAAATCTTACATACTGCCTGGTCTGTCCGGCTATTAGGTTCGACGACCTAGCCACCCTAACGGCGAGTTATGGCGAGTTGCAACTTCGTGTTGACTCGCCGCCACTCCATGCAATTAGCGTCTTCGAACTTTGTACTTATCGAAGATGTCTTTGTTGCAGTTGGAAGGGAATTGGTGGTTGAAGGGTTTCGTTACGAGGAGTTGCCAGGTAAGTGGTAAAGTTGGAACTGAACTCGGTTTAGTAGAGTTAGCTTTAAGTGCGGCGAGGTATGCGCTAGGTAATGACATTGGCATTTACACAGATTCATTTATGGTGATAACTAAGTAGTTTACACCATAAACGTGCTAAAGTAGAGTCTAAAATACGAAACGAGCTAGAGTCTAAAATGTAGTACTGTTAACAATTAACAATGAGAATGTAATTCCGGGTGTGTAAAACTCAATTCTTACGTAGCAAGACATTTATTTGACTCATATTTGATTGATGGCAGGGGATATAAGGGAACAACCAGATACTTCAATAATTCGGATTCTTGCTTGAATTTTGGATGAGCCTGCTTCTGCCACATAACGCAGTTTTGCGAATCTCGTGAGCAACATCAATCAATTCAACCAAACTATTACTTACAGTACAAATGAATACTAGAATTGAATCTGTTTAATATCGAGGTTCATCTGATTCTGCTTCAATATTTAGGTAAGGCGAGGTTTCGTCTTGAGTCGGCTTTGCCTGCATCTTACAAAGCGCTGATCCGCGGAGCCTATTCTAACCGGAGCCAGTGAGAGGACACCGCTATGCATATTAATTAACTAACTAATTACAAAATAGAGATGTTGGCTGCTGTTATAGTCCTGGAGCTATCTAAAGGAATCAATACTGACGCCCTTCAATAGGAGTCTAAAACATAAATAAAGCGAAAGTGGTGTGCCAGGATCATATCACATGTCAGGAAGTGATCTCTGTCTACCCCTCTGGGAAAAAGGCGTGATTTTATGTATGTATGTACGACATAAATATCTCCTTTAACACGTCACCTTTTGCGTTAAATGTTTCTCGTGAGGTCAACTAAATTTACATTATTCAAGCTATAACTATGACGAAATAACAAAGCAGGCATCAAAATAAATAGTAAATAAACTATGTAGATGACCTATGTATCTAGTGTTACGAATCGAGTGTTTCTAATCATAAGTACGACTACTTAGTGTTATCGTACCTAATACTTTATTGTCTTACTAGCTAGACGTTAAACGGGTAAAACATTAATTCCTTAGAGCGCAGTCGGTTAAAAGTCTAACCTTTCCTAGGCTCTGGACTATATCTGTACCAAATTTCATTTAAATCGGTCCAGTACTCTATGCGTGAAAGCGTAACAGACAGACACACAGAGTTACTTTCGGATTTATAATATTGGTAAGGATTTAGGAAGACTTTTTATTTCCTCTATTTACCCTTCTATTTGGCACACATTAGCTTTTACCCTTATTTTCCTCAAAAGTATCTCATTTACCTTCAAAATAAATAATACTACCCACACATTGAAACAAAGAAACGGGCTGCCAGAATGTCAAAGTTGTCTTGGTTAATATTTAATTCATACTTTACCTAATGGGTCGTTTAAAATAATGAATGAATACGGGGAAAGCTTCACTGCTCGTTTGAGCGGTTAACATAATCTACATTTTTAACGACAACATTTTTACAATGGAGATGAATTCAAGCTTTTATGTTTGATTGCAAATACGCCCAGCGTTTACAATTTATATTCCGATTTTATGATTTACAATATTTACGGAAGGTTTTATTGAAATCGGCGAAAGAGTTTACGTTCGTCATAAATCTGGCGTTTCATCAGAATTGGCCGAATTTTTGTTTTTACACGTTGAGGGATCCGTGGTTCACCCTGGACTTATTTTGTGAGTTGTTTTCTATTTTCCTGTCGTAAAAAAAGGAAAGTAATAAAACAATATAAAAAACAATAACAAAAGAAATACAAATATTTTTAAAACTTAGTTTAGTAAGTAGTGTCCTTGTTAACTATGTACCAGTTTTTTTTTAAATCCTTAAAATAAACTATATACTAGTATAAAAATATTTCTGCGCGGAACCCTGATACCAGTCAACTCATAAAGTGAGAATAATACAGAATTATTTTGCGTTCATAAAATTACCTTCGCTAGGTACTTGCACGGTATTGAATTAGCTTTTAACTTAACAATCGCTGAAGCTGACGAAATAGGATATTAGAAAAAAATTTCGTAGTTTTTACAGGTCCGTAACCAACGCGTAAACGGGACTGTTCTTTACTCTTTTTTGTTTATCAGCAGGCTGTATTTCATTAAACCGTGATTTCTTTACTCCAATGGAAGAGTAAAGTCATAACAGCTAAAAACAACTCTACCTTATGAAGCATAAGTTTGTATAAATGATTTATTTAAGTGGCTATAAAAACATTTTTTTTCCTAACTGACATACGATGTTGGCTTGGAGTAGCCTCGTTGTTATTATCACCGTACTTGCGGAGGAGCGAATGGCTCTCACTTGAAGGTTTTCAGTTGGACCTGTATGTATGTTTGTCCCAGATTTTCTTAAGTTTGGCCACGGTTTGCACAATTTAACAAAGAGATTGTTTTATGAGCTCCACTTAACTTACTTTTAAGTTTGAAACTCATACATTACCCAATTGTCGATATAGTCAGCACGTTATCCAAGTAATTCACTATATTGTTTGCACAAAGGTCGTGTCTAAGCAAGTGCCTAAAGGGACAAGGGCCCCGATTGGATCAAACATGTAACAAGCTTATAAAGGACAGCTGCAGCCTTTGTTCGACATATGTGGTGCCTGAGGCAGTATAGTGCAGATTAAAGTTAAACAGACATAAGTATTTTCGGTGGGAGAGCTTTAGTTTTAAGGGGATAGACTTGCTTTACATTTGTAGATAATATAATATTTTAGTGTATGGGCAAAAGTAGCTTTCTACTTCTGAATAGCATGGGTATGAGTATGTGAATTCATTTTTATTTTTATTTATTTTTGATTAAGGCATGATCGCTCTAGTTTCGGGTAGGCCCGTGCCCCAGCATTAGGGACATATATGGGCTGATGATGATAAATAATTTGTTGATTGCTTTTTTTTTTGCTTCTGGCGTTGTACTTAGCGTTCTTATTTCAAAATTTGGTCGATAGCCAACTTTCGACTTCGAACTTGGAAGAAGAACTGTGTTTTGGTCCTAAATAAAAAACGTGATATCAGTAAATTAATGTGGCTCATTTTTTAAAGGCAACTGCGAAGAGAAAGTAAGCCCAGTTTTGGTACAACAATGACATCCAAGATAAAGTAACTTGTTTCGATAAATCTTCGTCTTTCCACTCCTATAAACAAGTTATCTTTTTTTTAGCAAGAGGCGGTTTCGTTCCGCTAAAAGATAGTTTTAAAAAAACACATTATTATTATTTTAAGAAGATAGTGTCATAAGTTAAGATGGGATTGTCTTGTTATATCATTTCAACAAGCCACTAGAATAGTCGCGACATTCCGTTCCATATTGTTGAGTAATTACTAACAATTCGTAGAGCCCCATCAGTACATGTAATCATTATGAATCCTATAAACTTACGACTGAGTGACAGGATAATTTAGTAGAACACTTCATAATCCAATGTTTGGCTCACACATAGAATATTTCTCAGAATGTTGAGATGGGTATGTTAATTAATATAACTGTCGAGTGAATTAATGGAATATAATATCATATCAGTAGTTCTGTGTCAACAATCAAGCTTTCATCTAAATTGAAATCTCCTTATTCTTAGCAAATATTGAAATATGTCTTACATATCCCGGGTATTACAGTGTTACATAATACACCGTAGTTTTAGTGGTTGTTTTCCCGCAGTAAAATGATTCTATCTTAGTAGTACAATAGATTTGTGCAGTTCTTTTTTGTGAAAATCAATAAATGCCGGTTTTACGAAAGGTTTAACCGAAACTCGAAAGCACGTTCGAACCGCTTTATGACTTAGGGTAGGCGTAGCTTCTTCAGCTTCATTCATCGATTTCATGCGGCACGCAGTACCTGATTACGTCACATCTTATAAAAGAACGATAGCTTCTCTCGTTTTCAAGTTGGAAAATTATTATTTTGAAAATTTAAAAAAAATATATTTTTCGTGGTATTATTTGCATGATTCGATAGTATTACTAAAGGCAAATCGTTCTGCCACGGGAAAACAACCACTAAAATTTCACGGATACTCACACTCAGTATGTATGTATGTATATTCTATCTTGTGTGGTTGAAGTGTAAGCTAGAGTACTTAAAGCAGTTATCCAGAGTGGGGCAGGGCCTCACGCCGTTGCATCTAATGAGATATCCATGCAGATGCGTATATACTGCATACAGTATTACGGCGGGAATATATTATGTACATACATATATGTACATAATATATTACCTTTAAGTTAGAGTGTTTAACTGTAAAACATAATATGATAATACTAGCAAAATATGAGGAGGTACTTCGTTCATGGTCGTTGGTCTCATTTCTGAGAACATTTCACAATTAACCTACATTTTGTATCGGATGGGTACATCATAAGTAAGACAGATTGCAAGAAGTTTTTCGTTATTATATCATTAATTTAAGTTAAGAGACCCTAAGTTAGCTATAATGATATAGAGATGATTTAGATCGGAGGTAACGCTGATAGGTATAAAGAAATAATCGTCATTTGTTATAGTAGGTGACATCGTAAGGAAACCTGCACACCTTAGAAGAAATACTTAGGTTGTGTAGTCAACCAACCCGCACTTGCCCTTGTTACCTTAGTTTATGGTAGGCCACTACATTAGGGATGTATGACGAACGGGATGATAATGAGGTCATAGTTGTATATATTATAGTAGACTTAAATAAAAAGTTACATACCGTCACAAAACATGTTATTTTGTTTCACCGGACAATTTTTCCGTGAGTTGTTAAAACCCTAATATTAAAAGATAAATAACTGAGATATTGAACCTCATAACGTCTTTTACTATGATCTTGGGATAAGTATTTAAGAACTTGAATAACAAAAATCTCAATTTAGAATTGACAATGTAACACAATCTCTTATCTTAAAAATGTAAATCATGGTCTTCCTAAAATAAATAAATAAGAGACGAGATGCGCCTCAGTCAGTTTTCTCAGCGTTAACTTGCAAGTAACAAGCGCGGTTCAAGTTACACGTGTCTAAGACACATGTTGTTTCTCGCGAAACGTGATGCAATTATCCTGCAACAGGATTGCATTACCGGCGTGTCGTAGTATAATCTCATTGATGCCTTGAGCTAGCCTGGAGTACCTAACCTCTTAAGTGGATGTTAGCAGTCTAGGTTTTTTTATCGAGGTAAATTAATGACACTGATGCTAAAGATAGACTGTAGATTACTTACAGCCGACTTTTTTTTTTATAATAGGCAAACAAGATGACCACACTCCACCTGATGGTAAGCGATAGTGAGATCCAAATATGAGGTCGACAGGCACAATAGATCATATTGCGCCTTATTGACTTGTCTTGATGTCGCGTAGGAGTTGTTGTTATTACCAAATGGAGATGCACTTTGCATATCTGTACACGAAATTCTTTTATTGCACCTATGGGATAGTATTGATGTGCAAAAAATGTAAGATTTGCTACCTAAACCTAACTTTTGAAGGTTACTTATTTACATGTTCTAGTGCAAGTGAAAACTATGTAGTTAAGCATTACTATTAAGACCTAAAGTAAGTAAAATAGCACTTTGTCTTCGACTATATCACTCTATCCTATTTGATATCTGTAGCTGAAGCGCTAACTTTATTACTCAAAAACCGCAATCCGTTGCTATGATGTTGGTATTATGATTTACTTAAAAAAAAGTCATTCATTTCCTAACCAAGTCACCTACTGCCTACTAGTTACTTTTTAAAATATTTCTTGGTTTGTGGATCCCTTCCTTCTTACCCTTTCTCAGTAAACCTGCGTACATGCCTATCTTATCGGCTTAGGAGCTGGTGAGCAAGTTAAAGTGGCTCCGTTGCGAGACCGGCGCTAATGCGATTAGCTGCAACTTGCATTGTGCAGTCCCTGGATGTTCGCTATAACGGCTCCTTGCCAGCTAAGATTATTAATATTAAAGCGCCGATTAGCTGTAGATGTGCGCCTCGAATAATGCATGGCGAAGCATCAATGTTGTGTTCATGAACTAAGTAGATTATTGCTTATGTTTATATTGCAACAGATTCTGTACAATGTTAAGCTGATTGGCTACTATGGAGCAATATCAATGCTCAGCTTAAAGTATTGACTAATGTCAAGGTAATATTTCCATGATTTACTCACTAGATAAAAGATCTTATTCAATACTAGCTGTGCCCGCAACTTCGTCTGCGTGGAATCGTAACTTTCGCCAGCATTTTGATTTTAGGAAGCATTTCTTAAAGTAATTACAGGTGAAATAAATAAAGCCACATAAATTATAAAAACTATTAGAAAATAATTTTCATTACAAATCGGCCAACTAAAAGAGGATTCACTCGCCCAATTTTTTTTTGTCTAAGCAATGCTCTAGCCAAATGAGGAGAGTGGTAGCTAGGACTCACAAAATTATTTTTCACATTTTAGAACTATAAAACCAAGTTAAAATGTATTTGATTTGACAGAAACAGGTTTCAATAGTTGCAAACAGCGTACTGTACCTGTGGATAGTACACAAAACTGATATCAGGATGACTTCAAAAGGTAAAAAATACAAACTACCGATCCACTGCCTTAAGGTATCTATAAAGGACGTGTGTCGCCATGTGACGAATTACATTAGTGTTTGCTTTGCTAGTTTGTTATGTGCAACTTTTGTAGATTGTATTGTATTCGTAATGAAACAATGAGATAATAACTTTTATCGTTATTATCTCATTGTTTCATCATCGTAAGTTTAATGAAATGGAAACTTTTAATTACTTTTAGTATTTGAAGCAATATTGCGAAGTAATAGAGCACAGTGACATCTCTTGAACTAACGAAGAACAAACACTCATATCAAATCTGACAATATTTGACATGACTTGCCAGCTAAAAACGTGATAGTTGGGGAGCCCAACGGGGGTTTTTGCAAGTCTTGATCAAACACAGACTCTGTCTTGTAAGATTTTTAAATGGAATTTTATAATATCCAACAATTTTACGTGAATGTTTATAAATTCCCCTTTATATGCTTAGAATAGCGATATCCCTCTATTTGAACATTCAGATAATACCAAACAGCCTACCAATTTAAAAAAAAATCAAACCAACAATGTAAGCCCAGTAAGCAAATATTAGACAACTGACCACCTTCATACCGAAAACCAGATAAAAGAGAAATGTAGCGAATTTCATAAACTTTTCTACCTGGTCTCCTACATCAACCCAATTAGCTTTCTCTTCTTCAGCAAAACGTCGAAACCACATACATTAAACTTCTCCAAATCATTTACCAACAAAGCACAGCCGATATCAAACTGCACACTGAACGCCTGACATTTAAAATACAAAAAAAAATAGTTAAACAGGGTGACTCCCTATCACCAAAGCTTTTCAGTAGCACGCTTCAAAAAGTCTTCAGGTCACTATGATATTATAGGCAACAAAAGAAATTGTTGTATGGGATAGATGACTCACAAACTTTCGCCTAGCAGATGACATTTTCCTCATCGCAAATAAGTATACCTCGACAGAACTTGAGTTGATTCTCGAACAACTAAGCGCAGAAAGCCTTGAGGTCGTGACCAAAACAAAGGTCGCGACCAACAGCACCAATAATAGGATAGCAGTCAACAGGCAGGTAAAGCAATATGTAGAGGAGTATAAACTTGGGCTAGGCAGTCTCCTTCGAATACAGGCAGGACAAAGAAATACTCCGTAGAGCAGACAACGCCTGGAAAAGCTTCTGGTTTTTGAATGGGTATATTAAGGGTGACCTTCTTATATCACTGAATCGCAAATTCATCGACATTTTCATACTGCCTATCCTAACATATGGGGCAGAATCTTGGTCCTTCACCGAAAATCAGAAATCCAAACTCAAGGTTTTTCAAAGCGCTATAGAGCGGAGTATCATAAATATTAGGTAAAAAGATAAAATAAAATACACCACCATCCACTCCCGTACTGCTGTTGTATTTGGTCAAAACTGATGTGGCAATGGGCGCGGAATGTCTGCAGGATAAAGAACATTAGATGGACCAGAATTCGCGTGTCTGAAGACGATTTTCGCCGAAGAGGAAGACCCAAGAAATGGTGGTATGAAGATCTGGTCCATGTATCAAAGAACTGGCAAGTCCTAGGCTTGGATGAGAGCAATGGATGGATTTGAAGGAGACCTTTGCCCAGCAGTGAGATGATGCATGTTAGGAAAAAAAAATACAGATTATTGTACAGGAGGACTTTGATATCAACTTGAACCTCCTGCATAAAATTGTAACGCGCTAAAGTATCTCAAGATTATGATTTTGTGTTTTTCAACAGACATAAACATTAATTATGACTTTATGCCATATCCAAATCGTTACAATTTTTTTTGGGATTATTTAAACTGCACTTTGAATGACTGACAAGATCAAATAACTTTTTTCTTTCTACCGCTTGTTACCAGGCAGCCCCCTTGTATTAATCGCTGACCTTCCACTTATAAAGAAAGTGTAATAAACTTTTTTCTGATTTAGCGTAATCTTTCGATTCAGATTCCATGTCGTTTAAGTAAGTGCAAATCCAGCTATTTACCTCCCCTACTATGACGTTTTTCTTAATAAAGTAGTCCGTATAGTCCTAGTCAGAAGGTTGATTTTGGTCGATATACTTTAACTATTTTTGTACGTGATCTAATAAAGTTAGATTTTTAACGATCCTACAGGAATTTCTGTGACTAAAAGTATTTAAGATCTTGACCGGGGATGTAAGGTACCACCATGCAAAATTTCATTTAAATCGGTGTAACAGTTTCAGAGATCAGTCAAATATTTGGGTTTTTTTAATATCCCACGGGAACCAGTTAACTGTCAGTGATTTCAAGTATCCTATGTATTTTTCCGGAATTTAATTTACCTTCGTGTAAACTTTCATTTGAATTGGTTCAGCCGTTTAGGCGGTCAGTCGAAACAAACAAACAAACAGACAGAGAAAAAATTTTTTTTTGAGTATGGGGATGTGTTCTACTACTCTCAAAACATATGCCTGACTCGTTTTTTTTGCGTTTTTCAAAAAAGTACAAGAATTTATACCTCTACGTTTTTATTATAGTATAGATATAATTTTAAACTGTCATGGTTACACACATTAGAAAACTGAAACTGTCCGGGATATTTACCATGTTGTTTTGTTTGAACTCTTCACGTTCACCCGTGATCATGGCGCTTGCAAGAGTGCCGAAATATCTCATTAAAACAAAACAACATGGTAAATATCCCGGACAGTTTCAGTTTTCTGATCTAATTCAAGTTTGTACGAGAACACCGATTTAAGTCAGCCAGGGGATACCAGCCACAACTATCTGTCCGGTGCTTGGTGAACGGTATACGGGGAGGCGACCCCGGCTCCTCGAGCTACTATCGACTCATTCCAAATCATCCGAGGCGATAGTATCCTTCCTCCCCTTTTTTTTCCCCCGTCATATATCCTTACTACTCGTGGGAACGCAATGACCTTGTCAAAACAATGCACAAGGCAGAATGGCGGCGGCACAACCCGTCACGTCACGTTTCCCACAGAGGTGAAAAGTGGATCGCTGGAAGTAATCTCTGCCTACCCCTCTGAGAAAAAGGCGTGATTTTATGTATGTATGTACACCGATTTAAAACAAATTAATGTAGTACAGTGTAGCTGCGGAAAAATCTATCCAATCACTAGAATATATTTTTTTGAGGGCATCGATCCACACGAGTAGAGACAGTTCAAGAGTAATTATAATGATGCTTATGACGAACGAACGAACACACCGGCTGTTCGTTCTGAAGTGGGGAGGGCCCTTTGCGCCCTTACTCCTCCTCGTTTGCAGCCTCATTAGCCGTTCCAATGAATACAGGCAACCTCACTACGTAGAACGGCCACAGTAAGATGATTGCTATCGAGAGTTTCAAGGATTTGTGGATTAACGACTGATCAATACAAATTGGAATGTTTGAACAACACAAATTAATCAGCCCCTCTCTCTCTTAAGTGATTTCTGACCTTCTGAGAATCGCCGTTGGCCACAATTGCTGATTCAGAAAATAAAGGTTAAAACGGTTCAAACACCTTTTATCTGTAGCTACAATAGAACGCATTACTGCTTACTTACTTTACTTTATCAACCTAAATTAATTACTCTATCGAATCTACTCTAAGGAATCGAATGGTGTGCTTTTCTGTCTAGGTTTATGTATGTGGATTCCGATTTCAGTAACCCATTGCGATAGCTACTTACCACGGGATCCGATCAATGTAAATGTAGCAGTATTTAGAATGCGATGTAAATTACGTCACTTACGCTCTACTATCTATGTAATTAATTAAATAAAATAAATAAATAATAATAAATATTTCACAACATCACATACATTGATCTGATCCCGTGGTAAGTAGCTTAAGCACTTGTGTTACAGATATCAGAATCATCAGTGGATACACAAATATACTTAAATATATTTAATAATACACCCAGACATGGAACAAACACCGATGTTCGTCACACAAATATTTGTCCCGAGTGGGAATCGAACCCACGACTCTTGGAACCGTAGGTAGTAAACCTGGGTCACTAACCACTGTTCCACCGAGCCAGTCAATTAATATTTTACAACAGCACATACATTGTTTTGATCCCGTAGTACGTAATCCAATCAAAAACATAAATGTGAAATGAGAGCCAAGTTCAATATTGCCTTGGTTGTTGACTTCAGCGACAAAAGAAGTGAGATCTAAATGGGTGCCAAGTTCAATGGTCAACCCAGAAATTTATTGATAAGTAACACTATAACATACCTATCATATCTTCTTATAACATAAGATAATGTATGGTGGTAGCCTATGAAGGTCTGTCTTGGCTAGTTTTTATAAAACTACCAACGTATTATTATGTTCGCTTGCTAGTTTCTACCAACAATCCAAATTTTCGGAATTTAAAATAAAAACCGACAAATACTTGTAGGCTTAGAACTTGCGACGGCTATAATTCATATATGAAAACTAGCCAAGACAGACCTTCATAGGCTACCACCATACATTATCTTATGTTATAAGAAGATATGATAGGTATGTTATAGTGTTACTTATAAATAAATTTCTGGGTTGACCATTGAACTTGGCACCCATTTAGATCTCACTTCTTTTGTCGCTGAAGTCAACAACCAAGGCAATATTGAACTTGGCTCTCATTTCACATTTATGTTTTTGATTGGATATCATTACTTTTTGTAGAAAAGTATATATCATCGTAACGCCGTGGGTCCTTTGAAAAGGACAAATTCAAAACTAAAACTAGACTTTTACCTACCCTAAGTAATAAATATGAAAACCGACTATAAGTACCTACTCTTAATTGTAAATAAGTAAGTAGACCTAAATATACTTAGTGCTTAGCCTTCCCCGGTATATAGGCGTTATTAGGCACTAATTAGGTATTTATGTTAAGCGTTCATAATAGAACCTAACCTTATTATTAAAAAAATGCCAGTTTTTTATTTTTTCCTTTGTATTCATATAATTACCTATCTGCATACCAAATTTTAACTCTCTAGGTCATTTGGAACTGGGTTAGAATTTTGATCTGTCAGTCAGTCAATGATAAAAATGAGGATTTTTGGACATTAATATCTAAATAACTGTTTGAGATAAGCTTATGAAATTTAGAACACATATTTATCTCGCAAGTCACAATATATGAGCCAAATTTGATACGTTTATGTGAAATAGTTTTTGATTTATGAGGGGTTCAAAAGTGGTTCCAAATGGTTCGTGTAATATTACACACGGTGCGGCTCGCCAGTTCTGTTTCTTGAACCTTGGCTTGACACGCTACCGCGTGTCTAGATTAATTACTTGTGTTACAGATATCGGAATACACAAATATACTTAACATTTAAAAACACACCCAGACACGGAACAAGCACAGGTGTTCGTCACATTAATGTTGTCCCGGGTGGAAATCAAAAATCCGACTCTTGGAACCATAGCTAGTGATTTTGGGTCATTAACCACTGTTCCACCGAGTCGGTCACTAGAATTAGTGGCAGTAATTTAAAAATGTAATGTAGGGTAACCAGTATATTGATTGGCACCTAATGCTGACTTTTGTCTTTGGCTTCAAAAATTCAATTGGACTAACGTTAGTTGCAGATTTATTTAGCATTAATGGATTTTTAGATACAAACAGATTCCTAAAATGATACTACTATTCAAAAATGTATCCTTATTTATTTAAAAAAACTCAAAATAATAGACAGTGACATAAATGTATAGTCATTGGCACTATGGTACAGTGATTGACACTGTAACTTAGTACAATCATTGGCACTCACAATGGCATTGCAATTATTAGCAATTATTAACCTAGTTACTACAACTATTTAATTAATGCTTAAATTGAATCAGTCTTCTGATGAATTAATAAAAATACTGGAAATCTTCATTATTTCATCGTCTAATAATCAAATCATCGACTTGTTGAAGGTATAGACTGAGCGTAATCAATAGGTGGTTGTATAGAAGTGGTAAGATAAGGTTCCGCGTCATATGCCGCAGTCCAACGATGGCCTGCCGGCGGTGGGTGTGGGGACACTCCCGTCAGCATTGCACCAACGGCTGTCGTTGAGGGACGGGAGTGACCTTGCGTACCGGGACCCCTGTCGCTCCCCTCCGGAGAGGCTAGAGGGAGCCCGTGGAGGCTCCGCCGGTGGTGTTGTGCGTGAAGGCTTTGTACACAAGGCCATGTACCACTGCACCACCAGTAGGCGATGAGGTACGCCGCGGAGTTTATTGGGTACACCTCTAGTGGCCCTAGGAGTTGCACCTTAGCCCAGGAGCAGCTGCCGGTCTTTTCTATCTCAGCACCCTCAGCAAGGAGTCCCACATACCACCTAGGGTAAACCCCTACCCAAGGTGAAGGTGCATCAAGCATATTCCGCGACAAAAAATAAATAAATTAGATTATAGGATTCAGAAGTATAGCGATTGGCAGGACTGCCAATGACTGAGCGGTAATATATATTTCAGTGCAATTATTGGCATAGCAAAAACTGCGTGAACACTAATCTTTTTTTTTCGAAAAAGTTAAAAATCATATTCCTAACATAATATCATGACGTAAAGCTAAAATATCCTTGAAATGGTTACCTGGAATCGTATAAAATTCAATTCTAACGCACTCCTCACCAAACTTTTTCACGTTAAAATTGCCGCGAACTTTCACTGTTGACATAATCCAACAGAAAAACGATTAAAGACGTCATTTTGGCGTAAAGTTAAGTATTTCTATAAGTAAATGTAGAAATTTGCCGCTGAATAGTAGTTTTTTCATATCAAAAATGTATTTACGAAATTAAATATTTGAAATGAAAGGCAAAAGTGCCAATCACTGGGGGGGTGCCAAGAATAGTACTGGTTACCCTAATATTTATTTATTTTATACTATATAGTACCTACAGTGGCTACACTAAGTAATCCGTTATGCATTTAACCCTGTGACCTTTGGCGCGCGCGAGGGCGCGTCCCGGTCGTAACGGCCTATCTCCGCGGCTCATTAGCCCAACTACCCCGAAACGGATCCAACCTCGGTAAATCATAACGCGAGACATCTCGATAAAACTTTATGAATTGAACCATCGTATTCAACGGTTATGTGTGACATGGATTGCCTGGGAAATGTTTGTTCCCATGTTATAAGTTTCAGAATGACTTAGCTAACATATCTTATGATTTTATCTAATCAAGTTGTATCAAGAACCGTAGCACATGTCAGGAAGTGATCTCTGCCTACTCCTATGGGAAAAGGCGTGATTGTATATATGTAAGTTGTGGTCTTTAGCTAACTAACGGCTTTTGGTGTCGTTAAACCCAAATATAAATACAAATACGGATTTTTACTTTGAAAAAAATAAGTGGATGAGGTACTATCAGCAACGCTGGCGGTCGACCACCTATAAGGTGAAAATCGCTTGGCGCTTACGGGTCTGTCAGAGCAAGCCCCGCCCCATTATGGTCAAGGAGCTGGCAAGAATTTTTGGGTAGATATTTGAAGCAAGCTGAAAACTTGTCCTGTACTTCTCCTATTATATCCCAACACTAAACCGCAGACCTGGCTGAGTAGCGGGGCTAAACCAACCCCTAATTTTGTTTATTTAAAAATATATTTTTATAATCCAAAAAAATATAATTTGTCAGCTCACCTGACAGGTAGAAGTTCTATCGAAATGATTTGTCTTAGTCAGTCTTATTTTTTAGTTATAAATAAAAAGATGATAAATATTTTTGGGGGTTTGCTTTAGCCCCGCTACTCACCAGCCAGGTCTGCAGTTTCGTACTGGGATATAATAGGAGAAGTACAGGATAAGTTTTCAGCTTGCCTCAAATACCTACCAAAAATTCTTGCTAGCTCTCCTACTATTGGAACGTTTTTGCTTGGATTTTGACAGATTTTCTTTAAGTGCTCTTCTATTGGCCAGTGGGCGGGGCTAATGGCGTTTAAAGAAATTTGTTTGAAATGTGTACTACCGCCAAAATTTCCGGTTGTATCTACGTACCTAATAAGCTTATCTTATAACACTTTGCTCGTTCTGAGTACCTTCTGCACACAAAAAACAAAACACAACTTTTCACAACTCATCTCTTTCATTTTGCACATCGCCTCCCACTGATGGCTGAACGAGGATCATTAATCCCCCCTCATCAATTACCAAATTACAGGTTCGTGCCCCTGAAATCCGATGCAAGCCCCAATTAGGTAATGACGCGGTTCATAATCTGGCTCTGTTCTGATGGCGGTGCCCGCGGCTCTCGCCAGCTCTGGTCGGGTTTCGAAGGGATTAACGTAACACGCCGGAAATGTTAAATGATGTGTTTCCGGTATAGTTCAGAGATCTATCTGTGGACCACTTTTGCTACGAGACTGCCTAGTCTATATTCACCCAAACAACTGAGTTTGTGTGAATATAGGATTATTGACAACGGGTATCATATAAACGTTGTGTTTTCGTAAATAAACGCGCCTATTTAATATTTCCGTTAAATACATATATAATAGATTGAAATTAATAAAATATAGCAAAATCCTGCGGTAATTTTAGTGCACGTGTCTTATGCCAGGACCGTATCCTATAAATATTGTATGATGGATTCCTACAAATCTATTTAATAATCTCAAGCTCTCAAGATGTAAGTACTAGGTTATTTACCTCGTGATCAGACCAATGTATGCATATAATGCATGTGATTATTCGGCTTGTATTATCAACGCGACTTTGTTTGCTCTTAACACATAATATATTAACATGTAATATGAGTAATGGAGGGGGTCGGTTTATTGAATGGCGACCCCTGCTGAAAGGCACTCACAGATCGCTGGCTTCAAAGTGATATATGCCGTGTAACGGTTAAGATTTTAAATTAAATGCTTTTGGTAAAGTGTCATTAACCCTTACTATAATCAAAACGTTTGGTAAGAAGGTTGAACTTTCGGTGGCATTTCAAATAAAGAAGGCATTTTCGACTGGCTCGGTGGAACAGTGGTTAGTGACCCAGGTTTACAACCTACGGTTCCAAGAGTCGTGGGTTCGATTCCCACTCGGGACAAATATTAGTGTGACGAACATCGGTGTTTGTTCCGTGTCTTAGTGTATTATTAAATATATTTAAGTATATTTGTGTATCCACTGTTGATTCTGATACCCGTAACACAAGTGCTTAAGCTACTTACCACGGGATCAGATCAATGTATGTGATGTTGTGAAATATTTACTATTTATTTTCTTCACATAACTGAAGAAGACTACCCGTAAGTAGCGGGCTCATATGTTTTTTGAGAGAATTTGATTTCATCATAATTAGTCCAAGTTGAAATACCTGGTACTAAAATTGAAACAATTAAATGTAGTTTTATTATTTATAGGTAAAAATGAGGTGTAAATAGGACTTCTATTGCGAATTGTCAGGTGTCGTAGGAATTTTAATAAATTAATTGTTAAGCAATTTGGAACTCATATGTCCCCCACTTCCCCTAGGTTTCGTTTACATAAAGGTTTTCTAACCGCATTTAAGCTGACTGCGAATTCAATTCCTCACGCCCCATTAAAGTTGCGGCGCATAAAAAAATACGCGTGTGAAATGTGCGTGAAGGTAAATTCATATGATTCCACGTGTTCTCGTAAAGGTGGCCATATACTTGTCTAAGTAAGGTCTGGTAAGATGAGAAGGCTTCGTTATCCAAACTTCCAGCTCATGTTTTCCCTCCCTCCTATGATCCCGGGCTCTTCAGGCGGGGCGTGAAACGGCATTTAAGCAGGCCTCCAGGGTGAGTGCGACAGGCGCAATACGATCTATTGTGCCTGTCGACCTCATATTTGGATCTCACTACTGCTTACCATCAGGTGGAGTGAGGTCGTCTTTAGAGCCTTTTATAAAAAAATAACTTAGACTTCGTTAGCAGAGCCAGTGTGTTTGTAAAACGCGTTATATTTCATCAATACAATTTTTTTACATGTAATCATCTAACGACTTTTATGAGAAACAAAAGATGTGTAACGTTTCTGTGGTATTAACAATCGGAGGTAATGTAAAACTCAAACGGATTCTTTAGAAACCTGACAGCGATTGGACGCGTGCTCTTCACGAACGTGACATTACAATAAAAAAATATAGATACAAGTTAGTAGTTAGTACCTTTACACGTATCGTTTGGGCGGATCCGAGACGCCTTTGAAGATATTTCGCCCACCTCTGCCTTATTCCGCTGATGCGACCTACGCTCCGAGGAGCGGCCTGGTATTATTTGGGTACCGTTTTGTTCATATTTTTATTGCTTGAATAGTAACTTTTGATGATACCTACACAACTGTGGGCGTAGGGCTTCGTAATCATGCGTCATGTTCATAGGACCCAGAGTGTAGTGGTTTATTTTAAGAAACACTTGCAACAAATAACCTTTATAATTATAGTCTGTTTTCATGAATCCAATACAAGTGTAGGCGTGATCAATTCCTTAAGTGTAGTACGGAAGTATACCAGTTAGAGTCGGGCTAAGGTATTTATGTAAAATGCTTGTTAAAAACATTTTTTTTTACTTTATAGAGTCAATCTATGGAGTGAAATAAAAAATGTTAAATTCATGTAAATAAAAGCAAAAAGCTATCAAAATATAATGCACACTTCCTGTCACAAAAAAAAAACATCTGCTTAATTACCCACAAATGCCCTTAAAAACAAACGTTTAACATTTCCCTAACAATGTCTTGCTCCAAACATCGCAGCGCTTGGGTGTTCTTTTGATCATACATTTTTGTGACGAGGTCACTCGCTCTAAAAGCCTCCTTTGAGTGAACCCGGGACTCTCCGCCCTGTCACGGCCGGCCGACTTTGTGGATCCTTACCCGACGCTTATTAAAGGATGACGCGGTAGTAAATAGCTATAGATGACAAATGGTTTTTTTTTTATGGAAATCTCATTGAATAGGGTTCGTTGGTATAACTATTTGAATATGGGGTATAAGTCTAAGAAATTAAAGGACTTTGTGTACATACGCACATAACGTACCTACAAAATGTTATTTGCGTACGTAAACATCGGATAATCCCTCAATATTTATTAAAATACAATATCTGCTAGTTTTGTTCTACAAGCTCTTACTAGAAGCATAATTTTTACTTCGGATCTATTTCGTCCATTCATTGATATTTAGAACAATAAACGTTTTAATAACGTGGTTGATTATGTGAATAAATTAACCATCGATAGTAAAGCAGACGTCTTCCAAAAAATCATAGCTTTATTAGTAACAGAGCCCACGACCAAAATTTTTGTCTCATAGCAATACGGCCAAAACCGCATCAAATCGATAGATAAGATTATTCTGAACTCGAAAATACCAATATCAGACATTTTCCGCGTAGCGTTTGATCTGACCGAATTTTCAAAATTGTCAAAGAATTTTACCGAACTGCATCATAGCAATATGTCTGATTTGCAGACTGTAGTTAAATGATGATTCTGAGATACCGGAAACATATTTTTCAGACGTTAGTGGTGTAGCGCAAACCCGTAAAATCACTTAAAAAGATTAAAAATGAGACAAAAAAAATGTCTCATAGCAATACGTCTGAAAATCTTTTTATTAGTAAATTTTGGTTATTTGATGCGAACAAAACAATTTTCAGACGGAAATGTGGACGCATAAAATTTTGAGACCGTTTTGAAAATGTTAACAAATTTTACCGATCGGTATCATAGCAATATGTCTGAAAATTGCTAGACATGATAGAATAAGTTGTCCACATGTGCAAAAAATTTATATCAGACAAATGAAGTGTAGCATCTTCTCTATCAGACAACTTTTCGATACTCAGATATCATTTAAGAATCGTATTGAGGTATCTTGAATGAAACCAATGAATAATAGTAAGAAAGGGGCAGGGGCGTAACAAGCGATGAGGCTGTTGAAATTAAATACTGATTGATTTGATAGTTTTGGTTTTATTTAAAGCACACTTGTTATTTTCGTTTTAGCATATACTCCATATGCTACACTTAAAGTGTCTGAAAACAGGTTTTTGGTAATCAAGGCAGCAAAACGAAAAGTTAAAAAAAAAAATTATCCGTATTGCTATGATACAGGTCGGCTAAATTTGTTGACATTTTCAAAAATGCGCTCAGGCTATGTGCTACGCACAAAATGTCTGAAAACAAACTTTTTCGTAATACAATTATAAAATCTATGTACATTATCACTATCAGACGTATTGCTATAATACCGACTGCCTTTTTTTTTGACACAGCAGAAATGGCCTCCCACGCAGTTGCTACACTTTCGACCGTTACTATATACCTAGTCGGGTTCAGAATCATACAATCTAAAGATTTTATAGGGTTTTTGCCGTATTGCTATGAGACATGGTTTTGGTCGTGGGCTCTGTTACTATATGGAAACGATGTACGGAACGCAGCTCTCGATAAAGACGTCACGACTGTCTTACGAATTCAGCGCAGAATATTTGCTGACGCTCTCCCGCCTCGTGGCTGTTAAATTATAATTGCTGCCATTATGTAATGTAGGGTCGTTGAATATTACGTATTTCTCCAGGCGACCTCAGTGAGAAAGTTCGCGACATTACCTAAATTGAAATACTAAAATCTGGAAATGTATATTTTGGTGATTAAAGATCACATAAAATGTTTTACTGCGAGCTCTTAGTTTTATTATAACAGATAGGCCTCGGTTCTCGGTAGAGAGAAAATAAAACATAGACATATTTAATAACAGGCTTTTAACATGAAAGTATAAAAAGCATTAAGATTTTTGAAGCATAAAGAAACATGTTTTTGTTGAATTAACATAAGTACTAGTTCGTTTTTTAAAAGTGCCACTATGACTATTATAGTCAAGGTGTCTTACCTCGATTTTCCTTGCTACGACCCGTGACTAATAGAACATCGTAGTGTTCTAAGAATGCTACGAGAAATGGGTAGCTGCTCGTAGCCCGTATTGCTACGCGCTTTGATAGGTACTACGAAGCTGTCTTCCAACACTGACTGTCTCTCCTTTTACGTAACTGACAACTTTTATCTACGGACAAATTTTTGGTGAAAAAGAAACTTATTATTTGAAATGTTATTTTGTTTTATACTGTATTTTTTTTAAATGCAACCATTTTTGTTTTGGTCGGGATCACAATTCTTTTTCGTATGTTTTTGAATTCTCGAAAACCAGTTTTCACCCACCTATCGTTTTTTATATACCGAAACTTAATCCGGATCAATTTCAACGTTCTTGTAAATATGTATGGTTTCAATGAACGAAATTAAAGTCCGCATAAATTCAATTTTAATTGAATTTGTCGCGTTGGTAACGGAATATATTGAAAAACCAGCGATATATTGTTTGCAGAAATGTAATGAATGAACGATGTTTAAAAATAATTGTATCGTAAAGCCGATTACCTGCACGGCTCGAATAACAAAACCATTTTGTTTTGCTCTGTTACCATTAGTAGCCTCTTACAATAAGCTCGGTATAAAACATACTTAATATGTGTTATTATTTATCAAATGAATTTGGTAACAGGTCTGTGTCAACTTTCGTTCATTCGAGACAGAGTTCTAGAGGTTCAATCTATGTGGGCCTGCCAGTAACTAGCGCCTCAAGTGACAACAATTTTAAGTTGTCTTAGAACGACACTGACAGTTTTTCGATACAATAAAAGTCACGGAAAATGTATTTATGAAATACGACTCAGATTTATATGACGTATTGTTTCTAAAAACCGTCAAAGTGTCGTTCTTAGACAGCTTCTAAATTTGGCCGATAGAGGCGCGCAGATAATCTTTGCATCGCCAATTTATTGCTGTAAGAGTGTACTGTGAGTCATTATTGACTGAGGCTTATCTTTTAGCTTATCAGTTACCAGCAGGCTAAAGGGAGCCAATGCTGCGTCAAAATAAAAAAAAAAACGGGCTCAATGCGAGCCCTTATGACGTCACGTCGTTGGCTTAGAGCCAGCCGTCGATACCGCTGAGCAGGCCCCAGCCCTCCAAATGTCTCGAAAGGCACCTGACTGGGCTGACTCAACAGAATCCACAACCCTTGCTCTTTACTGATAAAGGTTATTTTTAATACCTTTAAAGGGAAAGATAACTTATGTAAAGTAGCCAAAAGTTGTATAAGGTTAGAGCACAATAAAATGCCTTACCGTACCAACTATTACGTCATTTTGGTTCGAAAAAATAACAAAACTAAGTAGGTATTGACATTTCACAGTAGAAGGGAAATGCGTCACTGGCAGGTAAGATTTATTTTATTCAACGCTGGAACAGCGGGGCTCTTTCGCATTGTTTTTGTTTACTAACAGATATTAACGTATCTGTTACATAACTTTTGTTTTGAGTTATTTTGGTAACATGGAAAAATATTATTTTGTCTTGTCGATCGTAGCAAGGAAAATATGATCAGGTGGGGATTCACTTACGCATTAGATCTGGCCTGCGTATGCGGTTTTTTGCCTGAGTCCATGTGCCATCTAATGTCATGACCCGCTTGTCCAGAAACCTGCCGAACCCAACATCGAAATATTCCAAATATAAAAAGAAATAGTACAGAAATTCTCGTGTTTAGCCCACACATTAACCGATTCAATTTTATTAACAAAGATTGTGAATAAAAAAATGTTATTCAACGTCACTCAATCACGATGTAAGTTGAATGAAAGTTCGTTCAAATTATTAAATACGTTTTACAACTAAAGCCTATGGCGTCGTTTGATGTGATCCGATTCCAACGGATATTGAATCATGTCATAGCACTGACATTCAATTTAACACACAACAACATGCATAATACACGCATTCAAAAGCTGCTGGTGTAATTGAATCCGAGGTATTGTAGAAAATGATATTTTTCCAACAGCATTTTCAATTGAAGACCTGCTGTAAATAGGTCGGAAATTCACAGAGGTGGTTTTTGTTCATATTGATTTAAAAATAAAACTGATCTACCTATGCCTGGCTTGTTTGAATGCGATTTCTATATTTCTATTTACATTTGAGCTCTGTGTAGCATTCAAAACACAATTAAAAATGCGATTTCTATGTCACAAATAGCGACTTTATAAATATTAATACGAATACATACTACATACACTACATAAGGTGTACGTTGTAATAGAAAAAATATTTTTAGACTTTCGTTCGCGTTCCATTAAAAAAACAATCATTTATTGCCTCAAAAAAAATATAAAAATAAATTAGTCCTTGGGTTTACACGCGATATTAGGAGTAGCAAATACAAAGCTACTGGTCCAAGATCCCAGAGCTGCCAGACATCACTTATTTTCTAATGGACAAAATATATACGATTGAGTAGTGTTGGGGTGTACTATCATCATATGACTAGTTGCTACCTTGACCAGACGGCCATTTTTCAGATATCAACCAATCAAGGTACATAGAAACACTGCTCACCTCACTTAAATTCTGATGGCTGATTTTAACATATATTTCACACAATATCATTAAAAATCAGGATTCATTACTCCCAGACACATGCGGTCGGCGGTTTTACCTTACAGACGCTTTAAAGCTATGAAAAAAATTTTACTTTTACTTATTTTCTGATGCTTAATTTTTATATATGTTATTTAAACAACTAAAAAGTGCTCATCTGACCGCAATAATAGGGTAATTTCCTATTTTTTTATTTTTTGATAAATGGATGGACCACACAATTGCAAAGGTGCTGTTAAAAGAATGGTTTGATTTTTAGAAAACTCTCGGAGATATTGCAGTTTCAACAGCACATCATTTGGGCGAGCTCAAAACGCTTCATACAAATGTCGCACAGAGCTATGACGTCACCGCTCTGTATACTGTACGCATATCGTAAGAACTTTGTTCAGCAGCTATATCAAATGTTGCGTTTACGAATATGTTTTCATAGTGAAAGTTACTACTAAAATTGTAATTTATAATATGGCATAATGTTTTAATTGAATTTTCGCACTTTAGAAATGGACTTTCCCACCTAACTTCAAATGCCTATTATTGTCTCATTTCATAAGAAATTTTATTTTCGATTTCACTCATGTTATTGATTTACCTATATGTTACTGTTAATTGTGAAATTGTATGTAAAATCAGACTTAGGAAACTACCCTATTATAGAATTGAACCTTACAAACTATTTTATTAGAAAAACTTAACTAAATTCAAATTTAAAAAAAATCTAAAACAGTTGGGTCTGGTGAATGTTTGGCCCCTTGGATCGGTATGTCCGTTTGCAAAACGTTTTAAAATAGTTGTTTGAATAACATATATAAAAATCAAGCATCAGAAAATAAGTAAAATTAAGTAAAAGTAAAAATTTTTTCATAGCTTTAAAGCGTCTGTAAGGTAAAACCGCCGACCGCATGTGTCTGGGAGTAATGAATCCTGATTTTTAATGATATTGTGTGAAATATATGTTAAAATCAGCCATCAGAATTTAAGTGGGGTGAGCAGTGTTTCTATGTACCTTGATTGGTTGATATCTGAAAAATGGCCGTCTGGTCAAAGTAGCAACTAGTCATATGATGATAGTACACCCCACCACTACTCAATCGTATACATTTTGTCCATTAGAAAATAAGTGATGTCTGGCGGCTCTGGGATCTTCCTCTATACTAATCATGGCCGCGAGCGAACTGATTGGTGTTACCCACTCGAAGCGTCGGGCAGTAAGTACCTATGTATTTCCTTATCCTAATTCACGTATAGACCCATAAAGACTAATATTTAAAATATGTTTTTGTTTTTATGTTTTGTCGGGGCTTGAACGAAAAACTTCTGGCAGAAGAAACAAATCCTCCGCTGATCGCATCACAAAGCTAATTTATAGAGAAAATATGTACTTTAAGGAAAAACAATGTTAGAACTGTAATATTGTTCGAGTCACAGCCGACAGCAATCTATCAAAGCTGTCAGCACATCCTATTACTCACAGTAATGAAAAGGCAACTTATCGTCTATTCACCTTTTGTAGCTAAGCACGGATACACAGCGAAGTATAGTAAGAAGGTATGTTTTGTAACCTGAAAGTATGAATTATAGATAAAAATTACAGGTTACTGTAATTTGTATCTATAATTTTATTATAATTGACTAGCTCGGTGGAACAGTACTTAGTGACTCAGGTTCATAACCTACGGTTCCAAGAATCGTGGGTTCGATTCAGACTCGGGACAAATATTTGGGTGACGAACATCGGTGTTTGTTCCGTGTCTGAATATATTTAAGTTTATTTGTGTATCTGTTACGGTCAATGTAAGCAATCGGTAATTATCTATAATCACCGTTAAATATAGATAATCCCCGACGCACATGGTAAATGTAGTGAATTATTCAAATTTACCGGTAATTATATAAAACTCCCGCTCGACTGTGGTAAATATTGACATTGCTGACAAATATCACAAGTACTCTGCAATTCCAAATGTCACAAATCTCAAATCTCAAAAATAAATTGACGAGAAAGAATTTTAAGAGTTCCACTGCAAATTCCCTGCCAATTTGCTAATTTTATTTAACTTTATTTTTATAAGATAATATTTTTTTAAGATACTTGACTGGTTTATTTTATAACTAGCTGTGTCCGTGACTTCGTTCGCGTGGACTACAGGATTTTACATACAAAAGTTTTTTTCCAGTAACTCCCGATCCCTTACGAATTTTACAATATCGCGTCGCAAGTAAGCTTTAGGTAAGTCTATTAGGGTACCTGCATGCCAAAGTTCAATCATCTATCTTACGCGGTTTAAATGTTTTCAGAAAAGTTATTTATAACTAAAAAAATGAATAAATGCCGCAATAAAATGAAAAAAGTGTGCAATAAAATTATTTTCGTTTGTCAAACGTAAAATGCGTGATTCAGAACACAATGAAGTGTCACGGGGATCATCTTAGCTGAAAAAGACTATAACAAAACCATTGTTTCACCGAGCCAGTCAGTTTTATTTTATTATTTGCCACATTTACACAAAGGGTGTGGTAATAGGGTAGTTTCCTATTTTTTTATTTTGATACAGATGGATGAACCACACAATTGCAAATGTACTGTTAAAATAATGGTTTGATATTTGGAAAACTCCCGGAGATATTACAATTTCAATAGCACATTATTTGGGCGAGCTCAAAACGCTTCATACAAATGTCACAGCGAGCTATGACGTCACCGCTTGTGATATTGTATGCATATCGTAAGAACTTTGTTCCGCAGCTATATCAAATGTTGCGTTTACGAATATGTGTTCATAGGGAAAGTAACTACTAATTTTGTAGTTTATAAGATGGCATAGTTATTTTGGAAAAATTTCGCACTTTTGAAATAGACTTTCCCACCCAACTTCAAATGTCTATTATTGTCTCATTTCGTCAGAAATTTTAAATTCGATTTGACTAATGGTATTCATTTACCTATAACTTACTGTTAATTGTGAAATTTTATGTAAAATCAGACTTAGGAAACTACCGTATTTTATATATTTACCGGTAAATGTGATTAATTCGATAGTTTTCACCACCTTTACCACGAACACTAGTAATTATGCATAGTTACCGGTAATTATACATAACAACCACTCTATCCACTTTTACCGTTATTTATGTGATAATCGGTTAAAAAGAGTAACTATCGAGTTTCTTGCCGGTGTCTTCTCGATAGAATCGGCTTTCCGAACCGGTGGTAGAATTACTTATTTATTTAATACAATGACGATTTATAAGTGCATGTTAATGCCTATATAAATAAAGAAATTTTGACTTTTGACTTTGACTTTGACCGTAACATATCCACTGTTGATCCTGATTTCCGTAAAACAAGTACTTAAGCTAGATCAATGTATGTGATGTTGTGTAATATTTCATATTTATTGTAATACACAATTAAATACCTTGTATCAGACATTAATTATTGTATGTTGCATCATAAGTTAAGGCGTCCAACTGATTTTGGCCATGACGGCCGAACTCAATTCAGATCAGCCAAGTGCGCAGGACATATTATACTGCACTACTATGTGCGCAAACACAAGTGCAATATCTGTTCCCTTACACTCATGACATCACCTATGAGAGATCGGGCGTAGGACGCCCGCTTAACGTGCCTAAATTATTCATTAGATGTTGTATCAATACTGGTACAATGAATAAATCTGTAACTCTGGTCTATAATTTGTAGATTTAAAAGAAAAAACAATAATTGGATGCTTTATGCAAGCAATCATTATTAGAATAATTTGTCTGTTTCTGTACTTTGGCTAACTTTTGTTACACTTTCACGCAAAATATACCCGATTTATCCGAAGTTTGTTACAGATATAGGTGCCTACGAGAAGGAAAATAAGCTACTTACTAGCCCAGTTCGCTAAAAAGACCAATTTATGTGATAAAATATATCTATTATAGGCCTACTGACCATATGGCCTGGAAATAGACCACCATATTCGGCATACAATGGTTCCGTCCGCTTATTAGCCAGCCGAAGCCTACAGCCCCTTTGGGGGCAGTTGGTTCTATATTTATGGACACCCTCCCACCTCGCCGCCGTTGTTTTTGAATGGCCGATTTACGCGGAAAATGTTTTAGGCTAACTTCTGCTACTGTACCTAGCTGTTTAGAATGGATCTCTCGACGTTGATTCAATTAGCTTGACTGTTGCTCTAATTGTGATAGGTCATTACAATGCTGGTCAAATTAAGCCATTTATTTTGAGAATACTTAGGCAGGTTCATGTTTTCCCTCCCTCCTATGATCCCGGGCTCTTTAAGCAGGCCTTCAGGGTGAGTGCGACGGCTTAATATGGTCTATTATGCCTGTCGACCTCATATTTGGATCTCACTACCGCTTACCATCAGGAGGAGTCAGGTCATCTTATATAAAAAAAAAGATACGCGGTAGTTTACCACCATATAAGTACCACCTGAATAACATTTAAAGAAAAAAAATGCGGTAGTAATGTGGATTAATATCGGATTCACATAGCCAATCAAACTCCTTATCATTATTATATTCCATTTCCGATTGAAACACGAGTAATGGTAACTTCAAGGCTGCGATGTAAACTTCTTTTAAAATAAACTCTTGTGTAAATAAGGCTAACTTTGACGATCGGGTTCCATTGTGATTGGAGGGTTAAATTTCACGAAGGAAATTCTAGAGACGAGTAATTTTAGCTTTAATCCTTAACAAAGGAAATTTAGGTCTTTTTATAAATGTTTGCCTTTCCTTAGTCTTGGTAAAGTAAGCTTAGTTATACACCTCAATATATTAGCACTTGTTATATAGGGAGAGTAAAGCAAATGTATTGTTTTAAAAATTAACCAGTCAGCTAAGTTGTATTAATTAGAAGGAGGTGTTCGTTAATAATGTTCTTATTTTTAATCTTCTTCGTCATTATCATCAGCCCATATGCGTCCCCACTGCTGGGACACGGGCCTACCCTTAACTTGGGCGATAAGGCCTTTCACTTTGACTTTTTACTTTTTTTTCAGTAGGGAGATTTTTAATCATTCAGAACATCTTTCCAACCAGTTTTTACATACTGTTCATACTACAAAATGTATCTTCATTTAAATCACATTTTACTTCTTCCTATAAGATGCATCGTTCTAGTTAACACTAGACTCTTTCTAAAACTAAATTTACGAATACTATCAGGTTTTTTTTGTTATTGATATTATCCTGTATGCCCCGATTAAAATAATGAGAAGAGGAACAATAAAATAATTTATAGTTACAAAGAAATTCTTATAATAAATACTTACGAGTACCGTTTGTAGTTGCCCAACCTTTTCGAGTCCATTAATACTTAGTTTTTTGGCTTTTTGTTGAAACTTTACTATGAATATGTACAGTTACTCAAGATCACCAAAAGAGGCCAATACAAATAAAAGTACTTTGTCTGCTTAAAAATTCATGTTTGCTCTATACTATGTTTAAATGGTTTTTCATCCTTATTATTTTCTTTTTGAAAGGGTTGCTTTTAGGGATTTATTTATTATTTTGACTCTACGTATTCTGAATGCTATTTACGTCGCACGTGATACAGTCAGAACATAGCAAAAACTTTTTTTTGTTGCTTGTTATTCGTCATTACTATCATTTACCTCGGGATTGGATTTATGTTATCTATACTAATATAATAAAGCTAAGAAGTTTGTTTATTTGTATGAACGTGCTAATCTCAGGAACAACTGGTTCGAATTGAAAAAATCTTTTTGTGTTGGATAGATCACGATGCGACCAATAGGAGGAAGTGTAAATGAAATAAAAAGCGGGGGTAAACGCAGACGAAGTTTCTGGCACAGCTTTAACGTAAATTAAATATTGATTTATTTCTATAAATGGATGGCGCTGTATATTTCCAGAATAATTTGAAAGTTGATATTACATTTTCGACGCTAGCTTTTCTCTTCTTAATATTTTGAAATTTCCTCAATCAAAATAAAATACGAGCTATTGCAGCAAATGTGAAACAATATACTCGTCCAGGGTACAAATAAAAATATATCGTCTAAAATATTTCGGGTAAATAATTTGTAAAGGTTTCATATCGTGTTTTGAGAAAGGTTTTTTATATTTCAGAATATTATATGATTTGCTTAGAAATTTCTGTAGTAATTTAGCTTCTTACATTATACGAAAAATAATGGTAATGGATGGTAAAAAGCTAACATTTCGGTTAACACACAGCTTAGTATTATAGCTAAGTATGGTCTCCCTTTAGCTAACAATGATTTTTCTGATTCTGAATGTATAATCACGGTTTTCTATCGTTATTTGTAAATGTAAAAGAGTTTTGTCCACATCTCATCTGAGTAGATGATTCAGGTTTGAAAATAAATTTGAATTTGCAATACATTTATATACCTAAAATACATAATAGAGAAAGGTAGAATATATTTGATATCTTAGGTAATTCAATATAATTATTTTGTGCCCATTGAAGATAATCTATTCAAATGACTAGAATGTAAGATAGTTAGGTACTCTAGAGTGACAAATGTCTTCGTTAATTGCGAATGACAAGACAATGAGGGTTTGGGAGCCTTAGTACTTGTCTATTGTAAATCATCTTGCTTGGGACCCAACGTTCATTATGAAGGATGTTTTGTTGAAAAGGATACCCTACTATTTCAATCCAAAATGGTATGTGATTCATGCTCAAAAGTGTTGGTCCCGGGCAGTCATCAAGTTTACGACACGAAGCATCATCGTCATCTGCCAGAATATCAGCGCTGTAGCGGCCTAGCAGCCGCTGCAGCACATGCTGAGGCAGAACCTGTTGATCACTTTTACGGCATGTGTGTTTGTGTCTTAATTCATGTTATTGTATGTGATCAATAAATGTTTTTCTTTCTTTCCTTCTATCACCATCATCTGCTACTGCAAAATGATCCAACGAGCCAATCAAGTAGGTAAGATAAAAGTGTTTTTTCTCGGAATGTTTGTACAATCATTTCAAGTAAATACAGATCTGAGCTAAACGCGATAATCCTGCCGCGATTACAGCTCAGTCCTCGTCAACAAACATTGAAAACACCCGTTATTTATGAAGAGCAAATAGATAATTCACGATCAAAGCAATTACACTGTCACCACAAAGGGTTTACAAAATGTTGACAAATTAGTGCGTGTGGTGTGGAAATATAATTCAGAAAAACGTTTGTATTGTAAAAGAAAGATATTTCTGACTGAAACAGATAGATTGAACATCAATGGCATAGAGACAGATTTGAATATACAAAGAAGATTATAAAAAGATGTATGAGCTACAGAAATCAGCAATGTTTATTTTAAAACCATAGTCATAAGTACTTAAGTACAAATCTAGTGTATAATCTCATATACAAGTATACAATTTGCGGGCCGTTTCCAACTAAGTCAAACCTTTAGTGCCGTCCCTAATTATGTTAAAAACAAAACACTCCACAAACAGTTAACCCTTAACACCCAAATACACCTGTTCGCAAGAGCACTGCGCATGTGGCGAGTCAGACCACCCTTGAGCCGGCAGTGTAGACCCAGGGAGAGAGCAGAGGGGTCGCTGTCACCCGCCCTTACAGTTACGCGCGAAATAACTCACGAAGTATTTCACTCGAACTTCGCAAGGAGGTTGATGTTTACATATCATTAAAAAAAATCGAAGTGTTGCAACCTTCGCAGTTTCAAATTTGGAATTTGCTCGCGGTTTGTTTGCGTTTTGAAGTCGGTGTTCAATTGTTTTTGGAGGTCCCGTTTTGTCCGTATCCCGGTTTGGAGGTAGATCAGAGAAAGTTGTCAGAATGTGGTGGATCCTGCGTCGAGCTCGCCTCACCGGCGCTTCCCTCTTCAGCCAGGCTTCGGGGACGACCAACAATAATGTTGCTAAAACAGGTCAGTGAGAAACTTAACCATAGAGTCAGTTTACATGAGGACTGTTTAAAAATATCTTAGTTTAACTGGAAACTGTTTTATGGATGCCATACCGAAGGCCGGAAGAGACGCTTATTTTTTTGTGGATGTTAATTTGTTTTTTATTTTACAAATGTTACATACATTGGGATTCTTGGCTAGGTAAATTTTGACACTATCAGACTCAGATCGTTGATAGATCATATCTGTTCCCAAGAACAGGTGAACCGATCCATGAACAATATCTTGTAGATAATGCTATCACTATCAGTATTGGTATTTGTTACTTATAAAAAGGTATGCTATTAGTCCGATATGGGAATGCAAATTATCCTTAAATCACATTTCTGGCCACTAAAGCCCAGCTATCCAAAATATGTAGATAGAAAAAGTAGCTTTGGTACCTCATGCGGCAGTTACCGACAAAACAGGTGCATTTTATGAATCTTCACTCACGTCATACCCACATGAGAAAGTAATATCAAATTGCCAAAGTTATGCGGGGAATACGCTGCGCGATCCAACGTGCATTTCAAGGCAAAGCACATACACTATACAACAAATAATACGGTGGAAATGTGCTTTGGGAAATAACTCAACTCATCATCAGCCCATATACGTCCTCACTGCTGAGGCACGGGTCTACCCAAAAACTAGGGCGATAAGGCCTTAGTCAACCACGCTGGCCAAGTGCGGATTGGTTGACTATACGACCTAAGAATTTCTTCGTAGGTGTGTGCAGGTTTCCTCACGATGTTTTCCTTCACCGTTAAAGCGTCGAATAATCGTACATATGAATTTCAAATTTGAAAAACACATTGGTACGTGGCTGTGTTTGAGCTGGCGACCTCTCGCATGGCAAGCAACGACCTTAACACGTTTTTTCGACAAAAAACGTTTTTTGTAACTCAATTAATTAGCTACAAATCCGAGATTAGGTCAATGTTCGTAGCGCTGATGAAAGGCTAGAGGTCCATGGTCTGTTATCAGCGCTACCAACATTGTGCATTTAGCCGCGGCTACACTTCCGTGCTCTGTATTGCGGTTGAGTGTGTGCTCGTGACGTCACTGTGACGTGGTCGACAGCACATTAGGGAGTGGATGAGTCAGCTGTTGGTTCCTACAAGCAGGGCTGCCATAAGTTTAAGGTTTAATTTATAGGATTTAAAAGCTAAAATACGAGTTAAATTTATCTTGCCTTGCTAGTCAAACGCCAGTTGCCAGATTGAACGGTTATTGAATATTAAATAAATAAAATAAATTAATTAAAAAAATAAATATCCGGGACATTCCCAAACCCCTGACCCCAAACTAAGCAGTGCTTGTAGATATGGAGTTGAGACTGAGTAGGTAGGAGTGGGGAGGCAAATTTTTTAAATACATACTTAAATATTATAAAGATATATGTAGGTAAAGGTTGCTATTATGATCACGAGTTCACCGATTCTAACAGATCTGGAATCTAATAACTTATATCTTGGCCTTTTCTACATCATATCACTAGAGCTTTAGAAGTTTTATACTTGTACGTACATGTATACTGTAGACAGACAGTTCTTCTTCATGCTTCTGTGGCTAAGTGTGTCATACGATACGGTATCTAAAGCATTTACTCCCACATACGCTCTGGTTTTGTAATCAGAATTCTGTTCTGGGGTTTTCAAGACATTGTATTATGATTCTCGAGTATTAACAGTTTTTTTCTATATTTTGTTATAGTTTTTTTTTGCTCCATACTAGAAGTTCTAGTATTCAAAAAAAAACTATAACAATCCTTGGATAGGCAATAAAAGAGTGAACCTAGAACCAAAAATTTGTAGCAATACCCAACAGGCAACTTCGCACATTAACAAAGGAAGGCGCTTACTTACCACCTCCATGCTAATTTCACCAAATTAGTATGAAAATCTACATCTCGATATTCAAGTGGTCACTACGTTCAAATAGGACAAACGAATATATAATTTTCAACTATCATGGTTACACACATTAGAAAACTGAAACTGTCCGGGATATTTACCATGTTGTTTTGTTTTAATGAGCTCCTGATATTTCGGCACTGTTGCAAGCGCCATGATCACGGGTGAACTGGAAAACAACATAGTAAATATGCCGGACAGTTTCAGGGCAAACGAAGATGTTACATCGAACCATAGTCCCCGAGCACGATTACCCAGCTCGGCGGAAGATCGTACCTTTTAGGAACGCTCCTAAAAATTGTTAACATTTAGGTTGCCAGTTGTATCCCCGGGCTCGCAAATCATGTTCCACCCCTGGCTCGGTGCAACGGGCCAATTGCGGTTTGAAAGCTCTGCCGGCGGCGACTCACGACACGACACATGCACTTCTACATATATCGCTGCAGCTACCGAAAGCCAGTACAAGTTTTGACGCTTAGATTCCTATATTACGTTACAAATAGCAGCCGGCTGGCATTTCGATGCAACGTCTGAATTTCTGTTGGATGGCATTTCGCAGTATTCGTGGATTTATTGCACATACATTACTTGGTATGTCAGATTTCTTTGGTGTCTATGAAAAGGATATATGCTATTTTAGTTTGATACCTAACGCATGTTAATGAAAACAAGAACCTTTGATATTTTAATACTCGTATCAACGATTTTTATTCATTATCAATTAAAGTACACTTAGGATTTCTTTAAAATCAATATTAAAGAAGACAGTAAAAGAAGAAGCAAACCCTATGAAGGTATGCAACCATGAAGAAATTCTTAGGTTGTGTAGTCAATCAACCCGCACTAGCGTGGTTGAATGAGATAATAGAACAATAAGTAAGTAGGTGTATTATATAGTAGTTGTAAGTAGAGCCAATAGCACGGTTTGCGGCGCCTAATGAAACTATATTTCGCGTTGTTCTCGACTGTTAAAACAAACTGTGTGCATAAATGCAGACTGGTTCTAGCCGGGTTGGCTCGCCGCCAACCAGAGGCGTTATCCAAATGTTGATGAAAAATGGCGAGTGCACCGCGATACTCGTAGTTTGAAACTGTAGCACAAATCGTATGATCCTGAAGACATTTTCGGAATAGACTTTTGTTTATTTGAAAGACTTTTTCTGTATAGAACATGTGTGGATTGTATTCGGAATTTGGATATAAGGTTACATAATATAAATCTTTATAACCGACTGGAGGGGTGTTAGTGAGAAAAAACTTAAAGGAAATCTTATTTATTTCAATCATATTACGTACAGCTTACATTCTTCGTGTTACATTACATAGTCTTTCAGTGACCATGATCTCTGTATAGAGTTTTAAAAACTGGATTTCTAAATTATGTGTAATCATTTATCCTACATCTCTTAAATTAAGACCAAGAAATACCTTCTACGGCCAAATAGGTCGCATCTTGAAGAAAGTTCTAATCAATAGTACCCGTAATCGACGAGCGTGCATGAAGAGGTTGATGGATCTGGAAGAAGCGGAAGTGGTATGCCAGGATCGCAGGAAGTGATCTCTGTCTACCCCTCCGGGAAAGGTACGTTAACCAAACCTCCAGAAATAGGTTCTGCTATACAATAAGGTTTAAATTGCAAACATACCAACAATACTGTTTAACGAACAGTGGCCATTAAGCCACAGTCTGCAGGTCGGCTGGCGAGCTGCCAAGTGGACACTATCACCGGCCCATGATCCGGTCGAGTCGAGAAACTTTACCGAGCTCGGTAATGAGCGACTGCAGGAGCACTGCTTCTCAAACTTTCAACCCTTAACAGGGGACCATTAAAACTTAGCGCGATAAGATGATATCATCATTTAATTAAGAAATTCTAAAGTGCTACGAGTGAAGGCAATGACACCATTCTTACTTATTACTATACTAGTACTAAGATTCGCTCGCGACTTTGCCTGTGTTAAATTCCCACGGCAACAGTTCTTTTCTTGCGCGATTTCACATGCACTCGACGTCATCTAACGTCTTGGGTATTTAGCGCCATTTATAAGCAATATACAGTTTTTCGTTGTTATCAGGATTTATTTTATGTCCTTCTCCATATTGGCGTCACATTAATGAATGCTGACCACACATTTTTATCCATAGTCGCATATTACGCTAAGTTTCGTCAGGTTTCTTACGTTCGTAAATGGTTTTAAATACGTTAATATAGATAGTATTTAATGGAGTCGGATAATTTAACTAAACGAAGCAGCAAGACAGTGGTTGAACTCATTTTGCATTTCATTTATCTCTTCGTCTGTCCGGTAAGATCAGTGCAAACCCTCGCAACAGCAAAAATAGAAAATATCAAAACGCTTTTGCTTTCATAATGAGTATGGTAACCTCAGATGTTCTAATGGCATTTACATTTTTGGGTTTGACTTATGATTATTTTTGATCAAATTTACTGCATAGTAATAAATTATTTTACTCTTATTAATCATTAATGTGACTTAAATCACAAAATTTTCCATTATGATAATACAATGAGTTCGTTTAGAAAGGGCAAGGGACACAAAACTACTGAGTACTAACTTATGTACGCCGCGCCTTCAGGTCACTACCCGCGGTTTGACTAACGACGCATTCATAGAAGAAGCAAAGTTCGTAGCGCAATGCAAGCAGCGTCTTGCAACAAACAATCATATTGTGCTCGCTGCAACTATTCAGAATTCCCGGATTGTATACAGCTCTCGAGACAGTGTATTTATTATATTTAGGTAAGTAATGAGCGCCTCTTGTGAGGACGGAGCAGGCTTAACAACTTGCACTTCAGTTTGGTTCATTGTTAGTTTACACCGGCGTGTATGAGTAGTTTAAATGCACGTTTCTTCTTGATGTTTTCCTTTATCTTTGAGGTATTGCTAAAGTTTGTACAAATTGATGCTCTATTATATTTTACATTGTCAGAAGTCTAAATAAGAAACGACTAAATACACTGCGGTGGATGAATACTTCATTGGAATTGGAAAACCGACATATTTTAAGCAAACATAATGTGGTACCGTAAATTGAAAGGGCTGTTTTGCCTATAGAGTTTCAAAGCGGACGTCAATTGCTCCACTATAATTACTAGACTCGCTAAAGCGGTAAGAGAATGTTGCATTATAATATGTAGCTCCATAAGCGTACCGTATTTCGTATGAGCTGGCACACCTCAGGAACCTTGAGTCTAACACAAGACGGGATTATGAGAAAGTAAATTAAATTTTGAACTGAGCACCGGAGCGATTTAGATCAAGGAAATAGCAGTTGCCAGCTTACATGCTCCTACGGTAGGTATATGTGTATTGGGAACTCAGGATTGCAGTCTTGTATTTTTGTTATATAACCGAATGAAGATACTCAATCGAAAAGAAGCGAACACTTTTAATGCTATTAACTATTGGATTTTTCCAATGAATTGAGTCAGGAATAACACGTGTTATAGACTGTGGATGTAGATTTGGTTTTTATAATGATTTTTTTTTCTGCGGATGTGGTTATGGTGTTTTAGACTTTCGCGTTCCATTACACTCAAATTAGTCTTTATGGGTCTACACGCGATATTAGGAGTAGCAAATTACATAGCTACTTACTGCCCGACGTTTCGACTGGGTTATACCAATCGTGGTGGTAAGTAGCTATGTAATTTGCTACTCCTAATATCGCGTGTAGACCCATAAAGACTAATTTGAGTGGTTATGGTGTTATTTGTGTATGTACTAGAATACATTCTAGAATACCTTTTAAGTATTTTTTGAGAATTTTGAGTGTTATTTGATACAAAAATTAATAAACTTGCAATACACAACTTAAGTCTTGACTCTGATATGATTATGTCTGCCATGTGTGCGCTGTTAGTCCAGTCAAAATAGACAAAAATAAGTGCTAACTTAGACAAAATTCGCATAGAGCTGAAAATTGCCAGAGACGTTAAATACATCATAATAAACGAAATATCAAAAATCCCCATCAATCCTACTTCTGCAAAAAATTTTATTCAAGGTCAAAAGTATAAAATTAAGGATTTTTCCATTTTTCTCGAAAACAGTAAGTATTATCGTAAAAATAGGTCAAACAAAAGTTGTAGATCATACAATTTTCTACAAAATTGGTCCAGTCACTTTTTCTTTTCCGACTCACCATTCGCGAGATATCGTGGTTTTAATCATTAGAAAATTCATATTTTACATAATATGCATTCATCTGTTGATATCGTTTTTGATCGATATATGACCTGGAATAGGTTCACTAGGGTAACCACGTTAAAAACCGCCCAAGTGTGAGAAAAAAACATAGGTTTTGTATGAGAACCCACTTTACACGTTGGTTTCATGTTCTTTCTAGTATTAGATATTATAGAGGCAACTGAGATACATCATTCGTTAAAATTTTAACTGTCTAGCACAATCGCATGGGGGCCTGGAAGCGTTTGAAAATACAACTTTTTCAACTTTGTGCATCGCTATATCTCTGAAATGGTGAATCTTAGGAACAAAGTGTTTAGACATTTTTTATAGATAATTACGTGATAAGTAATTTTGTCATACATACTTTTATGATTAAACTTACCGTTTCGCTCAAAAGTGCATAAAACTGATATTTGTGACATTTGACCTTGATTATTATTTTTTGCAGACGTGGGATCGATGGGGACTTTTGACAGATTATTTGTAATAGTGTTCCCTACATTCATGCCAATTTTCAGCTCTATGCGAATTTTTCCTAGGTTAAATGTCTATTTTGACTGGACTATGTCTTCATGAATCAACCTTGCAAGTAATATACTCGTGCCTAATACTCGTACGAGTATAGTGATTAATTTCCGCTAGAATCCACTCCGTAACTCCAAGTAGCACTAAAGAAACATGATGAGAATTGAAAGTGTAAAGAATCTTACGGCATCCATCAGCAAATTGACTTCGCTCCACTGTTTCACAAAGGAGAACCACCATTTTGGGCCCAACGTTACAGGATTAAATTATATATCAAAAAATCGGTCTATTTTTGTAAGTTAACTTATAGAAATCTTAGCCAAAACAGCAATGGCCAACAGGGAAAAAAGCAGATTTTTTTTATTTTCCTTATGTTACTGGTTTTGTAAACGTTCATTTATATTATTTATTAATAACGTAGCTATCTTCGCAAACGTGATACAGAATACTATCCATAGAGTATAGTAAACAGAATCTACTTATGACATTGATCGATTTGATTGATGTCGATTAATAATTAAAATGTTTTATTATTTATCATATTTATTTAGATCGTATCCGAAATACTATCATTCGGAGACGTACCGGAGTCACGGACATTACATCGATTGTGACGAAGTTGAAGTGGAGACGGGCCGGACATAATTATGTACAGAAGAGAGGATGGCAGATAGGCACGCCATGGCAGATGGCCATTGCCGAATGGAGACCTAGACTCGGACGGAGAAACGTTGGGAAACCACCTATGCGCTGGGCCGACGATATCACAAAAATATTGGGCAAGACCTGGATGCGAGCAGCAAAAGACCGGGTCAAATGGAAAGCACATGAAGAGGCCTATACCCAACAATGGGTGATACAGGGCTGAAGAAGAAGAAGAAGACGCACAGTTTTTAGATGCTATTTTTTTTAGATGTATTATGATGATAAGGATGAATAAAATAATTTATTATTATTTTGTAATGACCTGCTTTTGTTACATTTATTTTTTTATACTGAACTGCTCTGTCCAGCCATAAGCAAATATGCATTTAGAGTTACCTAGTTCTCTTTAATGAAATATCTAATAAATTGGTTTTATAGTTGACTGGCTCGATGGAGCAGTTGCTAGGGAATTCTGGCTTCTAAACCAAGGGTCATGGGTTCGAATCCCACCCAGGATAAATGAGGAGGAGACTGACACCCAGGAGAATGTCTAAGATATAAGACTTTGACTTCATAAGTCGAATGATTGCAATATCCATAGATTTATTCTCATTACCTACTATGTAGCGTGCTTGCGTGTGTGCGCGGTGCAGTGGGGCGCAGGGTTGACCGGGCATTGCGCCGTAAACGACGCTTGGGAATATATTTTGTTAATATTCTGTTATTAATATTCAGAATTACCCAACAACTTAACAAATCACAAAATCATATTTCACGGACACATGCATGGTTCCCTGACCAATATAGATGACATATAGCCTATGTCTTGATACCATTTTACCACTTTAACTGTACTGTTAGCTGTAGCTTGTATACAATCTGTAATGCAAAACTTAAAAAAGAAACACCCTACAAGCTTTCTTTCATAATAGAAAAACAGATAACCTCAAAAATATTTACTATATTTTTAGTGATTTGGCCATTGCGGATCAACATGAAAATTCGTCTCATGGAAACCTTTTATATGCTTTGTCTGATGGCCAACTTTCAGCTTTGTAACGTTGGGCCCAAGTTTGTATGGAATCGGGTGTTCTCCTTTGTTGTGAGTCAGCCTTTGTGTGACACCTACATTCGTTTTGACGGACTTTAGAACGAATTCTTTAACTTTTGTCTTTGGAGGTCGAAGTAAAAGAAAGTTTCTAAATCTATTAGATTCTTGATTTCCGTCCGCGACTTAGTTCGCGAGATGTAGTTAATTGATATAACTGTTTTATTTATTAACCTTTTATTTGCTCATACATATTATATGTATAACTGTAGCACATGTAGTTTACAGTTACAGATTCAATATTACAACAAAAACTGTGTGCGTTTACTAAATTGAGTAATATACAGTGTCTAGTTATTTATCAGGAGACAAGCCGAGTAAAAGATTCAATTTGGATAGATTTTTGTTAAGCCCTTTTACGTTGCCAATGAAGTCCTGGAACTTACCCTTTACCTTTAACTAAGACGATTGAAAATTAGGCAACCAAAGCAAGTGTGGGTTAGAATTTTGTCTCACGGGTTTACACGCGTTGCAACCTTACGGTTAGGTTATAAATTTCAACATCAACATAGTGACGGGGTCTAGCCATCCCGGCCTACCATTTGTCACAATTTACAACATGTTTTACGCGAAGATACAACCTAAATACTCACTAGGTACTGCAACCCGCCCGCGTGACATTTCACAATCACATTCCATTTGGAAGAATCCGTCTACAGAAATATTTTGTGTAACCGGCGCTATAAGTTATGCCTCATTTCACAAATTATTATTGCAACAACAAATTGTACCTGGGAATTAATGTGACACGTTTAATAAATGTTTAAGTAATAGCTTTTCAATGACTTGGAGAAATGTTGGCTCTTTGAGTACATTTTTAAGAAAAGGTTTCTAGTGGAGCGGTTTTCAATCGAAGATATTTGTGTCAAACAATGGAACTATGTAGTCACATAACTTTGGCGAGTTATTCAAATTATTGATTTCTTTAACTTAAGTGATCCGCCCTCGCTCCGCTTCGCAAGAATTTTGCATAAAAACCTTCAACTTGAACCCTCAACCTATTAAAAAAAACCGCATCAATATCCGTTGCGTCCGTAGTTTAAAGATTAAAGCATACTTAGTTAGGCATGTGTGTGTATGCCTTATCATCAAATAGAGATCACTATCTGTCATCTCCAGCTTTAAGTAGTTAACTAATATGACAATGAACTTGCTTCAATTAAAAGTGATTTGAGAAACAAAAATAGTAAGTTATTGCCATTCTTAGAGATTTTATAAAATACAGAACTTGAAAAAAGCAAAACTTAACGCCGCCGGGTGCCATTTGCCCAAAAGGTGCGCAGTGAACGAAGTTCCCGCGCTTGCTAATTCATTACCAAAACTTCGCGATGAAAGTTTGTTTGACAGTTTTAAGAATATGGAAAAAGGTGTTTAGAGCTTTTAGTTTAGCTTAAAGAATGGCTCAAGTTATTATCCTTGGCAGTTAAATTTTTGGAAAATCTTAATTGAGTTGTTGAAGTTTCGCTATATTAATCCACGAAAGTTGGGTAATAACTAATACACAATAGTTGTTTGTGCAAATATTTCTTATAAATCAATATTGGAGGGCGATAGTAACAATATTATTACATGAGTTATGTAAGTGACAATGATGAAAATTACAAATATTCAAATGTTACATGTTTTTAGCACTTCGGAGTTTGAAAAAATCTTAAACATAAGTAAACAATTATATTTTGACTCCACTACAATACTAATAACATAATGCAATAATTGATGCAATTTAGTAAGACCCCATCTCAATTATCTTGAAAAGCACACATGACATTTTACTATTTAGTGAATTATGCGAACGGTAATGTGAGTGTCCAACATTACGGTCATTCTGACACATACGGTGCAGTACCAAACTAGCAAAGTGCTGCTCGGTTCCTATGCTCCCATACCATGCCATAGCATTACGAAGGTAAGTAGATCACCAAACAAACTTTCCCAATCTCATAACACCTATCTCGACTGATTGAGTTCGGACTTCGAGATAGGGTCGTAGAGTTCAAGAATAGGAATCAGTATTGGCTACGAGTCCACACGTACAGCGCTCACGTTCGGGGCATAACCTTCCCGAACCCTTTGTGAACACAGATATAGATAAAATATAATATCTTCATATGTATTGGGTAACTTTGTAGTGTGTAATTATTATTGCAGTTGTTCGGAAGTGTACTTAGAGCAGTTATTCAGGTGCAAGCAAGGCTTCCGATTGTGCAATCGTGTGAAAACGTTTAAGAAGTGTTAGAAATTATTTGAATTGAATTTTTTTTAACACTATTTAAACATTTTAAAAAAGGGAATCATTATAAAACGACTTTAAGGTAAAATTCCGCGTAAAAGTTACGTGAGTTTTATTTGATTTGTCTGTATGTAGGACACCTTGACAACCTTCATAACATGATGGTACCACTTTAAATAGTATTTCTGTAACAAGCAAATATTTACAAGAAAGATACACTTCGTCTGATGTATTTAATATTCCAAAATGCCACCTTCTTATCGATTTCTCAAAAACATTATTATTCCCTCTAGCGTTCCATAATTTGTCAATTTATATTTTAGATATTTAGGAGCGTTCGTCGATTCAAACACTGCTCGTATTTCAGAAGCAGGTATTAAATATCCGAATAAAGATCTGTAAATTTAACTGTCCTAGACACGGAGAGCATTTATCATACTTAGCACGGAATATATCGTACGTTCACTTATACAAAGGGCGATAGTTTTACGCCTTTCTCTTACGTTTCTCTACGTAACGTTTTTCATAACTTGGAAATGTTGAGAATATAGAAGAAAAGAACTATTCAATCTTTTAGGTGCTCCAGTTTCATAAAAATCTACTTAACCTGTAGTACGTAAATATTCGTAAATGTTTGCCATAAAACATGTTTATTTTCTCAATAGTATTTGTATTTTCCTTCCGCCAAATATGGCTTGTATAGATAGTAAACCAAAGGATTTACGGCCAGAAAGGCTTGAGGAAAAGAATTGGGTCTAAAATGACAACCGTTTTCTGAATATCGTTGTTATGTATTATGTATTTATGGAAAATACAAGCTGCTGAGCCTTTATTGAACGAACATGCATCCACCCCATTTATTATACTTATCACCGGAACTATAACTCACATGAAAGGCACTGCGATAATTCTGTCCTGCTCTTTCGATACTTCATAAATCAGTTGGTGTTTCCGTAACGCGTAATACCTGCTACTATATACGCGTAGCGCTTATAAATCAGCTGTATTGTGATAAACGAGAATAAGGTAAGCTGAATACAAACACATAAAGTGCTAGGTAGCGTGAATATAAGTAAATTGTAGAAAGGGCAAATTTCTTAACACGGTAACAGTATAAATATTACACATCATCACATACATTGCCCTGATCCCGTGGTAAGTTGCTTAAGCACTTGTGTTGCGGATATCAGAATCAACAGTGTATCCACTGTTGATTCTCACAAATATACTTAAATGTATTTAAAACACATCCAGACACGGAACTAACACCGGTGTTCGTCACACAAATATTTGTCCTGGGCGGGAATCGAACCCACGACTAATAGAACTAGATAGTAAACCTGGGTCACTAACCACTGTTCTATAGAGCCAGTCTAACTTTAATAACAGTCTACTTACGTGATGTAGAGCATATCCCTACTTGGAATTACCTACTTCTTATTTTTAGGGTTTCAGGATAAAACTATTGTAGGATCACTCTGCTGCCGGTCTGTCTGTCTGTCTGTCAAGACCCTTTTCTCGGGAAAGCGCAGGTATAAAGAATAGTTAATATGGTGGGAGTGCCTTGAATAAGCGAAAAACCAAGTTTTCAAACTAACGCGGTATTATCAGTTTTCTTTTGTTTTATTTTAAGCTATTGCATAGCTTTTATCGCGGGCTTTGAGCGCGGCGACCGAACCAAGAAATTCCGTAGCGAAAAAAACCTCAAAATCGCCTAACGTCGTTTCAGTTCGGTAGACTTCGACACGGTGTTTGTGTGCGTGCGGTTAGACGTATTGTACCACTCTACGAAACTCGCACGAATCGAGACGAGCTGCTCCGAAATCGGACGATGCTATGCAATAGCTATACTGCGGCAGTCCCCGAGTGCCACGCGTCTTTTTTTTGTGATTATGATGATTTGATATAAAACTAATTTTACGGATGAGGCTCGGCTTAAACATATTATTTAGAGTTTTGTTTTGTTTTGTTTTTTTTTTTCATATTATGTAAGTATGTAATACATGTGGAGCTTACCTGTAACTGTCTGTTGCATTTAAATTTTGTAATATCATGTTAATGTATCACTTATCATGAATTGATGTAAACAGATGTTGGTTTGTCAAATAAATAAATAGAGACTCGATGTGTGCAGGCAAGACAGCTCGTGGTCAGTCTTGTTTGTAAAATTAGTTTTATTTCAAATGTGTAGTATTCGCGCAAATAAGAGACAATACTATTATGATTATTGTAAAGAAAACATCATTTAAATACAAAACTTTATGGGTAAAAAAATATTTCCAATCCTTACTAATATTATAAATCCGAAAGTAACTCTGTCTGTCTGTCTGTCTGTCTGTTACGCTTTCACGCATAGAGTACTGGACCGATTTAAATGAAATTTGGTACAGATATAGTCCAGAGCCTAGGAAAGGTTATAGGCTACTTTTTAACCGACTGCGCTATAAGGAAGTAATGTTTTACCCGTTAAACGTCTCTACGCGGACGAAGTCGCGGGTGGAAAGCTAGTATAATATAAATGAATAGTTTACCTACCTAAAAAGCCTTCATAAAGAAATCTTCAGCCCTTTTCATATAGGCTAAACACATATCGGACAATTGAACATTGTTATCCTTAGAAGAATGTATAAAAGGACCGTGAAAGGGTGACACACACCTGGTTTGTTTCGGTATTTTATTTTCTTAGCGTATTAGCGTTTGTTTACATAAAGATCACGGGGCTTCCACGTGTCACAAGTTACGTAAACATTCACAAATACCAAGTAATGCTAAATATTTGTCTTTGTGGGTCTATACGCGTTATTAGGAGTAGCATATTACATAGCTACTTACTGCCCGACGTTTCGACTGGGTTCTGGGTTACACCAATCGTGGTCGCGAGCGAACTAAATCTACTAATCGTGGTAGCGAGTAAGTAGCTATGTAATTTGCTACTCCTAATAACGCGTATAGACCCATAAAGACTAATATTTAGTGTAATGGAACGCGAAAGTCTAAAATCTTACATACCAAGTAATGCTTTCGCAAGTGAAAGGAATATCGTTCAAATTATAAATAATCTTTATTTTTTAAATTCTACTTAAAGTAATATACTACAGACTTACCCCGCTATCTGTAAGCTTTGTTTGCCACTGTTTGGCGAGTAATTTAATTTGGTAAGTAAGTTAAACTGTAATTGAAGTCAATGGGACAGTTATTTGTCACGGGTAACATTTAATCCATCTCTGGTTTTGTGATTTAAACAGTAATTACCGTCTGAATAACGTAATTGCTGTATTGTTTCAGTAGCTTAATAAAAAGAGTGGAGCTTAACAGTTATTTTCACAAATATTTCATGAATTTGATGCCTTTTGAAAGTGTCTTTTTTATAAAAGGCATTCAGTAAGACCTCATTCCACCAGAAGGATAAACTGTCGTGAGGGCCACAAGTGAACCTCACATTTATTCACATTTATTTATTTATTTCTGCACTATTATTTTATTATTACAGTGGGATTTATTATTGTCTGTCTGTCGGTAGACAATAATAAATCCTACTGAGCCCGTGATCCTCACCTGGGAGGCCTGCCTAGATGCCGTTTCACGACTTAATTATGTTGCCAGCTACTTATTTATTACTACTAACTGTGTTTAACTGTGTTCAAACAAAGTGATGATGTTATTTATCTCTAAGTCCGGAACGTCACGCGAAACGCTTGCTAGCAACGCAGTAATTAGCCAACTGTTCAAAAGCGATTACCCCAGCCAATTACGAGCTTGCCCTCAGGTGCCATAAACTGTTTACGGGAAGACCCCAAGGTCACAGCCACTCCAATTATCTGCTCTTCTGAACTCGAGATAATTTATTTTGTAATTTACGAACGGATCGCAAGCACACGCGAGATTAATTTGGTACTTTGGTACTTTCTGTTCTCCGTCTAATGCGTATAAACGTTTCGTTTACTTGCAAACGTAATTACTTGCGAATTCTTGTCGAGTCATGGTTTCCGCGTAACACGTCGTGTTTTTTTTTCTTAATAGCATTACAGTGTGTGCTGGTGTTTGACAGTAAGCGAACAAATGTTTATCTTGCCGCGACTACGGTACGTGCACGCTTTCTTTGCCAATGACACTTCTATGAAACGGAAGCTTTTAGCAATAAGCGAGCAAAGCCAAAGGAACATTCACTTACCTATACCTACATTACTTTTTTCTTTTTCTTAAAAGGCGATGATGACTTGTAGTAGCCTCGTCATCACCGGACTTGCGGGGGAGCGGATGGCTCTCACCCCTAACTTACCTGTACCTACTTAATTTGAAGAAATCATATCGCGTATTGGAAGGAAGTAATGAAATATTGAAAATGCTCACTGATAATTGCGAAATCTTCTAAGTGCTCCAAAAATAAAACAAAATTTATACGGAAACGACGACGACGATTTATTAAAGCGCATTGATAAAAAATACCATTCAATATCCCTGACAAACCCATTGAACTGCGAACATCTTTGTAACACAAGAAAAAAAAAGAGTACAAACGAGACACGTTCAGAAACAGTTATTGGCATATGGATCCTTCCCTTTTCTGTCGCTGCGACAAATGCAGACATTTGAATAATGAGAATGTTTATTTACGAGTATATCACTGAAATAGAGAGACGAGTGCTTTTATTGATTAAAGCGTTAACAAACTACTAACTAAGTACTTGAGTTTGTAACTTGATTTTGTACAATTAGGGTGATGTACTGGTTTTAACTACATTATATATGATACATAGTTATTAGTAGTTATTAGCAGATATATATATTATATATTTTTCACAACATCACATACATCGATCTGACCCTGTGGTAAGTAGCTTAAGCACTTGTGTTACGGAAATCAGAAACGACAGTGGACACACGAATATACTTAAATATATTTAATAACACACCCAGACACGGAACAAACACCGATGTTCGTCACACAAATATTTGTCCCGCGTGGGAATCGAACCCACGACTCTTGGAACCGTAGGTAGTGAACCTGGGTCACTAACCACTGTTCCACCGAGCCAGTATAGACAGTATAGATATTCGGCCAATTCAATTAATGCTTCTTGTCAACCATAAAACGTTTAGTATGCACAGCGGCTAAAATCTGAGCCTCATCTAGACTTGTGGACCAAAGAGATTACGTTCAAGCTCAAATATTTCTCTCAGAGAGCTCGAAGACAGTAGATCCTGAGTTACATAAGTCGGTAATCCGCACAGGAAAGGATGTTATCTTTCAAATCGAGCGAAGTTGGCAGCCCCTTTGGTGGCTAAGCCTGTAACTCCAAGTTTGTGGCTTAGATTGCGTAAAGGGCTATTAATATAAGGCTCAATCCTTCTTCATACCTAATTAATATCATAAGTTTTAATAGAGACACTGGAAGTACCTATATAGCTTTAGGTTATATACTCTGGCTGACTGGCTCAGTGGAACAGTGTTAAGTGACCCAGGTTCACTACCTACGGTTCCAAGAGTCATGGGTTCGATTCTTACCCGGGAGAAATATTTGTGTGACGAACATCGGTGTTTGCTCCGTGTCTGGGTGTGTTGCTATAAAATATTTAAGTACTTTGTTTATCCACTGTCGTTTCTGATACCCATAACACAAGGGCTTGAGCTACTTACCGGGGGATCAGATCAAAGTATGTGATGTTGTGTAATATTTAATTATTTATTTCACAAACACATTGTAAGTCGTTGGCAAAATCTATTACAAAAAATTAAGTAAGAGCCTTGACCTTAATATCAATCTAATTTGATCCCGCTTATATATATAATTTTGTAGCAAATTACTTATACGACGGTTGGAAAGCTTAAACATGAATATCCCCAAATATAACGTCTACTTTAAGTAATGAAATCTTTAATAATATATGATTCCAAAATAAGCTTTTGTACGTATATAAAGTTCTCAATAATTTGATTGCTAGAATTTTCCGAACATAAGAAGTCTTATTTAATTGGTATTACCTACGAGTACTATACTCGCAATTATCTGTCTACATTGTTCGATTGTTATTTCTCCAAATTGTTATGTTAGTACTGAATCTTCTTTTATATATAACTAGCTGTGCCCGCGACTTCGTTCGCGTGAGCTACAGGATTTTACATACAAAAGTTTTTTCATAATAACGCCCGTACCCGCATGCCTAATTTCAATTATCTATCTTACGTAGTTTAGATTTATTCATACAAACGTTTTTCCCACTTACTCTCGATCCCGTGGGAATTTTGCAACATCCTGTTGCAACTAAGCTTAAAGTTTACTAATGTACCTGCATGCCAAATTTCAAGCGTCTAACTCAAGCGGGGTAGATTTTTCATTCAAAAGGATTTTCCCGTAAATTCCCGTTCCCGTGAGAATTTCGGGAATTCCTTTCTTAGTGCACCTCTACGGTATCTAAGCTACGTCCCTTTCAAATTTCAAGTGCCTTCGTTTAGCCGTTTAGGCTAGTACTGAACTAGTCAGTCAGTCAGTTTCTCCTTTTATACATTTAGATTTACAATTATTATATAAAAAAATATTTTTGATACCAGTGACGTAATTCACAAGAAATTGTAGAAGGAAGATAATAATATGTTGCTTTCCTCGTGAAATATGGAACGCGTTTCGGTGTATCCGGGAAATGTCTAGACTTTTCAACGTTAAAATTTCTTAGAAACATCAAATTGGGCTTTAGTACCAGAAAATAGAGCATTGTTTTTAAAACCTGTGAAACGTGATGATATGTGTATTTCAAGCAGCTGTTTTAAATAAATTTACTGTATTCAACATCCAGATACAAATATTTTTTTGGTATGAAGACTCAATAACTGTGTGCCTTATTCGTTTAAACATGATATATAAATACATACGTATGTACTATTATTATGTGCATAGTTGAGCATCTGCAAATGATTTACAAAGCTGTTCAAGCCGCAATGCCTGCGGCTAATGCTGTCTAGACTGGATTATCATATTTCTACCCTGAGAGCATCTAAACCTCAAATAACAACTCATCGAGTTTTTTGACTCACATACTTTTTTTAAATATATTTTTTTTAACCTATCAGACTGTAAGTGGACAAAAAAATGGATTTTCCTGTCAATTAATGGATACTTACTTGGCGGGAAAATATTTTTTTTCCTCAATGCCGAACAAACTTTTTTAATTCTTACTCTCTGCTCATTAATATTATAACTTTGTCTATCTGTCACGCTTTCACGCCAACGAATAATCTGAATAACTGTTTTTTTTTAAATTTGATTCATGTCTTACAAAGGCAATAGACTACGTTTTTTATTTTCAACATAAAACGAAAACAATAGTTCACCTATATGTTTTCTTTCTTTCTTCATATGTCGTATGATTTATATTAAAATGCTGGTACACAAGACGTTCAAGTGACATTATCAGATGGGAGCAGTAAATACAATTTGCAGTATGGGGCAGGTGTGATCCCTTCACGTTTGGCTTAATGCCCCGAATGGTATCGATTGCGAAGGGATCGGGCGAAGCCACGCTTGAGTGACTTGCCTCTGTATAAAATAGAGTGCTTTAGGTAAAATTATACGTAATATTAAATCGAATATACACAGTAGGCGCTCTTTTTACTTGTATTAAGAGGTTTTGTTGAAACACAGGGGTACGTGGTGTACTATAATTATTTTACTTAAATTATAATTAAACATAATATAATTTGAATAGAAAGACAACCACAGACATCCGTTTAAAACGGCCTGAAGCGGTTTTCTATCGGATTTTTGGTCACGGAAACTTTTAATCAATATTATATTAGAGTAATCATAGAGCTTTCGACATTAATTTGTTGTATTTTATATCTTAGCCAAAGTTATACAAAAAGGACCTTTCGCACACAGATCGTAAGATTGAGTTGCCGTATCGTAGCGTATCGTTATTAGTTAAGAAGAGGATAGAGTTTCTTGTTTTGACGATTAATAATTGCGTTTAAATGCCTCAAACAATGAAGTATCAAATATACTTTGATGTTAAATTTTTTTGTCGTTGCTACGTTGCTGGTCCTCAGTAAGAAATTTACTGACAATCAATGATATAACTCACATTATCGAGGATTAATTTCCGCATTGTTTTAATTAACGAAACCTGCTCAAGTGCTCAAACATGAGTCAAAGCTCTAGCAAGTATACTCAGAACTGGCAACTCAAGTTACGTGCTTGTTTCTGAACAACGTTTCAATATCAAATGCATACTTAGTGTTTCATTTCAAAGTCAACATCGGTTAAAGTGATTCGATTATTTACCCGAATATTCGCGTGAATATCGATTACAAACTCGAAAGCGGAGGCGTTCGAGTATGTTGTCTCGGTTTGTATAATGCTTCCCCGTCAGTAATGGCTGTCAATACAAAGTATTTGCCTATTCAGAAAATCACTTAGTGCCATCATGACTGAGTTGGCGAGTTTAATAAAATGGTTTTGAATGGGTTTCTAGTATATTTAATGTGTCAATATAAAAAGGTCAAAGTCTTAATAACAAGTTGCACATTAACTAACTTATGAAAATAAACTCGTGTCAGTTACGTTAGCAAACTTTATTAATATCCAAAGCTCTCACAGTGAGATAGTTTTAGGCAGAGATTGTTCTTTTTGCTATTTTGAAAGCAATCTCGTTTCCTTCCCACATGCAATCGGAGTAATCTCACGTTTCCCAGCAAAAACATTGCCACTGAACCGGGCGTGTTTTCGTAACATTACGCAGTACCTCCTGAAAGCACAATGAACTTAATTCCCGCGGACTCCGAGCAAAGCTCTGCTCCCCGGAGGGCTGCTGGAACTTCGCACAACTCGGCTCTAATGGAGGGAAGACGGAACGAGCTTTCTCCAAACGAAAGCACACAACTTACATTCTCTTGGATATTCCGTTGAGTTTCCTAATTTCTATAATGGATACTGTAATTTTGATGGAATTGTTCGCTGTTCTTAAATATGAACTAATCTGTTTAGAGAAAGTAGTATATCGCGTAATATTATTTTTACAAATATAAAGGTGATTTAGAGAACAAAATTCATGCAACATTGCAATGAATGTTACCCGCACCTAAGTGCGTTTGTGCAAGTTTAGCACCGCATTTTCCCCCCTTAGGGGTTCCGGAAAACCCCATCTTGTATTTCAAGTAGTAAGGAGACCCCGTACATATTATCGAAGACTTAGTTAATTACGGCTGTCCGTTGTATCAGTCAATGGAGACCGTGCTGTATGTTATGTTTGAGCTATTCAGTATGGTCAATGCTGTATACAAAACATTAAGAATGTTTTAAAGATAAATAAATAAATAAAAATCACTTAAATTGATCTGATCCCGTGGTAAGTAGCTCAACAGTGGATACACAAATATACTTATTACACACCCAGATACGGAACAAACACCGAAGTTCGTCACACAAATATTTGTCCCGGGTGGGAATCGAACCCATCTCTTGGAACCATAGGTAGTGAACCTGAGTCACTAACCACTGTTCCACCGAGTCAGTCACCACTTAAAATAATCAGTCCATTCAATGTTTCCACCTTTGTTTTCAACGGATCGGACTGCGCATTTATTAAAATGTATCCCGGGAAATGTTTGATACACCCACAGATGCGATATGACGACAAATGGTTCATTCTCATCCCGGCCTTGTACGTCGCTTTGTGCTTCTAATATTTACGGAGACAATCAAAGGAAGCGGATTCGGCATCAAGCTGAATAATATAAGCGGGGAGCTGAGCTTTCATTGAAATTTCCTACGAATCTCATCCTTATTGCTCTCAGGGCTGGCAGCTTTGAAGAGGAAGCAATACAAATACCTAGTTGTTTTTTTCTGATACACGACGATAGCTTAGAGGAGCCTCGTCATCAGCACCGGACTTGCGGGGGAGCGGATGGCTCTCACCCCTAAGCAGAACGCTCTCACACCTAAGTACAGTTAGTAATTCTAAGGTTGCGTAGTCGACCAACCCGCACTTGGCCAGCGTGGTTGACTGCGGCCTTATCGCTCTAGTTTAGGGTAGGCCCGTGCCCCAGCAGTGGAGACATATATATGGACTAATATGACGATGACGTTAATGATGATGATGATTACATACAGAACATATATAGTTCAAGTTGTCGAAATACTTGCTATTATTATCGATAGAATCCTTAGACATATTCAAAACTTGACAGCCCAACTTTATGAATATGTTACCGGCCAAACCCGATTTCAGGACAAACTAGTTTAGCCTAGGCCAAACTAGTTTGTCCTAAGCCTGTCAGGATAAACCGGTTTAGCCTAGTCCAAACTAGTTTATCCTAAGCCCGTTAGGATAAACCAGTTTAGACTAGGCCAAACTAGTTGATCTTGATATAGATACGCATTATCTAGGATATACTGGCATGGCCTTTTCCATACATTGTAATATGTCAAGAAAGTCAAAATAAATAGATTATCCAAATAAAATCCTCCGCAATAGGAAAAATTATATTTTTTATTATACTATAATCTTATTTCTTGTTTCTTATAAAGATAGGATAAACCGGTATGGCCTTCTGTTTACAAAAATTAAATTTAAAAATTGTGATAGCATGAAAATTAAAGGAGTTATAGTCAAAAACATATTTTATTTTTCTCTACTCCGTAACTGAAAATTTCGGCATGTGATTATTTGGAGCAATATGAGAGTACGCAGTATAATACAGAGACCCAAACCTATTGTATTGTGTATAATTAATATACATAACTATCTGTGCCCGCGACTTCGTTCGCGTGGACTATGAGATTTACATCCAAAAGTTTTTGCCTAATAACTCCCGTTCCCGTGCGAATTTTGCAATATCGCGTTGCAAGTAAACTTAAAAAGAAATTCAGGGTTTCAAGGGTTGAAAGGGGGTTAAAACTTGAAAATTATTATAGAAAATATAAAATATTACTTACTCTATATTTACACACTAATGTACTTCTTTGTGTTTTTTCAATTTAGGGGTTGTTTGCAAGGGTTGTAAGATTTTCAAGGGTTGAAATTATTTTAATATGAGGTCATTGTGTTAGAAAACACTTCACGACTTCATCGCTCACTATTAGACATGTTTTTTATCGATTAAAGTTTTTCGATTAAGGTTTTGTTTACACCCTTTAAAAATAATAGGCGCAGTTCGGATCATTTTCACTTTTGAAGTTATGGGGTACATAATACTCATATGATTATTTCTTTTTATTATTATTTGTTAAAGTATGATTGTTTGTATTATCATTTATTATCCACTAGCGGCCGCCCGAGACTTTGTCCGCGTATTAATGGGCTTAAGTAGCAATGATGTATTAAAATAGCCAGCTACCTCCATACCACGTTTTATGAAAATCTATAAACGTTAAAGTTTTCCCATACTAATTTCATACCCCCCCCCCCCACCAATGAATGAAATTAAAAAAATAGCGCTGGTGTCTGCGGAGTGCCAACTACCTCCATACCAAGTTTTATAAAAATCGACAAACACGTCAAAAGTCTCCCATACTAATTTTCACCCCCCCCCCACTCCCCAAAGAACCCCATGGGGATTAAATTTAACAAAAATGTGTCTCTCCGGAGTGCCAGCTACCTCTATACCAAGTTTTATAAAAATAGACAAACACGTAAAAATTCTCTCATACAATTTTCACAACCCCCCCCCCCCCCCCCCCAATGAACCACATGAATTTAAAAAAAAGTAGCCTATATGTTATTCCAGACTGCCAGCCACGAGCATACCAAATTTCATGAAAATCGGTTCAGAAGTTTGAGCGTAAAGGGTAACAAACATCCACACATACATCCATACATCCATACTTACAAACTTTCACGTTTATAATATTAGTAAGGATAATTTTTAACGACATAATAATTGTAATAATTAAGACATTATTGCTTACATAAAAAAAAACATTTATTTCTTGCCAAGTATGATTGCACGAATGAAAACTTAACGACGAATCATTATAAGAAGTAAGAAATAAGATTAAAGTATAATAAAAATTATAATTTTTCCAATTACGAAGGATTTTATTTGGATAATCTATATATTTTGACTTTCTTGACATATTACAATGTATGGAAAAGGCCATGCCAGTTTATCCTAGATAATGCGTATCTATATCAAGATCACCTAGTTTGGCCTAGTCTAAACTGGTTTATCCTAACGGGCTTAGGACAAACTAGTTTGGACTAGGCTAAACCGGTTTATCCTGACAGGCTTAGGACAAACTATACCAGAGCCGCTCTAAGTTGGCCGATTTGCTACATGTCAGACTGACTGCACTAGTCTTTGAGTATAAAGCCACTGGAGATGCCTTACACGGGCGACCCCCTCCGGCAAAGTACATTGGTCAACTGTTCAAAGACGTTTAATAAAACGACTTGTCGCTGCACCACCTCCATTTTGCATTGATCCCTGTCGCGTGACGTTACTCTTGAAAAATGGTTAGTTGTGCAGTATTCTCATGTAAAAGGCGATCGAGAGCTCAAATTCGCAACAAGAGCGCGTTTAGTATCATCTAAGTGTTTTTATTAACTTTTAAACGTGTATTTAAGAAGAATTGCCATTTAAATAAAAAGTCGTTGCGATACGTAAACGACAGAAATAACCAAGAATACAGTGGTACGGGGGCTAGTGATGTCACAAAGTCAAAAAAGCGACTCGACATTTGAATGAATCATTCACTCCCTGCAGTTAGTTGTATAATCCGTATTTTACTTTAATTTTGAATTAAATAAAAGGTCTAAACATATGTTATATTTAAATCTTGTAAGATGAATTAGAAAAATTACTTTTCTTTCCTCTGGTCATACGATATTGAAATTTAGTCTGAAAATGAAAAGAAATTCTGTGACTTAGAGATATTTTTAAAGACATAGATATTTTAACCGTATCCTCTCAGTACATTTTGGACTGTATCTTATATGTTTACAAGAACATACAATCATTTAATATCGGATCCTCACCATTTTAACACCAGTAATAAACATAAGTTTGCCGTTTCAAGGCTCAGGCTTCAAAAGACTGGAAAGTCGTTCTTGGGTTTAAGCACAAAATTGTTTAATAAGATCCCACAAAATGTTATTGAATTACAATAATCAGTACAAGATAGTTCAGTTCATTCACCAAACTGATTTTATTTTATTCTTTGTGTCATCACTATTTTTTTCGTATGTGTGTTGCGTAGTTACGTGAAAACTTTGTTTGTGTGCGTGTATTGTTTGAAGTGTTGAACATTTTTGTAGTGTGCGTTTATCGTTACAGCAAAATTTGTGTCTGTTGAGTTATTAATTTTTGGTGGTGTGCTGTACGTGTTTACCTCGCCCCCCGCTAAAAGTGGCGAAAAAATTTGTTAGAAGCGTTGACGTTATGGCATCTCCAGTGGCTTTATACTCAAAGGCACTAGTGAGGGACAACGGTAAAATTGCCGAAGTATATAAGTAACAGTTATTTCCACTTTATAACCAAGCAAGGTCTAATTATAACAAATTTTTATTAAAAACATTAATTCACATCCAAAAGATTGAATTTAAGTTCCTTATTTATAAATATATTTATTTTTAAAATACAATACTTATTAAATCCTTCATCCTATTTTTTAAAAATACCTGGTGAGTATTACCCACTACGTCACTATGAAAACGTGTCAAACGGCGTAACCTTGTAAAAGCGTAATACAGAGTGGTAATTTTACGTTTTCTTTTTATAATTCAATTATTTTAGGGATTAACAGACAAATAACTAGATAATTATACCGGAGCCGTTCTTAGAAGACTGATTTGACACTTTTTATTTTATATTTTGCATTTATCCTTGTTAAGAGGAACATATTTACGCGAATCATAAAGAACAACTTTTAAAAATAATACGTTATTTCAAAATTTCAAATGCACATAATTATATAATTACTAGCTGTGCCCGCGACTTCGTTCGCGTGGACTACAGGATTTAACATATAAAAGTTTATCCTGCTAACTCTCGTTCCCGTAAGAATTTTTCAATATCCTGTTCCAACTAAGCTTTAAGTTTACTATGGTACCTGCATGCCAAATTTACAGCATCTAACTTCAGCGGTTTAGATTTTTCATACAAAAGGATTTTCCCGATTATTCCCGTTCCCGTGAGAATTTCGAGAATTCCTTTCTTAGTGCACCTCTACGGTACCTAAGCTACGTCCAGTCCAAATTTCAAGTGCCTACGTTTAGCCGTTTAGGCTGTGCGTCGATATGTCAGTCAGTCAGTTTCTCCTTTTATATATTTAGATAAGAACCCGGCTTGGCTCGGGTAAGATGTGATTCATAATAAACATCGAGGAGCAAAATATAGGTAAATATTTCCGTAGTCATCGGTTCTTCAAGGAATACTAAAGGATTAAACAGGACATAGATTCTTTCATTGAGTTTAATAAATCTAGTGAATAAAAATTGCAAAAGTTTTTATACAATAAATTTTTAACATTTAAAATTAAGGAACATCAATCAACAAAACAAATTGCAATGAGTACTAATCCTAGAATTTGGCAAAGGTCCTTATAAAATTATATTATCTATTCTTCATCAGTATCTGTTATCGCCCTGAAAGAGTATATCATAAAAAATGTGTCAAAAACAATGTTTCCGCGAAACGTCAATGACTGAAGAAAAATAGTTTTGATAATATTCACTCAATTCCGGCAAGATGGTGACTGTGATTCGTCTGTCAACACATTTTGAATTTAGCAAAATACTCGACAATCCGAATTTTGCGGATATATGTTGTCGACTCGAAATCATTATTTTTTGATGTTTTATTATTCATGTAAGGTTTTAATCGAGTCTACCGTACCCCTTGACGAAATTATTAATATAGAAGATTACTTTGGAGCAAACATCTAAATCATTAAAACGATTGTTATGGGTAAACTATAAAAGGTAGACATATGCTCTCGCGGACATTTTTAAAGATAATGTTAAGATGAACAATTCATCCATAGAGCATTTTTGTATAACTTTAACTATATGCTCAGCGCACGCCACGGAAGGCCTCAGAAACGATACTTTCCCCCGTTTTTGAAACATTTTCGGTTATTGCTCCACAACTATAGGACCTAGCGTGATATTATATAGCCTATGTAACTTCTGAATAATGCAGCTTTCTAATGGTGAAAAAATATTGCAATCGGTCCAGTAGTTTTTGAGTTTATTCATTACAAACATACAAAAATACAAATATACAAATCTTTCCTCTTTATAATATTAGTATAGATTTGTCTTTTATTACCTAAAATAATTGAATTATAAAAAGAAAACGTAAAATTTCCACTCTGTATTACGCTTTTACAAGGTTACGCCGTTTGACACGTTTTCATAGTGACGTAGTGGGTAATACTCACCAGGTATTTTTTTTTAAATAGGATGAAGGATTTAATAAGTATTGTATTTTAAAAATAAATATATTTATAAATAAGGAACTTAAATTCAATCTTTTGGATGTGAATTAATGTTTTTAATAAAAATTTGTTATAATTAGACCTTGCTTGGTTATAAAGTGGAAATAACTGTTACTTATATACTTCGGCAATTTTACCGTTGTCCCTCACTAGTGCAGTCAGTCTGACATGTAGCAAATCGGCCAACTTAGAGCGGCTTTGGTATAGTTTGGCCTAGGCTAAACTAGTTTGTCCTGAAATCGGGTTTGGCCGGTAACAAATACACCGCATTATTTTTGTCAAATAAAGTCAAATAAGTCAAATACCAATAATAGCCTATAAAGTTAAAAAAAAAATTACATATGCATTCATATTAGTTCATTAAAAATAACAACATAAGGAAATATTTGAGTTCTTATAAATCGATCAATATAATTGTAAACTTTTCTGTGTTTTTGTTTCAGGTCAGTTTTCCGTTCGTCACGAAATATGAGGATGAACAGGTTGGTAGCCCTGATAGTAGGTAATCATTCAGGAAATCGAGGAAATAAATTCAGAAAAGAGGATATGAAGCCATTTCTACTTCAAAAGAGATATTGGGGAGGCGATTAAACATTTTAATTAACGCGCCAAATGGCTATTCAATCTGAATACACTTTGCTCAGCAAATATTATAATGCTCACGAAACTCGTTTGATCGGATATTTTTTATCTTTTTGGCTTTTATCGGTCGCTAAATTGATTGATCAGACGAGTATTTATTAAAGGCATTAAAAGAATGCCAGATCGCCACTTTTATTATTTCAAAGTTTCTGTCATCTTAATCTTAAAAGCTTCAAATACCCTTTAGTAGAAGCAAAACTTCAGGGAATGACAGATTGCCGTCTTACCAAACTATTTGAGTTAATGTATGTAGAGTGAAAGTAGTGGGTATGTGTGAAACTTATGTTCTGTAATGCATTGAGTTGCTCCGCTATTCAAACATCATTACTATAGAAGAATTTTTTAATATCTAAGTACATTTTGTACCGATTTTTAGATTAATAAAATCCATCAAAATCTCAAAAGGGCACGTAAAAATTGTATTTGACTTGTGCCTTTAGATTGACTATATTACAATGCAGATCAATGAATTTTTTATTTACTAATTCAATAAGAAATTTTATGAAAGTTTTCTATAACTTATCCAATAACAAAGGCCCTATAAAAGGTACTTCAGGACTTATTGAATTTGTTTTAGACTTAACTTAACCTCTAGGGATTCATTTGACATTCACGAAAGCTTATTAAAGGCTCAATTGAATAAACAAATCGGGTTTTGTCCCCCTTAGAAAATGGTAAAGCGAATTTGACTCAAGTTGACCTCGGAAGCTTTGTAATTAGATAGGTATTCTGTAAGTTAAAACTCTTTGCCGTCATTTCCAGATCTTTTGCGCAGCATTGTTTAGATTTCACTAACATGTTCTTGAGTAAGATTTTAGACTTTCGCGTTCCATTACACTAAATATTAGTCTTTATGGGTCGCGAGCGACCACGATTGGTGTAACCCAGTCGAAACGTCGGGCAGTAAGTAGCTATGTAATTTGCTACTCCTAATAACGCGTATAGACCCATAAAGACTAATATTTAATGTTCTTGAGTTTTAATTAATTGATCATAGTGGATGCAGGTGGCTGCACCGTTTCAGTTTTACTTTTATTTGAAGCATATAACATATGAATAAATATTACCCAACATCACAAACATTGGTATCGTTCCGTAGTAAGTATGCGTATACGTATACGTATACGTATATGGATATCACAAAACAACAGTGGATGCACAAATCACATCGATCAATCGCCCACTCGGAACACCGATGTCTATCCCATAAATATTTGTCCGAAACGGGACTCGAAACTTGGACTCTTGGTGCTTGAAAAAGGGGCACTATTCGATGTGCCATTGAGCCAGTCAATATTAATTGAACTTTAGATTTATTACATGCCCTTACTGCTTAAAATAGCAAGCAAATTTCAAAGCCGGGTAATTTTTCCCTGCCCTTAAAAGACAATAGATAAATGAGGTGCCCGAAATTCGCAGTGACATTTTATTGCGCTTAATTCTAAAACCTTTGTCATGTTCAACATAGCTGTTAAAGCCAGTGGTGATTCTCTTGTTTGATAATAATATCAAAGTTTAATAACCTTTCTACTTTAACCGAGACTAGCTGATTAGTTGCCCAACTTGATTTGTAATAAAATTTTGTTTGCCTTAATTGGGATGCTTTTCGCTATTACCTTACGTCTTTGTATCTATGACTGTGGCAATAGTTCTAAGAAACATGAAGAAAAAGAGCAAAATGTCAACGATTTTAAATAAACACTCTTCTAGAGTAATAAGAATACACATTATGTTTAAGGTGTTTTCGATGTTTTATTTTTGCCTATTAAATTAATAATTTCCATTGAAATATGACTTTGGAAGCCATACAGAAAACATTGAGTTTTTTAATTTTTAAATCTGTACAAGTACCGTTCAAAAGGATTTCTCTGAATAAAATAAATTAAACTTTAATAAACAAAAATACACAAGCCGTGATCGTTGATCTTATGACGTTGAACTATACATTAAATTCTCCTTAGAATGGCATACGAACACAGAAGCCACAATGGGTAATAAAATTAAAAAGAATTCATATAAAAGCTCTCATTCATTTATGCTGGTTTATACTGTGTCGCAATTGAATTAAACTTTATGATCTTTATAATAGATTTATATTTTATTTGATTATTTTTTTACATAATAACAATAATAATTTATTTCCATAAAAGTTATAAAGGCATATTAAAATACCATTACCAGGCCCCCACACTAGGCTAGGCCTGACCTGTGGGGGCATAAACAACATCACTCAATACATGCAAATTTAATAAAAATAATTATCTTGTTCCCTGGACTTTTTTTTCCTAACTGACTTACGATGATGGCTTGGAGAAGATCTAATCACCGGACTTGCGGGGGAGCGGATGGCTCTCACCCCAAAATTATCTGGACTGTTAAGTCAAGTAAAAGCTAATCTAACACACAACAAACCTTCAGTTACCACGACCTCAGGGCGCGAAATTAATTCACAGCAAATCCTGTTACGGCTAATTTCGTTACGCATATTTGTGACGAAGTTACGTGCGTGTTGACGCAGTCCGCAACTTTGGGGGCAGGGACGGACTCTAACCAAGAAATATGTACATCTATATTAGTTGTATTATATAGATTAGGGAGACATAATCAGGTTAATTTGTAACCGACTTCAAAAAAGGAGGAGGTTCTCAAATTGTCGGGATCTTTTTTTACAACATATGTAGTTAGATGGATTAGAGATTTGTAATGATTATAATGCCAAGCCACATTTTGTTTATTACAGTGAGCAACGCAACATTATTGATCTTTTTCATGTAATTAATGACATAAATTTTGGTTTATTTTAATGCCAGTTGGGTAAAACGTTCAATTTTCCGATTATGAATCATCATCAGCATATATACGTCCCCACTGCTAGGGACCTCTTCCTTTTTTGAAGTCGGTTAAAAATATAACATTCCGACCCTGGATACACCCCTGTCCCGAGGTGCGCTAACATAACCCAGTTATAGTTTCAGGAAGGGTTGACATCTGCACGTCTGAGGGTCGCTCCCAACCATCCCGAAGGCGCAATCCATGGGGAAGTTGACAAAAGTTTGCCGATAGTAATCTTATCGCAGTTTGACGTCTTGGATCCCGTACTGTATACTCATGTGAGGGTTATTTGACATCTGTTTTAATCCGTATGAATTAGCCTGTATTTCGGTTGAATCAAATTCTATAGATAAGGTGATAACAGCTAAGATGGCTGTGAAGCTGAAGGCTGTGTGCTCTACTGATGTTATAGTATAAGATCCCGCTGCAAAATCACTACGTTCATACTGTGGTTAATGAAACTACATTTTTTCCATATTTACATGAATAGGAGAATATACTTAAAAGAGGCTGCCAATCGAAAAGTGCCCGCAAGTAATTTTATTTAATATAATGTTAATTAATTTTTGGAAAAAAATTTCGTTCACTTATTTGTTTGATGAAATATCATCCATTTCAAAGCAGTGAACGTAAAAAGTAGGGAAAACTATGGTTGCCGCTGCCCTTTTGGCCGCAACCTCATCGCAGCCAGGTATGAACAGGTATAACTTTGTAATACTTTTTCGTTCATGACGTATATTGATAATTTTAATATGAAATGAAAGCTTATTTTTTTCTAAGTATGATATTATGAGGTTGCCTTTGGAAAAGTGGCCGCAAATAGGAGTTGCCAGCTTTTAAAAATGCTAAAATAAAAAAAAAAAGTGAATGACAGTGAGCGCACAACGTTGCTTGCCAAACAAGGATGGCGAATGCCAGCTGTATTCGTGTTCAAAGCTATTACGCAGGCGTCAACGAGAGATATGAACTGCAGTAGGAACTAGTCGTTTAATGATCCATTTTTATATCACAGTTACGTGTCCAACTTAACCTCCCATCGTGAAAATAAGTACCTGGTAAGTACTTAGACAGAATGAAAATACCAATGTCTTAGTGCATTTGCGAATACAGCAGGCCGAACATTCATACAGATGATCAGAAATAATCTCCATCCTGCCTAAAAGTATTGAAGTATATAGCCCTTAAATGCATGATGTATTATTTTGGTTATATACTTAATTGTACTTATTTTCACGATGGGAGGTTAAGTTGGACACGTAACTGCGATATAAATATGGATCATTAAACGACCAGTTCCTACTGCAGTTCATATCTCTCGTTGACGCCTGCGTAATTGCTTTGAGCACGAATACAGCTGGCATTCGCCATCCTTGTTTAGCAAGCAACGTTGTGCGCTCACTGTCATTCACTTTTTTTTTTTATTTTAGCATTTTTAAAAGCTGGCAACTCCTATTTGCGGCCACTTTTCCAAAGGCAACCTCATAATATCATACTTAGAAAAAAATAAGCTTTCATTTCATATTAAAATTATCAATATACGTCATGAACGAAAAAGTATTACAAAGTTATACCTGTTCATACCTGGCTGCGATGAGGTTGCGGCCAAAAGGGCAGCGGCAACCATAGTTTTCCCTACTTTTTACGTTCACTGCTTTGAAATGGATGATATTTCATCAAGCAAATAAGTGAACGAAATTTTTTTCCAAAAATTAATTAACATTATATTAAATAAAATTACTTGCGGGCACTTTTCGATTGGCAGCCTCTTTTAAGTATATTCTCCTATTCATGTAAATATGGAAAAAATGTAGTTTCATTAACCACAGTATGAACGTAGTGATTTTGCAGCGGGATCTTATACTATTAGTTTACACATACGATTTTAGACTTTCGCGTTTATTCCATTACAATATAACTATATATTATGGGTCTACACGCGACAAAAAAGAGTAGCACATTTTTATTTAAGAGCTGTGGATTTTGAATAAACAAATAAATAAATATATAGCTAGTTCGACGAAGTTTCGACTGGATGGCACCAACGCAAGCGATTGTAGTTTATTTATTTATTTATTTATTTATTTATTTATTAAGGAATATAATACAGCACAATACAATCATGATTGAAATAGGAAGAACAAATTTAGTAGGCCAATTACGACTATTCAACAGATTACATTCTGTTATGCACTCGATCACAATTTTTTATTTATTTTCTATTTTTACACTTAGTCTACCACTCCCTACTACAGCTAAATTAGTATCTTATCTCTACGTTTAAATCGTATGCCAATTAGTCTATTACTTTACAATTACAGGGATGGAACCATGTATTTGACATGAATCACTACATTTCCATTATTGAATGCTTGCAAAATGAGGCAGTTGCCGTATTTGCAGTTGGTATTACGTAGGATTTTTGTATAGCGCCTGTATAAGATGTTGATCCATAATAACAGAGTAGATATGTTAATTAGAACTTCCATTCATAGATAAAAAACCCTTTTCAGTTCTGTTAATTATATTTTTACCTTTGTTTTATAAAGGCCGTCGATATATCCAAGCCAGGGGGAACATTTCTCGTTAATACACTGGGGAATAAAAGACTTTGAATGTGGGGAAAAAGCGAAAATGTAGTCTGCAAATGCGAAAGTGTAGGGTGACCACCACAATTTTATTTCAAATAGAATTAACGTCCTTTGGTATATATCACGACATAGTATAAAACGTAATGTATGGTTAAAATCTTTAATATCGGATTTTGACGTTATTAATATAAAATCGATATTGTGCATCAATTTATACTAAATTATTCGGTATTAAAACATATTTACTTTACAACTGTTTATCGCATACGAAGGTTCCAACAGTCAACATTCAAGTCTCTATCGTAGCCCTGCTACGGTTGTAGTGACTACGAGTGTTTGCTACGAGAGTTTGCTACAACAGTTTGCTAAGACGGTATGATTACACAGCAAACGATAATATTGCTTCAGTAAATTAAATGCATGCTCTCTACTTGTTTGTACCACTGCGTTACGTCTACAAACAGTAAATATTTGTTAGTTGTTGCAAATGGTCAGTACTAGTAGGCAACAGAACTAGTACTGACCATTTATAAATTAACATGATAAACAAGTTACCAAGAAAATGTTGATGTTGATGATAGAAATCAAGTTAATCACTTACTTGATTCATAATAATTTAGTACTGCAATATTTAAAAACAGGAAAACATTACGATGATGAAAATGCAAATAAAAAAGACGTGTGGCACTCGGGGACTGCCGCGGTATAGCTATTGCATAGCATCGTCCGATTTCGGAGCAGCTCGTCTCGATTCGTGCGATTTTCGTAGAGTCGTATAATACCTCTAACCGCACGCACACAAAAACCGTGCCGAAGTCTACCGAACTGAAACGACGTTAGACGATTGTGAGATTTTTCCTTACGGAATTTTTTGGTTCGGTCGCCGCGCTCAAAGCCCGCGATAAAAGCTATGCAATAGCTTAATATGTTTTACTAAAGACATTTTTGAATCTCTTAGTTTATGTTATTTGCCTACTCTGGCCTTAACATTAAATAGTCCTCTAGAAACCAACCTCTTCGTCACCCCAGCCCTTCAATATGAAGTCGCACCGTTTTACCGTCGCCGTCAAAGAATGACCCTTCCATTGTTGCCTTTGTGACGGCGCCTTTTTAGATCCTACAAATTGATATCGGCAAGCCCAGCACCCTTCGACAGGTCGCTTTTGTAGGCATGAATTCCAGATGGTGTTTGTAATCGAATTTAAAATCATTTGGATAGGTTTCGCATACATATTGATGAGGGAGTAAGAAGGTTTGTGCGAAGGTTATTCGAAGGCTGTAGATACATGTGTCGTGATTAGGCTGCATGTAACTGTAAAAGAGAACTAGCTGATTGAAAAGACTGAATATATTTGAATTCCGAAAAAAATGACTCCAATTTACCTGCATCCTATTTGCCTTCTAATACTTACGAGTATGCACCGTGTCCCTTAAATGAGCCCTAACTTTAAGGGTATATTTTATTATTAGATCATTCATAATATATAAGTTACGGTAAGAAAGTGCGACGTTGTAAATCCAAGTAAAGGTTGTGTGACATGGCTGTTTTACATGGATAGTCATAATTTTAGCGAACTATTTTGTTTGAAAAATAAAAATGAAAAATAAAAATTATGCATGAGGTTCTATTACGTGGTCTAATAAATACTCGAGAGTTATGGGATATCAAAAAAAAACGTTGTTTAATAAATTTTTTTCCTTGTATAATACCTCTGAGTTTACAAGAGACAGAAACCATTAGAGCGGGAAAAATATTGTCGAAGAACCATGCTGCTGTCTGATAATGAACAAACCGCGGGGGGCCGATGCAATATCCGGTCATCGGTGCGCGCCAACTTCCGGTGGCTAATGGCGATTGTTGCCTCGTGTTTATGTACTTATGGGTCAATGAACTTTGCCATAGTCGAAACTGGAAAATTTGTTTTAGACATGCTTCTTACGAGCACTACCAATTCGTCGAATACAGAAATAAGTGGTATTCTGACATTGATCGCAATGCTATATTTATTGAGAAGATGCCGGAAAAATCTCAGTAGTTATTCTTTTCAATAGTAATTGATGTTAACTGTAAACTAAAAGGGTCTTAACGTCTTATTCATAAACAAGGATACTGCCCTTGTTTCGTATTACATTCATCTTATCATAGCTATAGATGCATTGTTTTCAATTTCCATTGTATTAGAAAACTGAAAGTGTCCGGGATATTTACCATGTTGTTTTGTTTTAATGAGCTCCCGATATTTCGGCACTGTTGCAAGCGCCATGATCACGGGTGAACTCAGTTTTCTAATGTGTGTAACCATGACAGTTTAAAATTATATAATTTCCATTGTAATGAAACGCGAATGTTTTAGAACGAATAATACGCAAAAGAAACATTACATCTATTCGAATAGTGTGATTTTTGAATCAGCCGGAAAATGAAGGTTAAAGAAATACCCTGTTAGTTGGAGTAGTGGCCCTCTAGGTATTCGTTTCGTCGGTCGGCGCGACAGACGACAGACACAAGCGTATCAATGGCCAATTTGTGCCGAGTCCGTGACGGGAGTCGGGTTACAGCGATGGAAACATACGGAGCTGTTGCGTAGACGTTGCCGCTTTAAGGCCATAGTGGCCGATCTCAATTAAGTTCAGCCAAGTGCGCAGGACATATTATAGTGCACAAACATAAGTTCACTCTTCCCTTACTCTCATAGTTCGATGAGACGGGAATCCGACATGACCGATGAGAGATCGGGCGCAGGACCACCGGCTTAACGTGCTTTCCGAGGTACGGCCTAACTCTGGGCTAAGTAATTTCTATACAGAAAAACTAACACAAATTTTACCCGACCCCGGACTCGAACCGGAGATCTCTAGGTCCTTACAGCGCTTGCTACCAATCGATCAACGAAGCACTGGCTTATACTCACATACACATGACTTACACGTGCGTGACCCAGAATCCACTACTCGACAGAAAAAAATGCTCAAATAGGTTTTACTGAGCTATACTAAATGAGTACCTAATTACTTTTACGGTAATCAAAACGGCAAGTCTAGGATCGTTCAAATTAAGACTTCGTAGTTAAAAGCACTTAGAGTTTATTTTGCTCAAGGAGAAGAGTATAAACATTTTCGCGACGAATTCTATTATCTTGTAAGTTTCTCTGTTAAATATGTTCTGTCACAACATACTCTACTTAATATAATACGTCCTACATATCAAACCGCTTCGGAAATACTTGACAGATAACTAAGACCCAGTGCTTGGACTCAACAATGAATAAATTGGTTGCTCCCGACCACTCCTCTCACTCCGTATTTCGGAGGACAGTAATTGATAAATTCCTCTGGCGAAGACACGGTCCTTGGTAATGAGGTCGGTAGGGAAGGATTTCGGAATGTGCCTCCGAAATTATGGTTATTTATAGGGCTATTGACATTTAATTAGTGGTCTTGACTCTTTAACTCGTTTATTCTTTTTAATGGACTTCAACTTCAAAGGAGGTTCTCAATTTGATCTCTATTTATGTATGTAGGTTTGTCCCAGATTTTTACAATTATAAATCACTGTATCAATCATTGTATGTATCAGGTTACTATGAATCATTCAATTATAATAAATTGTGTTGTTTTTATTTTAAATTATAAGGACATTGGACAGATTTTGAACGATGCATATATTTGGCAGTCAATCTAATCTACCTTCTGTTTTAAGGCAACTGATTGAAAGTTCAAAATGACAGTCAAATGTTTTGGATTTTACTTTATTGTCTCTTCAATAAAATCCTACGTCATTTTAAGTTTCTTTTTCTATTATAAGCTACATGTGTTTAGGTGCAAGTATATAGATTTTGTATTGTAGGTCTGTTGGAGAAAAACGGAATGTAGATCAGTATTTTTCGGACACAGACCATTTGGCAAGCGGAGTGGCGGAGCGCTCCCGACAGGCATAGTGTTGGTGGAAGACTGTTTGCTCTGGAATTTGTTTACCGTGTATTGTATCGATAATTTTATTTGGAAACGAATAATTATAGTTTTGATTTGGAAACATGAAAATATAGGTACCGTTACAAAACCAAAATATTATTTGTTACCGACACTTAATATTGCCAAACTATTTAACTTTTAACCTTTTGTTTTGAAATGTAACATAGACCAAAAAAAGCGGCGATGGCCAAGTGGTTAAGGTAGTTGCTTGCCATACGAGACGTCGCCAGTTCAAACTCTGCCACGTACCAATTCGTTTTTCTAATTTGAAATTCATATGTACTGATTATTCGACGTTTTTACGGTGAAAGCATACATCGTAAGAAAACCTGCACACCTATGAATTCTAAGGTGGTGTAGTTGACCAACCCGCACATGGCCAGGGTGGGCCTTATCGCCATAGTTTAGGGAACCCTCGGCCCCAGCTGTGGGGACGTATATGGGCTGATAATGATGCGACCAAAAAAGTCAACAAACATTAAAATCATGTTTATACCTTTTGTAAAACACAGAAAACTGAGTAAAATAGAAAAAATAATGAGTTGTTTTGAGTTAATGAAAGAGCTTTAGCAAGACATTTTGGAAAAAGTTGTTTTTTTTCAGTTCTTTCAGGAATAGTTAAAAAGTATCGATATGAAAGCTCCGCTCATAACTAGTTACCGGAGTGCAAAGGAAATACGAATCGCTGTTATTGTCAAACTTCGATATCGGCTGAAATGGTGCTACGACTGTAGGATAAACCTGGGTAAGCTTTCGTAAGCTTGCTATAAAAGTCTATTCAACTATAAGATTTAGTGACAGATACGAGTTTCAAGTAGGTACAGGTACAGTACATAGATAATTACTTTATCATATTTAGATTTGATAAAGTGGCATTTCTCAGGGCATGGATTGGATAATGTAGCTAAATCAATAGAATAGTGACCTATTATGAGAGTTTATTACCTATTATGAAATCGTCACTTAAAATATTTTGATGATAACATATCTTTCACATATTGTTTATTTATTTTCACGAGTTTATATACTAATGTAGTCTATTGGTCGTTGTAATTGACTTACCTTGAACAGATTTGATATGCTGTACTTAATATATTGTTGCGTTTGTAGAAGTCGACGACGTGACGTCTGACGTCAAGCATAAAGTGGTTTCTGTGAAGCATCCGTGTAAAATGCCTCCAGTGTCAATATCCCAGCATTGACTACGAGCATCGTAGCACTAAGACAGGATATTGCGTAGTACGGCCGGCTATCCGCACTTGAAAAGCACTTGCCTCCACTTCTCAGGAACCGTAGCAAAGGTGTGCTACGGTTATTTGCTACGGCACTTAGCTGCGGTTTTAGATGTCAAACAAATATCAAATCTCAAAGCTGCTCTAGCTTTTAAATTTTTCACAATCTACCAAAACTATCCCTTAGTGGCTATATGTATAATGAAACAATATTCATTCGGACTATTTATGTTAAATAGTCAGTATGTCATAATAATAAATATTTTTCCATGAATTGAAAGTAATTCATTGCGCAGATGATTTAAATTTCTCGATATGACATGAAATAATATTACTAAACAACATAGTTGTTAATTGGCGATTAGTCTGATAAATGGCGAAATCGTACAAATTAATTTCGATATTGGATTTCATAGAATACAATTCGAAATTTCATGGGCTTACTAGCCCAAACAATATGATTCTGTCACAAAAGGTAAGTAATTAGTCAAAAGGCCTATTTAGATGTTTTATGTATAGGCACAGTTAGTTAAATTTAATATGTTACATCATTAGCAAGTTAGCTTAATGTTTTGATTTCTACATTTTCGCAAAAGACGAAATCTCTAAAAGTATTGTGCTTTTCATCGTAAGTCAAAATACGTCGGCATTAGCTTTGCTTTACCGAGGCTAAGTATTCTAAAAGTAAATAAGAAAAGATTTAGAAATGTCACAGGCGTATCTATTATATAACTATATTTTATAGTCTATAATTGAATAGTCCTAGGTTTCTTGAAAGGTTCGTCCTTTCAAATAAAGTTAAAAAAGCCTGCTCTTACTTAATGTTCAGACATAACCCAGTTTGATCGTGAGAAGTTAAAGAACTACTACTATACAAATCTTAACTAGCCACAGTAAGTAGCAGTGACCGTGACCTTATTGTGACATAATTGTGTTAAAATGATACTTATTTAATTACATTACGGTAAAGTAGTATATTACCATGAAACATCTCTTATGTGAATGTCATTCACTAGCCAGACATAGGCTGAGGCATCGGGAACAGCTTATCCTAAACCAGAAGAATACAGGCACCTCAAATCAAAATACATTATTTTATTGAAGCATTTGATCTTTAGGGAGTAGCTGTACGGATGCAGAAGATTCGTCTTATAACAAGTGAGTTTATTTAAGAAAATTTGCTTCACTTACAAAATATGCCCAAACTCATTTATCTTGTATTTATTTATTTTTATAAATCTAGATATATTTAAATCTTTCCCTAAATCGAGATCTTCCCTTTGACCTTAACTTCTGAAGTTAAACCAAAACGATTATCGAGTTTCGAAGGCGACCCATTTCTGAAGGGTCCATCGATATTAGTGGAGCGCCTTAAGGTTTATACCTCGGAATCCAGGGCCAGTCGATGAATCTTTATATCAAGTTTTGAAATGTGTTTAGAATAGTATATAAAAAAATGTTAAAAAAAATATTTTGTGCGATCTCAATTTTTTAATTTTTATTTTCTATACATAGTATAAAATGAAGTTGCGAAGGGCGCCCAAAATATGTTTGTTACCTAGGATCTCAAAAAGTACTATATCAATAGCTATGCGGTTTTCAATAATGGAAAGAAGACATTTCAGGGATTCTATAGGTGTATAATTTAGGTGTACCTACTTAAGAAATTATTAGAGTAATCGTAACAGTTATCAGACGGACGGAAGAAAAACTAGCTTTTTGGAGGCTTGCATTGCGTGCGCTGCTGAAATAACTCAAAATACAGAATAACAGTTTAAGGGGGAATTATTCTTCTCAAAAAGTTCTATAAAAAAGTTTGCAATAGCATATGTCTATCCTTTAAGGTTTAGCCACAATAACGATTTTAGTGGTGTTCAATTATGATTAAAAATCACTAACTTTATTAGTTTTCTGCCTACTGCCTACGCCTTAAGTACGATAGCATAAATATTAATAGCCTATATCCTTTTCTAGGTTACTATCTATCTCCTAACTAAATTTCATCAAAATCCGTTCAGCCGTTTAAGCATGATAGAGCAAAACTCCCAGCAAAAACCATTAAAAAATCACAAATTCAATTCAGTTTTCTGCCTACTTCCTACCCCCTAAGTACGATGACGTAATTATTTATAGCTTATAACCATTTCCAGGTTATCATCTATCATCATACCAAATTTCATCAAAATCCGTTCAGCCGTTTAGACGTCAAAGAGCAAAAGTCCTAGCAAAAACGGCTAAAAATCACTAACTCAATTTAGTTATCTGCCTACTGCCTACCCCCTAAGAACGATGGCATGATTATTTATAGCCTATAACCATTTCTAGGTTATCATCTATCATCATACCAAATTTCATCAAAATCCGTTCAGCCGTTCAGACGTCAAAGAGCAAAAGTCCTAGCAAAAACGGCTAAAAATCACTAACTCAATTTAGTTATCTGCCTACTGCCTACCCCCTAAGAACGATGGCATGATTATTTATAGCCTATAACCATTTCTAGGTTATCATCTATCACCATACCAAATTTCATCAAAATCCGTTCATCCATTTAGACGTCAAAGAGCAAAAGTCCTAACAAAAACGGCTATGAATCACTAACTCAATTTAGTTATCTGCCTACTGCCTACCCCCTAAGAACGATGGCGTGATTATTTATAGCCTATAACCATTTCTAGGTTATCATCTATCACCATACCAAATTTCATCAAAATCCGTTCAGCCGTTTAGGCGTGAAAGAGTAACAGACAGACAGACAGACAGACAGACAGACAAACAGACAGACAGACAGACAGACAGAGTTACTTTCGCATTTATAATATTAGTAAGGATTAATACACAAGATGCATTTACAATGCCGAGGGCAGAGATGGCGGCGGCGGGGGCTGCGTTCCGTCGTTGTGTCATATAGTTAATGGTAAAATTATTTTTGCAAATCATTATTTTTTGTAAAAATTTAATAAATTAACATTGAAATTAATCAGCAAACATAATTTATCACATAAACAATTGAAATTTCTACTACAAAATTTTTTTTCCCCCTTCCGCCTCTCATTTTTCAGTAAATTGTTGTTAAAAATTGTTGTAAACGAGATCGGCCATTTTTTTTTTTTTAACTTTTTTCTTTCAGGTTTTAATAATGCAATCAAGCACTTCCTATACACATTCATTGACTGGCCCTGGATTCCGAGCTTTTACCATTTTCATGTTTTACGGAACTCCACTATATTGGAAATAATGAAAAGCATCGATTTCCCATTACATCGCGTATCGGTATGCGGCGATATGCCAGGAACGCGCCCCGGACCGCTCAGCGGCACTTGACATACCGGCCGTGTCTAGAGATGATCTTGCGTGTGTGGATGACAAGGTTAGAAATTTGTTTGCAATTAGAATAGTGTGAGGAGAGTAAGTAAAACGTTCAAAATGATGACTTGCCTTTGACTAGCTCGGTGGAACAGTGGTTAGTGTCCCTGGCTGGTGGTTCCAAGAGTCATGGGTTCGATTCGATTTCCACTCGGGACAAATATTTGTGTGAAGAACATCGGTGTTTGTTCCGTGTCTGAGTGCGATTATGTATTTATAAAAAGCCTATATACGTTCATAAGTAGGCAGAGATCACTTCCAGCGATCCACTTTTCACCTCTGTGGGAAACGTGACGTGACGGATTGTGGACCACGTCGCCGCCATTTTGCTTTGTGCATTGTTTTAACAAGGTCATTGCGTTCCCACGAGTAGCAAGGATATATGACGGGGGAAGGAAAAGGGGAGGAAGGATACTATCGCCTCGGATGATTTGGACTGAGTCGATAGTAGCTCAAGGAGCCGGGGTCGCTTACCCGTATACCGTTCACCAACCACCGGACAGATAGTTGTGACTGGTATACCCTGACTCAAAAACCTATATCATATCAGTATATCAGTCTCTGACGCCCATAGTACAAGCTCTGCTTAGTTTTGGCTCAAATGACTGTGTGTGGAAATAGTCAAAGTTTTCTTTTCTGTATAACTGCACAGCACATTAACCGATTGCAGTATAATGTCAAATTATGGACTTGTTCAAAGAATAAAAATTATTGTTTAACTGTGTATTAAAATTTACGTACTTCCTCATTTTTTTTCTATCACGGGTTACTTACTATATTTTATTTTGTTAAAGGTGTTACAAATTACCCATCTATATTCGGTTAGTGTTTGAATAAAAAAATGTATTTCATCTCAAAAACATTTTAACAGTAACAAAATGTAGGGTAGACTTCTTCTTTTAAGTGCAAGGAGCACCTGTGCCAGAGAGAGCCACTCATCCTTAACACGTTCTTACATCTAGATTTTAGATGAAATATAATATTTACTAGTAAATATTGAAAATGACAATGGAAAGGTGGAATGCAAGTGTGTGTTCGTGTGTGTGTATGTGTGTATGTGTGTGTGCAATAGAGCACATATTGGCTACTGTAGGTCAACAACATCAATATTGGTGGAGTCCTATACATGTACCGTTCAATGCCGAATTTCAGAAGTTAATCATTCCGAGTCCCTCTCACTCGACCCTCAAAGCCTCGGAATGCTGCAGGCCCACGGGTTCCACGTGGAATCATCTCGATTATGGAAATATGCGCATATTCAGATCGAATTCAGCATCGATAACCGCCGGAGGCTGTTGAGCTACATATTTCGCATTCCGTGTGACGCGGTAGCGGAACAAAAATCGAGTTCTCGATTTTCTTGCGGTTCAGCTGAAAATAGGTTAGGTCAGGTTAGTATCGCAGATTGATTTGATTGGTTTATACTTCTTCTAAGAGTTATGGTTATTGCAAGCGCTTTTTAGGTGAAGTTCTGAGCCGTTTTTGTTAGTATTTACTATGCGTATTTGTTAGCTTACATATTGTGAATAATTACCCTATCCAATGGTAGGTACACAAATTTAAAATTTATCCTTAGAAAAATTAAATGTCAATATGATTTTCTATCATCTATACATATGCTAATATGTACGTACAATTGAATCAACATTTCGATTATCGAAAATATGGATTTTCCGAACAACCTTGTTCCCTTATTAGTTCGAATAATCGACACTCCACAGATCTTGTAAATACTTTTTAATAACTGTTTGACTGTCGTCTTTACTCTTAGCCGTGACCACCAGCGCTGTAAAGAGCTCGAAACGTCATAATAAACGCGAGCTTAATACGGTAAAAATAATAGTATTTCAAATGTGTAGTGTTCTCCCAAATAATAGACAATACAATTTGTAAACCAGTTCTACTCTCAGTATGCGAGCTTTTCACCTAAAAAATATAAGCTTTCAGCGTAGGTAATGTACTCGTAGGTAAGTATATCAGTACAATACATATGGCAGTTTCATTTGTTCCCTCCAAGGCCGCACGGTATTATAGGACGTAATACGAAGATAATTAGGGTATTTCATATTTCGTGCCGCCAGACGTATCCCCCGCACCATAACCTTTTTTATGTTTTTCTCTTTATATTCTCGTTGTATTGTTACCTTTATTATTCACATAAAAACCCGCGAGCCCTGGGAGCATTGTTTCAATTATGTCCTCCATTGTTTTACTGTACCGAGGCAGCGTAGGCAAAGGCAGTGAAACGACTTTTATGTAAGGAAAAGATGAATTATTATAATTAATTTTAAATAACATGACCGACGTAGGTTAAATTTCATCATACAAAAGATTTGCTTATAGTCTCAGGAATGATTGCTAAGTTAAAAACAGCATAAAAGGTAATATTAAAGTAATTAATGGTGATGTATAATGTACAATAGATTAGAATGCAGAATATCACGTCTTTATATATAACTGCTTGAAACATTATTTTAATTTCATCGAAAAGTAAAATAAATTTGTCCTTAGGAACATTAAAGTCATAGAACTATAGTTATTATCATCAGTCCATATACGTCTGCACTGCACAAGTGCACACTGCAAATTAGGGCGATAAGGCCTCAGTCAACCACGCTGGCCAAATGCGGGTTGGTTGACTACACAACCTAAGAAAAAACTGCCGAAAGAAATCGCAAGCTCCTAAACTCGGTAGCTTTGTTGTCTATAGTAACTCCAGTTCAGTTGAGATTAAACACGATTAGATAAGAACTGACACTCGTACTAAATAGCCTAATAATTTCACTGGACTGAACTAAAGCTTTGCCCCTGCCTCACTCATATTTCTTGCACTGCGTCACAAGTTCGGCAGATTAAGAGAACAGGGCGGCCAAACACGACGCAATTTAATTTTCTGTAATCTCTTTTGTTCGTGTACAATTCCTTTCTAATTTGCCTCGGCGTTGTTCAAGTCGCTGCTAAGTTTTTAAAAATTCTCTAGTTCGTGTTTTCCTGTTTCCACGAAACAGTTTTTCTTAATCCACTTTTTCAGCTGTGTAGCAATTAAAAATTGTGTTAGAATTTATTTTTCGTTATTAATTTTGAGCTTGTATAGTTGTGTTTGAAGCAGAGCTTTTAAACGTTTTAATACTTAGTTCTGAGTAAAAACTTGTTCTATTTTTATGAGCCAAATAGAAATGTGGTATACTTTTTATAAAAAATAATCTTAAATATCTATTTTATGATGAAAGTAGAATGTAGCGTTCCACTTTAGTTAAAAATTAAAAAGAGAGTTAGAAAAAGATCACCTTTCAAAAGCCCTTAAATATACTGCAAAGAATACCGAAAGATATACACATAACAACACACAACATTACCTTTAGCAAGCCCTTAAATACACTGGCAAGACTATAGTGAAAGATATACACTACTTGCTGAGGACGTAAGAAAAACATTCCCGGTTCGCAGGCGAAGCGAGCAGAAAAAAAAACGTGTATCCGTTAACCAAGCTTGCATAACAAGTTCATTTAACCGCTGCCCCTCAAATTCATTTTGTTCCCACACTCATAAATTTCCTTAAGATCCTATTTGTGCAAGATTAAAGTGTTTACTGAGGTTGGGAAATGCAGTAATGAACCCAGTCCTTACGGCCTCGCGTGAAAGGGAACTGGGTTATGCTTAATGAGTTGTTTTTATGATGGTCTGGTCAAAGGTCGGCTTTGTCGGGTGTTTAGCTTTGAGTTAGGCGTCGAGATGAGTGATGCAAGCTGTAAGCAGGTAGTACGGAAGTTAAGATCGTTCTTTTTTATTTCTTTAAGTATTTTTGTATGTGCTCTTATATTATTAAAATAATGAAATCTTGTAGCAAGTTTTGTTAAAAATTAATTGCAAATCAATCGACTTACTTGTTGTATTTTTTGTGACGTTGGTAAATTATTGTTGTTGTTTCTATCGTGTATTAATGTGTATATCTCAAAATGTGTATTTTAACTTTACTAATAAAGATGACTCTACAGGAGACGTTATTCTGCCTGACTTAAGAAGAGTGTTTTAACCAGCAACATAAAATTAAAATAAACTGACAATAAGTAGTCCCACCCATCAATATCACTTTTAAAAATGGAATAAATCATAGTAAATTTTAATAATCTAAATCTTCACTAAAATATATGAAAGTATCTGGTTTCAGTCCCATAACAATACCATATTCATAATTACGCATTGCACAGGCGACCCGACCTGACCAAACGGGCCATTAGCGTAGAGGAATATCTCTCAAACTTGTGTACATTATGAAATTCGCTTTCAACCTTATATTAAGTGAATAAGGTTTAAATTTGTCAACAGTATTGTTGTCATTATTAGGTAGGGCTGATGCTCCATAGACCTGTTTAAGTTAGAAACATGTGTCGAAACGCAGATTGAATAAAAACCAACGTTGATCCTTTAATTAATTGTTATATAACTGATGAAGTAAGCATATTTTTGTAGCTTATTGTAATGGAACACAATTCCATAACATTTGTTGCAAAAGCCACTCTTTATTCCGCAAACCCATCCACAGGATCATAGTGATCTCTTAGAAAAGTAATTTTTGCCTGAATCTTACTCCTGTGAATAGTCATCACAAATCACAAATATCGTCATAAGAAATTATACGTATAATTTGTCATATTGAAGAAGTAGGTGTTTTCATTCTCTACACCACATTTTCTCAGAACGGAAATAGAATCAATAACTATACTACTTTGAATAAATATTGGTCTTCATGGGTCTAGACACGATATTAGGAGTAGCAAATAGCATGGCTACTTACTTCCCGACGTGTAGACCCATAAAGACTAATATTTAGTGTAATGACACGTCCAAGTCTAAAATCTTACATATACTACTTAGCTTTCCACCACATATTATAAAAGTCATAACTAGAATTTACAATGCATAAAAGAAAGAAAGTCATTTTCAAAACATGATACGTAGGTATTATAAATATTTCAAGGCTTAAATTTTTTTTTATATGCAGCCGTAATCCTGGCATCTCATTTTCAAAACACTCTGGGGCAAAGATGATGAGATTGTGTGTATTCTTTTTGGCGGCGCCATGACTCTGCGGAACACTCACGGCACGATTTAACCCATTTACGGGCCTAAAGATATACGATGCGAGGGTGGAACGGAATTGTTGTTTGAGCTTAAAAAATAATCGATGCTCTGAACATGTTTTTAAATATCCTCCAGCCTTCCAGCTCATGTTTTCCCTCCCTCCTATGATCCCGGGCTTTTCAGGCGGGGCGTGAAACGGCATTTAAGCAGGCCTTCAGGGTGAGTGCGACAGGCTCAATACGATCTATTGTGCCTGTCGACCTCATATTTGGATCTCACTACCGCTTACCATCAGGTGGAGTTAGGTCATCTTGTTAGCCTTTTATAAAAAAAAATAACTTTGTACAGAGTGATGCCTGTGGGAGCCGGGAACGATAATGTACATACAGTAGTAACAATGACGGCAAAGGTAATAAGAGTTGAAGTTGGCACACGGACAGAGAGAGTTGAAGGTGCCAACGAGTTCGTCCGCGTTTCCCTCCGTTTTTTACACATTTTCCGCTGTTCATCATCATCATCATCATCAGCCCATATACGTCCCCACTGCTGGGGCACGGGCCTACCCTAAACTAGGGCGATAAGGCCTTAGTCGACCACGCTGGCCAAGTGCGGGTTGGTCGACTACACAACCTAAGAATTTCTTCTTTGGTGTGCAGGTTTCCTCACGATGTTTTCCTTCAACGTTAAAGCATCGAAGCGTTCCGTTGTTCCTTTGATCCTATTGGTCGCAGCGTGTTGTTATATAGCCTAAAGCTTTCCTCAATAAATGGTCTATCTAACACAAAAAGATTTTTTCAATTTTAACCAGGAGTTCCTGAGATAAGCGCATCGTTCAAACAAACAAGCTTTTCAGCTTTGTAATATTACTATAGTATAAATGGTATAGATTAGTATAGATAGGAATTAATATATTTGCATTATCATATGTTTCATTGTATAAACGTTAGGTATTAAAATATAAAATTCATTAATCTAACAAGTAAGACAACAAAATATAATTATATATATCGAAATACAAACACAACATTTGCCTCATTTGTCTGAATGATATTTTTGTACAAGAATTTCACAGAAAAGCTGGCGTATTGATTAAATGTTACCAAATGCTATATCATTAGCTACGATGGTAACGCGTCCTTGAGCACAGTATTGACCAATAATATCAAAGGTTACATACATCTAATGCGTCTGTCATGTCAACTATGATAGATATTCTTTTGGTATCCTCAAAGATAAATGATGTATCTTTTCTTTTGTAGAATATGAATGCACGTCACCCTTTTTTCCGTCAATGTAAGCAGGAAATTTTTTTGGTGACATTACTCTTTTATATCTAAACTAGCATGTATAATGCTTATAATCATTATATACCTATATATAAATTCGACACATTTCTTAAGAATATATTATGAAATAAGGTTTACTTATTACAGAGTTTCCTTAAGACATGTAGTCTTAACTTAATTAGTTTAACCCTGCTTCATGTATATTAGTTTTATCTTCATGTGTATTCCTGCTTAGATAATCTCCATAAAGCGCTCTATAAAGCAAAGGAAGGTGGTATTATAGTCAATTTATCATTATGGTAGCATTAACAAAGTTTGCACCGGGCATATTCATTATTTATAAATAGATATGGGTACCCACCCACGACACGTGACAGTGGACTTAGAAAAAAGATATAGCGGCTTACATATTGATGAAATACTTTGGTGAAACAGATCAACCCCGACCTAAACTAATAAATGAACCAGCTCGAAATAAGTTTTGAAAGGTCGTAACCAAACTTGTGGATCGGTAAATTGCGTAAGCCGAAATAGGTTTGCGAATAAATAATAGATACCACACCACTTACGAACTGTCCGGTATTCCTTTTCGAAACGTTTATGGATGCGTGGCCGGAATCCGTAAGAGACAAGTGACGAAAAGATTGGCTCTATAGAACAGTGGTTAGTGACTCAGGTTTACTACCTACGGTTCCAAGAGTCGTGGGTTCGATTCCCACTCTGGACAAATATTTGTGTGACGAACATCGGTGTTTGTTGTGTCTGGATGTGTTATTATATTTATTTAAGTATATTTGTGTATCCACTGTTCATTTTGATATCCGTAACACAAGTGCTTAAGCTACTTACCACGGGATCAGATCAATGTATGTGATGTTGTGCAATATTTATTTATTTTATTATTTATCATATTACTTATTTGCAGTAAACAAAAAAACAGCACGGCACCTGTTTGTCACTGCGGCACATTTGCCACTATATTGCACACAGAGCGAGTATCGTGATCTGAGTATCCTTTTAGGGGTGAGAGCCATCCGCTTCCTTGCAAGCCCGGTGACGATGACAAGGCTACTCCAAGACTCATCGTATGTCAGAAAAAAGACGTGTGGCACTCGGGGACTGCCGCGGTATAGCTATTGCATAGCATCGTACGATTTCGGAGCAGCTCGTTTCGATTCCTGCGAGTTTCGTAGAGTCGTACAATACGTCTAACCGCACGCACACAAACACCGTGCCGAAGTCTACCGAACTGAAACGACGTTAGACGATTGTGAGGTTTTTTTCGTTACGGAATTTCTTGGTTCGGTCGCCGCGCTCAAAGCCCGCGATAAAAGCTATGCAATAGCTTTAAAAAAAGATCCGTGTATCCGAGACGATAGGTATGACTCGCGATTCGTCTGATGAAGGTCGCCGAAGTGATCCTCACCTATTCCCCAGGGCCGGCGTCCCTTCGGAAGCCTATTGTAGTTTAGGGCCCAGTATTCCAACTATGATTGGAAGTTTAAGGTCCGCTTTGAAGTGAAAGGGTAACGGTGTCCTACATATTTGTTTTATCGATCGAAATCGGTGATCCCATTTTCCTGTAATGATCAGACTAACCATTATTCTATTTGCGTACTCAGGAAGGGTCTAAACTTAATATCATGTGGATATAGGATTTAAGATTGTTACCTTACATCAGATCTTATGTAACTATATCGCCTCGGATGATTTGGACTGAGTCGATAGTAGCTCGAGTAGCCGGGGTCGCTTACCCGTATACCGATACGCGATAGTATCCTTCCTCGTCATATATCCTTTCTACTCGTGGGAACGCAATGACCTTGTTAAAACAATGCACAAGGCAGAATGGCGGCGACGTGGTTCACAACCCGTCACGTCACGTTTCTCACAGAGGTGAAAAGTGGATCGCTGGAAGTGATCTCTGCCTACCTTCCTGGGAAAAAGGCGTGATTGTATGTATGTATGTATGTATATAACTATACATAAATAACTGTATCAATTAGTTTACCTAAAAACCAAGATAAAAAAATATTTAACCTCTCGAAGCAAAGAACTGCCCGAAAACAATACGGAAAAGAAAAATCGGCAAGATAAAAGAGATGTCATGAGAAAGAACCTCTCGAAGACGTCGGCATCACGGCACTTCACCTGATCCGATCAGGAGGACTTGAAGGACGGAAGATTTAGAGGAACGTCTTAGACAAGTGCTAAAAGGTTTCGTAGTTTTATATAATCTGCGTCACCGGCCACCGAGCTAAGCAAATAAATTAAATAAATAAGTATTACACAACATCACATGAAATATCCCGTGGTAAGTAGCTTAAGCACTTGTATTACAGATATTAGAATCAACAGTGGATATACAAATAGACTAAAATATACTTAATACATACCAAGACACGAAATAAACACCGATGTTCGTCACACAAATATTTGTCCCGAGTGGGAATCGAACCCACCATCGAAACCACTCTTGGAACCATAGGTAGTGGATCCTGGATCACTAACCACTGTTTCACGGAGCAAGTCGATTGTTCACTACGACTTCAGATGTTTCATAAATCGTAATGGGAAAAAGAATAATAATACAAAATATACATAATTGAAAAGTTATGTATGGATTCAATATTTTTACAATAAACATAAGCAGAAGCCAGGAGGCTAATTAGTTGCTGCAGTGGACGTAAGTACTTCAAAGTTCTAACACATTCAAAATAGCCTGGCATTTTCAAACTAGGTCTACCTACACCTAGAGAAAAGTTGTCATGGCAACGTATTTACTTTATCTGAAATTATTATATTTGCAAAATGTTTTAACATCTTACTACAAGAAACTCTATCTAACGACTAAATATGTAAGCAAAAGTTTACATAATAAAATTACTATAAGCAAAGTTTCGAAGATTCAGATAACTGTTGACTGGGGCCTTCTGGATATATTGAATTTTATGTGTATTATGAAACATTCCGACGAGAAAGCCTTAACTTCGAGAATGAACGAATTCAATGAACAAGTTGAAACATGTGTAGAAAGTTTCGCTCATATAAAACAAAACGGATTGATTTGAATATACGCCTGGGAAACTTTTAGCAGACAGTTGCTTACAAAGTGTATGGAATACAGTAAGTACCGCCAAGCCCGTATCTTGTATAATTCTTATTTACAAGTGAGACAATGACAACAAGAAAAGGGATCAAACGAAATATTACCTTTAATATTAGAATGGCTTTAGCATTCCAGTAATTGCTACTAGCTTAGTTTTTCATTACGTTTCGTTAAAAATACATAAATTAAATAACATATTGATAGCGTTTTAACGAGCTCTGTAAAGAGACCACCAGCGCTGTAAAGAGCCCCACTCCGTCGGTCTTAATACATAGTATGTTTAGATGAACAATTCATGCGAGTTTAATCCGTAAACGAAGACGTTTATTGACGTTTCAAATGTGTATAGTTCGCAATGATAGACAATACTAACATATTATTTAAAAATAATTTTAGGGGTCAGCTTACCATAAAATATTCTAATAAATAGAAACTTTAAAGCAATTACCACCTACATAAGTACTATTATTATATTCTTTTATTATAGCTGCATAATAAATTGGAGTGTTGGCTGCTGCGATACAAGCAATTATGCTTAGTGCAGAGTCGCTAGATTTAAGGATATTATGTAGATGTTTATTATGGAAATAAAGATATTATATTATTATTATAATTTTATAGTATCTTATTTTATCAAACATTTTACTATGGCGTTGTATTGTACATTTAATACAGCTTAAAAAGAAATCTTATACGTAATACTACATGGCATATTTCAGTAGTGTTTGCTCGAAAGTTTCTGAATTCGTTTAAAGTCCAGGTTAGTTACATGGGGTATTTGTTTTCTTAGTGTTCAAACTGAGGTTGTTTGAGCTGGTAGTTCGGAATATATTTGAATGATGAACTCGGCCACGACTAACGGAATATTATGTTTGAAGTTAGCAACTTTAACTTTTGTGTTCTCTTATAACACGAGACTTTTGAGAACTATTTTACAATAGATTTTAAAGAAAAGGTTCTTTTATTGAATGCATTTTTTAAGATTGTTGCCGCATACGTGTTTTAGCAAAGTAACTTGGTATTTGAAATTCATATGTACGATCATTTGACACATTTACGGTGAAGGAAAAACATCGTGTGAGGAAACCTTCACATCTATGAAGAAATTCTAAGGTTGTGTAATCGACCAACCCGCACTTGACCAGCGTGGTAGACTAAGGCCTGATCGCCGCATTTAAGTAAGTTCAACTTGGTAAGAAGAAAAATGGATAGCCAAGTCAAAAGCTTAACTAGGTAAATTATTTTGTTAATTTAAATTTTTTAAGCTAAAGCTTGACGGAGGCGCCACTTAGTAAACTAAAGGTAAATATGCGAGAAAAAATCGACGGCCTTAATAGCTATTAGTTGGTGTAATGGTTCGCACGTCTGGGCGCGATCCCCGGAAGGACGGGTGTTCAAATCCCCGGTCAACAGTGGAGCAATTGAATTTTTACAAAATATGTCAATGATTCTTCATAGAAATTTTTTACTCAGAATGGCTAGCTAGACCATTTACGTATTCCAAATTTTTTACAGCGTATAAAGCAAATTTTAATATTTGATTTATTAATGAAAGGGTCAACCAAGAAAAAAATTTACATACGGATCAATCTAAATCCTTTAGATCTACTAAATATATGATTAGGTATCCGACATTGAAAACCCATATAAATAAATATAATGATAGAACAAAGATAGCCTGTTGTATGTGAAGCATAATATTAGATACAGGCCATTGGCATTAGATTGATTGAAAGACAAGGCCTATACAGCCAATAATGTGATCTGTTCATCAGAGATTAGTATCTGGAGTCAAGGAGAGTCGCGAGTACTACACAATACAAATTAATCAAGATAACCGAGGTCGAAGCCACAAGGAAATTGTTACTTTCATCTTGGGATTGGCGGTCAGCCTTGCTGGCTCGTAATCGTATTGTTTCTTCAGTGAAAATGAGTTACAAAGGATTCTGGGCAATCACACGGCTTTTGGCTTAGATTCTTCATTTTGATAAGTACTCTTATTAAATAGAATGTAAAAAAAGGTTATTTAAATGTGAGCACGTTTTGTGACTTGTGAATGTGTAATGTGAAATAAAATTTATGACAGAATTCTTTCAATATTTTCAATTATATCTCAAGGTGCAAGATTGTAGCCTCTGGTTTTTTTTTCAATAAATATTACACAACATCACATACATTGATCTGATCCCGTGGTAAGTAGCTTAAGCACTTGTGTTACGAAAATCAGGATCAACTGTGGATACACAAATAAACTTAAATATATTTAACTAGCTGTTTCACGCGGTTTCACCTGCGTCCCGAGGGAACTACTTCCCGTACCGGGATAAAATATAGCCTATGTTACTTCTGAATAATGCAGCTTTCTAATGGTGTAAAAATTATTGCAATCGGTCCAGTAGTTTTTGAGTTTATTCATTACAAACATACAAAAATACAAATTTTTCCTCTTTATAATATTAGTGTAGATGTAGATAATACACCCAGACACGGAACAAACACCGATGTTCGTCACACACATATTTGTCCTGAGTGGGAATCGTACCCACGACTCTTGGAACCGTAGGTTATGAACCTGTGTCACTAAACCCTTTTCCACCGAGTAAGTCAGTTCGTATATTTGTTTGAATTTCGTCACTAATATGTCACGTGTCTGGGTGAGAATTCATATAGAAGTATATTATGTAAGTCAGGGGATACCAGTCACAACTATCTGTCCGGTGGTTGGTAAACGGTATACGGGTAAGCGACCCCGGCTCCTCGAGCTACTATCGACTCAGTCCAAATCATCCGAAGCGATAGTATCCTTCCTCCCCTTTTCCTTCCTCCGTCATATATCCTTGCTACTCGTGGGAACGCAATGACTTTGTAAGATTTTAAACTTTCGCGTTCCATTACACTGAAATAAGTCTTTATGGGTCTTCACGCGAGAGCGAGCGAGAGGCAGTAAGTAGCTATGTAATTTTGCTACTCCTAATATCGCGTGAAGACCCATAAAGACTTATTTCAACGCAATGACTTTGTTAAAACAATGCACACGGCAGAATGGCGGCGACGTGGTCCACAACCCGTCACGTCACGTTTCCCACGAGGTGAAAAGTGGATCGCTGGAAGTGATCTCTGCCTACCCTTCTGGGAAAAAGGCGTGATTTTATGTATGTATGTATGTTTTATGTTATGTACAAACAAAAAATTGTGTCGCAAATGTCGATATCGATAGAACATGCTATTTGATTGCATCTATCGTTATAAAAAAATCACTCAACCAAGATCAGTTTACCGTTATATTCTACTACAGTCATCTACATCGCAAGATAAATTAGTTTATTTTTTAAGATTGCGGACCTCTTAAACAAGCGGACCCTTGTTGAATATCTTTGTTATCTGTCATGACCTTTTCTCAGGGACGAGTTTTTTCTTTTCTGCCAGTGTCTAGGTCTGCAACAATACCTGCCAGACACAAAACAGCGGTGTAACTGTCTAGTGAAAGATATCGGTGAGCTGCGGGGGTCCACCAAAAGATTTTCTTTTCTAAATTGGATATCGATTTAAGCACAGTAACTTCTGTTAAGAGTTTGGGTCTGTAAGAAATGGGGGATACTTAAAGATGGTATTGAAATATTTGTTTTACTTTGTCGATGTCAAGATTTGTTGCAATTTGGTCGTAATATGGCTCGAAATGATGTCAAGTAGTTTTTTTATGGTTCATTGATATTGATGATACATAAGATACAGTATAAATACTGACCAGGTAATAATATAAAAGTGTAGTAACTTCCGGTTGGATAAAACTTTGCATTTCAGTTTCATAACTCTACCTAAGCTATTGTACTAAATGCAAAGTTTTATTAACAGTCAATAAATAATAGTTATAACGTCAAAGACACTAAATAACACATTAAGTGTATTAACCAATACAAAACGAACAATGTATTTCGTTTTTCTCTTGCAATAATACATTTCAATTACGCTTGATAAACACTACAAAGAAACTCTCGGAGCGGCGAATAAAAGCAATCATATTTCATAATTAGCTTTCACAATTATCAGTGCGGCAAAAATAGATGAACAAATGCTGAAATAACTTTATTATCTGTACACAGTGTGGTTTGCGACTATAGAGAGTACTGTAGCGCTACCATGAGTTTAAAACTTACGCACTCGATATCGCCTACGTAAATAGGTATGTCTATGAAAAACTTGTACAGCGCCCCTGGTGGTTACGCGAAGAACTAAAATCGGCCGTATGAAAAAAAACAACTCGATAGGTTTTTAACGTACGTAAGTTTTCGATAGCCAACTCATGGTACCGCTACTGGTTCAAATCTTTACTTGCCTAGTTTAGGTATTCGTTTTGTTTAAACAGATGAAATGGCCTTCTTATATACCTTCTAAATTGCTCAAATTACTTTTTATGTTTTTACTGTCTATCTCTATGAGGCTTATGATTTACTGTAAAACTTTGATTTAAAAAAGAAGTAAAAAATGTAATTGAAAAGCAATTTCATTTTAATAACCAAAATATTACAACCACGTTACATTATTCGAGGTAGCTGTTTCTATTAAATATTTCCAATAGAAGTGTGATTGTTAAGTTGTCACTATGTTCCGTGTTTCGATATTTCGGGAATAATTTTACGATAATCGTATAGTATAATGTCACAAATATAAATCCCTCATCCACACACTACAATATGCCTGGGCACTGACATTTTGTCATAATCGATTCTTCCTACACATTCATTAAAAAATTAAGGTAAAAAAATCTTTAAAAACAAGCTTTTATTTAAATGTGCTAAAAAGAAAAAAATAAACTTTTACACTATAACTTTACTGTCAACTTATAACATTTCAAATTCAACATATTTGACACAATTTATATGTTTTAAAAGCTTGTCGCGAGATTTAAGTACCTACTCGTAATTTTAAAAGCAAGTTTTAAAATACCTGCCTATTAAAAATTTTAAACTAAGAAAGTAAATACGAGTACTTAAATCTCGCGACAAGCTTTTAAAACATATAAATTGTGTCAAATATGTTGAATTTGAAATGTTATAAGTTGACAGTAAAGTTATAGTGTAAAAGTTTATTTTTTTCTTTTTAGCACATTTAAATAAAAGCTTGTTTTTAAAGATTTTTTTACCTTAATTTATTTTATACTTTTTAGTTTTCACCTTGTAAGTTCCTAAGTCTGTTCATCTCATTCAACGCTAAAAGCTTGTAAGTATCAAACGAGCCCATACTCGAAGGGGTTGTGTTGTTTAAATACTGAGTTCGTTTGGCTGTCTTCCGGCTCCATCATCAGACCCTGGTTACCATCTAGATCCAAAGTACTCATCTAGGCGAATCAAACGAGCCCAAACTCGATGGGGTTGTGTCGTTTAAGTACTGAGTTCGTTTGGCTATCTTCCGGCTCCACCATCGAACCCTGGTTACCATCTAGCTCCAAAGTACTCATCTAGGCGAATCAAACGAGCCCAAACTCGATGGGGTTGTGTCGTTTAAGTACTGAGTTCCTTTGGCTGTCTTCCGGCTCCATCATCAGACCCTGGTTACCATCTAGCATCTAAGTACTCATCTAGGCGAATCAAACGAGCCCAAACTCGATGGGGTTGTGTCGTTTAAGTACTGAGTTCCTTTGGCTGTCTTCCGGCTCCATCATCAGACCCTGGTTACCATCTAGCATCTAAGTACTCATCTAGGCGAATCAAACGAGCCCAAACTCGATTTGGTTGTGTCGTTTAAGTACTGAGTTCCTTTGGCTGTCTTCCGGCTCCATCATCAGACCTTGGTTACTATCTAGCACCAAAGTACTCATCTAGTCGAATGAAATGAGCCCAAACTCGATGTGGTTATGTTATTTAATTACTGAGTTGCTATGGCTATCTTCCGACTTCATCATCAGATCAGCTCCATGTCATAATAATATTGCATTGTCATCGGATATACACGTGCATGCAAAATTTCAGCTCAATCGGTTGAGGGCAAGTGCCTTAAAATTGAGTTATAAAATTCCACCCGAACACACAAACATACATACATACATACATACATACATACATTGCAAGTTAAATAAAAGCTTGTAATAACGAGTCTCTGTGTGGGTTGAGTGATCAAATAAACCATGTAATGTAATGTACATGGTTTATCTATACAACTAAATCAAACTGAAGTGTCTTTTTGTGACATAAAAAAACGAATTATTACTAAATGGTCATGAATATATCGATGGCTCCGCCGAATAAACGTGCATGTGAAAAACGTCAATTTTACAGGAGAGAATAAAAACGTTTAATCCTTACTATCTCGGGTATTATTATAGGTAGGTTAAAACAATGTATAATGAAATTAAAGATAAAAAAATAATCTTTTAACTGATATATTTTATTTTAAGGAATAGTCGTTAATTTAGTCAATAATCAAGAAAATCCATATTATACAATTACTCGAGTGAAATTAGAGTAGTCAGTTGACTGTTATAGATCATTACACGTTTATTCGTGTGAATTTAAATGATGTTGATGAACATAACGCAATGATACACTATTATTCTAGGGAAATCACGCGTCTTTTGATGGCGGCTGCAATTGTTTGCACGCTTGTATTACAGAAATATTTGGTGATCTATGGATGGTAATAAAAATTACATTTATATTCGTGTCATTAAGTTAGCTTTACAATGTGTTACGCATATTAACATTATGAATTCACGCTATGTAATATTAAAATGTTGCATAATCTTTAAAGGGAAAATAAACAAAACTTCTGTTTTTTATATTATTTTTATTTATTATCATAATAATAACAATGAAACATTTTTTTATAATAATCAGCCTATGACATTCATAGAGATATTTCTCATTACTATAGAAATTGAGCAAAAATCAACAAAAAAAACAAACAGCTTATCTTATAAGCATTTTGAGAACTAAATAAATTCCAACATAATCTTTAATGAAATTGTCGTCATCTCAGCCCATTGCTGCCCACTGCTAAGCATAGGCCTCTTCCGAAGCTTTCCAACAAAACCCAGCGATTTTCACCAGGTCGTCGGTCCATCTGGTAGGTGGTCGTCCCACACTGCGCTTTCCAGTACGTGGCTTCCACTCCAGGATCTTTCGGCCCAAACGACCATCCAATCTTCGTGCTATGTGGCCGGCCCATTGCCACTTCAGTTTGCTAATCTGGTGGGTTATGTCAGCAAGTTTGGTTCTTCTACGGATCTCCTCATTTCTGATTCGATCACGTAGAGAAATGCCGAGCATAGCCCTCTCCATAGCTCTCTGCGCGACATTGAGTCTTCTGAAAAGATCTTTTGTGAAGCACCAAGTCTCAGCGCCGTAAGTCATCACAGGTAACACACATTGGTTGTACACCTTTGTCTTGAGACACTGAGGTATTTTGGACGAGAACACGTTGTGCAGTTTCCCGAACGCTGCCCAGCCGATTTGCATCGGCTTACTGACCTCTCTCTCTAAAGTTGATTTTCCTAAACGGATTGCCTGTCCGAGGTAGATATATTCGTCCACAATTTCAAGAGTAAAGTTCCCAACAGTTTGTACGGTGGGTGCAACATTAAACATATTTTTTGTTTTATCCATGTTCATTCTAAGACCCACTTGTTGGGAAACTTTATCGAGGTCATCAAGCATTTGTCCCAGATCTTCTAGCGACTCGGCCATGACTACGATGTCATCAGCAAATCGAAGGTGAGTGATGTATTTTGCCTTGCAAATAATATTCCTTTGCCAATAAGTCCTTGCCATTCCAGCAGCTTGAAGGAATCCTCCAGAACAGCAGTTAACAGTTTCGGAGATATGACAACTACCTGTCGTACTCCTCTTTGTAAGGGGATTTCCTTCGTGCGATTTTCCTGTACTCGGACTGACATGGTGGCGCTGTTATACAAACACTTCAACGCTTCAATGTACCGATAATCTACATGGCATCGCTGTGGGGATCTAAGAACCGCCCAAATTTTGACGGAATCGAAGGCTTTTTCATAGTCCACGAACGCTAAGCATAGTGGCCGATTATACTCCTCCGTCTTCTGTATAATCTGCCGCAGCGTATGTAAGTACTAAAGCCTTTTCGGAAACCGGCTTGTTCGGAAGGCTGGAAGTCATCAAGCCTGCGTTCGAGATGATTCGTGATGACTCTGGAGAACAGCTTATAGACATGGCTTTGCAGTGTTATGGGCCGGTAGTTCTTCAGTAAGGCTTTGTCACCTTTTTTGAAGAATAAGACCACAACACCCCTGTTCCATGCTTCTGGCGTTTTGCCGTCGAGCGGGGAGAAATAAAAGAGCTTCTGAGGGACTTTTAGTACCGGTGTTCCACCCGCTTTCAGGAGCTCTGTAGTGATAGCATCCTCACCCGGTGTCTTGTTTTTCTTAAGTTGTTTGAGATCCATTCTTATCTCGTACAGGCTGATGTCCGGGATGTCTTCGGTATAGTGTCGGGTTAGCTTGGCTCTGGGGTCTGTCGCCACAATAGCTGGCTCAGCACAGACCGAGGTATATAACTGCCCATAGAACCTCTCTATCTCCCGTAGCACCTCTGACTTGTTTGACGTCACGCGTCCATTTTCAGACTTCAGCTTTGTCAGTTGGCTTTGCCCAATAGACGCGTCTCTTGCGAACACTTTGGAGCCTTGGTTCCGCTTAATTGTCTTCTTAACACGCTGGGTATTAAAGGAGCGTAAATCATGTCGCAGAGATTTCCTAATCAGTCTATTCAGCTGCCTATATGACTCAGCTTCATCCGAAGTTTTCAGCGTCAAAAAACGTCGACTAGCCTGATGAGGATGAGGTGTCGGGTATGGTCGGATAGTTTTTGAGGTTTTTTTTTACGGTGGCTTTTGAAAAACTTGGACCATACCGTATGAACATTTCAGTTTACAGCTATATCTTCCATTGATGAACAGCCGTCCAGCCATTGAAAGCGATTTGACAGTTCAAGCTGAAAGTTCTCTGGGTTTTGGATATGTGCCTTCAATGGTCGGAGCGTAGACTTCACCAGACGCGTTCTTTCCAGTTTGACGTTGATATTCAATGTGCCTCTAACGATACGGTGATCACTTCCGGTTTTAATCCTGTTGATCACAGAGACGTCGTTGAAATGACGTCTCCTAATGGTCATGATGTAGTCTATCTCATTTTTAGTTCAGCCGTTCGGACCCAACCAGGGCCATTTTCTATGCGGCGACTTTCGGAAGAATGAATTGTTCATAAAAAGTCCTTCTTTCTCCATAAAGTCAGCTAGTATCTGTCCCCTGAGATTCCGATGTTCATATCCAAATCGTCCCACTTTCAGCTCACCATCGCTTCTACGGCCCAGTTTTGCATTGAAGTCTCCCATTACAACAGTGAAATGTGTTTTGGAGCTATGTATGGCCCCTACTAATGTCCTCATACATAGCTTCCACTTCAACACTTTGTATTCTTACGCCGTCACCACACGGCTGATGCTTGATTTATAGCAATAAACTATAAAACTTATCTATTATTACCCTGCGAGACCCGATTGCAAAAATTGATTGTCGTTTATATTTGGTTAAGGCACTTTTACTCTACTTTTTATTTTATTAAGAATAATGAAATACTGGTGCTTGATTTATAGCAATAAATTATAAAACTTATCTATTATGGTAAGAAACAATGCAAAATTATTTGCTAAGTTACTTCTCGTGCAAGACACATTACTCAAAAAAGCACCAAAAAAATATACACGAATAAACGTGCAAACGCATATTGCCTATACTTAACAACAAAGAACTAACAATATCAAACGTTTTGCTGCTTATACACGTTTATTCTTGTGAAACAGAGAAAGTATGAAGCATGTAATAGTCACTTATAATAATATTCTTGTGACAAAAAAATATATTATTTCCGTGGAAAAAAGGTTTTTAATGCAATTACAGGCTTGTTTATGATCAAAAAATTCTAAAAAAAATTGGGGAGGTAGAGGAGAGGCTAATGTAACGAAATACCAAAAAAAATTTTTTTGTGCAATGGCTATTACACGTTTATTCGGTGGGGCCATCGATATATCCGGTACCTATAATAAAAACACAATATTTTAAGCTGTTGCATAGCTTTTATCGCGGGCTTTGAGCGCGGCGACCGAACCAAAAAATTCCGTAACGAAAAAAGCTCACAATCGTCTAACGTCGTTTCAGTTCGGTAGACTTCGGCACGGTGTTTGTGTGCGTGCGGTTAGACGTATTGTACGACTCTAGGAAACTCGCACGAATCGAGACGAGCTGCTCCGAAATCGGACGATGTTATTTTGCCTGCCAATCAGTCTGTTTATTCCTGCTTATCTCTGAAACGTCTAAACCGATTTCGACGGGATTTCAACAAACAAATAGTTTATTTAACAAGGTATATTATAATACATTTCAATAAATCATTGTTATTAAAAGTAACTATTCCACTCGGACGAAGTCGTGGGCGGTCGCTAGTTATGTTATAAAATAACGCCATACAGAAAGTAACACGAGTATTAAAAAAAGTATATGTCAATTTGTTGGACTGTCCGTCCAACTTTCAAGTCCGGTTGATTGAACTAAGAAGAGACATAAAAAGACGGGAATAAGAAATAAAAAGGAAATCCATGGTGGCCATACGCTATCAAAGGTTCTCTTGAGGTAAAGGTATAGGTATATAGGCCCCGTGGGATAGGGCTGCGCCATATTGGGACAGTTTCAACATATTGGGACACTGATAATTTGTTTGGATAGTGTCCCTGGATTGACTTTCTTGCGTCAGATATGCATTTATTGACATACTATCTTATTTCATGGATATTTAACTTTATATCTTTTGATGCATGATCCTGTTTCACAACATCTGTCTTGTTACTAGTATAAATAAATAAATATTATTTCATTGATCTAATCCCCTGATATGGAGCGTAAAAACTTGTGTTTTGGACATCAGAATCAACAATGGATACTCGTACATAAAGAAAACCTAAATAAATATTTTAAAAAACACACCCGGAAACAATATTTGTCCCGAGTAAGATTCAAAACCGACTAGACTATTGGCAAATGAGACAGGGACACTAACATAAAATCTCAATTGTTCATCATCATCATCATCAGCCCATTCCTGTCCACTGCTGGACATAGGTCTCCCTAATTGTTCAAATCATCAAAACTATTTTCAAGCAATCTACGCCTTTCTTACTAATATAGCAGACTGTGTCCCATTTATCGACTCTACCACCATCCCTACTCAATTGAGAGAGGCAGGATTTGTTCCCGTAGGCACCTGCGATCCCTCGGGGCAGCGAGAGGATTGGGAGCTCAATAGAACGTCTGATAGTGGATTATCCAGGATATTAATACTCCGAGCGGTGTAGGGGCGATTGAAATTATATCGACAGATCGGAACTGACGTCATACCACGTGTTGCTATTGTATCTTTCCCAATTTCCTGTTCAGCTCTTTTGTTCATATTTCTTTGTATTTTTTTGTGTTGGTATATTATGTTATCAGACAATAGCTGTAATACCATTAGTCCTTACTTGTAAATTTGTACTGAATAAAACAGTTATTGCGAAATCAAATTGTTGCACTCTTCTTATCTTTCATCATTATCGTCAGCCCATATACGTTTCCACTGCTGGGGCACGGGCCTACCCTAAACTAGAGCGATAAGGCTTTAGTCAACCACGCTGGTCAAGTGCGGGTTGGTCGACTACAAAACCTAAATAATTCTTTGTCGGTGTGCAGGTTTCCTCACGATGTTTTCCTTCACCGTTAAAGCGAATAATATCGAACATATTAATTCCAAATTTGAAAAACACAGTGGTGCGTGCCAGGGTTTAAACTGGCAACCTCTCGAATGGTAAGCAACGACATCGGTATCTTTAGACAAATTAAATAGGTACATTTAGTGAAAAAAAAAATCTTTTTGGTTTCTTAGTTTTAAGTTTGCAATTCGAGAAAGTAATTTAGATGATCTACGAAGACTCTTTCAGCGTTCCTCGTGAATCGATCGTGAAACAGATTGCATAAAGGGTATGAGTTCATGCCCCGCTCACGTAGAAAACTAACATCTGCGAAGTTGAAGCCAGTCTAACAAAAGGTAACAATCTCGACGTTTTCATTTCATACCTGTCTCAGGAATGCGACTCGTCGGAGACAAAGCCACGTGGCTCTCACAATGGTCACGCGACGACCCGTTGCGTGAACGGTGTACGTCGGAGGGATTCCTTCAGGGATGACAGCCAGGCTTTGTCCACTTGATGACTTTGTTATAGGATTTACAAATGGTACTTTTGGAGTTTTCACTACCAACAACAGCTATATGTTTAAATTTTTAAAGGTTCTATTGACTAGACCACTCGGGACAAATATTTGTGTGAAGAATATTGGTTTTTTACATGTCTGGGTATGAATAAGCGATCATCTTATGTAAAGAAAGAAAAATATTTATTGACCACGAAATAGACACGAAAATTTACAATGATACATAAATTTTTGTCTGTCTGGCTGTATGTATGTCTGTTTGATGTACGCTTTTCACGCAAAGACTACTGGACGGATTATACAAAGAAATATCACACATAGATAAGAACTATTACAAGTGGTCTACGAGGTACAGGCCTCAGCATATGCCACATCAGCCCGAGAGCCGCTGCAACGCTGGTATGTTAGTCATTTATATATTGTTCGAAACATGATTTGTTAGGACAGCTTCACATTTTTGGCTGGAAATTCGCTATTTGAGGGGGTAAAAAAGGGGGGTAAGTTTGTATGAAAAATCTAAACTGCTTAGTTAGTAAACTTAAAGCTTAGTTGCAACAGGATACGGCAAAATTCTCACCGTAATTAGTTAGCGGTAATAGCCATTGAGATGAAATATATTTGACAACTCAATAAACTTAAGCGATATTGGCAAAATGGGCATGTAGGTACCCTAATGAACTCAAAGCTTACTTCCAACGCGATGTTGCAAAATTCGTACGGGGACGGTTGATATTGGGAAAAATCTTTTGTATGTACGAGTAAAATCCTGTAGTCCACGCAAACGAAGTCGCGGGCACAGCTAGTTTTCAATAAAGCCAATATAAATAAAATCTTTGTAGCTCTTTCACGACTTGACTCAACGTTTCAAAGTGGGTAACCACTAACATGTCACAGCGCGGTTAAACATGTTTACGAGCTATAACTTAGATAATACAATGCGTCCCGTGGCCGGAAAACTTATTGCGTTGTATCCTGTATCCCGAATCCCAGCCGGAAGACCGGAAGTTGCGCACGTTTCCGTTACGGGGATCATTTTGAATGTTTGCTCGAAGCGCGGTTACCCAAACTGTTATTAGCGGTTGTATTCAATGATCGAATGATCTTGGCTTATTCCTACAATGATGGTATGCTGTATGCTGTCTATGTAATGATCTAATGCCCGGATTCTGAGCTTAATTAGTCGAAAGTTTATCTAATAGAAAGTTTTATGGGTTTGGTAACTCTAAAACGCGTTTCTGAGCTACTCATCTTAAGCGCAATATCGTTAAAAAGTGTCATGCTCTGCAGCAGAGCCACCTTCATAAATAGCGGAGAAGTTAATCTTGAAACAATGTGCGTTGAACGTACATATTGCACATGTATTGTTTATAATTGTACGCATCCGGATTAGCGGTATAATGTACTCTGAATGTGCAAAGCAGTTCATCTGAACTGACCAAATTTGATCGCTTTTTGTTCATATTATACCCAGATGAATCTGCCGAATTTCGAAACCATAACCAAATTTTTAAATAGTACTTCGTCGAAGGTCCCAAAATTAAAAACTCGATATTTTACCTGAGCTTTTTCGAAGGTTCTTAAAACTCGCAAACAATCTTGACACATAGATCCTAACGGAAAGTCTCGATGAGCTCTTGACTAAGGTAGTAAGTAAGCTATTGAAGTGTGTAACAATGTGAACTGTCCACTGAGACAAGCCACGCGGAAGGAAAACAAAACAGGTAGTTTGCGAAACTGGTGAAAACTAACTTGTAGGTACGAGCAAAGTTCGACTGAAACTAGAGATGAATATTGGAGAGTTTTTTTACAAGCTTTTATTAGACTCACTCTGTTAGTTTATTTATTTTTCTGTATGGGTGGATTTTTGTAATCGATTTTTTTTATGAGTTAACTCCATAAGTCAGTTGGTTAAGTCTCATTTGCGTTCATACTAATTTGTCGATGTCTTCATAGTTAACGTAAGTATTAATGTTCATACAACTTTACACTGTCGTATTCATAGTTTACTTAACTCCACCATGCAACTGTCACAGAATTGAACAAACAAAAAACATTAAGTACCTTGGAGTTTACCTAGACGAGCACTTTTCCTACAAAACACACATTTCCTGCCTATCACAACGAATAATAAAAGTTTTATACGTTATGAAATTACTAAGACACTCAGCACCTAATCATACATTGATACTAGTATATAAAGCCCTATGTCAGTCGCTCCTTATTTATTGTATCAAAGTTTGGGGAGGAGCAGCCAAAACAACCCTAATAGAGCTTGAAAGAGCACAACGGGCGGTTCTCAGAGTGATGCTGGGCAAACCTTTCAGGTTTAACACCGATCAACTGTACAGAGTATGCAGCGTATTGCGAGTCAGACAGTTATTCATCCTGAGAGCAGTGACAGCCGTCCACAGCGCCACACTGAACCTTCCCAACTACAAAGACCTTACAAATCTTCGCGTTTTCAGAATCCCATCCCCAGCACCTCGTACCACCTTTGCTAAAAGACATCCCTTTTTTCTGCTACCTAGAATTTACAACAAAATGTGCAATAAACTAGGGCTGAAAGAAATAAGTACGCATGCAGCAAAACGCAAAGTAGAATCATGGCTGCTATCACTAAATTACGAAGAGACGGAACAAATTTTATCCACATTTTCCTCCTAAACACACACACATACACACCCACACACACACACCCACACACACACACACACACACACACACACACACACACGCACACACTCACACACTAACACACACACGCGCACACACACACACACATTTTTATATTTTCTACACACAAGATTTTATTTAATTTCTTTTTATAATTATAGAAACCTTTACTTTGGCTTTAACCGTCCGCAATAAAATTAAGTTTAGCTAATTGTAACCCGGCCTCTGCGACACAAGCATAGCTTAGTGCAGGGACCACTAGTAATAAGTGCAATTTGTATGTGTATTTTTTTAAATAAAGCTTTTTTATTATTATTATTATTATTAACTATTAATGCCCATTATATGTATAATACAACTTGTCATGGTTACGCTCACTAGAAATGAATATGTGCGGGAGATTAACGATTTTTTTAAAATATTTTTTATTCATTTTATTACACTAATTGATGAAGTTTTTTTTTTATTGATTTATTCACTTGTTTAAACTGGTCCTGACTAGTAAGGATGTAATTTAGCATGCAAATACTCTTGAGAACTGAAAGAGTACATTCAAACGACCGTATTCAGATTTCATATTTGTATTTGTATGAGGTTAATTTATAATGAATTATAATACTTACTTAGAATTATTGTAAATTGCATAGACTATTCACCTTGTCTATTACGGCCAGTATATACGGAAAATTAACCAGCAACTCATTTTGAAATAGTTTGTTCCCAACTCTAGTTGGAAGGAAGGCACACGGGCATTCTTTCTCTTTTATTTTTCTTCTACGCCCTCGTATGTTTGGCGAGACGATATTTGACGTGCGTGACACGCGCAAATATATACGTATATTTGGAGAAATGATTTATGAAAGTTCCAGGTGTCTCGAAAATTGTTTTTTTATTTGGCAATTGATACTATAAAAACGTGAATACATTTTTGCCTAAAGAAAGCACTTAGAAATCGTGAAGTTATGACAAGCTAAGCTATACTTATTTATGAAACGTTGAATTTAAGATGTGTGTACATCTATCGTATTTGGTACCTACGTAAGTACGGCGTCCGACCGATTTCAGCCATGGCGGTCGATCTTAATTGAAATCAGCCAAGTGCGCAGGACATATTATAGTGCTCAGGTGTGCGCGCAAACACAAGTGCACTCTCTATTCCTTTACTCTCATAGTTCGGTGAGACGGCAATCCGACAGGACCACCGGCTTAACGTGCTTTCCGAGGCACGGGCGTCCAACCGCCAACCTCCTAACTCCAGGCTGAGTTATTTCTTCACAGAAAAACTCACACAAATTTTGTCCGACCCCGGACTCGAACCGGAGACCTCTCGGTCCTTACGCAGCGCTTGCTACAAATAGATCAACGAGGCTATATGAATAAAGAACTTTTGAACAAGTTTTGAAACTGTGTGCGATTCCTGCATCATACGGAAGGACGGGTGTTCAAATCCCCAGTTAAAAATGGAGCAACTGAATTTTTTCCGTTTTTCAAAATATTCAAACAGCTTGTGCACGCGTAAGTGTTAAAAAGTTCTATTCGTGTGCCCTAATTCTTAAACCCTTTTATACACCACAATCCATCATGTTGTTCAACACTTCTACGGCTGCTTGTTTTCAATTAATTGTAATTACATGCTAATAACTTTTCCTATTAGGCGATGTTTTGATACTCACCCTGTTTATGTTTACCGAATTATTCAAGTTAAACGACGTTTTCTTGCCCTTTGAGTGTCACCTCGGCCCTTAATGGGTTAAGGGGCGCGTACACTTATTAGCACTTTACCCTAATGATAACGGGATGTTTATACTCGTACTAGCTTTCCGCCCGCGACTCCGTCCGCGTAGAGACGTTTAACGGGTAAAACATTACTTCTTTATAGCGTACTCGGGTAAAAAGTAGCCTATGTCCTTTCTCAGGCTCTGGACTATATCTGTACCAAATTTCATTTAAATCGGTTCAGTATTCTATGCGTGAAAGCGTAACAGACAGACAGACAGACAGAGTTACTTTCGCATTTATAATATAACTAGCGACCCGCCCTCGCTTCGCTTCGGGTATATCTCTATCTCCATATAATATATTTCAACCCCGTAAGGGATTTTACATACTGAAGTTATTTCCCAATAACTCCCGTTCCCATGGGAATTTCGTAATATCGCGTTGGAAGTAAGCTTAACGTTCATTAGGGTACCTGCATGCCAAATCTCAATCGTCTATCTATATCGCGGCTTAGATTTTTTCATACAAAAGTTTTTTCCTATTACTCCCGTTCCCGTGGGAATTTTACAATATCCTGTTGCAACTAAGCTTTTAATTTATTAAGGTACCTGCATGTCAAATTTCAAGCGTCTAACTTATGCGGTTAGTATTTTTCATACAAAAGGATTTTCCCGTTATTTCCCGTTCCCGTGGGAATTTCGGGAAATCCTGTCCTAACGGATGCCTACGTCATAACATCTACCTGCATGCTAAATTTCATCTCGATCCGTCCAGTGGCTGTGACGACTTCGTCCGCGTAGAGATGTTTAACGGCTAAAACATTACTTCTTTATAGCGCAGTCGGTTAAAAAGTAGCCTATAACCGTTTCTAGGCTCTGGACTATATCTGTACCAAATTTCGTTAAAATCGGTTCAGTACTTTATGCGTGAAAGCGTAACAGACAGACAGACAGACAGACAGACAGACAGAGTTACTTTCGCATTTATAATATTAGTAAGGATGTATAAAATGTATAATGTATAAATGTATAAATAATGTATATGTATATGTTACCGGCCAAACCCGATTTCAGGACAAACTAGTTTAGCCTAGTCCAAACTAGTTTGTTCTACGCCCGTTAGGATAAACCGGTATAGCCTAGTCCAAACTAGTTTGTCCTAAGCCCGTTAGGATAAACCAGTTTAGACTAGGCCAAACTAGTTGATCTTGATATAGATACGCATTATTTAGGATAAACTGGTATGGCCTTTTCCAGACATTGTTATATGTCAAGAAAGTCAAAATAAATAGATTATCCAAATAAAATCCTCCGCAATAGGAATATAATAATTTTTATTATAAACCGGTATGGCCTTCTGTTTATAAAAATTAAATTTAAAAATTGTGATAGCATGAAAATTGAAGGAGTTATGGTCAAAAACTTATCATACTTTTCTCTACTCCGTAACTGAAAATTTCGGCATGTGATTATTTGGAGCAATGTGAGAGTACGCAGTATAATATAGAGACCCAAAACTATTATATTGTGTATAAATATACATAACTATCTGTGCCCGCGACTTCGTTCGCGTGGACTATGAGATTTTACATCCAAAAGTTTTTGCCCAATAACTCCCGTTCCCGTGCGAGTTTTGCAATATCGCGTTGCAAGTAAGCTTAAAGTAAATTATTTAATACAATTAAAAAATAATCCAGGGTTTCAAGGGGTGGTTTTCAAGTGTTGAAAGGGTTAAAATTTGAAAATTATTAAAGAAAAGATAAAATATTACCTACTCTATATTAACACACTAATGTATTTCTTTGTATTTTTTCAATTTGACATAATACTTATATGATATGATGATATGAATATTTCTTTTTTTTATTATTTGTTAAAGTATGATTGTTTGTATTACCATTTATTATCCATAATTTTTAACGACATAATAATTGTAATAATTAAGACATTATTGCTTCTATTAAAGAAAACATTTATTTCTTGCCAAATATAGTATGATTGTACGAATGAAAACTTAACGACGAATCATTATAAGAAGTAAGAAAGATTATAGTAGGTATAATAAACATTATTATTTTTCCAATTACGGAGGATTTTATTTGGATAATATATTTATTTTGACTTTCATGACATTTTACAATGTCTGGAAAAGGCCATACCAGTTTATCCTAGATAATGCGTATCTATATCAAGATCAACTAGTTTGGCTTAGTCTAAACTGGTTTATCCTAACGGGCTTAGGACAAATTAGTTTGGACTAGGCTAAACTAGTTTGTCCTGAAATCGGGTTTGGCCGGTAACATATATATTTATAATGTTGTATAGATTTACACAGTGTTCTTTACCTGAACTTAATAATAATTTTATTACTTTGTTATTGTCAATTTCTATCTAACTATTTTAAGGTTTCCTCTTTCAAACTAACAAAACGACTCTTAATGAAATGCAAAAATCGGGACTAAAGTCATTAAAAGTTTGTTCATTGAAATTTTAGTTAAATAGCTTGTTATAGTAATAATTTTGTATTTGGTATTCGCATTATAAAAAATATGTATATTATTTTAATCTTAGTTGCAAATAAAACAGATCTATAAGGGTTCCGTTCTTTTGACATTTGGCTAAGAACCTTTAAACACTCGTATTACAGTTTAGAATATAATCAAGTAAATTTTGCTAGAATCTGATAAAATGAGTCTGATAGAGCCTAGTACACACAAAATTGACGCCTGATTTCTATACGCACATGTTTGAACACGGCTATTTTAAGCGCCAAATGTCATATCAAGTAAACCTACGTCTTTCAGGCTCATATTATGTAAGTGGGAACCTAAGTAATATGAGTCTGAAAGAGGCTTAAGCCCTCACGACATTCTTGGCGTCTTGTGTGCAGGTGCGCCGTGTCAGGCAACCGTAATTACGTCGACAGATTTATTGTGTTTCCTTATTCCTACCACACACGACGGGAATAACATTTTTTGTCTCGACCTAATGGCTTGGGTCTACATGTTGTCATTATTGTTGTGGAATACTGGCTGGTTTGGATTATCTTTTTCTTATCGTATGGTTGATGAACAACCTAGTGTCAGAGTTTTTAAACCGCCCGTATGCCTCTGGCATGGCTTCACACACCGTTGAAAAATTTCTCATGTGTGCTGGTTTCCTCACGATGTTTTCCTTCATTGTTAAAGCATCGAATGATGGTACATCGATTGATGGAATTTCAAATTTGAAAAACACATTGGTACCTGGCGGGGTTTGGACTGGCGACCTCTCGGATGGCATTCAAGCAACGACCTTAACCACTCGGCCATCGACGCTTTTTGGTTTGGATTATAAAAAATTCCTGCTTTCTTGTTGAGTTTGGCTAGTAATTAAAATACGGGATCGATCCCGCTTTGCTGATGTTCGCTGCTTACTAAGTAAGGAAATGAAAATAATTTCGAGTCACTAAGAAATGTAGTAGGTAACCTCGGCAGAGACATAAAGTAATAGAGCTTTGCTGGTTTCTGTTTATTTAATTATAAAAATGTAAAATAAGTACAAGTATGTATGTAATATATGTGTCATATTTAGGTATCTATAATAAAAACACAAAAGTAGAGTAACTAGATAGAATTTTATAAGTCACCAGATTAAATAAAATATCTTTGCCATTATAGTAAAAGATGATGATGGCATGTTTATTCACCATTTGTGGAGATATTAGACAACACCCATACAAGAAAACTGCGGAAAAACTGTTCTTTGCCATTCATTCGTCTTTCGCTCAAACACAAGTAACTGCGGAGTTTTCAAAATCAAAAGAGGTCGTTACGTGTACAGGGTGGAACGAAAATGGTCCAATTAATCAACATTTGAACAACTTGATAAGTTTAAGCGGCGTGCGATGCATCAAGTTACTCACGCACAACTTTGCTAAGAATCTAAGTAGGTACTTTGATTTGAATCGGAAGTTGAGTTTGTGCCGTTTAATGGTTTGTGGGCAATTGTCTGCCCACAAACCAGTTAAGTGATTTGTGTTTTGTTTTAGATCTTTTTGAAAAGCGTCGATGGCCGAGTGGTTAAAGCTGCCGCTTGCTATGGGAGGGGTCATCAGTTCAAACTCCACACAAATACCACTGTGTCTTACAAATTTGAAGTTCATATGTGCGATTGACGGTGAAGGAAAACATTGTGCGGAACCCTGCACGCCTACGAAGAAATTCTATGGCTGTGTAGTCGACTAACCCGCATTTGGTCAACGTGGTTGACTAAGGCCTTATCGCCCCTAGTTTAGGGTCGACCCACCATGCCCCAGCAGTGAGGACGTATGATGATGATGATGATTGAAGTATTTAATCGGAATCAAGTGTATTAAGCAAAAAACAAATGATAACTCTTAAATGTTGTGACAAAATCGAACTAAGCAAAGCGCCTTTTAATAGCTAATGTCAGAAAACAGAACAACATCGACAAATACGTTTCCGAATCTCAAATGTTTTTTTAGCGAAATGGAAACACAGGCATATACTGACGAATGGCAAACGACACACGAGACGATGAAAGGTTGACACATTCGACTTTCCCGTGCTCATTGCGTGAAATGAAACGCGATGACGACAAGACAAATGGAGTTATTTGATATTGTTGGTTTGTTACAGTTCCATTTCACGCGCCGCTTTGTATATAGAAGGCTTTCCCAATAGGTCGATGTCAAGTTGATGTTATCGCAAAAATCTCTGGATGTTTGTTATATTACAAGGTGTCATTAAGGCATGGAATGCTCTTCCAGCTCATGTTTTCCCTCCCTCCAATGATCCCGGGCATTTCAGGCGGGGCGTGAAACGGCATTTAAGTAGGCCTTCAGGGTGTGTGCGACAGGCTCAATATGGTCTATTGTGCCAGTCGACCTCTAAAAAAAATCTCAATAGAGATCAGCCAATTGCGCAAGATATACACCGTGAAATTTTAGTGGTTGTTTTCCCGTGGCAGAACGATTTGCCTTTAGTAATACTATCGAATCATGCAAATAATTCCTCGAAAAAAAAATTTTTTTTTTTCAATTTTTCAAAATAATAATTTTTTAACTCGAAAACGAGATAAGCTATCGTTCTTTTATAAGATGTGACGTAATGAGGTACTGCTTGCCGCATGAAATCGATGCTTAAAGCTGAAGAAGCTCGACACCCTAAGTCATAAAGCGGTTCGAACATGCTTTCGAGTTTCAGTTAAACCTTTCGTAAAACCGGCATTTATTGATTTTAACAAAAAAGACCTGCACAAATCTATTGTACTACTAAGATAGAATCATTTTACTGCGGGAAAACAACCACTAAAATTTCACGGTGTATAGTGCACAAGTGTGTATAAGGGCACTCTCTGTTCCCCTACAGTCTTCTTCAGTGAGATAAGACCGACAAGAGATTAAGCGTAGTACCACTGGCCTAAGGTGCTAACTGAGTCATGAGCGTTCATCCGCCAATTTCCTAACACCTTAGCAATTTCTTAATAGAAAACTTCACACAAATTTGGACCGACTCCGGACTCAAAGCGGGGACTTGCAGTCTTTACGCAGCACTTGCTACCGAGTTGCCACTAGATATTTTCACATAAGTACGCTAGTGGTCCCCTTTATTGGAAAACCTTGTTTCAACTTTAGACCACTTAAAGACTGCGGCTTCTCTCTCACTTAGTTAGTTTAAACTAAGTTTAACTTTAGACTACGTTTTAAATAGGAAATAAAGTCATATAATTTTAACCATGAATAAGTTAGTGTATTTGCTCCAGTTTTTCGACTGAATACCAATATTAATACAATTAATTAAATGTCTAAATGTAAATTCAATTCCAATACCAATTGTTGTAACGATACTTCTTCAACAATAAACGCTTTAAAGCTCAAATACATAATAAGCTCACAGTTCTCTGTGCTTACTTTGTTCCGAAAATAAATAGCCAATATTAGGGCGCGCAAACAAATAACCCGTGGCCGAAGTTTAATCGGCTTGCGATTGTTCGCCATTTGATCATTTACTGTTTTTGCCAATTTAGTTAGCAAGTTTGAGGTATTCGTTACGGCATTGAACCCCGGCCACTGCGGGGGCGGGACGGCGGTCGAAGGTTCCCCAAGTGTTTTAGGAATTCTCGGAATCGCCACCGAAATCGTTTCATTATATAATGTATTGGCAGATTTTAAGAAGTAAAATGTCAAGTGGTGTGAGATGGGACTGGGTGAGTGGGTGTAAGGCGTATGAATAATTTAGGACTGTTTCCCATCTTCCGTAAAAAGGTTGATGCATTTATTTAAATTGAAAATTTGAAACTTCCGTTGACCGATTAAAATTGTATTGGGAACTAGAATAGCCCTTAAAACAAACAAAGAAAACAAAACAGGATTTTAAAGTATTACGTCTAATACTACACCGTGAAATTTGAGTGGTTGTTTTCCCGTGGCAGAACGATTTGCCTTTAGTAATACCAGGGTCGGACTGAGCCGCAAGGGCCCGGGTGGCAAATCACAATCCCAGGTCCCGAGTTTTTTTTTTTTTTGGAATTGACTAAGATGGCCTTCTGAGGCCTGTTCAGCTTCACCGGACTTGCGGGTGAGCGGATGGCTCATCATAACCCTAAGTAGCCCAGGGCCCGAGACTATATCACGGTGATGGGATACTATCGAAAAATACTGAGATACACAAATCGAGATAAACAATAAAAAAAAAATGATTATAATACTAAAATAATAAGCAGGTATTATAAATAATAATTACAGGTAAATCCTATAACAAATAATATACAGGGTGTCCTAAAAAATAGTGTCAAGCGAATGTCCTGAGTTAGTACGTACACACACCCCATGTATGTTACGCGATTTTTATAGCGTTCGAGTTATGGTTTTTTTCCTAAACTGTTGAGAATAATTGACATAACCGATTTAGAAAAAATCCAAAGAAAAAAGTATTTAATTTTTTTGGGAAATTCTGTTTGCAAATAAATTTTCATTAAAATTGTAATATTTTTTCATCAAAATTGATTTGCTAAAAAAGTCAAATACTTTTTTTTTAGAAATTTTTAATCGGTTCTGTCAAATATTCTCAAAAGTTAAAAAAAATCATAACTCAAAAATTATAATTGGAAGTTTTCAAAATGATGGTACAAACTGAAAAATTACGTTCTGTAAATAATGTATTGAAATTTCAACTTTAAATTTTAAATATTAGAAGGTACTTAGCTGCAAAGCTCTTTAGTAACCTTAAAAACTGCGCCAGACTCTCAGCTTTCATAATCATTAATACAAACTAGTACCTAATAGGCTACTTTTGCTGAAATCGGACTTCAAAGACAGAGATGTGGAAAAATCATAAATTTGCCATTTGATTACGAAGTATTATTTTGGATATTTTATCATTTCTAAAGTTTATTTATTTATTTTGCTAGTCACACTACATAATATATAATTAGTTTGTTAACAAAATTTAATACAGGAACACTCAGATGCAAACATTTGGATGTCATATTTTTTTTTTAATTTAGGTACATTGCGTTAACACTGTTTTCGCATGACGAATCCTGTTGTTACGACAAACTTTGCTTTCTTAACGGACTTTGAATGCGATCACTAATATTTTTTAATAATCAAATACACTTCCTTTTTTTTCATTTAAGGTCCATTTCAAAACTTAATAAAGTATCACAAATAAAACACTCAAATGGTTAAATCTTACCATTTCTGTAATAATTTCGATTGTTAACAATCTTATTAACTTCAGAAATCTTCTTCTTCTTATCGTATGGTTGATGAACAACCTGGTGTCAGAGTTTTTAAGCCGCCCGTAGGCCTCTGACATGGCTTGTCACACACCCTTGAAAAATTTCTCAGGTGTGCTGGTTTCCTCACGATGTTTTCCTTCACCGTTAAAGCGTCGAATGATGGTACATATGAATTTCAAATTTTGAAAAACACATTGGTACCTGGCGGGGTTTGAACTGGCGACCTCTCGCATGGCAAGCAACGACCTTAACCACTCGGCCATCGACGCTTTTTCACTTCAGAAATAATAAAATGTCCAAATAATGCTTTGTAATCAAATAACAAATTTTATGATTTTTCCACCAAAAGTAGCCCGTTAAGTACTAGTTTTTTTTAATGATTATAAAAGCTGAGCTACATCCTAATATTTTTAATTTGAAGTTGAAATTTAAGACATTATTTACAGAACATAATTTTTCAGTTTGTGCCATCATTTTGAAAACTTCCATTTAAGTTATGGGGACAAATATTTTAGGCATTAAAGAAGAACTCATGAAAATTGATTTGAAAAAAGATTTTTTTTCTAACTTTTTAATCGGTTATGTCAAATATTCTCAAAAGTTTAATAAAAATAATAACTCAAAAAATCGCGTAACATACATGGGGGTGTTTCAAAGCCCCACGGAGTGTTCGGGAAATTCGCTTGACATAATTTTTTGGGATACCCTGTATAAAGCTAGCTAGTATTTTTTTTTTAAAAGAGAAGAACTTTCAGCTTTGTACTTAATGACTTAGCCCATTACATTGAATTGTTACAATTTAATTACCGAGTATGTATTGCATTTATGAGAGAACGCAATTTTATTTTTAGAACATGTTTGTAGTGGTCATTTGGTCAATAGAACTTCAAGTATGTGGGGGCCCCGGCCGCCATCTTGAAAAAGGGATGAGAAAACATTTTTTTCACGATATCTCGGAAACAATGCGTCTTTTTTGCTTTAAATAAAAAAATAAGTGACGATCTCTTTATTTCGCTAATGACTAAATCATTAATTTAGGATAAAAAGTAATTTTAAACGTATTTGTTGGCAAGGCAATTTGCTAATAGCATAAGCAATATTTTTGTGAGAAGCATAGTTTCCGAGAAATGCAAGCGGGCGACACAGGCCTGTGGGGGGCCCGCGCAGGCTGGGGCCCGGCTGGCAAATGCCACCCTGACTGTATGGCCAGTCCGACGCTGAGTAATACTATCGATTCATGCAAATTATTCCTCGAAAAAAAAAATTTTTTTTTTCAGAATAATACTTTTCCAACTCAAAAACGAGAGAAGCTATCGTTATTTTTTAAGATGTGACGTATTCAGGTACTGTGGGGCTACCATGAGTTTAAAAATTACGCACTCGATATCGCCTACGTAAATATGTCTATGAAAAACTTGTACAGCGCCCCTGGTGGTTACGCGAAGAACTAAAATCGGCCGTATGAAAAAAACAACTCGATAGGTTTTTAACGTAAGTAAGTTTTCGATAGCCAACTCATGGTAGGCCCTGTACAGTACCTGAATACTGCTTGCCGCATGAAATCGATGCTTGAAACTAAAGAAGCTCTATACCCTGAGTCATAAAGCGGTTCGAACGTGCTTTCGAGTTACGGTTAAACCTTTCGTAAAACCGGCATTTATTAATTTTACCAAAAAAGAACTGCACACATCTTTTGTACTACCTACTAAGATAGAATCCAATCAAAAACATAAATGTGAAATGAGAGCCAAGTTCAATATTATGATAATTGCCTTGGTTGTTGACTTCAACGACAAAAGAAGTGAGAACTAAATGGGTGCCAAGTTCAATGGTCAACCCTGAAATTTATTTATAAGTAACACTATAACATACCTATCATATCTTCTTATAACATAAGCTAATGTATGGTGGTAGCCTATGAAGGTCTGTCTTGGCTAGTTTCTATAAACCTATCAACGTATTATTATGTTCGCTCGCTAGTTTCTACCAACAATCCAAATTTTCGGATTTATAAAATAAAAACCGACAAATACCAAACTAACCAAGACAACTAACTAGACTACTAACTAACTAACTAAAGAAAACTAGCCAAGACAGACCTTCATAGGCTACCACCATACATTAGCTTATGTTATAAGAAGATATGATAGGTATGTTATAGTGTTACTTATAAATAAATTTCAGGGTTGACCATTGAACTTGGCACCCATTTAGATCTCACTTCTTTTGTCGTTGAAGTCAACAACCAAGGCAATTATCATAATATTGAACTTGGCTCTCATTTCACATTTATGTTTTTGATTGGATATCATTACTTTTTGTAGAAAAGTATATATCATCGTAACGCCGTGGGTCCTTTGAAAAGGACAAATTCAAAACTAAAACTAGACTTTATAAATATAAAACAATTGAATCAGTTACTGTATTTTCCTACGTTTACGGGGTATAACCCTAAGTAATAAATATGAAAACCGACTATAAGTACCTACTCTTAATTGTAAATAAGTAAGTATACCCAAATATATACTTAGTACTCTGCCTTCGCCGGTATATAGGCGTGATTAGGCACTAATTAGGTATTTATGTTAAGCGTTCATAATAGAACCTAACCGCAGCATGGTCTATTGTGCCTGTCGACCTCATATGTGGATCTCACTACCGCTTACCATCAGGTGGAGTGAGGTCATCTTGTTAGCCTCTTATAAAAATAATAAAAAAAAACCTAATTATTAAAAAATTGCCAGTTTTTTAATTTTTCCTTTGTATTCATGTAATTACCTATCTGCATACCAAATTTTAACTCTCTAGGTCATTTGGAACTGGGTTAGAATTTTGATCTGTCAGTCAGTCAATGATAAAAATGAGGATTTTTGGACATTAATATCTAAATAACTGTTTGAGATAAGCTTATGAAATTTAGAACACATATTTATCTCCCAAGTCACAATATATGAGCCAAATTTGATACGTTTATGTGAAATAGTTTTTGATTTATGAGGGGTTCAAAAGTGGTTCCAAATGGTTCGTGTAATATTACACACGGTGCGCCTCGCCAGTTCTGTTTCTTGAACTTGGCTTGACACGCTACCGCGTGTCTAGATAATTTTACTGCCGGAAAACAACCACTAAAATTTCACGTATCACGAATATTTTAATTTTAGCTCTAGAACGTCGAACAAAATAGAAATAAAATGGGTAGAATAGGTCACCCATTCAGGGTTTTCAGTCTACCGTATTATTCAACCTAGCCTCATGCAAACAGAATCTAATTTACGTCGAATAAAATAACCTAGCCTCCTTGGCAGCACATCCAAGAATCTAGAATAAATCTTAAATGAAATCCGGTCTCCACGAATTTTATTTAGGAATTTTTGTAGGAAACGCCTGTGCTCGCAATAAGAACTTTGACTTGACCTTCTTCTTCTTCTCTTCTTCTTCAGCATATTCGTGTCCACTGATGGACGTGTGCCTCTTGTAAGGACTTCCACTCAGGTCTTGAAGCGGCGGTTCTGATCCGGGTCGGCCCTGCCGTCTTTTTAATATCGTCCGACCATCTGGCTGCTGGTTTGCCAACGTTCCGTCTGCCGGTGCGGGGTCGCCAGAGTAGAACTCTTTGACTCTATCTATCGTCAACTCTGCGATAGATATGTCCAGATTGTCCAGCCCACTGCCACTTTAGGTTACGATTGACTTGACCTATTTGAATGTTACTCCAGTGACAGGCAACGACTCATGGATTCAAAGCGGTTTTAATCTCAATTTCTTTGACATAATGTAAAGTTGAACGCCAAGTTCTTCCTGTCTTCACTTTAAAATCATTCTACATTACCTTGCACATATCACATGACGCCGGCAGAAAGATTTCAAAGTGGTTACGAATGTTGGAATGCAATATGCATTGTTTGGCGAACGTAGATTGATAGCACCTGTGACAAAGCGGAAAGCCAGGTAGTACTGAATCAATATTGCGATTGAACCAGAATATTGACAGTCAACACGTGTCGATAGTAAGTTGACAGCATCTGTGACGATCGGCTTGATTTGAATCCATATTATGCAATTTAACCGGTACATCTGTTGAAGCTAAACGGAGAAGAATAAAACCTTATTCAAAACAGCATTATGCTCCGCCCTATTATAAAAGTATCTATTTATTCGAAAAACACGGACGAGTTACAATACTTGATGATAGAAAGAGCGTAAGGAACGCGTAAAGAACTCCCGTATTCGCGGCAGCCTTCATGTTCGAGACATCGCTGACAAATTGCAAGAGTGCCGCCTACGTTGGTACGGTCATGTTTTACGGAAACCGGCAAACTACGTAGGGAACAAGTGTCTAAGTGTCCCGGCAGAAGGGAAAGGCCCAAGAAGGCCTGGCTTGACGTCGTAGTGGATGATATGCGTCATATGCGTGCCAACAAACTCTCCGTAAAGGATGCCAAAGACTGTGCGAAGTGGAGAGATAGAAGTAGGAAAGCGGACCCCGGCTCGCAAGGATGCAACCGGGAAAACGCGGAGATGATGACGAGTATAACCGTGCAGACGCCTATTTACATTGATGTTTTTATTCAATGTTTTGTTTTGTAACAGGACAAATACTTTCTTTACCTCCTTTTTTTTCTTATAGCCTGGTAAATAACACACTGGTTGGTTGATTAATGAACTCCGTAAAGATACTTTACCTAATTTAGCCTTAACGCGTAGGCTCATTGTTTGTAATTAAATTGTGATGGAACGCGAAAGTTTCAAATCTTACACGTGCCGTAAGGATACAACACAATTTAAAGTTACAGGCTTACATTCTGGCAGAATCACATTTCTTAGAACGAAAGTTTTGATAGGCTATTATTTATTTTATAAAATAAAACTAATTTTACGGAATACAAACTCACATGTATTGTTAATCTAAACAATAAACATATCATTGTCTATCTAAACAATAAAAATATTACCCGATGTTTCGAGCTCTTAACAGCGCTCACGGTCACGGGCAAGACGAAAGATCAGATATTTTAAATTTTTATTTTGACTAGTCATATTTTAATTTGAGTTTGAAATGTAAACAAATTAGAATAAAATTCTATTGAATTCTTTATTGTATTTGTTTGACAATAGAAAACGATAAAATGCCTACAAAGTGATAATTACTTTATCGACTACACTGAGTGTATAGTGGGGTGGTATGTGGGATTCCCGATGACCGACTTAGCTGGAAAAACCGCTAGTCCTAGACAAAAGGTGTAAGTTTCCCATGGGTATACCCGCTGAGCAATGCGGAACTAGTATTAAAATGATATAACACTTCTGCGTTCATTATAGTTTGTCTAGCCTATAGTATCTCACTCCTGGGCAAAGGCCTCTTCCAATTAATTCCACTTCCGCTGATCTGTGGCTAGAGTCGTGGAGATCACCGCGCCGCATTTTTAAGCTTTTCCCTTGGCCGATGACCGTCCGATATAGGAAGCACGTTAAGCCGGTGGTCCTGCGCCCGATCTCTCATCGGTCATGTCGGATTGCCGTTCAACCCCTGAACGCACCACGGTGTTTTATAAATTTGAAATTCATATGTGCCATTATTCGACGCTTTAACGGTGAAGGAAAACATCGTCAGGAAACCTGCTCAGTGCTCACCTACGAAGAAATACTTAGGTGTAGTCAACCAACCCGCACTTCGCCAGCGTGGTTGACTAAGACCTTATCGCCTTAATTTAGGGTAGGCACGTGCCCCAGCAGTGGGGACATATATATGGGCTGATGATGATAACCTAGTTGTGCGTTTACTCTAAAAGCATGCCTTTTAGTGTCATAGTTATATGCCGTGTATTCTCATGTGCCGTGGGGTTCCCAGCCCTCTACATATTTGTTACTTGGCTTCCCGCGTTCAGTGCTGACCGTATAATGAAGATTGCCAAACGTCTCTGTAACCAATTAATTCAGTTTACCAACTTCGCTACGCTCAATCACCACCTTTTAACATCTCGGACCGTTTACCCGAAAAGTAATAAAGTTTAATTTTAATTAATTATTTCTAATTAAGGATTCGGCTTTTCTAAGACTTCAGTTTGTTTAAAAGCAATTAAGCTGGCTTGCCAATTAAATTGGCTATTTGCACTTTGTTATCAAATAATTTATAATAGAATTGAAATATAATTCATTAAAACAAAGACTAAATATTGTTAGGTTCCATTCTTAATCATAAATTATTTGAACTAGGTACACTAAATTAACCTATTTTTAATATATTTTTTATGTAAGATTTATGAATACACGATTTTGAATAATGGTAAATATTTATATTATAAGCGCTTCATTAAACTTTACAATGTTTAAATAATTTTGAAGTATGAAATAATCGGATTTGTATAAGAAATTTAGTAATTACTGTAGATAACATTATTGAAGAAAAATTTAATCGCTGAAATGTACTTCTACCTACGGCAGAGAAAATATGATGCTATTTCTTATGTGTGTTTGTTAGTTCAAGACAAAAGATTTATGTCCAAAAAAAAACTTCTTTTGCGCTTAAAAAAAAAGGCGGTACAAAACTTTGTACTTCTTAAAGCCCGACGGACTCGTAGGGTCAGCGGTAAGCAGTTACACATAAAAATATAATTGAACTTCCAATTGTATATAAGCTTTCACCTACAGCCGCACAGGGTTACCAACATAAACAAACGCCAACAACAGGACACCAGTCCAGTTTGCGGGAATAATTGTAGTTTTCAACCTTTAACTTTACGACGAAACTCGCTCGGTAAATTTGGTGTAAAGTTGTGAGTAAATTCGCGGAACATGTTTGTTGGAGGCCGGCGCCTCAGCTGGTAAATAATTGACGGCCATTTTGCACCTGTGGCGAGTTGGGTGTACACTTGCCAGGGTTTATTTAGAGCAACCCAATTTGCGCGTGGAATGGCTTTCTTTTGCATAACGCTTTTTTTTGGGGACACTCGGGTGATTCTGCGTGCGTTGAGTTGATATGGAGTTGAATATTAGTCTTTATGGGTCTACACGCGATATTAGGAATAGCAATGACATAGCTACTCACTGCCCGACGTTTTGACTGGGTTACACCAATTATGGTCGCGAGCTAACTGATTTAAATTTTCGCAGTGTAATGGAAACGCGAAAGAAATCTTACATTTATATGGGGCTATTTTGAAGAAGCTGTATGTATTTTTTGAGGTTATTATATGTTATTTACAATTTTTGATGTAGCATTAGGTGGAATCCCTGTCTCTAACACCAAGAGTGTCCTGTGGGATTTATTTATTTATTTGGTACAGCAATAGAAACAAATCCAGGCTTATACAAAAAATATTTTAGGTATGATAACAGTTAAATTTGCGCCCCGATCATAGCTGAACACGGGATCGATTCTCTCTCGGGATAAATATGTATATGTATGTTTGATGAAAATCGGTGTTTGGTCGTGTAGATGCAAAAGTTGTTTCCGATAACATTAACAAAAGTGGTTAGGTCATTTAGTACGCAATCTGAACAATGTATAAATAAATACAAATATGAATAAATAAATGAATATTTAGTATCTATAGTTTGAGAGAGTATATACGTTAAGTATAACATTCATCATCATCATCATCATCATCTTTGCGTTTTCCCGGTTGCATCCTTGCGGAGCCCGGGGTCCGCTTTCCTACTCCTAACTCTCCACTTCGCACGGTCTTCGGCATCCTTTATGGAGAGTTTGTTAGCACGCATGTCATCCACTACGACGTCAAGCCAGGCCTTCTTGGGCCTTCCCCTTCTGCCGGGACCCGGCGGTAGCGACATGGCTAGACACTACGTTAAGTATAACATTATCTCTAGTAAATGCGAAATCACCTACTAATTTGTAAGTCAAGGCAAAGTCATTCTGCCCCAAATTTATCTTGGTTTAGACAAGTTGCTCCACTAACGACCTGAGATTACCTTCGTGGAGCTGTGTCGAACGAAACACTGCTTTCCTTATTTCAGAAGTTTGTTTACAACCTGTTTTGCTGTAACCAAACATACGAACTAACAGAAGACCTACGTATTAGAAGTACTTTATCAATCAAGTATAGGTATAGCATTTTTGCAAAGAGCTTGGATCGCAAAGTTCTACATCATGATGTTCCTACACTTTGTAAGAAAGGAAGAAAGAAACATATTTTATTCAGTTACCAACACAAATTGCATATTAGAAAACTGTAACTGTCCGGAATATTTACTATGTTGTTTTGTTCTAATGAGCTCCCGATATTTTGGCACTGTTGCAAGTTGTTGACCGTCCTCGAAAAAAGATGTGATACCGTGAGCGTAGTGTGTCGCGATCGAGTTCGTAGTGATATGTAGCGGATATTGGTAGTGGTGTCGTGCGTAGTAGTTTTCTAATGTGTGTAACCATGACAGTTTAAAATTACAAATTGCATAGACACACGATTATTCAAAAAAAACAAGAAACATTAATGTGTGGTAGTAAATGAAAAGGCATTGGCTCAGCATGTGTCGCGGAGTCGGGGAGACATTGCGACACTGTTCTTCCGCAGATGCCAAATCAGGGAGAGGACGCAGTGTACAGCAGTACAATTATTATAATAATGCAACACATAATAATACAAGAGTATCTTATACACAGATGAAAAGTATTGTCTATTATTTGCACTACACACTTCATGGTCACGAGCGCTGTAAAGATCTCGAAAAGTCGGATCTCTAAATAATATGTTTAAAATAACAATACACGCAAATTTAATTCATAAAATTCGTTTTATTTCACACATGAATAAAATCGTAAGCAAATGAATATTTGAAGTTTGGAGTATATCAAGTCACAGAGAGATCAGGCCTAAAAACGTTGGAATTGAAATCCCTATACTCGACTACCAAGAGATTTATCCATGTTATATTTTAAACACTATCGGGAATTTCTAGACCTTTCATTATAGGACGATGTTTTCCGACGAATTAAGGATTAGCAGTTGGAAAGTTGTGGACCCCGTTGTTCAATTTATGTATGTTTTTTAGTTAGGAGTTCGGTAATAGGATTTAGTGTTTGGGCTCACTGTGGTTGTTAATATGATTAAAATGCTTTTAGGATCCATTGACCGAAGTTGGAGGGTGATTCTTAATTGATTTTTTTTATAGAATAGAATCACTGTTTATTCACTTCTGATATCTTTATGATAACAATAGGAAATGTAAGATTTTAGACTTTCGCGTTCCATTATATACTAAATATTAGTCTTTATGGGTCTACACGCGTTATTAGGAGTAGCAAATTACATAGCTACTTACTGCCCGACCATGATTCGCTCGCGACCATGATTGTTGCAACCCAGTCGAAACGTCGGGCAGTAAGTAGCTATGTAATTTGCTACTTCTAATAACGCGTGTAGACCTATAAAGACTAATATTTAATATACAATAGGAAAGTTTTGATTTTGCATGTGATCTAGCGTTTACCAGGGAGAATTATGTTAGTTAGAACTATTTGTCAAGGTATGTTAATTTTTTTAGTAATAGAGATCGACAAAGACGTTAAAAGTTGGATAGGCAAATAAATACAATTCTCATTAATATAATTATAATTACTTATGAAGAAAAATAGTAACGCTTTTTGTTTTTTGTTACAGGTATGAATGATTTAAGGCACAAAAGTATTCGTTTAAAAATTACATCAAGTAAGTATATTTCCAGGTTTTCTTCGAAACGTTGCAACACGCTCAATTTGAATCTTGATAATCAACGCTAAACATTAGTCTTTATGGGTTATAGGTCTACACGTAATATTAGAAGTAGCAAATACATAATATCATCGACAAATCAAAATGGTCAATGTTAGGTGATTTATTCAAGAAAGTATCTAAAATATGTTTGAATATTTTAGCTATTTATTAACAAAATCTGCGCAAAAACTAATTTTAGTTGGTTTTTGTCACGAAACTTTCTCATACTTAAGTTGTTACATTATATGATCGGACATTCTTAAACAGCTGGTATTACACCGTAAATACGGAAATATCAAGAGGAAATAACTTGTACACGAGAATTGAAATTTCATACCGAGCTTTGATTTAAGGTTTCCTCGTAGGGAACGTTATTTATTTGCGATGAAATTTTAAATATAATACGTAGTACGCGGCCTAAGGTAATTGTTCTGTTGTTATGTTAATGGCTCTTCTTTATTATGTACCGCTATGAGGATCATATTTCAGCGTAAACAAATTATTGCTAATTAACTTGTAATACCGGGAATTTACTGTTGTTTCACGATAATGATTACCAGGTCTATTTATTCAGTGCCGCTGTAAATCTTTTGGAAATGTTTGAATTACTCATTAAATTTAATCTGGAGACGTTAATATTAATTTATTCGGTTAATTTTGTGAAGTTATGTTGTCGAAGCACTTTTAAGAAAGTGCGCATTTTTTGGTAGGACATAAGAAATTCTATTAGTGTTGGTTTTTAGTTAGGAAACTGTAGCTTGGTCTAGTCTCCATCCCAGTTATCCATCAAATTCGTTACTAAAAGACAAGATAATGCCATACACCGTGAAATTTTAGTGGTTGTTTTCCAGTACTAGAACGATATGCCTGTGGTATGTAGCAATCATGAAGTGTTTCTTGGAAAAAAAATTCGATATTACCTACATAAATAGAATCATCTAACTCGAAAACGTGAGGAGCGATCGTTCTTTTACGAGATGTGACGTGATTAGGTACTGCTTGCCGTATGAAATCGATGATTAAAGCTAAAAAAAAATTGTAAACAAAAAAAAAACCGCCTTCAAAAACACGACTCACTAAAAATTACAAAATAATATAATACGAACATTAATCTGGGTATGAATTTGATATGTTGTTGAAGGCGGTGCCAATTAAATTTTTGAGGAAAACTGCGTGAAATATAAACGGCACCGCCTTCAACAACATATCAAATTCATACCCAGATTAATGTTCGTATTATATTATTTTGTAATTTTTAGTGAGTCTTGTTTTTGAAGGCGGTGTTTTTGTTTACAATTTTTTTCATCCTTTTTAGTGTTAATTTTTTTACACCCTATTAGTTAAGCTCACCTATAATTCTACTGATATTATAACCAGTAGTATCAATATGTACGCAGATTTGAAAGAATAATCCCTTTACTCCCAACTATTAAGGAGTTGACCTTCCATCATCAGCTCAGCATCATAACATTATGATTGCCAGAAGAAAATGCCAATATAACTTCAGAAAATATGTAAAACGCGGTACATGTGCCTATAAAATTTGAGGGTTGCCCTCGATTTCTCCTGGATTCCATCATCAGATCCTAGACTGGTCAACCTAATAGTTTAGCTCACCTGTAATGCTACTGATATTATAACTAGTAGTCTTAATACGTATACAGTATTAAAATAATTATTCTTTTACTCATAACTATTAAGGAGTTGACCTTCCATCATCAGCTCAGCATCATAAAATTATGATAGCCAGAAGCAAATGCCAATATGACTTCAGATAATATGCAAAACGCGGTACATGTCCCTATAAAATTTGAAGGTTGCCCTCGATTTCTCCAGGATCCCATCATCAGATCCAAGACTGGTGAAAATGGGACCACCTCGGAAGTGAACTCTATCCAACCAAAAAAAAATTTTTGAAATCCGTTTATAATTGACGAAAATATCGGTGAACATACATAAAAAAAAAAAAAAAAAAAAAAAAATATTATACATACAGACGAATTGAGAACCTCCTCCTTTTTTTGAAGTCGGTTAAAAAAGCTCTACGCCCTAAGTAATGAAGCGGTTCGAGCGTACTTTTGAGTTTCGTTAATTACTTTTGTAAAACGGGTATTTATTGATTTATTTTAACCCTTGATCAAATACAGCATATAGAATTTTTTCATTGGTTTTCGCCGGTATTACAACTACATAAGGTTCAAAATCTGGTGGGAACTATTTTCCCTGTGTCTTATTAAGGGTTAAAAAAACTGCATAAAATGTATTGTACTAGTAAGATCGAATCGTTTTACTGCGGGAAAACAACCACTAAAATAAAATTTTACGATGAATTAATAATTTTAGATGTAAAACGTCAACGTGTTTGGGTTTAAAACCGTAACAAAAATGGCTATAGACATTCACCCCTTTATAGATATGTTCGATCTCTAAGACGTTGAGTTGCATAATTATATTTAAGCACTCCCACAAAGCTCTCCGCATATTCCGCATTTCTAATATTGGGCGAGGGCGATAAGGCACGTATCGGATCACTCGCGACGGAAAATGCTTCGCCCATACCTCACCAAGAGATGTTTAGCGGAACCAAATAGCGTAGAATGCCGTCAATTTAGATCTAAAGCCGATGAATGTATGGAAATATCATAGAGACTCTACTGGATCCGACGATCTGAGTCTGAGATCTTACAATCCAATGTACAATACAATTAAGATTATCAATAATAATTTCACTGGCTACTAGATGGAATAGTGGTTAATGACCCAGCGGTTTCAAGAGGCATGGGTTCGATTCCCAGTCGAGACTAATATTTGTGTGATGAACATCGGTGTTTAGGGGTGAGAGCCATCCGCTCCCCCGCAAGCCCGGTGATGATGGCAAGTCCAAGCCATCATCGTTAGTCAGTTAGGAAAAAAAAGGTGTTCGTTCCGTCTGGGTGTGTTATTTAGGTATTTAAGTTTATTTGTGTCCACTGTCGTTTCTGACATCCGTAACACAAGTGCTTAAGCTTCTTACCACGTAATCAGATCAATGTATGTGATGTTGGGAAATATAATATCAATATTGTGATTCTATACATCGAAGAGACTTACATGAGAACTTTTATATTGTTTAACTCATTCAAAAGGTCTTCACAATATTAATCGTAATGCTACATTAATCTGACCTTCGGGCCCATTAACAGCTGACAAATTTATTTCAGTTACCGTAAACGTATAGCGAGATATTCTTGATTGTTTTTGTTAACCTTGAACTCTGCTTATCATTTTAAATAATCGTTTCGGAGCGATAGAGCACGATTCTGTTGAGTGGGACGGAGGAAATAGCGCTACCCTTCTAAGTAGGTTCACTCAACAGCACGTTAGGCGTAAAATTGACAGTTAAATAGAATAAGACCAAAAAAGAGATGAACTCGACGCCCAGCAACCAAAATGGCCATCTCTTGCTCGGTAGCAACAAGGTTCGACAAACATGGAGTGAATTTGGGGAGGCCTTTGCCCAGCAGTGGGACATCACGGGCAAGATAAAAAAAAAATCTAATTTTCTTTCAGTATTTTCTAGTATATTACAAATATTAGGCAAAACATCGCCGGCGGTAGAAAGAACCGCTCTTTTGCCGATCACTTATTTAACTAAAATAGGTACCTACCTACAACTTTCTATTAAATTAAACATCAACATGCATGTATAAAAGTAAAATAGTATTAATATATCGACGATTACACAACATCACTATAATGTTTCGACTCCGAATAAAGTTGCTTATGCATTTGTGTTACGGAAATCAGAAACTACTGTACTGTATCAGTGGCAGTAAGTATCTGATATCCGAAAAAACATATATATGCGGTCGAATTGAGAAACCTCCTTTTTGAAGTCGGTCAAAAGGTTGAAAAATATTATGCATACAAATATTACCATGCTGTGGAATGAGAAAACACGTGACGAATTCGAGTTTATAAACGGAGATGAATCTCGAGTATCGAGTGTGAAAACATGTCAAGGGTACTGTGCTCGTATCAAACTGAATGGAAAGTAAACAGCCTGGTTAGCGGGCGGAAAATTGAGGGGCATGTTTTTCTTCTGTAGAATACTTTTAGGATCCGTTTCGCTATGATGATGATGTTGGTTTTGTGTTGTTGAACCAATTACTGCACTCTTCAATGAGTGCTATGATCGTATTTAATATAGGTAGATCGTATGATCGTAGAGGTAGGTGAAACGGCATTTAAGCAGTCACAATATTGAGCCTGTCGTCTCAATATTGTGCCTGAAGGCCTGCTTATGCTAATATGTCTAGTGAGGTCGACTTGTTAGCCTATTATAAAAAAGGGTACTAACAGACTCAATACCACCTAACCATGAGATCGTGGGAAAAGAGCGTGCACTTTTATTAGGGCACACACTTGGGTGCTAATACGTAATTTATCTCCTACGCAGCTTTGGCTGATTTCTATTTGAAAGACAGATGGTGCAGCAATAGAGGAACCTAACTTTGTCTACTTTAAAAACTAAGGACTTGATGACATTAGCAATTTGGTATATATCTTCTTGACTTTTTGTTTTTTGGGCAATCAGGCCCAAGTTTAGGGAAGGCCCGTGCCCCAGCAGTGGGCATATAATATGGGCTCATGATGGTGATCTATCTTCTATTGTTATAGGGGCCATGCATAATAAATTCGCATCCGCCGATCGACCGAATGGTGTATTAAAGTGTTTTTTAAAAATTATCCAACGCTAAAATGTATGTGTCTATATAAAGGACGTGCCAATCTAAACTTAGATTTACAATCAAAACTGTAATCTAACAGCAGTCCTATGGGATAGTATCGTGTGAGGACTGTCGAGTCACACTCGCAATGTATTTTTGATGCACTGATGTGATATTTGCATAGCCTGCAACCCACAGGGAAATATGTGAAGTTTGTTTATATACCGGATTGATTTTATCGCCTCTACTCTATATCGGTCGGTGTTATGATTGCCGGGCGTCCGGTGGGCAACAGTTGATATATAATATTGTTGTATGTGTGCTGATTCAGAGTCATTAAGTCTAAAGTACTCACTACAAGCAAGACCACAAAAGAACTCATAATTTTTTTTTTTTTAATTTTTATCGAAACAACAATCAATTGGAATCGTAAAGTTAGTCAAAAGGATCGTAGCATATAGCAGGAAGTGATTCAGATATAAATATAAATCTTTTGTCTTGTTTTTGTAGCCAAGTGTAGTATGTTTATTAATATGTATGATTTGTATGTGTGAGTTTATGAATACATGCGTTTGTCTGTTTTTTGATGTAGTAAATGTATCAGATATTGCCCTTGTGTGCCCACGGTAGCTAAATAAATTATGTTTGAGGTGTTTGTAAAAATAAAAAATAAATAAAAAATTGTGATCGAGTGCATAACAGAATGTAATCTGTTGAATAGTCGTAACTGGCCTACAAAATTTGTTCTTCCTATTTCAATCATGATTATATTGTGCTGTGTACTATTCCTTAATAAATAAATAAAAAACAAATTAAAAAAAATAGCTTAAGCAATTCCTATCACTCCAATTGTCTGCACAGACCATTTTCACGTTCAGTTTCTACGAGTGTGTGTGCTCCGGGAAAAGGATACGCAAAACCACTTCCGTTTGATCGTCGGCCACCGACGTCCGACCAAGTTTAGGTATAACCCAAGTTACGCAAGCTTATATGCACCGTATTCAGGCTAGTTTGGAAAACAAGTAGAGTTTTGAACTTGTTCTGAAGTACCTTATACCCTGAAGTGGAATATAATTAAAGGCTGATGATAACAAAACTAAGTTTAGCTTAAGTCTAAATATTAAATTCAACTAAGATGACTATCAGAATACAGTACTTGAAAACATGGCGATGTTTTTTGACTTTAACCTGTTGAGTAGGAAACTACAATATTTATATTTATGTCTTACAAGACAATATGACCACTTCAATAAAAAGCCTTATGCATACCTAAAATATTGTAAGATTATAGACTTTCGCGTTCCATTACACTAAATATTTAGTCTTTATCTACACGCGATATTAGGAGTAGCAATTACATAGCTACTTACTGCCCGACGTTTCGACTGGGTTACACCAATCATGGTCGCGAGCGAACTCCTAATATCGCGTGTAGACCCATAAAGACTAATATTTACCTACAATATTAACGTATCCTAAATAATTTAGCTTGATGATGTCTGTGTGATTCATAACAAACTATTAATCTACAAGTGTGAATATTCGTTAGGCTTTATCAAGATATTTTCTTGCCGAGAGCGAAGCGTAGCTAAATAGCAATCTGCGCTGATGTCACCCGTCACGGCGGTTCGTAGCGATTCTTCTGCGTCACTCAAGGCCGCTCTATCTGAAAAATGGCACAGTTTTATGATAAAGCTTTTATTGTATTGTACTTTTGGAAAAAGTTAAATCCAAACTTCCCGGCTCCCCTTGCCACACAAGATGGGGTTTGTCGTTTTACAATAATTCAAAATTTTTAAAAGACTAGTCTCGATATATTTTTACATGTCATACAATTGTCTACATTATCTACACCATGAAATTTTTGTGGTGGTTTTCCCGTAGTAGAACAATTTACCATTAGTAGTACTATCGAATGATGAGTTTTTTTTACATTTTTCAAAAAGTAATCTTCCAACTCGAAAGCGTGAGAAGTATTTTTTTTTTATTTTTTATTTATTTTGAAACCTAAGTGTCCCTCCCGATCGCCGGGCTAACACTGAAAATCAGCGTCGTGGTTCCGTAGGGCCGCGGCATAATGCTGAGTGTAAGCCTTTTTGGCACATTCTGCTTTAGTTTTAAGTCTTTTTTTTATTTCTATTTTTGTTACTGTGAGAATGTGCTAAATAAAATATTTTTCTTTCTTTCTTTCTTAATAAAGCGGTTCGTTTATCCTTTTCGTATAACCGGTATTGAATAACTGCACAAATATATTTTACAACGAAAATAGAATAATTTAACTGCAGGAAAACAACCCCTAAAATTTCACGGTGCACATTAATAGGTTATTTTGATATGTTAGCTACACTATTTGTGATGTTCACTGAAATCCGTTCAATATTTTTTCGTAAAAGAGATACAAATAAAACACATACAAACTTTCACGTATAATATTAGTAGAACTTTTCTATAGCTTCATCGAACTCAAACAATGACATACTACGTCTAATTTGAGAAACCGGCTCTCTCCACTATAGCCTCATCGTCAGACTTGTCTCACTAAGTTATAGGCCATTACGATCGAGCATCCTAGGAAACTAATAAAACTATTGGAGAACTTCGTTCAAGTGCTTTCTGTTCTTCTTTTCTGTTTCTAACAGCCACATCGGGTATTAATCTAACAGTGTTCTTGGTAAGTTCAGGCTCCGTGAACTTACTAGAACTGTTATTTATAAATTACGGGTTTCTAACGCGGCTTCGTCTGTATTGAATTCCTACGGCAACAGTTTTTCTCGCGCGATTTATAAACACTCCGCGCCACCTAGTGTCTTGTGCATTTAACGCCATCTATAAGTAAAATACTTAAATTAGTCTTTATGGGTCTACACGCGATATTAGGAGTAGCAAATTATAGTCGCGAGCGAACTTCCACGATTGGTGTAACCCAGTCGAAACGTCGGGTAGCTATGTAATTTGCTACTCCTAATATCGTGTGTAGACCCATAAAGACTGATTTTAGTGTAATGGAACGCGAAAGTCTAAAATCTTAAGTAAAATACTTACCGGTTTTTTGGGATAAAAGGTACCTTAAGGCCTTCTGCATACTCTTAACTGTACCTCATCATCATCATCAGCCCATATACGATCCTACTGCTGGGGCTGTAGTCAACCACGCTGGCCAAGTGCGGGTTGGGTGACTACACAACCTAAGAATTTCTTCGTAGGTGTGCAGGTTTTATCACTACGTTTTCCTTCATCATTAAAGCGTCGAATATTCGTACATATTAATTTCAAATTTGAAAAACACAGTGGCACGTGGCGAGGTTTGAACTGGCGACCTCTTGCAAGGCAAGCAACGACCTTAACCTTATTAGGTATGTATGTATGTAGGCAATTATATGTGAAATTTCAAGAAGTATACAAAGTTTGAAGAAGTAACAAACTAAAATACATACTTTGGCAATTACATTATTAGTAAGTATGAAGGTGAATTCGCATACAATAAGGTTTCAGAAGCTTCCATAAAAGTGGCAAATGTAACTTAATAATGTAACTTAGTTACCTGATAATACTGAAAACTTTAACTCACAAAAGTCAGACAATGCTTGCTACTAATCTGTTTAACAAACTCGTTAGTTAGCTAACATATTTAGTTATCCAAGCAGTTGTTTAATGAGAAAAGAACAGACCTCCCTGAGACAATTTTGTTGATCTAGCTCTCCAAATCAGGTTAATATTCATGAGGCTCGTACACTGGACTGCACTGAATATAGATTAATCTGGCCGCCAGTTGGTTCATCCACTGTAGTTACACCCACGTGTAGAGATGGGTAGTGACGCAATGGTTTTTCAGTTGACTCAACTTTAGCGATGTTTGGTTCAATGAGTTAACTCATCTAACTATACTAAATATTAGTCTTTAAAAGGCGAAAGTCTAAATCTTACTCATCTCATTATGATACATTTTAAAGCACTTAACAGTTTACGTCACAAATGTTCGAGATATTATCATAAAAATGTATACGGGTACGGGATATTTACCATGTTGTTTCATTTTAATGAGCAATATTTCTGTTGCAAGCGCCATGATCACGAGTCATTAAAATAAAACAAAATTCTAAATATCCCGGACATATTCAGTTATATTTTATTTATTACGTTATTTAAGTATAATATTTATATTACTATTAATGACGAGTAGACTTATTTAGAAATTTAAATGGAATGAGTTATCTCATCGAAACGACGTGTAACCCATCACTACGCGTTGAGCGTCGATGGCGGACGCTGGCAATATGTGGTTGTTTTGTCCGACCTCTGATTAATATTCCGCTGGCCGACCGACTTGGTTCCTGACCCATGTCTGGGAGAAAAAAAAGGCTTTATTTCCGTACAACGTGCCTTTGAAAGGGGTGGTAGAGACAACGCCCGTTGAAGCGGGCGTTGTCATGTAAAAACGATTGAACAATGCTCTCGTTGTGGTTTGGATGGGTGCAGTAAAGACAATCTGTCCATTTTAAACTTAGGTGGTGGTACTCAAACTTTGAATTTACAAACTTTTCAATAACTTATTTCTTCGGAAGTAAGAATGTGACGTTATTCTGCCATCGCCTAAACAAACTTAGTTTTTTGTTTCAATAACAACGGAAAATGTGTTTTTTGCTGCGGAATTACTTTGTATATTTAGGCATGTAGTATCAGTATCGACTTCATAAATTCAATGATTGGTTATATCAATACCAAGACACCTAATAATCAAAGTAAGTATGAAAGCCTATACTAGGTCGTTTTGCCACTCTTTATTATTTTTTACCCAAATTACAAGATCAACGCGTCGTGTTTAAAATCTCCTAAGGTATCTTTTTAATTTTCTTATTACATAATTTATTGGGCACGAAAGCAAAAATTAACAGGGGACCATCCCATAATACCAAAAACGTGTTTGTTTACAATATTGATGTGAAATTCCTCGTGCGCGAGTTCGCACGCATTTGGCTGGTTTTTCTTCTTCGAGTTTTATTTTTAAAAGCTTAACAGAAGAGTATTGATGTGATTATAAGAGTCTGTACGTGCCGGTCATTGACCCGTGACGCGATCACCCGAATTGAATCCAGGCCTTCGTTGTTATTAACGCCACGCTTCCTGCCCGAGCCGATTTCTCACAGTCGGCTGTATTGCTAAAAAGCCCTTTGTATTGTAAGTTTTATTTAATGCCCTTATTTTTCAATGCCTTCGCACAAACAAATGACTGAAAGTGAGTGAGAGTTTCGGAAGCCAATTTGTTTTGGGCAGTTATAATGTTAATTGACGATCGACTCATTTGTCCGTTACCATGAAATGAAAGAGAACTTTAATGTTTTGTTTTTATTGTTTTCAACATATTAAACTATATTTATAAGGCAAGTCTGCTTGGCGTGCAATCCTTACTTAACAATATCATTAGGTAGATCTGGTGTAAAAAGGCTAGACGCAGACAGAGTGACTTTTGCATTAACTTTATTATTAATGCAAAACACCAAATCTACCTGACAGGTTTTAAAGATGTTTGGTAAAGATCGAGCCAAGTTTAATAAAATAACTATGTTATATGCAATAAATTATTTCATGTTGATGGACGGAGTCGCAGGTAAAAGGCTAGTTATAAACTAGTCACGTGTCTCTTGTGACATTTACTGCTTCGAAAATACGTACTCATGTCTACCTCAATATTTATTCGTTCTGGGGTTTATGTGTAGTACTACTAGGAACGTGAAACGATAAAACTTTACGTTTTATTGGTAAATATATGCCGAGAGTATATTCATATTAATTGCCAATCGTTTGCCGGACGATTCGTACAAACAACTCTACGCATTCAGTGATGAACCGTAACATAAACAACATTTTGTTTCAGTTCCGCAGATCCATATCCGCATTTCGTTCGGCTTTTGTTTCGCTACGTGAAAGCCTTCGGCTAACCGGTTTGATCCGGAGGCTTTGTGCATCCATTTCCCAGAACAACGGGTACAGAGGGAAAATTAAAAGTGCAATGTCAAAATACACGAGTGACAGAATTGCACCAGGCTGAAAAATGGCCTCGGACAACACTGTGAAATAAAAACGCTTGGGAAATGTGTGTGATGGAAATGGATTCGATTTTTTGAGGTAGTTACAGGTATAGTTGATCAATTCTTGATTTATTTAGGTGTTTTGAGTGATAAGATAATGGCGTCCAATTGTCCTCGTATACTTACGTGCTTTATAGGAGACAAAGCTATTTCGTTAAATATTTGTCTTTATGGGTCTACACGCGTTAATAGGAGTAGCAAATTACATAGCTACTTAAAGCTATTTCGTTGTCTTTATCATCAAAATATTCGTCATTATAACAAATTGGCGTTAATAGTCAACATAAATAAGTAAGTTATTTATTTTCAGTCGTTAAAAAAATACAGACGAATTGAGAACCTCCTCCATTTTTTAAGGCGGTTTTAAAATGTTAAGTATTCTACTCTAAATAAGGCGTCCGACCGATTTCAGCCATGGCGGCCGATCTCAACTGAGATCAGCCAAGTGCGCAGGACATATTATAGTGCACAAGTGTGCGCGCAAACACAAGTGCACTCTCTATTCCCTTACTCTCATAATTCGGTGAGACGGCAATCCGACATGACCGATGAGAGATCAGGCGCAGGACCACCGGCTTAACGTGCTTTCCGAGGCACGGGCGTTCAACCGCCAACTTCCTAACTCCGGGCTGAGTAATTTCATTACAGAAAAACTCACACAAATTTTGCCCGACCCCGGACTCGAACCGGGGACCCCTCGGTCCTTACGCAGCGCTTGCTACCAATAGACCAACGAGGCAGTTTATTTTATTCTACTCTACTTTATTAACGAATCCTTGCGAGTGTAGCAGCCCTTAAACCGAAATATGACTAATATTTGGACAGACACATCTACAATTTGTTCAGCTTATTATTAAAAAAATATCTCTAAAAAAGCGCTAAGTGGTTATTCTAGAACACAACTACCTTGATAAGATTAGGTAGAATAAATAAAAACCTCACCGCCACTCTAGCAAAAGGCTTCATAAAAACAAAAGTAATAGAAACTCTAGGAGAGGGAATTGACGAGATCATAATAATAATTCATATTGCTTTCTTAAGAGCCGGAGGTCTCTTCCCTCCGCGGGAGGATCGCCGACAATATCCGTCTTCCTAAGCAAATAAGAGGGTTCATTTATCAGAGTAGCAAAAACACAACTTCCATTTCATCAGGAAGTGTTGATTATCCTCTAGTGCTCTCGGTTGATTGATCGATGATTGAAGGTGAATTGATTGAACAAGTGATTGTTTTCAAAACGGAAAGTAACTTTTTATAGTGCCAATTCTTTAATCGGTTTCAATCGGATGAATGATCCTAGGGGTTTTAAGTGAACAAATGACAAATCTTGGGACCCCAACAGATTAATATAATATATTAAAAAACTGAAAGTGTCCGGGATATTTACCATGTTGTTTTGTTTTAATGAGCTCCCGATATTTCGGGACCTCATTAAAACAAAACCGTCCGTCATTCTCGCAGTCCTACAGTTCACCCGTGATCATGGCGCTTGCAACAGTGCCGAAATATCGGGAGCTCATTAAAACAAAACAACATGGTAAATATCCCGGACACTTTCAGTTTTCTAATGTGTGTAACCATGACAGTTTAAAATTAATATAATATACATGATTGTGTCTTATCTGAGTATAGTTGACCACCCCTGCCTTTTGTGTCATGAGCTTTTTTCATTGTTTGTAAGACTTTTCCATCATCAGTTTCATTTTTAATTACCTCTTTTCTTCTTATATTTATCTCTTACCTTAATTCAGACCTTTCATAGAGATTAAGGTATCCCTTTCACATCCCAATTTGTGCCTATTTCTGATACATCCGTTCACCATTCTTTTATTAATTCAACACTTTGATTTGAATAGCGTTAATTTATTTCCCAAACCGATACCTTATATTTAACAGGGTTCTCCAAATTGTCCATTTAGCAACCACAGGTCAATCAGACCCGACCCGTTGGAAGGTCCGGTGTCCGACCGTCTGTTGCCGACCATGTCGGGTCCCAGTTCCAATCCGATTTATGTCAGTAATACCGGGTATTTATGTCCAAATGGAAGAACCATTAAATGGGTTTATTTAATCCGGTAAGCTCCCCGCCTGATGTTGCGGGTAGGAACGTATTGTTGTGTTGGCGATTTCTTGTCTCGCACATAATTTATAAAATATGATTTTTTGTCTTTTATTTGCGCGAAATCTTTAGATTTGAAATAAAACTCAGTTTACGGATAAAACTTGTTTGTATTGCTATTAAGAGACCCAACGTTTCGAGCTCTTTACAGCGCTCGAGGGCAAGAAGGGAAGAAACGTCGGGTCTCTAAATAATATGTTTAGAATAAGTAAAATAAGGGTTCTGTTACGCATGCTCTAAAATAGCATCCTTAAAAGCGTGCCTTTGAGTATGCTTAATATGAGAGTGCTTATGATGAGTTAACATTTGCTTGCCCCAAAATCGCACGGCCGTTGATTTTTGAGCATACTCAAAATAAGCATGCTCATTATTAGCAAAGTAAAAGCGTCGATGGCCGAGTGGTTAAGGTCGTTGCTTGCCATGCGAGAGGTCGCCAGTTCAAACCCCGCCAGGTACCAATGTGTTTTTCAAAGGAGAACACCCGATTCCATACAAACTTGGGCCCAACGTTACAAAGCTGAAAGTTGGCCATCAGACAAAGCATATAAAAGGTTTCCATGAGACGAATTTTCATGTTGATCCGCAATGGCCAAATCACTAAAAATACAGTGAATATTTTTGAGGTTATCTGTTTTTCTATTATGAAAAAAAGCATGTAGGGTGTTTCTTTTTTAAGTTTTGCATTACAGATTGTATACAAGCTATCCAACAGTACAGATAAAGTGGTAAAATGGTATCAAGACATAGGCTATATGTCATCTATATTGGTCAGGGAACCTTGCATGAGTCCGTGAAATATGATTTTGTGATTTGTTAAGTTGTTGGGTAATTCTGAATATTAATAACAGAATATTAACAACATATATTCCCAAGCGTCGTTGACGGCGCAATGCCCGGTCAACCCTGCGCCCCACTGCACCGCGCACACACGCAAGCACGCTACATAGTAGGTAATGAGAATAAATCTATGGATATTGCAATCATTCGACTTATGAAGTCAAAGTCTTATATCTTAGACATTCTCCTGGGTGTCAGTCTCCTCCTCATTTATCCTGGGTGGGATTCGAACCCATGACCCTTGGTTTAGAAGCCAGAATTCACTAGCAACTGCTCCATCGAGCCAGTCAACTATAAAACCAATTTATTAGATATTTCATTAAAGTGAATAATGAACTAGGTAACTCTAAATGCATATATGCTTATGGCTGGACAGAGCAGTTCAGTATAAAAAAATAAATGTAACAAAAGCAGGTCATTACAAAATAATAATAAATTATTTTATTCATCCTTATCATCATAATACATCTAAAAAAAATAGCATCTAAAAACTGTGCGTCTTCTTCTTCTTCTTCAGCCCTGTATCACCCATTGTTGGGTATAGGCCTCTTCATGTGCTTTCCATTTGACCCGGTCTTTTGCTGATCGCATCCAGGTCTTGCCCAATATTTTTGTGATATCGTCGGCCCAGCGCATAGGTGGTTTCCCAACGTTTCTCCGTCCGAGTCTAGGTCTCCATTCGGCAATTCTGCGTGCCCATCTGCCATCCTCTCTTCTGCACATATGTCCGGCCCGTCTCCACTTCAACTTCGTCACAATCGATGTAATGTCCGTGACTTCGGTACGTCTCCGAATGATAGTATTTCGGATACGATCTAAATAAATATGATAAATAATAAAACATTTTAATTATTAATCGACATCAATCAAATCGATCAATGTCATAAGTAGATTCTGTTTACTATACTCTATGGATAGATTTCTGTATCACGTTTGCGAAGATAGCTACGTTATTAATAAATAATATAAATGAACGTTTACAAAACCAGTAACATAAGGAAAATAAAAAAAATCTGCTTTTTCCCTGTTGGCCATTGCTGTTTTGGCTAAGATTTCTATAAGTTAACTTACAAAAATAGACCGATTTTTTGATATATAATTTAATCCTGTAACGTTGGGCCCAAAATGGTGGTTCTCCTTTGAAATTCTTATGTACTATCATTCGAAGTTTTAACGGTGAAGGAAAACATCGTGAGGAAATCAGCACATCTGAGACATTTTTCAACGGTGTGTGAAGCCATGTCAAAGGCCTACGGACGATTTAAAAACCCTGACATCGGGTTGTTCATCAACCATGCGATAAGAAGAAGATTAGCAAAGTTTCAACACACATGCTTGTAAGTAGCAACTGTTCAATAGTGGCATGTTTTCGTGCTAGTAATGAGCATGTGTAACAGTAGCTTAAGTTTTATTTGAAATATGTTTGTTTTTATTTTTTTCATAAATCTGTAGAGATACATTTTAGCCTGTTAAGACATGAAAAAATGTTCCACTTGAAAAAAGGATAGCATTTTTCTCCAGCTGTTGGCACAAACTGCGACAGCTAAGAGAAATGGCCGGCATAAACAGTGCAACTACACTTTAGCTTGCTCAAAGCACTCATAAGGCCACGGCTTGTAAATAAGCGGTCAACTTGTTTTTTGAAATAAATAAATATTTCAAAACATCACATACATTGTTCTGATCCCGTGGTAAGTAGCTTAAGCACTTGTGTTACGGGTATCAGAATCAACAGTGGATATATTTTTTTTTATATAAAAGGCTAACAAGATGACCTCACTCCACCTGATGGTAAGCGGAAGTGAGATCCAAATATGAGGTCGACAGGCACAATAGATCGTATTGAGCCTGTCGCACTCACCCTGAAGGCCTGCTTAAATGCCAATTCACGCCCCGCCTGAAGAGCCCGGGATCATACACAATATACTTAAATATATTTAATAATACACCCAGACACGGAACAAACACCGATGTTCGTCACACAAATATTTGTCCCGAGTGGGAATTGAACCCACGACTCTTGGAACCGTAGGTAGTAAACCTGGGTCACAAGCCACTGTTCCACCGAGCCAGTCAAAATATCACATCATATCGCATATAATTATATGGTTGGGTACCAGTGACCGTCTCGGTGAAACAGTGGTTAGTAAGTTACACTACCTACGGTTCCAAGAGTCGTAGGTTCTATTCCCACCCGGGACAAATAATTGTGTGGCGAACATCGGTGTTAGTTCCGTGTCTCGCAGCCGAAGCGGATCATCCAACGCGCCGTCATGATGGCGGTATAAGCGGTTCGCGAGCGATGCAGTCAAGTGCATACAGATATGGAGATGGCCTCGAGATTTCACGGAACAACGCCGATGAGCATTGTATCATGTATCCTCATATGAAATGAACTGCCTTCATTATTATTTTTTTATTTTGCACCGTATTCGTTTGGGTATAAAGCTTGATTAAGCTCTTAAGATTTCCAAATATATAAATTAGATATTTAGTATTTAAATTATTGTCTATCCACTGTTGACACTAAATTATGTTTAAACACATCTAACTAATATGTTTGCTATATAATTTATTTAGGCAGTTTAAGTATAGGACATGATGATATCATCATTGTGTTTTTCCACATTTTCAATATAAAACTGTGACAGTTTGTTGTGTTCAAGGCCGACATCCAATCGAGCCAGCTTTGCCAAAGTCAAAGTAAAAATTCCTTTATTTATAAAGTCATTTACACGCACGTATGAATCGTCGGTAGGTACAGTAAATGAATACATAAGTACTTAATAGATTAGTGATTCTAACACCGGTTCGGAACGCAGATTCTACCGGGAAGACACTGACAAGAAACTCGATAGTTACTCTTTTTAACCGATTTAAAAAAAAAATTCTGGGACGTTTCCACACACGGTCATCTGACCCCAAACTAAGCTGTTCAAACTATGGGCGTCAGAGACTGATATACATACATAGATATTTTTAAATACATACTTAAATACATAACTGTTCTACCGAGCCAGTCAATCATCACATAACATTGTACTAAATATTAGTTTTTATGGGTCTACACGCGATATTAGGAGTAGCAATTACATAGCTACTTACTGCCCGACGTTTCGACTGGGTGTAACCGACTAATATTTAATGTAATGGAACGCGAAAGTCTAAAATGTTACATAACATTGTAGTAAGTAAGTAATGTCACAATTACAAACGCCGATGGTACAGCAATCGAATCACCGCTTATTTGAACTCCTCGGCCTTAAACTGGCTATTCCACGTAAAAAGCGCTCCATTTCACGGCAGAAACTATTTTGTTTTTTTTTCTGTTTGCAGCCTGGGCTTCGGGACCTTTTCCGATATTCAGATAAGCCCCTAAAAGCCTAGATCGAGAGGGGCTACAGCCGATAAACCTTTGTAAACCCGTTAAGGTAGAGGCTCTTCCAAGACACATTAGGATAAATTACTTTATACGATTGGCTTTGTGTATCCAGGGGCGGACCGTCTCTTCCTAGGGCCCAATTTATTTGTTTTATCTTATAGATGGTAAGCATATCATCATCAGCCCATATACGGGGCACGGGTCTACCCTAAACTAGGGCGATGAGTTAATTTTGGTTGGGATTGTGATTCAATTGTAAAAATACAAGAAATATACGTGTGGTTATTATAGGTCTACACCTGAAAAAATTACTGGACAGGCGTAGTAAAGAATGTTTGTATTTGTCCGTAAATAATACTTTATACATAATTAGCCGTTTACTCTTTCCAAATCATTATAATTGGATTACGATATAACAGCGTTTCAATGTTTTTCAACTAATATCATCGCAGTTAAGTGATTCCTATTCTTAGTATATTAGAATAACTTAAACATTTACATGCTATGAACTATCATTAAAAAAAACAGACTCACACATCTTCTCCACCTAATAAACAAAAAAAAACGAAAAAAAAACCATCTCGTACTCATTGCAGGCGCCCGCAGTGAATAAATGTGTTAATCCTCCGTTGTTTGTGCGCGGAGTGAGCACATGCCCACTTTAATAACTGCCCAAATGGCGAGTTTCGCGTTTCATTTTGCCGAACGAGTTTTCGGAGAAAATATTGCCGTGGAGTTCGTCGACGAAATGAAAATTACTGGACCACTACGGAGGAGAACACTTCAAAATGTATTTTAGCTGGTTTCCGCCCGCAGATTCTAGCTTATCGCATCAAACATTACTGCCTTATAACGCAGTTGGTAAAAAATTATCCTATTTACGTCCTCTGTGTATCAAATTTCATTTAAACCGGTTCAATCGTTCAATTTTGACTTGAAAGCGCGATAGACAGAAAAAAATTATGTATCTAATACTAATGTATGTTAAGTGGCTTTTATTAGCTGTTAGGTTATATTAAGGGTTCATGTTATTTTATTAGTAAAGAGCTGTGAAATTTGCAAAAATAAATATGTATAAATAAAAGTTAACGTCTACATAATAATATTAGTGCGGATAATGTATTATTACATTTGGTTGTATAATCTCGACATATCGTTTATCTCTATTAAAATATTACGGAAGTAATACATTATCTAGTTCCGATTGTAATGGATCGCGGAAGTAACTTATATATTCAGACATAGACCTAATGAAAATGTATCTACTGTGTTTGTGCTGTGAACTGCTATACAAAAATCTCTTGAGAATTCAGTAAAATGTGGACTCTTTTTCTTGCGTTAGATTTGTTATTCATTTCTCTAAAAGTTCGTGGTCTCAGTTGGAATGAACAATGGTTTTTTTAAACGGTAGATATATGTATCTTTAACAATTCAAAGATTTGGTAATGGATCGAACTATGAGGATATTAAAATGTACTGTGAAACACTAGTAGTCGATTTAACGATCGATTAATTCTAGCCTGAAAGAAAAAAACACATGTTCCGATCTCTAATATGCAAGATCGATAGAAACTTTATTAAAATAAGGATTCCTGAAAAATTTTACTGTTCTAGTCGTCTCACGGTTACACGGTAGCAATTGTTTTCTGTTTCAAGAAGTGTCAAGCGTGACAGGCGTGACAGGCGTGTTTCCGCGTCAGCCTGGCAAGCGCCATACGTTTGGTTTGCTTTCCTTGATTTTATCTCTACTGTGTTATTGCACCGCACTAGCAAGCACATAATCTCTTATGTTTATGTGCAGTGCTTTTACAAGCTTTTTGTAACATTACAATTCGAAGATAAATTTGTCCGTCTCTAGCGCTTGCACACCAAAATTAAAGAACGGATTTAAATAATATTTGGTACTCAGATAAAGTAAACAAATCTAGAGAGAATGAACATAAGCTTATTATTTTTTTTGTTGTTTAAATGCTTTAAACAACAAAATTAAAGCTTTAAATAGTATTAAAACAACAAATAAATACAAATAAAATATATTGCCGAGTGCAACCATTCTGTATAACATTTCTGTAAAGAAATGTTTGCGGACCGATAGTGTTTGATCACTACCGGTGGTGGCGCCACCCGTGGCTAACGGGTAAAATGTGATGGAAAAATTCGCATCAGTGAATAGGACACACCTGGATAGCTAAGTTGGTTAGAGCAGCCGACGCGATATTAGAAGACGGTGGTTTAAGTCTCCATTCAGGTTGGGTCATGAATGCGATTTTTTTCAAATTTTAAATTTCCATAAGTTTCTTTTTAATGTTTATTACCTAAAGGGTAAAAACGGGACCCTATTTCTGAGACATCGCTTTCCGTCCACCCGTCAGGCTGTCACCGGGCTGTATCTCAAGAATGGTGATAGCTAGACAGTTGCAATTTTAACAAATTTTGAATTACAAATAGTAAAAATAAAATGAAATAAATATTGAAAGGGGGCTATCAAATAAATACGTGATTCGAGAAGTGAAATAGTCATACAAATAATTTATTGGTACAAAACCTTTCTTGCACGAGTTTAATTGGGAGTTACGAACTTATTGGGAGGTTACTCCCAAAATTAGTCTAATTAAAAAATAGTCTAATTTGCGCAAAACGTTAGTTTTGCACAAATTAGACTATTAATTTCATAAACGTAAACGTATTTAATTTTATGACATGCTCATTTGCTTTGACTTGTTTTTAATCGGACTTAGCAATAAGCAAAGTGTCTTATACCAATTTTGTGTAGTTGAATCTTTTTTGAGAATTTAGCCGTGCCAGTTAATGCTAATTTCAAATGTTCCATCTTATCAAACTATGAGAGTGAGGGAGCATGTTAGTGCACTTGTATTTGTTATAGTATGCTCTGCGCATTTGCTATGACCGTAATTATTCAGACACTTTTTAATACTTTGACGGCCGTTATTATATGTTTTGAAACGCACGAAAAATGTTACCCTACAAAATCTTTTGTGGTGTTCTTCATTAGTTATTCAGGAGTAAATAAAAAAGGAGATAAACCTTAATTTACAATTTTGCTTCGGTAGTCCAAACATGAAAGTGAAAATCTAAATTTACTAAAGCCTGGATCGGATCCGAGTCTCATAAAAAATGAACACAGTCTAAGCGGCGGGCTCATTCCGACGCGATCAGAAATTTACTGCCATTTTTTGAGTGGGATGTGAGTTATTTCGTGACGTCACTACAGTACTGTCTACATTTGGTGACGGATTAAGGATTTGGACCATGGTAATTTTCCTAAATGAAGAGTATATTAAAAAAGCGCCGATGGCCGAGTGGTTAAGGTCGTTGCTTGCCATGCGAGAGGTCGATAGTTCGAACCCCACCATGTACTTACCACTGTGTTTATGAAATTTGAAATTCATATGATTGTTCGACGCTTTAACGGTGAAAAAATCGTGAGGAAACCTGCACACCTACAAAGAAATTCTGAGGTTTAGAAATTCTGAGGTTTTATCGCTCCAGTTTAGGGTAGGCTCGTGCCCCAGCAGTGGGGGCGTATATGGGCTGATGATGATGACGGTAAAATGATTTTTGGCATCAAACGAGTGTGAGAAAGACAAATAGAAAATGTATGTTTAAAACAAACTGTTGTGGGAAGATTAGCATTCCTGCGATTTCTCAGGCTCGCTTACTTTGTAGATGTGACACATTAATAAGGTTAGCACAGAGTAGCGAAAGTGAGCATTAACCGACTTCAAAAAGGAGGAGGTTTGTCAAGTCGACCGTATGTATGCATTTTTTTATATGGGTTGCGTTCATATATTGCAAACATTCGTTCATAGAAGGTAGGATTGTGTTTAAATTGGACAGCAGGTGGCTTACATTATTAGGCAAGAGTCCAATACACTGTACTCCATCTCATAAATTGTTACCAAAAATGCTGCTCTACATGATTTTAAAAGCATCTTTACTGGAATTTAAATAAGCAATGAAACCTAAAGTATGTTCTACAATATGTAAAGCCGGTTTGTTTACAAACATTTCATCAGAAAAACTTGCAAATAACACCCGGATCCGAAGCGCAAATCTGTTTGTTATTCCGAATGAATATTCCTTCCTCTCGCGATCCCTCCCCCATCTTCCTCTCCCCCCTTTTTCTCTAAGCACATGTCGGATTTGCTTCGGAAGCGATTACTCGAGTTGAAGTATTTGCGCTAAGCGGATGACGCGATACGAACAGCGTTAAGACTTTTGGAGAAGTCGGTAATCCTTTGTTACCGGAAATTGATCCACATCATGTAAGGATGATTTCAGATTCGTATTATAAGCAAATTCCACTTACACTACTGTGTGAATTATATTTATTAATTTAAATGTACCTACTTAAATGAATTTCCGGTAATCCAAACTTAAATAACACTTAATTATTTGTTTCTGTTCAATAAAAACATTAAGAGATAATATTATTCACAACACAAAGTTACGTGACATTAACAGCTCATTTACATTATTGTAAATACCTACTTGACTACAGCCATGATACTTGAAAATAGAACCCCAAAAATCAAGTGACAACCCTGACTAAAACAAGTTCATCATTTGACTTTCACGTAGAAAATGTATCCTCGTTTCGCATCCATGTCTGAAACCATGTTTAAACTGTACACCTATTTCAGTAACCTAATTGCGTTGTAGATCTATCTATATGTAGGTAGATCTATATCGGCTAAACGCTCGTAAAAGAGGATTAACACCAGGGCCGGTCATCATCCGTCACGGAGGCAATTCAATAAGTAACGAAGGCAATTAAGCCTTCACGTGCTCAAAAAGTGTTCGCAGCTGTTGGACCCTCGTCTGGAACTAGCTGGCGTACATTAGGACATATATGCGAACCTATATACATGCAAACTCCTGTATCTAGGCGGCTTTATGAGTCAAACTTGCTGAATTCGAAATATGTTATAATTATACTTATTAAACGTGAATGTCACCGTTAAAATTATAATTAACGTTAGGTTGTAATCTATCTCGCGAGATTGTGAACTTTCGAAAAATTATGGTTCACACATAAGATACTATATACAATTTAATGTCTTTTTGATTTAATTATTCGTCATATTATAATCTATCGAAATGAAACTGTCAAATTAAAATCTTTTAATTTTCGAATTGTCAACTGTCTGATGGCTGTCCCTGATTGGTCGGCCTTATTTACAATAGACCGTTCTGTGTCCATAGAGCTAGGAATAAAACACAAAGGCCTAATGGCCATAGTTTAGAGTAAGCTTGTGCTGTTCGATGGGGATGTGCGAGTATATCGGCTGATTATGATGATAAAATCACATATCAGCATTGGGATAAAATTAAATACATACATAGAGACAGAAAAAAATCTCAATTTTCATCAATATTATGTCGCAGGTAATTATCGAAGCAACGACTGGTACAAGAGATAAAGGGCACTGCCAAATCTCAGACTCAGTAAAAGAGTATCTTAAACAATAACGGGAAACGCGAATTCGTGTGCAACGAAATCTCTTTCCGCATATTTCAGCTATGGGCCCGAGATCCAATTTGACAAGAAACATTTTGAAGCAAACGCGTTTTCGCGAAAACATTAGACAATGTACATTTTTTATGAGCCCAAGTCCGGCCATGTTTTGCCTTGATATTCTCCGGCATTATATTTACGTTTTTTGGCATGAAACTTTTATTTGGAATCTGTTGAAAAGAATGTTATATTTTAAGAGTTTACAACGGATTTGAATATCTGCAAAAGTATTTTGAGTAGGCACTGATTACTTGGTGGGCGTTATGTTATTATTTTTTGTGTACTGTGGTCATCATCTCATACTGTCTTTCTCATAATAGGCACCGGGTGTCACGTAACAAGAGTTCACTAGTCATTAAATTTCATTAGCCGTTTAAAATGAAGACTCCATTTGCAATAGAACATATTTAGTGTAATGGAACGCCAAAGTCAAAAATCTTACAAATAACCTGCACTTCTTAATTTAGTAAAGTATTTTAATTTCGTTTGAAACAATTTCATTCAAGTAAGCGCTTTCTCAAGAGCAAGTCACGGGCCAATTTCTCTGTGTGATGTGACGTTACAAACAGAATCAGCCGTTCAATCTCGTGCATAAAGCATTGCGACGGTTCTCTAAGAATTGTTTCATCTGGAGAATCCACGCAGATTGGGGGCAAAAACCTCATACGCTCTTGTTTGATGTTTTTCAAATTCATATTGTTTATCAAACCCTTTTAGTCTGTAGACCGTAAATACATGTACTGCATGTACTTATATTGAACGTAATTGCGTTGGTCGTACGATACAAAAGAACTTATATAGTAAAAATCAACGAAGGGGAGTGAATATTTTGATACACAATTTATGTATATAAATATAATATGGTGAGCTTTTATCCTTTGAAACATTTAAAAAGAAACAACCTTTCAATAGTTTCCAGCGAGTCAGACAAATAAAAAATAGAAACAGAGGTGAAATATTTTTGAACTGTGTCTATACAATCTGCATTTTTATTTCGGCTTCAAATCTCTCCGGGCGAATTCAATCACTCGTCATGGTCACTCCCCCCCCCCAGGCATGTTCGCTGCCCACTCACCAATTTCCCCAAATTGGATTATTAGCCCACATCGCTGGCCAGCAGCCAGACCTCAGGCTGGACTAGAAATTTAGCTTTTCAGTCTGTGCCTAGGTTTACGTGAAATTGTATCTTTTTCATATGTGAATTTTCCCTGACTGTTCAAAAGTTTTTCGTCGTAAGCACTTGCGAAATAAGCATTTGGGAAATCGTGGCAAGTGCGCCCTTCCACGAAGTAGTTGTAAATCAAAAGTTATTTATATAGTTAGTTATAATTCACAAAAAAAAAAGTTATAATTATCCAAATAAAAGATCAATTAAATCGTGTGAAAAGCTTCGTTAGCTATTAAACTAAAGAACCCTGTTGAATCAAAAGGGTTCTTTAGTAAGAACAAAAGTTTCTTAAAAGCTAAAGGTACAAATCTTGAAGAAAAACCAACATTCTAACCTAAATCGTCTAAAACACCATGAAAAATAGAGTCTAACTAAGTATTAAATTCCCACCACTACCATTCGATTAAGCCAGCGAATCTGCAAGCGATCCATCTACGTTCTAAACTAGTTTCAAAGTCCACATTTTACTCCAAATGTTTGGCAAGAGGCCCAATACGAGTCGGCCGGCACTCGTCGCAAATCGTGTTCCCAAAGGACTCTTTGGGTAACATTTGTTTCCGCCGTTGCGAGGGTCTGAGGGTCCAAGGGCTTTTGAAGGTTCTCCTGCCGTGCAATTCCGTTTTGAGTGTAATTGTCATGGTATTTCAGCGGAGGATGCCGGAATTCATGAGGAAGGGACGAGTTGTTCTCAAGTGTGTACATATGTATGAACATTTAATTGATTTGAAAGACTCGTCGTCATTTGTTTAATTTGATTTTTTTATGTGCGTTTGTGGTACCTACACTTTTTATTCGCAGCACATTCTGTGACATGTTAAGTTCGTAGACGGGTGCATGTGAAACTGTGGGTAAGCTTTAGAGACATAATTATAGGTTTAAGTTAGTTAATTAAGAAAATCCAAATAATCACATACATACATAAACTCACGCCTTTTTCCCAGAGGGGTAGGCAGAGATCACTTCCAGCGATCCACTTTTCACCTCTGTGGGAAACGTGTCGTGACGGGTTGTGGACCACGTCGCCGCCATTCTGCCTTGTGCATTGTTTTAACAAGGTCATTGCGTTCCCACGAGTAGCAAGGATATATGCCGGGGGAAGGAAAAGGGGAGGAAGGATACTATCGCCTCGGATGATTTGGACTGAGTCGATAGTAGCTCAAGGAGCCGGGGTCGCTTACCCGTATACCGTTCACCATCCACCGGACAAATAGTTGTGACTGACAAATAATCACCGTTTTATAAATTACTATATTTTATTAGCCTTTTGTTATTAAGCTTAGAAAACGATTCAATAAAGACCGAACTACCGATGTTCCTAGAACGGATATCACTGTATTTTCCCGGAAACTAATTCGTCAAACGCGCAAAAACAATAAGATGAAACGGTCGCACATAAATCAAGACGGAGGCCCTTTGTGGCCGGGACACCGATTATATTGCCACGCGAGCATGCGACCATACGGTAGGTTGCAAGCGATAGACGATTGTAAGGTTTGGATACATATGGTACGGCTAATGTCCTTGAAAAGAATGTCCAATAGTTTGTGTCTCTTCTTAGAAACTGCTTTAAAAAATAAGAGAGATTATGAATATGAATTTACTAGCTTTCCGCCCGCGTGGAAACCCTATTCCCTCGGGAACTCCAGGATAAAAAGTAGCCTATGTGTTAATCTGGGTCTTCAGCTACCTGCATACCAAATTTTATCGTTATCGTTTCAGTAGTATTTGATTGAAAGAGTAACAAACATCCATCCACACATACAAACTTTCACGTTTATAAGTAGGATGTAACAAACAAAATTACCTAGAAAATATTTGATTTCAACATGTGGGATTACAAATTGTCTACAGATATACATATTACATAGAACTTAAATTAACATAAAAGAGCTTAGCATTGTATTGTGTATGAGGATCCCTTGTACGATGCTTATAAAATAAATAAATAAATATTTCACAACATCACATACATTGATCTGATCCCATGGTAAGTAGCTTAAGCACTTGTGTTACGGGTATCAGAATCAACAGTGGATACACAAATATACTTAAATATACTTAACAATACACCCAGACACAGAACGATGTTCGTCACACAAATATTTGTCCCGAGTGGGAATCGAACCCACGACTCTTGGAACCATAGGTAGTAAACCTGGGTCACTAGCCGCTGTTCCACTGAGCCAGTCAATGCTTAATTTCAGTGGTTACAGTACTTACCTTGTGTTTAGCCTAATACGAGGTTTTTTCTAGTAAAATCAATGTAACATTTTTGTCATACAAAAATGGTACATTATAAAGGAATCTGTAAAATAACAGTTAATTATTCTAATGATACAAAATAAACGGAGCGTAAGCTCAACATTGGCGTTTATTTATTTATTTGGTTTACACTAAAATTATACACATTTCATGCATTTAAAAATAGGCTATAAATAACATTTTGAATGTATAATTTTCTCATAGTAAACCATGCAGAAAAACTAAAAATTATGTACCGCATAGTTGGATTACTTTAGCCTAGCTATCATTGCCCACCTATGATATACTGTCTTATTAAATTTGCATTTCTAAAAACAGATCTCATGAAACAGATATCGGCATATTTTGTAATTAATAAAGTCTACTCTTTTTAGAATTAAAATGTTTTTTTAGGAACGGACATTGGATCATTATCCAATGTCCGTTCCTAAAAAAACATTTTAATTAAAAAGTCGGCTTACTTTAGCCCTAGGGGGTAACATTTTACCCCCTAGGGCTAAAGTAAGCCGACTTTACCAGTAGAGTCAAGGCTCATATTTAACTAGTGTTTCGTCCCCAACAAGTCAATACTCAATATACTCAATACTCAATAATTTATTGCTTCTATAAGTGTTTACAAGGTGTTGGGGTAGTAATTATAGATACATTATAGACCCTGCTAGGGCACTGCAAATGAAATTGAAGAGAGGACGCTGTATTTTTATGTAAACTTAAAAACAAATAAAAGTACTTAGAAATTCCCTTAGACTAAAATATAAATATCATATCAAATTATATTATAACTTATTATATTATATTTTATCATAATATATATAACAGGCTTAAAATATTTAGATTATTTATACTTTCTATATATAACTATTTTCTTTCTGCATGGGTAAGGTTGTTTTTATTAAAGTAGGTCTATGTTAAGGCATTTACAATGTATTATTTCTGTATATATTATTTCTGTATTGTTATGTAATAAGTTTTAGTATTTACATTTTATCATTAAAATATTCTTTAAGATTATAGTAAGCTTTTCTAATAAGAAATTGTTTTAGTGTTTTTATAAATTGTTTCTCGTTTGTTTGGTTCTTAATATTATTCGGTAGTTTATTATATATTTTTATGGACATTACAAAAGGGCTATTTGTATGAAGTGTCATTTGAGAGGCTGGTAAGTTTAGTTTGTCTCTATGGCGCAGGTGGTAAGTGGAAGGATTATCTTTACGTTTTGAATAAAAATTAGGGTACTTTCTTACAAATTTGCAAACTTCAAAGATGTATATGCATGGAAGAGTAAGTATTAGGTATTTTTGGAAATATTTTTTACAACTTTCAGTTTGATCTATGTTTGCTATGATTCTAATTAATTTCTTTTGTAATATAAAAAGGCTATCAATATTTGTACTATTTCCCCACAAAGAGACACCATAGCTTAACCATGCATATGCATAAGCGTAATAAGTTACTACTGCAGTTTCCTGATTAATTGTTTTTTTTTATTTCTTTAAGGGCATAAGCAAAGCTAGATATTTTACTTCAAATTTTATTAATATGGGACTTCCAATTTAGATGGGTATCAATTACAAGGCCAAGAAGGGTGTACTCATTAACTACTTCTAATTTAATATTATTGTAACTGAGACTAATTTGAAGGGGGGGTTTCTGGTATGGATAGAAGGTAATTAGTTTGGTTTTTGTAAAATTTATTTTTAAACTATGATTGTTCATCCACTGCGACGCTTTGTTTAGGATACACTCCAGTTTTTCATTGAGATCAACGTTGTCTAGGCTAGATGTTATGATGGAGACATCGTCTGCAAATAAAACACATGGGTGGTCTATGGTTTCTGCCAAATCATTGATGTAAATGAGAAACAGGAGACATCCCAGGACACTGCCTTGTGGGATTGAAGCTTGTAAAGTTTGACTATGGGATCGGAAGTTTTCTATTTGGACTTTTGAACTAGTAGTCAGCAACTACTAGTTCAAAAGTTCAGTTCTTCTGTCCCTTGCACCACTCGGCTCATCGGAAGTTTGGCCGTCCGCTACGACGCTATAAAGATACCTCACAGAACAATGCGAGCTGTGACCCGGGACTAACCGATACAGGTCCGGCGGCAAGCTTCAGAGGTTATGTACTTCCAACGTGGAACGGAATGTCTGCAAGACCACAGATTCTGGACATATCTGGACATCTTTCAAACTTGTAACTAGAAGATTCTATGTAATTAAATAAAATTGTAGTAAGTAATAAAATTTTGGAAATTTTAAAATTTAATAATAATTAATAATAAATTAAATAATAATTTTAAAATAATTGTTTCCCAATTGTTAATTAAGTCATAAATAAAAAAGTTATGCTGAGTAAACGCATCAAGTCGAACATATTATTATGTAAGTTCTACTAGTGGGCCATTGCTTCACTACAGGTATATTGTACCTAAAACCCTTCTTCTTAAATCTCTCTATCTATTAAAAAACCGCATCAAAATCTATGATTTTAGACTTTCGCGTTCCATTACACTAAATATTAGTCTTTATGGGTCTACACGCATTATTAGGAGTAGCAACCAATTTACTGGGTTACCAATCGTGGGTGCGAGCGACCAGTAACCCAGTAACTGGGTTACACCAATCGTGGTCGCGAGCGACCAGTAACCCAGTAAATTGGTTGCTACTCCTAATAACGCGTGTAGACCCATAAAGACTAATATTTACCGCATCAAAATCTGTTGTGTAGTTTTAAAGATTTAAGCATACATAGAGACAGATAGACGCGAGAAGCGACTTTGCTTTATACTGTGTAGTAGTAGTGATTATTACTATATTAAAAACTAGTGACCCGCCCTCGCTTCGCTTCGGGTAAATTTTACATACAAACCTTCCTTAAGAATCACTCTATCTATTTAAAAAAACCGCATCAAAATACGTTGCGTAGTTTTAAAGATCTAAGCATACATACGGACATACAGCGAAAGCGACTTTGTTTTATACTATGTATTGATGCTACCGAAACTCGCTAGTTACGTAATATTAACTTTAACATACGACTCTAAAATTGAATGTCATTTCAATTGAAGACTCGACCGGATTCCAACAGCTTCTTCTTGACAGTTTAAAAGATTTCCTTGAGCAAACCTCCTTGATTCGCGCGGATCGGTAAACCGCAATTAGGGGCTTACCCGCGTCAACGTTTGAAGCCGGGTCCACGGGACATTGGAGGAAACACAGCCAGTTTAGAGTGAGTGGTGTTGTGTGCGATTTGAGTTTGATCAAATTCAAAGGGAATTATGCAATTAATAATTTAGTAAGAATTTAATGTAATTATAGTTACCATTATGAACAGACTTTCATATGAGAAACTTCCCCAAAAATGGGTGGCCTGGGATAAGAACAAATTTTAACTTATGTATATCGGGTGTACAGTTAAGAAAACGTAAAGTAGGCAAATGATAGTATATGTTGCGAGATTGTGAAGATAATAACATAAAAGGTGCCTATGACTGGCTCGGTGACAGTGGTTAGTGACCCAGAATACGGTTCCAAGAATCGTGGGTTCGATTCCCACCCGGGAAAAATATTTGTGTGACGAACATCGGTGTTTGTTCCGTGTCTGGGTGTGTGATTAATATTTAAGAATATTAGTGTATCCATTGTTGCTTCTGATTTCCGTAAAACAAGTGCTTAAACTACTTACCACGATATCAGATCAATGTATGTGATATTGAGTAAAAAAAAAGGTTTAACATTGAAATTAGAAGACTCGTTATTTTAGAGCAATACAGCTTAACCCGCCCGCGATTCCCACGACACAAAAAGAGGTCACACGCAGCAGTTCGTTTAACATCATCAGGACGTTTTAAACAACGCCGGCCGTCCACAATCTCATAAGTTAACCAGTCAACGGCTTTATTCCTTTATTTGTTCTTGCAAAAAGCGCCCCGCGGGACGCGGCGCGGACAGCGATGTATCAACGTCGCCTCGGGCCTGGGGCCCCATTCATCACGAGTTAGCGATTCTCAAACTTATTACCAAGTTCTCAAGAAATACTTTGGGTTGTAATCAGCCGGGAAAAAGGTCAGATTTAGGCGAGATTTGTTAACTCGATCAAAGTTTAGGAGTATTTGAGGGTGAGGACGAGGGATGTGAATAACATCAAACAGAACACGTATGTCGTGTTGTCTATTATTTGCGCGAGCACTACACATTTGAAATATAACTAATTTTACGGATTAAACTCGCGTGTATTGGTATTCTAAACATATTATTTAGAGATCCGACGTTTCGAGCACTTTACAGCGCTCGTGGTCCCGGGCAAGGCCGTCTTGTCCGTAAGTTTAATCCGTTAAATTAATTTTATTTCAAAGAACATGTATTACATTAGAACATGTATTGCTTATGTTTGTATGAGCTGCCTGCACCGCAGTCACCAACGACACTGCATGCGACCAATTTCAAGCCCTTTTGTCATCGTTCAATTTCACTTTCTCGACGTAAGAACGGTAGGTACATAATAGTGAATGCTACGTTTGACGTACTTTTAAAGCTAGCGCCACTCTAGGCGAAACCTCGGTCGCGGATCCTCTGTAAGGATGGGCCCAGAAGACGACAATAAAAGATGATTCACTGTTGATGTTGTATACTGTAACTGTGCTATAACTGACTTACGCTCTACGGATACATATAGAGACATATTTTCCGTAGTATGCCCGCTATTTATAATTGAAATGCAAACACATGTATTGACGTTCTGTAACGGCAGATCCGCGACGGCTATTAGTATCGTGGTATATCGACTTGAAGCCAACACTATTCCCCTGAACAACAGTATCTAGTTAGATCCAAATAACGTAGTTTACAGCTCCGAAGTTGGGCCGTTGTGCACCGGCGTCATTACTGCACGCTGTACCAACTTGCCTTGTAGACGGGCTTACAGCTTTTTGCTGCAAATTAGTATTTAATGGAACATCATGTCAAAGGATTTCTGGACTGCTTTATTTGTTCTGAAGCTTTTATTGCTGGTGAGAAACGTGAGCTTTTTCACTTGAGGTTATATCTGCTTTCTCGTTGGCGCAAGGAATAGTGTTTCTGTTTCTGGCACCAAGAGTTTTGGGTTCAATTCCCACTTGGGACAAATATTTGTGTGTTGAATATAGGTGTTTTACGGAAAGAACAGACACCCGTGTGTTATTTATATACATGAGTATATTTTTGTATACCACTATTGTTTCTGATATCCATAACACGATTGCGACATTTTTGAATCGGTATAATGTATGTGATATAATAGATAGATATTTAAACAATATTTATATTACGTGCAGCAGTGGCGCTACTTTTGTGATAACAAAACCGCATGAATAGAAATATCTCGATCACGGATAAGGTCTTCATCGCAGTTTCAAAGTAGCTCTACGTAATCCGCCTTATCTCCATCGCTCGAGCTTCCATGCCATTCTGAAGAAACTTTACAAAGTAAAGATCTTCCGCATTTTAACGACTATACTCGTACATCGGTCAGTCGGTGAGTAATTTTAATCGCATGCAAAGTGAGACTTTTATTTAGATTTTAGTTATAATGCAAAATAACATGCTAATTTTTAATGAATTGATACCTATCACTTAGATGCTATTAATTATATTTTTCTCTAGGGTTTAGACGAATCTCAATGAAGCGATTACTCATTCACCTCGTTATGCCAAAAAATTTAGTTTCATAAATACTTTCAAGCCCGATGATATTAATTCATAAACCATCTCGTACATTTAACGACGCGTTACATGTAAAAGTACATAATTATGCAATATATTAAATATTCATTACCTTTTTAAATCACTATTAAAATTAATAAAAACATCCTTAAACTACAACTACCTCATATTTGGATCTCACTACCACTTACCAGGTGGAGTGAGGTAATTTTGTTTGCCTGTTATAAAAAAAACTACAAACTACATTATAATATACGTACATCAGCTAAGGCAAGATCGTATAAACCAAGCTTTCCAAGCCCAAAGATTGTGCCAAACCGTCCGTCCACCATAAAAGCGTATGTAGATCCGGAGACCGATAAAACGCGACATTCTCTTACATAGCAATCGGTGACGCGTTCTGAATATTTAGAATTCAATGTGAAGCGTTTTTACGTTTACCTTACCGGGTTATCGTCGGCTAGGGACTACGATGCCCTTACGGCTATCCGGGAAACCTACCTCAATTTCAGAACGAAGAAAATGTACAGATGATTGCGTAGCAGAGCGTTGGTGTGAATCGGAGATTTTTGCGAATTTCTCTCCTTAAATTGTGAAGAATTGGCAGTTTTGTTTGAAAAGGATTTGGGGCGATGTTCAAATCCTGGTTGGTAGATTTAAGCCTAGGTTTATACATATAAGATTTTAGACTTTCGCGTTCCATTACACTAAAATTAGTCTTCATGGGTCTACACGGTTATACAGTCGCGAGCGAACTGACCACGATTGGTGTAATCCAGTCGAAACGTCGGGCAGTAAGTATCTATGTAATTTGCTACTCCTAATATCGCGTGTAGACCCTAATATCGCCATAAAGACTAATTTTAGATTTATACATCACTTGAAAAATGATTTAATGAAATGTTGCGTATTACGATGGAAACTTTTGAGTCGAGATATTTTTGTTTTTTTATGGTGATTTGAATGACAGTTTGGTTAGTATGGTATTCATTCTGAAATGCTTTTATGTATGTGTTTATGTATAATGGCACAAAGTGGTTCGTGTAATGATATGACACTGGCTAGCCAGTACCTTTGCTTGAATTTAGCTTTAACACGCACCCATATAATATTCAAACAGTAAAATAAAGTAGAGTTTCTATCTAATAGCTAATAATCTAGATACCCTACATCATTAGCTATTTATTGATTAAGTTGGTTTGGATCAACGTTGTGTAATACACAGTAATAATATGAGCGAGCATTGGAAGATAATTACGATACTCTACATAATATGGCCTGAGCCATCTACCGACCTACACCTATAATATGTAATAGGTTCTGTAATTTATGTGTTGTGTTTATGTAAGTGTCTTCCTATTGAAGAGAAATAGATGGCTGAACAATTGCGTTTTGTAATAGGTTCGACTGGCTCGGTGGAACAGTGGTTAGTGACCCTGGCTGGCGGTTTTCAGAGTCGTGGGTTCGATTCCCACACGGGACAAATATTTGTGTGATAAACATCGATGTTTGTTCCGTGTCTGGGTGTGATTATGTATATCAGTATGTATTTAAAAATATATACGTATGTATATCAGTCTCTGGCGCCCATAGTACAAGCGTTGCGTTTGGGTCAGATGACCGTGTGTGGAAATGTCCCAGTATTTATTTTAAGTTAATTATTTATAAAATAAATGTTGTCGTTAGTCATCAGTTACAATGGTTCGATCCAACTTGTTATGGAACCCTAAAATTCCCCGATTTAACTTACGAAGGGCACTAAAGGGTTGAATGATCTAATATCAATTCGGCCCAACGGAGCGATAATCGGAAATCTTTGCGTTTGAATCGTGAATCGAATATGTCAGTCGATAGCGGAAGGTATTCCACATAGGGTTTATGAACGACAACATTTGTGTCTGGGCTTTTATGGAAAATAAGGAATACTGGTACTCAGTACTCTGAATTATGTAACTTGTACCATATTTATGTATTTGTGATTAATTTATTGATAACTTGGCGTGCAAAAGTATTGTAGTATGTATTATGTAAATCTATTTGCAGAATAAACTATTTCATTTCATTTCATTTCTGAACGTTCTGAATACGTACTTAACTATTATCATTGAGACACGAAGTAGGTAGATTTTCGAGCATACAAACGTTTGATAGAGAAATTCTTTTTAATTGCTGATTACATTTTCTTTCTTTCTGATTGCACTCACAAATGTTTTCTCATTGCACACATACACAGACAACTTACAACTTTTGTATTTGTGTAACATGTTTTTTTCGGCTAATCTTCGTTGAGAATAGCAATCATGAAATAATACGCGTGTAAGAAGGTTAATACTACAGCAAGGTTGTATGTTAATCAAGTCCTAAGTTTAAGCGCTGAATTTAGGACCTACAATAACATAAATGTTATTTCAATAATATTAACTTGCTTACATTATACTCTTCATAGTTCAGAGTAACCTAATAACAAGAGTGGTTTATATTTGGAGCAAGTTATCAAGATCAATCAGGTTGAATGGGATACTAACTTCTGTATTACAAAATGATGTGAAAATTTTTAATAAAACTTATTTTACGGATTAAGCTCGCGTGAATTGTTATTCTAAATATTATTTAGAGATCCATGTGAAAGTTGTTAAAGTTAATGACCTTTAGGGTCATTATAGCTATATTTGGTGGCGCATCATTATTTTTTATTTCAGTTTATCAGAAAATATAAATAAAATATACAGAACTTACTATGAATTGGTTATTGATGTGTGAGTGTATTCTTTGTGAACAAACCAGCAATTTTTTTTAAATATTTCCATAGCTTACAGCTTTTTCTATGCTTATATTTATTTTATATCAACACCTCATCACATCTTAAGAAAACCTCCAGCGATTTTCCAACTTAGACCATATAGCATACCTAATCCTGAACATTATTTTCATGGGAATCTCAAGAAAGCTCTCAGAGCTAATTCTCAACGAGCAAGAGCATACAATAAGCTCGAGCATCAACTGAAAGCACTTACAATCCTCCGATTGACCTTTTAGTATAACTGCAGTGTAAACGTTTAGTAGATGGAGAGCTCAACATATGGAGATAGATTAACCTCGCCTACTCCCTGTACCGAAACTGACTGCATCAGCTTATACATACAGGGATGTGTCTTTGATCATATAATACAAAAGAGTAAACAAGTTATTGTGACATGTGAAATCTTTTATTTTGTTAAAGACTTAACGTGAATACTCGTATTACAGTAATTATCAACACATCACATACATTGTACTGACTTCGAGGTAAGTAGTTTAAGCAGTTGTGTATAAATATCGGAAACAACAATGGAACCCAAAATTGGAATAAAGATACTCGCATAGGTAAATTAAATTCTCAAACACAAGGCATACGATTCTCTTAACACAAATATTTGTATAGCATGGGAATTGAACCCACAACTCCTAGCGCCGTAGAAAAGACAATACTAAATGCGCCGTTCAAAGTCTCTCTTAGACTCTAACAACACGTTTAAGCTCCGCCTAAATGCTTGCGGTAAATATTCGATGCTACATATAAAATCGCCATTGTACGGTTGCTTACACAACTGAGTGCATTTGGTCTGCCGCAGGGCTGGCTAAAAGCCTGAGTGGTTGAACCATTTAAATGGTGTTTGCCGTATGAAGCTTTTTATACATACATACATACATACAATCACGCCTTTTTCCCAGAGGGGTAGGCAGAGATCACTTCCTGCCATGTGCTACGGTCCTGGCACACCACTTTAAGCTTTTTATACGAGCACTTATAAATTGGCGTATAGAATACCAGCAGTGATAGACGATAAATATTTAAATATTACACAATATCACATACATCGACCTGATCCCGTAGTTAGTAGGTAGCTTAAGCACTTGTGTTACGGATATCAGAATCAACAGTGGGTATACAAATAAATACTTCAATATATTTAGTAACACGGAACAAACACCGATGTTTATCACACAAATATTTATCCCGAGTGGGAATCGAAAGCACGACTCTTGAAACCGTTCGGTAGTAAACCTGGGTCACTAACCACTGTCCCACCGAGCCAGTGAAATAACCTTTAAAAAGTAAGTTATGAGTAAAATAACACATCTATTTATCATATTAATGAACCTAATAGTTAAAGTTGGATATTATTGTCATTGATTGTGGGTGAAGCCAAACTCTAGCCTGTAACCTTTAAATAGCGTTCAAGTAATTAATGTTTCAATAGACATAATTCTAACCACAGCATTCACATGAATCTACATATTAAACGAGATTACTGCGCAAAGGATAACGATATTATTACCGACTCATAAGTCTCTCGAATGAGCGATGTCGCCGTTACCCGGGATTAATGGCTCAAATCGGGTTTTTGAATGCGTGACGTTGGTTGGCGCAATTAACATAATGTTCATACAATGTTGATTGAGACTAAATATGAGTGAGTTTAATGTACCAGAGTCCCGCGTGTGTGAAAAATATGTGACCGCAATGGTAAGTTGGTTTGGCAACCCCAGCAATGCTCTGATCCGGTAAAATTACAGTCGTTTTGGAATTGTTATATGTATAATGAACTTGTTAGCAATATTTGATACATACATACAGACAGACATATGCTACGGTCCTGGCACACCACTTTCGCATTTTCCACATCCATTAACCACTTCATGCATGCTCGTCGATTACGGGTGCTTTTGATTCGACCTATTTGATACATTGCACTGATTTCACATGTGCACTTAATCATACAACAATACTCCGCTTAGAAGTTAAACGAATTTCTGGAAAAACGATTAAAAAGTGTTTCTAGAAATTGAATTAATATTAAAATAAGGCGTTTCTTGCATGCAATCGTCTTTCCAAATTACGACTTAGACTAGATAGCTTTCAATCATCATTATTATTGCATGTTTCACTACAACATGTACAAAATCATAAATGCTTTATGAGTCGATATCTACGAGTTTATATCTACTAAGCCTGTGGCGCCAATTACTCAGATAATGTAACGAACAGAAAGGCCCCGAATATTATGATTAATATCTATCGGGTGTAAGTATAAAGGCTAGAACATCATAAACCGTGGTTGGCCTTAGGCTCACTAGTTGAGTATGTAAAGCCTGTCTCAGAATCAGATTATATCAATATCAACTTGGGACCTCAATAATTCCAATATTTAGATAACTATCGGAACACGTTATGTTTGCTTTAGATATTACCCTTTAGTTCAGGAAACACAATGGTTTAATTACTTAGGATAAAATGGGTTGTAATTGTCGAACCAATTATCTGGCTTCGTAATGTTACATAATTCACAGCATTAATTCCGAACATTTCAGCGGAGCGTCGATTGCCAAGTGTTTTTTTATACTAGGGCCTAGTATAAAAAAATCACCTTGTTAGCCTAGTAACTAGGCTAACAAGATGTCCTGACTCCACATGATGGTGAGATCCACATATAAGGTCGACAGGTACAATAGACCATATTGAGCCTGCCGCACTTACTCTAAAGGCCTGCTTAATGCCGTTTCACGCGCCGCCTGAAGAGCCCTGGATCATAAGAGGGAGGGAAAATATGAGCTGGATGCACATGGTTCATGGTAATGGTAGCTTCCCATGTGAAAGGAAGCCAGTTCAAACTCCGCCACGTGTTTTCAAATTTCAAATTCATATTTACGATTATTCGTCGCTTTAACGGTGGAAACCTACACACCTACGAAGAAATTCTATATCTGTGTAGTCGACCAACCCGCACTTGGTCATCGTGGTTGACTATCGTCCTAGTTTTGGGTAGGCCTATGCCCTAGCTTTGTGGGCGTATATGGTACGATGATGTTTTTTTACCTACCTACCCCTCTGGGAAAAAGGCGTGATTTTATGTATGTATGTATGTTTTTTTTTGTATTACGAAATATATATTTAGAGTATGTACAGGGTGACTTGAAGGCGAAGGTTAGTATGGACAATTTAGAACCATTTGAGCCATGATTGTCTCTGACGAAGTTTCACAATTTTTAAAAAAAAACTTATGTGTTTTTTATAAAAAAAAAGGCCCAAACTTTTACAATTTATAGCCAATAAGTGAGCATATTTTAATTTTTTCAAGTAATATGTCACGTATGTAAGCAATCTTATAAAACATGTTCCTAAGCATTAATGTGATCATATTTTTTTACAGACATTTAAATTTATGAAAAATTTCGAAGATTTAATAAAACCATTTTTTTACGGCCGGTAAATAAAAAACGAATAGTGTTATTTTTATTCAAGCCTTTTTAAAACACTTGTGGTTATTGCTCTTTCTTTTGAGGTATCACTTATGCGGATATCGGTGCATCGGTGCAGATTATATAATATTGTAGTAGCAGCCCTTAGGCAATTCGTGTGCACACAACGTAATGTATCACGCGTCCGGCGGTCAGCCGACTGCAACGGCACTGAGCGTGGGGGGGGGGAGTCCCCCACGTGCGGTCCTAGTCACTCAGGCAGATTATAGAGCGGGCTTCGGATTTCGGATTTGGATCCTAAAATTAACATTTCAGTTTGGTTACCTGTATCTAGAATGTGTGTTGCTAAAGTATTATTTAGCATTCGAACCTTCATTAATCTTTTATATGCCTATTATGATGATAAATGTGACGGGTCGCTTTATGTACCTGATTGATATATAGTAAGAAATAGTATAGGAGATGTTTATAAACGATGTAGGGATTTTTGTCTGTTTGTTGTCTGTGCTTTTATGCACTCTAATCTCAGTGATGCCTGATCCGTTAAGGTGCGGTTTTAGTAGGTTATTGTGGTAAGTTCTACCACAGTTCTACTGAAGAAATGTCGTCTTGGTTCATATCTATCGGTTCGTAAATAAAAGTTATCACGTCAAAATTACTGGCTTCTTGTTCACATTCCATAATATTTTGCCTTTAAGTAATTACTACACACTTTATATTTAACTGTAGTGCAAATAACCACAAAACTATCTTATAGCTTGATATGTATTTATTCTTGCATACACATACAAGTAACAATGATACCTTTTTGCACCAATGTATTCACTGCACCAAATGTTGACATTAGTTACAAGCAAATGTTGCGGAGAACACTCACATTTCATTTACTCCTAGTACAGAATCGTATCAGAGGGCCTACCATGAGTTGGCCATCGAAAACTTACGTACGTTAAAAACCTATCGAGTTGTTTTTTTCATACGGCCGATTTTAGTTCTTCGCGTAACCACCAGCGGCGCTGTACAAGTTTTTCATAGACATATTTACGTAGGCGATATCGAGTGCGTAAGTTTTAAACTCATGGTAGCCCTACTGAACTTCTCTCATGTATCATACACTACGTACCTTTCGTGACGTAAGCTCAGTGATTAGGGGAGCAATTAACATAATGTACCTTTATGATAAGGATAGGTCTCTGCGGGTTCGGTCGAGAGCTTCGCCACATTAAACCCTAATATCTTGATCTTTATTTCGCGTCGGAAAATCTTAGTTCGTGAATCTGCTCCGAAAATTGTAGCCTCACTTTCTCTAACCACAAAGCTCGCCAGTTCTTAATGATCTTTTGCTGTTAGGGATAATCAAAACAGCTGGTAAGTTGTAATTGATTAGACTATGTATAAAATAAACATTGAAAAACAAAAATGACTAAACAATTATTTCAATTTCATCGGCTTGCTTAACATAATAGTCATTAAATGAAAACGACTCTACAACAGTTTCTTGCTCATAAATAGTAGAGTAGGATACAGTAATATGTAATTAACTTTTAAAAAAATATTAATTAAGTTAATTTCTCTATACAAAATCCAAAATAGCTCGAACCTATTATGCTATAAATAAAGCGTAAAAATACTGAAATCAATGTCCTCACATGGAGCGTTGTAAAATCGATTACAAGCTATCAATGTGTATTTTCAAGGCATATCTTCTGAAATCTCAAGGCCTTGTTTATCCAATGTAAGTTTTAGAATCAACTGTAATAACTCCGTGCTGTAACTAATATTTCATGCTAAGTTTATTGTACAGGCCTTGATATGCCTGACCTAGCGAGCTCAACACGACTTTCTAGACCAGAAACTTAACAATCGCGTGCTCAAACTAGAAACACTATCAAACCCCGTGACTTGCCTTGCAGATTTATTGCCAATAACCTTGACTCAAAGGTGACTTACAGAAATATTTGACAAAGTATGAAAACTATTCCAGTTATACATAACATAATGATAGGTAGCTATATTTATCGTTTCGGAACGCAAAACTTTGTCATTTTAGCCTAGTCGGCTATTACCTCTGTAAGTTTTATTTCATCAGAGCAATTACATTATAATATGCAATTATACTGACGGAAAATGTATTATGATCAGTTATCATTTCCTTATTTCATATAGACACGAAAAATTGCGTAAAAACAATATTACATTTACAGTTTATTTATTACACACAAATATCTTAAAAGCTAACAGACAGTGTTATCCAAAGCGCTCATAAGATTTAATATACTATTTAAAATATTAAAATAGGAGAATTACAAATATATAAGTTCATGTGCAATGCCTTTATAAAAAATTCCAACCTAGTTAGCATGCCTAACTAAATCTGCATATCAATGATCTCTATTATATACTACTTATTACTTTTTCTTCATCTGAACACGAGAAACATTGTACGTTTGTTTATTTTAAAATTGGGAACCATTACATTTGATGCGACAATTAAAATGGACTAACCACGGGTCTCCTAAAGCCACCCTCAGAATCGCAAGAATGTATCAGTTACGAGAAATTTACTTTGAAGCAATCATCTCAAGTGAAGTAATCAAGTTACGCCGTGATTTAACTCGATGTAAGTAATGTGTGCACATAACTTATTAAACTTAGTATTTATTATTCAGTAACATTTTTCATTTAAAGCCCCATGTGCAATGCATAATGTACTTAGCCTAAAATAAGAAGAATTTTTATATAAAAGTAAAAAAAAATATCTCTCTCATCAATTCTATAACCTAAATAACTTAACTATAATTACAAAATTTTTAAAACAAGCAAAAGTTTTATTACATACATACATAAAATCACGCCTTTTTCCCAGAGGGGTAGGCAGAGATCACTTTCAGCGATCCTCTTTTCACCTCTGTGGGAAACGTGACGTGACGGGTTGTGGACCACGTCGCCGCCATTCTGCCTTGTACATTGTTTTAACAAGGTCATTGCGTTCCCACGAGTAGCAAGGATATATGATGGGGGAAGGAAAAGGGGAGGAAGGATACTATCGCCTCGGATGATTTGGACTGAGTCGATAGTAGCTCGAGGAGCTGGGGTCGCTTGCCCGTATACCGTTCACCAAGCACCGGACAGATAGTTGTGACTGGTATCCCCTGAATGAAAGTTTTATTAGTCACACTTGTGACGTGAATAGGGAAAAACGGTTTGATGCTTCATACGAGTAAGTTTTAGTGAATTCACTGTATTTTAAAACTTCTTCTAATTTTGGGTATATTATATAAAGATAATGCAAGATCTGCTTAGAACTTTGCACATAACTTACAATTTGAAGTTCATCGAATAAAGCAAGGTATGCAAAATTCATTTTGAATAATTCAGATAAGAAAGTTTTTCACTCGAAAGATTTCTATCAAGAGAGCATTTTAATAGCTCATTCTAATAGAGAATTAAATGCCTAACTGAATTCTCTTAATTCAGTTGACATAATTGTTTCTGAATTAAAATTTTGGAATTGCAGACATTAAAATGGTAAGATCCCAAGTTCTAATAATAGGGTTAAAGGTACCAATAAGATTTCTATGAATTACTGCCACTGTCTTATATTTTTGTTTATCAAAAATAAATTAACAATTGAGAAGAAAATTGTGTAGGTTTATTCAACTGTTTAAAAATAGATTAAATAAAAATGGTAATACGTTTTAACTTGAAACTTTTAGTGTAATCGTATAATGTAATATTTTATCTACATTATATGTTTTTCTGAAGTATGAGTTCTTCTAAAGTAGATTTTTACTGAAGTTAATCGCATGGTTTTTTACACTTTAATGGTGACGTGAAAACCATTTATTATTTAGTTTTAACACATCACTACATAGTATAAAGCAAAGTCAATTCCCGCGTTTCTCTGTATGCTGAAATCTTTAAAATACGCAACGGATTTTGATGGTATATTTTTAATAGATAGAGGGGTTCTAGGAAGGTTTTTATGTATTACACATAAAAACCTTCCTCTACAAACCCGAAACAAAGCGAGGGAATCTAGTTCTTTTATATAAGGTACTCTCGCGTTCAAAAATTGTCTCCTTTCTCATTCGACCTTAGGTGTCGATATACACAAAACGACGCTACAGCTCTTTTTAAACAACACAAGATAATCTCATAGTACCTCGATAACAATATTTGACGTCCAATTAAATTCAGGGTATAACAAAATATAATTATTCCATTACATACACAAAATACTGCCACTAGACCGTTTCAAGGAATGTCCTCAAATACCTCCGTCTACTATGGTATTTACGAAGCTTCAAAAGAAATAGAAAATAAGAACTACTTCTTATATGTTTGCTGTAAATAATAGTAATAGTCATATTTCAAGACGACATCTTGAAAGAGTCAGTCACCTCGTCTCAAACACTTGAAAGGTACCTATTGATTTAGTACGTGAATGTATGTATTGGAAAATGACAAACATACTCGTATTTGTGATATATTTGTTATGATTTAGATACAAAATGTATTTTGAATTACCTATGTATGATGTACCTACTTACTGCCCTGGGTCAGTGCGCATGAAATATCTCGATACAAAATGTATTTCAAATTATCTATAGGTACGTATAATACTCACCTCCACTCATTTTGGTCACTAAGCTGGGAATCCTTATTTGTAAATAGTCTAATACTACTATAGACAATACTACGATTTCATTTTACTTAACAAAATCAAATCGTAGTATTGTATATTATTTGAACATACATTACACATTTACACTACAGCTAAATCTAGTCTATAAAATTTTAAACTAAAATAAAATCTATTTACCTCTATTTCGCTCCTTATTCATAGGCACGACGTTTTGAGCCTAATATGACCACGAACCGCTGTAAAAAGTTCAAAACGTTTCGGTGGTAGAATCACTAGTCTTTGACTTTCGACTTTTGACTTTAAAGTAATTAATTTTGAGATATCCACGCGAGTTTCATCCGTTAAATGAGTTTTAAGTCGAACATAAAATCGTTTTGATCGCGTCGTAGATGAAAGTGTAAGTTAAAAATGAAGTGATTCTTCTCGGCGGCACTCGCTCAGTAATTCATGAGCTTTCTCTTATTGCTTTCCACAGGAAATAGAAAACTAATCTACGGATCGGATCGGGCGGCGGCCGCGGCCCGGCTCGTAGCGGGCAAATGTGAGAACGGAAGTGGACTGGCAAAGTAAATTGTATGACGCGGTTAACTAGAGATTGCTTAATAAACATACTGTCGGAAAGAAACTCCTGGTACGCATAATATATTTTAATGTTTTCCAACAATTTACAGGGTTGCAAAAATAAAAATTTATACTAGAAGCTTAAATTTTAATTAAGGCATTTTGTTAAATTTCAATTTGACTGCGGCCTCTTGTATCGTCGACATATTAAACTATCATGCAAACATTTCAGAGAATTGGCCGATTTTGTTTGCTCCGTTTCCGAGAATTTTGTTTGATAAAGTGTTAAATTAACTTCTGCAGACTATCGTTCAATTATTTTTATTTTATTTATTATAAAAAGGTTCACCAACAGCTTATACACTAATACATGTTTGATACGATTTAGCTTATAAAATACAATGAACTAAATGTAAAGCCACTGATAGGCGAACATACCATGTTTTACAATTTAGTTTAACTGATATTATAATACTGTAAATTGAAAATTAGAGAAAATCGCATTCATTACCTCGCCTGAACAGGGATTTGAACCACCGGACCTTCCGATATCGAGTCGGATGCTCTTCCATGCTTCTTCTTCTTTGATATTATAATACTGATTCAATTAGGAAGACAGATAAAATGGAAAAAAAACTGGTAAAGAGAGTAGTTATGTAATTAGCTTTGGATGTGCAATGTTTTTGAAACAAATGAAAAATAAGGTAGTGAAAAAATCTATTGAGATATTCAGGATAGTGTTTAAGACGAGTGATTTAAACGACTTCCGCCGATGTTATCCTGTTAAATCTAAGCTCGAACACATGAATGGCATATCAGCTACCCGGATCCTTTGATCATTACATCAAAGGAGCTATTCCAACTAACTATGGTCGCTAGCGAGGATTCCATTTTACACTGCCGAGCCGCTCCACTAAAGAGGAAAAGAGATGTCAAAATATTAAGTGTAAATACTTATTAAATGTAACATTTTTCGGAGTCAGTATCTATTGAAATATTAACGGTTCTCATAAAATGGTTACTTTAGCCCTATGTTGTATTGCTCAGCTATAAAAATGTATTATGACTACTCATTTTTTCATAATTTATCTGTTTTTAGCAATCCATAGTTAGTAAGGCGGGTCATGGATAGGCAATGTTAACCTCTAGGGCTAAAGTAACTTGACGTTGTACCGTATTTTTTTATAATAGTCTATTGCTATGAAAAATAACAAAATACGAAATAAACTTACATTCAATTACTGTATAGGAAGATATTGCAGGTTCCAAGGGGACCTTACTTGTGTCTAAGCATTGCCTTTTTCCCTCAGCGAGGCGACTTAACGATAGCTTATATTTAATGGTGACAGAAACATCGTGAGGATAACTGCTCACCTGTGAAGTAATTCGGATAAGATTGTGTAGTCAGCCAACCCGCACTCGGCCAGCGTGGTTGACTAAGGCTTGAACGTCCGGTTAGGGTAGACCCGTACGTCATGGTAGTTGAAGACTAGTTTCGGAGTCCCATGATACTGCCATTCGGCGATGAGGTAGGTACACCGCGGTGTTTTAGTCGGTAAGCCTCCTGGGCATTGCAGTCCGCTCAGGAGCCGCGACTGGCTTTTACTATCTTTTCGCCAGCCGTTCGGAAGTCCAAAAAGGCATTTCACCGCGTAAAAAAAGGGTAGGCCCGTGCCCCAGCAGTATAGACGTATATGGGCTGACGATAAGGCGACTTGGAAGGGTAAGGAGTAACAATCCGCTAGCAGAAAAGCCTCCGCCTACTCGGATTGGTTCGCGAACAAATTAAATAAAACGTTCGATTGGAACAAACAACCCTTCGTTGAAGCTATTGGAATTGCTTTGGGACATAATCATAATTGCTAAGCGCGACTGTGATTGCCTCCGCCGCCGGGCTGTGAAATCAAATATTTTTATTGCTCTCTCGCTCCATTTTAGTTCATAATCGACTTCTATTTCCTACTGTTTTCGATATACCTTTAGGTTTAACTGTTAGTTCTTAAGTTTATTTTTCTCATTTCTCTAAACATTGTAACAATGTGTTAAAACTTGTCAGTTAGTTATTTGACTGCATCCTGTTTGTTTTAATAAGTTATTTGACTATTGAAAACACATAACTATAAATAAATTAATTAATATTTTGGGACATCTCCACACACGGCCACCTGACCCCAAACTAAGCGGAGCGGAGCTATGTAATTTGCTACTCCTAATAACGCGTATAGACTAATATTTAGTGTAAGCGGAGCTTGTTCTCTGGTGCTCAGAGAATGATATACATACATAACTATTGAAAACGCATTCACAATTTCTACTCGTATTTATCCATAGTAACGTAGTAGCAAGTATTATGAGAGTTATCTGTCACGTGCAAAGAGGAACTTGGCAACTTTCTAGTCTGGCAACAGTCAGCTGTTTGCCGAGTGTCATTTGTCACCCACACTCGCGTTAATTCGCGTCGCAGCGGCAACCGCCGTGTTTACGTGCCGACACAGATTAACATAAAAGAGACGATGCGTACGATTAAGTACATTTTTTTTTTACTTAATGACAATCTAAGGACACGCAGGGCTTTTGTTGTCTTTTAACTGCGCTCCAAAAGTCCCTTATAACGACTTCATATTTTTTTATCTTTCCTTGACCTAGTTTTGGATCGTTCGTCACGATGAGGATGTATGTATATCAGCATTATCATCAATAGCACATATGCGTCCCCACTGTTGGGGTACGGACCTACCCCAAACTAGGGCGATTAGGCTTTAGTCAACCACCTTGGCCAAGTGCAGGTTGGTCAATACAACGTTTTTCTAATGCTGCCACATTTTTCTTTTTCAAGGAATTTCTTCGTAGGTGTGCATTTTTCCTCACGCTATTTCCTATTACCATTAAAGCGTCGAATGTATGTATATGGGCTAATTAAAAACTAGAGATGCATTTTTTAAAAAGCTTTAGGTAGGTACATATTTTTCTGTTAAAAATAACTTATGCCTTTTTGAGAAATCTAAGTATTTTATTACTTTATGTTTTTAAGAAAATTATTTAAGTAGATCAAGCGCGTGTCTCATAAAACTACTTATCTTCTTATCGAGAAAACAATAAGAAGGACTTACTTATTCCACCCACTCCCAAGAGTCTGATTGAAAAACTAAGGCCATAACTAGTGAATATAAACAGGAATGTAAATAAATCAACGGATTGTGCAAATGTCCAGAATTGTAAACGAAATGCCAAATACCACTGACGGAAAAATATCATATCGGCTGTTATCAAACTGTCCATTGGGATACACAGATTTCTGTTATAGTAATAAATTGTACCAATACTGATAAACGCTTACAATTAACTTAGTCATTTTCGTTTCTAATTATCTACGTTTTATTTGGAAAATGCTCGAATTCAGGTTCACTTTTCGCTGCGAGACAAGCCAATGCTTAGTGTGGCGGTCGTATGATATCTTTGTGTACTAGTTTTAAGGTTTTTTTGAATAAACATATTATTTTTATTATTAATTGTTTAACTCTATAACTAGTAGAGGAGATATATTCACAGCAAAATCTGGTACTTACCCACTTCACATACGGTCCAAAACAAATCTCATGAACTTGGATTCGAGAAGACGGCGTCATGATAAAGTTTTCCTTTTTTTAAATAAAAACAATAATGGATTAGCAATATACTGCTATTAAAAAAGGAAACTAGGTAGTATATTCTTCCAACAAAATAGTTGATTGCACATTACTATTTATTTGATGATATAAATATTTTCTTAGGGACTTTTATGTTTTAGATGACTTGAAACACTTTTTTACGTAAATACGTGGTGCATTTTAAAAATATATCAAAACCTTTCAATTTTTCTTTTAGTGGGTCGACACATTATTGCTTATCAGTATACTTAACAAAGCAAAATTGTACCTAAATCCTTCCCACCTTCTGTACGTTAGATCGTCTTTGAGGATTCTGCGTGTGGCGTGCGCTAACTCGCTGTCTTGTCAATTTACTTACGCAGACAAGCCGCGAGCGCTTAGCTCGGTCTGAGTACAAAGTATACTTACTATCTCTACAGTGGATTCATGTGTAAGCGTGTTGTGCGTATGACAGGGCTGTAATAGATCTTGTATAACGTGTTAGTACGATAACACTAACTCTCTTAGATACAACGGGAACATTTAATAGGGCAGAAATTAATCTATACTTCTATACTAATATTATAAAGCTGAAGAGTTTGTTTGTTTGTTTGATTGTTTGTTTGTTTGTTTGTTTGAACGCGCTAATCTCAGGAACTACTGGTTCGATTTGAAAAAATATTTTTGCGTTGTATAGACCATTTATCGAGGAAGACTTTAAGCTATTTAACATCACGCTGCGACCAATAGGAGCAAAGATACAATTGAAAATGTGTAAAAAACGGGGAAAACGCGAACGAAGTCGCTGGCACAGCTAGTGTGCTATAAAATGTTCAGGCGCATCAAATTATTTTTATAATTAAAACCGTATGAAGTTTCAAATAAAAATAAAGTTTGTCGAATTCCCTTAAAATATATTATAGGTCAATATTACATTCCACAATACATTTTAAATTAAATGTGTTTCAAAGTAAACGTGTAGGTTATGTGAGTGTGCGCGAAAATGAGACAATACTTTGTTATACAAAAACATATTATGTGTACAAACGTAATACTTTATTACAAACAAGAGGAAACCTTTATATACAAGTCAGTGTAGCATGTTTCTTTATCGACTACAACCGAACTGAGATACAGCTCGCCGAAATATTATAAAAATAATATAAAACAGACGAATGGCCCTTATCGAAAAGGTATTATTCCGTGTGGCTATATACGTATAAGGACAAGTCACATAAAAGTGACACTCGGCTACCAATAGAAGTGGCATAAATATAAATAATTCATCCTGGGCATAGACCGCAGTAAACACCTTACGACGCCTACACACGTCATGGTAACAAGTTACTACGTCATTATCCGAAGTTGGTAAACGGCTCTACCGTAGCGGTGAGTTTACGATAGTTGGCTAAGTTGTAACTCGCGCTTGCCAAATTGTCAAGTAAGTTTAAGCAGTTATGTTAAGTGGGTCACCGTCCGTATTATCATCCCTGGGCGACTCTTGACATGAATAACTATGATTGTCGTAAACTAGTACCGAGGCGGGCCTTACGGATAAGTAATCCTTATTCATGAAGCTTCCAGAAACAGTTATTACGTTAACAATCATTATTTATACATACTTGTTGTTACACCGCACGGAAAATAATTGTTTAAAAGCATATGTAAAGTCGAATTGACTCCTTTTTTAAGTCGATTGTAAATAATAAAGTTCAAAAATTGTTATATATGAACATCGCAGTACTTAACATGTAATATATTTATCGATCGCCTTGTAAAATTAGCTATTTATTATTGAAAGTCCCGTTTAAATTGATCCAGCTGTTCCGGAGATTAGCAGGAATAAACAGACAGAAAAAAAAATGTGTTTTTGTTATTGGTACAATATAGATCCCGGAACGCGACCTGACCGAGAGAGGTCAGAGTCACTTGGCGGGTTTTACGCAACTGTATGGTGGTAACAGCAACCGGTCGACAAAATGTCTCCTACCTGAATTATTTACGAGATGTCGGGAGATACACATTACTTATGTCAGCTTACACTATGAATTCTCGTATGAGTAGCAAAATCGATTTCATTGCTTAACAAACACCTAGGCTCGATAAAATTTAGTTTCATATCGATAGAAAATCGAACTGGAATCGATATCGGTAATCCTTTCGCGTCGGATGCGGTGGTTTCCGCAGTGAGTCGGCGTCAATTTGTTTGAGCCGCTTCCTCGTAATGGAAACCTGCGGGAGATACGATGCAAATCGGAATCGTTCATTGCAAATCGCTAGTTTGTTACAAAATTGATTATACGTAATTCATTAAACTTTGTTATACCACTATCATGTTATAACGGTCAAGGAAAACATCGTGAGGATACCTGCACTCCTGCGAAGAAGTTCTTAGGTTGTGTAGTCGATCAATCCGCACTTGGCCAGTGTGGTTGACTAAGGCTTTACCGCCCTAGATTAGAGTAGGCCCGTGCCCCAGCAGTGGGGACGTATATGGGCTGATGATGATACCAATATTTGGTTATTAAACTCGCCTTATGACCGTAAGTACGAGCGCTGTAAAGAGCTCGAAACGCCGGGTCTCTAAATAAATACGTTTAGTATACACGCGAGTTTAATCCGTAAATTAGTTTTATTTCAATCATACGTATATTATTTATTACCTTTACAATCACATCGCATTCATAGATTAACATCGGTATTCAGTTTTCAATGCCCATTCGTTCGGTGGTCGAGCAAACGTGACTGGCCAATTTATTACTATTCGAATCCACATTTACTTTTTTCACGTTGATCGTTGAATAGCGAAAGCTAATCGTAACATTTTCAGCTTGTCACATGCCACCTTGATCGTTCCCAGGGATTTATAAAGAATGAGCCCAAAATAACATCAAAAGATTTGGGTGTTTACAATCTTTCTAATATAGGTAATTCTCTTTGTAATATAAGTCGAGTCAACGAAACATGATTCATTATTATATTGTGGACACATTTTAGTGTTAAGTGCTCTTGAAAAAGTACTCGTTCTATTTTTTGTGATGAAGGAAACTTTCAGATTTGAATGTCGTTAACTTCCTTTACTATTAATTTTATTACCTTTTACCTTATTTGTAGGTATTCATTATATTCATAAACTTATATGCTTAGTTTAATGCACATGTTACATAAAACTAAGCATCTATTGCCATAGTATTTTGAAGCCATTAAATTTTAAATGTTTATTGCCATAGCATACTATCTCCTTGTTTTTTCTCTAAGTTACTTTCCATATCTCTATAGAAAGAAAAATATGGAAAGTTTAATATACCGAGCGACCGAAAAATGCATTCTTATTTTAAAACTTCTCCAGTTTTCACTAACAAAGTAACAATTCCCACATAAAAATAAACCATCTCCTTTTCTTTACAGCTCCTTATCTAACTTCTGTTCAAACTCGTGGTCCCTTGAACTATACTTCAGGAACTATAAGCATTCTTTGGTCTGATAACAATATATTGTGTTAACATCTCTCTCTGGGACCTCCCATTGCATTCCCCCCCCCATTTCTCCCCCCCATTTCCAATCAAATGGGAAGGAATTCGTTCAATACTAAAAACCAATTAGGATATCTCCGTAAAGATTATTTTTGCAACGGAAAGGTAAGGTCCTGAGAAAAAAAACAAAATGATGTTTTTATGAAAAGGTGAAATGAAAACACCTTATTTGATAGTCACTTTGAACTTTGGCTAAAAATTATACAGTAAGATCTTGATATAAAATATTAATTTTTAATGCGATAAGACTAGATTGATGGGAGCACGACTCTTGTTTTTAAGGCAACACAGAATATATTTAAATATATCGAGGTTGAATGAGTCCAGCAAGGTGACAAATGAAACAAAGCAATGGTTCCAAATTCAAATATATTGAGGCATCACCAATCACCATCACCAATCACCAATGGTACATAGTGAGCATAATGTGAGCGGTCTAGCCCGGGGGTATATAAGGCACTCGAGAAAAATGTTAATACCGCGATGCAGGATTCAAATATCGGGCGCTACGTGTAAATAAATTTTAAACAATACTTACGTCAAAAGAGTATCATTCTTGGCGGGCTGGACGTCTATCACTTGCTTGACACTTTAACCGTAAACAGAGGTTGATGTTCTCATTATGTATTTGTTAACCAGGCCGTTAAATAAATGATTGCGCATACATTTTCGGTATGTTAACTATCTTTAATTTAAATTTTTGATCTTTACTTATTGTGAAAAACATTTTGTTTCAGGTATGATTATTTTACGGAGAATTACATTGTATCCTAAAGGAAGGCAGGTAAGTAGAATATTCTTTATTTTCATAATAATCATATTAAAAGCTTCTGAAGAATTCAATATAGTTCATGTATTTTCAAGGAATTATTTGCATGATTCGATAGTATTACTAAAGGCAAATCGTTCTGCCACGGGAAAACAACCACTCAAATTTCACGGTGTAGAATGAAATTGTCTCTGAAGATTTCAAGTCTTGTCATCGTACAATCATAAGTAGGTATAAATATGTTACTTTATAATGTCGATCTATCAACTTGATGATAAATAAAACAGATGGTGTTAATATTTATTTCAATTTGACAGATAGACACGTTTTGATTCAATAAAATTTGAAATAACTGGGTATAGTATGGGTTCCTAAGATATGAATCCTTATTTAAGCGACTGTGGCTATGACTATAGTTAATGTCGTTGCTTGACATGCGAGAGGTCGCCAGTTCAAACCCGTCACTTACCACAGTGTTTTCAAATTTGAAATTATATTGCAAATATTCGACGCTTTAACGTGAAGAGCGTGCGAAACATCGTGAGAAAACCTGCATACCTATGAAGAAATTTTAAGGTTGTCTAATGAACCATGACCCGCTCATGGCCAGAATGGTTGACTAAGTCCTGATCGTCCTTGTTTAGGGTAGGCCCGTGCCCCAGCAGTGGGGACGTGTATGGGCTGATGATGATGATGAAGGGACTGTGATTGTTAAACGCAATTTTCGTACGTCGTCGCCTGATGTGCGAGGGCGAATCATGAGCCAATAAAATTAACCACGCGAGAAATATCGATGAGCCCGTTATTTCATTACTGCAGCCAATTTCTACACCTCAGTTGATATCAGGGTACGCAATTTTCAATAATTTTCCAACTAAGAGTACATACCTGTATCTTTCGAGATAATAAAAACCAAATTGTGTATAACTTTGATGATAGAAATATAAATTATTTTATTTGCTAGAAATATGGTTACATACAGCTGATACATTAACTTAATCAGCATATTTTACCTACTTCGACATGCAAAAAATGTACGAAATCCTCATCCATTTGTAGTACAAAACATAAACTAAATTAGTAATTAATTTTAGATAGAATATTATGACAGTCTGATACATGACATAAAAGTAGTAACTATCGATTTTCTTGCTTGAATCTTGTCAGAATCATACTATTGCTGTATTGACGATACAACTAAAATTATTATAAAAAGCTTGTATGAAATAAGTATTTATGATTTTCAAATGATGAAATGGATCGTGATTTTTATCATGCTTTCGGAATCCAGTCTACACGTACAAAAATACGTATATTTATGACCCAAAGTGACAATAAGCAGACAAATGCAATCTACGATGAAGCTGTTCCAATTTAAATGTTTCATACGTATATTCCACTAGCTGTGCCAGAGACTTCGTTCGCGTTTCCCCCGTTTTTTACACATTTTCCATTGTATCTTTGCTCCTATTGGTCGCAGCGTGATGTTATATAGCCTAAAGTCTTCCTCGATAAATGGTCTATACAACGCAACGATTTTTTCAAATCGAACCAGTAGTTCCTGAGATTAGCGCGTTCAAACAAACAAACAAACAAACAAACTCTTCAGCTTTATAATATTAGTATAGATTCTATCTGTTCGAAGTAGGGCATTGTCTATTTTTTTTGTCTCTCGAAATCGAATTCCTCCGATCCTTTGAACCCAGTCGCGGTCTCGTCAATAACTTAATTGGTTCAGACGCTCAGTGCGTTGGCAAATCGAAAACTCTACGTGAAGCATTTTTAAGGGGTAACCGCCAATAGAAATGTTAAATAGGCAATTTAAACCTCTGTCCGATTTGTTTGAGGCCAATCCGGCGGGCGAAATTAATTTCTTTGTTTGGAATAATGGATTCAAGGAAAAGTGGTTACTTAATTGATTTTTTTTTTGTATTTTTATACGTAAACGAGAAAAATTAAATACGTATTTCTATGAGGGCGTACTTACCTAACAATTACATAATTTCTTATTTCAATATGGAAAAAATTACAACTTTACTAAAATCTTTTATCAAATAATTATCTTTATTCAATTAGCAAAACCTGTGCTCACTTCTAAAAATCTCACGCCATTCCATATTCCATTCTGAACAAATACAAAAGTTTTAAATCTCATGAATTAAATATTTGAATATACGGTGAGGTTTGTTTAAATTTTTTGTACTTAAGAGCTTTCGGGGTATAAACAGGCAGCTTTAGTACGAACTGTTGCATTTGGACCTCAATTCAATACAAAATCAATAAGTTTTTCCATCCCAAACAAAGTAATCTCAAACATAAAAGCAAAGTAGGAATTGTTATCCGAACAGCCAATCATTAATTATATCGATGACGCTGAAATAAACATTGGGAGAGCTCGCTTACTATCCACCGGGCATTGGAACTCGCACCAAAGGTCAATACAAAGATTAATTACCCCTAGAAAAGTATACCGAAGGCGGCCAAAGTTATTACATGCCTCTGGAGCTCTGAAATTGTTCCAAAGTTTGTAACAAAGCCTCGCAAAGGTTCGCTATCATCTTTTCAGGGCTTGTAATCGGTTATTTGAAGCGGAACGTTGGTAGCAATTTATCTTTGAACTGTTGGATTAAGAAAGAGTATTGTTCTTTACAGTTTTGATAGGAAAGTGCTTAGCATATTTATTTTATTTTGCTAAATTCACAGCTTTTCACTTCATAATATGAAACGAAGTAGCTTTCTCTATCTCTATATCCCTATGTTTGCTTAACCCTTAAATGCAGCATGCATGCAAGTTGCCAAATGTTAACATACTTTGAACTCTAACCGCTTTTAATAAGCTTGAAAACCAATGATTTTTTTTGTTAATTCATGCATTTAAAGGTTAAATCTGTAAAACTACGCAACGGATTTGGATGCCGACTTTTAATAGATTGAAAGATTCAAGAGGAAGGGTTTCATATAATATTAACCAAAGCGAGTGCGGGTCACTAGTATTTAATAAACATACCAGAAACTCTAATTGTAACCTTATATCCAATAACGGATTTCAAATACGAATATGTTACATATGAAATCACAAAGACAAGGCAGGCAGACGATCGGACGCATATGCTCTATGTTTCCTTACGCCTTGCTTGTCCGCTTTCGATTTCTTATCTGTTACGTCGGATTGCTTTCTCACGGAAATGATTTTATTAGCTCGAATTCAATCAGCATATTTCTTGGCACGCATAAATTAACAAGGTGCAATCGTGAGATTAATTCTCTTTATGCATCGAGTATTTACAAATACATTACCTACTTTGAAAACTGTGAGAGAAAAGGAATAAAAAGCGGATCTGTGTTTGCACAGACATAATGTCCTGCGCTAGCCGACCCAGTGACTGAGTTTATTAATTGTACACTTACATCATACTAATATGTAAGAGAGTTTATTAATTGTACACTAACATCATGCTAATATGTAATACTAATAGGTTAACATCTTGTCCTGCACCTGATCTCTCTTCATCTCTTAGAGTATTGTTGGAAAGCAAAGGAGTTTTCTCTGTCTCTCATAATTTTCGTAATTAGAGACTATCTTAGAAAACTGAAACTGTTTTGGATATTTACCATGTTGTTTTGTTTTAATGAGCTTCCTATATTTCGGTTCACCCGTTGATTATGGCGCTTGCAACAGTGCCGAAATATCGGGAGCTCATTAAAACAAACAACATGGTAAATATCCCGGACACTTTCAGTTTTCTAATGTGTGTAACCATGATAGTTTAAAATTATATATAGAGACTATCTGTTCATATTGCACGTATGTATATTCGCACATACGTATTTGGTTAAATATCTCATACACCACCTAATCTATACTGAGATCGGCTTCCTTAACCCAACTCAGTAGGACAACATTATTTATTAATTCTACACTAACATTGTATACAAAGCTTATAACGGGGCATAAAGATTATCGCAGCCTTCTGCTAGAGCTTATCTTGGCAGTCGGTGAGCGATTCGCCGTATAAACGGCTTATCGGGGCACGCAAGACTGTTTACCAACATTGTAGGTGTCTCGGTGGAATACGTCACGAGGAATCTATGGCGACAAAGGAAAGATTGATGTCATCGTACACAGATTTATCGTACACAGTGTCATTATTGTAATAAGGTTAACTAAAATATAAACATATACATAAAAGATTTTGTAACACACACATTCACAACGAAATCATTTAACCATTCAGTAGGGCTACCATGAGTTTAAAACTTACGCACTCGATATCGCCTACGTAAATCATCATCATCATCATCATCATCTCAGCGTTCTCCCGGTTGCATCCTTGCGGAGCCCGGGGTCCGCTTTCCTGCTCCTAACTCTCCACTTCGCACGGTCTTCAGCATCCTTCGCGGAGAGTTTGTTGGCACGCATGTCATCCACTACGACGTCAAGCCAGGCCTTCTTGGGCCTTCCCCTTCTGCCGGGACCCGGCGGTAGCGACATTGCGAGACACTTGTTCCCTACGTAGTTTGCCGGTTTTCGTAAAACATGTCCGTACCAACGTAGGTGGCACTCTTGCAATTTATCAGCGATGTCTCGGACATGAAGGCTGCCGCGAATACGGGAGTTTTTTACGCGATCTGCTCGCGTAACTCCCGACATCCAGCGCAGCATCTTCATCTCCGTGACCCGCAGTTCTTGCTTGTGCCACTCAAGTACTGGCCACGCTTCACTGCCATATAAGAGAACAGGCCTAATGATGGATTTATAGACCTGTCCCTTCAGCTTAACCGGCATTATAGGGTCGCAAATGACGCCGCTCACCTCCCGCCATTTATCCCACGCAGCAGCAATGCGTGCCTTGACGTCGGAGTCGATGTCGCCGTTCGCGTGGAGTACAGATCCCAGATACTTGAACCGGTCCGTGCGCTCGACCGTGTCTTCGCCTATGCGGACGGACATGGGATCTGTAGTGTTGCAGGCCAAGTACTCTGTCTTCGCCACGTTGAGTTTCAGACCCCCGTTCTCAAGCGATTCCTTCCATGTGTTAACACGTCTCACCAGCCGTCCCCTGTCCGAGTCCACCAGCGCGATATCATCAGCATACATAAGTAGCCATGGTGGCTGCTCATGTTGGTCTCTGATGCTGTCTGACAATACGTCTAATATCAGGCTGAAGTCTATATCGCCTATCGTCTGATATCGCCTACGTAAATATGTCTATGAAAAACTTGTACAGCGCCGCTGGTGGTTACGCTAAGAACTAAAATCGGAACTAAACTCGATAGGTTTTTAACGTACGTAAGTTTTCGATAGCCAACTCATGGTAGGCCCTCAGGTGCTCATTCAACCAGGCGGTTTTAGTAAGATAGTGGATAGATCCGGTTGTGTATTTCATCACTAAATATAAAGCTACTTACAACGAACTCTTTTAATAAAGTATCGTGTTTTTGAAGCTGACTTAACCTTTTGTTTACCAGAGTGACTTAAAAACTTAAAACCCACCGCACATGTACCATTTGAAGCGTATAACGGATGCGTCTATAAATTGTAGACGAGAACGTTTTCCCGAGACGGTAAAACTATTTGCAAACTTTTAACAGCCATAAATATGTAACTCGGGACGGGGCGCCTGGTACTGACTGAGTTAGGGGAGATGGTCACGCACAGCACTAATACTTTACTATGTATTCACACTGTTCTAGTATTTGACAGCTGGTATTGCATATATGCCTGGGGGCATATAACGACCTGTTAATAAATTAATATTACACAACAGCACATACATTGATCTGATCCCGTGGTAAGTAGCTTATGCACTTGTGTTGCGGATATCAGAATCGTATTTTCACATTTTCCATTGTTTCTTTTCTCCTATTAGTAACAGCGTAATGTTATCTAGCCTAAAAGCCTTCCTCGATAAGCCTTAACCTTTCAATTCGAACCAGTAGTTCCTGAGATTAGCGCGTTCAAACAAACAAACAAACTCTTCAGCTTTATAGTCCTTACTTCCTTACTAATATTATAAATCCGAAAGTAAATCTGTCTGTCTGTTACGCTTTCACGCATAAAGTATTGGACCGTTTTAAATGAATTTGGTACAGATATAGTCCAGAGCAGAAAAGGTTATAGGCTACTTTTTAACCGACTGCGCTATAAGGAAGTAATGTTTTTACCCGTTAGACATCTCTACGCGGACGAAGTCGCGGGCGGAAAGCTAGTACTCGTTTTAGTATAAAACAGCAATATCATAAAACAGAAATAACATATATCTGTGTCATATAATCTCAGATCAAAGTAATATCCCTGAAAAGACACCTTAACGAATTCTCTGTCGCTCGTCCACATCCGAAACGTTCCCGAGGAAACGGGCATAAGTAGGTAAGTGCTCATTAATATTCCTCTGACTAAAATTTTATGAAGCTGTGTATTTGAATAATAAAGGCGAAGTTTCCTCCTCTAAAGAGATTATTGTAATATTGTGCGGAGACACGCGTGCCGTATAATGAGATGTGCGTCTTCGTTATTTTTTACATAGCTTTTTTGGAGGTTATTTAATTTATGAAAAAGCTTATAAATCCGCTTGGTGAGTTTATTGGGAGGGGACATAGAAGATTCGTTGGCCCTTAAGGAGATTAATCATTTTTTCCGCTGAGAAATACGTTTCATTGAAAGTATTTATGAAGAGATACTTGCGTAACCGACTAACGACATTAAATTCTATGTAACAAAACATAAGTTAGATAGAATTTAATGTCGTTAATAATTATGCGGTATTTATTTATTGTTTTGTCATAAGAAACCCTAAGTATATCCTTTTTTCTATAAAAGGCTAACAAGATGACCTCACTCCACCTAATGGTAAGCGGTAGTGAGATCCAAATATGAGGTCAACAGGCACAATAGATCGTATTGAGCCTGTCGCACTCACTTTGAAGCCCTGCCGTTTCACGCCCGCCTGAAGAGCCCGGGATCATATCTTAGTTACGACCGAAAACTAAAACACGAATTAGATATTTGAGCGCTGATTTTCTGATTCATTTGTTTCTTTCATAATTAAAACGTCGCTTAAACTCTTTGTTTATTTCTTGCCGCTTTTTATCTGTTTGTGTAATAGATTATACAAATCTTGATTCTTATTTTTCACATCAATTGGCTGACTGAAAACGAAAGTAAATAATTGTACACATAATTTGCCTTTTATCCTTTTCTTTATCGGGTCTTTCCTCAGCAGGGAATTAAAAAAGCGGCTGATAGTCTGCAGCGATTCGTCTTGGCTTATCTTCAAGCGCTTTAGCGTCCCCTGCAGTTAACATTTCACTAACTCCACTGTTCCTTTGAAAACTTCTTTGTACACCTGTACATAGTTGTGTTATCTGTGCCTGTACCTGCACTGAGCTTTTAAGATTTATTTATTTATTTGTTTATTCAAAATCTACAGCTCTTAAATAAAAATTACGGATTATCTTCTATATCATAAAGTTATGACGGATTTTATATCTTAAATAATATAATTTAAAACTGTGTAGGTAACAGTTTTAAATTATATTACGCTATTGCAATCAGGGAAGCTGCAAAGTTATTCTTATAAAACATATTTTACATTATCTAATTGAAGTAAGCAGAACTTAAGGCATTAACAGGTAGAGTATTAAAATCCAATGTACTTACTACAAGTCATGATAAGTTAAGGTAATAACCTTATCCTAATCGGGACTTTCATGTGATTGACATTCGTGTTTGTTCCGTGTGTGGTTGCGAATATGTATTTATTTACAAATATCTATGTAGATATGTATAATATCAGTCTCTGATACATATTTTTATACAGGCTCTGCTTAATTAGGAATCAGACGCCACGTCCACTGCTGAAAATAAACCTCTTCCAAATCCCCAACCACTGACTTATCATCATGCTGTGTGACCGGCCTATCGCCACTTCAGTTTGCTAATCCGACAGGCTATGTCAGCAACTGTGGTTCTACTACCTCCTCATTTTTGATTCGATCACGTAGAGAAATGCCGAGCATATTTTTAAGCTATTGCATAGCTTTTATCGCGGGCTTTGAGCGCGGCGACCGAACCAAGAAATTCCGTAACGAAAAAACCCTCACAATCGTCTAACGTCGTTCTTCGGCACGGTGTTTGTGTGCGTGCGGTTAGACGTATTGTACGACTCTACGAAACTCGCACGAATCGAGACGAGCTGCTCCGAAATCGGACGATGCTATGCAATAGCTATACCGCGGCAGTCCCCGAGTGCCACACGTCTTTTTTTTATTAATTTATAATAACCTCTCCTTACATAAAGAAGAAAGGCGATGCAACAATGTTTACTCCAATATGGCGTCATCATCATCATCATCAGGAGATATTCGATTTTTAAATTACCCGTTCAAAATATCGAATAACAAGAGTTCTTCGGGTGAGGGCCAACGGTGGCGAGATAGTCCAAAACAATCAGTTATCTCTAATTGCTTGCGAACTCCGTCGTTGTTTCGGATATCTGGGCTTGTTAGGGCCCGATAAGGGCTGGTCCCGGTGCCGTAATGAAAACGGGACGGTTGTTCTTTTCGAAGTTTAATTATGTAAACTTTTCGAATCTGTTTGTTTATTGATGATGCCGTTTTAATGGTTCAGGGTGGGTTAGTGCGGCGAATGATAATTGTAGAAATAATTAAAATTGTTCAAATAATATTCTTATTAAAAATTTAAAAACAATCAAAAATATCATATACGAGGAAAAAATTGGACTTCTTTTAAACTTAGACATTCATAAAATCAGAATTCGCATTTGTAAAAAAATAATATTTATGACTAATGTGTAAGCAGTTATAAAAAGGGTCGGTATGCGAAAAGTGTTAGTTGATAGTTGACAAGATTGAGACTCATAAAAACTTTGTTAAAATGTCCTGTTTCCGCTAACAGCTCCTGTGTAATTACACCAGAGAAAATTGGGACGCTGGTATATTATTAAGGTGAGTATTATACAGCAAATAAAACCGTATAACTGTAACCTATCTATAAGTTTTTCTACATTTTTCTGCTTTAACTTTGATCTGTAATGCAATCGTGAGATGTGATCTTCTTCATGAGCGCATCTTCACATGAATTTGACACCCTATAGAAGTTGTCTCATATAGTCACTAAGACTGGCTCGTTGGAACAAGACAAGGTTCCAAGAGTCGTGGGTTCGATTCCCACCCAGGACAAATATTTGTGCGGTAAACATCGGTGTTTGTGCCGTATCTGGTTTTATAAATATCTATGTATGTTTAACAGTCTTTAACGGCTATAGTACAAGCTCTGCTTAGTTTAGGGTCAGGTAAAGGCGTGTGGAAATGTCAAAAAAAAAAAATATAAGTGTGAGAGCCATCCGCTCCCCCGCAAGTCCGGTGATGATGACAAGGCTACTGCAAGCCAGCATCGTAAGTCAGTTAGGAAAATAAACAAGCCAAAAAAAGAGTATGTGTGTAAACTAATAGTCTGCGTGGATACCGAGTTCTATCACTGTAGTTTGTAGCCCTGTGAGGTCGTGGAGCGGGTCATACTCGTAATGGTAACAGGCCATTAACCCTTCCTGAGCAAACGCTTATCTGAGAGAACTGTAATCGAAATTAGAATCACCGGCGTAACGTTATGAGGTAGATAAACGCTAACGTTATGGAAGGATTTATATAATTTTTTTTTTCAATAATAGTTGTTAGTTAAGTTGTATGTAATTGAAACCTTTGGGTTTCAATTACATAAATTTTTCAGATTCCGGTTTTAAAATTTAAAGGAGGTTTATAAACTACACTGTAAATTACTTTTAGGGACCTTAAAGAAATGTTGTTAAGTAAATGTGTACCTTATCGAACGACAATGTATCTGATTATTTAATAATATCGCGTTGATGTTTACGATCAATTCAAATGGAACGCGAAAGTTTTAAAAATAAGAAATTGTAATTTATGAAAGCCTAGTTTAATTAAAAGTTATAAAAACAGTTAAAGGTCTCTTCAAACAGGTTCATTCCTATTAATATTTAACAAATTTCGAATTTTTAATAGAGTAACTAGTTACGAATTTCAAGTTAAAATATTTCTTTTTAAGTGAATTTTAAAGTGTTCAAAGTTTAATAATAGTTTTAAGTGAACTTGATTTGATCTGTTCATCCATCGGGGATTAAAAAAGGGCACAATTAAATTTGTTTTACTTGAATACATATAATTATTATACTTGTTAAAACTAAATTTTAAAATATTTTTTAATATTAAGTGTAAAAAGTGTGCTATCGTTTTCTGCCATTGTGAGTAGCTAGGTATTAAAATAATTCTCGATTTCATATAAAACTGAGTAGTTAACCACTAAAAATATCTTCATTAGGTAAAATAATACTCTGGACATTTTTACAATGATGAAATGGAATAATGAGAGAAAAAAAAGCAACTACCTTGTTCGTTTTCTTAAAATCATAATAAGATGAGCGAAACATATTTTATAGTCGTAAGTAAGTTTTTATATTATATCTTTGATGAACTGCAATATATTTTGTTCTTCAAAATGTATGTTATTATTTTATACTTGTTTGTTGGCTGGAATATGAAATGTGTCCACATTTCAGGACACTTTCATATTCGAGCGAACGTTCTTTCGCGTTATGTTCATTTAGTAAAGTAATCCCTGGTTGTTGCTGCCGAGTTTTTTCAAGAGTTTAATTTTTTCAGTCGATAACTCGAAGTACATAATTGTATAATTATATCATTCCAAAGTTCAACGTGTCTGCTGCTAAAATAATAAATACATAATATTCAAATGCCGATTGAATTTGTAACTTCAGTTTCCGTCTGAATCATTACAACTTATTGGAAATATCGAGGAGTTTAACCTACCCAGTTGTATCGTTTACAATATAAATTCATATTATTTGGTCCTGTAAAGTCCCTAGCTATAATTATAAGCAACATCTGAGAGCATGACATTCATTGATACGTTTAGAAGAAACTTGAGACCATTAACAGCACGCAGAACAATATCCAGCATTCAAATACTTTCATATAAAAACAACTCAAAAATATTTCTTCATTCAACAAAACACCTATAGCGTGACCTCCATTATTTTCCGAAGCACGAAATAACGAACGTTCCCTCAGGGACTAGGCTTAAATTCGTTGAAAGTGGGTAGCTACTAAGATGACTAAACAAGATTTATAAGGTAAATGAAATAAACAAATGAAACGAATCCGTGTGTACTTTTGTTTATGAATGTTAAGGCCCGTAGTACTGTCATCTTTTGTTCAAATGCGGTCATTATGAGAAATGATCATTGGGTACAATTTCTTTATCAGTTCTGTCACACGGGTGTAGTTTTTATGACGGATGTACATAAATATGGTAGGTATCGCAGATAATATAATATACATATATATAGGTATGGGCCGGCCACATAGCACGAAGATTGGACGGTCGTTGGGGCCGAAAGATCCTGGAGTGGAGGCCACGTACTGGAAAGCGCAGTGTGGGACGGCCACCTACCAGATGGACCGACGACCTGGTGAAAATCGCTGGGTTTTGTTGGATGCTGGTGGCCGTAGACCAGTCGCGCTGGAAAGCTCTGGAAGAGGCCTATGCTTAGCAGTAGGCAGCAATGGGCTGAGATGATGATGATGATGATATAGGTATGATGAAAAATAGTTGCGTTGCATCTTTTTCACTCATATAGTCTGTTGGGGTAATACAACAAAACTCTTGTTTAGGTACAGTAGCAATTATTGTTAGGTTTTTATACATTTTACACAGCGTTATTCTTCGAGCGTTATTCTCCGAAAATATTATTAATAAATTATGTTCGAATGAAGTAAAATTACGGCGCCTGACAAAATTAATAAACTGAGGTGTTCGGAACACCTTAAACAAAGTTATCTGTAATCGCACTTATTTGATTTAAAGTTAATTTGAATTTCTGGAGAAAAGAGAAAAAAGAGCACATTACAAAAAAAGAAACATTAATTCTTGGAACGCGATTGAAAGTGGGGCAAAAGTGTGAAGAATACGAAAGCTTTATTAATAAAAAGAAACGTTGAAACAGCGATATCTGTTTACGATTTCAATTCCGACGCTTCTGGGAACCCCCCGACCGCTAATATCTAAGATGAAACACTCTCAAAAGGCCCCCCGTGGGAGGCCTCGTAAAAACCGGAAAAATCTTGTCCTATCCGGTTCGGGGGCGGATTGCGCCAGTTATTTTTACGTGCCAGCAAATGTCTTGTTTCAAGAATTGGGAGTTTGAAATCGGCAATAATATTTTGTACAAAAAGAGAGATGCATATTTAAATTGCACTGCATTATATTGTCCTTTTTATGTCGCATTTCATTGTGCCTTGAATATAGTCCAATGCTGGACATAGGCCTCCTTAAATAAAATATTAAAAAAAATAAGTGGCTTAAAAACACATGTGTTACGATTATCATAAAAGAATGAGGCTAACAAGTACATTATCATATTATATATTATGTGAATGCAAATTAATTAATATATCACTGTATGTGCATTACAGTAAACTAATTCATTAAGAAAAAAAGTAAATAATCTTGGGCATAATTTCATTCCTAGGAATAATTTTGCTTGGACGATATACAGGTCAGAGCCATCCGCTCCCCCGCAAGTCCAGTAATGATGACGAGGCTACTCCAAGCCATCATGGTATTAGGAAAAAAAAATAGTAAAAAAGCTTGGACGATGTCAAGATCGATCAGTTAACATTTCCTAACAGGTGCTCTGAAGGGTCGAGAGTGTAAATACTTCGGTGTTTTTGCAGGTCAAAAGGTTTTATTGTTTGATCACTGTTTTGCGAATAAAAATACCTTGTATATTTAGAAGGAGCCGTGGAATCACACGTCTCGCTTATATTTGACGCCAGAGCTTATTTATACCCTTTGTTTTTTTTACTCCAACCTAGAACGAAACACCAAAAGACCTTACTTTGTACCCTAACCTTTAAACATAGAGTTCAATGTTGCTCAAGAATCCTTTACCTTAAAGCAATGTTTTAATACAGCTTTCCCACCTTATGTTAGGTAAGGTTTAATAAAATAAAACCGCTTTCTTTTCTGTTGCGTTATTTTGTGTGTAATAAGTATTTTTATAGAAAGGTACTTGTATGTATTGTATGCTTAAAAATTTCTTGTTATATAACCAGTACGCGAACTTGTGGTTTCCGTTCTAGAGTCAAACTCTATGTGTTCTCCAAATTTTGAGAATTTGTATTTGAAAGTATGTGACAAAAGCAAAGGATACATAACGCAGATTCTGACACTTAACACAATATAAAACGTGTCGAAGTGAGTCATGCGGCCTTAATGATAGTACGATAAGCGATTCGTAGCAGCAGTTACACAAAATAAGTAAAACACCGTCGTAGCAAGCTACGGAAATGTGCGGATCGTCGTAGCTCAATTTCGTAGCGTATGCTACGTAAACAAACTACAAAATCTGATTTAATGATGTAGTTTCTTGAAAAATACAGATACATTTTATGCATTGCTTATAAGGTTTGAAAGTTGCTATTCTGAAGGCTGCAAGAAAGTTATCCATGCTATAAATCGTTTGATTTTCGATGCACAACGATTGAATGATTTATTACATTTTATTCTCTCCACATAAATAAACTGATATTCAGCTTACATAATACTTGAAGCAAAAAACGAGATAGAGCATACCTTTCACTCAAATAACCTCCAAATCGTATGTAAATAATAGAATGAAGGTGGTCCCTACTACCATGCGTCGTCGCACACAATTATTCAATAAGGCATAGACGTTCACCGAGAGACAGCCAGCGGGGGCGGAGGTGTTTTTAGATGTCAACGTTGGTTCGAATAATCGAATCATTCACTCTCATCGATATTTCCGATTCGATTGCCCCCGCTTCGCTTGTATAATCTCATCGAGTTCTCTCGATTTCGTCAGGAGCTCGCGTGAGCTAGCTAATTTGCGATATGTGGAAATAACGTTCCATTCCAAGGCGTGTTGTTATATTTTTACGCAGCAGTCACCTTAATAAATCATAATGGAAAGACTTTTTTCTTGAGGGAAAAAAGGATCAATGAAGATGAAAGATTTTATAAATAAATTTTGTTTTATATTCCGGGTGTGTTCGTTAATTTACATATTTACGAAATAACCTTTTTGACTTGGAACAGTTTGTACTTTAAACATGGATCTTTGGATCATATCAATCACTTAATATAGCCTTTTTTATTTTTTGTATTTGTTATAATAATATAATGTAGTTGAAGTTCATAACTCGTTTACCCCAACGGTTGTCGGTTCTACGGCTAACATGGCCAGTCCACTGCAAGTTGGAGTTAAAAAAATACGGTGGTAAAATTACGCAATAATTAAGCACTAACGGTGCTTCATTAATTCTACCGCCGTAAAAATGCCTGTAAAAAGTGTCGATGGCCGAGTGGTTAAGGTCGTTGCTTGCCATGCGAGAGGTCGCCAGTTCAAACCCCGCCACGTACCACTGTGTTTTCAAATTTGAAATTCATATGTACAATTTTTGACGCTTTTATGGTGAAGGAAAACATCGTGAGGAAACCTACGACATCCACGAAAAGATTCTGGAGTTGTGTAGTCGACCAACCCGCACATGGCCCGCGTGGTTGACTGATGCCTTATCGCTCTAGTTTAGGGTAGGCCCGTGCCCCAGCAGTGGGGACGTATATGGGATGATAATGATAATAAAAGCCTTTCCAAGGTATATCAAGTTTAATTTGTTATCAATGCATCAGTTATCTACCCTCGACAATAAACAAAGAAAAGGAATGGCCTCAAAACACGTAACAATACGTTTCTTCGCGATTTACTGCAAATGACATCGCGTGCAGGTAGCCCTTACTGTGCACTGGGGCAATCTCAAAACTGCAGTTTAATGTAATAGAATTCTTAATGGTTACGTTTTAAAGTCGTAATTCCAACTTCCTTATATTTAAAAAAAGTAATAGGTTAGTTGTATACGCCTAGTAACATAAAAGTCGGTTAATTAAGTATCGTAACTCCTTTGTCCTACTTTTACTTAGTTACCACACTTTTAAGTCGAAATAATATACTGCAGTATTTAGTCATTAAGATGCCCGCCGGATTCCCGGATAATTTGGTTGTCATCTTTTTTAGTTCACCTTTCTCAGTTTATATTTCTGTCTAATAGTGCCTCTTTGTGGTTCACATACTAAAATTTTCCGATAAAAATACATTTGATATATTATTATCTTAATCAAGTTAATGTACCTAATTACTTGTATCTTTGTAGCTGTAAGATGTATAATTGAAATGCTTCAAAATAAAAACTTGGGACATCCACATCTACAGAAACCATTCGAGACCATTTTTTCATAATTTCTTCACTGGAACTAAAACACTCATGCTGCAACTTAGATAAAAAGAAAACAAATGCAAATACAATAAAATGCAATAGTATGCTTGTACGGTCATATAAAGCAAATTGCCCGAATCTGGCATACGGTCCGCTATAAAACTCCTACCAATGCAGGTTTAATGGTGTGGAGCGCTTACACTTCCTCAAGCTCACACGCCCGTTTATGGGTTTCCGATATTTCGCCGATACCTCGCCCGAGGCACTTTCTCATGGGAATCTCTCACCTTACCTTCAGTTTCGATTTAACCTTGCCCCGTAATGAAATTGAGATCCGAACGTACCAAGATTGATAGGACGATAAAAAAGTTATAATTTAATTTGTAATTCTACTCGAATGTTTGTTTAGGACTTTTTAGGTCGCCAATAGATTGGAAACAACTGAACTGAACTGACGAACGGCATTTGTTTTAGGATCGTAATATTACTTTCTTATACAGTAACTTACTTAAGTAGCTTTTAGGCATTATTATGGGAAAATAATTGAAATGTCTTGATCTATGTTCATAATTTAGATTAAAATATATTGTGCCCTAAAGCTTCAATACTTCTCTTAGAACTAGCAAAACGAAATTAATATAAAAAGACGTGTGGCACTCGGGGACTGCCGCGGTATAGCTATTGCATAGCATCGTCCGATTTCGGAGCAGCTCGTCTCGATTCGTGCGAGTTTCGTAGAGTCGTACAATACGTCTAACCGCACGCACACAAACACCGTGCCGAAGTCTACCGAACTGAAACGACGTTAGACGATTGTGAGGTTTTTTTCGTTACGGAATTTCTTGGTTCGGTCGCCGTGCTCAAAGCCCGCGATAAAAGCTATGCAATAGCTTAAAAATATATTTAAGAACACAGTTTGGTAAGTCTGAACTTCAGCCTACTTAGTCGTCTAGTAAAAATATTTATTTGCCCCAGGCCTCGTGATTGTTTATAAACATTCCCTTGTTCAAACTTCAAAGGTCTAGTTCATTCCAAGAATTCCACTGTGTTTTCTACAAAGTCTTCCATCTCCAGCCGAACGTTCGGGCCAAACGTATCAGATGAGGAGGCCGAACGACATCGCTTCCTCCCGATCGCACCACAAATGATGGATATTGAAACAACATTTACTTTACCGACCCGTTATTTTGTCGGGATGCTTCCCGGCTTCTTACCTGAAATGGAAAATAAAATGTTATTTCAGGCTTCAACAATTTTTCTTGCGATAGCAAACACAATTGTAAGAAACGTCTCGGTTTAGTAGTTACAGCTTGAGCCACAAGAATCTATTTCTTCTTATACAAAGGTCAAAGGTATTTGGAGGAAAACATGTTGTTTGTTTGTGGTCTTACAACATTAGAACTTAAAAACTACAAGAAACAAATCAAACGTAAATAAACAAGCAAAAAAATGCTCTACTTTTAGCTTAAATCGTGTCGAGGGGCATAAATGGCTTTCTCAGAATTGGTAACATACAGGGGTTGAGATTGCAGTAGAAAAAATATATAAGAAGAGTGAGCAGAAATACCACTGTTTGTTGTAAATGTATTGCCGACTCGTAAAAATAGGTATATAGGTTGTACATATAAATATTACTTATAATATCATGGTGGCATATTTGTGATGGGACATTTCTGTATATCGTTAAGAGGATCAACGTTAATCGAATCAAAGGGAGGGCATACGTGTATTTACACACAGAGTGTGAACTGGGGCCTGAAAATCTTGTATATAGAGCTAGAGGAATGTGTTATATGTATAGAGGCAAAACATAGTATGCGTATAACTACAAAAATATTTTGTATTGTATTCCATACGTTTCGCAAATCAAATAGATTTGCGTATTAGCGGAGTATCTTTGAATTTATTGTAGCGGCTCGCAAGTAGATTTCTTTTCCATGAATACCCTTTTTAGTGAGCAACTAAATCCGTAAAGAAAACCTTATACAAAGATTCAGGACAAATTAGTTTGGTGATGTTAGTGACCTTTCGCGTTTGTAGATAGAATAGAATAGAATAGAATATCTTTATTTACTAGAAACACGGTACATTTATCAATAGGATGGTCATGAACTGGTGAGATCAACATGTTTCGCCATAAATGGCATGTAAAAACAATCATAAAGTAGAATTCCTTCGATAAAAATTTCACATTTCATAAGATAAACTCAATACAATTTTATTAAAATCAAATGTCAAAATATACATATTTTTTTAAAGTGTCATGCAGAGTCTAAAAATTCCTTAATACTATAAAAATTCTTGTCCAGTAACCAAAAAAAACATTTTTTATGTGACAGCGGTGAGTTAAGTGCTCTTATGCATTTCGGAATCTTATTAAATATCTTTATGCTCATATTCAAACAATTTCTCATAAATTGAGTCGTTCTGGGTGCAAATCCTAAGACTGTTTGGATTCCTTTTACAATATTTTTTTTAATATTTGGATTTATATAATAACATTGATACGCAAATTAAAAGCACTGTACACAAGTAAAGTATTGGATAACTCAATAATTATTTCAATGTGCTGAACATTTTTATTATTTTATAATAGAGATAAAAAAAATTTAAAGGCAAAATGTGCAATCCTACATTAATATGGCGCAGTCGAACCTCCATTAGCACATTCAGATTAATTTAGCATTTGCCAATTACAAATTCAAACAGCAAAATGCGTGTACAATAAATCTTACTACTACGTGAGTTATTTACTGAGCTGAAATCTGACATGCCGTTGTAAATAGCATTTCTGTTGTAGGTACAGCTTTTGGATAAATGGTGAGCTTTTTACGGATTAGGAATGGTAAGCTAAAATATTAACAAGATACCATTCTGATACTGAGATCACAATCGATTCGAAGAAATTCTTAGATTATTATCTAGTCAACCAACCCGTACTTAGCCAGCGTGGTTGACTACGGCATTATCCCCCTAGTTTAAGGTAGGCGCGTGCCCCAGCAGTGGGGACGTATATTGGCTGACTATGATGATGATGAATGGTATATATCATGTGTTTGATGTCATGAATACTTAAAATATCGAAAGAGTGCACATGAAATGTTGCTGCGTGGGCGTCAAATTAAGTTGCACGATGTGTATAGGTCTGATCCGATCACGCCGCGCTGTTGCCGGGACGCGGGAACGGGATTGTTTTCACGCCAACTTAACACCAAGTACCTTATGTAATTAACTCGGAATTTATATTGAGCTAGATTTCCACCCGTGTCTTCTCGTGTTTGCGTCATATCACATCTCTATTCTATCTTTAGACGTTTCCTTTTGAATAGGAAGTGAGTATAATTATTTTTGTAGGCTCGTCAAAATGTTTTAACACAAAAAAATACAAAATTACAAAGTAATTAAATTGTAGATTAGACGGACAGGTTGGACGGGAATGGGGACGTCAAACTACTCAGTCGCCATGCATTTTCCATAAAAAGTTGGACTTTTGTGAGCAGGATATTTATTTCCTTAAACGTTTATATCCCATAAGTCAATTTTTTACTGTACACAATTTTTTTTCAAATAATTTTACTAAACGTTGAAAAATAATAAAATATCTTGTAACGTATTCCCCGTTCAAATCAACATAAATGTCTACTTAGTCGCTTTCTCATCTCGTGGCGGGTAACGAACCTACGTCCTTGAGACAATCGCGGTTTTACATGATTCCTTCAAGAGCCGCGAGGTTTATAACTGAGCTAGATTTATCAGACATATAATAAACCTTTAATAGGTATACATAAATTTTGAACGAATATTCAAATTGGTGCAAACGTTTTAATACTAATGAGAGATGTTTATCATGCTTACTAATAGGATAAATTCAAACGTGTGTTTGTTTTCTTACCTCCTCACGCTTTATTTGCTCTATAAATCATTTTGCACATAGTTTTAAGACTATGGAGAAAGAAATACAGTTTTATTCACGTAGATGGTGCTAAATCCGTAAGAAGGTTAATAGCGCAGAATATTTTCAAAAATAAGTGTTGCCGTGGAAACACGGGCGATGCCGCAAGCGATTTGTTGAATTTACATAAGTAGACACAAAAAGATAAATTACAACTATGTAACAATAAATATACGAGAACAGTCGACAAAATAGTCCTCGACGTCAACTCAAATGTACCCCTTGTTGTTTCTGTTTGTAGCATAAAAGCATTTTGTTATTGAAACGTGTTTACTTTCAACAGCTTCCAACGAAGAGCAATAAGGAAATGAGTCCCTCATTGTCTCTTCCGAGGCCCGTACCTCCGAGGCTACAAAATGACGGTGCTGAACCAATTAATTCGAGTCGGGAAAAATGTAATATCCGCGGGCCCAAACCAACCTCATTTTGGATGCAAATTTTACAGCAAGCGACTTCATTACGCTCTGGCCCTAGAATATTCTATTATTCCTTTTGGGGGCCCGCGCTTGATGAACATTTTGGTAATGAGTTACAGTATTTTTTAAAATATGAAACCATTTGTTATACATTTTATATATTTCACAAAAAATGGTTGCAATTTTATTATCAAGGATATATAAGTAAAATAACTACATACGCTTTCTTCTATAATAGTTTTATTCAATGCCAAGCACAGTCGTATCCCAACATACGTATAAATTTGGAATTCTAGGTGACAATACTATTAAATTTAAATAAATATTTTTAATTTTGGTCTTTACGCAATAAATACATAGCCACTTATCTATTGTCGACTGGATTCCACTGACTGGACACTGACTGGACCAATAATAGTCTAGAGTGAACGATTAAATACATGTATATAGTTCAACATGATAAGTTGGATCTACAATTATTAATAAGTTAATAGTTTGATTAATTGTAGATCCAACATATTAATGTTGAGCTTTTACAATTAATATAATAATAATAATAAAACGCATCATTTGACTACATAACAGAAGAACAACAACAAAAAATAAAAATAAACACCAAAGAATACAACATAAAATAGTGGTCAACTAGGTCCCAGTCTCAGCATATGCCACAACGACAGGAAGCCGCTGGGGCGCTAGTATTCTGGCTGGGGCCTATATATAATATTAGTAGTAAAATCTCTACATTAAATTTGCCAATCGCACTGTCATGACCAGATACGGACCTGAAATATTTCGCTCACCCCTCAAATATTATAACTTGCAGTTGCAAAACGTCCCTCAAAACCCAAAACCACAGAACCTTAGTAGTAAATCTTTCTTTCTTTCTTTCTAAATCTCTTTCGCGCCGACGTCGTCCGTTCGTTAAGATCTTAACGAGGCGGTGTTTGGCGGAATCGCTTTGAATTAAAAGGGTGTTTAACTTGATTTGTGCCCGCGATTGCACCAGTAATGTCGCCCGGTTGATTAAAAAGAGTTCTTGTCGGCAATCCGGAAAGATTTGTACACAAGAAATGCTATATCTGTATTTATGTATCATTGTAAATTCTATGTCGTAGTCAATAAATGTTTTTCTAAATATTAGTCTTTATGGGTCTACACGCGTTATTAGATGTAGCAAATAACGTTTCGACTGGGTTACACCAATCGTGGTCGCTCGCGACCATGTATTTGCTACTCCTAATAACGCGTGTAGACCCATAAAGACTAATATTTAGTGTAATGGAACGCGAAAGTCTAAAATCATACAATAAATGTTTTTCTTTCTTTCTTTATTCTTTCTATATTAAGCAGAATTAAGGAGGGGCGTGAATAAAATACACACACAAATTGGAAATTAAATTTAACGGGTGAACCTCGCGTGTAATATTATTCTAAAAATAATTACTTAGAGACGTTTCAATCTCTTTCCTTGGCTCAATTTCTATTTATAACCACCCTGAATAATGTGATATTTTTTAATTCCCTTAAAATGTAATTTCCATTATCTCATATCTCAATTTAGAATAAGAGACGCTTGTTTTCTTAGATTATATTCTACGAGAAATTTGAGTTTTTAATTTATTTCGGAGCGGCGTAGCGTAGGCAAGGCTACCCAAAGTGCATGTGACATTTTGACCTTATCTAGTTTTAAGTCTTCGTTTTTTACAACGAAATTTTTGTTTGAAATTTCATCGCTCCCATTTTAACAAGATGGTAGTCATTAAAATTTAAAGTTTTTGCTGTCTAGAGTTGCTAGTGAGAATAGGTTATAAAATTCCAAGTTATCTAGTTACTTTTCTTATAACAAATTATATTACGGCAAGGCAGTTGCCATGTATTTCGTTCAATAATCGTAAAAGATTTTTTTAACAATTTCAAATAACTTTATATAATATTCTATCCAAACATCATAATAACTGTGCTGATACAATTTACGAGGATTTTGTTATTCATTACTTAGAAAATAAGCCCCTTAGAAAAACCTAGATAATGTTTCTTCAACTTAGACTTTGAACACAGAGTAGTGACATTTCTCTTTTTTCTTCTACGATATACTCTTGTATGAGTGGTACGACCACTATGGTTATTATCGGTCAATATAACAATTACTAGACAGGTCATAGACCTAACTTTAGTTCCTCACACAGATATTGGAAATTTATCATCATCAGCCCATATAAGTGCCCACTGCTGGGGCACGGACCTACCCGAAACTAGGGCGATTCGTATAGGTTTAGTTTCTCTTTTCTGCCACGTGTCATTAAGCATGTAATGCCATTCCAGCTCATGTTTTCCCTCCCTGCTATGATCCCGGGCTCTTCTGGCGGGGCGTGAAACGGCATTTAAGCAGGCCTTCAGGGTGAGTGCGACAGGCTCCATAATGGTCTATTGTGCTTGTCGACCTCTTATGTGCATCTCACCACCACTTACCATCAAGTGGAGTAAGGTCATCCTTTTATAAAAAAAAACTGATTTGAATGCGCCCCAAGAGTTAGTCTTTAAATAGACAGATACGGGGAAAGGCGCAAAAGAAAATGAATAGCCGCTTTTTGCTTCATTTGGAATTCAGTTAAACTGATAAGGTTTAAATTTATTCTAGCCAGGTGTCAGCGCTTGTTCAGACTGAGCGGCGGGAGGAGTCGCGTAAACACAGGATAATGGATGACTAACCGTTTGACTTTAGGACGTATCGAGGGAGATTGGTCTGGCAGATAGTGTACAATAATATTGTCCAACGTATTTCGATTATCTAACTGCCCCGTTAGTCCATTGGTAGCAAGCGCTGCGTAAGGCCCGAGAGGTCCAAGGTTCGAGTCGGGCAAAATTTGTGTGAGTTTTTCTGTAATGAAATTACTCAACCCGGACTTAGGTATGATTGCCGTCTCACGGAATTATGAGAGTAAGGGAATAGATAGTGCACTTGTGTTTGCACGGACACTTGTGCACTTTAAAAATTACGAATAAGCCCTCGCTGTAGTTATACTTTTCATTTACTAAACCGGCACCTTATAAGCGATACCTGTTTCGATAATATTGAATTTCACTTCAATTACGGCCCTGGTTTTCATTTGCCATTTAGGCAGTTCAAGGTGAGGTTACAGGCTTATTTATATTCATTCACAGCCTGTTAACATAAAACACACATAAAGCCTACCTATACCTGTTGATATGAAATCTATACTCATATTATGAAACTAAAGAGTTTGTTTGTTTGAACGCGTTAATCTCAGGAACAACCGGTTTGAATTGATTTTTTACTTATCTTTAAATTATTTTCTTCGTTTATTAATTTAACTTTAATAAACCTAAAAGGCCCAGGTAACATGTGTCTGGGAGTAATGAAACCTGATTTTTAATGATATTGTGTGAAATATATGTTAAAATCAGCCATCAGAATTTAAGTGAGGTGAGCAGTGTTTCTATGTACCTTGATTGGTTGATATCTGAAAAATGGCCGTCTGGTCAAGGTAGCAACTAGTCATATGAGGATAGTACACCCCACCATTACTCAATCGTATATATTTTGTCCATTAGAAAATAAGTGATGTGTGGCGGCTCTGGGATCTTCCTCTATATTGTACGACTCTACGAAACTCGCACGAATCGAGACGAGCTGCTCCGGCAGTCCCCGAGTGCCACACGTCTTTTTATTTCTGTTTCAAATAAAATTAATAACCTTTCTATTGTTATGAGGAACAATAGCGTTAAATAAATTAACGTTCCGAAATCGTAATTGTACTTCAAACAGTAGGGGAACCTGTTGTACCTAGGCCAGTTTTTGATATTTTTATTTTTTATAAATAAATGGTAAGAATAAGATCCGTCAAATAGGGAATAATGGAAATATCAGTTACTCAACTATATAATAAATACATAAAATATGACGATCTTCAGTAAAGCTGGAAACAAAAGCCACTTTAAAAAAGGGAAAACTGTCCAAGGTACAACAGACCTGATGTACCTTGGACCGTTCCAGTTGTACTTTGGACATTCCAGGGTAGAATGATGATAAACACTAGCAATTGCAGCAGAGTTTTATTTTTAATATAGGTAAAGTACTATCAGCAACGCTGGCGGTCGACCACCTATAAGGTGAAAATCGCTTGGCACTTACGCGTCTGTCAGAGCAAGCCCCGCCCAATTGTGGTCAAGGAGCTGGCAATAATTTTTTGGTAGATATTGAGGCATGCTGAAAACTTGTCCTGTACCTCTCCTATTATATCCCAACACAAACCCGCAGTACCGGGGCTAAACCAAAACCCCCAATATTTTTTATTTAAAAATATATTTTATAATCCAAAAAATATAATTTGTCAGTTCACCTGACAGGAAGAAGTTCCATCGAAATAATTGTCTTAGTGAGTCTTATTTTTTAGTTATAAATAAAAAGATGAAAAATATTTTTGGGGGTTTGCTTTAGCCCCGCTACTCACCAGCCAGGTCTGCAGTTTCGTGCTGGGATATAATAGGAGAGGTACAGGATAAGTTTTCAGCTTGCCTCAAATACCTACCAAAAATTCTTGCTAGCTCTCCTACTATTGGAACGTTTTTGCTTGGATTTTGACAGATTTTCTTCAAGTGCTCTTCTATTGGTCAGTGGGCAGGGCTAATGGTGTTTAAAGAAATCTGTTTGAAAAGTGTACTACCGCCAAATTTTCTGGTTGTACAACAATAATGCTCATACCTGTAATCAACAAAAACATTAATGTAAATAGCAGATTAACAGTTACCTTAATTATTAGTCTCTTGTCTCTTTATTTTGTGTCAATAACATAACAAATGTTTACATATTTAAATATTTATTTTTTGCCTTATATAAATAGAATAAAAATATAATCAAAAAATATGTTTTTATAAGGTTATATTATCTATATCAAAATTATCTATGTATAATCTATGTCCAAGGTACATACTCAGTTGGGGGGCCAAGGTACAACATCATAACAATTTTTAGTTACAACTTGTTTAAACACACTTTTAATTGAGGTTGGGTTCTGACAACTATACTATCTAAAACCTTAATAAACAGAGATTATATCGGAAGTAAAATATATTTTATAAATACGTATCGTGACAAATTAAGAGGCCATAAGTAAATTCCAAAAAACGAACTTTTGAGGCAAAAATAATAAATTACCTTTTTAACTGCATTAACCCGGCGCCGGCGAATCACAACTAACTTCACGTGAGTTTTATCAAAGCAGGCTTTGACTGCCACATACAATATTATTGTAAAGCGCGGGAGTTTACGAAAAATTACAATTGTCCTAGGTACAACACAGTCCAAGGTACAACAGGTTCCCCTACTATTTTACGGGTCAACTATTTTTAGAACAATGGATGCGCTGAAACACAAACAATGGAACAAATTGATATTTTCGATGTTCCTGCATTATTCGGGGTTCAATCAATATCGAATGTAGTAATCGCCGCATGTCTAACGAAGGCTTAATCTGGCTGATTGATAGAGATGATCGTCCGGCGTGACACGGGCTTAGGTTTTCATCGGTTCAATTGAATAATGATCGCGTGCCTGTTTCATAATCTCATAATTCATTATCTTGTTGTGTACCTACTCACCTAATTAATGTTTGTAACCCGCCTACAAGACAAGTTTTAATAACGCCTTTAAATACAATGTATAACACTTGTGTCATTTGTTTATCTTTCCGGTTATCACCTGCTTAAAACAAATTTTTGATACATGTACAGTCTATTTTTAAGCGAAAAAATATTGTATGTGTAATTATTTAATTTTTGCTGTTGTTCTAAATATTTGTAAATACTTTTGTTTCCTTTAAACTATGTATAAAAATATAAAAATGCTTCATTCGTTCATTTTTTATGTTGCTCTAAAAAGTTTGTTTGGGAATACAACTGGCCATAACAATTTTAGATTTGCAAAAATTTTTACAAAAAGAACAATATTTTATTACTTCATGGCTCTTATTTTGACTTTAATTTCTAGATAAGATATTAATTCAGACAAATGGCCCAATAATGTCTTTAACGATTAACAAAAAGTTGACGAAAATTGTGACAGCCACTAATTCTGATAACGACTTCGGGACGAGCTGTCAGCAGTAAAGGGGAGGAATTAGATTGTTAGTGAATAGGGCTGTCCCCAACTGTTTAGTTGATTGTTACATTAATATTTTTAATGTCTGTAATATTCATCCGAACTAACTCGAGTTACGGATAACTCTGCACTTCTTTAATCCTTTCTGTTATTATACTATGGTAACACCATGACCTTACCTGATGGCAAGCGGAAGTGATATCTACCCACTTATGAGATCGACAGGCACAAGGCCAGCTTTAATGCCGTTTGATGCCCCGCCTGAAGGGTCCTGGATCATAGGAGGGAGGGCAAACTTGAGCTGGAAGGGCATTCCAAGCCTTAATGACACGTTTCATTTCCCATTGCGATATACGCATAATACAGGTAGAAAAGCACAACATTTAAAAACGCAATGCTAATTAGTCTTATATATAAGTAACAAAACGGCAACGCAATAAATTAGCAATGAATGACCCCTCAACAGTAAACACAATGTAATACAAAGCTCAGTTCAATATCCGCGAGCTCTCAAACACAACTAACTTTGGGTCCATACAGCGGCGAAACAAAAAGAGTACATCGTACTTTATTGCAGCCCTGGCCGGCGAGTTTTAATTAAATTTCCAATAGCCGATGTAGGTTTATCGTTTTGCTGTAAAGCGTTACAGGCCGTTAACGCCTGCAGCCCCTCAGAACGTACAATAATGACGTTACATTACAACGTTCATTCAATCTACCAATGGTCTGGAAGATTAAAAAAATATACCAATGAAATATGATAACACTTGCCTGCATTGCCTGCTGCGTACAGTACATATAATGTTTGCCTTAAATAAATACTCATCACAAAGTATTTTTTTAACAACTTCAGATAGAAATATTTTCATGACCAGCTATGCGTTGCAGCGTTGAAGAAAAGACATAAAAGAACGTCATAGCTTGCGGAGTTGAGTTTTAAGCTATTGCATAGCTTTTATCGCGAGCTTTGAGCGCGGCGACCGAACCAAGAAATTCCGTAACGAAAAAAAACCTCACAATCGTCTAACGTCGTTTCAGTTCGGTAGACTTCGGCACGGTGTTTGTGTGCGTGCGGTTAGACGTATTGTACGACTCTACGAAACTCGCACGAATCGAGACGAGCTGCTCCGAAATCGGACGATGCTATGCAATAGCTATACCGCGGCAGTACCCGAGTGCCACACGTCTTTTTTTTTACAAACTACAATGATGGCTTGGAGTAGCCTTGTCATCATCATTGGACTTGCGGGGGAACGGATTGCTCTCGGTCCATTGCTAAGTTCTGTAAATGTGCTAAAAATAAATAATGCTTTCAAAATACAATATTAATTTACATCTCATCTCAGTAATTCGATGAGGGATCCAAAGTTGTACTCGGTAGGAACAGGGAACGGGTGGTTTCGGGAATTTCGCCGGGCGGTATCGCGTTAACACTCATCTAATTAAGCTTTAGTAGTAATTCATTTGGACTGCCGAGATTTACACTGGCCGACTGCTGGCTATGTAATATTATACGAATTAAATAATTGTTAAATGTAATATTACTCATTTAGATTTGTTTGTTTAGTATTCCTAACTGTAATTGGGACCGTGCGAAGTGGGTGGACAGAGAAATGGCGCTGATTGTCAAAAACGCATGTAATCTTATAGAGCCCGTTGTTATTGCTAGCGGCGGCCGTTGGGACTAATTTGTAATTTTATACTTATACTTTTGACTGGCTCGGTGGAACAGTGGTTAGTGACTCAGGTTCAAAACCTACGGTTCCAAGAGTCGTGGGTTCGATTCCCACTCGGGACAAATATTTGTGTGACGAACATCGGTGTTTGTTCCGTGTCTGGGTGTATAATTAAATATGTTTAAGTTTATTTGTGTATCAACTGTTGATCCTGATTTCCGTAACATAAGTGCATAAGCTACTTACCACGGGATCAGATCAATGTATGTGATGTTGTGTAATATTTATTTATTTATTTATACTTTCACTTCTCTATAATTTTTACTAGTAGTGAAATTCCAGTTTGCTATACCATAGCGACTAAATCGTGACATTTAAACCAAGCTCTCAGAACCGCATCGTGACAGGCATTCAAGCTCTTATTAAACCGTTCATTCCCAGGAATACACTTAAAAATAACGACTTGCAAGGTCTTTGATTACCTAGTCCGTCCCTGCCTGTGTTTTTTCACGTCGCTCAAGCGGAAAATCAAATGTCAAATAAGGGAATAAAAAAATAAATTAACGTAAAAAAGGTCATTTATGTAATAACGCTGCTCAGTGGCCAGGGGTAAACGAGAGTGCACGCCAAAATGAAACATGGTTTGATAGAAATAAGGGTTGCTTCTGGGAGTACCTTTGAGGCAATTTTAGGAACTGGTTCGGGATAAATGATATTCATTAGGACATATAGGACATTAATGGGTCTGATATAAGACACTCGTCTCTTCCATAGTTTTTTATGAAAGTGAATGTATTTTTTGACTAGTACTAACACTAAATAATCTATATGTTTGCTTGATATATAACTTACCGGTAAGGTAAAATAGTATCTGGGGGGCACGGCAGTGCCCTGCCAAGTCGAGCGCGAAGCAAACACTGCCGTACCATCCTTTACTGGAACCATTTCGCCGCATTTTTCAGGCCCCTATTTGAGAACCTCTGGATAAGACCAGAACGCTGAAATGTAACTTTATTTTTACGAATTTAGCTAAAAACCAGTATCAAGCCTTATTTTCACTTGTTTTTTATTTTTTATCGTCAATAGGTAGCGGTTCTGGCGACAGATTGGTGTAATATTGTTACGGAGAACCTGGTTATGTACCCTTGTGTTCCCTTCAACGGCCAAGTCACACAACACTAACTATAATAATGAAGAAATCGCAGTAAGGAACCTTAGGCTTGGCACGATTTTGTCTAGATTTCATTACTTTTTAGAGATGAGCAATTTGCTCCATCGAGACTTTTTTTACAGGATGTTTTTGATGGGATTACATAGTTTTAAATTTAAATTAATAAATAAATATTACACAACATCACATACATTGATCTAATCCCGTGGTAAGTAGCTTTAGCACTTTTGTCACGGATATCAGAATAAACAGTGGATACACACATATACTTGATAACACACCCAGGAACCCATGGAACAAACGCTAATGTTCATCATACAAACATTTGTAACGGGTGGGAATCGAACCCACGACTCTTGGAAGGGTAGGGGGTCACTAACCACTTTTCCACCGAGCCAGTCAGGCAAATGTGTAAGAGTTAAGTCAAACTATCCACAAAACTGGCCGTTTTCAAGACTTTTAGGGACCTAACGTTTTAGGTCGATGATCTAATAGCTCCAGGGTGACCGAATGGACTCCCAAACATTACACCAATCGGCTTACACACATAAAATAATATTAAGTACAACGGTCACGTCCCTGAAACATCAGCCCTTGAATGATGAAGCCTATTCTGTGCTCTAAATCAACTACAAGGCTTCACCAAATGACCATTTGCAGCTTTTACGTACAATACAACACAAAACAAAATATAAAAGTAATTATTATATTTAATTTAGAATATTTTTTAAAATCTTTTGAATGATTTTTGATAATAAAAGACAATCCTTCCACCTTTGACCAGCCCCCACTAAAACTCAAAAGACAAACTGTGAAGTGTGCAGTAAAGTAAAAGTGTTACCCAATCTTCGGCTCTCAAAGTAATCCACGTCGGAATCACTTTAGAACGGGCGAGATAAAATGACAAATCCCTCGGGGCCAGATGTGCCGAGTTATCTGGAAAACACGTGGTCGATGCAAGGATATGTAGAGTGCGGTACAGGGATGGCTTTCGGGTTGACGAGGGTCCAGACGGACAGGCCACACTGTCTGGTATATTTTATACTTTATGTGGAAACATTTTAAAATTATTCTTTGTGAACTCTTTCTGGGTCAAGGTCAAGTTTTCTTTTTTATTGATGATTACTGTTAGAGGCATAATACATTGACGTAGAATCCCTTATTTATCGAATGTTAAAGCACAAGTATAATTATGTGTGTAGTTACACATATGTATGTTTGGTTAAACAATGTCCTCATAATCCAATACTCCTAACTGACATAATCAGAAATGCCGCCTATGTTAGGCGCAATTCTAATAGCTTAAATGTACTTACTAACATCTACTCCAAATGCTGCCGATTGCTTTCTAAACAATAAAAACAAAAGCAAATCGGATCTAAAGAACATACTTTTTTGAATGTACAGATACACTGTATCTATACATATTTATTAGGGTTTACATCCGGTATCATGTTTCAAGGAGGATAGCTCCTAAACAGTAAAGAATAGCATCCTAAAGGTACGTTTGTGGATATTTACAGTGACAAGTCTCACGCCCTCGACAAATGTTCCGGCCCGCGCGGTCCCACCGATAAAATCGAGACATCTTTCTCGATGAGATTTAGATGTGTTGTTGCTACTCGTAACATATTGTTTTGTTACTATTACGAGTACGTAAAATTATATTTTGATTTCACCGTTGGGCAATTTGTTTTTTGATCCTCATAATATATTTGATTATATGTTTTATTTTTAATCGAAGTGTGCTTGATATGTGTCTTGTTTGTACAGTCAATAAGTTATTTTCCATATGGTGTACTGTAATTAGGTCACAGTTTAGTTAAATTTGTTGTTTTAATTGTATCCTCTGTTGATCCTGATTTCCGTAATACAAGTGCTTAAGCTACTTAGCACGGGATCAGATCAATGTATGTGATGTTGTGTAATATTATTATAAAAAAAATATTTAAAAAATTAGAAGCAAATTCAACTAAACTAGGGGCAAAATAGTGCAACAAGCAAATCTGAACTGGATGCTCCAATAATGGCCTTACATAGATTGCTACACTTATTTTATTTTATCATGTTCTACCATATAATTACATCACGATGCCTAACGTTAATAAATATTTCTTCACACGAACAATGCAAGTAATTCGAATTAACACAAGTAAACCATAAAAAAATAGAGGTTCATTTATTACGTATGTTGGATGGTTGACCCTCGCTGACTAATATATATGTTACCCGGGATCCCCTGACAGGAATAAGCGTAGATCTTCCGGGACCCGGGATGGAACCAGCGGGATTGAGGAAGGTGTTCCTGCGTGACAATCATGTGACATTTATTATTGTTTACGTGGGAATAGCGAGTTTGATGTAATGAATGAATAATGCTTCTACAAATCACAGTCATTCTATTTTTATTTTGTTTAGTTGGCTCTACCTACCTAAACCTATAAAATGCAGAAGCAAAGTCTACAACAATAGACAATTATGAATTCCTGATAAACTTTAATGGATAAATACTTGTCCTAAAAGGTTTTTAGCGACAAACATTACTTTACTCTCCAGGTAATACGGAATCATTAACACTCGACTCTCTTCACATAAAATCCGCCGTTACCAGAGTATTCAAAACACGATTTTTTTTAAATATTTGCTACATAGCAAAAACTGTGTATGTGTTTCCGTGAACTACAAAAATGGAATCACACAGCCATGTTCCAATTTTCGCGGAACTTCATTGTTTTATCTCGACAGTGAACGGACGTATGTCAGTCGCACTAAGCCTTGTTATAATTAACACGGACGCTGATTAGAGCACAAGGGGAATAATAATTAGCTTCTGATTACAGAAGCGTGGCCGCTACTATCATTGTCATGCCGAGCCTAATTATTATTTTAACTGCGTCGTATTAATTAATACATTGTAATTGAGACATAGGCACGTGCATTCCAAATAAGATATGGTTATACTTACACTATTTGATTAGAAAGTAGATACCATATAAGCATGATAATTTTATTAAGTAGCAAATAAAATGATAGACGAATTAATACCGTCATTTGCTAATATGGTTACTACTAACGATCTACGACGTAGTGTGTTGTTACGAAAAATTGTCGTAGTTTGCTACGAAATTCATACGTAGCATGGGTAAGTCTAGTGCCGCGCGGGCACTATTATTTATTATTAAAACTTATATTAATCACACATGGTAGGTAACACATAATCCTAATTCAATTAACAGTTTCGACTCAATAAAAACTTCATCAAAAGCCTTAATCAAATTTTGATTAAGTTTATTCAGGCGTTGTTATAATTATGTGCCCTTTTTTAGTGTCGGATAAACAAACCCGGTATGACTAGAAATAGGTGTGGACGAGATACAAACAGTAATTATTTTTTTAATATGACCTGCTGTCTATACGTATCCTGAAAGCTTTTGTGTCTAACGCTTCCCATTAATTTATAATTACACTTTATGCAAATGATTGCACATTTGTATACAAATAGGAGCGACATTGTGCAATGACGTAACAAAAGCGAGCTTTAAATACCACAAAATTAAACACATTGAGCAATACAATTTTAGGTGTACAGGGGCTTAGATAAAGTTCCGTAAGTAAACAAATGCCAAAGTAAATATGTGTGCTGACCTCTAACAAGAAAGTTGACCTTAACACGCCTATTATTACCCGATATTGCGCGCCGTCCATTACGTATAAAGGGATAATATTGGAGCTTTTATTGAACGAATGTGGAAAACAAAGATGTTTAATAATAAAAGTACGTCGGTAAAGTAGGTTCTACAGATTTTACTACATTTATCGAAACATAAAAGGATTATAATTACAGGATTGAATCTTTACTTTATTGTATTTACTTTATTCTTATGTGTATTCAGCCTTCTTATGTGTATTTTAAATAAAGTAATAATTTGATAATATGCAATTCAAAGTGAATAATACAGCAACAAATACATTCCTTCTGCCCGGCATTTCAATTGGTATACGCTTATCATGATCGCGAGCGAGCAAACTCAATCTTTATTTAGAACTAGTTCTGCCCGCGACGTCGTTCGCGTGGTCTTCAGGATTTTACATACAAAATTATTTCCCAATAACTCCCGTTTCCGTGTGAATTTTTGAATATAACGTTGCAAGTAAGCTTTATGTTTATTAGGGTACCTGCATGCCAAAATTTTAATCTACCTTACGCGGTTTAGATATGATTGAAAACAATGACATCACCAAACACTTGCTTCGTCTGGCTATTAAATCGATGGTTAAACTGTAACCATCGCTTAAGCGCCCTAATCGCCGCCGATTGGCGGTTCTGAAGCCGTTGAGAGTTAAGTCTCTGGGCGACTTACCTTAGTACTAGGTAATCCACCTGAGCCAGCCAATCACGAGCCTCCAATAGAAAGAGGTAGGGCTTTGTGATACTTGTAAAAACGGGGTAAAGTCGATATTTAAAGTGAAAATCGACAATCGTCTTTTGTTATTCAAATCCACAGAATAATTACAAGGGGCTATTACTGTGACTTTTTAACTTCAGAGCAGTACTAGCCTAGTCAGTTTAACAATAAGTTATTTTTTAATGTTTTTCACTACCTTAGCGACGAAATGATTTGTCAAAAAACCTACACAGTTGAACAATTAAAGTGTAGGTTTAACGATTTATCATCGTATGCATTTTGATTTCAGTTTTTAATTTGACGTGTACCCAAACAACAGTTGGAAAGTAATTTATATTGGTACGCACTCTATTCTTTATCAAAGGTTTATAGCAAGGGACACCTTTACGTAGTCAGTATAACTAAACGACAGCTCCAGGCCAAGTTCCATATAAAGGAAGTTATGATTAATTAATAGCAAAACTATATAGGAAGACAAGTCGAAGTTCTGGGAAGTATTCCCAGGGGTATCGCTTCGGAAGTTCCCATCTATCCGTAGTTGGCCAATAACGCAGCCTCCCATCGGATTCGAATATTCAATTCCGCTGCAAATGGAAGCGATGCGGATTGTGTTGCATCGTTTGTTATTGTTGTATCTTCTATTCATACTATATTTTGAATAAAGCTACTTGCGCATGCATAGTTTTCATGATTTTTTTTTGTTGAAATATCGGTGATGAAAGATAGTTCGTAAAAGTTGGCAAGTCCATTAGGGCAAGTATCTTTTGAAACTTTGATATGCAACCATAAATTATGGGTATTCATCGAATTTGTATTAAAATAAATGTCATTAATCTTATTGAATATGAAATCAAACTGAAAATAAATTAAAGAAAAATCAATTAATTCGGATCCAAATCATATACTATACATTCATATAGCCAAATTTTAAATTTAACTCTACTCGATACCTAAGTCATAAAAAATTCAATAAATAACAAACTTACAACGGTCTACGCAACTAAAATACTAAGTAAAGAAAGTAGAAAGTGCACTTTTTGCTTCGTTTGTCTACTGTCGTAGCAGACAGTAATTACCGGCGGGTGGTGCTAGAGCGATGTCCACTAATGATGGCCGGTGGCCGGTGGCCGGCAAACACTCGCCCAGTATTAATTAATAACGAGTTCCGAGCATAAATTAACTTTTTGCTGTGCAATACTTCCTTTACAAGTTGTTATATAGGCCAGTTGACGCCATATTGGAAACGGGGAGAGTCATGAGCTAAACAAATGTAAGTATTATAAAGTTAAGCTTAATTTATGAAATATCAAAATTTATAATCATGAACTGTATTCAAAACTTCTTTCCGACGATTTGATTTGGTAAATAATATACTGACACTGTCATTAAAAATACGTTAAAAAAGGGTTGAGTAGTTTTTGAATCCTAATTAGAATACAATACATTCTGAACAAAGAGTCCGGATCGCAGATTATAATCTATATTCTGGTAAGCCATTTGTACCGCGAGACACCGAAGGCTTAATCTCAAATTACTTCTCAACAGCAAAGAAATCAAAACGCTACTGACATAGCTTCTAGATGCTACACATCTAGCCAAATACTATAAAAACACTGCGTCTTCTTTACCTTTGAAAAAGTCATAATTATTATATAGTCTCGAGAATCAAAGTTACACAACAAAGTGACACCATACAAGATAAACCCTAAATAATATTCTTTATGGGTCTACACGCGTTATTAGGAGTAGCAAATTACATAGCTACTTACTGCCCGACGTTTCGACCAATCATGGTCGCGAGCGACCTAAGTAAGTAGCTATGTAATTTGCTACTCCTAATAACGCGTGTAGACCCATAAAGACTATTATTTAGTGTAATGGAACGCGAAAGTCTAAAATCTTACAAGATAAATCCTCTTTTCAATTATGGACAAAAGATTAATTTCAACTCTGTATGAGGTCTTCGCTTAAATAGCGGCTCACAGGGAACTCCCAGCTGAACTCTGACATAACACCGTTCACAATAGGTGGATTGCGGCCGAAAATTACCAAGTCATTGTCCTCCCAACAAAGTAACATTTTACCTCTTCACGCTAACAATGGCCCGCAAAGTTGGAAAACTTTAAAGTCAAGCGGCAGCTGAGTTCAGTCCTCTCCTTGATAGATAACGCCCGCACTCACTATTGTCCCATTCGTACCAGAAAAGCGTTCTGGTCTCTTTTGTTTTTGTTAGCAAGTTCCCCTCACGGACTAACTTGCGGCTAACTTGTGGAGGTGGTTAGCAGTTTTGCGCAGTGGCTTTGAACCTTTTAGTACGGGTTTTGCCACGTGTATTTTGAATGTAAAATTTTGTAATGACAGCTTTGCGGCCATGCGGTTTGTTTGCTACATGTACAATGTATACTATACTATTAGTATACTATCTCAAATTTTACTAAATAATCGTTTAGCTTAGTTCGTTCGTTTATTAATACATACATACAATCACGCCTTTTAACAGAGGGGTAGGCAGAGATCACTTCCAGCGATCCACTTTTCACCTCTGTGGGAAACGTGACGTGACGGGTTGTGGACCACGTCGCCGCCATTCTGCCTTGTGCATTGTTTTAACAAGGTCATTGCGTTCCCACGAGTAGCAAGGATATATGACGGGGGAAGGAAAAGGGGAGGAAGGACATATAGTTGTGACTTAGAATATTTTCTTTATTATAAAAGTGTGGATATAGTTCAATAAATATATACTTAATTGCACATAAAAACAAAACAATTTACATGATTACAATAAAAAACGGCCAAGTGCGAGTCGGACTCGCGCACGAAGCGGAACCCTTCTACTATCATCTTTAATGGAAAATCACGTTTGTTGTACGTGTATTTATTAAGACCGAGTAAAAATTGCTTAAAAATTATGATTGTTGTATGGGAGCCCCCAGTTTTTGCTTTATTATTATTATTATTTTATTAAAAACTAGGGACCCGCCCTCGCTTCGCTTCGGGTAAATTTTACATACAAACCTTCCTTAAGAATCACTCTATCTATTAAAAAAAAACCGCATCAAAATCTGTTGCGTAGTTTTAAAGATCTAAGCATACATACGGACATACAGCGAAAGCGACTTTGCTTTATACTATGTATTGATAATAAAGTAAATATTCTGTGAGAATTTTAAGCGTCTACATGTTACCGTTACACAGAATACAATCAGTTGAATTCCATTTAGTTAAGATAGTTTCATTTTGTCTGAGTGTTAAACTCGTAAACTAGTGTTTCACTATTTCGAGAGTAATGGCTTTGGTAGCCGCGGTTACGCGGACTCAAAGCACTTGAAGATTAGACCAATTAAAGAGTTATTGGCCCAAATTAATCTTCATCCCTACAATCCAATTTATTGATTCAATTAGGTTTTATCCGTTACAGTTCAGATTTAATGCGGTTCACCTAAAACTAAACTAATAAAGCACAATAGGGTATTTGACTGTGGTTGTTATGTTGGCCATTTCTATGATAATCAGTAAGATTTAAGTAAAACAATATTTTAATGAAATCGAAACTTAAATTTTTGACGAAATGAGACAGCAGAAGACATTTAAAGTTGGGTGGGCAAGTCCATTTCAAAATTGCGAAAATCATTTAAAATTTCCTTATCATCTTATAAATAACAGAATTAGTAACATCTTTCATTATGAAAACATATCCATAAACGCAACTTTTGATGAACCTGCCAAACAAACTTCATTGGCTGCATACAAGGAACAGGTGTGTGACGTCACACGCCTGTGGACGTTTGTATGGAGCGTTTTTGAGCTCGCCCAAATAATGTGCAATTAAAATTGTAATATCTCGTCGAGTTATCGAGATATCAAAGTGATACTTTCAACATTGTCTTTATGTTCGAGTGGTCCATCCAACTACATCAAAATAAAAAAATAGTCAAAAACCCTATTTGCGCAAGAGAATCAAATACTACATTGGTTTTTCACCTGACCTTGTGGTCAAAAGTATGTCGTGAAATATGAATCACCTCTTAAGGGTATTTCTTGAGATTAACGGAGGTATAAAATATTATTTCATGGCCGCCACGAATTTACTGCTGCATTTTATGGTATTTCGAGAATGATGATCATAGACGCATATAAGTTAGTAAAATTGTACGTGTCTGGCATGGCCATTGAATATTGGTGTGGTAGCACTATTCCACATTTATGGGACCTGACAGATTGATGATGAAATCTGTTCAACTTTTAGGCCGAAATGTCATGGGACGAAAATATTGAGCATCGATACGGGCGCGGGCGATAATCGCGCCGTGAGTTTGTAGCCTAAGGAGTTAGAATACGTCTGCTATCTACATAGCGTACCTACAGCGTATATAGCAATAATCATGTAAAATTTCAAGGTATTTGCGTTCCCACGAGTAGCAAGGATATATAACGGGGGAAGGAAAAGGGGAGGAAGGATACTATCGGATGATTGGGACTGAGTCGTGGTAGCTCGAGGAGCCGGGGTCGCTTACCCGTATACCGTTCACCAACCACCGGACTGATAGTTGTGACTGGTATCTCCTGACGGCACAATGCAGAATGGCGGCGACGTGGTCCACAAGCCGTCACGTCACGTTTCCCACAGAGGTGAAAAGTGGATCGCTGGAAGTGATTTCTGCCTACCCCTCAGGAAAAAAGGCGTGATTTTATGTATGTATGTATGTATGTAATTATTATTGTACCTAATGTAAAACCGATATTAGGCTTAGGCCGCACTACGGCTAAACCGCCGCGGATTTTAACCGCCTGATTTTATGAGTAAAAGAAACTAATGGAAGCGGCCGCACTGACGGTTTTTTCCGCGACTGATTTTAAAACCGCGTTTTGTTACAGAATTGTTAGCGGGAAAAAACCGCGCCAAAATTTGTAGTGAAAATCGTGGCTAGTTTCGCGGTTTTTAACCGTAGTGTGTGCGTCTCGGGCGGTTTTGCGGTTTCACGATTTACCGCTTGCGGGAAAAAACCGTAGTGCGGCCTATGCCTTAATGCAAGCGTAGCTGTCATGGATATTGGACCATTAACAAACGCGTTGTCCAACATATTCGACAGTGAATAAACAACAACAGCATTTGCGGTCGTGACCAGAAGTGAACAAAATAACAAAACCAAATGGATTTATTATTCATTAGAGCGTCCACATCATTGGCTATAATGACCCCGTAAATTTTGCGAAGCCTTTGTCACCCGGCGTTTACGGCCGATTATATACGATCATGCATTCGGAAATATACATTTATATTGCCTATTATGTTTTAGGGCCCTATAAGAATACGGGATAAGATCAGATAAGGTACAGTACCCGTAAATTGTTAGCGGATCAATAGATAGAGAGCGCGATCGGATATCTCAAAACAACGGAGCAGTCAAGTTGATCTACAATTAATAGGCTCATTTATAGAATACTTAACATAATTAGAAAACTGAAACTGTCCGGGATATTTACCATGTTTTTTGTTTTAATGAGCTCCCGATATTTCGGCACTGTTGCAAGCGCCATGATCACGGGTGAACCCGTGTGTAACCATCACAGTTTAAAATTATTTAACAAAAGTTGGAATAATGGAAATCTCATCCTATCTTCTTTTTGGAAGGTCGGTGATTAAACACCTTACTTTCTATGACAACTAAGGTATGTATCAATAACAGTTATTGTAGTTACCTATCTGTGATAGATCTACATTTAAAAACAAACGAATATGCAACTGGGGTAAATAAATTGCAGTCAAAACTTGTTTTCTATTTTCGGCGCTTCGTACGTGAGTTCTCGAACACTAGTGTATCACAAACTGCTGTATAATCAAACTATACCTATAGTACTAGTGTTGGCAATTTGCATACTACATTGCTCTCGTCTGGTCACTATACGACTCTAGCATTTAAACACAACACGTTTAATATTGTCGTCACTTTGCATTTCATAATAACCGATGGAATATTATGCCGTATGTGTTTCAGTACTTGATAGCAATGAATTTATAAACATGTCCATTATTTGTACAAGTTTAAAGAACATGGGTACCTAACCTATCATTTTCAATAGACTTTTTACCAATAAAATAGATTGTGTTGTTACTAAACGTAGGTATCTTCGTAATAATTTCGGATATGGAAACGTGTTTCAGGCAGCCTACCATTCCGTAATTGTATAACTTCTAAATTATTGAAAACCTGATCTATCTATTTATATGCTTCAGCAATAATTACACTTGTCAAAAAGTTCACACACTTATGTCGAAATCTTAGTCTACAAGTGCCGTTTGTATGAAGTTTCACACGAACAAAACCGCAGGCAACAGCAAGTTACGTACACTTGTACAAATGGCTTCTAATCTCCCCCACTGTGTGCTGTACACAAATCACGGCGTCACACACGAGGTCGTAAATTCGAGTCCTGTCCGAGGCACGACGGGCCTAATTTACGAGCCTTGGAGTTGTGCCTCATTACCGCTAGAGGCCGCCGCCATTATTGATAGTAAACTTGTAAGGACTATAAACTTACTATTACACTAAATATTTCAGCACTCATTATCTTATATCAACTTACATATGACGTAAATGTTTATGTACTTAAACAAGTAAAGGTCTAGTACTTGTTTTCTCTTATACCATTAACATACTTTTAACGTGAATATTAAATAACTATGCTTATTTTCTAGACAAACTTGCCCTACGAGTGAATAAGAATTATTCACGCAGGAGACATAGACTTACACATGTAATCATGACATGAAACATGACATGTAATGTAATCAATTTACTATTGATTACTTAAATATATTTTCCACAGCTGGAGGATGCAGAGAAACGAAGGGTTTCTATATTAAACACTATATTATAAAAATTACTAAAATCTAATTAATCTAAGTGTGAATGGGTTCGATGTTAGAACCACACTGGTCTAACAAATCTTAAGTGGACAAAGGAAAAGGTGAAATGGGGTTAATCTTGACGAACGGATGCTGAAGGGTGAATCAATTCGTATTTCCGATCGAACGAAACCTCCGTTGTCGCCGCTGAAGGCCGTGCGCTGTGTTAACGCTGATGCTGCAGGCGCCGTTGAAGGCCGTGCGCCGTGTTGATTGGGATCAACGCAGTATCGGCGGTCTTCATACATTAGCTCCACGTAACAACTTCATAGACATTGCTAATAATCGTGTTGAATTCCACTGGTACAACTTACGAGTACCAACCAATTTGTCTGTTAGAATATTTGTTTTTAAAATATTAAGCGACAGTGTTTTAGAATGCTCTATATCTAGTATTTCTGATTTTGAAACATTATGATACTCACTCACGTAAAGATAATTTGACATATAACATTCAACAGACATAAAGAGCATGAATCATCCGTTGTATATTATTCTACGTCACGTCCTTGCGTCCCGAGATACGTGCCGAGACGCGACAGCGATGCACAATCGATGCAGTCATACATCTGAAACATATAATATATGTTACTAATATATTACAAGTACGTGATCGTGTTAAACAATATGACATCGATCTCATTCTAAGTAGTTTTGGCATTTGTGTAACATCAAATTCAGAGGTACATTTTGTATATGATTTTTTTATTTTTATTACAAAAAATATACAGTTACATTAAAAATACAGTAAAATGGAAATTTGAAACAATTACATTGTGGGTATCGATTTCACGATTAATTATAAATATTACGAGGAAAAACATAACTATAAAGAATCTCCAAGGTATACTTACGTAAGTGAAATCGACTAAACCACACTTTGGTAGCGTAGTTGACTAAGGCCTGTAGCGCTACCATGAGTTTAAAAGTTACGGACTCGATATCGCCTACGTAAATATGTCTATGAAAAACTTGCACAGCGCCCCTGGTGGTGACGGTAAGAACTAAAATCGGTCGTTTGAAAAAAACAACTCGATAGGTTTTTAACGTACGTAAGTTTTCGATAGCCAACTCATGGTACCGCTGCTGATCGCTTTAGTTTAGGGTCGATCTAATTGGTGAGTTAAATTAATTTGTATGGAAGTAATAGCCGCTGATAGCGGGCCTATAATGAATCGAAGAATAAAGATTGAAAGTTATAAGTAACAGCAGCTAGAGTCCAGTGAGTAGTATCTAAGTAATATTTTAAAGGCTCAGATTTAGTTCACCATTATTCTCCCCACTCAAGCTACGTCAAATGTATGTAGTACGTTAACCGTTTTAATATTCTAGCTGCAGGGAATGTAAATAGGCACTTACGTTATGATTTCGCTGGAATCTTGAGAAATGTGGGCGCGTGAAAAATTCACTCCCGAGTCGGGTGTAGTTTATGCGATCACTTGCGGGATGGATGCGGGCTTGCAGGGACTGCCTTTCGTCTACGGCAACAAGACCTGACAAAGATTTATTTGTAAGTATGGATAACGACAGACTATCATCAAACAGCTATTGCAGAGCCCGCAAAGAAACGGAAAACATTAAACGTATTCTACGTGAATGTCATTCATTGGCCAGATATAGTTGCTCGTAACTGCCTCGTTGGTCTATTGGTAGCAAGTGCTGCGTTAGGACCGAGAGGTCCCCGGTTCGAATCCGGGGTCGGGCAAAATTTGTGTGAGTTTTTCTGTAATGAAATTACTCAGCCCGGAGTTAGGAAGTTGGCGGTTGAACGCCTGTGCTTCGGAAAGCACGTTAAGCTGGTGATCCTGCGCCCGATCTCTCATCGGTCATGTCGGATTGCAGTCTCACCGTAATATGAGAGTAAGGGAACAGAGAGTGCACTTGTGTTTGCGAGCACACTTGTGCACTTTAATATGATCTTCGCATTTGGCTGATCTCAATTGAGTTTGGCCGTCATGGCCGAAATCGATCGGACGCCTTATTGTTGCTCGTATTTAGATACGTTGAAGGTATGTTTTACTATTTTGACTGTAATGCATTATACACTCACAGGCACAATTAACCGCCCACCTTGTATTTGCTTGAATTTTCGGAAATGTCCAAAAATGGACCACATTTTATGAATGATCCATTATATACTTTATTTAAGGCAAAAAATAAAACAAAGGTTTGATTTAAAAAAGTCATTTAATAGGGCATTATTACAAAAATCGATATTTTCGAAGTATCGACGAAAAATGTAAATTTCGAATTTTGAGAAAAAAGAAGGTCAAAGTAAAACAATATTAAAATTTAATAATGGGTGTTGCTCCCCCTAGCCCTTACGACTTCTAGGAGGCGGTATGATAGTCCATCCATGACATCTTGAATATCTGATTGGGGAATAATGTGCCACTCCTCTACCGCAGCCGTTTTGAGCTCTCCAATAGACGTTGGGGCAGGTAATCTTGCTCAAATACGTCTTTTGAAGTTGTCTCATATGTGTTTAATTGGGTTGAGGTCGGGACTGCGTGCTGGCCATGGCAAAACTTGAATTCCGGTCTCATTAAGGTACTCAGTAACCAATTTTGCGGTATGGCAACGTGCATGTTATGCATTAATCTAAAGTTGTCACCAATAAATGGTGCGAACGGTATGACATGTCCTTGGAGAACTTCTTCCACGTATCTTTAAGCATTTACACTGCCTCTGTCAAACAATACAAGGTCGGTACGAGCCTCGTAAGTGATGCCTCCCCAAACCATAATAGACCCTTCCTTGTAACCCACTGTTTCCGATATAGCGCAAGGAGCAAACCTTTAATTTGGGCGTCTGTAGATAGGCTGGCATCCATCTGGACCTTTTAAGGCTATCCTGCTCTTATCTGAGAACAGTATGACCTTCCATTCTTGTACAGTCCACTCAACATATTCTCGCGCAAAAGCAAGTTTAGCTCTACGGTGTTGTGGGAGCAGTTCTGGGGCGCGAGCTGGACAAAACTCCTTCAGATATCCTTCTGCCAGTTTTCTTCTTATCGTACGTTCACTAACACTAAGGTTCCGTACTTCAAAAAGACGCATTCGGGCTTCAGTAGCAGTGGAAAAGTGATTTCTTAACACGTTGTCGACAGCGAAGCGGTCTTCTCGAGCCGAAGTGCATCGCTGTCGACCTTGAACAGGCCTGAGGGTGTATGAACTTGTCTCCCGAAATCGTCTGATGGCATCCCGTATAGCAGATCGTGGTACACCGAGTGCACGAGGGATGCGACGTTGGCTGTACTCAGCGTCAGCAAAGGCAACTGCCCTGGCTATACCAGTTGCATCGGCATTTTGCAGTCACAAACAACAAGCTAACACTACAAACCCGAATTAAACAATAATCACACACTACGGCAAGAAAATAACAGGAAATGAACACACAGTAACACAACTGCAATAATGTCAAACAACGACTAAGTTCCAAAAACCCGTCATTGTCACAAATTAACGAAACCAAATGAGGGTATAGGTGTTTAATTTATTGCAAGACTACCCACTTAACAAAAAACAAAACACTTGATAAGCCATAGTAAACCAAAACTATCAGGAAGGCGAATTTTAAAGGTGGGCGGTTAATTGTGCCTGTGAGTGTACATGAAAATCCTAGCATCATAAGCATTCTTCAATGAAGAATAAAGTATCTTATAAACTGTAAATGTAAGTTAATTTATATCGCAGTATAAGCTATATCGTCGATGCATAATTTTAAATTGCCTAGTTGTTATAATAGGCATTTTATCAAATAGCTACAAGACATCAATCACGATACGAAATCAACACTTACGCCAACGTATACCAAACGCCCGTCTTGCAAATAAAGATATCTTATTCTTGCAGTAAAGCAATTCCAGTAAAATTTGCAGATTCAGTATACAGGTTCTAAATAAATTGCTTCAAGGTCTTCGTTTAGGATGCCAAGTTTACAAAATGAAACCCTCTCACAAAATGTAAATTTTCGGAAAGCTCGTCTAGGATTTTTCCTTTTCACTATCGTAAGAAAGTCTTCTTGTATTTTGAGATATAAGTTCATAAACAGATATATTATGCTTGGGAACATTTGGTAATGGATCACCAAATATGACGACCGTAATCCGATAAGCTTGCCTGCTGCGCTACCATCTGTCTTAATTAGATAATGTCATTTAATACGCCTATTTAATACGGTACATAATATATGAGCTTTTGTTGAGTTACTGCGTAAACATGGCTGTAAATAATGGTTGGCCAGATGATACCCAAACGTGCAGCCGTATAAATTTGTGGGATTGATTTTCAAATGACTTCAAACGAGGAAATCTTTATTTCAATTTAAATGAAATAATTCTACTCTCAAATCTAACTTTTTAAAACACCAAAATAACACATTTTAACAGGGAAATAAATATTAATATTGTTGTGAACAATAAGAGTGAGCGTACGTCAAACGGCTCAAGATAATTTTTCCCTCCCTTAGTTTGAATTTCACACACAAATACAAATAACTAGTTTATTTACAGAAAACATTATTATTGAGCTTTACAGTAGGTCCCACACTAGGAAAGCTCCTGTATCGTGGGCACCTGGTATAAGGAACAAAACCAGGAGAGCGACAGATATCAATTGAAACAAAAATTAAATCATTATCAACTATTTGAAAACTGTGCGTGCACTAAAAATAATAATATGGTTAAAAACGTCATTCATCATCACATAATATAATAATATAATGTAATGGTTAAATCCGGATAACGTATTTTCCAAAAGCTGTACAAAAAAAAGACGTTTTACGGGCACAATGTGTCGGTCGGTGTCGATAAATTAATTAGAACGTGTTATGAAAACAAACTCGTTACTCAATAGAAAATAGTTAAACACAATCCGGGCCGCCCTTGGCCTTGCCTTCGACCCACTACGGGCAAGGTCACGTACAAAGGATAGCCCTAGTTCTTTATAGCAATTCAATTATAAAACATATGACGTTGCATACTGAAAACCTAAGGCCTGGAATAGTCTACAAAGCAGATTATTCATTTGTTATTTTTAGCAAAATAAGTAAAACCTTTGTGTCAGAAAAAAAAGTAATTTTTATAAGTACACTCCACTCCAATTAGCCTGATTCCCCTATAGGGTTGCGAGTATCAGATAACTTTTTGCACTATTGTATACCGAATAGAAAATATTCCGTTTTAATTAAAGTCAAACTAACAAGCTTGTTTTTACATTCAAATTAACAATGTTATTTTAAATATCCGGAAAAATGCAGGCTCACGATTCAATTACGTGTATGCGGCCTCTAAAAAAAAGAGTGCTTGTTAGTTTTTGGTAACGTTATTTTTGTTTTCATTTCAGTTCTACCTCTATCTTCTATATAATTAACATAATGACAGTTTAAATCCCCCGCAAGTCCGGTGATGATGACAAGGTTACTCCGAGCCATCATCGTAAGTCAGTTAGGAAAAATAAAAACAAATGCAGTACATAAGTACTTATTAAAGTGGAGCAAATCCAATAAACTAAGTGCAGGCAATGCTAAATTTTTGTAAGCTAATTCAGTTAACATGAATGTATCCATAAACTTTAGCAAATAATCATCTCATCTATCGTGCCTCAGGGCTACGCACGTATTTGCTATGACTACTTAACTTGAACTTAGTTATGAAAGTCAAACAATGTAGTCAAACAGTTTGAGATATTAACAAGCTGAATACATACTTAACTAACTAAAACCAAATATTAACACGAAGTACGTATTTGATGATGATAGTTAATCTTTTTACTTTGCTACGAATATACATATCTGGAAATCTTACACAAGTTTACTAAGAATTTTCCGGCCACGCGGGCGGAAAATCTCTATGTATTTACGCTTAGTTTTTTTTTTGCAGCTGGACTGACCTTTCTGGCTTAAACATTTAATAATCAGTGCTTTAACATTTGAATTCATTCTTACTTACTTACGCTATGGTTGAGAACTTCAGTAAATTCGCATAAACACTGCACATTTGTAACTACAAACCTAACCTTATGTAAAAACAAACATACAAACATATTGAGTAACTTTTTCAAATAAATGTAAACTCAAAATGTTGAAAGTACTAAAGCTTTCACTAGCCGTTTTAATATTTAGAAGAACGGAAAAAATTCAACTGCCTCACCGCGGCCCGGGGATATGAACACCCGTCCTTCTAGGAATCGCGCCCAGACGTGCATTACCAACACACCTTTTAAAATGAAACTTATCATCCAGTTATTCGCTTCTCATTGCAATTTGGAGACGAAAGTAACTTTAATGTGGTTCCTGAATAAAATTACGGTCCAATCATAATTTGAATGGACGTGTGTCATATCTTGCGCGCTCGACTCGCGCAAATGGCCGAATCAAATTTGCATGCGTTTATTCAAATTAGCTCCACTGGCTGTGTACAAATGAAGAAATAAATAAAGTTACCATTCTGCTTATGATTTCATAAGTCATTTGCATTTTAAACGACTTAGTTTTGTTCTGTTGGTACCGCTTCATTTGTAGTGTAATTGAAATTGTTGGAGACAATTCTGTTTATATTTAGAACTAGCTTTCCGCCCGTGACTTCGTCCGCATAGAGACGTTTAGCGGGTAAAACATTACTTCTTTATAGTGCAGTCGGTTAAAAAGTAGCCTTTGTCCTATCTCAGTTAGTCCTGAGACCATAGGCTATTTTTTACAAACGATTGAAATGAAATTTGATACGGATAACTATATCTGTACTAAATTTCATTTCAATCGGTTCAGTATTCTGCGTGATTGCGTACCAGACAGAGTTACTTCCGCATTTATAATAAACAAGTAAGGATTTGTTGCTAGTTATATTAAAACTGAGAACTAGTGTGATTACTAAGAATTTGTTCAATACCTAATGATCTCTGACCGGACCATATGGGTGTGGTGTACATACCTTTTTCTAATAATACTAAGTATTTGATGACACGTCTACGACCTTTTACATTTAATGAAATGGCACGTTGATACGTGAAATTTCGCTGTACCTGACCTAGACGTCCTATATTCAACGTGACTCAAAAGGTTGAAACCAAAACAACTTTTATAAACTATTTATTATAATCGAAGTGATTTCACAGAACTTGGATGGCTAGGTACTATTTTGTCTATGCTGAAAATGGGTTGAAAATTTTTAAATATTTTTGTTCGCTCGCCGCGAAACGAAAGAAACCAAAATAAGTAAAATATTAAACAAGTTATTTAAAATATTTATACGTTATAAACATACTTTCAAGCCAATGAAAAGTACGTCATCATATTTTATTTATTGTAAAAATTACCCACACATTTATAATATCAGTTAACATGTTATTAGTAACAAACGTTCTCTACCTTTAAGCATTTGACTGAAAAATCAGACACGTAAGCAATCTTAAATCAATTGTTTCATTAGAAAAAGAATAATATATTGACTGGCTCGGTGGAACAGTAGATAATGACCCAGTATCACTACCTACGGATCCAAGAGTCGTAGGTTCGATTCCCACCCGGGACAAATTTTTGTGTGACGAACATGGGTGTTTGTTCCATTTCTGGGTGTTATTAAATGTATTCAAGTTTATTTGTGTATCCACTATTGATTCCAAGATCCGTTACACAAGTAAGCACCTAAAGTAGCACGTAAGTAGTTTAAACAAGCTACTTACCACGGGATCAGATCAATGTATGTGATGTTGTGTAATATAACAATTAAGGTTACAATAACACCTATTTTCGATTTACAATCCTATTCTACATCGAATCCTCGAATCGGGGCGTCAATATCTTCGTTGAGATATCCTGAGAATGTCTCCCGAGAACAATTCGGGCAAGCCTAATTGGTAGGTATGTGATGTAACACGACTCGTACGATACGAAGCCTTCGCGTCAGGTATCGAGGTGTTCCCAATTACTACCGGGATTCACCGCAAATTACCAGCAAACAATCGCAGATCCTGCTCTGGACTAATTAACACTCCTATCAATTAGGCACGGGCTGGTGGCTGGTTACTTATGCCTATGGCTTTGAGATGATGATTAAGACATAGGTTGGTAAGTGTAATAGTGGATATATAACACTTTCCTGTAATATAGGTATGTGAATATCTTAAACTTAGCAATATAAATGACAAAAGAAGTAATTTTTACATACATACATACATACAATCACGCCTTTTTTCACTTCCAGCGATCCACTTTTCACCTCTGTGGGAAACGTGACGTGACGGTTTGTGGACCACGTCGCCGCCATGCTGCCTTTCTCTCAATTTTTCGTGTTCTTAAAATTTTGTTTTATATAAGTATCTTAATTTGTTCGAAATGTTATAAATTTAATTCTGTGTAAAAAATTATGTTGTTACCATCTATCAAAGGGCAAGCACTGAAATCCAGCGTCGTTTCTTCCCCACGTGAGGCACGACCCAAAGTTGAGTGGGAGATTTTTAGTATGTAAGATTAGTATACGTTTTCTTTATAATTTTGTGTATTATTATTTGTGCTAAATAAATGTTTATTCTATTTATTTGGCGGGTATAGCGTGTATTTGGGAAGGAGTAGCGTACATTTTGGGAAGCCTACATCCAATTGCTTACTACGTGTGCAGACTTAAGTGGAATACAATTTAAACTCTTACAACTTAGTGTGGTATCGTGTTGGACCGTGTTCCATAGTAAACAACTTTTATAAATTGTATAAACTGCCGCTTGTATCTTAATATTTCATTATGTATTGTTTTTCCATTTCCATAATAAATTGATATCACCCAAAATGTAAGAAGTGGATTTTTTTTTTTGCTTAAAAATGTTGTAATGCATAGTCCTTAACCATAATTTAGTATCTAGACACGCGGTAGCGTGTCAAGCCAAGTTCAAGAAACAGAACTGGCGAGCCGCACCGTGTGTAATATTACACGAACCATTTGGAACCACTTTTGAACCCCTCATAAATCAAAAACTATTTCACATAAACGTATCAAATTTGGCTCATATATTGTGACTTGCGAGATAAATATGTGTTCTAAATTTCATAAGCTTATCTCAAACAGTTATTTAGATATTAATGTCCAAAAATCCTCATTTTTATCATTGACTGACTGACAGATCAAAATTCTAACCCAGTTCCAAATGACCTAGAGAGTTAAAATTTGGTATGCAGATAGGTAATTACATGAATACAAAGGAAAAAATAAAAAACTGGCAATTTTTTAATAATTAGGTTTTTTTTTTATTTTTATAAGAGGCTAACAAGATGACCTCACTCCACCTGATGGTAAGCGGTAGTGAGATCCACATATGAGGTCGACAGGCACAATAGACCATGTTGAGCCTGTCGCACTCACCCTGAAAGCCGTGAAAAAGGAGACCACTGCTGCGGTTAGGGTCGATTATGAACGCTTAACATAAATACCTTATTAGTGCCTAATCACGCCTATATACCGGAGAAGACAGAGCACTAAGTATATATTTAGGTATACATACTTACTTATTTACAATTAAGAGTAGGTACTTATAGTCGGTTTTCATATTTATTACTTAGGGTTATACCCCGTAAACGTAGGAAAATACAGTAACTGATTCAATTGTTTTATATTTATAAAGTCTAGTTGTAGTTTTGAATTTGTCCTTTTCAAAGGACCTACGGCGTTACGATGATATATACTTTTCTACAAAAAGTAATGATATCCAATCAAAAACATAAATGTGAAATGAGAGCCACGTTCAATATTATGATAATTGCCTTGGTTGTTGACTTCAACGACAAAAGAATTGAGATCTAAATGGGTGCCAAGTTCAATGGTCAACCCTGAAATTTATTTATAAGTAACACTATAACATACCTATCATATCTTCTTATAACATTTAAGATAATGTATGGTGGTAGCCTATGAAGGTCTGTCTTGGCTAGTTTTTTTTAGTTAGTTAGTTAGTAGTCTAGTTAGTTGTCTTGGTTAGTTTGGTATTTGTCGGTATTTATTTTATAATTCCGAAAATTTGGATTGTTGGTAGAAACTAGCGAGCGAACATAATAATACGTTGGTAGGTTTATAGAAACTAGCCAAGACAGACCTTCATAGGCTACCACCATACATTATCTTATGTTATAAGAAGATATGATTTATTTTTCGACAAAGTACTGATTTTAAAAATGCAACCTTGGTTTTACTATACAATGCTTATGTTCGATCTCAGCTGGAATATGCTTCTACTGTATGGAATCCTATGTATTTGAAATATGTTAATATGATTGAAAGAATTCAGAATAAGTTTTTAAAACGTCTAAAGTATAGATTCCCAAACTTTGACCTGAATAAAATTGTCTCGTTGGTCACTCGAAGAGAGCACAGAGATCAGTTACTTATGTACAAAATTATTAACAACGTAGTCGACTCTTACTTGCTGAGCAAGATATTTTATAAATGTTCCAGAATTAGTGCGCGGCACAAGGATACATTTGCTACTCCTATATATGTAAAACTAACTATAAGTAAAATAGTTTTATAATTAGAGCTTGTAATAAATTTAATAGCAACTACAACCATATCGACATTTTTTATGAAAACATCACAAGGTTCAAAAGGGCTATCATAAATAGATAGTTCAATTACCTACTAATTTTATATCCTAATCTTTCCTTTCGCGTTATTTTCGTCACACAACACTAAATGTATGAAATTGTAGTGGAAAATGTTAATTGCTGATGTATTATTTTAAGTTATCTTAAGTCAAATGTATTAAGAAACAGCTGTATTTTTTTTCCTAAATAAATAAATAAATATGATAGGTATGTTATAGTGTTACTTATAAATAAATTTCAGGGTTGACCATTGAACTTGGCACTCATTTAGATCTCAATTCTTTTTGTCGTTGAAGTCAACAACCAAGGCAATTATCATAATATTGAACGTGGCTCTCATTTTCACATTTATGTTTTTGATTGGATACACATAACTGTCTTATAGGTATGACTATTTAATTGCTCCGAGTTATTGCTAAAACCGCGTATGTTGTAAACAAACAGTCGTATCACGTCCGTGTTTACCAGCATTTGATTAAAGTGAAATCATCATTTGCCCGTTACCGACAACTATTTGCTTTCAATGTAATTATGCGGTATTCGGAATGTCGCATGACAACGCTACACGTGGCAGAACTTGGTGCATATTGTTCATTAAATAACAATAATTTTATTCACTGAACCATATTCTGAATTTGGCTGATGCAGCATGTTTTAGGCAACAAACTTGTAATTATGTTCATTTGGTAGAACGAGTGCGTTTTAGTTTATTTAGCTTATTTTACACGTATACTGTATCAACGATTCTATAAAATATTACACAGTAAATAAATATTACACAACACCACATACAATGATCTGATCCCGTGGTAAATAGCTTAAGCACTTATGTTACAGGTATCAGAATCAACAGTGGATACACAAACATACTTAATACACACCCGAACACGGAACAATCACCTATGTTCATCTTCTCACAAATATTTGTCCCAGGTGGGAATCGAACCCATGTCTCTTGGAACCGTAGGTAAATCTAAACGTAACCAGTCAAGACGTTCAGATTATTATTGAAGATTTTTTTGTCAATAAATTGTGGGTTCAGAGGCTTTTCAGCAAAACTTAAGAACTGTCTATGCTTTTCTGTTGAGTATAACATACATTCAAAGTTACAACGAGACTCGTCATACATTTCCTATGACATCATCATGTAAACACATTGAAACTAAATCTCATCAGATCGGTTTCGCGAAATTATAATGACTCCTTGAAATGTGATATTTCCGTTCAAATAGAGATTCCCTCGCGATTCGGAGGGTCAAAGGGAGGTCGCGAGGGGAGGTAATCGAACATCATGCTTGGGCGGAGTCGCTTGGAGAAGGTCCAGGGTTTGCTCGGGAAATAAGGACACGTGTCATTTGAGTGAATGTTAAGGATTTTTCTTGTTTAGGTAATTATCTCCATTTCTTTTCATTTAATATAAGTAAGATAATGTAAATTGTACATGTCTGAATGTACACATCATCATCATCATCAGCCCATATACGTCCCCACTACTGGTGCACGGGCCTACCCTAAACTAGGGCGATAAGGCCTTAGTCGACCACGCTGGCCAAGTGCGGGTTGGTCGACTACACAACCTTAGAATTTCTTCTTAGGTGTGCAGGTTTCCTTACGATGTTTTCCTTCACCGTTAAAGCGTCGAATGATGGTACATATGAATTTCAAATTTGAAAAACACATTGGTACCTGGCGGGGTTTGAACTGGCGACCTCTCGCATGGCAAGCAACGACCTTAACCACTCGGCCATCGACGCTTTTTTTGAATGTACACGTATAGTGCACTTTCACTATGTAGTATAAAGCAAATTCGCTTCCCGAGTCTGTCTGTCCCTATTTATCCTTAAATCTTTAAAACTAGACAACGGATTTTGATACGGTTTTTATAGATAGAGTGATTGAAGAGGACGGTTTTCATGTAATTATAATATACCCTAAGCGAAGCGAGGGCGGGTCACTAGTATTTTATAAACGAATTAAATAAGAGCTCTACAGATACAATAAAGAAATATTTACGTCATAAGAATTTTAATACCTTGAAAAGGTCTAATAACTAATCCATATTGTAGAAGACGGCCATATTAGCCAAAATATAGGATAAATTTGCTTGAAACTAAAAATTATATTGATCAGATTTAATAGAAAAAGCACTAAACTAATGGCTCCATCTATATTAACAAACTTAATAAGTTTCCAGCCTCTCTCGTCAAGAAAACCAGGCTATTATAACAATCTCATTATGTTAAAAGACTGCTTAATTTTGTAGAATATATAAAATTCCGATAGCTACGGAATCCGTTAAAGAAAATGTGGACAGAATGGTAAAAATGATTTTCAATCAACGAGGTGTGAAAGAGGATTCCTTGAGGTCGCCCAAGAGCCCTCTGCCGGAGAGGGATCGCGACCTCGCGACCCTGAGCGGTGACAGTTATAATGAGAACTGCGCAAACATTTTTAACCGACTTCAAAAAAGGGACATTTTGCCGTGTAGTTATTAATGCAATTCGGAATGTTCCAAGAGTCATGGGTTCGATTCCACCCTGGACAATATTTTTTTTTATAAAAGGCTAACAAGATGACCACACTCCACCTGATGGTGAGCGGTAGTGAGATCCACATATGAGGTCGACAGGCACAATAGACCATATTGAGCCTGTCGCACTTACCCTGAAGGCCTGTCATATCAGTGTTTGTTCTTCGTCTTTTAAATACACCGCCTTCAAAAACATATCAAATTCCTACCCAAATAATTATAAACATTCGTTCTATATTATTTTGTAATTTTTAGTGTGTCAGGTTTTTTCAGGAGGTGTTCTTTTGTCGTTTAAATTCTTCTGTAGTACATTTTCTTTCGTCGAGTGGTTAAGGTCGTTGCTTGCCATGCGAGAGATCGCTAGTTCGAACCCCGTCACGTACCACTTTGTTTCCAAATTTGTAAGATTATTCGACGCTTTTATGGTGAAGTAAAACATCGTGAGGAAACCTGCATACCTATGAAGACATTCTAAGGTTGTGTAGTCGACCAACCCTCACTTGGCCAGTTGTGGTTGACTAAGGCCTTGTCGCCTTACTTTATGGTGGGCCCATGCCCCAGCAGTGGGAACGTATATGGGCTGATAATGATGACGTCTTTAGCATGTCGTTTCAGGGTGATTATTTCAAACCTCGCCATACATCTGGCTTTTCATAAAGTAAAGTATACTTTTTTTGTTTTGCTACTTGCTAATTGTACTTGTTACCTATGTAAGAACGATAATTTCAATACTTATTTGCAATACTTAGATAAGTACATTGTAAGTACAACCCTGAAAATATATTACACACATACCATTACATTGTTCTGATTCCGAAATAGGTTGCTTATGTACCTGTGTTACATTATAGCAGAAGCCACAGTGGTAGGTATACATACTTAATTCAAATTTATTAATAACACACCCAGATAAGGAACAAACACTGATATTTGTCCTGTGTGGAATCGAACCTGTGACTTTTGGAACCGGAGCCCAGAGTTACTAACCGCTGTTCCACCGAGTCAGTCCAAATTGTATGTAAATGGCATTCATACTTTCACAGTTTAATCACTCTGTAACCATTTGCATAAAGTAACAGTTCCTTAATAATAATTATACTTCGGCTTCGTCCTCGGGATTAGCAAATAACACTTGTAGTACCGCCCAGTAGTTCGCCTTTGTCACACTATATTTGAGAAAAAAAAAATATCTTTGACGTTTGGTCTGTCACTTACCCGCCGCTTCATTCGCTTTTTAGTGTCGCCAACGATCACACGTAGTGTCTTCATTAAAAGTGATTTTTTACAATGCCTTAGCTAAAAAAGTGAGGATAAATACGAAATTAGAATAGAAAGTTCTGCGAGAATGTTATTGTCGGAGTACCTAGATCTAAATCATCGGATAACCGGTCCGGCTCGGAGTCTCAAGGTCAGTCGTATTAACTTAAATGATAATTTTATCGTAATATTTTAACCTTATTTTCAATTATATGCTGGGTTCTCGTGACACTCACCTACCCAGTAAACCAATTTTACAAGAGTATTATTGGAAGATTTTCTCTAATTAGTAAGCAAATCGTGTTTTAATATCAAGAATATTAAGCACGCATAATGTTAAGCACGCAATATTAAGCATTCATAATGTTTTTAATAAGTAAATGTGATAACGTCGTGTTTTATATGGGTTTTACCTGTAATGTGGGTTTGCGTATTTCTCTTTGAAGCTGTGCTACCCAACGAGTTAGTTTTGCGTACACAACTTTGGACTGTCTCTTAGCTAATGATGTACTCGGTATTTAATAATTATAGTACACAACGAGAGGTTGTTGTTTACAAAAATGTCGACACTCTTATGAAAAGTTTGACGACGTTTTGTAGGGGAAATGTGTTTTATAGGATATTTCCGGGTAAGTAAGTCGTGTTATATTATATACTAGCTGTGCCCGCAACTTCGTCTGCGTAAAATAGTAACTTTTGCCTGCATTTTAATTTCAGGAAGCATTTTTTTAAGAAATTACAGGAAAAATAAATAAAGCTACAAAAATTATAAAATTGTAATTGATTAGATTAATATCTATTAAAGAACCTGAAATTGTTTACAGATTATTAGGTGATAAACAACATATCACATTTTCGTTACAAATCGGCCAACTAAAAGATAATTCACTCGCACAATATGTTTTTTGTCTAAGCAATGATCTAGCCTGAGAGGAGAGTGGTAGCTAGGACTCACAAAATAATTTTTCACATTTTAGCACTAAAACCACGATAAAAACTTTATTTTTTGTCAGATACAGGTTTGAATTGTTGCAAACAGCATACTGTACCTATGTAGTTAGTACACAAAATAGATGTTTGATATCAGGATAACTTCAAAAGGTTAAATATAAACTACCTATCCACTGTCTCAAAATATCTATAAAGGATGTTTGTCGCCATGTGACGAATTAGTCAGTATTTGCTTTGCTACTTTGTTATGTGCCACTTTTGCGCATTGTTTTTTTGTATATTTCTCGTAGATTGTATTGTATTCGTAATGAAACAATGAGATAATAACGTAAATCGCAAGTTTAATAATTTATAACTTATGAATTACTTTTAGTATTTGAAGCAATATTGCGAAATAATAGAGCATAGTGACATCTCTTTAACTAACCAAGAACTAAACACTCATGTCATAATATCAAATCTGACAGCATTTGAACGAAAGCTAAGAACGTGATAGTTGGGGAGCCCAACGGGAGTTTTTGGAGTCTTGATCAAACTCAGACTCAGTCTTGTAAGATGTTAAATGGGAGACTCCTTGCACCCTTTCATGTACCTCTGCCGTGTATGTATGTACACTTCATACGGGAGGGAGGGGTTGCGTGATCTTAAATAGGATAGTTGCTAATGCTAATTACAAAGACACTGTTAAAAGAATTGGGCAGGATTATGAAGAACTAATAATCTCTGACGGTTTCCATAACAAATACCCAAGGCGCACTTGACCAGTTTTCTAATGATCTATGTGATTTTATTTGTAACGATCTTTATATACGATTACTTTCTTTAATTTTGTAATGTCGAACATTTTTACATGAATATTTATAAATTTCCCTTTATTTGATTAGAATAGCGATATCCTTCTATATAAACATTCGGATAATATCGAACAGTCTATCAATTGGAACAACACAAACCACCAATGTAAGCCAGCAAGCAAATATTGGACAACTGAACACCTCCATACCGAAAACCAGGTAATAGAGAAATGTAGCGAAGTTAATAAACTTTTGAACCTGGCCTTTGTGGATTATTCAAAGGTCTTCGACGGTATCACCCACATCAACCCATTTAGCTTTCTCTTCTTCAGCAAAACGTTGAACCCACATATATAAAACTTCCCCAAATCATTTACCAACAAAGCACAGCCGATATCAAACTGCAAACTGAAGGCCTGACATTCAACATACAAAAAGAGTTAAACAGGGTGACTCCCTATCACCAAAGCTTTCAGTAGCACGCTCTAAGAAGTCTTCAGGTCACTATGATATTCTGAGGCAACAAAAGGAATTGGTGTAGAGGATAGGCGACTGATAAACATTCGCTTTGCAGATGACATTTTCCTAGTCGAAATACGTATACATCGACAGAACTTGAGTCGATGCTCGAACAACTGAGCGCAGAAAGCGTTGACGTTAGACTGACGATGAAAAGATCCAAAACCAAGGTCATGACCAACAGCCAGCACCACTGATTTGGTTGATTGCAGTCAACAGGCAGGTAAAGTAATATGTAGAGGAGTATATACTTGGGCTAGGCAGTCTCCTTCGAAAACAGGTAGGACAAAGAAATGATCCGTAGAGCAGGCAACGCCTGGAAAGGCTTCTGGTCCATGAATCGGTATATGTAGGGTGATCTTCTTATATCACTGAACCGCAAATTCATCGACGTTTTCATACTGCCTATCCTAACACATGGGGCACAATCTTGGTCCCCCACAGAAAATCAGAAGTCCAAACTCAAGGTTTTTCAAAAAGCTATGAAGCGGAGTATCATAGGTATTAAGTTAAAAGAAAAAATAAAATAATTATACTACCATCCACTCCCGTACTGGTATTGTTGTTGGTCAAAACTAATGTAGCAATGGGCGGGGAATGTGATGTAAAATGTGCGCGGATAAAGAACAATAGATGGACCAGAATTGTTACACATCCTCCACGGTGAAACAGGTTAAGAAAAAAATTACAGATTATTATACAGCAGGACTTTGATATCAACTTGAACCTCCTGCGTACAAAATGTAACGCGCTAAAGTATCTCAAGATTATGTGTTTTTCACTTTTTATGGATTATTTAACATGCACTTTGAATGACCGACACGGTCAAATAACTTTTTTCTTTCAACAGCTTGTTACCAGGTAGTCCTCCTGTATTAATCGCTGTCCCCCCACTTATAAAGAAAGTGTAATATACTTTTCGTAATCTTCCTATTCCGATTCCATGTTGTTCGAGTAACTTCAAATCTAGCCATTTACCTCCCCTACTATGACGTTTTGCTCAATAAAGTAGTCCGTATAGTCCTAGTCAGAAGGTTCATTTTGGTCGATATACTTTTACCATTTTTGTACGTGATCTAATAAAGTTAGATTTTTAACTATCCTACAGGAATTTCTGTGACTATAAGTATTTAAGATCTTGACCGGGGATGTATGGTACCACCATGCAAAATTTCATTTAAATCGGTGTAATAGTTTCAGAGATCAGTCATTTATTAAGGTTTTTTGAATATCCCACGGGAACCAGTTAACTTTCAGTGATTTAAAGTATCCTATGCATTTTTCCGGAATTTAAAGTACCTTCGTGTAAATTTTCATTTAAATTGGTTCAGCCGTTTAGGAGGTCAGTCGAAACAAACAAACAAACAGACAGAGATACAATTTTTTTAAGTATGGGGATGTGTTCTCCTACTCTCAAAACATATCCCTGACTTGTTTTTTTTGCGTTTTTCAAAAAAGTACAAGAATTTTTACCTCTACGTTTTTATTATAGTATAGATAGATATACTTACCTGTTATGTGGGTTTGCGTACTTCTCTTTGGAGCTGTACTACCCAACAAGTTAGTTTTTTGCAAACAGTAGGTACTGTGAGCTTTTTCTTAGCAAATTATGTACACTGTATTTATTCATTACATTACACAATGCATTATTAATCCGAGAGGTCGTTGTTTACAAAACTGACTACACACTTATGAAAAATTTGACGACGTTTTGTGAAGGAAATGTGTTTTAAGGATATTTCTGGGAAAGTAAGTCGTTTTATATATACTTACCTGTTTTTTTTTTTGGGTGTGCGTACTTCTCTTTGGAGCTGTACTACCCAACAAGTTAGTTTTTGCGAACAATAGATACTTTGAGCTATTTCTTAGCAAATTATGTACACTGTATTTAATAATTACATTACATAATGCATTATTAATCCGAGAAGTATTTTTTTACAAAAAGTGACATCACACTTAAGAAAAGTTTGACGACGTTTTTGTCAAGGATATGTGTTTTTCGTGGGTTATTCCGGGTAAGTAAGTCATGTTATATATACTTACCTGTTATGTGGGTTTGCGTACTTCTTTTTGGAGCTGTACTACCCAACGAGTTATTATTGCGAACAGTACTTTGGGGTTATTTCTTAGCTAATTTGTACACTGTATTTAATCATTACAGTGTGATGTGTGTTATAAAATACGGGTTTGCGTACTTCTCGTTGGAGCTGTACTACCCAGCAAGTTAGTTTTTGCGGACAGTACTTTGGGCTGTTTCTTAACTAATTATGTACACTGTACTTATGCATAACGGAGTGATGTGTTTTATAAAATACGGGTTTGCGTACTTCTCGTTGGAGCTGTACTACCCAGCAAGTTAGTTTTTGCGGACAGTACTTTGGGCTGTTTCTTAAATAATTATGTACACTGTACTTATGCATAACGGAGTGATGTGTTTTATAAATTACGGGTTTGCGTACTTCTCTTTGGAGCTGTACTACCCAGCAATTTAGTTTTGCGAACAGTACTTTGGTCTGTTTCTTAACTAAAAATCATATTCAAGGCAAGAACGTAATAACGCTTGATGGGGTCGCTACGCCCGAGCCCGAGGCGCACGTCTGTCGCGACGCTGAATCCTCAGCAGAATGCGAGGTCATGCGCGGCGCGAGTGCGGGTCCGTGGCGCTGCCTCCGACTGACGGCGGCCCTGGCGCTCCCTCCGCCGCCACATCCCACTCCGCCACTGCGTTACCTACTGAGGAGGATTTGAGTCCAACAATGCAATGCTGGACCAGACCATCCTTGAAATATTAGGAGACGACCCAAATGAGTCCATTACCTAAGGCGCGAAAATTCATAAAGACCTAGCGGTCTGATTGGAGCATACTTCTACGCATGGGTTTTCTAAAATACTCCAAAAGGAGTTTGTATTTATTTATTTATTTATTGATTCACCAACATTTGTTTACACTATTACTAGTACAATAATTAATTTAATATAGGTTTAAGCTAGGTGTAACAAACACTTACAGGTGAATACATCATGCAACCAATAATAATTAAACTATACTACAATAATACAAGAAAAGGAATTATAAATATAACTTATACATTCATTCAACTTATCAGCTTTTTGAGTATAACGCGGAGCTTGTTGGGTGAGTCCGCGTGAATATCCATATGAGCACTGTATTCGTTGACTAATCTACTCAACCTAGCAATGGGAGAATTTGAGCCGTATACTGTTCTGCGGGTTGGAGGCCTAAGAGGAGTTATCTTGCCTCGAGGGTACCTTACCGGGACGCGCAAACCAAATTTACGAAGCATTTGTGGACAGTCAATTTTATGGTGAAACAGTTTTGATACAAACATTATATCAAAAACAGTTCTACGCTTATCTAATGAGGTCATTTTGAAAAAAGTTAGTTGTTTTTCATACGATCGTAATTTTCTTTTGGAAATGCCATTTGAGTACACCAAATGCTTCATAAATCTTTTTTGTATACGCTCCAGTAGCAAGGTATGCGTGGCATAGTGAGGTCTCCATACGAATTCACTGCTCGATTTATGGATTGGAACAACCTTCGCTGTCTTCCAACATAAAGGGAAAGTACCCTTTTGCAACGACATATTGTAAATAAACAAAAGAGGCGTTACCAAATACTCCGCACATTTCACGATAAAAACGGGAGGAATTCCATCAGGACCGGCACCTTTACTACTATCAAGACTTTTGAGTTTCTTTAGCAGAGTTTTACGATCAATAACAGGCAATGATAGGGTTTGGTTGAAATATTCTCTGCTCTTTAAGAAATTTGTGTGATCATAATTAGCTGAAACATTTTTACTATCATCATTAGTATACACCGATGCAAAATATGATGAGAAAAGTTCACAAATTTGTTCACCATCTGATGTTGTGGTCGATCCGTCCGTCATAGAAATAGGGTATGAACTTGTACCACCACGCTTGGCCTTAAAGAATGCCCAGAAATGTTTTGGATTTCTAGCAATATCTCCTTCTACACTTGTAATATACCTATTATAGCAGTTAGTAGCTAAGCGATCACACCGGGAACTCAGAAATTTTAATTCGAATTCGTCCATAGGATTATTATATTTTTTATAGCGACGTCTAATTTTATTCTTTTCTTTTAAGGCTTTTATTAGAGAGTGGTCAAACCAAGGTGGGTATCGGCTTTTTGTTAGAGTTTTGACAGGAACATTTTTGTTTATTATCTTCTGAATTGAACTATAAAAAATTGTTACAATGTCATTTATATTATCAGTGCCGTGAAATAATTCATCCCAGTTACAATTTCTTAGTTCTATGTGGATTTTTTCATAGTCAGCTTTGTAGAAATTGGGTTTGACTGTGTTACTATTAAATAATAATTTTGATTCATTTAAAAGAGAAATTTTTATATCTAAAGGAGGGTGAAATTCATCAATTTTGCTCAACGCAGTATAAGAACAACTGACGCTACAAGTTGGTAAATTAGATAGTACTAAATCTAAAATTCTGTTTGACTTGTTAAATACTAAATTGTGTTGCTTCAATCCATATGTCTGTATCAGATTAATAAGAGGTTGACATAAACTAGGAATTCTATACTCATTAGCGGAATCAGAGGAGTCACCCATCAAGCTCCAGTTCAAAGCTCCCAGATTAAAATCACCCATAATACAATGACAAGCTGACTGTTCGATGATAATGTTACAATTTTCAATGAATTCATTTAAAGTTGACTGAGTGACAGGTGGGGGTAAATATACAGCACATAAAGAAATTCGTTGAAAAGTATGAGACACTGGTACCTCTATAGAAACCCAGAGATCTTCTAAATTTGTTTCCCAAGTAATCATGCGTTTTGATTTTATCTTTCTTGATACTGCGATTATAACTCCACCTCCCTCCTTTTTACTGGATAGTCCAGTATCACTTCTATCTCTTCTGTATACTATGTACCTTTCGTCGAAAAGTTCACTACTTGAAACAGAGTCATTTAACCAGGTTTCTGTTAGAATTATTACATCATAGTTATTGCAAAGAACTTGCCTATTAAAAACATGAGTCTTGGTCCTCAAACCACGTGAATTTTGATAATATACTGTAAGAGATTTGAATTTTAAAATATATATATTTTAACATAAAAGCAAATAAAAAGTATAAACAAGAAGAAACCTAACAATCAAGTAATATTTTTTAACATTTCCATATTTCTAGAATTAGAATTAGAATTAGAATAGGTTTATTTTGCATAAAACATGGTACATAATATCGTTAGTATACATAAACATAGTTCAGCATGCTTTGTCACAACGCGACATGCAAAATTTTGGTATAACATTTTACATACTAAAGTCCCGGTTATTACTATTAGTCACATTGTTTGTTCATACACGTCAATATCATAACTAAACTAAAATTAACAATTTGTTATAACAAAAATTGTTCTTATTAATTAAATATTTTCTGCCAAGTTTGTGTCAAGAATAATTAAAAAATACTAATAACGTGTATAAACCTTTGTCAATTAACCATTTATTTAACATAATTTTAAATCTTTTTAAGGGTAACTCCCTTATACAATTAGGTATCCTATTAAATACTTTAGTAGCCATCACATAACAGTTTCTACTAAAGAGTGTTGTTTTAATAATTGGCAGCTTTAGTCTGCTTGGGTTCCTTCTACTGTACATATTATTGCTGTCATACCTTTGAAAAAAATATGGATATTTTTTAACAAAACAAGCAGTTTCAAATATATATATACATGGTAGGGTTAATAGTTCTAGGTTTTTAAACGATGGTTTGCAAGAATCTGTTGGGTATAGTTTACACATTGCTCTTAAACATTTTTTTTGAATTTTAAATAAGTTTTCTATGTCACTACTGTTTCCCCATAAAACCACACCATAACGCAATACAGACACCACATAACCATGGTATGCCAGTAGGGCTATTTTCAGATCGTTTGTTTGACGAATCTTGTAAAGAACATATACAAATCGGTTAAGTTTTTTACATAGTTGTTCAATTTGTTGTTTCCACGAGCAATGAGAGTCTAATGTTAATCCTAAGAATACAGAGCTAGAACATTGTTCTATTCTTTCCGTGTTGTAGACAACTTCTATTTGAGGAGGTAAGGTTTTTATATTATGAAATTGCATGAATTTTTGTCTTAGAGATATTTACATGTAGATTATTACAGCTAAGCCACTTGCCTACCTTGTCTACTGTATCGTTTATCTCATATTGGTAAGTACATTTGTTTTTACAAGTTACAATAATTGAAATGTCATCGGCAAATAGAATTGATTGATTATTAGTAATTTCAGGAGATCATTTATATATATTAAAAATAATAGAGGGCCCAATATACTTCCCTGTGGGACTCCGTATGAGTTTAGTCTAATAGATGAATTATATTTCTTCACTTCTTTCGTAGCTGTTTCGAATCTAGCGAGTTGGACAAACTGGTGACGATCTTCTAAGTAGCTTTTAAGCCAATTCAAAGCGCAGCCTCTTATTCCGTAACATTCGCATTTACGCAGCAGTCTAGTATGACATACATAATCGAACGCCTTCGTCATATCAAACAACACTACTGCCACAGGATTGCCTTTGTCTACATCTTCTGTTACCTTTTTAATAAGTGAGAAAGTGGCTAGTGTTGTCGATTTATTCTTTTGGAACCCGTACTGGTTATTTTTGATGACACCATGCTTATCCAGAAATGAAGAGAGCCGTTTATACATAAGTTTTTCAAATAATTTGCTGAATATTGTAATTAATGATATTGGGCGATAATTGCCTATCTGAGCCCTATCACCCTTTTTAAAAAGTGGTTTAACTATAGATGTCTTTAAACATTTCGGAAATCTACCCTCTGTAAAGGACAGATTAACCAGATAAGTAAGAACTGAAGTTAGTTCTTCTGCACAGGATTTTATAAGTTGTGTACTTAATTCATCAACACCCACAGATGGGGTATTTTTAAGGAAATGATCATGTTATGTACTTCATTTTCACTACAGGGTCCCAAAAATATGCAGCTATTCACTGATTGAACTACATTACATTGATCACAAAAGTGTTTGCAGTTTGCTTTAGATTTATTGGAGATGTCAATAAAAACGTCATTGAATATATTACAAATTTCTGTGGGGTCATCAATAATCTTATCCATATGTTTAATTTCGTCAATGTTATTATCTTGTTCGTGATGTGTGATCTAACAAGAACATAATCAGCTTCATCAGATTTTCTCATAAAAATCCTGCCATTACGTATCCAGACAAACTTATATCCGATTTCTTTTGCCCTCGATCTTGCTGCTGCGTGAAGAGCCTTGTTAGATGGAGATAGGTGCTCAGTAACGAATATCGGCGTAGTGTTTCCAGAGAAGCCAAGCAGAGAAGAATCTAATTTATTTTGGGGGTGGGCCTTATTATACTTTAATGATGACGCAAGAAGTTGATCCCGCAGTCTTGGCGACGCCAACTGCACTATTATTGAGCGGGGTCGTGGCGACGCCCGGTTCATTTTAGCAGTACGCGTGCAATGCAGAATATCAGTTTCCTTTAAAGTACAACCAACCACTCGACCCAAATCACTGACAATTGAGATTATGTTCTCATTCTTTTGTTCCGGCACACACTGGAGCTCAACGTTATTTTGGCGCGTTTGTTGCTCAATTTGATTCATCCGTTGATTCATATAAGTAACAGTTGTTTTTAATTCTTTCCTTTCTATCTCCAACTCTGATACTTTCTGTTTATAAATTTCAATTTCTCTCTTCATATCTTCGTATTGAATACTGATAAAGTTCATGGACTCTTTTATGTCTAATAATTCATTTTTAATAGGTTTTAACTCCTTATCAAAAATAATGTTTATGCTTTCACGCATTTTCGACAACATCTCATCATTATTTTCCTTTAATAGGTCACGAAAATCATTTAAGGAAGGTAAGGTTGTTTGTGCAGGCGGAGAGGAGAGGGCAGGTCTCTTACTTCCTCTGCTGGTTGATACATTGCGGACTGGGGTATTATCCTTTTTTGTTGTTTTTGGGATGCTGTTAATACAATCCGGACAACTCCATGCCGCTTTCATCTCTGAACTCAATGAGGTATCATTTAGTGACAAGCATGCAAAGTGATAATTCCTTTTACATTTGATGCATATAATAAACTTATCACGATTGTCTTTTTCTGGAACGCAGCAACCCCATTTACTGTTCACCATAATTATTTTTTATACTTCTGACAACCGCTATATTTATGTCCCGTCTGTGAACGGGTTGATCTATATTTGGCCACGGCGCACACACGTCACCCGTTCGAAGCACGGTTCGTTGCGCTGCGCGCACGCAGTATTAGCCCGTATTTAACAGCAAGCAACAGTGAGAACTCCGCGCGGACGCACTCGACACCGTCACTGATAATTTGTTCGCGTACCGCACACTAATTCTGTAAACAGCCACTTGTCGTTGTCATTTACGTTTATCACTGGTTTACTAATGTCTTATTGTTAGTTTGATATCACTACACGGAACAAATGTACTTCCGGTATTAAACTTTTGATATTAGTAGCCCCCAAAGCGGGTTGAATTATTTTTAAAATGACTTTTTGTGCAGAGCGTGAACAAAGGAGTGTTATTGTAAAAAAGGTCAAAGAGTTTAATGAGAAAAATTTACTGCCTTGTAACTGCAGGCTTATCAATGCCTTAATTAATACTGAACGCGATAAAAGTATCGAAATTAGGTTGAATCAAACCGCTACTGCCATGTTATCATGTCTAAGTCGTGCAATAAATTCTCTCATTACTAAAGCTGATGCAGAACCAGATTTGGTGAAGCTATTGATGGCCCCCTCCGAACAGGACCAGGCCATCGAACTCATCATCAGCCGTCGCGCGGCCGGCGCTAGACGATATACAGGCAGATTGCCTTATTTTATGACCAATGGACCCTAATCGCCAACGTCCAACAGTCAATCAGTCCTTTCTTGTAATAGAGGATATAAAATCCCGTTTACTTGTCCAGTTACACAAACATCTGTCCCAACAAGTAAAAATCTTTCTTATACAGAAAGCTCAACTTTACAGAGGCAATAGATAACGTAATATCTACTGGAGCCATATCCAGGTATCAGCCAATAAAAAGACAGTTTTTTGTCAAGCATATTTTTAGTGCCCAAGCCAAATGGTAAACACCGTTTCATTTTGGAATAAAAACATTTAATAAATTTATAAAAGCAGATCAATTCAAGATTGAAAATCTACGTACAGCTAATATTAATTACAAGAATATGTTACATGACAGAAGTCGACTTAAAAGCAACGCTTACTAATTAATAAAAAGTCATCCTGATTCCAGAAAGTTTTTATGATTCCAATTTGACCAAAATATATATGAATTTAATGTATAACCATTTGGTTTGGGTACAGCGCCATATATTTTCACTAAGGTAATGAAACCTTGTGAAATGATGAAGTCCGTTTGTTGCGCTCTGCCGGACTAATATCAACAAATTACTTAAATATTTTTTGGCTAATGGCGAACAATGTTTGTTTAATACAACACAAACCATGAAGCTAATCACTTCTATTGGTTTTATAATAAACAAAGGGAAGAATCTTAGGACTTTAACCAATTCATGTACCTTTTTAGGTTATTTTTCTAGATTAGGAAAATTTCCATGTCACATTACCTATAGATAATTAATTCCCGATTTATTTATTTTTTCTTTCACAAATTTCATTTAAATTGAATTGCACTTAAGATTGGATTATTAGTTTCTGTTTGTCCTGCTGTGGAATACAGCTGGCTATTTACATTTTTTTTTTTTGAGCGGATTAAATATTTAGGTTTAAAATTATATAATAACTACGATAAATATATGAACTTACCTGCTGGAGCCTGGAGGAAAAGTGCAATACAAAAACCATTTTGTAGGATTAAAGAGGATAAACATGACTTAGAAATTTTCTCGGATGTCTCAAATACGGGGTGGGGGGCTGCCCATGGGAGAGAAACTGGCTGGCTGGCTGGCGGTTTGTGGAGAACTCAAAAGAAAACGCAACATATCAGCTATCTAGAGGTTCAAGCTGCTTTTCTGGTTAAAAAAGTTTGCCAAAAATTTGACTAACCGCCAAATTTTACTACGCATTGACAACACGACAGCCATGACTTACGTAAACCGAATTGGAGGTATTCAGGTTCTGCACCTCACAGATATTCCAAAACTGTTATGGCAATGGTGTGAATATCGCGGACTTTAAGTTATGGCATGTTACATAAGTTAGTCTGATAACATTACGGCCAACGCAGAATCTAGGCGTGTCAGATATAGAATGGGAATTGGCGGATGGGGTATACCAGGAAATAATCTTGAAGTTCAGGGAACCCCAAGTCGGCTTAGTACCTCTGTGGCCTACATAGCCCTGGACCCACTTTTAAACAGTCTCTTGTTATCTGAAAAAATAATTTTAAAGCTAGTAAACATCCAATTTTATCAGTCTAATTCTAGCGATCACGACATACACACCAAGCTTACCCTGGTGGCAGGACTCTTATGCGGACGGCGTGGTTAAAGAGGAGTGTTCCCCCGTCAGCAATTGATGTTATTTAGGCATCAATATCCAAAAAATCCTATAAACAATATGTAGTTTATTTACGGCCCTGGATTAATTTTTTGTGTCGTAAATAATTTAGGAGAAAGTGACTGAGTCAAATGGTTTTTTCAAGAGGATATTTCGGTTTCGACCTCCATTACCTAAGTATCCCATAACATGGGATACTTCCATAGTACTTAATTATGCTAGCCAATTTTACCCAAATGAAACATTAGATATTAAAAAACTTTCGAAGCAACTCATAACACTCCTAGCTTTTTTGATACTATTGGTACAAAGCATATTGAGATTTTCTCTACAAAAATAAATATAAAGATTTCTGAATTTCTTAAAACAACACGTAAAGGTTCAATACAACCTATTTTAGTAATGACATTTTTCGAGAGGCCCGAAATATGCCCGGCAAAAGCTTTACTTGCTTATTTAGAAAGAACAAACCTTATAAGGAAGGATATTGACTCTCTCTTATAATATTAATAATAATTTATTTATTAGCAAGAAACACGGTTACATAAAAAGGTATTAAATATTAATTCATCGCTTTAAAAAAGCTATTCAAAGCAGTAGGCTCCCAGACCTTAAGTCGGCGGATTAACGAGATGTTCCACGATAGTAGTATCGATGTAGACGTATTCACCGCGCACAGCTCGAGCCACGCTGCCACACCCGCGGCTCATCGCTTAGGCTCAGTCTAGAACAAATTAGACGAACCGCTGGATGGAGCGGCTCCTAGAATACATTCTATCGGTTCTATATTAGAACCACAAGTTATTTAAATGCTGATGAAGACACTTCTTTTACAAAAACAATTGTTAATGGAACCCAATGAATCAAACCAGATGCTTGAATTGTTCCAATAGATTATGCTGATTTATATAATTAATTAGATATAAACACAATATTTCATTATTTTTCTCTCAAAGTCTACAAGTGTTATTTGCTAATCCCGAGGACGAAGCCGAAGTATAATTTATGATTAAACGAACTTACCTGTACGTGAAGTTCTATCATAATTATACGAAGGCTTCGTCCGAAGGGATTAGCAACCCTCCCCCCCTGCGAAAGCTTTCTCCCTTTTTATGAAATATTTTCAGCTATACTCGTACTCTAAACTTAATGAAGCGGCGGGTAAGTGACAGACCAAACGTCAAAGATATTTTTTTTTTCTTTCTCAAATATAGTGTGACAAAGGCGAACTACTGGGCGGTACTACAAGTGTTATTTGCTAATCCCTTCGGACGAAGCCTTCGTATAATTATGATAGAACTTCACGTACAGGTAAGTTCGTTTAATCATAAATTATATGTAGGTATATCCCAAAATATGGCTCAGACAAGTTCTAGTTTCAAATAGACGTGTAATATAAAACCATACTACCTACGTAAAATCGTATCATTGAATAGACACAGACGAAAACCTTTTTTTTTAACCCGGTTAAATGCATTACGCACCTTCACCCTGAGAGGGGGTTCTATCCGGGTGGTGTGTCGGACTCCCCAGCGACTGGCGAAGAGATGGTAAATGCCAGCCGCGACTCCTGGGCGGACTGCAATGCCCAGGTGGTATACCGACTAAAACACTGGGATGTACCTCATCTCTTGTCGGCGGTATCATGGTACCTGGTATAAGGATGGGACCGGGAGACGTCAATAAAAGATGTTAATCTTGTTGATTATATATTGTGACTAACTTAATTTAGACTTACACTCTACTTTTATAATAGTAAGCCTACCTATGTATGGGGAGGTGTGTCACACCACTACACTGGCATAGCCTTCACTCACAACACCTCCGGGTATAGGTACACATAAACCTCAATTTTCTATACTATGCTTAGTATACTATGTAGACTAGGAGTACCTACTCCTAGTCTACACAGTTGAGGCTGTAGAGGCCTGCCAAGTGGCTAGTAACATAGTAATTTTATTGTACGCAGCAGCAATATAAAGTAAGTTTGTATTGTAAAATGTAAGCCGGACAAACATTAACTCTTTCCTCGCCAATTCCACGTTATTTCCTTTGAGAGTAACCCGTACTAAACCAACCGTTCCGTCTGATTAAAGTGTGGCCGGGGAATGGTAAATAACAAAAATGTGAAAAAATAATCAAATTACCAAATGAATTGGCCAATTTAGTCCGTAGCCGCCTTTAGACTGCGTAGTTAGTGAAAAAACCGGTCAAGTGCGAGTCGGACTCGCGCAATAAGGGTTCCGTACCAATATTATAATTTTCATTTTAATATTTTTTATTTTAGAGCTATTTATTCTCTCTCAGGCGAATTAATCCAAATTTGAACTACTATTGTTTTATGGGAGCTCCATTGATTTTATTTTTAACTTTTAGTAATTATACGTTATAACAACAGTATAATACATCATATGAAAAAAAATAAAATGTCTAGCTCAACGATCAACGATCTTTAAATACAGCTTGGTGACCAACAGACGAACGGACGGTCTCTGTAATAGAGTCCCGTTTTTACCCTTTGGGTACCGGACCTAACTAAAGCAGCGAGGGTGCTGTTAGCGCAGAGTATATAGTTGTTGTTTCAGCTCTTACAAACAGCGGTCAGATCAAGTTGGCTCACTATGCCATTATGAAAGGAAATGTTTATTAAATTTTTTTCATACCGAAACCCTTAGTATGCTTCGAAGACATTAGGGGTGAGAGCCATCCGCTCCCCTGCAAGTGCGGCGACGATGATGAGGCTACTCCAAGCCTTCACCGTAGATCAGAAAAAAAGGCTCTGTATGACATTAGCGCAAAATTAAATACTTCATTTTCAAAGGTGCCTTCACTCCACGCCATAATAGAGCTTGTACTATGAGCGTCGGAATCTGATACACATACATAGGTATTTATAAATACATACTTAAACATATTCACACCCAGACACGTAACAAACATCGATGTTCATCACACAAATATTTGTCCCGGGTAGGAATCGAACCCACGACTCATAGAACCGCCAGCTAGGGTCACTAACCACTGTTCCACCGAGCCTGTCAGCGAGCGAGCGAGTCAAATGTAGTAACTGAACCAATAAAACGCATTTAAACTCAATAGAAATTTCCAATTGCAAATAAATGCCGATCCACAATGCCTACAAAAGCACTTAAATTGAAACTAAAACACTTATTCAGCACAATCAAAGCTCTACAATTTTTTGATGACTACATTAAAAATGTTATCATGAAACTGTTTCTTTTTTGTTTGGACAAGCAAAACTAATTTAACTCGAAGAATTACTAATCACTGTTCTAAAATTCAGGCATACTTTTAGTGCTTGGGAGCCTTAATAAAGTACCAGTAATTAAAATAAGGTTAAATTTGAATAATGTAGAAGATAATCCTGTGCTAGTTTTTTTTTACTTATTAATAAACTTCTAATACCTGACGGTTTAAGTGCAAGTGAGATAAAGCAACTATGCGGGATATACTGAAATATATATAATATAACTCAAACTGTGACTGTCTGACATAGTGATCTATCAACGCTCAGCCCAAACCACTGGACGGATCAAGCTGAAATTTGGCATGCAGGTAGATGTTATGACGTAGGCATCCGCTAAGAAAGGATTACCCGAAGCGAGGCGATGGCGGGTCACTAACTATAATACATAATGATTAAGCACATTTAAAAATAGATCTTACTCTCAAGCACTCCTATAATTCCGGGCTCTTCAGGCGGAGGGTGAAACGGCATCATGTAGGCCTTCAGAGCAAAGGCGAGGGGCTCTATCGTGCCTCTATCTATTGTACCTGTCGACCTCATCTGGACCTCATGGCTGCTGACCATCAAGTAGATTGAGGTCATCACATTATAAAAAAAATCCAGCAGTTTATTTTGACTTACCGAAGAACAATCAAAAGTTAAACACCCGTAAAAAATATTTGTGTGACGAACTTCGGTGTTTGTTACGTGTCTGGGTTTGCTATTAAATATATTTAAGTTGATTTGTGTATCCACTCTTGATTCTGATATCTTATATCTGTATCGCAGATTAGAATCGTGGTAAGTAGCATAAGCTTCTTAGCACAGAATCAATGTATGTGAAAACAAGATAGAGAAGATATTCTATTATCAATAGTATAATCGACACCGGTTTTCATTAATATAAAATTAACCATGATAAGTAAAAAGTTAACTATCCTTTTACGATTGGACGCTGTGATCGAAAACTTTCAAGAAATCTAAGGAAGAATAATTTTCGTAAATCAATGACAAATTTTTATTACCAAAACTAGGTTTTATTTCAGCTTTAAAATCACTTTGGTGCCTCAATTATTAGTCTGTGCCTACCAGACACTAACTAGGTTATACAACTTAAAAGGTTTTACTGAGAAAGCTAGCCTAAGAAAACTAGCAGATAAATTAATTATTCGTTTTAAGTGCTAAGTGATCAAATTGTTTTTTCATCTGACTCTTCTTATCGTATCGTGAACAACCTGGTGCCAGAGTTTAAACCGCCCGTACGCCTCTGACATGGTTTCACACACTGTTGAAAAATCTCTCAGGTGTGCTGGTTTCCTCACGATGTTTTCTTTCACCGTTAAAGCGTCGAATGATGGTACATATGAATTTCAAATTTGTAAAACACGTTGGTACCTAGCGGGGTTTGTACTGGCGATCTCTCGCATGGCAAGCAACGACCTTAACCACTCGGCCATCGACGCTTTTGACCTGACCTGACTGATTTTAGTACTTTACCAGTTTATTGGACATCCCCTAATACTAAGCATTATCACATAGGCATATTATATACCTACTTGTCACAAATCGGGATTAATGTGATTAGCTGCAATCAACAGATTTTCACGCCTATACGGTTCAGTATAATATAATAGAGACCACTGATTCGGTATTGGATTTAGCAGGTGACTTGCCGCGATTGCAATATAACAATATTTTTATTCTAACATTTCGCCCACGACTCCGTCCGGGTAAAGTCGTTTTTCATTAAATATGCTTACTGTGCCAAGTTTTATTATCATGTAAAACTACACTTAATGTAAGATTGTGTTAAGGAAGAGTGGCCCCTTCTAGCACAGGTGCTTCTTGCACTTAATAGAAGAGGTCAACCCTTGATTATTGTCAAAGACTGTTTGTGATGAAATAAACGATTTATTTATTTATTTGTTTCATTTAAATATAACTTCTTCAAAGCGAAGTCGGTTTAAAGTATCAAACGTCCTATCACAATATCTGGAGAATGTCTGTGGACTTTTTCTTAATTAATTTAATAATGTTTGCTTGAATGTACACAGGCATAGTTACATACGCATTTATAAGGCTGTACGCAAACTGTACGCACGATGTGCGGTTCATACCGTACAAACTTTTGAAAACATTTCTACTGATGATCCAACGCGCGAGATCTGATCTGATTCCGTGGTAAGTAGATTAAGCACTTGTTTTACGGATATCAGAATCAACAATGGATACACCAACATACTTAAATATATTTAATAATACACCCAGACAACTAACACCGATAATAATAATAATAATAATAATAATAAGTGAACCTGGGTCACTAAGCACTGTTCCACCCAGCCAGTCAGTCAATCATTTAATATTCAGCTTAATAATGTATTCGTAAAGATACTAACTCAAATTTAGGTCAATGCCAGAAACTGGTTCAAAGTACTTACTGTTCCCGCATCAGTATGACCTATCCCTGTAACGATCACTCCAATCAAGGCAAGGATAAACTAAAGTCCAGGCAGTAAGTAATCTAGTTTGATTGGACTCAATCCTAGACCTAGACTAAGCTCCATCTTGATATCCGGAAGGATAATGGAAAGCCCCACATTTATTACAAAGACAAAAAAAGGCAGTGTTACGTACTTTGGTATTCTTTTACGTTAAATAATGCGACCGGAAATCGAAATGCTTAAATAATTCAAATCGTTTTATTACTGTTGTTCTTATTACTGGTGGATTGTTGTTTTTCACATTTTGACAGCCTAGTAATAGTCATTAAATTAAGTAGGATTTGAATTCCAATTCATATACATTTTTAGATATATACGACCTCAAATAAATATTATAGATACATAAAACCTTTTAAGTGCACACATAGAATATTCTTTGTAGAAAATATGAATTTCTGTCTTTTTACTGTCAATAACACAGTTTCAGCTCTAATGAGAAATAGACATACATACCTTATAATAAGACAAGAGAAATACGTCTTTGAACGTTATGACTAGGTTTGATAACCTGAATAAATATTTTCTCATTTTCAGTCAATATTAAATAAAATGTCTACTAAGTAGATCCTATTAGAACGTTCCAAGAAAACAAATTAAGCCTTTCTGGTGGCAAACAAACATTCACATTAAAAATAATATACCTTCTTACAATAATATCATAAAACAAGCGATCGCCATCAAGTGTAATTCCTTCACTGATTAGCTCCAACATGGCCAGTCTTACCAGAGCTCTAAACTAAATAAAACAAACCTTATCGTAATTCCACTAAGATTCATTTTACTTAAATCCGGAGATCTCCTTAAGGTAGTCCTTGAACCAGGAGCAGTAATGAAGTCCCCGTCTATTAGGAACCGGAGATAAATTAATTTATACCTTTTGTTGATGGGATAACATCGACTTTCGCCCGTAGATCGCCCGTAATAAGGATTAATTAAGAACAAAATAGCTCCTGCGGCATAATGCTTGCCTGGTACCTTTTGGCGTGGTTACAAAGCTAATTAGAAAAATAATCGGAACACCGAAGTTTGGGAACATGTAAGATTAGCACAAACCGTAGGAATAAATTGAAAATAATATGTATAGTATATTATAAACAAAGTCGCTTTCTGTGTCTCTATATTTTTAAAACTACGCAACAGATTTTGAAGGTTTTATGTAAAACTAGCTGTTGCCCGCGACTTCGGACGCATGGTGTAGTGACTTGTGAGTTAATGAAGTTAATGTATGTGTCGTGGCCAAATCGCTGAATTGATCATTTCATGAAAAAGTGGAGCATTTCGTGAAGTGTTAAATTAATCTTTTTTAAACACGAGTCTTCTTAAACTGATTACGAGGAGAATAAAATTCTACAAATTTAGCATATACCATACTATAACAAACTTTTCCAAGTAGAATGTTACCTCTTGATAACATAAGCTTATCATCATGTTTATGCATGTGTCTTTTGCATTATACCTCATGTGTTTGTTAAAATGTTGCTGTGAGGTCGCCTCTCGAACAAGTGCGGAATTTAATAATGAATTCTGCGAGGCTTTGACGCGGCCAAGTAGAAATTAATAAAGCCCATATTAGATTTCGGTCGGAATTAAAATACTTGTTCCGTGATACGAATATAACGGAAAATAACGAGGACAATCGGCTTGGTTCCCAACTGGTGCATAAGATTCGATTTCAATTACTCCTCCCTATTTACTTGATTATATTGATAAGTCGTCAGTCGTTTAATAGCGTACCTTAGCATTTTAACATTAATCTTTGATACAATCAATACATAACTACATTTAATTGAACAAGTTGATCATGTATTGTCAATAAATGAAACAAAAGAGAAACTACGAAAAAGGAACGAAAAATAAATAAAATTGTTTGCGGCCAGTGTGCCAAGTCCTAAAGAGGCTGAAAATAATGTCAGTAGGTCATTTACTAAATCCTTCAACCCTTGTGCACATTAATTGGATGGGTACTCCTAATAATATCCATAAAAAAGAGGAAACAGGCATGATAATGATGCGTGAGGTCGTTCCAATGGCTATGGGCCGCCAAAACGGGCATGATTATTTAGGACCGTCACAAAACACGATGGACAAATACAGCCATTTGACACAACTTTGTGAGTGTCAGTAAAGCTGTTTCAAATAAACTTGATTATGTTTTTCTCTTAATTATTTATTTAATGATTACGATAGAGACGTGTAGTTTATTTCATTCAAATTGATGTTTAAACTTACTCCTTCATGTAGAAGGAGTACGTGAAACTTCTTGATGCTCATGTTTGTGCTCTAACTTACATAATTTATTGATGTTGCACAGATGGTTGTTATGAAGTAACATGCATGTTAAATAGATGTGTCCCAAAACAACTGAAGCTAAGTTAGCCTTACCTACTACCCATTTTCACCCATCATGTAAATAATAAGTAGCATTACTTATATTACCGACCCGGTAAAAGTGCTGTAACTATTTGTAAAGAGTTAGTGAGGCTATACAACTTTTTCCGTGTTGCAATCCAGTTTATTCCGTTCCATGGCTTGTATCAACAGTTCTGTATCCACTGAGTGGCCTTTTGCTGTTATACATCGCATAATACATCCACTCACTGCAGTCCCTTCGTAGCGAGGCCCATGGCGGCGATGGGGCGTCGTAAAGCGAAATGTTAACGACGCGTCGGCCGCAGGGCGCGGATGAAGGGACCGAAATGTCACCGTGATTTCAAAAGGGCAAGCTTTTGTTTACCTATACGCCTTTTATAACATACCGGATGAAAAGGTATAATTTTTTTTTTTAATAATTCATTTTGTGTTTGTAACAAGCATGAAGATGTTGATGGACGTGGAAGAAGCGAAATGTGACAGGATCGTTAGCACATGGCAGGATGTAATCTCTGCCTACCCCTCTGGGAAAAAGGCGTGATTTTATGTATGTATGTGTTTGTAACAGAGAGGCAATCAGACATGACATTTGGTGACTGTTTCTCTATGTTGTACAACTGAGGTTAAACTAGAAGACAGTTCTAAACGTCTGGTGCCTATAAAATAAGGGTATGATAGTTATCTACGTGCATGAGCTTAATGATTTATTACGAAATATCTTTGCTATTGACAATATCTGTTACACAAGAGCTTTAGCTACTTACACACAGTCCATCCAACGTGTATTCAGTATCTTTTATTTATGTTGTTTACTTCACATTCAGCTTGTTAACAATAACCGTCCCTAATAATGGAGATTGCGAACGACGACGCTCTCCACGCAGCGTTGATACGAACGAATTAATTCCAACATACGGACTCAGAAACAGACGCGACACAGGACGGACCTAGGGCATAAGACTATAATTAAGATCAGGGGGCATAGACAAAGTAACAATATCAAAACAATAAAGAAGTAGAATAAAATGTACGCGAATGACTACGTGATTTATCGCGTCTAATGTTGCTTTGTCTACGCCCCGGGGGGCTTAGACAAATTAACAATATAGAAACGATAAAGAAGTTCGAAAAGAATAAAATGTATGGTATTGACATTAGACGCGATAAATTATTTTGTTTTTGTTTCGTTATTGTTGCATTGTCTACGGGGCCAGGCCCTTTTTTGAACATTTGCAGTTATCAGCTATTTATGACATTAAAACCACGCGCGAGGTTTTAGCAGCAAGTGGATTCTTGTAAGTTAAGGTCAAGCCGTTGATTTTATTTAAGTACGTAATGATAATACACTGTACCTATTTCTAACAGATAACAGTGTTCAGATTCCAAATGTATTTAAGGTAATAAAAAACAGACAATTAAGGTAATTGCATTTTCTTTATAATCCACTTATCCAATATTAGCATATCTCTCACATACCTAGTTATTTTATGAAATATACGACATCGGAAAAAAAACACAATATAATTGTTTTATCAAAACCTTCCCCTTAGTCCGGCCCTTCTCAGCCGCCCACAGCCAATAACAATGTGCTACAACTTTATTCCCTAAATAAAAAACAATTTGCTTACAAGTGAAAAGTCTAACCACTTACGTACTTTTCGATTCAATTCGGTACAAGTATTGTTTCAATTGTAAGTAAATGAAATACTTTTATATCGACAAGTTGATAGATAATCAGCCTAATCAGCCGAGGTTATAATATTATACAAAAGCTTATCTTTAAAATCGCCTAGGCCATTTCGATAAACGAAATCCAAAAAACTGTACACGTATAATATCTCAGTTTAACAACTATACATTCTTGATCTTTGCCACAATTTCAGAAATGTATTTTCCATTCGAACATAAAAAGGATCATACCTAATGATAATTTACTAACATGAGTGCAGAGTTTCGGTTTCTCTCCGCCAGAGTGGCGCTCTCAATCAAGATAATGGCGGCGGCCCCTTTGGTTGGATTTCAGCGGCCGTTAGCTCAAAACCACAGCGTTGCATGATTAATTATCTCTGTCTATCAAAGATCAAAGGTTCAAACACAATAGAGTATTCCAACGTTAGATATTAGCATGGTAAGTTCTTCATTTTGCAGTTTTTTGCAACAAAATGATCTCACTCCACCTGATGGTAAGCAGTAGTGAGATATGAGGTCAACAGGAAAAATAGAACATATTGAGCCTGTTGCACTCACCCTGAAGACCTTAAATGTGGATTGCAGCGATGTCCAGCACGTGTCGTTCGGGAGTAGAAAGGGGAGGGAGGGACTAGTTGAAATAGCTCTTCTGAGCATTCCCCAGTACAGGGCAGTTTCCGAACCCACCTTTTAATTTGTTATTTTTTCATCAATTATCGATACATATAAGATCACTGATTGTTATCAGCCGCTGTGGGAACTACTTAGGGCTGTGGGCCTTCCGCTCCCCCGATAGTCCGGTGAAACTGCAGAAGCCGTCTAAGGCTACCAGCTTAATCCACCCGAAAAAAAAAGTGTGGTCTACTAAGACACAGTAGTTCGCATAGCATCTAAATAAGTATAAATCTAGATTACATTGACCTCTGAAGTTCAGAACCCATATTTCCATAGAATACATTTACAGGTAGTAATAAGAGTTTTAGATACATGACTATAACAGTTACCTAAAAGGGAATATTATAAAGATACAACAGAGTTTCCTAGGAATTCGATTGTACCAAACATATTCAATAAATTTCATAATTCACAAAGCTACCTACACACATATTAATTTGAACTTATTCCCAAATACCAAGTAATAACCTCGATGTCAAACTATTTCACTCACCAGTATATCAACGTAAATTTAATCAGAGGCGTTTTGTTATTTGACTTTGACTTCCCCTTTTGGAAGGTAAGGAAATTGTTTAATTAAGGACCTGCTGTGAAGGTGAAAATGAAAGAACCTTATACATACCTTCCTACACAACAATTGTTGCCCTTTCCGTGCCTATTGATCTAAAGCTTAGGTTATTTCAGAGACCCCCACATCATTTATGTTTACTTGGGTTTAGTAATTAAGTAAAATGGAATGGCGGTAGTGATTAAACTTTCTTATAAAGACAAATGTCATCTTTTAATTTTTTTTTAAAAGGCTAACAACTCATGTGTACCTCGTGAAAGCAGAAACAGTTACTTTGACACTTTGCTAGGAGTAGAAAGAAAGAAAAGAAAGAAAGAAAACATTTATTGATCACATACATTTACAAAGTTTAACAAACACACATACAGTAGATGTGATCAATAGGTTCTGCCTCAGCATGTGCTGCAGCGGCTGCTAGGCCGCTACAGCGCTGATATTCTGGCTGAACCTTTATAATTAAAAATATAAATACATGATACAAGAACATAGAAATAAAAGTCAAGAACAAGAAGTTATAGTCTAACAATACGAAGAATCCTTCAGACACACATCATCATCCTCCTACTCAATTCAAGCCTAACTTTCTATGCAGTAATTGCCGAGTTGCATAGACTCGCAGACCGTACGCCAAAGCCTGCAGATCGTCACGAATACATTACTCTTTGTTGCACGAACGCCATTACCGACAAGTGGCTTTTTCATGGCTCACATAAACCGCACGCTGAAATTCAGGAGTTCATGTATTTTTACGATCGAGTGGCTGCATACGAGGATTGCGACCGTTGTGCTTTCAGATACGGCGACAAAGTGTTTTATGTGTTTTTGAGAGCTTTAAACGGTTTATGTGTTCTTACTTAGGTAACGCGTGCGGCATGTTTAATTTATTTACAATTCAAAATCTTTAGTTCAACAATGCAAAAGTATAGGAAAGTATAAGTAAGATATAAGTATAATAATATGTAAAACGCTTTAAAATACCATAAAATAATATAATCAACTTAGTTGAGCATTTATTTATTAAATTCACACAAGTGTACTTAGAGATTACTTTTATCTAAGTGATTATTTACCTACTTGATTATTTTGTAAATCAAACCTTAAAATATAATGATTTAGAGAATATAAATTTATAATTAATAATTTAATAGGAGCCCATTACCTAGCTGTGGCATGACAGATTAAATGAAAAAAACAAATGCTACAAATACAAAGTTTTTTTTTTATATTTTACCTCAGGTAATGTGTATTGGTAAACGATAACACATGCTGCCTTAACTCCCGTACAATATCCTGAGGAATCCCAGGCGCTCACGTGGTGGCTATAAATCCGGCACAAAAGATGGATGCCGTCACAGCTTCCGACACTACCGAACAGACTGCCCTATCCGTGTCATAGTATAGTATAGGATAGTTGTGTAAGTAACAGGATATTTAGGTTAATAAAAGGAGAAACTCGTGATTGGAGATATACCTAACGTTAGGCCTGAATTAATCCGGCACTCCTTTCTCTTCCACTCTTAAAAGTTTGATTTTCATAATTTTTTTACCAATATCTTTTTCTCCGTCATAATGTATCTTACACCTTCTATCATAATAACTATATTGCAATTGAGTTTTAACTCTAGGTAAGTGATAGACTTCTCCTTGCCACTCTCTTCTTCAAAATCATCATCACCAGCCTATATACGTCCCCACTGTTGGGGCACAAGCCTTCCCTAAACTAGGGCGTTCAGGCCTTAGTCAAAGTTATTCTTACACAAATAGACATTGAAAAATCATAATCCATCACCTGAAGCAATCGGATAATTAAGTTAAGTCACTGAACCTCCCTGCATTGTACTCTGACTTTCTCTAGCAGAAGTTCTATCGATATTTGGTACGTAGGACTCTACGATAGCCAATAAAGTTGGGTCCGGCGGATAAATGTAATCAATGCGACCTTGATTCAATTTGTTTCCACGTGGCAGCTGTGCCGGTTTTAGTGTTTTGCAGTCTAACGAGCCACTGAATTTAGGAACAGAATATAATACAATGTTTTGTTAGCCTACAAAATAGAAACAACACATAACGCTAAACTAAAAACATAGCTAAACTTATGTATAGCTACGCGAAAAGTGTTCTATTACGTGTTTAGGAAATTCTGTGTGGGTCTATTTCCAGCTACATTTGAAATGCAAAATGATAGAAAAAGAAAATGTGTCGGATACGAGTCCCGACTCAGCCAAATGGTCCACATTTGATTTGTTCAGTTGAATAGACGGACTCATTTAAGGATGAACAAAAAAATTGACATTCGGTTCGTCAAATATTTTAGGAAATTGAAATATTTCAAGTGGAGGCTGCTGTTACGATGCTCTCTAATCGAGATTATTTCCACCAAGCAGGGTTGCCTACTAACATTTTATAAGTAGTAAAAAATCAAATTTGAATTAATAATGTTCTATTTGCATTCATGTACCGTATCTTGCACAGCTTTTTGATCTCCTTTGCGGTTGGCCACCATGTTAAAAGTTTACATCAATATAAATATGACAATAAAGCATACTATAGTAACAGTTAAAATAGCTACAAGCTACATTTTTAACAGTAATCTACCACCCCTGCATGACGATATTTGTAGCACATAAATAAATAATAACTATTACAACTAATAATAATACGACCTAATAATATACCGAATTTTAATCAAAAAAATAGACGATGTAAATCGGTCCATAAAAAAAAATTAGTCTCCACACAGGCTTCAGTAGGTAGTGACGTCAAACATTTAGTTAGGATAGGTATTTGTTAGTGTCAGTGCGCCGGCCAAAACTCCCTTTGAGGCTTGCCTCGCGAATTGATTGGGCTTCAAAAGCCATGTCAAGCTCTAAATGCCGGAAGGACTCGCACGTACAATCTGATGAAAGCGCTCGGTATCGAGAGCTTTATGCTAGTGAGCGGAAGCCACATCACAGAGAATGCTATGATTTAAATAGGAACTAATTACTTGGTTACAGCGTTCCTTTAGAGGAACATTAATAAAATAATTAGTTAAAATTAAACACAAAGTTTGATACTCTTGATCATTCAAGAGTATTAAACTTTGCGGTTTTGACAGGTTACACAGGCAATGCCTGCGTATTATATAATAATATAATAAATATTAGAGGTGGGGGTATTTTTACCTAGTTAGGGCTTATATTTTGTAACCGTGTCAAAAGTCCAAAGGTTGATAATTCCAATTTACTTAAACAAAGCACTTTTTGGAAATGAATTTCATCAATTAGTCAATAGCAATTTGCAGCATTTTGCAGCCGTTTACATAGCATTATCACTCTTCTCCTAAATAAATTAGACACACGCAAAGCGTAAACAAAAGAGCTTTTTACGCAGTTTTCGCCGTAAGCTTTACGAAGCAACCCTACGCCAGGTTTAGTAAGTTGCGAGACGTAACTTGACGGAATTGGGAAAGTTTGAAAAAGGCGGGTAGCGGGGCAGGTGCGTGCCGAAGAAGCTTCCGTAAACAACGTGAGCCAGGACAGGATAATGCCTCTTTAGGCCCACCGCGTGCCTATCTGGGCAATCAGCCTTGAATCTAAAGGGAGGCAGACCGGGGCCTTAAAATCTTGTAGGTTTTTTATCTAGTAATCGAATCTTGATGCCATGCGCCCTTCCGCAAATGCGGTGTTGTTGACGAGGCTATTCCAAGCCATCATCGTATGTCAGTTAGGAAAAAAATCTGGCCTCACGATCCTGGGCATTCTTAGTAGGAGGGGCTGCTGGTCATGTGTGCCTGTGACATGGTAATTTAAGTAGACATGATAATTCAGATACAGAAACATACATTAATAAATAGCTATCCCAGCGACTTCCTCCGCGTACTCCCCGTTATTTACACATTTTCCATTATTTCATTGCTCCTGTTAGTCTCAGCGTGTTTTAATATAGTTACAGCCTTCATCGATAAATGGTCTAACACAAAAAAATTCAATTCGTTCAAGTTCTTGAGATTAGCGCGTTCAAAGTGTTCAAACAAACAAACTCTTCAACTTTATAATATTAGTGTAGATTATAATCGTAACTATTCTGAATTTATTTTATATTCATTAGAAAGTCGCAAGGTTTGTAGCTAGCCTAAAAAAGATAAAATACATATTATTTTTCTCGTCCTTACACCTCAAGGACGGGTAGGCACGGAGTAAACAGTTGGGAAAGAAATTATGAAGAATAATATTCCATGGCAGAGTTATGGCTTTTCTTTTACTTTTTATGACTCAGATGCCGTCTTAGAAGATTATTGTCTACTACATTTTATTTTTATGTGATAAAAATAAATAGACAATTTTGGAACTAGCAACGCGCAAGTAAAATTGAATTTATGCACCTAGACGATAACTTATTCCTAATTAAGCTTAAATGAATATTTCGATTACTGTTTTGTGTATTGTATTTATTTGAAGTAGTTGTAATTGAGCTTGTATGTTGATATGTCTTAATAATTATGTAACCCGCACTTTGACCATTAATTGACATCAAATTTTTCAATTGCCCTGAAGGCATAATGTGTCTTGCACGAACCGTGCATTAACACCTGTAAATCTGGAAAATAATGATCTATTCTATTCTTAATAGCCTCACCTCACCTCTGATGTAAATAGTGTGCAGACTATTGGCCTAAATACTAACTCAAAGATACACGAGTGATCTGCATAAAGATATTCTATTACCTAATTAGCTGAGGTTCGCCGCAATACGAATCAAAGAGACAAATCAATACAGCGCAACAGTAATTAAGACATTAAGTAATTAAGCTCTATATTTGTAGACACCCCGAGGCTTATTATGTGGATCTTGATCAGATCCGGCCCTTTCCCGATGTACATTAGTTACTTCTATCTATTCTAATTTAATTAATTACATAGTGTCGTCAGGTTACGGGATATTAGAAGCATCCTCATTTCATTTTGTATAAGTACCTAATTGATACTTATTAATGAAATTAGCGTAAGTTACACTTAATTTAAAACTTACGCCTAAGCAGTATTTCGAAGTTTAGATAATTACCTATTATAATAGGTAGGTACTCATAAGATAATCTGAAAATCTAGGGTTTTAATTGATTATAAAGTTTTAAATTTTATTTTATCAGTGGTAAATTTGACCAACCTTTTTATAGTGATAAACAAAGTATGTATGTATACCTTATGTAAGTAGACAATTGCACCAATATACAGATATTCTAGGGGACTCGACGCGCATTTCTCTGGATTTCCTAAAATTCCAACACAAATCACGAAGGAAACCAAACGATCCAGTACAATTTAGCATCAGGACTTGCTGGCAAATGAATAGCGTTGCATTTTTGATCGGCTGCAGCCGGCCACGAGTGCATTGCTCATAAATGATGCACCTGAGGTATGTTGCCCGTTGGCTCCGCGCCGAGAAACTCTGGACAAAGGCTTTATGGCCTGCTCTGCAAATGTTTGGTTCCTAGGTTGCGTTGCATTATAAAAGAGGTAGTAAGTATATTATGTATCTATTTATTAGTCGGGATAAATCTGAAAAGTAATATACAAACGTCAGGCCGTATGTAGGTACAGCCCCCCTAAGTTTAACATGTTCACAGTTCTACAGCCCACATATGGGCTGTTACATTTAAATTTATAATGTTTCAGTTCAATTCGATAAGATCTTTAGCTTGTGAAGCCCATAAGTTAATTTTATTAATTCAATCTAATAAACAAAGGGGAAAAAAGCAACAATTTTAAATATCTACTTAAAAACACAGAATGTTCGTTTTATTTTTTATTGCGTAATATAGAAAATCATAAGGAAAACTTCCCCATGAATTCCCCTTAAATCAATCAGTATTAATAACTTCGTATTAAAAGAGACGCATAAATTTAAAAAAAAAGGCAACGATAAAGTCCCGGACACTTTTGTCAATACCACTTGCCCCAGTTGAAAAACAAAAAGGCGGCTTAATAGTCCTCAGAATTCGATTCCTTCGTCAAAGTTTGAATACAAAAATGGCCCTCACTCCCGGGATTAGAGTGGAGGAGGAATAATTGAAAATTTACGCACATCAAAAGTCGGCCAAGCAATTATCGAGCTTGGCCGCCGCGGGTCAGGAAAGGTTTCCATTTTTTCTCCAATCTGCATTTGGACGCAGTAAGGGATTTTATGGAGAACCGCTAATATAGAACAATGGAAGTACCTATATTATAAGGGATACACTGACTTCTCTTTTGATCATATTTTATCCTACGGCGAAATTTATTTGCTTGCCTTTCCTTTTTTGCTGAACGCTTTAATATTTCGTGTATTAGATACTTGTACCTACCAGTAAACTTTGGAAATCTCAGTCCGATAAGTAAGTAGGTAACTTATCTACTTTACTACGGCACTATATCATGTCACAATAACATGATTTTAGGAATGAATAAAAAGACCCATTTTATTATCTCCCATACTCATGGTATTAAGAATTCTTTTTTTTATACTAGGCTAACAAGATGACCTCACTCCACCTGATGGTAAGCGGTAGTGAGATCCAAATATGAGGTCGACAGGCACAATAGATCATATTGAGCCTGTCGCACTCACCCTGAAGGCCTGCTTAAATGCCGTTTCACGCCCCGCCTTAACCGCATTAAGTTACGTCGGCAGATCTCCAGTTACTTACGTAATTAACTGATACGAGAGTTTTCCGTGAATACTCATGTGTTAATGTTATTAATGACTCTTTTCAGCAAACAGAGTCTGCGAGATACATACCGACATAACACGACTAATTAATGGAGAAACACTGTTTCGCAATGTGAAGATTAGATGAAACTGATTACTAGCACACAGACATTGACTAGGCTCTGTGTCGGTTAACACTACTCGTAATAGACCTCTCTTCAAATGGCTAAACGTGTTACCTCTTCCTTGCATGTACATTCTAAAAACTTGCACTTTCATTAAATCACACCCAGAGTATTTTAAAAAATATTCGGACATGATTCTACGTACATATAGACCCAAATTTATTAATTTGCTTCATAAACCACCATGTCACTCTGATAAAAGGAATGCCTACAATATGAGCATTGAGCTATTCAATAAACTTCCCGAACACATTAAAATTCTTCCTATCAAACAATTCAAAAAAGGCCTACAGTCATGGCTAATGTTATATTGTTGATATTCTGTAAAGGAATATATGGAATGGGAGTAACTAGTGATAACAAAATGTTTCCTTCTGTATGTTGATATTTTATTGAAGTTAAGAAATTATTGTAAAATATTTTATTATATAGAAGCTATGTACTAGTTATAAGATAAATATTTGCATACCAATTATTGGTAAGAGTTCGATCTCAATTATTTTAAGACCTATGTACCTACTAAATGTAGCAAATAAACATTCTTTATTCTTATTCTTAAGTCTAATTTCGACCCTACCGCTCGACGTTAAAGCTCTTTCTTTGAATGGGGATACCCACCCACACAATATGCAGGCAGCAGTGCCTATAGGTCTCGTATTATGTCCGATGGATTGAACATATGTAACAATAGCAGATTCGTAATGAATGGATCTGCAGGCATTCATAACCATAGATCGCTGATTAGCTACTTTCTTCTGAACAAGTATAATACCTATCGCTTCTGACCCTGAGAACGTAGGTACTGACTAAATACATCCCGATAAAAAGGAAGGTATAGGCTATAAAATAGCTGTCCATAAGCCAAGACAGCTTCGAAACAAATTATTGATAGTAGCTGAGATATCAAACTTAGATTCACAAGTCTTTCTTAATTATCATAATGTCCTGCCTACGAGATCTGAAAAGCCTCTGAAAGACAGGCCATCTTAAAGGTCGGCGAGTCGCAAGCTATACTCTCGATAGTTCAAGCCCGATCAATCACGGTATGATTCATAGCCGATAGCTCGCGGTTGATTAATGGCCGGGTGTTACTGAAAAGGGGTTAAGGGCACGCCTACTGATCCGATGCAGGATTTTATATTAAGAAAAACAAAGAGCAAACTATGAAGCTCTGTTCAAAGGTCAAGCCACATTTTGCCTTAGGTGATTGTGCTTTTAGAGTTAGAGTTTCTAGTAGGTACGTTGACAAAATAGAATCTGAAGATTCCAATGTGTACTTCTACCTTCCAGGAATAGCGATACCAAAGCATTCACCGCAAAAGCTTTAAAATAAAAACAGTAGCGAATTGTTGCGTCAGCTTTGCCTCAATAGTACCGATATTAAAATCCAAGTCGACTGCAGATGTCAGCTCGCTCTTTCTAGCCGCTAGTCGATGCCACAAGGCCTAGATCGGTACGCCGCTAAAAGCTGAAAGCTTTTATGATAGTTCTGTACTTATAGTACCTAAGTTTTTGAAAAGGGTTAGCTCAAATAAGTATCTTCGGAAGATATTGAACTAAATGTAATTCTTGTAGGATATAAATTAACCTGGACCTATATTCAGTCCCTAAAACACAAGAAGCGATAATTGAAAACATTTTGAATAATGCAATAACACATTCCATTTAATCTTTCTTTGTCGCGGTTACATCACTTTACATTATTGTAATGTTTAAACTAATATTTGATAACAACGATAACATAATAACCATTTGTTTACATAAAACAAAACATTGATAGCGAAGAATCATAGTTTACTCGTTTTCCCCTTCAGCAAATCAAGGCCAATAGAAACAGCGTGGATGGCAGTCCCAGGAGCGCACGTAATTCCATAGCCACCATGCCCATAGCAGTGTACCACCTTCGTTCCATCTATCAACTCTGGTTCCACTCTCACCGGAGTCCTGTGAGGTCTCAGGCCAACCTTAGTCGCTACCACTTCAGCCTTCAACAACGCAGGCACCATCGCGGTACAGCGCTCCATAATAGCGGCACTGTCATGACGACAAACCTCCATGTTGTAACTGTCGTACTGCCTCACCCCGCCTAAAGTAGCCACTCCGTCCAGCCCAGGTATCATATAAGTATCGTAATCCCCATAGAAAGCCATCTTCAGCCAAGGAGCCCGAACCTTTATCACCTGCCCACGCAATGGGACCAAATCGTGGTCATTGCACAAGTACTTCGCTCCCAAACCCGTACAGTTGAACACCAAATCGTATCCAGTAAGCGAGCTCAAGCTTTCGATTTTCTGCTGCGTAATCTTCCCGCCGCTACCAAGGAACCGCTTCTCGACCCACGGCATATGTTTTTCGCATCCGATCTTCAACGTCGACATGTATGAACCGTACTTCCAGTCTCCTTTTACCAATTTCAACTCGTCATCGTCGACAGCCCTGTACACTGGCACCAAATCCTCGATCAGATGGTTTCTCGTAACATGAGCGTTTTGCTTCGAGAAAATGTAACTGCCTAAAGAAATAATACCAGCGGCCTGTGATTCTGGACTTCTTAATATGTCCTGCCAGTAATACCAAGAGTCGTTAATCCATTTCTTGGTAATTTCCTTCGTCGGTCCTTTAAAGCTGGTGCCAGGTCTGAAGATTCCGGCTGCGACGTAGCTGGTCGTGTCTTCGTGGAATCGATCAGCTATGACCGTGATCTGAGCTTTGTTTAGGTTTTCTTGCAATATTTTGGCGACTGTCAACCCCACTACTCCTGCGCCCACCACCGCAACCTTTGGAGAATGTTTGTCCATTTTACCTGCATGAGTAATAAATATTCTCATTACTTAAGACTCTTAAATATCAGCTAAGATTAGATTTATGGATATGAAATCAAAAGTATTAAATGTATTTTCGGGATATTTACCATATTGTTAGTTTATGTTTTCTACATACCTATCTATTTGACACCTACCCGCAATCATTACTACAACCAAACAACAAAACAACACTGTAAGATTATGGATCAAACGTTTTCGGTTGTAGGTAATCGACTCACATAATGCTATTTACCTACTGATGGTAGGCTAGTTAGTTACGTAAATATCACTAGGTATAGACGTACCTGTACTACTTACCTAGTTGAAGACCAATAAAAACAAAGACACTGGTATAGGAGAAAGAAAAATAAAAGTAATTGCTCACGTAGTGAATAGATGTGCTCTGCTGGCTTCTGTATCAATTAATCCAATGAACTGTCCAATAGAGTTTAATTATCTAGTTTACACCGCTCCGACAGCGAACAACAATACACGGCAACACAGGCCACGATGATAGGAGCCGTGCAATAACCAGTTTGTAGCTTGTTGACCAAACAAATTTTGCTTTACTTATCTCTGGAATAATAGGTACATGACCTCCTGGACAATATATTATTTAAAAAGTTTCCTCGTTTAATGGATGTGCGATATCTTATCCATTGCTATTAATAGCGTGCTTTCTGATAGCGGTACCTGGAGTCGAGTTCTATTTGTTTACGATATGTTTAGAAATACGTTTTTTTTTCTCAAATATCCAATCGTTAGCATAAATATTAGAAGCCTTCGTTTAAAATAAGGGTAGAGAACCCCCCACAAGACTTATGACTTTAATTTAAGTGTAGTTTATTAGTGTTGATCAACAAAACGCGATTGTAGGTACCGACTTATGCATGTGATGTATGTAGGTACCTACGTAATAAGCAAGTCTAGGTCTAGATTACCTATAATTTCATAAATCGCCTTACCCTTTTCTACCTACATTTATGTAGTATTGAAATAACTTATGTAAATTATAGAAATCAATCGTTTTCTTTTCAGAATCCCGACCGCCGCGCAAAAACTATAACCAGCTATCATCGAACGAGAAACTGGACAACAGACCTGCAGAGGACATTCACATTGAAGAAGCCGAGGTGGAATCAGACGCGAGCAGCACAGACTTGGACGAGCGGGACACACGCGGCGTCTGCCCGCCCTGCGCGCATGACCGATACAACAACAACATACGTCGGCACGCGCACGACGACTTCAGCGATGACACAGATTACGGTAAGCAATCTATTATAGGAAACAAATCGTTATCTTACCCCTGCGGTGATTTTACTACACTCGTTTCCACTACGACGCAGTTGAATCGATCGTTTTCATAGACATGCGCAATACCTTAGACTCCAAGTCCACGTTTCAGCGATTAGTAGAAAAAGTTAAATCCGTTTATTATCTGTTGCTGCTACTTTTGACAGCTGTCAAAAGTCAAAATAAATGTCAGCTGCTGAGTGACGATTTTGTGACGAACTTCGTTGGTTTTTGTGCAACTTTATTATTGAAAGTGAATCATAAATCGATAGGAAGAGCATCAACTTGAAAATGGCTAATCTAAAGTCTGAGCTGGACGAATATATGCAACAGAAAGACAGTCGCCGTAACTACAAATACTTCAGTTTACCAACGAGTTTTTCTATACCTTTGATTAGCTCTTCACAAAGTTCTGAAGACAGTCCCACAGAGAGTGTTAGTTGGGTCGAGCAAGTTCAGAAAGATTATTGTACTTTGGTAAGTAATCATTACATATCAGCTTATATTCATAACTTAGTTTACATCTTTGTTTACCCTCTTGTGTTATTTGACCTAAATAACAAGACTGGTCTTTGTTGAATTCTAGCTATAATTATTGTTTAATTTACATGCGATGTTGTTTTTCTAATTTCAGAGTCGAACACAGCGGTTCATTGGTTTTGGAGTATGCTTGGGTCTCGGATTACTCTGTGTTATACTGTCTTTCATATACATTCCTGTGATTATAATTAAGCCTAGAAAATTTGTACTCCTGTTCACATTGGGTAGCCTGTTCTTCATTCTTAGGTAAGTCCATAATGTTTCAGGCTTTTTAGTATCTAAAAATCTTTTATTTGACCTAGAATTTGCTGTAGTATATCTAATTATGTATCTTTTACATAATAAAACACTAAGCATTCACTCTTTACTATTGCAGCTTCAGCTTTCTGTATGGACCATGGGCACATCTGAAGACATTATTTTCAAGAGAGCGAGCTTTAACAACATCACTTTATGCCATCACGTTGACCGCAACTTTGTACTGTGCATTGCACCTTATGAACACTCCGCTAACAGTTATATGTGCAGTGGCTCAAGTGATTGTCTTATTCTGGATGATGACAGCATCTATTCCGGGAGGGTCAACAGGAATGAGATTTTTTGGAAACATGTTCAAGTCTTCTGTTTCTAACACACTGCCAATTTAACACATGTTTATGACTGTTTCTCGCATTTATATCTACTTGAAGTATGTATGGTTATTATAATATTATTTTTATTATAAAACTGTGGAAGGAAAAATTGTGCCCAGTATAAGAGTCAAGAGCAAGTCTTGTTTTGTGACCAAACCTCATGGGTATGTTTATATCTACTATTACATTATGTAAATAAATGTAGTCCATCTCTAGTTTCTCATAATACAGTTGTGGCCTGATAAACTACATATCATTAACTTATTTTAATATCAGACCTCTCACCAGATGCTGTACATATTGGGTTATTTAGATTATTTAATGTATCAATCAATATATTTCTAAAACTAATCAATTTTAGCAATTTCTTATGGTTAAACATACACAACTTCCATTTAATATGACTATAATCACACAATTTGTATGCATGTTAGTCATACAATTATTTATCTTAATTATAAAACCTATGTATAATTTTGGTAGTTAGGTTATTTGAAAATGGTAATGTAAATATATTACTGTATGTAACCCACATCAAAATAATTCCATAATAGGTATGTGTAGGTTTTTTTACATTTTTCTATATGAAATTACCAGTAATTGACAGTGAGATCATGTTTAGAAACTAAATTGCTGCCAATGAACAACTTTTGTATAATATATTTATTTTCAAAAAGTCTAGTGTAAAGCTTGCTTGATAAGTAAACATTCCCAGTAGTACAGCTGTTTGGCAGCAACGAATTATTTAGCTCAAATATTATAATGTTTATTTCAAGGTCTTCTATTTTATTTTGTTAAGACCAAAACACAGGGCTGTAAGGAGTACACAATTATTGTGTTGTGAACAATTTTGGTCACCTGCGATACATAGATTAGGTAGGACTATATTTTATTAATTGTGTAAGGTGCTTATTGTTTATGAATCGTTTGTAAGATGGTTTCTTATTCCTGTATATGTATAACATAACATATTATAAAGTTAAATTTAAAAGTAAATTAATTTATGTAAAAAAATGTGTTATATTCAAGTTCATAAATGATTGGATTTCGGGTTTTTTTTATATTTTGAATGCACAATTTTTAAGCAACTGTTGCTGGTTAAATGAATAAACGTTTTTATCTGATCTCTTAAGTGATTTTTTTGTTATCCTCTCACCCTCAGTTATTTAGGTATGTGTAGGTATGTATTTGTTTGTCAGGAAGGTAACGTATTTTTGTCCCTACTTAACCTTTTGGACACCATTTTTAATTGTAGGAACGACCAGGGCAGACACAGAAAGGACTGGAAATAATTTCTTACCGCCGCGGCGACATGATCCACTTGACGATGCTCTGACTCAGAGTTTTATATATGAAACTGTCAGGCTTCACAAGCCAACAGATAGCGTGAAGATGGTGAAGTAACTCTCTAAGGTTTTAAAAATGTTCCTACGTGTATTCCTACAAAAAGAGCCGAGTAGTTAAGGTCGTTGCTTGCAATGGGAGAGGTCGTCAGTTCAGACCCCGCCACTTACCACTGTGTTTTCATTTTTTTTATAAAAGGCTTACAAGATGTCCTCACTCCACCTGATGGTAAGCGGTAGTGAGATCCAAATATGAGGTCGACAGGCACAATAGATCCTATTTATTGAGCCTGTCGCACTCACCCTAAAGGCCTGCTTTCATAAGTAGGTACCTGCGATTATTCTTCGTCCCTGTAAAACAACGTAAAACTACGACACCAACGAAGTAATTTTAAGTTTGTATAGCCGTCCAACCCTTGGCCAGGGTGGTTGACTAAAGCCTGAGCGCCTTTGTTTAGAGTAGGCCCATGGGCTGATGATGATGATGTACCTATTCGTACTTACAAGAGATCCTGATCTGATGACTGGCTCAGTAGAACAGTGGTTACTGACCCAGGTAACCTCTCTCGGTCAGGTCGCGTTCCAGGATCAGCACTGTACAAACCGGAGCCAGGGGGGACCATTGCTGCGGCAAGCGCCGGACCAGTGGAGTCTTAGCGGCGGTATTGTGCGAGCGGAGCGGGTCAGCCCGGCGGCCAGGGAGACCCGTAGACACGGGTGCCCTTCCGTCCGGCGACTAGCCAACTCCGACCCGCACAGCTCAATACCAATGCGAGACTCCACGCCTTGTCTCGTTGTTGCCGCAGCAGTGGTCTCCTCTTGAAGCGGGCTTTCAGGGCGAGTGCGACAGGCTCAATATAGCCTATTGTGCCTGTCGAGCTCATATTTGGATCTACTACCGCTTACCATCAGGTGGAGTGAGGTCATCTTGTTAGCTTACTATATAAAAAGGTTCATTACCTACAGTTCCAAGAGCCGTGGGTTCGATTCCCACTCGGGACAAATATTTGTGTGACGAACATCGGTGTTTGTTCCGTGTCTGGGTGTCCGTGTGTATTAAGTATATTAAATTTGTGTATCCACTGTTGATTCTGATATCTGTAACACAAGTGCTAAAGCTACTTACCATGGGATCAGATCAATGTATGTGATGTTGTGTAATATATATTTATTTATCTTCTCATACTCGTTTCCAGATGAGGCACTGACGTGCAACGTGTGCGACCGGTCATTCCCCACCCGCCGCCAGCTCGCCGATCACCAGCAAAAGAAACGACATTTCGGGTAACTATCCATACTTCTTCATCCTTACTTCCTTACTAATATTATAAATCCGAAAGTAACTCTGTCTGTCTGTTACGTTTTGACGCATAGAGTACGGGACTGATTTAAATAAAATTTGGTACAGATATAGTCCAGAGCCTAGAAAATGTTATAGGCTACTTTTTAAGCGACTGCGCTATAAGGAAGTAATGTTTTACCCGTTAAACGTCCCTACGCGGACGAAGTCGCGGGCGGAATAATATATAAATTCAATAAGTATAATAATGACGAGACTAACGGGCAGCGAGAGTTCGCCCTGCTAGATATCTCAGTGTAGGTTAGTTAGGTCCTTCTGAGGCAAGTGTCGTGAAAGAACAAGAATCTAATATATTTTCACACACGGCCATCTGACCCAAAAGTAAGCAGAGCTTGTAAATATATTTACAAATACATATTCAAATCCAGACACGAAACAAACACCGATGTTATGTTCATCACACAAATGGAACCGCCACCCAGGGTCCCGAATGGGAATCGAACCCACGACTCTTGGAACCGCCAGCCAGGATGGCTGACCACTTTGAAAATGAAATGCAATTACTTCAAATAACACGTGGGTACTACTAATTGTTTAACAGTAGGTACAAATTAGTACTAACTTCTTCAGCTATCAAGGTACATACTTCGTAGGTACATGGTTTCACGGTCCTGACGGTCACGCCTACCTTACCTTTTACTGCCATAGACAATATCTAAAGCGTTAAAAATGTCACCCACAGATGCAGCGCATGCGACAGCCTGTTCCCGTCGCTGATGGCGCTAGAGCACCACAAGGAGGAGTTCCAGCACTGGAGCGACTCGTCCTGCTGCTCGCACGACTCGGACTCCGACAGCGACGGGCCGTGCCACGACCGCCATCGGCTGCTCTAATGCCACCACCTCATTATTGCCGGGGACAAGCCCGCCAAGCTGGGCACTTTTGTTTAGACTAGTGTTGCTGTTAGTGGTCTGTAGGAGTTCTCCATGTCGTTGGTAACTAATGCATCTGCCTACTAGCCCCCAAGCTAAAGGTAATCTTTCCCCATAAACTTGTTCTTTATGTCAAAGATGTCAGAAACAGAATAAGTACCTATTTAAGGTGTAAAAACCATTGGGGGATCTTATTTACGGTCAGTTTTATAAATAGCCTAACGAAAGACCGCGTCCACAACGGCACAAGAGTTACTCTAAGGCTGCCCGCTTACATCAAGACTTTGTAGACCCTAGAGTCAGACCGATCTTTCTTGCGATTCTTATCACTGATTTTGTGATCAATTTTTTGTAGGATGTGACCGTATGTGTACGGCATTGCAATCAATACATTTTTTCCTAAAAAACCGGTCCCCGATTATCGGACGTGGGTAGGCAGCCTAAACTCCATTTGCTTGGACCAGTCCCCAAGTCAAAGGCAATATTTCCCCTTCCTCCCTCCCTTTAGTGGTGAAGCCCCCATGGTTTTTTATAAATAAAATTTCGGAAACTGATTCGAATTTGTAATCTATGGTCTCTTATGATTACCTCAGGAAGAGAGTGTAAGTGGTAAAGCCTCTGGGAATCCTAGTCAGTTTGTAGTGGGCAGCCTAATGTAAGACCGCGTCCACAAAGGTACAAGAGTTACCTTCAAACAAAAAATCGCAGCGTTTTCGCCAGATTTGGATGCTCTGCTACTTATTACAAAAAAAAGGTCGAAACAATCCCCCAAATTACCCCAGAGTACCATAGCTTTATAGTTAACTTAGGTCATTGATCTATTTATTACTCTTTCGTGTGACTTCATGGAAAAAGAAAGTTAAGGCGTTGGAAAGTAATCTTGGTTCCTGAATTGAACATTAGGTATGGAAAGGATGTAGGATATTTATAATCAATCGATCCTGGAAAACTTCCTACAGATCATGGAGATACTATGCCAGTCAGCCTGTAAATCGAAACTAAATCTAAACCACTTCAATTAATAGTTGCATAACGAACGACAGTTACAGTTGATATGTTAAAAGTTGGTTAATGAGGAATTGATAAGTACTTATTGTTATTTCAATAAAGTTTTGTTTGTCCTAAGTGAAATGTTAATTAATTAAGGTATTGTAAGTAACTACTCAATAATATTACTTGATAAGATAACTATTATCCGGCTAAGCTAAGTGGTAAAGAGATTTAATATGGACTTATCGATACAGGCAGACTTGGCACAGCGCAACACTGCTTTTTATATTTATTTCATAGAGCTCATACTATGATTTCTGCTTTCTACTAAAAAAATAACAACGAATGACGAATAATAATTAGTTATACTTATTTTACTATGATGTAAAACTATTAAAAATATGAATCAAATGTTATCAACAGTGATGTAAAGGAAAGCAGTAAACATAGCCGTTCAGTAAATAGGTACTCAGGAAATAATTTGTAATGGATGGATTTGAAAGATGATTTTGATTATAAATGGATAACAAAATTTGTAGCAAATCTCAAAAATGTTTATTTAGTAATCGCATCGAGGTCAGAGTTCACATTTATATATTTTTATATAATGTCAATATCATGTCCTGCAAGTTTAACAGTGAGTGGAACTGTGACTTTACATTTTATGGTATAACAAACCTTCCTAGTACAATCTAATAAACAGTATGTATACCACTATACAAATGTATACTTCTCAATTTAACTTTCACACATTTGCCACTTAGAAAAGTGGCGTACCAAACAACTTTCCTTATGTCCATGATTGTACTAAGAAAGTGATCGTCTAATCTCGAGGCCTAAGTGCAGCATTATACTATAGAATACAATGTAAATGGGATTTGGACCGTCATATCCAGTGGTTCCCAACTATTTAGTTGGAATGGGACAATATAAGGAACCATCTACATAAAGCATGTTATGTATGTAGATGGTTATCGAGGGAACACAACATCTTGGATATAAAATAGATTATGATCAACCTCTTGTATGCAGTCCACGCGCCATAAATCACAAGGCTTTATGGAGGATCGGATATGTACATTCAGTTGAGATCAGACAATTTGATTATTCCCTCGCTTGAACAGATTCCTGATGATAAAGGATGTACACAAACAAAACTCCATTTATAAAATAAAGCTTTTATTGACTTTAACGTTAAGCCTAATTCTAAAGTCGATTTAAGTGACGTATATACAATACAAAAATTATAGCCTAGAAAGTAATTTAAAAATGCAAAGCGTATTATTTATTTTGAACAAACGAGAACACCCTAGATCACATCGTTGCTCCGATTGCTGCCGCATACAAGAGGTCAGTAATAACCTTGACTAGGCCAAATGTAACCCTCAAAAGGTGAACTGAGCGCTGATCCGTAGCCGCTCACAACAACCAGGCCAGGCGCTACGGAGTCACGGCGCTTCACCGTTTGAGAGACAAATTCCAAATTGATACTTTTATGTATTTGCCATTGACGAGTGAAAATTGTAAAACAAATGAATACGCAGGTTTAACATTATTTTGGTACTAGACGATAAACATGAGCTCTATTACTAAATCTATTGTAATCTCTACGTTTATTTTGAATACGTCTGAATCGTGTACAAGTAGACATATCATTTATTACAAACAAAATCAAACTGTATATTTTCTAAAAGAAAAAAAAAACGCTTTGTAAACATTTAGCTGAAAAGCATATCTCTTTGTAAATACTATACATTTCTTAGTGATATCCCGGCAATAATGCATATCACGGTACTATTATTACGACTGAAACCGTAGTATTAGTTGTAAATAATAAGAAGTATTAGTTAGGAGAGTGTCATTGCAGCCATGTTTAGGATTTTAAAAATCTTAGTGTCACAAAAATGTGCCCCGTACCTTCCCCTCGGGAGATCCTGTGGAATCTTCCTCCCTAGTATTATATTCGGATAAATCCAATGTAAACATTCCATTAGTGATACTATTTTTGTAAAATATTATGTAAGTGAATGTCAAATAATGTATCGCATCGAGCGGCGGCGGCCCCGCGCCCGCGGCGCCCCCGCGGCTCGGCCGCCGAAAGTTCGCATAAATAAAAATACGATTGAAAATATGTACAGAAATGTTTATTTTATAGGAAATCACATAACCACAGAGTACAGGCTACGACACACGTATGTACTGCGCTATGTCCGATCTCCCATAGAGGTGCCGAAAGGCCGCGGTCGGCTCGTATAGTCCGGGGGAGCGACGTACACATGTTTAATTTTTCATATCTATCGAATAATCGGGAATACAAATCACGAATCTCTTACAAAAGCATAATACGAGCGAGTCGTCGCGCCGGCCGACCCTCGGCGCGGGGCGAGAGTCGAGGCGCGATATATGTTACGTTACGTTAGGATAATGACGTCCGGTCGCCGGGGCGGGCCGGGGCGAGGCGGGGCGCGAACCAACGCGAGCGCCGCCCTACGCGGTGCCGTTCAGCAGCGGCTCGGGCTTGGCCTTGCCCGCCGCCGGCCGCGCCTTGCCCGCGCGCGCCGCGCCCGCCGCCGTCGCCGGCGCCCCGGGGCTGCGGCCGGGGCAGTCGCGGGGGCCGGCGCCGCCGCCGCGCCCTCTCCGCCCGCGCCGGCCGCGCCCGCGGTCGCGCCCGAGCCGCTCACGCCGTTCTTCCACCCGCCGCCTGAAACGCACGCACACACTTTTAGTACGACGAACCTTGACATACCTAGACGAGTAAATCGCTTTTCAAGTACTCCTGCCTGAACTGGCTGGTTATAAATTTAAAAAAATTCAATATTTAAATTAGGTGTATTCTATTTCATACAACCATAAAATAGACAGATTTAATATTTACATATCGAATACTTGATTACCGACATAATTATTAGATAACATGGTAAATCCTAGCCACTAACGCTAAATTTAATTTCCTGAATGTAACACACAATATATATATCTGACTTGTAAGCTTCGATGAGCCGTGCCATGTGAAGCGCGGTGCTATGGCAACACTCTTTACCACAGATATGAAGAATCAGACATAGACGTAGCAAATATGATTTCCCTTTTATTTTAGGCGATTTGCTTAGAATAATTATTCTGATCGATAATTTGCCTCGTCTATACTATACTCTCCAAATCTGGGATCGTTTATCGACACAACATGATGGTATTATAATACACACGGTTTAAGGGCAAATCTGAAAATCTTACGTCACGTGAACGAACATGCAGTATGAAACTATAGTAGGTAACTAAGAAATTAAAAATAACATCTACAAGCGATCATAGCGAACAGACAAAAATACTTATATTAAAAGTAATCATGCACATATTTTATAAAAACTATGAATACAGGCAGCATAATTATCAAACAATCGATAGCTAATATTACCGATACTATTTAATTAATTTATGATTATTATTTGAAAAACGAAACGATGAGTGCCATGTGTTAAAGCATCGTCACCACATTAGAATATTGGAACTCAAATAATAAAGTGCAAGTTCCTTACAAAAAAATTACAAATTCACTGAACATAATCGTCAATACAATATTATTGATCCGACACCCTCATTTCAAATAATTTCATGTGTGCCTACAGTTAGATCAGACTTAGTATCAACAAAGGTGTATTTTATTATTGGTAATGTTAGCAGAAATGAAATATTCTTAAGATGATAATAATAAAGCAGTAACTGAAGCATAATGTATGAAAGTGTATGTGACCGAATGCTCGGTAAAGGAGGCGTGCTCCAATCAATGTTGAGATAGCACCCGTGGCCACTGCATTAGGCAGGTATCCGACCACCGACGATGAGTAGTATAAAACTTAAATTTGTCCAAATGAATGGCATAGATATTTCAAACTTCAAAGCGAATTTTGGTGCGGTACACGACGCAAAGGCGAATCGCCAGTCTATAAACGGATGGCGAGCAGTGAGTCTAGTTCCGATAATGTTGTCGCAATTTGTTTAGCAGTTGTTTAATCGGTGATAGTCCTCGGCGGTGGTGGAACAACTGCCTTTTTTAAAAGGCTAACAAGATGAACTAACTCGACCCGATGGTGAGCGGTATTGGGATCCACACGTGAGGTCGACAGGCCCAATAGACCATATCGAGCCTGTCGCACTCGCCCTGAGGGCCCGTGAGTTACCTGTCTTCCTCCGGCGCCGGCGCCTGGTGGCCGCCTCGCCCGCGCCGCGGCCCTCCTCCGACGTGGCGGACTCTGGACAACGCAACCCATCAACACATGCACTCCCCCCCCCCCCCCCCCCGCCGCGCGTCCAGGGTACCACTACTCTATGGGGACTAGCCGTTCGCTATCGGAACTCGTACTTAAAGTATTTCCTACTTATAACTGGTCACCGGTCTCCATGAACAAGTTTTTGTCAACATAAATAAATAATTAAAATTTCTTGTTTGTGGTAAAATAAATAAACATTATTTATTATATGTAAACAGTAAATGTATGTAGGTATATCTCAATCCGCATTGTGTACCTGAGTGTTCAAAGATTGGCCCCTGTGGAAGTTCTAACGCTATGACGATATAAGCTAATGCACTACCATTCATTACTACTCACAACACAAAGAACTTATTTAAAAAGGAACCATCACCGAATTAGTTTTATTTATTAAGATATTAGTTTTGTTCATTAATGAGGGTTTTCCATTCTGTACAAAAAAATTATATTTGAAATTATAACAAAGTAAGTGTATAATAAAGTCTTCGAATAATTAACTGCAGTTTCATTCTTAGCGAGTTCAGAATCATGACTAAATTTTTTGTTCTTTATGAATGATTCTGTCAAGTGACTGGCAATTTTAGAAACCCTCATTTGAAAAGAAAAATAAAGAAATGATGAAAAGTCAGTTCCAAACAAATAGCAAACAACTAATCACCCAACTAATTCATATAAAATAAAAAATGTAGAATAATTGAAACATCCCAATCGTCCTTCTACAAGATGTACTAATTAAAATGTAAACAAGAGCACAAAACATAAATATAGGTACACAATAACAATGCATTAAACCACTTATGATAGAGTAACAGAGCACTACACACTACATTTTAACTAGCACATTCAGTAATATTTTCAGATTTCTCTTACGCGAAAATTGATGCAAAAGAGGAGTCGTAAATTAGAATTATAATTAATTAACGAGTTCTTAAAATCAAAAGGAATTTCTTAAATATCATTACTATTAATTATAGGTAAAGTAACTTAATATCACAGTAAATTAATTGTCTATGAAGCCACTTGTCCATTTTTAAATTACCGTAAAAGTTAAGCAAACTAATCACATCTGATTTTACTATTCTGGATATGATGCTGTATTTATTTTACATCAGAATTTCTGACATTAATAATTTATAACATTTAGGCTAACTTTTTGAGCTGCTCAGGGTGACCAAACTATTGAAATTTCTTAGAAACAGGGTAACGCTGCGAACCTCTAATAATGATTTAACTTTAGAGACTAGCCCACGGCTTGCAAAATGGACAGGCGTCTTCGTTTAAGCGTACATAATTACGGAAACAAAAGTGCATAGGCTACAAATGGCTAGGACATACCTCTGTCGGCGCTCGACACATCCTGGCTGTCTAGTACTGAGCTCTCATCATCGGTCTGCCTTCGTCGGTCTTCACGCCGTCTGCCACTCTGCAATATAAAGCATAATAGTCAGAATCACGCATAAGTACTGAACCGATTAAAATGAAATTTGGTACAGATATAGTCCAGAGTCCGAGAAAGGACATAGGCTTACACTTTTTGACCGACTGCGTTATAAAGAATGTAACGTAGTACGTTATTTTTCTAATAATTTTAATTATTTAATTTCAATATATAAATTAAATAATAAATCATCAATAAATATATTGCAATGGATACCAAAAATCCTAAGGCTGTCCATAGCTTTATTCTTTTGCCTGCGTGCAATTAGTGCACGACAAAAGAAATGTCAGTTCATGTCGGGCAGACGCCGGGGGCTTCCTCTTTTTTGCTCCTGATCATACTTTTGCAACTTATCGTAATTTAACGCGAAATTGCGGCTCCCATTGCCACGTTAACTTTCTACGTTCACTTTTTTATAAACTCAGTGATACCCCAGATCGGGGTTCAAAGTCTGGACTGGACTTCTAAGTGCGGGGCACACTTCAAGCGGAACACGGGTTAGTGCAAGCGGGACCACCTACCTTTGCTGCTACCAGCAATCCCACGAGCTTGCCTACACCACGTGCTTGACCGCCTACCACGTGCCTACTGCGTGTCCTGACCCGCGCATACTACAACCTCGTGCAGAAGCTGCCTGCACGACCTACCCTCAACGGCTGCGGACTACACTACCAGGACAGTAGCTTTCCTAAGCGGTTTGATAATCACAGCTCAATCTCGACCCTCGTCCCTCGCTCTCCGAATTAATTTACCCAGAAGGTGTTTTTCTAAAATAAATTTATATTGTTAAATATTCTTTTCATTTCCTCCCCTACCTTCATACTTTGTTTCAAGAAGTAATATTTTACCCGTTAAACGTACGCGGACGGAGTCGGGGGTGGAAAGCTAGTTTTAAATATCAAAAGAATAAACGTAAAATAAAAGTGTGTTTTTAATTTAGAAATAAAATATACTCTTTCATAAAATCTTTCGAGAGTCTATGAAAAGCAAAAAGCCGGATCGCGGCGGGGTGAGGCCGGGTCGCGGCGGGGTGAGGCCGGGTCGCGGCGGGGTGAGGCCGGGTCGCGGCGGGGTGAGGCCGGGTCGCGGCGGGGTGAGGCCGGGTCGCGGCGGGGTGAGGCCGGGTCGCGGCGGGGTGAGGCCGGGTCGCGGCGGGGTGAGGCCGGGGCGCGGCGGGTGAGGCCGGGGCGCGGCGGGGTGAGGCCGGGTCGCGGCGGGGTGAGGCCGGGTCGCGGCGGGGTGAGGCCGGGTCGCGGCGGGGTGAGGCCGGGTCGCGGCGGGGTGAGGCCGGGTCGCGGCGGGGTGAGGCCGGGTCGCGGCGGGGTGAGGCCGGGTCGCGGCGGGGTGAGGCCGGGTCGCGGCGGGGTGAGGCCGGGTCGCGGCGGGGTGAGGCCGGGTCGCGGCGGGGTGAGGCCGGGTCGCGGCGGGCTGAGGCCGGGTCGCGGCGGGCTGAGGCCGGGTCGCGGCGGGGTGAGGGCGGGTCGCGGCGGGTGAGGCCGGGTCGCGGCGGGGTGAGGCCGGGTCGCGGCGGGGTGAGGCCGGGTCGCGGCGGGGTGAGGCCGGGTCGCGGCGGGGTGAGGCCGGGTCGCGGCGGGGTGAGGCCGGGTCGCGGCGGGGTGAGGCCGGGTCGCGGCGGGGTGAGGCCAGGTCGCGGCGGGGTGAGGCGGGGTCGCGGCGGGGTGAGGCCGGGTCGCGGCGGGGTGAGGCCGGGTCGCGGCGGGGTGAGGCCGGGTCGCGGCGGGGTGAGGCCGGGTCGCGGCGGGGTGAGGCCGGGTCGCGGCGGGGTGAGGCCGGGTCGCGGCGGGGTGAGGCCGGGTCGCGGCGGGGTGGGGCCGGGTCGCGGCGGGGGGAGGCCGGGTGGCGGCGGGGTGAGGGCGGGGCGCGGCGGGTGGAGGCCGGGTCGCGGCGGGGTGAGGCCAGGTCGCGGCGGGGTGAGGCCGGGTCGCGGCGGGGTGAGGCCGGGTCGCGGCGGGGTGAGGCCGGGTCGCGGCGGGGTGAGGCCGGGTCGCGGCGGGGTGAGGCCGGGTCGCGGCGGGGTGAGGCCGGGTCGCGGCGGGGTGAGGCCGGGTCGCGGCGGGGTGAGGCCGGGTCGCGGCGGGCTGAGGCCGGGTCGCGGCGGGCTGAGGCCGGGTCGCGGCGGGGTGAGGGCGGGTCGCGACGGGGTGAGGCCGGGTCGCGGCGCTTTATCATTGCATTTTTATGCTGCGTATTTTATATTTGTGTGGTGCTCGTCCCCTGGGGCGGTACTCACGCTGGGGCGGGGCGGGTGCGGCGGGTGCGGGTGCGCGTGCGCGGGGTGCGGGCGCGCGGGGTGCGTGGCGCGCGGGGGTCCGCGTCCGTTCTCGAGCGGCACGCGGCGCTCCTCCCCCGCGCCGGCGGCGCCGCCGCGCCCCGGGCCACGCTCGCCTCGCTCGCCGCGCTCGCTAGACCTGAGGGGGACGAACGCTCCGAATTAATAACAGAATTCATTATTATACGCCATTATAATCGAAATACACAGGTGCAGCCACCCTTACAGAAAATCTTGACAAAAGTCGTGATTCCAAGATATACCAGATGTAATTACATAATACTCCATCATTTATATCAGACCAGAGGTTCATATTTTCATAATAAATAAAAAATAATTGAAAAATACTTAGAATAGAACGACTGACAGTAATTGAGACCACGAGAATACGAAAATCTATCAGCGAAATGAAAAAAAATATGACGATACAATTTATCCGCCGTCCATCCTCCTGTCGTTAGAATGTTAGAACGATTATTTAAAATAAGCTCCGAGACACGTACCTGTTGGGACGACCGGGGCGATTAGGGCGTGGGCGGTACCCGCCGCCGTCGCCTCGCTCCTCGCCCACTTCAGGGGTCATGCGCCGCCCGCCTGAACACAATAAAACAACATTCATTAAAACAATATTATTACTGATCATCAGTTTGGTGGGATACGAGATTTTAATGTGGTGGGGAGTTGTGGTCCCTTCCTCCCCTGGGTACGCCTTTGGTGAGTCGGATACATGTCGTTCTGTGTGTGACATGTATGTTCCGTGACCGGTGGAGCGGTGGTTAGTGACCCTGACTGGCGGTTCGAAAAGTCGTGGGTTCGATTCCCCACTCGGGACAAATATTTGTGTGATGAACATCGCTGTTTGTTCCGTGTCTTGTTGTGAATATGTAATTAAGTAAGTATATATTTATAAATATCTATAATGTATATCAGTCTTTGACGCCCATAGCTCTGCTTAGTTTGGGTTCAGATGACAGTACGCCAGCGGGTAGGCGGCGCTGTTGCCGCTCATCACGACGCGCAGCTGCTGGTCGATCTCCAGCTCATGCTATAGACGTAATGATGTCGTAGTCGTGCTCACCGGGCGGGTACCGCAGCGGCGGCGGGCGGGCGCGACGCGCGCGCGCGGGCGGCTGTCCGCGCGGCGGCGGGTAGGCGGCGCTGTTGCCGCTCATCACGACGCGCAGCTGCTGGTCGATCTCCAGCTTCTCGGCGCGCAGCTGCTCCACCTCCTGATGATACAGTAATGAGGATACAGGATTTTAAGACATTTGTACCAAATGACCATTTTTTTTTTCTATTCTATTTAAACATGTGTTTTCCGTCTAAATACTTTCAAAGCAAAAATCTTAGACAGCAAGTGACATACCTTGAGATGCGCCACATGGTACTCGACGAGCACCTTAGCGTTGGCGATGTTCTCGCGCGTGCCCACGAACACGAAGGGCACCATGCCCTCCTCGCGCGGCGCCGACGGCTGCGGCTCGTTGTCGCCCTCCACCTTCACCTGGCCCACCACACACATCTATTGTTATTAGATTGCTGCCCTTCGGCCAACGCAAAGAGGGGGGACCTATATTGTTTGTAAGTAGTTTGTAGTCCTATTAGAATACTAACAGGCGTCATAAGCAAACTGAGTCGGATTTGTGTTATAATGAATGTTAATTTTCACAAATAGGTATCACCTAGATAATCATACACATATATTGTTATATAAGATTTCTGGCCCTCTGCTAAACGAGACTTCGGGAAGCATGTATGGTGGTAATTAGTAGTAAGAGGTCCTTTATAACACACTAGAAGAATTCATAAGCGAAATGAGTAAGATTTCTGTGTTATGGATAATTATTTTCACAAATTTCACCTACATCAGTTTGAAATTTATTACTCCCTTAGTACAAAACAAGATACACATTGCAAGCGCACAATGACGGATTTACAATACTCGAGGCCTCAGGACAACAAGCCCTCTGCCCACTTAAACATCATTAGTTATTCGTAAGGGAGTATTGATCAGTCTTTACAAAGTAACCCACATATTGTTAAAAAAAAGTCAGAAATAAAAAAATGCATGTTAAATGCTGAGATCGAGTTGTCTCGTTTCCAGTTTTGTGAGCAACTTTCGATTCGCGTGAGGCGTTCATGCGAGAACCGCACAACACGCATGTTGTTCGCATTCATCTTGTTTCTAATTCAGGAAACGATTGCTTGTACTTTTAAGCATTTAAACATGAGGCATTAACAATTACATGTTACATTAATGCTAACCGGAAATCGGCGATCGAAATGCGACTGATTCAATTAATTCAATTTAATATTTTTTAAGTCTTTTGAGAGGTACTTTTGTATGACTTGATTGATAAAAACTTTATTTATTTATTGAGTAAGCTATACCATCAATACATAATTTTTATATATTAATTAAGATGTCAAAGGAGGTGAATTCTATAGGGTTATATAGGGTGATGTTTGAAAAAATATAATTGTTGTTTTGAACATACCACAACTTAAACTCGCTCCTAATATAATAATGCATGTTGGTGTACAAGTGGCCCGGTGTCATACAAGTCTGCAACTCACCCTGACCACGCCGCTCTTGTCGACGATCTCCTGGATCACCTTCCCGTTCTTGCCGATCACCTTGCCCACCAGCGCGCGCGGCACCGTGATCGACTCCTCCGCGTACTCCAGCAGGGACCGCGCCTGCCGAACCGCCTCCACCGACTGGAACAAACGACAGGTGGGTTGAGTACCAGATAACATGATATACATTTGAAATAGAACTAATTTTATTGATTAAACTCGCGTGTGCTGTTATTCTAAACAAATTATTTAGAGTTATAGTAGCTATAGTTGTCTTTTTAAGACAACTGTCATCTTTAGTCTTGCCACTGACCAAGAGCTCGAAACGTCGGGTCTCAATGTTTAGAATACCAATACACGCGAGTTTAATAAGTAAAATTCGTTTTATTTCAAATGTGTAGTGTTCGCGCTAATAATGGACAATACTAATATGACATACATTTTATCCGGTTGCCTTGATTCAGGTTTTCCATTCCGTCGAATATTATGTAATAAAATACAATATATAAATGTAAGTTTCGGATTCTTATTAATGGGTAAATAGACAATTTTACAGTTTCTAATTTTTATCTCATCTTATCTTTCAGATGAAGAATAATATAAAACAAAAATTTATAATATATATGACTATGAATTAGAATAAGCCTGGAATCTTTATTTTAAACAGAGTGCAAAACCTAAAAAACAAAACGCACCATTACCACAATCAATAGAACGCTTGTTTTAGTAATCAGTAGAAAAATAAACAATCAAATAATGAATATTCAAAGTTATAAAAAACTTGTAGAAAGCTCAGTACTACCCATAGGGCAAGAGTCTCGATGCCGTCGGCCCTGAAGCTTTCACTTTGATGTTAGCACGGGCTCCGCCGCCGGTGAGTCGGCCGGCGCGCGGTCAGGGCACCAAGTTCAACTTCAAGCTTGTTGCCCTGATTGTGTGCTGGTTTATAGTCTACATTGACATTCTTTGATCTATCCAAATTTAAATTTCTATAAATTTTAAGCTTACTTACGTACTTATTTTGGTGCAATTGTTCAACACAAAATTATTAAACTAGTGGTTCCGGCGAATTTCATACCGCCAATACTGATTCTTTTTCTATATTTTCTCAATTAAACCTTCCCTGGACTACTATTTACATTTTAAAACCAAAATTACCTAAATCGGTCCGGGCGTTCTCGAGTTTTAGTCAGACTAACGAACAGCAATTCATTTTTATTTATAAGAAGATAATAAACAAGCCATAAGGTTTGCAGCTCTGCAAATCATGCGATTGTCAAAGCCATTTATGCAAGTCTACGACCAGATGTTGGTACTTCGAACTGACTTTTAAAATGTAAGATTTTAGACTTTTGCGTTCCATTACACTAAATATTAGACTTTTTGGTTCTACACGCGATATTAGGAGTAGCAATTACATAGCTACTTACTGCCCGACGTTTCGACTGGGTTACACCAATCATGGTCGCGAGCGAACTCAACTCATGGTAGCCAAGTATTTGCCACTCCTAATATCGCGTGTAGACCCAAAAAGACTAATATTTAGTGACTCGAAATGTTTGACTCCCATTACAAATTAATTTAATATGTATAGAACGTGTATGCCCAGAGTGATTCTCCTCGAAAATAACATGGGCTCCTAAGTAGTATCAGCCCCCTAGCCCTGTACTGCCAAATCTGTACTGAATACAATTTGTATCGCTAAAGTCATTAACGCAATGAGTGTATGCCACAGCTAGGTTTAACATAAAAAAAGAAACCTTGTAAACTCCCAAGTCTCACCTCTCCGCAGATCTTGAAGGTGCAGGAGACCTCCTCCAGCTCGATGTTGGTGACGCCCTGCACCTTGCGCGCCTGCTGGATGTTGGCGCCGTGCGTGCCGATCGCGAGCCCCATCAGATCCTCGCGCACGGAGAACTCGTCCGTATACCTGGACATGAGACAATGAGGACTTCCATCATCATCATCAGCCCATTTCCGACTGCTGGACATAGGCCTCCTCAAATTACGCCACTTCTGTCGATCTTCGGCATATGAATTTCAAATTTGAAAACACAATGTTACGTCGCGAGATTTGAACTAGCGATCTCTCAATTTTAAGACTTAGATGTTTAGATGATGTTATGAACTTAAGTCTACTTATATGAAAACCATTTATATCAAATAAGTCCGACCGATTGGCCTTGACGGCCCATAGCAATGAAGATCAGCCAACTGTGCAAGACAAATATAGTGAACAAGTGTGTGCGCAAACACAAGTGCACTCTATGTCTAGTTCATTATGACAGGAGGAGGAGGCAGTCAAGAGGCCTGTACATAGTATTGTAATGTCACATAGCTGGGCAAAGAAAGAAAAGAGTAGAAAAGCATGTATACAGTAGCAGTAAGGACTGGATGTAAGAAGGCCTCTACAAAAGGAAAAATAAAAGGGCATTTTTATCACTTATTCAAACTCTTATTTCAAAGAGAAAACAATCCCACTTACCCTCCTTGATTGTGAATTTTGGTTGATTCCAACTGTCTTGCTGCCTCTTCAGTCTTTTTTAGCAATAGCAGCTTTTGGGCTAGATTCCTGTAAATAATAATAACACATTATTAATATCATTATATAGGAGTACACACGGGTAGAAGAGGTCCTTCCAAAATACTATGAATTAAACACAAATAAAATATTGGTGAAATTAAAAACTATAAAAAGCATAGTCCATTTATCAGAAGATTGTGACAGCTTGTAGATGAATACTTGCATAATATGCGAAAACAAACAGTCTGATCCAAAAGCGATGTAAACAGTGAGAGATGGATTATGCCAATCAGTAACTAATTGAATTTGAAATTACTTATTACAAAGAATATTTATGAGGTTGCATTTCAAAACTACAGTTGTAGTGCACAGGGGTGAGGGCAATCCGCTCCCCCGCAAGTCCGGTGATGATGACGAGGCTACTCCAAGCCATCCTTGTAAATCAGTTAGAAAAATAAAAGTACTTCTATACATTTACATACCTAAAATGCATCTCCTGCAGCATCTCTGCGCGCTTGTGCGAGGACTCGCAGCGCGAGATGACCGCGAGCACGCCGCGCTCCGGCACGTAATTACCACCAGCGCGGCGCCTATCGCCTTCTGGAACTCCTTGCGGGCGTTCTCCACCTTTGCACTGGGGAGAGGGGAATGCTTGTAAGAAAAGTTTATATATCAAAAGTCAAATTTCAGTCACTATCCGCGCCAATGTGACGTAATATGTGTGATAATCTTAAGTAACATTCTCAAAGATCTCAAATTTTTACCTACTAAATTATTTAAGTGGCTAAAAGAAAGATTTCTTTTATTGTTTAAATAAATATAAAATATATGTATGCCAAAAATGGTGAAGTATGCAGACCCTTAAAAATTAACACCTGTTTTTACCATACATATTTCTATTTCTATAAATCTATTTGTAGAGTAGTAAGCTTTCAATTTATACGTTTTGTATCGGACGGCTGCAGTGCCGACGCGGTGCGACAAAGCGGAACTGCAGCCGTCCGACAAGAAACGTCAAAATAATTATTATAACAGCGTCCCTCACACGGCATTCGATGTCGTGGCATCCATTTCAGTGGTATTATTTTTTTTTTATATTTTGGTTCTTATGTATCTTTTCTGTACTGTATTTACCTTAATGCTCTGAATAAACTTATTTTCTTTCTTTCTTCTAAATTAAAAGAGTCCCAGGTTAAGGTGGTTAAGTGGGTTAAGGGCTAAGCCAGATAACCACGCCTCCGTCAAGGAGATGAGGTATACCGTGGTGTTTTAGTCGGGAGACCCCCTGGGCATTGCACTCCGCCCAGGAGCATAGCATGGCATTTACCATCCTTTCGCTAGTCGCCGGGGGGGTCGTTGGTTGTTCCAAAAGTGTTTGATGACACTGACTGCCTGAACTAAGTGCTTACTTTAATGTAAGTCTTAATTTATTTCGGCATTAGCAAGCTCAATGAAGATTCAATGTCATAACTTCGAAGACCGAATCTTACGTCAACAAATATGGAACATTACTTTCCTCTGTGGATCAATGATCTCTATCAATGATCGGAAATCTTAACATGACAGATGAGATAACAAGTAGGCGTAGGACTAATATTAAAATAGCTTGTGGCCAGCCACACCGGTGGCTGTGGTAGTGTGAAAAAGCGTCAGCAATATTTATTAAATTTCAATAAAGATAACTTTTTTTTAAATACTCAATGAGCACACTGACTACTTACACAGCAATGACAATTATGTCATTGAAATAATATTATGAAATTATTTATACTTTGCATACAGTGCCCCCATTAAATTTTATCATGTATTGTCACACGAAAACCTCAAAAAACGAATGGATAATATGAAAAAATATTAATGCTTGACATCTTAAATGAAATTTCTTACAGATATTGATACCAAATGAACTAGAGAACCTCTCGACTGATATCAGTATCTTAAGATAAAGATCGTGACGATAATGCTATACCTATGTACCAGACTCTGAATTCTAGTGATTCAGTTAAAGTGTTTATTTTTACAATGAAAGTACTACTTTTTGTGTGTTTGATAGGTTTTGCTAGTGCAGGTTACCATAGAACTGTAGGCATCCCAAAAGCCGAAAGTATAAGACAATATGAAACGTCGCTTGGTTTTACTGCAAGAATTGTGAATGGCAAGTATGCAGAGTTAGGTTCTTATCCCTACTATGGCGGCCTACTGATTGCGTTAGAATCGGATCTGATGTCAGTATGTGGGTCAACATTAATAACAAACACAAAGTTAGTGACTGCAGCGCATTGCTGGGGTGATGGCGAAGAGCAAGCATCTTGGGTGCATGTCGTCCTAGGGTCAACAACCCTATTTAGCGGCGGAATGAGAATCGCAACCAATGAGGTCACAGTTCACGAAGGATTCAGCTTGGATACGATCAAGGATGACATCGCGATAATATCTGTGCCAGCAGTTACTTTTAACGCCTACATAAGACCTATAAGTCTGCCAGGTAATTACACTAGCAGATTTGTTGATGTCACAGGACATGTTGTTGGCTTTGGCATGACAAGTGACACAACTATGATAGATATTGATCAGCGGCTGAGCTATGCAGAAGTAACTGTGAAATCTGATCTACACTGTGTGATGTATTTACCTGTATTTAAAACATCTATGATATGTGCAACGGGTGATTATAGTGATCCCTGCTTGGGAGATTCAGGAGGTCCACTTTTGTATAATGATGATGCATCATCTGAAGATGTGCTAATTGGAGTTGTATCATTTGGGTCTGATGTTGGGTGTGCTGTTGGGCATCCAACTGTGTATACTCGGATTACGTCTTATTTGGATTGGATAAAGAGTAAAGTTTAATGAGAAATTTTGTGCAAATTCTATGTTTTAGTAATAGGTGAATTACAAAAATGTATTTCTTGCGTTATTAAATTATTGAATAAAATCAAAATATAATGTTTATTTTTATACCATAATAAACCCAACAATATAGTAGCATACAATTACAAACAAGTCAACAAAAATACAGTTTATGTATACTCACTAGTCCTTGAGATCATCTGGTACGGAGATTTCGAACTTCTGGAAAGTACTCTTGTCAATGGGGGTCTTGGGGGTCTTCACTCGGAGCCGGTCCTTTGGCACAATTTCTGTATAACAGTTGTCCCATTCTAAATACTCTATCACGAGGAAGTCACCCCGAATCATCTGGAAATTTTGATTACATAGTTAGTTTCCTATGCAGCAGAAATCACAAAAAAAATAGCAATAAAATTATACCTAATTAAAAACAATAAAATTATAGCTAATTGAAAACATAATAATGATAAATGACTTCTTTTTACGAATTTACTCTCTATAAAATCAGTAGCAAATAAACAGCTACTCGCTACTTCTAACTGGGTTGCACCAGTTCCAACATGTAGCAAGTAGCTATTTATTTGGTACAGATTTTATTGCATGGAGACCCATAATACTCAAATGGAATGTGAAAGACAAACCATATTCAAATGATCATGAAAATGTCCTTAGAAAACAACCATAGCCAATAATTACAAACCAATCAAATTTATGGATAGAACCTCAAAACATATAGCAAAGAAAAAAATAAGAATGACTTAACATACACTCAGTGTTATAATGGTTGTATAATTAATAATATTGGATAATTGCCCCAAGTCTGATAAATTTTTTAGAGACACCAATCAGTACCGGGTTGTGGTTATAAGCATACAACATTAACCTGGACCTTTCATATCCTTAAATTTAAAATTCACAAGGTTTTAATAGTATGATTAACTTTCATATAAAACATTGTTTATGTAAAATTGCAATATAATTTTTCAAATAATTATATTTACAAATGTAGTTTATAAACACAAAGAAACAAAAAATTTATTAGAAAAAACAGCACTACTCTCAATATTGAAAATTTAACAACATAACTATCAGATGGAAAAATTTCTTTGTTGTAAAGTTCATTGACCTTTGCATGAAAACAATAACAAAACATAATGTACTCAGGTAGTAGCAATAAATCTACACTAAAATCATTCAGCTATGACACTATGATAGCTCATTAAATAAAAGTAAACTCATATAGTACATAATAACAATAATCATACAATTAATATCTTAATGCATATCAGAATCTGAAGGCCACCAACTCTTTTCAATACATAAACTAAGCATCCTTTCACAGCTTTATGCTAAGTAGCACCTGGTTAGTAATGTAAGGAGGGTAAAGTATCCTGTTTCATTTATCTAGCCAGGGTTACAACAATAAGGTCAGGAACAAGAATAAAATTCATAAAGAGGGTAGAAGACACAAATAAGACATGAATAGTTGGACAATTTGAATACATTTTTGAGGTTCATACTTAAAATTTTGAACATTGTTGGATCAATATAACTATGTATGTAATTCAATACCTTGATATTTGCAGTCCACCACCCACATGCTTCCTTCTCATTTGACCTCGCGAAAACCTCAACCTCTTGGTTCTCCACAAACTCTGTGTGTTTGCCGGTGTCTTTTGGTGGTAAGAACACTTGCGAGAAGGGAAATTTTGACTCCGGCTGCCAGCTAGAACGTAAAAAAATTATGTAAATAAAAATAGGCAGAGGGTACCCATCTACTCCAAATACCACAAAAACAAAAGATCTCAACTCACTCATTTGCAAAGGCTACGAGAACCTCGTTGTCGAGCACGTCGGTGACAATGGCCTAAAAATAAAGGAAATTTCTGAACATTATGACGATCCAATAACTTGGTAATGCGCTAGAAATAAATAAGTAAACTAGGTCAGATGCCTAAAAACGAACACATAAAAAATGCGGCTTGAGGCGACCTAAATATTATTCCGAAATCATTGCTAAAAATACGAAAAGCAGCGAATTTACAACACATGGAAAAAATCACGCCCTGTCAGACGGACATGGCGTCCATTCCAGCCGCGATGATCTTCCCGGAAAAATATTTTTGTAAGTAAAACATCTAGGATGGAAAAGACGCCTGATAACAATCCAGGATAGAAATCACAAACCAAAGTAACATCTGTTATGCGTAAATATAGTGTACTTCACGTTTTACAAACCTTATAATAAGCACCATTTTCACCGTACACCTCGACCGACAAATCCTCCATTTTGGTTTGAAAGCGTATTTGGCGTTTTCGGAGCGAGAACGAACTCTCGTATAAAATCAACTGGCCAATCACTTGCAAGATATGAAGCATAGACAAAATGTTTTATTTTAGTAGGACTAGATAGCAGAATGAATCATCGTTTTGAATTCGGAATAAAGGTAATTCCCAAGTTATAATTACTAAATTAAATGGGGATTATTGCAAAACTGCTAAATAAACTGATTTATAGGAGTTTTGTGAAGTAACAGAGACTTTTACTACTGTCATGTTAAGTGTGTTTGTTATGAACACAAAATGCTTCAAAGCTTAGATAAAATGATTAAGGTATAACCTTAAATCGATTCAAAGTTCAAAACTAATACTTGAGGAAAATATTTGAATAATTATGGAAATATTATTTTTCGAAGCGCAAGGCTAGGAGAGTACTGAAAGAAAAATAATAAATGTCAATGCCCTATCCCTCCACCACACCGCACTCCGCCAGCTCGTTGACTTTGACAGTTGATAACGTTATCAACAAAAAAATCAAGTAAGATTATCAAAAGTTTTTTGCCACATATACGCTTTTCATCTGACTACAAAACAGTGTTGGTAATTTTAGCTAACTTCAACTGCATTTATTTACTTGTTTATTAAATTTTCAAAAATAAAAGTATGACTTTTCCTACAGTTAAACACTTTGATCTTAAACTTATTATCGACGTACTCAACTGCATATTTACGATAACTTACAGAAAATGGGAGACGGAAAAACAGTGGTTCTCGTAACTGGTGGTTCAGGGTTGGTAGGACAAGCGATCAAGACGGTGGTAGAAGAAGAGAAAGTTAAAAACAAGTCCAATTCTGAGAATGAAACCTGGGTGTTTTGTGGGTCTAAGGATGGCGATCTCAGGTATTGTATTGAAAGCAACCAGTAATCTGTTAGATTTGTTTTATTTCATGTAAGTTTAGGCTTACAATTACTGTAGTCAATATACAAGTACTACATAGTACAATCATACCAATATCTAGGAATTAGGAGACTAATTAGAGATAACTAAATCAATAATCAGTTTATCTTTGTTACAAAACACATTGCATTTGGAGGCAATAAATTTAACATTTTAGTTTGTCACACAATATGCAAATGGTATTGTACCATCTGCCATCTAAAAGACTGCTAAATGACATTAGACCATTTCACACTTTTCACTTTCTAAATCAACCAATTTTATGTGAAAGTTGTAAAGTATTTTTTTTTTGTGTATGACACATATTACTTCATTATTTTAATTAAGGAGAGCATTGGTTTTTGTATTGGCCTTTTAGCTTGTGGACAGCAGCATTATGTAGTTGCCAAGTAGTCATGGCACAATCTGATAATGTTACAGGGATAAGCAGCAAACAGATTTATTATTTGAGAAGTATCACCCAACCCATGTGATTCATTTGGCAGCAATGGTTGGTGGGCTGTTCCATAATATGGCGCATAATCTGGACTTTTTTGTAAGTATTTCTTTTGTCACTTACTAACAACTTGCCATACGGCCACAGAAGAAAATGAAAATACTATAAAAATATGTCAGTTCTAGAGATTCTAGAACCCTCATTTAATACCTATTTTTTTTAATTTTCTTTTTAGTATTGTTGTTATAGAAGCAATAGAAATGTCACTTTCACTTTCAACAGTCTATCTTACTCTTAAAAACATTTTTTCTGCTTACAGAGAGAAAACATGGCAATCAATGATAATGTGCTAAGTGCCAGTCATAAATATGGTGTCAAGAAAGTAGTATCCTGCCTCTCTACATGCATATTCCCAGACAAGACTACATACCCCATTGATGAGACCATGGTGAGTTGAATAAGTCATAAACACTGTAATATAATGGTTGGTATGAGTTTTTTTCTCCTATTACACCCCTATTTACAGGTGCACAATGGACCACCACATTCATCAAATTATGGCTACAGTTATGCAAAGAGGATGATAGACATCTTAAATCGGTAAGCTCAGTTTAGTCAAAAGTATTCTTTACTACTCTAAACATATTCTTAAAAAACACGTTCAAAATTAAAATGAGTTATTTTGGGACTTATTTTATCTTCACTTTTCACCTCTATGGGGATAGAAAAATATGTGTCAAAGTACAGTACAGTACAGTACCGTGCTTCAACTTCAAACCCTTCGTTCCAATCTGATACCTTCAAATCGCCACCCGGTCGTGGTTGGCACTAATATATGGCGTTCATCACCGAAAGCACCGATTTAGTCTCATCCCAGACTGGCACGGTGGAACAGTGGTTAGTTGCCCTGGCTGGCGGTTCCATGAGTTGTGGGTTCGATTCTCACTTGGGACAAATATTTGTGTGATAAACATTGGTGTATGATTCATGTCTGGGTGTGATTATGTGTTAAAGTATGTACAAATAAATATAATATGTATGTATATCAGTCTCTGACGCCCTTAGTACAAGCTCTGCTTAGTTATCGGGTGAGATGACCGTACATGGAAATGTCCCAGATATTTATTTTTTATCTGCCCCCTACACTAACATGCTAACTAAAAGTAAACGTTGTCACCAGCGGTTACCACCAGCAGCACGGGTGTCAGTTCACATCAGTGGTCCCGTGTAACGTGTTCGGGCCTCACGACAACTACCGGCTCGAGTCTAGCCACGTCATACCCGCCCTCGTGAGACGTATGGACGACGCCATTGCTAAAGGTTTGCACATTTATACTTAAGTAAAAGCTACACTTGGGCACCATACATTTCCTGCGCACTTGGCTGATCTCAATTGAGATCGGCCGCCATGGCTGGCCAACAACATCATCAAAAGCAAAAACCGTCCATGGCCGAGTGGTTAAGGTCGTTGCTTGCCGTGCGAGAGGTCGCCAGTTCAAACCCCGCCACGTACTGTGTTTTCAAATTACGAAATGTTGATCGTTTTATTTATTTGATGTGGACTACCTATATATTATATTATTATAATCTGTTTATTTAAGGGAAGTGATCTCTGCCTACCCCTCTGGGAAAAAGGCGTGATTTTATGTACGTATGTTTATTTAAGTATACTTATACTAATATTATAAAGAGGAAAGATTTGTATTTTTGTATGTTTGTAATGAATAAACTCAAAAACTACTGGACCGATTGCAATAATTTTTTCACCATTAGAAAGCTGCATTATTCAGAAGTAACATAGGCTATATTATATTTTTTTAAAAATTAGGGATCCTTACTAAAACTCCAATAATGTAACCCAAGGTGTAAAAAATAGACCTGAAAAAATCCTTACGTCGCCTGCGCTGCGAAAACTATTGAAGATAGAACAAACCCATTTACTAAGACTTTGCAGAACTCATCATTATCTACAAAAAGTGTCACGACAGCATATGTCTAAATATTATAGTTATGTCACAGCAAGCGGTTTTTTATTCTAAAAATTTAATTTGTATGCCGCCGCTTTAAAAGGCTCTTTATTTGTACCTTGGTATTAATCCTTAAAAATATTAGTTACTTTATATTCAAGACGGCTTCAATACCTTTTTATAACTTTTTGACATTTAATTCGGAAGATATCACGAGTTTAAAAATGCAAGTATTAGAAAAAGTCGCGCGGTTGCCGCCACCGCGCTTAGCTAGCCAGCATGCGATGTAGGCTCCATGTAAGCGTCACTGGGGTACGGGGAGTTAATTTAATATGTAATATAATAATATTATAAAGAGGAAAGGTTTGATTTTTGGTTTCTTTGTTTGTTTCGAATAGGCTCCGAAACAACTGTACCGATTTGAAAAATCTTTCACTGTTAGAAAGCTACACTATCCCTGAGTGTCATAGGCTTTTTAGATAAAAAAAAATTGGTTTCTCTTACGGGTTTAAAATATATTACATAGAGATAGAGATATCCCCGAAGCGAAGCGAGGGCGGGTCGCTAGTAAATTATATTATTATAATCTGTTTATTTAAGGGAAGTGATCTCTGCCTACCCCTCTGGGAAAAAGGCGTGATTTTATGTACGTATGTTTATTTAAGTTACTCATGCCTACAATTATAAGTAATATCAACCGTTTTGTGTACTCCAGGCGATCCAACGTTCACAGTGATGGGCAGTGGGAAGCCTCTACGGCAATTCATTTATTCCCTGGATCTGGCGAAGCTGTTCCTGTGGGTGCTACGGAGCTACGAAAGTATTGAGCCCATCATACTCTCTGGTAAGATTTGCTACGAATACTATTTAACTACTACTTACTAATTAACTTTATATGGAGAAAAATGTTCAGGATATTCACTATTTTATCGAGTATCGAGATATGAGAACAGACATATCGTTCTACCCTCTTTCTTATTTTCTACTTTTTTTTACTAATGTGTGTAACCATAGCAAGTTGAAGTTATATTGTATCCAATCAAAAACATAAATGTGAAATGAGAGCCAAGTTCAATATTATGATAATTGCCTTGGTTGTTGACTTCAACGACAAAAGAAGTAGAGATCTAAATGGGTGCCAAGTTCAATGGTCAACTCCAGAAATTTATTTATAAGTAACACTATAACATACCTATCATATCTTCTTATAACATAAGATAATGTATGGTGGTAGCCTATGAAGGTCTGTCTTGGCTTAGTTTCTATAAACCTACCAACGTATTATTATGTTCGCTCGCTAGTTTCTACCAACAATCCAAATTTTCGGAATTATAAAATAAATACCGACAAATACTTGTAGGCTTAAAACTTGCGATGGCTATAATTCATATATGAAAACTAGCCAAGACAGACCTTCATAGGCTACCACCATACATTATCTTATGTTATAAGAAGATATGATAGGTATGTTATAGTGTTACTAATAAATAAATTTCTGGGTTGCCCATGAACTTAGCACCCATTTAGATCTCACTTCTTATGTCGTTGAAGTCAACAACCAAGGCAATTATCATAATATTGAACTTGGCTCTCATTTCACATTTATGTTTTTGATTGGATGTCATTACTTTTTGTAGAAAGTATATATCATCTTAACGCCGTGGGTCGCTTTGAAAAGGACAAATTCAAAACTAAAACTAGACTTTATGTAGGTACCTACCCTAAGTAATAAATATGAAAAACCGACTATAAGTACCTACTCTTAATTGAAAATAAGTAAGTATACCTAAATATATACTTAGTGCTCTGCTTTCCCCGGTATATAGGCGTGATTAGGCACTAATTAGGTATTTATGTTAAGCGTGCATAATAGCACCTAACCTAATTATTAAAAAATTGCCAGTTTTTATTTATTCCTTTGTATTCATGTAATTACCTATCTGCATACCAAATTTTAACTCTCTAGGTCATTTGGAACTGGGTTAGAATTTTGATCTGTCAGTCAGTCAATGATAAAAATGAGGATTTTTGGACATTAATATCTAAATAACTGTTTGAGATAAGCTTATGAAATTTAGAACACATGTTTATCTCGCAAGTCACAATATATGAGCCAAATTTGATACGTTTATGTGAAATAGTTTTTGATTTATGAGGGGTTCAAAAGTGGTTCCAAATGGTTCGTGTAATATTACACACGGTGCGGCTCGCCAGTTCTGTTTCTTGAACTTGGCTTGACACGCTACCGCGTGTCTAGATTTTTTTGTTCCTTAAGGTTTATTTCCTTATGGATAAATACGCCATCAAAATTTCTAGTCTTAAAAAACTAACTTAAGCTGCTAAAATAAATGTCAAAGAATGTGTCCATTAGCACTTTTCTTATTGTCTCTATTAAGGGGAAGACACTTTGAAGAATATTGTATTATGTATAGAATTATTTTATTACAGCTCCCATTATGTTGATTTTATTGTGTTTCTACAGCATTAACTGTGAATTTTTCTTTAAACAGTTGACGAAGAAGACGAAGTGACAATCAGTGCTGTGGCGGAAGCGATCAAGAAAGCTCACGGGTACACCGGGGAAATCGTCTACGACACCACTATGGCCGACGGACAATACAAGAAGACGGCTTCCAACAAGAAACTAAGGGGGTTGTACCCCGAGTTCCAGTTTACCCCATTCGGGGAAGCAGTCAAAGAAACCGTGGAGTGGTTCAAGAGAAACAGGGACCAAGCCAGGACGTGAACCTAGTATGTGATTGTTTTTATTGTAATACAGTTATTTATTTATATACGATTTTGGTATTTTTTATTTACTTATCTAAGGGAAGCGAACGATAGTTGGAATAAAACTAAATGGTCCAAGATCCCAGAGCTGCCAGACATCACTTATTTTCTAATGGACAAAATATATACGATTGAGTAGTGTTGGGGTGTACTATCATCATGTGACTAGTTGCTACCTTGACCAGACGGCCATTTTTCAGTTATCAACCAATCAAGGTACATAAAAACACCGCTCACCTCACTTAAATTCTGATGGCTGATTTTAACATATATTTCACACAATATCATTAAAAATCAGGATTCATTACTCCCAGACACATGCGGTCGGCGGTTTTACCTTACAGACGCTTTAAAGCTATGAAAAAAATTTTACTTTTACTTATTTTCTGATGCTTGATTTTTATATATGTTATTCAAACAACTAAAAAGTGCTCATCTGACCGCAATAATCATAGAATTGTACCTTACAAACTATTTTATTAGGAAAAATTAACTAAATTCAATTTAAAAAAAAAATCTAAAACAGTTGGGTCTGGTGAATGTTTGGCCCCTAGGATCGGTCTGTCCGTTTGCAAAACGTTTTAAAATAGTTGTTTGAATAACATATATAAAAATCAAGCATCACAAAATAAGTGAAATTAAGTAAAAGTAAAATTTTTTCATAGCTTTAAAGCGTCTGTAAGGTAAAACCGCCGACCGCATGTGTCTGGGAGTAATGAATCCTGATTTTTAATGATATTGTGTGAAATATATGTTAAAATCAGCCATCAGAATTTAAGTGAGGTGAGCAGTGTTTCTATGTACCTTGATTGGTTGATATCTGAAAAATGGCCGTCTGGTCAAGGTAGCAACTAGTCATATGATGATAGTACACCCCACCACTACTCAATCGTATATATTTTGTCCATTAGAAAATAAGTGATGTCTGGCGGCTCTGGGATCTTCCTCTATAATACAGATAATTGCAAATTTTCCATGGTGGGGATTCTATTGATGTGAGTCTACAAAGCATAGAAATTAGTACCTATCATTTAACAAATGTAGCACCAAATAACTTTTTGCTCTTAGATTACTCATCTGGAGTACAAAAATATTTTGTTAGTTATGTACATGTCGCAGTCGAATTGTATAATCCGCCGTATAACATCACGGCTAGCCGTTATCAAAAACAGGGCCGTTATGTATTACGGCGGATCAACGATTAGCCGGATTGAATACGGCTGAATGAAGATCCGCCGGGATGTGTTCGGCGCTAAACGTTATTTAATGCGGCTAGCCGTAATGTCAAAGAGCGGGTCGTTAACCGCCTCTTTGACAGTTTTTAGTTCCCATGTTTATCGCTCGCGGCGCTGCCTGTCATAATAACAACAATGGCCTCGAATACAGAAAGTATTTCACAAAAATGTGATTTTAACAGTGGTTTTAAAGAAATAAACGTGATAAATACGAGTGTAAATAGTGACTTTAAGAATAAATTGGACGTGCAATTGAACTGTTTCTATTCGTCTCAATGTCTCATGAACAAAATAACAAGTTGTAGAGGTTATATTGCATATCAAAACTGCTAAAGTGGCTATGGATTCTGGTATTTGGCGGAATCCTACACAGTATTATTGGTGCAAAAAATATGACCTCATGAATTTTGCTGGTGAAGATTATCTGATCTTGAAAAAAAAATCCTGAGTACCATAGCATTCGCGTTATACTCATGGAGCAAAATAATTATAAGGAAATTGGCCACGGCGGGCGAGACAAAATGCTGTAGTATACCGTAAAAAAACAAACTTTATATTCAAAAAAGGCTATTGAAATATTTGTCTTCCTATGCCCAACTGCGAATTTTCTAATTCTTAATTTCTATAAAAAAATCTTTAGTTTTTATATTAGGTATTATACTTTCGCACACACATGACGTGTCCACCCTACAATATTGAATAAAGTGCAATACGACTGAACGTGAGTCTCAAAAATGTAGCACGTATCGTAATGACAATCCGGCTAATCGTCGATCCGCCGTAATACATAACGGCCCTGTTTTTGATAACGACTAGCCGTAATGTAATACGGCGGATTATACAATACGACTGCGACATACATACATACTTTGATAGTATGGTCAGCATCAAAGGTTGACGCATATTTTTAACCTATAAACCTATATTCTTGTACAGTGGCGGGGCAAGACCTAAATTTGATGTGGGCAAAACTGATTTCGCGAGGCCCTGTTCTGTGGCGACCTGAAGACGGATTTTATAAAAAAATAAATTACCATTGCAAGTTTTTATTCATAAAAATACAAATTAGATTAATATTCATGAAAAATTACATATCGTAAATAAGGTGGAAATGACAACAATACCAATAAATTGAATATAAATATACAGGGTGTAACAGGGGGGGGGGGTGGATCATCGTATGTCAATCGATGGGGGACTTCAATACCTATCGATATAACCCCCATGTATGTTCAGCGATTTTCTATGGTTCCAAAGTTATAAAGATTTTTGTGAAATTTTAATTAGAAACCGGAATACAGTATAAAAGTCTTCACTGTAGCTTAACTACTGGACCTGCTTGCATGATTTTTTTTCTAGGAGTAGTCCAATAATGGGTCTTTATAATTACGATACTGAGTCATAACCCTATCATATTGGAATAAAAAAAAATCTTTACAAAAGTTTTACGAATCGAATTGTGTCAACCAACTTTCAAAGCCTCTAGTGAAAAAAGTACTTGTATTTTTTTTCTAGAACTTATTTTAAAAACTACTTACATTCATACCGATACTGCCAGAGCATCAAAACGAAAAATGAACCCAAATGTTTAACTTTATTAAAAAAATAAATCAATATGTTTCAGAAAATCTATGCTAGGTGTTAAGGGGTTAGGGGTTAGGCCTTTGTTCCCAACGAGTAACACTGTAACCGGTAACACTGTGACTCGTTGGGAGAACTTTTTAAAATTAGTCCCAACCAGTAACACTGTGACACGTTGGGAGACCTTTCTTAAATCATTCCCAACCAGTCACACTATTACATAATATTTTGTCTTGCCGCTGTCATAAATCATATTGTTTTGTTAAAAAGAACAGGTGTTTTATTGCTCTCAACTTATTTACGCAAAATGTTTTTTTGGAGTCTCCGAAAAAGTAGCAGAAAGGGTATGATAGTTCGCGCTTCTTTGTCTGGAAATACAATAGAATACTTTTGCAGGTGGGCTCGTTCTGTACGAACGTAAGTATGAATCTGTTACCTATTCATTAACTTGCGTAGCTGATTATTTAGTCAAATTAGGGCTAAGACGTAACAGTAATCATACCCCCAGATCATACAAAATACACCTAAGTAAGATTAGGTTGGCCTAATAACTCAGTGTGACTGGTTGGGAATGATTTAAGAAAGGTCTCCCAACGTGTCACAGTGTTACTGGTTGGGACTAATTTTAAAAAGTTCTCCCAACGAGTCACAGTGTTACTCGTTGGGAACAAAGAGTTCTCCCAACGAGTCACAGTGTTACTGGTTACAGTGTTACTCGTTGGGAACAAAGGTATGTTAGTAACATTAGCAGCAGTAGTTTTACAAAATTGCAAATTAATAATTTAGATTGTTTACAAACTAATTAACTTTAGAAAATAATAAAATGTCCAAATATTATATCAAATACTTCGTAATCAAATGGCTAAATTTGCTGAAACATATTGATTTATTTTTATAATTACGATACCGATTTGAGTCATAACCCTATCATATTGGAACAAAAAAATAATTCTTCACAAAAGTTTTACGAATCGAATCGTGTCTACCAACTTTCAAAGCCTCTAGTGAAAAAAGTACTTGTATTTTTTTTCTAGAACTTATTTTAAAAACTACTTACATTCATGGATGTAGCGGTATGAAATTTTCAGGGTATTATACCCTGAAAATTTCATACCGCTACTGCCAGAGCATCAAAACGAAAAATGAACGCAAATGTTTAACTTTATTAAAAAAATAAATCAATATGTTTCAGCAAATCTATGCTATGTTAGTAACATTAGTAGCAGTAGTTTTACAAAATTGCAAATTAATAATTTAGATTGTTTACAAACTAATTAACTTTAGAAAATAATAAAATGTCCAAATATTATATCAAATACTTCGTAATCAAATGGCTTATGATTTTTCCACCTCTCTGCCTTTGAAGCCTAATTGCAGCAAAAGTAGCCCATTAGGTACCAGTTTTTATTAATGATAACGAAAGCTGAGAGTTTGGCGCAGTTTTTAAAGTTACTTGGGAGCCATGCAGCTACCTCCTAATACTTTAAATTTAAAGTTGAAATTGTAAGACATTATTTACTGAACGTATTTTTTCAGTTTGTACCATAATTTTGAAATCTTCCGTATAAGTTATGGAAATAAATATTTTAGGCATTAAAGAAAAACTCATGAAAATTGATTTGCAAAAAGAATTTCTCAAAGTCAAATATTTTTTTCTTTAGAATATTTTTAGTCGGTTAGGTCAATTATTCTGAAAAGTTTAGAAAAAACATCATAACCTGAAAACTATAATAAAAAATCGCGGAACATACATGGGGGTGTTTCGGATGCCCTCAGGCTGTTCTATCTCAGGACTTCCGCTTGACACTACTTTTGGGACAATCTGTATATGACAGTAGCTGTATCACGTCTTAAATGAAGTTGGGTAAATTTGTATGGTGTATGGTAATATAATTCGAAAGGTTGGAAGTCACTGCTCTCACCCACACGCAGGACGCTAAGTAAATCGTTACAGTGTTTTAATATTTGCTCCTCTGGCAAATTTTTTAGCTTGCTTAAATCATAGAGAAAACCGAAATCTTCAAAATGTTGATTGAAAGACTCTTAATTCCATATTGGTTATTATAAAATTTATATATTTTTTTATTTAATTCTCGCTTAGAACCATGTATTTTAAGCAATGCATAATTTTTTTGAGGCGCGAGGCCCCTTGTACCGCGAGGCCGTAGGCAGTGGCCCACGACGCCCACGCCTTACGCCGCCACTGTTCTTGTAGTATATTTTGCAGAAGTCAGGGAAACTGAAGGTCAATTATTGAAACAATTAGCATAATTTACATTTAATATTATATTGATAATCCTTATAAATAATCAACAAAACATGAATAAACGACTATAGATTTTGAGTTGTTAGTAGTTGACACATGACTTAAAATTGCTGTTAATTTTTCTCAATCGAGAGAGACTTCCGCTAGATGGCGTTGTGCACATAAAGGTTCGTCGTACATAGTAACGTGTACTTTTAATTATTATAAATGAACACCATACCACAGTATTCGTACTTTGTGCCTGTCTAAAAGTCATTTTCCTTATTTCCGAAGGTTTTGCTTAGGGAAGGGATCTGTGGTAGATGCTTTTTTGTTTTTAAATTAATGCCTTACTGACTGAGGCATCTGAAGGCTAAATCTAGGTTAGGTTCTGCCCTTTTCGCTCAAAATCCGTCACTGGTCAGATGAAGGGTTTATATGGCGAGCCCTTGGTCGTCGTAGGTCATGAATATCTTCTCTATCGAGGTGACGTACGCCGCTGATCGCAAATCCAGGCCCAAGTTGTGTTTTTTCGCCGCTTGCATTACAGTCTGCAATATAAATTACGTCTTCAGTTATTTATTTATTTGGTTCAGAAACAGTACAAATCCAAGTTTATACAAAAATATTTTAGAATGAAAACAGTTAAATTCCTTAAAACAAGTCTACCCCCTTAGCTTGACAGGGACAAATACGGAATGGTTAAACATGCGAGTATACGGACAGCTAATACTTAAATAAAAACCGGCCAAGTGCGAGTCGGACTCCGTAACAATTTTGTTAAATAATATTACTTTCGTTGTATGGGAGCCCCCTTGTTTTAAGTATTTGTTTTTCGTATAGACGGACAGCGAAGTCTTAGCAATAGCGTCCCGTTTTTACCCTTTGGTTACGGAACCTTGAAAACGTTTAATTTTTTTCGGAAAATACCATTCCAAAACCGTCTTCTGAAATGTGCCAAGCATTTAACTAAAACCGCATCGAAATCTGTTCAGCCAAGTGGGGATTCTCAATAGTCATGCGAGATGACGCGCAATTCCGATATATAGCTCCAAACTTTGACTATCAAACTAAGTTTGTTAAAATTTAAAATTTGAAAAAAATGGTGACTCAACACTTGTATAGCTTAGTAGGTTAGAGCATCCGACGCGATATCGGAAGATCCGGTGGTTCAATCCCCCGTTCAGATTTATGAGCTGGGATTATGATATGGGCTGATGATGATGACTGGCTCGGTGGAACAGTGGTTAGTGACCCTGGCTGGCGGTTCCGAGAGTCGTGGGTTCGATTCCCACTCGGGACAAATATTTGTGTGATGAACATCGGTGTTTGTCCCGTGTCTGGGTGTGATTATGTATTTTAGTATGTATTTATAAGACGCCCATAGTACAAGCTCTGCTTAGTTTGGGGTCAGATGACCGTGCGTGGAAATGTCCCGGATATTTATTATTATTATGATGATAAACCGTGTGTGTGTGTGCGTGCGTGCGTGCGTGCGTGCGTGTCACCTCGCAAGCGTTTGTCATCGAGTACTCTAGGCCCGAGTTAACGATGTGCTTCTCGCTAGCGCCCGACATCATCGTCTGGAACAGCGGCGACGGCTTGATCTTAGCGTCCACGCTCGCCTCCTTCAGCGACTTCTCTACCGAATCTGGACACAGTAAAATCGCGGGTTAAGGGGCATCTCTTTACAATCAGTGGGGCTACCATGAGTTTAAAACTTATGCGCTCGATATCGCCTACGTAAATATGTCTATGAAAAACTTGTACAGCGCCGCCTGGTGGTTACGCGAAGAACTACAATCGGCCGTATGAAAAAAACAACTCGATAGGTTTTTAACGTACGTAAGTTTACGATAGCCAACTCATGGTAGGCCCTCTGAACTGGTCCCAGAGATCAGTTGCCACTTTTAGCGACAGTTGCAAGTGGAGATTACCCTGCAGTTGGATAGGTATTATAAAAGGCTGATGAAGATGATGATGATGAAGTGGAGATTAGTACTCTGGGGGCTTTATGAAATGAAATGAAATAATTTATTCTGCAACTAGATTTCATGAAATTCTTTCGAGACTTTTAGGACAACGAAGAGATGGAGGCCCCATGTCTGCAAATTATCTTCCAAATGTGATGGATTTTTTGTTCTGCTAATTTTTGTTAGTAGGTATTTAATACAAACGTATGAAATGCTGATGGTGTACAACCCCAAAAAAACTTCATCCATTAAGTTAAGCATAAGTCTGGCATTATTTGAACATTGTAATAAGTTTGATGATATCCTTCTACAATCTGAACCTTACCCGCTTAACAAAAGGTTCAACCACCAATGAAAAAAGTCAACATGCTATGTCCGTTTAGGGTTAAAAAATTTAATTAAATTTTTAGTCTTTATGGGTCTACTCGCGATAACAAATACATAGCTTAAAAAATCTAACCTAAAAGAGCCGTATTGGAGTCCCGCCAGAACTTAATGCTGAGCTTCCCGAAGCTGACGTGATTCAGGTTCTTGAGGAACTCGAAGTAGGAGACGGTGACGCCGCCCGCGTTGGCCAGCAGGTCTGGTAACACCAGGATGTTCTTCTCTCTGAGGATCACGTCGGCGGCTGGCGTGGTCGGGCCGTTCGCGCCTTCGCATATCACCTAGAGTTTAGAGATGAGAAGACTTAGGTCCGTTGTTGAAGATGAACATACTTTGACCAATTACGAAACGGGCTGAAGTATCGCGTGGCTTGTGAGATATGTGGTCGCGGGCAGTCGAGAGACCATACAGTGACAGTTATGATATGAATGACAGCATCATTAGCATGCTTTTTGCATTAGGAACTCATAATCCGCTAATTAATTAAGGACAGTCAGCATCAAACAAATTGGAACGTTGATAGCCAAAATTATAGGATGATAACACTTCCTTTGTCGTTTGTCGTCAAACTTACCTATCTTTCGAGGCCGCCAGGCTGTTCAAAATCCGAGCAGCAGTTGTATTCAAACTGTCACATTATTATAATTACCTACTAATCTAGGTACCAACCCGCACTTGGCCAGCGTGGTTGACTAAGGCCCATCACCTTAGTTTAGGGTAAGCAAGCCCTAGCAGAGGGACGTATATGGGCTGATGATGATGATGATGAAACTAGGTACTATCTTAAACGCCTCTAACAAACCTTGCATTGAAGCTTAGGCGCGTTGTCGTGTGTGAGCGTCTTCTCCATGGCCGCCATGACCAGGATGTCGCATTTCTCGTACATGAGCTCTGGGCCCGTTTCCGTGCCGTTTGAGTAGCCCTTGATGCTGCCACGATTCTTCGCTTTAAACATTTGCAAGTCCTGGTGATAAATAAATATGAAGTCTACTTTGGTCACGGCAAACGTACAAATTCCATCGGGCTAGAGGATAAAACTTTGATTTTAATAAAGCGTTGATAGCCTATTGTGATTTTTTAAAGACCAAGCATCTACACAAATACTGCTCACCTCACTTCATGCCCCGCGTGTCCCGACTCTTGCACGTAAACCGAGCTGACGGGTGCGTCAGCAAACGCGGTCCGGGTAGGAAAATTGTGGACAAAACTTATTAAAAGTCTTTGCCATCGACACGAAAAGAAGAAGAAGGTCTAACTCAAGATATGGCATTTGAACGAAATATGTGACTTTAAATTTCGGGCAATTTGCCGGGATCATAATTTACTTTAATCCATAAGATGCTATCTTGAAATAACACTGTGTAAAAATCTGCTTGGACAGGACAGAGACTATACAGACGTTCTAAAGGTCAAGTCTATACCATTATGTCTTCTATGTGGACTATATGGGGAGTAATTATGAAATTCTAAGCAGCAGTAACTGAGGTAGTCACTCATTAAAATACCTTAGGGTCTATTCCTTCAGGGTTAGTGATGTTGACGTCAAACTCCAGAACGCCAATGATCTTTACACCTTCCCTGTGTAAGTATATTGCTGCATAGCTGCCCACGTTGCCAAACCCTTGGATGATCGCTGTCTTGCCCTGAAATTTAACGAAGTGATGATGATTTACCTACTGCTCTTCTGTAGCATTAAGGTATGTTTTACAGGATCAGGAATACTATTAAATACTATTAAATATTATTATTATTATTATTATTTAATATTATCAGTACTCCATAACATATATATTTGTATGTAGGTATATATATAATTAAATTAAATATTGCTATAGGTGCTGATAAGGCTAGATTGCTGGCGGTGTCGCACAGTGAGTCTGGGGCATGGTTGCGCGCGCTACCTTCGCCCCATTTGGGTACCTTGCTCGACGACGACTCTTTGCGGGTGGCGGTGGCCCTGCGCTTAGGCTGCAAGGTGTGTGAACCACATAAATGCACTTGCGGTTCGATGGTAGGGGCTAATGGCCATCACGCACTGAGTTGTCGCCGCTGCACGGGGAGGTTCCCGCGACACCATGCTCTGAACGACATAATCCGGAGGGCCCTTATTTCAGCAAATATTCCGTGCGTTCTTGAACCTCCCGGCCTGAGCAGAGCTGACGGTAAGAGGCCGGACGGGCTGACATTGGTACCCTGGAGGAATGGCAAGTGCCTTATCTGGGATGTCACCTGTGTCTGCACTGTGGCCGTCAGTCACCTGAGCCGCACTGTCCACTCCCCGTCTGCTGCGGCAGAAGACGCCTGCGGCTTAAAGAGGCTCAAGTACGCCGCCTTGGAGCCCTTTATTAGTTTGTTCCAGTAGCAGTGGAAACCATGGGTTGCTGGAGTAGGGAAGCTAGGGACTTTGTGGGCGAGATTGGCCGTAGGCTAAATGTGGTAACGGGTGACTCTCGCTCCGGTTCTTTCCTGGTGCAGAGACTGTCCATCGCCATCCAGCGCGGAAACGCTGCAAGTGTTATGGGCACCTTTGGGCCGGGAATGAGCGGGGGCGGGTAAGAAAGATAATTTTATGTTTGTGTTTTGTTTTTGTTTATTTGTTGACATGTGTAAATTATTTTTTTTTTTTATTTAGTTTTTATTATTATTATTTTTGATCTCATATTTTGTAATGTTTTGTTTTTATTTTAAATGTAAATTTTAATTGATTTTGTTATGTAATAATAGTATTTAATGAAGTTTAGTTTCTAGTGATTTGAGATTAGTAGTTAAATATAATAAATCGAAATAATAAATAGAATATATATATATATATATATATATATATATATATATATATATATATATATATATATATAAATAGGTAAATAGCTATGACAGTGTTTTAAAAAGGTTTTCTGTAAAGTCATAGGTGAGAGTTTGGAGCCATTTTGAAATACAGACCTTAGCTTCAAGAACTGAACAATGCTTAATGTCACAAAACTTGAGGATCTTATTATAAATAAAAGTGTGAACATATGGAGGCAAGCGTTTTGCAAAGGAGGAATGTACTGTTCGCATTGGAAGGTAGAAATTCCTTCGTGTCAACATCTGACAATAGTTATCAGATTGTATTACTGATTTGTGGGAGTGAATAGACGCCTTTAAGACGAAAAGTTGCCGAACTGTTAAAACCCTGCAGTCGCGGTATAGTGCGTCTGTGGAGTATCTAAAAGGTTTAAACAGCATTACTTTTAATACCGATCTTTAAAAGATAAAAAGATAAAAAACACACCTAAATACTTAATATTAATACATCGCTTAATGCTATTACAGTGACATGTTGTAGAATCTGTACATCTATGGATTTTGAGAGATGTTAAAGAATTATTCGGTGCTGAGGCCAAAGTTTTGTGAAAGCAGATGAATTTCGTTTTGTTGCTATTTAATGTGAGTAGATTCTGTTCGAGCCATTTAGAAACTATTGACATACCATCTTCTGCTTTTGAAATGGTCTCATCCCAGTTTGATCCGTGAAATAGAATGGCAGTGTCGTCTGCATAACAAATTATGTCTGCATTTTTGAGGCCAATGTCGTGAATACTATTTATGTAAATTATAAAAAGTGTTGGGCCCAGAATACTTCCTTGAGGGACACCGAAATTAACTGATTCAAAATCACTAAGAAAACCGTTAATTCTGGCACATTGTGTGCGGTTTTGCAAGTAGCTGTCGAACCAGGAAAGGGGAGTGCCACGGATTCCTAAGTGTTCCAGCTTTTTTAGAAGGATTTGGGAGGAAACTGTATCAAACGCCTTAGCTAAATCCAGAAATACACCTAGGCATTTATCATTACGATCCAGATAACCAGCTGTATTAGAAAGCAACAGCGATACTGCTTCGTCTGCGGACTTTCTTGACTTGTTTGACTTGTTTGTCAGAGATTAAATTGTTAGATTCTAAATATTTAATAAGCCTCTTATTTACTAGTTTTTCTAATATTTTGGCAAATGTATTTAGGAGCGAAATGGGACGATAATTATCTGGTGAATCACGAGGACCTACCTTATGGACTGGAATGACACATGCCATTTTCCAGACATCTGGAAATACACCAGATGAAAGGCTTTTATTAAAAATGTGTGATAGAGGAGAGACAATGAATTGTTTTATAAGTTTGAGAAGATTGTTATCAATGCTATCGATTCCTGGAGCCTTGTCACTATGCAAATTACTTATAACAGAATTGACCTCGTAAATGTCGGTGGGCTCCATGAAGAAAGAATTGGATAAATAAACGTTTGGTGTGATATTTGCCGCCAGATTTTCTTGTGTAGTATTAAGGTTCGTGAGGATATTATCAGCAAGTATTTGACCAACATTGGAGAAATGAGCATTGCAGATATTAAGTGACTTTGTTTTATCTGTTTTATCAATATCAAGTAGTTCCTGTGGATCTTTCTTTTTGCAAGTAAAGTGACAAATATTTTTAATGGATTTCCAAAGTTTTTTAGGATCTTTTTTGTTTTCCTCCAATTCTTTTGCCTCATATTGAATTTTTAGATTACGAAGTAGGCGGTTACAAAAATTTCTGTATCGTGTGTATATGAGCCGTTTTAGATTATCGTCAGGATTGCGTCTGGTTAAAAGATGTAAGCGGTCTCTATGTCTCATACAGCGGATTAGTCCTGGAGTTATCCAGGGTTTAAGTATGCGCTGTGATCGTTTTTTAACTAAGCTTTGTGTGTGCTTTGATATGATATTTGATAGCGTTGAAGTAAAGATTTTGACTAAGACGTTGACATCATCATCAGAGAGAAGTGCATGCCAGTCTATAGATTGTAATTCTTGACATATGGCATCGACATCTCTTATTGTTTTAGTCACAAGATGTTTTTAGGTTGTAGTTGGTCAAATGACATTCCCATCATACTAATACTATTATTAGTGTTGCGACTCTTTTACCTATTGCGTACACCATTTTTTTAAAAGTATTAATGATTTCTCTGTTCCTCGGGATACAAAAATCAATGTTTTATTTACTTGCTCATACCGAATTATGGTATACCTAATAAGCCCAAAGATTATCATGAAGGGGTTTTCTTGTTTCAATGTTAATATTATAAAACTGAATTACTTACCTAGTACTACTACTAAGTAATTCAGTTAGTAAGTAGTAAGACCACTTTAATATTCTTATAAAAATAGATTTACTATTTTAATAAGCATATCAAAGTGGCAGTGGCGTAACTATACCTGTTGAAGTCCGTGGCAAAATTAATAGGATGGGGCCCCGTGCACCCCCGTTCTTTTTTTTATCTTAATGTGTATGTGTGTTGGCAGTTGAGATTCTGCTATGACCGGGGGCCCCTTTCGGCTGGGGCTCCCTACCGGGCCCGTGGCATTTTGCCGACTTGTCACCCTGTAGTTACGCCACTGCAAAGTGGTTTTCAAGTAAAAACACCTGTCAGCGGGCATAAACAAAGATGTTCCTAAAACCCCACAACACACAAGACTCATACTTATTTTAGTGTCAGCGACATCTAGTGGTGCTCACCGAAAGACCAACTTCGACGTCAATCAGTTCCATCCACTCCTTATTACTCATGAAGTGGTTGATGGTGAGGAAGACCCCGCGGCCGGTGGCCTCCACACGACCGTGGATCCCGCCGCCGTTGATCGGCTTGCCCGTCACGCACGCCGCCGCGTTTATGTCGTTGAAACCTGACAACAAACGGTTGTTTAACCCTTAATCAAATACAGCATATAGATTTTTTTCATTGGTTTTCGCCGGTATTACAACTAGATAAGGTTCAAAATCTGGTGGGAACTATTTTCCCTGTGTCTTATTAAGGGAAACGACGAGAAACGGAGGTTCTCAAGTCAACGCATATATTTTTTTTATGCATGACCCACTCGTAACTTTTTACAGAGTAGGTAACTCTGATTATGATAGATCGTTATCCGGAAGGTTATATCCCGATGTTGATCCAATAAAAAATTAAGAAACAAGAATTTGACTGTGCAGTTACTGATTAGTATTCTTTTATTTTTGATCAGATTTCCTCTGGGATTTCAGAAGTTGCCCGTAGCTTGAAGAAGACAGAAGTTTTCTTAACAAAAAAGTGTGTTTCTTAACAAAGAACTGTCCATTTGCGGTATCCAGCCCTTTTCTACCAATATTAACTAAAAACATTCTTGGTTCACAAATCATAATCGGACTACTCAATAAAAATATCGCGTCGTATTGAGAACCTCCCCTTTTGTCAGAGTAAAAATAATTTAGGGATGCGTTTACCTACGGTCTTAATGTACGTGTCCACGATCCAGGACATCTCCCGCCCTGAAGTATTCATGTCTGGCGCCGGGACGTCTATACCAGCACCTGTGCAGGTATTATAAACATCTTATCTCATAAAGCCTACCACGAGTTGACGCTCTGAATAGTTTATTAGAATGTGACACTCAAGAGTTTAAAAGGTCACAGGTCACACCAAGAAGTGAGTTGCTGTTCGCCGGTGGTCTCGCCCACCAAGGAATCTGATACACTGCCCGGAGAGAATCCCCCCCCCCCCCCTCAATTAACTCAGAATCAGTTTAGCCCAGGAAAGTCTTTGAAGTACCTACTAGGTACTTCCCTGAGCCGATATTTTTCACAGAATTCTTATTCTAAAAAAACTATGAGCGTGATATTCCAGGTATTATCCCTATCGTAATTCTTTGCTACATGCCCCCTTGATTCCTTACTAAGTAGTTGTGTAAATTTATACTTTATTCTGATTCGACGAGTATCAATCGTAATTGATACTGGTTGAATCGTAAGACAGTACAGTAGTACTATCGACAAGTTACAAAAATTTACCGATGTAGTTCTTTTTCGCCAACTCCAAAGTATAACGTCTCGTTATTCTTTGCAACTCTGCTGCTGTGTACTTCTTTGGGTTTATTGCGACACCTGCAATTAGGAAAGCGATTTGTAGGATTAAAATCCACGTAGATGCACCCCCACTTATTGTAGAGTGCAGATGCACCCTTTGCTAATTAATAAGCAATGGAAGAAGGCCCACCTTCCACTTCGCGCATGCTATATTATTATGTGTGTGAAAATTTTGTCATTAGGTAATTGTAAATTAATATTGAAGCTATCAATCAATATACTGTTATCCATTATTTTCTCACCTCCTTTTGCCCCACCAAAAGGGATGTTGGAACATGCACATTTGTATGTCATTAGCGCCGCCAAAGCTTTCACTTCTCCCAAATTTACACCGTCTGCGAATCTTATACCTGCGAACATTTCAAACTCTTTAGCGAGTACATTAATTACTTATGGACACAAGGAGTAGAAATCCAGTAGATGGTGATATTACTTAGACTCTGGCTGATGTTAGACTAAAACAGAGCAAGGAATGCTTTAACAAGATGAGACAGAGAAATATTATTTTAATTTGTAAATTTCATAATAACGCTCTCACAAAAAGACAACATGGATTTAGGCGTCTTATTCTTTATGTACAAGTACCATCGATACCACCTCTATGATATACTCACATACTTACATACTACACTGGCTTAGCGACCCGAAGTGGATCTTAGCCTCAGACATTTGCAACTCTGGTCGGTTCTCTATCAGCCAAATGCCCGCAGTCCAGCCGTTGAATGTGGCTATTGATAGGTACGAACCTTCCGGCTTTCCAGTATAGGGACTGAATCACGCCCGTGTACTTGCGTCATGAGTGACTCTTTCCACCGATATGATAAGTATAACAAATAACCAGACCTCCTTTGCAAGGCAGCCGGTGTACGCTGTGCTGCGACCGGTATCCGTGGATTATCTCGTACTCGCCGTTCTTGCGCTGTAGCGGAAACTCGAACTGGAGCGAGCTGTTGCACGAGCCCATCACCTAGAACCAACCGCTATACAAGTTAGTTCGGATATGGAACGATAGATAGCGCTGTCTCAATAAAACAATTTTTTTTTATCGGCGCTAATACGTTGCAATGCGAAAGTTTCGAAAATATGCACAACATTAATTGGCGGTGAGAATTCTACCTAACACATCAAGTGGCAAAATTCTGGGTAAATAAAGAAAGAACGACGCTGACAGGCCAGTTTAACATGACACAACAATTATTTATTAGATTAATACCTAATATAAATTAGATTTATGTGACGTACCTAAATTGTTACCTCTTAAATTTCGCCGCTGAGGCAAAGTGGCGCAGAAGAAAAAGCTTTTTAATCGCAGGCCAACACACTTAGTTGGCAATAAAAAAACTTTGACTTTTGACTTTGACAAGACTCGTTTTGGGTCCCACTCCCAGCGCCAATATATTAGTAGAGACATCCGGATAAACTTTGTATCGCCAGTAATAGTAGTAGTAGTAGCAGCGTATCAATACTCAATACAATATACAATACAATAAGTGCAAAATGTTTTAAAAACGCCTGACTTACTGAGTATTAGTTATTACCTACATAAAACATAGGTGTCCAGTGGGGCTACCATGAGTTTAAAACTTACGCGCTCGATATCGACTACGTAAATATGTCTATGAAAAACATGTACAGCGCCGGCTGGTGGTTACGCGAAGAACTACAATCGGCCATATGAAAGAAACAACTCGATAGGTTTTTAACGTACGTAAGTTTACGATAGCCAACTCATGGTAGGCCGTCAGTCTACCTTCAGAATACCAGCGACTCTATTTATCCTCTTCCTGTCAGACATGTACGAGTGTTTCTTCAAGTAGTCTATAAGGGACGGTTCAACTATCTTCACGGCGTTGTGGTAGAAGTACTCTACCATGCGGTAGAAAGTAGGGTCGGGGTCTGTGCCCACTTGTTGCAGGTGCTCCGGTATCTCATATCGTCTCACACTTGACCGTGTAGGACCACAGACAACCAGCATCCTCCTAGCTACCTTCTGCACCGGTAGTGCCATCTTTTAATCTCTGATTAATAAAAAACAATAAATAAATAAACTTTGCAACAACAAAAATACAAATCGATGACAATGTTGTGATGTTGGAATGTCAGGTTTCTTTTTAAATGTTGCGAGCCGTCTATGAATGACGGTTACCTATTGAGGCCGAATGTAAAAATATCGCAACCCTAGGGAAGTTCATAGACTGTGTTTGTTGTGTCTGTTTAGTAGATAACCACAGTCATGGAAATATTATTCATTTATTTAGTTACCACTAAATCCAATTCCAAAAGCTCGCGTATCTAACTGTTCACTGTACGGAACGTACATGCCTGGCCTGGCCTGGCCTGGCCCGGCCTTATGCACGCACAACTAGCTGTGCCAGCGACTTCGTCCGCGTTTTACCCCGTTTTTTACACACTTTCCATTGTTTCTTTGCTCAATTGTCAATGAATTCATGTCAACATACTAGTTTCTTAATTTATAGGTGACTTTATCATCAATTATTTGTACCTATCCAGTTTTCACAAACGATCCATAAGTTTTTCGAGGTTAAAATACTGCATACAACCGCATCAAAAATTAGGGTCAGGGGCAGAGCCTAAAGCAAGATTTACAACCTTATCATCAGGAACCGTAGGTCAATCTAAGGGTCTTTGACGGGCGGCAATAAAAACCAAAACTCATTATAAACTCTTTATTAACAGTTCACTTGTCGAGCCGGCAGATGGGGCTGTCGTGCACCGCCTGCAGGTCGACGCGCGGCCCCACCAGCTCGCGGATGTTGTTGAGCCCGCTCTTGATCATGGTGGGCCGCTCCAGCGACAGGCCCCATGCTATGACCCGTACGTCCTCGGGTAGGCCCATGGGGAGGAGCATCTCAGGGCGGAACACGCCGGAGTTGCCGATCTCTATCCACTTGCCGAGACCTGTGAAGGATCAAAGTTTTTTTTATCGTAGTCGCGACATATGGGTAGCAATAGGGTATTTGACTATTTTTTTATTTTGATATAGTTGGATGGGCCACTCGAACACAAAGACACTGTTGAAAGTATCACTTTGATATCTCGATAACTCGACGAGATATTACAATTTTAATTGCACATTATTTGGCGTGCTCAAAAAACTCCATACATAAGTCCACAGGCGTGTGACGTCACACGCTTGTTCCTTGTATGCAGCGCCTAGGAAGTTTGTTCGGCAGGTTCATCAAAAGTTGCGTTTATGGATATGTTTTAAAAATGAAAGATGTTACTAAATTTGTTATTTACAAGATAACAACGAAAATTTAAATGATTTTCGCACTCTTGAAATTGAATTTCCCACCCAACTTTAAATGTCGTTTGCTGTCTCATTTCACAAAAATATTAAGTTTCGATTTCATTAATAATATTGGTTTACCTAAATCTTACTGCTTATTACAAAAAAGGAAAGCATAACAACCACAGTCAAATACCCTATTTCGAGGCGCAGCCAACAGATGGCGCTTTGCGTCTGTAAGTAACCGTCTCCATGTAACATTAGTATCACTAATACGACAAACTAAGATAATACATACATAGAATCACGCTTTTTTCCCAGAGGGAACATAATAATGGCCCTACTTTTATACCTCAGAAGGCTGATATCAGCGATTAAAGACATCGTGAAAATGGATTCTTGGCAGATTTTTGTATTTTAGGTCGGTGCAGACCGGTCAGCGTAATTAAGTAACATCCTGTATAATCTGTATCACATAGATAAGAACTGACAGCGCCGATGGTGAAAAGTCAACTCGACTCTAAAACTAACCTTAGATGATTGCATGTAGGCATTGGATTTAACTATGTATGTCATTAATATTATTTACTAACCAGTATGATACGCAAATATCTCCATGCTAGGCTCAGTGTACGGGTTGTAGGCGGGCTTGAACTGTAGCCTGTCGAAGCCGAGCCTCTTGAAGAACGCATCCAACACTCCTATGAGGTCGGCCAGCCCGAGACCGCGGTCCGCGATTACGCCCTCCACCTGGTGGAACTCGGCTAGATGCGTCGCGTCTAGCGTTTCATTACGGAACACCTGGGAATGAATATAAATAATGTAATAAATAAATAGATACTCTACGCCTGGAAAGACTCCCCAATTTTATTTATTTATTATTTATTAGCATTTCTGGTATAATTTTGATTCTTAACAATCTTATTAATTTTAGAAATAATAAAATGTCAAAATAATACTTCGTATTTTAATGGCTAATTTTGTGATTTTTCCACCTCTCTGTCTTTGTAGTCCGATTTCAGCAAAAGTAGCCCATTAAGTACCAGTTTTTATTAATGACTATTAAAGCTGAGAGTCAAGCTCAGTTTTTAAAGTTACTTAGAAGCCATGCAGCTACCTCCTAATATTTTAAATTTAACGTTGAAATTGTAAGACATTATTTATAGATAATAATAATAATAATAAAATTCGTTTATTGCTTTCCATAAACGAACAAAATAAAAAAAATAAAACAACAATCAGTAAAGCAATAGGAGATAGCTCAGCATGAGCTTGTCTAGGATCCGGGAACCTAGATAGCACTGATTTTCAGCTACTCCCGTTTCTCTTAAGGTGTTAAACGAGAAATGGGTTACGAGGGGTAAATTTATTACATAAATTATAACGTTAAACATTAAGGGAAAAGAGAACGTAATTTTCAGTTTGTACCATAATTTTGATAATTTCCATATAAGTTATGGAGACAAATATTTTAGGCATTAAAGAAAAACTCATGAAAATTTATTTGCAAAAGATTTACTCAAAAAGGTCAAATACTTTTTCTCTACAATATTTTTAGTCGGTTAGGTCAGTGTTCCCAAAATTTAAAAAAAATATCATAACTCGAAAACTATAAAAAATCGCGGAACATACATGGGGGTGTTTCGGATGCCCTACGGGGTGTTCTATGTCAGGACTTCCGCTTGACACTACTTTTTGGGACACCCTGTATATTTCATACATATTCACACCTAGATACGGATCAAATATAGTATCTACTCAGTCCGGAGTCAAATGGTTGGCAAATGCACGCCATGTCTAGAACAATGTTAAGGCGGTCGTCCTGCGCCCAATCTCTCGTCAGCCATGTCGGATTACCTTCTTTCTGATGTGTGTGTGGTCAGAGAGTGCACTTTGTAATTGGATGATTCCGATTAAGAACGGCCGCCATGGCCGAAATGAGTCGGACGCTTTAAGGTCTTAGCACATGTATCAATCAACTCGTAAACGGAACGTGAAGAATAAACTCTGGCTTTCAGTATTCCTACTATGAAACTCCCTTCTGCAATCGCTTCCAGACATTATACGATAAGGTGACCTTTACAAGTAAATCAAGGTATCTATTATTAAGCTTTCGCGTTCCATTACACTAAATATTAGTCTTTATGGGCCTATACGCGTTATTAGGAGTAGCAAATTACATAGCTGGGAGTCTGTTTCTTATCCGAAAATCGTTAGTCCGAAAATCAAAATCCCTAACACGTTTGCTATAATCATCAAAATCCATAATGTTCGAATATACGAAATTTCATAATCCCTAATTGTCTTTAATTCTAATAATTTTTTGTCATAATATCGAGTTCTATAATAATCAAATCTCCTAAAATTACTTGCTATAAAGTTAAATGCCCGAAGTGTTACATAATACATAGTATAATGTTCTTTACTACGAATGGAGCTTTATCATAATACTAGCAGACCCGGCGAACTTCGTACCGCCTTAACGTAGCTTTGATGCACTACTTTATTTTGTTAACCGGATTCAAAAAAGTAGGGTCTCTCAATTCGACCGTTTATATGCTTTTTATAGTTGACAGTCGTCCCATCTTAGGTATGCTGTATGAGTAAGTACCTATTCAATTTGAACTGGAATCCATAATATCCTCCATTTAAAAAATCCCATATAAAATTTTCCTGGTCTCGCCATAACTGAGAACTTAACTAATTTCATATTTTTACTTATATCCAGCAATACAATAATTGCTTTCAAATTACTTCATTTGGCATAACAAAATTTATTCGAACCAGTTTTTTCCTACTTTCAAGGTAAATAAGGACACAAACTATGAGTTAAATTTCAGAACGCATATACAAACTTCGCATAGCTTATTTAGTGATCTGTCGTTATTTAACCGCGCCAACAATAATTTTATTAAAGTTTTTGATAAAGTTTGTTTTGTTTTAAAGACTAAGAAGTATTCTGTTTGCTTATAAGTGTTTGTTAATCAAATTTAGTTCACAGCTTAATATCGATTTTTGATAATTCTTCTACCCAATATTACAATAATGGTTTGATATTACAGTTTCATTAGCACATCATTTGGGCGAGCTCAAAACGCTTCATACAAATGTCGCATCATACTATGACGTCACAACGTGTAATACTGTATGCATGCATATCGTAAGAACTTTGTTCAGCAGCTATATCAAATGTTGCTTATACGAATATATTTTCCTAGTGAAAGTTTAACTAATTTTGTATTTTATACGATGGCATAGCATTTTTAGATTCGCACTTTTGAAATGGACTTTCCCACTCAACTTCAAATGTCTATTGTCTCAAATCCTAAGAAATTTTAATTTCGATTTGACTAATGTTATTAATTTACCTATATCTTACTATTAATTGTGAAATCGCATGCAAAATTTTACTTAGGAAACTACCCTATTGTGTCAATGGAAAAATGTGTGAAGTTGTTCGACAATCGATCTTCACCAAATTGTTGTGCAAACGCTGGTCAACTTCTTTTGCTGAATTGCCCATAAAATATATTTGCAAAAATTACATGTGTAGAGTTACCCTTAATAATCTACTTATTAGTTTGATACAGGTATGAACCGTATTTATTGTAGTGCGATCAGCTCGTCTTTTCTTCTGAATCAAAAACGTGATGATTAAAAAATGTTTGTCAAAGAACCTTTTTTATTATTTAGTCACTATAGATATAGAATTTTGTCAATAAACGAACATGACAATTAGATGTCAGTACATTGCTAAATGAAAATCTCTGGAATAGACAATAATTGAATAATATAGATGCATGTTGTCGATTCATGAACCTTATAATAATCTGAGGTATTATTTTCGGAAATAAAAACTCAAACAAATAACTTACACAAATTAATGTCTAAAACAAATACCTAAATAGGTATAACAGTACCTAAAGTTTCGAGACATTTTACAAAAAATGTATTTCTGGACGCACACATGAATAGTTGTTACAGTATTTGACAGGATTGGACAACTATAAGGTATACTCTATTCCAATTATGAAGTCAGTTCAACAGAAGTAAATTTAACACTACCAGGGAAGTACCCCTTAGAAATCGATACTCAGCGGCAAAGGTTCTCGATTTGTAACTAATTTTAATCGAATTAACTTTCAAAAACTAAGGTTTCAAAACATTCAAAACTTCCAATCTTGTTTTTTGTCGAAAAAAAAGAAATACACGATTGTATGTTTAGTATAATAATTATATACACTTGAGAGCATAAATATCGCACATCAGCAATATTTTTGAAAAAAAATGTTTTTTACAATTTCCTGTTATTTTTACAATAACATTTATATGTTTTTAGAAAGCTTGTTTTATACCAAACATTATGTAACCAAAAAATACGAAATCTCTATGACTATTCAGTATATTTTCTTTCCCTAACTGAACCGACAATTAATTTCAATAATGAGTATGATGCAATTTGGACTTACAGAAAATAAAATAAATTATCCAGACTAAAAAAATGTTCTAATAACTCGTATTACCACCTCTTGCACTAATAACAGCACGTATACGGTTTTTATTGACCTTTTCATTTTATTAAATTAAATTTTGTGGTATGTTTTCCCATTCTTCTTTTATAGCGTGTTGCAGCTCTCGGAGATTTGTTGGAGCAGTGGATCTTGACCGAATCCTTTTTTTCGATTCGTCCCATAGATGTTTTATTGGGTTGAGGTCCGGACTTCTAGCAGGCCAGTCCATAACCGGTATTTTAACCTATTCTAGGTACCGAGTCACGTTTGCAGCAACGTGAGGTCTGGAATTATCGTGCATCAGTTCAAAGTTTTCACTACTAAAAGCAGCAAATGCTAGCACATGTTCCTGTAGCACATCTTTATTGTACCCATTAGCAGTCAATCCGCGTTGTCCAGGCCGTTGATCCGCCCCCACAATAATCTGAAGATCCGTATTACCGTCTATGGAAATACCTCCCCAAACCATAAACGATCCACCACCGTAGGCGCCACGTCTACTTATACAGCACTGTGGAAATCTTTTGCCAGGCCTTCTGTACACCCGTCCACGTCCATCGTTGCCATGTAGACAGATTCTGCACTCGTCCGGGAATAAAACACATCTCCACTGATCAAATGTCCATTTAGGTGTTCTCGAGCGAAACGTAGTCTAGCTTGCCGGTGTGCTGGGGTCAGTTTTGGACCAGTTGCAAGTCTCTGTGCAGTAAAGCCACCTGCTGCCAGTCTTCTCCGAACTGCCGAACGACTTACACTGACGTTACGTATTCATTGGAGTTGTTGTCTCAATTGAAATGCATTCAGGTGTCGATTTCTCAGGGAAGTCATGACGACAAAACGGTCGTCCTGCTGCGTTGTCACATGATGACGTCCACCTCCACGACGTCGGACGTATCCTCCAGTCTCCACGTACCGCTGGTATACGTGTCGAACAGAATATCTGCTCAAATTGAGTTGTCGAGCAACGTCGCTTTGGTTATACTCTGCTTGAATCAAAGCAACAACCTGAGCAGCTTCTGCGGGTGTAGTATCCATTTTTAAGTTAGACTTTTTAATTGAAATGGTAACTATCGTGTGGTTATATATCGTTTAATAACAATAATGCACTATAAGTAATGATAAACACAATAATTCCTCTCTGAACGTCCGCTACAGTTAACTTGTGTAAAAACCTTATGAGGGTAGTTTGGGATAAAGTGTCAAAAACGGCCGGATATTCGACTTCATACCCTCGTTATTGTGTATACCTAACAAGAACATACCGTACTTCAAAAATGCATACAGTATTTTTAAACTATAAAACTTATTTTCGCTTATCGGCGACTTAGGTTCGAAAAATGGTAACTGTGCGATATTTATGCTCCCAAGTGTAGATATATAATGACGTGAATAATGATAGTCAAGTTTTTAAAAACTTACACCGAGTTTAAAGGACCATAACAGTTATACTCTCGTGTAAAAAACTCGCCAATGAAGCAGCCCCATTGCCGCCCGATTCATTTTCATTCACGAATGATCGGTTTAACTAACTGAATACTTGAGACACGTCACTATGTTTAAAAGTAAAACATAGTACGTAACTGCTTTTGCTCAAAAAAATATTATTATATTTGGAAGTTCAGATTTAGAAACAATAGTTAGATCAAAAACAATAAGTAAATTTTGCTTGTGAATTAATTGTAGAGTGATTTTGTATAATTGTAAATTTTAAAAATGACGATTTACTACCAAACACAAAAAATGATATTACATGGCATTTAAATGAAACATGCAGAGTTACGTTCTTCAAAATGTCAAAAAAGACTTCATAATTGGAATAATGTTTAACATAATGACTGACATTTCATGTCAAGTCCCACGGGAACTCTGTCAAACGGGATAATAAGTATCCTATGTCCGTTTCCTGGCTCTAAGCTACCTCCCTACCAATTTTCAGCCAAATCTGTTCTGTCGATCTCGAGTTATAAGTGGTGTAACTAACACGACTTCCTTTTATATATATAGATTATTAGTCCGAATTATGAATGATTATTTATAATTTTGTTTTATTCAAAAAATGTTTGGCCAAAAAATGGTTTCGTCAAATCATCATTTTATAAATGACTTACTTTTTGACCAAATGATCAACAGTTAAATTTTCATTTTACAAATAATTATTTTGCAAAATGAATATTTAACAACTGAGTTATCATACCAAACTACTATTGGTCTAAAAAGTTTGATAAAATGTTTTATTTGGCAAATGTTTCTTTTATTAATCGATCTGATAATAGATATGGTACGGGTCAAATTAAAACACAATATTTGGAAAATCATTATTTTGATAAATTTGGTTAGGTAAGGTTAGAATTTTGGTTAGGTTAGGTTAGAACTGGTGACCATAAAACGCGCGAGCCCAGCGCGCGAAGCGAGCGATGCCGCGGCGGCGGTGTTCGGCGAAGCGCCAGAAAATATTTACTACTGTTTAATTTCTATGTAACAGTGGATACACAAATAAAAATAAATATATTTATATATACCGATGTTCGTCACACATAATAAGTCAGTTTTTGTAAGATGGTACTGTTGTTAAATGTCTCGTTTGCCAAATGAATATTTAGGATTTGTAACAAATTATAGAATAGCATTGTGCATTTCACATATTATGGATTGTAATATTTATAGCAAAACATTTTAGGACCTTTAGTACTTTCGGACTTATGACGTTTATGGAAAAGCCTTTTTATGTCTTTTAAACTTTATAGATTGTGATATTTATGGCAAAAGATTTTAGGGTAAATAATATTTAGGGATTTCGATTTTAGGGCAAGTGATATTATGATAAATGTAGTTAGGGATAATGATCATTCGGGCAAATGATGATTCGGACATAAAACATTATGAGATGTAAAATTATGGATAAAAATTTTATGAGATGAAATAGAAAACCGTAGCAAATACATAGCTACTTACTGCCCGATGTTTCGCTTGATATCGCGTGTAGACCCATAAAGACTAATATTAAAATTAAGGTATCGTTTAACTCCCCGGCTCTCACCTTGTCGATGCTGAAGTACTTCTGTGGCGTGAACTCCTTCTGCTGCGCGAGCCGGTACAGCATACGCGCGCTCACGGCAGTCGTGTGCGTACGGAGGAGGTTCTTCTGGGCCTCTTCGATCTTCCAGTCGTATCTGTAACCCTGGTAGACGTGCAAATTGTTAAAACTGGTGTTGGTAACTATAATTTAAACCTTTTGCTTTTAAAATAAGGTCCAAAAACCAACACTAATTTAAATCTAACTCCCTCATTATCAGCAAACACACAAAAAAAAGATCCCAACGAATTGAGAATCTCCTCCTTTTTTTAAGTCGGTTAAAAATAAGGTCCAAAAGCAATGAAAAATAGTAAACTAGTTAGAGGGTTATACAATTTTAAACTGTCATGGTTACACACATTAGAAAACTGAAAGTGTCCGGGATATTTACCATGTTGTTTTGTTTTAATGAGCTCCCGATATTTCGTAATACGTTTATGTAAAAACAAAAATGTGTCCGTTTTCGAGGAAGAAAGATGTGATACCGTGAGTGTAGTGTGTCGTGATCGAATTCGGAGTGACAATATTGTGAACGAGGGTAGTGGTGTCGTGCGTAATAAAAGACTTAGAAAGAGGGTAGACCGATATGTCTGCCCTTAGACCTACCGTCATTCTCGCAGTCCTACAGTTCACCCGTGATCATGGCGCTTGCAACAGTGCCGAAATATCGGGAGCTCATTAAAACAAAACAACATGGTAAATATCCCGGACACTTTCAGTTTTCTAATGTGTGTAACCATGACAGTTTAAAATTGTATATTGAGCACCGGTACGGGCCGGATATTGCGAAATTAGTAAAACATCTTGAGCGCGCGCGGAAAAAGTGTGAATGTTTATCGGAGTCCTTACTATTTTTAGTGAAGTGTCGTGACAATGACTTGATTCCGGTATGTGTGCGTATAAAACCTCGCCCAGACATTTACGGCTCCGCGAGCGTTCTACGTAACGCGAGCATAAAATTATTGCGTAAGGCGATTAGGAATTGCCGTTACCGACTGGACAAAATTCAGTGTGAGTTGTATAGTATACACCTGGAATGCAGTGCTGTGTTGTCCGTGAGTGATTTTGAAAAGTGTGATCGTATAACGTACTTACAAGCACAACGTTCGCGAGAACTTAGTGCTTTGAAACAGAATGGTAAGTTTGAGTCACTATTGTGTAAACAAAAGCGTGTCCCCTACTACCATGATAACTTACCCGAGCGACGCACTGTGATAAATCATTCGGATAAATTGTTGACTAACGCAGCATTACAAGTACTGGAGAAGGGACTTAATTATGCTCCCACATCTAAACGCATCCCTTATGAAGGAATTATTGGCACAGTGGAGGAAGTAGTTAGACGTAACAAAATTCCCGCGGCGGACGCCGAAATCTTGAGGCAGGATGTCGCCGTTGCCTTACGTCATTCGAAACCGCCCAAAGCAAATATTTCTTCTGAAGAGCTTTCCGCACTGAGAGACCTCCGAGATGACAAGAGCGTGATAGTGCTGAAGGCGGATAAGGGGAATGCAACAGTGCTTCTGAATGTCACTGATTATGACAAGAAAGTCAGAGATTTACTCAGTGACATTTGTACTTATAAAAAAGTGAGCTATAACCCGACGAGTAGGACGCATCGGTCAACTCAGAAGCTCATAAAAGAGTGCAGGGAGGCTATTGGTGATGAGATAGCTACGTATCTCCTACGACCGAGAATCCTCCAACCTCCCAAACTGTATGGACTACCAAAGGTTCACAAGCCTAGTGTACCTTTGCGGCCAATAGTGAGTCAGATTGATTCTCCGACTTATGAATTGGCGAAGCATGTAGCCGGTATCCTACAGCCTTTGGTGGGTGGCACCACATCGTACGTGAAAGATTCCAGGCATTTTATAGACATTCTGCGACTTAATAATATCAATAAGAACGAAGTGATGGTCAGCTTTGACGTAGAATCACTGTTCACAAACGTTCCCATTACTGACTGCATTGAAGTCATTAAGCGTAGAATGGAAGAGAATGATATCCCTATGGAATATGCCAAATTGGTGCAACATTGCCTTTCTACTAATTACTTTATATACCAAGGCGAATACTACCTCCAAATAGATGGTGTGGCGATGGGCAGTCCTGTGGCCCCAGTAGTTGCAAACTTATGGATGGAACATTTTGAAAACGGAGCCATTGCCACTGCCCCTTATAGTATTAGGATTTGGAAAAGGTACGTGGACGACATTTTTGGTATAATAGAGGGTGATGAAAGCACCGTGAAAAACTACTTGGCTCACTTAAATAGCATCCACAGGAAGATGAATTTCACGTACGAGATGGAAGATAAGAGGAGCATTGCCTTTTAGATGTGTTGGTTAAAGTGCGTGAGGACGGTTCTTTTAGCCATTCGGTATACAGGAAGCCAACTCATACCGATCGCTACCTACATGCAGAATCACATCACCATCCACGCCAACTGAACTCTGTAGTGAGGTCGCTTACTGACCGCGCATATAATCTATGTGACGAGGAACATATAAATGATGAGCTTAAACACATAAGTGACGTCCTACAGAGGAATGGATATAGTGGGCGAATATCAAGACCGACACGTAATAAACGCCTGGATTATAGGGTAGACCGGCATCCAGCTTATTTGCCATATGTAAAAGGAGTGACAGATAAGATCTCGAACATACTTAAGAAATTCTCCGTAAAAACTATCTTCACTCCTCTTAAAAAGGTATCGCAGTTTCTACGCTCACCGAAGGATAGTTTTCCTTTGGAAAAACCAGGCGTTTATAAAATTGACTGCAGCTGTGGGAGCTCGTACATAGGGCAAAACGAAACGGACGATTTCGTGCCGGGTGAAAGAGCATATCAGGGCAGTCAAAAACAACGAAGCACAAAAATCGGCAATCGCTCAACATCTTTTAGAATCGGGAACGAACCACTGGATTGAGTTACATAACCCTAAGATACTTTCGACAGAACGCCATTACATACCACGACTGGTCAGAGAAGCTATTGAAATTAAGAAATTCAAAAACTTCAATCGTGAAGATGGGTTTCAACTGTCGAATGTATGGCATCCAGTAATACGTTTATGTAAAAACAAAAATGTGTCCGTTTTCGAGGAAGAAAGATGTGATACCGTGAGTGTAGTGTGTCGTGATCGAATTCGGAGTGACAATATTGTGAACGAGGGTAGTGGTGTCGTGCGTAATAAAAGACTTAGAAAGAGGGTAGACCGATATGTCTGCCCTTAGACCTACCGTCATTCTCGCAGTCCTACAGTTCACCCGTGATCATGGCGCTTGCAACAGTGCCGAAATATCGGGAGCTCATTAAAACAAAACAACATGGTAAATATCCCGGACACTTTCAGTTTTCTAATAGTTAGAGGGTTAATACCATGTAGGTCGACTCGTACGTAATTTATACCATGTAGATTAATTTCAGAAGCAGGCCTAAGCCTAACTGAGATTGTAAATGATGATGATAAGGTTGATCCGGGTTGAAGGACCAAAATCGTTGAATAGGTATTAAATAATGTGTGTTAGATATTTAAATATGATTACTGTAATGTTATCTCAAGTAGAACCCTTTAAAATATAATTGTTTGCTTGCATCATAAAATTCAGAACATGAGTTAAGAACCAAGTTGTGGAAGTAAGTACAAGAAACTGACTATAATATTTGCTACTTTGCTGTTTAAGTTTTATTTATTTATTTTGTAGAAAAAAGCAATTCTGATTTTAAACAGATAAAATTGTGTTTTATATCATTAAAAGAAATGTAACTAACCTGTGACCCAAATCCACCTTTACTGTGCACCTCCTTGACCCTCTCCAAATATTCCTTCGGGAATTCCGTGCTGGAAGGAGGATCAGACACAAAGAAGGTGTCATGAGCGTCTCTCGCCGGGTGCTGCTGAGGCTGGAACAGCGCGTCGAAGTTCCAGAACGAGCTCTCCACGTACATGTTCGTTGGCATCTCGGTGAAACCCATCTCGAGGAATATCTCGCGGAACTCTGAGCGGACTTTGAGGAGGGGGTGCAGGTGGCCACATTCTGGGGGCTGCCCTGGAATCATGGAGATTTAGGAAATTAATAAATTGAAGACTGAAATTGGATGTGCTGACAAATTCCACATAACAATGGAAGTTAACTGAATTAGAATAGGCTAGACAACTAAAAAAATCAAAACAATTTATGGACTAAACAGAATAGTACAATTTTGACACAGTTGTCATGCCTATTGTCTACTATTTTACTTTATTTTAATGTTGATTTTCTATTACTATTACATTAAAAATCGAATGATAGTCTAGATTCTAAGACTTACTGTTAAGGCATACTGTCATAACATAAAATTCCACTTTGCACTAAAAATTTACAATTTTGTATCAAATTGACAATGAAACAGGGTTGAAGGTCAACAATATTGATAATTTCATTGACATTCTTATCAATGCAATGAAGAATGACATCCAAATAATTTTATACATTTTTAATGCAAGTGGACATCACCAATTTATCATTATTTCATACAAAAACAAAAACTATATTACCTAGTGCATCAAAGTTGTATGGTTTGAACTGCAATGTCTTCCATGATCCCGTCAGTAACATATCACTGGTTAAATCAGTTTCTAACTTCTTTATTGTTGTAGCAAACTGTGGTCCTTTACTTAACACAAAACTCTTCAAAACTACTTCTTGCAGAAGCTTTCTTTTTTTATAATCATTCCTAATGTTGTCAGCCAGGTTGTCTATGCCCTTTTTGATCTCATTCAGGTGTTCTTGAACTGTGTCTGTAATTTGTTCTGTCTTCTTTTTGACGAGGGGTGGGCCTCCAGATTTGTCTATGAGGATCCAGCCGGCAGACATAGCCTTGCTGAAGCCCACTTTTGCATTAGGAACAGTCTGTAAGATATAATTGAGTGCTATAAAAAATACTTTCATTCCATTGTGATGTAAAACTGAATAATAAATAGAGCAAATTCATATTAAAAGAAAAATAAAACAAACAGAAAATTTGCAAATTTCTGAATAAATTGTTTAAAAGCACTCTAAGGTCTGATGTGTTATTAAAGTATTTTGATTCTTATTATACTTTATTTTTAAATCGGTATTAGTTTTCCTAATATGGTATGGTATTAAACTACCCTTAGTTTGAATTTCGGTCAAAGGGATGAGTAAATTCATTCACTAATAAGCCAGAACGAACTATTCAGTAGCTACACTATCAATCATGTCAATGATCTATTCATTTAGAGTAACAAGAGACAGCAGATATAGGTCAAACCTTCATGAGCTCTGCTTGTGGGATCCCTGCGTCTGGCACGCTGCGGTACAGAACAGCCTCGTGGCTTCCGTGCTCCGCCACCAGCTTCCCCTCTTCCGTCAGCTCCCACCGAGTACTTTTTACTGCTTCAGAAGTAACCATTTCAAGAGCCTCCAAACTCTTCACTGCACCTACTATCTTCTGGTGCTCCTCATTGAACTCACTCGCTAGTTTAAGAGTGTCCAATTTGTCACTCTTATCTAATTGGTGCAAAATCCGCTCGTTCAATTCCATTTTGAGGCTTAAATTAGTATTTTGGAACTTATTTTAGGTTACTACGGTATCTACTTTTGACACGACGCTGGCAGCTGATAATGACACTTAACAAATTGACATTTATACTTTTTACTTCATGGCATTGGCTGTTTATGTTAGAGATTGCAAGGGCCTGTAACAGGGGGTCATAAATCGATTTCCCGATTAAATCAGTAATAATTAGTAATTATTTATCCCTAATTCTTAATCTAATAATTAGTGAAACAAAACCACTGTAGTGATGGACAACAGGTATTGGGTGAAATTCGAGGTATAGTTAAAAAGTACGGTTAAGATTATCACATGGAACGCATTCAATATGCAAAAATGAATAGAGCGGAACAGTTCAAAATACCACAGAGAACTTTTGACTTTTGTGTTTGATTGCCGCGTCCGGTCCGCGAATCTGCAAATCACGAAATTCGCGTGTCATACAATACAATATTCAGAATTTATTTTTGCCCTCTGGTGTATTGAAACAACAGACAAACTGTAATAAAGTAAGTAAGATAATATATTTCCCTACTATTTTAATAAAATACTTGCATAATCACTCATTGTATAATTAATTATTCCTCTGTAGTATCAACAGTTAGCCTTGCCTCGAATGAGAGATTTTTTGTTCGCTTCTCATACCATAATCACTCTAATAGAACATCTCATAGTTCAGTAATTAACGCAGTTGTATTTCTCGTATTTCCATAAATATTCCGTAGTCGTGTAGTGTTGAATGTGCGATAACGTATACTTAAAAGTAGGTTTTTATCAGAATTTTGTTGCATGCGCACTATGTGATAATATAATTCACTACAAAATTTTAATCTAATGTTTTACTATACACGAAATTTAAAGTTAACTATGTATATTTCAAAGTATTTCCTTAATATGTTTATGATGAAAGTAAGTACCTAACATTGAAATGTTTGTTTCAGATGTCTAAAGTAGACCTTGTTGTGTTCGGTGCTACCGGGTTCACCGGCAAGCGTGCGATCGAGGAGCTGGCCAGAGGCGGCAAGAAGTATGAAGGTGTCACCTGGGCCATTGCAGGTCGGTCAAAGAAGAAGCTGGAAGACATGCTAGCGGAGACTGCTAAGAAGACTGGTGAGTATGACATCATTCATTAGAAAACTGTAACTGTCCAGGATATTTACCATGTTGTTTTGTCACTTTACCCTAGATCATGGCGCTTGCAACAGTGCCGAAATATCGGGATCTCATTGAAACAAAACAACAAGGTAAATATCCCGGACATTTTCAGCTTTCTAATGTGTGTAACCATGACAGTTTAAAATTATATAATGACATCATTCAACACATTATGTTGTTGATTGTGTGATGATTTGTGCAACATATAATCTGAATAATCTATCTTGGCTATTGTTAAACATTGTTTAGCTGTAAGCATTGCAATTATAGGAAAAGAATACTGTGGGAAGTAACTGACTTGGTTTTTAAGTACCTACATAAAAATCTGTATACCTATTTGTATTATAATGTATACTCTTATATCTTAGCTAAAGGCTGGCAAATTAAAAAAAGATATTAGCACTGGGGAAAAGTACCCTACAATTGTGTAAAATATTGAGACTTGTATTTTATTTTGACAATTAGTAATTAGGTTAAAATAATTTTTAATGCTTCGAACAAGCACGTAACTGGAAAAAATTATGATAAAACACTTAAAATAATTTTACGGGAAATAAACTTTTATATGTTGTACTTTATATTTGTGTGCACCAAAGCGCACAAGCTTGCCAAATAAGTTTATTATTATTTTGTGCATGCAATATGAAGGATGAGGAAAAGAAAAACATTAAAACAAAAGTTCAGAAAACTGTACTTTGAACATGCCTAATATGCAAATGTCCTTGAATATGTCAAACAGGATTCTGAGGTTTTGATAACAAATTTTAGGTATATAGCTTGCAAGTATGACACATAACAGATATATTAATATTACATTGGATAGGTGGTCCATAAATTAATAATATTGAATAAATAAGCAATCTGAATGAATATTTTAAGTGCATTAAAGTTTAAATTTCAAAAGAAGGATTTTGCATGGCTATAACTAACGCGTTCTGTACCTATCACAAATCATGTGTATTACTTAATATGGTGATAAATAAAGATTTCATATTAATTGATAACCTTTGTATAAGACAAATGACACAATATTTCTGAGTAGTTTCTAGAATAAAAATATGTGAAAGACAAATAAATATTAAAAATATTTATGCTTTTATTTTGGTACGGATTTTAAAATCGAAAAATTATTAAAATAATTTTGCCTCACATGTTTACGTAACATTAGGGGTCGGTAGGTGAGCTCGTTGATAACGAATGCCGACAATCAATTACCTATGTATGGTTTATCTTGGCGCGATCGTGGCTATCTAATTAAGTATATCTGTTTACATGTCGTGACTGGCAATGTTTAGCCATGGTCAACGCAGGATTAAAGGGTTGAACATTACCAAACGGCCCTTATCGCAAAGAATAGGGACAAAAGCGGCTACATTGAAATTGTTCGTGTTATTACTGTTAACACGTTCACTGCTAAAAACACACACGGTGTGTTTTCGTCATCGGAACGCGCGTGCTGAGCTAACACGCCAGGCGTGAGCGCGACATTCTCAATGCATCGGTGCGGCGCTACCCCCCGTGCGGACCCACACATCGCTTGTGTTTGCCCATACACGCGTGGCGTGTTCGGCCGCCCCGCTGTATGGGATCGTCTTACGCGCCAGGCGCGTGGCGCCGCTCCGGCGTCTCGTCTTTTCGAAATTTCGCAACGTCTGTGCGGGCGACACGCTGAGCGTGTGATTTTTAGATTTTTAGGGCCGCAGTCAACGTGTTAAAATGTATGTATTTACTGGCTTACCGTCCGCTATCTCCGTCCATGTGGAGTCGTAAATCGCGGATAACAGTTATCCTTTAGATCAGTCAGTTAAAAAGTATCCTATAGTATCTAAGTAGTACTCCTTACCTCAGGCACTAACTAGACTACCCTTTTTAAAAATTTAAATCTGTTCAGTAGTCTGCACGAAGGCATGAAGGCGCGGCAGATTGACAACGTTAATTAATATTAGTAGGTAAACAGTTAAACACCTGTTTAGTAGTAACAATGTGAAAACAAGGGCGATGTTCTGTCCAAAAACCCGACTTCTTGACTCTGATACAGAACGCCCATGTTAGTGTAAACAAATGTGTGGTTTGCTTTAAGCCATTGTATAAATTATTTGATTCTTGCTCCCTGTAACCAAAAATGTTGTTGCGTCAACCATTTCCGTGTCATACATGGTGAAATAGTGACATCATCTTAGATAGTAGTCATCTAAGCATACAGGGGCGCGATCAAACCGTGTCAGAATCATCAGGGCCGAGGTATTACTGTTGTGAGAGCTATATTATGATAGTACTAGACCTATGTACCTACTAGACCTAATTATTATTATATAATGACTGGCTCGGTGGAACAGTGGTTAGTGATTCAGGTTCATAACCTACGGTTCAAGGAGTCGTGGGTTCGATTCCCACTTGGGACACCAATATTTGTGTGTCGAACATCGGTGTTTGTTCCGTGTCTGGGTGTAATATTAAATATATTAAAGTATATTTGTGTATCCACTGTTGGTCCTGATTTCCGTAACACAAGAGCTTAAGCTACTTACCACGGGATGAGATCAATGTATGTGATGTTGTGTGTAGGTAATATTTAATTATCTATCTTGGTGTTGATTAAGTCTAAAGTCAAAGAGCTAATGGTCCAAACACCGGGTCCATATTGACTCTCATAAAATTTTAAGTCATATTCTTTGTCTTCATAACGATTTGTGTTCATAATAATCACTCTTCATAATTTTGTTTGTCCTAATTTTGTTTCTCCTAATTTCGTTTGTCCTAATTTTATTTGTCATACTTTTTTTGTTCATACTTTTTTTATTCATAATTTTTTTTATTCCTAACAACGGAGCTCATAACAGTTAATGATCATAATTTCTTTATTCATATTGTTTCTACCAAGAATAATTTTACATACGATTTTTTTTCTGAATTTTTTTCTTCATAATATTTAATGATCAATTACTTTAATGAATAATGATGTTACTAAGAACATGAACACAAACTGTCAATTCCCATAATCGCAATTAATAAAAATAATTTAAATTTATTAGTAAGTGGTAGGTCTAGGTAAAACTTAATACATATATAATGATTACTTAGTGTAGAATCCAATCCATACAATATCAGTTAATCAAGTAAATAATCATTATGCTTTCATGCATTAGTATCTCCTCGTCTCCGGCGCTGCGGGAAGTGCAACCCTTCCGCCCTTGCGTAACGAGGCTCTGGCCCCCATGCTCGCTTCCGCAGCTTCGGCTTTTGGATCGCCATCGGCGCTTTCGGCGCCTCGGCGACCAGCCTCAGCCGCTCCAGCTCGCCCGGGCGCCTGAGCCTCGTTACAGCGAGCGAGGGCTGCCCTCCTCCGCGCCTCCGGTTTTGGAATAACACTCTAGGGGTAGGGCAGACAAGACTACGTGGAGTCGGTTTTGCAGCAATTCGTTTCTGTTACGTTAATTTTGTAGCAAAATTTTGGACCATTTCAATACAACTATTTTATTTGTACCAAGTACTATTTAATGGAGCTGATCTGGTGAGGATATGGAGGATGCCCATAGGAACTCCGATTCCAGCTCAATTGGATCATAGGTATCGGGTTTCCTATGGGCATCCTCCAAATCCTCACCAGATCAGCTCCATGATACCATATTTCTCTATTGTTACCGGAGTCACTAAGACATACCAAATTTGAGCACAATTGGACTACAGGTATCGGAGTTCCTATGGGCATCCTCCAAATCCTCACCAGATCAGCTCCATGATACCATATTTTTGTAATGTTACTGAAGTCACTAAAACATACCAAATTTCAGCTCAATTCGACCACAGGTATCCGAGTTCCTATGGGCATCCTCCAAATCCTCACCAGATCAGCTCCATGTTACCATATTTTTGTAATGTTACCGAAGTCACTAAGACATACCAAATTTCAGCTCAATTCGACCACAGGTATCCGAGTTCCTATGGGCATCCTCCAAATCCTCACCAGATCAGCTCCATGATACTATATTTTTGTACAAGAAATTTTGAAGTCGCTGACCCGTATAAAAATCGATCGAATTTTCAATCGATCGAAGTCCAGTCCATAAAAAACGAGTCGAAAATTCGGCGCGCCCCCTTTGCGACACCCCGACCGAAAACAAATATTAGGAAAAACGAAGAGTATGATTAGTGAAATTATGAATTTCAATGGTTATGATTAGTGATATTATGAATTTCAATGATTATGATTAGTGATATTATGACTTTCAATGATTATGATTTGCAATATGTAGGAATAACAATTTTTATGAAGAATGATGATTATGATTTAAAATTTTATGAGAAACATTTTCGGTCTTCCAATGTTATGACTTAAAAAATTATGTGAAGAAATGCGCCCCCCAAACACCTTCATCAGTGCTGACTTATGTTAAGTTTATTATTATAGGTGTAGTTTAATACAGCCTAATAATTATGTTATTGAAGATACACATTTACTAATTAACTTTTGTTTATATTATACGCGTGAGGAATTCCTTCAAATAACGCCACTACAAATGGACCCTTAGAAAGTTGCCTTCTAAGAATATGAATGAGAAAATGCTTAATTAGTACATTTTACATAATATGAAAAATGCACATCAAGAAATATTAACAGAATATGAGCAACGCATAGTGACTCGGCTCATATGGATTACTATGACTAAGAAGTGGTATGGTATATGTAGGTACCTAACTCATGTTCTGGTGGTACATACGTGCTGCAAAATATGCATTAGTATGGATTTTAAGCAAATAGTTACGTATATGCACCGCTCAGTCAACAACAATCACTTTGGAATTAGTAGTGAAGGTCAAAATCAAGTATTATAGGTATTCAAACTTCTGTCCCCAGTCACAGTCGATAAGTATCAATTTATGCCAGCCAATAGAAGATTGCCTAAATTAATCGTTATTCCCAAACGCTAAGAGTTTTGTTCTGTAAGCAAAAAATAAAACCTATTTAGGTATTAGTTTTATATCATAGATTTTATTTTAGGTAGAGATCTAACATGGGTTTTATACATATTTAAGTATATTTAATGATTTAGTTATTACATAAAAAAACGCTTCAAAGCTTGTGTTGTATTGTGATTTTGTGAAAATAACACTTTATAGTCCCGACGAGAACGATAAAATTATTTATATTGCAACTGTTCTATAGTTATGAGTGACAGAACGTAGATATTCGACTAAGTCCAAAAAATAAAATATGTAGGTGGAAACTGATATTATTAACTATCTTGAAACCGATATTAATGCCATTGGTGACAAACTGATGAAGTAATATGTTTATTTATAGGTGTGGATGCGACGATAAGAAGGTTAACGAATATTATATCTACCATAGTTGGTTACTAGATTATAATGATTTAAAAGACCTTGGCCCCATGGCACGTATGAACTACTTACCGTAGGGCAAGGTCCGTTTTAGAATTAATTCCTATATTAAATACGGACCAAATTTTACCGGCGGATTTGGTAAAGTCGAGATTTTATTTAGATGTAAGTGTCTTTATGTGTATCTGCTCTTTTGGATATTCGTAACATGGATACAAGCTTAAGTGAAATAAGCAAAAAACCTTTTTTAAAACAGATATGTCACAGAAAGCAAAAAATACACGTAGACAAATTCAGAACGTCCTCCTTTTCGAACCATTGCAAATGCCATTATTTCAGTTTTAATGGTATTTACTCATCTATTAATTAGAGAGAGAGCTTAGAGAATTGAGCTTTTTTCAAATTGTTCATCACTTTACTTCCAGACGCGAACCTGTCCGGTATAGAAGTGATAATAGCCGACGTGGCGGACTTCGAGTCTCTGAAGAGTATGGCTGCGCGGGCGCGCTGCGTCGTCAACGCTTGCGGCCCGTACCGGCACTTCGGCGAGCCGGTGGTCCGCGCCGCCATAGAGAGCAAGGCGCACTACGTCGACGTTAGCGGCGAGCCGCAGGTTTGTCACTAGACCTGTAGTACGAAAGATCCACATATGAGGTTGTCAGGTACAATAGACCATATTATTGAGCCTGGCGCACTCACGCTGAAGGCCTGCTTAAATGCCGTTTCACGCCTCGCTTAAAGAGCCCGGGATTAGTAGTACCTAACGGGACGTCGTCCCTTACCACGAGCGGTTAGCAGGAAGATCTCGGGGGTTTTAGCGGGTAAAAGTCCGGCATAACCACAGCATCACCCCGGCTTTGTGGTATCCATGAAAAATTCCCCTGGGTGGAAAAAACGAACGGTTAACCAAAACGATAGTGGTGACTAATTACGAGGCCTAGCTCAACAGACAGGAGCACACAAGCCTATTGTCCACGTTACCCCACGTCATGCACACACATACGACAATTGATGATCATAAAACGAGCGCTCGCTGACGCAGTCTTCTTTTCTTTATTTGCGTAGAAACCTTCAATCTGTGTCGACGCGACCATATCGCGTCAGCCGCTCGTCGTGCATTTTACATGTGCGGCAGTATGCCGCTCCGTGGACTCAGTTTTGAAGGATTCTACGCAAGACACTTAGAGTTTCGTGAAGACGCTAAACGTGCGCTTACGTGGACAATAGGCCTTACAATGTGCACCACCGAGCTGTCGGGATGCAAACACATTCTTTGCACCCTGCGCAAAAACTACACTGTTTTTTTTTCCTAACTGACATACGATGATGGCTAGAGTAGCCTCGTCATCATCACCGGACTTGTGGGGGAGCGGATGGCTCTCACCCCTAAAAATTCGGTACATATGAGTGGAAAAAGTGAGTTTATATTGTTGTGTTTTATGTGCACGTGTGTCCTTGCTAAAGTAAAAGATAATTATTTATTCACCTGCATTGCTTAAGGTGACTTCTGTCTAATGAATACATAAATCAGCAAATACACTATTTATTTATTTATAATAGGTACGCAGACAGATTACAGTCGGATACATGTTAACTTAAATCTTAATAAATGAAATATGCTAGACAGTAAACCATAGATTGCATACACAACATGTTTCAGTATGGTTACGAAAAAGAACTTATTATTAAATAAACTTACAAATACAATATATTAGTTTTAAGGTACTACCTACTTACGTTGTAAATTATAGGTCTCCATTATTACCTATTGTTTGTTGTTTAATCTATTGGAACGAGAAATATCCATATATGTATTTATTTAATCTTTAAAAAATACCGAGAGCCACTCACTATTTATCTGAAAACCAGTTTAAAAAAAAAAAAATAGTTTGTAGGTCATAGTTGAAGTAAAAAAACCGCTATAGGCCATCCTTGTGGGGGAGCCCACAATTCCGGTGATGATGACAGGCTACTGCAAGCCATCATCGTTATCAGTTATAACAAAAAAAGTACGACGGTACCGTCATCGTAGTCATTAAAAACATACACCGTTCATCACTACCACCAGTTGGCGCCACCCGTGGCTAACGGGTAAAAGGTGATGGAAAAGTTCGCATTGTGACGTAATTACCTGAATATCTCAGACGTTAGTTCATTTTTCAAATATTTTTTGGACTTGAAACTTGAATTTGTTAATAATTAAAATTAGTTTAGAATTTTATTACATCTTTAATTACATTGCGTTAACAGCTACTATTTGTAATTTAAGGGAAACCTATTATTAGCCTTCCTATTGGTGTAATGTAATTTGTATGTATCTTTATTTGTCACGCTGTTGGTTTCTGAAAAAATAAATAAATAAATAAGTTAGAGCAACCGACGCCATATCGGGAGGTCCGGTGGTTCAAGTCCCCGTTCAGGCGGTCCCCGGAATGCGATTTTTTCAAATTTTAAATTTACATTGAGCTTAAATAGCATTAAAAAAAACAACAAATAAAAAAACATACACCGTTGCTATTAGGGGACAGAGCCATTCGCTCCCCCGCAAGTCCAGCGATGATGACGAGGCTACTCCAAGCCACGATCGTAAGTTAGGAAAGAAAATAAATACGGTCACAGGAGACATTTTGTCGACCGGTTGCTGTTACCACCATGCCGTTGCGTAAAACCCGCCAAGTGACTCTGACCTCTCTCGGTTAGGTCGCGTTCCGGGATCATCACTGTACGAACCGGAGCCAGGGGACCATTGTTGCGGCAAGCGCCGGACCAGTGGAGCCTTAGCGGCGGTATTGTGCGGGCGGAGCGGGTCAGCCCGCCGGCCAGGGAGACCCGTAGAAACGGGGGCCCTTCCGTCCGGCGGACTGGCCAACTCTAACCCGCACAGCTCAATACCAATGTGGAGACTCCACGCCCTGTCCCGTTGTTGCCGCAGCAGTGGTCTCCTCTTTAAGCGGGCTTTGAGGGTGAGTGAGACAGGCTCAATATGGTCTATTGGGCCTGTCGACCTCATATTTGGATCTCACTACCGCTTACCATCAGGTGGAGTGAGGTCATCTTGATAGCTCATTATAAATAAAACCGTTTCAAAAATACACCGTTGCTAAGCGAATATGTCCCTTATTTCCAGTTCATAGAGACGATGCAGCTGAAGTACGACGCGGCGGCGCGCGAAGCGGGCGTGTTCGTAGTGAGCGCGTGCGGCTTCGACAGCATCCCCAACGATATGGGGGTTGTGTTCCTGGAACAGAACTTCAACGGTGAGAGTTTACTTTAATAAAATCTTTATCAGATAACTTAGCTCACAGAAAGATTATTATTTTTTTTTAAATTTACACCACTTGAAGCACTGTACTTTGCTGCAAATTGTATGTAAAATTCAAGAAGAACTGTTGACTTTTTACACTCTTTTATAATTTATTCAATCGGAGCCACTTTTGGTACGTGTACTTTGGCGAAACGTCACTAGTCACTCAAATTCTATTATAGTACAGTCTGTGGGGACATATAAAAGCCTCTGGTCTGCAAAAGGTGGAGTAGAAAATATTGTGGCGTTGTATTGCTTACGTATTGCAGTTTAATAGAAATCCAAGTTTTCGACCTCGGGGGGCGCATGCGCGAGCCGCCATCTTGAATTAAAGGTGCCGAAATTCGTTTTTTTCTAAATAACGTCTAAACAGTTAACTTTAAGACTAAAGTGTCTATGAAAAGCATAAAGAAGACAAAATTACTTACATTTCCTTCATACATATTTATTCTGTAAGTCTTATAGGTAGAAGTTTACAAGCGATGGAAAAATAACGAAAAAAATATTTAAATCTCCAAGTTCTAAAATGGTGTTGCATTAAAAAAACCAGAAGACTGGGGCTGGAGATATAACACCAATAGGCTCAGTCCAATTACAACAACTGAGAAAGCTGCACCCCCAACACTTTCAAAAGTAATTTCTTGCAACTGTAAAAAAGGATGCAGTAGAGCATGTAGTTGCAGAAAAGCTGGATTACAATGCTCTATTGTACGTGGGTTCTGTAGTGGTCAGTCCTGCGGAAATGCGGTAGAGATTCGGATAGATAACGAGGACAACGATGACGGCGAAATTTCATTGCTGGAAACCCATTCTTTTAGAAACAGCGACATTGAAACTGAAAATTCTAGCAAGATTAATGAAGATATCGACCATTTACCTACCTGGGCCATCAAAAAGGTTTAAAAATTATTAGTAAATTTTTTAACCAAAATTTTAATTGATTGATGATTTTTGTAACTTTGTATTTTTCAACTGCTTATATGTTTTTACCTATAAGACTTACAAAATAAACATGTATACAAAAAACTTAAGTAATTTTGTCTTCTTTATACCTCTTATAGACACTTTTATTCATACAGTTAACTGTTTTAGACGTTATTTAGAAAAAAACTAATTTCGGCACCTTTAATTCAAGATGGCCGCTCGCGCATGCGCCCCCGAGGTCGAAAACTTGGATTTCTATTAAACTGCCATACGTAAGCAATATAACGCCAAAAAATTTCTACTCCACCTTTTGCAGAGCAAAAATACCTGCGGACTGCATTATTAGTTATGAAGATTTAACAAATTCTTCGTAATAGTATACTTCCATGTAGCTGAAAAAATATATATATAGGCCTGCAACTTCCTGCAAGTGATACCAAATTATGAACTGTGGAAGCTTTTTCGCGAAATGGTGTGCACTGTGGTTACACACATGTGTGCCTGAACTAGGATTTTTTCCTGTGTTTCAGGCAATAGAGGAACTTACATGGTTATAGTATGCTATTAATCACTTACAAAAAGTAAACCACTTATGACTGGCTCGGTGAAACAGTGGTTAGTGACCTAGGTTTACCTACGGTTCCAAGAGTCGTGGGTTCGATTCCCACTCGGGACATATATTTTTGTGATAAACATCGGTGTTTGTTCCGTGTCGGGTTGTGATTATGTATTTATAAATATCTTATGTATGTATATCAGCCTCTGATGCCCAAAGTACAAGCTCTGCTTAGTTTGGGGTCAGATGAACGTGTGTGGAAATGTCCCAAAATATTTATTTACGTATTTATACTTGTCTACGCTAACGAGAAAAGGAGAGAAGTTTATTTGACTCATCAAACCCACAAATAATGTAGGTAATCAAAATAAATGCCCTTGTAAAGAAAAACAAAAAGATTTTTAACGAGAATAAGTTACATGAATTTGCCTCATCTTCCCTAGTCTGTAACTCCTTAGACAAGCTAGCTAGAGTACACATTTTAGTGTGACCCATAACTTGCTTCAATTTTATGGTTGGTCGATAATCTTTGGCCATGTCAGGGTTACTTATTTGTTAATTTAATCTATACTAATATTATAAAGAGGAAAGATTTGTTTGTTTGTTTGTAATGAATAGTCTCCGAAACTACTGGACCGATTTCAAAAATTCTTTTACCTTTGGAAAGCTACATTATCCCCGAGTAACATAGGCTATATGATATTTTAAAAAAAATTAGGGGTCCTTACTAGAACTCAAATAATGTAACCCAAGGTGTAAAAAATGACCTGAAAAATTCCTTACGTCGCCTGCGCTGCGAAAACTATTGAAGATAGAACAAAATCATTTACTAAGACTTTGCAGAACTCATCATCATCTACAAAAAATGTCGCGACAGCATATGTCTACATATTATAGTTATGTCACAGTAAGCGGTTTTTTATTCTAAAAATTTAATTTATATGCCGCCGCTTGAAAGGGCTCTTTATTTGTACCTTGGTATTAATCCTTATCAAAATAAGTAACTTTATGTTCAAGTCGGCTTCAATACCTTTTTATAACTTTTTGAATTATTCAATTCGGATATTTTATTCGGTAAGATATCACGAGTTGTTAAAAATGCAAGTAAGTATTAGAAAAAGTCGCGTGGTTGCCGCCACCGCGCTCAGCTAGCCAGCATGCGATGTAGGCTCCGTGTAAGGCGGCCCCTAGACGATCAATTTTATTGCGCAATATTTCGAATTGTTCAATAAAATTGATTGTTTAGGCTAATTTTTGAAGATTGCGCAGTGATTGAACAAAAGTTTGAGCGACTTTAATTTTTAATGCGCCATATTTTTTTATTGCATTGTGTAGGGCCAGGGTTGCGCAATATTTTTTAATCTCGGTTTCAACATGACGAGGATATTAAACACACCCGCGGAAAATGGCGGGAAAATATAATCTATAAGTTAAGAAGAGAGAGAGAGTTTATAGTCGAATGTATCGAATTACACAGAAACTTACCATCTCTGTGGAATGTCAGGAGCAAAGACCACGATAAAAAAAAATGCACTCACGAAATAAAATTGGTATATATTGCCATAAGCAACAACACCAGAGCTACATCTTGTTCGCACATGATGCTCCAATTGAACACGAAAACATTGAGCAGTTCGTATTTTTGTGCGATATAATTGATCGTCTGGATGTTAAGCACCATTCGATCTTATTGCACAATAAAATGTATTGTACAATGTTATTGTAGGTCTAGGGGCCGCCTAAGCGTCTTGGGGTATGGGGGGAGTCAATGTAATATGTAATATAATAATATTATAAAGAGGAAAGGTTTGATTTTTTGTTCGTTTGTTTCGAATAGGCTCCAAAATTACTGCACCGATTTGAAAAAGTCTTTCACCGTATAGGTTTAGGGGTTGAAATATATTATATAGAGATATCCCCGAAGCGAAGCGAGGGCGGGTCGCTATATATTTATAAAGTTTTTTATATTTTCCACTGTTGGGTGTTAATACTCTCTATCCTGGGATTAGATCCATTTCGGTACGTCATCATCATCATCATCAGCCCATATACGTAACCACCGCTGGGGCACGGGTCTACCCTAAACTAGGGCGATAAGGCCTTAGTCAACCACACTGGCCAAACGCGGGTTGGTTGACTACACAACCTTGGAATTTCTTCATAGGTGTGCGGGTTTCCTAACGATGTTTTCCTTCACCGTTAAAGCGTCGAATAATCGTTCATTTGAATGAGGGTTTTCGCGTATAAGAACTTCACTAGATGGCAATACGTAGGCGTGAGGTCCAACTGCAGCGTGATTGGTTATTTTTGACGTGACATTGACAGACATGTCAATATTCACCAATCACGAAGCAGTTGGACCTCACGCCTACGTAAGTATTGCCATCTAGTGGATATCTTATACGCGAACACCCTCATTGCAAATTTGAAAAACACAGTAAAACACACATCGGTACGTAATTTTGCCGTATTTATTTATTTATTTACATTTTATTCCCGTGTCCAGGCACCCTGAACTCTGTGGAGTCGTACCTGAGCTCGTCGATCAACCCGGAGTACTCGTGGGAGGCGTTCCGCAGCGGCTGCGTCAACTACGGCACTTGGGAGTCGCTGGTCTACGGGTAGGTCGAGAAAAAAGTTATCTTTATATACATAATTCTGCGTGTGTATGTCATTGAACTCCTCCTAATCGGCTTGACCGATGAATTTTTCTATATGCGTTTGAGTGGCGCCCTGGATGGTTTATATTCACAAATCAGGTCGGCAGAGGGCGCTGATTGCTTGAAAAAAGCATGTGATCTCGGAAACGGGCCTTAGGGTCCGCAAGTGTATTTATAAAAGTATAACGGTGGGGCGCCACACGTGGCTAACGGATAAACGTGACGGAAAAAATCGCATTAGTGACTTAACACCTGGGTAGCGTAGTGGTTAAATAGCACTAAAACAACAAATAAACCAGGGCGATAATAATGTGACTAATAATGTGATTTCAATGATTTCAGTATCGCCCACTACAATGAGCTGGGTCCTCTCAGAAGGAAGCTATATGCAGAGCGCATGCCCACTTTCAAACCGAAATTGCAAAACCGGTGAGTTATATGATGATAATATATATTTTGACAGAAAACTCGAAACAGTCTATGGTAAAAACTGTTCATGTTTTCTGTTTAGTTTTGATTCTCATCTGGTTGTAAATATGTACTATGTAATTAATTAAGTAGGCTACTGCCGGAGAATTATGTTGACTTTATGTGACCCGGTTAGTGACCATGGCTGGCTGGGTCGGGGTTCGATTCCCACCTCGAACAAATGTATCTCGGTGTGAATATGTATTTCTAAATATCTATGTATGTATATCAGTCTGTGACCCTCATATTACAAGCTCTGCTTAGTTAGGGACATGAAATGAAATGAAATAAAATAATTTGAAATTAAATAATTTATTCTGCAAGTAGATTTCATGAAATTCTTTCGCATGTCAATGACCGTGTGTGGAAATGTTCCACATATTATTATTTTATTTATGATTATTCAAAATATTACATTGTACAGGAAGTAGTGGTACTTTCTGTACAATGTAATATGTTGAGTAATAAACATCACAAACAGGTAGTAGTACCTAACAGAACGTTGTTACGTCTGTCTGTCTTAGTTGGGTGGTCCACAAGCGCCTAGGCGGCTGGTGTTTCCCGTTCCTCGGCGCGGACAACTCGATAGTGTATCGCTCTCAACGGAGTTTGTGGGAGCGCGACTCGAAGCGGCCCGTGCAGTTCAGAGCTTATGTGAAGATGACGAGCTTGCTCTACCTTATGCTGTTGGCTTTCTTCGGGTTCATTGTGATGGTGTTCTCCAAGTTCGAGACGACTAGGCAGTGGCTCTTGGACTACCCCAGGTTAGTCGTTTGTTACAGTATTTTTTCCTTACTAACCATGTTTGAATCGCGCTTTCGCGCTAAGTGTGCTGAAATGTTATTTGGTGTGTATACTAAGAGGTGAGAGCCATTTGCTCCCCCTCGAGTCCGGTGATGATGACAAGGCTACTCCTACTCCAAGCCATCATTATATGTCAGTAAGCAGGTATGTATAGTCCATGGGCGTGCCTAGATACTGGTCCAAGGAGAGCAAATGGGGAGAGGAGTAGTATCTGTTGAATTGTTAGGTGGTTAGTATCGCTCCAATGTGGGGGGAAGTAAGTGAGTAGTCTGTAAGAGTATGCGGCCGGTGCGTCCTGTCGCACTCGATAGTGTACCGATCTCAACGCAGCCTGTGGGAGCGCGACTCGAAGCGGCCCGTGCAGTTCAGAGCTTACGTGAAGATGACGAGCTTGCTCTACCTGATTCTGTTGGCCTTCTTCGGGTTCATTGTGATGGTGTTCTCCAAGTTCGAGACGACTAGGCAGTGGCTCTTGGACTACCCCAGGTTAGACATTCACACACATACATACAAAGCAAGTCCGGTGATGATGACGAGGCTAGTCCAAGCCATCATCGTATCTAAGTTAGGAAAAAAACTAACGTTATCTGACTCGCGCTTTCGCGCCAAGTGTACAAAACTGTATTATTTGGTATGTATAGTCTATGGGCGTGCCCAGATACTGGTCCAAGGAGGGAAAATTAGATTTTTTTGCTAGGTGACTATCGCTTAAAGTACTAGTTAAGATTAATTAGTATCGGTCGGGTCATAAATCATCATCCCTATGCGTCCCCACTGTTGGGGCACGGGCCTATCCTAAACTAGGGCGATAAGACCGCGAGTCAACCACCCTGGTGCAGGTTGGTCAACTACACAACCAAACAATTTCTTGGTAGGTGTGCAGGTTTCCTCACGATGATTTCCTTCACCGTTAAAGCGTCGAATAATCGTACAATGATTTCAAATTTGAAAAACATAGTGGTACGTGACGAGGTTTGAACTGGCGACCTCTCGCATGGCAAGCAACGACCCGTACTAAAAAATATTGTATATTCATCATTTATTCTATAACGTTTACATCTGGTGCATCTAGGCAGATCAAAATTGGGGTAACCAGTCGGAGACATGTTCTACCTACACCTAATCCAAAGTACTTTTATTCGCTATGTGCGCGATGATAGCGCCCCTAGTGGCGACAACTATTCAGGACTTGAGATCTGTCATATCATAGCAACTATATGTTTTGATCTGTCATATCATAGCAACTAGATGTTTTGATATGTCATATCATAGCAACTAGATGTTTTGATAAAGATTTTCGACTAGTTTTTCAACACAAAATAAATAAAAATTGTATAAAGTGAGTGTGTATATTATACCAAGTGATTTTCTTACTTCACAAAAATATGAATCCTTACTATCCTTACTTCCTTACTAATATTATAAAACCGAAAGTAACTCTGCCTGTCTGCCTGTCTGTCTGCCTGTCTGTCTGTCTGTCTGTTACGCTTTCGGGCATAGAGTACTGGACCGATTTAAATGAAATTTGGTACAGTTATAGTCCAGAGCCTAGAAAAGGTTATAGGCTACTACGACTGCGCTATAAGGAAGTAATGTTTTACCCGTTAAACGTCTCTACGCAGACGAAGTCGTCCCAGCCCACACTACTGGACGGATCGAGATGAAATTTGGCATGCAGGTAGATGTTATGACGTAGGCATTCGTTAAGAAAGGATTTTCCGAAATTCCCACGGGAACAGGAATTAACGGGAAAATCCTTTTGTATGAAAAATATTTACCGCATAAGTTAGACGCTTGAAATTTGGCATGCAGGTACCTTAATAAATTTAAAGCTTAGTCCAACAGGATATTGTAAAATTCCTACGGAAACGGGGGTAACAGGAAAAAAAAATTGTATCAAAAAATCTAAACCGCGTAAGATAGATGATTGAGATTTGGCATGCAGGTACTTTAATGGACGTAAAGCTTACTTGCAACGCGATATTACAAAATTCCCAGGGGAACGGGAGTTATTGGGAAACAACTTCTGTATGTTAAATCCTGTAGGACACGCGAACGAAGTCGCGGGCACAGCTAGTAATATTATAAGTATTGAATTTGCATCGTTTACGTTACGTACGTGACGTTTTTACTTACAAATACAAGGGAATTTATGAAATTAAAGCAATTTGACACATGAAAGCTCAGAATTATATCACATCTCTGTCACATCGTGCGCTTCAATCGATTTGCCGTCCCCCACCACCCACTCCGCACATAGCGAATAGTAACCAATTCTTAAATAGTCTGTCTCAATAATGGTCGTTTACATCGCAGGTTGTTCTCGTGCGGCGCGATAGCCCGCGGCCCGAAGCAGTCGGTGAACGAGAACACGAGCTTCCAGGTCGAGTTCTGCGGCCGCGGCTGGGCGCCCGGCGCTGACGTGGGCGGGACGGAGCCCACCAAGACCATCGTTGCTAAGGTATCACTAATATTACACAACATCACATACATTGATCTGATCCCGTGGTAAGTAGCTGCAGCACTTGTGTTAGGGATATCAGAATTAACAGTACACACATACTTAAATATATTTGATAATAATACACCGATGTTCGTCAAACATATATTAGTCCCGAGTGGGAATCGAACTACTTACCACGGGATCAGATATACATAATACACACATACTTAAATATATTTGATAATAATACACCGATGTTCGTCAAACATATATTAGTCCCGAGTGGGAATCGAACTACTTACCACGGGATCAGATATACATAATACACACATACTTAAATATATTTGATAATAATACACCGATGTTCGTCAAACATATATTAGTTCCGAGTGGGAATCGAACCCACAACTCTTAGAACCGTAGGTAGACTTTTTGACTGGCTCGGTGGCCACTGTTCCACCGAGCCGGTCGAAAACGTCTTAATAGTAATTGTAAAACGATGTGAAGACGCTTTGTCTACTAAATAAATCTAAGGTTTTGTATATAAACAGATAAGAGTCACTTTTAGGCCGAAAAAGTTATTATGCAATACCCATACTAGATGGCGTTGACTGTATTTTAAATAGTTCAAGAAAAAACTAGTCCTGGTAATTTAAGGCAGGCGAAGCCGCGGGCAAGAGCTAGTCCATGATATGAATGATTATAATTTGTTTCTACCGGTTCCCACCTATGATACCTATTCTGAAGAACAACAGAAATGGCAAAACCTTAAGGAGGCGTACCTACACCCTTGTGGTTAAAAAAGGCTAAAAACAGACAGAGGGAGTTTTAGAACCCCGTACGGTCGGGCCTAAATAATAAAAATAAGTAAATCCAACCTACAACGAGCCCTTCCTATCTCCAGGTGTCGGGCATGGACCCGGGCTACGGGTTCACGACGCTGGCGCTGCTGCAGGCCGCGCTGACCATCGTGCGCGAACAGGACAAGATGCCCAAACAGTGAGTATTCGTTCATTGGCTTTCTGTTAGCTATACCTAGCTATTGTGTATTATTTGTGCGAACACTTGGTACACATTTGAAACTGTACAACTAAATAAAATTTAAGTGTCTGTTTGCTCGTAACATGTTTTTTTACTAAATGGGTATAAATCTATATCGCATACCATTAACAAACTAAAAACTACCTAACTACACTCGCGAGCAACCAAATCGACTCGAGCGCTACCTCTACATTCAAACATTGTTCTTTATAAAAGTATTCAACATTTAAATAAAAAATAATATGCTATTTGAAAGCTTATAAATAAATATTTTTCACAACATCACATACATTGATCTGATCCCGTGGTAAGTAGCTTTAGCACTTGTGTTACAGATATCAGAATCAACAGTGGATACACAAATATACTTAAATATACTTAATACACACCCAGACACGGAACAAACACCGATGTTTATCACACAAATTATATATCCCGAGTGGGAATCGAACTTACGACTCTTGGAAATGTAGGTAATGAACCTTGGTCACTAACCACTGTTCCACCGAGCCAGTCTATTAGCTATAGCTATTGTCTATTATTTGTGCGAACACTTAGTACACATTTGAAACTGTACAACTAAATAAAATTGAAGTATCTGTTTGTTCGTAATATTGAAGTAACGACTTTTTACTGATCTATTTCGCGTACCTATATCAAACTAACTAACTACACTCGCGAGCAACCAAATCGACTCGAGCGGTGCCTCTACATTCAAACATTGTTCTATATAAATGTATATAAAATTTAAATAAAAATAATATGCTATTTGAAAGCCTGTACTAAGTACTAGCGGCCGCCCGCGACTTTGTCCGCGTATTAATGGGTTTTTAGTAGCAATGATGTATTAAAATAGCCAGCTAACTCCGTTTATATAAAAATCTATAAACGTAAAAGTTTTCCCATACTAATTTTCACCCCCCCAATGACCGCCATGGGGGTTGAATTAAAAAAAAATAGCGCGTCTCTCCGGAGTGTCAGCCACTTCCATACCACGTTTTATCAAAATCGACAAACACGTAAAAAACATTCCATACTAATTTTATAGTTTAGTTTATATTTCAAATTTGAAAGACACATTGGTAAGTGGCGGGTTTTGAAATGGCGACCGTTCGCATGGCAAGCAGCGAGGTAGCGACCTTAACCACTCGGCCATCGACACACATTGGATAATATATTATAATTAATTTACAGGGCCGGAGTTATCACAACTGGAGTGGCTTTCCGCGATACAAACCTCATCAAGAATCTGCAGGAAAATGGTGTCAAGTTCGAGATTCTCGACCCCAAATAAGTTCCCTACCCACCTAATTACCTATACATTTATATATAACAAAAGATTACGTATTATGTAGTCGTTCATTATAGTCATCATAACACGATATAGTCTATAACCAAATACTATTCCATGTAAGCATTTAATTTATGTAACGATATTTGAGTTCATTATTTTATTTAATAAATGTTTTTTATGAAGTGTATGTTCAGAAGATATAAATATTAGCTTGGTCACATCAGCTCATACAGCAGTCCATATGTGACATCATTATAAATTAAACAGAATCTAAATGTTTAAATTTTTTTTTAAAACCCTTATTAATAATTTAGCGTAGACATGAAATACACGATAATCGGATGGTTGGGGGATTGAAGATTTGATATCTTATGCTAAAGTTTGTTTGAGAGAATAAACATACAGATGTTTTCAAACAAAATACTTTAAAACAATTCTACATATGGTATGGCTAATATAGTGTTGTAATAAATGGGTGCTAGAGATGTGAGATATTAATACAAATGAATGTATGTAATCTGTGAGACTGTAACTTTAGTGTAATTTTCAATATTTATAAATATTGTATATCTATCAGTTTTCATGACATAGTTATGTTTTATTTCACTTTTGTTGATGTTAGTAATATTATACTGTTCATGGGTTTAATGTAACTTTGTGATAACATACCTAAAAGCTTAATAAAGTTATACTTTATGTAATTTGTAATTTTTTTTAAAGATTAAATACCTTATCATATTATTTAGGTATTAATAAGTGTTACATTACGTTTTATACTACTTCAATTGTAGCTTTTATTCATATACAAGCTAGACTGTGAGTGTGACTTCTCATCCATCGTTCAAACAGAGGAGCGTTAGTACCCTGGTAAACGCTGAGCAAAACATAGGCGAGAAACGAAGTCGGCTGTATGGATCATATACTGGGGGGTACCACGACATCCGCTGTGACAAACCTCAAATACTCTAGAGCAACATTTTCTCCCTAGGATGCTGAGAAAAGCTATTGAAATTAAAAATAATGTGGATTAGTGGACCCTAGTCGAAACGTCGGTAGAAGATATCTGCTGGCCGATCTCACAGATCCACCGCCCTAGGTAAGTGATTTTATCTGTTTTTCACTTTCATGTATTATGTACTTAAACGATCATGACCATAACATGGGTTCTCTATTTTGACTTATTAAATTTGATGTCATTATTATACATCATGACATACTGCAGCTACTTGTCCTAAATTTCGTTATGCGTGACTTTGTAACCATTTAAAGAATATTGTAGGTACATATACAATTTATTAAATGTATGTATAAAAGAATTATATTTTAGTTGGGATATTCCCTGTAAAAAAGATGGTATATAGGGTCCCGTTTTTTTGGGCATCATTATTTAGCTTTGTAGGTATCCTTCCTATTCCTAACAGTAGATATCTATAGATATTAGCAGCATTCGTTTCCCCTATCGCTTAGTAAAGTTAAGTAGGTAATTGATTTGATCGGGGTTTGCATCAATTAAAACTTCCCTTTGAAAATAGATTAATTAATTTATTGATAAAGTATTAGGTTACTACCTTAACGATAAGAAATGTACACACAAACCAACCTAGCACGCATTATATACATTTAGTACGTATGTTAGACGCCTGTACATACTAATAATTACATTGTCGTACCATAAAATAAATTAGAAAATGAGCTTTGGTCTAAAAATAAAGTTTATAAAATAAATATAAAAAATATATCAAATTACTTAAATCAAATGCTCGATATTAGTTCAAAAACAGATAAAAGTGAAACGGTAATATACAATTTGAAATGGAACACTTACATCGATCTACGTTTTGAAAACATTTTCGTTTCTAAAGTTTATCTTATTATCTGTTTACAATTACATTACATAGATGATAAGATGTGTCTAATGGAAATATCATGATCCGAGTTGAGGTAAAGATAGGATCGGTTTCGAGTGTTATGTATCACGGCTGATCGAGATTAGAACATCCGTTTATGGGGGACGGTGAAGACAACGGTATGAATGAGAGATATGCTTGGTTTATCGTTGGGATTTTCCCTCAATACCTTTCAGGCCTCCAATGATTATGTATGATTCATTTTCCAAACTACAGTTAAATAATATTGCGATTCCATTTAAGCATTTTGAAGTTACTTATTAATTGGGGCCCATTCGAAATTATGAAAGTTACTGTAACCTCTTACAAAGATCTTGAATATTTAATGAAAATCATTCTTGCCTTGAATCTATAATGATAATAGTCTTGTACCACGTTATGTTGCAAATAATTTAGTACAATGTTGTTATGAAATTGTCCTTGATCAGAAGAGCAAAACTATAAAATGGAAAGGTATGAAATACGCGTTTTTATGAAGAATCTAAACAAAGCACCGATTCTTATCTCGAACCGTCGATTTAGTATTACTTAAGCATCTTCTAAACTATGTCGACTTGGAAGCGCATGGTGACTTTTCTACTTAGAATAAGAGTTGACAACGATTTTGAGAATAAAATGTATGAAATTATTTGAAGCTTTTTTCGTCATTCATGTTATTCAATAATTACTTTTAGACACTACAAATTTATTTTAAAGGCTCTACTTATTGAAATAATTAGTCATGTCATTTAAATTTGAATCAAGATGTTTTAATAAATTATACCATAGTATAAAAACTGGGAATCTAGAAATCTATTGTTGCTCACGGTTTAACAACAACCGCCTTTCCTCTAGACTATTGACTCCAGAACGCGTTCCAAATAAACGATCATTTCAAATAGTTTTTTCCACACAGAAAAATCACCACACGCTCCAAGTACACGTCTAATTTATACAAAAGTACAGACGAATGAGCGAGACACTTAGCTAAGTCTTTGTACTGTTCACACACTGTCACACAACCACTTTAGCTGGACTCCCGGCTGTTCTCATTGGAGCCGGAGGGCTGGCTTGGGGACGGCGTCACATCCGGCGCGACGATGAGGCCCTCTTTGATCCTCTTCTTCTGTTTCATCCGTCTGTTCTGGAACCAGATTTTGACTTGGGTCTCGTTGAGCTGGAGAGCGGAAGCGATCTCTATCCTCCTTGCTCTGGTGAGGTATTTGTTGAAGTGAAACTCTTTCTCCAGCTCGGTGAGTTGTTTGTTGGTGAAGTTGGTGCGGCCGGTGTTGTTGAGGTTGAGGAGAGGGCTGGCCAGCATTTGAGAGCCGGTGGGCGTGCGGAGACCTTCCTGGGGGCTGCCCAGGACTCCTTGGTTGACGAACTCCGCCGGCGGGATCATCAGCTTTGGCGCTGTAAAGAGGAGAGATGATGGTTAATATCGATTTCAAACTACTTAAACGTAAAATGTGATTGCCCCAATCTTAACGCTTTACAGGATTATCTCAACTTTGTCAATTTTGTTTCCTAAGTCATGTTTACAGCCGTTTTGCTAGTTATGAGAATAAAGGAATAGGGAGGATAAAGGAATATAGGGGTTTTGAGCGCGCCTGTGTTTGCACACTCATGCACTAAAAAATATCATAGTTCATTCTAACGTGATATCGACAATTCATATCTAAAAAGTCAAAGTCAAAGTGTTTATTGCGTACTAAGTTTAGGTCTTAATACTATGAGTTAAATAATGGTTTATGCCAGGTATGTGGGATATTTTATGAGTTTACGCAAAATTGAGTAGATGTTTCAATTAAATCATTAAATTTTACGACTTGGTGTATAGTGGTAATATAAATGTAATTAAAACGCAAATCGAAGATAAGAAATCACAGATAGTCAATAAACATGTGTTTTATCGGATAGTAATAAGAGTGTGCGCAATTATAATTACGCTTAGTATATAGTATACGTGTCTTGCGCGGAATTATCTACATATATTATAGAGTTTCATTATAGTAGAGCCTCACTAAGAGGTGTAGTTCATAATACTTACAAATAATAATCAGCACAAAATGTCTATGTTGTTTGTATTATTATTTTATAAGAAGAGAATGCCAAAATCGATTGGATTGGACTGGCTCGGTGGAACAGTGGCTAGTGACCCAGGTTTACTACCTCTGGTTCCAAGAGTTGTGGGTTCGATTCCCACTCGGGAGAAATATTTGTGTGACGAAGATCGGTGTTTTTTCCGTGTCTGGGTATGTTATTAAATATATTTAAGTTTATTTGTATCCACTGTTGATTCTGATGTTTGTAACACAAGTGCTTAAGATACTTACCACGGAATCTAATCAATGTATGTGATGGTGTGAAATATTTATTTATTTATTTATTTATTTATTTATTGCTAAGATCGTGTAGGTTTTGTCAACGTTGCATTCGAATTTGTTTGAAATGTTTTTCAAAAGGTTTTAAAGTGCCTATAGTTTTAATAGCGTTTACATTCACTTAAAAATTTCTAGCTAATTACAGACATATTTTTATTATCATACGAAGGCATCTTGCGCAAAATGTAAAGCCTAAGCCGCATGTACATACTTACACGTCTAAAAATGTGTGTTGGTCTCAAATAGCCGTCAAGTTAAATAAAAAACATTTGCTATAGGAACGTTAAACGTTTTATAGGCTCATAATAGTTTGATATAACAGCGTTAAGCACCTGGACTCGTGGCATAATTACCGAGCTCAAACATTGAGGCCCACCTGAGCTTCCCACATAACCCTTTTAATACTATTTGACAAACTTTACTAACGAAATATTTGATTTAAACCAGCCGACGGCCAATATTTAGAGTACGAGAAGGAAAATGGTGCGCGCGAGCTAACAAACAGAATTAGAATAAACGTCTGACCACAGTAATGGGCCTCACACACACGCTGCTTCAGCTTAAGATCGAATTCCTAATAATTAAAAGTCATAAGTAAAAGTTTTGTTTTTAATCAGGTACTGGCACATAATAAAATGGTACCCACTGGTCTTAATTTCGCGTCGATGGAAAATCATAGTGGACAGTCCAAAGAAGTACGGGCGGCTTTTATTGTCATTAGGTACGATGGGTCTTGTGATCCCATAGATGTAACATTGTGTTTTCAGGTATAATTCATGTATAACTATAACTTGTCTTAGGAAAACCGTTCAATGTTAGTCGATATAACCCACAATACCGTCTCCGACTGTTTGGTATTTTTTATTGGATTTATTTATTTATTTATTTTAAAGACTCGCCAACAACACTATCTTTATACATTTAAATTATATATACTAGTTAAAGATAAAAGATATGTCTATTACAGATACACACACAGTGTATTTAAATTTTACCAGAAAGTGTAGCAGAAAGATTATCTCTAGCGTGTATCATTTTATGATATTAATACTTAGCTGAGTTACAGTTAAGTATGTCTGTATCTATCTACTATAAATTAAATTATGGGCAAAATCTATCGACGGGCTATTTGATTACATATTTACATACAAAGTCCTTGGTTCGGACATAAATATTACAATTGAGTTCTTCTTTTGTGTCTAAATTAAAGGGGTGGTTGCATTATTTAAATCAGTGGACAATTGGACATTCCATTTTATAAATTCTTTATTTGTCTTCGAATTCTTGGTAGGCTATTCCCACATGGGCCCGTAGCAACTACATCACTTACACTTCAATCTCGCAAGGAGCATGCACAGGGCCTATTACGTCCGTCAAACTCCACGGTCTTCAGCCGCGCCGCGGGGCGTCCGCTTTAGCCCAATATTGAAATATCTTTTTGTCTTGTTCCTTTTCGTTGTCGAATTAGAAAAAATTGACACCTGTCATAAAAGTGGCCAGCTCCCACGCCGGAGATAATCCCCGCAATGAGACGTTCTGTGTAAACAAACATTGTTTTGTGACGGACAAGTGAATAGACAGGTAAGGACTGTTGTTGCTTTTTTCGCGAGTGAATAGGTCTCCGGTATTCTTGAAATGGATATTGTGGTTGGTTTTAGGAAGTATTCGGCTAAATCTGCTTGTCACTGTCCTTAGAAATGTAAGTTGTGCAAAGGTCGTAAAGCGATTTAGTTTAAAATGGATAAGTTTTTTATTGGGAACAAATGAATGTGCGTATCGGGTGATACGCACATTCGTTTATTCCCAAAAAATAGTTACTATATTACCTACTTAATAATCAATGATCTTAAGTAGCTGTAGGGTTACAGCTACTTAAGATCATTGATTATTAAGTAGGTAATATAGTTTGATTACATTGCTTCAAAAAGGAAATAGCGGAGTTCTGAAGGAATTAGTCATCACTTTTGTTCTCAACGTAAAATAAAATGTCGCAAGATATCCCAAAGATTTTCAATTTATACTATCCCTGCTCACCGTCTTAAGCTTCCAATACTAATCCAAACATATCAATTGTGACACCGCGTGTTGTCGATCTGTTGGCTGTTAATCTGTCGGCCGCCGGTCCGCACCACCAGATGCATCAATCGGTCAGCCCTAATCCTTTCAGCGACGGCCGAGGGGCGGCGGATGTACCGCGTGACACGTCCGTATCTGTTACAATCGCTTAATTAATCTTTGTAACCGATGTTTCGTGAGTTCTCGTCATTATCGGGATTTTTTTTATTTGGTTGAACGATGTTCAATAAATAATCCTTTTACAAAGTTGCAAACCCATTCCAAATGATTTCAACAAAAATCACAAAAATGTCATGGTTCTCTATCACTTTACATAGTTACGGCCAACGTCATCTGTACCTTTATTGAGATAATATTCGGACCCACCTTTATTCACTTTATGAGTGATATATTCTCTCTAAGGGGGCCCACCCCTTCGTTTTCGGGTAAATCTATAGAGCAAGTAGCTCCTTAAAATTCTTTTTCTTCTTCAGTACACTCTAGTAAAGTTACTGGCCATCACGCAGGTATTTTATACACAAATTTAGTTTAAAAAAAAACTCGATCGTCAATTATTTCGTAACTTGTCGCCGCGGCTGCGTTTGCGTTTGCGTCGCGACGCAACGGACGCAATCGGCGTAATCGCAGCCGGCGCAAACATTTGCGCCCGTAATGGATGAGCGGTGTCGCACCGGCCTTCTTCTGTTACAGCGGCGGATAACCAAACACTTTGTGATTGCGCCGACCAGCGCCGCCGGGGAGGATTGGCCGATGGAGTACAGAAATAATATAATGTATTTTTTTTGTTTCATTGATGATTTTCCCAATCTATCGAAATAAAGGAAATTAAAAGTGTTAATCTTTGATTATGTTACATTGGCAGGAAGCAATTATTAGGTAGGTACACGTTTCTATTTTTAACTTTGTATTTTCAGGTCTGCTTGCTTAAATAGGCAATTACAAAGTACAATTAATGGATGCTCTGCGCACTCTGAAGTACTCATTTTAGGGATGTTTTGTTAAATTTTATGCAAGTGTGATGATTATTGTCTTACACATGCCTATAAGATATTCATGTTTTTTGTCTAGCTTAACGTCTATAAAGAGGTTCTACAAATTGTATTATAAATTGTGAACAATAACCCTATCAATTGTATATCACGATGCCAATGTTCAGCGGCGCGACTATGGGAATCATAGACAAAGCAGTTGTCGTCTCGTTGTCTTTGGTTTTACGTCATTGTCAATATTGACACAAGCGCTGCGTACGCGCAAGCGGCCGCACCGATCCGCTGACATTTGTGTCCATAAACCTAGACGATACGAATATTAATGAATATTTCTAAGAAGTCCTTAACAATCTCGTTGTAATTTAAACTTAACATAGTTTTTTTTTTAAATATTAGAAATGATTTTATATTTGATTTACAAATAATCGTTTAACACTCACTATTCGCCGAAAAAAATTTTAAAATCTTTAACTTATTAACTTTATATGGAAAATAAAGTAGCTAATCCGTAATTCGTGATTATTATTTATATTAAAATTCAAAACTAGCTATTGCTAAACACAATTTTGATATTCCAACTAGTAGCGTGGGGGTAGATTAAAGGTAAATAATGAGACGTATGCGTAAAGTAACCAGATAACCGTGATCTGGTTACTTTTAAACCAGGTCAAAGTAATTATTTTAAAACTAAATGATAGTCTTTTTTGAAAAGTGATGTCTTCTTTTGTTATTGAACGTTAAGTGCAATGGAAACAGTGACTTTTAGTTATTAGTCGGAGTGGCGAATGCGCAAACAGTTGTATGCGGTTTGTTTGCGTTAGCTTCGAAGAAGGGTTGACGGGATTAGTGAGATTAAAATATGCCTACTTTGGGTCAAAACATTCAATCCATAATCCATATAGCGTTTTCTGGTAGACTTTAATCAACTATTTTTTTTACTATTTTAACTTTTTCAAAAGCTTTACTTAAAATGTTTTGTCTTGTTTTAAGATGACATTTATTGTGTTTGTGATTTTATCAATGTTGATAACCACAGTTTTGAGGTAGTTCAAATTAATAATATGAACCCTATAATGCATGATCCGTACATAATGGATTTCATATAATTCGAGTACGTAAACCCGTCAAACAGCTGTATACTTTACCCTTATTTACATGGACAATACGGGCGCAATCCATTACTTTCCGCTGCCGAATTAACCATAATTCAATCAATTCAATTGTTCAACAAGACTGGCCATGTACCGCGTCAACGCCCTTCCCGAAAAAAAAACATCCACAACTCGATCTGACAGTCAACTGACAGCTAGGGGAGCGGGAAACGCCGCCATTGGCCCAAAATTGGACAATACGGCAGATGCGTTCTCAATTTTTTTTCTACATAGACACCGCCATGTTTGCTCAAATTCTTTACCGAAAAATGGGCGCATAAATAATGAAAAAACAATGCAGCTGATATCTTACTTTTGATGACGGGTGACGGGAGATGATAACAGTTTTCCATTGTAATTACCATGCTTATAAATATGTAGTAGGTGATGTAGTGAACTAGTGAGCTACTTCCATACTGGAAAGTTCAATATTTTTCTACAATACATACTTATATGAAAAATGTTGAAATACTTTTCAGACATGTCTTTATTAATCTTGTAATACATATTAAGATTAATAAAGCCAGTGTTTCTCCACTGTCTGAATTAAATTTTTGCATAAATTTACCATGACCTATTAGAGTAGGTAGTATTTAGACCTTTTTTTGAAGACTGTAGGTTTAATGTACGTTTGTAATTACAACTTAGGACAAAGATTATTCGAATATTATAAAATAAGGGAAAGTAAGAACATTTGCTAGCTAAGTCTTTATTAAAAAAAATTCAGGTACCTTAAGTTTTATATCATCATTTCCCCTTTTCTAATTTAATAATCGGCATTCTCCTACCTATTACATCTGATGATGTCACTTAATTTTCAGTCCATAAATTATGTTATAATAATTAACATAAGTTTAATAAGCGCATAGCCAAACCGCATCGATCCCATGCCTTGATATCGGATGGCACGATGATGCATCGCGCCGGACTCACGAATTCATTTTCTGCTCGACTTGAGTGCGATAGCGAGTTACGTGACCGGGAAACGGTTTCTGAACGAATCCACGATAAATACAATGTCTTGGCACAATGTTTTCTTTCCTCATTGGTGAAAATAGTGCTGTAACTAATCTAACCTAACCGAACTATTACTTACTTACACACTTTACGATACTTTCACGTTAAATTGTGTTATTACCGTGCAATTTTACATTGCGTTTGCATAGCAAATGCAGTTTATTTGAACTTTCCATAGTTAAATCATATTTATGTGACTAGTATAATTTTTCCGTCTTTAACTACCTACTTCATTTTATTGCCACTTTTGTATTACTTTCTTTTCATTCAAATGCTCTGTGTAATCTTTTGATGAGATCATACTTTATTACTGTAAATGTAAATAGTACAATAAAAACATCGATTCAACATGTTATTCACCATAAACATACACAATAAAAAAGTTAGTATATTTGTTTAACACGAACGGAAAGCCAACCAGAATATCAGAGTTCCAACATTGACAGTTTCGTATCTAGCATGCCATAAATTTTGTTCTCGAAAAAGTTGTTAAACACAAAAAGGTTTCGATAAACGGCCAGTATCGCTCAAATTGGAAGCTAAGCACACACGTTGGTAATGCTGGTAAGCCGTTAATCCCGCCCGGTAGCCGATATTGCCGTCGAGTGTCAATTTACGTGGCAATCACTATTTTGCGCATGTGATTATGAGAGATGGTGAATGGGTTTTTGGGTTCTGATAACCTGGAAACTTAGAGAAAGTTTGAATCAGGAAATGGATTGATTATTCTTTTTGAATAGATTACATTTAAAAATTATATGACACCAAATGGTATTAGTAAGAACTCATTAGAATTACGATGTATCTGCAACTTGAGGAAATTTGGAAATGTTTAAAATATACTTTAGTTTGGCATTTTTTTGCATTTCTGTGTGAGCAGTTTTTGGACTCTAATTAAGAAATAATGTACCTTCTACAAAAAACAGTTGTATACTGTTTTGGACTGCGTTGAAAGGAAAATACGTAGTACGTTCGTAAACGATAACAATTTATTATAATGGGGGTTACAAGTTTCCAGATTAAACAATAAAACCTCTCCAAAATGCCCAATAATAATCAGGGGCCGTGCGTCAACAAACGTTTATCAGTTTCAAAATTGAGTTATACCTACATAAATATATATCGCGATTTTAACTATACTCGTCAAGTCCCCCGGCTCCGCTCCCCCGCGACCGATCGGTCATCGCCTGTCGCAAGTAACGCGCTCCCGAATTATTAGCATTAGTACCAGCGTGGGATAGGAGCGTAGCTAGCCGAATATTGTGTGAAGTGCGACTGTTCTCTGTAGCTACTTATCTATATATAATTTTAAACTGTCATGGTTACACATATTAGGAAACTGAAACTATCCGGGATATTTATCATGTTGTTTTGTTTTAAAAACAACATGGTAAACTATCCCGTAATGTTTCAGTTTTCTAAATCTACTTATCTGTTTCTATATAGAGTTATTCATGGTGCAGGAATTAGTACAATATCTGATCTGTCTGTATCGAAATATGGTAATCAAAGTGTTTTTTTTGCATTAGAACAGCGAGATTTATTACCTACTTACACAATTAACGACACGAATAATACAGTTCTATAAACATTTTTAGTGGGCTACTATCTACCTAAGTTTCCAAAGTTTGCATAGTATGTATTTAAATTGTGTAAAGTAACAACAAAGCTATTTAAATAAAGTGACATCCCAATATGATTTAATATAAAGATAAACATGCAAACATTCCCTTCATTAAGAATGATTGTAATGGAGCGCCCTTTGAAAGACATCAACGCACTACAATTGTCTCTGGAGATGAGTCCGACCGATTAAATTATTAAGGATTCTGCTGTGTTCTGGGAATTTTCCGGGAAAATCTAGTATGATTTTCTCATACCTTCTTTATTGCGTAGAATATTATCTTATTGTATAAATAACTTTCATTTATGAATATGACGCAATATTTTACAACATGTAATAATCATATTTTTGATTTCTGTTTTCTATAACCCATTAAAAACCTTATTTATACCAAAAAATCCGACGAATTGAGAACCTTTATATTAAGTCTGCTAGATTTTCAACCGACTTAAAGAAAAGAGGTTTACAGCTCTACGCATTCAATGAAACGGGTTAGTTTGACCACCAATCAAATGAGTTGTCCGTGATATACCCCCACGTATACCCCTGCTCCTGTCTGTTAACTCTAACTCCAGAAGCCCGAAGCGGGTTCCGTGTCGGGAAGGATGGATCGCCCTCCGGGGACCGGTATGTTCCGCGCAGTTTTTATTCGCGAGGGCGGAGGATGGGAGGGCCAGTTGAGAGAACTCAGCCAGTGGGGACGGAAATAGATTCCTATTGTTGCGATTGTGGGATTGTTTTGTTGGTAAAGCTATTCGCTTGGTGTGCGGCAAGTAATGTGTTTAGAGCAGTGAATTATGTGTCAAATGACCTCGATAAATCAATAAGTTACTACATATTTTGCTACTGCCACAATGTCCCGATAAGTCTCTTGTTCGTTTTGTTTCCGTGTCTATTCATCATTTTGTTCTAGTTAGTAAGTTTTTATATTCTACATCCTGGTTAAAAATTAGTCATATCTAACAATCTAATAAAAACAAAGAAAAGGGATGCGAATTTATATATTAGGTATATAAAAAGGCAAGCTAGAATTATATATCTCGATTGTTATTATAACCTGCCTTAAGTCACTCTTCAAAAACCTTTAGGTGTATAATATCGCGTATTACTCATAATACATATAGGTACATCGACTATCGTTATAGGTTTCCCCAATTCAATACAAAATATGATTGGAATGTTGGTTAAATGCTTCAAAAACCGGACTCTTTGATGTTTCTGTGATGATGCCACAGCGCTAGTCCAACAATATCCATAGTAAATCCACATTTGCCCGCGCATTAAGCCAGTCGCAAACATATCGGGTTTCAGCCGAATGTCTCCAACGAGCTCTTGCGCAAATATGATGAGCAAACAGCGGGGCCTGAGTTCGGTTCCCGACGGGTCCATATTTGGTCGGGTTGGGAGGATTGGATTAATGCGCAATGATCGGGTTAACTTGACCAAGCATCAAGTTTTGTATGTATGTTATTTTGTACGTGTTACGAAAGTTAAGTCATAATATTAGCCATCATCATAGGCTACAGTACACGAACATATTTGTTCGAACGAACATATAAGTTGAACGTAGTAGGTACTCAAATGCACGCCACTCTCACATATCCTCGGCTACTCGCATATGATGATGTGGAGAAAAAGATACAAAAGCTTTACACAGAAACGAATATAGGTATCTTCTTTATAATCAATTATTTTATAGGGCCATTTCTTCAGATTTTGAGCGCAACATGAATGTAAACTTTTATTATACTTGTGACCCGATACGTTACAATATTATTAGTCATTCGAATGTCAGATAGTGTCAGCCAATACATATTATAAATTATTTGTATGAATGAACGTGTTACGCGATGAATAATGGCATTATTTATCATAATATATTATTACGCGGATGAAACATATATCTAAATAGAGAATAAATCATTCTCCATGACACGTAAGTGCACGCTAGTGAAAAGATAAAGAATAATGTTTTCATTTCAGCACTACTCAGAAAAAGCTTCCTAGGTAAAATAATCATAGAGTGGTTCGGTAGTATTATCGGTTATGGCGGCCAATCTTAATGGATATTAGCAGGGATTAGATGTTCAAAGTAGAGTAAACAGGGCTTTCTAGCTTTATTTTAATGGCTAAAAGGATCACTTCACCTGATGTTGAGCGGTAGTGTACATATATATATAGTAGTAGTACATATGAGGTCGACAGGCACAATATACCTCATTGAGTCTGACGCACCCACCTTGATGGCCTACTTAAATGCCGTTTCGCGTCCCACCTAAAGAGCCCAGGATCATAGGAGGGAGGGAAAACATGAGCTGGAAGGGCATTCCATACCTTAATGGCACGGGGTAGAAAAGAGCAACTGAACCTCTTGGTCCGAGCCACTAGCGCTTGTATTGTATATCGCTGTCCAGCACGTGTCGTTAGTGAGTGGAAAAGGAGGACTTGTTGAAATAGGTCCTTAGAACATTCCCCGTTAGACATTCATAAATCGTAAACTTTTCTTCAAATATCGGTCCTTACGCAGCGCTTGCCAACCAACCAACGACTGACGAGGCAGTTAAATTGTTTAATTGATATTGATAAGTAACGTATCGTCATATCTTGTATGTAAAGAAATGGAATCAAAGTGGATCATTCACATCTTTGACATACTCGTGACAATCTTTTTATAGACACAAGGATAACTTGATCGTAAAAGCAGCAAAAGCAATGCAAATAAATCTTCATTCATCACCAAATCACGTAGTTCTTGTCGTTTCTTCGACAATTTAATATTTTTTGGCTTAACCAAAGATGGATTGCATAAACCACAGTAAATCTGACAAGCTATGTCCATCTGTCGAGCGCTCCGTGACATATCTTAAGCCCACGCATCTTGCTTTATCACTGAAGGGCATTCTTATGCATTTTGTGGTTTTGGAAAACATACGAGAAAAGCCACGATAGTACCCCGATAAGTGGCTTACTGATTGATTGTGTAAAATCATGGTAAATCAATGTAGAATACAGAGTTAAACTCAAATATTGTTGACTCTCCAATCAGTAATAAAAACTTACATCTTGAACTGATGATTATATTTTTGACATGATTACTTCGAATGATTAACGCAATCGGTCAAAAAAAAACAATAAATAAGCGTAGATCTAGTAACTACACCTACTTATATTTATTTCATACTTCAGGCAGTTAAATAGGTCTAAGAAGCTGTGTAAATATTATGTTTAATTTTTATTTACCAAAGGAACCTTAAAACAAAGAAGATAAAACCGATAGTAGTATGTAAATATGTCGTTTTGACAAATTGCACGTCCCAGTCTAAGTAACGACCCTTGAAAGTGATAACTACATAATATGTTGTCTGTTTCCGATCCATCATATGTGTAGTAGGTATATATTAGATACAGTAGTCATCATCAATTATCATCGTAAATAAATCAAATCCAAACTTCAGCCAAAACACGAGAAATTGATCACTGATTTATCGATTTGATAAAATGAGTATATTTACGTAATTTCAGTTAAAGTTTGGCTAAGAGACGAGATGGGGATGTGCGATGTTGGATAATTGTGTGTAATGTGTTGTACGTGATCCATCACGCTTATCACAGTGGTGATAAACTGGCTATCGTCTTAGTACTATCTGGGCCTGTAAATATACTTTTTTGGCGCTACACGTCTTGCGCTTGAGCAGATTACGCAGAGCCTAAAACTGAGATTAGAAACTACACTATTCGTACGATAATATTCATAACAACCTGATCCCCTACCTAATGCAATACCTAGTTGGGTTATTGGCTTATAAGTAGGTAAATTAATTTTTATGTTTTTATCTGTCGGTCACAACCTCTGTTTAATTTGGCCAGCTGGCCGTCACAGCCACTCACGACTGTGCTAAGAGGTTACGGAGTGCTCAGCTATGTTCGGAAACAGCTAGATTTAATATTAATCTAAATATATATAACTCAAAGGTGACTGATTGATCTATCAAGGCCCAGCCCGAACCACTGGATGGATCGGGCTGAAATTTGGCATGCAGGTAGATGTTATGACGTAGGCATCAAGGAATACCCGAAACGAAGCGAGGACGGGTCACTAGTAGTCGATAAAGTGATTCGACGAAGCGATCTATTTAACGTCTTATCCCAGTTTTGATTCGACAATCACGCATCTTAATCCCGCATCCCACTCATTGATAAATACCAACATCCGATTTGTCCCACAGACGCCCACGCTCGGCTATCACTAAGATGTTGTGGTCATAATTGATTTATTGAGTGTTGACAGGGTAAAACGGACACACTATATCCGGAAGCCCGGCCGGCAAATATAATAAATTATTCTACCAACACGATAGTGCCACGCTCTCGGTTGATCGATGGCCGACGCCGGACAAAATCCAAGATGGCCGCAAATGTCAAGTTGACAACTTCATTGTTGGGCATTGTTAGGCAAATGACGGTAGTTTTATCTCGATTTTGGACGCGATGAAAATGTAACGGTGAAGTTATGTCAGAAATGATGCATCGCCTTTGTTAATAGATTCGTTTGCAGCCAAGGTACGTGCACAAAGAGTGATCATGGGTGTATTTAAACAACGCTTCGTGTTCCGGATACATCTTGAATCATGTTTTGTTAAACAAACTTTACTGTTTACATTCCGACGACTGCCAAATTCTTGCTGGTCCTATTAATAAAAAGTTTCGTACATCGTATTAATAAAAAGTCGCAACATTCATCTCTTCAACTAGGTGTGTGTTTATTGTTGGTGTAATCTATGGATTACACCAACAATAAACACACACCTTATTGTCTATATGTAGAGATATAAAATTAAATTTATTACGCTATGGGAACTTCTGTTGTCGCTTTGAAAGTATCTATCCCGTACCTAATATTGAGAGATATGCTATAATATGTACATGACTGGTTGTTGAACAGATAATTCCTTGTTAAATTATATCAGGCTATGTAAACTTCGCACAGAAAGCTCTTCCTCACTCCTCAGTGGTAACCGTGATTTTTATTATCAACAAACACTTTGAAATCAAATAAGAATTTGGTTTTTCGCGATTGCAGGCCGAGCAAAAGGGATATGACCGATAATAGTTACTAAAATCAAGCTGATAAAATGGTGGTAGATATGTTTAAAAACAAGAATATGACTACTTTTATAAGGTATTTTATTTGAAAACTAGTTTTAGATTCTTCGATTACAAAATGATTGATAAAAAACTATAAGTAGATATTTCTCCTAATACTTTTGACATAAAACTAATTTTATGGACAAACCCGTGACCATGAGCGCTGTAAAAAGCTTGAAATGTTGGGTCTCTAAATAATATTTTTAGAATAACAATACACGCGAGTTTAATGCGTAAAATTAGTTTTATTTCAGATGTATTGTGTTCGCGCAAATAACATACAATATTATATCATCTACTTGTTTTAGTAAGTACAAATTGATATATACACCTGCCTGCTCTAATCTACTTATAGAAAAAGATAACATCTTCAAATGTGTAGTAATACTTTGCCGCGTGTACTGTCATCATAGAATTATTGAACTATCATTCGTCAACAGTCATGAATAATCCTAGATAAATTTCTAAACACAATAGTTTCAGGAAAATCTAATGTTTAAACAAGTACGCTTTTATCAGTAACACGAAACATTATATCGGAGATAAAGGCGTCCATTGTGAGAGCGTTTTGCTATTTTGATTTCTTTCTTTATCTTTGTTATTTTGTTAAACGGCTTTGTTGTTGTGATATTGGAACGATTGAAGATTAGTGCTCAAATATTGTTAGTGCATATTATACACCGTGAAAGGACAATGGGCAAAAATGTATGGAGCTTGGTCTATTTTTGAAATTGAGTGGCAGTCTCCGGAATCAATATATCTTGCGAGGCACTATTAAACAACACTATTTATAAAAAAAATCGTGAGCATATATCGGTTAGTTTAGGAGTTCAATGCAAAAATTGTTTTATTTTTATAGTATTCCTATTGTTAAGTGTATATTATAACTATTAAAAAAGTCTTATATTTTTTAAAGGTTTACAAGAAAATAAAAAACCGACCATATTTTTAAGATTTTATTATGATAAATACAATCACATACAAAAGGTACAATATAAAAACGTCCAAAGAAGTATTGTCGACCGGTTGCTGTTACCACCATACAGTTGCGTAAAACCCGCCAAGTGACTCTGGCCTCTCTCGGTCAGGTCGCGTTCCGGAATCAGCACTGTACGAACCGGAGCCAGGGGGGACCATTGTTGCGGCAAGCGCCGGACCAGTGGAGTCTTAGCGGCGGTATTGTGCGGGCGGAGCGGGTCAGGCCGCCGGCCAGGGAGACCCGTAGAAACGGGGGCCCTTCCGTCCGGCGGACTGGCCAACCCGCACAGCTCAAACCAATGCGAGACTCCACGCCTTGTCTCGTTGTTGCCGCAGCAATAGTCTCCTCTTTAAGCGGGCTTTCAGGGTGAGTGCGACAGGCTATTATGCCTGTCGACCCCATATTTGGATCTCACTACCGCTTATCATCAGGTGGAGTGAGGGTCTCTTGTTAGTTTAATATTAAAAAAATTGGTTTTTTTTTATAAAAAACTTACTCGTCTATAATAATAAGGTCTAAAAACGCAGCAGGTAATCGAATTTCATCTTGGTATCGTGCCGTGGCTGGGTGATTCCGTCAGACGAGTTTATACTATAAAAAAAAATACTTTTCGTAGGCGTAGGTTTATTGTAATTCTGAATTATCATATTTAAATAAAAAACCACTGTTTGCTTTTACACAATTATCAAAATAAAATAGTTATGTAATAATACGTTAATGAAATATAACAAACTTCATCACTCTATATTTCTATATCTAACCATGACTCGAAGTAACTGCCATACAATAAGTTTTTATTTATGACACGAACTATGATATGCAATTGAAATTTGAGACTGCCACCCGATTTTTATTTTAGCCCAAAATGCCCATTGTCCTTTGAGTGGTTGTTTTCCCGCAGCAAATTGATTCTACCTTAGTAGCACAATGGATTTGTGCAGTTATTTTTTATTAAAATCAATAAATGAAAGTTTTACGAAAGGTATAACCGAAACCTTAAAGTACGTTCGGACCACTTTATTACATAAGGTGTAGAGCTTTTGTAGTTTTAAGCATCGATTTCATGCGGCAAGCAGTACCTGAATACGTCTTATCTTAAAAATCAAAAATATCTTCTCTCGTTTTCGAAATGGAAAATTATTATTTTGAAAATTCGAAAAAAAAAATTTTTTTCAAGGAATGATTTGCATGATTTGATAGTATTACTAAAGGCAAATCGTTCTGCCACGGGAAAACAACCACTCAAATTTCACGGTGTATAAATATCCGTTTTATATAAACACAGTCTCTTGCTTCGCTATGGGAAAATTATGCATAAACCATCCCGTTGAATTCATCTATCTATTACAAGTATTAAAAACCGCATTCAAATCCATTGAGTAGTTTAATAGATTTACATAGCATACATAGGGACAGACAGCAAACAAGATTTTGTCGTTACAATAAATGATTTTTTTTAAATATTAATGTAAAATACCAGAATCATTAGGAGAAAAATATATTTTTTTTAAAAATGCGGTGACTGTAAACGGTAATGGCTGCTAAGATAGTAAAGAAATATGCTTTCTTTAGTTTACATGAAATATTTAGTTGAATTCTCACACCCCAATCCATACAGTAAGATCATCTAATTTATCGACAAATTGCTGAAAATGAACCAGTCTTATTCGATTACCTATCGCTTGTTGCCACTTTACCAATCACAGATTCTTATCTACCTTATCAACTTCCTGCAGCTGAAAAGAATAGATGCAAGTGATTTTTTTGAGAGTAACAGTCACTCAAAATAATACACACTATCTAGATATACTATACCGTATGCCTTAGATTCTAAGACTTAGAAAGTATATATTAGCTTTGCCAGCGGCTTCGTCCACGTTTTCTCCGTTTTTAACACATTTTTCATTGTTCCTTTACTCCTTTTGGTTGCAGCGGGATATTAATAGACTAAAGCCTTCTTCCATAAATGGTCTATCCAACCATGATTTTTTAATTCGAACCAGGTGCCGTAGACAAAGTAACAATATCAAAACAATAACGAAGTTCGAAAAGAACAAAATGTCAATCCCATACATTTTATTATTAAAGCCCCTGGTTCCTGAGATTAGCGCGTTCAAAGAAACAAACAAACTTTATAATATAATATTACGTATAGTATAGTTTAATATAGATAGAAAGTTTTAAGCTCATAACAAACGCATTAAGCTTTTATTATTTCGTCTATATTCAACTATGTTAGGAGTAGGTAGTGGACTTGTAATAACACTTAGTTCGCAATAAAAACATTGACTTTGTCTTTACCTAGGAGATTGTAGAATGACTAAGCTTGTGAATGAATAAATTATGATATTTCATATTATAAGTGATATTAACGTTCTATGGTTAGACGTTCCTCAATAGTGATTAATAGCACAGTAGTAGTCACAGTAATTAGGTGTACTAGACAGGGTTCCTTAAATGACAGAGTTCATTGAATTTATACTTAAGAATTGAAGAATTGATTTAAAAAGGAGTGTTTCAACGATCCAAGCAAGTTTTAAGTACACACGTGTGTCGTATATTTACTTATATTGAATTTTAAAGGCGATTTTTCGTTATCAGCATGTTGCCACTTACAAATCACAAGCGATAAGTTATCAGTCTGCCCACAATCCACGTATCTGTATGGAAGCGAATAGATTTCACAGGTTTGGTCAATTTATCGCCACGACCAATTTGGTGACGAAGTAGGACGACTTGTGGCGTGCAACGATTGGGAATTTATTATTGTTATTATGATTTTATATACTTACTGCTATGTGTTAGTAGGTTCAAATGGTAATATTTGAATTATCTACGACACATTGTTACATGTGCTTATAATTGTGCTGTATTACTTATACACATAGAATTAATTGCGCGAAGACTACGCATTGAAAGTTGGGTCTGAATGTTATGTTTAGTATAGTAATACACGTGAGTTTAATCCTTTATTTTAAATACATAATATACATAGTTTACATCTTGTTATACTGTATATGACTGTTGACAATGTGTTTCTTCACATCTTCGCACGATTTTACATAAGTATTATATCGTCTAGACTGTGTATTTTGCATAAAAGCGCTGCGCATTTATAATTTTCGAACGTTATAATAACTTTAAGTGACTAAATAATCTTTCATCCACATCATTTACTAAAATACACAGGATTATTAAGTTTTATCAGTACGCTCACGTTGGGTAGTCGATAGTAGTACAATTATAATTTGTGATACAAAAGTATCGGTTTCTTCTCATTGTCCGTCAGTAGCAAGTTTAATACTGATACGCTTAAATACACCATTACGGCTGCGACAACGTCGTTACTAGCGCTAGTAAAAAGTGATACCTTACTAACAACAAAAACAATAAACATAAAACGCACGCCTTTTTCCCAAACGGGTAGGCAGAGATAACTTCCAGCGATCCACTTTTCACCTCTGTGGGAAACGTGACGTGACGGGTTGTGGACCACGTCGCCGCCATTCTGCATTGTGCATTGTTTTAACAAGGTCATTGCGTTCCCACGAGTAGCAAGGATATATGACGGGGGAAGGAAAAGGGGAGGAAGGATACTATCGCCCCGGATGATTTGGACTGAGTCGATAGTAGCTCGAGGAGCCGGGTCGCTTACTCGTATATCGTTTACCAACCACCGGATAGATAGTTGTGAGTGGTATCCCTTGACTACATAGCTTTATCTTTACAGGTGATCAGATCGAATCGTCTTTAACGTTCTTCGTCGGTCCTAAATACACCGTTTGAACCAAGTATTCACAACCTCTGATTAGCAAAGAATAGAATCAAATGTATCTCAAAAGATCGTGTCACATGTTCGTGTGGCATTCTTTGCACATACTTTAATTTACCACAGATTGTCTGGCATAAATTCTAATTTCTTCATGTCAACTCCGGTTGAACAAATAGAACTGTTACAAAAACTCCTTTAAAATCTCATCTAGTATCGGTACCAAATGTATGCATTGCCGGCGCTAGCTAATCAATGTCCTCTCGCTAAGACCTCCTACTCCCACGCAAGGCACCGTCGCGATACTCCGAACAATGGGCACTCTTATCTAGGAATGCATTATGTCCAACTTTAACATATCACTTTATTGTTCGGGAGCTTTAATTTGGATATCATAATGATATACGCTGCTTTAACGGGAAATATGAAATAGCTCGTTTATCGGGAATTCGATCTAGATTTCACTTTTAGTAAGAAACATTTTGTAGCTATTGATTTCCTTAAATTAATTTTCCTAGTTCTTTCTTATCTTATCTTGTAGCGGGGACCGTCTGAACGGTTCACTTCGACCCTTAGGGATCTTTTGTGTTACTCCTACCTCTATACACCTACTCCCTAAATATCAAGTACATTAGTCCAATAATGGTCCTAGGTTTGAGGTGCCTGTATTCTTTTTAGTTTTAGATAACAATCTAGACGACAACGATCACGCCGTGATAGAAGCCCCGCAATATATTTTTTACACACTTATTTCAAATTGTGATTGGGTCGTTTAGGCATAGTCGACTTAAGGCTCAATATCATTCATAACGCGTTGCTCTATAACCTCGCAGTAATTATGTTATACGGGATCTATCCTGTGTGCATTTTCTTGTTTTTCCTAATAAATAAAATAAAGACCAGTTTTCCTAACAGCCGGATTTCCACCCCTGAACCCTGCTTTTAGATTACTGTAAGATAAGAACGTAGCTCATTCATATGTAGGCAGCGAATATTCCAAGTTTCCGTCGCTTGCACCGGTCAACGTCGTGACTTGGATTAGTTCTGACTCAGCTCACTGAGTTAACTCATTAGTCGCCCTTCCAGCATGAGTCCAGCGGGGGTCGAACTTTAGACCGTGCGGTAGAGACAGCTCCTGGGTCATTACGGAGGGAAGTGGCTCGTATTAACAGCCTGCAAGTCACCTGCATTAGCCATTGCTTGATGTGTGGTCCAAGCGAAGAGGGAGGGTTTAACCCTTAACTGGACTGTGTGTAAAAGAGGCCAGATTAAGAAGATATGACCTTGAAGTAAGGAGAATACCTGTGTAAATGATTATTTTTTTGTTTTCTGTCGTGATCATTCGATATTGACGATTAAATCGTCAATTGTTGTTGTTGATTACTGGCGTCTTCCTAAGCCATCTAATTAGTATACGGTAGAAATTTAGGAGCAGGGGATTTAGGAAATGAACCTATTTTAGAATTGCTCTATGAGAAAAGAGCTTGGGAGCATCTGTCTGATCTATGGCTATGAATGGACCCGATATTTTGCTTGTAAAGTAAAATCGTAAGATTTCAGAATATTATCTTGTGTTTCAAATTTTAGAAGTAGTTAATTTAAAAATTTTTGAAGGTTCAGACCTTTACTAGCATTTTTCTTATGATTCAACCCACCCTTCAAAGGCTGGTATAAGTGACACGATTTCAGCGACATTCCTAGCACTGACTATCTTGGTAGTTCAATAAATCGTTCTGGCCTCTGTGGTTTAATTTTGTTGGAGTCTTCAGGATAGGATACGGTATTTATCTTGGAAAAGCCATAAAGTGCAGGTAGATAAACTTACAAGTCTATGTGTACTGATTCTTCAGTCCACATTGTAAACAATGTTGCCTCAAACGGCTCCTATCTTAGGGATTATTGACAATATTAGAAACTATCCTTTATCTCTTATCATAAACAATAGACATTGGTAAAGATAGATTTTTTCGGATTAAACATCAGCTCAACATAGAGCTGCTCTACCAAACCTAGATGCATCCTTATCCATCGAAACATCGAATTAGAACGTGAAGGGTTTGGACGGTGTAGGATTTTAAGTACGTAGGATACGTACCACCATAGGCGCTGTACCCTGTGATGGTGACTAAGGCTCCTTCAAACAGTGTCGTCGTGTCGTCGGAATTAGACATTTACGTGCCCGGTGACAGCATTATAAAAATTAGCCCTTGAGAAACAAGACTAGATACAGGTCTGGTCATTTCTTCGCCCGTCCAGGGCAACTGGGGAGTAACGCAACTAACCCGTCCTGTGGGCACCGTTGGCACCGCCCTAGTTACGGCGCTGCCTTCAAGTATAGCACAGTCACTACTCCAACTCTCTTCCCTTAGGGCAAGCTTCAAAGCCCTGGTCCCAGTAAACCGATTACGGCGGCGCAGTATCGCGATCGGCACGCAAGGCCCGCACGCCAGCCTTTGTCCTGGTAATGACCCCTTGACTTATTTAATATCAATAAAATGAGTTTCGGTAAACACGGATTGTAAGTGCTTGTATTGTGTTCGGGTAATAAAGTTAGCACCTTAGAGTTAGTGGGATTGTAAGCGGTTGGGAATGGCTGCTCCGTTCTAGTTGCTGACAATGTAATCGGGTTGAATCTTAATGGTTCGTTTAGTCGTTGAGTGCAAGTAAATCAACCTATCCACCTAAATTAGACGCAAGATCTGTTTTTATAACAAAAAGTCGGTCATTCACAGCTTATTGTTAATATTTAATAATTTTTAATATATTAAACTGTAGAACTCAATTTATGGTCATTTAGCTGTTGATTAATGCTTTTTTATTTTGTTGAAGATTGTTGAAGTTGAAGACTCACAACATCACATGTCATTTAAAAATACGTTTTTTAAAAAGTAGTGTTTTAGTGGTTTACATACGCATTCAATAATCACCTCTCAGGCTCTACATTATTACGTCCGTAAATTTAAATTGAATCTTACTCAATTTATAAATTCCTATAGACAATTCTTGTGAGCATGATGATGAATCAATCATGACACAATTCAAATTAAGTCTTTAATTAGACAGAGAAAGGGTGAAACAATCTATGAAATTAAACACCGTAACTTAGTCAACATCTGTTTACTGAGTTACGCTGATTTTGTTTAACCTTTGGGTTATTAATTTAATCATCAAGGGAAACAAATAAGTATATTTTATTAAATAAATGAGTAATTGGAAACAAACAATATTTTAAGGGTATATCAATAGATACAGTGAAAGTAAAAGACATATTGCGCCGACCCCACTCAGCGTGGGACAAGGGCAGGACAATGATGATGATGATGATCATTAATCGATTATGCTGGTTTAGTAAACTAATGACTGATTGAAACAAACTATGGATATCGAGAGTGGGCGACAGGTTCTCGGCTGGTAGTCGGTGGCCTTAATGACGCCTTATCTTGGACTACCGCCCATAATCCGAGTATTAATATTAGATACAGTTACTTGTAACAACTGGGAGAACTTTCCAATATCTTGTACTTGTAGTTGATAGAAAAGCTTTTGAAAAAAAAATCTTGGAACTCAGATAAATATACTTAACACAAACTCGCAACACAACAAATATGTACCTAATATAATACAATGTTAGTAGTAGTGGTTTTAATGGTACCTAAGTTATAAGTAAGTATAATACAATACGTATTAATAATCATATAGGGACTACTTGATAAAGATCTTGCCTATAAGTATGTTCTTGGATATTTTTGTTTTCTAAATAACCGACACATTAGTTTTTCTGATAAGTATGATTCCGTAGGTTCGTACATACATACCCACCTACATGTTTGCTTACCTACGTGTCATATCAAATAAGTCCAAAGTCATCTCCCGAGGGGAAATCAAGATTGATTTTGCCAATGACAAGGATTCTTATTCGTAAATTCCTTCCAATAAAAACAAATCTATTCCATTGAAATGCAACTCTAAATCCGTGGCATAAAATCGGTAATCTTTTGCCAGCTATTGTCATCTTCGCGACACGTTTCAAATGCGGTTCCGAGCAGAAAATGACAATGTGAGATATCCTTTATTCCACCACTTTGCGTCTTCCGTTAGGTTTAAATGATTTGAGCTTTAAGCTCTGGTGTTAGAGTTGGCGTTTGGGTTTAGAAGAGTTAAGATGTTTGTGATTTGAGTGGATGTCTCACGTTGTAGAGGAATAGATAGCATCGGGATTCGGCTGCGACAAAACGCGCGTGTGGTCTACTGACGGAATGCACTTTTTTGATTTTTGCAATGCTTTCGCTGACGTCATTTGCGGTGACGTAATCGGAAAATTATTGGGAATACGTGTTTTTTTTTTATATTTCATCTACCTAAAATGTGCTAGGCTAAATTTTTTTTATTTATTTGACTGGCTCGATGGAAGAACAGTGGTTAGTGACCCTGGCTGGGGGTTCTATGAGTCGTGGGTTCGATTTCCATTCGGGACATAATTAGTGTCATGAACATCGGTGTTTGTTCCGTGTCTGGTTGTGATTATGTATTTAATTATCTATTTATAAATATATATAAATATATATATATATATATGTATCTGACGGCCATAGCACAAGCTCTGCTTAATTCGGGGTCAGGTGACCATGTGTGAAAATGTCCCAGATATTTATTTATTGAATTGGAGTTTCTATACATATTTAAAAATATATATTTTTAATAAATCATTGAATTCATATTGTGACATTTCACTGGCAGAGCAAGTGTTCTGTGCAGTTACCGACATAAAAATTTCATTAATCAATTAATGAATATCAAAAGGGCGGATGTTAAATCGAAAACCTTTGTCTCGGAAAGAGGCGATCGAACCCGCGACCCTTCCGCCTAACCGGCGCGTCTAACGACTGCGCTAACAGGTCGTCATACTTAAGAACCGAGCTTGTTACTTATATTCACAATATAAAAAAAAAACTAATGCAGACTAATTCACTATAAACCGTAGAGTCGGGAAGCTTTAACAGCGGGGTTTATGGCCCGTAATAGGACCACCGGGCTTCAATACAATGTAGAGTTCCTACTCTACTTACACTTAGACTCTACATAGTTGCCTAATGGTTTTCGGTCGCAACACGCTTGATTCAGCAATTTATTATTGCGGTTATGTTTGTTAGAATTGGAAAAAACTAGCGACACGTATGTTTGTTGCCGTAAAGTTATTTCGTGGCGTTTAGTTGTTAGCCGTCACAAATACAGCTTGCTTTGTAAAGTCGCGGAATAACTTAGGCTGGCTGAAATTGGCTAAGTGTATGTGAATTGTGGAAAACTTATATTATGCTTCACCTAGTTTGGACCAGACACGAATCCTTAAAACGCTGTGATGAACGTTGGTGTGGTGTGTTATTAGCATCATCATCATCAGCCCATATACGCCCCCACTGCTGGGGCACGGGCCTACCCTAAATTAGGGCGATAAGGCCTTAGTCAACCACACTGGCCAAGTGCGGGTTGGTTGACTACACAACCTCAGAATTGAGATATTTGTATAATAGCAACTTTCTTTGGAAACAGAACATTAAAACAAATAAAAATAAATATTACACGACATACATCTATGTGATTCCGTAGCTTAAGCACTTGTGTTACGGATATCAGAAATGGCAGTGGATACACTGACTGACCAAATAACATACACATTTTGGCTGAAGCCCCACATTAGTTCCCATTTTCTGCTTTGTTTTTCTAAATGCTTGACCCTATGTCACTCGGAGAGATGGTTCTCTCCCGGTGGTTTGTCGGACTCCCCGGTGACTGGCGAATAGATGGTAAATGCCAGCCGCTGCTCCTGGGCGGAGTGCAATGCCCAGGGACTCTACCGACTAAAACACCGCGGTCTACCTTATCGCCTTGACGGAGTCGTGGTTCCTGGCATAGCCCAACTACCACGACGCCACCAGCTACCTAGATCCACCTGCATCATAGCTTCACTTTACGATCCTCTTAGGATCGGCTCATTAATTCCACGATTTACTACGCACATTAAACGCCGTCCATTAGCGTGCATACCCGATTGTATCACTCGCTACAATTTAATGTGCTAAATTGATTTTATGTTTGGTAGAAGTCGGTTACTTAACCGCTTTAGATATTTGAGGAAGAGTTGTAGTGTTATTTTGCCTCATAATTTGTCATGTAGCAAATTATAATTTTAAACAGTGGTTACACATATTAGAAAACTGATAATGTCCGGGATATATACCATATTGTTTTGTTGGCCTATGATCATGGCGCTTGCAACCAGTGCCGAAATATCGGGAACTCATTTTTCCAGACATTTTTATTGTAGTTCGTTTCGTGTTCATTCGTTTTATAATGTAGCAAATAACTTTAAGTAGCATTGTATAGTATAATTTTACCACAGTTGAATAGAAAAAAATCACCTTTTACATATCAAGTGCAGGTTCAACATATTATTTAGATCTTAATATCAAGAAAAGTAAGTACACATACCTAAGTAGGAATAGGTTTTTAACGTTTCTTCACTAGTTTTCTTCACTCTCAGTATAAGTAATTGTGGGAAAAACGCAACAAAGCAGACTACTTCCATAAATAACATGATTGTTTGAATAAAATGACGTAGAAATGACGTATTAATGAATGAATCAACTAGACGTAATAATATTACGCTGCATGTTATGTTATTTAGTATTTGTAAGTACATACTATGTCGTTAGTAATATAGCCACCTGTCTATATAAAGTGATAAAAAACGTTTTACGTCAATATTAGGTAGAAAAAAGGAACATGTTCAGTTAAAACTAAAATATAATCAGTTGCTAATCATGAAGGTTAGAAAAATATAACAAGGTGGAATGAGATAGCATTTTTTTATGGATAAACAATTCATATAAAAAAAATCATTGTCTATGTTGGCAAGGAGGTGTAGCTTAATTATTGCGTTAAGAATTTCTGTATTCCCACAAGTATTGCCGTTACGAAAATAGTACGGTCGTATCGAGGTTCCCAAACTTATGCATAATTTTACTCCTTTACAAGAAAGCAGGTTTTAACAACATTGTATTATAGTGAAATTAACTCTCCTGGGGTCAAACAATATTAAATATTTTTCATTATTTAACAGCAAATTTAAGGTTTCAATTGATCCAGTTCAGTTGTTAATAAACCAGAATTCTAGATCAAAGGACATCAAAGTGCTTGATGGTTTTCGTTTCAGGTAAAAAAAAAAAATCGTATTTTTTTAAAATTATGTTCAGAGTGACGCTCGAACATAGGTATTGGATGCAGCCTGCAAATGCAATGAAAAGTTTTTTTTTTCACATAAGACATTAAACTTAAAGCACATTTTTTTTTCTAATGCCCACTTACTTTGAGAACCCCAACTCTAACAAGTGAACTAGTGTGAATTTCTTTTTTTAGTCCCTCCGTTCCGTTTCCCGCGTGCCCCGCGCTACGTTCCGTTTCGCGTGCACGCGACCCGCGCGGCTAATCCGCCATGTTGGCTTTTTTTATCTGTATTTGTTTTTGTAATCGCACGCAACAAAATCGTGGCTTTCGAGGAAAGCCGGGCAGAATGCTAGAGTTACATGCGATTGAGTTGACATTTGCTTGTAAGGTTACAGGGACATGGGGCGAACATACAGTTTTAAACACGATCATTGATATAATTCGTGGTGTACTAGGTACACAAGTAAGTACATATATTGATAATGGAGTAGTTAGTATACAAAATAAAATAAACTTTTAAAATTTGTTCTTGAATGTGTACATGTCTTCTTACAGAATTAATAATAATCAATATTTTGACAATTCCAAAAAGTTTAAATACAGTAGACATGGTTAGAAAAAGTAGGTAGGTAGGAAAAATCATTTTTCTATTTTCTCAAAGAAGAACTACTTTGTAATCTTTATATAATAATACTACTGTATCATTTAGGAAATCTTATTTTGTGTAAAATCTACACATTCATACAATTTCCTTAAAGTAAGTACATTGTACTCATTAAACGCACACGAAATTAGCATTTCAAATCGCGATGTTTAGAAGTTACGCGAATAAAAATTGTTATTTCCACATTTTAATTGCCCGACAACGAATAAACCAATTTAAATTGAAAATTAAACTTCATAAGCTCGGTCGGCTGCGCCCGTCATGTCTAGCTTTATCTCTACATCTACGGCTCTGTCTGTCCGTCTGTCCCCTACGCGGCACTGCGCTTGCTAGCGCTATAAATTGAGTTGTGGAATTTAGAAATTACGTGCCAAAAAAGGAAAATAAGAATTTATTTTGCAATAGATACAAACAAAAAAATTTATGCCTCAGTCTAATTGAAGCGTGGATTTTTCTAGGAGTGTTAGATTTGTAAAATATCTTATGTTTTATTTACTACATCTTATCGTACAGCCAGTTTCATTATGTCTTAATTTCGTATTCGCAGTGCTTCAATCACCAATAATTTGATATTACAGGAATATAAACCTACCTACCTATTTGGGTACAGAACAAACTATCAGTTTTCATCAATAACTTCTAAAATTTATATTTATCTTTAATGTAAATGACACTATAAACAAGCATCGAAAGAATTTTATTATTTTTGTGAATTGTTTTACTTTTGATGTAACAAAAATTACTGTGAAAATAGAATTCGTCTTTACAAGTAAACCTTTTTATTAAAAGTTAAATTTTAGCGCTAGTGTGTTCATCAACCAATTTCATTGGGTTCGTTTTATTATAAAAAATGGTTAATTCACATTAAACTTAAGCGAATATTACGCATTACCTAAGTTCCTTTGTAATAGATATACGATCTAGACTGCAATTAATTTCGAGTCGCTTATAAAATTATAAAGGTTAAAAGTGACAAATGTCTTTATGGACAAATTGATCATTCGTTTGAGTAAATAACATGATTATTTGTGATAGGTATCTGTAGTTTCAGTAGAGCAGTGGCGTAAGAACCAGTTTGAAGACAATACAAACAATTTAAGTCTAAATGTCTGCACATTTCCGGATTAAGGATAAAGGGTGACAATGAATATGATCTTGGGTTGGACAGAGTACCTCCTAGATAGTGTCACGGGACACAAAGCTAGGACACGGTAATGGTACCTATTACCTTGTCCAAGAGGAAAATAAATGTAGTAATATCTAAGACGTAGTATAGTAGTAAGAAGACGTAAATTCTAGCGAACTGAGTTGGGAGTAAGACGAATTTATAACTATCCTCGTAGACTACTTTTTGAAGAGACTTATTTTGAAAGACGAAGAAAAAATTTAATTTTTAAATTCTAGACGTAGAATTCTGTTACAATTTTTTTAAACTTATGTAATCCAAAATTACTTAATTTCATGATTTCTTTTTGTTCCAATCAACATAAGTTTTTAAGTGAAAAGAATAATATTCTAGATGTTATAGATACAGAGTATTTGGTGACTAGAAACGCATACGTCATTATTGTAGCAAAATCAGGATTTGGACAAAAGAATGCTCAAGCATACCTAAGCTTCTCACCATCGGCTGTTCTAAGATTCCGGGGTTTTATTTGGTAACAATATATCTACAACATACTACTCGACACTATATTGACTAGCTCGGTGAAACATTGTATGGTTAGTGACCCAGCCTACCAAGAGTCGTGGGCTAGATTCCCCACCTGGGCAAATATTTATGTGACGAACATCGGTCTTTGTTCCGTGTCTGGATGTAAGTATGAATTTATATATAAATATCTATATGTATCCTAAGGGGTGATAGCCATCAGACTCCGGAAGTCCGGTGATGATGACAAGGCTACTCCAAGCCATTAGGAAAAAAATATGTGTCAGTCTCTGGCACTCATACTACAAGCTCTGCTTAGTTTGGGGTCAGGTGGCTGCTGTAGAGATATCCCAAATATTTAAAAAAATATTCTCCGATGTCTATGAGAGTTTTGCCCAGGCTTAAAGGCCAGTGATGACGTCAAACAGTCTCGACTTGTTGTACTTACATCTAGACCGGTGTCAGTTCTCTAATAACAAACAGTGGGACTGGCCGTTCATTAGTTAATAGCGTAACGTGCGGGCGATGGCTCGGCTGATAACTCCAGCCTCTCCGAGGTGCTGTCAAAACTCACTCATTTTGCTGAGCGGGACGGATTTACACGGCGCGATGTTATGGACTATGGTTTAACTGTCAATGAATGACAAAACATCATTAATGTAAAATTTACATTGGGCTTTAATAGCATTAAAAAACAACAAATAAAAATCATTAATGTCAATCATTAACTACGTATGCATATATTTTTTTTTTATTATATTCTAGCTTTATGTTGAGATCTACACATTAGACCTGTACGTTCAGTTTTAAATGTGAGTTTTTTATGAAATCTTTTAAAACGTTTTTTTATTGTACCTACGTTAGTTTTAGTGTTACTCGTAAAATAGTGTTATTGGTAGGGAAGGAAATGGTGGTATGGTTAAAGTGTTTGACGGCAGTTTAACTTTTCAACCTTTATTTTATTTTAGGAAACAACAAACAATTAGGTTATTAACCTAAACTTTACTTTAATTTAATAAATATGATTTTTTGATAAATCTTCATTAATGTGATTTGGATAATAGGAGAAAAATTCAATTACTATAAATTTATTGTGACGTGTGTGATTATCTGATTGTGTGTGTGTACCTTAATTTCCTTTTAAATTAAATTATTTAAATATTTTAAATTTTACATTAAAAAAAAAACTACCAGGAAATAATGTAAATAGAGACGTAGAATATGAAAGCTTAAAGAGAGCTTACAGAAAGCTCCGATCGTTGTGTGTAAACCGTCTCTGGCTTGCGGTGCCTTACCGGGCCGAGGCGTTTGTTTATGTCAGTTTAAGTTGTTAACTTGAAGCCTCTTCAACATGTCACAATGTTAATAATGTCAGTCAAATTGCTTATAATACATATTTTGTGTTATGCGCGACTTGGCGTAAAGTTTATTGAGAAGTGATGTGCTTTTTTCATTGTATGTTATTAATATTTTTGTTAGCTATTTAAATAAATAAAATAGATGTGCCTACCTATAAAATGTTAAACGTGCTGCTCAGAAAAAGAATTGATTTTAATTAATGTGTTGTAATCCCGTTACTCTTTAATAGTAATTAACAATAAATAAAATGTGAGAGACTATGATTTGATAATATATGAATATAAAAAATTTACATTACTTACATCACAGTAATATTTACGAGTTTAAAATACACTCTATCCTATTAATTAAATGAATGAATATTATTTTCCTAAATGTGCATGTCTCGGCGAGTATTTGAACGATTTTCTATTATGAAGATACCTTTTTGATATATTTCAACTATAAAATAATAAATAAATATTACACAACATCACATACATTGATCTGATCCCGTGGTAAGTAGCTATAGCACTTGTGTTACGGATTTCAGAATCAACAGTGGATACATAAATATTCTTAATACACACCCAGACATGGAACACACTCTTTATGAGTGTGTTCCTACGAGGACCTAAGAGGACTACATACTATGTACATAGTTATTAAAGTTTGAATAAGGTAGCTCCCACTTTAGAAAACCATTTTAGTTACATTAAATAGTTATTTTAACTATAAAAGAGGACCACACACACAGTTATTAAAATTTGAATAACATAGCACCCCCTTTAGAAAACTAAAACCATTTTAGTTAAATTAAAAAAAAGTTACAGTAAAATTACTTCCTTTCAGCGAAAACGATACGGTCATTAAATGGAATGAAGCGATTTACTGAATACATAAATCCACCTCAATTAAGGCGAAGTGGCAGATTCGGCCGATTCCAGCGGTTAGGCTATTAAGGGGCCGTAATGCACGGCCATTACGGTAATCCTTAGTCATTCGGTTAATTGTTGGGCAAATTGTTTTATGTGTACTTTGTTTCAATTTGATTTGGTTATTTACGACCAGGTGGGTATTTAAGCAAGTCTTGAATTTGTTAGTTGTGTAGTTCCTAAATAGGTTTTAAGAGTATTCGGGAAAAAATAGCACAGTTTTACTTAAGTGATACAACGTACCCCGGCAAGAATAGTGTCACAATGCTGAATTAGTTATCTCGGTATATGAATTTTTTTTATCATTTATACATTAACTATTAATGAAAAAAATTAAAGTAATCGAACTATTACAGCCTTTTATTGTTGATGTCATACATGAAGAACAAAAATCCCATTATTTCCATTTTTCCGAGACACCTAACTTTTGATTGTGAGACTAGGTATTCTTGGCGGGATGCGATGGTGCTTAATATAAAATATGGAATGGTGTACCAAACCTTATTTTTTGCAATAATAAAAATTATAAATTTACTTTTAAAACCATAAACATATGAAAATAATTTATGAACAATAATAAAGTTTATATTGGGTATAATGTGTCTCAAAAAATTTGCAGAGCTTCGGTTTTCATCAAGTATTAGAGTGGATTTACAATAGATTTTACATTAGTTATTTAATGATTGATTCACCAATTGTATTGCAATTAACACTTTTAAAGTCTGTTGGGAAAATATACTAACACACATTAATGTCCGTTGTAATTTAACTCAAGCGAGTCTTCTGAACTTGAAAGCGTTTTGTTAAGTTATCTCATTTGTATGCTGAGCAAGCTTTTAGCAATAATGGGATAAAGCTCCTGCCATTTACTGTGTCCGGGCAGTTCCCAAACAGGGGCTACATTGGGGGACACCCCTCGCAAGTTCAAGAAAAGATTGAGTGGACAATCTACGAGTCAATCACATTTCAGTTAAGGTACTTTCTGAAGTGTGTTGTTTTCGGAGTTATTTCGATTAGTAAATTATAGTTATATTATATGTATTTTATTATACCTAGTATATGATACTCTAGAACAATGTTTGGTCTATGTGTCCTATAATTAAATATTCGTAAAACCTTTCATTTCAGTTTGTAAACTAAATTTATAAATTCAACTATTTGGGGGTTTGAACTGAAAAAAATATGGTCCAGAGTTCTAGCAAAGACCATATTTTATACAATATCCGTGCTTAAGACTATAAAGATCGCTTCCCTTTGGATAAATAGCAGCAAGAAAATAGTACTTCATAGATACATGTTCCTATTTGTGTTATAAAAGATGGTTAAGGACATAAAAAATCCAAAGGTTCTATTGCCAGTAACAGGCGTACCATAGACTGCTTATAATAAACACAAATGTAATGATAAATTGATTAATTTTGAAGATTTCCTTTAGCTTAGTTATGTCTGGCCTGTACCTCGAAAACCACTTCTTATAGTTCTTGTCTATGTGTGATATTTCTTTGTTTGAGTTGAGTTTTATTTGTGTAAATTTATCATTGTAACTTCTCGTGTCTATATCGTGGTCAAAAAATAATTTTCTTTCTTTCTTCATGTAACATGTTTGCGAGAGGCCTAGTGATGTTCATTACATCTTTAAATCTAAAACCCTCTCTTACATTACAAAAACATTCAAGTAAAAGTCACCAATACTGTAGCTTGTAAGAAACATTGTAATCGCATTTATGTATTCAGCTAATAATTATATAATTATTTAAGACTTAAGATGTAATACATAATTGTAAGAAGACCTTTGTGCGAGAGGCCTAGTGATGTCAATACGTCGTCAAATCTAAAACCCTGACTTTCATTACAAAGTCACCAAGTACCTACAAGTCACCAATACTCACCACTGGGTTTAGGCACGTTCCTCTTGACCTGCATCCACTTGTAGGTCGGCACGGCGTGAGTGTGCGCGGGCGCATGCGGCAAGCACTCCTCACGGAACCCCTCCCGAAGACCAAACTCCTCCTTGGGCTGGTAGTGCTCGAACTCAGGCAGTCTCTCACAAGGCAGCGGAGACCCCGCATACTGCATAGACCCCTCGTCCACAAAATGCATGTTGTACTTCGACTCTAAGTAATGATTGTCCAACTTATGCTCGTGTCCATGCATCTCATCGTGTCTTGGCACCTCCTCCCTATGCTTGAAAGCGTCGTGGGGCGGTAAAGCGTGTATCGGGTAGTTCGGCTGCAACTCCCCGTAGTCCAAATTCGTGTAACATAATCCAGTATCCGTACTTATTACTGGCGTCGTCGGCTCATGAGGCGCCTGATGCAACAAAGGCTCGTAGTAATGAGATGGGGTCTCATAGTACCCCTCGTGGTACCCTTCGTACGGGGGCTGGTACGCCGCGCCCTGCTGGTAGTACTCGCCGCTGTAACCGCTCTGCTGGTTATTATACATCCCGACGTCCATAGTCATCATGTTTGTCACGATCACCGCTATCGATATCGACACGTCACTCACACATCACTGCTCGCGCTCGCGGAGTCGCGGCGAGGTTCGGCTGCGCACGCCCGCACGACCGCTTCGTCAGCGAACACTGATCGCGCACACGTAATTTTTCTTAACCACACCTAAAACTGGATCTGCCGTCCTTGTCGGGCACGCGCGCCGTCCTACCAGCCGACTGAGATAGCGTTATCTTCGACGGTTTTAATGATAGTGATAAGCGTGATTTTTAATGGAAATTGTGAGGTTTTTGAGGTGTTTTTGGCTGAGGTCCGAAGTGCGACTGAGCGGCGTGGTAGTCGCTTGGCTAAAGCTCGTCGTGTGGAAGTTTTTGTGCGGATTGGGCGGAGCTTTTGGTGCGAGAGGCGGGCGATTGAAGTCCGCAGCCAATGGGCGCGTCGCGTTCGGTCGCGCGCTTCCGATTGGCGTTCCCGAGATAATAGTGCGAATCTGGGAGGCTGGATGGGAGCTCGGATGTTTTTTATTTACTCTGAGCAGTGAATGGTCCTTGGTTCGTTTACGCGAAACGCTTTAATTTGCCCGTGACGGGATCGATCCGAGGCCGTTCCTGCAGCTGTCATCCGTCTGGACATGACGGATGCGTTTTATTTCGGGACTCCCGTATTTTAACATTGAGATATTCTTTTCTTGAAAGCCTTGACATTTGAAGAGGATGACGGGTGTAACAATAAGTCGATAATGTAATTTTTATGAAATTTACTATTTAGAACATTCCAGGTGAAGAAAATTATTGTATTATAAAGTACGCTCATATAAAGTGTAGGTAAAAATACGCGTAGGTACTTATGTATTTAATTTGCTTATTAGATAGGTATATTTTTTATTTAAGCACTTTTTAGGAAACATAACTTAGCCTCTTTAATATTCAGCGGGTTACCAAAAAACGAATTACAGTTTTGGTATGTAACAGTTATTACTCGTAGGTTTTTCCTACTAGGTACCTTAAGTAGGTAAGTAAGTATGGATTTTGGAATTTCCGATACACAATAATACACAACTTCAGTTTTTATAACTAAAAGCGTTTAAAAATCTGAAATTGTGTATTAATCAAAATTAATTTTGAGTCATTTATCAAACGAATACTTTTTCTATCGCCTTTAAATCATAATTCTATATGTTTTACACGGACATATTATGTTAATCCAAGAATACCAAAGTTGCTTTGTTATTAAAATTGATACAATTTAACTATTTAAAATCATTACTTTGTACTGTACTTACTACAGTAAGAGTTAAATCGCAATGTTTTAATACCCAGGTATTCAAATAGAGTCTTGGTTTACGGACTAATTAAAGTAATGTTTCTTCTTAGTTACACAAAATATTTCTCAATTTGTTTTAACTTTGATGAATTACTTTTTAATAAATTCAAAAATTCCCAAGAAATATTTTACCTTATAATTAAATACCCAGTTTAATGCTCTTAAAGATCTACTACCTACAAAACGCTTTCAGGATTTCAGCATCAAACGTGTGAAAAAGCTCTATTAGCTTTCCTTGTAAGTTTAGGTAGAGTCGTTCAGCCGTACATCAGGCGCTGATGAGGTTCAATAAACAAGCCAATGTCTTCAATTAAAGGTGTAGGTACTCTACCAAGTAAAAGCTATAAATTTATTCACCGATACTACCGCTGACAGTTGCCAGTAATCGAGACTGCCAAGCAAACTCTACATATTCGGTAGAGTCGACTCTTACGGCGAAGGCATAGGATGTAAAATGTAGAGTCTTGGTAGAGATATGATTTATTATGGGAATTATAATGAGCTGGGACGTGTTAATGCTCGAGACGAGACAGATAACGCATTATGGGTAGAGTTGATAGCTCTAGTGATGTGCTGTGGTGAAAAAAGTATCGATAAATTGAAATCGTATGTATATAAATAGGCCACTATACTACAACTAGGTGACAACCTTCAATGAATTCTTGAATGCACGAATATAACAGAAGCTTAGTTATTTATTGCTAAATGGAAAAATAACCCAAAAGTAGAAGCGGAGGTAAAAATTAATATTTTGTTTCTAGTAATTGTCTATTGCGAAAGACCTTTACTTGAAAAAGAAAAATAATTGTTAAGTAAGAAAATGTTCATTGTTATGCTACCTGTTTTTAAAATGATACAAGCCAGTACTTTTGAAAAAATGCTATATCACAAATAATACTATCGTTGAAGATGCTGAGATTGTGATATGATTACAGGCAATTAAACGAATTAGATCGTAGATATATAAAGATATAATGTGCGTGACTGCGGAATCTTAAGAGATTATCTTAAAAACAGATTACCTATATTACAAAATGTATTCATTGTTATGTAATGTTTACAATACACCATGGTTTAATTTACGATGATTAATGTGTTTAAAGTTGCCTAGTATATATTCTATTATTTTATCGTAGGTAAAACTAAATCCTAATAAGTAGTTATTATAGCTGTCTATATTCAAAACTTCTTATATAAAAACCATAATTAAAACGCAGAGGACTTACTCTTTTGAAAAATTACTTAAATTTTACTTACTTAATAACAAATTTACTGAGTTGGGTAGTATTGATTTTTTATCGGGGACTTTACTTGACATAATTTTGATTTTTTTATTTTACATCATCGATCTCTACCATTGTCACCGATTTGCCTTTAAAACATTGACTCTACAATAAATCAAGTCACTCCAGCCGGTACCTATCGACTTTGGACATCTCTACCGACCCTCTCTTGTTTTCAATTAAGTTGTCCAGTGAGGACTGTTGTCCTGCTCTCTCTACGTTTGTTTGAGTATTTGCATCTCTTTCTGGCTCGGCAACGGAAGCAGCCCGGTTAGATGTGATGATTAATAGTGTTAGGGAACTATTTGCTGGGAATAGGACGGGGTAGAGACAAGGACATATACTATTGTTTGTTAGAAATTAATTTTCAATAATATTTGAATAGCTTGTTAGGTTGTTTCTCGATATTGTAATTTTTATCTACTGGCTCATAAGTATTATTGGTAGGTTTTAAAAGTTAGCCGTAGGCTGTAAGGTAGAGGTGTAGAACTTAGGCTATGCTTTGGTATGTAACTCAATTATGTTATAATAACTATGATCGTTAATTACCAACTTCTTATGGAGGGGTGCTTATTTTTCCTAAATATATTACGTTTTATAAAATCAAAATTACCTATTTAAACCGAGAATGATTTTAAATATGCAAATCAGTCAATAATAAAGAAATCAGCATAATGTAAGTACGTTTATTAAATTAGCCCTAAAGAACCAGCACCTATTATTAGGCACATAATTTTTTTTACGACTCACGACAAAAAAGTGTTTAGATCAATTTGATTGGGAACTCGTTTGTTTGCTCGTCGTGGGCACCGCTAGTTGGACATCTGTCGGCGAGTGACGAGCGGACGGGCGATAGGCCCGCTGTAGCGACACTGACACTAATGGACTGTTACTTATCGACAAGTGAAACTCATTACTGGCCTCACTAAAAAACTGTTAATCAAAGCCATTGATTTGGTTAGTGAGCGTTTAACATTTTTGTTTTCATTTGTTTTAGTTTATTGGATAAATAAGAGTTGGGCTTCTGATATTTACTTTAAATTTGAGTACTTATACGTACTTATGTGACTTATTCGTTTATATTTAAACTGAAATTTGCTTCGCAGCGAAAGAAATAAGTCATATAATGAATCAGTATTTGAAGTTGTAAAGCAAACGCATTTTTTACATTTGCAAAGATAAACTAAATGATTTAACATCTACATAATTTCGTTGTTTCTCAACTTCGGTATTTAAAGGTGTACTTAGTTTACACCGAATATTTAAAATATGTTAAATTGAAATACTTTGCTAGAAAAAAAATGGTCGCCAACGCCTACTTAACATACTCTCGGTCCAGCTCGATAAAGCGAACACGTTGGCTGCATCAACATAATTATAAAAAGCCAGCGGACAAGCGCGCTCCGTTATTAATCAAGCGACACGTCACAACACTATGATATCGTTATTCAATAATAACCCGTTCATTTGTACCTACACATCAAATTGAACTTTATTCCAAACGTGACAGTGTCGAAATCCCACTGTGGCGGAGTTAGACAAACGACGTTTTAGTGATGGGTGTACTATCGATAAGTTAAAGGATTGTAGACATTATTGTAATTTGATTTGTGGTTGAATTTGCAATGAAGTAAGGGAGTTTAGTTTTTAATAGCGTGTAAAATGATAGGGCATTGTTTTTGTGTTGGTGGTATGAAGACATCGGCTGTCAGACTGCTTTCATTGTCCAGAATGCGATAAGGCCGTCTTTGGTTAATGTCGTCCCGATCTTTTTGGTGAGATTACGATAAACCTCCGTCGCTAAGTGGGAGTGGTATTGAGTGAGCTTTGGGAGGCGGATAAAAGTTTCAACACACTTATTAAAATATAATGCCTGGTTGAAAAAGCTTATCCGAACGGTGAAAGCCTTCGCCGATTCATCAGTTCAACTTTGGCATTTAAAAAGGTGCCTTTGAAAATGTTAATGAGCTATACTTCAATTTCTTGAGTAATTTTGTTTTATTACAATTTTTAAAGTGTGTCTTAGTTTCAATACACATGATTAAAATTGATTGTTTAATGTCTATTAAGTCGTTTATCGACTTCCTGCGCATATTTAATCGCTACCGGTCCCCATAGTGTCATTTATCTACCTTTAACACTAATCCGTCAAAGTACGTTGTTAATTTAACTATTAACTAGATATTAATCAAACTGCAAAACTAACATAAATTAGTCCCATACAAAAATGCAAAGTTTGCAATGTTAATCGTTGACTAAACTGAGTAATTGCTGTGTCAATAAAATTGATTGCAACAACCGCGGCGACAAACTGACAAATCAATTACCCGCCGCCAATTAATCACGTGGTGACAGCCGCAGCTGTCACTCTGACAGCTGTCAGCGGTGACAGCTCAAGGCCTATCCGCGCTGCACTTCCCTGTTTCGGGCGAAGTTTTCCACAACAAACAGTTTTGGCGCAAACACGACGGTGATTTGTGTTTCGTGTTGTGGTGGTTGACATTAGTTCGGGGTTACCTACTAATTGGCCCGTTGTTAATGGAAAGTTCTTCGTACGTTCATGTTTTGATTTGGTGTTATATTACGTACTCATGAATACTACCACTTACTAAATTATTAACCATGGGTTACGTTTGTTGATATCTCTTTTTTTAGTCATATACCCAAATTCACAAAAAATCACGTCATTCATAAAAATTCACGTCATTTATAAATACATACAACTATAATTTCATCCTATCTCTCATAAAGATATTTTTTGTTTTTAAATTATTTAAAACTCAAGAGTCACTAGTAGCATTAATACCAAGGGATTATTTAAATTGAATAAATATCTTAAATGCCAAAACGAAAACACACATTTATTATTATGTAAAAGAGATCTAGTACTTTTGAGTGTGACTTATTTTTGCATAAGCTGAAAGTCTTATGCTTCCACTTTCCCATGACTTCCCCATGGCAATGAACTCTCCCATGGGCTTCTCACGCCGTATATTACGGTTTATGGCGCGTGATAACAGGTGGCTGATAACGGGTGTTTGTCTATTGATTCCTCTAAAACAATTGCCTCCTCACCGCATGATAAAAGAGATTATGGATCGGCAGGAGCGGTGATACTGTCGGCTTTGGTCTACTAAGATAACTAGGTACATCTATTAGATGTGATAGTTCACATGTGTAATAGTATAGAGTACTTGTTTAACTATTTATAGTTGTACCAAGCTTGTGCGTGCATTATACTAGTAAACATACACTTAACTTTATGTTGTTGTAAATTATATTTGGGTTACTAACGTCACTTCTCTACGAACTCCCAATAATAAAAAAATCATAATGAAAACGTTCTTATAATATATGAAAACTTTATATATTATTTTACCATCGTCGAGCCGAGATGGCGAAGTTGCTTTTCATCTCTCTTTTCTAAATATGTTTTGCAACTTTTAGGTATGAGACACAGTAGAGAGATTTCCACGACGCAAAAGAGCCTTATTAGACCATGGTTACGATAACGTATGGAAACTTACGTTAATATTATTGTACACGTTTGAACTTGATTAATTTGAAAAGTGTCGATGGCTGAGTGGCTAAGGTCGTTGCCAGTTCAAACCCCGCCATGTACCACTATGTTTTTCAAATTTGAAATTCATATGTACGAAAATGTAAAGCAATAAATATTTTGAGTTTGAGTATTCCACGCTTCAACTGTGAAGGAAAACATCGTGAAGAAACTGCACACCCACGACGAAATTCTAAGGTTGTGTACGTCGAAAAATTACCAAAAAATCCCGTTAACATCCGTGTAAATCCTGAGCAAGCGCCGTGTCCCGGCCGGCGTCCCGCGGGACGAACCCGGGACCATCCGTCTTGGTCGGGACTGCTTCGTGCTCCGCGTCCCGCAGAGATACATTTTTAAGCGAGTGGAAAATGCTTGGAGCTTTTTTGCTCACCGCCGAGTTTGGACATTTGAAGGGATTTTTTACAGCTACTTGCGGAAAATTTACTTAATTTTAGCGAAATTTTTACGTGGCCTAACTGGTCCAGACATATTTTGAATTTGCCATTGGTATGAAAAGAGGAAGACGACATTTTTGGATTGAGTCACTTTTAAAGCAATATGAGACTTTACGTGAGATTTTAGTCTCACTAAATATTAGTCTCGGTCTACACGCGATATGATTGGTGTACCTACCCAGCCGAAACGATGGGCAGTAACTAGCTATGTATTTGCTACTCCCAATATCGTGTGTAGAGACCCATAAATACAAATATTTAATATGACACTTTGTTTGGCGTTATGAGGGAAGGTGCAAATTGTTGTCGCAAAAGCTAAGTAAGCTGAAATCTCTTTTTTAACAGGCTATTGGGTGATTTTTTTGTACTTTTCTTTATTTTTCGTGTGCTATAAACTGAGTAGGTATTCAAAGTCAAAGTCAAAAGTCCTTTGTTTATATAAGCAATTACATGCACTTACAAATCGTCGGTATAGTAAATAAATAACTTATAGATATTAGAAAACTGTAACTGTTCGGGATATTTACCATGTCGTGCGTAATAAAAGACTTAGAAAGAGGGTAGACCGATATGTCTGCCCTTAGACCTACCGTCATTCTCGCAGTCCTACAGTTCACCCGAGATCATGGCGCTTGCAACAGTGCCGAAATATCGGGAGCTCATTAAAACAAAACAACATGGTAAATATCCCGAACAGTTACAGTTTTCTAATGTGTGTAACCATGACAGTTTAAAACTTATAGATAAGTAATAATAATAATAATAAAATGCATTTATTGACCATATAATAGAAAAACACAACAAAAAAGAGAAAAAACACCATAGAACACAACAAAGATTAGTGGTCAACTAGGTCCCAGTCTCAGCATATGCCACAACAACAAGCCACAAGTAACAGTAAGCTTTCCCGATTAATTGTAGAAATGTCGTTGTCGTCTTTAAATTAAATTTGCTTAGACAAAAACTGTGCTTTTCACAAATTTCTACGTTCTCCCTCGTTTCTTACGAAATCCTTGCTAAAGAATAAAGTATTTTTAAGTTCCGTTCTATCGCAGTACTAAAGTGGTAGGATATTGTGGCAAGTAAGACTGGCCGTGTGTGACCGTGTCCTTTCTATGTTTTTCTCGTTATGTATATGTCACTCTTATCTGCCAAATGATTTGATAAAAACCATAGTTGTGCCAATAACGAAAAATAGGACAGGTGATATAGCAGATAAAAATAATTACCGGCCAATCTCCTTGGCAACAATTATGGCAAAGATCCTTGATAAGCTGTTGAGTAATAAGTTAGAGCAATATCTTCAGATACACGATACTCAGTTTGGATTTCGTCATGGACTGTCGACAGAAAGTGCTATTCTAGGATTAAAACACACAGTGAGATATTATACCGATCGTAAGACTCCAGTGTACGCTTGTTTCTTGGACTTGTCTAAGGCATTCGACCTGGTATCTTATGATATTCTCTGGAATAAACTGTACGATACGAACCTCCCTCCGGATCTAATTGCTATTTTTCGATATTGGTACGGAAATCAAATTAATGTTGTCAAGTGGGCAGATAAGCTATCAAAGCCTTATAGACTGAGTTGTGGAGTAAGGCAGGGCGGGCTAAGTTCTCCTCTGCTTTTCAACCTCTACATTAATGAGCTGCTGGAGAGACTCAGCAGCACTCAGGTCGGTTGTCATATTGATGGTAAGTGTGTAAACAACCTAAGCTACGCGGACGATATGGTGCTGCTGAGTCCCTCTATCAGTGCGCTCAGGAAGCTCCTGGGTATTTGTGAGGCCTACGCTGGTTCGCATGGACTTATTTACAACGTAAAGAAAAGCGAATTCATGGTTTTTAAATCAGCGAATAAATGCCCCACAGTTATTCCTCCAGTTAAACTGTATAACACTGCACTAGCAAGGGTCACACATTTCAAATACCTAGGACACTATGTAACTGAGGATCTGAGAGATGACATGGATATAGAGAGAGAAAGAAGGGCTCTAGCGACCCGGAGTAATATGCTGGCGCGGAGGTTTGCACGGTGTAGCAGTAATGTGAAGATTACTTTATTTAAAGCCTACTGCCAATCCTTTTACACGTGCACCCTCTGGGTCAAGTATACACAAAAGGCGCTACAAACATTAAAAGTGCAATATAACAATGCATTCAGAGTGCTGTTGGGGCTGCCCCGATTCTGCAGCGCCTCAGGCATGTTCTGCGAGGCGCGCACCGACGGGTTTGACGCGATCATGCGCAAGAAGTCTGCCTCCTTGCTCAGCAGAATAAGGAGCAGCACCAACAGCATTCAGGAGGTGATAGCGCAAAAAAATGACTGTCCTATTATAAGACGTCAAATAAGAACCCTATGTAGCTAATTTATAACTAGCACCCCCTAGTAATGTATTGTTAGGCTTGCTTTGTTTTAGTTTAGTTTATTTTTAGTTTTAGTTATTTCAATTATTATTTTTCTTTGTATCTTTTATTGTAATGTGTGGATCTCAGTTATCTGTTAATAAAGTTATTATTATTATTATTATTATTATTCCCACTCACTATTAATCATTGAGCAAAACAAACTCCACTTGACACTTTACTATCTCTGATTTTGCTTAACAAATTACATGGCACGCCGCCATTCGATAATTTGAACCCATTGACACTTCAGATTCTAATATAATTACTGCTACCGAGTTCTAGTCCGATAATCATGATATATGGCTCCAACGCAAACTTATCTACATCATCGATAAAATTAACTGGCTTCCTAAAACTAAGGCAATAAGGTTCAAAATAGAACGGCAGGAAACAATTAAAAATCTGTGAAAGCTAACACGACGGTAGGGTGTCAACAACGCGGTTTTATTAATTAAATTGAATGAATTACCGTATCTACAAGTCTAAATATTAGAACTTCACGCGATAGTCTAATAAAGATTTTGAAGTGAAACTTTTCTCAGTGTTAATACTGAACACAACCTCTATTATAGGTGTTTGAGTCGTTCATTCATAACGCAATATTACCTACATTGGATGGTGAGCTATTGCAGATTTTCATAATAGACAGTATTTATTTTTCTTTCTAGTACATACTGGAAACTTATAATAAAATAGTTAAAATATATTTAAAACTCGTGATCTACCCTAGAAAGGATAAAATCCTTTCTCTTGAATCTCTCTATATATTGAAAAAAACATCAAAATCAGTTGCGTAGTTTTAAAGATTTAGCGACTTTGAATAGAATAGAATATTTATTTGTGCTTTATACACCGTGAAATCAACTCCGCCGATGCCGGTCCCAAGCCCGGATGAGAAAGGAGGAGGGTTGGTGTGGAGGCGACCCACCCTGCCGTAAAATAGTCAACGCCGAGCACCGGGCGGCGGTTAAGTAACCCGTCTACAATGGCTACCACAAGCCAAAAGGGACTAAATCCCCTTAAAAGACGTGGACTCGCCAACTCGCACTGGCCAGCGCGGCGTTTTAAGGCTATTAAACCTTCATGGAAAGTACAACACAAACATGGCCCTCAGTCCCCAGCGGTCCTGCTAGGCCTGGCTACGGCAGCGGTCAGAGAACCGGCAGGACAGAGGGTGCTAAAAATCACTGGAAGAGATCCGGCTGCCATAAAAAGACGATGTATCTGGCTACGTATAACGTTAATACACTACTTGGAGACGACCGCCTATATGATTTGGAACACACCGTTTTGGACAAAATAAAATGGACAGTGATGGGGCTCTGCGAAACTCGCCGACATGGAGAAGACCTCATAAAGCTGAGATCAGGCCACCTGCTATTTTATAAAGGTTCCGATAGATCACAAGGAGGAGTGGGCCTTTTGATCAACAAATCCTTTTCTGATCAACTACTTAACATCAAGGCAATTTCACCCCGCGTTATATATGCTACATTTAAATTAAACAGCCGCTATAAAATCAAAGTCGTCCAAGTCTATGCACCAACAAGCAAAAGCCCTGAAGCACTAGCTGACGAGTTCTATAGCGACGTGGAAGTGGCACTGCAAGAGACTCCTTGTCACTACACAATAGTCATGGGCGATTTTAATGCCAAAATTGGTAAAAATGCCGCGGCCAACACTGAGCAGTATGTCGGAAGCTGCGGTCTAGGTAAAAGGAACGAGAGGGGAAAAATGCTTGTTAACTTCTTAAGCAAACACCAATTGTACGCTTCTAACACCTTTTTCAATAAGAAGAGCCATCGACTCTGGACATGGTGTGGCCCTGGTGGTGGGGTCAAAAACCAAATTGACTACATATTGACCAACAAAAAATGCATTATAAATGATGTCTCAACATTGAATAAAATCAATATTGGCAGTGATCATCGATTAGTTCGCGCAAAAGTGAGCATTGACCTTAAGATGGAACGAAATAGTTTAATCCACAAGCGCCCAACTCGGTATAATTTAAAGGCCATTGAAGAACAGAAACAAAAATACGAACAGCGTATTCTCGAACTAGTCCATTCACAACCAGCTGAAACTATTGATGATCTCAATAAACGCCTAACCGAAGCCATCACCAAAGCATCGAATGAACTGGGGAAAGTAGTCACATCGAAGGAGTCAGTCCTGACGAAGGAAACCAAAGACATACTTGAAAAAAGAAAGGAAGTGCTTTCTTCTCGATCTGGAAACCTCTCTGAAATCAATAAAAAAGCCAAGAAGGCCATCAGAAGAGATTTACGAGAGAATACACATAAGACCATTATGAATACTATTGAGCAGTACAGAGGACCAAAGGTATTTAGGAGAAAGCTACAAGCGAGTATACAGCAAATGTATAGACTAAAAGTGGACGCAGGCATCGAAACGACCGACTTGGAGGAAATCCTAGGCACTGTCACTAAGTTCTACACAAACCTGTACAGCTCCAAGGTGCCTGCGCCTACCAGTACGGGAACAGATAAAAGAGCGAAACTTACGCGACACTTTACTGAGGATCTCCCAGACATTAGTCTGTATGAAATAAAAGCTGCCCTCAAATACATGGCAAATGAGAAAGCGCCCGGTGACGACAACATACCTGTCGAACTAATTAAATTCGGTGGAAGGGTGATCTTACAAGAACTTAAACACTTATTTAATCAAGTACTGGTACAAGGAGTAACACCAAAAAGTTGGAAGAATGCCATAGTTAAGCTCATATTTAAAAAGGCGATAAATCCAACCTAGCTAACTATAGGCCTATATCCATATTACTGCACATTTACAAATTATTTACTAGGGTGTTAACAAACAGACTAACCTCTAAACTGGACGCAGCACAACCTGTCGAACAAGCCGGATTCAGAAAGGGTTTTTCGACAATGGATCACATAGATCTATTGCGTGAAACAAATGATCGAGAAAAGCATTGAATACAACCAAGACTTGTGCCTAGGCTTCATAGATTACGAAAAGGCGTTTGACACAGTGGAACATTGGGCGGTATTCAATGCTCTAAAACGAAGTATGGTGGACGACAGATATGTGGAGGTGCTGAAGGAGGTCTACAGAAGTGCTACTCTTCAAATACAGCTACATAAGCTAACAGAGCCAATCAGCGTCGAAAGAGGAGTCCGCCAAGGGGATACCATCTCACCAAAACTCTTCAATGCTACTCTGGAGGACGTTTTTAAGCTCATAGACTGGTCTCATACCGGAGTAAACATCAATGGCGAAACGCTTTCACACCTGCGTTTCGCCGACGATATAGTGATTTTGGCGAACTCGGTTGAAGAACTCACAGCTATGTTAGAAGAACTGTACATGGCGTCCTTATCTATTGGCCTAAAGATGAACGTAAACAAGACCAAAATATTGTGTCGGGCAAATAACAACCAGCCCTACATTGTAGTTCATGGACAGAAGGTAGAAAACGTCCTGGAATACCCCTACCTTGGTCAAGTCATCTCATTCGGAGACAACCGTCACGAAAGGATAATCGACAAAAGTATCCAACGGGGTTGGGCTGCGTTTGGCAAGCTCGCCGACGTTCTGAAGAGCAAACGAATGCCTGTCTTCCTCAAAAGACGCGTTTATGAACAATGTGTCCTGCCTGCAATGACATATGCGGCTGAGACATGGACACTAACGAAGAAACTTGTTCATAAACTTCAAGTTGCCCAAAGAGCGATGGAACGAGCAATGCTGGGAATATCGATCGCAGACCGTATCCGAAATACCATCATTCGGAAACGTACCGGAGTCACGGACATTGCATCGATTGTGACGAAGTTGAAGTGGAGATGGGCCGGACATATGTGCAGAAGAGAGGATGGCAGATGGGCACGCAGAATTGCTGAATGGAGACCGAGGCTCGGACGGAGAAACGTTGGGAAACCACCTATGCGCTGGGCCGATGACATCACAAAAATATTGGGCAAGACCTGGATGCGATCAGCAAAAGACCGGGTCAAATGGAAAACACATGAAGAGGCCTATACCCAACAATGGGTGTTACAGGGCTGAAGAAGAGAAGAAGAAGACACCGTGAAATATTAGTGGTTGTTTTCCCGTGACAGAACGATATGTCTTTAGTAATACTATCCAATCATGCAAATTATTCCTTGAAAAACCATGTTTTTTTAATAATTTTTCAGCTCGAAAACGAGAGAAGCCGTCGTTCTTTTATAAGATGTGACGTATTCAGGTACTGTTTGCCGCTTAAAGGTAAAAAAGCTCTACGCCCTGAGTCATAATAAAGCGGTTCGAACGTGCTTTCGAGTTTCGGTTAAACCTTTCGTAAAACCGGCATTTATTGATTTTAATAAAAAAGAACTGCACAAATCAATTGTGCTACTAAGATAGAATCATTTTACTGCGGGAAAACAACCACTAAAATTTCACGATGTAGTGATTTGATGTATTTGAAAATTCATTACAATATTGCACCAATGTAAACAGTCAATAAGCTATATCACTTAATATCGAACGGATTCGAGGTGAATGCGATAAGCGATGTGTATCTTGAGATAGCCTATCGGAAATACCAGTGTAATATCTTTGCTACGTCAATAAGATTTATTCTGTTATTTAAATCCATACATTTTTAAACACTTAACACAGACTGAAGTGTGCCCAAAATAACACATACTCAATATAACATTTGAGAATAAACATTGTATTATTTCCGGTAATGACGCGTTGTCGAAATTAAACAACTTATTTACATTTAAAATTTGCAGTTACATAGAAACTTCGCCAGTCTAAGTGTTCTCTACCGTTACTATGCTCTAAAAAAATGCTCTAATGAGTTATTCAAATATTCCCTCCCCTTCCCTTTCCACTTCCAACCAACACGTTCTGTGCAGCATTGCCATACCAGACAAACACATCTATAATCTTTGATTGAGGGCCTACACCAAGAAGGTCAATACCTCTTTTCTGCCCCGTGCCATTAAAGCATGGAACGCCCTTCCAGCTCATGTTTTCCCTCCCTCCTATGATCGCGGGCTCTTCAGGCGGGGCGTGAAACGGCATTTAAGCAAGCCTTCAGGGTGAGTGCCACAGGCTCAATATGGTCTTTTGTGCCTGTCGACCTCATATGTGGATCTCACTACCGCTTACTATCAGGTGGAGTGAGGACATACTGTTTGTATAAATGTAAAATGAACTCGACCAGTTTCCATAAAAGAACTGGTATATGTGAACTATAATTAATAATTGTACTAAATGCAATTACAACGTGATCCCCACGTGCGTTAGATTGTGTAACGATGTGTCGGCGTAATCTGCGGTTAACTGATAACGGTAAGAAGATTAATTGTTATCGACCGACAATCTTAGATCGGGCTTGTACCTACCTACTCGGTCTATAGATAGAGGGAAGCGAACAAAATACAAAGTAAACCATGTATTCAATGAAGAGTATTGTAAATGGAAATATTAGGCCGAGGAGATTTTCATTTTAATTCCAGTTCAAGAGATTCGACCCTTATTTCTTTGGGTACAATAAAACTTCCTCTTGAATCTCTCTGTCTATGAAAAAAAACACATCAAAATCCCTTGCATAGTCTTAATGATCTAACACCTGATAAGCGTACATAGGGACTGAAAGACTATGAGAAGCGACTTTGTTTTAAACTATGCAGTGATGAGCATTATCTATAAATCTTGTTTTAGCAATACTAGCTAAACTTATGATGACTGATGTTATTTGAATATCTATTGTTTTTAATTTATGCATAGCTTAAAATATAATTTTAAACTGTCATGGTTTCACACATTAGAAACTCACATACAAACAAACTCTTTTAACATAAACAAGCTATGCAAGAAAACTGAAAATGTCCGGGATATTTACCATGTTGCGATATCGGAAGCTCATTAAAACAAAACAACATGGTAAATATCTCATTTTCAGTTTTTAACCGACCTCAAAAAAAGGAGGAGGTTCTCAATTCGTCTGTATGTATAATATATTTTTATTTTTTATTTTTTATGTATGTTCACCGATATTTTCGTCAATTATTTATAGACGGATTTCAAAAATTTTTTTTTGGTTGGATAGAGTTCACTTCCGAGGTGGTCCCATTTTCACCAGTCTCGGATCTGATGATGGGATCCAGGAGAAATCGAGGGCAACCTTCAAATTTTATAGGGACATGTACCGCGTTTTGCATATTATCTGAAGTCATATTGGCATTTGCTTCTGGCTATCATAATCTTATGATGCTGAGCTGATGATGGAAGGTCAACTCCTTAATAGTTATGAGTAAAAGAATAATTATTTCAATACTGTATACATATTAAGACTACTAGTTATAATATCAGTAGCATTACAAGTGAGCTAAACTATTAGGTTGACCAGTCTAGGATCTGATGATGGGATCCAGGAGAAATCGAGGGCAACCCTAAAATTTTATAGGCACATGTACCGCGTTTTACATATTTTCTGAAGTTATATTGGCATTTGCTTCTGGCAATCATAATTTTATGATGCTGAGCTGATGATGGAAGGTCAACTCCTTAATAGTTGGGAGTAAAGGGATAATTCTTTCAAATCTGTGTACATATTAATACTACTAGTTATAATACCACTAGAATTATAGGTGAGCTGAACTAATAGGGTCCAATCTAGGATCTGATTATGGGATCCAGGAGAAATCGAGGGCAACCCTTAAATTTTATAGGCACATGTACCACGTTTCACATATTTTCTGAAGTTATATTGGCATTGCTTCTTGTAATCATAATCCAATCAAAAACATAAATGTGAAATGAGAGCCAAGTTCAATATTGCCTTGGTTGTTGACTTCAGCGACAAAAGAAGTGAGATCTAAATGGGTGCCAAGTTCAATGGTCAACCCAGAAATTTATTTATAAGTAACACTATAACATACCTATCATATCTTCTTATAACATAAGATAATGTATGGTGGTAGCCTATGAAGGTCTGTCTTGGCTAGTTTCTATAAACCTACCAACGTATTATTATGTTCGCTTGCTAGTTTCTACCAACAATCCAAATTTTCGGAATTATAAAATAAAAACCGACAAATACTTGTAGGCTTAGAACTTGCGACGGCTATGATTCATATATGAAAACTAGCCAAGACAGACCTTCATAGGCTCCCGCCATACATTATCTTATGTTATAAGAAGATATGGTAGGTATGTTATAGTGTTACTTATAAATAAATTTCTGGGTTGACCATTGAACTTGGCATCCATTTAGATCTCACTTCTTTTGTCGCTGAAGTCAACAACCAAGGCAATATTGAACTTGGCTCTCATTTCACATTTATGTTTTTGATTGGATATCATTACTTTTTGTAGAAAAGTATATATCATCGTGACGCCGTGGGTCCTTTGAAAAGGACAAATTCAAAACTAAAACTAGACTTTATGTAGTGACCTATCCTAAGTAATAAATATCAGAACCGGCTTTAAGGGCCTACTCTTCAGTGTAAATAACTAAGTATACCTAAATATATACTTAGTGCTCTGCCTTCCCCGGTATATAGGCGTTATTAGGCACTAATTAGGTATTTATGTTAAGCGTTCATAATAGAACCTTATTAAAAAATTGCCAGTTTTTTATTTTTTCCTTTGTATTCATGTAATTACCTATCTGCATACCAAATTTTAACTCTCTAGGTCATTTGGAACTGGGTTAGAATTTTGATCTGTCAGTCAGTCAATGATAAAAATGAGGATTTTTGGACATTAATATCTAAATAACTGTTTGAGATAAGCTTATGAAATTTAGAACACATATTTATCTCGCAAGTCACAATATATGAGCCAAATTTGATACGTTTATGTGAAATAGTTTTTGATTTATGAGGGGTTTAAAAGTGGTTCCAAATGGTTCGTGTAATATTACACACGGTGCGGCTCGCCAGTTCTGTTTCTTGAACCTTGGCTTGACACGCTACCGCGTGTCTAGATGTTATAATGTTGAGCTGATGATGGAAGGTCAACTCCTTAATTGTTTGGAGTAAAAGGATAATTCTTTCAATACTGTATACATATTAAGACTACTAGTTATAATATCAGTAGAATTATAGGTGAGCTGAACTAATAGGGTGCTAAAAAATGTAACACTAAAAAGGATGAAAAAAAATTGTAAACAAAAAAAAACCGCCTTCAAAAACCCGACTCACTAAAAATTACAAAATAATATAATACGAACATTAATCTGGGTATGAATTTGATATGTTGTTGAAGGCGGTGCCAATTAAATTTTTAAGGAAAACTGCATGAAATATAAACGGCACCGCCTTCAACAACATATCAAATTCATACCCAGATTAATGTTCGTATTATATTATTTTGTAATTTTAGTGAGTCGGGTTTTTGAAGGCGGTTTTTTTTTTTGTTTACAATTTTTCTGGCATAGCTTGTTTATATTTAAGAGTTTTATCTACGTATTAACTTCTAACACCATGTTGAGAAAGGGCTAAAATACACAGGTGTTTAACGTCCAAGGTTTAATAAGTGTCCAGGCAATAAGGCAGGGGTCGAAAACATGTGTCATCGTGAGGGCGAAACTAATAACCGTGCGCGGATTACAGGATTAGCCGCAGTTGGTCACCCCTTCCTCTGATAAGATACAGAGACGTACGTCAGCTTTATATTTGTACCTAGTTGTTATTGGGAGAAAGTGAACATGCCTAATTGATTTTAAGCTATTGCATAGCTTTTATCGCGGGCTTTGAGCACGGCGACCGAACCAAGAAATTCCATAACGAAAAACCCTCAAAATTGTCTAACGTCGTTTCAGTTCGGTAGACTTCGGCACGGTGTTTGTGTGCGTGTGGTTAGACGTATTGTACGACTCTACGAAACTTGCACGCATCGAGACGAGCTGCTCCGAAATCGGACGATGCTATGCAATAGCTATACCGCGGCAGTCCCCGAGTGCCACACGTCTTTTATTTTGTTGTTTTTAATGCTATTAAAGCTTTTTTGAAAAAAATCGCATTCATGACGAGGACTTGAATGAACCATCGGTCTTTCGATATCGCGTCGGGTGCTCTAACCTCTGAGCTCGACACCTGGATAGAGGTTAGAGTACCCCAGCATCAATATATGTTTCATTGATTTTGTAACTAACAAAGTACACTTTTTCAAGAGAAAGTACTATTTCCAAAAAAAAAATTTTGTTTATCATATTATTTTTATTACCATTCTGTTTCATTAGATATTCTTCGTAGGGTTATTCCGTATTCATCCTGTGTGATCTCATCCGACGTGAAACTTTTTTCCTTACTCATCCTAATTTCGTTCCTTAATCATCCCAAAGCAAATATTTCAATTTTTAGTTCCTTATTCATCCCAAAATGATTCTAGCTCATCCTATAACAAAACATTTTAAAAATAAGAATATTTTGTACGGTCGGAATAAAAGTTTAAAATTTAATTTAGTCGTTTTGTCAAATAAAACTGCAAAAAGTCTGATAAAATAATATATTTATTTATAAATGTTGTATAAAACAGTTAGGTATGTTTATTTTTTAAAATTAAGAATAATATATAACATATTTTTTATATGATTAACACAGCAAATAATATTTTAAATTTTGACAAACAAGACTCAATCAACTTTGATTTAAAAAACATCGTCTTCCATATGTAAACTGTATGATTTTTAAATACAACTTGAAAAAAATACAACTTGGTGACTCATTATTAGATGTAAATGAAACCGTTACTATTATTTTCTTTAATAGCACGTGCAAGTTTGGCTTTCGGTTTTAAGTATATTTTATTGAATATTATGTTATTTTCTTGTTTTAACATACATATTTCTTTTTATATATAATAATAGTACATATTTATATCCAAAACCTATAAATAGTTCACTTTCTGAAAATGTTTTGACTTTTGATTTTGCTAACCATACTTTTTATTGGAATATTCACCTAGTGATGAGAAAAGACTGCATTAGTGTTGTGTCAAGACAAAATCTAATAGGATGAGCTAGGAATACTATTTTAGGATGAGTAAGGAAATCGGATGAGTTCACATAGGATGAATACGGAATAACCCTCTTCGTAACGTTATCGTTATCTCCAAAATGATTTACTGTTTTGAAACTCGTTCCTAGGTCGGAAGGTAGGTAAAAGCTGTACACGATCATTCATAAAATAATAGTTCTTAAATTCAATGACTAAATAAATATCATAATGTTTTACTACAACATCATCATCATCAGCCCATATACGTCCCCACTGCTGGGGCACGGGCCTACTCTAAACTAGGGCGATAAGGCCTTAGTCGACCACGCTGGTTAGGTGCGGGTTGGTCGACTACACAACCTAAGAATTTCTTCTTAGGTGTGCAGGTTTCCTCACGATGTTTTCCTTCACCGTTAAAGCGTCGAATGATAGTACATATGAATTTCAAATTTGAAAAACACATTGGTACCTGGCGGGGTTTGAACTGGCGACCTCTCGCATGGCAAGCAACGACCTTAACCACTCGGCCATCGACGTCTTTTTACTACAACAGCTATCACATATTAGACTCAATATACAAGTGAGATGTGTAGTCAAAATTATTTAAACTGTCTAACAAATGATACTGATTTTAAATCCTAAAATATAAACATCAAGCCTTTAAATGTCTGATCAAATTAAAAATGAAACAAAAAAGGGTCACACGGACGGACATCGGAATTATTCACATGATAAAAATGGCAGTGTCACCGAAAAATAATATTTCAAAGGAGCAAAAAGCCATACCTGTCGGAATACTATCAAATCTGTACATTGGCATCATTCCTTTATGGACTCTATCGTCTTGTATTATGGTTGTTTTTTGTGTACGCTTGAAGTTTGATGTCCAGTCAATTATTATGAAAAAACTGTCTTGTGTTTCTAATTACGTGCTGATGGGCCTGTCGACGAGGCGACGAGATAAACAAATAAGAAGATGATATTATCCGGTCCGACGAAAAAAGTTTTGAATATAATTTGTGAAGCGCGAGTTCATTCATATGGTGCGGAGTCTTTGGAAGTTTGTTAGGTAATACTATAGTATTGTCTATTATTTGCGCGAAAAAATAAAATGAAGTAATATGTACCATGTTTGTTCATATTCAAAAGCGTGTTTAGCAGTAGTTAGACCGTTATTAAAGACATCTTAAATCTACACGTTTCGAGTTTTGTGTAAGTAGACAACCAGAACTAACTAAGTCACTAATTAAATCAAAACTAACCGATAAGGAGGTACAAAAAGCTTTACCTATAGAAACATTGCATAAAACAGCTAGCTAGCTCCACTTAACTTTGTACATGTTTTTTATTTTTCTTTTATTAAATCATTTTATGCGGCAATGCACATTTCACAATCCTGGATAAAATACTCGTACTCTAAATACCCTATCGTTTCGAAGTATGTCCTTTACTTTTACTGATCTTCAAGATATCATAGACCAAAAATGCGACATATAGACCGAAATTACACATTTTCGTATTAACACTCGAACAATCGAAGTATCCGAAATTTTAAACGTAAATCAAAAATTAATTAACAGCGTTGAACCCTGCAGTTATTAAATAAGAACGCAATGTCATCGCTATCGCTAAGGGGCGAGCTTCGCCCGAATTGACACTTGCGGCCATTTGCAAGCCACCACAAAATGATGGCCGTTTCATTTAATATAACTATTAAAAGTGCAGAAACGTTTATTCCTGTAAGAGGTCTTAGCTTTAAGTATTGAATTACTCGGCATTTGCATGGTCATGTTGCACCTGTTAATTTGTTTTTTTTTGGTCCACACATTTACAAACTAGAGATAAAGAGATAAGACACAAATACTCGAAGTTAGTAGGAATTCGAGCAATATTTTTGTATCCTCATTTATTTCTCTGTAAAATCATTACGTGACTATAGATAAATGTTCTATTAACTAAGATCTACCTATGTATAGAAACTAGTAAAACACTTACTTTCTGAAATTATTAGTCACTATAATAAAAACATTACCTATGTCCGTTTTGTAGATTTTCTCGCCAATAAGGATATCTCGAAGCCACCTATCTACTGAGACGTGTCCGTTTGTTTGATATTATAACCATGGAAGTTCCTCTTTTCCGGAAACACAGGAAAAGCCTAGTTCAGGCATACATATTTTACCCTGATCTCTAAATGTAATGGAAATTTTAAGATCAAATATTGTGAGCTAAGTTTTCTAATAGTGGTTTTATTATTATTCAAGTAACTTTTTATTTTTCTGTAAACAAATTATACCATTAAAGATTACTGATATATGTGACTAGATATATCTATTTATTCAATCTAGATATATCATTTTCTAGGTAGAGAACATAATATATCAACCCAGATCCATAAGTAAGTAGACCTGTAAACCTTTAAGGGCCTTTAAGGAATCCTTTGTCACAATGTCCTTTCTGGTAATATCTCGCCAGTCAGGTCATCACCACCACTTGTCTACTGACGTCACGATCATGTTTTGACACGTCAAACCCTCACGCACTGACAGATACCTGAGTGGAAGGCGCCAGACGCTGTAACCGACACCGCATGTAGTTGTGACGGGACGAGACACGGGACATGAGACAGGGGACAAACTAGCAATGACGGGACTCACTTGACCAAGGATAGTTGTCGCTAGGGATCCGTGGCGGTAGGCGGCGACCCCGAACTTTAGCTGGTAAGATATTAAACTGTGGTCAACTACCTACTTCACCGGTAATATAATGAAATAAATGTCTGGGACATTTCCACATATGGTCATCGACCCAAAACTAAGCAGAGCTTGTACTATGGGCGTCAGAGACTGATATACACACATTCACATATTTATAATTACATACTTAAATACATATTCACATCCAGACACAGAACAAACATCTATGTTCATCACAAAAATATTGATCGAACCAGTGAGTTCGATTCCTACTCGGGACAAATATTTGGTATCTTGCCATATGGAACCGCCAGCCAGCCACCGAGCCAGTCAAATACTTATTTGTTTATTTATTATTATTATTAGACATCAGTACAAAACTGTTTTACGGAGTTGCTATCATAAAGCAATTCACAATGAAAATACGTTTTACTGATTATTGGCTCACAATAGGGAAGAATGGAAGATGTGTCGGAGGCCAAGACCACTACAGTTCGCTGTGCCATTGTAAGTAAGTTAATCAATATTGAACCGTCTTCAAAAGAAGATATTCTCAAGTCGACTGTATTCTCCCAATAATAATCATATTAAAAGCCTGTTCGTTTAATGTGTAAAGGTCGTTCGTCCCTCAGCACCTCTACCTTGGCTGTTTTTTCCATCGTGTAACAGTATCCGGCTATACACCGCGACACCGCAACACGCGCTCAATTATAAAATATTTGGAGACCTTAGCTTGTCCGCCTCGACACATGTCAGTATTGTCACAACAAAAAATATAAATGACACACCTAGAAGCGGTTAAGTACCGATGTTCATGACACAAATATTTGCCCCGAGAGGGAATCGCTACTTGGCATTATTTTACCCCTATCTCACTATTCAATGCGCTATCTATGCGCTAGACTGAGACATATGCTGAGGGCATACCTTTTTAGTGGCAAATTTTGAAATTTTTTCATATCTTTTATTATTCATTAGTATTAAGTTACTTTTGTTGTCACTAAATAACCGTTTTCTTTCTTTCCTTCTATCGAACCATCTTATAGTCAACTAGTGACCCGACCTCGCTTCGTTTCGGGTATATTATACAAAACCTTCCTCTAACACTTATCGGTGGAGGACAAAAACCTTCCTCTTAAATCCGTCTATGTATAAAAAAAACCGCATCAAAATCCGTTGTGTAGTTTTAAAGATTTAAGCATACATAGAAACTGACTGACGCGGGCTTTATGATACGCGTTCATTAGTAAGAATGTATTCTGCCGTTAGCAGTTCTTCGGATACAATCTTCCCATATTGCAAATTATGAAAAAGCTTTTTCATAGTTTCATGTTACTATCATTACCGTAAAGTACCGTCTCTATTTGCCTGAAATGGTTTTCTGACGTTCGGATTTGGAATTTACTTAGTATTTCGTTTATTTTATAGACCACAGTTTTCTAATTCAAATCGGATTCGAACTGTTGTAGATAAGTCAGAAGTTATTCGAGCACTCGCTATTTTCAGACAACCACTACGCCTTTACAAAGTAACAAATCTAGAACGGCCAATGTCTATCAATGCGAGCGCATTCAATGAACATATTATTACAGCGAGGCGCTAGGTGCCGTGCAATTTCCGCAGTGTCGGCGCTATCGGGCGCAATCGCCCGGCGGGAACGCTTCCACGGGGGTTCTGTTTAACGCAGGGCAAGGTCATGTAGTCTACAGCCTGGAAATGCCTTAGTTTCTGTAAAATAGCAACCGCACGAACGGATGCATTCGTGAAAAGGATCGTGATTATCGTTAATTTCGAGAACTTTCCAAATAAGTGTTTTTTTTGGTTGAAAACTATTAGGTTTGCACTCCGCTTCTTACGCTTTTAGCCCCTTTATCTATATTCGACTAATTCCGGGAGTGTGGCCTGGTGACTCGTATTCCCAGGTTACTCTTTTGTAACCTTTGTCAGGCACCAGTCCCTCACACTTTGGGTTGTAAGTCATCCAATTTAATAGAATAATTTTACTTTTAATGACCTAAATTGTGAAGGGCTTAATAAATTATTTGATTTGATTTGATTTGATTGATTCTAGGGGAAAACGAAAGCTTATTATTTAAAAATGGTATGCATGCTCAAGTAATCATAATAAAATTCACCTCGACCCGGATATCCAATCAGCCGGAGCCAATTAACTCACTATAACATGTTTGTGTTCGTATTACGGATGTTCGATTTTGTCACATACTTAGTCTTGGTAGCCATGGGTCGTTACTCGGAAAATCTAAAAAGTCATTTGAGCCTATTCATATTGTACCTACCTCTGTAGGTATATTCTTACCTCGGCATCAAACTATTACTTTTTTTTCCTAACTAACATACGATGATGGCTTGGAGTAGCCTCGTCATCATCTGGACTTGCGGGGGAGCGGATGGTTCTCACCCCTAAGACTATTACTGTATTTAAGATTTATAAGTGCATGTGTGTAATGTATATATTATGATTATGAGGAGCCATTGCCAAAATTGATTTTTAAAATATACATATGAATAAAGCAATTTTGATTTTTATTTTGTGTTCAGTCAGAAGTTCCTGTCACCAATGCAGTATTACTCAGAAAATCCATCAGAATAATTTGTACCTCTTAAAGCGAACATATCAGAAGCAGGCACCTTTTCCCGAGCAAATTGTATTGTTTCCCGGGAATGTGTCCCTTCGCTCCCTCGGGAATACGGGAATGTCTGGCTTTATCTGGGCGTTTGACCGTGATCGATGGAGTTACTTTTTAACGGTTCAACATTTCGCTGCTACATTTTAGGCACCTACGTTTTTTTGGATAACGTTACATTTGGTAGATAGTTACTTAGGTAGAACGTTTTTTATGCATTTATGTGAGTAATTACAATTCTGCCATTAAATCACTTTCTGCTACTAAATACCTATTACAATTTCTGTAAATATTCATAGAAATATCTACAAAAACCTTTGCAGTGCTTATTACCTTGCCCAAATACCTATATCCTAAGCTGCATAGTTTTTCCTTAAATGCTTTAGTATCTTTTGTTCGAAGATTTCAATTTTTAGCTTGTGAACGCGTTAGGTGCCACCTAATAAAAAGTCTGTCAATAAACAACTTATATCTTTACAATTTCACTGGCTCGGTGGACCAGTAGTTAGTGACCCAGGCTCACTTCCTACGGTACAAAGAGTTGTGGGTTCGATTAACACCCGGTACAAATCAAATATATTTAAGTATCCACTGCTGATTCTGATATCCGTAACACAAATGCTTAAGCTACCTACCACGGGATCAGATTAATGTATTTGATGTTGTGTAATATGTATTTACTTATTTACTAGTTGTGCCAACGACTGCGTCCGCGTTTCCCCCCGTTTTTTCCACAATTTCCATTGTTTCTTTGCTCCTATCGGTCTCAGCTTGATGTTATATAGCCTCCTTGATAATTAGTCTATCTAACACAAAATACTTTTTCAGTTTTTCTGGTAGTTCCTGAGATTAACGCTTTTAAACAAACAAACTCTTCAGCTTTATATAGATAACTGTGCCTACCTAGAAATATCGGAAAAGTAAAATAAATAAATAAATATCTGGGACATTTCCACACACGGTCATCTGACCCCAAACTAAGCAGAGCTTGTACTATGGGCGTCAGAGACTGATATACATACATATATATTTATAAATACATACTTAAATACATAATCACACCCAGACACGGAACAAACACCGATGTTCATCACACAAATATTTGTCCCGAGTGGGAATCGAACCCACGACTCTCGGAACCGCCAGCCAGGGTCACTAACCACTGTTCCACCGAGCCAGTCAAAGTAATTTTGCCCTTTCATAAAATTCCCCTAGGAAGTACCCACTCATAAAGCTCCTCTCAGCATCAGTCAGGTTACCTGGCGTAGTCCGGCTCCTCGCCAGTCGTGCGCTTGCGCCGGTATTCCGACCCGTTGAGCGGGTTGACGGCTCCCATAGGCTTTCAAACTGTTCCCAGCCTGCCAATAACAAGGAATTTTGAGTTACTACAATATAAGGCGTCCGATTTCGGCCAGGGCGGCCGATCTAAATGTAGATCAATGCCAACTACGCAATACGCATGATATATTAAAGTGCACAAATGTACGCGTAAACACAAGTGCACACTCTGTCCCCTAACCTCATAGCTCGGTGAGACGGCAATCCGACATGACCGATGAGGGATCAGGCGCAGGACCACCGGCTTTTCGAGGCACGGGCGTGCATCCGCCAACTCCCTGACTACGGGCTGAGTAATTTCTTAACAGAAAAACTCACACGAATTTTGCCCGACTCCGGACTCGAACCGGGGACCTCTCGGTCCTTACGCAGCGCTTGCTACCAATAGACCAACGAGGCAGTTATATACACCGTGAAATTTTAGTGGTTGTTTTCCCGTGGCAGAACGACTTGCCTTTAGTAATACTATCGAATCATGCAAATTATTCCTCGAAAAAAAAAAATGTTTTTTCGATTTCTCAGAATAATAATTTTCCAACTCGAAAACGAGAGAAGCTATCGTTGTTTTTGAAGATGTGGCGTATTCAGGTACTGCTTGCCGCATTAAATCGATGCTTAAAGCTAAAGAAGCTCTACACCCTACTTCTTCCATTTCATTATCCCGAGTTTCTGTTGTCACAGTTACACTGCTTACTAAGTAAGAGGTTACTTAATAAGTGTTAACACGACACTTACGTACGTCTGGATCTAACTAACACCAACTTCTTAAGCCATATTTTGTTTTTTCGTATTACTCATTTACCCAAACCATAATCAAATAAGCTATATCAATAGATCATGTTGATTGCTTATATCAAGTGGTAGTTTTGATTGAGTAGACAAATTCATTACAATCCATAGCAGTCAAGGTGTTTCTGTCTTACTTTGGTGACGGATGGAGAAAAAGATAAAGTACAATCTTTCATTATTGATTTGTTTCGTTACATAATAAATAATGATATCTCTCATGCATTGTGAAATGTCGCAAATAGTACCTAGGTATAGTTATGTTATCTGTGACCTAGGTATGAGATGGGCACCAAAATGATCCGATCTGTTTTTTCTTTTGAGGCCCGGTAAAAGAAAACAAACTCAAGTAGAGTTTAATGTGTTTAGGTAGAAGATTAGTGAAAATAAAAAAACTTGAAGAGGAACAATTAATCGTAATATTTTCTACAGTGTTTTCATTAAAGGATTAAGTCTCAAAGTAGTTTGATTTCTAATTATCTGCTAATGTTTTCCGTCGCCATTCCATCCTTCACAAGACATTGCAAGACTGAAAGATATACAATCGAAAACAGTGCCCTCATTTTGAAGAAGCCCTTGAAACTTTCGTAATCGTGTCCCAAATCAATTATATAAAAATCATTGCAGCCTTATCGCTAAATACCTAGTTTAATTCGGCGCTTCTAATCCCCATATCTCCATGATGATAACGGGTGTCACCGGTATCATAATGTATTAGCAATTAATCAATTTGCCGTGTTATTTCGGGTAACGTTGATTATTTATGGACGTCACAGAAGCTTTAATACCCACATAATACCTATTTACTTAATTTTTACCAAAATTTGAAACTCACAATGCGATTTTTCCTGTTTTTTTGAAGTATGACAATGTAGTGTTTATGTATGGGCAATGATCCATGCTTACTTATTAGGGGTGAGAGTCATTTGCTTGGAGTAGTCTCGTCATCATCACCGGACTTGCGGGGGATGCCCGGTGATGATGACGAGACTACTCCAAGCCATCATCGTATATCAGTTAGCAAAAGGCCCATGCTTTGACAGACGAGCTAAGAGTCAACTAATAGTTTTACTTAGATTCATGTTGCTGGTAAAATATAAATTTCAATACATTTTGTATCTCACTTCACTAATTCCAAAACATCTCTTTCATACACAAAACGGAAGATGATTTTTTCAACCGCATCACTTGAATTCTAAACGTCACGTCTACTCGAACTCAAACAAACCACAAGTTAACAATGTGTCGTGTACAATGGGCAGTATCAATGGCCCTTAATCCCCAGTTACGAGATCTCTACAATAAATGCCTGCGGTGGCACACGCTTCACAAATCCTTTTAACCGTGGACATTGATACCTTTTGGGATGTTTTTTTGTTTAACAACGGGCTAAATGGATTGTGAAGTCATGTAGAGTTAATGGTTTGTTGGTTAATGTATTTTAATTTTGAGAAAGGTAAAGATTGTTGATTAGAGAATTATAATTGATAAGAATAACTTGCCTATTTATGAAATGGTCTATTTGTGAAAAAATATAATCAATTATTGTGACATAGGTATGGTATGGAAGACGTTGGAATTAGGCACGTTACAAACTTAATCACCATTTTTAAATGTTATTGTATTAACGGGCCCAGCATAGAAGAAATCACAGGTTTTGGATCTTATGTCAGTTAATTACTTAGTAGGTAGGTAAAGTCCAAAATTTGGTATGAATGTATCTTCCTCTGCCCGTTAAAGGGTTTAACTAAATGGAAATATGCTATTAAGTGACCAGTTGGTAGCGACACAGATAACAGTTTTAAACTCATGGTAGCCCCACAGTGGGGCGCGTTACGCGCCCGATATCGCCTACGTAAATATGTCTATGAAAAACTTGTACAGCGCCGCCTGGTAGTTACGCGAAGAACTACAATCGGCCATATGAAAAAACAACTCGATAGGTTTTTAACGTACGTAAGTTTACGATAGCCAACTCATAGTAGGCCCTCAGAACTATAGTAGCGATTACCTTTCGTAAAGTATCTTCTATAGCAAGGGTCAGTATGTGCAGGGTCAGTTTTAGATGCGATCCGGGTACAGTGGGAAAATCTGAACCAGGACCTCACAGTCCCAATATAGTCCCCCTAGTAAAAGATAGTAGTACCTATTCGCGGTCCGAGTCTGGCCTACGGGCCACCCGGTTGCAGTCCGCTTCTGTTCAATAGAATTAAATGTATCCATCTTAGTAGAAAAATTGCGCAAATACAAGTATTTGTATCGCTCGCTGCGCCCGCGCATAAGGCGCACTCTCGCTCTGTCGTGCCTGTATCCGATAAGCAATAGTTGCTCCCCAAGTGATTTTGCTGCTATTATTTTAGTAGGCGTTTTGAATAATAAAGAAAAGAATGTCGTTCTCGACAAAATAGATTTGATGGGTATCGTAAATGTAGTGTATCTTGTGGCGGTCGAGTTTGAAGAAAAAATCTCGTGAACAGTGTAGTAATGTGCAATGAAAGACTTTGTAAGAGGGTAGAGACAGTGTCTATCCTCTAGACAGATATGTCTGCTCTTAGATCTATTGTCATTTCGTAGATCTTTAGTTGCCCCACGATCGTGGTACTTACAACAGTGCCGACATATTAGGAACTTGCCAAAAAGCAATTCATGGCAAATATTTCGTGATTACCTATTTTTTTATAAATGTACACTACTGCCTGTGCCAATTTCGTACGCTCTACTCACACACTCTGGTGGGGTACACATACAGTTACGAGTATAACAGGGTATTTTACTGTGGTAGTTATGCTTGCCATTTTTATTATAAGCAGTAAGTTTTAAGTAAATTAATACTATTAATGAAATCGAAACTTAATTTTTTGGCGTAATGAGACAGCAAATACATTTAAAGTTGGGTGGGCAAGTCAATTTCAAAAGTGCGAAAATTATTTAAAATTTCGTTATAAATAACATAATTAGTAACATCTTTCATTATGAAAACATATCCATAAACGCAACTTTTCATAAACCTGCCGAACAAACTTCCTAGGCGCTGCATACAAACAACTAGCGTAGTGACGTTACTCGCCAGTTGACGTTTATATGGAACGTTTTTGAGCTCGCCCAAATAATGTGCAATTAAAACTGCAATATATCGTCGAGTTATCGAGATAATAATATCAAAGTGATACTTTCAACAGTGTCTTTGTGTTCGAGTGGTCCATCCAACTTTATCAAAATAAAAAAATAGTAAAAACCCTATTCTATTTTTTCTATGTAAAAAAGTTTTTTATAGAAGTATATTGTTTTGTATATAATTAAACATTTATTTGTATCAGTGTACCTGCTTCGTAATTGAGCTAATAAAGCTACAGTTCTGAACCGTTTTTTTTCGGTCATGCACTCTCTTTAAAAGTATATTTTACAGAATCTCTTTCAGAAAATCTCTTAATCACTTTAGAATCGTTTGAAAAATGGGTTAATTAATCAGATTGTCTATAGAAAGTAAGCAGAAAATATACGCAATGGAAGGAAAAGGAACACTTTTCATAATCTTTATTTACTTAATATTAAATACACACGCATGTCTAGCTACAATAACTTAAATCAATTTTCATATACAATTTTTATTTTCACTTTTGTAATCACGTTCGCGTACACCACACGTTGAAAGTAAAAATAAAAATAAAACTTACAAAATTAGACATGTTTTACAAAACTGACTGGTCAATACAATACAAAAATAAAAGTACTTGACTATCTACAATTAATTATCTTGTTAATTACAATAAAATGGCCAAAATAGACACACAAAGTTATCATAAATCGGTTCATATTTCGGCCCATAACAAAGGACCCTAGGACATTCATGCTACTTACAATTAAAAAGAGTATTGTTAAATGTTCACATTGATAATGAATTTGGCAAAAGTGGTATCTATTTTTGTCAAAAATACTTCTTTATTAATATTAGCCCCTATTCGTGGGGCAATAAAGCACTAATTGTTTTAAAAAAATATTGTTTCGGTATATTAATAGAAAAAAATACTAACTTTAGGCATATTTTATTTAAGGCGGTATGAAAAGTGGCAATGCTTATGTAAGAAGTGAAATTTTATTCATTATTTTGAACCTTGTAAAGATCAGAGAGCAAATTAATATAAAAGGAGAGCGAAAGAGTCAAATGTACTTCATATAATGGCAGTAAGAGAATTATGATTTGCCTTAAGGATGCTTTTAGAGAAGTCACTCAGCCTTCCAGCTAATTGAGCCGTTATGCATATCGAACACGTAAACGTGAATTAGCATGATATCGAATGTTACGTATAAGAATGTTTGCTACTATAGCCGCTGATTAGGGTCAACGCTGCGCAAATGGACTCGGGGCGAGGATTCATACAAAAACGCACCCTAGGTGAGAGCCATCCGCTACCCCGCAAGTCCGGTGATGATGACGAGGCTACTCCAAGCCATCATCGTAAGGCATTTAGGAAATAAAAGCAGCCTCTTAAATCTCAAACACAGCGGCACATGGCACAAGCGTAGCATCTTTAGGTTAATTCAGCCATGAGCGATGCTCCCACCATATCTTTTACTATACTTGAGGACGTTATCAGGATCATTCTTGTTTTTTTTTCCTGACTGACCACAATTATATATTGTGGTAGGTACCATGTCATCAACGCTAGACTTTCGGGGAGCATTGGTGTAAAAGGAGATGACAGCTCACGTCTTTAATGCTAAGCTGTGGGCCACTTTGACCACGTTTAACTTCACCACTGGACAAACAATATCACGTTAACGCGCTGAATACAACCTTAGTATTACAACACAACGCAACTCTAACGGAAACTTGGTGCATGGCAACTTCTGGCGGCTTTAGCTATCTACTATCTTCTACTGGTTGGGGGCAGTTCTCCTCACTAGTGCCCTGAAGCCGTGCTCATCATCAGCGCTGTACTGCACCACTCGTTGCTGACCGTCAGCGTCCTTGAAGGAGTAGAAGCCGTGCACTCTCTGCCCGTCGCGGGACTCTTGCGCTGACTTCGAGTCACCCGTCAGCTTGTCCTGGAAACAAGAGATGAGGAGGTCAGTAAGATAAGGTTGAATATAGCTGACGAGTATTTTGAGATAGGTAATGGTCGAGAAGTGTATAGCGGCCATGTTTAAAGTTCGGCGTTGCAAAGGTGCAGTGCCGTCCAGTACCTAGTATTAAAGAATATTATGTCGTTGTATTTCGCGGTACCTACCTACTATAGTATGTTTTCTGATTTTGTACTCTAACGTACGATCACTTGAATATACTTAAAAAGAGACTTAGATAAATTTAAAGTTTGTTATTTGTTAAGTTTCATTTGCTTTTTAATTTTCATTACAAAAAGCTACAATTAAAATTTCTGATAGAAAAATACAACACGGATACTGATACAATGCTTACAATGTCAACCGCCAACGGAAAAAATATTGTCTACAATTAGAACGAAAAATCTGACAAATCATTGTTAAAAAACACCTCGAAGCTTACCAGTGCTTGGATAATTTATCGAAAGTGACATAAACCGTGAAATGCCTCAACGGACATTTCCTGGTAGCACGAGGAGGTTAGCTAGAGGTTAGGTAGCAGATTTAGAGTAAAACCTGCATTTTTGTCTTAAGAACCGAGAGTCAATAAAATTGTAAGCAGCTGCTTTCAATTAGTAGCTACTAACAGTTACATAATAGGCAAGAAATTATTTCACACGTCGCGAGCGATAGTTTCTGAACCAATTAGTTGGTTCTTTATTTTTGGGTTTGAAGAATTACACAAGTACATACTGTTATATTCATCATCAGCTCGTCACCACTGTTGGGGCACGGGCCTACTCTAAACTAGGGCGATCAGGTCTTAATCAACCACGCTGGCTATGTGCGGGTTGGTCGACTACACTACCTTAAAATTCTATGTTTTACCACGTATTTTATTTTTAAGTGTCATAATCTAATACTAGCTCGGTGGAAGAGTGGTTAGTGACCCTGGGTGGCAGTTCCAAGGACGTGGGTTCGATTCCCACACGGGACAAATATTTGTGTGATGAACAAGTATTTAAGTATGTATTTATGCATGAAGGTATATCAGTCTCTGACGCTCATAGTTCAAGCTCTGCTTAGTTTGGGGTCACATGACCGTGTGTGGAAATGTCCCAGATATTTATTTATTTATCTAATATTGATTATAGGATCTATGTGGCTGCGAAGGTCAGACGGCAACCACTCTATTGTAACGTAAGACAGACTCAATAAATCGTATGCGTTCAAATACGCGTAACATTATATGGGCTTGTATGGGGACACGGAACACGAAAGACGATGGAACCTTGAACATTTTTGGCGCAATCTTTGACCAGATATGTAGTCCTATCTAATTACATACTACATATATACCTACTATATGATAACTAGTACACAATTAATTTGGCACGTGATATGTTCGACACTTGGGTGATTGTACTCTCAATTTTTGCAAACAATTTTTTTTTGAATGGTTTTTAAGGTCACATACTAACCCTAATGTAATGCTTAATGTTGGCATAGTGCTTATAATAATAAGTGGGAGTTTTGTTAATTAACAAAAATAATTAGATATATTGATTGTAGTAACCCTATAGAGTTTTTTATTGGTATCAACAAATAATAAATACATTTTCAGATCGATCTATAAGAGACAGGGTTACAACTGATACCTACCAAATGTAGAGACGACCTTATTTCACTTATGATACGTAACATTGCCAATTTTTTTTTCAATTAGTGACAACAGAGTCTTTGATGAAGGCTCTATGTCAGGGTTATGCCAACGGCCAGTTTAATTCTTACGTCTAAAGTATTTTTTTAATTGACGTATCGGTATTTAGTAATGAGCGATTTGCTGATTGGTTATGGGCCCCGGAGGACTAGTGGGCAAGGTCGCAGGTTTGAGGTCTGTGCGTTTGCGCACTTGATTTTATTTAATGTCGAATACTACAAAGATTTAGATTTTCGTACATCACACATATAAAATAATTAGGGTTTTTTTCCTAAACGACATACGATGATGGCTTGGAGTAGCCTCGTCATTATCACCGGACTTGTGGGGACGAGATGGCTCTACTGACTAGCCATGTCTGACTAATTTGACACTGGGAAGAAATTAAATGTAGAGAAGAAAATTCAACGATTGAGGTTTGCCTATTTAATTGTAGTGTAATTTGCGTGTTGATTCTTTAGTACTTATCTACCTAAATAAACATTTTCCAAGGCATATGTACAGACTTCCAAGATAGATGAGGGATTCACTCTGTGTATCAAGACTAGCATTCCTTAAGGTTTCCGTCCCCGTCATATATCCTTGCTACTCGTGGGAACGCAATGACTTTGTTAAAACAATGCACAAGGCAGAATGGCGGCGACGTGGTCCACAACCCGTCACGTCACGTTTCCCACGAGGTGAAAAGTGGATCGCTGGAAGTGATCTCTGCCTACCCCTCTGGGAAAAAGGCGTGATTTTATGTATGTATGTATTCCTTAAGGCGACGAAAAGGCTAAATAAGTTCCAGTCACAATTGATTACGTTTAAAAATATTATGATCAGTAGTTACCAAAAAAAATGTAATCAACCACCTGCCAACACAAGATTGTCATAAAACATTTTTTGTCTTTCACGCACCAAGGTCTTACGCAGTGCGTCACGAGCAAGCTCAGAGAGTAAGTAAGTAAGTGAGTGACTACTCACGTCATTGCATAACCGACCACACCTCCACTACGTTACTCCACTTCCTACCATGGCAATGAAACAGCCGGCCGCATTCCACAGCGTGCTTTAAGACGCCCTTCAACTGAGATCAATTCCACAGCCATGCCAATTATGACCAGTAATGTATAACTGAATACATTACTGTATGATCGAACATGACATTGCTCTACTTTTGGTTTTGGAACGCATCGGAAGATGGCCCATTTAGGGTTGCCAGGCGTAAAAAGTATTTTTGGTTTACTGTCCGGTAAATAATCAGTGCTGGCTTGTTTTGTGATTTTTTTATATCCGGTGTTATGGGTGACCCTATAATGTCACTTCACCTATAATTGAAGGCTATGAGGTCCAATATATTTCATAAATGATGAGGTCTTCACCCTGAATGCCTTCAAAGGCGCAGTTTCATATCCTGAACATTTTATATTACGAGAAAATCTTGATTTGACGAACACATTTTCTTAGTTCACCTATTAATAGTAATGGGTACACAAAATCCTCAATAAGTTTGGAAGTCCGGCCTCTTTACTCAAATATCTCGGTCTGTCCTGCTATAAGGTTTGAACCTGGCAACCCTAGGTCCGTTTATGAATTGGGAAAGTCGATCGTTTCAAGATTACGGTAAAAGATGTCGAGGTTGGTTCTTGCCAAGGCTTTAATCATTTGCATTAAGCTTCATCAGGGTGGAGTATGTTTGGGGGCCCCCAAGCTATATAGTTATTTGGCGGCTGGCTAAATCTGCAGCTGCAGCTATTTAATGACACGTGTTGCTCTACCATTAGAATATCTATGTCTAATCGTCATAAATTACACAACAGTATGCATAGTATGATTATTTAGAATATATAGCCGCTTATAAAAAGAGTGGTCGGTTAAAACCTTATTGCCCTAATTTTGGGTAGTCCCGTGCTCTAGCAGTGGGGAGTATATGGGCTGATGATGATGATGATAATGATGATGATTTATTTAGTACCTAAATATAGCTGGGTTTATAAATGAAGCGTTAAGTTTTTATATATTAGACCTATCGTAGTAAACACACTTCTTGTATGATGATGAGGTACTTTATGCATGCAAAGTTCTCTATGGATTTGATTGGGTCTCCTATTACAAGCTTTGCATGAAGAGAGCCACTAAATCGGCCCTTACTTAACCTACGCTCAAAACAACCCACTCCGAACCCGAGTCTTCCCGCCTTTACGCGGTGCTTGCCATCAATAAGCCATTGAGATACAACGGTTATGGACTCAAGAATAGGCAAATTTATTAACATCTAAGTTTTAATTGTTGTTAATTGTATCTCAACGTTTACTTCGTTTACCAAATTTGCAAGGCAATTAGCAATTATTTTTGCTTAGTTCACATTTAACCTGTAAATCACCTCAGTTCTTATTATCTTAATTGAAGACTTAGCATATAAGTCAATTAGCTCTAAATATAATTTGCATCTCTATTTAACAAGCACGCTATTATTCAGTAATTTATTTTCAGTCCATGTGGTGGATTTATTGTTATGATTCAGTATATTTTAATCATGTCACAATTATTTTCATATTCACCTTAAGATGTATTGTAAAAAAGGGATATTCGCTGATTTTTGCCTTGAATAAGTCATAAGCATTTATTCCAAATCACACGTTGTAGAGACATAAAAATAAATACAGACGACGATATGAGCCACCCCATTGGGGCACAGCAAGAGTGATAAACTTTAGTTTAGTATAACAAATAGTAAAAAAAAATTACGACTCAATTTAAGTATCAATAAATTCGGATTAGACAAATTTAGGTTAACCCTGAAAAAAAAAAGTTCCGAAAAAAATACTGCTAACTATTATTTAGAGCCAACATGAAATCATGAACAAGAAACATCATTCGATAAGCCTAATTAATCGAATATGTATCGACTCGCGTCGGTATCGATTCGCGTTGACATGACAGAGTCGTGTCTCGCTAATCAGCCACATAATACCCGCGGACATGGTCTTTGACTGCAATAGCAAAGCGTGAGTGTGTCAAGATTATGATCGACGTGCACTAGTGGGTAAGTCGATACCTGTTATAAGATATTTTGATTAGCCTGCCTATTATGACTGTCTCGGTGGAACAGTGGTTAGTGACCCTGGCTGGCGGTTCCAAGAGTCGTGGGTTCGATTCCCACTCGGGACAAATATTTGTGTGATGAATATTTGTGTGTTTGTTCCGTGTCTGGGTGTGATTATGTATTTAAGTATGTATTTATCAATATATATGTATGTATATCAGTCTCTGACGCCCATAGTACAAGCTCTGCTTAGTTTGGGGTCAGTTGACCGTGTGTGGAAATGTCCCAGATATTTATTTTATTATTTTATATGGCTATACTGTTCAGTAGGGCTACCATTAGTAAGCTATCGAATACTTACGTACGTTAAAAACCTATCGAATTGTTTTTTTTTTCATACTACCGATTTAAATTCTTAGCGTAACCGATAGGGGCGCTGTACAAGGTTTTCATAGACATATATATAGAGGCGATGTCGAGTCTGTCACTTTTAAACTCATGGTATCGCTACAGTTGAGGTTATATTTACGAACTATAGGTAAACTAGTTGTGCCAGCGATTTCGTCCGTGTAGAAAAGATTAACTACCTACTTTTAACAGTACAGACAGCGATCTGTTACATTAAATAAATAATAATAATAAATAAATATCTGGGACATTTCCACACACGGTCATCTGACCCCAAACTAAGCAGAGCTTGTATTATGGGCGTCAGAGGCTGATATACATACATAGATATTTCTACATACACACTTAAATATATAATCACACCCAGACACGGATCAAACACCCATGTGCGTCACACAAATATTTGTCCAGAGTGGTAATCGAACCCACGACTCTTGGAACCGTTGTCAGTGAACCTGGGTCACTAACCACTGTTTCACCGAGCCAAAAATATATTTAGATATTGTTGATTATGTTTTACTGTAATTGTATTCAATCAGTTCAGAATCAGTGTTATTTTATGTTACAATAAAATATAATGTTATTTCGTTATGTGAATGTCTATTATACACACTGCGTTTAATAAAACCTAGGTATATAAAAAGCGTAATAGTACAGTTATGAAGCGGTATTTTACATAATAGTACATGTAACTGATTAATAAATAAATCAGGAAGTACCTTACTTAATAACTCAAGTAAAAGTACATACTGTTGTATTGACCTTCTTAAAATAGCCCTTTTCAAGTACATGGTCTGCAATCAAAAAGAGTGCGCTAATAAATAATACAAAGTCGTCATGATTATTAAAATAATGTAATTCGTTAGTGCATCCTTATAATATTGTGTAAGGGAGTGCAACTTAAAACCTACAAGTCGCAGGCAGTTACTAGAATTGTTGTAAAGTTTTAACTTTACACAGCCCATACGCCCCCACTGCTAGGGCATGGGCCTACCCTAAACTAGGGCCATAAGGCCTTAGCCAACCACGCTGCCCAAGTGCAGGTTGGTCGACTGCACAACCTTAGAATTTTTTCATAGGAGTGCACAAACATTTCTCATGATGTTTTACCTTCTCCGTTTAAGCTATGACTCGAGCGTATTATAGTACATATGAATTTTAAATTTGAAAATAAAGTCGTATGTGGCGGGGTTTGTACTGGCGACCTCTCGCATGGCAAGCAACGACCTTAACCACTTGACCATTGACACTTTTTCTTAACCTAACCAAAACCATACATACATAAATATATACATAAATATGTAAAAAGTTTCTCTCTATGCGGACATCAGTACCTATACGGATAATCTCAGAAAGAACTTGATGTTATTATAATATTTTGTCGTTGTGTTGAACTCAATATTGTTATGTTTAATAGACTCAACAAAAGGAATTGTTACGGTTCGCCCTACAATGCACTAAGATCAAAGCACTGCATATTATTATAATATTTACTGTTGCAGCAATAGCATTGTTCGTAAGTATGCTGCAATTACCAACAAAACAGTTTAGCATGGACGTCAACACCACTAGGTTTCCTATTATAAATGCACTTAGCTTAATATGCCTGAATATAATGGTCTCAAAATGAGGTACATAGTGTGAGTGTAAGTTATTTTACACTATCACAAGAAATTCTCATTATGGGATAATCTTCTTTTATCTTCTAATCGGGAAAAATCTAAATTTATTGTTACCAATTAATACTGAAGCGGTTTGATTATCAAAATTTGAATGCTAATTTGAACCAGGACTCAATTTTAGAAGCTGTAAAATATACATTTTCATAAAACCGTATTAGGTACCTTACCTTATAAAAGATTCATTGCCAGTAACGCAATGCGGACCAATTAAAATAGACTCGTTATCTGTGTGTCAAAATTAAAGTCTCAAACGATGCTATTAAGCCGTTTTAATCACTATTTTAGTAGTTTTTAGTTCGCACACAATGCACTTAGCTATTGTTACGAATCTCAGTGGATCGTAACACCGCTTAAACGCACGCACCACTTTCACCTGAGGAATAAACCGATCTTCTTTTATTGGCCACTTTCACAGTAGCCGCTGTGGAAGACTAAATGTCCACCTGAGGACTTTCCTCTGTCTGAACGAGAATGCTAAGATATTTTTTTATAATTGTTCAGGATGAACCCACTACACCTGGCGGGAAGTGACCGGGAGGTCTGCATATGAAGTTGACTGCTGCAATGCAAATGCAGACCACCTTGAAGGCCTGCGTTTGCAGAGGGAAAAGCATTTGAGAAAGACAAGCTCAATAGGGTCTAAAAGCCTCGATGGCCGAGTGGTTGAGGTCGTTGCTTGCCATGCGAGAGGTCGCCAGTTCAAACCCCGTCAGGTACCAGTGTGATTTTCAAATTTGAAATTCATATGTACAACCGGAAAATTTGGCGGTAGTACACTTTTCAAACAGATTTCTTTAAACGCCATTAGCCCCGCCCACTGGCCAATAGAAGAGCACTTAAAGAAAATCTGTCAAAATCCAAGCAAAAACGTTCCAATAGTAGGAGAGCTAGCAAGAATTTTTTGGTAGGTATTTGAGGCAAGCTGAAAACTTATCCCGTACCTCTCCTATTATATCCCAGTACGAAACTGCAGACCTGGCTGGTGCGTAGCGGGGCTAAAGCAAACCCCCAAAAATATTTTTTATCTTTTTATTTATAACTAAAAAATAAGACTCACTAAGACAAATCATTTCGATGGAACTTCTACCTGTCAGGTGAGCTGACAAATTATATTTTTTTGGATTATAAAATATATTTTTAAATAAACTAAATTGGGGGTTTGGTTTGGCCCCGCTACTCAGCCAGGTCTGCGGTTTTGTGTTGGGTTATAATATTAAAGGTATAGGACAAGTTTTCAGCTTGCCTCATATACCTACCGAAAAATTCTTGCAGGCTCTCAGACCAAAATTTGGGCGGGGCTTGCTCTGACAGATGCGTAACCGCCAAGCGATTTTCACCTTATAGGTGGTCGACCGCCAGCGTTGCTGATAGTACGATTATTCAAGGCTTTAACGGTGAAGGAAAACATCGTGAGGAAACGACGAGTTTTGCAAAGATACTACGGATCACAAAATCCACGACACTAGTAATATTTCCTTGTCTTGGTTATTCTATTGCGACATATTGTAATAGATACCCTAATGTAACACATTATAAATATTTAGATCTAGCTACTACTAATCGAAACTATAGTACTGTTAAATCGTATAATATTACGTGCTCAGTCTATATGACCGATCAATTCATACAATATTAAAATGCAGTTGGTACACTATACGATGTTCAATGTTAACACAAAACATTCTCATGCTTCACAGAGTAAATTAATTATAATTAAGTCAATTATTACCACGTTGGTAAAACAATGAGGGTCAGCCATACCCCGAAGGTCACCTTGGATTGAAGCGTGAAAACCACGGTTCACGTGGTTTCTCTGGTCATTTCGCAAGTGTACCGTCACAACACTTAGCAATGTAACAATGTTGGGACATGCTTCCCGGAAGCTAACGGGATTGATTCACTGTTTTAATTACTGCACGCAATAAATTCATGAAATATTTCAATAGTAGAGTGATGAGAAATCATAAGAATAGCCGGCAATGATTGAAGCTATGGGCTAATGTTACCACATCAAAAAACTGCCGAAGTATATTCACTTAAACATCGTTCTATTTTATTTCTACAGAAAACAGCTCATTTTCCAAGAATCCGCTACCATCAAGATAATATGTCTTTTCAATAAGTCGAGGATCGATATCCCAGTTAACATTTATGTAATGTACTATAATAACTGAATAATTTTACAATAAATCGTAGGTTTATTTATTTCCTTAATTATTATACAGTATTCCAACGATTATTATAATTGGCCTTTGTTTAAAGTCATGAATGAGCGCTAAGATGTAATTTACAATTAAAATGATATCTAAACAATAAAATCCTTTATGTTCAAAAATAATTCATATCGCTTTGAATAAAACTGAACGCTTTACATTAATTTAACGTTAACATTGAACATTAACACGTTCGGATTTTTCCTATATCGGATATGCTGATCTGTATACTCTAAATTTGTAACAACTTGTATGTAACCATATTTCTTGCAAATAAAATTATTTCATTTCATTTCCATCTTATTTATTACAAATTATACAAATTATATAACACGAATACACTCACTTATTTGTCTGACTTCTTCTGATTATATTTTTCAAGCGCATGGCATCCCATGCTTTCGTAGCCACTATCGAGCATTTGTAATCTAATCGAAATCCTAACTCAGGACTGAGTAATTTCTTGGAAATTTCTTCGATCCAGAATTGCTAAGCATTGCATTAAGGCATGAAATGCCCCTCCAGCTCATGTTTTTTTCTCCCTTCTGTAATACCGGGCTCGTAAGGCGAGAAACAGCATCTAAGCAGGTCTTCAGGGCGACAGGTTCAGACCCTATTCTTCTTCTTATCGTATGGTTGATGAACAACCTGGTGTCAGAGTTTTTAAACCGCCCGTAGGCCTCTGACATGGCATCACACACGATGTTTTCCTTCACCGTTAAAGCGTCGAATGATGATACATATGAATTTCAAATTTGAAAAACACATTGGTACCTGGCGGGGTTTGAACTGGCGACCTCTCGCATGGCAAGCAACGACCTTAACCACTCGGCCATCGACGCTTTTAGACCCTATTGAGCTTGTCTTTCTCAAATGCTTTTCCCTCTGCAAACGCAGGCCTTCAAGGTGGTCTGCATTTGCATTGCAGCAGTCAACTTCATATGCAGACCTCCCGGTCACTTCCCGCCAGGTGTTTTTATAATTGTATAATTATATTATATACTAGCTGTGCCCGCGACTTCGTTCGCGTGAACTACAAGGATGTTGAATATTTTTTTAACTAAAAGTAGTCGTATAAATAAAAAAAGTAATAAAAGTCCCGTCAAAATCTTTTCTGCCATTCAAGAAGTTAGTCAACCGGAAGAAACATTTAAAACAATATCATTTTGGTTTATATCATCATCAATCGTTTACCGTGTGATAAATAAGTATATTACACAACATCACATTAACTGTTTTAATCAGAACAGTGGTATTCACTAAAATATTTAAATAGCATAACCAGACTCGGGACAAACAACGATATTCACCTCAGAAATATTTGTGCTGAGTGGGAATAGAACCCACGACTCATTATGTGGTCTGTGAATTGGGATAAAAAGGCCAAGTGCACGAAGGACTCGCACAGCGCGATTTCTTTTTAGAATTCGCTGTGTTATAGGACGTTACTTTATTCTAAATTTTGAGATTCTGAGTTCTTCGCAGATTGTGGTTCCCTTTGCGAGTGTCAAAAATTGAATAGAATAGAATAGAAGAATTGTTTATTTGGTACAAATGTATACAAATATGGCATAATTGGCAGCATAAATGGCTGTTTCTTTTGATTGTGTTGGCTCAGCTGAAGGGACAGTAGACCTGAGTATTTTATGTAACTTTCAGTTTGATATTTCCTCCTTGACGCTTGTTTATTCTTTTCGACGTACGAAATCCTAAAATCTAAGTTTATAGTGAACAGCTTCCTCACATTGAATAGATCATCTTCAAGTCATCCTAATTGTTCATCGATCAAAGTGAAATATAGGACGACCTATTCCAAAGCCAGGTAGCAGTCTTTATGGTTGGAGAGGAAAAAAGCGTCGATGGCCGAGTGGTTTAGGTCGTTGCTTGCTATGCAAGAGGTCGCCTGTTCAAACACCGCCACGTACCACTGTGTTTTTCAAGTTTTAAATTCATACCTATGTATAATTATTCGGCGCTTTAACGGTGAAGAAAAATATCGTGAGGAAACGCACACTGCACACCTACGAAGACATTCTAAGGTTGTGTAGTCTACCAACCCGCACTTGGCCAGCATGGTTGACTTAGGCCCTATCGCCCCAGTTTAGGATAAGCCCGTGCCCCAGCAGTGGTGACGTATATGAGCTGATAATGATGATGATGATAGTTGGATATACTGTGTGCTTGAATCATGTTCTTTCTTAATCCCCGGCAAACCCCTCATTTTTTCCTTTCAAATGTAATGCTTTACCGAATAAAATATGCTGATGCTACACTTTTATATAGATTTTCATATTATGTTTAGAAATCGATATTGAATTGGTTTAATTTGATTGAATATTTGATATCCAGTTGGTGCACACAATGTATTAATCGTATTGTGATCATCTCATCCTTTTTCTGATACCAAACCCTTGAGGATTATATCAATCTATATTTTGACAACCAACCTTCTTCAATTCGATAATTATGGAAATTTTAATGCTTTCGTAAATATTGACAGCATAACAATATGTCAAGTAGATCACAATATTTTGTTAAATTATAAAATAGAAAAAGGCAACAATTAGAATATTGTCGATACATGTTGTAGATTCAGAACCCTTCTGGTAATTTACGCAATTTAATGGCACTCGAAATTTATCAATTCCAAAAGGCAAACTTCACATATTTGACGAATGGTATACCTAATACAAAATCCCATAACATAATATCGAAGTAATACGTAGAGCACAGTGCCATCTTTTGAACTACCAAAAAACTTAACACGTGCCTACTCATGTTATATCAAACTTGACAGCATTTATGGCATGCTGTACAAAGCACGATGCCATCTATGGGTCATTTTATGAACAATCATGCCTCAACTTTAACGGTACAATTTTATACGAATTAAAAATACTGAAAATAACGGTTTCATCTTGAAGTTTTTTTTTAAATTCACCTGCATCGCATGGTTTCATGATTTTCACAAAAAAAAAGAGGAGCAAAAAATTTCAGTTTAAAAATGTTGTAGGTACTACGAAGATTTGAACTTACGACACTGATTGCTTGACAATGAACCATACTTTCCATAGCAATAGGCCATACAGTCCGATACATTTCACGCGAAAATATCTAATCACTTGATCGCTGACAACGCGACCATTTCGTAAAAGAAGTAGTCCTTATTACCCTAAACAGAAGGTTCATCTTGGTGGATACTTTGTCTACTTATGGGCATCCATATTTTGTATTACCTACGTAGCTCCTGATCCCGTAGGAATTTGGAGATGTTTTATAGCTCAAACGCTTTATCAGTAAATGAATTTTCCTACGTTGAAAGAATTTTTAAAATCCGATAAGTAATTCCAGAGATATTACATGTACAATTTGCAACGGCTGGACCGATTTTGATAAAAAGTAGCCTATGTGTAACCTTAAATAATTAGCTTTATATAAGTGAAAGTTCCGTCTCATTTGATCCAGCCGTTCCGGAGATTAGCGAAAACAAACAGACAGACAGACAAATTTTTTTTATTAGTATTTTTTGGTATTGGTATCTGATATACATTCATACCTATTTAGTAAAAAAACAAATTTAAACATTACAAACAGACACTTCAATTTTATTTATCTGCTGCTGCATTTTAATATTGTATGAATTGATCGGTCATATAGACCGAGCACGTCATATTATACGATTTAACAGTACTATAGTTTCGATTAGTAGTAGCTAGATCTAAATATTTATAATGTGTTACATTAGGGTATCTATTACAATATGTCGCTATAGAATAACCAAGACAAGGAAATATTACTAGTGTCGTGGATTTTGTGATCCGTAGAATCTTTGCAAAACTCGTGCGCATGTAAAAACGGCATAATGATGGCTATTAATACGAATTTTCGTAATTTGAAGTCACGTTTTTCCACGTTATCAGCGGAACCACAGCATTTATTTAAAGGTGTGTACACAAGTCCGGGGAGGAATTTTTTAACATATTATGCATAACCAGGTGCTTTATTTTTGCTCTACATTGTTGTAGTTGTTAGAACTACTTACGTTTGTCTTATAACTTTTTTTATCGATAAAAATATATATTAATAATTTAATGTGTTGTATGATAGATTACATCAGTTACAGTCCAGTCATCTAATGCAATTATGTATGCAGTATTAATCAAGTTTCCATTTATTATTGATACGTTTATTGCTAAGTGGTGGCAGTAACCTAAGTAGTAAAGCTAAGGCGGTAACAAACAGGCAGGCATAAAATATATAGAAATATAAAAAGTAACAAAAATCGGGCCAGAAAAAAAAACCTTGTGAGAAATTTTCGCCAGCAAAAGTATACGAAAGGTTCTAAAGAATGAAAACCTTGTGAGAAATTTTCGCCAGCAAAAGTATACGAAAGGTTCTAAAGAATGTTTAAGTGATGAAGGTCTAATTAAAAATCATTGTAATCCGAATATGGGTTAAGTAATGTGTAACTGGCCTAAAGCAAGGTTGTGTACCGAGCCCACAGCGCTCGACAGAGCGTGAACCCTCGGCTTTCTACAACCGTGCACATTTTAATAATCACTATTATAACAACGCAAAGGGCTGTTATTACACGAACAGTTATTAAAAAGGTTAAAAGCCATAAATCGTGTTAATAAGCCACTGGGTGATTTAGCTTGTAGTGTGATTGTTTTGCAGTGTACCTTTTTAAATTTATTGCCGAATTCAGTTTGCGTTCGGAGTTTGAAATAATATTTAATTTTAACATTAATTACGTAAATGCAATTAATATAATATCGTTAGATAAATTGCTACTGTACAACCCGCAAATATTCACCATTTAGGTAATTTTTTAAAGTTTAATATATTTAAAAAAAAAAATATACTCGTATTTATCTCATCAATACATAGTATAAAACAAAGTCGCTTTCGCTGTATGTACATATGTATGCTTAGATCTTTAAAACTACGCAACGGATTTTGATGCGGTTTTTAATAGATAGAGTGATTCTTAAGGAAGGTTTGTATGTAAAATTTACCCGAAGCGAAGCGAGGGCGGGTCACTAGTTTTGTATAAAAAGAAAAAACATTGATATGTTCAATGTTCATTATTTCATGATCTTATTAATACACAAAAGCTATTTTACTTCATATTACTCTCTTATATTATCTTCAAAACGATGTTGATGACGGACGAACCGCTATCAGATGTGAATATGTGATACATTTCCTATTTGTAAGTGGTGTTCATGTTCACGCTTCAGGATTCGGTACTTGTTGCGATATATCCGATCTTGTTTTTAAAGTGTAAGGTCTGGCATACCTACTTGTTATGTAACATCTTGTATTAGCCTAGTGGTCATTGGTGCTCTGTAATAATTTATTATTTCACTCTTGTAGTACAGACCACTGACATTTACCTGATTAATACGCTGTCAAAATGCTAACTTTGTGATCTGAATACCTACTCAAATATCAAACGCTAAAAGTATCTACCATCGAGGACATACTTACTTAGATGACTACTACTCAGCTATCACGCGTGAATTTTGTTCATTGTAAACCGGTTTTTAGGTTTAGTCTTGAAAGTTTTTCGTGGCTTGCTGGAAATAGTATTGGTGTGATAATGTACAATTCTTAACAATCTTTATAGGATAAACGAGAAAAAAGCTACAGCCCGTGCCATCTATCCACATGATTTTTCCATTCTATTCTACATAAATCTTATTCTACTCCTGCATACTACAACAGTCTGAATGACTTGGTAGCTATAAACGTAAACTTTTATTTAAAAAAAATAAACTATGACATAACGTCATTTCGCTTTGAATTGTATTTGACTGTCACTAAAACAATTTCTTTAAAATAAACAAACAAAAATAGGTACCAGTCATGTCGAAATCGGACATCACCCCGAGTCAAGCTGAAGAAGCCATCGCGGGGGAGGAGATGTTGATAGAAGAACACCAGTTGGAAGTGGAATCGGTTGTGGAAGAGCTGAAGGAGGTATACCCTGAGAGGGTGCTGAGGACAGAGGAGATGAGCGAGAGGCTCAGTCACCTTGGCAAGGTGGCAGCCGGTGATGGGTATGCTTATTTGAAGGCTACATGCACGGGTACTTTAATCATACGTTTATCGTATGTATCATCTTTGTAGGTTTTTGATGATAGTACTACAGGAACTTTCCTATGTTTAGGTTTACTAGAATATTATGAGAAAAAATAATATTAGCGAAGACGTGAAAGGCCTAAGTCCAGCAGTAGACGGACTTAGAGGCTTGATGATCATGATGAATAATATTATTTTTGACTAATGGGCAAAGGAAAATGTGTATGTCGTCATAGGCAGACCTTGTGCTAGAATACATGGATATTTATATTGTTTACCATTTTGTAGGCCATACCTTATCTGTAATTCTGATTTGTACTAGTTTATTTTATGTTCTAAGATTTTTCAAAGTGGCCATACTATCAATAACTTAAGTTGATTCTATTAAGGACTCAGGTAAGCTGTTCATATTTTATTACTTAAGTATTAAAACTTTTTTAACAGGAATGAGCTTAACCAATATATCGGCAATAACACAATTCAAACATGTCCAATACGTAGACGTGTCCAACAACTGCTTGGATCTAGAAGCCCTTCAAGTTATCACAGAACTCCCTTTTCTAGTAAGTCTCCAAGCCGACACGAATGCTATTTACTCAGCAGCTCTCAAACCGACAAAATATCTCCAAGTGATGGTGATGAACTACAACAAAATATGCACCGTCGAAGATGTGTATCAACCAGAGTTATGTACCCTAGAAGTCGGTTACAACAAGATAAATAGAGTATCTTTCTCTCGTACAATGCCCGAAATAAAATGCCTAGACTTTCGTTACAATTTTATTGTGGACATCATCGACTTTGATTTCCCAAAGTTGGACAGCTTATATTTGGCTGGAAATAAGATCAAAAGTCTTATTGGTTTGGAGAGACTCGTCAATTTGCGAATACTACATCTGCGGTATAATCCGATTAAGGTTCTTGATGGGTTCAGTGAGGGCCTTAAGAAGCTGAAATATGTAAATTTAAGGAATTGCAAAGTATCAACTCATAGGCAAGTTAAGAAACTGAGGGCTTTAACTGTTTTGGAGACTCTGGTTATGAAGGGATGTCCTTATATGGGGGGCACTGGGGAAGAGACTGGCGAAGCGGCAGCAGAGGAAGAAGAAGATTCAGAGGTCAGAATAGAAGTACTGGCCACGTTGCCACGGCTGAAGAGGCTCAACAAGAATGCTGTGACACCAGAGGAGAGAAACGAGGCCAAAGATCTCATGGCACAGTGGCTTGAGGATGGAGAGAAAGACGAAGAGGAAATAGAGGACGAAATGCATGGAGAAGGATCGAATTTGGATGATTGAAATGCCAATTGTATTTTTTATTTTAAATAGAAGATATAGAAAACTTTCAATTAAAGATGAAATATACATTAAGTAGATGTTACGTTTCTGATTTATAAATAATATACACGTACAGAATGTAAATATGGACTTTGATTTGACAGAAATTTCAATTTATAATCACACATAATTTTAGTAATCATAATCAAACGAAAGATAGTCCAATGAACTAAATGGCAAATTAAAAGATGATTACTTGTGAAATAGGTGTGTTGTCAGAACAACGTTGTTTTAAAACAATACAATCTCGCGAGTAACGCTATTGTTTGAAAATATGCAAGAATAGTCTCAATCAAAACAACACGTGAGACAATAAGGTTTGGTAAACTGAATAATAACTAGGCGAGCATAACGTCTCAAAAGAATTATTATGTCTCATTGCTTTTGATTTGAAAATTAGGAATCTTTGTAATATGGTTTTAGTTTCCAAAGAATCCTAGTTATTGCTAGAACGTAAAAGTATCGATGCTAGGTTAAAGACTCATTCATTACAAATAGCATTAAAAATCTTTGGTTCATTAATAAGAATTTAGTTTCTATGATGTACGTATTTTAGTATATAATTAGATAAATTCGAATAGAAAACAAACAAATAACACTTACATGAACTCCGTACGAGAATGAGTACTTCGGATGCGGGTTGAACTCATTGGTGACTTCCGATGGTCCCCTCGTGAAATGTGCCAGGTTCAACGGGCTGTTCTTCACCGCCTGGATTTTCTGCATCCTGAACGGGTCTTCCCGAAGTTTTTCCACGCCCAGACTTTGTAGATAAGCCAAGTTACCATGGTATTCCTTCGTGTGCAACAGCCTTGTGTCCAAGTGGGGATCGTGGGAGACAAAGTTCGGAATCCGCAGACGTTCTTTCGTGAACGGTGGCCGTTGCAGCTCATACAGTTTCTGGGTCGCTTTGGCTCTTTCGAATTCGGGCAGTTTTGTGTCCGGGTCGTTCAGGTATCCTATGAGGGCTTCGTCTAACGTCTTGTACGTGTTGTAGGCTAGTTCTCTACCCTTGGCTCCTGGGCCGGTCTGGTCATATTTGTTCTCTACTGCGAATCGGATCTGCGCGTCTGTCGCTGCGGAGCGGATCTTCGGCTGGACGTAATCCTGGGAGGTTGAGGCTGCGCTCAGCAGGATTGGCACCTGAGAAGAACACGTATGTGATTAGAGGATGCTATTGCGTTTAATTTTGAGAGGTGTGATCAGTATTTAAAAGTAGGAGAGGTTATGAAAATTGTAGTCACAAACAAATTGATAATTGGAATACTTGCTGCAATTGTTGCTTTCACGTTACATATCTACCTACTCCTAGTTGCTAAAATTAACCATAACTTTGCGGAGTATTCATACTTTATTAAAAGTTTTATAACTGCGAAGTTAGAAAACTGTAGGTATCTGGTGTATGTAACATCGCGTGTATTTGCAATTACAGACGGAATAAAAATAAAATATAATAATATGAAATCGTTCGTTACAGCAGAATACTGTGTGATGTTAAGTAACGCATAGTATGAAGTTCTTACGTTATGAATTTTATTTTATTAGAACAATAATTTCACCTCGAGTGGCTCAGACGAGTTTTTGTGAATGACACGATTCATGCTTGCTTGCTACATGAATAAATTATGATCTAATCTACGTTCGTTCTAGTGCAAGTAATATGGTTTGGTGAAATTATGTAATACTTGATAAGAAGAGGCTGTAATTTTGTAAAAAAAATTATACTATTAAATTGTGTGCTGTGTATACTTTTTCTGCGACCGTATGAAATGATACTATGCTTAGACAAGCATGTGGTATGCTTATCTAGATACGAAACTTTCATTTTATAAAATTTTATTTACATAACATACGTTGATCAAATAGGTCAAATTTTAATCTTGAAGAAAAGTCAAATTAAAAGTACCCGTAATCAATGAGCATGCATGAAGTGGGTGATGGATGTGGAAGAAGCGAAAGTGGTGTGCCAGGACCCTAGCACGTGGTAGGAAGTGATCTCTGCCTACCACTCTGGGATAAAGGCGTGATTCTATGTACTTATCTATGCATGTATGTGTATCTATGACATGGATATTTTCAAAATATTGGGCAATGAATTTATTCAAAGCTTTTGCCATTTTAATTTAGTACTCTGAAACGACAAACTGTCTTTAAGTAAGTAGTTTAAACAAGAATTAAAGTAGGTTCAGAAAGTTTCAAAACACGTGACGAAAAACGCAACCAAATGGCCAAGCAAGAGCCGACATGAAAGATTGGCAAAGGCGATAAAGACACAAAGTTTACATTGTGCCCACACCTCTGACGTTCTAATTGGGGATTGTTTCGAAATAGCTGACCTTATCTTATCAAAATCGGGTACATTGAAGTAAGGATACATCTCACTGAACTTTGTTATGCATTGTTTGAAACCAGTTATCGTTGGTAACGAGATAATTGCACCTGATTATAATATCGCATCGGGTCGTTTTTTACAGGCTAATTGGTTATGTAGACGATGTTTAGTAGAGTAGGTATGCGTGTAGGGCAGATTTCGTAACCGAATCGAGTACATCAATATTTTTTTAGCTTTTGTTGCAGTAAGTTTATTATTGAAGCGTTTGATTGTTAGATTTTTTTATGATTTCAAACATTTTAATAGGTAAGTCTATTAATTAAACCAATTAGATTGGAATGTGTAATTGGAGGATTTGGGTAGAGATATACGATTCTTTGTAGGTTACAACAAGCTGAAGCCGGTGTACGCTTTGCAGTAATGGCAGTTACAGCTTAGGTTCAGAACCAAAAAAGACTATCTGGGTTCGTAAATCAGTAAGAAGTAGGTAAGTGGTTTTATGCATGTGTAATGTGGACTATTCTTGGTATGTCATTCCATTCAAGATTTTATATATTTACTTAAACAAGCTTATTTGTGTATGTCATCTACGCCGGTCGTTGTTTGAAGTTAACAGCTGCTTAGTTTGACCCGGTATTGTGTACAATGAATGTTTTACAATAAGCATTGCATGCATTATTAGAAGGAATACTTTACGATCCAAAATATATTTAGTTTCCACATTTCGTAGAGGGGTCAAGTGGCAATTGTTTCACTGTTACTAACAGATTGTATAGTTTACCATGGGAAAAGCTATTTAGAACGAATCAATCTAAAATGTTCGACGGAAATAAAGTTTTCCTTCATAAATTCACAGAGTTTGATATGGCCTATATGGGAGTCGTGGGAATCTGGGCCAAGGCACTGATTACATGCCTGCCTATTTAATACTAGCCAAGGTGTTAGTTCGCATCCGCTTGGTATCCAAACCTTACTTGAACATGTTATTTCCGTTTTTATTTTCCGTCTGTCCATCAGTCCGTTAGTCCGTCCGTTCACTGATGAGATACTGTCACTAGATGTATCTCATGCTAGACAGTTGAAATTTACAAAAAAAAATATTTCTATTGATATAAAAAAGGACGATATTACCGGGGCTAACGGGACCCTTAGTGTGTTAGTACTATCCGCGCTTATGCGGTTTTCATTTATATTTTTACCAAGACTATAATCATAAATTGACTTTCGGCCACGGATGAGTATGCAATACACTTGACGGACTCGTTTCGTGTGAGGTGAATTGGTTTTACGAGGCTTCGGAAGGAAACACATGTGTAGAGAAAGTGTGTTGTCGGCAGATTCCTGGTAAACATGCATATATGCAAATATTCGTAAAACAGGTTACCGTTCATTCTCGTAATTTTGGGGTTCATTCGCAAAAATCCTTTGGTTTTTTCCCTTTACAGACCTTTTGCTTTAGAAACTGCATTGTACAGTGGTACATATGTAATGTGTATGTAAGACTTCCTGCAAGCATCGATAATAGCACAATAGATTACTAAAACCAACGTAGGATGGAAAGTATAGGTACGTTATGATAATATATTTATCTATGTTATTATTATATTCTGGATCAGTTATGCGATTAGAGTATTTATTTGCAAACCACTCATACGAACAATAAATATCAAAGAATTACGCTTTCAAATTGTTCTTCTCATTTTGCACCGTAATGTCGCTTCGTCTAATGACTTTTTGTAAGACTTGCAGGCCGTAAACTGAATTAGACATGCATAATGTTGTTTTTATGCATGTGGTAAATAAGGCAGAGCTTGCGACACAGAGGTTTCGAGAAGCAGATGATTTGTACTGGGCTGGTTTGGGGACAACCGGTTTATTTGAAGTATGGGAGAGATGTAGAAAGCAAGGTTGTGGTATTATATCATAAGCATAATTTTATTCAATCAAAGAAGAAATTATCTTAACAGTATAAGTATGAGTATTTGGAGAGAATAAGCGTTTTTTACCAGACTAAGTAATGCTCGTTCTTTATGATAGGGAGTGGCAGCAATAATCAACGATGCATAATAGCCGTGTTAGAACATGTTTTATATGTAGTTTAGAAGGTCTACCATTGTAAATATAACATTCTTGAAAGAAAAGCATTCAATCTTTCATAGTTATAAATGATAATGACAATATAAGTAGACTTTATTGACTATAGTTCCTGAATCCTGATATTCAAAGATTCACTACAAAGTATAAAATAAAGTGATGCTTACTGCGTCCGTTCCTATGTTGTTATATCTTTAAAACTATACAACGGATTTTTATGCGGTTCTTTTTATAGATAGAGGGATTCAAGACGACTTTCATGTGAAATGTAGCTCGGCTCGCTAGTTAAAAATAAGAATTTTATATTGATTTTATTCTATTCCATCTCACCTGCATAACCCATCCACCAAACGGAATACGTTTAAGACGCGCGTGCGCAATGCCCCATTGATCTCCATTAACGCTATTGCAAGATTTGTTTACACGTCAGTTTAGAGGCTCAATCAATTATGGCTTTATGTAATTAACTACTGCGGTGTTGTAATCCGTTGCGTGAATTTATGAATGACATTTTACTACATTCGTCTGACAGAACAAATTCAGCATCACTTTTGCTCTACATACATACTTTCCAAAGTTTTCATTAGGTATTCCTTAGTCGGCATCTTTATGACAGTATGTTCATTATTTAATTTATAAGTAAGACTGTATTACGTAGTTAGGTTACAGGTAAAATGTAAATAAAGAGAAACTATTTTATGAATATTATTTTACTTAATATCTCAAACGCTGAATGATTTATTCGCCTGCATAGTTCTGCTCGATCAACAAAGTGAAACACGACAATTACCTTTAAAAATCAAAATAAAAGGGAACAATATCATTGCATTACTGTTGATAAAAAAGTATAAAATATATTTTTAAAAATGCACACGGCAGAATGGCGGCGACGTGGTCCACAACCCGTCACGTCACGTTTCCCACGAGGTGAAAAGTGGATCGCTGGAAGTGATCTCTGCCTACCCTCTGGGAAAAGGGCGTGATTTTATGTATGTTTTTATGTATGTTAAAAATAGATTAATGCAACTACGAAATGAATGAATGCACGTTGAACGACTGATTCTAAATCGAATGTGTTAGTAACGTATTTGCAAAAACAATTAAAATAATTGCATAGATAATTATTTGCATTGCGTTAGAGGGATGTAGTCCAGTCATTTAAGCTTAAATTAGGCAAGAATCTCGGAATTTGAGATACCCAGCTGTAAGTCGGTAAATACTTAGATATTGACACCCTAAAAGTGGTCTCAAAACCTACATATGGTAGGGTGTACGCAACTATTAAATTTTCAAGGTCAAGCGTCACAAATATCAGTTTTATGAACTTTTGAGCGAAACGGGAAGTTTGATCATAAAAGTGTGTGTGAGGAAATTACTTATCTTCTATTTATCTATAAAAATTGTCTGTACGTTTTATTCCTAAGATTCACCATTTCAGAGATACAGCGATGCAAATAGTTGAAAAAGTTGTATTTTCAAAAGCTTCCAGGCCCACGTGCGATTGTGCTAGACAGTTAAAATTTTCACGAATGATGTATTTTAGTAGCCTCTATAACATCTAATACTAGAAAAAGCTTAAAACCAATGTTTAACCGGGTTCTCATACAAAAACTATAGTTTTTTTTTCTCACACTTGGCCGGTTTTTAACGTGGTTACCCCAGTAAACCTATTCCAGACGACACCTTTTATACGTGAAGAACACGTTGTTTATATAGAAGCCTAGTTAAATAATTGTTTTATGTTGTTTTTAGTACTATACATATACGTTTCAGTAAATTTAAACTGCTTATTATGGGTCAAAAAGTACGAAATAACCAATTATTAGAATTTTTGTTTGAAGTATAACTGAAAAAAAATACATTTTAAAAATGTTAACTGTCCATCTAACTCTATTATGAACGTGAAGATCCATATTAACCAAATTTAATTTAATGAAACGCAGAAATCTTGAATCTTCTGAATACTGAAAACAACACAAAACAATTATTTAACTAGGCTTCCTTATAAACAACGTGTTCTTCATGTATAAAAGGTGTCGTCTGGAATAGGTTTACTGGGGTAACCACGTTAAAAACCGGCCAAGTGTGAGAAAAAAAAACCATAGTTTTTGTATGAGAACCCACTTAAACATTGGTTTTAAGCTTTTTCTAGTATTAGATGTTATAGAGGCTACTAAAATACATCATTCGTGAAAATTTTAACTGTCTAGCACAATCGCACGTGGGCCTGGAAGCTTTTGAAAATACAACTTTTTCAACTATTTGCATCGCTGTATCTCTGAAATGGTGAATCTTAGGAATAAAACGTACAGACAATTTTTATAGATAAATAGAAGATAAGTAATTTTTTCCTACACACTTTTATGATAAAACTTCTCGTTTCGCTCAAAAGTTCATAAAACTGATATTTGTGACATTTGACCTTGAAAATTTAATAGTTGCGTACACCCTACAATATGTAGGTTTTGAGACAACTTTTAGGACGTCAATATACAAGTATTTACAGACTTACAGCTGGGTATCTCGAATTCCGAGATTTTTACCTAATTTGACTGGACTAATGAGTGAGTAGGTCATTGAAGAGTTGATTTATAACTAAAACCTGAATATCGTCAGCTATACGGATAAAATTGTTTTAGCAAATACTGTTTTGCTTAGACAGGTATTTGTATACCTTTTTTCACTACCTTATATTTTTTATTCATCAAACTCTCCCGGTGATAACTATTGCAAAATCTAACAAATCAAAAAAGTGTCCTATAGTCAATAAACCAAACAGTTCTAATCAGAACTTCAATCTAATGTAAACAAACAAATATATTTTTGGGTCAGTTAGTAATTTAATTATGGTTAATAATAACAGTTATATCGAAGTTTGGCAATTAATAATTTTAATATTTTTGTTAATCTTTTAAATTTTTTTAAACGTATCTTTTGTGCGTTATAAAATTTTAAAAAAACCACTCACCACAAACAGCCACATTTTTTTTTCTTAAATTCACAACAACACAGCACTAATAAAGAGGTTATACCGCCCGTGCGTATCGACCGTTTGGCGCCAAGACCGCGTCGCGCGCGCACGGCAGAGTCGGCAGACCGTCTGCGCCACTCCGCGCGATTAAAAACATTCGGAAGTGCCTAAGGGGGCCGATCGACTTTCTGCATTTGTCACTTTGTGATGTAAGAGCGGATGGATTGTGCAAAGTTTCGACTGTGATCTTGCACTTGATCTGTTTGATCATGGGAAATTGGAATCAGATAGTATCTACTTTTTTTTTTTTTAAATAAATGTCAACCTTTAACGTTGTCATTTCTTAGTACCTTTTACTTATGTATGTACGTATATTTTTGTTTTAACTTGTTTTAAATTATATTATTCTAATATCAATAATAAATAAACAAAATGAAACATGGAAGCTGATATTGACTGTGTGGTTTTGAAGTCTATATTATAAAAACATACCAACTAAGTATTTATATTTATGGGCAAGTTATTGCTTACGAGTATTTACTAGTGAGGGCAAGGTAGTAGTACAGGATCCGTGGTGTATTTTTTCACTGATTACTATCGCTAATTTTCCGTGAGTAGCTTCATTTTGATAAGACGCCCAAAAAATTCCTGTGCGAAAATTTTTGATTGTGGTAGCTAACAGAGGTATCAATGATTAAATATTTAGGACCGTAGGACCGGGACAAAGTACCACGGAATTTGTAGGACAATATGACCGTTACATTATATAAATATTAACTAAGTAAAATAATAAAAATCAGCTGGTTAGTAATCATTTTTGGTGATCTCCTCCTCCAACTTGTATCGATAACGAGATCACCAAAAATGATTACTAACCAGCTGATTTTTATTATTTTACTTAGTTAATATTTATATAATGTAACGGTCATATTGTCCTACAAATTCCGTGGTACTTTGTCCCGGTCCTACGGTCCTAAATATTTAATCATTGCTACCTCTGTTAGCTACCACAATCAAAAATTTTCGCACAGGAATTTTTTGGGCGTCTTATCAAAATGAAGCTACTCACGGAAAATTAGCTTGATAGTAATCAAGTGAAAAAATACACCACGGATCCTGTACTATAGGTTACGCTTATTGTTTATAATCCCTAAAAAAATTTGCATCGCTGTTAGGTTAATTTTCACTGTCCACTGTCCACTGTCCACTGTCCACTGTCGACTGTCCACTGTCCAATGTCCACTGTCCACTGTCCACTGTCCACTGTCCACTGTCCAATGTCCAATGTCCACTGTCCACTGTCCACTGTCCACTGTCCGCTGTCCACTGTCCACTGTCCACTGTCCACTGTCCACTGTCCACTGTCCAATGTCCAATGTCCACTGTCCACTGTCCACTGTCCAATGTCCACTGTCCACTGTCCACTGTCCACTGTCCACTGTCCACTGTCCACTGTCCACTGTCCACTGTCCACTGTCGACTGTCCACTGTCCAATGTCCACTGTCCTACCGTAGTAGGACTGCCATACAGTCAGTCGGTCTAAATGTACAGCAGTAGAACTAGTGGGAATGTACCGTAAATAACGGAAACAGATTCTGGATCAGAGGCCAAAGATCTTAAAGAGCAGATCTAACTAGTATTTATTGTTATTGCACAATAAATCAGATAATTCCCATAAAAGGGAAAGTATTACTAACCTATGTAATGTATTCACGCGGTGCCTACCTTATTGCTTAGGTAATCATTGCCGACTAGAATTTTAATTGCATACTCTATGACTATCGGTGCAAGGTATTTTTTTTGTGAAGATATAGAATTTCAAAAGTTGATAAGTAGAATTAAATCTTAGGTTTATAACTTAAATTTTCGTCTTTGGGGTAATCATCTATACCTCCAACTCAAAATTATACACATAATAAATAATAGTAAATAACATAATGTACAAAAGGTGTTGCTTAAAAATGTAAGGTTCAACTATGGACTCTGTCGGGCACAGCAAATTTATTATAAAAGAGAAACCACATTGAGAAATAGACATTCAACTAACTCTACCTACTCTACTCATCAGTCATAATTTAAGACCAACAAGGCAAGCCCAAAAAGTATGTTAACTGATCCATTTTCATATGAGATAGCTATTTCCATATTTCTCAACTTGCAAACCTATAGGCTATAATCTAGTAGCAATTGGCATCGATTTAGTCGTCACTCAATCGATAAACTGCCACATGATTGGTGGTTAGATTCAGAGCACTTGATTCTTGACTTCGATCACGTTAACCCCACCAGATACGTAGATGGTCTGCATTTTGTAAGAAAAAAATGCATAAAAGCACAGAAATTGAAGAAACTCTTGCTGTGAGATCAGTGATTTAAATGATAGCAAAGTGGTTTTAATCAATTACATAGAACAGTGGGAATGCATAGGCTATAAAAAAGTAATATTTAACTATCATTCATCATTATCATCTTTACTAAATGTAGCTATTAGTCTAGTTTCCTTTGTAAATATTCACCTACATATACTATAGTTACAGAGCCCACGACCAAAACCATGTCTCATAGCAATACGGCAAAAACCCTATAAAATCGTTAGATTGTATGATTCTGAACCCGACTAGGTATATAGTAACGGTCGAAAGTGTAGCAACTGCGTGGGAGGCCATTTCTGCTGTGAAAAAAAAAAAAAAGGCAGTCGGTATTATAGCAATACGTCTGATAGTGAAAATGTACATAGATTTTATAATTGTATTACGAAAAAGTTTGTTTTCAGACATTTTGTGCGTAGCACATAGCCGCTCAGGCTACCGATCGGTAAAATTAGTTAACATTTTCAAAACGGTCTCAAAATTTTATGCGTCCACATTTCCGTCTGAAAATTATTTTGTTCGCATCAAATAACCAAAATATACTAATAAAAAAGATTTTCAGACGTATTGCTATGAGACATTTTTTTGTCTCATTTTTAATCTTTTTAAGTGATTTTACGGGTTTGCGCTACACCACTAACGTCTGAAAAATATGTCTCCTGGTATCTCAGAACCATCATTGAACTACAGTCTGCAAATCAGACATATTGCTATGATGCAGTTCGGTAAAATTCTTTGAAAATTTTGAAAATTCGGTCAGATGAAACGCTACGCGGAAAATGTCTGATATTGGTATTTTCGAGTTCAGAATTATACCTTATCTATCGATTTGATGCGGTTTTGGCTGTATTGCTATGAGACAAAAGTTTTGGTCGTGGGCTCTGTTACTACTACACCTACTAATGCTGATCGTATGTACCAATGTTCCGAGCTCAGTTTTGCAATCGTTTTGTACAAGAGGTTAATGTCGGCTAACAACGTATTGTTTTACTGATAGCATGGTTTATTGTATTAAATGATTGAGTGTCTCAATGTGTGCCAATGCCAAGGACATCTTTCACCATTGCAACTAAACGTTTTGGATTACTGCTCTCAATTTGTGTTTATTAGTCACTTGCAGAGTAAGTACCTATTATCAAAATTGTAGTAAGCAAAGAGAAATTGTTATTTTTCCTTATGTCCGACATATTGCCTGTAGAGTAAGTATTATCTAGATTGCAGTAAGCAAAGAGAAATTGGTGCCTATACTACCTACCTATGTTTTCCATCATTCGTTTACCAACATTGGGCACTGATAATTCACTCAAGCAAACTAAATAAACACTCCATGGATTGGGTAGCAAAATTTCAACGTAAGAAATTAGCATTGACATTGAAGCCATAGTTACCCATGGTTGTCGGATGACTACACTCCGTATCAATCATCAGAGGTCGGGGTCACCATCCGGGTCTGACCTCGCTCTGTCACACGGTTTTGTCTTATAATTTATGCGACGTGCTCTGAAGCTTAAATATTATGATAAATGACACGGTGTCTTGATTAATATCGTTTTGCTAACAATGTTAAAGAGTAGAGTAGAGGTATGGAAGTCAGGTTGATAGTCAATTACCTATAAAGCTCATCAAATCTTAGTAGCTACATATGTTAGCTACACAATATTGGAAAAAGAAGTGAACAGTCCCTACTCTTGTTTATATACATTTATATCTTTTCCATCTAGACACGCGGTAGCGTATGTCAAGCCAAGTCCAAGAGACAGAACTGGCGAGCCGCACCTTGTGTAATATTACACGAAACATTTGGAACCACTTTTGAACCCCTCATAAATAAAAAACTATTTGACATAAACGTATCAAATTTGGGTCATATATTGTAACTTGCGAGATAAATATGTGTTCTAAATTTCATAAACTTATCTCAAACAGTTATTTAGATATTAATGTCCAAAAATCCCCATTTTTATCATTGACTGACTGACAGATCAAAATTCTAACCCAGTTCCAAATGACCTAGAGAGATGAAATTTGGTATGCAGATAGGTAATTACATGAATACAAAGGAAAAAATAAAAAAACTGGCAACTTTTTTTATAATGTAGCTAACAAGATGACCTCACTCCACCTGATGGTAAGCGGTAGTGAGATCCAAATATGAGGTCGACAGGCACAATATACCATATTGAGCCTATCGCACTTACCCTGAAAGCCGTTTCACCCCTCCCTCCCGGAACAACGATATGAAATGGGGACGTGAAAGAGGAGACCACTGCTGCGGCAACCACGAGACAAGGCTTTAATGAATTTAGGATATTCTTCTATTTCTTTTAAATGATTTGGTAGTTTATTATACACTTACTTAGGGTTATACCCCGTAAACGTAGGAAAATACAGTAACTGATTCAATTGTTTTATATTTATAAAGTCTAGTTTTAGTTTTGAACTTGTCCTTTTCAAAGGACCCACGGCGTTACGATGATATATACTTTTCTACAAAAAATAATGATATCCAATCAAAAACATAAATGTGAAACGAGAGCCAAGTTCAATATTATGATATTTGCCTTGGTTGTTGACTTCAACGACAAAAGAAGTGAGATCTAAATGGGTGCCAAGTTCAATGGTCAACCCTAAAATTTATTTATATGTAACACTATAACATACCTATCATATCTTCTTATAACATAAGATAATGTATGGTGGTAGCCTATGAAGGTCTGTCTTGGCTAGTTTTCATTTTATAATTCCGAAAATTTGGATTGTTGGTAGAAACTGGCGAGCGAACATAATAATACGTTGGTAGGTTTATAGAAACTAGCCAAGACAGACCTTCATAGGCTACCACCATACATTATCTTATGTTATAAGAAGATATGATAGGTATGTTATAGTGTTACATATAAATAAATTTTAGGGTTGACCATTGAACTTGGCACCCATTTAGATCTCACTTATTTTGTCGTTGAAGTCAACAACCAAGGCAATTATCATAATATTGGACTTGCCTCTCCATTCACATTTATGTTTTTGATTGGGTAAAACTATATACGTAGGTAAATCACATACACACAACTTACCTACTTATACATTGTTCTTTCTGAAACTTTTTTGTATCTATTATTCATCATATTGTTTTCCTAGATAAGGTGCCCTAAATAAAGTTACAAATCACTGAAAAAAATATCCCGGAACCAAATGTTAAACAATAACCAATAATTAACGTAGCTGATTGATTTTTTTAGCGCATAGTTCCGCATAGCACTCTCTCGCCGTAACAAATGGCAAGTGTTCTAATCTGAGTGACCTTCAGCCTACTCTAGTCCGGTTACTGAACTCACCAGGCTTTCAAGGAAGCGATTTGAAGGGCTTAGAAACTATACGGAACTGAATTGTGCGTTCATGTGTCACGATAATTCGATTAAATTGTACGGTGGCAATTTTAATTAAACACCACCGACTGGACGGTAGACACTGTTAGGTTCCTTCGCACAATGTACTTTGTTAAAAACTTTATCAATTGGTCGTTGACTATAGCAAAACGTGCCTTAATATTTAGTTTGAATCGAGTATGTCAAAAATATGTATGTATTGAAGCGGTACCATGAGTTGGCTATCGAAAACTTACGTACGTTAAAAACCTATCGAGTTGTTTTTTTCATACGACCGATTGTAGTTCTTAGCGTAACCACCAGCGGCGCTGTTCAAGTTTTTCATAGACATATTTACGTAGGCGATATCGAGTCCGTAACTTTTAAACTCATGGTAGCGCTACTGGACTCGTTTTGCCATCGAACTCAATGATTACCCCAGGCGCAGTGTCCTAAATTGCATAATAGTGCACATCACAGCTGCACTCTATTTATTTTCAGATTCTTAGTAGGTACGACGAAACGGCAATCCGTATTATCACACACAATTAATATCGTGTTTTATTATTATAAGCGTAGGCCTGTGATACTTTAACTCGAGTATAAGACCGTTAGTTAGCCATAATGAGTTTGTGGTCCAAAACAATCGTTTTTGAGGAACGTGGGTAGCTATGACCCGTGGTCACGATTCACCTTCAGAGGCGACCACGGCCGTGGCTTAATCAGAATCAGACAACTTAATCGGCTGACCACAATAATTAAATAAATAAACATAATAACCTCCCTACAATGAAGACTCCTCAGGTATTCATATCAATCCGTTTCCATATGGAACCAGGTAGGTACTCAGGTTGCTACCTGGTTTGACGCTATAAACGAGGAACAAACTACTTTCTTTTTCTTTATCAACAGTTAAGTCATTTTCTACATTTTTTGAGTACCTAATTTAGAGAGTAAGAAAAAAACAGATACTAAATTTATTGCGATTTAATAAGGTAACGGTACCCACTTACTGTACCCTGACTGTCTGCCCAACCGACGTGTAGATAGCGAAATAAAAAATAAACAAACACCCGTCTCGCTAATGAAAGTCCGTTGGTTCTGGTAAACCTACCTAAATTTCATCCCCAACAAATATAGCAAATGAGAATGTCTCGGGAAAAACTCGTAATTCTGCCCTCTCGAGCGACGGGTGGGGTGGGCCAGGGGCTAGGCGGGGACGGGGCGGGGGTTCCGATCAATCACCACCGCTGTCACATGCCATTAGTGCGGCCTAGGTACCTAGTGCAGGAGCAAGAAAGTACGGGATGCAGGGAATATGATTTTACTGGCCATTTAAGTTATTATAACCTGATTTCATATCAGAATAACACTTAAAAATCTTGAAATTTAAAGTACATACTAACATATTGTGTTCGACTGGCTCGGTGGAACAGTGGTTAGTGACCCGGCTCACTACCTACGGTTTGAAGAGTCGTGGGTTCGATTCCCATCCGGCACAAATATTTGTGTGACGAACATCGGTGTTTGTTCCGTGTCTGGGTGTGTTATTAGATATATTTTCGTATATTTCTGTATCCACTGTTAATTTTGATATCTGTAACACAAGTGCTTGTTACTTACCATGGCATCAGATCAACGTATGAGATGACAAATCAATTCAATTAAAAATGCTGGAAATTATCTTATTTCATATTATAGACGAGGCACCTCTTTTTATGGGCATAATCTTAACTGGCATCAAATAATAATATTACTTACTCGGTCAAAACTATTTCCAGGCAAGGCATTGTTCCTTTGCAAGCTTGCATCAATATATATGTATAATACCTACTTGTTTCTAGTTAATAAATATTATCATCTCAAGGCAAATCAAGGTATAATAGCTAACAATATATAACTAACAATTAGTTAGTTATTAAACATTCCTAGTTCAGAGTAAGACCTTGATCGCCTACGAATAAATGTGGTAACAATATGTAGGTACGTCGGCTTGAGGGTTATTGTATCTGTCTAACCAGTAACCACATAGTTGCAGAGATAAAGACGTAATTGCCAATGATTACTGTGATTGCTAGAATGTTTAATGATAATAGGATAGTGGTTTCGTTTAACACTAAAACCTATTGTCTTGATTTGCAGTTTCAAGCTGAATTAGCTAACTGAACTTTAAAAGGCATTATGGTTTTTACGTTAGTAAAGCAAGAAACAGTCAAAAATATTTGTCTTTAGCTTTAGCACACGTGTTTTGAAAATTCTTAATACACTTTCTGTGAATAAAAATTGCACATTGTAAATTAAACATTAAAATGTTTATTACATTAAGTTGTTTCAGTAAAAATTACGTCTTAATTATTTATTTATTCATTTATACTTTGTCTTAACGTGAAAATTTCTCAACGGACCCTTACTAGCCAATATAAATACCGTAAAGTACTTTCGCCCAGCCGTACCGGCGAGTCGCGCAAATAAACGTGTAAGCAGCAAATATCTCGTCCAGCGGGCTTAGCCACGTAAATTGCCCGTAGCTACACGTAAGTACACACATACACAACTAAATATAATCCTACATGAAGATGTTTCAGCCTTTTGTTAAGCACAGAACGATATTTATTTTGTTACTTACTCCTATTCTATCATTAAAAAAAAGAAACGATTTGAATAGATTTTACATTTTACTATCAAGGAAGCTATTTGGATTTGGTCGTAGTAAGTGTAAGCTGCTTTTTTTGTTATTAAGAGCTTCCTGTGGAGCTTTTCTGTGTCCGTCTGTTGTAGGTATGCGACAAGATGTCTAACATTAAAGGAAGTCCAGTAATACCTACTAAGTCTGGTCTTTTGAAACTTTTTCCGTCAGATCAACTTAATCGGACCTATCAATAGCTAGTTCCTACAATCATCACCCATGCCTAGAATAGTCTAGGCATGTGGTTATTTATAGGATATTTAAAGATCACATTTTAAATAGTTTGCATGATCGATCTGCAACTACTACTTACGATCTAAATTCCTACCCGTATTCATTACTATCAACCGACTAAAGCACTTTCCTACCGCCGTCAATTTTTTTAAAACCCTCCCTTAAAAGAACAGGGTGCTTTAAAGGCGAAATCCCTAATTAAATAAACAAAGTCCACCGCATATTAAACACGTCACCCCTCGTTGGAGTCTCTTTAAACAGTCAATTGAGTGTTATTAGCGGTAGCCGAGGGGACGGAAGCGATAAGGCCCTAATCATTTTCAAGTCAAGGGGTTTAAATCAAAATATGCGATGTACGAGAGCCGATTTGAATAAGGAATAAAAGGGTCTGTTGAGATATGGTGGGAGGAAAAGCTTTGAAAAAGCTCTAAGTATACTTTTTATTATTTTCAAATCCGCGCATAATATAAAACATCTGTTGATCTGGGACCTATAAAATTAGAAATATAGGCACAAAATATTTTGTTGTCATTCCTATCGCATCTTCTCAGCCGGTAGTAAAAAGACTAACATATCTTTAGAAATCTCATCGTATTTCAAAACATAACAACATAGTTATATAGGTACATTTACCAACATTACGAATTTAACGAATTGAATAGTCATAGGAATCTGCAACAAAGTTAGGTGAATTAAACTAAGTTGGATTATCGAAAAGGTTTGAACATATGTATTACTTGTTGCCCAGGATATCTTAACAATCGATTCGCCCTTCACAGTCCCAGTCAGTTAATTTCACTAATGAATGGCAGACAGTTTAACTTCTGATTAGAAAAAAAAAATTCAATCTGTCATCTACCTACTACCTCACCCACAGCAACTACCTCGATCGATCACGAAGTTGGCCAGAGAACACGCGGGCTGACAGCGCTCTCGCAACAAGATCGGCGTTTAGCGAAACTTACGACAATTCGTTTACGAAGTTTCGACGTCGGGAACGTCAAGCGTTGGTTTTTACGACGTTATCATGTGAAGTTGGTAGGTACGCCGGGATTTAATGGCTAGGAGACCAGTAGCGGTACCATGAGTTAGCTTTCGAAAACTTATGTATGTTAAAACCTATTGAATTGTATTTTTCATACTACCGATTGTAGTTCTTAGCATTACCGCTAGGGGCGCTGTACAAGTTTTTCATAGACATATTTACATAGGCGATATCGAGTCTGTCACTTAAACTCATGGTAGCGCTACAGACCAGGGTTATCCAGACCTATCGCCCCTTAACTTGTAATACTACGTAAATAAACGTATATATAACATAGTTCAGTAAGTAAATGTTGTAAACAGCTGTAGCTATTTAAATATATAGAAATTATATTTATAAATTATAATGTTCAAACACTAGCGACAAAAATTAAGAACTGTCTAGCAATTTCATTAATATTTCAGAGCTGTTTTCTTCAAGCTTTGAAATATGTTTTTTTTTTTTTTTTTTTTATAATAAGTTCACAAGATGACCTCACTCCACCTGATGGTAAGCGGTAGTGAGATCCAAATATGAGGTCGACAGGCACAATAGACTATATTGAGCCTGTCGCACTCACCCTGAAAGCCCGCTTAAAGAGGAGACCACTGCTGCGGCAGCAACGAGACAAGGCGTGGAGTCTCGCATTGGTATTGAGCTGTGCGGGTCGGAGTTGGCCAGTCCGCCGGACGGAAGGGCCCCCGTTTCTACGGGTCTCCCTGGCCGGCGGGCTGACCCGCTCCGCCCGCACAATACCGCCGCTAAGACTCCACTGGTCCGGCGCTTGCAAGCAGCAATGGTCCCCCGCTCCGGTTCGTACAGTGCTGATCCCGGAACGCGACCTGACCAAGAGAGGTCAGAGTCACTTGGCGGGTTTTACGCAACTGTATGGTGGTAACAGCAACCGGTCGACAAAACGTCTCCCACCTGTATATGTAGGTAGAAACGACTATTTTAAGGCTGTTAAGTTGATAAATTAAGAGAAACAATTAGAAAGCAATATTAACCGGACGCATTAGGTAGGTATATTAAAAGCAAATTTTGCAATACCGGAAAGCAACACAATCCGAATTAATTGAAAACTCATATGCTTTAAGGTGCTAATAGATCAGATCTAGTGTTAGGCATAATTGCCATGCCTTAATATTATGATAGCTGACCTCGCCAGTTGCCGTGACCACTATCAAATGCCTATTTTGAATTGCTTATTGACGTTTGATTGCTTTTGTTCCGCCGTCTTTATCTATGTTGAAGGTTGATTACAAATGGGTAATTATAGGTATTGTATGTGCTGGATATGGTAAGCTCCGTAGTTACCTAATACCTATGCTAGGTGTTGGACCCAGATTGTATGCCTCAGAGTACCTAAACGTAAGTTGGTTTAGCTAGAGCAGCCCTAGTCTAGCCTTCCGATATTGATAGAGCATCCGACGCGATATAGGAAGGTCCGGTGGTTCAAGTACTCTTTCAGGCGGGGTTGTGAATGTGAATTTTTTTCAATAGATTTTGTTAAGAATGATAGACTCTACTTTAAAATATATTAATATATGTCATAAAAACAGTCAGAGCTTGCAGCACGGTGAGTCACAATAAAACTTAGTTAAAATTTAGGGTTGTAAGCCTTATACCTAGAGTGTGGGGCTGACACCCAAATGGTATGTAAGCAACAAGGGTAGTAGTAGGAACTAATATAATAATTGCATACAAACGTATCGTATACTTTATAGAAACCATCTTCTGTACACAGCTCATTTTTTTTTCTTAACTAACGATGATGGCTTGGAGTAGTCTTGTCATCATCACCGGACCTGCGGGGGAGCGGATGGCTCTGACCCCTAAAGTATATAGCGCATGTTTTCCCTCCCTCTTATAATCCCGGGATCTTCAGGCGGCATAGGCCTTCAGGGTGAGGTCAACAGGCTCAATAGGGTCAATGTACCTGTATGTAGACTTTACGACTGCTTACCATCAGGAATGAGGTAATCATGGGAGTCTTTCAGTAAAAAAATCATACTCTACATGTTTCCAATACCTCTTCATCATCAGCCCATATACGTCCCCACTGCTGGGGCACGGGCCTACCCTAAACTAGGGCGATAAAGCCTTAGTTGACTACACAACCTAAGAATTTCTTCGTAGGAGTGCAGGTTTCCTCACTATACCTATTCAGACTGTAAATAGAGTGTTACGCGAGCGTATATTTGGTACCTACACACCCGAACCTGAATATTTTTTTATTAATTTCTCCGCATATTTCCACATAATACCTACCACGGTGACAAAATCCATTTTTATTATTACTCCGCCGCACGTGCAATATAAGAACTCGAAATCTGTCTCCGTTGGATGGGTGATCGATCACCGGAATTACCAGCATTGTGGGGACACAAATTATACCTTTACGGGAGACTGACATTTTCGTTAGGACGTGGTTTAGATTTTTTTTCGCGTTGAAAGCTCCGGATTGACGTGTTGGGAAATTGAGATATTATTCAGGGATACGTTTACTTACGTATATTTTTTTTCGTTAACCGTAGTTATGCTTAGGTTAGGTAGAAAATTATATTTATGATTACGTTGATGGGTTCTCGCCATTCGTCATCTTGTAATTGTATATGTACCTATCATTTCTTGTTTATAATCCGTTACAGTAAAACTGTGTCTGTATATTGCTTGTTTTTTAATTTTTTATGTGAAGTTAAAAGAAAAAAAGGACCCACTTCTCAAGTCCCCTGGGCTATTTACATTATGTTTCTCATCGTAAGTAAGTAGGTACTACAGGAAGTCTGTCTAGCTAGAGTAAAGATAACATATTATGTACTAAGAGCGTAATAAGGATAATATCCGTCGATACTGCATACTGTGTCTTAATAGTTACCTACTTATAAAGTCAATTATCATAGTATTGTTTGCGCTATTATTTGCGCGAACACTACACACTTGAAAAAAAACTTATTTTACATATTAAACTCGCGTGTAAGTATTGTTATTTTAATCATAATTATTTAGAGATCCGACGTTCGAGATCTTTACAGCGCTGTTGGTCACGGGCAAGACCTTGAAGAAGACAAGGTCCATCAGTGTCTCCTTATCTTTAAGCTTCACCAAGTTATCACGGCTTAGAAAGACATAATTACTTCTTAACAATGCTTACTAAGGCCTATAAATATTATTTCATATTCATACCCATCCACACCAGATTACGGCTGCAAATTCCGGTATTCACATAATAAGCCGAGCCCTAAGGTCCCCTTGTGTACGTACGCAGGGGTTCTGTAATCCTGGTAAGTGCGTGTTTTTTCTCACAATGGCCACGATCCATCACTCGGCCGCCGCCAATGCGCGGATACCGCTTTTGTTTACGCCTGTCCCAGGGCTTTGGTTGGTTTAGCTAGCTTGTTATCTCTGTACGCTTCTGTAGCGCTACCATGAGTTTAAAAGTGACAGACTCGATATCGCCCATGTGAAATGTCTATGATGTACGTAGCGGTAACGCCAAGAACTAAAATCGGTAGTATGAAAAAATCAATTCAATAGGTTTTTATCGTAGGTAAGTTTTCGATAGCTAACTCATGGTACCGCTACTGTTGTGTTGGCAAGGTACTTTGTGGACGTAGTAGCACTTTTGTCAGTGACTGTATGGGCATTGCGATGTTAGCATCCAATTATGGTTTACAAGCTTTCCGCCCGCGACTCCCTCCCTCCGCGTAGAGAAGTTTAACGGGTAAAACATTACTTTTTTTATAGCGCAGTTGGTTAAAAAGACTAGCCTATGGGGCCAGCTACGTAGGGTAACCTATGTCTTTTCTCAGACTCTGGACTATATCTGTACCAAATTTATATTTAAATCGGTTCAGTACTCTATGTGTGATGGCGTAACAGACATTATATGTAATGTAAAGTTCCACTGACTTAAATGTATGGGACTTGACGTAAGCAGCTTTCTGTTTAATTTTCTTCTGCCCAAACTAATCAACTTTGTTACTACAGCTACGTGTTTCAAACGGATTAGAATTCGGAAACAATGAAAGGAAAAGAAACTCAGTCACCAAAATAGAAATATAAAATGACTTCAAACAATACTCTATTTTTTTTCGCGAAAAATGGGTAGGTACTTTTCATTTGACCTAGTTAGTCATGTTGTGGACTCTAAGATGTTTCTTGGTCTTCCCTTATCGACATTTCCATGTATACTTTCTCTAAATATACCTTTCGTTAATCGTCTTTCATTCACCCCCTCAACATGACCATAGCGCTCCGTTCACCATATTACCAGCATTCACTCTCCTTTCAATATCGCTATCGCTAAAACCAACCAAAAACTCAAAGGCAGATGAATACACCTTGACATTATATCATGCTTCAACAATAATTTCAAACACAATCTTTCGGATTAGAAGCCAAGCTTCCAAGTTCTAGCTACAATGTCCCTAACAATAATAATACATACATACATCCAAACAATACAAGTCTATCGGCAAGTCGTGTGTTCCCGGGCCCACGCCCGATCCATCACTGCTGTCAATGCGCTGCTTTGATCACGCGTCCGCGGCGGACTACTGTTGCTTCGCTTATGGATTTGGAAGCTGGATCGGATTCTAACAGTTCTAACTAGGTAAGGCGTCCGACCGATTTCGACCATGGCGGCCGATCTCAATTGAGATCAACCAAGTGCGCAGGACATATAGTGCACAAGTGCGCGCGCAAACACAAGTGCACTCTCTATTCCCTTACTCTCATGATTCGGTGAGACGGCACTCCGACATGACCGATGAGAGATCGGGCGCAGGACCACCGGCTTAACGTGCTTTCCGAGGCACGGGCGTTCAACCGCCAACTTCCTAACTCCGGGCTGAGTAGGTATCTAAGATAAGGAAGTTCCAATATAACCAAGTATTAAGTTTACACGGTTGCAAATAAGATCTGTAAACTCGACTCAAAGTTCAAGACCCAGGTTCACTAACCACAGTTCCAAGTCGTGGGTGTGATTCCCAACCGGGTCAAATATTTGTGTGACAAACATCGGTGTTTGTTCCGTGTCTGGGTGTGTTATTAAATATATTTTAAAAGTATATTTGTGTATTCAGTATTGATTCTGATATCCGTAACACAAGTGCTTAAGCTACCACGGAATCAGATCAATGTATGTATGTGATGTTGTGTGAAGATAAACTTTCACTGACCTCAAAGGACACAAATGGGGATAACCCAAGAAAAATCCAAAACCATACCAACCATATTAACTCATTCTGTCCACGCGAACGTTCCACCTATATTTTTTTCACAAATGTTCAAGTGTATTTCCCGTGAATCTCGCAGCGCGGCCGATCCATCACGCTGTCCAAGCTCCTCCCGGCTGCTAGCAGCCTGGTACTTGGGATGTCATACAAATATCTATATTTGTGTAGATTTTTTAGTAAATCGCTAACCAGGTGTAACAGTAGTACCTAGGTAGGTATCTAAATAATTTTAGGGATTTTACTGTGGATACACCTACTAATTAGTTCTTTTTTAAATTAAGCAGCTCAAAATACCTATTACACCAATAACTCAATATTACCTCATTCCGTCCACGCAAAAGTTCTACCTATATATTTTTTTCTTAATGTTCAAGTGTATTTCCTGTGAATCTCGCAACGCGGCCGATCCATCAGGCTGTCCAAGCTCCTCCCGGCTGCTAGCAGCCTGGTACTTGGGATGTCATACAAATATCTATATTTGTGTAGATTTTTTAGTAAATCGCTAACCAGGTGTAACAGTAGTACCTAGGTAGGTATCTAAATAATTTTAGGGATTTTACTGTGGATACACCTACTAATTAGTTCTTTTTTAAATTAAGCAGCTCAAAATACCTATTACACCAATAACTCAATATTACCTCATTCCGTCCACGCAAAAGTTCTACCTATATATTTTTTTCTTAATGTTCAAGTGTATTTCCTGTGAATCTCGCAACGCGGCCGATCCATCAAGCTGTCCGCCGTGCTCCTCCCGGCTGCTGGCAGCCTGGTACTTGCTTTGTCGTACAAATATCTATATTTTTGTTTTTTTTTTAGAAAATCGCTAACCAGGTGTATCTCAATAGATTTTAGGGATTTGGTTGTGGGTATGCTCACTTAAAAAAGCGTTGCGAGCGGGCAGAGTGGGTCGTTGCTTGCCTTGCCAAGCCAAGAGGTTGCCAGTTCAAGCCTCGCCAGGTACCACTGTGATTTCAAATTTGAAATTCATATGTACGATTATACTACTACTACAAAGTAATTCTTAGGTTGTGTTGTCAACCAACCCGCACTTGGCCAGCGTGGTTGACTAAGGCCTTATCACCCTAGTCTAGGGTAGGCCCGTGCCCCAGCAGTGGGGACGTATATGGGCTGATGATGACATGTCCAGGTTTTGATCTTAAAAACATTCAAACCTCATTTTCCTCTGGGTTGACGTTCAAAAACACTATTTACATAGGCACTTGCCTATTACTTATTAACATGTAAGGGTCACAGTATTGTGCTGGATGAAAGTCAAAATCTTATTATACTATTTAGTCCGTAAGTTAGTTTATACAAAAATATGGAACATATATTTTTTTGTTTTTCAATTGATTGAAAAATGACAAAATTATAGCTTATCAAACTTCTGGAGTGGGGGCTTGTGACGTCACGGCTAGGTAAAAATTGTACCATAACGTGACGTCATACGAAACTTCTAAGCACTATATCTTCATAATTTCTTGTTTGTGAAACAAAATAAAATATAAGAGTACAATATTTTTAAATAATCTAAATAGCGGACTAATTATATTTTTTTAAGTCATCTCGCCTATTTTTGTTGAAAATTTTAAAACCCGAATTAGTTTACATACTTGAGTATTTAGCTATTATGAATGGAGAGTATATTATTTCTGACTGAGAATACTGCTAGCGACATCTGTCGAACATTTGTTAAACAATAAACTTTTTTACTGAGATGAGGTTGGTCCCTTTGAAAATATAATCATAGATGTCGCTTTCTATTTATTAAAAGTTATTCATTAAATATAGATTGTTGGTTTTCAATATATAAAACAAGTAAATTCTAATAAATTCGTTTATTATACATTTAATAAAATAAATAACTTTTATCTAACACGGGCATTTGCACTGTTTACGTACGCTGATAACAATCACATTTGGACAAGCAGACTCTTCAGGCGAATGCTTCCGCCACATAAATGCAAGTTACTACAATATTCACGAAGGCATAGATTTTACAGCGAGAAAATGCGTTTATAACGCAATACTCAACAAATATTACCTATGCAATATAGCTTACAATCAAATTAAAAAAGCCCATAGATTTGTGTGGGAACGTATTTTTAAGATTTGAAATAGTGAAACAGGAGTTTCGCTATTTATTTCTTAATTGTATGTTTTTTAAAATTGCATGTACTTAATGATCTCCTAAATGACAGCATTTTGTTTTTAAATGGGTACCAAATAAAAAAGACTGTCAAATGAGCCTGTATGCACTTTTGCGGCGGGAGCATTACAATCAACGCGTTTAAAAGTTAAATGGAAATATTTACAATGCCTTAGAGTTCGTTTGCTGCTATTTGCTAGAGATTCACCACTCATTGGCTCGCTGCTTCACTGATTCTGTAACAAAAACAAAACAGCTGATTAATTTTAGATTCGATTCGATAGGGTGTGTAGTCGTTTGGGCTTTTTTTTCGGCCGAAGATTTGTTTTCGGTCTGTCAGTCTACGTTAATAGAGCAGAAATATTCACAGAAATGAAGCCTAAGACTGTTGATGTATGTAATTAATTTATAATATGTAAGCAGGCCTTTAGGGTGAGTGCTACAGGCTCAATATGGTCTATTGTGCCTGTCACCTCACATGTGGATTTCAACCGCTTACCATCAGGTGGATTAAGATCTTGTAAACCTTTTAAAAAATAATAACGAAGCGATCCCAGGAAACACACCGACATCTGTCCTCAATACGTGGGCACAGTGGGCGCCGGTCGGGTCGGTGTAGGTTGGCAGGGCGTATATGAAACTATTGTGTAGATCTACTACCACCAAGTATATCAGTTACCTGTTACCTGGTCCCCAGATTGCATGTGATGACGTGCGGCAATCCGTCGAGACGTGGGAGGGCGAGCAACTGTGTCCTTTTCTCTCTGACTACGATAATGATTTAGCGTAGCTAGCTACCGGGTTTGAATGGAGCGGCTTCGGGTTCGTATAGGTCGATTAGTAACAAGGGACAATTAAAAACTAGGGCAGGGGGGGGGGGGAGTGTAGGTATATCCTCATCTGCTATTTTTTTTTCGCGGTGAAATGCTTTTCGTACCGTTACTGGTAGAGGGGGTTCTCTCTCAGTGGTGTGTCGGACTCCCCAGCGGCTGGCGTGATGGTAAATGTCAGCCGCGGCTCCTGAGCGGGGTGCAATTCCCAGGGGGTGCACCGACTAAAACATCGCGGTGTACCTCATCGCCGTTTGTTGTCATGGGACTCCGACCTAGTCTAGTCAGGGCGAGCGCCTCGATGCCCCGCGCGTAGGGCATGGGGGAGGTGTATCCTCACCTGCTGCCCAGCACGCTGGTGACGGCGTGCATCAGGTCCCCGGGGCGGGGCAGGGCGAGCGCCTCGATGCCCCGCGCGTAGGGCATGGGGGAGGTGTATCCTCACCTGCTGCCCAGCACGCTGGTGACGGCGTGCATCAGGTCCCCGGGGCGGGGCAGGGCGAGCGCCTCGATGCCCCGCGCGTAGGGCATGGGGGAGGTGTATCCTCACCTGCTGCCCAGCACGCTGGTGACGGCGTGCATCAGGTCCCCGGGGCGGGGCAGGGCGAGCGCCTCGATGCCCCGCGCGTAGGGCATGGGGGGGGGAGGTGTATCCTCACCTGCTGCCCAGCACGCTGGTGACGGCGTGCATCAGGTCCCCGGGGCGGGGCAGGGCGAGCGCCTCGATGCCCCGCGCGTAGGGCATGGGGGGGGGAGGTGTATCCTCACCTGCTGCCCAGCACGCTGGTGACGGCGTGCATCAGGTCCCCGGGGCGGGGCAGGGCGAGCGCCTCGATGCCCCGCGCGTAGGGCATGGGCACGTCGGCGCCGGTGACGCGCCACGCGGGCGCGTCCAGCTCGAAGAACACCGGGGACTCCATCACGCGCGCGCAGATCTCCGCGCCGATGCCTGCGGGGTGGACGATTGGATGATTGAAGATGAAAAGAAATTACATGAATTACTGACTCAAAAACGTTATTGCTCTATTCAAGAATTTTTAGGTAACAATGTTAATAATAATTTATAATTAATTAATAATTATGTAATAATGTTTGCAATACCTACACGGTGACTAAGTTGTAAGTGCCTTTTTCTATATTCCACCTTTGTATGATGTACACTTAGTAAGCAAATAAATGATGATTTGATTCGATTTGATTTCCAAACTGATTTACGATTAATGCTTGGAGAAACCTCGTCATCATCACCGGACTTCCAGGGGAGCGGATGACTCTCACCTTTTGTAATCTAATAGGCGAATGGTTTACAAAAACTAGGGTTCAAAAAAGAATAAAATGTACAAACGTGTTACATTACGCAACACCACAAAGTTAATTTTTGACGCAATGAGGGCTTTCGCTTATGAGAAAATCACTAGATGGCAATACGTCGGCCTGAGGTCCAACTGCAGCATGATTGGTTATTTTTGACGTGTCATTGACAGACATGTCAATATTCGCCAATCGTGTAGCAGTTAGACCTCATATCTACGACTCGCCATCTAAGGGATTTCTTATACGCGAAAACCCTCATTAAATGTTAAACGTGAGTTTAATGCCAATACATAAAAAATTAGCAGCTACACCGAACAAGAACAGAACGCTATATGTTTCGGTGATAAGTAAAATAGTCGTAAATTATGAAACAAGTAACTTTCGACGTCTAGTCAGCTCAAACAACATCCGGGGCAGATAAGATAAATATTAATAAAGCTCACAAAAGAAAATCGAACACAACAACAAAACAGGATTGACTAAAGACGCAAGCCGAGCTCAACAGTGACGAAGTGCCTTCCTCAGACAAAAAATAAGTACCTTATATTCAAATTCAGGTTTATTTATTATCCTTCACAATTTAGGGAAACTCAATTTCACAGAATGAAATAGGTTTCGAAACCCTTCGAAGTCGAAAATCCAACATAAAAATCTACCCAGTGGGTAGGTTGTTTTGTGTGTGTGGGAAGTGACTGGGAATTCTAAATTTAAATTGGATCTCAATTAAGCACGGAAAAGGACAAACAAAAAAAAGTAATTGGATGGACGCATCTCAACTTGCGTGACCGGGAATTCTAAATCCTCGTAACCCATTTCTCGTTTAACACCTTAAGAGAAACGGGAGTAGCTGAAAATCAGCGCTATCTAGGTTCCCGGATCCTAGACAAGCTCATGCTGAGCTATCTCCTATTGCTTTACTGATTGTTGTTTTATTTTTTTTTTATTTTGTTCGTGTATGGCAAGCAATAAACGAATTTTATTATTATTATTTAAATAAGAGCTCACTAAAAAGAACAAATAAAAAAGTAATCGGTTGCTATAGTTACCGGACTGGGGCCAGCCCTGCTCGACGGTGATGAGGTGGTGGGTCTTGGCGACGGACTGCGCGATGGTGTCGAAGTCCAGAGGTCGGATCGAGCGTAGGTTGATCACTTCACACTCGATGCCTGGAAGGGAAGGGTTGTTTAGTCATTTTGGACTTTATGAGTGCTGTGTTAAAGCTCAATTTTAAATGTGCGTAGTCGGGTTTGAATGCTCACTAAATTCAGCCCGCTAGTTTCATGTAAACGTCAATAGTTATCAGGATGGAATGCTGAGGGCCTACCATGAGTTGGCTATCGTAAACTTACGTACGTTAAAAACCTATCGAGTTGTTTTTCATATGGCCGATTGTAGTTCTTCGCGTAACCACCAGGCGGCGCTGTACAAGTTTTTCATAGACATATTTACGTAGGCGATATCGAGCGCGTAAGTTTTAAACTCATGGTAGCCCCACTGTTCCTTATTCACGTGTAATTGAAATTAAAGATTTTAACGCGTAATTAGGTTAACTGGGAAAGAACTGGCAAGAACTTTTCTTAGATAGAGAGCAATGTATAGATTTGAGCCCTTTGCCCAGAAGTGAGATGATACAGGTTAAGAAAAAAAAAGGATAACTAGCAAATCAAAGTCATTCGAGGTACAGCCAGAATACTATCGCTGCAACAGCTCTTGTGCTGATGTGGCACATGCTGAGGCCTGTACCTCGTTGACCACTTCTTATAGACCCTTGCCTATGTGTGATATTCCTTTAATTGAGTTGAGTTTTCGTATCTTGTGTATTAATGTATCATTGTAACTTTTCGTGTCTATATCGCGGTCAATAAATATATATTTTTTTTAAATATGGTCCTCCTAAACATTGTTAGAAAAAAATCTACTCTTTGCCTTACAAAACCTAACCTTAAAGTGTACTTATAGCATAGAGTTCCTTTTCCAGCGAGAAATATTTTTCTTTCTCCTCAAAATAATAGGGTCCTCAGAAGATGTAAGAAAATTACCACTCCTTGCCATATAAGACCCAACCTTAAAGTGTATAGCATAGAGTACCTTTCCCGGCGAGCTCGTTGGCCGCCTGCAGCGCCGTGTCGGTGGCGCGGCCGGCGCACACCAGGGTCACGTGGTGTCCCGGACGCTCGATCTTGGCCTTGCCTGGAACATACCAATGGTCATTTAAAAAAATATGGACCGAACTTGGTGAGCCAAGAAACTAAATAAGGCGTCCGACCGATTTCAGCAATGGCGGCCGCTCTCAATTGAGATCAGCCAAGTGCGCAGGACATATTATAGTGCACAAGTGTGCGCGCAAAAACAAGTGCACTCTCCCTTACTCTCATAATTCGGTGAGACGGCAATCCGACATGACCGATGAGAGATCGGGCGCAGGACCACCGGCTTAACGTGCTTTCAACCGCCAACTTACTAACTCCGGGCTGAGTAATTTTATTACAGAAAAACTCACACAAATTTTGCCCGACCCCGGACTCGAACCGGGGACCTTAGACCAACGAGGCAGTTAGTAAGGCCAAGAAACTACAAAGAGTCACAAAAATAATTCACAAAATAACATACATTTTGATTGGCCTTCTTTACCGATCATCATCAACCCATACATGCCCCCATTGCTGGGGCATGGGCCTACCCTAAATTAGGGTAATAAGGATTTAGTCAACCACGCTGGCCAAGTGCGGGTTAGTTGACTACGTTGTTCTCTCACGGCGTTTTCCATCACAGATAAAGCGCCGAATAATCGTTCATATGAATTTCAAATTAAAAATCTCAGTGGTACATGGCGGGGTTTGAACTGACGCACACTTCACACTTGAAGAGTCACTACTCTGGCCTCTCTCGGTCAGGTCGCGTTCCGGGATTAGCACTGTACGAACCGGAGCCAGGGGGGACCATTATTGCGGCAAGTGCCGGACCAGTGGAGTCTTAGCGGCGGTATTGTGCGGGCGGAGCGGGTCAGCCCGCCGGTGCGGGTGCCCTTCCGTCCGGCGGACTGGCCAACTCCGACCCGCACAGCTCAATACCAATGCGAGACTTCACGCCTTGTCTTGTTGTTGCCGCAGCAGTGATCTCCTCTTTAAGCGGACTTTCAGGGTGAGTGCGACAGGCTCAATATGGTCTATTGCGCCTGTCGACCTCATATTTGGATCTCACTACCGCTTACCATCAGGTGGAGTGAAGTCATCTTGTTAGCTTAATATAGAAAAAGAAAAAACACTGCACAAACGGCATCCGGCCATTGGTTATTCCCTATGTCTGCTAGTTATTTATCTATTCAAATATATTCATGTATTCACTGTTGTTTCAGTTATGCCTATCACCACTAGCGTTAAGCTAATTATCTCGGAATTTTACTTGTTAACACCTGTTTCACAGAATCACAAAGAAATAAAATAAGTAAATTACAAATACTCACATGGAACGGATACAAAATGTCAATCGGTGTCACCTGAATGTGACTCGAAGTCAGCCAAATTTTATTTCAAAATTGTGCAAAATATGTAAAGAGTTCGATGAATTATTGGAAAGTTTTGGAAGAGGCCTATGTTTAGCAGTGAGCAGCAATAAGCTGAGATGATGATGATGATGTTTTTCCTAACTGACATAAGATGATAGCTTGGAGTAGCCTCGTCATCATCACCGGACTTGCGGGGGAGCGGATGGCTCTAAATTATTGTTACTCACCAATGGGTACTACGAAGTCGGAAGATAGCGCTTCGTCAGACATGGGGAAGGGAATGCCGTAAAGGATCTCGTCTTCCAACACAACCACTGGATCATTGTCACGAATAGCAGACTTAAGAAGACCTGTAATCAGAGAGAGAGATCGTGAAAAAAGTTTGGTTATGGTTTCGATTTGATATTGCATTGATAATGATGAACAATAGGGATGGTGACGCTTGTTTTATTTTGAAGTTGCTGTGTGGGCCACACGACATTAAACAATTATTGTCATATTATTAAAACTCGCCGAGATATTAGTGTTTCAATAGCACATCATTCGGGCAAGCTCAAAACGCTCCAGACATAAAAGTGACGTCACTTTTATGATATTAAAATTTGTATGTCGCGTTTATGAATATGATTGAAACCATTTAGCAAAAGTTGTTATGAATTCTGAAATTTGACACATGGTATTGTTTATTTTAATAATTTCCGACATTTTATAATGGACTCGCCTAAACAAATTTTAACGGAGTTCACCCGTGATCATGGCGCTTGCAACAGTGCCGAAATATCGGGAGCTCATTAAAACAAAACAACATGGTAAATATCCCGGAAAGTTACAGTTTTCTAATGTGTGTAACCATGACAGTTTGAAATTATATAAATTTTAACGTCTTTGTCGTCTCAAGTACAAAAAAAAGAAATTGGCACACCTTCACAAATAGTTCTAACTAACATAATTCCCCCTGGTAAACGTGAGATGAGGTTACATGCGAAATCAAACACTGTCACCTTTCCTATTGACCGACATGACGTATTTTTCGTTTCTCGATGTTTCTGTTGGTTGCTTGTTGTCTGTTTGATGCTGTGATTTTTTTCTTTAATTATTGTGGTCAAAAATCACAAAGATAATCTATTTTAATATTTTTTATAAATTAAATGTAATTGGGACAGCATAAGCTAAATAAAAAAAAATTTAAGAAATGTGATTGTGATTGTTAATACGACATGGTTGCCAGTGTTGTATGGATCTGTTCTGGAGCTTGTTGATGTAAGGGGCGGCAAATCACGGAACATTTGATGACATGCACAGGAGACTTTACTTCTAATCATCATCAGCCTTTTATAATATACCACTGCAGGGTAGGCCTCTTCCGTAGAACACCATGCACTTCGGTCCTGCGCCAGTTTCGTACAGAGACCTCCCGCGGCTTTATTTTCTTACTTATAAACAAAATCAGTTAAAAACCCTTACCCTTAGCGTCTTCCGAGGAGTACGGCATCACCACTTTCAATCCGGGACAGTGGCTGTACCAAGCGCCGAAGCATTGAGAGTGCTGCGCTGCCACACCCGCCGCTGCTCCATTGGGCCCGCGGAAGACGATTGGCACCGGAACTTGACCAGCTGACATGTAGAAGGTCTTCGCTGCCGAGTTGATCACCTGGATTTAATATTTATTTTATTTATTTGCGTGACTACTACACATTCGACATAAATTTAATTTTACAGATTAAACTCTCCAACTAGCATGGAATATATGGGCAAGACAGTCAATCAGCCTAAATCATATTAAGTATAAGCAATTAAGAATTTTTGGTCAAACTAAAATAAAATTCTCATTCCCTACCATTTTTTAAAATAAAAAAATTTACTCAATTAAATTGACATATTATTTTTATTTTTGGTGTACAAAATTTACAAAGATGATACTAAATATTTACACGGTACCATGTCATATTTTTATCAGTATTACCTACAATCGAGTAACATATTCTGACTTATTATTATTGAAGAACCTAGACATTTATCGAAACTTACATGATCTATGGCCTGCATAGAGAAGTTGAAGGTCATGAACTCGCAGATGGGTTTGAGGCCGGCGAACGCCGCTCCGACGGCGATGCCGGCGAAACCGATCTCCGTGATCGGTGTGTCGATCACTCGCTTGTCTCCGTACTTCTTCCAGAGGCCCCTGAAAAAGTAATAAAGAAAATATTTAGAAAAACGAAAAAAATTCAACTGCCTCACCGCGGCCCAGGGATTTGAACACTGTCCTTCCGGGAATCGCGCCCTGACATGCATTACCATCACACCAGACCAATGATTTTTTTTCCGTTTTTCTAAATATTATTACAGCTAGTGCAAGCTTTAGCACTTAAAGAACCTCCTCCTTTTTTGAAGTCGGTTAATTTTTTTAAATTTACATTTATAAACTAATTTATAATCACTTAATTGTAGTTGTCTAATAAAAATCAAGGTTTTTACAATCAATGTTATGGAAGCATAAGTAAGAAACAATCTATGATGTCCCCTTGAACCTGCTTCATCATCAGCCCATATACATACACCCTCACTGCTGGACATGGACCTACCCTAAACTAGAGTGATAAGGCCTAAGTCAAATATGCTGTGTGAGTCTATATAATTGTACATATGAATTTCAAATTTGAAAAACACAGTATTATGTGGCGGGGTTTGAAATGGCGACCTCTAGCATGGCAAGCAACGAACTTAACCACTTCGACGCTTTTATAACCTGAACCTGTTTACCACATTATTATTGTTGCTTAACAAGTAACACCATTGTATGAATTGGTTTCATCATATTTCATATCGGTCTTTCTAACAAAAACAGTAGCAAATACTGTATAGTTATTTACTGCCCAACTTATCAACTGAGTAAATGGTATGTAAGATCATGATAAAATAATATTAAACCTAAATTTTAAGCATGTCTTCACTTCCATATATTTATAAATTCTAAAAATTCTCGTCTGTTATTCAAATTAGGTTGACTTTATGATATGAGATCAAGTTGAGAGAATTTAAACTAATACTCAACACATTTGATAATTCAGTCTGAATGATAAATGAGTTTTAGATAAAGTTTACAGCCATAGCATATGATTTCTCACAAGATTATTATCTTGAATTGTACTTTTATCACTAACATAATTGATAAGGAAGCTAGGATCTAATGATATATGCAACATGTCAACTATCTATTCATTACATTAAAATATACCTACTTAATGTATTTATCAAAACATTTTAAATACCTTTCCTATTTTAGTCAGTTGTAATAAATAAATGATAATTCTATTTTATTGTAATCTATAAAAATACCATAAACTAAGAATGTGACAAATGATAGATTTCTAATAGGTCTCATCATACTTTAGCAGAAAGCAGTAGGCATCTTACAATGTATTAATATGTATTATAGACTACTAGACTTTTTTCCAAGTAATGAGTACCGAGTTCCATTTAGGTTCAATTTCTTTTTCAACTGAGTACTCGGCTGAGTAACTCGATTCAATCAAATTCCCATATCACACACATAAACAAGTACAATCAGGTTTATGCTGTTTAAGACGTTGGCTTGCATTTATACACTCCTCACCCTTATTTCAAATATTTTTTAAATTACTTATAAATATTTTTGATTAACACTGTTGTTTTAATTATATCTACCTAAATATATTGCTCTTCTTAAATAAAGTATACTCATTATCAAATAACAAAGTATAACTGAGTTCTTTGGCTGAGTATGAGTATAAAAAACACACCAAGTATTCAGAGTACCCAGTATCAACCGAGTACTCGGCCCATCTCTACAAGTTACATTGCTTTTAATAACACTGCAGTGCACATTGATTTTAATATTATGCAAAATAATAAAGATATGCTGCAGATGATTACAAAATGGGCCAAAACTTCTGTAAATATATTTTCTAATACGTTTAGTAATAGGAATGGTAGGAACCTAAAGTTTATATTGCCCTGCAAAAGATCTGATGTGTCTTAGCTTAAAAATAATGAACACAGTTTGATCTGACATTTATTCAACTTTGTCTTTATCAGGTTTTACATCACTTCCTTGTTCAAGAACTCGTTATTTCATACATGTTTTGACATAACATACGACTACGATCGTATATATCTATATACCTGAGAGATCTGTCAACAAACTTGTTGGTTATGTAACATTTACATTTTGCATGTGGAAAAATGAGCAAAAAAATATAAAAATATAAGTTAGATTGCATAATAACATTATGAGCAAATCAGTAGCATGCGAATTATGATTCGAGGCGTTCAAAGAACCTGTATAAGGTTAGAATACACGAGTTACACATTACCTTGTAACTTTGTAAGCGCCGTCATACTGGGCCACTTCTTCGCCCAAAACGAACACTCTCTCATCCTTCTCCATCTCCTCGTCGATGGCCTGGTTGAGGGCATCACGCACGGTCACGGGCTTCGACGCCAAAGCCTTCGAAGTCGAAAAACTACGGCGAGACAACCGAGCTAGCAAACCGAACACTACCGGCGATGATTTCAACGCCATTTTCAATATATTACAACACTTTTACACTTATATACTACGCAAATTACACTTATGGGCCTACTGAAAGGCTAAACAGTGCAATTTCAGTTAGTTTTCGTTGAAAATGGAGTTAAAATCAGGGACAAACGAGAAGGATGAATGGAGGTCGAGTTGATCAAGGTGAAGTTCGTCGTAGGACGTGTCAAAGTCATCTGTCAGATTGACTTATCTAATGGATGCGTTCGTTTGTCGTTGGATATGAGCCACCAAGCTTAAATCGCGTTATAATGGATGCATTCGTATGTCATATTTATACCAAAGAAATATTTTTTTATGAACCGAACAAAATAATAAAATTGATTTTTCTTACTGAGAACTACCTAGTTCTTTTACTCCTCATTCCGAGATTCAGTCTTTCAGTCAGAGAAACAAATGTATATTCATTTTGAAAATAGAAAAATATTAAAATAACTAATCATTCTTTACTGAGTATAGGTACTTTATTATAATAATCAATGCTACTTTTCGGTGTAATAGGGGTGTAGACTATTTTTTGGAAATATTTTTTTAACAGATGTGCCTTTATTATACCTAAAAAAATAAATACAAAATAAATACAACATTACTTAATTAAAAAAACATATTTTAAATTTCGTTTTACAACTTCCGGTTAAAAAGCTTAAATTCCAACATGGCGTCGCTATGACGGCACGATCCTCCAAACAACAACATTCCTTCAAAGTAAACAGATGCAGTTGACCATATATTTTATGCGTTTAATAATAAAAACTGTACAGAGATGGATTCCAAGTTCTACAAGTATTGTGCAGTGCCTTTGTGTCACAATACCACAATCAAAACACCACAAAAACTGTTTGTGCACGTCCCAAAACAAAAAGCAATACGAAAACAATGGTTTCAACTTGCAAGGAGAGATAAACCACTAACAGTGCAAAATGTTTACATATCCCGACTCCATAATGAATTGCACCGTGTTTTTGGGACAAATGTTCACTTAATTTCATGATTTCCAGGTTTTAAACTTAAAGTTCGCTTCGGTTTGTTTACATCAAAATGTCACTGTCACAGTGTTTTAGATATCATTACGTCACACGCTGTTTGCGATCACGTGATATTACGGATTAAATATTTAATTTTCATTTATTAAAATATAAAAGATAATAAACTTAATAATAATAAAAATGTAATTTTCGATAATTCCATGATATAAACTCTCATTAAAACAACAATTTGTATTATATTTCGTTTACTGTCTACACCCCTATTGAATAACTCAAGAACGGGCTAACCTATCGAAACCAAATGTTTCGGCTTTGTTCGGTCTATTTTAGATGGTTTATGTACAACGCGAATGGATTCGCGGGCGGACAGCTAGTTCTTAATAAACCACATTATTATCTATGATAAGTAATCACTTTGAACATTAAAATTTGATCGAGAAGTTTACGTCTCTGCTTTCAGTAAATGGTGTACACGTTTGCTTGTTGATTAAAATACTCAAATAAATAAAGAGAGGGACGTTATATCTACTAACACTAAGTGCCTGTTCACACACGCAATTTCGATCGCGGCGAAATCGCTGCGATATCGCCGCGATATCGCCGTGATATCGCCGCGATTTCCTCGCGTGCTGCGTTCATATTTCCAACATGAACAGACCTGCGCTGTAGAATGCAAAGAGAATATAATCACTACGTTTTAAGAGTCGGGACTCACGTACTAGCCAATAGAATCAGTTTAGATGGCATTTCAATACCAACATAAAACATTTAAATGTCAAATGGCAGTAGTGCCAATATGACGGACCAAATAGTGCTACAGTATACCAAAGAGAATATCAGTACGTTTTCATTTAAAAAAAAAGCTTTAGACGCTTTAAAAAAAAAAGGATGTATTGTAATATTAATGTTTTAATAGAGTGATTCTTCCGTTTCGTCCAAATCTCAAAGAATTTGAGAAAAAAAAAAAATTTAATCGATTTTACAAAAAAATTGCGTATAATCATTCATGTACCTTTTTAACAGACTTCAAAAAAAGAGGAGGTTCTCAATTCGTCTGTATGTATATTTTTTTATGTCTGTTAACCTATATTTTCGTCAACTATAGACGGATTTAATTTTTTTTTGTTGGATAGAGTTCACTTCTGAGGTGGTCCCATTTTCACCAGTCCAGGATCTGATGAAGGTATCCAGGAGAAATCGAGGGAAACCCTCAAATTTTATAGGGACATGTACCGCGTTTTGCATATTATCTGAAGTCATATTGGCATTTGCTTCTGGCTATCATAACCTTATGATGGTGAGCTGATGATGGAAGGTCAACTCCTTAATAGTTATGAGTAAAAGAATAATTATTTCAATACTGTATACATATTAAGACTACAAGTTATAATATCAGTAGCATTACAGGTGAGCTAAACTATTAGGTTGACCAGTCTAGGATCTGATGATGGGATCCAGGAGAAATCGAGGGCAACCCTCAAATTTTATAGGCACATGTACCGCGTTTTACATATTTTCTGAAGTTATATTGGCATTGCTTCTTGCAATCATAATGTTATGATGCTGAGCTGATGATGGAAGGTCAACTCCTTAATAGTTATGAGTAAAAGAATAATTATTTCAATACTGTATACATATTAAGACTACTAGTTATAATATCAGTAGCATTACAGGTGAGCTAAACTATTAGGTTGACCAGTCTAGGATCTGATGATGGGATCCAGGAGAAATCGAGGGCAACCCTCAAATTTTATAGGCACATGTACCGCGTTTTACATATTTTCTGAAGTTATATTGGCATTGCTTCTTGCAATCATAATGTTATGATGCTAAGCTGATGATGGAAGGTCAACTCCTTAATTGTTTGGAGTAAAAGGATAATTCTTTCAATACTGTATACATATTAAGACTACTAGTTATAATATCAGTAGTATTACAGGTGAGCTGAACTAAGGCTTAGGGTGAAAAAAATATGTAACACTAAAAAGTATGAAAAAAAATTGTAAACCAAAAAAAACCGCCTTCAAAAACCCGACTCACTAAAAATTACAAAATAATATAATACGAACATTTATAATAATCATCTGGGTATGAATTTTATATGTTGTTGAAGGCGGTGCCAATCAAAATTTTGAGGAAAATGAAGCACTCTGTGCTTGTCTGTATGAAATATAAACGGCACCGCCTTCAACAACATATAAAATTCATACCCAGATGATTATTATAAATGTTCGTATTATATTATTTTGTAATTTTTAGTGAGTCGGGTTTTTGAAGGCGGTTTTTTTGTTTACAATTTTTAAGTATAGATTATCAGTAAAGGCCTTCATGAAAAACCTTTAATTGTCAAGAAAATAGATGGAATGTAATGAACCCACGGAAGGTAATGAAATAAGTGCGGAAGGTAATGATTGAATTTGGAAGGTAATGAAATAAAATTAAATATGACGGAAGTTTTAATGATTTTGTATGGAAAGTAATGAACAATCAGAAGATGAAATCTTTTACGTACCTATAACTTGGGTAGGTATATGATTTTAAATATTTTTGGACTATAAATAAAAGACGTGGGTGTGTAATCAAACTTTCGTTTTATAAATTACATGTGTTATTCATGAACGAATATAGTAGTTGTTATTTTATAAAGTAATGGAAAAATTATCAAAAAGGAATGGAATATTCAAGCGCACCCCATATGAATATGGGAATAAGCGTTAGAAGGATGATGAATAAAAATAAAAAACTAAAAAAAAAAACAACAAAAAAACCTTCTAGAATAAAAACTTTGTTAAAAATCAGCTAAGTAGGCTGATCATGAAAAATACAAATTAGAGAAGGAGAAACAAAAGAGGAAATACTTTGTAACGAAGAAAAAATAACATTAGTATAACAGACATGACGGCACGACAAAAGAGGGAGCGAAGACGAAGATGTTGAAAAAACTCCGAAAAATATTTAAATAAGCTGAAAGAGCAGAAAAAATTGCAAAGAATTTTAATAGATAACTCTCCACCCAGTAGTGAGACTGAGGAAATTATAAACATGCCAGATCCAGTACACGACCCTCGTTACAAGAAGAATCCACATCAAGCCAAAGTACACCGAAGTCACATTTAGTGCATAAAACAACTAGTACCTACTTCAAACGCAATGAGGAAGCTGCGATACAGATCTAAAAAGAAATAACAATTTCACAGAATGAAATTGACAAACTAAATAAAAGAGAAAGCGATTTTAAGAACTCGCTTATTTATGGAGCGGAAATTACAAAAAGTTAAGATTCAAAATAGCATAGTAAAGAAAGAAGATGAAGTCATAAAAGACATAAATAATGAGAAGGTACAAGAAGTGAAAAAGAAGTTTTTTTTAATGAAATAGTTTGTCGAAGAGTATCAGAAAAATACGAAAGCCTTCCGAAAAAGATAATAGATCTTTTACTGGAGATATAATTGATAATTCGAGGCTTAAACAATATGGGATATTGTCAAATATTACTTTTGCTTCTTCGAAAAGAAAAAATCGTATTTCCTGGCGCCATTTGACTGTTTTCATCTTCTTGTAGAAAATTTTCAATACTTTGTTCTAGTTTCGCAGTTTTATTATCTAGAGCCTCGAATTATCAGTTATATCTCCAGCAGAAGATATTTTCTTTTTTTTCGGAAGGCTTTTGTATTTTTCTGATACATCTCGACAAACTGTTTCATGAAACAATAGCTTCCTTTTCACTACTTGTACCTTCACAGTATTTATGTCTTTTATTACTTCATTTACTTTCTTTTCTTTGCTATCCTGAACCTTATCTTTTTGTAACTTCCGTTCCATGAATAAATGTCTTCTTCAAATCGCTTTCTCTTTTTTTAGTTTGTCAATTATTCTGTAAAATTGTTATTGCTTTTTTAGATCTGAATGGCAGCTTCCTCATTGCGTTGGATTATTAGTTTTTTTATGCATTAAATGTGTCTTCGGTGTACTTTGGCTTGATGTGAATTTTTCTTGTAACATAAGAGGGTCGCGTATTGTAGGATCTGGCATTTTTATAATTTTCTCAGTCTCACTACTGGGTGGAAAGTTATCTTTTAAAATTCTTTGCAATTTTTTCTGCTCTTTCAGCTTATTTAATTTTATTTTTTGAGTTTTTTCGCCATCTTCGTCTTTGCTCCCTCTTTTGTCGTGCCGTCATGTCTGTTATACTTAGGACTTTTTTCTTTTATTTTTTTACAAAGTAGTTTACAAAGTCTTTTGTTTCTACTCCTCTAATTTGTGTTTTTCATGATCAGCCTTGATTTCTGCGTATTTTAACTTCTTTCGCAATCTGTCTTTAGCTATTTTTTCTTTTTTAGTTGCCCTTTACTTCGGCTTCAACATTGTTGCGGATGTATAATGTATCTAAAAAACAAAAACTAAGCAAAATAATCGAATATTTCACGAAACCTTCATTATTAATTAGGTACCTACTTACTCCGTTCGTTCAGTAGTTTTTCAGTTTATTGCGAACTGACAGAAAGGCAGACAGAAATAAAGAAGCAGCGGGGAATTATTATTAACTAACAAGTACAAATAATACTGACATATACTTACACAAGTTATAATTCGATATAATCAAAATAATAGAAGAAAAATTAACAAAGAGACATACTAAGGAACATATTAATTTTATATTTAAAAAAAATCATTACCCTCCAAAGTGACTCATTCCCCTCCGTTAAAAAATTGGAGGGAATGGAAGGGAATGATACGGAAGGGAATGAAGTTTGAGCGGATTTTCTGAATTTACTCGTGAATTAATAAAGGCTAGATATTCATAATTAATTGATAACTAGACCCTACAGTAGGCTGTTACCTAAAGTTAATTTTTATTTTTTTACGTCATACACTTACATACAAAAACTATGGAAGGTAATGTTTACTTCTCGTGACAAACGCTGTTTTCAGCAATTAAATCGTGAAAATATTTTGTCCGGGCAGCGTGCGTCCTGTCCTGATGACTTGTATCGACGCATTATGGTCTAGGGAGTGTCTTTTTTTTTGGCAAGAAATAGATAGTATAGTACGTGCATTAAAAATTTAATGTTCAATTTTCGTGGAAGGAAAAGTTGTTTTTGGGTTGACAAAACTTTAAAGACGATTCTTTCTATGTTAAACACGTATAAAAATACTGTATTGCAAGTTTATAATAGTCAATTAATACATTAGTATATAAGAATAAAAATTATGTACATTTCCCCTAGGAAAGTCACCAAATATGTGTCACAACGTTCTGAGGGACCATTTGAACAAGGAGAGGAATGAAAAAAATGCATGTTTTTGTTCTAAACTTTTTTATTATGAATCTTATACCTGATATAGATGATGGATATTCAAGATAAAAGTACGTCCTACCTTATTGGATAAAAAAATAAGGTTAATTACAATATTCATAATGACTTTTGGCCTGGAAAGGCGATTTGGACGAAAACGGAAGAATCACTCATTAATAATACAAGGTTGAAAATAATGTGGACACAAAATGAAACACTATGAACACTTTTTTTTTATAATCTGGATTTATTAAACAGTTTATTTAGCTCGCCCCATACGATCTGATCTGAAATTTGGTACACACCTTGATTCTGGTCTGGTGATTCATTTTCTATGGGCACATATATTAAAGTCTTCCTTTCCCACTAAATCACCCACAGTCGGCATCTGAAAATAAGTTAAAAGATTTATTAATGTTCTTTCCCCTTGGTTTTTACACATTTTTCATTATTTCTTATTAATATAGTTTTTATTTTTCTATGCCCCCAGGCCAGTGTGGTCGGGCCTCATGCAACAAAGTGCTCCCTTAGATTTAATGTGATCTTTACTTATTCTTACAAGTTATCATAACAGTACAACACTAGTACACAAAATCTATTTTAGCATAATATAGTATTTGACTTGCTTATCGAGTAATTAATTATCAGAAGGTAAAATGTATTTGATTCTATGCTTACCAGGACTCATCCAAAGGAAATTTTGCCATGAACTTCCTTTTTTCGCAGTCTATACGTTGAGCACGATCTCCACAAATTTCACAAGTTAGAGACCGCTTCTTTGGTGCCATTTTATGCAATTAATGCAATAATACCGGAATCTGCTTATAAAAACACGATTTACTGTAAAAAAATTATATTGAAATCTAAGCAAACAAAATGTCGTTCAACATTCATAATAAAATGACAGATCCGACCCAAAGAGAAAATAATCACTCTCTGACAAAGAGAATATTATAATCACTATGGATCTGAAAATGAATGAAAGAGAAATCGTACTGAGTGAGCAGGACAGATATATCCGCCATTATTTGCCGCTCAAACTCCATAGTAAACTTTTTTGTTCGAGCTTTCGCTAGACTGGTAGAATGCGGCGAATGCGCTAAGCGGGTAGGTTGAATGAGGCGTAACACACCTAGCGATTTCGATCGCGGCGAAATCGCTAGGTGTGAACACGCTGTAATAATATGTTGGTAGGTAGGATGTAACACTAATATGTAGGTATACCAAATTATTTTTTTTATCCGTTCGTGTAATTCGTTCGTGTCTTATTTGCTTACTTGTTATAAAAGGTGGAATACTGTCAAAGCGTTTACAACTTATTTACCGCGAGGGTATTACGAAAATGGTACTTGTCATGTATCTAACACTAACAAATCACTTAGAAATTATTCCAGTGTCCCCGTTTAATGTTAAGTGTTTGCAGACGACCAGACCCGCAACTCGGCCTTCGAAGGCCAGTCGTAAACCAGCCAGTATCGTGTAAGTGCAGATCTTAAACTCGTCCTTCAGATCGAGACCGTAAAATTCACGCACAGCTGTTTCTGCCGCGTAAAATACGCAATTTGTTGCCAGTATTTCGAGATAGATAAGAACCTACTTTTGTTTGGGGTAGGATAACGACTTAACTTATTATTATGATAGAATACTTGATTATTATGTAGGTACTGTGGTACCTATACTGGCATGACCAATAGTTGATTACTTTACTTAAGTATTATATTTTTATTTTTTTACGTTTCACAATTTTTTTTAATGTTAAATTATTGATAGCAATAATTTCAGATTTCAATTAATTTGAACATAAGTTTCAGACATTTTTAGGACCCAGTTTGGACATTTGTGACTCTCTGTACTGGGTCTTGGTCTCCAGGTGTATTCTAAATCCTAGGAATATACAGGTATGCAACCCCGGATCACCCTAGTTACCTCTCTAGTTTTCTATGTCCTTATCCGCTGCTGTGGTATGCCATTCTTTTCATTACCTAATCATGTATCCCTCATTCCTATTCCTTCAATGCAGTTCTAAGAGTCAGTACTTTATTAGGATGCGATGGACCTTGAACATTATCAAAAGTTCTCGTCACTCTGTAGCCTAATTCATCGCCCTCACATTTTGGGGTCTGGCGTCAAAATTAGGTCAACTTTGTAAATATCCCTTTGGCATCCGGGGCTTTCCTTCAATCGGCCCTTAGTTAAAATTCATGCGGGGCGTAAACTGTGAATGCAGTTAAAGTTGTAGCATAGGGCTCTCGTAAATAAACTAATAAGGGTCTCTCCTACATTCTATGGTAGAGCACGGGATCTTAAACTTATTTACGTATTACGTTCCAAAAGAATAGAACCTTTGTTCTACAAATGAAACCAAGACATACATACATACATACATACAATCACGCCTTTTTTCCCAGAGGGGTAGGCAGAGATCACATCAAGCGATCCACTTTTCACCTCTGTGGGAAACGTGACGTGACGGGTTGTGGACCACGTCGCCGCCATTCTGCCTTGTGCATTGTTTTAACAAGGTCATTGCGTTCCCACGAGTAGCAAGGATATAATATGACGGGGAAAGGAAAAGGGGAGGAAGGATACTATCGCCTCGGATGATTTGGTCGAGTCGATAGTAGCTCGAGGAGCCGGGGTCGCTTACCCGTATACCGTTCACCAACCACCGGACAGATAGTTGTGACTGGTATCCCCTGACTTCCAACCAAGACATTGCATGGTTTCCCATTTAATAGATGATATGAATTCTATATAGAAATCCACCTCTGTCGGGCGAACCTAGGTATTCCAACCAGTAACTACATTATGTAGTACCGATTAACAGACCAACAGTACTAGGTACTTTTTTCAACTATTTATTTGTTGAGATTGAGGATATAGTAGGTCTACCTATAAGAAACTGGGGTAATTGCAGTTACATTTTTCAAATGACAAACAGAGAGATAGTTGAAATATTTATCATCTGCTACAAAATTTTCTTAACCTCATGAAACTCGACATTGTAGGACTTTGATATAGTAGGATTTATATTACTTGGTATAGATTATATAGTTTTTTTTTTATCAGTATGAACAATTTGGAATACTTCTATTTAGGAATAGGGATTTCAGGAAACACCAGACTGTTTGCAGTGAGCCCACAAATAGCATGCTCATATTTAATACCCACCTGGTAAAGAGGCTTCGAGGGTAAATTAGGAGAGTAGGTAACTAACAAGAAGTCCATCCTTTATGAGGATGTGTGGGCACTGGGCGGCGCAAAAACGGCCGGTCATTAAATCTTTACGGGGATCGGCCTTGGCCGACTTCCCCACTCTTTGCACAAGACATCCTACTTGTACATAGCTAGGGTTACCACAAATCAGCGGAAAATTCCTTTCTATTACCAAAATAAACGTAACATCATCTTCAGCCTATAATTAGGGAAGTAGGCCTCCCCAGTCCCCACATGCTCGCCACTCCCGCCTATCTTTGGCTACTCGCATTCAATCCTACTCCAACCAGCCGCAACGTAAAATAATGTTTTGAATTTCAACCAGGCTATCATTAACCAATTAGGACAATAGACTGGCCAATTGACTGGCTCAGTGGAACAGTGGTTAGTGACCCTGGCTGGAGGTTCCGAGAGTCGTGGGTTCGATTCCCACTCGGGACAAATATTTGTGTGATGAACATCGGTGTTTGTTCCGTGTCTGGGTGTGATTATGTATTTATAAATATATATGTATGTGTATCATTCTTTGATGCCCATAGTACAAGCTCTGTTTAGTTTGGGGTCAGATGACCGTGTGTGGAAATGTCCCAGAATGTCCCAGATATTATTATTCGATGCATTTGAAAAGCTTACGTTCAGCCTAACATTGCGAAATAAAAAACTATAATTGGCAGCCCTATTGACGCAAGCCCTTAAAGGGCCGAAACAAGGGGTTCATTGAGGCTGTTTGGCCGCGGCTCCAGGGAATTTTTGATATAATGGATGAATTCGTAAGCCCCACGGAGTATTTTTATTTTTAATATTCTTTCCGGCCATTACTTCGTTGTTCATTGAGAAGTGGAGCAATCGGTAAAGTTGCCACGATATGGAAATAAGGATCTAAAAACAATTGGTTTGTACTTCCGATTCTGAATTTAAAGTTGAATATTTAAAATTATTATAATTAGGTAGTGAAATGTTTTTTATTCATCTTTATCCATAGCTCATAGTTTTTACGTTATTGTTATCCTACCGTTGTGAAGGATTCTAGTCGGCGATGTGAATACAATCTTTTTACAACGGACAAGACCGCTTAGGACTTTTCGTTACGAAACCCTAAGGAATATTATTAGGTCAGTAGGTAACTTTCTCTTATCTATCATTACACGGAACAAACTTCTTTAAAGTTCGAACTGGCTGGCAACACTTAATAAACAACAAAGACATATTATTAAGTGTCTTCAAAGGGTTGTTAATTGCTTTCCTCTACTCTAGTCACGCGTACTTTTTCGAACTTTGATTTGCAAGAAAACACGTTTAAGACTGCGTGGATGGAATACAATTAGAATGCCAAACGGACGATGATCGGTCACGTGACAAAATTAAAGACGTATAATACTGAAAACAAGGTGGATATTTCAGGTTGATTATAATATAGTCCGCATAGTACGTCCCGTGACTCCCCGTGAGTAAGCATTGGCATTGCTCGTTATTGAATGTTAAAAAATCTTATCTACTTAGTCTGTCTGTCACGCTTTCAAGCTATACATGCAGACATCTGTGGAGCTTGTCGCATGATTGACAATGGCATGTTTTGATATTATTAAAAAAAAGACGTGTGGCACTCGGGGACTGCCGCGGTATAGTCATTGCATAGCATTGTCCGATTTCGGGACAGCTCGTCTCGATTCGTGCGAGTTTCGTAGAGTCGTACAATACGTCTAACCGCACGCACACAAACACCGTGCTGAAATCTACCGAACTGAAACGACGTTAGACGATTGTGAGGTTTTTACGTTACGGAATTTCTTGGTTCGGTCGCCGCGCTCAAAGCCCGCGATAAAAGCTTAATATTTATTCTTCTTCTTCTTGGCGATATTAATTGACATGAAAACTTCTGTAAACATTGTGATAAAATATTTTATAAAAAATAGTTTGTTATGTTGTCTTCAAGTCAGAGAATATCGAATTACGCATATCATATCTTGCATCGACGGGGAGAAACTAATGTAAACACGATTGTAACCTAGTTAAGTCCTCGCCAAACAGCCTTCCTAAGACCTTGAGCATAGAATCTTATTAAAAAGCCAATTTACTAGTTGTGTGCATCGACGTCGACTCCACGCTTGGCGTTAATGGCCGACTGACAGCAGGGAAATTACCATCCGGTGTCCTGCTCGGTAGTATTGGGATAGAGAGGGAGCCTAAGTGTGAGCTAACCGAATTTGGACATTTGAGTACGCTTAGGAGTTTCGACAAGGCACTTTAGGCGACGGTTTAGTATTACCTAGGCGGGTAACTACTACTAACTAACTAAGTAACTACTTCTAACTAAATACTACATGGATGCTGGAATATTTACAAAGCTATATATTGCTAAAATATTCTTAATGCTACGAAATCCTTCGTGCACGATTCGCACTTGGTTGGTTTATCCTAATTTAACATTATCTGAGCTCCATCTTTTTAGGTCTTCCTCAAAATAAAAATATAGACATCGAACCAAAAGGAATATCTAATATAACTAGCTCAAAAGCACTCCCCCACTTATCCCTCTCCCGTCAACAAATAACAAAGTTAGGAAAAAATTGGAAGGCAATAATGAGAGAACAAGAAAATAAAAGCCAATTCCTTCGGAGACAATATTTGGTCCAACTCGTCATGGAAGATACGTCACGCCGCACACTGGTGAAATTCGCTCAAAACTTGGCCAAAATCACGTCAAGTCTGTTATACCTATATATTGCTGTAGTCTGTCTAAAATAATAGGTTGAAGGGGCTTTAAAAAGCAAAACTATTAAATGTATGTTTCATTGATGTATTTAATCTTAATAATACTAGTCAAAAATGAGAAAATAAAACAATTACGATACAGAACTTATTTCTGGTTCTTTCAAAAGATTTATTACATCTTGAGGATAGGGTTTAACTTGTCTTTGTGGTAGTTTTCTGAGACTTGTGATGTGAGGATTTGATGAAATTAAAAGTTGGTGAAATAAATCTTACAAAGTCTGTTTCCTAGAAAATTTCCGTGTGAAACCTTCACGATATTTTTTAATATCTTTGTTCTTACTTTCTTGGGCCTCTTCAGATTCTTCAGAAGACCTATTGGAACCACTGCATTCTGTACTATAACATACCCATGGATTAATATTCTGTGAATTGTAGTGGGCATATTATACCATGGATACCATTTCAAAAAGACAACAGCGGTTTTCAGGCAGTATATTTTAAACTTTTCCTCATTTATTGCTAGCCCACTAGACATTGTCATCAAAATAATCCATAGCCTATAAATCAGTTTGATATACTTTGGGTCTTCATCTTCACAGTGTGTTTTTTCCCGAACTTTTGTAACTAAGCGTTGAAATTGTATCTCGTGGTCATTAGATTCACCCGTTAAGTAATAACTCAATAATTCTCTTCGACTAATTGGAATGCTATGCAGAGAACTGCCTGAAAAAAAATTATGAGTATTTTATGACTTCGTATACATTGTAAGTTTTGCATTATTTTGTTTAGGTGACGCAGTTAGACGCAGCTAATTTTGGAGTCATATTAAAGCTATAGTTATGTTCTTTTGAAATATGTAAAAGAAACGGGTTGAGCGCGATTGAGTATGAACTTTTTCACTGAGTAAACCAAAAAAATCTCTTAAAATATACACTTCTCTTCAAACCTACATATCTATAACACCGCAAGTAATGTAAACTGTTTAGTAATACAGAAATAATAAACTTACCTGAAGGTATAGAATCCATTACGTTTTACACCAAATATCAACTAAATAAAATTTTGACGATGTCATTAAACAAAACCTCAAAATTGTAATAAATTACTCAACAACCAAAACTGTTTGAATCGAGTGTTGTAGGTATCTGAATAAAAAGTGTCAAACGTTTAAATGGTCATTCATAGATGGCGCCATATGTCTTGTTCCTAAATTAGGCTACTAATTTAGAATCGGAGTAACTTTGTTTTTTTTAATTTTGGCCACAAATTACGTAAATTTCACCTGTGTGCGACGGTCAATGACCTCTCACACTTCATACGATGGTAGTGACGTCATAACTTAGATTTTGTGACGAAGACTCTCTCAAACTCTGTCAAAATAGTGAAAGTAGGTATATCGGGTATGGGGCTTAGATTTATTTTAACCTTCCATCAAAGAAGACCTAGACATGCATTCTTATGAGCAGGAAAGTTCATTTCTGTCTAGAATTCGGAATCATAGTTAAAATATTAACAAATTATCACTCCACGTAGGCAGTTGAATTGAAATTAAAGTAGGCAAAGTTATTTACGAATCCAATAATTATTTAATACAAAACAACTGACACACGTTTCTAAGACTTACTTCTGTTTAGAAGAAGCTTTTCTTAACAAAATACTAACAGTATTACTAAAAAAACTTACTTAACTAAAAAAAACATAACCATTACCCAGACACAGTTCTGTAAAAACGGTTTCACTATCGATAATCCCGCCGCGAATTTCCGCCCTTACCGCCGCCCAGAGTAATACCTAATTCGATTTGAGCACTTATACAAATGAGCTTACTTTATCAGGACATCGCGAATCTTTCACTACACTATACTTCCTTACGCGAATCTGACTCTAATACTACACTTATTAAATTTGGATGGAATTCAATTAAGGCCGCAAACTGGACGCACGCGGTCACGCATCATCAGCCCATATAGGCACTTTCCCACTGCATGTGCACGGGCCTACCCTAAACTAGGGCGATAATCCCTTAGTCGACCACGCTGTCCAAGTGCTGGTTGGTCGACTACACAACCTCAGAATTTCTTCGTAGGTGTGCAGGATGTTTTCCTTCACCGTTAAAGCGTCGAATGAAATTCATAATGTACTATATTATGAATTTCAAATTTGAAAACGCATTGGTACGTGGCGGGTTTGAACTGGCGACCTCTCGCATGGCAAGCAACGTCCTCAACCACTCGGCCATCGACGTTTTTTTAACGGTTTACGCGACAGGTAGAAGTGTTGTATGAGTGGTGTCCCTTATTAAATTGAATTCCATTCAAATTAATAAGTGTATCCAAGTTGATGACGTGCTTCGCGGATTCTTGTGACATTTGTGGAAAAGTGTTTTTTTTCCTAACTGACATACGACGATAGCTCGGAGTAACCTCGTCATCATCACCGGACTTGCGGGTAAGCGGATGGCTCTCACCCCTAAAGTGGGAAAGTGTATTTCAAGTTATTGCTAAGCGCGAGTGAGCGTATACAAAAAGGTCCAGAGGGTATTACGACCTCTTAATTCTATTCAGTTTAAGAATGGGCATCGACGAACTAAGTGTTTCTGGTAAACTTTGTTGTACATGGTTGTGAAATCATACAGACTGATATGAAATGTAGTAATAACAGCTCTTTATCATATACTAGTGACCCGCCCTCGCTTCGCTTCGGGTAAATTTTACATACAAACCTTCCTTAAGAATTACTCTATCTATTAAAAAAAAACTGCATCAAAATCCGTTGCGTAGTTTTAAAGATCTAAGCATACATACGGACATACAGCGAAAGCGACTTTGTTTTATACTATGTATTGATGTAGCTACCGATGCCAATTTTTGAACTGTCTGGAATTATGAAGTTGTAATACGCCCTCAGATATTAAACACATCACATTATATTTCAGTCCTACACTTTACGTAATATAAAATATTTCTCGGAAGACTCAGACAGCAAGTTATACATAGCCACATGTATTTTCAGATATACCAGGAATTTAATATTTTATTATGTTCTATCTTGGAGTTGTAAATATAACTATCTTTTTGAGGTTTCCTTCAAAGGATCCTGTGAATATTTATCTTAGGAAAGTAAACGCTTGTAAGTATTTTGATTAGAAAATCGTAGTTAAAATAATGTTATTTAAGTATTTTTGGTAAAATATGGGGCCACAATAACGAGTACGAGGTAGTAATAGTAGGAATCAATAATTATACCTACCTGTTACTGTTAAGAGTAACAAATATGTTGGTATCAAGCATTACAAAATGTTTACATAAGGCTTCATTGCCAACAGAGAAACAAGATCCTAATGAAGAACAACAAATAACTAGACCAAAACTTCAGAGAGGTATTTCATACATCTGATCTTTTGGTAAGTAGGTATTACATTTCTACGAACTGTTACATGTAGCAGTTGAATAAAGAATTCTATACTAGTAATTATTGGTTATGACTGAAAATACTGGTTTTTTTAAACTTACAAATTAATGCGTACTGACTTAAGTTGCCAGGTTTTAAGTGGTACATTATTTTGACTGGCGCGGTGGAACAGTGATTAGTGACCCTGCCTGGCGGTTCCAAGAGTCGTGAGTTCGATTCCCCTCGGGAAATATCCCAGTATTTCGAGGATTATAAATCGCACCCTAATATAATAATAATAATATATCTGGGACATTTCCACACACGGTCATCTGACCCCAAACTAAGCAGAGCTTGTACTATGGGCGTCAGAGACTGATATACATACATATATATTTTTAAATACATACTTAAATACATTATCACACCCAGACACGGAACAAACACCGATGTTCATCACACAAATATTTGTCCCGAGTGGGAATCGAACCCACGACTCTTGGAACCGCCAGCCAGGGTCACTAACCACTGTTCCACCGAGCCAGTCAAATTATTTATTTATTATTTGATGTTAATCTTTAAATAGGCTATTCTACTATTTTTCCAAATATTTTTTAAAATGTTCATTTACATTTTTTTTTTTTTTTATGAAGAGGCTAACAAGATGACCTCACTCCACCTGATGGTAAGCGGTAGTGAGATCCAAATATGAGGTCGACAGGCACAATAGACCATATTGAGCCTGTCGCACTCACCCTGAAAGCCGTGAAAAAGGAGACCACTGCTGCGGCAACAACGAGACAAGGCGTGGAGTCTCGCATTGGTATTGAGCCGTGCGGGTCGGAGTTGGCCAGTCCGCCGAACGAAAGGGCCCCCGTGTCTACGGGTCTCCCTGGCCGGCGCGCTAACCCGCTCCGCCCGCACAATACCGCCGCTAAGACTCCACTGGTCCTGCGCTTGCCGCACCAATGGTCCCCCCTGGCTCCGGTTCGTACAGTGCTGATCCCGGAACGCGACCTGACCGAGAGAGGTCAGAGTCACTTGGCGGGTTTTACACAACTGTATGGTGGTAACAGCAACCGGTCGACAAAATGTCTCCCACCTGCACAAAATGTCTCCCACCTGAAAATGTCTCCCACCTGCGATAGTCAGGTTGTAATTTTTAATTTTGCAAAATATTTATCCTGTAAGCAGGGAAAAAAGATCAAAATATTGTCGTAAAATAAAGGCGCCAAAATGCCGACCGCCATATTGTGACGTCAATTGTACTAAAATAAAGAAATGTCAAACGCCGCGTTAGTGATAGAGCAGATACGCCTAATCAAACAAGTTCGTGTTTTAAAAAAGATTACCTACTACGATTACCTTATTTTAGTACTGTTGACGTCATACCGAAAAATCATGGCGGTCGGTGTTTTCGGTCACGTGATATGCAGATAATAAAACTTCAATTTTAAATTAGAAATATAAAATTTATCTTACGTTTTAATGAAAAATTAATATAATTTTTGCATTCCTCAGCACAAAAACTATATAAATAAAATTATTTTACATTTTTATGTTATAGCATGAAAAAGTGCCTACTGTGCAGTTGTTTCTTATTTATTTATTTCTTACGAAGAACCGCCCTCCTCCTCCTCCTCGCTTTGCGTCGGTTATTTATACATTAAAACCAGCCTCTTCAATTCCTCTATCTATTAAAAAAACTCATTAAAATCCGCGCCGTAGTTTTGAAGATTTAAGCATACTTTTTCTAGTCTATTTAAGACTTTGCTTCTTGTAGTGATATTTGTAAAAATATGCTTCGTATTTTATGGTTATTACAAGTATAAAGTACAAAAACACTAATTAAAACATTGACATTTTGAGGAAAAAGGTGATTTGGTAAAGTTTTTTCAAAGTGACCGAATTTGTAATGACGGCAACATACAATATTGATCATTTTGGAAGATTTCTCCGGAGACCAAGATCGCCTACGCACGGTTTTATTTTATTTTTTCTGAATTATTCATACTTGTATAAAAGTCAGTCGATTCCGAATTATATTAAATTTGGTGAAATCAACCTTGAATTTATAAATATCATCTTATTTTCCACATTTCCGATACGATGATCTTGTTACGTCTTTAGAGGCATAAAAATACAATGAAATAAAATAGGTAACATTTTCACAGTTTTTAATAGACTCCAATCAATTTACGTGTTTTATTCATCAATCCTTAATATCCGTTATTTTATATTAGTCGCAAAATCATCTAGTTTTCATATCTTCCTTTCCTCTTTCAATTTGTTATTCTTATTCAAAAAAATCTTTGTTCTTTCTATACAGCCATTTCAAGTAATGTCTCATAATTTATTAATTGACTGATCAATGATTTACCTCTTCAATGATGTCGCTCAGCGGGCTATGGAAAGAGCTATGCTCGGTGTTTCTCTGCGGGATCGAATCAGAAATGAGGCGATCCGTCAGAGAACCAAAGTCATCGACATAGCTCATCGCATCAGCAAGTTGAAGTGGCAGTGGGATGGCAGAGCTGACGGGGCTGGATGATGATGAATGATTTACCAGGAATTGATCTAATATAAAATGTCCTTTTGAGCAGAGATAGTCCGGTCCATTATAGTTAAGAAGTCACAAATAACAAAAATGTACATACACACAGTGAATTTTCTCAAATGCAGATTTCGGTGAACCATCGCGAAAGTCTGATGTAAAACACTCAGACATGAAATAAGTCGAGTCTCGAAAGAGTAACGTTTAATTTAGCAAATCCACCCCGTTGTTTGAGGAATCACTTGCAGAATAACAAGCTCTTAAGCCGGTGATAAACGCGATGTCAAGAAACCAGCAACTATGTTTGTGTGTGTGAGCGTCCATGGAGAGCGAAAAAGATAAGCATCTCTGAAGATGAGATATTTTATTGTCTTTAACTACGTGACCTATGAAAAATGGTAACGTGTTAGTCCGTCACGCGCTTGGAGGGCTCCGATAACCTTATTTTTTTTTATTTTAAATTGTTTTTTATGTGTGGTTGATGCATGTGGACGAAGCGAAAGTGGTGTGCCAGGACCGTTGCACATGGAAGGAAGTGATCTCTGCCTACCCCTCTAGGAAAAAGAAAAGATAACTTGTGACATATGGGTTTCTAACCTATGTATGCCTAGCGCATATGACTCTTACTTATGGAATAATATATTCAAGAATATTGTCCTAACTTACAATAAGTTTTGATAAAAAGCCTTACGAGTGACGCTAAATTAGTTAGTAGCACTATTGATTGCCAGAAGCAGTGAAGGCGTGCGCTATCTTTGTAGAGTCATACAAAGCTGACAATGACCCCTCCAGTGTCATTTTTTTAAAGAGCAGCTCTACATTACAAACAACCGGAATTTCGGACAGTCATCTTCGGAAACAAGAAGTTACCCATTGTTTTTCTTGAAGTACTGTACATGTATTCAACCCATAACCAGACAGAGTATGCTATAATTGTCATAGATACCTTATTTCAAGTGATTAAGGTCCAAAATAAATGTGGCTACACGCAACATTCTACCATTGATTCGTTACGGAAAACTTTCTAGCTCCAAGTGGAAAACAATCTCATACAATGGACGCGCTATCTTCATCTTAATCTTGCACAATCCACATTATTTTTATTAGTAAGACGGAATTGCGCTCGAGTCACGCACCCTACTACTTATTCATATTCCCCTTTTCATTCTACGACGCTGAACATGTTATTTTTAAAAATATGTATTCGACGAAAGGGGACTATATGGAGATTGTATTTAGATAGCTACGAATTGTTTCCGCAACTGACAGATAATTTTGTATTTGAAATAAAACTATTTTATGGAGTAAAGTCGCGTGTGTTATGATTCTAAACATATTATTTATAGACCAGACGTGATCGGATCCCAAGTAGGTGTTACACACCAACCATCATTCAAATTAAGTTGTAAACCTCGGGTTTCTAAATATCATGTTCACAGTACATGTATTCGTAATCCGTAAAATTATTATAGATAGTTTAGTTGTACTTCAAATGTGTAGTGATCGCGCAAATAATAATGGACAAAGCTAGATAATTGTATCTTGTAATTTTGTAAGGGAACGTCTTATTTAGTTAGGAAATCTTTGTGTAACCTTTTTGACGTTCTGGTAGCGAAGTCTTTGTCTAACCTTTTAAACGTTGTTTATTTAGTTTTCTGTCTAATACAAAGAGCAAAGGTAAGCAAACAATAATAACAATAGTCTTGTTTACATTATTTTATATAGTGTTAACATTAGGCCTGTAGTCCGACAAAATAATAAATCTATCTGGATCTTTGATGAATTCGCGGGGGAAATTAACGAAAATCGTGTCCAGAGCGATGGTTCCCCGCTGGCTGATCAGAGACAACAAGAAAAACTAATAAAGTCTATGTCTATGTTCACTGCGACGCAGATCAAACATGTCTGATGTGCACTGGTGTAGGCAGAGGGCTGTGTGCACTTAGATGAAGTCCTAGTTGAAGATTTTTAAATGTTTCTTAAAAAATGGCTTTATTAATTTTTAAAGTTATGTACTCGATTCGATTGACGTTGCTATTGAATTTGTAGTTAAATCTGGCTATGTAACTATACTTCTAAACATTTTAAACATACTCTACGTAACGCATAAGCGAATAAAGGCAGTATACGGTAAAATGATACTTAGCCACTGTTGCATTTAAGCCCAAAATGGATGAAATTATTATTTGCCCAGGATTTTTACAGGATTTTTATTTATCACAAGATTGTGATTGATTGTCCTATATGTATGGGAAAGGTCAAAGGCTTTGCTGAAAAAACATACAAACGAACATGGGAAAGATAAACAAACAGACCGACCATCCATAGCTGGCTCCTCGCCTATCGGGCATAATTTCAATCGGGGTTCCCTGAGGGGTGATGCCTTCCGCCAAGCTTGAACTAATTAAACCAATGTTTACGACGACACCACAGAGTAGGGTTGCCCTTGTGAGTTATCGATTCTCTGGTGGAATCGATTCAAGAAAGGTTTTTCTCATTACCCTTTTTTGAGTGGCAAATTCCGTTATTCAATCATTAGGTAGGCATGCTCTCTCTTATTGATGAAATCGTGTGATTGTTTTCTAAGGTTTGGTCGACCAACCCGCACTTGGGGCCAGCGTGGTTGACTAAGGCCTAATCGAATCCTAGTTTAGGGTAGGCTCGTGTACCTCGGTTGGGACGTGTATGGGTTGTTGATGATGATTCATAATTAAATGACAACCAAATCTTACATATAAGAAAACAACCTGTACGACAAAATTTATGTATATCACTCTCTCTCTCTATCTCTGAGGTCCATAGCACAAACTCTGCTTTGTTTGGGGTCAGATGACCGTGAGTAAAAATTTCTGATTTCTTCAGATATTTATATTTATTATTATTAAAAAAAACTTTGTAATTACGCCACTAGAATGGAGAAAAACAAAGCAATCAGCAGGTTACCGCTATTTTCTTCCGAAAACTACGTAGACAAAAACAGTAGTTTGCTATCGATTAAAGAAATTGTACATCGATTTATCACGAATATCGACTTGACATTATAATCGATTGGCACAATTGAACTCTTGCATCCCTACACGGGTGATATACGACAAGATCGCTGCTCGTGGAGCGATGACCCTGGATTTTATAACGTGATTTTTACCGATTTCAGTGTATTTTTAGCCTTTACTGGTTCACTCATGCTCTCCTTTTTTCTTGTGGTCAACTGACTGGATGTAATTCTGGGAGTTTTATTGCATTTCACGATATCGATTCGGATAATTTGGTAGGTAAAGTAATGTAAACTTTGTTGTTCGTGGAATATAAATTGAACGTTGTGAACTTATATTATTGGTATATTTAATTTACTAAAATTAAGAACCTATAAATGTATCTCCAAGAATATTTTGTACATACATACCTAATATACTGTAAGGTACACCTTGTATCAAAGATATAAATAAGTAGATACTTATTGAAGATTGTTTTTTTGTTATTTGTACCCGATTACAATTTGAAAATGTTATTACAGAAATACTTTACATTTTTTTTTAGTTGTATTGATTATGAAATCGTATTGCAGTCTAGAGTAACAGAGGAACAAAACCATAGTCATGATGAATTATCCCAAAACAAATGTGATTGTAAGTAAAGTAGAATAGAAAAATTATTTGTTCGGTACATATTATTACCTGATCTTATTGACCTTTAAGTCACAAAGTCATGACTCCGAAAACCTAGTACTCAAATTACATAACCTTCACATGATAACCAAAAATCCAGCCACTTGCCTGGTACCAGAGCCTAACAAACTACGAACATCAACTAAATCCGGGATTAGAGGCGGCCATTCACTTTCCAGATGTGTATCCCGGCAATACGTCAAGTGTGAGCCATAAATAGCCGCGGCGAAGACAAAATTCCCGCAGAAGGGGTAATACAAAAGAAATGACAAGATCTTTTTTAAATGATGGGTCATTCATAATTCGAATGCGGTCACATGTGTATTCATAAAGTTTGAAGGCAGTGCATAACCCTAAAAAAGTATTACTTCGGGAGATTTTTTTCCCTAACTGACAAAAGATGATGGCTTAGAGTAGCTTCGTCATCATCACTGGACTTGCGGGTGAGCAGATCGTTGAGAACCATCCGCTACCCCTTCGAGAGAAGTATTACTATATGTATTTTTATTAATTCAGTTGGAAAAACCAGTCAAAACTATTGAATATTTGGTATGTATGAACACATATTTGTCTGTTTTTCAAAATCTGTATTTTTATTTATTGTTTAGAATATTTTTAAAAAAAATTTAACTTTGCCACAAAATATAATCAAAAAATTTTGTAATCATTAAACATATTGGAGAGGAAAGCCCAAGAAAAGATGGTGTGACAATGGATAGAGAGCGGTGGATAGGTTTGGAGGAGACCCAGCAGTGCGATGATTCAGGTAAGGTCTTAAAATTAACCAACCTTCAAATGTGCTTTATTGCAAAAATAAGCGTCTTATCAATTACCATGCCTTACCAAAAACTAATACCTATTCTAGATAAGAGTTTGTTTGCGACTTCAGTTCACTCACCAAGCCACTAGATGGCAATGTATAAACGCAAGCATTACCGATTAAGCAGTACAACGTAGTTAAGCGTTACGCCGCTAGATGGCGTTGCGTGTATTGTACATCTCGCAAGCGTTATGTTTTCCGAATAGGATAAGGCCAGGACAATGTATGAATAAAATGTTGTTTTATTACGATAATAGTAGCCCCTTCAGTACAACAGTTCAACCTTCAGAGTATATCCAGTACAGAGGTAAAGTTTTCACCCAATCATCCCATAGAACCTTCTGTACCTCCTTGGGAAGGCCTAAACGGAATGTTTCTTGTAACGACCTATCTGATTTAATCGCAGCAGTTTGTCCGCCAACTTTTAATCTTAATCTACTTTTACTACTATCTGTGTGGGCTACGAGGTAATTTACTAAGGCTGAATTACTTAATAACAATAAGAACGAACAATTTTTGTGTAATTGGAAGTCAAGGTCAGTGGGCGGAGAACTATTACGAAATAAGACTTAGGCACTTAATGCCGCTCATATTTATTAGATTGTAGTAATTATTTTGAAGTTGAGCTTAAACAAAAATGTGCCGAATTTAAATTTGAATCCAACGCGCTATTATTATTAGGGTCTGATAATCTTCGAAACACAAACTCTGTCTTTAGATGTTAGTTTATTCATTTAAATTTGACACACCAACAATAAGTACATGCATAAAAAATAACATTAACAACCAATAAATCACTCATTATATCTAAGTTCTGATACATGTTAGTTAATTTGTGTTACGGATTAAACTCGCAATTGGAAGTGATTAGATCTCTGCCTACCTTTTGGGAAAAAGGCGTGATTTTATATACGTATGTTTGTATGCGTTGTTATTCTAAACCAAATATTTAGAGACCCGACGTTTCGAGCTCTTTATAGCGCTCGTGGTCACGGGCAACTGTCATCTTCAGTCTCGGGTCTAACAATAACATGTTTAGAATAGCAATACACGCGAGTTTTATCCGTAAACTTTGATTTATTTCAAACTAGTGGTCCCGGCGAATTTCATACCGCCAATACTGATTCTTTTTCTATATTTTCTCATTGAAACCAAAATTACCTAAATCGGTCCGGGGGTTCCCGAGTTTTAGTCAGACTAACGAACAGCAATTCATTTTTATTTATAAGAAAGAAGATGTGTAGTGTTCGCGCAAATAATAGACAATACTAAGTCCTAGATGTCTTTCAAAATCCTTCCACACGATTTATGCGAACGATCCCATATAGAAAGGAGGTGTATGTCCAATATTTGAATAATATACCATATTAACAACTGGTACTGCTGGTACAACTTGATAAACGGCTCAACAGCTGTGAAATCGGCGCGTTTAATTATACATCCCCTAGCTATAACCCTGTGGGCCCGCAACGCCCTATATCCCCGTTTATTCCCTTCGCACTAATAATGCGTTAAGGTCATGTGGATAATTTTCCCCACAGCTCCTGGGCAGCCCCGCTGACATATCAAAGGATTCACAATGCAGAAATAATGTCAGCGAAGAACGGTATTGAAAAGGTTTTTTTTTGTGTGCCATGTGTGCCAGTATTTTTTCAAAAGAAACGAGGGCTAGCATTTTTTTTATCTATGTTGTAGTGTGTTTTTATACGAAATATAGGGAACATAGATATACCCACGATAAAAAATGTTTGGGATTAACAGTGCAGTAATTAAAATTTTACGATTAAAAAAAGGATGAATATTACACAAGATCACAAACATTGATATGGTCTCGTGGTAAGTAGCTTAAGCACTTGCGTTATAGGTATCAGAATCAACAGTGGATTTATAAAATAAATATACTTAATACACATCCAGATACGGAACAAATAGAGAGGTTCGTCTCACAAATATTTGTCCTAGGTGGGGAATCGAACCCACGACTCCCCACGAACCTGGGGTCACTAACCACTGTTCCACCGAGTCAGTCACAAGTAAATATTCCAATATCGGCGAAAATATGAAGAAAACCAAACCATTTTTGTTCTATTAAATAGGAAACATTTTAGGACTCAAAATTGCCTCTACAAATATTGAAACACCTTTATTTTCTGTAAAAATCTTTGTACGTAATTGTTAAAATCGTCAGACAAAAATAAAACTTCACTGATCTTTTTTTTAGTGTACTTTATAAGTAATAAAAATAAGACTCGACTTCGCATTTTTTTAAATGTCAAAGGTATTTAATATAAGAATAGCAATAAAAGGTTAATGCTCGAAATTAGCAGAAAGAACCATTTTAAAACGGTGTGCCAGTTCATTTTCTTTACCTAACTTGGCTTCTATCACAAAAAAAATCACACCAAGAATTTTTTGTTACATATTTGTTACAGCTAAAGAACGTCATTGCCCTACTCAATAAAATCAAAAACATACAACCTTCGAAGAATTTAACTAACGTATGTTTATAGAAGAAAAACCATCTCGAAGTAAAAAAATCACCGGCCTTTAGTTGGTGTGAGGTAATTCTGGGAAATTTTAAATAAAAAAAAAAAAAAAACTAGAATGGAAACCTTTTTTAAGGATGGGTAATAAAAATTATTAACAAAATCATGTGAGATTAAAATTTAAGGCATGCGAGTAATTATCTCAGCTTATTGCTGCCTACTGCTGAGCATAGGCCTCTTCCAAAGCTTTCCAGCACGACCGGTCTACGGCCACCTGCATCCAACAAAACCCAGTGATTTTCACCAGGTCGTCGGTCCATCTGGTAGGTGGCCGTCCCACAATGCGCTTTCCAGTACGTGGCCTCCACTCCAGGATCTTTCGGCCCCAACGACCGTCCAATCTTCGTGCTACGTGGCCGGCCCATTGCCACTTTAGTTTGCTAATTCGACGGGATCCGACGATTGCGAGTAATAGATATTAGAAATCGTCACCATCATCAGCCCATATACGTTCCCACTGCTGGGGCACGGGCCTACCCTATACTAGGTCGGTAAGGCCTTAGTCGTTAGATATTAGAAATGAAACTACTTTAAAATTTAAAGCAGACCAAACGACTCTCAGAAATTATTTGTATCCCTAACACTGAAAGTGAAGTTGTGACAACTACAAAAAAAGTTTTATACCCCAAAAAGTTCGTCATTTTGCACAAATGAGCTTTAAACTGTGATTTAACGACTCGTACGTGACACAAAAAGTAGTTCGTGCGAATGTAAAATTTTTACTACCCTATCGAACAAGTTTATTTGAAATAAAACACCCACTCATCGGCGATTTATATGGATTTTGTGGACCAGTCAGTTTCCCTCGCCATACACAAACAGAAGATTAATCGGAAACTTTACGACGACATACAAAGTGTAACCAATATCTCAATGAACGACTCAGTTATGCCCGGCTAAAGAATGTTCAGACAATGCCATATTACTAGCTGTGATTGTGTACTTCGATCACGATTCATGACAGAATGGACAGGTCATATTTTTAATTTTGGGGTCATACAAAAACTTGTGAAGCTTTTACTTACGACTTTGACTTGAGGATTAATTTCAATTTAAAATACATATTTTTAAAAAGGCTTTTGCCTAGTAAGTTCTAGTCTGCGCGATTACCAATAATAAAATTGTTTTAACTGTCGTGTCTCCATGAAATCTCTAGACTAAGCATATAATTGCGTAATGAATGTAAGCATTGTAAAATATTGGATCACTCCCCTTAAAAACAAATTTACGACGATGACGAGTACATTAAAAAAAAAAATTAAAATCTTCATCGTGTATACGTTGTAAAAATAAAACTGTATACTAATTAACTTTGGCATTGGCAAAGTCACCCACTCCCATATCCGTAGGTTCTTTTTTTAAACCGCTTCCTTTCATATATCCGGTCGGACATAGTTGATCTAAGCGGCACTAACTTAGTATTTATTGCAGGGGGTCTAGTAAGCGACACGAAGTTTACGATCCAAATATTATAGCGAGGGTCGATGCACTTCGAATTTATTTTCCGGAACCGAGATTGCGCTGAAAACTTAATCTAAGTTACTACTATATTTTGACATCCCACTTTCTAATCTGTGAAGTATTCTGTCTGCGCACCTTTGTATAAATAATGCCCTTTTAAAAGCTTTTGTGATACCCATAGCTATCATTATGGGTATCACAAAAGCTTTTTAAAATTGCTACTTTACTGATCGATTTATAATATTTCATTTAATTATAAATATTATAACCATATTATGGGATACTGAGAATATTATATTTTATACATAAAGCATATTTTTTTTTTATAAGTAGTTTTAAGATTATATTTCTGTTTTTTTATTTAGAAATTATATTGTGTAAAGAGACCACATTTATTTAGTTAAGCGTTAAAGCACCATCGATACAAATGCTTTCTAGTGTTGGTGCCACAGTTTATATCCGTTGTATAGTCTGTCAACAAGGCTAATCTTTTTGCAATATATTTTAGTAAACATTTTTATTTTGTGTAACTTGCCATGTTGGAATTAATATTTTTTATCTTTTTTATCTTATCTTTGTCATAACTTGTACTAAAGATAATAATCCTAGTATTTTTACGCGTAGGACCTCTATATTGTAAGAGGGTAATGGCTTTATATGGGTTTGTAGTGCGTAGGCGATGCTCGTGTCCCTGTGCCCTTACGTCCTTGTCACTTTTTAACAATTTTCCATCTAGCACAATTCATATTTGTTTTGGGATAATCGTGATTTATAGAATTGACTGAGAGTATGTGCATATGTATTCCTTACGTATGGTTTTAATTTGCATATTTTATGAATGTTGTTTGTCTATTTTTTGTTGGTGACAAAATCACTGGCATACTAACACCTTCTTGGATTGGATTTTCAAACGCTCCACAGATCTAGTTAAACATTCCATGCTAACTTTTTTAAAAGACCAGTAATTTAATTAAATTATTACGCGAACCTATCAGATTACGAGTGCGATCTGCCATTCATAGCTGACTCGGTGGAACAATGGTTAGTGATCATGACTCATAACCTACGGTTCTAAGAGTTGTGGGTACGATTCCCACCCGGGACAAATATTTGTGTGACGAACATCGGCATTTCTTCCGTATTTGGGTTTGTTATTAAATATTTTTTAAGTATATTTGATTCTGATATCTGTAACACAAGTGCTTAAGCTACTTACCACGGGGTCAGATAAATGTATATGATGTGTTTGTGTAATATTTATATTTATATAGATATTGTGGGTGGTCCGCGTGGAATTGTGCAAATAAAAATACTATGTTAAACAGGCTTTGTATTAGTGAAAGTCCCGTCGAAATTAGTCCAGCCGTTTCAGAGATAAGCGGGAACAAACAGACATACAAACAAAAATGTTTTAGTTGTATTTTTGTTATTGGTACCTGATATAGATTTAAATCCGTCATATATCCTTGCTAGTCTTGGGAACGCAATGAGGGCGAGGTGGTCCGCGACCCGTCACGTCACGTTTCCCACAGAGGTGAAAAGTGGATCGCTGGAAGTGATCTCTGCCTACCCCTCTGGGAAAAAGGCGTGATTTTATGTATGTATGTATGTATGTATAGATTTAAATCCATTTGGACAGTCGTTATTTTAATATTACAAACAGACGCTTTAATTTAATTTAGTTGTATAGATTCCGCCGACACTGCCCCTCGTAGTCAGTTAAATGGCTCCCTAATTCATCGCACCTCTCGTTAGGCGACTTGTCTCGCACAAACACTTCGGATTGCTTTGATTAGGCCTCCGACTCTATCCCTCCATTTAATCTGCTCAATTCAAACAGATACCTATCAGGAAGTCGCGACAATTTACTGGCCATGAGCGACAGAAAATTGTAAAAGGCAAATTCATATTTGATAATTCAATCGAAAGGCTACATTAAAAAGATTTATTTTGTTGTTTTAGTGCTATACATATAAAGCTATGCATAAATGTTCTCAATTTGAAAATGGCGCTCTATTATCTTTAACTGATAAAAGATCAGACTGGCTCGAACATTGGTTAGTTAGTGGCTGGCGCTTTCAAGAGTCGTGGGTTCGATTCCCACTCGGAACAAATACGAGTATTAGTGTTATGAACGTCGGTGTTTGTTCCGTGTCTGGGTGTATGTTTTATAATTATATATGTTTGTATATCAGTCTCTTTTTTTCCTAGAATAAATTTGGATTGCAAATAATATAGTCTGAATTGGACACAATACTTAAGATGAACATATCTTTTTTATTTCGCTGAATCTTTTTTATAAAGCGCAAATTGGATTGTGGAATAGAATGAAACGGACATACATCTCCATCGCGAAATGTCTTTGTTAAATAAGATTGACATAAACACAATGTCAGAAAAATAATAAAAATACTTTAGTAACACATTTTTGCGATGTGTGTAGGTGGTACATACACCTACGCACAAATTCCCATAAAAGTATAAGAGCGGGATGTTAATGTTGATACAGAGTCTGGATTGAAATCAAATGTTACGTAAGATAAATAATATTACGTGCCATTTATCCATGTTAGAAATTTTAGTCAACATTGAATAAGTTTTTCTAAATCATAGATCATGAAATGCTCATTACCAGGTAAGGGGCATTTGTGGTATAATGAAAATTTTGATTAATAGAATATGAGGCAGTAATATACTGTGAAATAGTATATGACGTCTCTCCCATATTTATTTATTTATTTCTAATAGGCACATAGTACAATTTGTACATAACAGTAAATTACAGGTTTGACTTCATATTAAAACTGTATCCCGATAAAGTTGCATAATTTAGATATTAAACTTGTTTAAAAATTTAAAATCTAAATTAAAAGAACGGTACTTAAACATCATCATCATCATCATCAGCCTATATAAGTCCCCCTTGCTGGGGCACGGGCCTACCCTAAACTAGGGCGATAAGGCCTTAGTCGACTTAAAAATGCATGCATGCATAATTGTTAAAAAATATCTATGATAATTATAGGCAATATTATAAGACGACATAATTATGGCTGACTCTACGTATATTGTAGAGTCAGCCGTAATAATGTTGTCGGACGTCTAGCTCGCTAAAATCATGAGTTTACTACACTTTGGTCTCTTCAGAGCTTAAACGAAGCTAAATTAAGACTGATTCACACTATCGCTGAGGCGGCAATTTGTGAAACTTAACGCGGTAACATTTTTAGCAAAAGTCTGCGTAAAACTTTCTTAAACAACTCCCTTCACTTTCCATTTGGCGCTGTTAAAGTAAGGGAGTAAGGGGTAGTAGTGAGGTTATCTGATGTCTAAATTTCCTAAGTGTCTATTAAGGCATGAAAAGCTTAGCGACTGAATGATAAAAGGAAAAACAGAACCATTATGTTATTATTTTATTGTCCGCCTGTCTGTTTTTCATTCGAATCCCCCTTTTATGGTTCTAGCTTAACTTGCAACTGATCGGCTTTTAACTTATTTTTGTTATCAACTCCTAAGTTTAAAAACATGGCTTAATATAATATCTGATTTTCATAATAAAACTAAAAAATATGAATTTGAACTCATGTTATAAAGTCTGGAAACCACTTTAAGTATATTGCTTATTAGTTAGAATTTAATTATTGAACATTCGATTCGGCTGAAGCGAGGTTAAACAATAACATTTACGCATGCTAATTGGGTTGGATTGTTAACTGTAATTAATATATTGTTGCTAGAAACCATACTAGGAAATTAATCGGTTCAAATGATGCAGTTTAATGTGTTGATGCAAATATCAAATAATGAATGTTAGTTATAGTCACAATAGAGACATTTTCGGCCGAATACCAACACCGATGCATGGCCGTGTTTCCGGCAATTTCGGCGCACGACACCGAAAATTCAATTACAGATCACTCCGATCAAAATGCATGGAACGCTAACCTTTTCGGCCGCCCGGATGCATTCTCAACGACCTTCCAATTTCCCTGAAAAGCCTCGATTCTCAACCAAATGTTGTATTCACTACTTTATCGTACAAAAAATACGGGTGATAAAATGTGCACAGTTTATTTTGTAGGCCGAAATATGCACATGCGTCGTGCGACTACGATCCAGGAGCCGCTACGGGCAGACGGCGCGCGACCGCCGTACGCTACGACCGTAGTCAGACCCGCTACGAGCCGTCCCGCCCGTACTACGAAACTTTTCATACTTTTCTAGCGTTTAGTTATCTCGCGTGTGTGATGTGTGGTGTTGTGGTCTGATCGCGATGGCGCCTTTACGAGTGCCCACGGATTTTTTCACGGACGATTTGTCGGAGTTTTTTAATTATTCCACTCAGAATCCTCAGCACGAGACCCGCCACCATGGGAGGCATAGGAACCACTCTCACATGCGTGAGAGTCACTCGAAGTCTCACAACGTGGTGGATTTCTTGTCGAATTCGATAATGGATGTGATGAACACGAAGTTTGTGCCGGAGAACAGTGTGTTGCCGGACTTGGAGCCGTTGTCGACTCACATGGACGGTGCGATGGACCGGCACTACCCGTTGCGTATGAACATAACGATGAACAGGTCTGACTTGGGTGTGATGAGTGAGGAGTTTATGTACCGTCACAGCGGGGCGATGACGGCGGTGTATTGCGCGGCGTACCTGCTGGTCTTCGTAGTGGGTCTGGTGGGGAACTGCTTCGTGATCGCTGTGGTGTATCGCTCTCCGCGGATGAGGACTGTCACCAACTTCTTCATTGTGAACCTGGCTGTGGCGGACATACTGGTGATCGTGTTTTGTCTACCTGCTACGCTGATGTCCAACATATTTGTCCGTGAGTATTACTATATTTTTTTAGTAGTATCTAAAAGTCGTTTTAGTTCGTTTTAGTAGATTTATTTCCTTTAAATGCTTATGTTATGTTGGTATTAAATCGAGCGACGAATGGTCAGTCACCATTGTGTTTTACACTTTAAAAGATTGAACTATGCACCTGCAGCTTTGATTAATTGCAGTTGATTTTATGCATTTCTTGATCAAAGTCAAGGTAAATGAAAATGTTTTTTGATTTGGGTGTTAAATATATCCAAAAAGAGTAAAGACACCGTTTATTTGTAAAAAAATATTATTTGCTTTACTCGTATGGGGCGTAAACTGTCGAGTTATTGGCTTAAGTACTTAGTGCACGTAATAAAATGTATAGTTTGACTATTTTATGTACGTACGTACGTACAGTTTTTTTAATAATAAAAACGTATAGTACGTTTTATTTTATTAAAGGTAAAGTTTTGCGTTGGGTATAGGTTCATATATAACTTAACAAACAAAATCATGTAAACAGTCAAGGATTTATTTTTATGTGGGCGGGTAGGTGGGTAGATCAGATTGATTTAATGAAAATGTAGGTGTTAATATATTTTGTTTAGAGTTATAACGGATTGTATATTAACATAAAATTTTAAAATATGAACAAATGAAAATGAAAATGGCGGATATCTAATCGAACAAGGATTGAAGATAATGTTGCTTGTGAGAAATTTTGGGCAGTTTGCTGTAAGCGGGTTACTTTTAATTGGTTCAGGGTTGAGTTCAGAAGATACTCCAAATCTTAATTTACTTTTCGTATCAACTGTCTATGCATAAGTTATGAATTATCGCTATTATGACTACTTTGAACATAGCAATTAGACAGGAAAGGAAGTGTTATAAATTGTTTTTAATGATTGCCAGTGAGTAAAGGCAGTATGCGGTTGCATTTGTTTGATATTCGCAAAAGTTTTCACATAATGTGCATATTGTCATCGCTACAAATGCTCGATAAGTTAAACAGTTTGATTGCTCTATGCACTTACTATAAAGCGTAAATATATGAATAACTATAAGTTACTTCAAGAGTTTGACCATGAAAAGTGAATTCGATGTAATTTCCCATTAAATCGCTGAACATTTTGCTAACTTAAACTCACGCCATACAAAAATGACACTAATTAGGCCGTAAAGTGGTAATTTTGGGTCGTAAATGTGAAAATTTTGCATAATATTACGATGACACTGTGGTTGGTATGCCACACCACGCCGCTTTAAACTTTGCCGTAACGACTTGTGGAAAAGATTATGATTGAAAAGTTTGACTTCGCACTTTTTGCGCGTTTCACAGCAAAAAACTTTGCTTGGCATTGTCTTTACTCTGGCATTATACCACTCCATTATTCATTTCCTATTTTGCTTAGAAGGTTTTATTAATACATTTTAATAGTTTGAAGGAACACTTGGCTCGTCGAAGAACGTGAGTGCTTTGATATTGAAACTTCGTTAGAATAATTTTGTAAATGTCAGACATTTTAACGAGAAAGGGTTGTCTGTGGGATAATAACATTTTGGGTCTATTTTTGGATATGTTATGTGCTTGCGATAGGATATTACTGAAGATATTTGATTACATCAGAATTAATTTGATCATTTGAGATAGCTGTTTCACCATATAGTATATACTCACAAGGAGCGTAATGTTAACATATCGTAGATTTAGAGTATGATGAGAGCAATAGGAACCCTATGTGCCTTGTAAAGGAACTTCTTTGTAAATTTATGACTTTTTCGTGCGTTTTAATCTCCTAAATGGAACGCGCTGTACGCAAACAGGCTTAGAGGGTAACTAACAGAAAGTGCACTATTTACGCACATATTTGCATTTTAATGTTTGTACATTTTTGTGCTACAAATCATAAGGAAAATATATGGACCTTTTAGTCCGACAAAATTTGCTCCCAACTGGAAATATGTACAACAACCATGATTATGGTTTTAATTTTGTAAGCAAATGTATACACTCTTATCGAGTCTTTAATGTAATGTTTTAATACACTCATTATAAAGAAAACTTAAATTTGTGTGATGAACAACGGTGTTTATTGGTTCGCAACCGTGTCTGGGTGTGTAAATGTATTTATAAAAATCTATACAAGCTCTTCTTAGTTAAGGCTTAGGTGGCCTTCTGTGGGAAAGTCCCAAATATTTATTTATTGCCTTTACTTTTACCGAGAATGGTAAGTAAAAAAGTAAGCCAATTTCAAGACCGCAAAGGGTAATTCTTCATAAATCCGAATTCACCAAGTCCGGTCAAACGGACGAAAGGTCTATGATATATCGTCTCTGGCACAGCCTTATATCACAGGAAGGATTTAATGCATGTATTTTCATAACTTATTGCCGCGTAAACAAGAGAGGTTTTTTTGTTGTGCTAAAAATAGAGGACCCGAAAAACCATATCTAACTATCTGTAGATGTTTTTATGGCGTAAGTTGATCGTAAACGCCACCTGCCCCTGACATGCCGGTTACAAAGTAGTTTCGTTCTACACTTCGCTGTTGTTAAACGAGTATAGACTAATTACAATTTAACATTGGATGATTAGGCACATACATTATTTTTTTTAGGAATTTTATAAAATTATACTTGTAGGTTACATGTCAAATGTGTGATGTAACGTTCTTTTTATATGTTATTTCGGGAATATGGTTCTGGTTGATGTGTAAAAAAATGTACATAATATTCCCAGCGATTTTTTTTTTGTAACGCAGAGTTTTATTTTTTTATAAGTAGAATTTAATTGCGGGTTTTTAACATGATATGGGATATGGGTCCTACAATTTAATACGAGTACAAACATAGATAAAATGGATCTCGAATATTTGTTTATAATTGCTTTATGCTTTTGATGCCGATGTAAACGTATTGTTACGACCACGAGAGACCGTGCAAGCGGAATTAGTCTTATCGTCGTATGGATAAGGTCTATATTCGCTTGCTCGATACTACGCTACACACTCTGGTAGGTTGTAGCGAGCTCTAGAGTGTTCTAAAGTAATAATAATATTACGACCTTGAGAGACCGTGCAAGCGAAATTAGTCTTATCGTCGTATGGATAAGGTCTATATTCGCTTGCACGATACTACGTCACACACTCTGGTCGGTCGGAGCGAGCTCCAGCGAGTTCTAGAAATTTCGATCCCCGCGAGAAGATTCTCGACGCCACGCGAAGAGCTGCGTCCTCACTGGGTATAAAAGCGGGATGTACGACGCGACGGGACAGTTCCGATTTGGAAAGCGAAGCGAATCAGTCTCCTGCGAACTAGAAGTGATCGAGTGCGTTACCTGCGAATAGTCAGTGAAATTCAGTGTTTTAGTGTGATTCAGTGCTTTAGTGTAATTTAGTGTTCCGTGTTTAGTGTTGTAATTAAGTGTTTTTAATTGTGTTTTTAAGTGTTTAATTGTGTAATTGTTAGTCGATAAATAAATTAATTGTCTTTTGGTGACTTTTGGCGTATCTTGAATTTAACGTACCCCGTTCCCGCAACAATTGGTGTCAGAAGTGGGATTCAAGATGCCTCTTACACCACGAGAAGACAGTGAGGGTCGAGTTACAAGGAGTCAAACCGCGGCCCTGCAAGAGGGTGAAGGTACTTCAACGGAGGGATCTATTCAAACATCAATCGGGCCTGTGGAGCTTGCAGACTTATTTAAAATGCTGCAGACACAAGCCAGCCGTCAGGAGGAGCAAGCCCGTCGCCAGGAGGAGCAAGCCCGTCGCCAGGAGGACCAAGCCCGTGAACAAGCCCGCCGCCAGGAGGACCAAGCCCGTGAACAAGCCCGCCGCCAGGAGGAGCAAGCCCGACTTCAAGAAGCACAATTTGCTAAACTGAGGGAAGAACAAGCCCTTCGCCAGGAGGAGCTAGCCCGACTTCAGGAAGCACAATTCGCTAAACTGAGGGAAGAACAAGCCCTTCGCCAGGAAAAGCAAGACCTTCGCCAGGAAGAGCTAAGCAAGAGTTTGTTGGGGGCTATTGAGAAGAAGCACGAAGTATTAGAAAAGCAGATTGATGCTCTCAAGGATGATGTGCTAAGCGTCAAGACCCATCACGAAGATCGACTCACCCAACACGAAGATCGACTCATTCAACATGAAGATCGATTCACCCAACATGAAGATCGATTCATCCAACATGAAGATCGATTCACCCAACACGAAGATCGATTCAGCCAGGTGGATGCTGAGATGCGACAGCTGCATACCAAAATGGCAAGAGTGGGGACCCGGGGTGCTACGGTAGTGTCGGATTCTCCGAAAATCGAAGTACCCCACTTCGATGGAACGACGTCTTGGGCAGCATTTTGGTACCAGTTTGAGACGGTGGCGAAAGGAAAGGGGTGGAACGAGGAAGAGTCCATGATAGCTCTGACTCTGGCTCTTCGTGGAGATGCCCTGCTCACGTTGGAAAACCTGCCTTCGGATAACAGAACTTTAGGTGCTCTCCAAAGAGCATTAGAGGGCAGGTACAGCGACAAACACCTGGAACACGCATACAGAGCACAACTCCGCGACCGACAGCAGAAGCCTGGTGAGAGTCTGCAGCAATGGGCAGCGGAAATCGAAAGGCTAGTCAGACGTGCCTACGTGTCATGCCCTACAATGGTGGAATCAATGATCCCGCAAGCTTTCTGTGATGGAATTAGAGATGCAGACGTCAGACATACCGTGAAACTGAGCCATCATCAGACCTTACAGGAAGCTCTAGCCCATGCTTTGGAGGTGGAAGCCGTGCGTCAAGATGCTAGAACTCAACGACTTCGAGAGGTTGTGGTGAAGGAAAAACCTTCTTTGGGTCCGATGTGCTATGGCTGCGGCGAGAGGGGCCATATTCGGAGTAGTTGCCCCAAGCGAAGATGGCCACGTAGAACGACAGTAGCGTCCTCTACACAGGTGGATGCAGAAGAGCTGTCGTTAAACTAGAAGGAGCCAGGGCCGTGGGGCGGGCGCTGGCTGGTCAACATCGAGCCCCTACCGTCACTGTTTCACAGATTGGTAATGGGAACAACCTTACAGTGGTTGGACAGCTGAACAGCGTAACGTGTCATTTTACTATTGACACAGGTGCTTCAAGAACAATAGTGCGTCCGGAGCTATTGAAAAGAACTATTGTGTGGAATCAGAGACCATCCGTTCAGCTTCAAACAGCAACAGGCCAGCCAGTTACCGTCTTCGGTGAGACGATGGCGAAGTTAACCATTGGAGAACAGACCTTTGAATACGGTGTAATCGTAGCAGACATCACGGACGATTGCATCATCGGATGGGACATTTTAAGAGACCAGAAGTGTGTGGTAGACGTCGCTAAAGGAGTACTTAGTTTTCCCGAACAAGAAGTATTCCTGGAGGGAGCGAGATCATGCGCAGTTTACTGCCTGAAAAATACGACCCTACCGCCGAGATCTGAAACTCTGGTCAAAGTTAGATTCCCTTACACTGCGTGTCAAGGGCGAAGCGTCGTCATAGAAAACTGCGGCGACCATCCGAGTTGGATCACAGCAAGAACTCTGGCAATGACCGGAAAAGGAGCGCTGGTGCGAGTCATCAATCTTAGCGGAGATGAAGTGCAGCTACGAAGAAACTGTGTCATCGGACGGTGCGATGCAGGTCAATCCATCAGAAGGCTGAAAAGGGCCCGGGAACCGGAATCCTGTCAACGAGATGACGTCACGCCGCTCCTAGCAAATTGTAAGGACAAGCTATCTGAGCGGGAACTTCACCAAGCCAAAAGGTTGCTACTCGATTTCAACGACATATTTTCGAAGGGTGACCACGATTTGGGAAGGACAGGTCTCGTTAAACACAGAATAGACACGGGAGACGCGCCACCAATAAAGCAGCGGCCTAGACGCCTTCCATTTGCCAAAGAGAAGGAGGTAGCAGACATGGTTGCTGAGATGCAGAAGAACCGCATCATAGAACCTTCAACAAGCCCGTGGTCTTCGCCAGTAGTCCTGGTAAAGAAGAAGGACGGCAGCACCAGGTTTTGTGTGGACTACCGGTTGTTGAATAATGCAACGAAGAAGGACAGCTACCCTCTGCCCCGTATAGACGACACACTGGACATGTTGAGCGGCATGAAGTGGTTCTCAACAGTGGACCTTAAGAGTGGGTACTGGCAAGTTGACATCCATCCAGAAGACAAAGAGAAGACGGCATTTACGACTGGAACTAGGAATGGATTGTGGCAGTTCAACGTCATGCCCTTTGGTCTTTGCAACGCTCCGGCGACATTCGAGCGGTTGATGGAAAGGGTACTGGTTGGACTTCTGGGTGATGCATGCCTGGTCTATCTGGATGACATCATTGTCATGGGTCGAAATTTTACAGAGCATGTCAGTAACCTGAGGAAGGTTTTCACCAGAATACGAGAAGCAAACTTGAGACTCAGCCCAAAGAAATGCACGTTTTTCAAGGAGGAAGTCGCCTACTTAGGCCACATTATTTCATCGAAAGGTGTAAGGACTGACCCAGAGAAGATAAAAGCTGTCCAAGAATGGCCTATACCAGTTCACAAGACCGACGTGAGATCATTTTTGGGTTTATGCGCATACTATCGGCGCTTTGTAAAGAACTTCTCTGATATAGCGAAACCTCTTCATCGGCTCACGGAAGATAAACGAGTATTCGCCTGGGACTCGGAATGTGATCAAGCCTTCTTCAGATTAAAAGAACACCTCTGCACCAGTCCTATACTTGGCTACCCGAACAGAGAAGGAAGGTTTATCGTGGACACCGATGCCAGCAATACTGGCATAGGCGGAGTTCTGTCGCAAGAGCAAGGTGAACGAGAAGTGGTGATCGCCTATTTCAGTAAGTCACTTTCAAAACCTGAAAGGAACTACTGTGTGACTCGTAAGGAACTGTTGGCGGTAGTAAAGACTCTACAGCATTTCAACAAGTACCTCGTTGGAAGACAGTTTACCCTGCGGACAGATCATGCTGCGTTAAAATGGCTCTTGCAGTTTAAGAACCCTGAAGGACAAGTGGCGCGGTGGCTAGAGCAACTACAGGAGTACAATTTTACAACAGAACATCGGAGTGGTAGAACGCATTTGAATGCCGATGCCCTATCAAGGAGACCTTGTCCTGTGGCCTGCAGTCATTGTTCTAAGACGGAGACTAAAGAAGAAGTCCGGATGATTACCACCCAGGGACTTGATAATGAATGGAGCGAAGACGCTATCAAAAATGCTCAAAAAGAGGATAGTGACCTGAGAAAAATATTTGAATGGAAAGAAGTAGGTCAAAAACCTTCTTGGAGCCATGTAGCATCATCAAGCCCCGTCACGAAAAGTTACTGGGCACAATGGGACAGTTTGGAGATTAAGGATGGAGTACTCTTCAGGAAATGGGAAACACCAAAAGGGGATCAAACAACACTACAGCTGATTGTACCCCGTAAACAAGTTGCTTCTTTACTGAGGTACATACACGATGGGGTATCCGGGGGCCATTTAGGCGTGAAGAAGACCCTAGAGAAGCTGAGACAGAGGTTCTACTGGATACACTGTCGGGAGGACGTCGAAGACTGGTGCAAGAAATGTACGACTTGCGCATCAGTAAAGGGCCCACAAACCAGAAGTAAGGGCAAACTCAAGCTGTACAACGTCGGCGCTCCTTGGGAAAGAATTGCAGTAGATGTAGCTGGCCCCTTTCCAGAATCCGATGAGGGAAACAAGTACATCATTGTGGTCCAAGATTACTTCACTAAGTGGCCTGAAGTCTTCGCTACGCCTAATCAAGAAGCAAAGACGGTCGCCAAGAAGTTGGTCCACGAGGTAATTTGCCGATTTGGTGTGCCTCTTGAAATACATTCAGACCAAGGAAGAAACTTTGAGTCAGCACTGTTCCAGGAGGTCTGTCAACTGTTGGGTATGCATAAGACCCGTACTACACCAGCACACCCGCAATCCGATGGCATGGTAGAGAGATTTTATCAGGTGGGAGACATTTTGTCGACCGGTTGCTGTTACCACCATACAGTTGTGTAAAACCCGCCAAGTGACTCTGACCTTTCTCGGTCAGGTCGCGTTCCGGGATCAGCACTGTACGAACCGGAGCCAGGGGGGACCATTGCTGCGGCAAGCGCCGGACCAGTGGAGTCTTAGCGGCGGTATTGTGCGGGCGGAGCGGGTCAGCCCGCCGGTGCGGGGCCCCTTCCGTCCGGCGGACTGGCCAACTCCGACCCGCACAGCTCAATACCAATGCGAGACTCCACGCCTTATCTCGTTGTTGCCGCAGCAGTGGTCTCCTTTTTCACGGCTTTCAGGGTGAGTGCGACAGGCTCAATATGGTCTATTGTGCCTGTCGACCTCATATTTGGATCTCACTACCGCTTACCATCAGGTGGAGTGAGGTCATCTTGTTAGCCTCTTTATAAAAAAAAAAAGATTCAACCAAACGTTGGAAAACCACTTGGCCAAAGTTGTGGACGAGCATCAACGAGACTGGGACCAGTACATACCGCTTTTCTTGCTGTCCTACCGATCTGCGATCCACGATAGCACCAGCGCAACCCCAGCAATGGTAAACTTCGGTCGAGAAATGCGGCTTCCGGTAGACGCGTTGACTGGGACACCGCCAGAAGCTCCGAAACCAGTAACCGAATATGCGGCTGACCTACAGAAGCGCCTGGATGAAGTACATGCTCTCGTCAGAGACTGCAGTCTAAAATCCAGCGAAAGAATGAAAACCCGTTACGACCGCAAAGCCAACACGGACGGTTTCGATGAAGGGAGTCTGGTTTGGTTACACAACCCACTCAGGAAGAAGGGCAAATCACCGAAGTTCCAGCCAAGGTGGGAAGGACCATACAAGATTATCACTAGGCTGAACGACTTAACCTATCGGATCAAACAAGGGACAAGAGGCAAGCCGAAAATTGTTCACATTGATCGATTGGCTCGTTACCATGGGTCAAATGATGCTCGGGACGAGCATGACTAAGAGGGGGATAATGTTACGACCACGAGAGACCGTGCAAGCGGAATTAGTCTTATCGTCGTATGGATAAGGTCTATATTCGCTTGCACGATACTACGCTACACACTCTGGTAGGTTGTAGCGAGCTCTAGAGTGTTCTAAAGTAATAATAATATTACGACCTTGAGAGACCGTGCAAGCGAAATTAGTCTTATCGTCGTATGGATAAGGTCTATATTCGCTTGCACGATACTACGTCACACACTCTGGTCGGTCGGAGCGAGCTCCAGCGAGTTCTAGAAATTTCGATCCCCGCGAGAAGATTCTCGACGCCACGCGAAGAGCTGCGTCCTCACTGGGTATAAAAGCGGGATGTACGACGCGACGGGACAGTTCCGATTTGGAAAGCGAAGCGAATCAGTCTCCTGCGAACTAGAAGTGATCGAGTGCGTTACCTGCGAATAGTCAGTGAAATTCAGTGTTTTAGTGTGATTCAGTGCTTTAGTGTAATTTAGTGTTCCGTGTTTAGTGTTGTAATTAAGTGTTTTTAATTGTGTTTTTAAGTGTTTAATTGTGTAATTGTTAGTCGATAAATAAATTAATTGTCTTTTGGTGACTTTTGGCGTATCTTGAATTTAACGTACCCCGTTCCCGCAACAGTATTTATTTCATGGCAATTTTCACAAGGCTGTAATTTTGTTGCTATTACCAAAACAGACAAGCTATTAAAGGAAAATCAGGAAATGAGATTCCTTAGAATAAAGACCCGTCAGTAGTATCAGTAGGTATTATTGTTAGTATTCTAGCTGATTTCTTAATTTCTCTGAAAGAAGTCAAATACAAGTAAAATGTAAATTTTTAAAATATTTAAATTAATTTTTCTGAAAATGACTAAATAAAGATTTACCCTTTTATAAATATCCCTTTACGTGAAGACGCAAATCTGTTTCTATTAATATCAATCTGATATCAAAAGATGAGGAAATATCATTAAAAGGTGAATATCCTTAATTGCTTCTAAAAAAGGGCAAATCGACCGTTTTGTGAGATGTTATAAAAATATTTTTTAAGACCATTGCCCCCGCTATATTGTCCGTTATTCGTCTGTGGGGACACTCACGCTCCATTGGACTACAAACAAAATGTGGCGAGAGAGATATCCGTTCACTTTCAGCGTTCATTGTAACTTACATCCTTAATACACACCAGTAGATACTTACTATATATAAAAATAAAAACAAAATACGTATAGACTGTGAGTAGAGTGCATTAAATGAAATTAGGGGTGAGAGCCATCCGCTCCCTAGCAAGTCCGGTGATGACGACGAGATATCCAAGCCATCATCTTATGTCTGGATAAAAAAATAAGTAAAATATAAATTGGAACTTAAGATACGCGACCTATTAGGTACTTATTTTGATGATATGGAACACAATAATTTCGAATGTAATTTCCAGTACATATCAATAAATAAAAAAATAACAACAGTAATAGTAGTAATCCCTGGTGTCCATGAAACAGCTAAATCACCGATAAAAATATAAATTAAGTAAGTCCTTCGCTTCGGCCTTCCAATTATTACCATTGATTGTACCTTACAAGCCAGGAAGTATAGTCAACATGGTTTTTGCTTTATAATACATCAAATGAAAACGTTAAATAGAAAATAAAAGTCAGTTTAATTCTGTTAATAATAAAGTCGCAGGTGAACAGAACGCGAAATCTACAAAGCGTGTAAACATTAGCCCAAGAAGTGTGAAAAGCCAAAGGTGCAATCGGAATCCCACAACATCTTCAATTCCAGAAAATATTATGAGGGATTGTATTGGCTCCTGAGGCGGTCTAGCGAGCTAGACGCTAGATAACTCTGATTTCTTCCCGGAAACACCCGCTGTAGTTCAGAGACCTGTCTCGAACGTCCAATGCTTCGAAATCTCATTGCAACCAGTTTCGTGCCATTATCATCGATCACTAACATCAAAGATACACCCTCGTACAAAATATCCACTGCAAATCTACAAAAGCGTCATCATCAGTTATGTTGACAGCTGAAAATTTAAGTATTGCATCGTTTATTTCGTTTGTTAATGGATTTTATGCTGCAAAATTTCACACGTCTACTTTTTATAGCACTATACTGACATGTATCAAATTTTGAGAAGTGTTATCTTAACTAAAATAATTAAGGTAAATTGATAACATTATAATAAAGCTCGTTTATAGACTGTTCCCGATGAAAAGAGATGTAAATATTTCTGAGAAAGGTTCTAGTGTGTCCAGCAAACTATCTTGACCGTAACGAAGGTCATTGCCCTCAAAGATAACCTCTATGAAAGTTTCATTTTAAAACAAACATTAGCTGACAGTTTGACTGGACTTATGTTTCAAACCTGCTTCCTAAACTTATGAATTTTTATCAGTTTCTATATTTACTTTAACGTCCATGAATATATATTAAAATATTCATGCTTCTTTCGGTATTTTAGTTGCTTATCTGCTCTTGAAGGATGTATGATGTGGACGGATGGTTGCTATAAGGGATCGACATTTAGCATCTATTTTAGGCAGCGCATTAACATATTCCTGCTGTTTATAAACTATATTAAAATATCTAACTTAAATATACCTATTCAACTTCATTTTAGCATAAGGTTGAATGTACTATTTGAAACATTTATTTACATGTGCTTTTTAAATAGTATTTACATATGGGTTAATGCACTAGATTTTTTGCAATTAGTTTGGTTTATTGGTCTACGTTTTTCTCTTAACGACCTTGACAGATAAAGTAAAAGTGAAGAAGTATTGTCCCCAAATGGAAGAAAATACAAGACACATACAAAAAGCTGTAAATGTGGTAACTTAAAATCCGAAAGTCTAGTTTGCTGACATTGAAGATGCTGGGTAGCTGACTAGTAACCAGGCTGAAATAAGGTAAGTGGATTTTCCCACAGGCAACTTTTTCCTTAAAAGCGTCGATAGCCGAGTGGTTTAGGTCATAGCTAGCCATGCGAGCCACTTACTACTGTTTTTGTTGTTGTTTTTCTATTTCAAATTCATATGTAAGATTATTCGACGCTTTAACGGTGAAAGAAAACATGGTGAGGAAACCTGCACGTCTACGAAGAAATTCTTAGGTTGTGTAGTCAACCAACCCGCACATGGCCAGCGTGATTGACTAAGGCTTAATCGCCCTAATTTAGGTGGGCCTGTGCCCCAGCAGTGGGGACGGGACGTACACGGGCTGATGATAATGATGTCAAACTTCTTTCTTACCTCGGTACGTTATTATATAATCATCGAGTTAATTTTTGATAACAGTAGTGATAGCATTTTCAAATAACTCTAACAAAAAATTACATAATACGTTATATAATCATATGGTAATTGATCCGTATGAGTAAAAAAACAATAACGATTGGCATAAGCCACGCCTTTTATGCTAAGAGGCTTACGTTGCGCGACACAGATTTACAATTCTTGAACATTGCCAATACTTGATATTAATACAGTTATTTTGCAATCCTGAAACATTGCCAACAGTTGATATTGATATGGGATTAAGTTTAACTGCACCTCCATTACGTTAATGTAGCAGTTATGAGCCCTTAGAGATTTACCCTCGCTTTTCTGGATAAACGTGCACTGAAGGATACAAAGTGGTAAACACCGTTTAATATTTGATTACGTAACTAGTTGCTAATGGTTAGGGACAGCCCTGTAGTGACCTCGTCATTAAGGGTAGTTTATTAAATATGGACTAAAAGGTAAGTGGGGAGCAGCTGAGGACGTGTTTTGACTAAGCTGTACCAGTACAATAGTTTACAGATGAACCGTAACAACTATTTTCCAAGATGGCGGCCTTTGGAATAGAGTGGCGATAACACACATTGGTTATAAGTTATAACCTTGACACATCTAAATAATAGAATTGCTTCTTATCAAAAACGTAACCTCAATATAGACTTTTTTTTCCTTGCTGAAATACGATGATGGCTTGGGGTAGCCTCGTCGTCATTACCGGACTTGCGAGGGAGCAGATCCCCTTAAATTCAATTAACTGTTACAAAAACGAAAAAAATGTTATTAAGTTTTTTCATTCGTTTTAAAATAATTTAGAAAGCTTTACCTTGTAATAAGTACCTATAAGATATTCGAAAAACCGTTAAACTACTGTTTACCAATCTTATCGGCAATAAAATTTGAATAAACAGAGGAAATCTAAAAAAGGCGCAATTGAAACATTTAAAAGTAATAAAAAGTAACAACGTTCAAAACAATTTTCCATCTTGAGTCCGCTTTTATTTTATAAAGTAGAATTCCGAAGTAGTCTAGACGATATAATAATAGTCGTAAATGGAAAACTAAAGGGTGTAAATATTTATTGGGCAACCGATGCGACAGACCTTGTAACTATTGCGTTTGCATTCCTGTCCTTAAAAAAGATTGGAAAGAGTGATAAAGTCCTGTTTAAAGAGATTTTATCAGCTTTCTGAAAAACGCATTTTAATACATTTAAAGTAGATATTTGTTTTGAAGCCGAACCAACTTGGTTGTAAATAGACTGAATTAAAGTTTTGATTCCACATGGATAGGTTTTACATCATCATCATCATCATCAGCCTATTCCTGTCCACTGCTGGACATAGGCCTCTCCAAATGCACGCCACTTTTCTCTATCCTCGGCCACTCGCATCCAGCTCCTACCAGCCGTCCTGCGCAGATCGTCACACCACCTGGCCTGCGGGCGTTCTACACTACGTTTGCCGAGACGCGGTATCCACTCCAGAACCCGTATTTTACATAATCTAAATAAATTTATTTCTTTTCACTAACTCCTGCGGTACATAGTAAGCTAAATAACTCACAATAACAACGACCGATATCAAGCTTTATCATAAACTAGTGACCCGCCCTCGCTCCGCTTCGAGTATGTAAAGGTCTATACATAAAAACCTTCCTCTTGAATCCCTCTTTATATATAAAATCCCATCAAAATCCGTTGCGTAGTTTTAGAGATTTAAGCATACATACAGACAGACGCGGGAAGCGACTTTGCTTTATACTGTAGTGACTATTCAGGTTTGGCCTATTCATACATTGTATCATCATCATCATCATCATCAGCCCATTCCTGTCCACTGCTGGACATAGGCCTCTCCAAATGCACGCCACTTCTCTCTATCCTCGGCCAAACATTGTATAGGCGAAGGTAATTATTTGGCCGCCGAATAGCCAATCAAGCGATCGGAACTATCGCCCAATCAAATACTGTTTGAATGGCTATGCGGAGTGGGGCAGCGGTGAAAGCGATGTCCACTTGCATACTGGCAACAGGAATGGTGTGTAGGGATGGTAATTGCATTAATAATAACAAAATAAGAATTGTAAAAAAAAATCTAATGAAGCACTTCTAAGAATATGTATTTTAAGAAAAAATTTCATTCATTAAAAAAAAATTGAAAATGTTGATTTATTTCAATTAAATATTTACAGTTGATAAAATATAAGCCAAATTGAATACAATATAAAATGCGTTTCAACGTTTTACAATTCAAAAATAAATATAAGAGCTCGTTGATAATTTTTTTTAGATATTGAAAGTGAAAGTATAATTAAATGCATTTTTGCGTCACAAATACCCAAAATGGTATAATATTACAATGTTGACCGGTTGGCAGCCCTAGATGTGCATCATGCCCGCTAGTTAATATGGAATTGGATAGTAAGGATACCTAACGTTAGGTATCCTAAGGTCAGTAGCGCTACCATGAGTTTAAAAGTGACAGACTCTATATTGCCTATATAATTATATCTATGAAAAATTTGTACAGCTCCCTCTAGCGGTGACGCTAAGAACTGAAATTGTTAGTATGAAAAAAAAACAATTCGGTAGGTTTTTAACGTACGTAAGTTTTCGATAGCTAATACGTAAGCTCCGCTTAACATCCGCCCAAATGGTTCAGCACTTATAGAGTTAGAAACTTCTTTTTAACAACGCACGCAATTTCGGCCTGATCCATGACTTAGGCTTAGGCCGCACTACGGCTAAACCGCCGCGGATTTTAACCGCCTGATTTTATGAGTAAAAGAAACTAATGGAAGCGGCCGCACTGACGGTTTTTCTCCGCGACTGATTTTAAAACCCCGTTGGTTACAGAATTGTTAGCGGGGAAAAACCGCGCCAAAATTTGTAGTAAAAATCGTGGCTAGTTTCGCGGTTTTTAACCGTAGTGTGTGAGTCAAGGGCGGTTTTGCGGTTTCACGATTTACCGCTTGCGGGAAAAAACCGTAGTGCGGCCTAAGCCTTTCACCCGGAATTTCTCGGTCTCTATGAATTGACAATCTGCTGTTTACTTTAATTGCTATTCCTTTGAACTCAGAACTTACAAAAACGGAGAAAAAGTTAAATTAACAACCCGGTTCTCTGTGGCCGAACCAGTAACAAGATAATATAGAAAATCTTATCCGGGAAAGCCAGCTTCAACGTCGTTAACCAACCTAATCTCAAGTTTATTGAAGTACAGATTGAGTCTTGGGAACGTTATTCGCAGTTACTTAAACGCTGAAATTGCAAAGCGATACAAAACTATGATTTGATTGAATTAGTAAACTATAAATATTATATAACCTTCATACATTAGTAAATTTTTGAAGTGCTGTGCAATTTTTTGACACTTTACTAGCATATGAAACAAAGGATTTGAAGGAGCGCGCAAGTTAAATAGATAGCTTCATCATAAAGTGCCCTAATTAGAGCACTTTTGTGTCGCACAAATTTTAAGAGTTTGCTAAACAACTCGTGTTTTCATATGTTTTATAGTTGTTCCCGACCCGTAAAGCTTACTCAAAACGGTCAGTTTTATAGATCTCATCGGATCTTTATCGGCGAAAAGCAAATTTATTTCTTACAAACGAGACCTAGACGTATTTGCTGTGCAACGAACAGTTTCATTGAAATCGGAAATAACGTCTAACGTCTGCCTTTTACTGATAGACGTCTTGTCGAGTGACGAATTCAAGTTTTGCTTGGGATTCCTGAAAACAAATGATAAACTGAAAAGTTTTGAAAAGTTTCTTGTTCGGAATTGATAAATCTAATTTAAATATAGTAGTTTGATTGACTGTTACTTAAGTATTGACGTATCTTAATCTAAACATTATTCTTTCTCTTTATAAATGAACCTTGGCATAAGTTGAGAGCATTTACAGGACTACATACACTACTACTACAGTAAGCTAACAGAATGCACGAGTCAGACAGACTAGACGAAAAGATTAATCCTGAATTTGTCTTAGAAAAACAGAAATACTCCGGGGATTGGTGAACGGGGCTTTGAATAAATGAGTTTTGAAGATGAGATGATCGGCGGGGTTTGGCCGCGATGCAGTCGTCTAGAGACGTGATGTGGTACCATTAAAATGTTTAATAAAAGCTCTGTCCTTACTTCCTAAAGCAACGCTGTCAGTGAAAGCGCTCATCGAATTGAAATGAAATTGTATTCATAATTAGTCTAGTGCTTGAGACAGGTTACTTTTTAACTGTCTGGTTATGGAAGTATATTTGCGTGATAAAAGACTCCACGCAGCCAAAGTTGGTTATTTAATATCAATCTAGATTTCTACTTTAAAATAGGAATTATAAAAACAGTGAGCTTATCCACATATTTTTCAGTTCATACATGTCATGTATACGTACCAGCATAAAAGCTTAGACATATTGCTAAATTGAAATAATTAAGGTATTTCACTTAATTTATTTTGATATTCCGATAATGTAGGTATGTAAGTCATCTTCGTGCGCATCAGCGCAGACTCAATCAGGAGTCGAAATGGTCGCCATGGCCGAAATCGGTCGGAAGAAATCAATCAATCAATGTAGGTAGTCAAATTCGAAGTACTTACCTAAATAGTCTAATCTATCTGGATTCTAAGAATTATCTGAAATATTTGTGGTTTCATTTTTTGCAGTTAAGTAGAATATTTTTAGTAGTAGTAAACGAATACTTAAGTACTAGCAAACAAAAACATAAACCGATATCCGACCGCTTTGATCATTATTCAAACAGCGATCGTTTCCCTGCGGCAAGAAATATCTGTATTCCATCCATCTCACATTCATACGACCGTTTCCACGAAGCCATCTTTATCTGGTTAAAATAAACGCGCCAAGAAAAATAAATCTGAAAATTATTTCCCATACGGCTCCATTCGACAAATCACATACTCGAGAAATATGAGTAAAGACCACTCACTGTGGTAATTTAAAATTCTTCATATCCTCACTTCCATGTTGTCTGACAAGCCAATTCGGAAACTTTGAACTTTAAAGCGGTGGGGTAGAGGTTAGTTTTGCTTGTGGTAGGGGAGGGTTGTAATTTCTTATCAGGACTCGTTAAGCGAAACTGTGTAGTAAAAGAAATATGTCAGAGCCGCTCTTATTGCGGACGTTATGGTCTTTACGAGCTTACGAGGTACACGAGATACGAAAATGACTTCAAATTGACCAAAACATGAATTGTTATTTTCGGAAATTGGCTGATAAGGCGTCCGACCGATTTTAAGCCATAGCGGCTGATCTCAATTGAGATCAGCCGAGTGCACAGGACATATTATAGTGCGCGCAAAAAAAATTGCACTCTTTATTCTCTTACTCTCATAATTCGGTGAGACGGTAATCCGATATGAACGATGAGAGATCGGGCGCAGGACCACCGGCTTAACGTGCTTTCCGAGGCACGGGTGTTCAACCGCCAACTTCCTAACTCCGGGCTGAGTAATTTCATTGCAGAAAATCTCTGACACATTTTGCCTGATCCCGGATTCTAACCGGGGACCTCGTGGTCCTTACGCAGCTCTTGCTACCAATAGACCAACGAGGCAGTTGAAAATGGCCTGATATTATGTACGTACGGGTATATTTTGTGATCTTGATAGTTTTTCGAACTATGCTTAATTGAATAAGGGCAGATTTACAAATCTTAATCTAATGTGCAAAAGTACCTCTGTCATGTCAGATCTCATAATTTCATGGGGCACAGTGCTGTTGGTTGAACAGTTATCATTTATACTTTTCCTCGGTAGTTATGAGTGCCACTTAGTAACTTTTATGGCAGAACTGGAATAACATGAAATCGTTTTCCTTCCACTATTTGCAGTAACAGTTGCCCAGTTTCCAACTTGTAGAATAGATCCAATGGTAACCTTGAACTCACCATAGCCACTCAGGAGTGTCTGAGTGAGTGTCAAATTACGGTGAATGACCTCGCAAACATTCGGCGTGAGACTTATTTTCGTCAAGTAATGGCAATGGAGATTCTGTAACAGAGTACTTTTGCTACTATAACCTTTTGTGCTTATTGAGTTGGGCGTGTTCCGTTACACGCCAGTTTCGATCACAAAAAATGTTTTTTAGTGACAGGATCTTGAGGTGAGACACCTTTTTTGCTGTTTTTGTTGTCCGTGGGCGATATGAGATGTTTCAATTTCACTCTTCAAAATAAACATTGAGCACACGTTCAATGTTTGTAGCTGTATATTTTAAAGAAAGTGAGAAATAAGTAGTTCGTTTTTAAGTTATCTGTGAAACTCGCCCGTGTATAGTAAAGAATTTCATTTTACAAAGCGATTGGACATTCTTATTGACTAGACTTGTCAATACCTGAATCATGGACGGACACTATCTTTATCACATTCATTCATTCATTAGCAATATTAACAGTTTCCTTACTTTAATCAAACTAAGTCTATAACTTTTTTTGAAGAAGGGTCGAATCAAAAGGCGTGCTTTTATGCATGTATGTATTTATGATTTTATGTATGTATTTTAAATACAATAAAGAATAAAAGGAAACCAGCATTTTCTTTTTTTAGTGTCGAAAGAATATCCGTCATTTAAATTAAATCTACGAGTACATCATTCAGAGTTTCCGCCAAATCGAACAGCAAGCGATCAGGACAAGACCAGACAATAAACTTATTACGTTGAACAACTTAAACAAAACCAATTTGGGAAGCGGATTGGTGCGCGCTGTAAAAACTAGCGTCCTTCTGTTATCGTTAGGATGGCTACACACTTGCGAGCGTTTAATGGTTGTGGTGTATGTTAACTCTTTATTAGTTAGTGTGTGTTAAAAAAGCTGGTGGATGTAATCTTTTATTAGGCAGAGTACGCTAAAAATTTTCATTGCTTTTGAAACTTCTTCATCATCATTATCAGCCCATTTACGAACCCATTGCTGGCGCACGGGCCTACCCTAAACTAGGGCGATAAAGCCTTAGTCGACCACGCTGGCCAAGTGCGGGTTGGTCGACTACATAACCTTAGAATTTCTTCGTAGGTGTGCAGGTTTCCTCACGATGTTTTCCATCACCGTTGAATCGTGGAATAATTGTACATGTAATTTTTTTACAAAGTAAAGTTTCGATAACAAGTTTTAAATTAAAGTAAACGGCCTAGCGATTCAATAGAATGATTCAAAATAAAAAAAACCTCACAAGCATCATTATATACTTTCTCCTTTTCAGTCATCATGTTACTAATTTAAAAGTAATTCTCTAAGAGCATTGAGCCCAAAATTAAACACAGGATTAAACAAAAATAGTAACAAAACATTGATCGAAACAAGTGACAAAAGCTTTAGTACTTAAATACAAGTTTGAATCCCAAATTGATATGAAACTAAAATTAATTAGATATTAATTTAACAGCAATAATCTATGAGAGCATTTATATTCCTCTCAAATCTGAGAACTAAATATATAATAACAATATTAGTCTGCGTTATCAGGGATCATTGACTCTTAGATCAAGAAAATAAAGACTATCAAGTGAATGAGCTAATGATATGTATAAAAACAGTCCATACTAAGTTAAAGACGTTTTATATAAGAGACAGGAGGTTAACTATGTTTTTAAGAATTACGTTAACTTTATTATACGAAATAACAAGTGCTGTATTTCTTTGTGTTTGTGGCCTCTGCCTTGTAGAAGAAAACGTTTACGTTTCTCGACAAGTTTGAGATACTTGCGGAGATAAGCGAACTAAAAACTAAATGTTTACGAGAGATGTGATATGGCCCGTATGATTCGGTGAAATGACATGTCTACACTAAGTTTTTTTTTGTTGGACGACTGTTCTTGAGGGGTTTTGGTAGATTACCCTGGAGCCTCTACAACTACGTAGAGACATTTCCGGTCTAAATGTTCTCTACCGTCTCTATAATGGGGAATGCTCTGAAGAGCTATTTCAGCTAGTCCCTCCCTTCCCGACCTCATATTTAGATCTCACTACCGCTTACCATCAGGTGGAGTGAGGTCATCTTGTTTGCCTATCATAAAAAAAAAAAGAATAGGAAGATAAGATTCACATTTTTTTTTCCAAAAAGAATTAAAAATTATTCTTTCCTGGTAATTTTACTTTAAAACATTAACTGACAGTACATCCTTGCAAGAATACCTACTATTACTTGCAATTTAGGATTTTTAACAAGACTCAAACAAAAAGTATTCGTAATTTATTACTATTAATTTAATTGTTTGACGATCTCAAGATCAAATAAAATTCATCTGGTTAACCTTTCGTTCTTTTTATTATTATCATTACAAAAACCGGGATCATAAAAAAAGCGTATGCCGAATAAAAATAAGAAAAAAGCTCTACAAGCAAGAACAATTATTAAAGTAAAAGCGAAAAGTAGTTTGCTCGGCAACTTTGACAAACTAAATTAAGCTTTTTTTTCTCCCAAATCGGAGCTTCGTTTGGCTTCACTAACGATTACACCCTTTTAAACTCTCGGCCCATTCCATTGTCTCAATAAATTTTATTCAAATTTAATTCGTCATTAAATTAAGCAAATCTCTTGTAGAGAAACCTTATTGAAAAACTCGAGTCGATATTTACAAGTCCTTCTGATTACTACGTGACTTTGCTTCGAATAGCTATTCTTAGTTCGTTACGATCTTATGATGGGTCAGTGAACCTTTCAAATGCTTCTTAATACTACTTAATGCCTAATTATTACTTTTAAAACTGTTTCCAATTCAATAAACACTTTGGGCTCCAAATTGGGTAAAGGTATAAATAATATTTGGTTATGTAAAAACATTTTTAAAAGGTTAACATGTACTTATATCTGTATTATGAAATTATATTAATTAATTATTATTATTGTAAATACGTAGTCAAAGTCTTGCACTAGATATTTAGTCAAAGAATAATTTCATGAACATAAACTGCCTATATCAAATAATAAATAAATAGGAATGCCGAAAAAGTTGATGAAATAATAAAATGACGGCTTCAAAAGAGAAAAAATAAAAACAACAAACAAAACAAGTGTAATAAACGTTTCAAATATCCAAGCACTTGTACCACATTGTGCTTGCGATACATTTTACGACGCAAACAAGGGTAGCAGGTTCGATTCCCAAACAAGAGTCGAATGGGTTGACTTTCAAGGATACTTGTTAAGGAGTAACAATCGCGGCGCCTCGTCCTTGCGGTCTGAAGGAAAAAACAATGCCATTTGATATCATTTGGATTGTTATTTGTTTGTTTTAGTCACCAGAACACGTGTGAGAAAAAATAACCTTGAACAATGAACAAAAAAAGAAAGAGAATTACTCCTTACACGGACTACATTTTTGAAAATAAAATACCATTTTAAATATCCAGAGCATTTTCAGTTTTCTAATGTGTGTAACAACGATAGTTTAAAAAATAATTCCATGTTATTCCATTCACTACTAACAGGTGCAAAAGTGAAAAGAAATACCTTTATGACTGGCTCGGTGAAACAGTGGTTAGTGACCCAGGTTTACTACCTACGGTTCCAAGAGTCGTGGGTTCGATTCCCACTCGGGACAAATATTTGTGTGACGAACATCGGTGTTTGTTCCGTGTCTGGGTGTATTATTAAATATATTTAAGTATATTTGTGTATCCACTGTTGATTCTGATACCTGTAACACAAGTGCTTAAGCTACTTACCACGGGATCAGATCAATGTATGTGATGTTGTGAAATATTTATTTTATTTATTTAGTTTTGCCTTTAAAATACTTATGGCAATTCAGTTGGAAATAATATTTAATAACCAAAACATAAAAAAAATATATTATTTATGAAATTATTAATAACTTTTCTTTATCTTATTAAGATTCGTATTATGCCAAAATAACCACTCATTAAAGACTTAGTTTTCCGATATTTGTTCCTTAACGAGCTGTCATTTTCTCTTACTTACAAAAAATGATATGAGAAAAAGACTTTCTATTAATTCTATTAACAAAGACCAACCAAAAGTTAGTATGGTATTCCATCAGGCCGTTGACCCGTCAATCCTATCTCCCAGCAATGGCGGTGCTGACAAAAATGAAGACTTATAAGAATATGAATCTTAGATATTCAATATTAAGTCCATTGAATTCGCGAACAAAGTGAAAAAAGGAGGAATATATTTCGCGGAGTTTCTTCATCCGGATTAAACTAGTAAAACTCTTAGTAATCCTGGCATTAGGAGCTTTCGAGAGAATACTTTGGACTCTTTAAGTTGATGTTCGATCGAGGGTTGTCGAGTTTATAATATTATGGAACTAATAATAAAGTTGTTCTCTTTCGGATATCGGAGAGTGACAAGTGGTATATAGGGACCCTATTTTCTTGTGTTTTAACTACTAACTTTAACATTTTAGAAACCTTGTAAGTCGGTGTTATTAAGATAATATAATAATACATGTGTTATAACATCAATAGTTAATCGGTATTTATATAATATAAACGTATAAGTAATGTTTTATTATTATAAATATCTCTGCTCTCCAAGATGGCAAGTTCTGATTGCTTAAAGTTTACGTGTTTCAAATTTCAAAGTAAGCTATATCAACGCATACTTTTGAGAAGTTTCAAAAGTTTCTAAGAATACACAAGTGAGCAGTCAAAATAGGAAAATTTTAATGTTTATTTGGATGCTTTTTGGGAATATTTTTTATGTTTTTTATTGAGATCTTTTGCCAACTCACAAGTAAGCACGATTTATTTTGACTACTTGACTTTGATTTGTTTAGACTTAGTTTGAGATTGCAAAGAATTCTTGTTCATTCATAATCAAGAAGCAAAACGAAATAATTCACATTCTTGAACCCACCTGGACGGGGCAACGGGGTGAACTTTTTGAATTTAAAAATTTACATTAGAGCTTTAAATAGCATTAAAATAACAAATGAAAAAACAAACGAAGACTTTAAAGTGAGAACTAAAATAATTGTTTGTAAGATTTTTATTATTCCTATATGAACCAAAAACTAAATTATTCTTTAACTAGGACACATTATGTTGTAACGAGTATACTGACTGGTATATGATATATTTATCTTCATCTAAACCGATACTTATTTAGGGAACACCCTGTCTCGATAACAATCTGCATTCTTTAAAGTGCCGGTAAGCAGGTGTCTCCTCGAGCTCCGGAACTTTCTCATCGCATAAGCTCTGAGGCATTCGCGTTAAGTTTTGCGAGAAATGCGAATTCCTACACGCTGTTGTCATGCTTTCCATGTTATTTTACTTGGAGACGCAATTTGTATAGATATAATATTTTGGATAGGAATGATGAAGTGAATATTAATTACCTACCCATGATGACATGAACTCAAGACGTGAAAATACAAAACGTACATAATATAGTTTAGTGTTTAATTTGTCATTTTATTTTAAAATAAAACAATTATATTCAATCTTAACATGCGTTATGAAGACAAGAAACACTTATAATATTTTTGCTTTCATCAAACTATGTTTAAGCGAAACAGGAAAGAAAATATCCGCCGAAAATAGCACTAAAAACAAAACGAAATTCTCCTCTTCTACCCGCAACTCGTTATTAAATATTCTACAATTTTCTTTTGTATAATTATAAGAAATGCGAGCACATATCTTGTTGGAACATTCCATATGAAGAAATCTGATATTTGGGAAACCCCCTAAGCAGAACTGATTTTATCAGTTGGTTGGGTAAGGTTATTGTTATATTAACTTTTTTAACAAAAACCTTAACATTGAATGCGGCAGTATGTGTTGTTTTAAAAACTATATAATATGGGTCTACAATTGTAAATTAGAAGCAAATACATAGCTACTTACTATCAACGTGTAGAACTGTAGACCCATATAGTTTTAAATGTAATGTTGTGGTAAAATATTATTTATGCATATACAGGGTGTAACAGGGTGTAACACAAAAGTCTCAATAACTTTGGAATCATTGAAAATCGCTGAACATACATGGGGGTTATATCGATAGGTATTGAAGTCCCCCATCGATTGACTTACGATGATCCACCCCTCCTGTTACACCCTGTATACAAACATACGTAGATACAATACTTAATAGCAATTCTTACTTTAGCAATCAACTCGACATTTATCAAAAGTAGCCTCAAAAGCAATTAAGGTAAAAGGCTAACTGTAGTTCTTTGAGCAATTTGGTGATGTTTGATCCTAAAAATAAACACCAATTTCATCCCGGGCAATTTCAAATCAAATCAAATCAAATCATTTATTGCGTATCACATTAACATGTTACAGGTGGTCGAAAAAATTAGGTCTACATGTGACGCCCTGTTAGGGCATAGCAATTGAGATCTTACAGGTGCTAGGCTAATTTTACTTATACAATGAGTAGGTTAATATTTACTTAATAATACAATAGTAAGACTTTACTAGTAATAAACCAGCAAACAATTATAAAACTTAAAAAAATAAATTCTAACAAAAGTAACACAACATAGTATAACAAATAATATATTATTTTATTGGGATATTGAAGTATTATTTATATTTTTATCATTGAAAAATTCGTTTATATTATAATAACATTTACTTATCAAAAATTTTTTTAAAACTTTGTTAAAATGGATTAGTTTTTCGTGGTGTTTTATGAAGTTGGGGATATGGTTATAAATTTTTATCATCATGTAATGTGGGCTGGAAGTAACTAATTTTAATTTTGAGAAGGGAACTTTTAGTTTGTGTAAATTTCTGTTATTTCTCTTGGTGTCCTGAAGCTGGGTGTAAAATTGTGGATATTTTCTAATAAATTGGCAGGCCTGATATATATAAATAGAAGTTAAAGTTAATATTTTATTTGCTACAAAATGCCCCCTACAAGATTCCATCTGATCAATGTTTGTCAAGATTCTAATGCACTTTTTTTGCAGAATGAAAACTTTATTAGCATCACATGAGTTTCCCCAAAGAACAATACCGTATGTTAGCCGGGAGTGTGCATAGGCATAGTAGGCAGTAAGAGCAGTGTTGAAATCTGTGACTTTCTTAAGATTTTGCAGAGCGTATATAAAAGACGACATTTTATTTAACAGTTTTTGAATGTGACTTTTCCAGTTGAGGTGAGTATCTAGATCTATTCCTAATAAGGTGGCAGTATTGACATTTTCTAATATTGTGTTATTAAATGCATAAGATATTTGAAATGTAGTTTTCTGGTATGGTTTGAATTGAATTAATTTTGTCTTATTTAAATTAAGCTGTAGGTTATTAATTTCAAGCCAATTAGTTACACTTTGTAATGTTTTATTTAATTTTTCTTCTAATTCGTTGTAACTATTTGAACACGGAATCAAGATGGAAATGTCATCGGCGAACAAGATGCATTGGTCTTCTAGGACGTTCGGGAGATCATTTATGTAAATTAAAAATAAGAGACATCCCAGGACGGTACCTTGAGGAATCGATCCTGTGGCAAGTATTCTATCTGATCTAGTGTTTGTTATTCTTCCGGTTTCAAAGTTTGTGTGCTCTATTTCTACATGTTGGTATCTATTGTTGAGGTAAGATCTAAACCACTCATATGCAACACCTCTCACACCTGTCACATATAATTTGTCAAGTAATATTTTATAACAAACTCGATCATATGCTTTACTCATATCCAGTAATAGCCCTACTGCTGTTTTTCTTTTATTTATTTCTTCAAAAATTATTTTAGTGTATTTGTAAATTGCTAAGATTGTAGAATGTTTTTTTCTAAAACCATTTTGATTCTTATTGAAGACATTAAATTTTTCATAGAAATCATAGAGACGGTTTATCATTGCAGATTCAAATATCTTAGATGAAGTGGGTAATAATGAAATGGGGCGGTAATTATTTATATCATTTGTATTTCCCTTCTTATGCACTGGTTTTATTAACGATATTTTGAGGGCGTCTGGGAAAACACCTTCAGAGAATGATTGGTTAATTAGCATAGTATAAGGGAGTGAGAGCTGCTCAGAACAATAGTTTATTAATTTAGGGGGGATTTCATCAATACCACATGATGTCTTATTTTTTAGTTTTTTCAATAATAAGCATGTTTCTTTTATATCAGTTGGTCTTAAAAAGAACGTATTCTCCAAGATATTGTTATTATGTGTCCGACTACTTGGTTTTGAGGTTTTGTGTGTGTTAGCAATGGAGGCGAAGAAGGTATTAAATGTATTTGATATTATTTTTGGATCTTGAAGCGTTTTATTCTCTGCGGTTGTGATTTTAATGTTTTTAAATGTTTTTTATTTTATTTTATTTTATTTTATTTTATTTTATTTTATTTTATTTATTTTGTTTTCATGATAAGTTTAAAATAACATTTTATTGATTTTGCAATTACGAATAGAAGCAAACACGTAATTATCTTTATTACCCTGTATAAAAAAAAACACCAAATACACCTGGAACCTGGAAATGAAATAATATCAAATCTTTTCCTGTATATGTAGTATAGTAAACTCACATGTTTATAGGGCTTACATTCTTACTATTCTAACTGCGAAATATCATTTTCATGATATACACATCTGTTAAATTGTCAAGAAAACATAGCTATTAATCTTCAAGATCTGCTGTTGACTCAGTAGCAGCGATTTTCAAGAACAATATGTTTTACAAAAGGAAAAACTGAAACGTGTGATAAAATGTCTTACGCGTGAAGACATAAGGTTCACTTTAGACAAAAGTTTCCTGCGTCACATGATTACGCGTCGCCAGGGCCGGACTGTCAGTTTAAGGCCCTAACCTTATACTATCTACTTAGGACAGGGTGGGCGCCTAGACCTATCTACGCCAAGATAAAAAGAAACAATTTTGACATCGGAACACGATCGACATCGAATTGATGCGTAATTGCAGTCCAACATTTTAATATTCAGTTAAAACTACTAACATCTGTTGACTTGCACCAAATAAATTGAATGGGTTTGATTAATCGCAGGATTTACAAGGCTACGAACGTAACGAGCTGCTTTAATTTTGGAAATTTTTCGTATTTCTATTTTGACTTTTACTTGACTTATAACATTTCAGACTTTCGCGTTCCATAAAATTAACAACAATACTTTATATACGTCTACAGGTGATACGAGTAGTAAATAAATAGCTTTTCTTTGACTTGACTTACCCTTGGGGCCCCATGAATGCGGGCTATAGGCTGAATTTTGGCTTACCTAGGGGCTCCTTGAATACATGGGCCCTGGGCTAAAAATGTAGTAGATCCGGCCCTGCACCTTGATCGACTGCAGATAGAGTGCATCTACAAAAGAGTGTGTATCTTGTTCGGGAGTTTGTTTTGCTTGAGTGTCTGTGTTTGAAGATAACTGCGATGGATTGTAGCGACTTCAATGGGCATGGATTGATAGCACAAAATACTTATAGAAGAATAGAATAGAATAATAGTTTATTTGTATCAAGAGACAGACATACATACAATATCGGAAATTAAAAAAACAAATAGTAAAATAAAAAACAGAAACTTAATACTTCTTTTATTTTTAAACTTAAAACTAAAGCCCTTCAAACATACTCATCCAATAATGATTTAAGCTTAATTTGCTTAGGATTGAATTGGCGAAATAAGTGAGAGTAATTCTCTCACATACTAATCCAACATTTGAAATGTTAGTATAATCTCATTAATGAAAATTCGTGTTCTATTTAATTATGTATGTGAACGTTTGTATTATTTTCAAGTAGGTACATTTAGTTCAAATCCTAAAGAGTATAAAAATGTATATTTTTTTCAAGAAAATGAAAAATTTACAAAGTTTTTTTTTATATTTAGATATCTTTGTCTCATATTTATGTAAATAAATTAAAATATTAATGACGTAATAATTATTCCTAGTATTGTGTTTACACCTTAAAACATAAATATCAAAAAAATATCTAGTTGAACATTCAGGGTAAACAGCTAGCGTTCATTTTTTTTATTTGATTTTCGAACCAAAAAAAATACACACATACGGACAATATTATAAACCATGCAGCATAGCTAGACGAGTGTTTATTACAGTGTACAGAATAAGTTACCAAAAAACTTCACAATTCAACACGCGGTTGATGAAAGTATGTTTACGTTTGCATCACTACATAGAGTGCAGATGTTTTTTATCGCCGAAAAACTCGACGTCTGAAAATGAAATCCCTAAGAATACCCGGGGTTAGGTCCTATCCTTTGTATACCACTGTCATTAGGATACCATCCAGCGTAATTGGTGTCCCTTTAATATCCATTTCAAAACCAGAAACACCGCAGATTGCAGAATAAATAGTTGACATAAAGACGGCGAAGAATTTCTTTGTGTATTCAAGAAGTAATATGCATATATAATTTTCTTTGTGAGTTACATTGTCGTTGCATCTGATTTTCTATTGACGATCGACTTTGCTTTGTGTCGCTGAGTCCTTGAAGAAAGAAGAGTTCCTCATTTATTTTAGTGAGTAAAGTTATCAGCATATACTTCCTACTACTTTGGCTTTCGGGCTAATGGGGCATATGCTGAGACCCGTACCTCGTTGACCACTTTATAGTCCTTATCTATGGGTGTTATTTCTTTGTTTGAGTTTTTGTGTCTTGTGTATTTATCATCGTGGTCAATAAATGCTTTTCTTTCTTCTTCTTTCTTTCTTATACTTACATACATATTTTAGAGCCATACGGTTAACATGTGAACTGTATTATATATTATGGTGCACATGCATAGAGTTCACTAAAATAATAAATAATCTAAGGGTAAGTGCTTTGCTTTCTCTACCAGACAAGTAAAGAATCATTCATTCTATACTCGTAGTATTCACTTAGTACGAAGAAGGACGAACATTTTGAATTTCCTTTTGTTACGCAGCATCCGAATGTTCATAAGTCAGTTTTATGGCAAACTACATGTTTCTAGTGTACTTTGTATCCATTGCAGATAAAACCGACTCGTGTAGAAATATTTTCTGATAATTTGTAGAAACATAATTCGGTGTTTGAATTTTTGTTTAAAGTTTTTTTACCAATTTTCAGACGATGTCTCAGAAATGGTCTGGTAAATTACTACAACAAAGGGTTGCATATAAAATGTGTCGGTTAATTCCAAATATTTTACATATTTTACATTATATTTGCAAGCAGATTTTCGTAGCTTTTAAAGTAGCAGTATAAAACAAACAATATGAAGTCTGGTGGACCGAATCTCAGCAAAAACTATTCATTAAGGTATCCATTAGGCTAATGAAAGTAGTGAACTAGGGGTATTAGGAATTATAAATTAGACTAGAATGGGACAATCTACTACCTATTTGGAGAAAAGGCACTATTGAGTTTGTTTAATGACAATGAGAGGATTTTTTGCCCAATCTAAACTAATAATACTACTTGTTATGTCGTTAATTTTTTTAAATTTCTAACCACACAGCCTACGTTACTAGCTCATAATAATTAAGAAGCAGAACTTCAAAATTAGGGGTGAGTTTGCTCACGTCAAAAGGTATAAGATTTGATTCCCAGCCGGGTTCAAACTATTAGCCTGTTTCGTATCAACTGAAAGATAAATAGATTCTTAAGCATTGCTTTTTATTGTTACCTGTATTCGATACAATTAACTGCTTCAGACAAATTCAAGTCTAAGGGCAAAGACGTAGCATTTCTTTTACTTTCAGAAATAGTTTAAGAATCTATGCAATTGGGCACCACCTTCAAACCGTAGTACCTTTATACGACTTTAAACAGTATACCGAAGTTAAACCCGATTACAACTCCCAATTAAGTAGCCATTAGTCACTTGAATGGCTGATAAAAACTAGCCAAGTTTCTTGAGCGTCGATTGAATTAAATCCTCGTAAACCTTCTGCCCTCAGATTTCGCGATAACAGGCCAGTGACCCTACAGCGTAAATTTTCTTATAGTATTTAGTTTTGCTTTTAACAAGTACTGTTAATGATTTTTTTCGTACTACATTATAAACGCATTCTAGTGAGTGATTGGTTAAAATAATTGAGTAGGTATCATACATTTTATTATTAACTAGCTGCGCCCGCGACTCCGTTCGCGTTGGAGCTAGAATTTAAATAGCCTATCCTGTGTCCCAGATGTCTATGTGTTTTTATACCAAATTTCATCAAATTCGGATAATTGGTTTAAGAGTTATGGAGGAACATACATACACACACACCTACAGATAAAAATCTAAAAATCGTGAAATTAGTAACCAGTATCACAATATTGGGCCTATAAACACAATATCTCTGAAAACAAACTAACTTACTCCATGACCGACCCTTACAGATTTATTATTACTATAGATGAATTTGTTTGTTGTTATTCCATTGGATGCGCGTCAAAGACGATTTTCGGTTGATCTTACAAATCAAAATATTATGAACTTTAACCCAGGAATTCTTAACTGAACAAATGGTTACAAATCAAAAAATATATTGCGCCCAATGAATTTTTTTTTTAGGTATGCATCGCGGCACACAACCAACAATAAACAAGACGAATTTGTTTCTGTCTTAAAATTTCGACTTGAGAAGAAAAGTTATTTATTTTTACCGTTCGGGATATCGGGCGGACAAATTGCATTAGTCCACAAACAACCTACAAGTATCTACGAAATGCTTGCTATTAAAAAACTTTGGATGCTCGCACGAGTTTTAGAAGTTTTTTTTTATTTCGTTTTCAATTTTTAATTAACTTGATATGGAGTTTGTTAAATACTCTTATAGTTGTTCCACAATTGGCGAATCGAAAGACTTATAAAGAAAAAAAGTCTGAATATCGATTGTATTCAATCAGGCGTAACTTTAAGTAGAACTTGTTAATTGACTTTGATTAAAGTGAATCCAGATTTATTTTATTTTTAATCCAAAGTTATTCGTTTTAATGTTTGTTGAATTACTATATTGATTGTCAAATAGGAATGAGAGTCATCCGCTCCCCTGCAAGTCCGGTGATGATGACGAGGCTACTCCAAGTCATCATTGTATGCCAGTTAGAAGACAAAAAAAAAAAATTCCACCATACTTATTTTACCCTAAAGTAATATTAGGTCCAAGTGACCCAATCAAACGCCAAAGTGTGTCGATTGATCAATCTTCTTTTTGTCGCGTTCAACCGGAATCTGTCGTAAATGTGGGTTACCGGCGTTTTATTATCGGCCCAATTGATTCGGGATTAATTACTCATCGTGTTGAGTTCCCGATTGCGAAGGGAATGATGGGACGTGGATCGTGTGAGCTGTGGATCGAAGATATTGTTTTTTAAATAAATAAAATCGTTGATTTTCTCATCACAATGTTGGCTTACTTATGTTACTTAAATGCTAAATTACAGTTGCGGTTATTACCACCGCCAGTAACATTGTGAGAGACTGGTGCCTTATCTAGGTTTAGCAAAACCTGTGTTACAGGTTACCAGTGCCGTCCCGCAGATTGAACAGTGGAATGAATAACGGAAACATGTTAAAATCAGCATACGATTACGCTTACCAATAGTTTCTCATAAAAGAAAAGTAAACTATAAATAAAACTATGTTTGAATGTCCTTTCTGACTAGCACGGTGCAACAGTGGTTAGTGACCATGGCAGGTCCAAGGTGGGTTCGATTCCCAATCTAGACAAATATTTGTGTGATGAACATCGCTGTTAGTTTCGTGTCAGGGTGTGATTATGTATTTCTTATAATTTTTTCTAAATTTATAAACGACCGTGTGTGAAAATGTCCTAGATGTTTCTTTATTTCTGACATTAACAACGTGGCTTTTATGTGCATTTAAAAGGATTTTTGATGCTGTTAGATGTTAGCCAAACATACCGGCTATGAATAATTTTGTTTATTTGTGTATTATGACGTCATTGAAAAGAATAATATGAAGTTTTTGGGATGAATATGACATGTATTATTTTCACTGTAATCAATGTATGTACTTTACAAGTACCCTGTAATTGTCCCATGACAAATAAAGGGTAAAATATGTATGGCAAATAATATTATTATTATGAAAATACTGCAAAAGATCTATACTAACGTTCAAAGAAGAAAAAAATCATGTTTAGAACCTTCTGTTTCTTTTAGGTCGCCTAAAAAAGGTTGTTGAACCTTCACAAATATGATCCGCAATCAAACATATGCCCCTTAAACGATTCCAAATCACAGCCATCACTCACATTCCCCATGCTCTGAGAGTGGCAATGGCGCCATAAATCGCGTCCCGACGTGTCGGAGCAAACACCGTCGTTATTACGGAAAAACGCTTTTACCTATGAGGTGAACGGCCGCGGTCCTGTCCAATCATCTCGCGATACACGCATTTGAATATCTTGATGTGTGGGGTTGGATCCGGCCGTTGACATCCGGTTTGCGCGGGTGAACTGCGGTGAGTTGCTCGAGTTGTTATGTTGGTAAACTCGACGAGCTTTTGTCAAAGCTGGAGGATAAACAATAATAAATGTCGAGGGAGGTCTCCAGATCAAACCCTACCCTACCACTATTTTTTTATTTTAAATTTGAATGTCATATGTACGGTTATTCGATGCTTCAACGGTAAAAGAAAATATCGTGAGATAGCCTGTACACCTAAGAAGAAATTCTTAGGTTGTGTAGTCAACCAACCCGCACTTGGTCAGCGTGGTTGACTTAGGGCGATAAGTCCCAGCAGTTGGGACGTATATGGGCTGATGGATGATTAACTAACATTGAAATGATCTTTAATCTTAACATGTGATGATTCTTAGTAAAGACTGACTAGACGGTGGCGAGAATCGATGTAAAGTCGACTGAACAGATCATCTGTCGTTTTTTAAGAGATCCAAATGAAATATTCTATCAAACAAAGTGTTTGTAAAATTAAACAATATTTTATAATATGCCTTTGTCGTATTTTATGTTCTTTTTACATCCAATTAAAATTACGCTTTAATATCTTTTCATTACTGATAGAAATATTAAAGTGATTTTAACAACTATTCTAAAGGTCGATTCGTTCAAGATATTAACGGAGACAAACTTAAAAGCCAATTTATAATTTTATGAACAACTTAAAAAACTGCATCAAATGACTAGAACATTTCTAAATTGACTAACTTTATTATATCAATTAGACACATCAGTCTTCCTAATTACTTAATTGTTTAAAAGGAGCAAACTAAAGATTAGAAAACTTTCTGCAGCATTGAAACAAAGACTACAAAGTCATATATTTTAACGAAATTATTCAATTTTCATAGATGCATTTGAATAAGCACTTTTAGGTGCTTTTAAAGATTAAAACTCAAATTTATGAGAAAATAGTCGTCTAATACAAATGACTGATTTTAGCAAAAGATTTCTACTACTACCCGTGAAGCATACGAAAATTGTGCTGGAATTTAAATATTTAAGGAGAGTAGGTAGCGATAAACGAAGCTAACCTTTGCATTTTGTGATCTCGTAGAAAAAAAAATTGATATTTTATGGTAGGTAAGTAATCAAATGACTAGCGCGAGCAATTAAAAAAAAAAGAGTTACACAAAATGATTTTGTCAGTAAGTACTACTCTTCTTCTGGTCAGTGTATTTAATCCGAAGTCACAGTCAAAGTCCAAATTCCATAAATCTTCGGTAAATAAATAATAAGTAATGGATTAGTGATTTTCCACCGTTTCGGAACGCAGATTCTACCGATATGACACCGGCAAGATACTCGATAGTTACTCTTCTTAACCGATTAATTACTCTTACTCCTTTTAATCCCCGTTACAACGTCATTAGCAGAACATAATCGCCATTAAGACAGTCTGTCCGTCTTAATTTGTTAAATGAAAAACTCTTGGGAGGTAGGAAACTTTACAAGAAGTTAGTGAGCCTAGTAATTCTTTGATTTATGCCAACGCGACGGTTTTACAGATAAAACAAAAGTGAGAGTGGCCGGGTCCCTTCCAATTACGCCTTTTTCTTATTCCGGAGTCATTAATCTTTCGGCTTTTTGAGGAAATGTGACCGGCCACGTGCCGACAGAAGTTCAAGTGTCTCTTTGTAAAACGTTACATTGTACTTATAATGACTTTGATTAAATGAAGGAATCAAATCTTTTGATGATGAATTTAATACTGTTTACATAAACTTTCAGGTCAAAATATGTTAGTATGTAACTTTGAACTGTCATGGTTACACACATATATATCCTGGATATTTACCATGTTGATTCGTTTTAATGAGCTCCCGTTATTTCTGCACTGTTGCTGATCACGGATAAACAAAACAACATGATAAATATATAGGACTTATTCAGTGTTCTAAAGTATTACAATGGCTTCAAAACACTCAACGATCTTGCTAATAATGAGACTGATGAGCGATTAGATGTGTATAATTAAATATACATAATATGATATATTAAGCATTTTTACAGGTCCAAATTCAATCCATAAAAATGAAACTATTACAGAAAATGACTGATTAATTTTAAAGTCCAGTCAATGCGTAACCTTCTTATATCATCAACTTTATAGAGTAACAACATACCCATTACATCAACACTGAGTCCCACCCTTACATCAGCCCCATAACCAGTTACCGATTCATTCATACACCATACAGTGCCCGCCCTGACCCACTCTCCAGTACAATGACCGGCCTACCTGACTCGGGCTGGGGTGTCAACGTACTCTGTAACCTACATCTGTCAGAATCATTCCCGCGGAGTGGAAGTCTAATACTGCTGTTGGAACCAATTATAAACTGACAGCTCGCGGACGGGAAATGTCTCATCCTGTAATCTGTGGTTATTTGCTTGTATAAGCAATATGATTGAAGTCTTCTACATCACTATAGAATCTTCTTAGGAGTACCTTACTGATCGTCCGATCGAGTTTACAGTCTGATTTGTAAACTACTAGATTTTGTTTTTTAAAATTTTTTTTTTTAAATACCTTTTTAAAAAACTAGCAGTCTGTATTTCTACATTGATCTAATCCCGTGGTAAGTAGTTTAATTACTTGTGTTACGTACGTATAAAACACCCGATGTTCGTCTTACAATTTTTTTTTCCGAGTGGCAATCGAACCCACGACTCTTAGAACCTACTGGACGATACCGGATGTACTTTTTTGTAATTAGAAAGTACACGACAGATGTCACTTAAATTTGGTATTACCGGCCTATTCTGGTATGTATGTATGCAAAGTCGTTCCACCGCTAATTGGATCTAGAAACAGTATGGTTACCGTAACCTACCAACTCTAGAATAAAAGACAACAAACTGAAGTACAATATAGTTCAACAAACTTACAAACATTGTGGCCTCACCTCAAAAGCTGCATTGCAATGTTGAATGGTGAATTTTTCAGTTGCACGAATGTCTGATATATGGAGCTATACCCAGCTCAAGCCAAAGCGTTTTACGAGCATGAAATATTAGTGGGGAACAAGTAATCATTATGCTAAGTAGTATGTAGAGGTAGTACTATAAAGAATACTAATACTTGATGCTTTTGCTTGACCTGTGCGTTTGTAAGGAGGAAGCTAGAAATCCAATGAATGTGTGTTATGTAATTATATAAATTGTTTTATTTTTTAGATTTAGTCCGTAGTTAGATAACGGGTTATCTTCTTTTATTTTTTAAACGACCCACTCTCGCTTCGCTATATACATACATACATAAAATCACGCCTTTTTCCCAGAGGGGTAGGCAGAGATCACTTTCAGCGATCCACTTTTCACCTCTGTGGGAAACGTGACGTGACGGGTTGTGGACCACGTCGCCGCCATTCTGCCTTGTGCATTGTTTTAACAAGGTCATTGCGTTCCCACGAGTAGCAAGGATATATGACGGGGGAAGGAAAAGGATGATTTGGACCGAGTCGATAGTAGCTCGAGGAGCCGGGTTCGCTTACCCGTATACCGTTCACTAACCACCGGACAGATAGTTGTGACTAGTATCCCCTGACTTAAACTGGCTTCGCTATATTAGTATATTATACATAAAATTTCCTTTTTAAATTCGAAATTCGATAGACATACATAAAGAGCTTGTTTTAAACTAAGTATAATATGTACGTAGTGAAAACGTTTTTTACAATTTTACCACCTAGGAATACCAAATTGATATCAGTTTAAGAACCAGTTCTTAAACTGATATCAATTTGGTATTCATCATCAGCCCATATACGTCCCCAGTGCTGTGGCACGGGCCTACCCTAGATGAGGGCGATAAGGCCTTAGTCAACCACACTGGCCAAGTGCGGACTGGTCGACTACACACACAAGCTTATTATTTCTTCATAGGTGTGCAGGTTTCCTCACGATGTTTTCCTTCACCGTTTAAGCGTCGAATAATCGTACATATGAATTTCAAATTTGAAAACAGTGGTACGTGGTAGGGTTTGAACTTGGGACCTTAACCATTTAGCCATCGACGTTTTTATTTGCTTAAATTTGGTATAAGTCAAAATTAATTCAAAAAGCTTTCTTACTTTATTCTTGTTATAGTTTCATGTTCAGTCGCGATTGTTAATAGGACAATGGTAAAACTCTCCGACTCACTTAGTTTGAACGAACATCCTACTCTCAGTTCGAAATGATATAGTACGATAATTTGAAATGAGCGCTTTCAGAAACGGTCCGCCCATAATGCAGTGCTTAGCATAGGGTGCCTAAGTCTTGATTGTCTAGACGCTGTTTAATTGGGCTGTTAGTCCCGAGTGTCGGGAACGTAACGACACGTCGGCTTAGCAAGTTTTAACTGGTATCAATCGGTGTTTACATTCATATTTATTGGTCCTTGTATGCCTTAATACCCTCAGTTTCTCGATTATATCTATACTAATATTATAAAGCTGAAGAGTTTGTTTGTTTGTTTGTTTGAACGCGCTAATCTCAGGAACTACTGGTTTGATTTGAACTTTTTGCGTTGTATAGACCATTTATCGAGTAAGGCTTCAGGCTATATAACATCACGCTGCGACTAATAAGAGCGAAAATAAAGTGGAAAATGTGTAAAATACGGGGAAACGCGAACGAAGTCGCTGGCACAGCTAGTGTATAGTAAAATTTGTTAATTTAGTTATTTTAGGAAGACCAGGATTTACATTTTAACATAAGGTAATAAACTGTATTTTAAGATTAATTTATATTTCTCGACAGTTTTTTCATTTTATATTTCTTAATTTAATTGGTCAAATAAAAGTAGGCGGTAATAAGCTTAAATATTTGAACAGTTCAATTTAGCACGTTTTGTCTAAATATAAATTTTCAGGTAACATATTAATACATTTCTGATACGGAGTGGAAAGTGTGTAATCAGTAATTTCACTGTGAAGTCATTGAACTTATTCCGTTTACGAAGAGGTAGTGAACCCTCAAATCATTTTGATCCTCGTAGTTTATTTTTCCGCATTATAATTATTTAATATGAAAACCATTTTATTTAGCAACATAAATGTACGTAGAGTTTGTGTTAATGAGTTTGTGAGTGGGCAGAAATGAGGTAAGGTTATTTTGCTAATGACCCTAAAAGTTGTGGTAAGTTTGTCTGTTTTATCATTATTTAAATGCAATCAGGTTTGTTTTCTGCGGTCATTGTTTACATTAAAACAATTTGTGATTAATTAATGTTCCAGAAAGAAGAAACAATGAACAAACTCGACTGAGAGCATTGCTCCCTTGGTAATGAGTTGGAATCTTCTTTCGTATTTTAGATGCTAACAAGACAGTAATTTTTATCCTATTGATTACATACAACTTAAGCTTGCCTTTCAATTAATTCAAAAAGATAGTCGTATGTTTCTAAATTATTTAAATTCAAGTCAGAGTTCCGAGTAAAAAGAGTAGAAAAGTTTCTTTAAGAATTTTGTTTATTCCCTGGTTTATCGCTTATATTTGTATAACTCATTTTTGGTGTGATTAACTGAATGGTCATTTAGTTTGAGTCAGTAAGTTTTTATAGTTCAAATACAAGTGAAGGTCTCGGATCTCATCATTAGAAAATGCCCGGTCTTAAACATAAACAAAGTAGGTACAGTTTATACGGTAACCACAATTTATCGAGTCTCATTTGTTAAAAATGGGCCGCAATACCAGATGTGGGACATTGACCGACACAAACGTGCATTTATCCCTCAGGAATACCGGGTTGCCTCAATATGGACTCTAAAAGGAACGACAATGAGTAATTTCTGAAATTCGTGTAATGGTAGAGCGATAATTTGGGCCACTGATTAACTTTTTTACGGCTAAGAACCGGACTTACGGGAAAGAGGGTTTTACCGCAGTTCCGGTCATGATGAAAAGGCTCTAGTTTGATATTCTGTTGTCATTAACTCTACTGTATAGTGACTGGCTCGGTGGAATAGTGGTTGGTGAACCATGTTCACTACTAACGGTTCCAAGAGTCGTGGGTTCAATTCCCACTCGGGACAAATATTTGTGTGATGATCGATGTTTGTTCTGAGTTAAGCTGTGTAATTTAAGTTTTACGACGTCGGTTCCGATATCCGGAACACAAGTGCTCAAGCTACTTACCACGGGTCCTATCGATCTATGTGATGTTGTGGAAATTTATATTTATTTTTTAAGAAAAATAACAACTTTTTAACTTTGATCACTTAATTAAGTGGAATAAGGGAAACGAATCCGCGCCCCTGACGCTCTAGCTATAGTCACATCGTGGGTTTGCTTTCACCCGTGACGATATTTTGTATTTGTGTTTGTAACATAACTGCTTGGCTACTTAGCACTGAATGAGATCGGTGTTCATGATAATCATCAGCCCATATACGTCCCAACTGCTGGGGCACGGGCTTACCCTAAACTAGGACCATAAGGACTTAGTCAACCGCCCTGACCAAGTGCGGGTTGGTTGACTACACAACCTAAGAATTTCTTCGTAGGTGTGCAGGATCGGTGTTACACATTATTTCAATATCATGATTCATTTTCATAACCCAAGACCCTTTAGATCTGAATCCAATAAGCTACCACCATCGAATGAACACATTATAATTTTAAACTGTCATAGTTACACACATAAGAAAACTGTAACTGTTCGGGGTATTTACCATGTTGTTTTGTTTTAATGAGCTCCCGATATTTCGGCACTGTTGCAAGCGCCATGTTCACCCGTGATAATTTTCTGATGCATGAACACACTGCCTTATCTATAACGAAGATTCCTTTTTCAATTAAACTCTCACGAGCCTTTTTCATAAGTACTTTTCTGTCTATAAATATTAGTCCTCGCAAATTATTGTCAGCATTCACGCTGATTACTTCATTGAAATTTCACAATCGGTAGCAAATACGCTTCCTTCAGTCATGTTTCGCTACACAGTACATAATATAGTAATTACGTACCTACAAATGAGATTAAGTCCGGTACGCTGGGCGGAAAATACAACGTGAAAATCGTTAGCAACTGTTGCGAGAGCTTAGCAAGACTTCGCTTCGCAGACACACTACAGTGCTTTACAAATAGGTTCCTCTTGTAGGTACTATAATTTACTTGTAGTTAGTACTAGTAACCCCACGCTTTGCTTCGAGTATCACTACATAGTAGTTGCTTACCGCGTCTGTATGTATGAATGCTTAAATCTTTAAAACTACGCTACGGATTTTGACATTTTTTTTTAATAGATAGAGTAATTCAAGAGGAAGATTTTTATGTTCAATATACACGATGCAAATCGAGGGCGGGTCACTAATCTATATATATATAAATGGAGAAACTGACTCACTGACTGACATATCGACGCACAGCTTAAACGGCTAAACGTAGGCACTTGAAATTTGGAAGGGACCTAGCTTAGGTACCGTAGAGGTGCACTAAGAAAGGAATTACCGAAATTTTCACGGGAACGGGAATAATCGGGAAAATTCTTTTGTTTGAAAACTCTAAACCGCTTAAGTTAGATGCATTAAATTTGGCATGCAGGTACCATAGTAAAGTTAAAGCTTAGTTGGAACAGGATATCGAAAAATTCTTACGGGAACAGGAGTTAGCAGGAAAACACTTTTGTATGAAAAAATCTAAGCCGCGTAAGATAGATGATTGAAATTTGGCATGCAAGTACCTTAATGAACGTAAAGCTTACTTGCAAAGTGATATCAAAAAAATCTCACGGGAACAGGAGTAATTGGGAAAAAAACTTTTATATGTAAAATCCTGTAGTCCACATTTAAAATAACCGTATCAAAATCTTTTGTGCAATTTTTTAAGATCTTAACAATCATACAGACAGAAAAGGCATCTTTGTTTTATACTATGTAGTGACCACTTTTGTAATAAAATTTGAATCTATTCTACAAACATTTGTGACCCAGTAGATTAGATCTTCACTCAAAATTACATTCACTCTACCTGCCTATCAAATAAAACGCCCATTTAGTTCCGAGTCAATATTTAGACCACTAAAACTGGGTTATTCAAACTAGCCACGGCATAACCGACCTTACTGCTTCGTGTTAAATGACACGGTATCTTTTGATTGTGTCCATGTCTCTAGGGATTTACTAAAGGCGGTGATTTGCGTTTTTATTCGGGACACACAGCCTTTTTGCCGTTTCTCGGTCACCTACTTGGTAGACATTGTGGAGTCCTACATTAATTGGGCACTGCCTTATTGATAGTCTTGGGTCCCTACCCAGTGCTTTATTGCAGAACGTTTATTGCATTTTTACCCGACTACGGCAAAGCAAAAGGAGGGTTATGATTTTGACAGGCTATGTATGTATGTATGTATGTATGTATGTATGTATGTATGTATGTATGTATGTTCATCTGTTTCCACATAACTTCTAAATTGCTTGTCAGAATTCGACAAATGACATATCATTAGAAGCGTCTTAATTGTCCGCTGGTTATAGGCTATATAGGGTTTCACAAAATCTAATGTGGCGCCCACTAGCGGACAAAACATACAGAGTAAAAAAATAAAGTTAAGATAAATACGCCGTGTTTGGTATCATTGGAAAGCGCTTTACTTGTACATTTTAAATATATATATATTACTAGCATTTGCGTGTGACTTTACGTATATTCATGGACTGATTGCATTAGTTCACATCTTTTCGTTCATAGCTTCTTTACTACTTACTAACACCAAAATAGTACAAATAATAAAAAGTTAAAAACTAAAACCCAACTACGACAAAAAACGACGCTGAAAAAGTATAAAACAAGACTTTTAGAACATACAATACTATTTTGAAGTATGCAATATTTACTATGTAGAGATAAGTTTTCATGTTTGGAAAGGCATAGTCACACGTTCCATACACAAGTACCTACCTACCGTAGCACTTTGACAACGTGTGACTGCGGTTTTCCAAACATGAAAACTTATCTCTACATAGTAAATATTGCATACTTCAAAATAGTATTGTATGTTCTAAAAGTCTTGTTTTATACTTTTTCAGCGTCGTTTTTTGTCGTAGTTGGGTTTTAGTTTTTTAGGCTTTATACTAAGCAAGAGTAATTGTAACGTAGGTCGAAATTGTATTTAAAAGCCGTTGTACTTGTGTGTTGACTGGTGTATATTGTAGCCATAACATTTGAAACTCAACTTACGCCTTACTACTAGTTTGTGTACAATATACCGTGAATCTTAGTAGTACAATAGATTTGTGCAGTTCTTTTTTGTTACAACTTACACTACAAAAAATTATAACTTTTGACTACAAAATCTTGATAGCTCACGTAAGTTCACAGTAATTTATAGTTTATTGAATCAGTTAGATGTAAAAGATTTTTTTTTAATTTGATTGGGAATAAGAGAGAAATAAAATTATGAGTATACTCGTTTATCAGGTACTATTATTTTACATACTTCAAGCTTCATGTAGTAAAAATAATTGCCATCAGTTTAACAAGATGATTGCGGTGAGATAAATAAAAACGTTCACAGCGGAACTCCGCAAATCATAATCCCCTGTCGCATTCTCAATAAATGTTTGTCTTGAACGTCATAATAATCGGGATCTAATGTCGATCTTATGGAGTAGGCACTAGGGTCCAAAGTCGCGGATTCAGTGTGCAAATGTTAATCGTTGTCGGGAAAGTTCAGCGATTCATCGAACCCGGCACTGTCCGGTACAACGACTTTTGGGTTACAGTGCTAACTTCTGATCGGGATTAAAACTTAGATCATCAATTAAAAATTGGTTTAACGTTTTTCCTTTTTTTTTTACAAAAAAGAAAAAAGTCTTGTGATATAAAAAACTTTTTAAAACCGTCATGATGATTGAGCAGCTTTTTAGCTTTAAAAACTCATCATCATGTCATCGGTTTCAGAACGATTTTTTTTTCTTTTGGCATTACCCATAGATTAGAGGTGACGAATGGTACACTATGGAAGTCTATTGTTGTGACATTTAAGAGAACGGGCAGAAGTAGGACTCCAAAAACCTTAATTAGGTTTAAACAAAACGATCTCATCCGTAATTATTTCATTCTAAGTCTGAGAGTCTTTTTTGCTGCGGGTACATCAAAACGACAACATAGTCAAGTGTCGACTCCGCTGTTTATAATTAATTTAAAATAGAAAAAAGTGCTTTGTTTATATATTAAGTTTACTACCAAATAACGCGTACAGTCGGGATCTACATAGATACAGCAAAATAAGAGGAGCGTGCAAGTGTTTAAACTTTATTTGCAAGATAAACAAAATCCGAAAGTGTTGAGTGACTCAGTGGTGCTGTGATTCCGTTAAACTTTGTAAATGTATGTGATCAATAAATGTTTTCTTTCTTTCTTTCTTTTCTTTTCTGAACATACTCTGACTACTGTCAAAGATGTTCAGAGCATAATTTGCCGAATAATGCATGAAAAACTGGAGTCTAGTACTACTTTAAAAACATCTTAGCCTCCAACAAACGTTGGAAAGGCGACCCATGTCTTAAAATCACAAATGACATGATATGATTCTACGGCACTCACAACCGCCCATTGGATTTCGTTTATGGCAGATTTGGAAGTTCTAATGGATTCCGTCTGCACTCGGTGCCTCTACGGTAAATTATTGTAAGTGTGAATGTACTTCGGACCTGTAACAACTATTCCGAAGTGAACTTTGGGAGTTACTTGCACTTGTGGTCCGGTTATGTTGACTTGAGTTTCGGGTGCATTGATGCTTGTTTCATGAGTGGATATGGTTGTCTACTTTGTTATAGTAAATGTTTGTATATTATTTTACACGTATATTTCGCTTTATGATGTGAATTTGTTTATGACACCGGTTAACATATATTAATCGCTAACGTTGGAGAAAAAAGCTCTTCAAATTGAGTTGAGTGAAACTAAACCGATTAGACAATATCCGATACATCTTAAACATGGTAAGAGGTGTAATACATACGTATACATAGTTACTTACTAGACGACGTTTCGAGTTTTGACGACAAATCATGGTCGCGTGTAGACCCATAATAATTAGTTTTTAATATAATGGAACGCGTAAGTCTAAAATATTGATCAGTATAATATTGTTACGACCACGAGAGACCGTGCAAGCGGAATTAGTATAATCTTCGTATGGATAAGGTCTATATTCGCTTGCACGATACTACGCTACACATTCTTTTAGGTTGTAGCGAGCTCTAGCGTGTTCTAGAGATTTCGATCTTCGATCGAATATTCTCGACGCCACGCGAAGGGCTACGTCCTCAATGAGTATAAAAGCGGGATGTACGACGCGACGAGACAGTTCCGATTTGGGAAAGCGAAGCGAATCAGTCTCCTGCGAACTAAGAGTGATCGAGTGCGTTAACTGCGAATAGTTTCAGTGTAATTCAGTGTTTTAGTGTGATTCAGTGCTTTAGTGTAATTTAGTGTTCCGTGTTTAGTGTTGTAATTAAGTGTTTTTAAGTGTTTAATTGTGTAATTGTTAGTCGATAAATAAATTAATTGTCTTTTGGTGACTTTTGGCGTATCTTGAATTTAACGTACCCCGTTCCCGCAACAATATGCTAGTTAAAACATCCACATCCACATACAATGCAGGCGCTGGTGGCTCGGACTAAGAGGCTTAGCTCCTCATTTTTGCCCCGTGCCATTAAAGCATGGAATGCCCTTCCAGCTCATGTTTTCCCTCCCTCCTATGATCCCGGGCTCTTCAGGTGGGGCGTAAAACGGCATTTAAGCAGGCCTTCAGGGTGAGTGCGACAGGCTCATTACGATCTTTTGTGCCTGTCGACCTCATATTTGGATCTCACTACAGCTTACCATCAGGTGGAGTGAGGTCGTCTTGTTAGCCTTTTTTATAAAAATAAAAAAACATATTTTTCATCAATTATCTACTAATATTGGAACAAAATGGAACCAAAAGTAAGAAACAAGCAAAAATATGTGTCAATGCAACACATTGTATATAAACACGTTCAATAATGATTACATAACGGATTACATCACATTATTACGAGGGATGTAGGACAAAGAAGAGTACGCTTTGTCATATCGGGTGGCTTTAATACTTATGCGATGAAAATAATGAATCCGCAATTAGAATCCTTTTGATACCTTATACGGTATCAATGAATATCGTTGGTATGTAACCTTGAACATTGTTGTTTATATTATTAAATCTGTTTATAGGCTTCTAAATTAATCACATCGGATCTGTATATAGCGAAAGATAATGTAGGTAAATGTGATGAGCTTTTTAAAAAGTGTTATGCTGATGATGATGAATAAGGAATATGCAAAAACCGGCAATCTTGATTTTTTCAAGAACTTATGCAGATAAACTTCAAAATATAATACAAAGTGAATTTGAAGTGGAGGTCGGTTCAAAAACGAAGGCTTTATAATGAATTAAAGTTAATTTTCCATCTCTTTCTTATAAAACAGAGTTTTGTATGGATTGTGTATGGCCGTAGTGTAATTTGACGTCACCTGTCATTTCGGATCTCGCTCTCTACTCAGGAACTTTAAACAGGTATATCTCTGCTGTCGTTAAAGTAAATTGAAAAATAAATATATATATTCATATTTCTTCAATATTAAAGATTTATTTAGGATAATAAAAAAATGTGAGCATATTCCTCATTGACATAAATCTAACATTAAACATATGCGTATGTTTAACGTAAATTGATCATCATCATCAGTCCATATACGTCCCCACTGCTGGGGCACGGGCCTACCCTAAGCTTGGGCGATCTGTGGGGCTACCATGAGTTTAAAACTTACGCGCTCGATATCGACTACGTAAATATGTCTATGAAAAACATGTACAGCGCCGGCTGGTGGTTACGCGAAGAACTACAATCGGCCATATGAAAAAAACAACTCGATAGGTTTTTAACGTACGTAAGTTTACGATAGCCAACTCATGGTAGGCCCTCTGGTCGCGAGTCAACGATGCTGGCCAAGTGCAGCTTGGTTGACTATACAACCTAAGAATTGTTTCGAAGGTGTGTAGGTTTCCACACGATGGTTTTGTGTCTATATTGTAAATTGAAAAAGGAATGAATATATATGACATGAAAGACTGGGGTTAATGGCTTAAATCAGTTTACACAAGCAAGGAAGTTAAACCACTTCCTGTTTACCATGTCCTAAAGTGACGAGCCGACGGCCGTTTAAGAACTATTACGGTCATAATTAAGATCAAATTATCGAGCAGTTCATTTTGTTTCTGAAGATAAAAGGATCAAATCGTTTTAAAACAATGGATTTTTTTCCAACAAAGATTTTTTAAAATGAAATATACCTTTAAAATTAAGCTTAGTTATAAATGAAAATCCCTTCAAAATTAGTCCAGCCGTTTTGGTGATTAGTGGGAATAAAACTGACAGACAGACATTATTTTGTTTCAAAAGTGTTTTTGTTATTGGTATTTGATAAAGATTTCTACCCATTTAGTAAAAACTCGTTATTTTGATGTTACAAACAGACACTTCAATTTAATTTAGAGGAATAGTTTTTTTTAATAATGACGTTCCGAATGACCTCACTCCGTCAATCGCGTGAAAACCGGCAGTGAGGTCCGTATATGAGTCCGACAGGTATTATATTATGTAAAAGTGAAAAAACTTTCGTGGGATACTGGTGCATACCTGTGTGAAACGCTAAAAGAGTGCATCGACATTTTATATTGCCCGTAGGTACCTATAAACGACCATCAATAAAAGGAAATAAAAGGTAATGTCTTCGCAATGGCAGTTTTTGCGTACGGAAATCGGGAGGGAGGTATAAAAAAAAAACAAACACCGCAGTTATCGTAACTCGTCAGGACCACGCCCCCGACGCACCGCTGAATTGATGACGACTCACGCTTGACCGGGCAGCGGTTAACGATTGCAGGGCTGACAAATCTTAGACTATGTTTTTTAATCTTTGAAATCTGCTATAAATATGAATTCATACTACAAAAGTAATAAAATTGGGGCTAGTCTTACCAAGTTAAAGTTATGTGTAAATTGAGGTATGTGGTACACACAAATATACTTTAATATATAAATAACACATCCAGACACGAAATGACCACCCTACTCCAAATATGATGTTCATCACACCAATATTTGACCAGAGTGGGAATTGATCCCACAACTTCTGACGCAAGAGACAAAGCCACTACTCTCCCCCACAAGTCTGGTGATGATGTCAAGGCTACTCCGAGCCATCATGGTATGTTACTTAGGAAAAAATAAATTAAACGAGTAAAAAAATATATCACTTGCTGGACCCCGCTGCTATCCGCATACAATGCAGGCGCTGGTGACTCGGACCAACAGGTTTAGCTCCTCATTTCTGCCCCGTGTCATTAAGGAATGGAATGCCCTTCCAGCTCATGTTTTCCCTCCCTCCTATGATTCCGGGCTCTTCAGGCGGGGCATGAAACGGCATTTAAGCAGGCCTTCAGGGTGAGTGCGACAGGCTCAATACGGTCTATAGTGCCTGTCGACCTCATATGTGGATCTCACTACCTATATATAAAAAAAGAAAAATGTAAATAGGAATATTCATAAACACAGCCCTATCTACTCAGTGTACGACATTCATTTTCTCAATATAGGCACCAAATCACGTGGTTTGTTTGTTGAATATTTTTTGCTACAACTCCTCATTAGATTTTTCCGGTACAATTCCTTGTGAACTCTTTGGAAACAAATCGGTCCTTTGACAAAAATTAGGTTAGCAGAAAACATTGAATAATGTAGGCCGGTGTATTCGACCGGTGTATGCCTTTGTAGTTTCGCTTGTATGTTGTATTAATAACAACGAAATCGTATTTTTATAAATAAATAAATATTACACAACATCACATACATTGATCTGATCCCGTGGTAAGTAGCTTAAGCACTTGTGTTACGGAAATCAGGATCAACAGTGGATACACAAATAAACTTAAATATATTTAATAATACACCCAGACACGGAACAAACACCGATGTTCGTCACACAAATATTTATTTGTCCCGAGTGGAAGATTATTACTGTAAAGAATAGTATATAGCGTAGGTAATATGGGTCTAACATCCGTTAAATGAATTGTCTGGTGACGGCAAATGACGCAATACACAGAAAGGATGTGACTTTAAAAATTACATTATTATTAATTCAAAAAAACCGGCCAAGTGCGAGTCGGGCTCGCGCACAAAGGGTTCCGTAGCAGCAAATATAATAAAAATCAACCTATCTCAAAAACTATAAGAGATACTTTGATCAAACCAAAAATCGTTGAAAGAGTTAATTAGCATGCATCACCTCTATTTTTTTAGAATTTTATACCCCGTAGTTATAAAAATAGAGGGGGGGACATACTTTTACGACTTTGAGAGCTGATATCTCAAAAACCGTTCACTTTAAGAAAAATGTTTTTTAGAAAACTTTATATCATTTTAAAAGACCTTTCCATTGATACCCCACACGGGTATGTACATCGAAAAAAAAAAATTTCATCCCTCAGTTACATGTATGGGGGCCCCACCCCAATTCTTTTTACTATTTAGTGTCATATTTTTGTAGCGGTTCATACAACACATATTCCCATCAAATTTCATCACTGTAGTACTTATAGTTTCCGAGTAAATCGGCTGTGACAGACGGACAGACGGACAGACGGACAGACGGACAGACGGACATGACGAAACTATAAGGGTTCCGTTTTTGCCATTTTGGCTACGGAACCCTAAAAAAGACGTCGATGGCCGAGTGGTCCAGGTCGTTGCTTGCCATGCGAGAAGTCGCCAGATCGAACACCGCCACGCACCAATGTGTTTTTCAAATTTAAAATTAATAAATGTAGACACGATATTTCGATTTATTTTATAGTAGTTACTAGTTATTTTTTTTTGTAAGCTTTGTTTCAGAATACACCCGACCCACATGTTCAAAGTCTTACAAATGTCTAACCACATTTTTATCGATTTCAGGTAAGTACATTACATCATGCAGAATGCAGCAACGTTGTAAGTACCTAGGCAAATAACGGAGAACTGAAATGCTGTGTATGCGATCCAGCTTTGCTCGTGTCCAGGTAATATTTGTTCTCTTTACGAGGACAACGAAACGATATAAAATTTCCTTACCGTTTTCTACCTTACACGATGGAACAATTTATGCTTACAACTCATGTACTTTATATATTCAACGAGGTAAACAATGCACGTTCATATACTTTTTCTATCTGTTTTCTTATGTAAGACGTGGATCGTGTCGAAAATCGTATTTTTCCGGTTTTGTTTTAGGAATTTATCTGTTAATGACTGTGTCGAGATTGTGATATGCTTTATTATGTTCTGAGACCCACCCTAAGTTCGATTTAGGTATATTTTTCCCTTTAACATTCTTCTTGAATCACGCTACCTAAAGACTAAAAACCTAAGCAGACATAGGGTCGGAAACTTTGTTTTATATTGTATAGTGACCCACCCTCACTCCGTCCCTTCGGTTATATTATAACTCTTCCTCTAATTCCTTCCTCTTGAATCCCTCTATCTCTTAAAAAAACCCCATTAAAATCCGATGCGTAGTTTGAAAGATTCAAGCATTCATTTATACAGACAGACATGGGAATTGCCTTTCATATATAGTGATGATAATTATCTTAATACTCAAGATACTTTACATAGCCAAATAAAATTATATACTTCCTTTATAACAAAACATTCTGTAAGTACACGTTCTTCTGAAAATTTCAGGGCAGGATGCCATTTCGAGCTTTACCGAATTTTTAATTTCGTTCGTAACACCAGAGGTCATTGGCATCACAAAAACCATAAGATTAACACATGCATAAAGCTTTTTAGCTTCAGGCGATTATTACAGCCATTCAGCGGCGGACATAGGTAAATGAGCTTTCAGATACGAGCTTTTCAAATTTCCTTTTCGCCGATCACAGATTAACGACGTTAAATAGATACCGGATGAATCTGAGGTGGGTGCCTGTAGCTGATATGACTACCAGACATCAGATTAAACCGTATGCGCTGTTGGATACTGTCAAAACGTTTTGGATGTCCATAAATCTTGTTGCTTAAGTGAACTGAAACAATGAACCCAAGTGAAAAATAAGATAAAAATAAATTGTTCTTCTCGTGTCAAAAATTTATTTTAAAGTTGTTCTGTTAAAATGTAATAAATAAGTTAAGTTTGTTTGTTCAGTTTTGACTATAAGGGTGGGATTCGTTTCTTCCGCTTATCTACGGAAGTTCCCGTGTTTCATACCTGGGGGCTTAGACAAAGTAACAATATCAACAATAACGATAACGATAACGAAGTTCGAAAAGAATAAAATGTATGGGGTTGATATTAGATTGATCACGTGATTTATCGCGTCTAATTTCAATCCCATACATTTTATTCTTTTCGAACTTCGTTATCGTTTTGATATTGTTACTTTGTCTACGACACCTGGTTAGTTAATATTATAAGTAAAAGCTATGTTTATGAAAATAGTACAGTCCCTGCGTTACGCATTTATATTTTATCTATCTTCGTATCTGTTATCTGAATAGTGCGTTCTAATACCACGTTGCACGTGGAAAGCAGGTTAAATTTATCTCATTAACACGTCGCTCCACCACCCAACACGGCTGAATGCTCCGGCGACCAACTGATTAACACGCCATTTGGTGCCGACCCAATGGCCTTTAAGCCCCACGGTGTTAGCTAGTGTGATGTTCGACGACGAATGTCAGAGTTTAATCGTAGCTATTGATGTGTTAACATCCTGGGTGGATTGTTGAAGGGAATTTGGATTAGTCAGGTAGTACAGATTGCTAATTGCTTCTATATTGATTGAAACTACCTACTCAGGTCACAGGAGTAATGAATAACGATGACATACTTCACTGCTTACTTTAAATAAGGCGTCCGACCGATTTCAGCCATCGCGACCGATCTCAATTGAGATCAGCCAAGTGCGCTGGACATATTTTAGTGCACAAGTGACACAAGTGCACTCTCTATTCCCTTACTCTCATAATTCGGTGAGACGGCAATCCGACATGACCGATGAGAGATCGGGTGCAGGACCACCGGCTTAACGTGCATTCCGAGGCACGGGCGTTCAACCACCAACAGAAAAACTCACACAAATTTTGCCCGACCCCGGATTCGAACCGGGGACCTCTCGGTCCTAACGCAGCGCTTGCTATCAATAGACCAACGAGTCACGAGAGAGAGCAGATGAGAACCATTGTTGAAATATCCGCTTTTGACGGGATATTTCAACAATGGTTTGGTTATACTTGCGTTACCTACTCCTAAGTGAAGGAGTAGTTAATTCAACATACCTGTTTTATGGCTCAGTAAAAGCCGCCCCGCACGTGCATAATGAAACTATCCCATTTGCAAGTTTTTCCCCAGCGCAGCCAATTATACTCGTCGGGTGGGGGCTCGCGCGGCAAGCACTAGGCCGGCCACAAACAGGGCATTTAGTTTAGAAAGTACTTATTTATTACTAATGTTATAAACGTGAAAAAAGCTTTGTCTGTGTGTGTTTGTCTGTAGTACTTTCACGGTAAAATGATTTAAATGTCAAAAGCACATATTGGCGAGTCTAAGATATATGACACTTAATATACCTTACAGTAATGGATCTACTTTTGAAACTAGACCTATGAAACAATAATATGTTTATGGCGTGGAAATACTAAGCAAGACGTAGGTAGGCTGTCTTCTGCGAACTGCGATTGAATTTAAGTTTAAAAAAAATGATATCATAAAGGCATCTTTTTACAAAATGTAATATAATAAGGCGTCCGACCGATTTCAGCCATGGCGGCCGATCTCAAATGAGATCAGCCAAGTGCGCAGGACATAATATTATAGTGCACAAGTGCGCTCTCTGTATTCTTACTCTCATAGTTCGGTGCGACGGTAATCCAACACGACCAATGAGAGTTCAGGCGTAGGACCACCGGCTTAACATGCATTCCGAGGCACGGGCTTTCAACCGCCAACATCCTAACTCCGGGCTGAGTAATTTCATTACAGAAGTTTTTTTTTACAAAATGTATTGTGTCACCAAACAGGTTACAATCAGTTATATATTTTCTCATAGGCGTTAATATAACCATCTGAGATACAGATCTCTCGCTCCTCGCACAAACAAGTCACGTCGTTTTTTAAATAATTACAATAACGCAAGGAAACCTGCAAATGCTGAGGTTATGTAAAGTCGACCAGTGTCGTTGAATAAGGCCTGATCGCGCTTGTTTAAGGTAGGCTCATGCCCTCTGTTGAGACGTATATTGGCTGATAATGATTGTTTCAACTTACTTAATACCAACATTAAAGTAATCTTAACGGGGCTTGTTTATGTAAGACTCAATAACAGTTTGTTTGATATGGCCTCAAAGTTATCTAAGGTCAAGCCACATAAATACGTGTGGGCGTGAAAGCTGAAATTGTGTTTTCATTCGGGAAATTCGGTGTTATCATAACTAGGTATTGAAAACAATTTTTGGTGCCTATTAAAATTAGTATACGCAATATAAAGGTTAAATTATCAGCACCAATTGTTTCTGTCGGACAAAGAAATTGTATTTACTGTGGTTTGTAGTTTTTCTGCGAACAAAAACGATTTACTTGGGCAACATTTGTATTTTACGTTGAAAATTCAGTCTGTTTCTTTCTTGAAAAAATAAATTACAAAAATTTAGTGTCGGTCGGAATTGGGTCAAATGGAAATTGATAATTTGGCCTACTAGTACCAGTTAGATGACGATAATTATTTTTCATATTGCTTACTAATATATAGAATAAAATATCTTTGTCTGCCGCGTTTTGACGCCAAAATTACTGCCTGGTTAGCGAGCATCCTGCAAAACGTTTGAAAAATCCATCATATCATGTTTTCCCTCTGTTCTATAATCTCGGGCCCTTGAGACCTAGTAAGAACAATTTTTGGTACCTAGTAACAATTTTTGTTACCTATAAAGACGCGTGCAAAAACGCGCCATCAGTAGCGGTACCATGAGTTAGCTATCGAAAACTTACGTACGTTAAAAACCTATCGAATTGTTTTTTTCACACTACCGATTTTAGTTCTTAGCGTTACCGCTAGGGGCTGTACAAGTTTTTCATAGACATACTTACATAGGCGATATCGAGTCTGTCACTTTTAAACTCATGGTAGCGCTACTGGACAGGGTCTATGGCTATAGAGTAGCGATTTCCGAGCGTTTTTTTAACCGCTCGCGTGTGTCGGGCCGCGCAAGCAGACTGCGGCGTATCGAGCGAGGCCATCGACCCGGTGCACTCCCTAACCCTAGCTCGCCGAATGTGTGCATTGGGCTCACCGGCTTCCGATAACACTGCGATGAAGCCAGGGGTCGTTTGGACCCTGGAACTGAAAGTGGGAAATTTATTAGAAAAGAATCCTATGTGATATCCTGTTAGAGATTAAACCATCGTTTAGTATTAAATTCATAGGATGTTACATTTATATACTGTATGTTTAAAAACATACAGTGTTTTCGAGAAAGTAAATTAGTTTTAAGTGTCAGTACGTCTATCCATCAGCAAGCCAACTAACAAAAACGAAGATCAGTTTATAACCGGATAATATTTGTACAAGTACTTAGTGTAACGACATTAAATAAAAGCTTCCCTAAGCAAATATTTTTCCTTATAGTCTATTAATATTGCTGAATAGATCACCCCAAGAAATGATATCTCTTGAAGAAAATGTTGGAATGTATCCGTTCCAATATTTTTTTTTCCTTACTTCGACATTCCAAAGAGCGGCATTTCTATTACAAGATCATAACAAAGATTTTGTCAACCTTTTTTGTTGACACTGTAAATAAAAAAAAAACCGACGTATGTGGTCAATGCACTAAGACAAGCTCTACTACTCAAGCGAACAAATATTGCCAACCCTTCATACATCCCACTTATAACCACTTAAGAAAAACAGCAATACCTGTAGCCGTGGCATTGGAGGGTTGACGATCGAAATTGGCAATCTCCCGAAGAAAGGACGAGGGCAAACACCATTGTGTGCTGTCGGGTGCAACCGGATGATGCTGATTGTACCCCGAAATTGTTTTGATAATAATAATTACGGTGACTTGAACCCTTGGTTGAAAGGATGAGAACCCCTTGTTAGTTCAAATGCAAACGCAATAGGTGTATTACCTGAACAATTGATAAATATATATTACACAACATCGCAGATTGATCTGATTTAGTGGTAAGTAAGTAGCTTATGCACTTGTGTTACACATATTAGAATTAACAGTGGATATACACATATACTTAAATATATTGAATAGCACACCCAGACACGGAGCAAACTCCGATGATTGTCATATAAATCTCTCTCTCGACTATTGGTAGGTAGTGACCCAGCTTACAGTTTACTGTTACATGCAAGTTATCATGGTGCTTGCAATGGTGCCAAAATATCGGGAACTCTATAAAAAAAGGAAACATGGTAAATATCCCGGACCGGACTTATTCAGTTTTACGTTGTTATAATGACTGTCTCGATGTCACATAGAATAGTTTCTCCATCTCTAACGCCAGAACACCAAGATATGACATGAATCATGAATCTCTAAATAATTATGTTTAGAATAACAATACACGCGAGTTTAATCCGTAAAATTCATTCAAATGTGTAGTGTACGCGCAAATAATAGACAATACTACAAAATGACAAGAGTTGTAGACTCTTATCTTTCGAGATAAATCATTTTCAGGTGAACATTGGTGTCTGGGTGTGTTATTTATATATCTAAGTATATTTGTGTTTATCACTGACATCCGTACCAAGAGTGCTTAATATGATAAAGCTAAACTAAACGGTATCTGATATTGTGTGATATTTATTAATTTAATGAATGCGTTATCTCTAACTTGAATTTCTCTATTTTTATGTGTTTTGTAACGAACATTGACACTGTATATGGACCGCCAGTAGTCATTTATTGAAAGGCTTTTAAAAGCTTTTTGTTTACAAAATAACAACCGCACTCACACTTCGAAGTGACTCGTTACTCGTCGGCTAATTAAAAAGGACTCTTTCATAGACCAGCGAATAAAAATAGGAAAATGAGTTTACATCCCAATATGAAAAGATTCAATTTCCGTTGCTCACCCGCACAAATCCAATGTCCCGCCCAAACAACTGCATAAAGGAAGCTCAGTAAAATGAATTCGATGTTTTCAATCGTTCGTAGAGTATCGAGTATCGCCCTTATCTCAAAGTGATACGGATCTAAATGGGCGATTTGGACAATCAAAGCCCGGACCTTAAGTGGTGGGATAAGGAAAAAACTTGTAAGAGAACTCAATTAAACGAGGAGTGAACCGATCGTGGTTTCAAAGGGTGCTCCGATATTGTAACTGACGTAGTGTAATGGTCGGGAGTCTGTGTTGTTTTTGTCGTCTTGTAATTTCTAACGGTTACAATATGGACAGGTGTCTATGTCCTTTTACCTTATAAGATAATACCGTTTGCCGATTTTATCAAAAGTAAAACTTATTAATTTCAACAGTAAGGAGTAAGTATGTAATAACATTAAACTGGAAAAGTAATTGGTGATTTTAGCTGATTAGTTTTTTTGGCTAAATATATAGTAAAAAAACAAGCAAATTTTGCACCTTTATTATATTAGAGTGATAATATTTCAAGTCCTCAAAATTGAAATGCGCACATATTTTATTAAACCTAACAGTTGCAAAGTAAACAATGTAAAGTCCCAAGTATAACACCTGAAAAGTTCTCTGTACATGAAATTAAGTAATCTTTATGTATCATCATCAGTCCATATGCAACCACGCTAGCCCAGTGCGTGTTGGTTGCCTACACAACCTTAAGATTTCTTCGTAGATGTGCAGGTTTCCTTAAGATGTTTTCCTTCATCGTTAAAGCGCCGTTATAACACCTATGTAACACAAATTTATAATTTTCTTAAACCGCCTCGCCCTCCCCCCACGCCGTCTTCCTGCCAATTTCCCCCAGACGAAGTTCTCAACTAAATGGAAACAGTTAATTTGTTTGATAGTTCCACTCTTAATGACCGAACATCGCGCTTTATTACTTTTATATCTTCAATTTATTTGATGGGAAGCCATTTTGGGGCCGGCTTCTGATCGGCAATCTTTCATCTTGCATGAATTTCAAGTGATTGATAGTTGTTCATTTATCAAATAACAAGATTTTGTACAAATTGACAAATCAACTTTTCTAAGGGAATTTTAAGCTGCAAACTTGGAATACTCTTCGAATCAATAGAATTGACATGTTTTATTAGATGTGACTAAGTAATTTCAATAATATCTAAATTTTTATTTTATCTATTCGAACTTATTAAGAATCTCTTAACATAAACAAAAATCTGAAATATTTGTACACAAACACGATTTTGTAAAATTAAATATTAATAAAATCAAACTTATAACAATAAAAACAATTCATCATTACTTTAGGAGTATTTAGCCTGGTGTGTTAAGATAATTGAAACAAAGTATCCTGTCCTTATTAACAATACAATATAATTGAAACACGCCCACCACACCTCAAAGGAAACGAGAATATGTAATAATTACGAATATTCAGCCACTCACACCGCACCATTCACGTAGAGTAGGGAACGAACGTTCGTACGATCCGCAAGACGCGCAATCTTCTTCTAAGCCATTACAGCTAATTGGGCTTCTAATGGAGACTCGAAACAGCTCCCAGATTACAAAGTAAATGAGTTAGTTTGACGGTTTCTTGCTCCATCGACTCCCATATTTCTTGATCGCCGAAAGTACTTCAACTCTTCAGGAGTATTCACTTTGTAACCTAGAAATAGCTAATGATTTGCCTAGCCTGCTTTATGTAGCGATCAGAGAACTGTAATACAAACTAAAGTTATATTATTGTTTAATATGTAAAACGGATACTTATGTAGCAAGAAGTTAAAAACGTCGATGGCCGAGTGGTTCAGGTCGTTGCATGCCATGCGAGAAGTCGCCAATTCAATCCCCACCACATACCACTATGTTTTTCAGATTTGTCATTTATGTATACGATTATTCAACGCTTTGACTGTGAAGGAAATCATCGTGTGGAAACCTGTACACCTACAAAGAAATTCTAAGGTTGTGTAGTAGATTAACCTGTATTGGCCAGGGTGGTGGACTGTAGCAAGAAATAAACTATATAAATCAATATCAACTGAACTCCTACGTCTTAATGTAGGAGTAACCTCTTAAGGTAAGTACGTAATAGTAAACTATCTTATTCTTGAATGTCGCATTATATTAATTTAAATTACAGAAACAGAGCGACCTGGTCATTATTACTATCGGTATTTAGTTTGAGATGCTCTAAATATAAACTTAGTTTTACCTACATAGTATTCATTCCACTAAAGGGCACTTAACAGAACTCAAGCTTCTTGAAATAAATTGAAATACTTTCAGTTTCTCAAGTAACCACTACTCGAACTGAATCATTATTGTTATCTTCTACCTTAGTATAAGTAGGCGTTGAAACAAGATATCTGTATTAAGGTAATTATTTTAACAACTTATTGTTGCGAAGGGAACTTGAAACATTCTCTTCGAGACAATAAAAGTAAGAGTAACAATTTCTAAGTTTAAAGTGGTGATAGTAACTTATGTTTTGCGTTTACTTGCCTATGAAGCAAACTTGCAAAGTAAGTTGCTTAGTTACAAGTAAATTTTCGAAGAGTTTTAAGTAGATTTGGAAGTATGTATAAGAGAACATGTAGTAGATAGAATCAAAGACTGTAATGATCAAAACCAAGCTTAGTTTAGTTAATACAGTTTTGCTTCAATGAAATATTTTTTTCATAGCACATGTTTTCTTTTTCGTCTTTATCTTCGTAGTAAATAGATACGAATAGGTTTTTCCCTAAGCAGATTTTCTACGTATTGTATTTACTCTTTTGAATTTGCGCGAATTTGCAAACGCTAATATCAACGTAATGGAACGCGAAAGTCTAATCGTATCATTTCTAAGTGTCTACCATATGTGTGGCGTCTTGAGCGTGGCCTTGAAACGAATACCTACTTCCGTCTTCCGCCGTCAAAAGCGAACGAACACGTGCTGACACAGGTGTTTTACTCTATACACGCGAGAAATGACGTCGGAAGATTTTAACGGGGTCGGAATGAATAGGCGGATGAGACCGCGAAAGTGATACGGTTTCACGAACAGATTGAAATACCTGAAAAGATTGGATCTGAACTTTTTTCTTGAATAAAAACTATACAACTTTTTTCATCCGGCTTTTGTCTTTTGTACTTTGCCTTTGTTATGTCAAAGGAAATGACGGATGGTTGTGTGTATGTGTATTGATTTCGTAGTGGATCGATTAAACAAAATACTTAAAAAATTCTCTCAGACGAATTGTAAACCTTCTCCTTTTCGTCGGTTTGAAATAGTATAGCCTTAATATTTCCATTCTTTCATCAGTTACAATTTTACTCTTACTCTACCAATACACAGTAGCATAACAACACGTAAACAATGTATTAAATATCCCACAAAAACATCTCGAGTAGCGAAACTAATCAAAATGACTTCCGCGTTTGTTGACATTCCCGAATCGGGCACCGAAGTCACTGACTTACCGAACTATGCGACGGAAGTTTTTTGCGAGGAGTCCGTGTATATTTTTATTGATATAGTAAGCCTACAGGCCCTGATAGACGTGACTTGGTTGGCGTTGCCTCATCATCTTCGCTTTGGGAGTTCCGCTGGTGTATTAATTTTAATAAAAACATATTTTCGCTTGCAAATATTGTCCTTTTATATAACTTGGAGCTTTACAAGCTTTCGATTTTGGGATATGAAAATAATGTTTCAAGGGCGTTTTTCGTCGTATTAAGCTGCTAATGGGGACAGGCAATCATTTGACAATATAATATTTATTTAAAATCTTACCAATTTCATTTTAAATTTATATTTTAGAAAAAGTTCGTTTCAAGAATTACGAAATGAGGTTATTAATTGTAACAGCCATGATGATATATATTTTAGTCATTAAAATAGATCCCAAATATCGTCTGCTTGCTGGTAAAACAACGTAAGTGCATATGACATAGAACAGAGATAATGAGATTTAAAAATACAAATCGAATTTTTAGAGTGAAATAGTTTAATTATTTCGGGATGTTTCATATCAAATGATGGATTAATTTTTAAACTTTATCTACATTATATTAAAGCATCATAACTTATAGAGGATTCATTAAAAAATATTTTTAAATTGATTAGGGGCACACACTTAACTGGTTTTACCTGTAATTAAAAAAACGGGTATTAAACCTAAATTTTTTATGATATGTCTAAAATTTGAATTAGAATTGTTGGCAAATAAAAAAACAAGGTTAACAGTATAAAATACTCGTTAATATGACATAAATGTATGAAATTATTGTTAAAATTATTTTATTTACCTCATTTTACCTGTACTGTCTTGCATATATTTTGTGACTTACCATATTTTTTTTCATACAAAAGTTCACATGATAGGAATGTTTTATTAAAACAATGCCAAAGGTCAAAAATCAACTTTTATTGCAATTAAACCAAAAATAATTCAGATACTTTATTTTATGACAAATTATCATTCTTCTGAAGAGTCCTCATCTATTGCGGGTTCTGGTAATCGGTCACACTCATCTGTTTCAGCTAAAGATGAAAACCAGCCGTGGTATTCTTCTGGGATAATTCGTTTTTGACACAACACTAACAGATCTTTTTTCTTCGCTTTTGTTATGGGCAAAGGCTTTAAATAAAGCTTTTTAAGAGTCACTTGACTTGCCTGACGGGTACTTTCTTGTTCTTTGCGTCTTTTTGAGCGTTTGTTTGCAACATGCCCGGTTCCTGAAACATCTAGAGAAAGAAACTCTTCTGACATGTCGTAATTAAAGAAAACTTTGGATGGTTCTGATTTTAAGTATCTCATCCGTTTAATTTTCAACCACTTTACTGCATCGCCATTGCAATCTTTTGCTTTTTTATTAATTGTTTCTTCCGCTAATTTTTTAAGGTCATAAAACTCGTCATGTTTAAATTCTTTTACATGAAAAGGCATTTTGGTGTGCTTCTCGCCTTCAACTGTAACTATTTTAGTACCCCTGGCTCGTTTAAAAATAGAGACATAATCCGGCATGCAGTAAATTTCACAATTTTTTTTGGCAGACTCGATACTACTGTGCATGCTATCTACTTCCATGTAGCTGTGTCCAGACTCCAAAAATTTGTGCTCAATTTGGTCTAAATGCTCTATATTTTGAATAGAAAAAAGCAGCAAAGCTGTTACAAACTGATTCCTATTTTGGCCACCACATGTGTCTGAATATAGGCACACTTCAGACACGCCATGAGGCACACATTTTGACAAGTAATGATATAAAATACTCCCAATTTCCGAACTTCCTCGTTTCCCATTTACTTCTGTCCATGCAAAACAGTAAGCTTTGTTAGGTAAAGCAGTTTCATACATACACAGGTTATAAACGCACAACTTTCTGCTATAATAAAGCTGACCGACAAGACCACTAGGGATCTGTAATACCGCTTGAAGATCAAAAGTAAGACAAGAAAATTTTTTATCTTTAGAAGCTCTTTCTTTATCCTTATTTTTTTCAGCGTTGCAAGCTTCCTTTCTGGCTATATGGTCATCATAATCTTTCTTCATTTCAAGTTTTTCCTCAGCTGTAGCTTTCTTGTACTTCGAGCATAACAAACACTGGTCTTTTTTTGGCACAAAAAAGCTGTAATTATAATTAGAGCAAAAAATTCTCCTGTACGTTATTTCTGTAACTGGAATAATGTTTTCGTCCGCACATTTAGATTTGTAAAGCTGGTACATTTTTGCAATAGACAAAGAGGCATCTAAATACAAACGCTTTGATGTTTTACGTATATAGTGTGGCTCCATTGTAGGGAAAGATTCAATATGCATCTTGACAAAGTTCACAGCAGCTTCATTGGTTTTGTTTGGAGGTTCTTTTTTTCCTCTTTGATCTTCTGAGTCGTACAAACCACACTGGTTTCTTTTATCAATGGCATTATTAATAACAGTGGGAGAAATTGCCAAAGTGGAACAAAAATATTTTTGACATACTTGTCGTTTGGAACCATCATGAGAGAAGTAACATTTTGTAGTAAATTTGCGTTGTTTTTTACTGCCTTTCACAGCTAAAACTCTTTTTGGAGGTTCTACTATGACATTGCTCAAAATAAAATTCATCTTTTCAATAAAACTCAGACTCCAATAGTGTCGACAAAACAATTCTCTTGCTTTTTCTGGTAAGTTGCATTTATAAAAGCATTTACTGCAGTCAATGTCTTTTGGGACCTTTGCTTTTCTTTCTTTATTTTTAGTAATATAAGGTAACCCATCAGATCGCCTTTTCTTCGCCACATTTCTTTTCCAGTTATCTGGATCAGGCTTCATCCAGCGTTTTCTACTTTTGGAATCGCTGAAGATTCTTGTTAATAATGTGTCCAAAATAGAAATTATAAATATCCGTGAATCTGGATCTTTTTGTATTATTTCGTTACGGTTGATCACAGCGTCATCTTTGATACCGTCGAAGACTATCTTCATCAAATTGTCCAAAATAGGAATAACAATGGCTCGTGTATTTGAATCTAAATTCTGTTCTATGTCATTAACTTCATCGTCATCTTTGTCATTCCAATCTCTTAAGAAACGCAAAAAACTGGTATCCTCGAGAGTGTTGGCTGAAGTGATAGATGGTTCACCCAATAAATCTTTTAAATCAATAAGATCTGTTGGAGGATAATAATTTGGGTCGTTGTCAGAATCATCGCTGTCAAACATTTCTTCCATCTCTCGTTCGACTCCGTCATTTGTAGCAATTGGCGTGGTCGATGAACACGGTAATTCACCATCATTGCAGCCTGAAAAAAAATTAGATAGTTAGACAGTTTAGTCGGCGTCATTAGTCAGCATACAACTCGGTACCTTGTCACATTAAATGTCTGTGTCACAATGTGACTTCTTCTTATCGTATGGTTGATGTAAAACCTGGTGTCAGAGTTTAAACCGCCCGTAGGCTTCAGACATGGCTTCACACACCGTAGAAAAATCTCTCAGGTGTGTGAGGAAACCCTCACGATGTTTTCCTTCACCGTTAAAGCGTCGGTGGAACATATGAATTTCAAATTTGAAAAACACATTGGTACCTGGCGGGGTTTGAACTGGCGACCTCTCGACTTAGCGACCTTAACCACTCGGCCATCGACACTTTTTTGACAAGGTACTGAGTTGTTTACAAACTAAAGGGGTTGATTGTACCTATAAACAAAAATTTTGAATTGTCATAATAAAATAAATAAATAAATAAGTATATACATCACATACATTGATCTCATCCCGTGGTAAGTAGCTAAATTAAAATGTCTTCAGTAGTTTTACCGTGAAAGTGTAAGAAAACATTTTTTTGACATCCGTACAATCTCTCGCGTAAAGGTGTAAATTAGTCAATTATGTATGTACGAAATACTACTGCATACTTAAAAAACGTACCAACAGGTCATCAAAAAGACTTCAGACTTAATATACAATTCATATTATCGTAATTAAAAAGTTAAACTCAACTTCTCAAAAAATAACCTCAAAAACTAATATCACAGAGATAAACTACTTACCTTTGGACGTAGAAGGATTATTTATCATTGATACTAATCTTCTTCCTCTGGATTCCATATTTTCAGTCACTTATGTCCTGTCTTGACACTAAAACTTAATAATTCTTTTTTTTCTGCAAGCGCGCGCGCACGTGTCATTTGAAAATGACCATAATAAGTATGAATATTGACTAGACTTCTTCAGGAAAAAAGTAATAAATGCATTTAATATTTTTTGCTTGTCTAATACCCAGGCGGTACGTGTATAGTCCTTTAGGAAAATAATTATAAGTGCATATATCATATTTTACCAGTCAGTAATGAAACAAACTGCCTAGCAAATTGTCAGGAAAATAATAATATACGTATTTATGGGATTTCTTCAGTAATTTTCACGAGGCTTAGCAAATAAAGCCCATTTATTTGGTTTTAGCCGTATAAAATGTATATAATAATAATGCGTGAACCTACGAGAAAAAAAACTTAAGGAAACATATGTTCCATCACTTGTAGACAGTTAGGTCCAATTCAGTAATAAGATTATTTATTGTGATTGAACAGAAGCTGTTACAGATGTTGTAACATTTAATTTGTTTTCACCTTTAGTATTTTGGGAAAGAAATACTGTATCGCTTATTCTGTTTTACCAGTCGATAGAGCGTAAAAAACTACATTTAACCACATTGATACTTCGTTTTTAACAAAGAGTGCATTTATTATGTTTTACCAGTAAGCCGACGATATTATATTTTGACCTCGTAGGATATAAAAATCTCTTTTTTTTTATTAGAAAAAAGCTTCTCATCCAATTTCAGACTTATTACAACTGTAAAATGAAATAGCAGACAAAAAGAAATAAAAATGCCAACAATAAAATGTCTTTCATTGAAGGATTGTGCACTCAGAGCTTTCATTACGCTAAAACCAAGAAGCGCAATAAAACACAAACGCAACAAAGTCTCCGAGATGAAAATACAGTTTTTAATTAACATTCCTCCAACTGTAATATCGAGAGTTGCGTAAACAGTAAAAACAGTTTTCTAGAAACAATAAATAAGGCAGCCGACCGATATCGACCATGGCGGCCGATCTCAATTGACATCAGCTAAGTGCACAGGACATATTATAGTGTTCCCTTACTCTCATAGTTCGATGAGACGGCAATCCGACATTACCGATGAGATCGGGCGCAGGACCACCGGCTTAACGTGGTGCGGGCATGCCACCGCCAACTTCCTAACTTCCGGGCTGAGTAATTTCTTTACAGTAATACTCACACAAATTTTACCCGACCCCGGACTCAAACCGGGGACCTTTCGGTCCTTGAGCTTGCTACCAATACACCAACGAGGCAGTTAACAAACAAGAAACAATAACAATATGAAAAGACAGTTGAGTTAAGTAGGTCGCATCCGATATTGAAATCTATCCTCTCTAAGAGTGTTTACTTCTTGGATCAATAAGGATCGGCGCGAAGGACTCAAGTATTAATATTTTAAATTACCCTGTTATTGAAACGCCGCAAAATTATGCCTTTACAGGAAATCGTTGAGGGTAGGCTTAATAAAAATGGTTATGAATGAAAGAAAAAGTTGATTGATAAATTGAAAAACAACACGGTCCTGAAATTTGGATATTTATTCAAAAACTAAGCGAAACATTTTATAAACCTTAAGTGATATTTATCACTGTATTTTTTTTTTAAATAAGTACTTGTTCCAAGTAAGTACAAATTTATAATATACAGTATGATTAATCTCGTTTCTCAGTATTCTCTTACCGCAACCACTAATAACATAATTTGTAACTGTTGTTACTGATCAGATTACTCCTAAAAGGTATTCTTGGAAATTACTGTCAGATATATGTTATTATAGTGAATATTATATTATATTAAATACATTATATACCTATTTATTATCTATTTTTTATTTTGTTCGTGTATGGAAAGCAATAAACGAATTTTATTATTATTATTATTATTATCTATATGTATGTATATTTTAAATGGATCTCGTGTGGTTTATCCATAAATATATTACGTAAATACATCATTTACGTTTTTGCACGAAGTGTTACATGAAAGTCTTACCTCAACGAATACTTTTGAAAAACCGCTCGATTTCTGTGAAAATATATTTACAGAACTTTTCAATAACAAAATAGTATACAAGTGTTCAAAAATGTTGAAAGCTGTAATATAAAATATGTTATTAATGTGTAGGATAATTTTGAGTTAAAGCTGATGATGATGATGAGTAGCGAATTAGATATTACTTAAACAAAATACATAGGATTTAATTTTGGATGTAAGTTGGCGATTTGATATTTTACAGCGTCTGTATGTTAATACCTAGCATTTATCTTTATATCGAACAAAGTTTAATAAAAGCAGGTACGCTCAAAAGCAACGTTACCAAAAAATCAAACCCGACGTTTCTAGTTAAAAAAAAACATCGATAAAAGAAATTCACATAAACACGGCCAATCATACCGCTGCTACACCAACCGACATTTGCATTGGGCCCAACAATAACGATTCGCCCGTATATAGGGCAGCCTTCGGTCTAAATATTCAATTGTAATAAACCCAAGAGGCCTTGCGAGCAACTGCTACGGACATATAATTCAGGCTGTAATTCACCTCGCCTATTTAACTTCTCGTCTTTGTATCGGCTCTGAATGTTGGATGAGACGTGACATGCAAATTGCACGGGTAGCTTAAAGTGATATCTCATCGTATAAACACTTTAGCTACTAAAGGACCGTGACAGAAAATCTATATCTGAGAGTGTACTGATTGGTAATTGTTGAAGCACTGTAAAGTATAAAAAAACTGTGATAAAACTTAAATATCAGAAAGTACGACTTGACACAAAGAAGCAAATGTAGCGTTTGTCTTATCTAATTAGTAAATTAAAATACATTCCAAACGAACTTAAAACATCTGTTTTAAACATGCTTGCTGTCAATAAATATTGTAACAATACACATACTCGTAGCTATAAAATTGTAAAAAAATCTTACTGTAACAACCTGAAATTGATTAAATTTTGTTCTATGTATATTGTATGCATATATTCGTAAATAAAAAGCGCTACCAGTTTCAAAAACTTCTCTTTTTTGTGTTAAACAACAACATAACAATTAAGAATAAATAAATAAATACATATTTGGGACCTTTCCACCCACGGTCATCTGACGCCAAACTAAGCAGAGCTTGTATTTTGGGCATCAGAGACTGATATACATAAATAGATATTTAAATTTTTTAAATGCTAAAGCTTGCACTAGCTGTTCTAATATTTTATATTTTAAATAGATATTTATAAATACATATTCACACCCAGACAAGGAACAGACACCGATGTTCATGACACAAATATTTAAACCGAGTGGCAATCGAAACCACAACTCTTGGAACCGCCAGGGTCACTGACCACTGTTCCACCGAGCCAGTCAAAAATTGCTATAAATATTCTTATTAAAAGAGAACGTACAAAAATAAATCCCAAACTTTTCTCTGCGAATCTGCGGACGCCCCGTATAAGGTGACCTAGCCGAGCAATCAATGCAGCTCGTCAAGCCAATCGCTACCGAGTCATCTCACCTAGCAACAGATTGAACAACAGTTGGTTACCAAGAATGGTGGTTTGATGGCATCGCATCGATCGTTGCAGCGATGGGAAACCGGGTCAGTCGGTCATTCACCGCCTGTACTGCAGATGTTGGGGCCAACCAGCCAATGTTGGAAGAGTGGCCCACTGGCGTTGGCTTGCTGAGTGTCTTGACTTGACTTTGGTGAGAAGAATACTTCCAACCGCTCATCTGCCAAAAAGTTGTCGTTGTTCTGAAACTATCTGTCCATGCTTTTCAGGCGGGGCGCACTTATGCAGGCCTTCAGGGAGAGTGCGACAGGCTCAATATCGGAACCATAGAGATAATAGAGTCGATGGCAGAGGGGTTAAGGTCGTTGCTTGCCATGCGAGAGAGATCGCCACTGCTAACCCCAAATTTGAAATTCATTATGTAATTCGACGCCTTAACGGTGAAAGAAAACATTGTGAGGAAACCTGAACACCTACGAAGAAATTCCTAGGATGTGTAGTCAACAAACCCGCACTTGGCCAAGGTGATTAACTAATCTAAAAGGTGATGGTCTTATCGCCCTAGTATAGGGTTGGCCCGTGCCCCAGCAGTGGGGAATAGTTCCTTCTACTGCTTATCTGCCAAAAAGTTGTAGTTGTTATGGAATCTATCCCATGATCCCGGGCCCTTCAGGCCATGTGCTGTGACTGGGTGTGTTTGATTTTTGTTACATTAGTGCTTACTCGCAAACGTAAGTGCTAAACGCACTACTTAGTTAACGTAACGTTAGTGTAACGTAAGTAAGCTCTCGGCAAACGTAGTGTAGGCAGGCCAGGCGGTGTGAGGATCTGCGCAGGACGTCTGGTAGGAGCTGGATGCGAGTGGCCGAGGATAGAGAGAAGTGGCGTGCATTTGGAGAGGCCTATGTCCAGCAGTGGACAGAAATGGGCTGATGATGATGATGATGATGATGAGTGCTTACTTAGGCATGTGATGTTGTCTAATATTTATTTGATTCATATTTTTGTTTTAGTTCTATCATTTTGATCAGTACAACAGCAAAGACCTCGCATATTACAGGTCACAAAGCAAGACCAATCAGACCCTTGCTGCATATTCTGATACTTAGATGTAAATGTTAAGGTACTAATTTTTTACTAAAACAATTCGGAAGGTACTAATTATTACGGAAGTGAAAGTTTGGTTCATATTAGAATCAGGCGAAGGGTCCTGCTGGGTATACGGACATGGGTTTATGCACCCGACCGAGCGTTCAACGCGTCTTAGAAACAAGCCTGACTCGCAATTGTAAGCAAATCGCATTGGCAGACGCTAGCTAGCTTTGTAAAATACTTTTCAGTTATGGTTTTTCACTAATAAATTGGCGAAATTTACAATTTCAGCAACGGTCAGTCAGACTAAGGTTTTAATGACATGATTTTAATTCTAGCGTTCAGTTGGTAAATAACTTAAAACGCTTAGCTCATATTTAAAACTTAATGCAGTAATTGATGTATAGAAAAGCATTGATGATAACTTTAATAACACTCTCAATAATGAGAATGAAAAATTAGGTAGAAATTACCTGTGCTACATACGAGAAACACAGAATTATCCACATTTTTAATAATGTAACTCTATATGGCTTAACAATAACCGTCTAAATTATCACAATCGTAACTATCACATTTTAAAACCTATAGATAAACTTATATCCTATCCCCATCCCATGGGATAAACCCAATCATTTTGGCACGGACCGTACAATAACAAGCTTTTCCTGGAGATTTCTAAACTTAAATGAACTGTTTAGAAAGAGATATACTGTTATATAGGAAAATCGTTGATTGTACGGTACACGTATGTAAATTAATGAAATGAAATGAAATGAAAATCTTTATTTTCAGAATGCACAGATTCCATAAAATGTTAGTAGAATTTAAATAAAATAAATAAAATAAAAATAAAAATAAAAACAATGTTAGTAAAACTTAATTATTGGGTTGGATATGGATGGACCTCCAGTGATTAATCATTGGACTGTCCATCTTGTCTGCAACCACCTTCAGGAGAGTGTTGGAGCTGTCCCGCACCCTCTCCCACAGAGAAGCCACTCGCCTGCGCAAAAAGGCATGAAACCCGTCCGTGTTACAGGTCGCGAACATTCCTGAGGCACTGCAGCGCCAGGGCAATCCCAACAACCCCTAAAGGCGTTATTATACTGGACACGCAGAGCACTGAAGGTTTTTTTGGTGTAATTGCTCCAAAGGTTGCACGTGTATAAAGTTTGGGAATACGCTTTAAAGAGAGTGATTTTAACTTCACTCGAGCAACGTGCAAACCTACGTGACAGCATATTACCTCTTACTGACAGTGCTCTACGCTCCCTCTCCATATCAGTGTCGTCTTTTAGGTTATCTGTGACCCAGTGACCCAGATATTTAAATTTAGTAACGATCGGAAGAGGACACCCATCCAGTGTTATTGGCGGAAGTGGATAGGTTTTTGTGCCAGATTTAAATACCAATATCTCACTCTTTTCACATTATACCTGAGTCCATGGGCCTCAGCATACCTTTCACAAATAGAAAGCATCAATTTTAATGCGTTGACTGAGGGCTCAGCAGCACCATATCATCAGCATAACTAATATTATTAACGAAGTGGCCATCAAATGGCCATCAAATTACTTTGTCTCGAAAATGGTTTTTAAAGTAAATCTGTGCAATAAAACGATTAAAAAAAACTTTATGGCGAGGAGTTAATACCGTAGTCAATTTGTTTACAAAAATTTGTTCATAGGTCTATAAAAGTGTCTAAAACGCATTGGTCACGTTATTACATGTTCATTGGTAAAAATTGTCTAATTTAATCGGAATTATAGCCATTTCGATGGCCGAATGGTTAGTGTCGTTGCTTGCCATGAGAGAGGTCGCCACAGGTACCACTGTTTTTCATAAATTTGAAATTCATATGTACGATTATTTGACGCTTGGTGTCACTAACGGTGAAGGAAAAACAACGTGAGGAAACCTGCACACCTACAAAGAAATTCTTAGGTTGTGTAGTCGACCAACCCGCACTCGGTCAGCATGGTTGACTAAGGCCTGATCGCTCTAGTTTAGGGTAGGCCCGTGCCCCAGCAGTGGGAACGTAAATGGGTTGATGATGATAGAAATAATATTTTCCTTGTTCCGACGCTATATTAAATATTCCTTAGGTAAATCGTAAGTTTTCAAACTAGTGCAGTGTTCAAGGCTCGCTGGCCGCTAAATAATGCAGCGATCTGCAACAGTTGACTCTAATCAGTCGAGTTGTTAGTTGTTGAGGACTGTCATTTGAATACTTTAGCAGTTTGCATCTTGGATATAATTTGTTTTTTTTCGTTTTAAACTATCAGACCTTTTCGTATGAAGTCGATACATTTTGTTTCAATACATCATATTTTCGTCATGGGAATAATATAATTTATTCCATTCATGTATCTACATAATATATTTTTACGAAACTTCTATATGCGAAACAATATTGTAGGAGACCTTAATCGTAATAGTAACCAAAACCAATGAATATTCGATTTTTTGTTTTAATGGAGCCAAAATATCATTAATGATATCGTTCGACTACTATGTAATGAGTTTATTAGGGAATAATAATTTCGCCACCAGATTTTATTACAGATAAAATAGCATGTTTGTTTTGTATTAAATAAAATAAAATTTAAACTCCAGACAGATTCGTAAATGGTTAGATTGTTTTAAGCAAACTGTTTCAACTTCATTGTGGTACTTTTACTAAATTGGCTTTAAACGAATCAGTTGTCAATCGATTTAGAAGAATGCTTTTTATTGAATCAAATCTGGAGGTCTTTTATTTGTGTTCTTTGTAAATTACGACCATTCAAGTAGTTCGGAAAAAAGTTAGAAATTCTGTGAGATGTACAGTGACTACAACTCTCATCCACCCATCATGCTTGCATGCTTGCATTCCAAACACTCACCTTGAGTGTTTGAAAAAGTTAAATACACTTACTTCTTGTTATTGCATATTTCTGAGGTGTAAAATACATCAAAACAGTGAAAATGCATGGGAAAACCTGCACCTAAATAATCAATTATTGGTACCTTATTGAAGTCTTTATGTTCCACTCAACTACGTGACCTACACATCATCATCATCATCAGCCCATTCCTGTCCACTGCGGGACATAGTCCTACCCAAATGCACGTCACTTCTCTCTCCCCTCGGCCACTCGCATCCAGCTCCTACCAGCCGTCCTGCGCAGATCGTCACACCACCTGGCCTGCGGGCGTCCTGCACTACGTTTGACTCTCGCAATAGCCTCCAAATCAATAGTCACTTGACGTTACCCTGATAGCTGTGAACAAATATGGATCATTAAGGCCTCCTACAAAGCCTTATAGAGACTCTTTGGTCCGAACGAGATCGTTTAATCAAAAGCCTTCGACCGCATCTAATCTTAAATAATGGGACCAGGTTCAATGGGACTTATCCTAGTAATCTCAAACATTCCAAATATAAAAACCTGATTTCTTGCAATAACGCTCCATATGTGCTGTACTCAGTAATATTACCATTATTTTTTTTTGTTAATGAGTTAATACAATTAATAGTAGTACTTTATACAATTTAAAGTGTTTCTGTACCATAAATGTAGATCAACAATTTCAGATTAAAACGAGTTCAAAGTGTCAGTTTCAAAGTATGAGCATAGCTCGTAAAATTTTAAGATGATAGCTTAACAGATCAGTTTTCTTATGAAAATTACCATTTCAACATCACGAGACATCGAAGGCCGAAGGCCTCTTGGAGGCCTCGCCAATATTTGTAGTAGCTTAGACCCAAAGCCCACTGTCCTATTAAAAGCCAATAACCTAGTTGTTAAGCATCGGGTCAGCGTGTCGAGTACCGGCTGTTGCCGACGAAAGAACATAGTTCAGACCTTATGAAGAGATTAGGAAGATCGTATGTAACATTGTTTTGTGTAAAAATTAAATGTGCTTTGCAAAGGTACCTCCAAATGTTTAGTTTTTTTAACCCGGTGAAATTTGTTGGGCACCTTTACCCTGAGAGGGGGTTCTCTTCTGGTGGTGTGTCGGACTCCCCAGCGAAGAGATGGTAAATGCCAGCCGCGGCTCCTGCGCGGATTGCAATTTCCAGAGGGTATACCGACTAAACACCGGGGTGTACCTCATCGCCTATTGACGCTGTCATCGTATCTGGCATAGCCTTCACTCACACCGCTGACTGTATCCTGAAGGAACCTAACCTATGCTCACCAACTAGAGGTAGACTTGCCGATGCGTTGATAGCTGGACCAGAACATCACAGTTTCTTTTCTAGAGATTTCAGAGCATTTCACATTCTTACAAATATCACAAATGTGAAAATAACTTTGCTTTTGCTTGTAGAGCTTTTAAGCCAAAAGGGCTGACTGATTTAAATGGAATTTTGTACAGAGGTAGTTGAAGATAGGACATCGGATACTTTTAACAGACTTCACTACAGGGCAGTAATCACTTTACGCGGACGAAGTTACTGGCGGAAAGCCAGTTTGATGTAAAACTTATTTTACGGGAATAAAGTCGTCCCGTGAATTTGGTCAAGATCCAATTGCGCCAGGTGGGATGGGTAATGGTTTCACAGAAGGTTGGTATCATGTGGTGCAACTTCTGAAATTGTTATACAAAACATTATTATTGATAACCTTTGTCTCCATCTTTCATTACCCTACATAGTACATATACTCGCTATCACACACACAGATACACATATATACATACACACACACATACATACACGCACACACACACACACACACACATGCACCCGCAAATATAACATAACATAAATACCACATACACATGCATTCATATATTTCACCTATTTTCACTGTATGATCTAATCTAGTAGGTATTCTTTTTTATTTTTATTTTAAACTATTGCATAGCTTTTATCGCGGGCTTTGAGTGCGGCGACCGAACCAGAAATTCCGTAACGAAAAAAACCTCACAATCGTCTAACGTCGTTTCAGTTCGGTAGACTTCGGCACGGTGTTTGTGTGCGTGCGGTTACTCTATGAAACTCGCACGAATCGAGACGAGCTGCTCCGAAATCTTATATAATTTTTAATGTCTTGGGCAATAAATTGATTATTTTTTCTTTTGAGAGTCTCATTTAAGTACTTAGCATTGAAGTTCTAATAATGCAGGAGCATTATTTCAATTTCAAGCACGTATTGTCACTGTTTGCCTTAGTCTCAGCACAATCTCGACGATGAAGGTAAACCACCTTTACAATATTTGTATATTCAAGTTGAGTTAAGGTACGCAACCTCAACTCAATTTGGTTGTAATGAAATTAAAATCTTAAACTAAATTTTCATCTAACCAATTTCATGCAAGTTAACTGCAATAGAAATACTAATTTGTTTTGATGTTATCCAATACAAAAGACAACTGCTTTGCAATATAATCTTAGAAAACAATTAAATTCAATGTGAATATTATTTTAACGAGGCCTTGTACTTTGCAGTAATTGAGAACAGATTGAGTCCTTGTTTGGGGAATCCCGAATAATGCGAACAATGAATATTGTGGGGATCGCTTTCAAAGACATGATTATAATCAGAGAACCTCGATTGGTTTGAGACAACCTTGGTAGGAGCTTAGGTCGCTAGCGCCTAGTTGTACGTTTTTCAAGCAGTATTTTGTTGAGTTAGGAATTCTTCATATTTTATATTTTGGTTTTGATGCCAAAAAAATGGTCTACCAGGTTGATATTTTCATGTGCAAAGTTAGATAGAGTTAAGGTTAAACTCATGCACATCTGTTTTGTACTGACATGTGGATTAGCCACTACTTACGAATAATAGTTAATAATACTATAGTTATGATACTAACACTAATGTATTAGTATTTTATTGAGATAAGAGACGCATAGGCTTAATGTATTCACAATTCAGGATTTATACAGATATTACTATGTAATCATTTAGGGAGTACTAACGTTTGTAAATTTTACAAATAAAATTTGCCCATTTTAATAATTTCATCATGGTTAACGGTTATATCTTTAAAAATTAAGTTCAAACCGTCAAATCTCGTCAAATCTCCGTCAATAAATATTGGGCTTTGAGTAACCCACATTTCCTGTACTAGGGTTTTTATAGATGGCCAAGGAATGTATCATACAGAGTGATAAAGAGTAGGCCTTTTGGGTTGATGTATCGCTTTAGTTGGGATAACTAGGTCTGTGTGCTTTGATTGTGGGGCATGTCAATATTTAGGTGACGACAGTAGTCAACGTTATGTAATAAAAAGCTATGGCTCCTATGTTGGTTTATTTCCTAGTTCTCTAATATTGTAGTGAAATAGTTATGTATTCTGAAAACCTTGTGCTGTAAACAGGTGAATCTATTAAAGCTGCCTTGGGGTATTCTACTTTATTCATTGCCTTACATAACGTGCCATCATAACATGGCTTAAAATACCAATGATTGAACATGAAATATAATATGTTTGAATAGCAACACACGCGAGTTTTATCCGTAAAATTAGTTTTATTTCCATATTCGTTCAAATAATAGACAATACTATGAAATATAAATATATTAAGAGTTATTTAATGAAAGAAGTAAAAGAGCTTTTACATACTTTATAATGAAATATGTTGTTATATGTTATGTATCATAACATTTAGGTCAAAGTGGCATCTCTAACGTCAAATAGTGTTTTTAGGTTAAGTATGATGTATGTCTTACGCAACAGGATTATGAAGAGTACTCCTAGTACTGAGATTAGAGTCAAGGCAATGAGATTAGGCTTTATACGGTCTTAGGGCACTTGGAGATGCCTATTGCGTTTGGCTTTATTAGTAATGATACTGTGTATCATAAGATAAAGATAGGGATAAGAAACTTCTTCGGCCTACAGAATATATTAGATGTTAAATTTGAACATCTAATTTATAATGTAGGCCGAAGCAGATAAGTTAATGTTGACTTTAAATAAACATATTTAAAGTCAACATTAAATGATCAGTGGACATTAATTGTTTTCAAAAAATGTTTTGCTTAAAAACATTTAAGCAAAACATTTTGAAAACAATAAATGTCCACTGATTATTTGAGTTCAAACACCCACTAACATCACTTTATCACTTTTAATACTTATTTAATAAATAAATACACTAAAGCCAAAACAACGAATTCAAAATGAAAGAAATCAAACAAGTAGTAAGTACCTACGTAAAAAGCAAATGTTTTCCTAATTGACGCGTTCGTTGACCCCAACGCATTAGCTTATTGACGATAAAATTCGCCACAAACATACGTTTCCCCGAACACCACACCTCGAAAACATGAAGGGCATTGGAACCGTGCAACGAATCCCTGAGATAGCCCTTATCCCCTTACATCCGTATATAGGAGCCTACTTTAGATGAATTATGTCTACCCATTCGATGACCAAAGTAAAACAGTTTTCGCGAAAACAATTCCTATAACTGTTCATCATGAGAACAAATATAAGTTTGGTAGTCACTCTTTATTGGTATTCTTGATAGGTCATGACAAATTAATTTCTTGCTTACAGAAGTTGATACGTATAAGGTAACCTAGTATTATTCTTGAGCAATTAGCTTTTATGTAGGTGTATTTACTTTGATACTGATTGGACGTGGACGTACTGTTTTAGTATCTAAGATATTTTTGGTAGCCTACTTAGGGAAGATAGATATTAATACCAAACTTGATAATACAATAATACAAAAATCTTTATTCATAACAAAAGTATCATTTTCAAAAGGGATATGGATCTCATCCTGGTAAGTTTCTAGAACCTGTAGTAGGATGAGAACGCTCCTCCAGATGTTGGTTACTAATGGTCTTAAATTTAACTAAAAGTTAAAGATTTAGGTACTACTTAATGAATATATAAGTATAATGTGTTCCATATTTTATAAATACATTTTAATACATAAAATAATGAGCTTCAAAACTAGAGTAGGAATAATAGTAGTTGTAGAAATTGCATAAATGAACACTTATTGATAAAAACTTGGACGAAAACTTCTATCATCACATTAATTTCGAAATCTAACTTGAAGGTAGTATTAAATTCGCAGAGTGTTTTTTTACAAATTTGAACACTTTTAGAGACTGTTGGAAATAGACTTAACGAAGATTCGAACGGCTGAACAAGTCTGGCGTATAAAATATTCAACGGTCGAGTCTGCTTTATTCAGCGCAGACCTAGTAACCTAAAGGCGTGATGACTCCGCCATTATGATTTCAGACTCACGTCTAGTATTCTATACATGGGTTCCTAGAAATGAACTTTAACAATAACAGATTTTAAAGTTCATGGGACGGCAATGTAACGATTCTAGGAAATGTTATTGTATTCTCTTCAGTCTACCCTTCTACAATGTGATACAATATGAACGATTTGTACGTGACTTTTTCGTATTTTAATTCCTAATGTAAAATAAGGGATAGATTAAAATCATAGAGATATATAAACATCACAAACATTGTTCCAATTCAGATCATCATCATCATCATCAGCCCATAAACGTTCCCATCGAATGGCACAATCCTTCCCTAAACTATGGCAATCAAGCCTTTGTCAAACACGCTGGCAAACTGCATGATTGACTTCACACAACCTTAGAATTTCTTCGCAGGTGTGCAGATTTCCTCACGATGTTTTCTTTCGATGACAAATTCCGAATAATATCATTAAAAAGTAAATGAACGTTACTTACATTTTTTGTGTCAAAGGAATAAATTGTAATTTAAGTGAAGCCTACGCAGATTCTGTGAGCAAAGAAACAATTTTGGTGAAGAAAATGCAATTTCCTCCATTAATTACTCTTACTTAATTTAATGTACTGTAATGATTAAAACTTTATTCAGATAGACAAGCGGTATATTATTTCTTGCATTTGTTCTGATGTTCGTTATTGTTGCAAATGAAAAGGATACAGGTAACTTTGCAAGTTTATCAAACCTGCACAAAGACAAAGAAATTCTTAGGTTTTGTAGTTAAACGTCCAGCACTTGGCCAGCTTGGTTAAATAAGGCCTTATCGCCCTAGTTTAAGGGACGACCCTTTATGGACAGGTTATGATTGAAATTAAATGAAATATTTTTTTCTGCAAGAAGATTTAATGAAATACTTTAGCATTATATTAAATCTATTAAATAGGTTATTATAAATATCTTCACCACTTCTAATAGTAATATAGCAGAATATATTTCAGTGATTCGACTTGTATTATTAGGTCGAAAATACAACTTTTTAAGAAATACATGAACTCGTTTATCCTAGACGAAATTGAGGCTGATTTCTCACGGGATAGGCTTTGGTAAATAATTTAATATTATTATTATTTTGGATCAAATGAGTCTAATATTTTTTCATTTGTTTCGATTTACCTGGCATTTAGGTTACCTTATCTTTCAAAAAAGCTTCGTATCTGCTCATGTAGAATAATTGATATACTAATCGTAGATTGCTTATGTCAAAATGGTTTTTGATTTGATTATACGATAAAATGTGCCTTTGCTTTCTTATCTTATAAAGGCGTGGACTTAATAATTTTTTTTTATGGATTGAAATGGCTTATCGAGTTGTCTTATATTGTTTAACTAAGTTATCATTTCCGATAAACATGTTATTTTATAAAGTTTTTTTTTCTCGTTCCATTACAATAAAAACTATATATTATGGATCTACACGCGATAAAAAGAGTAGCAAATACATAGACAATACACATTATACATTTTCGAGCGTGCTTTCAAGTTTTGTTTATTACTTTCGTAAAATTGGTATTTATTGATTTAAATAACGTTGTATTTTTTTAAAAGGTTAAAAGTTGAGTTCGTTCAAGTCAGTGTCTTATAATAACGATTTAGTACCAAACATTGCACCTACATATATCAGATGTATAAGATATTTTGTTCTGTATAGAAAGAGGTCACCGAGTTAGTGAGTCGAGATGGTTCCGAACTCCATTCAGAACTGCGGGTATCGGGTGAAGTGAAATATAAACTGTTGGGAAACGCAGTTTGTTTTGTATCAGTGTTTATTTTTGTATCTTCACCATTCAGTACAATCTTGTTATTAAGCTTTAAAATCTAGCTTAAAGTAATAAATACTTTCGTTGTCAGATTGCTAGAGGCTATGACTATACATACATACATACATACATAACATCACGCCTTCTTCCCAGAGGGGTAGGCAGTGATCACTTCCTGCCATGTGCTACGGTTTTCGCTTTTCCACATTCATCAACCTCTTCATGCACGCTCGTCGATTATGCAGAGTAAAAAGTATTACTGGACTAATATTTTGATCATTAAATTATTTTTCTTATCGTCATAATTTATAAGTGATTTGTTTTTTATTACTATAATTATCCTAGATGTAAAGATTTAATGTCATCATAAAACAAATAAATCAAATATAAATTTTTTAATAGTATGTGATGAAATAGAAAAAAAACAGAGATTTTTTGCTTGAAAGTGCTTTCGGATATGAAATAAAAAAACCCAAAAAAAAAGGTGGAAAGCATAGGAATCCAATAACTGTAGTCTAGCTAGTACTTGGCTATACATGCAACCAATCCTTATGATCTCGACTATATGTTTGCCTCAAAAAGAAATAAAACTGCACATAATATATCAGAATCCCACAAGTCAGAAATGTCCAATCAGAAAGTCTCGCAAACTTTGCAGTTGGTCGCTGGTTCATCGAATACTCTGAATGGCGAGAGTTCGCTAACTCAGCCGTGTGCCAATTCTGTGACATGATTCCCTGACCTTGGAGCTAGTTTGGCAAAAAACTTTTTTGCAAATTAAGCTAGTAAATTTACTAGGAGTAAGGGTTAGTTTCCCATGAGCCATTTTTGAACAAGCCATAAAGTGAGGTGACTAGCGCTGAATAAATAGAATTTACCATTATGTTGGAGAGTCATCCGCTCCTCCGCAAGTCCGGTAATGATGACGAGGTTACTCCAAGCCATCATCATATGTCAGTTAACGAAAAAAAATGAATTAACCAGTTAAAACCTGGTCAGTCAGTTAGTTGTAGATGCATTGGTTACTTTAAATGAAGTGTAGTTAGTAGAATTGAGCATGCATTAGAATTTCTACCAAACGTCGACTTCATACGATACGGATCTGTCAATCGGATCGGATATTACAATATTGTAGTATTGTGTCCAGCATCATTATATTTACTTGTTATCACTATAGTAAGACCTAAATTTCTTATAGAGATTACCATTGCTCCGCCTCCTAAAAACACAGAACTTTGGAAAATAAAGAGATTATCAACAACAACTACGAAGCCAAAGCAGGCTTCTTAATATCTTAATAGATAGGTATGCTTCACGTTGTAGCATTTCCGCTCCAAGCCTAAAATACTCCATGTGATTTATAGCAAGTGTATTAATATATTTTTGTTGGCGAACACAATCTGCCGTCGCTTCACATGACGTATTCTCCGGCTTTACACATTAATATGAGTATTAAGGCTGTATCCATAAGGTTCGTGAAACCTACTCCAAATGGTACAATTTTTATATTAATATTTGAATCGTTTGATGTACTCCAATTGTGTACAATATAGTATAGTACTTAGTAAATAGCGTCGATTGCCGAGTAGTAAGGTCGCTGCTTGTTATGTACGATTTTTAGACGCTTTAACGGTGAAGGGAAACATCGTGAGGATAGGTGTGTAGATTACACCTACGAAGAAATTCTGAGGTTGTGTAATCGACCAAACCGCACTTGGCCAGGGTGGTTGACTAAGGTGTTATCGCCTTTTAGTGTAGGCCCGTGCCCCAGCAGTGGGGATTTATATGGGCTGATGATTTTGAAGACAGCTATTGTGTTTCCTTCCTCCTATAATCCCGGGCTTTTCAAACGAGGCGTGAAACTAATGCAGGCCTTCAGAGTGAGTTCGACAGGCTCCATAGATAGGTAATTGTGCCTATCGACCTCATGGCAGGTTAGCATTAGTTGGAATTCCACCTGACTATTGACTGGTCATCCTGAACGTCGTTTAAAAAAAGAGAGCTAGTTAGTTTTAGCAGACAATTACACAATACATAAGTCTATAGTATTAAGTATTAGGTAAGATTTTAGACTTTCGCGTTTCATTACACTAAATATTAGTCTTTATGGGTCTACACGCGTTGTTAGGAGTAGCAAATTACATAGCTACTTACTGCCCGACGTTTCGACTGGGTTACACCAATCGTGTTCGCTCGCGAGGTAAGTTTTATCTACTAAAACCAAGCTTGAGAAATGTAATTTTAGCCTCCTAATTATTTTGAATGAGATTGTTACGGGCGTTAGGTAGACCTCTTTATAAGTAAAGTTAGTTAGATGGATGAAGGCTGTTTATCTATTTAGTTGTAATGCCAATTCGCTAATTTTAGGTAGGTACCTTCTTCAAAACTTCTTTATTTAAAATAGTGTACTAAAACTAAACTCTAATATTACATAGTTTTAATAATTGCGATGTAGTGCTGAAAAATTAAAATCTTTATCAATGTTAGACCAGCGCTAGATCAACAAAATGTTTAAGAGTTTATTCAATCTTCCGAGTACCAATGTAGCTATGGCCTTAGAGCGCCATTAGTCGGACCGACGTATCTTTACGTGATTACATACATGGCCAAGGAAATTGTAATAAAATGTTGCTTGACACAGAAATAGACTTCAATGAAGTTAGGGGAAAATAATAATTTACTAAGCAACACAGCTTTTACAATTTGTTGATATTTTTATACAGTTATGCAACAGAACACTCTATTTTTCGATTCCAGCTAAATATGTCAAATGTTAATTAGGAACTAACTCTGTACGATTCTCAATTAACTAATTATCTGCGTCATAAGTTTAAGGTACTTCTTAAATTTAAAATTTCTTTTTGGAAAAAATCCAGGCAAAAAACTTTCAGACCACAACAATTATAAACAGACATGTTTCTCTACTTAGGTAACATGTATATAGGCTCAACTATAGACATCTTACGATCACCATTGATAAAACAGCCTTTTGAAAAGATTAATGCTCTATGTGCTCCTGTATGACATTGGTAAAGTGACAATTTCGCAAAGAACCCTAGATTTATGAGTGGTATCAAGTAAAAAACGAAAATATTTTTTTCTGTTACGAACAATTTTTATATCACTTAGAATGAGTTCAGTGTATATTGATACAGAATACAGAAATAGGGATAAGTATGCCCTCATTAATTTTTTGTGATAAATTGTCTCAAAGTTTTAAGTCCTCTTAGATCTATTCATCTTATGAAATAATGTCAATCAAAGTATGTTAAGCATGTCAAGTGAAGTGATAGCCTAGGCGTATTGTATTCTTTTGACACTCTTACAATACTCGTACGTGTATTGAATTGTCTCTTAAATGTGTTATGAAAGAATAATCCTATTCACTGTACATATATAGAGTCTATATCTTAGTGGATTAATAAAAATGTTACAGTGCTGCCAACCACATACAATGCGGGCTCGTGGCTCGGACCAAGCGGCTTAGTGCCTCTTTGCTGCGTCATTAAGGCATGGAATGCCCTTCCAGCTCATGTTTTCCCTCCCTCCTATGATCATGGGCTCTTCGGGGCGTGAAACACAATTTGAGCAGGCCTTCAGGGTGAGTGTGATAGGCTCAATATGGATTTTGTGCCTGTTGACCTCATATGTGGATCTCACTACCGCTTACTATCAGGTGGAGTGAGGTCATTTTGTCAGTCTTTTATAAAAAAAAATCCAACCGATTTCAGTTATGATGGCTAAACTCAATGTACTAGCTAACTGGACATATTATACTTAGAATACAAGTATGTATACAAACACGGGCGCAATCTCAGTTCCTTATCTACCACGAGTGACCCGCTCTAGCTTCACTTCGGATGAATTTTACACAAAAAACTTCTTCTTGAATCCGTTTATCGATTAAAAAAACGTATCAAGATCCGTTGCGTAGTTTTAAAGATTATGAATATAGGGATAGAGAAAGCTATTTCGTTTTATCCTATGTAGTTCGGTGAGATGACAATCTTGTTGTGTGATTTTCGATATATGGGATCGACTTGTGTCAATTTCCAACATCATCAATTTAAGGAGAGTACGTCGTGTTTTTTGGACGGAGTAGTTTATTTACAAGCAAGTCAACCTTGGACTGGTTTTCTCCAAGGATTTGATCAGCAAGTCAGATTAATCTTTTCGAACAAATTTCGTCCTTGTCCGAATTGAGGAAGGAATAGGATCTAGGCTTACATTGGCCTTCCGTTAGCATTCTAAGAAATATCACCGTTTGGATTTATGACCACCCTTTTGGAAGGATCGATGTCTCACGCATTTATCTTTGTATTTGATTCCCAAATATCGGGGAATGTGTAGAAAAATAATGGATTGTTAAATATATAAACTAACTTCATTTTTTTACCGGCTCAATAGCGCATTTGCTTGCGCCCCTGTCTCTTGCGCCAAGAGTCGCAGGTTTGATTCCCAACCGAGACAAATATTTGTACTATGACCGTAACAAAGGCATTTAAGCATTCTTACACGAAAGTGAAACAGTTTTTACCATGTTGTCCTATTTAAAAAGCGAGAGATGATCCGTGAAATACCCCGGACAAATATATATACTTACTGAATATCTAATGTGTGTAACCAAGACAGTTTAAAATTGTATAATGTAGTTGAAATATCACACAAATTTATCAATTTGTTATTCTCATCCATAGCGTACAAACGATAATTCGCTGGTCTATTACTAAGCTAACCACTTTAAAATTACGTCTCGTTCATGGAGTCCAAAGTCGATTGAAAAAAATAAGATAAGATTGTTGTTGTTTGCCACTTTTATATAAATAAAAACAACAAACCAGATTACCGAAGCTAATAAACTAGCACAATATGTTGTTTTTGATCTAGATATAGCAGAAGTATCTAACGAGCACGTGTATTCTCATCTCTAATTAATATTCTAAACCACGCGAAAGTTTAACTCCGGTTACTCTACGGATTCGCGAACAGTCTTGTTATAAGTTTGTGAGTTTTCCGCGAAAACTGTTTTCGGGAATGTTTTCGATGTTGGTGCGTTGCGTGTTTAGTAGTGATTAATTTATGTTTTCATTAAATAATTGGGATCTTTAGAAATTGGGTCTCAATCTCATCGGGTTCAAAGGGACTGTTAATGGGATGAAATGATATTGAGTTCTGTACCTGGTCTTAATGAGGGATAAAATAATTATTATACCTTACTTAGTGGTATTCCTGATCGATCGATGCTGCCTAGTAGATGACCATCACATATGGAAACCTAAGCATAATCTTATCTTTATATGATATCGTAGTAAGTAGCTAAAGCACTTGTGCAACAGTGCAATAACACACCCAGACACGGATCAAACGTCGATGTTCATCACACAAATATTTGTCTCCAGTGAGAATCGAACCCACGACTCTTGGAACCGTAGGTAGTGGTCACAAACCACTGTTCCGCCGAGCCAGTCAAAATAATGAGTAAAGTCTGAAACTCAGTCAATATTTTAAGCATAGAAGGCGCCCGTTCATAATATTGACTCGTTTTCCTTTTTCAAGATGACGATCACTGATATTGTGACAAAAAGCTTGTTTCTTACTTCCTTCCGCAGAGTAATCGTAACAACATGATTGCTTCCTTGCACCGAGTCGGGAGGAAATAAAATAAATGTCCTCCGTCAATTTACAAGTTGGTAATGCGGCGGAATCAAAAGAACCAGTGGAGTGGCAACGATGTACCTCAGTTCTCTGCCAACTCCCCCCCCCCCCCTCACTAGGGGGTTCCCTCACTAGGGGGTTGACGAACGACCATTAATTCTTTTTTTTTCTTTTCATAGACAGAGGACCGTAATTGCATTGGGAAAACTTCTCACATCGATAAAACTTCTATCGTGGTAGTTTGTAGCTTTTTACAAAAATTTGTACCGACTCGAAATTGGTGGATTTTATCAGTTCAGACACTTGGGATTAGGGGATTTAATTAGCGAATCACCTTGAAATCGATTATTTATCTATTTGAGCACGGACTTTCTAAATTGTTATAACGAGAAGTTTATCTAACTATTTCATTGTTGAGTTGGGAGGATAACGGAATGCGAGTGTTTTGGGATAAGTTTTTCTATCACTTGAGTTATTTTTATATGAGGCAAATTATAATGACTTAGGCCTGATCGCCCTAGTTTAGGGTAATTTAGTATATGGACTGATGATGATGATGAAATTATAATAAAATTAGTACATTAAGAATATATTATTATTATCTTTTATAATATTCTTTTTATTTTACTAAGCTATTGCATAGCTTTTATCGCGGGCTTTGAGCGCGGCGACAGAACCAAGAAATTCCGTAACAAAAAAACCTCACAATCGTCTAACGTCGTTTCAGTTCGGTAGACTTCGGCACGGTGTTTGTGTGCGTGCGGTTAGACGTATTGTACGACTCTACGAAACTCGCACGAATCGAGACGAGCTGCTCCGAAATTGGACGATGCTATGCAATAGCTATACCGCGGCGGTCCCCGAGTGCCACACGTCTATTTTATAAATTCATTTAATCATCATCATCATGACTCATTAGGCAGGTTCCAGAAGTAAATTTTTTGAACTCACATTGGTTTTACCAAAAATTAAAATAAGTTTATTAATGAAGATTGCAGTGATGATAGGTGAATATGTAGAGACATAACGCGCGTGATATTATTATCAAATAACAAACTCAGTAGCCGGTAGTTATAGTCTTCGGAGGGGGAAGGGGACGGCCCTTCAAGCCTTTATTATCAATTGAAAGTAATGTCCTTTTGGGGACAGCGTCCCAATTACCACTGTCCCTATCGGGCCGACCTTCTGATTTACACTCTTATAAATTACGCTTTGTATGCCATTGCCACATACTCCGAGGCCATTATTATTTACCGATCGAAGGGAGTTCGGGTAATGTTGGTTTTAATAGCTCTGCTTTCAGGAAACCATATTACATAAATTACTGTGAAAGTCATATAAATACAAATATAACTGTATTTACTAGACCGCATCGTATGAAATACATTAGAAAACTGAAAGTGTCCGGGATATTTACCATGTTGTACAGTACAGTTTACTTAGATCGTCTTCACTACATACATAGTATAAAGCAAAGTCGCTTCCCACGTTTGTCTGTATGTATGTATGACATGTATGTATGCTTAAATATTTAAAACTACGCAACGCATTTGATGGGGTTTTTGTAATAGGTAGATGGATTCAAGAGGAAGGTTTTAATGGATAATATATCCGAAAAGAAAAGAGGGCAGGCTAACTTAGAAAAGCAGCATTTGTATTCGAACGGAATTTGAAAATTCATCTCACATTTAAAGTAATTGACCAAAACAATATTTCGATCTATTGGATTAATAAAGTAAGCTTGATTTAATTTTGTTTAAACAGTAATTTAATGTATTATTGTTAAATAAAACATTTGTTCAGTACTCACGTATATGATTGGGAACTTTTAATTGCTTTTGGTTGTAATGAAATTGCAACAGAGCCTTGTCTCTCTATCTAAAAAATAGAAATATGATTTCAGAAATATTATGTCCGAATTTTGGCTAAGAATTATTAATAATGTGTAATGTTGGTCCAGGTCGTTAAGCAGGGCTTTATGAGTTTTTCGGGAAGAAGAAAATGCAAAGGAAAATATTTTTTACACTCCTTTGTTATAGCAGCTTAGAAGATATGAGGCCTTAAGTAATCTTGAATTATAAAGATTGAAATAGTTTTGAACCTTAAGAAAAGAGAAGTTAAACCAAACCTATTAATATAAAAAACTTGAATAATATTTGTTCGTTATTATAATGATTTCTTTTGCATATTATGTAATTTTGCATATTATGTAAAAGAAAAACATTCAACTCATTATTATATAGAAAAATAAATATTTAACGTACAAATAGATAGCATACGACATTATAACCCGTAATCACGAAGAGTAAAATACATGCAATAAAATATCCATCTGTAAAATTGTTCAAAACAGTAAAAGCATTCATCTCATCCTGGCGCGCCACCTACAGTATTTGTGTGAAAAGTGCACATTCATCAACCCTTTTTAGACTTCGTCATGATATTCTTACGGCTGTCCAACGAACGGTTGGAACGTAAGTGATTTGTCTGCGTTCGCCCAAACGTCTCCATTGCTCCAATCACTGAATTTACGGTTGACTTTAATCGATTTTGACCAAATATTTGTCTTTATGGGTCTACATGCGATATTAGGAGTAGCAAATACATAGCTACGTACTGCTCGACGTAAGATTGTAGACTTTCGCGTTCAATCAAAAATCATGTGTTTAATCGATTTAGTTCTCGTTTATATTTTACTTTAGAAAAGAAAGAGGAATGAGGTTAATTGCTTGTTAATATCCTTAAAAACTGACAAGTCCTAGCCTTAGATAGAGAGCGGTGGACAGGTTTGGGGACACCTTTGCCCGGCAGTGGGGTGATACAGGTTAATAAAAAAAGATGCCTACAAATATCGGATTATAAAAATTATACCATCGACTTTGACTTTTATTAGTTGAGTACTATCTATACCTACTAATATTATAAATCTGAAGAGTTTGTTTGAAAGCGCTAATATCAGTAACTACTGGTTTGAAATGGAAAAATATGTTTGTGTTGGATAGACCATTTAGCGACCAATAGGAGGAAATAAAAAATGGAAAATGTGTAAAAACCGAAGAAAAACGCGGACGAAGCCGCTGGCATTGCTAGTAAATAAGTAATATTAAATAATACTTGTTAAGGTTTGATTTCCGTGATTGTATGTATATATGTATGTATGTATGTATGAATTTTTCTATTATAATATTCTTTTATTTCATTACTAGCTGTGCCCGCAACTTCGTCTGCGTGGAATCGTAACTTTCGCCAGCATTTTGATTTTAGGAAGCATTTTTTAAAGTAATTACAGGACTATTAGAAAATAAAATATAATTAAACTTAGTTATTGATTAGATTAATACCCAGGAAAGAACCTAAAATTGTTTACTGATTAATAGGTGATAAACAACATACAAAATTTTTCATTACAAATCGGCCAACTAAAAGAGGATTCACTCGCCCAATTTTTTTTTGTCTAAGCAATGCTCTAGCCAAATGAGGAGAGTGGTAGCTAGGACTCACAAAATTATTTTTCACATTTTAGAACTATAAAACCAAAATGTATTTGATTTGACAGAAACAGGTTTCAATGGTTGCAAACAGCGTACTGTACCTATGTAGATAGTACACAAAACTGATGTTTGATATCAGGATGACTTCAAAAGGTAAAAAATACAAACTACCGATCCACTGCCTTAAGGTATCTATAAAGGACGTGTGTCGCCATGTGACGAATTACATTAGTATTTGCTTTGCTAGTTTGTTACTTTGTTATGTACCACTTTTGTAGATTGTTTTGTATTCGTAATGAAACAATGAGATAATAACTTTTATCGTTATTATCTCATTGTTTCATCATCGTAAGTTTAATGAAATGGAAACTTTTAATTACTTTTAGTATTTGAAGCAATATTGCGAAGTAATAGAGCACAGTGACATCTCTTGAACTAACGAAGAACTAAACACTCATATCAAATCTGACAATATTTGACATGGCTTGCCAGCTAAAACGTGATAGTTGGGGAGCCCAACGGGGGTTTTGCAGTCTTGATCAGACACAGATTCTGTCTTGTAAGATTTTCCAACAATTTTACGTGAATGTTTATAATTTCCCCTCTATATGCTTAGAATAGCGATATCCCTCTATTTGAACATTCAGATAATACCAAATAGCCTACCAATAAAAAAAAAATCAAACCAACAATGCAAGCCAGTACGCAAATATTGGACAACTGACCACCTCCATACCGAAAACCAGATAAAAGAGAAATGTAGTGAATTTTATAAATTTTTCTAACTGGTCTCCCACATCAACCCAATTAGCTTTCTCTTCTTCAACAAAACGTCGAAACCACATACATAAAACTTCTCCAAACATTTATCAACAAAGCACAGCCGATATCAAACTGCACACTGAACGCCTGACATTCAAAATACAAAAAAAACATAGTTAAACAGGGTGACTCCCTATCACCAAAGCTTTTCAGTAGCACGCTTCAACAAGTCTTCAGGTCACTATGATATTATAGGCAACAAAAGAAATTGGTGTAGGGGATAGATGACTCACAAACTTTCGCCAAGCAGATGACATTTTCCTCATCGCAAATAAGTATACCTCGACAGAACTTAAGTTGATTCTCGAACAACTAAGCGCAGAAAGCTTTGAGGTTAGACTGACGATGAATAGACCCAAAACCAAGGTCGCGACCAACAGCACCAATGATAGGATAGCAGTCAACAGGCAGGTAAAGCAATATGTAGAGGAGTATAAACTTGGGCTAGGCAGTCTCCTTCGAATACAGGCAGGACAAAGAAATACTCCGTAGAGCAGACAACGCCTGGAAAAGCTTCTGGTCTATGAATGGGTATATCAAGGGTGACCTTCTTATATCACTGAACCGCAAACTCATCGACATTTTCATACTGCCTATCCTAACATATGGGGCAGAATCTTGGTCCTTCACCGAAAATCAGAAATCCAAACTCAAGGTTTTTCAAAGCGCTATAGAGCGGAGTATCATAGATATTAGGTAAAAAGATAAAATAAAATATACCACCATCCACTCCCGTACTGCTGTTGTTTTTGGTCAAAACTGATGTGGCAATGGGCGTGGAATGTCTGCAGGATAAAGAACAATAGATGGACCAGAATTCGCGTGCCTGAAGACGATTTTCGCCGAAGAGGAAGACCCAAGAAAAGGTGGTATGAAGATCTGGTCCATGTATCAAAGAACTGGCAAGTCCTAGGCTTAGATGAGAGCAATGGATGGGTTTGAAGGAGACCTTTGCCCAGCAGTGAGATGATACATGTTAAGAAAAAAAATTTACAGATTACAGGAGGACTTTGATATATCAAAGTCCTCCTGTAATCTGTAATTTTTTTTATATCAACTTGAACTTCCTGCATAAAATTGTAACGCGCTAAAGTATCTCAAGATTATGATTTTGTGTTTTTCAACAGACACAAACATTAATTATGACTTTATGCCATATCCAAATCGTTACAATATTTTTAGGGATTATTTAACATGCACTTTGAATGACTGACACCATCAAATAACTTTTTTCTTTCTACCGCTTGTTACCAGGCAGCCCCCTTGTATTAATCGCTGACCCCCCACTTATAAAGAAGATGTAATAAACTTTTTTCTGATTTAGCGTAATCTTTCGATTCAGATTCCATGTCGTTTAAGTAAGTGCAAATCCAGCTATTTACCTCCCCTACTATGACGTTTTTCTTAATAAAGTAGTCCGTATAGTCCTAGTCAGAAGGTTGATTTTGGTCGATATACTTTTACCATTTTTGTACGTGATCTAATAAAGTTAGATTATTAACGATCCTACAGGAATTTCTGTGACTAAAAGTATTTAAGATCTTGACCGGGAATGTAAGGTACCACCATGCAAAATTTCATTTAAATCGGTGTAACAGTTTCAGAGATCAGTCAAATATTTGGGTTTTTTTAATATCCCACGGGAACCAGTTAACTGTCAGTGATTTCAAGTATCCTATGTATTTTTCCGGAATTTAAGTTACCTTCGTGCAAACTTTCATTTAAATTGGTTCAGCCGTTTAGGCGGTCAGTCGAAACAAACAAACAGAGAAAAAAAAAAATTTTGAGTATGGGGATGTGTTCTACTACTCTCAAAACATATCTCTGACTCGTTTTTTTGCGTTTTTCAAAAAAGTACAAGAATTTTTACCTCTACGTTTTTATTATAGTATAGATAATTTCATTTAAACATCATCATGACTCATTAGGCAGGTTCCAGAAGTAAATTTTTTGAACTCACATTGGTTTTACCAAAAATTAAAATAAGTTTATTAATGAAGATTGCAGTGATGATAGGTATACCAGGATAGGTATACCATATTATATAAATGATAGGTGAATATGTAGAGACATAACGCGCGTGATATTATTATCAAATAACAAACTCAGTAGCCGGTAGTTATAGTCTTCGGAGGGGGAAGGGGACGGCCCTTCAAGCCTTTATTATCAATTGAAAGTAATGTCCTTTTGGGGACAGCGTCCCAATTACCACTGTCCCTATCGGGCCGACCTTCTGATTTACACTCTTATAAATTACGCTTTGTATGCCATTGCCACATACTCCGAGGCCATTATTATTTACCGATCGAAGGGAGTTCGGGTAATGTTGGTTTTAATAGCTCTGCTTTCAGGAAACCATATTACATAAATTACTGTGAAAGTCATATAAATACAAATATAACTGTATTTACTAGACCGCATCGTATGAAGTACAGTTTACTTAGATCATCTTCACTACATGTACATAGTATAAAGCAAAGTCGTGCCCGCGTTTGTCTGTATGTATGTATAAGTATAAATATGCTTAAATCTTTAAAACTACGCAACGGATTTTGATGTTTTTTTTCATAATAGATAGAGGGACTCAAGAGGAAGGTTTTAATGGATAATATATCCGAAAAGAAAAGAGGGCAGGCTAACTTAGAAAAGCAGCATTTGTATTCGAACGGAATTTGAAAATTCATCTCACATTTAAAGTAATTGACCAAAACAATATTTCGATCTATTGGATTAATAAAGTAAGCTTGATTTAATTTTGTTTAAACAGTAATTTAATGTATTATTGTTAAATAAAACATTTGTTCAGTACTCACGTATATGATTGGGAACTTTTAATTGCTTTTGGTTGTAATGAAATTGCAACAGAGCCTTGTCTCTCTATCTAAAAAATAGAAATATGATTTCAGAAATATTATGTCCGAATTTTGGCTAAGAATTATTAAATATTTGTCTTTATGGGTCTACACGCGTTAATAGGAGTAGCAATTTACATAGCTACTTACTGCCCGACGTTACATGACCCGAAGGTCCTCTCCACAGATCGTCACTATCATACAAGAATGGTGCGAGAAGCTATTGAAATAAAGAAGCACAAGAATTTCAATAGGGAAGATGGATTTAAATTATCGTCGGCATGGAATCCAGTGATTAATAAGTGCATACCGCGGAATGTTACGTCTAAAATCAACCCGGATGCAGTGAGTGTTGTGTGTCGGACTAATGTGGGTAGCTGTACTAATGACATTAGTGCTGGTTCGGGGGTGGATCAAGATATTCACAACCGCAATGGCAGACGAAGACGGGCAGCGCCAGTTCGCTCGCGACCACGATTGGTGTAACCCAGTCGAAACGACGGGCAGTAAGTAGCTATGTAATTTGCTACTCCTATTAACGCGTGTAGACCCATAAAGACAAATATTTAGTGTAATGGAACGCGAAAGTCTAAAATCGTACGTAAGAATTATTAATAATGTGTAATGTTGGTCCAGGTCGTTAAGCAGGGCTTTATGAGTTTTTCGGAAAGAAGAAAATGCAAAGGAAAATATTTTTTACACTCCTATGTTATAGCAGCTTAGAAGATATGAGGCCTTAAGTAATCTTTAATTATAAAGATTGAAATAGTTTTGAACCTTAAGAAAAGAGAAGTTAAACCAAACCTATTAATATAAAAAACTTGAATAATATTTGTTCGTTATTATAATGATTTCTTTTGCATATTATGTAATTTTGCATATTATGTAAAATAAACACTTTCAACTCATTATTATATAGAAAATAAATATTTAACGTACAAATAGATAGCATACGACATTATAACCCGTAATCACGAAGAGTAAAATACATGCAATAAAATATCCATCTGTAAAATTGTTCAAAACAGTAAAAGCATTCATCTCATCCTGGCGCGCCACCTACAGTATTTGTGTGAAAAGTGCACATTCATCAACCCTTTTTAGACTTCGTCATGATATTCTTACGGCTGTCCAACGAACGGTTGGAACGTAAGTGATTTGTCTGCGTTCGCCCAAACGTCTCCATTGCTCCAATCACTGAATTTACGGTTGACTTTAATCGATTTTGACCAAATATTTGTCTTTATGGGTCTACATGCGATATTAGGAGTAGCAAATACATAGCTACTTACTGCCCGACGTAAGATTTTAGACTTTCGCGTTCAATTACACTTAATCGACTAGTCGAAGTCGAAATCATGTGTTTAATCGATTTAGTTCTCGTTTATATTTTACTTTAGAAAAGAAAGAGGAATGAGGTTAATTGCTTATAGATGCCTTAAAAGCTGACAAGTGCTAGCCTGAGATAGCAGCAGCTCGTTTCGTAGAGTCGTACAATACGTCTAACCGCACGCACACAAACACCGTGCCGAAGTCTACCGAACTGAAACGAAGTTAGACGATTGTGAGGTTTTTTTCGTTACGGAATTTCTTGGTTCGGTCGCCGCGCTCAAAGCCCGCGATAAAAGCTATGCAATAGCTTAAAAATGGAAAATGTGTAAAAACCGAAGAAAAACGCGGACGAAGCCGCTGGCATTGCTAGTAAATAAGTAATATTAAATAATAATAGTACTTGAATTTGACTTACAGCTGTGGTAAATATATTTTTTATTATTCGTCAATATAATTATGTACCAAATTTTCATTACTTTCCAAAACAAAAGTTCGACCCTTTTATTAATCTTAACCTCAAGAAATTAACCAAAGCCTTTGAATTTATACACAAATAAAATTCCCTTTATTCCTTCACCAAAGCCTTCACGTCTGGAAAATAATGCATAATGACGTACGAATTTACCATGAGTTTGCATCAAAGAAGACAATTCTAAGAATACGTTCAATAAACTATACTCGTTATTTACATTGCAATGTCAATAGAAGTCAATGTCATTCCCGCCCGGGCCCATACAGGCCCGAATCTGGAAGATTATTTGTTCAATATGGCTTTCATCTGAGGTTAAGCCCTTTTTGTGAGGGCCAAAGTGACGACGGGCCATTTTATACACTGAGATCAGACAGGCATCCGATTTCATTGAGACGTGTCACTCAATACGCACATTATCTTTTATGTGGACCTTTATATCTATATAAACGTTAAAAGTATTAAAATTGGTATAATATATTGACGGTTGGATTGTGAACGATGGCACATAGTTTGTTGAAGGTTTTATTTTTATTAACTTTAAGATTATAATCGTTTTTAGTCACCCATAATTTTTTAACCCAAAACCTATAGCTCCGCAAAAAGTGTTTAAACTTTTCTTGCCAGATGTCCATCTTGATAGACCTTTAATTAAATAATTAATAGCAAAATTAAGGCGACGATAAAAAATGCACATTAAATATCCACGACCACTTAATTATACTAGTCTAGACTAAGATTCAACGCCATAGTGGCTATTAAGAAACTCCATAATTCATATTGGAACTAAAATATGATGCCTTCATATCCTCTCCCACTTACAAAGCTCGGATGATCGACAGTATTCCCAAAGTGTTTCCCTCAGATAGAGCTGACCTTCGGCTAGACTACCCTTATCAGTTGACCACAGCCAGCGTTCTCCTGCGGACAAGATAAATGGCCGATGGAGCTAGCCTTCAGATGAAATATGTTTGGGATCGACCTCAGTTAGATTGCAATGCACTTACTTCCAAGGTTAGGGTAGACGGAGCATAGATGATCCGCACCCGAACATTTGCCTACCCAATCCTATTAGGTATTACATTGTACGGATTCGTGAATGCCAGTGACTTAACATTACTTCAAATGAATTGTCCGGGATATTTCACCATAATCATCAAATGCTGATTATGGTGAAATATCATAAACGTCTATATACGTCCCCACTGTTGGGTACGGGCCTACCCTAAACCAGGGCGATAAGGCCTTAGACAACCACCCTGGCCAAGTGAGGGTTGGTTGATTACAGAACCTAAGAATTTCTTCGTAGGTGGTTTACCTACGAAGAAATTCTTAGGTTGTACGTTGCACGGTTGTAGGTTGCACGGTTTCCTCGCATATCAACCGGAATATTTACCATTTTGTTTTATCTTGATGAGCTTCCGATATTTTGGTACTGTTGCAAGCGCCATGATAAAGTATACGCCACAGGTAAAGTATACTGTGTGTAACCATGACAGTTTGAAGTTATACATTACGTCAAATGGTTACTTTTTAAAAGCCATTAAAAGTTTTTGCACTTAGAGAACCGTAATTTCAAAAGGTTTGGAGTTTAGTTGTAATAACTAATTGTTGATTCATATTACTCTAGAAAACTTTTATAAAAGCCTTTGTTAATAGTTAGTTAAGGAATATTATACTATTGACTTGTTTTTTAAAATCATTGAAATTCCCAAATACTAGCATGTGGTAATATAATGAGCAAATATTTAACATCTTTAACGATTTAAAAGACCGAAATATACTATACATATTACACCTAGTTTATCAGAAAATAGCAATCAGATTCTATTGCATAAATCGATTAAAGCAATTAGACTTCAAACTACGACAACATTTAGAATAGACTGTCTTATGACTAATGAAAACATTCAAACCGCAGTTACGAGGTGTTATCGGTCTGAAATCTAAGATAAGTTGGGTAAGGGTGTTACGTTCAAATCAGATTGGTTTAGTAGGATTAATGAGCGACTAACTTTTCATCTTATTCTAAGACAATAAAGGCTAACCATTTGTAATCATTACAAAGCAAAGCCATCACACATTTAACCTCAGCATCACAGTAATGTTTATTCTTAGATTAATTTGTTTACTCGTTTATTCAAGGTGTAAACACTAATAAAATACATAATTAGATTGTATCTTGGTCCCCTGAATAGGACTTTTCAGGACAGATATTTAGGAGATGTTTTTGTGCCGAGTCTGGGTGTGTTAAGTATTGTGTGGGTGTAACACTGTTCTTTCTTATTCGCGTAACACAAGTTCGTAAGCAAACTTACTTTGGAGTCGGAACAAGGAATGTGATTCATGTGGCAGATATTATTGTTTATTTATTTGAATTATTATTTACTTAATAACAGACTATAACTCCAGTATCTAAATGCATGGAAATTCGAAAAAACTGAGCAGTCAATATAATTTGATCTTTTTGTATGTAAGAGTATTGAGTATTTTCACATACTGTTGCTATTGTTGCCAGATTGACTGTTTTTTTGTGTGTACGCAAGTTGTGTTTGCCTGTAAGTGTTTTTTCACAAAATTTATAATTTTTAGGCTAATGTTGTTAATTTTATGTTGTGGTGTTAAAAATGTTGGCATACCTTAAAAATAAATAAAATAAATACAAAATATGGATATCCATGGTAAACATTATATTCCAATACAGTTTTTATCCTTGACTTATTCTTGATTTAAACGAAGCTGCAGGCTATACTGGAACCAAAGAGATTTGTCAAAGTCCCAAGTGAAGTGTGAAACGCCCGAAAGTCACCGTCTGAAGATTTGCATTTGTGAATATTTTAGCATTTGCTTATGCGTTAAGCTAGTAAGCTTCGGCAGGGAAGAGAATCACAGTTTTGTTGTAAAGTTAGGAATTTCTTAAGATGAGGCGTTGGTGTAAGGAATTAATACCTTTACTGTTGATGAATATTAGATAGTAAGATTTTAGACTTTCGCGTTCCATTACACTAAAATTAGACTTTATGGGTTTACACGCTATATTAGGAGTAGCAAATTACATAGCTACTTACTGCCCGACGTTTGCAATGTAACTATGTAATTTGCTACTCCTAATATCGCGTGTAGACCCATAAAGTCTAATTTTAATATTAGATAGTGTCAGAATATCATATTATCACGATCCATCGCAAATATGTTTAGGGGTGAAAGCTATCCGCTCCCCCGCAATTCCGGTGATGAAAAGACTATACTCTAAGCCATTATCGCAGGCAGTTAGAAAAACAAAATTAATTCTATTTTTCAAAAAGTACGTACCTACTATTTCCCTTTGAACTATTTATACACGTCATTTAATTTAATAGATAGATGTTTTTCTGGTTGGGTTGGCAGTTCGGAAAGGTTTTATAATATTTGAAGTGGTACATTATTTTAACCAATTAACACTTTAAAATTCACACAGACCAAGAAACCCCTACATTAATTTAAGCGAGTAAATATTAAAATAGCAATGCGTGGGCAGGAATCTCAATCGCAATTTGAAGGGTTTGATATTATGTAGAATGGATTAGACAGCATTTCAGTGATTTGGCAAACCAAGGATATAAATGGAAATAATTAAATTATTCCTGGATTCTGATTAAATGTAAAGGTCAAATAATTTTCAAAAGAACATGTTAAATATTTGATACATACATAGTGTTTTAGTTAGGTAATATGAGAGTTCGATTGATAAAATTACGTTTCTTTTTCATTATTTATTAATTTATTTATTTATTTATTTATTTATAAGGTCTGCCAACATTTTTAACACCACAACATAAAATTAACAACATTAGCCTAAAAATTATAAATATAGTGAAAAAACAATTACAGGCAAACACAACTTGCGTACACAAAAAACAGTCAATCTGGCAGCAATAGCAACAGCATGTGAAAATTTACATAACTACAAAAACAATAAAAGGATATGTCGGCAGGAGTCATCGCTCGCCTTCATTATAGAATGAGTAACAAGCTGCACGTGCACGGGTCACGTCACCGACCAGCTGCGTCGTTAGTCACTCCCCCTCGCCGCTCGACTCGACTATAAAAGGCGCTTACTTTGAACAGTGCAGGCAGTCTTGGCTCTGGCGTGGCACGGAACACTCGTTGTACCGTTGCAATAGCTTATCCTAGACACCTTTGGATAATTGATTCGATTGTCGAATTAATTATTATCGTTAATTATAAAACTGCTGCTGTGCAATTTGTAATTAATAAATCAAACTCTAATTGTAGTTTATGTCTTAGGCATTTGCTACAATTGCTATGGTTATACTTTGATAAATGTGATAAGTGATGGATATGGTTCTCATTATGGAAATTAATAAACTCGGTTTTGATATACCTGGCGTATTATTCATTATTAATTATGTAGTTGCATACCCCCACTTCCTACATCAGAAGTGGGATGAGATCCACACCCACTACTTGATCGTTAAAAAAAATATGTCACAGAAAATGTCTTTTAAGGGTTTATATGGTCGAAGGTATAAAAAAAGAGAATGAAAAAAAAAAGAGAGCAGAGTTTTGGAGGGCTGTTTGGCGGACCAAAACTGTTATAAAAAAAAAAGTAAAGTAAAAAAAAAGTAAAGTAAAAAAAAAAAAAGAGCAGAGTTTTGAAGGGCACGTGGCCGGACCAAAACTGGCTAGTGTAGAAGGGGGCTTTAAAAAAAAGGGAGAGGGAACCGGACCAATACTAGTGCCTGAAGGGTCTAATTAGAGACCGGACCAGAGCAAAGTGTGAGATATACGAAGGGTCGATGTGAACCAGACCAGAACTATTGTAATATATCTGAAGGGTTAATTGTAATATATCTGAACGGATAATTGTAATATATCTGAAGGGTCAATTGTAATATATCTGAAGGGTTAATTGTAATATATCTGAAGGGTTAATTGTAATATATCTGAAGGGTTAATTGTAATATTTCTGAGGGGTTCATTGTAATAATATTTCTGAAGGGTTAATTGTAATACATCTGAAGGGTTCATGTAGATCAGACCAGAACAATTGATTTGCAGGGTCATTATAGACCGGACTAATTAATTTTGTCAGGATGATCGAACGATTCTTTGTTACAGAAATCTAGACATGCTTTAGTTGAAGCGTTCGAGGACGACCGCTAGTCAGGTTGGCCGTGTCGGCAGGAGTCATCGCTCGCCTTCATTATAGAATGAGTAACAAGCTGCACGTGCACGTCACCGACCAGCTGCGTCGTTAGTCACTCCCCCTCGCCGCTCGACTCGACTATAAAAGGCGCTCACTTTGAATAGTGCAGGCGGTCTTGGCTCTGGCGTGGCACGGAACACTCGTTGTACCGTTGCAATAGCTTATCCTAGACACCTTTGGATAATTGATTCGATTGTCGAATTAATTATTATCGTTAATTATAAAACTGCTGCTGTGCAATTTGTAATTAATAAATCAAACTCTAATTGTAGTTTATGTCTTAGGCATTTGCTACAATTGCTATGGTTATACTTTGATAAATGTGATAAGTGATGGATATGGTTCTCATTATGGAAATTAATAAACTCGGTTTTGATATTCCTGACGTATTATTCATTATTAATTATGTAGTTGCATACCCCCACTTCCTACAGATATATATAAATAATAAATAAATATTAAAACGACGTTAATAACAATTAATTATTGCTACAAAGAATGTACACGCACAATCAGGAAATAATTAAATATAACATTTTTTAAACATTGTCGAAGTGGGGCCATACAAATTAATAGACGTACAAGCATTGTTGTAGTCGTTGCACATTCTGTAAAAAACACTATGAGTGCCCAAATTAGTCTTACATTTTTTTAATGAAAAGGGTTTGAAGTTAATGATTCTAGAATTTGGCCGAGGAATTTTGAAATTTATTTGGCTGACCAATTTAGGACAGTCGATAAGGTTATTTAATATTTTGAATAACAATACTTGATCAGCTACCCATCGACGGTTTTGTAGTGAGGAGATCTTAAAAAAGTTCAGTCTATCCTCATAACTGACCAACTCATATTTTTTGCCTTGATGCAAACACAGGAAAAATAAAAACTTCTTCTGCACCTTTTCCAAACGATCACTATGACACTTATATTTTGGGTTCCAAATACTCGAGCAATATTCTAAAGTGCTGCGTACCAATGCGAAATACACAAATTTTAGAGCAATGGAATTTTTAAAATGTGTATTAATGTTTATTATTATGTAGAGAAAATATAACAATTGGCATAACGAACAATCTTACGGCTTTTGCGGTAGGCACTCTGTATCATTACCAACACCAGCCCATTCCTATCAACTCCTGGACATAGGCGTCCCCAAATGCTCGCCACCTCTGGCTATCTTCGGCTACTCGGCTCCAGCTCCGACCAGCCGTCCTGCGCAGATCGTCACTCCACCTAGCCTGAGGGCGTTCTACACTACGTTTGCCGAGACGCGGTCTCCACTCCAGAACTAGTCTACCCCAGTAGTTGTCGGTTCTACGGCTGATGTGGTCAGCCCACTACCACTTTGGCTTGGATGCGATGAGATATGTCTATGAGTTGTGCTACTTTAGTTTTCTGTCGGATCACCTCATTTGATCCCGCGAGAAACACGTAGCGTAGCTATTTCCATAGCCCTTTGAGTGACTTTGAACTTGTGGACCAGCTGGAGTACCGTTTTGCTGCTGACGAAACCTCAACTGACGTTATCCAGAATCTTGAAAATATTGTTCTTGTCCTCATGGAGGAAGGATCGAGATTTTGCAGCATGAGGCGCGGGAGTAGGTACTCTGTATGTATTGAAATATTTTATTACATAAGTATAAGCAAAATGTTCTTTAGAACCCGTTCTCTTAGTTATGCGATCCGTTTCATATCGTCGGCCATTGAACTGCCCTTGTGGGTATTTAACTAAGTACATAATGTCCACCTATTGTAATAATATGATGTTGATTTTGATAGCGATCCCTTATCCTGAATTTTATTAATCCAAATTTCAAGCTATTTAAAATATTTTAATAGCGACGAGAAATTTTAATTTTATAAAAAAATCTGGCTTTTGATTAAAGTATTTTAATAGTGCTACAAATCTTGTCGACTGTTCGAAATCGATGGTCGACTGGTTAAGGTCGTTGCTTGCCATGCGAGAGGTCGCCAGTTCAAACTCCGCCACGTACCAAATGTGTTCTCAAATTTGAAATTCACATTTACGATTATTAGACGCTTTAATGGTGAAGGAATACATCGTGAGGAATCATGCACACTTATAAAAAATCTAAGGTTGTGTAGTCTACCAATCACTTGGCCAGCATGGTTGACTAAAGAATCTGTTGTAGGGTAGGTCCGTGCCTCAGCAGTGGAGACGTGTATGGGTTGATGATGAGGGTCACTCCCGGAGGGCCACGTTCCCGGAGGGCCACGTCCCGGAGGGCCACGAATGCGAAAAAAGTGTTAACATGTACTTGTGTTGTTTTTTGTACCGTTTTTAACACGTAAGTACCGTTAGCAAAAAAGCAATTTGTAAATTTATATGTAATTATTATTGGTATTTAATATAAATGTTAGATTATAATTAAAAAAAACACTATTAACTACTAACTACTACTAACTATCTATCAAAAATGAACAAATTTGATTTTATGATTTTCGATGATGATGTCTACAATATTTATTTAAAATTAAGACAGGGTTGTAAAAAACAAAGATAAAAACCAGATTTAAAATAATACTTAATACCTATTTTAAAAACGTATTTCATAATTATTAATGATCGAAAATACTTTTTTTTTTTGCTTAAGTTGATTATTTATACATAACTTATACCTTGTAATATTTGAAAAAATATTATACGTCATAATTTAAATTATAAAATAACTGTATGTACGCTATCTTGAAAGTCAAATTAGTCATGTTAAATATAAGACCTTTTTTGTTTGTTGAAACAGGTTTTTATATGCATCCGTTTTATCCAATCCTATAACCCTATCTCGCCTGGCTGTGTTCCTAGAATTAGAAATATATTTATGTGGTCGGAAATTTATTTGTATCTAAGTGAAAAAAGTAACTTGATATAAATAGTGATTTTTTTATATTTGTGATTTATGATAAAATAAATAATATAAATAAATACATTCATTGAGTTTTTTTTGTCAACGGTACAAGTTCAACACAAAAGAAATAATAACAAAAGATATCGTCATCACTTTTTTCGCATTCGTGGCCCTCCGGGACGTGGCCCTCCGGGAACGTGGCCCTCCGGGAGTGACCCGATGATGATGATGATTAACAAGCTTACAAGAACATACTTAAAACAATATGAAGAACACAAATAAATATAACGCAAGAAGACGTGTTGGTAGTAAGTACTACTTTAACATATTAGTCAACAAACTTCGTTCTTGATTCGCAACTGTAATTAAAAGAACTTCTGAACGGGAAAATGCGAACCATTCAGTTCACTCAAAGCGGTTCATTCTTTATCGGACTTATACTTTCATACCCGGAGCGGTGGTCAACAATTCCATTAATTTGTTTCCAATTGGAAATATTTCGCAGTTCGGTTGTGTTGCACAATTTGTGTAACTGCAGTGAGTCATCAGCCCATACACGTCCCCACTGCTGGGGCACGGGCCTACCTTAAACTAGGGAAATAAGGCCATAGTGAAACACACTGGCCAATTGCGGGCTGGTCGACTACACAACCTTAGAATTTCTTCATAGACGTGCAGGTTTCCTCAGGATTTTTCCCTCACCGTTAAAGAGTCGAATAATCGTATACATGAATTTTCAAATTTGAAAACACAGGGACAACCTCTCGCATGGCAAGCAACGACCTGAACCACTTGGCCATCGACACTTCCAACTGCAATATTTGAGGATTCAAATAAAATGTTTGCAATAATAATAATGAAGCAATTATTGGAGTCGACTGTGAAGTGGTTAGAGTTTCAACAAAACCTACAAATGGGATGAGTTATTTCGTGGAATTCAATTCATACATATATACTTACTTTAAAATCTTTTTCGATTCACAATTTTATTTTAACTGGCCAGCCCCCTTCTTAAGTAGGTAAATTCCAAATCAATAGTCCATTAGTAAATCGCCATCGTAAATTTTGTTAAATTTGCGGTATCGAAATTGATAATCTCACATTACATATTAGTCGCTATACGTACCTACCTTACCAAAAAGTTTTAACTGTCATGGTCACACACATTAGAACACACACATTTTCAGTTTTCTAAGTTTGTATGTTCTTTACTGACCATTCTTGCTGATTTAATGTACGTTGTGCCTTAGATATTCAGGTATGCGGCCTGTATTTCAGGTTCACTGCACAGATTAGTTTGTTCAGAATATATTAGGGTACCTGAAGGTAGAAGGAAAACTTTTCGATTCGTCAGGATATTTCTTTTTGTATGCAAAAATAGGTTTTCCTATGTTGGACGTTGGTTATACTTACCTCGCCTTTGTCATACTAAATGTAGCGAATGTAATGGTATAATAATAGAATAGGGACAGCTGTGGAAATAAGGGAAAAGGCCGAAACTACTTTTTCTTCCCTTAATTGAATAGTTTTGTGTTTACCGCAGAAATATCACTTGTTACCCGTTATATGTTTTTATCAGTGTAATCTCTATGGATTTGTCGACGATGGTTTTATGGCAAACAGAATATTTCAATATCAATAACGTAGCTCTACATTTTATTCATAATGGAATGATGCTGGAAGACTCTACACTTTTCGATTTTAAACTTTCTTCTCCCGAGAGGTCTTCAAGCGAGAAGTAAATACGTAGCTACTTACTGCCTGACGTTTCGACTGTAAAATCGATGTACTATATTCGCCATATACCTCCATTTATTTCCTTACCAATATGATTTAAGCGTAGTAGCTATGTCTGTCGTAAGTAAAATAAAATTTGGCACACAAATAGTCTTAAGACTCTGGGACGACATTCGTTACTTTTATCCGACTTCACGATGAGGTATTAATTTTCTATTTCCAACTAAGCCTCCATTTTTGGAACAATTCGCTTGCTAAAACTTTTTCTTAGAACGGGGCTCAGAGAAAGTAAATTGATTTGTAGACAAATACATTGCCTAGGGGATTCTGGATGAAAATAATATTAGACTTACATCCAAAGGTCTGCTAAGACATTTGTAACTTGAAATGCAAAAATATCAATTGACTAATTAGTTGGTAGTTGCAAATGTAGCCCTATCTATGTTGTTTACTACATATACAAATACCTATAAGAATTAAAACCACTTATGCTTACATTAATAAATAAATAAAATAATTCAGGTGGGGAGACATTTTGTCGACCGGTTGCTGTTACCACCATACAGTTGCGTAAAACCCGCCAAGTGACTCTGACCTATCTCGGTCAGGTCGCGTTCAGGATCAGCACTGTACGAGCCGGAGCCAGGGGGACCATTGCTGCGGCAAGCGCCGGACCAGTGGAGTCTTAGCGGCGGTATTGTGAGGGCAGAGCGGGTCAGCCCGGCGGCCAGGGCGGCCCGTAGAAACGCCGAACGAAAGGCACTACCTTCCGTTCGGCGGACTGGCCAACTCCGACCCGCACAGCTCAATACCAATGCGAGACTCCACGCCTTGTCTCGTTGTTGCCGCAGCAGTGGTCTCCTCTTTCACGTCCCCCTTTCCCTCTAATATCGATGTTCCGGGGGGGAGGGGTGAAACGGCTTTCAGGGTGAGTGCGACAGGCTCAATATGGTATATTGTGCCTGTCGACCTCATATTTGGATCTCACTACCGCTTACCATCAGGTGGAGTGAGGTCATCTTGTTAGCTCATTATAAAAAAAAAAAATTACACAACATCACATACATCGATCTGATCCCGTGGTAAGCAACTTAAGCACTTGTGTTACGGAAATCAGAAACGACAGTGGATACACAAATATACTTAAATATATTTAATAACACACCCAGACACGGAACAAACACCGATGTTTGTCACACAAATATTTGTCCCGAGTGGGAATCGAACCCACGACTCTTGACACCGTAGGTAGTGAACCTGGGTCACTAACCACTGTTCCACCGAGCCAGTCCAGATTAATGAGAAAGGTTCGACAAAAAAATAAATATCAGTTACGAATCATCACATATTATTATGTTTAATTAGTGACGTTAAGGTAGGCTTTAATATGCCAAAATGGTTTCAATTAATATACAACGCCTGATTACAAAGATACAATTGGAACTACGAAGTTATTGCTGATAATTTCTTAGAAGAGACAACTAATTAAAAAAATCGCAGAAAAAGTTACAGTCGAACATAGAATCTTTTTCTTTTTTGATGCCTGTAAAAACAGAAAAGGCAGATTGTAAATCACAATTTTTTACTTAATATCTTGGAATTTGCTGAATTGAGTTTAATAAAATAATACATTTTAATATCTTACGCCAATAAATAACTTGTACCTCCTTAGAGTATTAATAATGATAACCTCACGGATTGTTAATAAGTCGTGGGTAATGTCTGCAAGATTAAAGTTTTAAACGAATTATGTCTGAGAATTTGAGAAGTGAAGAGAAAAAAGAAAGTGGATTTTGGGGTCAGACAGTCTGCAAATGTATGTGTGAAAAGAATTATAATTTTATTTTGTTTACAAATTTGAAGTTCTATCTATAGTGTTGGTATATAGCAAGTCTTACTAAGTACTAATATTATTGAACATTATCAAGTTGGCAGATACGAAACCGTTACTCAAAACTCGTGAACTTAACGTTGGATCATAAAGGAAACTGTATTATTATTACACCTGATTTCATCTTGGGTGATTTCATCTTGACTTTCAGAATCTCTTTTAAGCTATTGCATAGCTAAGAAATTCCGTAACGAAAAAAACCTCACAATCGTCTAACGTCGTTTCAGTTCGGTAGACTTCGGCACGGTGTTTGTGTGCGTGCGGTTAGACGTATTGTACGACTCTACGAAACTCGCACGAATCGAGACGAGCTGCTCCGAAATCGGACGATGCTATGCAATAGCTATACCGCGGCAGTCCCCGAGTGCCACACGTCTTTTTTTTATTATAATTTAATATCTTTAAAAAATAATTGAAAAGTAAAGTTGCCTTGTAACGTGTATTTAATGCAAATCGCACCTACATCCCTACATAGTATATAACAGATCGATTTCTCTGTTCCTATCCCTATGTTTAATTAATTTTTTAAAACTACGTAACGGATTTTGATACAGTTTTCTTTTATTATTAAAAGGATTCAAGAGAAAAGTTTTTATGTATGACTAGTGATCCGCTCTCGCTTCGCTTCGGGGATATTGTACATAAAAACCTTCCTCTTAAATCACTCTTTCTATTAAAAAACCGTTGTGTAGTTTTAAAGATTTAAGCATACATAGGGACAGACAGACGCGAGAGGCGACTTCTCTTTATACTATGTAGTGATTTACCCCATAGCGAAGCGAGGGCGGGTCAGTAGTCCTATAGTACTAGACTTAAAGACTAGATTTTCTCCTCATTGCTCACTCCATCGTCATAAACATCATATAAATCTTTATTACATCGTATATTCAAGGTCTCTATTCGATTTGTTTGATACATTCGGTCGTTATCATCTCAAAGGCATCTCGGTAACAGCGGAAGAAAGGAACGAATAATGTTTATTCAATGCTGAACATAAGTTTGGTATACCCGGGGAGATTTATATTTATTGAGAGTCTGCTAAGTTTGTTCTATCGTATTATTGGTCTATTGTCGGGTAGGATATGTCAATAATGTTCCTACTCAACATAGGGTCAATAAACTTCAAATGCTAGAGGCAATGTCTGTAGGTAGTATAAAACCTGAGTAGATGTTTCAAAATGCATAATTTTACCCAAAATAGCTAATGTATGCTAAAAATTTTGTATGAAAGCCAATCCTATTATTGTAATCAATACCATATTCTTACTCTACCCAATTAAATTGATACATGTCTTTCTGGAAGTAATGCTTTACCCGTTAAACGTCTCTACGCGGACAAAGTCGCGGGTGGAAAGCTAGTCTAATAATAAAGCAAAATTTAAGCTAGATTCAATTATGTATTTGAAACGTGTTCTGAGAATTTTTCGTATGATAGTCATAGTTACAGTACAGTACAGTTAGTCGTAGTTACAGGGTACTAACCCTGTATAGTCTAAAAGTCATAATCTATACTATCTATCTATATCTTAACGAAATGGTTTATGCAACAACATAATTCGCAATCAAAGCCAAGAATGCATACCAATAGGAATCCTTGACAATCAATCATTCCGTCGTCAAGACCGATATTAGATTTGTATAAACCCTCTTGTCCGGATATTATTCGCTGAAGGCCGCATGTCAAATTAATCTTTAGTAATCTTGCAGTTCCGTTGCGAAGGTTGCAGCCGGCGTATTGGATTTCGCGGATCATTTGCCTCCCTTATTGAGGTTTCCAGATGTGGGTACTGTAAGGACTGAGAGTTTTACTGGTTAGTTTGAGATTTTATTTGGTTTAGATAGTAAAAAAGCTTATTTTTGAGTTGTTGTTGCTCTGCCTCGTGGCATTAAGGCATGGAATACCCTTCCAGCTCATGTTTTCCCGGGCTCTTCAGGCGGGGCATGAAACGGCATTTAAGCAGGCCTTCAGGGTGAATGCGACAGGCTCAATATGGTCTATTGTGCCTGTCGATCTCATATGTGGATCTCACTACCGCTTACCATCAAATGGAGTGAGGTCATCTTGTTAGCTATTATAAAAAAAAGGTACTATAAAGCGCTATTTATAATGATGGTTTGCCAAATGTGGTTATTATGAGAATGGAGACAGATTTTCATCATACTTGAGATTTTATTTTGTTTGGAACGTAAAAAACTACAAATTTTGTACTTTGTTCACAAAAAGGTACAGTCATGTTGTATAGTATTGTAAGGTAATTTAGGAATGATTAGAATAAGATGTTGATGTTTTTGTACAAAAAGTAGCAGAATCTTTTAAAGAGACAGCTGTGACTGAACATTTAAAAAACTAAAACTTTCAGATTTCTCTACACTCGTAGAATAAAAGCAGATCTAAATGCATCGAAAGCTTAAAACTTTTTATTTCGACTTAATAATGATTATGTTAAATGTCTACACGCAACCCAGTGTAGTAACCTTGGTATATATTTTACTATGCGATCGTAAACATAAACAAAATTATTCACCCCATCAAATACGTACGGGAATGGATTTTTCCTCTATTATTGATAATAGACACTATTATTATCTATGAATTGTTTTGGAGAAACGCAAGGTCGAACATGTGTTATGATTTTATTCAACCATTTCCTTCTTCTTGTCCTCAGTAAACAAACACTTATACATTTTGCTAAACAATGAAACTGCAGCATACATTTAGGTTATATCTAGCCTGTAGTGTCCCACTGTTGGGCAAAGGCATCCCCCAATTCTCTCCACATCTGCCAGTCTGTAGCTAGAGATGGACATTAAAATAGTATAAAAAAAAGGTTTTGTTAAGCTATTGCATAGCTTTTATCGCGGGCTTTGAGCGCGACGACCGAACCAAGAAATTCCGTAACGAAAAACACCTCACAATCGTCTAACGTCGTTTCAGTTCGGTAGACTTCGGCACGGTGTTTGTGTGCGTGCGGTTAGACGTATTGTACGACTCTACGAAACTCGCACGATTCGAGACAAGCTGCTCCGAAATCGGACGATGCTATGCAACAGCTTTACCGCGGCAGTACCCGAGTGCCACAAGTATTTTTTTTATTATTATTATCTATACGAAATTCATTAAACTAACCCTGTGACCTAGACTGTTGAACACACATGTATACCTTACCTGTGGTTAAGTTATAACTTTAATGAAATTTATAGATTGGTAATTTAAACTTTAGCAATTTGTCAAGGGTAACCTTAACAAACAGTACGGTTGACTGGCAGTGCATTTGAAATTATTGGCACAGTTTAATTTGGAAGTTTCTAATTCAAACAATCAATGTTTGGGAATAAGTGATAGAAGATGTCATTTCTTACATAGCCAGACTCATTTTTTATTCAGCTAAAGAAAGCCTGATTAAAAAAAAAACTATTTTAAACTAAATTTTTTATGTGATTATTAATATTAATCGAGAAAATTTTTAAATAATTGTTTTCAAATCAAAAAAAATTTTTTTAATGTGTTTATTAATGTTCAAGGAAAGAAATTAAGATTATTGTTTTTCAAAGCAATATTTTTTTTTGTAGCTTATGTGTGCATGTTTCTCCGTAGAAGACTAATTAAAATATGTAAATTGTTGCGACTACGTTCAATCTGAGATGCCAGATGGTTGCTCTCTGTGGCTGTCTGCCTGATGTATCGTCGTTTAATTAATAACTTACAGCTGTGTAAACTTAGATACCTGTAATAGGAACATAATTAATTAAGTTATTTCAGGTGATGTCGATAAAAAATAGACTACTTTGTCATTTATTTCAAGCCTGCTTTGGTTTAATACTCCATGCGCTTCGGATCGTTAATAGCGTTAAACATTACTCTCTCTAGTACACAGTAGGTTAAAAAGTGGACTCAATATTGCCTCAATGTCCTTCCAGTCGATTGGATGCCATTAAGTGGAGGGAGATCAACCTTATAGACTTTCAATTATATAAAATATAGTACTTGTCTTTTTATTTTAATCGGTCAAGTATTTTTGTCGCTGAAGCGCGACAAAAATACCTTCTCATTTCATCATCATTATCATCAACCTATACACAGACATCCCCAATGATGGTGCGCGGGTCTACCCTAAATCAGAGCGACCAGTAGCGCTACCATGAGTTTAAAAGTGTCTATGAAAAACTTGTACAGCGCCCCTAGCGGTTACGCTAAGAACTAAAATCGGTAGTATGAAAAAAAACAATTCAATAGGTTTTTAACGTACGTAAGTTTCGATAGCTAACTCATGGTCCCGCTACAGGCCTTAGGATTAGTCGACTATACAACCTTAGAATAAAATTTCTTCGTAGGTGTTTAGGTTTCCACACGTAGATTTATTCACCGTTAAAACGTCGAATCATCGTACATTGTATATGAATGTCAATGCACCGTTTGTTGAGTTTTTTTTTGTAAAAAATCTTTTAATAAGTTAATAGAGTCCAAGATTGTGCAAATATAATAGTCATAGCATAATTTGATGACGCATATTGTCAACTACTCCACGCTTCATTCATACTTAAGCCTGGTTTTCATACAAGTCATGTCCACAATAATGTGACTTATTACTACGTCAGAGAGTAATAAAATCAGAGGGATGCCCGGTTATTGCGTCGGGACGTGCCGGGAATCGAAGCGGGATCCGGCGTGAGGATACGAAGAGGGTTTATTAATAGAGATATTAGTTTTACTGGCCGATTGATCGTGTAGCGTTTAGTAAGGTTGTTAGAGGTCCTAAAATAGATCGGGTTCAGCTAGGGAGCTGTCTGTCGCACCTTCATGCCAAAGCTACTCAATCGAATTTGAACTTTGAGAGACAGATACTGTAAAAACTTATAAAGGCCATAGACAACTTTTCATCGATTGCGATATAAGGGAGTAATATTTTGCGCGTTAAACGTCACGCGACCTGAGTATAGACAGAGAAAATAAACAAAATGACTCATTTGAAATACGAGTTGCTCAAACCATCAAAATATTTTTCCAATATTAAAAAAAAAAACAAGAGTTACTTAAAAACACATCCCATGGGATAAGCTCTATGAATAAAATTATTCACTTCGTATCTTTAAGACAGTAGGTATTCTTCTAACTTTATATTTTTGTAGTATACGATTGTATGCTATTGTACGCTATGTACTGATGTATGTACTTTGACAAACTGTAGTAAGGTACTAAAGTAGGTACTTACTTCCATCATAAACATAACTTTTAGGACCGCCGCTAAACTTGAAGAGGAAATGGGGTCGCGAATTTTACATAAACTTGTAATACGCAACGTGACATAACGTCTTCCGTACGATGACCGCTCTGAATAAGTTTCAGCCTGAAAGTTATTCAGGTCTTACTACTTTGTGTATGTATCGCACCTGGGTCTAGCTGAAAAATCTTTCACTAGTATATTCATAGTATAAAACAAGTTAGCTTCTTGCTGCATGTCCCTACTATGAGTGAATGTTTACATTATTAAAATCACGCAACGTAATTTTTAAATAAGTAGATAGTGATTTGAAGAGTTGAATTATTTAAAGATCAATGCTGCATTTACTTAAATTTAGACAAGACAATTTTATATCAAAATACAATTTTTGGCAAATTAATTTGATCTTTATTGAATAGTTACCCCAAAATCGAAATCGGTATACAGTTTGTGACATTACACTAATTACAGTAATTGCTCAAACGTCACTTAGACGTAATTACGATGTCATCAACTTACACCACCATAACCGAACAAAAGAAGTTTCCGGAAGTTTGTCAACAAGCTAAGATACGTACGTAACTATTGCACGTATTGGAGATAAGTGGCAATTACTCCAGTGAACCTGTCGCCTCGATCCGGCCCTGATATTGTACACAATGTATACTCAATATTAGCCAATATTTCAGTGTGTCGCCCAATTCCGGCCCTTAGGGAGGAGTAATCGAGGCCTCATACAAGGCCCTTTTCCTTAGTAGACATGTCTAGTTTTCCATTTATGATGTACTGTGCCCAATTTTTACATTAGTTTATCGTTTGATGACTATCTTTAGTAAATATATTTGTGTATTCTACTGTCGACATCATTTCGGTACCTAACACATGTGACACGAATGCTCTTTACCACAGGATCATATATTTATGCTTTTGTTTTAACTAAAACGTAACGTTTTTTTTTAATGAACACGTTTTTTTATTTCAAAGTGTATCATTCAATGATAATTATGCAGCAACCAAAATAAAACGAGAAAAAGAATGTTCCCAATGTTTATCGATCACAAATCGTAACCATAACGAATCGTTTGGAAGATACCTATTCTATTATTATCTATACTAATATTATAAAGCTGAAGAGTTTGTTTGTTTGTTTGTTTGAACGCGCTAATCTCAGGAACTACTGGTTCGATTTGAAAAAATCTTTTTGCGTTGTATAGGCCATTTATCGAGGAAGGCTTTAGGCTATATAACATCACGCTGCGACCAATAGGAGCAAAGATACAATGGAAAATGTGTAAAAAACGGGGAAACGCGAACGAAGTCGCTGGCACAGCTAGTTTAAAAATACAAGCCTTAAAAAATCCCTAAAATTAGAACGATTGAAAATTTTACATTTACATTTTCTGAATGAATATTTTCTGAATGAATGGACGATATAAAATTTCAGGTTTGTTAGCCCAGAAACCGACCAGGTAATTAGAATATCCCGGCCTTCGGGCTTCATTCCTGGAATCGCTTTATAAAAGAGTGCCTGGGATAACTTCATTCAAAGGGTTAGCTAAAGTGGAATTCCGATTCGTTGTACTTTGATTTGCAGGATTACATTAAGGTTGACCCTTAAATGTTAAAGTATTACACAACATCACATTCATTGATCTGATCCCGTGGATGTAGCGTCTGTTACAGATATCAGAATCAACGGTGGAATTAGTGGAAACCAATTATACTTAAATATATTTAATAACATACGAAACAAATAATGTTCTTTACACAAAATATTTATCCTGAGTGAGATTCGAACCTACGACTCTTAGAATCGTAGTTTCTGAACCTAGGTCACTAACCACTGTTCTATCGAGCCAGTGTAGAGTATTGAAAGGTTCTAAGGATTCTAAGGTTGTGTCAAGTCAACCAACCCGCATTTGGCCAGCGTGGTTGACTATGGCTTGATCGTAGTTAAGGGTAGGCTTCTGTGCATAGATTTGGACGTATTTTGACTAAATAAAAAACAAAAACAAATCATTTGGAACGATTGAGGATTGTGCTTTATCTAATACTTTTTTTATGAACATTATTAGGCCAATATACTTTCCAGTAGTGACTGAAGCACGGGCCTATCCTAAACTAGGGCGATAAGGCGTTCATCAACCACGTTGGCCAGGTGCGGGTTGGTGAACGTAAACTAAATCTTCACAAGAGTCTCCAATAAGCAACACTTCCACACCACTAACTAAAACAATTTCATAGTCTAGCACTCGCTTGAAACCATGTTATCACATAGGCTGAGTTTAAAACGACTACCTCCCAGAGATAGGTAAAATGGGTTATGAAGGGGCGGGAGGGGGAGGGGGAGGGTTTCCATCAATAGAGCAAATATTTCCTCGCACTCTATATCGCAGCACGTTTCAGAGAAACTCAAATGAAAACCGTTGAGTCCGAGTGTACTGAACTGCAGATGATGTGAATTCTAAAACTTGTTAGTTATACCGCTTAATAAGCAAGTAGAAGTTAGTATTAACATTCACAAATAATATGATGATGTTTCAAAAAGTTGAACAAAATTATTTATTTGCGAAAACTCTACGTGTAGAGTGCAAGTATGCGATGTTGAATGAGAGTTTTTCTTGTTAAATTAGTTTTATTTCAATTGTTCCTTTACTTTATTAAAAGAACTATGGATTTTTACGAGATCGAATAGGTTGACTTTTTTTTAAATTTAATAATATTATTATTTTTTTCAAATAACTACTTGGTTGGATAGTACTACTAAAGGTATATTGACATTTGACACGGTGTATAGGCGAAGCTCAAAGTAGCGGATTAAGTAAAATCCATACCATGTGGATAGTGATACAAACAATACAACTACAAAAAAGTACAAGGCGTAACTTAAGTGTAATCATAAATTAAATAAATCAATATTTGGGGCATCTTCATACATGGACACCTGGCCCCAAACTGAACATAATGACGATGTAATGTGATGACATTTGATTGTATTCTTACACACTCAACAAACTCTTTCGATCTGAAAATTTTTCCTCAAGCCAAACTTCTTTATTGTAAAATACTTGACGACTGTTTTCCAATCATCCCTTCTACTCCAATAGGTTTATCGAAATCCTCAAAGCTCTCGCTATAAACGTTGGAATGTTCCGGGATCGGGCACTCTCGTAAGCGCACGATTCGCCAAACATTTATTTGATGCATGTTATATTCGGCCGTCGACAAAATGTCTCACGTTTGACATCAAAGCTTGCGATGTATATGCGAAAATGTGGTAGGTATGCTTAATATTACTGGCAGGCCAGGCTTGGAGTGATTGGTAATCTTGGAATACGGAGTGTGGGAGTATTTTTTAGTAGTTTAGCCAATTTTTTAGACTTGTTGCTTTTACGCTTATTCTCTATTGATCCAGTATACAGATACAGTAGTTTAGTACGTAACCTTCCTGGTGATTTGCAACGAAATATTTTTTTGTACATAAACAAGCTAGATACTGTATTTGCTGTATTGGGTAGTTTATGAATAAGGGTTGCTTTACTTTCTATTTTTTTCCAAACTGACTACGATGGTGACTTAGAGTAGCCTTGGCATCATCACCGGACTTACGGGTATACGAATAGCTCTCACCCTTATCTATTATTGTATTAACAGATTTAGTATTAACTGCAAATGTTTGAAGGTGACTTAAGCTAGACGGTCTCAACAAAATCCTAAAATAATGCTTAATAGTTTTAACTCTACTAGTTTCCGTCTATATTTGCGGACGCTCGCAGAAAGTTGGGATGACCACAGATATTGTTTGCTACTGCCAAAAGTGCTGAGGTTTCTATGGACCGACCTCAACAAGTTTTGTGTATGAACTACCGGCAGTTTGTAGTTTCACAATGCGGACTCCGGTTAGACACTTTATAATTGGACATACTTGTTCATATTGCCTCGTTGGTCTATTGGTAACAAGCGCTACGTAAGGACCGGGAGGTCCCCGGTTTGAGTTCGGGGTCGGGCAAAATTTGTGTGAGTTTTTCTGAAATTACTCAGTCAAGTTCAAGTTAGAAAGTTGGCGGTTGCATGCCCGTGCCTCAGAAAGCACGTTAAGCCGGTGGTCCTGCGCCCGATCTCTCATCGGTCATGTCAGATTGCCGTCTCACCGAACTATTACAGTAAGGAAATAGAGAGTGCACTTGTGTGGTGACACATGTGCACTATGTCCTGCGCACTAAGCTAAAAAAAAGTGTTACCTAAGTCGTTATGTTTACTGTTAAGTATCCTGTATTACAATTATTAATATAATAAATCGCAAACTAAATATATACCCAATGCAATTATATGAGTGTAAGAAGGCTGTGACTGAGTGGCTCTCCACTCTCAGTTACGCCGAGGTTGAAGACATTTTATTAAGGTCAACTTGAAGGTCTACCTATACTTCCCTTAATATAAAACAACAGACACACACACACATACACAAACACACACACACAAGCACACACACCCACACACACACACACACCCACACACTCACACACACACACACTCACACACTCACACACACACACACACACACACACACACACTCACACACACACACTCACACACACACACACACACACACACACACACACACACACACACACACACACACACACACACACACACACACACACACACACACTCACACACGCACACATACACACAGCAGCATATTACTCTTTTTTATTTTGTTACAAACTTTTATTTAATTTTATTCCCTTATCAAGTTACTTTAAAAATATTTTAATAAATGAAGTAGTAATGTATATCTGTAATAATCTAAATTGAAATGAAATTTATATGTTGTAAATCCAATTTGTTAGTCTACTACGCAAGAGCGAGGCTTTCCCTCCACAAGTATCTTCTGATTACTTTCTGGGAAGCCCCGGCATTTTTATTGTAAATGATTTACAGAAATAAATACATTTTATTTATTTATTTAATTATCAGTATAGTTAACGGAATCAATTGCGTTCTATTAAACTACTCGTATTGTAAACAATGATGGAAGACCTAGTTTCCGACTGCGTGACACTAATGAGTTTGTATTTGTCTTATCGTTCAGTAACTGTATTACCGATTACTGGCGCAATATGAATCAATAACCATTATGTATACTTTGAGGAAATGAACTTCATGTTTGTTTATGTATTCTCTACATTCTCATGTGCTGTAATTCAGTTGAAACCAAAATTGTTTTAATTTCATCTTTCTATCTGCCATCAGCCTCTCGTGGCTATAATCAGATATGTTCTAGCCAGGTCCCGGCAGAAGGGGAAGGCCCAAGAAGGCCTGGCTTGACGTCGTAGTGGATGACATGCGTGTCAACAAACTCTCCGTGAAGGATGCCGAAGACCGTGCGAAGTGGAGAGATAGAAGTAGGAAAGCGGACCCCGGGCTCCGCAATGATGCAACCGGGAAAACGCGGAGATGATGATGATGAATCAGATATGTTCTAGCAATGGTTTTGGGTATTAGCAGAAGCACTTACAGTAAATTAAATTTAACCACTATTGAGACAAATTAAAAAGTTTAACTGAAACGGAATATTGATCAACCTCGACCGCGGCATACATTATTGAATTTCTTTAATCGCTTGTACCACACCAAGGATATAGGTCACGGACATCCTGGGATTGTGAATTTATTACGAGTATTTTTTCGCTGACTCTTTCGTCGCACATTCTTTAACCATTCAAGCTTAACGGAGAAGTTTGTCGTAGTTCCAAAGTCCTTGCCAAGTGGCTTTTGTTACCGGGGAAAGGTTGCCTCTTAACCTGTTTTAGACCTTAAAAAAGTTAACATACTTGATGTAACTAATCCGGGTATTATAAGGCGGAGCAAAAAGCGGGTACCCGGGTGAATTTTTGAAGAGGTTGCCTTCATTAAATTTGGATGGGTACTAAAAAACAAACATCCCATCTTACAAAATGGCCTAATTACATAATTTAAAGAGGCTGAGTGACCCCGTTTTGAATTCTGATGCGCCTTTTTGAGATTTTTTTTTCATCGTTGTGAGAAGTCTTATGGTTTTCTTTGATTTTTATTTCCTAACCGACATACTATGATGGCTTGGAGTAGCCTCGACATCATCACCGGATTTACGGGGAAGCGGAAGGCTCTCACTGCTAAAGGGCATTTTACATACATACATTTAATAATACTAAATTTTGTTCTCAATTAACAATTATTAATTCTAAATGTCTCAGTTTTTCAGAATGATTACTGTTTTGGACATTTGACCTTATACAGCCTAAAATTAAGCATCAGCTAGTCAAACTGCTGAAGATAGAGTTTTTGAATACTAGACAAATTGACGATATCCGGCCTCAATGAAAGTAGGCCAGATCACTTTGAGCCATCTATTTCAGAGCTTGATACACAACAAATAGCTAGTGGCTAGATTTATCTATTCTAGATTTTAATCTAGTGACCTTTGGACAAAGTCTTAGGTTGTTTCGATCACGATCACTGAGTTATCGCTGCGGCGACGTTATTTACAACCTTTGCGAGGTTAAGTTGCAAATTAATATCATAAGGTACACTAAACTAATGGAAGAGTTGATTCAATTGCATTTTGAACATTAGGTAATACTCGTATGCAATTAAAATTATTGTGCGATCTTCTTTACTAACAATAGTAATGAAATATTTCGAAAGAATTTATAGCTGAATGGATTGGAATGGAGTCGGGGAAGGGATTTTACAGTAATATTCTGGTAAAATTTTATTAAATTATTATAGTAAATCATTATTATATTATTTAAAATATTCATTGCATGTCATTGTAGTAATTTTACAATAACAATCCATTCAGGGCTACAAAACGGTGCATTTAAAATGATACACTGAAGTTCAGTGAGGATTGACATGAACGATTATTGAAATCGACGTTAGGTCAAGGAACGAATATTTAGGTTACGAAATCGTAAAAATAATACCTGAAGTCGGCCATCATTAAAATCGAATCAGTTCCTCCGAGTTGAATCGATACAGCTGTTCCGATGCACTCTTCCTCGTTACGTTCAAACCGAATACCGACTTTATGCCGTTGGTATACGTTTGGAATTTAATTGTGGGTTCCGTTGTCATTTCCGACTTTTGTGTTGTATGCTTTGTTGTGGGGCAAGGCCACGGGGGAGGGAGACGGCGGGTGTTTATGGGGGTGCGGGAAAGGGACAGGGGTAGCGGAATGCAAGACGCCCAAGGCTGTTAGGTCGCAGGTAGGCCACTGACCTGACCTACATTTGGTTGCAGGGCATCATGTAAATATTGATTTAGTGACCTGTTTCCACCTGTTGCCGGCTAGAGACGCCTCGCCATCTTCGCTTGATGTATGGAGGCATGGCGTTGTGGGAAATGACATGTGATCGATAGGAGTGTAGCAAGGGGTGAAACTTTGATGATAGGTTAACGTTTAACTACTTAAAGAGAACTTTTAAGACTTATTATTTTTTTAATAAGGTATTAGAGGAAATGATATACTTGAAAGTATTTGACTTCTATATTTTTCGCATTCTAATGAAGAATGTAACATTTTATATGTTGCATTCTTCTGTGTGTGTATTCTGTATGTGTTCTAATGAAGAAACTAAAAGTTTCAAGTTACCGTTTTGCGTTAGTTGATATCAGATTATGTAACATATTCAACAGACTGTATCTTTCATATCCATACATAGGTTTTTTTTTACTTTTACATATAAGGAAATTCTACTCGGGTCGAAAATTTATTAAAAGTAAAAAAAAAGAAATAAGAATGTGTGTGCTTTAGTATCGCTGCAAAAATAAGGTTTACTAGAGTACAATATTTTTATTACGATTAAGATAAGTATTTGTTCCGCTCCTGGTCGTTTTATTTAAACATTCAAATATGAAAGGTATTATTATATTATCCTGATGATTCTGACTTAAAAAACAATAGTGTACAAGTTTTTTCTACGGGACTATATAAGGCGTCCGACCGATTTCAGCCATGGCGGCCGATCTCAATTGAGATCAGCCAAGTGCGCAGGACATATTATAGTGCACAAGTGTGCGCGCAAACACAAGTGCACTCTCTATTCCCTTACTCTCATAATTCGGTGAGACGGCAATCCGACATGACCGATGAGAGATCGGGCGCAGGACCACCGGCTTAACGTGCTTTCCGAGGCACGGGACGGGACGGGACTATATCACTTGGCCAGCGTGGTGGACTATGGCCTCATCGTCCTAGTTTAGGGCAGGCTCGTGGCATATATTTTTGTATGAAACCTTTTTCCTTTTTTACGACTTAAGATGATGGCTTGCAGTAGCCTCGTCATCATCACCGGACTTGCGGGGGAGCGAATAGCCCTCACCCCTAATATGAAACCTTTAAACTGGTGTTTGACTCGATTTTAAATCCGCGTGTTTGTCCACAGCTTGGGTGTTGGGCTGGCTGATGTGCAAGACCGTGCCATACGTGCAGGGGCTCTCCGTGGCTGCCTCCGTCTACAGCCTTGTCGCTGTCTCACTTGACAGGTATGTTTATCATCATCATCATTATCATCATCATCATCATCATCATCATTATCATCATCATTATGATCATACTCATTATCATCATCATCATCATTATCATCATCATCATTATCATCATCATCATCATCATCATCATCTTCAGCGCCAAGATAAAAATACTTCGGGATTCCGACGTTCTATCCTCCTAGGTTAATTTGGAGCGAAGTCACATTCGTGGTAACATTTTTTTTTAATTGAATTGGAAGAGATTTGTCATTTGGACTTGCACGGGAGACGACTCTGACGGGAACAGCTCTTAACGGTATTCATTAATTGATAAGAACGTTACATTTTGATTCTTTTTTGTGTTATTTTTAAACAAATTCAGGTTCAAAAGGCTAGAAAGTCGTTCCCGGGTTTAAGCACAAAATTATTTAATAAGATCCCACATAATATTATTGAATTGCCTTTTTATAATTTCAAACTTTTTGTAAAGTCGTGTCTTGTGAAAAAAGGTTATTATAAAGTAAAAGACTACTTAAATGATAAAAATCCATGAACAATGATGAGCTGCTCGCTTGGACAATCAAAGAATTATGTTACTTGTACAATTTTTATGTATTTGTGATTATTTTATTGATAACTTGACATGCAAAAGTATTTCATGTAAATCTATTTGCAGAATAAACTATTTCATTTCAGATTTCATTTCATTTCACATTACTAGTTTAATATACCATATGTTAAGCATGTGAGTATAGCAAAAACCATCAACAATTTAAGTATATAATTCTAAATAAAAAACACGCCCAATACTCATCCAATACCCAACAGTTCAACAGCTGTAACCGCCCCCTCCGATGTCTAACAAATGCTTGTAATGAAGATGACCTTCAAAGACCCAAACATCTCGTACCTTCGCCCCGTGAAATGGTAAATTGTATATCCAACTGAACTAATACACTCAAGAGGTTTCGTATGTTACTACTGATAGAAAATTCAGGACAAACTTACAAGAAAATATTTTTTTGCATTTCGGTAAAGCATGTAACTTTTAGGTGGAAAAAAATTTACCGAGTTTTCTCAGGTGAAAACCCACCAATTATGGGAAAATCAATTCGAAACATAAACCCCTGATAATTTTAAAAGTCAGAGAGTTAGCAAGGACACTAACTTTATTTATAGTAGACTGCTGCTACTATAAAACTAAAAGTTTCCCACCTCTACGAAAATGTTGAGAACAATTCTAATTGAAAAAAATATGTGCTAGATAAATCAAAATCATTTTTTGCAAGTCATACGTTTGGAGTTGGTAAAAAAATACAGATCAATTTGTGACATCTCTCAAAGGCACAATTTGACAACATTACAGGGAGAAAACGTTTAGTACATTTCGAATTAAAATAAGGTTTGTTCAAAATACCTTGCCTACCTATTCTTCTTCTTATCGTATGGTTGATGAACAACCTGGTGTCAGTGTTTTTAAGCCGCCCGTAGGCCTCTGACATGGCTTACCTACCTATTATTACTATTCTCTAAGATTTCCCCGCTCACACAATCACAACAGTTTGCGGGTTCCGCTCCGCCTCCTCACCATTTGGTATTCCGTGCCATAACGATGGAGAGAAAAAGGCCCAAATACCTGGTCCAACCTTGACCCAAAAGTGCCTATAATGCCTTATTATGCAGCCAGGGGCCGCCCGCCTAAAATTTGTCGGATGCAGCGGTGGCATTGCGAACGACGGGGACCGATGGGGTATTAGCTATGGAATCCCTTTGAATTTTTATGGCGGCCCAGGGAGGAATCTTGAGGACGCGGGGAAATTTGTTTTCTATTCGTCAATAGCGAGAGGACTCTATTTTGTCGGAGCAATATCAGGGATCGGCACACAAGGTGACCTCGGCATTTCTATGTACTGTTTGCGTGCATATAGAAAATGTTTTGTACTTCGAAGCTTACGAGTAAATATAGCTATTTACATACCTACACAATTATTATTAATAGTAAATGTAGTATAAGTTTTTTTCCTTTTTCTACTGTGACATACTCAAACTGTATGTTACGGCAAATTTTTAACAATGTCATGTGATAATAATTATAATAAATTCTTTATTGGAAAATGATTTAAACCTATACTAACATTTCCAGTGACTTCTGCGCTAGGCTCGCAGGCCTGAGTCGCAGAAGTCGATAATAATCGATTAAAAGAGTAACTATCGAGTTTCTTGCCGGCGTCTTCTCGGTAGAATCAGCGTTCCGAACCGGTGGTACAATCTATAAACTATTACTTATTTATTTACTGTACCGACGATTTAACTGTAAATGAACTTATATAAATAAAGGAATTTTGACTTTTGACTTTGAAAATGCCAAAAGTTCCGATTTAGGTACCAAATGCTGTAGTCATTATTAAAAGCTTTTATTTAACTTTATTGTTTTATGAATGCCGTTTGAATGTAGGTAATGTTGATTTTGATGAACTTTACTGAATTCATGAGTATAGAGATTATTTATAAATTTCCTTAATAAATATAAGATATTAATCCTTAATAATGAAAGCTCGAAGCTTATTATTGAGTTCCCCGAAATAAACATTTAACGTGTCTGACGATAGATTTGTCTTATTAATTATTTTTTCTGAAACTTGTACGTTCTGCGACTGTTTGTTAAGACAGGTTATGTTCCGTTAATAGATATTAAATCTACGTTTTGTTCTACCTATATATTTCCTAATTATATATCTTTGAAGGGAATATGTTTAATTACCAAACTAAGTATTATTGATCTTATATGCAAAAAGACATATTAGCGATAAGTAAAGACATCTATATCGCTAATTTGTATATGCAATAGATACAAACGTACGTTTTGTTTTCTTATTAATAGCAGATAATATAAAATCCCCTCCATCAAGTATGTCATTGAAACGAGAAACAACCCATAACTCATAAAAAAGCTCACATTAAACCTCTCGTGTAACGTATGACCGAAAAACCGTAATATTAAACGCGATACTTCACCTGTTTTATGATATCCCCAAACCCACGTGTTTCAAATTAATTAACCCCACCCTGACCACGTACCATTAATTTGAGTTAACTTTTGGAGGCCGAATGCAGCCTTCAAAGGGCCCGTCCTTGCATACGGAATTTGGGGTGTTTTGATAATGCGATATGAAAGCCTGATAGCTCAAGGTCGTTGCCGATTTTGTAAGGCGAAATGTTTGGGCGCAAATATTTGTAATAGCTGGCGTTTGAAGCTTATCTGTTATGGTATGTAATTTGTATTATTATGTTGAAAACAATACCTCATTTTGTGCAGCTATGGGATATTATATTTTGAAGAATGTGTGTGTGAAGAAAGGTCAAATCAAAAGTACCCGTTAGCAACGGGCGTGCATGAAGAGGTTGATGGATGTGGAAAAAGCGAAAGTGGTGTGCCAGGACCGTAGCACATAGCAGGAAGTGATCTCTCTGGAACCTCTGGAAAAAAATGTATGAACGAGTATGTATGTGTAATTATTACCTATGTTTTATTATTACATTGATAAATTGATCTGATCCCGTGGTCAGTAGCTTAAGCATTTGTGTTTCAAATGCCAGAATCAACATTCGCAACATTCGCCTGGATATAAAAATATTCTTAAATATATTTAATAACATACCTAGACACGAAACTAATACAGATATTCATCACACAAATATTTGTCCCGGGTGGGAATCGAACCCATCTCTTAGAACCGTAGGTAATGAACCTGGGTCACTGACCACTGTTCTACCAAGCTGGTCTTTTAATATATAAAATTCTATATAAAGTAGTAGTTTAATATATAAAGTACTCTATATTTTGTAAAGCTCTTGATTAAATCATGAGGTAAATCAATATTTCCATCAAAAGTACTAAGCGGGAAAATAGCTTGTTTTGAAATAGACACCTTCAGACTTTGAAATAAAGAGATCGGTAAACCGATATCCAAATCTTCTTAAAGTGCAAAATCTATTTTAACTCGCTCAATAAGTGTTAGACGTAGAAAATAATAAAATATGATAAGTAAACAAAACTCTACAGAAAAACACGTTCCTAAAATAATAAAGGTATTTGAGAACAATAACCCTATAGGTAAAAGACAGGTATTCTCCAGTGAAAACTGGTAGGTACATTATCTAGAAAATACTTCACCTGCTAAATAAATGCTTGTTTATTTGGCTATACTCTCGTTTTCTTTTGAATTGAGAGCTGTCAAGTCTTTTAAGATACAAAAATAAAGGGTTTTTTTTATGTGTCTAAGAGTCTATAATGTATTTTTCATGCAATTCATAATAGACATACATCAAGTGTCAATTTGTAAAAATCTAAATTCGCAATAAAAAGCTATTTGTGTTTGTATTATAAAAATTTATTCAAAATGATTTGTTTTAAAGGCCTTCCCTTACCCTTTGTCTATAAAGGCCCTCTAAGGCTGTCTATAAAGGTAGGTGCCATTTTTTAACGAAATTCATTTTGTTAAAAATAACTAATCAAGGAACAAATTATGACCCTGTTTACAAAGCATTACAATGTAGTAATTTCAATTTATTCGATCTCTTTTCACAAAAAGGAAAAAAAGTATTCACTTCTAAAATACCATAGTTTAATAGGACTCAAGTATGCGGTTAAAAGAATGAAGACGAAATTCCTTCTCCATTAGTGGTGAGACACGATCCATTATCTCAATAATATATTCAGACACGATCATAGTTGAGCCAACAACCGAGTTCCTCGCGTTCCTTAGGGAGGAATGCATGGATGCACTTCCCTCCAAGACTGCTCGGCGGCTATAGAACTGCATAATAAAACTATGTACTTACTGGTTTAGTTGTTTATAGAAGGGAATGTTAGTCCTATATAGCGCGCGTAGTTACTAAGTAACATTATCCATTGTTAAGCTTTAATCTGTGTACCAAAATTTGTAATTGGTTTAGTAGTATGGGCAGACAGGGTTATCTATTGTTGCCCGAATGATATATGCCATAATATTCATATGCCCGAATTTCATTGGCCATAATTTCATTTGTCCGAATGTTATGTTTGCCATAAAATACAAATGACATAATTTTAATTGCCCGAACTTCAGATTCCATAATGATTCGAATGCTATACGTATTGTTATCCATATTTTTAATTTGTCTTTCATGTTTCTAACCTAACCTAACCTATTTTTTTTATAATTCTTTTAACCTATTTTTATTTACAAGCTATTTCGGTGGGAAATGATGTAATGGCACGGAAACAATGAGTGTGACATATAAAATTATGAGAAACTATAATATGTCTGGTGACTATTATATATGGCGTTTGAAAATTCTGTTGCATAATATTATTGCAATTAAAATATGGATTACAACACGTATGGCATTCTTATCATTATGGAATCTAATATTAGGGCAATTAAAAGTATGCCACATGTATTTTATGGCAAACATAATATTCGGGCAATTAAAATTATGTCACATGTATTTTATGGCAAACATAACATTCGGGCAAATGAAATTCGGGCACATGAATATTATAGCAAATAAAATTCGGGCAAATCAAATTATGGGTAAGTGGGGTATACCGGCAGACAGAGTTGCTTTGGCGTATAACTAAAGTAAGGGTAGTAACTGTAAAATTGTTCATGATCCTCGTCATCATATACATCCCCACTGCTAGGGCACGGGCCTACTTCAAGGACTATAAGGCCTTAGACACGGCTGTCACCGACCAGCTGCCAATTTTGGTTGCTTTAAATTATACTAGGTAATAGTTTTAAGAATGGTATTTCTACCATAATGGCACGTGATATTTTTTTATGTAATTAACAATAATAATGTTCTCATTCATAGCATCTGTATGTATTTATTTAGTCCCAAAATAATACAAACTTATAAATTTTTATAAACTTCCTTTAGTAAAATTCCATAGAAGTGATGTATTATTAAAAAATAATTCCTCTTCGAAGTATTTTTTCGAAAGAAGGAAAATCAATGTTTAGGGACGTAACGATTTCCGTAACATTTTCCTGCTTCCATTGTTATCATAATAAAAGATAATGTGATGATGTAACATCGCTTGGCGCGTGTTTGATGAGCAAACAAGAGAGTTCAATTGGGTACACCCTGTGTATTGATCATTTAAAATGTCTGACGAGTAATTTTGTATGAAAGTGGAACGTAAAAAACAAATTATTTACTTTGAACTTAAAGGCTTTGAAAAAAAAGCCGTTGGAGCATTCGTTTGTGATTTTATTTCGTTTTACTGTATCAATAGGTAAATGTATTCTGTTGGCGTGTCAACTGAATAAAGAAGTCACGTACAAAATATAATTTTACTCTTATCTACCTTCCATAAAATATGTATTGATAAGCAGCCTAAATTATACTTATGAAATAATTCCGACAGTTTAAAATAAATGGTGTTTCATTAAATATTACTTAAATATTCATTGCAATCAAAATTTATAGTATTTGGGTGAAATCTAAGCGTAACAATCATTACCTTCATGTTTTTATACACGAAAAAGCTGAAATTTATACAACAACAATTGCAGTCAAGGACTCATTTCGCCCTCCAACAAAATAGGCTCATACGGTCTCATTGTCGGCCATCTTGTATTTTCGTTATCAAACGGGAGAACGTGCTTAATAAAATATTCCACGCCTATCCATGGGTGGCCCTTCACACTATTTGCCTCTTGTAACGAGGAAGTTGCATCAAGGCCTCGATCCCCATAAGTCTTGCCAACCTTGGGCAAGAATGCGTACGGACAAATTGAATGCGTAGGGCAAATTGCCTAAAGGGCGCGTATTGTTATGTAAATCGTTCGAAGCCAAAGGGCTGCTGTGGCGACGAAGTAAATAACTCGCTATTAAGGTACGCTGTTTGCGTTAGAATCGTTTAGGGATCATTCAATGTGGGAACTTTGAAGGATTCGTGATTTTGAGTTTGGATTTGTCGGTCCCTCGTCTATGTAACTTATTATGTTATTAAAGCTCCTTTACTGAAGTCGATGCAAATGTTAAGTTATTAAGGATTTATTTATTAGCAGCCATATTTAATTACAGTTCACATCTGCAGATTTTGGGTTTGATATAAATATTAATTAACATTTTTAATTAACATGTCCCTTTGAAAGGTAACTTTATTGACCACTTGCCTAGAGAAGTTTCAGCCCATTTCCTATTGCCAGATAAGCCTATAAACTTAGAGGCTTAATAGCATAGGTATCGTTCACAACCTAAGCTTTCGTGCTACTGAATATACTGCCGAAGTAAATTTCGTGAGAGAATGAAACTCATTTAAAGTTTAATTAAAACCCAGTTCAATGATGTATCCTTTTAAAATTATTAAATGGTTTAAATGCAAGTAAACGAGAATGAACGTTCCAATGCTTAAAGAGTAATAGAGCGCCCATTCGTTTACTTATTTGTGAGATATACCAATATCTGATTTACATTTTTTTAGCGTTAATTGATCGGGAAATAGGGGTTTCACAAAAAAAAAAGTATGGTTATAGGTAATTAAAAGTATTTTGTCATTTTTAATTTTTAAAGTCAACATAATATCGTAAAAAAATACTCGTAACTCAAGATCACTGATATCACAGACCAAAATATCTGCTTAGTTAAAAAGTGGTTTTTGAGGGTTTATATGACTGTTACAATCCAGTCGAGACATCGGGCAGTCAGTAGTTATATCTTTGCTGCTCCTAATATCGAGTATAATAAAAAAAACACTATTTCATGTAATGGAACGCGAGAGGCTAAATTCTCTGCCTTATTTTTTCAAGTGCAAGTCTGATTGGCCGATGGTCAAAGTCAGCTGGCCCATACGTCAAAGGCTGGCCTGATTCGAGGCCTGAAGGTTGCAGGGCCCAAGGCCGCAAAGCCTTGAAGGGACAAAGGGCCCGATGGGAACATATTGTCACATATTGTTATGTAAATCGCGCGTGAACTAGTGACGGGACGAGGTTTGTTTTCGAGATTGGTAACTGTTCAACTGGCTCGGTGGAACAGTGGTTCACTACCTACGGTTCTAAGAGAGGTGGGTTCGATTCCCATACTGGGCAAATATTAGTGTGACGAACATCGACATTTTTTCCGTGTCTGGGTGTGTTATTATATTTTTATATGGATTATTATGCCATACACAATATCCACTGTTGATTCTTATATCCATAACACATGTGCTTAAGCTACTTTCCATGGGATGAGATCAACGTACCTATGTGATGTTATGTAATATCAGCATAAGAGATACGAGACGGGAATCGATCCATTATCATATAATTGATTTACTTACTAATAATACTCAATATACAAGTCGACATAATTGATAAAAATCTTCAAATTGGACATAATATGTTGTTATAATATGCTGTCTTAACCTATTCTTCAAACCAAGTCTTAAGATGTAACTAGAATCATTTTTACTTTACCGTCCCTTTTGTACATAATGGAAAATAATTAAACAGAGTATAAATGCATCAAAACATGATAATGTTTGTGAAAGAACATCCAATAAATACAAATACTAACTCGAAAGCTGAAACTGAACAACGAACAAAGTATGTACGCATCACTATTTCCACATTTGGCGTTCCGAGCGTGCTTAAACGTCCGTGTCGGTTATTCTTGGCTTGTTCTCTTTGGATGCGTCTTCCGGAAAAATTGCGGAGTTACAACCGGAAGTTATATTTGGCTCAGGAACTCTATTTTTAGATGTTGCTATATTTGAACGGATAATATTGTTTTTGGTTGTTGAACCCGAAATAGCCTTTGAGAAAGCTTTGCGCATTCCCGTGTTATTATGATAATGTTAAAGCAACCGTAAGTATGAGATAACTATTTTGAGAATCTTGTTATTTGAAAGTCAAAAGACAAACTTTCGTAAAAACTCATTGGATCAAAACTTTCGCCATACAAAAGAGCTGTTATTTCATTAGAATAATATTTTTCAGGTATCGGAAATACGTATTAGAAATGTTTGTTAGATTGATAAAGCTACGTTTATAGGCAGATAAATAATTGAACGGATAAAATTATCAATCCAATATAATTGACTGCACGTTTCCATTCCTTTACCATCTGTGTACCTAATAAATCCTTTTCTGGGTTTAATATGTCTATTAACTATAGCCTACGCAAACGCATGTGTGTAAATGTCACAGAATACATTGGAATAAAGATTTTTTTAATGGCTAAGAGTAAATATTGATTCATGAAGTTAGCCTACTGTAATTAATTGAATGTATTTTTATTTTGTGTCAAAAATATGTAACATTTCAGGATATAATAGTATACTTACTTGTATATTCACACGAAATAAAAATTAACAGAATAAAGATTAACAGAGTGGTAGGTACGGAATCTTTGATTGAATATGCCTTTTTTCAGGAACCATGTGTTTCAGTATTGCAAATAAATGGTATACGGCATAGGAGTCTAGTGTGCCTGTCGACCTCATATGTGGATCTCACTGCCGCTTACCATCAGGTGGAGTAAGATCATCCTGTTAGCCATCTATAAAAGAAAAGTAATCATATTTCCCCGACAACTATTCGTTCGTTTATTCAATAAACTGAATGATAACGCAAAATAAGGTTCAAGTATGTGATTATCCAAATGTGACTTCCGCGCTAATCAACCATTTAAGCTCTATTCGACTCATTTGAACGATCACGCCCTCTTAGAGGCAAGAGGTGACAAAAAGCCGACTGAGCACCTCCCCTATTACGTCGGCTCCTCTGTAATTATCCTTGAACGTGTAAGGATTTCCGGAACGCCGGGAACCCTGGAGACCGATACAAAGTGTTGGGTTATGGTCACTGAAGATTAATCGACTAGAAATTAAACGCGCCATCTTAGGATCTCACATCTATACAACCTTTGGTAGAGAGCTTCCATTTGTATAAGCTTTAGTAGGTATACCTGCTTTTCTTTGATAAACTTTCTTTTAATTTTTTTTATGATCGTTTCTTTCGTGTTCCATTTAGTTGTTATAGTAAGGTTTTCGTATTTATTGTTTTCAAGCTTTATACGTATTCTCTCTATTATAAAGTTTTACGTAGGTAGGTACTTACTCAAAACCATAGTAGGCTTGATTTCTAATGTAGGGAGCAAATAAAAATCAATCCCTTGTAATATACACTTTAAAAGACTTTAATACGCTTTTCATTCAAAATCAGAAAAAAAAAATAAAACATTACCTTATTTACATAAGTGTTTAACTGCTTATCAAAGACTTCAAAATATTTCGTCTCAAGCTTTGATTGTAAAGCTTTATCCTAGCTCTGGTATGCCGACGCATTCCTGTGTGTCTACCAGACCTTACGCAACAAAGATGCCAATGTTCCAAAAATAGACGTGACCTTGACAAATTCGCTAAGATAAATGTCTCACTACATGCCATCATGCTTCAATGAAGTACCCGATGTAGGGCAGAAAGATCCCTGGATAGAATTTAGGGTTACACCTCTGGATGAATTCCATATTTATAATTTACCTTCGTAAATGTTCAGAAACAGGCTTTGATTGACAAAATCCTTGAATAATTAAAAGTTACCGATTTAATATTTAATTTTGAAAAAAAAAATATACCTTATTTCTTATAATTATGTTCTAGGAATTATTTGCACTCATGAACGACATCTTTACTTTATTGAGACAATAGTAGCAAGTAGCACAGGTAAGATTGTGCTCACAAGGAAATATATTTTATATTAGGCACAATCACAAACCCCATACTCGATTAGTTTTACGATAAGCCAGGCATATAGTGACATTATTTTAATGCACCAGGTCGACATAAAACGTATGTCACTACAAGCAAAAATATGAGTATCGGTATTAAGTAAATACTTAATAGTGTAATTACTGGGCATATGAGAGCTAACAACTGTCGTTCGGTGTAATAGGCGCAGGGTCGGATAGCTAAAGTAATTAGTTGGCTACTTCACATCCACTCCGTTTTACGACCATGATCGAGTGTCAGGAAGGTCGGACTTTTTTTTAAATGTGTGAATCATCGTCATGTAGTGCTAGTTGTGTTCTTATAAATAGTGATGTGCTTATAAAATTGACTTATAGTATATTGATAGTGATCAATTACATAGTATAGAACAAAGTCGCTTTCCGTTGTCTTACATCTTTAAAATTACGCATCGGATTTTTTAAGGATAGATCGATTAAAGGTTTTTATGACTATATTATGTTCAATTATGGTTTAGATAAACACTGATCATTTTATTTAATCAGTGGGTTGCTTGTTTTAACTTAATAATACTAAGCAATTATTTATTTTATTCACACCATCTGTTATATATAAGCTAGTCCGGTAAAGCATGAAAAAGCTCAAAACACAAGATTATAATAAATCAATTGATTGACACGAACCGTGATTGACGATCTAACTCTCAATCACCAATCTCGAACAAGGAAATATCAATTTCGTCGATAAGCCACTTCGTACAAACAATAACAAACATACCGATAGCTGCCGCGTCAGTCCACCGACACGACCGGAACCCATTTACACTCCACTCCGAAAATGACTTCGGAACATGTTTGTTTTTCTTTTTCCGTAAACAAAAATGGCGGCCGTTTTGGGCGGCCATTTTTGCGGTCGTCAGCTTTTTCACAAACAATTGCACCCGCCTGAGGAGAGGCCGGGATGAGCGGCCTTGCAGTATGCAACCTTGGATCTGAGTAGGGTTACCGAATATACATCGTTGGTTGGACATGTCTTCCCATGTGGCAATAAAAACGTTTCCTAGCGAGCTTTACTACCAAATCGTTTTTGTTTGAATGGCTGTGTGATTTAAATGTTATGTTTGTTTTGAGTGTTTGGTGGCGACAGAGATAGATTACAGTTAAGTTGGTCACACAATATCTCAAAGTTTTTGTATAATTTAAGCAATGTGTGAATATTTTTGTAAGTAAACTGACCAGGCATGTCATGGAAGTAATAATACAATTAATTTAATATTATTTTCTAGGTTTTATCAGCGCAGGTGTTTAAGATAGGCTTTAATCAACATGATAGCAGACATTTATTACTGTCCTGGGTATGCAAGCTCCTTGGTGTATAATAAATCATTATCGAACTTAATAATGAAAGAAGCGTTTCGCAGAATTGCCTATTAAGTTACAGCCCTACACCGAATCCTTAGTGTATTGTTAGCCCTTTAGATGCTAATCTCCTGAAGGCTACACGGATGCTGAGATAAGGAGTGCGCCTCGAAACCACTTAAGCTTCCAAGCGTTATCATACGCGGGCTTGCATGAAGGTCACCTCATAAGGAAGGCGCACTTTATACGCACATTATCGTTTTGTTGCCGTTTTGTATGTTAAGTCAAGGTCACCATTGATAGCTCTCGGAGAAATTGTGCATGCTTAAAAAGATTACGTGGCCTTCAGTGGTATCGAGGGTCCCTTGCGTAAGGATTAAGTGGATGGGATGTCGATTGCTTTTTTATAATCGAGCTTTGGGCAGGAGGTATAAGGAGGGTAAAAGTGTAATTTTATGTGATGTTGGTTTATCACAAACGAGTAAAGATTTCATATTGAACTATTATTTTTTAAACGAGAAGAAGGCTTTATAAAATATGGCCTACGCCGTAAACTTATTAGCTTTTAACATAAATATACGTCAAACTACCACCTAGAAGATATCAATTTGAAGTAGGTAATAAGTAATACTACAAAACGACCTAAGCCCTAAGTAGTTTATGTTTCAAGTCAGTCGAAATTCAATAGGAATTTCTAATAGAAAGCCTCTTTAGGCTTTATCTTATCACTAATTAAAATAACGTCAGATCGAATTTACTACGAATTACGTAAATTACATTTAATCTGATTCAATATGGTTCTAAATATAGACCTCGTTCGACAGGATATTGTCTTCGACTGAATAATTTATCGCGAAAAATGTTCTTTAAGAACAAAAATAAGGTACAAAATAGAACAATATAAATCATTTTGTTCCATTCTGGCTGATATAGGGCCACACTCATGGCTGCGTGTGAAAGATATTTCCATATTTCAACGTATTCAATAAATTTCCTGATAAAATAATGAGATTACACTGGGATATTTTTGGTTCTTTTTCCTCTGCAAATGTAAGCGGGTAAAAATGGGTTAATATCCCCCGAATAGGTATTTGTATACTTTTCTTTTAAGAATTCTCGCTGGCACAAAAGGACTGATTAACCATCCAGAATCGACGTCATTTGTATTATTAAATGGATTCGATCATTTTGTTGTACTTACTTATACCTATACCCTTTGAGTTCAAGCATTTAGTTCTAGCTACTTATTATTAATCTTCGAGTAGACTAGTAAAACATTGACATAATTTTCAAACATATATTTCTTTTCATACTTGGGCATAAAATTAAAAATGCTTTTTGGTCACACGGAATAAGTTAAAACAAAAAAAAAAGAACACAATCAATCAAAAGAACACTTTTGCAAATGAAAAAAAAAACACAATAGGAGCAGAAAACAAAAGGGAACACGGATTCGCTAGTTGATTAAACACTCTTCATTTGATTTGTGGTCTCGGTTAGTGATGGACGGCGATGATTGGAGCGTGTCTGACCACTGGTACCACTGGGTGGACCAGGGGTGCAGCGTGGACTACCGGTGCGTGGACAACCGGCGTGTGGAGGACAGGTGCCGGGTGGACGACCGAGTGAGATAGGGCCACTGGGTGGACCACTGAGTGCGCCACTGGGACTATGGGGGCGATCACGCCGCATTGGGCCACGGCGACCAGGGCGAGGAAGACTGCCTGTAGGAAAAAGAAAAAAATATTTTTTTAAATATGGTTCATGATGGTTCAAGGGTTTCATACAACTTTCATACAAAATTTAATTGAGCATGTCAAAAATTTGAGTTTACGAAAGGTGCCTTAATCTTTGACAATAAAAAAATATAGGAATTTGTTCAAAAATGTGAGAAAACTCAAAAGTAGCTGTTAATAAGCTATATCTTTAAAAGCAATAAAATAAACGAAAAGATGTTTAATTTACGTGTACAATATACACCGTGAAATTTTAGTGACGTAATCAGGTACTGTTTGCCGCATGAAATCGATGCTTAAAGCTCAAGAAGCTCGACACCCTAAGTCATAAAGCGGTTCGAACGTGCTTTAGAGTTTCGGTTAAACCTTTCGTAAAACCGGCATTTATTGATTTAAACAAAAAAGAACTGCACAAAGCTATTGTACTACTAAGATATAATCATTTTACTGACTGCGGGAAAACAACCACTAAAATTTCACGGTGTAAAGAAACACTTTTCACTAAGATATTACATTTTTCTATCACTATGCGAAATTATTATAACTTCGAATCTCTACTTTCTTAAAATTCCTCACGGACACTAAGCACTGAATTTACTATTCTACAAATGAGACCAGTCTGTAGTTTGTATCTGGTAAAAAACATTTTTACAAATCAAATATATTTTCCACGGAGGCTGAAAAATAGATTACGACTACTGTGACACAACTAGAAGAAACTAGATGAATAATAATGTAACATTGAATATTTCTGGGAAATGTTTTATAAGCAAAGAATGATTATCTAGCTTTATTTTTTTTTTTTCAATTTATATGGACGGCTACTAAGAAACGAAGGTAATTTTCATAATTCACGAATATTGCATGTTTAAAATGTTAACGTGAATTAAAGAAAGTCATGAAAGTATTAAAATCTTTTGAAAGTTTGTAATATAGCGATAATGAAAGTTCAATGCCTTTATTGAGTCGAAAATATTATGCATTTTACTAGAAAGGTACTCTTTACAATCAAATCTAAGGTTGGTCACGTGCGTGTACAATTTAATTAGGTATTGAAACGTTACATATTTTTATTCAAGCTTTATTTAAAATCTTTTTGGTGGAATACAATGTATTACGTTGTTTGTATAAAAACAATTGCGTGTTGAAATATTTCACCATATTTTTTGGGTACATGACTGTTAACGCAACGTCTAGCGTCTTTTTTTAAGTCAAGAAATGTAGCCTAATCATGATTTAAGATCTAACTTTACTAGTAATTTAATTTAATCTGACTTAAATAAAAAACCTTGTGTTGGATACCAAAGTGTTATCTATTTGTCTTTATTAGGTACTGTTTCTGTGCAAATTCGTAAAGCTACATTTTATAATAAAATAAAAGGAAAATCGAATAAATCTTACCAGTTTGAACATTTTGATTGGATTGTTGTTGATTTGTTTATTAATAAATCCGTATCGTCCGACGATGCTTGTTGAGTGTGCCCTGATCACCCACAGCGGCCCTTTTATAGCACTACGGTTAGCCCAAGACCTATCTCAGATAGTCTAGGCTACCTGTAATAGATCCTAGTGTTTGGCAATACGTGACCTGATCTGCGGAACAGTGGTCGCTAAGGTAAACGCGTGTCACTTCACTTTGTTTGAAATAGTTCATATCGTGTCGAGTGCCGGTTGAGTCATTACTAGATGGACAATGCATAGGAAGTGAAGTAATTAATCGGTTTGAATTATGTGATTAGCTCATCAATGATCGAACGTGAACATCAATTAACAGTGATTTTATGAAGTTACTTAAATGTTTTAATCATTTGTTACTTTTCAAAATTAAATTAAATAAAAACCATGGATTAATCGTGGCTATAACGCGTTGTTCTAGAAAAATATTTAATCTTGTAAGAGTATTGCTTATTTTTGATTAGTTTTTTCGAATCTCCCATGAATACCCATGTCATTCAGTTCCTAGACGTTCTGTCACAACAATCTGTTCTATTTTAGTATTTCATCTTACTATTGTGCGCAGAGAATGATAATGTTTGTTCAATCTTCAAACGTAGCAACAAAACTTATAGAGTTGTATAAATTTATGTATCTGCTCGTCTATTTCTTAACAATTTCTACTCGGACTATTTTATAGATTATCTCTAAAGTGTGCAAAATTGACTTTTATCAAGGTATTTATAGTTACATAGAGTACAGGAAAAGAACTTTCAGATAGCATTTAACACTAGCTGCAAGAATTCAAGAAGCTAAATTAAAAATTAGCCTTATCTTCATAATCACCCGCCCTTGATACCCTGTAATTTGCGAGCGGGAGCTGAAATAGAACAGATGGCGCCACCGGCGATATTTTTCATCGAAATATTGCCTTCTTATTCAATTAAGTAGCAATTCGCGTTTATCAAGCGAAGCTCGGGTGACCTGAATTTGATTTATTAGGGAAAGTTACGTTGTGTAGGTAATAGATTTTTTTTATACCTGTCTAGAGACAAAAGGTTGAGAATTTTCTAGGAAGGATTTGACACTCGTTAATTTGGTATCACTACATAGTATAAAGCAAAATCGCTTCCAACGTCTGTTTGTATGTATGCTTTAATCTTTAAAACTACGCTACGGTTTTTGATTATTTTTTTAATAGATAGAAGGTTTCAAGGAGAAGATTTAAAGGTAAAATATAGAGGTATAGGGTCATTAGTATTTATAAAGTGATCGACCATTTCATCCATCATTTTTCATGTCTATGATGTTACGTGCCTGTTTCAACAGGATTTTGAAAATATTGTTCGAAATCATAACATTTTCCAATTGTGAACTCATACATACGAGCAGAAGTGCACGATAATTTAAACGACATAATTCTATTTGACACCATTAAGGCGATCAAAGGATGGCAGTGTATGAGTCAGTCATACTGGTTAAGCGATGTTAAAATCCAGTTAATTGGCGAGATAATCTCCGCTTAAAGGTTACTTACCATGGCTCACACGCAAACCAAGTTTTAATTTATTGGAGTATGAGCTATTTGTCTCCGTTATTAATTGCCAGCAATATGTCGCCATCTTCTGAGCCCCGTTTAGTAAGCTATACTTGAACGTCATCCTACCAAGTCATTATCATCATCAGCCCATAAACATCCCCACTGTTCAGGCACGAGCCTGCCCTAAACTAAGGCGATGAGGTCTTAGTCAACCAGTCTGGCCAAGTAAGGGTTTGTTATGTTCGACTTCACACACCTCAGAATTTCTTCCCGGGTATGGAGGATTCACACACGAAGCTTTTCCTTCACGGTAATATATATCTCACTGGGAATAGACCTTCTCTGTAGAATGCCATACTCTTCCGTCCTGCACCAGTATCACGGAGATATACACCGTGAAATTTTAGTGGTTGTTTTCCCGTGGCAGAACGATTCGCCTTTAGTAATACTATCAAATCATGCAAATAATTCCTCGAAAAAAAATATTTTTTTTTTCTTATTTTCAAAATAATTTTCCAACTCGAAAACGAGAGAAGCTATCTTATAAGATGTGACGTAATCAGGTACTGCTTGCCGCATGAAATCGAAGCTTAAAGCTGAAGAAGCTCGACACCCTAAGTCATAAAGCGGTTCGAACATGCTTTCGAGTTTCGGTTAAACCTTTCGTAAAACCGGCATTTATTGATTTTAACAAAAAAGAACTGCACAAATCTATTGTACTACTAAGATAGAATCATTTTACTGCGGGAAAACAACCACTAAAATTTCACGGTGTATACTATACCTATCAACTTCGCGCTTCTGGTGAGATTTGGTGAGAGGTTTACTACTCAATAATAATAATATGTTACCAAAGAACGCCATATCTGCCAACCTTACCAGCCAGAAGAGAGTAGGTAATTCCTTAATTAGTCGGCTTTTGAATTAATCACGATTATCATCATACCGTCACCCATTGTTCGCACTCGAAATCTGGTATTTATGAAAGCTTCTGTCGCTTTCAAGGGTGATTAGATTAAGGCAAGACCCATTACCGTGATATACAGCCGAATAGTTGGTGCTTCACTAATAATTATCGGTTCAATGAACCCCCGAACTATTTCAATTGGTCGTAAATTTTATTAGGGAAATGTGCTTGAAAAGTTCGCTAACTTGGTGTTATTACTGCGTGAGCTATTATGAAAACACGATTTATCAAAATAGTCTGGGATTGTTAGCATTGTAACATTTACGTGTGCAGTAATTTATGTGAATAATTTGCATTGTTCTAAAGTAAGAGTAAATATATGTTTTTTTGAAGTATCAATGTGTTAAGTTACCTAACTTTTAAAAAATGTTTTAGACATCATAGGTAAATGAGTAGAGTTTATCGTAATAATTGAAATAAAAAAGGTGTACTTTTGTAGTGTAAGCCAATGGCTAAATTAAGTACTCGTAAAAATCTAAAGTACCCGTTTATTTTAAAATATTATAATACTGAAAAAGAGATTAAATACATTGAAATCGTTTAACAATAAATGCTTTATTTAGATTTCAATGCAAACTCGCTATCCAAATCCCTCTCTGCCTGTTTCAATAACTAAACAATATCTAGTATAGATTTTCGTAGATCATTTAGTTGAAGTTCAAATTGGAATTACTTCGTCAGAAGTTGTATTAAATAAGTTTGTTTGGGCCAACTTTAATGCTTACTACTCGTATTAAGTTACTTATCTGCGTAGTTTCCAATTTCTCTATTAAACGCAACCATTGTTGATTATAATATGTATTTATACAGATTAAGGTGTGGCCTTCTCTTTGATACAAGTTATACGTTCCAATGAATGCTAGAAAAAATAGAGCTACGAAGAGTAAAGATGGATAAGGGACCAGAAATAGGAGCCTTCTTCCAGCTACGTAAAGCTAAAGAAGCTGTCACAGGCTACCAGCTACGTCTATCCGAAAAAGAAACCAGAAATGAGAAATATATCAATGATCTTGACACTAATTACTGCATGTATTGACGGCAAAATAGTTCATACTACTTTTACTTATTGGTAATATTATACTGTGTTGCCGGCATAGTAGGAATAAGTAGGTCTATTTTGGTTGAATGGTATTAAGTGGACTGTTAAGTCTTTAATCATGTGTTATAACTAAAAATGTCTTTTCTTCGGGTCTTTAAACTAGACATACATTCACGTACATTATGTACGTGAGTTTCATCAGTTAATTACTTAGGTATATTGCAAATATGTACTGTATTATTACCGGAAGTGATAGACAATAGGAACGATTTATCTTACAAATGCGAGCTGTTTGTTTATGAAACGATCAATACGTTGCGGGTACCTGTGAAGGTAGTATGGTCGTCAATAAGGTCAAGTCCACTTGGACTAAGCGGAGCCCTATAAGACGAATCAATGCCGTGGCGAGGCTGTGCCCGCGCAAGCAGCTCGGCCTGCGCACGAGTTTGTCTGTACAATCATGTGCATGTGCATTTAACTTAAATTTAAAATTTGAAAAAAAATCGTATTCATGACCCCGCCTGAACGGGGACTTGAACCACTGGACCTTCCGATATCGCGACGGATGCTCTTCCAACTGAGCTACACAGGTGTTGAGTCATCAATGCGAATTTTTCTATCACTTTGCCCGAAATTTTAAACACACAAATTTTTAATTTAAATTAAGCTTTAATAGCATTAAAAACAACAAATAAGAAAAAATGCATTTAACTTATTAGAAAACTGCAAATGTCCGGGATATTTACCATGTTCTTTTGTTTTAATGAGCTCCCGATATTTACTCTTTAAAAGAATACTATAGATTCAGTAATGACCACAATAGATCAAAAATGTAAGAATTTTATCATACAGCCCTCAACTTCTTAGTTATCACTGATAACTAAGAAGTTGAAAATCAAGTTCAAAGTTTGCAAAATCTCTCAATACAAAATTATAATAAAACACTTCTCTCCCCTACTGTACACCATTTAGCATAAGTTGTTCACGCGACGAGATGGATTTATTGTACTATACAAGTACTCGATTAAAGTAGCTTTGGATTGCAATAGAATCCGCACTCCATAATTGTACAAAACCAGTTCTAAATTCATACCACAATACCCACTTAGGTATTGCATTATAAGTTATACCACTTGGTCTGAACTATTGAACTTCATTGTCATTCGATTAATGTTGTGTAAGTTGATATCGTCGCTTATATAAATCTTAGGGTGACCAGTTCTAAGATTGGTTATTGCGAAAGAAATCACAGCTCGGACTAAGTAAGTCCTTTCATGGATAGAATATTTATACAGAAACATCCCATTTGTAATTTTTTTAATTTCTACTTGTACACTATAAGAATTGAAAGTATGCTTATTATGTTATGGCTATAATATTATACGAAATCATCGCCAGTACAAATAAACATAATGCTAAAAAATTCTATTCAATTGAGAATCTGAACATTATGCGCCTGATGTTAAATTGGTAGATTAAGACTCAGTTTATCATTATTTATACTGCGTACAGTCGTTAATATTACAATAACAACCAGAATTACAATTTTAATATTTATTGTTACTAAATTCAACAAGATTTTTTTATTTATTTTACAGTCGTAAAGCCAATTCTGTAATTGACCGTTCGAGTATAAAACTCGGAATATCATTTCTTTTATAAGGGTAATGTTTCATAGTTATTTCCTTAACACTTCAACTGTTTCTTTATTAGCGTAAACAATACATAAAGCAAAACTTTGGGACAATTATTTTGTAGAACGAGCCAAAGGCGTTTTAACTGTCGTAAATAAAAGTATTGTTTATGGTTGCTTACAGAATAAGCCTCACAGTGTTGACGTAGATTGTGCAAATAATGCTATTATTGCCTTTGTGTAATGAAATCTTCTGGTTTATTATTACTCAACTTTATTTTAGGAAATTATTAGGAAAAAACTATATATAGAGGAAGATCCCAGAGCTGCCAGACGTCACTTATTTTCTAATGGACAAAATATATACGATTGAGTAGTGGTGGGGTGTACTATCATCATATGACTAGTTGCTACCTTGACCAGACGGCCATTTTTAGGGTTCCGTAGCCAAAATGGCAAAAACGGAACCCTTATAGTTTCGTCATGTCCGTCTGTCCGTCTGTCCGTCTGTCCGTCTGTCACAGCCGATTTACTCGGAAACTATAAGTACTACAGTGATGAAATTTGATGGGAATATGTGTTGTATGAACCGCTACAAAAATATGACACTAAATAGTAAAAAAAAGAATTGGGGGTGGGGCCCCCCATACATGTAACTGAGGGATGAAATTTTTTTTTTTCGATGTACATACCCGTGTGGGGTATCAATGGAAAGGTCTTTTAAAATGATATAAAGTTTTCTAAAAAACATTTTTCTTAAAGTGAACGGTTTTTGAGATATCAGCTCTCAAAGTCGTAAAAAGTATGTCCCCCCCCCCTCTATTTTTATAACTACGGGGTATAAAATTCTAAAAAAAATAGAGGTGATGCATGCTAATTAACTCTTTCAACGATTTTTGGTTTGATCAAAGTATCTCTTATAGTTTTTGAGATAGGTTGATTTTTATTATATTTGCTGCTACGGAACCCTTTGTGCGCGAGCCCGACTCGCACTTGGCCGGTTTTTCAGGTATCAATTAATCAAGGTACATAGAAACACTTAAAATTCTGATGGCTGATTTTAACATATATTTCACACAATATCATTATAAATCAGGATTCATTACTTCCAGACACATGCGGTCGGCGGTTTTACCTTACAGACGCTTTAAAGCTATGAAAAAAATTAATTAAGGTTACTTATTGTGAGTGTTATAAATGACATTTATGTTACAATACTACGTACTAAGATGCTATTTTGAAGGTATATAGACAGTAGGTACAATTTAAGCAGTAAAAAGACAAACAATGTATATAAACCGCTTAACTAGTTAAAGTACATCTATGGTACATTTACTTGTAGTACTAAGAGTGCACCGGGACCACGTGCGGGTGGTGGTAGACGGTGGAGACGTGGGACAGCGCGAGCGGCGCGTGCAGCAGCGGCGCGTGCACCGGCGCGTGGTACACGCTCGCCACGTGCGGGTACACCACGATCGGCTTTATTGTGGAGCTAGTTACTGACATCCCCAGCCGTGGTCGGTTATGTTACATTAGCTGCGCCGATAAGCGCTGCTCATAGGATAAGTTACAAAGTGGGTTCAACATGAAACTTATTTGTAGCTAAAAGACGGATTTGCACACTAAAAAGTGATTTATGTTACAATATTACTCCTTCAAAGCGATCTGTCATAGATACTTACTATATTTGAAAAGTACAGGATAGGTACATCAAATTAAAAACGTATAGTACAAAATATACATAAAATTAGAAAGGTACATTTGTACAAAGATGCTATTTTGAAGGAATATGGACAGTAGGTACAATTTAAGCAGTAAAAAGGCAAACAATGTATATAAACCGCTTTACTAGTTAAAGTACATCTATGGTACATTTACTTGTAGTACAAAGAGTGCACCGGGACCACGTGCGGGTGGTGGTAGACGGTGGAGACGTGGGACAGCGCGAGCGGCGCGTGCAGCAGCGGCGCGTGCACCGGCGCGTGGTACACGCTCGCCACGTGCGGGTACACCACGATTGGCTTCGGCGCTGGCGCTGACCACGCCGTGCAGAGTAGTGACACCAATATTAGCTGGAAAAGAACATTGACATTTCACTGGCTCGGTACATACAACAGCCTGGACAAGCTGGTCGTTGTGGGAAAGATAGATGGCAAGCGTCGAAGGGGCCGTTCACCTACTCGTTGGTCTGACCTGGTGAAAACTGCAACTGGGCTTAATGTACCGGCTGCCCTGCCTCAAGCTGAGGACAGAGAGGTGTGGAAACAGATTGTCAGCGCTTCGGTATCACACCTTTCATGAAAGACACGACCTTCAGAAATGAAGAAATCGACTAAGAAGAAGGTACATACAAGACAAATATTTGTGTGACGAACATCGATGTTGTTTCGTGTCTGGGTCTGTTATTAAATATATTGAAATATATTTGTGTATGCAACTGTTGTTTCTGTTATGCATTCCAAAAGTGCTTATTTCACTATCATCAGAACATGTATGTGATTTATTTATTTTGTGTATATTTATTTATTTATTTTTCTAAGATGGATGAAAGGCAAAAGACCGATACAAAAATCTAAAAATAGTTTAATATCAACACTGGATGATTGTGGTTGCTCTTGGATGAAAACCTTTTTAACATTGTACCTTAGATGCAAATGAACTTTATCTTAATAACTGTCTTTTGTATCACAGTGACCACAATTTGTAACTAAAGCTATAGAAATAAATTATAAGATGTCCGACTGAGATAAGCGAATCTTGTGCATAGAACTAAGTGCAGCACTTTTCATTCATTCTCATAATTGAGTGAGACGGTATTTTGCTAAGATATTAGAATTCAAACGCAAGATCGCCATCTTAACGGGCGCGAATCCTCTTACTTAATTCACCTGACACCGGGCGCAAATTCTTATAAAAAACCCAGATCATCACGGTCCTTATGAAGCTTCATCATCATCAGCCCATTTACGTTCCCATAGCTGGGGCAGGGGCCTACCCTAAACTAGAGCGATCAGACCCTATTCAACCACGCTACAGCTACGCTTTTACAGTTTTTCCGATTTCATCATTTAACTGGAAACTCATTTACCATACAAAACAAATACTGTTGTTAACTTGATCTACGAAAGGTCAAACGTAATACAAACCGGCCTTCCAAAAAGCCTACATTCACTCATAGCACAAGAATAACTTAATCAGAAGCTTTACATTAGTCCAATCTAATAATAATTCCGACTCATTCCAGGTCAGACCACTATATTATCCACTACTTGACTTGATAGTAAGTAAGTGAATCAATTCTGGCTCCGAATTCATAATAGCAATACGACCTATTAACCCAGACCCTTAATTCTCTATCCACTAACAATACAAAAGTATACTGGCGGGAAGAATAATTGATCACTTACAGAAATAAAAAGTCTCAGACTCAGAAGTAAAAAACAGGGTATTTTCGTTCTCTTAAATCATTTAACTGTTTTGTGGAACATTTTGAATTTTATTTTTATTAAATTATAATTTTAACATTTGAGTATTTTAATTTAGTAACTTTTAGCTTTCAGAATAATAACCAAGTCAGATTCACTTAACCTATTTGATTGTTAAAGAATATAACACACCCAACAGAAACTCTCTATCTCTTAAACCAGCTATCTATAGATATTAAAAAACGTTGCGTGGTTTCAAAGGTTCAAAAAGGTATACATAGAGATATATGGACAGAAGAAGTGACTTTGTTTTGTGCAATGTCTACATGATGATCAATATGTTACTGTTGTGTAATCAATAAGTAGTATTGTTTCATCTAACCCTTTATTTTTGCAAGCCACTGTACATTAGACCCAGTTTATTCGGAGCTCGATAATTTGTGGGTCAGACAGAATAGACGCTTCTGTTGTGTTACATTAGTCATATGCCCACGGGGAAAGCGAACACGGGTATATATATTAGGAACAGTAAGGGCAGATTAGAGTTCTAAATTTTATGTAATAGCACAACCGGTGAACTAATTTAGAAATAGAGACGTCGTTTTAGTCTGAATGACGTTGCCTACGTTATTAAACGTGAAAACGTTAACAATTAGAAATAACTGAGTATTATCAATTTATCTATAAGCTATCTAAATTAACCGCAATTTGTTTAATTATGCTTGCTATAATTCTTGGCTCCTGAGTTTCAGGCACTTTAATCTGTATGGATTTCTTGTTGTTTCTTTTGTTGTCAATAATTTACATTAAAGTAGCTTTAATTGTTAGTCAAATTAATCTGATTAATATACCGATAATGGGTAAATCAATTTAAAATGATTACTTTCGAGCTCAAATTCACAACCCTAAACTCACTAGTAGAACATTTATTTCATTTCACTGCGCCAAACGAAATAACTGCATGTTAAATTTAACTTAATGTAGTTAAAACTCACCACACGATGCATTTTACAAGAAAATGAAACAAACTAACTTTAAGGGCCTAATGCTGTCGTCAGATTGACTAAATTCTCCGCTGGAGTCCTCAAATATATAGCCACGGTCTCTGATTAGTACTTACAACGAGTACTAGGTACCCTAGAGTATTTTCCTCGCATCACCGCTTTGCCAAATATGGCCAGGAATGTGTATAGTTCAAGCTAAGTGGTTCTACTTTAATGAATTAGCTTCGTTTAGAATTTTTCTTGTGTACCTTTGAACTTTTAACATGCTAAGGTTTTGTTGAGGAAAATATGGGTGTTTATTTTTTTTAACTAAGAATTAATAATGTGTTTAAAATATCTATATCTGTAATAGTTCTTAAACCAAATCGAAATTACTCACAAAATATTTAATGATTAAATGTTAACCTGAACTTCACCCAAACTAAAAGGTTTTTTTATCATCTAAACCTTTTGTCCTAAAAATAAAACACGTATTAACTGAAAAACGAGATATATATTATAGATATAAAAAGATCTTAAATTGTCTTCTTCTATTTGACCTAAAGCTACTCGACCTTATTAACCTCGTACGCATAAAGTTTTTAGATGACGATATTGTCCTACCTAAACCCTGTCTAGAAAAAAAGGTATTAATACCATTAATCTTTCCAGTACATAGAATTTAGGCTAATCTAAAACGACTAGGATTAAATTACAATGTTCTAGTGCATAAATTACATGTAAATTGACTTTACAAGATTACCATCTTCACATCTCATCTTCACATTGCTCACAGGCGTGACTTTAATGTACGATTCAGAATAGCGCACATTCTTACCAATAAACTCAAGTCATTGGACAAATTAACTGCATATAATTGTAATATATATTAGTAAAGCAACTAGTTGGCTGTTTTAAGCGCATACAAGTAAAGATGACCGGTTTTGCTCGTATTTGGTAGCGCCTGCCAAGACATGTTTGGCCAAGGCGCCTCTAAGAACATATGTGGCAGACTCGTGATAGAATATTTGTATAATATATGCCAATTTTTTCGTACACTACACTACTTGTAGTAAAGGTTTACAGATAGATATGAAATTTCAGATGCGACCTCTCACCTACATAACCAAAAATGTGTTGAATGTAAACGATTAACAAAACGATTAGATGTATTAATTTGTGCAAAATAACTAAACGAAATTGTTTGCAACTGTATAATGTGACCATTACCGGTAATTTTTCGCTTAAACTGATTTCTTCATTTCTATTGAATGTTTACCGAACCACTTTAAAGTAGCGACTATAAAATTGACTACTAAAGGCAAATATTAAAAATGCCTAACTATATTAGACATCGATTAAGACCAAATAACGAATCAGAACATATAAAGCGGGTTATTACTCGAGATAGTTGCCGGTCTAGATCCAATTACGTAGAAAATACCTCCCTTTGAGCTTATAAGAACGAAATTCCTGCCTGGATGGATTTGAGACGGTGAAATAATTTACCACGATATTTTTGTTGGTAACTCACTGCCTACTTACCTACTTCAATTAAAAAAAAATAGAAAGATTTTCAGTATCTATGAAGTAGTGTAGGGATTCTTGAGCTATTTTTGTAACATTGTTACATGATAACATTTGAATAATGATATCTGACAAATGTTTAAAAAAATATGATGTACGTTTTTTACCAATATTGCAAATACGTTGGCATCATAAAGAAACCTTGACATGATTCGAGCGAATTTACATGTTGTATAGATCTGTCATTGTGAACATTGATTAATATCTTCCATAGCCATATGTCAGTTAGAAATAAACAAATAAATTAAACTTGAATAGCTAATGATTATCGAGACAGTGGTACTACATATTACCCAACACAATAAGATAAAAAAAAAAATTAAGTTAGTAGCTTTAACAAGGCTCTATGGTCATTAATACATATTAGTCATATGATTACCTGCTGACCACATAGGTCAAATCTTAAAGAGAGGTCAAGTCAAAAGTACCCGTAATCGACGAGCGTGTATGAAGAAGTTTATGAATGTGGATGAAGCGAAAGTGGTGTGCCAGGACCGTAGCATTTAGCCAGGAAGTGATCTCTGCCTATCCCTCTGGGGAAAAGGCGTGATTTTATGCATGTATGTATGTATTACCTACTGTATTGATTGCTCTATACTACTATAGTGTTAGAGCTTTTGTTACAGCTTATGTGCACTATAATAAGTTCTGAAAGAGTCTAACAACATATTGACTTTGTTGACGACAATTTCTACCCCACCTTATACATATCATTGCTCATTCGTTTGACACCGCAACTATTTTAACGGTGTATTTAATTATAATCATCGTTAAGGTTTAATTACTGAACACAGAGATCTCGTGGGCTATTGAGAGCGGATTCTAGGCCAGAACTGGAATGTGACCAAAGTACCGGGCAGTATGTTAATCGACGCATCGCGAACGATGCACCGAAACGACCACGGCCGATAGAAAGAATACCTAGACCAGATTAGATTTGAAAAAAAAAAACATTATGTAGGTACTTTTGCCAAAAGTACTATTATTTGACGCTTTAACGGCGAAGGAGAACATCGTGTAAAAACTAGCACACCGATGAAGGAATTCTAGGTTGTGTAGTCAACCAACGCGCACTTGGGTAGCGTGGTTGACTAAGGCCTTATCGCCCTAGTTAAGGGTAGGCTTGTGCCCCAGCAGTGGGGACGTATATGGGCTGATGATGCTTTTGCCAAACTGTGTAGATTGTAAGTTCATAGATATATTTTTATATATTCGTATGCGTTTAGTGCCTAACCATTATATATTGCGGTAACTATACTTTATATTACCAGTAGGTTAGTGAAGATGTCAATCAGATTGACTGTAATTCTATATAACTCTTTAGTTAATATACTATAATACAATTTTATTCTAGCTATTCTATGTGATTTAGAACTACGGATTTTGTACACTCAAATATCGTCATATATCGTAGAGTATATGTACACTTGCTTCGGGGTGAGAGCCCTCCGCTCCCTCGCAAGCCAGGTTAAGCTAAAAAGCCTATAAGCAAAAAGGCTATAAACAAGAGTCCCAAAAAAACCGCTTATTTCTATAGATAAATAATCATTAACTTGCTGATTATAAAAGCTCCAAATAACGCTAAATACTGTGCTTAACCTGATATTGTAAAAGTGAGACCAAGAATAATGCTTTGCATCATGATTCCTGAGGATCGCGTGCCATTTTGACTAATTTAAACTTAATTTGAAGCATGGAAATAAGTAAAAATCACAAATTAGGAGGTAACGGTATAATTTACTACACTCTATTTACAATCGAGGATGCACTTAGTGGTGGACAGCAACAAGGGGGACAGCCTTGACGACGGCTCCGTGGTGGACGACCGAGCTGCTGCTGTGGGCTACGGCTACAGGGGCGGTCTTTACCACCAGAGGGGCGGCGTGGACCACAGGGGCGGCGTGGACAACGTGGGCGGACTTGAGGACAACAGGGGCGGCGTGGACAACTGGAGCGGCATGCACTGCATGCACAACAGGCGCAGCGTGCACTGCATGGACCACCGGAGCAGCGTGGACAGCGTGCACCACAGGGGAACCGTGGTTCACCACCTGGCTGCTCTTCGTGATGGTGGTCTTGGCAACCACGGGGACGGCGGCGTGCACCACCGGGGCGGCGTGGACGGCAACCACGGGCTGGTGGGCGACAAGCAGGCCGGGGGCGGCGGCGGCACAAGCCAAGATGGCGGCGAAGGCAACCTGTTTGACAAACGAATGTTTAGCTAAGTCAAGATTTAAAGTCAATCAGCAACTTAGTGAAAATTATAAAATTTTAAACTGACATGGTTACACACATTAGAAAACTGAAAATTCACCCGCAATAATATCTGTTTACAAAAACTAGAAATTGTTGAGAATTGTATAGATGCCAAAGCTTTGCCCCAGTTAAATAAGAACAGACAGAATATGAGCTAAGCTTACAGAATGTTACTCAACTTATTCCGTGTGCAAACTGAAAACTGTGTAAAGGGATAAAATCCCTATTCAAGGAAAATAAACATCAAAGCAGCGAATTTTATCTAAAAGTGGTTGATCCAACTACCGCTTTGGCCTAGGTAAGCTCAACTGTTCCTCTCAAGAATCGATTGTGCCCTCTTTGGAAGTGGAGGTCCCAAGAGGTACATCCATATAAGGCCTCTGTTAGCCAACGCTAGCTTAGAAGATAATACTATACAGCTGTGCCAGCGACTTCGTCTGCGTATTATCCCGTTTTTTAGACGTTTTCCATTGTTTCTCTGCTCCTATTGGTCGCAGATTGATGTTTTATAGCTTAAAGCCTTTCTCGATTAATAATCTATCCCACACAAAAAATATTTTCCGATTCGAACCAGTAGCTTCTGAGATTATCGCGTTCAAACAAACAAACAAACTCTTCAGCTTTATATTAGTATAGATTAACAAATGGCTACCCCAACATAAACCCTGACCTACTAAAGAAGACTCAAACTTTTTCAGCACGACTTTTAAATCACTATTCCAAAACTTACAAAGGTCTGCATGGCTGTTTGTATGTTGTTTTGGTTGTTTGTTGGTTAAGTTGTTGTCGTCGCGGCGGTGGCGAGTTATCTAACGACTGAGACCCTCGTTCGGTATTTATATGGAAGCCGCCGAAATAATACAATAAGCACGCAATATCGTACTTGAATAGTCAGTAAAAGGATGCTTGAAAACTTGTATGGAGGAGGCATCGAGGCGCCTCGGGCGAAACGAGTTACAAAGGTCAAACTGATGGTGTTTATGCAAATAATGTAAATCAATAATGATATTAGTCTAAGTTAAGTGAAAGGAATTGAAGTATAAAATAGTTACTGCGCAATTGTAAGTCAGATTGTTTGATTTGTTGTCAAGGACTAAAGCTCAGTTAGTTATTGTTGTTGTGGGATGTGTTTCATAGTTAGACATCATTGATATAGATCTGTAATACCGTATTATCATTTTGTTTAGTGTTCGAAGTTTTGAAGTGTAGTATGTAAGAGTATAAAAGCTCATTGCGGACACTTCACAGATTATGTATTTCTGCTGATATAAGAATAAATACTGAATATATATAGTATAATATATATAAATATATATCACGGAAATGTATTGCTTCCATATTACAAACGTTTTTTTTTAATAAATAAAATATAAATAATAACTTCTTAGTGCCCTACATTTGCGAGATCGACTCGTACTTGGCCAGATTTTCTATTTGTTTTTCATATAAGTTGAAACTTGACGGAGTAAGCAAAAGCTACTATACTAATAAAATAATTATGTCGTTTTTATAAAAAAATAAGCCAAAATAAATGATAGGAAATGCTTCAATTATTTTCCCACATACGCTCAAATACCGCATCCACGGAGCTTTCACTTGCTTCGCAGCTCCGCACCGGGCTCATGGCATTCGTACGTCGATTAATGAATACATAAACAGGCAAGAACAAGACTCAAACAGGCCGTATGTAGGTTGATGCCAAGTTCATTCAGTCAGCCGCAATTACTTACATAACTCAAAAGCAAGATGTACTCTCAGGGGACGATATGGCATACGCGCGAACCTGGATATTGCCGTAACCAAAAAGGTATGAGTAAACTGTTGATTTGAAGCTGATAAGAATTAGTGAGAATTGCGACTTGATAGAAGTTTCTGGGACACCGAGTCAGACGTGTAATGTGAACAACTTTAACGAAAGAGCTCTTACAAGATTTTTCATAATTATGGTCCCAAGTATGGTAGGTAGACCTACTTTGCATTTTGAAAGGGTTTTATCTAGAGATAAATCTTGATAATTTATCAATGTCACAAAGTACGTGTAATTTTCATAGTTAAGTGACGAAACTTGTAAAATAATATATTTTTTATTCTGAAATAATAAGTAACAAAAATGTGCGCAATTTTATAAAGCAATTTCGTGAGTATAAAAGAATACAATATTATATTATAATTATAAATTAAAATTAATGTGCTAGTAGCAGATTGGTACATAAACATTATCAATCAATCAATATTATTCTACGAATCGTGTAGGTATATAAACATAATAATTATTTTATAAAGTAGTCAGTTTCTAAGCTAAGGGCTATCAAATTTCATTGCCATGTAAAGTGGATAAAGGTTCCTGTGAATCCTCGTTTTATTATCATTATTACTGCCGATGGCTATGTCAACTTTGAGGCCATTTTCTTAAAATATTTGGCGGCTCCCGAGGATTATTATAAAGCTTTCCAGATAATATTTTGGAACCTTTTCTACCTCCAAGGAGATAATAATTTATGCACAGGTTATTTTCTAAAAACAGGACATTATTTCGTTGAATGATTAATTTTGATTAAAATTACAGTGATCACTTGTCACAACATTTTGCATATTTTTGTAGACTATACATACCTTATTGTTTTAAATTTAAAAAATCTTTCCAACATGGTTTTTCATGCAATACCTTAAAATGACATTATGAACTTACAATAACTAGTTTTTTTGCGTTCATTACAACAACAATAATACACATTTATTTTGTGTATTGCGTGCACAACGCTATAATACGGTCATTTAGGTACTTTCTGTGTCGTTATTGCCAACACTATTTGCGCACTGAGATTATTGCTTAATTTCAGTGCTCTAAATTTCACGTTAAAGTCTCACTAGAACTATAAAGGAAGTTTGATACGAAAATATTAATATTAAAATAAAATTTACAAGTTGCCAACAATAACTTCTCAGTTTCATGAGTTTTGGAAACAAAATACGTAGTTTTCGTTCAAATAAAAGGAAATAGCAAGATTTTTGCTATTAACAAATTTATTTCGTCAAAACATAATAAAGGAACATAAAATTAATTTGTTTAACACAGACAAGTAATCAATTTTGACCTTCTGCGTTATGTGAGTATTCCGCCATTTCGGAGGTCAATAAATTATCATACGAAGTTCGGTGTACACGGTAGCCACCATTATCGTAAACACACATTCAAGGCTTTTCAAAGTCGATCATTAATTTTGACACACTACACACGATTAGGCTGATCGTAACATTATAATATAGCCAATGTCAAGTTCAAGATAAAATTTAACAATGTTTATAATGGATATACTTCACACCATCGAAACAGTGGTAAATAGCTACTTACTGCCCGACGTTTTGGCTGAGTTACACCAATCTTAGTCGCGAGCGAATTATGCATTTCAGCTTTCTATGTATTAGCTACTGTTTTTATCGTAGCTAGACCCATATCTTGCTACCGATCGACAAACATGAAGTAAATTGGGGGAGACCTTCGCCCAGCAGCGACGTCACGGGTTAGATGGAAAAAAGACCCATATTACAAAATCTAATGGGACCCGAAAGACTTATCATGTTAAGTTAGAATCTTGTAACAAAAAACTGTATATAAAACCAGTCGTAATGTCTGGACTGTAAACGCCTATCTGGAAGGGGAAGATCTTAAATTAGATTTCCTGTAAGCGACAGGGGATCGGATTGAATTTAATGATATTGTTGAGAAATGCGGCTATAAATGGTTTATCGATATCGTGGTAACCTAATTGATTATATTTTAGTCGTACAGATCTGAGCTATAATAAATGGTCTAAATATAACTCTAATTTCACATTTCTAAAAAACGTTGTATGGTATATTCTCAGATATTTATTCCCATGAAGTCACGTGTATTTTTAAACAAGACAAAATGTATATTTTTTAATTGTTTGTAAATGTTTTAGTTAAGATCAAATCAAGTTAAGATCATTATCATCGTCACCATCATCAGCCCATTTCTGTCTACTTGTCCAAATTAACAATACATCGATTCGTCTATATCTTAATTGAGATCTATTTTAACGTCACTTGGATTTTAAATATAAATTTATTAAAACTTAAATCGCATGGATAAGGCTAAGGTATTGCAAAATATTGCAATCATAGCTCAGGTTTGGGCATCACAGTATTGAAAGATTGTATGAACAATTAGTATGCTTCTATGTCACAATTTCTATTGTTCTGTGTAGATGCCCAGTTCGGTCGTGCCAAAAGTTGTGTCGTGTTCGATTCAAGCTTGTTTTCTTTGTACCTACACACTGCTGTTAAAATGTATAGTATACGTAAGTATATTTATTAGCAATTGAAAGCTCTCGAGTACTTCTTAATTAAATTATCATAAAGCTTTGGTATTTTATACGACTGATCGGATGAAGTGGCATGCTTTTGAGGAGGCCTAAGTCCATGAGTGGATTGCTATGGTGATGATGATGAAAATACGACATATTTTCATTTGTTATTTTCTACTACCATTATTATACAAAAACATTTTGTACCTTTTTTTTACACGTTGCTTTATCTAAACGGATTCATAAGTAGCAGCATTTTATTTAAAATTCAATGTGTATACTTTTGCTAACTAGTAAGAACTTTATTAACTAGTAAATATGTTATGAGCTTCTAAATTCAGGCCGAAAATCTGAAGCTAAATCCGGTTATTAATCCCCAAAGACTAACATGGTTTTTGATTAAAATTTGTTAGGTCTACGATAAAGAATCTACATACATTAAAGGTAGAGACTTTCACACTGGATCTATTAATAACTTAGTACGTTGAACTGAGTAGGATAGTAATAACTAACGTAGGATATACTTCATCTTTCATTAAGCTGTTAGGGCACGTAAGTAATGAATGTTGTTACGATCTACTCGTAATATGGCGTCCGACCGATTTCAGCCATGGCGGCCGATCTCAATTGAGATCAGCCAAGTGCGCAGGACATATTATAGTGCACAAGTGTACGCGCAAACACAAGTGCACTCTCTATTCCCTTACTCTCATAATTCGGTGAGACGGCAATCCGACATGACCGATGAGAGATCGGGCGCAGGACCACCGGCTTAACGTGCTTTCCGAGGCACGGGCGTTCAACCGCCAACTTCCTAACTCCGGGCTGAGTAATTTCATTAAAGAAAAACTCACACAAATATTGCCCTAACCCGGACTCGAACCGGGGATCTCTCGGTCCTAACGCAGCACTTGCTACCAATAGACCAAAGAGGCAGTCAACCACTCGTAATACGTAGGTACCTAAGTAATGAATGAGTTGTAAAGGCCTAGGAGCTCTTTCTGTTATGTTTCTAAGATAAATTTTGTCGGTTTTTGAAACTACTGGGTCTAATGGATTTATTTTTAGATGTATTGTTATTTTGGATATTTATAACATAATTTCCGAAAACTTTTGTACCTGATAATCAAATGAAAAGCTTTTTTAAATAAGAGTTAATGGTGATGTTAATATTTTTTACTAAGCGCTAAAATCTCAAAGTATCTAAAAGGCTTTTTACAATACTTTACGATGTTACTTTATACTTTACAATAATAAAATTGTATTCTTATCGTTGTAATTTTATGACACTTATCGTTTATCAAAGGCGTCGTAAAAGAAAATTGATAATTTATTACTTTTGCTAAAAAAATGTGATGAATCAATCGTAAAAAGGCACTCGTCTTATTTATCTAAGTATGAATGAAGGATTTTCTTTTATTACACTTTGCCATTAATGACGAATACTAAATCGTTTTGTATTGAGGATTGGGTTCACGTCAGATGAAAGACAATAGTTTTTGCACTTTGGATAAAAAATATTTCTTTATCATGCTAAAAATGAGTCATTAATAAACTCAATCAGACGACATTTCGTCTTAAACAATCAATATTGTGTTAGACCTTTGTCTTATTAATAGTTACTCAATGGTTTGATTTACTGATTCATCAGCATTCGATGTAAAAAAAAAAAACGGCTAGTACTTGATAAACGTACTTTTACATTTTTTTTTTTATTAATTTTCAACAAAGGCAAACTCCATAATAGAGAACAATAACTTGGTGAAAAATAAAATTCTATTATTGTACGTGGCTTTAATTATTAACGATTTTTCTTACTGCGTGCTAATGTAATTAGGAGGTAACTTTTTAATAAGACTCATGATATATGATTTACTTATTTAATGATAACACAAACATATAACATCGAACATATTTAGGTACATGAAGCATATATTACTGAAATTGGTTGTATGGTAGAATCAATGATGAACAGCAACCAATGGGACGGTCTCGTGGACTGTCGAGCTATGGTGGGATACAGCGGAGTCTCCAGTCTTGAGGGTCACCAGAGGCGAAGAGTGCACCAGAACTGGAGTGTGGACCACGATGGGAGCGTGGAGAACCGGTGCATGCACCACAGGTGTGTGGACCACTGGCACAACTGGGTGGCTGATGAAGGTGCTTCCATGGTCCACCAGGTGGCTGTTCTTTGTGACTGTGGTCTTTCCGAGAGGTACGTGGATTTCGGATGATAGAAGAAGGCCAGGGGCAGCAGCGGCTAAAGCCAGGAGGGCACTGAAGATGATCTGAAAAAAAAAATAGTAAAACTGTTAAACTGTCATAAATATATCCAAGTCCTATACAGTTTATATTTTATTTCTGAAGATAAATGTACTGTAAAGTAAGTAAGTAAATATTACTTTATGTATCCCTATTCCCTAGTGCTAAATTAAAAAAATCATATAACTTTATTGAAATATTTTTCAAGAGGAATAGTAGTTAATTGACGACGAATCGCTTAATGAATCGTTCGTACGCGAAAGGTCTGATGACGAGCGGTGCTGTCGACGAATCGTACGCAGGCGAAAGGTTCTGTTGGCGAAGCGGCGATATACGAAATGTTCTGTCGGTTAGCGGTTCTGTGAAGAAACGAATGTCGGAGTCCAGTTCCAGACTCAGGAATAGATCAGGTTTATTATATTCCTCAAGAAATGGTTGAAACATTGATGTGATCTTTATAATATCATTTAGTTTTTTTTGTTTTTTGTACTGTAAATTATAATTCTTGGTGACTTACAAGTTTTTGCATTTTGAAATATTAAGTTACTTCTCGTGGAGTCGTATACACAACTGATGAGTTGCAGTTCGACGCAGCCACTTTTTATATGGTTGATAATAATCGATTGCCCTAGATTGCGCCAATATTTGGGTGGTGTACTTGAAATTTCTTTTGCTCTCATTTTGCAAATTAAAGTTAGCATTGCGTAATTTCGGCGGATGAATGAGTCTCCGTTGGGCCTTGGTTGGACATTTTGCCGTCATGTCTAGCTGTCTTGATTCTAATTAGCATAATGTATACGAGCTTAAGCTCTGAGTCAATGCGCAATTTGGATGTCAAATGGAACCGTCGGTTTTGGTTACACTTGCAGTCAATAGGTTCGGTGGTACAAGACTTGATGGGATGTCAAAACGATCGATAACATTTGACGACATTGCAAAATAACCACTTTAGGTAACTATAAATTAGGAAGTCTGAGACAAAAAAAATCAGCAAGTGTTTCTACCGTAGCTGTAACTCATGCAAATAACAATTTGGATCATCATCATCATCATCATCAGCCTTTTATTATATCCCACTGCAGGGTATAGGCCTCCTCCGTAGAACGCCATGCACTCCGGTCCTGCGTCAATTGGGATATATGTAGTAAATAAGACACTAAAGATCTGTCGAACATACAAATCCACCCTGAAAAGAGCATTCGATTCAATGCCTGCTCCTAAAACGAGACATCTAACCGGAACTCTCCCTGTTCATGTAAAAATAGTATCACAATATGCTTACCCATCGAATACAGAAGCGATGGTAAACGCTCGCAAAACAAAATAAACACACATTTCTCCTGGCGCTTTGCTCCACAATATCTTCATTACTCGCAAATTTTCCGACGGAACATGAATGGAGACGTCCCGTAAATGATTCCTTGTCGGGAAGACGGGAAGATTTTGCCAGATACTAGTGAATGACGCGAAATCTTACCAGAAATAGAGAAAACGTAAATTAACGCTGCAAAAGGTATTGAACTATGATTGATATCATCTGAAGTATCGTAGTAATCCCAAAAAAGTACTTTGCATATTATTGACAATTAAATAGTAAATACTAAGATAATCAGAACTTATCGACTATAGTAAGTACATGATTTCATTATAAGAACGAATTTATCCAAAAAAAAAAGACATTCGTGCTTTAGGAGAAATATCATTCGCAATAAAAAATTATTGATATATTTTTTTACTGTTTTATTAAGCTCGTTAACCATTTTAGATGTGATTAAAGTTTCCATATACCTTAACATTACGATTTTCGTGATTTTTGTTTACTCCAAGGCAAGTTTTAAGCAATACCTGTCCTGCAATTACTCAATTTACCAGTGAGTTGATCTCGAAGAGTCGGCTTTTTGCTCACATTCTTATGGTAAATGGAACTCCGTTTTTTGGCCAATCCAATCATAATAATAAGGAAAATTATGATTAAATAATTCTGTTGGTACACTTTACTGTGACTAAGTACTCCGAAAAATTTCGCTTAAACTACAATTGAATGAAATTGTTTCGTTTTGTACATTTTATTGCCATTTCAGAATCTTTTACAACTCAATTGTGTACGTATCCAATTAATTCTTATTTTGAACTTTGACTCAAATAACCTTTATATTTATAGGTATTACTGTCATATATAGCTTCATTGTAAGTGAAGCTTCGCTTTGCATCTCACAAAACCTGCATGCAATTGATGTTAACGTTTAACTTGAAGAAATAAGCGCCAATTCAGTTTACCGATCGTCATGGATAACATTGTAAACATGTTTTATGGCCGATATACGCCGGATTAACATTAAACGGACGATAATTAATTTAACACGTGAATGCTTGTCCAGATAATTAAAAGGCTTAAGTGTTTCCGAAATTTATGAGTGGAGCTTTCGGTTATTTCTTTTACATTGAAGCTGCGAATATATTGTTCAAGCGTATTGTTTTAGCAACGTAAGCTGTATACTTAGGAATTTATTATCAATAACATCTTTGCTAAAGTCAGTTTTGAATTAGTCATTTACAAATTCATTTTAAACGTTGTTTGTTAATATTGTGCGTTGTCACAGATCTTACATATATTGTACGACTACACTATGTATTAAATACATTAGTAGTCATTATAGTTAATTTTTGTTATCTTTTGAGTTAAAATGTATAGGTATATTCCAGTTTATATGTACGGTAAGATAATCAAAAGCGTAGGTACCTAATAAAGCTAAAGGCCCACGTGAAATCTTAATATTTAAAACCACTCAGCCTATTATTATAACATCATAAACTGTCATATTCTTACATTTTAACCGTCTGAAACAATTAAGCACACCACACATGACGACCACAAATCAATTAGCAAAGCCGGTTATGCCATAACAAATAAAATTGCAAGTCATTTACATAAACTCGCATACATCATATTACTTTCCAAGTTAAGCTTGCCATTGTACATTGAACCTTAAAACAAGAGCACGTAGAGCCATCAAACCCAATTTGGGCGAATAAATAAAGCAGTCATTTACTTTTACAAGTCATAATTATGTAATTAAACCATTTTGTTTTATGTCAATGTCGGTTAACATTTATCAGTTTGGAAAGGACCGTCGGAGCTTAAATAGGAAAATCTCCCAAACTTATTGCACACTTGGGTCAGTTTAACTACTTTAATGGGACATTGTTTCATTAAAACCTTGGAACAAGACTTATTATTGCTTAAACACGTACAGCGTAAGAATTACCGTAAAATGGAGCAAAATTACACGTTACAAGTAAACGTTGCGTTTATTAACAAATTGAAGACGTAATTTTAATAATGAAAATTATTTTACTGTATTTATTTTATGAGGCAACCGTTTTAATGTGACAAAACTTGAATTTCATGATTCCGAAACGTGTGGAATTGGGCTATGCAATTAATCAGACAATTTCTGTATCGTGTGGTAAAATTATAAGATATTTGCGTGAGTAATTGACATAAGATAATGAGCACTACATAACCGTTATAATTTCGATATTGTGACAGTCTACGAGCAAATAATATGTAAATGCATAGATGACATATGGATTGGATGTGTTTTCTGCTATTACATATACAACTATAATAATGGGGTCAGTATCTGAGCACATTAAAGGGTTATCTGCTTATTTTAAATTCAAAAACATGTTAAAAAAAATCTTTTCGAAACCATAGCATAAAAGCATGTCATAATAAGTCTTACCATATTTAATTCTTAACCTAACTGTTAGCGCTACATAATTTTTCTATTATTGTATAGAACTACTTTAACCAGTCCCGCAATCAGACAGTATAAACTGTCATGTGGGTCATCATCTAATAACAGATGATTGAAACACATTCTTTTTTTGTAATAAACAAAAAAGTTTTGATTTAACTCAAAATTACAATGAATTTTCGCGAAATTTGTGTCGATCTCCACTTTCGGACCATGGATCACGTTTATGGGACGAGGTTCCTCTTACCTTAACATCGATTTAACAACCACAAAGACTGTAAATTAAGCCTGATACATTGCCTTCGCGGGCATGTTGACAAGCATGCTCCTTGGACCTTTAAATTGGATAATAAAACTCACCCACCGCTGCCACGATGTACTTGTCATATTAAAGAAGAATAAAGTGATTAAGAGATATTTTAATAATGGGCAATTTATTACTTAGGGTCTCGTAAGTTATTCCGCCTATAAAGATTACTGATGTAATTGATTTTCGTGAAATAAATTAATGTTACACAACATCTCATACATTGATCTGATTCCGTGGTTAGTAGCTTAAGCACTTGTGTTACGGACATCAGAGTCAACAGTGGATACACAAACATACTTAAATACATTTAATAACATACTCAGACACGGAACAAACACCGATATTCCTCACACAAATATTTGTCCCGGGTGGGAATCGAACCCACGATTCACATTATTCCACCGAGGCAGTAAAAAAAACTTCTTCACTGAATTAAATAATCCTACTGTTATCTCGGCCGAGGAGAAACGATAACGCGGCTCACGCATTTTAAATTAGTATTATCTATGAATGAAATTAATTATACTATTACATAGTTAGGTAATCTTTATCATAAACATACTACTTACACGTGCTTATATCATCAAGCCAGCCTACGAAACAGTTACTGAGTGAGTAGTATGTTTTTCCATCGACAAAGCCTAGTGTACTAAGTACCTAATGTACTCTCTTATTGTCATTAACACAATATCTTATGTCAATAGTCATCTCGTGTTCACAACATAGTAAATGCTATACACTCCAAGCAAGTGGTGTTCAGTGTATAACTGTTCTCTGTATGTGTTTGATGGATTCACGTATCAAGTAGTAATCAGAATTTGACTGCCTCCTAGGTCTATAGGTAGCAATTTTAGACTTTCGCGTTCCATTACACTAAAATTTGTCTTGATGAGTCTACACGCGACATTAGGAGTAGCAAATTACATAGCTACTTATATTATTATGATATAAGTTCGCTCGCGACCATGATTGGTATAACCCAGTCGAAACGTCGGGCAGTAAGTAGCTTTTCTGTTAAGAAATTACTCAGAACATAGTCAGGAAGTTGGCTGTTGCACGCCTGTCTTAGAGAGCACGTTAAGCCGGTGGTTCTGCGCCCGATCTCTCATCTCATTAACTTTTTGTCACTAATTTACTATAACTCAAATGGTTATGTCCTTTGATCCTCCTCACTGTGTTTGTGTGTGTGTGTGAAATTGTGATTTTAATAAATAATTAAAGACTTCACTTAGGAAAAGATATAATATGGGAACAATAATATTGTAATAATTAAATTAATTCGTTTTTAATGTTCTTCCTATTTGGTGATTTGAATAATGTAATACGCACTACAGGGCCTAAGTATTCTTCCGCATATTTTTATTACCTTATTATTTGCTTATAGCATCTTATTAAATGACAAGTATTGAACTATTTACGGAATCAAATCAAAGCAATGTCAGAACAGAGTTCACTAACGAAATCAGGAAAAAGAACCATCCATTCCTTATAATGTTAATAGCAAAATATTGTATTAAATTACCATACGCCTTGAAGATTAAGACACCATGGCATTGGGCTTAAAATCCACAAGAGAGGTCAGTCGTGGTCTTACTATCGTCGGATAAAGAGATACAATACCATTTAACACGAGCTTTGTGACGTCTCAAGGCGTTTGAAATGTTTACTTAAATGTTATCTGATATCAAGAGAGCATAATGACAAATAATCTACTTGCACTTTACCATGAGTTTGTAAATCATGACAAAAGCTTTTGTCTATTTTAACAACCACATAATTTAATAAACTTTGAAGAACCACAGTCAAAACTTTTATTGATGAGTTTATTTGGTCGTTTATCATAAGTTTTTTTCAGAAAATTTTTTTTTCATATATATTTTTAACCCATATTTACAAAAATAGCAATCAATATCAAATATCATCATATTAACGTTGATCTGATCCCGCGATTAGTAAGTACCCTAAATACCTGTGATTATTTGATCCGGGTGGGGATTGAACCCACGACTTTTGCCGTAAGAAACAGAGTCACTATCATATACGCCACCAAACCAGTAGTTAAAGCTGCGTATACTATAAATCTCGAAGATCTATGCTAATTTTACTGTATCAATCATCATCATCAGCCCATTTACGTCCCCACTGCTGGGGCACGGGCCTACTCTAAACTAGGGCGATAAGGCCTTAGTCGACCACGCTGGCCAAGTGCGGGTTGTTCGACAGGCCTGTATCAATACAGAACACAAATTATGCAAACATGATCGCCACTATTACAGTAAATGCGCTTATTCGATTCGAGATAATGATCTACGGTCGTTACCCTTGATTGATTGATTGATTGTCAGTAGTACATCATTATCATAGATATTACAATAACGGAAGCGAAGCACAAGCGGAAGTCTATTTACACAGTAAAAAATATCACAGTATGAAAACTAAGTAAATTAAAACTTTTTTATGACTATTGAATTATTAATATGTGTTTGTACGTACATGTGCGTTTTTTTCTGAGAGCGATCGTTTTTTTTTTACAAATATCATAGAAAAAATACATAACACAAATTTGCTTCCAAATTAATATATAATATTATGTTTTATTGGGTCTCCAGTTAAGTTCAATATTTTTTTTTACTGAACATCAATGCTTTGTAAAATACTTTCAACAAAGGTTTCCGTCGGTTTGACATTTTCAGACCACCTTATTTAAAAAAATATATGTCTAGGACATTTTCACATACGGTCATTTATCCCTAAACTAAGCAGAGCTTGTACCATGGGTGTCAGAGACTGATTTACACACATAGATATTTATAAATACATATTTACACCCAGACACAGAACATCAAACAAATATTTGTCCCCAGTGTGAATCGAACCCATGACTCTTGCGACCGCCAGCCAGGGTCACTAACCACTGTTCCACCGAGCCAGTCAGTTAATTTTTGTAAAGTGCGCGACCCCGGCATTGTCTGCCATTTGATTATCGGCTATTTGATTGTGTTTTTGCAGTTATTGGAATATAAATTGTTTTTATTAGTTAATAGTGTAACGCCGTTGTCAACTCTTAATTAACTAGTGAGAAAATAATTTATATCGTTCAATAACGACACTTAATTATATTTAACAGCCTACTTAAGTAAACGCAAATAGGTAACAATATGTTTCACTGACCTTTTATCAGGTATACCATCTGTAAACAGGTAATAAACTTTATGAATATGTAATAAGCGGTTCATTCACGGCTCGGTTTGCTTAACCAGATAAGTAATTCGATCAAGTATTAGTATTATTATGTGTGTATTGATAGGATGAGTATTAACTTTCAAATTAGAAAAAGACACAGTACTAAGGTGTTTGAATGGGACTCGATAGACGACCTCTAGATTATTCATTTGGATCGCAGTTTAAGCTCTATCCCAGATTAAGTTAACTGCAAACTTTGTTAATTATTATTATTTTGTAATAAAAAAAACTTTTTTTGTTGGAAAACTGAAAATATCCGGGATATTTACGCCTTGCAACAGTGCCAAGATATGGGGAACTCATTAAAACAAAACCACATGGTAAATTTCCCGGACATTTTCAGTTTTATAATGTGTGTAGACGACTGTTTAAAATTATATAATCACTTTTTATGTTTCATACTATCCCAAAATCGTTGAAGGTAATCCGATGGTCAAAGGTTGTTAGAAAGGCGATAAATATTTACTTCTAGGTATTCTATGATGCAATACAAACAGTTTGTTACAAATAATGGTAACTGCGCTGTAAATCAAAACAAATATGCAAAAAGCTACTTAACATTCATATTAGATTAGGTATGAAACTAAGGAGTTTTAAAAATGTGTATATTTGCTATTGAACTATTTGTTTTAAATAAGTGTGAAAAAAGGTTGATAATTAACAGCCAGTTTCACCAAAAAGTATATACTTTGCGGCATATAAAATTAATAAATATGTAAACACAAAACACAAAAACCTACTTAATATTTTCAGTAATATATTAATAAATAATTGAGCAGCTCGCATACCACCTTGCAGAATGCCCTCATGTGGTTCCATCAATTAATCGCACTGATGGGCAAAGCCGCTTAGGGCTCGCGTCTGAGTGCTCTTACGAGATAATTTGTAATACCTGTACTCGTACTATTAATATGGTTCAATTTTATTCGAGATTGCGATTAAACAATCCTTTTTTTTAACTTTTAACATCCTGCTTCTATATGAAAAAAACTTTATTGAAGAATAAAAACGGTATAAATACATTAATAATAAAATGAAATTATACGTGAAAAAAACTAAGTTGAGTTAACCTACTTTTCGATTTTATACCTAAAACGTATTATCAGCCTAGCGGCCTGGCCTAATTCATTAGCATTCGATGACAATAACATAATCTTTAAAGAGCGCCGTTTTTAAGAATACCTATTCAACGACCATAGCTCCTATATTTTCCGTGATTACCGTAGTAAAACCGGCCGTTACGTCACCCGTATTACAGCCATATTATCCAATCAATTTGCATGATATGCCCTACCCAGGGCCTTGTTTTCGCCAGACCACCAATTAATCCACCAGACTGGATAACTTCTTAACGGACCGATGGCCTTTACGTCTTCCGAACAATATCGTCTTGCAATTATTTCGAGAAACGTTCCACAAATAATTATCGTATTCCAATGTTTTATTTTTTACACCGATGACTCGAGATCAGAGGATTAAAAAATAGACCCTGTACATTTGTATGTGGCAAAATCTGTTTGATATGCACTTTTTAAAAGATGCTACTCAAGATATAAACCATATTTTTAATTTTGGTGTCTTAAAATTTTTACATACAAGTCCCACAAAATAAAAATGACCAGTTTAATTCAAAACATTAAATAAAGCAAGTACTTAATATCTTTTTTTTTTGTTCTAGGTTCCTCGCCATCTGGTGGCCGCTGAAATGTCAAATAACGAAACGCCGCGCACGAATGATGATCGTGTTCATCTGGATCTTCGCAGTGCTCGTCACCACGCCCTGGGTGTTCTTCTTCGATCTCGTCGTGGTCTTCGAGGACAACCCTAACGTCAGACTATGCCTCGACGTCTGGCCCAATCCCATCAGTGAAATCTTATACTTCGTGATAGGCAACCTCATCTTTTGCTACATACTACCAATGATCCTCATCTCACTCTGCTACATTTTAATTTGGATCAAAGTCTGGAGACGATCGATTCCTACTGACACCCAAGATGCACAAATGGAAAGAATGCAGCAGAAATCAAAAGTCAAAGTCGTAAAGATGCTGGTCGCTGTCGTGATTCTTTTTGTTCTATCCTGGTTCCCTCTCTACTTGATCTTTGCAAGAATCAAATTGGGAGGTCCGATACAAAAGTGGGAGGAAGACATGTTTCCAGTAGTCACACCATTAGCCCAGTGGTTAGGCTCGTCCAACTCGTGCATAAATCCTATTTTATATGCATTCTTCAATAAAAAGTATAGAAAGGGCTTTGTAGCTATAATAAAGAGCAGAAAATGTTGCGGGAGGCTTCGATATTACGAAACGATTGCGTTGCAGTCGTCGAGTACGTCAACAAGAAAATCATGGCATTACAATAACAATAACCACCCGTCGATCACTCGCAGGTCGCCGCCGGTGGATAAGAACGCGGTTTCGTTCATTTTCAACCACACTGGAGTGTAGATGTGCGGGCAGCCATCTTTGGAACCGGTTGTCTAAAGCCCGCGGGGCGGCGCCGGCGCAGTCCCCGCGGCGCTCTCTACCATATCGACACATACGACCTTTTTATGCTTGTATTGTATGATTTTTAATTTTGACAGTTTGATGTTGTCTCGTGCAAAAACCAAGTTTTTGACCTTCGTGACTCGATTTAGTGATTGATCTGTGGATGTCTGTAATTGTAAGGTAATGTACTTTTATACGTAAGTCGGTTAAAGTGTTGTAAGAAGATTTTATTTTTACACTGATTGTAATACCGTTAAGTGGTCAAGAGCAAACGCACATTGCGCACAATGTTTAGATACGGATATTTTTATTTGGTTCCGAATGTTTTGTTTTGTTTCTTTCCTCAGGTTCGTTACTTTAAACATTTTTAGAAAAATATGAATGTTAAAAAAATATGAAACCCAAAAAAATACATTTTACACGATCAAATATTAACAATATTATATACAGTACAAAAAAAATATTTGTAGAAAATAAGCTTTTCAACATAATAATAATAATATGATATTTATATAAACAATCAATTTATGTGTATGTGGCAGCGAATTTTGCGAGATTTTATAAAACTAATTACGATATAGTCAAATAAATATTATCTTTTTTTATAAAATATAAATAAGGATGTTCTTGTGGACGTAATGGTTTTATTTGAATGTTGATTATATAACATTTATTTTATTCCTAAATATTAGAGTTACCTACTATATTAATGTATGATGTGGAGAAACTATTTAAGTGCAGATTACATTGCACCCTCGTTAAATGTATGTTAACCAGTTAGTCCTAAGTATATAAAGCAATAGTTTCGTCATAATTGTCACTTTACATTTTTAGAATTTTATACATAAACATGATACATATAGTTTATATCTAATATTTGTATTCTCATACCATATTCAATTTGTTTTTATTTTTGAGAGAAAGGTTGTTATTTTCATAAATGCAACGTTTTCTGTACAGTAATACAGTAAATAAGTTTCACCTTCAATTAGAGCCATCACTAACAACTTGATATACCATTACAAATACATAGGTTAAATGATTAAGCTAGGTAATCTTAATGGATGTTCGGCACAAGCCGAAAGCCGCTTACGATGCACAAAATGTTGGTAAAAGTATGGTCTATATTTAAAATATTCATCAAAATTATACGCAGAGAAATAAAAATATATTTGAAAGATTAAAAATCTGTCTGTTTTCAAAATCAATAAACATTTACAGAAAATATTCAATGCTTAATTAGTACTTTAAAAAGCTTAATTATCATGTATTTAGTTTATTAGAACAGTATATAGAAAAAATAAATGGTCCAATGTAAAGAAGGCAGTTTTTCCTTAGTTTGACCACGAGGAAGCATAATTCCTGGTAGTGACTGAACGTAACAGAAATAAATAGAAACGAGTGATTTTAGTTACCATTTTTAATGGAAAATTAGAAAGTCCAGTAATTCTCAAAGTCGTATGTATGCTGATAGATATTCGCCAAAAAGGTGTGTTCCATAATATCCGATCTAAACAACACAAGCAATTAAAATTGTTCTTTCAAAAATATTTTTGTTCCTCAAAGCGTATTGGTAATATAATGTTATACCTAATGTTACTACGTACGTACGTACATATTGTAAATTATTAAATCCAATAATAAATTAGCTATAAAACACAATAATCGCACATAAACAATTAAAATTTTAGGACAATTGAAAAGGAACCATTAAAGAAAAAGTATTTTTCTACTGGAGCCTGTGGTAGCTTAAATAATAATTTAGAAATATTAGAAATAAAACTAATTTTACGGATTGAACTCGCGTATATTGTTTCGGAACATATTATTTAGAGAACCGACGTTTCGAGCGTTTTGCGGCGCTCGTTGTCACGGGCAGGGACTATTTAATCCATCATAATTTATAGAGAGTTTTCGTTAAAGTTAGAAGAGGTGATTTTATTAATGCAATAACAATTTTTCGCAAATTTAATTTATGGAAAATTTGTGACGGACTAAGTCAAAGCTTGCAAGACTGAATTCTCGGAAACTCCTTATAAAGGAGTTTTGTGTGATAATAATGATGGATATCTAATTCGGCTATTTTTGTAAAGCTATCGCTTAAACTAGCTTTCGTAGTCGTCTTTATTTTAGGTGTTTTAAGTACTTACTTAAGTGACCAAACACGGCATCCTATGGGGAGCATTTTGAAATACATCAAAATGTTAATACTTGCTGTAATGCACAATAATAACGGAAAAAAATCCCAAAAAAATATATTTTTTACTTTTTGATAGCTGCCCATTATTTTTAAATATTATAATATCCTTTGATCATTATAATTAAGCATAAGCTTAGCAACGTTAAATTGCCAACGTCTAATTGATTCGCACAATTTTGCCAAATCATGTTTTGTTTAATTTGTATTCAATACTTCGAGAGGTAGTTTGGTATTCTAAAATAAATATAAATCATATAATAGTGTTCGTACTTGTTTAACATACTTTTTGGAACAAAATTATTTTTTTAGGTAAGCTCCTATTAAATTGTATTATTTACGAACCCAACGCAAAAATAGACAAAAATCTTGTTTGATACTGAATCATTAAATTAAGTTGCGTGAATAAATTCGCGTATTTGCCACAACTTCATACACATAATATTTAATTACCAAATTGAAACAAAAACAACAACTATAAATAGTGTATTGGCATAGTCATATAGTAAAAATAATTAAATTAAAATGTAAGAATGTAATTAGTCCATATGAATGCGTAATATGGTATAATTTTTATGAAACTCAAAGTATAAATTTTTGTATATGGAATATAAAAATCTATATTTATACAAAATTGGAACGTTTTTCTTGTAACTTTTTGTAAATAATAATTGTATTTAACAAAAGTTATATAAAAGGTTTTAAATATTTAATTTTGATTTTTACAGAAGCATTCTGTATCATATTGCTGTTGTTCATTTGCTATGTTTGGTGTTAGAATTAGAGTTTACGTACTATTAAATAAGAGTATGATGAAAATACTATTAATTATTACTAGAGGTAAAGTGAGACCTGATAACGGACATTAAAGATAATTTAAAGTACCTACTATTTATAACAGTTTCATACACGAAATATTCTTCGTATAATCCTATACCTACATACTATAAAATTAAATATTTCAATAAACTGTTTGATGTTATGTATGTATGTATCTAAGTCATAATTATTCTTCAAAAATAATTAATATTTATCAATAAATGTTATTGTAATACCTACATTACATTTATTGTAAGACAAGTGCTTGTAGCATAGCTGTTTGTTAGAATTCTGTAAAAATGTATAAAACTTGTAAAATGTACAATACCTGTATTGGCCGTAGATTGATGTTTTAAGCAGCGTTAAGTCATTTTAGGTGTAGAAAAGCTTTTTATAAATGTTATTTACCAATTTGATTGTTAAATACAAGGAGATGATGAGATTATTGAAGAGTGAAATCTAATTCCTTAACAATCCATCTAAAACTTTGTGGTGGTTAAATATTAGTATTTATGGGTCTACACGCGATATTAGGAGTAGCAATTACATAGTTAACTCCTAATCACTAACACCAATCATGTTCGCTCGCGACTATGATTGGTGTAACCCAGTCGAAACGTCGGGCAGTAAGTAGCTATGTAATTGCTACTCCTAATGTCGCGTGTAGACCCATAAAGACTAATATTTAGTGTAATGGAACGCGATAGTGTAAAATCAAATAATAAAAGGTGGTTACTGTTAACATGAAAATAAAGTAGTGTGGTAGAATTCACACAGATTTAATAGTCAAATTGGTTTTATAACTACACTAGCGACCACCTTAAAACCAAATAAAATAATTATGGAAGATACGGCGCCACCAAAATTGATGCACAATGTTTTGGTTAGATACACATTGTAGACATGCAAACTGCATTAACCATTTTCCTATATATCTATTGCAGAATGGAGTTACAACAGTATTTGTTTAATAATATGAACATGATTCATTACACACAGGAGATTTGTGATTCTTACATGTATATATTTCGATAAATATTTATATATTTGGGACATCTCCACCCACGGTCACCTGACCCCCAATTAAGCAGAGTTTGTACTAATGGGTATCGGATACACAAACATATATATTTATATATACATGTTGGACGTATTTTCGACAGATCTTATATATTTTCATTATCTAAACGTAGCTTGTGGGGAACATGTAGAGCAATGACAGGTCAAATAAATAACAAGATAAAATTAAATGGTACCCGATATGGTACCCGAAAAGGTAGAAAAATCTCTGTTTGAGATTTTATAATAATAGGAGTGTGGAAAGTTTTTGGTGGCGGTAGAGACATGCTTAAATAATGTTGAGATCGTATGTTCCTTATTTATGTCTATATTGGTAACTAGATTCCTAATGCAATATTCAAACAGGTTATATACGATTAAATAGCGTTTAAAATACATTGAAAGCAATTTTTAATCTCGATTGAATTCCGGTACAATTTTCTAACATATCAATGGAAATAAACATGCAGTTTTTGAAGGCAGACTTTATTGAAAGAAAAATCTATAAAATACTACGTAGATATATTTATTTTTAACAATACTCGTTATAGTTGTATAAATAAATGTTTTTTACGGAAAGCAACACATAATATGTGGAATAAATGACTAAATAAAAACGTCCAGTGTACAATGAATGATTTTTTTTTCAATACTTGCATTTTCTACTTAAAATACAAAAATACATCATCTACGTTCAAAATATTTGAATACTATATAGTAGCAAGTTTTAGTAATTTTAAATATATATATATAAATAACTAGACACATTTTAATGTACCGTATGTATAATAAGTTACAAACGTAATTAGTTTTAATTATACATTTCAGTTTTGTAATTGAGTCGACTAAAAATTGTTTAAAATTGATATATTATTATCTCTTTGGTAAAATAGGAAAGTACTTTATTTATTTATTTCATTAGTAATTTAAATTTCTTTTCATTTTGCCGTCGTATTTTAGTTAGCATTAATTGATATCTTTAATAAGTATCTAAAATAAAATACCTTTAGAGTGATCTCATTAATAAGTAATGCAAATTCCTTTGACGTATTGCGTTCTTAAATTTATGTCAATTTGTGCACATATTACTCTCAATAATGTAGTATATTAAGTGTTTCAGTATATTCTATTAGTTCGCAAATGAACGTTCCTAGTAATTTCTGTTCACACAGTCAAAACTTAGATCAAGTGTTATAGAAAATCTTATTAAAGTTACAAAGGTGCACGGTGCATGGAAATATGATTTTATAGATATTTCGTTTATTTATTATTGACATTTAATATTATTTAAATGACATTTGAGAGTTCATGTTAGGAATCCACTCTAAGATGCAATATTTATTTTAATTTATAATAACCTATCTTAAGTTGACAAGACACATTTTGAATACGGCAATGACAATAGTGAAATGGCATTTAAGTAGGCCTTCAGGGTGAATGCGACAGGCTTAATATGGTCTATTGTGTCTGTCGACCTCATACCTATGTGAATCTCACATCAGATGGAGTAAGATAGTCCTGTTAGCCATTTATAAAAAAAATATATGATTATTTAAATTTTTATTCAACTTCATAAATGATGGCTGAACTAATATCATTTACACAATTTTCTACAAATATAGGTACTGTGTAAATGTTTTATTAATGAGTTTTCTTTCATTACTTTTCTGAAAGTTTAAATGAAGTCATAATTATACTCGTAGTTTCCTTTGAAGCAAATTAAACTAAGATCTAGCTTCTACAACTAGAAGCCATTAAAACTCTGAAAGGTTCTTTTTCAGAGCAGTGTTACATCGTGATTGTTTTTTAGGGTTCCGTAGCCAAAATGGCAAAAACGGAACCCTTATAGTTTCGTCATGTCCGTCTGTCCGTCTGTCCGTCTGTCCGTCTGTCACAGCCGATTTACTCGGAAACTATAAGTACTACAGTGATGAAATTTGATGGGAATATGTGTTGTATGAACCGCTACAAAAATATGACACTAAATAGTAAAAAAAAGAATTGGGGGTGGGGCCCCCCATACATGTAACTGAGGGATGAAATTTTTTTTTTCGATGTACATACCCGTGTGGGGTATCAATGGAAAGGTCTTTTAAAATGATATAAAGTTTTCTAAAAAACATTTTTCTTAAAGTGAACGGTTTTTGAGATATCAGCTCTCAAAGTCGTAAAAGTATGTCCCCCCTCTATTTTTATAACTACGGGGTATAAAATTCTAAAAAAAATAGAGGTGATGCATGCTAATTAACTCTTTCAACGATTTTTGGTTTGATCAAAGTATCTCTTATAGTTTTTGAGATAGGTTGATTTTTATTATATTTGCTGCTACGGAACCCTTTGTGCGCGAGCCCGACTCGCACTTGGCCGGTTTTTTTATTTTATATATATTTGTCACATCATAAACTTTACACGAAAAAAAATAGTGCTGGAATTCGCGAAAAATAATTTAAAACTATTAAACATTTTACTTGTATTTATTGATAATCATTTATGAAGCTTTTCTATAATCATTGTTATGTAATTAAAACATTTATAGTTATTGTACGGATGTATTGTTTTTGTATTGGTTACCCTGAACTATAGATTGTGTTAATATTTATTAGTTTTCACAGTTTGTATTTTATTATGTGAGAGGTGTGAATATAGAACAAATAGTTGTTTTTACTGTTGCAAGTTAGGCGAATATGTGATATCGCAGCATTAAACTTGAATAAACTTAAATGTAAAAATGATAAATTGTGTTTTAATTTTTAAATCCCTAAAAATTTTATTGCTTTATTTTATAATTTAAAGCGTAACAAGAGAAGAATATTAAAACGATAAGGTATTTAAATAAGATGTTCGACCGATTTTCGGCCATCGCGGCCAATGTCCATTGAGATCAGCAAAGTGCTCTCCATTACCGTCATAGTTCGGTGAGACCGAAATCCGACGTCCAATGAGAGATTAGGCGCAGGACCACCGGCTTAACGTGTTATCCTTACACCGGCGTGCATTCGCCACCTTCCTGACTCCGGGCTAAGTAATTTCTTAACAGAGAAACTTAACAAATTTTTGCCCAACTCCGCTCTCGAACCGGGGACCTTTCGGTACTAACGCAGCACTGCTACCAATAGACCAACGATGCAGAAAAGCAGAGTCTGAATAAATCTGAAATGTAATAAAAATCCTCGTGGATGACGATAATTGTAAAGCGTCGATGACTGAGTGGTTAAGATCGTTGCTTGCCATGCGAGAGGTCGCCAGTTCAAACCCCGCCAGGTACCAATGTGTTTTTCAAATTTGAAATTCATATACGTACCATCATTCGACGCTTTAACGGTGAAGGAAAACATCGTGAGGAAACCAGCACACCTGAGAAATTTTTCAACGGTGTGTGAAGCCATGTCAGAGCCCTACGGGCTTAACAACTCTGACACTAGGTTGTTCATCAACCATACGATAAGAAGAAGAAGACGTTAGTTGTATGCTAAAGTGTCGAGATATTACAGTTGTACATAAATATAGTATAATAAGAAATAGTATTTAGATGTGGAACCGGAAGTTTTTAAACCATTATTTACACTTAAGGCTTTCAAGGTCGTAGAAAATGCTGTAAAACATAAGTAATAGCTGTTTTACCGTGGATACATTAAGTCAGGTTCAACGACCGATCTAAACCAGCGAGAAAGCGGATTGCCTTTGATTGAGGCAATTCTCTGAGAGCACTCGCTTTAGCCAAATTGGTGGGTGGGATCTTTCGAGAGCCTAACGAGCGAATTTTTGATGTAGGTGAAAGAATTCGATACTATTTTAGGATTTTTTTCGTACTTGGTTTTAAATTTGGATGGAAGCATTGCGTTGCGAGGTAGGCTTCTTATAGAAGTAGGTACTAGGGTAATCTTCTTAGTTGATTTATTCATGATGATATTTTAAAGCGTAAGCGTTATCATGGGGACCCCTTCGACGTTACATCTTAGGCTTGGTGTCGCTTGGCATGCTATTATATTTTGACCGGGGTCACAAACCGCCCTAAGTCCGAAGTAACAAGCCTCACTTTTCCCGAAGTGTGGACTTTGAGGGAAGTGGGGACTTCGAAGACAAGTAAGATGTTAACTGGACAAAAATACACAGTGCTTACAGTATATTAATAATAGTGAGGAGTCCATTCCAAACATAACTAATCCTTAGAGTTTCCTTTGAGACATTTTCTAACGCCTGTGATAAAGAAGTCAATTTGTAAACTATTTCTACATCATTATTCCTATAGGTGTTATATATGCCGAAATGTTCATAATTTAGTCCACATTGCTTGCCACTAAATAAATACCTAGGAAATAAATAATAACTGGGACATTTCCACACACGGTCATCTGACTCCAAACTAAGCAGAGCTTGTACTATGGGCGTCAGAGACTGATATACATACATACAAATAAATAATAATAATAATAAATATCTGGGACATTTCCACACACGGTCATCTGACCCCAAACTAAGCAGAGCTTGTACTATGGGCGTCAGAGACTAATATACATTCATATATATGTTTAAATACATACTTAAATAGATAATCACACCCAGACAAGGAACAAACACCGACGTTCATAACACAAATATTTGTCCCGAGTGGGAATCGAACCCACTCTTGGAACCGCCAGCCAGGGTCACTAACCACTGTTCCACCGAGCCAGTCAAAAACAAAACAGTTCTAGAATCACCTAATGATTCCCTAAATTCGACCCTGTCCAATATTCAGGTGGGAGACGTTTTGTCGACCGGTTGCTGTTACCACCATATAGTTGCGTAAAACCCGCCAAGTGACTCTGGCCTCTCTCGGTCAGGTCGCGTTCCGGGATCAGCACTGTACGAACCGGAGCCAGGGGGGAACATTGTTGCGGCGAGCGCTGGACCAGTGGAGTCTTAGCGGCGGTATTGTGCGGGCGGAGCGGGTCAGCCCGCCGGCCAGGGAGACCCGTAAAAACGGGGGCCCTTGCGTCCGGCGGACTGGCGGGTTTTCAGGGTGAGTGCGACAGGCTCAATATGATCTATTGTGCCTGTCGACCTCATATTTGGATCTCACTACCGCTTACCATCAGGTGGAGTGAGGTCATCTTGTTAGCTTATTACAAAAAAAAAACATATTACCTAGAGAAACTTAACAAGTATCACGATGAATACTCAAAGATAATAACTTGCCGGCTTTGTCGAACATAGTCTTCAAATTTCATAATTACATACGAAACTGTGGGCGGTTTACCTTGACCTTTTAGGCATATTCGTACATCCTTCAATGAAATAAATGAAAGCACCCGAGGACCTTTTTATATTAAAATAATGAAATCCTCCTCAAAACCTTTTGCCCTTATGTAGCAACAAACGAGATCTTTCAAATGTATATAAAATTTTACCCCACACTCGAATTATTTTCACACAACGATAAAGTAAGGATTCAAATCATGTTTAGTTTTGTGTTTTAGTTTCGGAAAACCGTCTGTTTATTTTTATTTTATACTAGGTACTACATATTAGTATTAAATAAAAATTTAATTGAATAATAGTGATTTTTCTATTAGAATCACTATTATTACTTACGGCACCAAATAAATTACTACTTATATCATTGTACGAGTACAAATGAAACTCAGTCCCGATAAATTACGGTTCTATGTTTTGGTTAAGTATAATCGAATGAAAATCCAAATCGCAACTCACAATCGCCGATTACTCTTCTCTATTCGTCAAAAGCTTGTATCTACAACGCTAACAAACAGTCTATTCGCTCCACCATCACAACTTAATCATAAATCGTTCACCAACGAAAGAAATCATAAAACAGTCTAGTGCCCAAGTAGGGTAATGAGTTTAAAATCCAAGCCCTGGCCGGGTCCTTGAACCTGTTTTTGGGTCACCGGTGCAAGGCCGATGCCGCCTGAGGCAGGGAAGCGGCTGTTTTAAAGGAAGATTTTTATTGCTGGCTGGGGATAACTGTTATAATAAAGATGTTTTTATAAAATAAAAACAAAATGCTGTCTGGATTTGATGATTTGGTGGTCTGGGGGAGTTTTAAATGCGTTCTTGCTGATCTTACGCCCGGATGTTGAAACGAAAATTCCATTTTCAAAATCGTAGCTTTAATTCGAAAGTATGTGAGTTTGGCAGAGTGCTTGAGGTCGTTACTTGCCAGTTCAAACCCCACTACGTACCACTGTGTTTTCAAATTTGAAATTAATTTGTACGATTGTTTGAAGCTTTAACGGTTACGGAAAACATCGTGTGAAAACCTGCACACCTGCGGAAAATTTCTAAGGTTGTTAGTCGACCAACTTGTACTTGGCCAGCGTGGTTGACTAAGGCCTAATCGCTCTTGATTTAGGGTAGGCCCGTGCCGTAGCAGGGAGGACGTATACGGGCTGATGATGATGAGGCCTTCATACTATTTAGTTACCTTGAACGAGACATCAAACGCGATTACAAAACTCCCTCTGTATTTGTAGGTACTTGACAATGAAAACACTTCATTCAAAAGGGTCATGCGTATGTAAATGGTAGTCATATTGCAAATAATGTTTATGTAAAAGGTATGGTAATGGTCTACACGTATTTACGTAGCTAACATATTATTTGTTCCGTTTATAAATATTTATGTATGTCTCTGACGCCCGTTGTACAAATTCTGCTTAGTTGGGGTCATCAGATAACCCAGATATTTATTATTCATTTACCCTAATAGCTAAGTACTAATTTAAGTCCTTTATATAAATACTAGAAATGAAATGAAACATAATAACCTTCGTCTTGAATCCCTCTATCTATTAAAAAAAACATCAAAATCCGTTGCGTAGTTTTAAAGACTCAAGTATACATACATACATACAGGCAGACGCGGAAAACGCCTCTGTTTTATACTATGTAGTAAACTCTTACAAATAGCCCCAAAGTAACGAACATACCGGATATAGTCCAGTCAAATTAGGTTTCATCTGCGGAAAAATTACTAGTGAGCTGAATTTTGGTACACACCTTTATTACGGCATTGTAATGAAGGTGTGAAAAATCGACATTCATATCGTGCCGGCTTAAAAAGTTATAGGGGTCAAAAGGTCGCGAAAATCAGTTTTTCGCGAATATCTCGCGATCTATTGCTTGTAGGTTATAGTACAGTCTGTGGGGACATATAAAAGCCTCTGGTCTGCAAAAGGTGGAGTAGAAAATGTTTTGGCGTTATATTGCTTACGTATGGCAGTTTAATAGAAATCCAAGTTTTCGACCTCGGGAGGCGCATGCGCGAGCCGCCATCTAGACAGACATAAAGAAGACAAAATTACTTACATTTCCTTCATACATATTTATTCTGTAAGTCTTATAGGTAAAAGTTTACAAGCGATGGAAAAAAAACGAAAAAATTATTTAAATCTAGTATGAATTTGTTACTACGTGTTTGGTCTGGGATAAAAAAAAACCAGAAGACTGGGGCTAGAGATATAACACCAATGGGCTCAGTCCAATAACAACAACTGAGAAAGCTGCACCCCCAACGCTTTTAAAAGTAATTTCTTGCCACTGTAAAAAAGGATGCAGTAGAGCATGTAGTTGCAGGAAAGCTGGATTACAATGCTCTATTGTATGTGGGTTCTGTAGTGGTCAGTCCTGCGGAAGAGCGGTAGAGATTCGGATAGATAACGAGGACAACGATGACGATGAAATTTCATTGCTAGAAACCCATTTTTTTAGAAACAGCGACATTGAAACTGAAAATTCTAGCGAGATTAATGAAGATGTCGACATTCACCTACCTGGGCCATCAAAAAGGTTTAAAAAATAATTAGTAAAATTTTTAACCAAAATTTTAATTAAATTGATGATTTTTGTAACTTTTTATTTTTCAACTGCTTTTATGTTTTTACGTTTTTGGAAAAGGAAAACTGAAAATCATGAAGATGTTTAAAAAAAGATTTGTAATTGTACCAAAAATTGCAGCGGTAGAAATTATGTCCTAGCATTGACAATGCATCTCGAGAGCAATTTTCTTGTTGGAATATTTCTGCAAAATTGTTTAAATCAGATCTTTTTTCAAACATCTTCATGATTTTCAGTTTTCCTTTTCCAAAAAGGAAAACTTTCTGTACTAGTATTACTAATGCTATATGTCTGTATGTAGTAGATTTTACTAACAACACGCTTACAAATATCAATGAAAAGCATAGGGCGTACGCCTTGGTATACAATAACGTATGTGAGTGCTTTCTCGGCGCTCTCCTCCGAAAACTTTCAATTCTACAAAAAAATGCAAAGGACATTTTTGTAGATAATTTTATAACAAATAATTTTTCTAATGACCTCAATTAACCTACAAGCAATAGATCGCAAGATATTCGCGAAAAACTGATTTTCGCGACCTTTTGACCCCTATAACTTTTTAAGCCGGCACGATATGAATGTCGATTTTTCACACCTTCATTACAATGCCGTAATAAAGGTGTGTACCAAAATTCAGCTCACTAGTAATTTTTCCGCAGATTGGTGTTTAAAAGAGCTAATTTGACTGGACTAATATCAGTTCCAGTTGAAAGGCTAGTTGCATCGATCGAATGCAACAGGGAGTGGGTGAAGGCTGGGACCGTGAACCTCTCGATTTTAGGTCACTCCCGGCCCGCGGGGCCAGCTGGCCGGATTCAGATGTGTGTTGTTTTGCCCCATATACTCTATATTGGTGTAGAGACAGACAATATGGGGGATAAATTATGTAAAATTTATGAAACAATAAACGTTTTTTTATTTATTTATATAAATAGAAAATTTTGTGCTTTACATCTACTGTTCATCATTATAATTTTATTATGCATTTCTAAAAGTTAGCATGACACGAACGACACGAATCAATATGTAGTTACTGGAGTTTTAAAGAAGATTGGTGTATTTCAACGCATAGATGTCGAAATATGGTTCTCTATTATACATAAGTAGGTGTGGTCAGATAACGTTCTCTCTTTCATATAAAATTTGAACTCCTGATTGAAAAAAAATATGATAAACAGTTAGATAAGTACGCTTTAAGATTCGTCTAGCCATTTTTGGCTCATAATAGGAAATCGTTAAAGCTTAAGTCTCAAATCAATAACACCTATAACAAAAAAAAAACAGATAAAAAAAGAAACATCCAGACCAATTGATGACCTCCTCCTTTCTGAAGTCGGTCAAAAATGTGAGCTTCCACCATTAATCCTCTTAAAAAGAAAAAGACTAAAGAAAAAGAACCATGTAAAAAAAAACAGATGAAGCGTGATAAAGACACCTCCGTAATTTTAAATATTGAATTATTCAATTTCAAGCGTCAGATAGTAATCTTGCCCAATTAATAAACGCATCAAGATACATGCAGTGAGAACAATGATGGCCGCCTCGCGTGGCCGTGAACCGTCGATTTTAGGTCACCAAGCGGCCACGACCGTGACCCTTAGGACTCACGCTTCGGCATAGTTACCACACGGGTTTGGAACGATCAAAATAGTTAATATTTTTTTCTTTCATTGGGTATTTATTGACTATAGAAGGCCTAGGATTGCTAGGTATCTACGGTGAGGAGTCATCATCAGCCCATAGACGTCCCCACTGCTGGGACACGGGGCTACCCTAAACTAGGGCGATAAAGCTTAGTCAACCACGCTGGCCATGTGCGGGTTGGTCGACTACACAACCTAAGAATATAAGAATACAACCTAATAGATGTACCTAGGTACATTATCTGTATGTAAATTGTTATTTATGGTTTTATTTTTTTCTCCGAGATCTACATTATATTAAAAAGAGAGATACATTAAAATGTCAAGGAATTTCGTGACATGAATTCTACGCTTGTTAATATTACACCCACTCAGGACTCGAACCCGGGGCCTCTCGGTTTTTACACCTTACCACTAAAAAATGCTTTGGTAACATATTACATGTTCGCAATACTGATCTTTTTGATTGAGGGCAAACCAAGATGATGCTCATTTGCCCCCTTTTTTTCTAACTGACTTACGATGATGGCTTGGAGTAGCCTCGTCATCATCACCGGACTTGCGGGGGAGCGGATGGCTCTCACCCTTAAACATTTTTCTTCATTCAAAAGAGTACACTGACCGCCTTTCAAAATACCATATGTCAAGCTTACAGGACAGACGCCAAATGCTTGATCTCCTTTTTCTGCACAAGTTGGTGAATGGTGATCTGGATTGCCCGGGCCTACTTGAGCAGCTGCAGTTCCATGTTCCACTTAAGTTGCCAAGAGAAGGCAAATACGCTCTATTTGCGCCCGAAGGTTCTAAGAGCAATCTCGGTCATCATTCATTAATTAACAGGCTTCAACGACAGTACAATGGATTGCTGAAGAGGGCTGACGTCGATATTTGGTCATACAGCACTTATAAATTCAAGAAGGCTGTACTTGATTCGTTCAAGACATAATATCTGGATATATTATTAGTTTTTAGTCACTTTTAACTAGTTTTATTTGGGTTTCTTTTTCATTTTTTCTGCTCACATTGCTTGTCGTGGCAGCCTGTAAGTGAATCTGCACTTACCTATGTTCCTATTAAGTACCTTTTGTAAACTGTTGTAAATTAGTGTAAGATTTGTTGGTTGTCCATAATAAATAAATAAATAAATAAGAGTCGTGCGGGATGATGCCAACATAAATATGTCTCAAAAATCCACTCTAGCAAAGCCAGCTTATCTCAGTCCGGGTAAGCCAGGGCGATGCGCGATTGTTTCGGATGGATTCTATATTGAATCGCCCGGGACAGTGGAATGGCTCGACCCAATAAGAGTGCTTTGGCGGAATATTGAGTAAGCCCCGTTTTTGTTTGTTCGAAGGCCACTGAAATCTGACGTTTAAAAGTTCGTTGTTTTGTAAACTAGCTGATTTGGCTTAAACAGTTTATGATTATGTCGCTGACCCTTCATTTGACGTTGTCGGCTAAGCTTTATTTTATTCAGAATATCATAATATCGTACTTAATTTAGATTGAAGACAACAAAGTAAAATGTGTACCTACTTACTTCTTCTTCTTCTTATCGTGTGGTTGATGAACAACTTGGTGTTAGATTTTTTTTAAACCGCCCGTAGGCCTCTGACATGGCTTCACACACCGTTGAAAAATCTCTCAGGTGTGCTGGTTTCCTCACTATTTTTTTTTCATAACACATGTAAGTCAGTTAGGAAAAAAAGCTCTAAATCTATGGAGCCGACCAAACGGTTCGAAGCCGGGACTCGGCACAGGGTCGCCGCGCCCTAGTTACTCGGTTCATGGCCGATGCACCCGGGACTACCATTACGCGTTTAATGTGGCTTCGTTATTGCTAACTCATCCTGCTTGCTTTAATGTAAGCGTTAGTAAATATCATGTAGATGGTTCAAAGTGCTACTGATTATGCTGGCATGGTTTATATGAGCTGTTACTAAAAATGTATTTGTTATTTATACTAAGGCCTGATCGCCCTAGTTTAGGGTAGGCTCCTGCCCCAGCAGTGGGCACGTATAAGGCCTGGTGATCACTAGAATTATACGGAGATATTTTTATGTTTGTTTCGTATTGAATAGGATTGGAAAAAACTTGTTGGATTTAAAAAAATGTCTCCTGTTGGGAAGCTATATTATCTCCGGTGATCATAGGATATTTAATATGTAAAACATAAATAATATACATGCCTGAGCAAAGCTGACGAGTCACTAGTTTCGTTACAAAAAATCTTGACAAAATCGGTCTAGTTTAGTGCAATGTTTTAAATGTGTTCGTTCATCAATAAAAATAGACAAAGATGAAAAGATGAACGAACGTGCAGCGTGGGAAAAAATGATAATATTCTGTGCGACCAGAACACGTCTTCCGAGGCCGCAACAAGCCCGCAATTTAACTTTACAATAACATTCACTAAAATGGCACATCCACATGAACATTATAAACTAATTAGAAATATTTCACGCGGTGAAGTTGAAGACAGACGCTAATCAAAAATATGTTAAACTATTGTAAGGGATATAATGTTTTTAGTAGATGTGATTTAGCTATCAATTTTTATTTACACTATTAAGCCCAATTATTGTCATATTTCTTTTAAATATTATTTTAATTTATGGTATTAAAACTGATTATTTTGGTTGGGTTGTAAACCGATACTTTAGAAATCTATAGATGGGCAACACTAGTGAAAAAAGATGGTGGAACGGCATTCTATGCCGAGCGTTGGTACATGAGATGTAGTGAGCGGAGTAAACGAAAAATAAGATGTAATTTATAGATTAAGGTGCTGTGTATTAAGTGTTTTATTATACTTCAGAAGTGGTAAGTACCCGTATTTGTCTTATAACGGAAAATAAAGTTTAAATATAAAATACTTAACGGTGGGTAACCGTTATCAGTGACGACCGATTTGGTCCACGGGTTACGAACGTTGCCTTTGAACTAAAAGTGTCGCGGGTTCGAATCCCGCACAAGACAAACATTTCTTTTTGTCTTGGCTTGGGTGTATACGTAGTTGCAAGGATAGGTATATAAGTAAGTTTATCCGTTGCCTGGCATTTATAACGCAGGCCTTGGTATGCTGTGGGCCGGGTGATTGATATTAAAGTGTAAAATACAATATCAGACAATTTTAGTGTCGCATAAAAATGCCTAAAAGTATTTGAAATTACCATTCCCAACGATATAGTTGATACAATATTAATCTAAAATATATGAAAGATTAAGTTAAAAGAAAATGAGATAATAATAATAATATGCTGGCGTGCAATAACGTAATAACGGGATGCAATAATTTGAATGAAGTGACGGTTGATCTCATATTTTTATTTTTGTATTTATACACTATTATTGAAATCTTAACTTCGGGCTGACCTTGAAGTCACTTTTGAGGTCAAAGTTTTGGAGTACAAGTGTGGGTGAGGGTGTCTTAGAGGGACCCGAAAATTTCATCCATTTTGTGATAGGACGCCTCGTTTTCGAGATACATCAAGTTTTATTTTTACCTAATTTAGGATTTTGAGTCTCACTTGAGAAGTGAGTCTAATGCCGTATCATTTTGTTTTTACATGAAACAACGGAGCAAGACAAGAATCGCCGATTGAAAACTCCTACGTGAGGCGCTGGTCGCACCGACGACGATGGAGGCAGGCTGAGTCGCGGTCAGCCACGGAGCGTGGTGCAGGATCGCAGTAGCCGTTTTCGTCGAAGTCAGACGCAGCCGCAGCCTTGGAAGACGCAGTCGCAGCCACAGCCATCGGTGGATTCAAGAACTGGATCGCGACCGCGAGCGTGCAGTTGAACGGGATCCCGTTCACGTGCAACGCGCTCGCATGAGCGGCTTCAGCACTTACGGGAGAGGAAGACGGAGATGGAGCGTCACAAGCCGGAGCAGCAGAAAACGAGAAACAAGCAGAGGACTCCCCGGCTCACCGAGCGCTGGACTTGACAACTCACAAGGTTATGTACTCCTCCCATTTATTTTTTCTTCTACCTCAAAATATGTTTTGCAAATCATTCCATCAAAAGTGGCCTGATATTGTTTGTATGGGAGGAATGGCAGGTTAAACTGTTGGCTGTTATCCATGGGAGCTTTTCAGTCGGTCACCGGAGGATATGCTAAGGTATATAAGTAAATTAAATGAGTCAATCAAAAGCATTATTGTGAGTAGCTAGCCTTGGTTAACCAATTATTATTATAATTTTATTGTCTCTGTTGCGATGATCACAGTAAGGGTTAATTTCCCGGCCCTTGTGGAAGACTTGCGTGTGAGCACAGGCCCAACACGTAGTGGCCCCTTGGGACGTTTACTATAAGTGTGAAATGGATATGCTACTCCTGTATGCACATGACGATGCGCTCTGCAGTAATACCCGGCGCAGAAACATATAGGACGGATTGGAATGTAAATATTTGGGCCTATTGAGTGAGGTTTTGTGGAACTGGGCCTGGTTATTATTATCAGTTATTATTGTTGTTTCCTACGATATTAGGTTCTCCATTTTTATTATTTACATTTTAGTGTTTTAGACGGTAGGTCACTTGCCAAGTGATTACTCTGACGGGAATGAGAAGTCGTCCTGTAGGAACCTCCGGCTGCAGGTGTTGAGAATTAGGGTTCCTACAGCAGTACAAAGTGTGATTATTATTATTTTATTAGTTTAAGTTCATACTCTCCAAAGAGGATATCAAATAAATGGTATGTATTTAGAATTGCTGCCTTTTGGACGAGTTTATAATGTGTGAGGGTATGTCAAGTGTAATGAAACTTGTATGTAGTGATCGAAGAATATAATCAGTTGTGAGACTACGAATGGCACTATTTTGTTATATTCATATTTCTATAGATAGGTTACGATACCTTTTCATCTTTTCGGTGAGGGTTGGTTGGAGGTTATGGCTTAGTAGTCATCTGGCTAAGTCTTTTAAATAAACTGTTTATTGATTATATTAGGATCCGGTCCGGTATAGTGCGCTGTTTTTCCTAATTGTTCTGTCGTTTCTCATTTCCTAGTATTGAATCTGGTTTATATTTATAAAATGGTAATCTCTTTTTAGGAAATCATACTTGAGGGCTAAACATTACAGACTATTCTGGCTACTTTATCGTGCCTGTACCTGCACTATAACACTGCAGGCGATATCCTTACTATATTATATAATTATATAATTATATAATATAATATAATATAATATATAATATATATAATAATAATAATAATATAATAATATAATAATATAATATATAATAATATAATAATATAATAATATAATAATATAATAATAATAATAATAATAATAATAATAATTATTCAGAGAAGAAATAATCAGAATATGGAAACAGAATAAAGTCTTTGTAATACCTATAGTACTATCCACAACTGGCGTGGTCCCCAAAACATTATGCAATAGTCTAAAAATGCTAGATTTATCAGAATCACTCTACATCCCTTTACAAAAAGCCGCAATCCTAAACACCTGCAGAATTGTCAGAAAATTTATGCAGTTAGACGAAACCGACACAGCCCAAGATAACGCTTCACAACCCTCGTAGACTGCTGCATTTACTTGGCTATGCCCGTAAGTGTAGTAAGACTGTACCAGACACTATGGTCTGAGAATAAAAAACAGTACACAAAAATAATAATAATAATATAATAATATAATAATATAATAATAATAATATAATAATTATAATAATAATAATAATAATAATAATAATAATAATAATAATATAATAATTAATAATTAATAATATTAATAATTAATAATATTAATAATTAATAATTAATAATATTAATAATAATTTAATATTATTAATCAATATATTAATATATTAATATTAATAATATTATAAATCCGAAAGTAACTCTGTCTGTCTGTCTGTCTGTCTGTCTGTCTGTTACGCTTTCACGCATAGAGTACTGGACCGATTTAAATGAAATTTGGTACAGATATAGTCCAGAGGCTAGAAAAGGTTATAGGCTACTTTTTACCCGACTGCGCTATAAGGAAGTAATGTTTTACCCGTTAAACGTCTCTACGCGGACGAAGTCGTCACAGCCCAAACTATTGGACAGATCCAGATGAAATTTGGCATGCAGGTAGATGTTATGACATAGGCATTCGTTAAAAAAGGATTTCCCGAAATTCCCACGGGAACAGGAATTAACGGGAAAATCCTTTTGTATTAGACGCTTGAAATTTGGCATGCAGATACTTTAATAAATTTAAAGCTTAGTCGAACAGGATATTGTAAAATTCCCACGGGAACGGGGGTAACAAAAAAAAATCTTTTGTATCAAAAAAATCTAAACCGCGTAAGATAGATGATTGAGATTTGGCATGCAGGTACCTCAATGGACGTAAAGCTTACTTGCAACGCGATATTACAACATTCCCAGGGGAACGGGCGTTATTGGGAAACAATTTCTGTATGTTAAATCCTGTAGGACACGCGAACGAAGTCGCGGGCACAGCTAGTGTTGAATATGTTCTGGGCTATTCTCTATCTTTTGACTGGTGATTCCTCAGTATTTTTTTAATAATTCTTTGTTTTCATCTTGAATAGCGATTATGAAGGTTTTGGTATCCGGACGTCGCAGCCGCGATTGGATGTTGATATGTCAGCAAGGGGCTGTTGAAGGTCTCTGTAGTGGCGCCTATGCAGACCCTTTTGTTTCCATACGCTTACGTTTGTAAATTAATTAGGTGTTATTTATTTATAACATTACTATTCTGTATGTTTGACAAAGGGGAAAACACAAGGCAGAAAAAGGTAGCTGAGACTGGTACCTATTGTCAAATAATACACTCTTGATAAACTTAACTTTAGATATTAATGTTTTTTTTTTATATCTTATGTTAATTAGTTATTAGAATAAGTTTGTATGTACTTGTGATACTTATAGTTTGACAATAAAGCTTTTTATTATTATTATTTAGTTCAACATTAAGAAGGTTGTGATGTACCTGAAGTGTGTATTGGCTCTTCTTAAGTGTTTTCGGTATGACTCCTGTGGCTGATAATGCTATTGGTACGATATGGACGGTCTGTATTTTCCACTGTATTTTAATTTGAATCGCTAAATCTGTGTATTTGGTAAGTTTTTCGTTGATGGTGATTCGGAAGTTATAAGTATTGGTAATTGCTATGTCAATGAGGTATACTACGTTTTGCTGTTTGTCATGAATTGTTATATTGGGTCTGTTATAGTGAGTGGTTCGGTCTGTTAATATAGTGCGGTCCCAATATATTTTGTGTTTGTTATTTTCCAGAACAGGGTTAGGTTTATACTTATAATATGTATTGTATTTATGGGCTAAGTATTGGTAGATAACTGAGGCAACCTGGTCGTGACGGTGTTTGTAGTCCGTGTTGGCCAATACTTTACAAGCACTAGTAATTTATTTATTTATTTATTTAAGATCACCAGCAAGATTACATTAACAATATGATATAAGTAACATGACCAAGATGAACATTTAGATAAACGCAAACTTGATTATAGGTGACCACTACCTACATGCATTTCAGACAACAGGCATTTTGAATTTTATCTAGTTTAAAATACAAGAAGTGGTTTTAGTTTTAATACTTACGAAACTTCAAGTGAAACATATTATATAACAATAATCGAATAGTTGGTTCAACCACTCAGGGATTGACCAAGCATTTAGATTTAAATTTGTGCAAGGTATCGGAATAAATATCGATGGAAGTGGACTTAGACGAGAATTATATTTAGAGAACATTCTATATAAAGGGGAAAATAAACCTAAATTTGATTTAGAACTCTTGGGGGTAAACAAATTGTATCTAGTCTTTCTAGGTAATTGAATAGGTACATTTAAGTTAACTTTCAAGAGCAGATTCGGGCAGTCAACTAATCCAATTTGAACAGAAACATATTGTCCAGCATGGTTCTTTTAACGTATTCATTTTAAAGTAATGTAATCTATTTTTGTAGTGGGGCTGTAGGAAAGATGGTACAAAAATATGTTTTTGAACTATTTAAATTTTTTTTAATATAGACGTCATAGTGTGGGTTCTACACCACACTGCAGTAATGTGTTGTATAGTCTAAATGGCACTGTTGTATTGACGACACAGGTCGGTGGGAAGATTAAGTTCTTTAGTGATGTGTTTTCTGTAGTTGCGAGTGGCAATCACTTCATCCTGTATGGCAGCCATAAACGCTTCTTTCTCTGGGAAGAGCTCACCTTTCTGAAGCCACCCTCTGTCCACATGGGGCCGGTTTATCGCCGCAAGATATTATTAAAACCACAACACCACAGGGAACTAAAAGTTTTCTTTGAATATTCCTTGCTTCATCGGGGTATTTTCAGGTTGATATTATTAGTTTTTCAGTCTTTCATACATGCGTGCAGGCACGTTTTAATTTGTGTGGAGGACTTTGTAACGGTGCAACACCTGATTAAGCCAGCTGTGGGGCACGAAGTCATATGATTTGCGGTAGTCGACATACATGCTGCTAGTGCCCCTTTCATGTCTGAATGCAGTTCTCATAACAACGGAGTACATTATAAACTGGTCCCTACGTCTCGTATGTTTCTCTTGCACTTTTGTTATTATAATTTATTTTTGTAAAGTTTTATACCTCGGTAGATATCTGTTGATTTTCCAAAAATGAACGGACCGGAGCCTTAGCAAACTCCCTACAAGGCTTTGGATAAATTTATTTATTTATTTGCAGTCACATGGTTTACAATGATGATGGTAACAAAATATGAAAGTACATTATACATGACACTCGGTAAGGGCACTGCAAAGAGTGGACAGCTGAATAAATGTATGCTTAAATTATTATTATATTGCACAAGGAAATAAAATAACTTTACAACAATTTAAAAGTAGAGATACTTAACTATTATTTTATATTATATTTATAAATTTTATCGGCAAAGAAATCATTTAATGGGTAGTAAGATTTATTGAAAAGGTGAATATTTAAATGTTTTATAAATTTATCAGTGTGTTCTATATCTTTCAATTTTATATTTGTCAGGAAAGGAGATGTCAAAGACGGGAGCCCCGCAATCCGTATCATGGCTGAAAATGATCTCAACCGCCTGCTCAGTGCGCAGCCAGAATCGAACACAGCCGCCCGGGGAATGTCTCCTGTCTGTCTTCTGTGGGAAGATCTATTATATCACGACGTGATTGGCTAGCCAAATGTTATGTATACATGATAGAATATTATTTGACTGATGCTTGAATCTTTGTGATGGAGTCTGCCTAGCCGGCTATCCAGTTGATGGGGAGGTTAAGCACGAATGGATGGGTTCGTGTCTTGACTTTACCACGATGGTTGACTGGTCGGGCGCGAGAATGGATGGGTTCGTGTCCTGACCTGTCCGCGATGGTTGGCCGGTTGGATAGATCCTATCTTGCTGTCCCGTTGGTGGGGATGTCGAGCGCGAGAATGGATGGGTTCGTGCCTTGACTTCCCCACTGTGGTTGACTGGTCAGGCGCGAGAATGGATGGGTTCGTGTCCTGACCGGCCCACGACGGTTGTCTGGTTAAATTAATGGTATATACATTGGTTATGATATGTTCTATACATAAGCTAGTTAATTGTGGTATTAAATTAAAATATTATAAAGCAAACATTAATGTACTATATGAAGAAGTATGGAAATACTTTAATGTATCGGTGATTATATTATGTTGTATTTATTTCATTGACAAGGCTGTAAGAATGGATGGGTTTACAGTTTTGTATTATTTATAGTCTGGTAACAAAAATGGATGGACTGGTTGCCAAATTTATAAATGGTCTATATCTCAAGATTATGGAATGTTGCCTATTTGCAAAAGTTGCAAATACTTATAGAAATAATTTAGTGAAGTGTGCTTCCTGTGGTACCCATAGGAATACCCAAGTCCTATTTCTAGTTTGGTAATTTACATGGACTGGTTGCCAAGCTATAATTTAGTTGTGTGCTTCCTGTGGTACCCATGGGAATACCCAAGTCCTATTTCTAGTTTGGTAATTTACATGGACTGGTTGCCAACCTGGTAAATGGTCTATATCTCAAGAGTATGGAATGTTTCCTATTTGCAAAAGTTGCAAATACTTATAGAAATAATTTAGTGAAGTGTGCTTCCTGTGGTACCCATAGGAATACCCAAGTCCTATTTCTAGTTTGGTAATTTACATGGACTGGTTGCCAAGCTATAATTTAGTTGTGTGCTTCCTGTGGTACCCATGGGAATACCCAAGTCCTATTTCTAGTTTGGTAATTTACATGGACTGGTTGCCAACCTGGTAAATGGTCTATATCTCAAGAGTATGGAATGTTTCCTATTTGCAAAGTTGCAAATACTTATAGAAATAATTTAGTGAAGTGTGCTTCCTGTGGTACCCATAGGAATACCCAAGTCCTATTTCTAGTTTGGTAATTTACATGGACTGGTTGCCAAGCTATAATTTAGTTGTGTGCTTCCTGTGGTACCCATGGGAATACCCAAGTCCTATTTCTAGTTTGGCAATTTACATATGGAGGGACTGGTTGCCAACCTGGTAAATGGTCTATATCTCAAGAGTATGGAATGTTTCCTATTTGCAAAAGTTGCAAATACTTATAGAAATAATTTAGTGAAGTGTGCTTCCTGTGGTACCCATAGGAATACCCAAGTCCTATTTCTAGTTTGGTAATTTACATGGACTGGTTGCCAAGCTATAATTTAGTTGTGTGCTTCCTGTGGTACCCATGGGAATACCCAAGTCCTATTTCTAGTTTGGTAATTTACATGGACTGGTTGCCAACCTGGTAAATGGTCTATATCTCAAGAGTATGGAATGTTTCCTATTTGCAAAAATGGATGGGTCTGCAAATGGGACTCATTCTTTGTTATGTTTCTTATTGTATTTTTGATCAGCGGCGAGAATAGATGGGTTCGTCGCAGGTTGCAAATACTTATAGAAATAATTTTGTTTTGTGTGTTTCCTATGGTACCCATAGGAATACCTATTGTGCATGAGGACATGCACAGTGTCAGGATGGGCGAATGTAAGGGATATAATGTTTTTAGTAGATGTGATTTAGCTATCAATTTTTATTTACACTATTAAGCCCAATTATTGTCATATTTCTTTTAAATATTATTTTAATTTATGGTATTAAAACTGATTATTTTGGTTGGGTTGTAAACCGATACTTTAGAAATCTATAGATGGGCAACACTAGTGAAAAAAGATGGTGGAACGGCATTCTATGCCGAGCGTTGGTACATGAGATGTAGTGAGCGGAGTAAACGAAAAATAAGATGTAATTTATAGATTAAGGTGCTGTGTATTAAGTGTTTTATTATACTATTGTTTATTTCAAGCCATGACTCAGGCGATGAAACTGTCATTTGTTTCATTGTCACGTATCTCAATGTTTTCACTGTTATTTTCGGCTAATTATGTATAAATTAGAGGTAACTGCTGTGTAGAATGATCACCTCATCCCGAATATGGCTCTGAAACAGCTAAACTAAAACGATACTTTCTAATTTGAATACTTGTCTTACAATATTTATTGTACTAATAGCCGATTAAGATTCGATAAGCCCAAAAATTGGGACAGGATCAATGTTAAGAGCCATCACCTCTCGTGTTTACAAAGCTTAAAGCCGTCCTACATCAGATTCGTTTACCTTTCTTCAACGAACTAAGCACAAAACTCAGCATTTTTTTTCCTAACTGACATACGATGATGGCTTGGAGTATCGTTGTCATCATCACCGGACTTGCGAAAGAGCGGATGGCTCTCACTCCTACTTCTTCTTATCGAGTCGATGGCAAAATCAAAAGAAATCGGCCCAGTATTCGGCCACAGGAATCGCGTCATCTGAGAACCCATCAAGTCGCTCAGTGAGCAGGTTTCCAAATAAGCGAGATGTGAAATTAGATGGCACATGGACTGTGGCAAGAAACCGCATACGCAGGCCCGATCTAATGCGTCAGTGAATCCCCATCTAAGCCTATTTTCCTTGCTACGACCAACCTGGGAACAAAAAAGCGTCGATGGCCGAGTGGTTAAGGTCGTTGCTTGCCATGCGAGAGGTCGCCAGTTCAAACCCCGCCAGGTACCAATGTGTTCTTCAAAATTTTAAATTCATATGTACCATCATTCGACGCTTTAACGGTGAAGGAAAACATCGTGAGCAAACCAGCACACCTGAGAAATTTTTCAAGGGTGTGTGAAGCCATGTCAGAGGCCTACGGGCGGCTTAAAAACTCTGACACCAGGTTGTTCATCAACCATACGATAAGAAGAAGAAGACCTGGGAACGAAAGGAAGCTCTTACCCCTGAAAATTCAGGATTGTTTACATTCGTTCCTATTATTTGACTCACGTGGATACATCTAGTATCGACGTCCGGTACGCGCAGAGGGCGCTGCGCGGCCTAGTTTCAACCCAGTTCAAGGACATTTCACCTCGGTCGGGATCACCTAGCTGCTATTGCTATATTATTAATTGGGTACTTGATTTTTTTTTTATTTTGATATAGTTGGATGGACCACTCGAACACTGGCACTGTTGAAAGTTTCACTTATCTCGATAACTCGACGAGATATTACGGTTTAATAGCTCATTATTTGGGCGAGTTTAAAAACGCTCCACATAATCGTTTGCAAAATTATGACGTCACATGCCTATATTTTTTATGCAGCGCCTAGAAAGTTTGTTCGGCAGGTTCATCAAAAGTTGCATTTATTCTATTATTTAAACGATGACAACAACATTTGGAATGATTTTCGCACTTTTGAAATGGATTTATCCACACAACTTTAAAATTTGTTTTGCTGTTTCATTTTGCTAAAAATTTAAGTTTCAAATTCATTAATAGTGATTTACTTAAATCTTACTGCTAATCATAATACGAGTAACAGCAAGCACAACAACTACAGTCTAATACCCAAATAATAAAACAATTGATGATAGTCTAATCACATTGATCCTGTCCCAACTTTTGGACTTATCCCACTAATTCGGCTGTATCGTCAGGATAGTAAATATTGTAAGGAAAGTTTATAAAGGAGATAATTTATTCAAAATTCGAAAGAAATCACATTCATGACCCCGCCTGTACAAGGACTTGAACCCCCGGACCTTCCGATATCGCGTCCGGGGATGCTCTTTTTCAAATTAGCTTTTTTAATTTTTGTTATTTTTTCAAATTTTACATTCCGCTTTAATAGCATTAAAAACAAAAAATAAAAAAGGAGGTAATTTATTTTTGTTAGAGAGCCTTACAGTATTCTATACGACAGTTACCTCTTCTTGAGTACTTTAACCTACATTACCGTGTTTTCGACGACAATTCTCTAGTACGATGCGTACTATTCAATTTATTTACCTAACTATTCAAAGTAATCCACCATAATATATGCAAACTATTCGTTTATACCAAACGTTGTTAGAAGAAATTGGCGAAATAAACTTTTTTTTTGGCTGTGCCATGAGTAAGCTATTCACTGTTTAACCAAGATAACTTTGAAATGACTGCAGAAGTCAATTACACAGACAATTAATGATTATCTCTTGCATTGCATCTGCCTATAGAATTTCTCTGTAAATGAAAAAAATGTACACAACAAGGCTATTGAATTGTCTTATCAATTCGTTAGATACACAAACAGTCTAATAGACAGTTATTAGTAATCTGCCGTGCTAATTAAAAATGCAGTAAGTATGGTTTCCGGTATTTCGAGATAATGGCGCTCAAAGTTTTTTTTTTATAATCACATTTTTTGATTAATATTTTAACGATGATTAAACATGTTGCGTATTTAAAATATAGCTCAATACACATACTTTTATAAAAACTAACAAAATCTGCTGTAAGTTTAGTATATTCAGAGAAAAACGAAAAAAACAACTTATGCTTAGCATGTTCCTACTAGGCAACACTAAGGTTTACAAACCAAAACTGCAGTAAAGTTGGAGTTACTGCTCTTTTGATTAGCAATCACAGTTTACTGCGTTTATGCCTTGTAGTGAAGGTATACCTTATATTTTCTTGTCACAAATTATAAATGCAGTGCTATAGAAACGCTCCGTTTCTAAAAGTTGGTAATTAAAGTGAAAATAACGCATTAACTTAATTTTTTTTAATGATTGTTGCTTTAATATACTATAATCTTTATTAAATTTTTACAATTGTGTAAATTTTTGCAGTATATGGGACTAAATATTAAAGTTATCTTTATTATTGGTACTTACTGCGTTCTTTTCTAGTGAAACATTTTTTTCTTGTAACATTTCTTGTACTAGCTACAAACGATAAATGCAATAGGTAGTGGGAAACAGTTTCAAAAATTAGTGTATAAAATTTACTATTGACTTGTAATTTATTTAAACTATCTATTATTACGAAGGAATAGTTAATACAACTATTTCAATACTTGAAATGATTATTAAAATAAGAAATTTCAAAATAGTCACAACTTAAAAAAAATCTTCAAAAGCTTAATAATTTCAGTACCTAATAAAAAATTATGACGTGAATATGACGTTAATACTGGTGTTTAAACCTTTTAAAATACAAAATGATCAAGTTCGGCAACATGACACTAGGTGGCTTTATTACGTTTATTGAATTACATAATCTGTAAGCTCAGTAATAAAGTTGTGATCAAGTAAGTTGATGTTTGCAGCACGAATTATTAACACTTGATTAGGAATGTAACATAGTAGACTATATTTTTTCCATACATTTTAAACTACAGAAAGACTGATCTTAATGTTTTAATTGAAATAATGGTTAATGATTTAGTGGAAAATTGCTTGTTACTATTTAAAATAAAACAACCACATAATTATATTGTAAATAACATCACATATTTGTTTTACTAACACGAAACACATCCAGATCCTTAATCCAATACCCATGTAGGTGTACTATTTTATATTTTTATTTCGCTTACGGAGGAAACAAAAATACCTACATAGTTTACAATTAAATACATCTATTGAACTGTAAAAACTCATTCTGTGTGATTGATGCACGAACAAGAAATCGATTTTTAAAGTAATTCGTTTTACATGTGGGAACAGAAAAAATCAGCTTGAGAACGACTAAGAAGATATGGAGAATCTATTGTATTATTTAAAATTTTGAAGAGATATTATAATTGATCCCTATGCTCACGCCGCAATCGTTATGTCCGTAGTTGCGTGTCTGAATTCCTGAATCTAACCTAATCTTTTGAGAAACTTATTCTGAATTATTTCTACTTGTTCAATATAAGTGGTATATAGAGGATTACATACGGTGGATGGACGCATTTTCTAAATGGCTTGTTACTAAGGAGTTATAAAACATGTAAGTAGCGATATTTTCAAAATCTTCACATTGACGGAACACAAATCCCAGCATTCTGTATGCTCTGGATGTCACATTATTCACGTGAGATGCAAGGTTTAATTGGCAGTCACGATACACACCCAGATCCCTTACCCTCTATTTGATACACAATTGAAACAATTATCAAATTTTATTGGCCGTTTTTTACGGGAGTAAGTAATTGTGTGACATTTCTTAATATTTAGTTTAAGCTCATTCAGTGAAAAGTATTCACAAAAAATGTTTAGGTCTTTCTGAAACTGACTACAGTGATCAATAGATTTAACAAGGGCCAATATTTTAGCATCGTTTTCATAAAGAAGCGCATAAGAACTGCAGAAACAACGCATTCTATCATTAATAAATATTAAAAAGGAGGGCCCCCTGGTGAGAACCCTGCGCGACCACTGATGTCATCGGATGAAACTAGAACTGAAACTGAAGCCTTGAACTGCTGCTGCTTGGGATCTATATGCAATTAACCAGATGGTTAACTCTAACTTTAAACTTTTTTTTAACTTCTAAGATCAGAAGATCGCCTTGTATACTGACGTTGTCGAGTTTAGCAATTAACAAATTGTGCGAAATTTTGTCAAATGCTTTCGAAAATCTTTATACGTGGCGTCAACTTGAAAACTATTTTCCATGGTTTCAAAAGTAATGTCCATAATCTCGCATAAATTTGATTCAGTAGATCTGCCACTATTAAAGCTATGTTGGTTTGATATTATTAAAGGTTTTACCCCAGGATAAAGATAATCATATTTTATCTTTTCAAAAAGTTTAAGTATTAAGGATGGTTTAGACGTGCAGCGATAGTTAGCAATATTATGTTTATCACCGTTCTTGAGAATGGGAACAATAATATATTGTATCCAGACCAAGGGCATTACCTCTTTTATTTAAAGAAATATAAAATAATAATGAAATAGGAACCGTCAACTGCCGGCAACACTGCTTAAGAAATACTGAGACTGAGACATCCAGATTTTTCAAATATTTTTCAATCGCCGTGCTATTTATGTAAACATAATCAATCACACAATCATTATTCGCGGTTCCATAGTTCGAGACGCTTCTGGACGGAGATTCAAAAACAGACTAAAAAAAAACACTTAAATAAGTCGGCAATTCTTCGACGGTCCAACGCGTGAATATTACTCAGATATAAAGAATCAGGAATCAAAACTTCGAGCTCTTCAACCTTACGACGGGTAAGAGAGGAGAGCTCATTTATTTTAGTTAGGCTAAAAATAATGCAAAGTTTTGGTAAGTTAATTTGATGAAAAAAGAAACACATTTTATAAATATATTTATTGCCCTTTAGAAATTAAAAATATGTTTTTGTAAATGTATATGCTCAGAATGTGTGGTGTTTAATTTTAAGGGCATTCAATCGGCTCTTCCCGTTGCCTTTATCCATTATTCTTTTGTTGACCCATCTTGAGGAAATCGGAAACAAAATTTAAGTAACTTTGTTCATGTTGTATAGTATAAGTATCTTTTTAAATGTCAATTTTTTTGAAATCTATACAACCAACACCCAGTTGATACAAAAACTACAACCAATTTGACAATTGACAATTTTAAATCAACCTTATTGTCATTATATTAGGTTGTTCTTATACAATTTTTTTAAATTAAACTCCCATGTCACTCAATCTCACATTTTATTGGATAAAATGATAAAATCACAATAAAATATACTCGCAGATGTCATGAAATACCTCCATTTAAAAGGTTTTTGTGTCAGCTATGGTCTTTGCACTCGTGTACCAAAAAGTTATTATGATTATTTTATTTACATACTTACTTACAAGCAAACAACTTCTCGTCGAATGAGTATCGAGGACGAGCAGTGCGTGCGATTGACACCTATCGCCCCTGCATCCTTCCCCGATCCCCGCTAGCTCCTGCTACTAATCAAAAGCGCAGTAAAGTCCAACGATACTGCGATCTTTCTTTGTAGTTTCCAAAAGCGTAAAATTGTCTTCTGTCAATTAATACCGCAGTCTACATTATTGCTGCTATTATTTTATGCATAACCAAGAAGGTTACCCGAAGGTGATATCAATGAATAGTGCAGCAAATGAACTTACTGCATTTTTAACTTGTACCTTATATTAAACTCATTTAAAAAAGAGGGCTTAGTAAAAGCGCAGTATCCGATTTCACTGCGTTTAAAAGTAGCGTCTGAAATTATTAACTGTAAAGATAGTACATAGCATAATAGCATGAATTCTTTTCACTGCGATTATAACTAGTGAAAACTAATTGAGGCCATAGAAATACCGGAGCGCAAAGAGCAGTATCGACTTTTACGGCAGTTTTCCTAAGCAAAATGCTTCTGATGAAATGCTTTACTGCGTTTTATCTTAATAAAAGTCCTACTTCCCGAATAGCTAGAAAAAAATGGATAAAAGTACCAAATAGAGCTCATTGTGAGGATTCCGAATATGTATGTAACTCAATTTTGCCAAAAACCTTCCTTACTGCGTTCTTAGTTAGCACGGCAGAGTTGTGTTACTCAATTTTATTTTCCAAAAAATAAAGCACTTTATTGTTGAAATCTACCATGATTATATTTTCTATTAATAATAGTAAATAAAACATCTGACTGATTTCAGCCATGGCGGTTGATCTCAATTGAAATCAGCCAAGTGCGCAGGACATATTATAGTGCACAAGTGTGCGCGAACACAAGTACACTTTATATTCGCTTACTCTCGTAATTCGGTGAGACGGCAATCCGACATGACCGATGAGAGATCGGGCGCAGGACCACCGGCTTAACGTGCTTTCTGAGGCACAGGCGTGCCGCCACCTTCCTGACTCCAGGCTGAGTAATTTCTTAACAGAAAAACTCACACAAATATTTTTGTGTGAGATCCTTTTGATTGCGACCCCGCAATCAAAACGGGGACTTCTCGTTCCTAACGCAGCACTTGCTATCATTAGACCAACGAGGCAGTCAAACTCTTGCACTTGTAATACTTATAAGTTGGCTTAGTAAGGATTGTAGAGATCAATATCTACCCCGCTAAGAGAAAAGCTTTAAGCTCACGAAGTAAACTTTGTCATATTCGATCACGTTGTTACGTTGGTGTAGGCTAGGCTTCGGTTCTGCGGTAGTCTGGATTATCATCTGTTCCCATGACACCACCACTGGCAGAGGCGTCACACCGCGGAGTTTTAGTGGGTAGTCCCCTGAGTCACCTTCTCAGGAGCAGCTTGTCGGAAGTACCAGTCTCCGGCAAGCCGGGAGTCCCACACACCACCCCGGGCAAACCCCTGTCCGGGTGTAACGGAGCATTAAGCATTTCTCCGCGTAAAAAAAACCTAGGCTTCGGTTAAATAGATTTCAGTATTTACCCTAGCGTGTTGAGGTCGCCGGTTAGCCCAGTTTCGCTCGGTTCAAGGCCACTGCGCCGGGTTTGTCCCGTCTGCCTAGGTCTCTGGATACTATCTAGATGCACTAACTAGCCTTGGACTGAACGGGCTTAGTCTATAAATTCACTTTGATTGATGGTTGCTTTAAGATTATTAGCTTATGAACTAATTTTGGCCTTTGATGTCCCCTGCCTTTTACGCTTAATGTCGTGGGTTCGATTTCCGCTTGGAACCAATATTAATGTGATGAATGGTTTTAAACTGTCATGGTTATATACATTAGAAAACAGAAAATGTCCAGAATATTTATCAAGTTGTTCTGTTTTAATGAGAGTTGACCCGTGATCATGGCGCGTAACGCAAGTGCATAGGCAAATTAACAAGGAATCTACTTAATGTATGTGATGTATTTGATGTGGTTTAAACTAACTTAAATTGTCTTAAAATAATATGAGTAAATTTTCTGTCGTTTAATATAGATATAAATATAAATATTTCACAACATCACATACATTGATCTGATCCCGTGGTAAGTAGCTTAAGCACTTGTGTTACAGGTACCTATCAGAATCAACAGTGAACGTTTGTTAACTTACAAAAAATCGTCAAGTGAATTGACATTAAATATGCTACAAATAAATTGCTCAAAAATAGAGAGCGATATACGCTGTAATTTATGTAAATAGCCATAAATGTTGATACTTTACCTCATCAACAATAAAGTATGTGAATACATAATACCCTCTTGATAAGTTGTTTTGCGCTGAAGGCATCACGTTCATATAGTATTTGGGTGTTTTTCTTATCTTAATGTTCTGAAGATAGCAGAATTAGGAATGCAAATAAATATAACGGACAAAATAATTAAAAACATATTGTCTACTTTTTGCATGGCATTATTTCACAATTATATGGACCGGGATTTAGTGGATCATAGATTTGACTGGCTCGGTGGAACAGTGGTTAGTGACCCAGGTTCACGACCTACGGTTCCAAGAGTCGTGGGTTCGATTCCCACTCGGGACAAATATTTGTGTGACGAACTTGAGTGTTTGTTCCGTGTCTGGGTGTGTATTAAGTATATTTGTGTATCTACTGTTGATTCTGATATGCGTGACACAAGTTTTTAAGCTACTTACCACGGGATCAGTTCAATGTATGTGATGTTGTGTTATATTTTATTTATTTATTATTATCATAGATGAACGTTGTTTGATATAGGAGTTATAAGAATAGTTTCGTGAAACCACATGGAATAGAATCAAAATTCTTAAATCACATGTTATAGATAATAAAGAATTCAAGAAGTGATCTCTGTCTGGGAAAAAGACGTGATTTGATGTATGTATATGTAAGTAATTGCTACTGCCTCGTTGGTCTATTGGTAGCAAGTGCTGCGTTAGGACCGAGAGGTCCCCGGTTCGAGTCCGGAGTCGGGCAAAATTTGTGTGAGTTTTTCTGTAATGAAATTACTCAGCCCGGAGTTAGGAAGTTGGCGGTTGAACGCCCTTGCCTCGGAAAGCACGTTAAGCCGGTGGTCCTGCGCCCGATCTCTCATCGGTCATGTCGGATTGCCGTCTCACCGAATTATGAGAGTAAGGGAATAGAGAGTGCACTTGTGTTTGCGCGTACACTTGTGCACTATAATATGTCCTGCGCACTTGGCTGATCTCATTTGAGATCGGCCGCCATGCCTGAAATCGGTCGGACGCCTTATGTAAGTAATTAGCGCCAAAATTTGCCAGTGGGAGCGTGGTTGGGCGCAAACTGTCCACTAGTTGGCATGAATTTCCGAATATTTATTGTTACGTGTATAGAGGTCAGTGGTTGCCCTAGTTTCAATGCAGTTCAAGGGCAATGCACCGAGTATACGGGCCAGGTGTTTTTAGCATAAATACTGGAGGTATTCTTGCTTTACTAATTTACAAATGCGAAATTTATTCAGCCTGTATTTCGCGCTTTAACGACTAAAAATAACGCTTTAACGACTAAATTACTGAACTAAAAAAAATTATAAGTTAATCCTGAGACTCAGAAAGGACTTGGGCTTGATTTTAACCGACTTTACTAAATAAAAGTAATTTTCTACATGATTAAAATCTTTATACGGACAAAGTCTGAGTTTCGATACAAGTAAATAATAAACCATTATTTTGATGCGTAGTTTGCTAACGTTACCGACTAAGTACCGAGAGTTCAAGCCGCCATTTTCAATCCCATTCTTTATTTGCGTGTGTACAGTACAGTACAATACAGTTTAGTACAGTACAGTACAATACAGATTAGTATAGTACAATACAATACAGTATAGTACAGTACAGTACAATACAGTTTAGTACAGTACAGTATTGTGTAATTGAGCAGAGGTGACCGTTTGGCCTAGTTCGAGGAAGGGTTTGCACCGCGGCCGCAAACACACGTTTGCAATCAGTATTTGCTTTGGCTTAGTTAGTGTAATCGATAATGAGGTCGCCTAAACATCTCTAGAGTTATACTAGCGTTCATTATTTCAGATTAATTAATATTTCGACGGCAGGAAGCGGAAATTTCGCATTCCAAAAACTAGCCAAAGTGTCAGAGAGTGAGTAGAATGCAGTTTTGTTAAGAAAAAATCCGCGTCGAATAATATGTCTCGTCTACACTAAAAAAAAAATGAAGATATGCAATTGATTTTTTCTTCTCAAATGGACAAAAGACTTGACCAATTTTTGATAATAGTTGAAAAAATCGCTACTTTTATAAAAAAAAAAAATGATACTAAGTTGCATTCATCTTGATAAATGCGAAGATGCGTAACTAAAATTCTTAAAAAAATACGTAGTAGTTGACGTTATTTTATTTTAAGCTAATTAAACTCAATCGTCTATAAGCAAATAAAAAAACTCAAACACTGTTATTTACACAGAAACATATTACTTACCTTTTCAAACCACAGTATAAAGTATGGAACGTGAAGTAAATGCAAATAGGATAAATAGGAGGTTTAAAGGTGAAAGTGTAGGTGATAAAATATTGTACCGATTTTGCCCTTGGCGGTCGATCTGAACAACCGCAGGACATTTATGTGCACAAGTGTGCGCGAAGCACCAGTGCACTCTGTTCGCTCACTCACATAGTTCATTGAGACAGCAATTCGACATGACTGATGAAAGATTAGGTGCAACACCACCGGCTTAAAGAGGACTCCGAGGCATGAGTGACTACTTTCTGACTCCGGACTAAGACTGAGTTCGACTCGAACCGGGAACTGAACAAAGCACATAATCACTGTGTTTCTCGACCTCATATCCTCACGGCCACTTACCACCACCAGTCATCCTGGACGTATGATACATCATGATCAGAAACCCTGGACCCTTCAATTACGTAGAGATATTGCCGGTCTACGTATTCTCTATCGTCTCTACAATGGGGAACGCTTTGAAGCGCTATTTCTGCTAGGTCACCCTCCCCTTTTCACTCCCAAACGACACGTGCAGTGCTGCCATTCACATACAATACAGGCGCTGGTGGCTCGGACCAAGAGGTTTAGTTCCACTTTTCTGTCACGTGTCATTAAGGCATCAAACGCCCTTCCAGCTCATATTTACCCTCCTATAATCCCGGGCGGGCCCGGCTTCCCGGGCCGGGAAATGGCATTTAAGCAGGCCTTCAGGGTGAGTGCGCCAGGCTCAATATGGTCTATTGTGCCTGACGACCTCATATGTGGATCTCACTACCGCTTACCATCAGATGGAGTGAGGTCATCTTGTTAGCCGTTTATAAAAAATAAACATAGAAAAAGAAAGTTCCTGCCTCACTGCCTGGCTCACTACCCTGATGCACTCCGTAGCGGCGCCATCCATTGCTTTAGATTTATCTTCGCAATTTCCGTCGCGCGGGCCTCCGCCTGACCCGATTACCTACATCTGCTACCTTGAGCGTACTACTGCAATGTTTGTTTGTTTGTTTATTTGCTAACGGTCTAGCTGTGTGCTTTCGTTTATACTTCATCTGTCTGTTTAGTTGCACATTTGTTTTATAGTGCTAGGGCTTTTTAGGGCTTTTTAGGGTTAAAAGGTAAACGGCCTCCGCCGTTTGTCTGTTCGTCTGTCTGTCTTTCTATCTGTCTGCCTCCAAGCTGTATATCATAAAACGTGATATACTAACGTTATTACAACAAATATAATATATATAATTATCACTAACCGCAACCCAGTCAAACGACTGTCTCTTAGTCTTTAGGCTTCAGTCAGTTGCTGAAGGTCGCGGTCTCTGGTCTCTGAACGTTTCTAGTCCCGTCTTACTTGACACTTGTCCCTTAGGTATGGCTCTCACCTCTAACTGCGACACAGTCAAACGATTGCCTCTGAGTTTTGATGTAGACTTCAGTCAGTTGCTGAAGGTCACAGTCACTGGTCTCGGTCTCCAAACGCACTTTCCAGTCCCGTCTTACTTGACACTTGTCCCTGACTAGTCGCTAACTGCCACTTCTAAACTCTTCAAATCACTTTTGTATTTGAAGAAGATAAATGGACAACGCTTGCACTGTGGCTTTTTACCCAAACAGGGAACTAATGTGACTCTCGGTCCCTTAAGTCCATTAATCACAACTCACGATAGGAACTTTGATGGTCATGACTGACCTTCACGACTCAAGAAGTTATGCAGTAAATAATGTTATATTATGTGATAATCCTCACCAATATTATAAACGCGTAATGTAATTCATGTAAGTGTGTTTGTGTGATACTTCTACACGCTAGATTTTAGGAGTAAGAGCCGTCTGAGATGATGACGAGGCTACTCCAAGCCATCATCGTAATTCGAATGTAAATGAGGAAAAAAAAACGCTCTAGCTACATAAAAAAAGTCTTCTTCAATTACAGTTTTGGGTATGGAGAAGAACATGCACTTTTCATCCTGAAAAAAAAATGCGAAACAATTTTATTTCGTTCATAGATCGCGCTTTGCAAGACCCTAGAGCGTATTTTATCCGCTCTATGATTATTAAATAAAAATTTAAGTCTTCTCAGTAATGAAACTCGGACGAAACCGATAGTAATTTTCTCTTTAGTCTAATGAGATAAAATTCTATTTGAATATAGTTTTATTGCAAGAAAATATTTCATGTACAATAAAAGTAATTACATACCTACATACGTCATTAAAATTTTAATTAAAATATTTCTGGTGCTATTTTAATACACACCTGTGTCAGTGGTATTAATTCAAATTGCCTTGGTACAATTTGTTTTTCTTCGTTAACTTAATATTTAAATATCTTGTTTAAAGTATTACCTCCACCCAGACTATTTTTGAATGCTTTTTCCTTGATTTGCATGAAAAGTAATTCGCGCGTTTACTTGTAGTTTTAATTTGGTTATTATCTAAGATATAATCGTTGACTTTTTGACTGGCTCGGTGGAACAGTGCTTAGTGACCCAGGTTCACTACCTACGGTTTCAAGAGCCGTGGGTTTGATTCCCACCCGGGACAATTCTTTGTGTGACAGTGCTCGTGGTCACATGCAAGTGTTTCCCGTCGTAAATAAATAATAGACTAAGTTTTATTTTTTGTATACAGAACCTTAGGATATTAAATCAATTCGAATGAACTCTTTCGACACAAATATACGAAATATTTGTTTAAGACATCTGTTGGGCTTAATTATATCAGGTAATATTTGGATTTATACCAATATCACTAGTCGTATAGAGAAACATTGAAAAAAAATTGCTCAGTGAAAAATTATTACATGGAGACTTTATGTACTGAAAAAGAAATAAGTGTGTGTACAGAACGACGTCTATTTTTTAGACAGGTAGTATGAATTATAATTTCGGTACTATTATTAAGTTTTAGGTACTGTTGTTTCAAAACACCGCGTCGACTTTTATCAGTAGCGTATTGACAATCACTTTAACGATTTCAAAAACTATATAGGTAAATATAATTATTTAATTGTAATCCCGAATTTCATGATAATGGCTGAATTTGATGAAGAAGTATATTGTTCAATTCAGTTAATTTAAAGCAAATTAAGATCGTACCGTAACCATTAAGAATATTGAAACCCTATCACGTTCCAAAGTGTTTTTAAAATAATTTATTTATGTACGTTTATTCGACACTCTTACGGTGAAGGAAAATATCACGAGAAAACCAGTACACTTGGGAAGACCCGTACTTGGCCAGTGATAGTGGTAGCGGACGAAGTAAGGGTATTCCTTACGCCCTCCTAGCTCATGTTTTCCATCCCACCTATGATCCCGGGCTCTTCAGGCGGGGCGTGAAATGGCATTTAAGCAGGCCTTCAGGGTGAGTGCGACAGGCTCAATACGATCTATTGTGCCTGTCGACCTCATAATGTGGATCTCACTACCGCTTACCATCAGGTGGAGTGAGGTCTTATTAGCCTATTATAAAAAAAATGGTTGGCTAGTGCCCCTCGGTGAGGATGTATATGGGCAGATGCTGATGATAATTATTGCATTTTCAGCTTTTTGTGAGTAGTACAACATGGGCGCTCTTCTTCATGTTTGGGCTGAGTCTTGGAACTCCAACTGTAGCTATACCCCAGTTAAGGAAGGAGGCTGACCCCGTTAGTAATGGAATGGCTTCTATGATAAGTAAGTTTTTTTACGTACAACCTATGTTTTTAGAATTATTAAAAGGCAGAGTAATTTTTAAAAATAACGGTTTTGTTGAATTTCGATTATGCTGTCTGCTGTACCAGTTATAATTAGTTTAAACATGTAATCTTAATTTTTATCTAAAATGTTTTACGATTTTAATTACGAATGTTAGTTTTTAGGGTTCCGTAGCCAAAATGGCAAAAACGGAACCCTTATAGTTTCGTCATGTCCGTCTGTCCGTCTGTCCGTCTGTCACAGCCGATTTACTCGGAAACTATAAGTACTACAGTGATGAAATTTGATGGGAATATGTGTTGTATGAACCGCTACAAAAATATGACACTAAATAGTAAAAAAAAGAATTGGGGGTGGGGCCCCCCATACATGTAACTGAGGGATGAAATTTTTTTTTTCGATGTACATACCCGTGTGGCGTATCAATGGAAAGGTCTTTTAAAATGATATAAAGTTTTCTAAAAAACATTTTTCTTAAAGTGAACGGTTTTTGAGATATCAGCTCTCAAAGTCGTAAAAAGTATGTCCCCCCCCCCTCTATTTTTATAACTACGGGGTATAAAATTCTAAAAAAAATAGAGGTGATGCATGCTAATTAACTCTTTCAACGATTTTTGGTTTGATCAAAGTATCTCTTATAGTTTTTGAGATAGGTTGATTTTTATTATATTTGCTGCTACGGAACCCTTTGTGCGCGAGCCCGACTCGCACTTGGCCGGTTTTTTATTTCGTTTTATTTTTAAGTCGATTTATATACAAATACTTTGTTGACAATTATAATAGTAGATTATTACATAAGTAACACAAACCCTTGATTAAACCCTTATATTAAAGTACAAATACGAAAGATAAATCATGCATGTGGGCTCACACTAAGAAAGTTACCGCGGTCACCTATGAAGAGTAGTGTACTCACTAGTACTATAGTGTTATTTTTTATTTCTAGCGGCATCGATCGGCTACATGGGCATGGTATGGATCCCGATCATTACATCAATAGCTCACTTCTACGGACGCAAACTGGCTGCATACATCACAACGTTAAACGCCTTCGCTGGCTTCATCGTACTCTACTTCGGCTCCAGCGCCGTTCACGTGCTGATCTCTCAAATCATCCAGGGGCTGACGGCTGCTGCACAAACCACCATTTGCCTCGCATTTTGCACCGAATATATCTCCCCCAAATATCGAAGCATATTCGTTCCTATCAAAGCTGCGACCCTATTTTGGGGCATTTGGGTCGCAAATGCTATCGGAACCTTCAGTGACTTCAGGTACATAGGCGGACTTGGCATCATTTGCACCATTTACAACCTCATCACAATCCTGGTGATACCAGAATCGCCTTATTGGTTAGCGTCCAAGCAAAGATATGAGGAATGCGCGTTTTCACATCGGTGGTTAAAAGGAGTCGATGAAAATGGGAACAAGGAATTAGAAATGTTAACTAGTGCATCTAAAAACAGAGAGAGAATACGGAACAAAACCGCAGCCATGCGAATTCAAGACGCCTGTCGTAACATCGTTCTCCCCGAAGTTTATAAACCTATATCACTTTGCATCCTTCTCATTACGCTATATCACTGTTCTGGCAAGTTTGTGTATACGATGTATTCAATACAAATTATTAAGAAAATAACAAACAGTGAGTCGACAGCATATGTCGGTATGTTGGTTTTGGACGGTTTCACTGTGTTTGGAATGTATGTTGGCTGTGGATTATCAAAATACTTGAAACGACGGACATTGTTACTGTCCTCATGTGTATTGGGTGCGATTTTTTTATATGTCATATCTGTTTACTTATTTCTTATAAAAATTTCGATTATTAGTGAGAATAAGTACATTTCCGTAGGTTTATTAACTGGATTCTCTATAGCAATATGTGGTCCAATGATATTGTCGGGCTCTTTATCCTCAGAGTTAATACCATTACGAGCCAGAAGCATGTGCTTATGTTTGAGTTCATTATTTTCGAAGTTTGTGATGGGATCTATTTTACTTATATCTCCTTCAATATTTGCAATGTTTGATTTTCATGGAACTTTTCTAATATTTTCACTGTTATTCACTGTATGTATAATACTTGTTTATAAATACATGCCTGAAACAAAAGATAAGACATTGCACCAAATTAGTGACTTATTTAGGAATAATCCATGTGAGGACAAATTGTTATCCCAGAAAAATCAACACTGCGGTGACGTATAATTTGAATTATAGATAAATACCTACCTGAAATTCTTTGAATCTTTTTTGAAACAAGTTTTATGATCGTCATTCAGGACCCTTGCTGAAGAGCTATAATGAAGATACATGTAAGTGACATATCTACTACTACTATACTACGACATATCTACTACTATTTTAATTAAATAATTTCTGGATGAATTTCAAACACGTGTGTCAGTGCTATTAATTCAACTCACCTTCGTAAAATGCTGTTTACGAAAAATAGCACAGATATTTCATTTTTTTGTTGAAAGTATTCCGATGATTTTCTTAAATGTCCCTATTTTCTTGATTCGCATGAGAATGCAATGACGTTAACTTGTTGTTTTTAATTTGACATACACTTCTAGCATCAGCCGCGGGTTAACGTACTTAATTGAATCTTTCATTTCATAATAGTCTGGGATGAATTTATTCTACGTTTTTTTAATACACAGTACACATATTTCAGGAGAGCAAGAATTGTTTTTTGGAAATATTTACTGCATTATCAGTGCAAAAAAATATCTGTTTTACGGCTGCATTGTCTCGACTTTGAGCTAAATCAAAAAAATCCGTAGTGACTAATGTGACTGTTGAATGATTGAATTATAATACATATTTAATAAAATAAAAAAATACTCTTATTGTTAACTGAGGTACACTTATGAAATTGTTTTATTTATAATAACAAATATTAGGTCGCTCGCGACCACGATTGGTGTAACCCAGTCGAAACGTCGGGCAGTAAGTAGCTATGTAATTTGCTACTCCTAATATGGCGTGTAGACCCATAAAGACTAATTTTAGTGTAAATATTACAATAGTTAACAAAATATAATTTATATGAAGAGATGTGGTACTAAGATTTCTTTGTACTCTTTTTACAATTTTATAAAAATTCAAATACACCACGTAAATGATGGACACACCACGTGTAGACGGTTACAGAAATTAACATTTTTATCGTAGGTTAATTTAAACATTAATAGCAACAAATAAAGGTAAAGCTATATTTACATAGATAACAAAATTCACAGTTGTCAACATATGTATAGTAGGTGCATGTATGACCTTTGTGGCACATCGTTTCTCGAGACATATTTCTAATGCTTACAAAATTTTTACTACCTCAAAAGCATTGTAATAAAATAAGCCGCCAGGAAACGAATATTATTTATATTATAACGAAAATTACCGAGTACGATAATTTTCGAGGACGGTAATATCTAACTAACTATTATAACACTTAAACTTTCATCGAGTTTATATTCATCCGCTTAATATCAGGTAGAGTGCGGTCATCTTGTTGTCATCATAACCCTAATAAGTAGTATGTGATCAGAAATCTATTTACTTAAATATAAAAAATAAAAAATCTAGATTTGAATAAGTATTTATGTAAAATTGTTATATTTTTTCGTATATTTTTTAATCAAAACATCTTTCTCAATACTTCTTTCTTTAATCAATCAAAACATTTTTTTCTGTGGGACAAACATTAATAATTATTATTTTCAAAATTAATCAAAAAAAATATGTATCTTTTTTTAAAGAATCGGTTATAGCTACGCATCCCTAGCCATAAGTTACAACTTGAAATAGAACAACTTAATGATATAAATATATGCCTTACAAAATGAGCGCTAATATTAGAATGGTTGTTATTATCATCGTGCCATACAACAAAACGAACATTTTGATTCTAAAATATGTATATAAAATGTTGTGCCTCACGATTTTATTTTAATAAATTTAATTATTTTTTAGCTTTTAGTACATTTAAGTATATGCAATGCTGTTTTTCAAAAAACTTTTCAAAAAATTTGCAAATTCATCAAAAAAAAATTATTTAATAAATTATAAACTATGTTTTACCTATTTTTTCTTGAACACTAATAAGTACCTTAAGCACAAATCACATACTTATGTCTAACTGCCAATTAGCTGTAGAAAACAAAATGTACCTAAGTTATAGACTTGATTTTTGCAAAACACTATATATATAAGTAACTCAAAAGCTGTGATGGGTCAAATTTTACTTAGATATATAAGTAAGTAAGTAATGTGCGACCCGCACTTGGCTGGTTTTTAATTATTCAGTACCTTTAATCGCTTTTGCCTAATTTACATTCAAATCCACACATATAACGAAAATGTAACGGATTGCTGTCTGTACATGGATAATATACCTATAAAAAATGTATAGGAGAAAATATTATTTATCAACGCAGTAGTAAGTACCCAAAGAATTGTTGAAATTTTGTCTGTTTATCTGTTTTTCAAACACAAACAACCTAGCACCCTAATCTTAGAAACGGCATATGCGATCTAGATGTACATACATACATACATAAAATCACGCCTTTTTCCCAGAGGGGTAGGCAGAGATCACTTCCAGCAATCTACTTTTCACCTCTGTGGGAAACGTGACGTGACGAGTTGTGGACCACGTCGCTGCCATTCTGCCTTGTGCATTGTTTTAACAAGATCATTGCGTTCCCACGAGTAGCAAGGATATATGACGGGGGAAGGGAAAGGGGAGGTCGGATACTATCGCCTCGGATGATTTGGACTGAGTCGATAGTAGCTCGAGGAGCCGGGGTCGCTTACCCGTATACTGTTCACCAACCACCGGACAGATAGTTGTGACTGGTATCCCCTGACATGATTGATCTACATGTGGTTTTCAGTAATATATTGTGCTGTGTAAGCTCCACTCAAAATGCATATTATTTGTTTCATGACAATGAGGGAATTCGGGCATGAGAAATCCGCTAGATGGCACTACTTTTGTTTGAGGTCCAACTGCAGCATTATTGGGTATTTTTGGCGTGTCATTAACAGACATTCATCAGTCGCGTAGCAGTTAGACCTCATATCTACGTCTTGGCATCTAGTCGATTTCTCATATGCAAAAGCCCTCATTGGTTCATGAATAAAACATTTTGTAGGTGAATAATATTAAAATAATACGGTATTTCTACGCGGGCGAAGTCGCAAGCACAGCTAGTAGTAGATATACCTGTTAACTAATTTATTTTAAAATTTATTTAGGTACGTTCTGGTGATCATAGACGCGTGACATTAAATGATTCATTTCTTTACCAGTGACATATAAGAATAGTCCTGTGTAGTTTTACGTCACTGGGAGTAAAAATTAATGGACAATTTTGGTCAATTTGGTAAACAAGAATTTACATGGAAACCTTTTCTACGGCAGGTAATTTAAACCTAAATATTTAATATTTTTTTTTATCATTTTAAGTGCTTTGTTTATTTTAATTAATTAAGCGATTTACAGACAAATGAAACGCTACGGGCAGACAATAATTAAAAAATGTCTTATTGTTTATTCACTTAAATTGTTACAATTTAACGTTATATTTTACTAGTTCGGTGGAACAGTTGTTAGTGATCCTGGCTACGGTTCCAAGAGGTTCGATTCCCACCCGGGACATACATTTATGTGTTAAATATTTGTGTTAATTCCGTGTCTGGGCACGCGTCGCGAAAGCGTCGATGGCCGAGTGATTAAGGTCGTTGATTGCCATGCGAGAGGTCGCCAGTTCAAACCCCGCCAGGTACCAATGTGTTTTTCAAATTTGAAATTCATATGTACCATCATTCGACGCTTTAACGGTGAAGGAAAACATCGTGAGGAAACCTGCACACCTAAGAAGAAATTCTAAGGTTGTGTAGTCGACCAACCCGCACTTGGCCAGCGTGGTCGACTAAGACCTTATCGCCCTAGTTTACGGTAGGCCCGTGTCCCAGCAGTGGGGACTTATATGGGCTGATGATGATGATGTGTCTGGGTGTGTATTTTATGTATTTATTTAGAAATATCTATGCATGTGTGTAAGTCTCTGGCACCAACCGTCAATCCGTCTTTAGTACAAGCTCTACTTAGTTTGGGGTCATATGGCCGTGTATGAAGCTGACCCATTTTTTATTGTATTTTTTTGTGTTTTAGTTATTTGCAAGCAGTATAACATGGGTATTCTACTTCATGTTTGGACTGAGCTTAGGTACTCCCACCGTCACAATCCCTCAGTTAAGGAAAGAGGCTGTAACCCCTGTTAGTGATGAAATGGCCTCTTGGATATGTAAGTTGGAAGTTTTGATAAAGTCTATTTATTTTTATCGATCTGAAAATTTAAAAATAAATGCTGAAGATGAAATAACAAAATGGAGACCAGGAGTGGGGGATATACGTCACTAATGTGCATGAAATGTATCACGTACGTCACGCGACACTGTAACTGCATAGTATTATTTTTTTTTTTGCAGTAATCTCTATGACGGTCAAAAAAATTTGCATTTTGTCTATACCCTTGAAAATTTTTTTCGTAATGATCTTATTCTTTTTCCAGCGTCAGTTATCGGGTACGTTGGAATGTTATGGGTAGTCGGGGTGACACTCATAGTCCACACGATCGGTCGGAAGAAAACTATGATGCTCATATCAGTGAATACTTTGGTAGCCAACACTGTTCTTTACTACAGCAAGAATGCCGTCTATGTGTTGGTCTTCGAAATACTCCAAGGAATGACAGCTGCTTCACAAACTACAATATCACTGATGGTGTTAACGGAATACACGTCCCCAAGATACCGAGGTATCTATCTGGCCATTAAGTCAGCTACCATGTTCTGGGGCATTTGGGTAGCCAACGCCATTGGAGCCTTCTTCAACTTCAGATACATCGGTCTATTTGGCATCATTTGTTCTATTTATACCATCCTATCTGCATGTTTTATACCAGAATCCCCATATTGGCTCGCCAGCAAAGGACGCTATGAAGAATGCACAGATTCTTATAGGTGGCTCAAAGGCATCGATGAATCTTCAGAAAAAGAACTAGAAATACTTATAGCCGTACAAAAAGAACATAAAAGTCGAAGAAAGGCTCATAAAACATGTCTTGATCATTTAAGAACATCCTTTTCGAATTTATCCAAACCTGAACTATATAAACCGGTAGCACTTTCTGTTCTCGTTATGGCGCTGTATCATTTTTCTGGAAAATTAGTGTGTACAGTATATTCGATTCAGATGATTAAGAAAATAACCAAAAGTGATTCTACAGCTTATACTGGAATGTTAGCTTTAGATGGAATTACGGTATTTGGCATGTACATTGGTTGTGGATTGACCAAAGTGTTTAAACGACGAACATTATTAATAACAGCGTCTACAATCGCTACAATATTCTTATTCATTATGTCTGTTTACTTATTTTTAGTAAGAATGTCAATTATATCTGAAAATAATTATGTAACCATTGGATTATTAACGTGTTTTTCACTATCAATATGTTGTGGGCCAATGATTTTGTCAACTTCGCTTTTTGCAGAATTGATACCGTTAAGATCAAGGAACTTCTGTTTTTGTATTGGTTCCATATTCACAAAATGTTCTTTAGGAACGCTTCTTCAAATTTCACCTCATATATTCCGTAATCTAGGATTTGATGGTACTTTTGCATTTTTTGGTATCTCATCAACTATCATGATAATCTTAGTATACAAATACTTACCCGAGACAAAAGGAAAAACGTTGCTTGAAATAACGGATTTATATAAAAAGAAAATTGACTTTACAGAACTTGAATCACTTAATGAAAAAGGAGGAAAGTGTTAATATCTAGTCTTTTTTAGGGATAAAAATAAAACCGTTTTATATAGCAAGCATGTAATTATAATAAACTAGCTGTTTCACGCGGTTTCACCCGCGTCCCGAGGGAACTACTTCCCGTACCGGGATAAAATATAGCCTATGTTACTTCTGAATAATGCAGCTTTCTAATGGTGTAAAAATTATTGCAATCGGTCCAGTAGTTTTTGAGTTTATTCATTACAAACATACAAAAATACAAATATTTCCTCTTTATAATATTAGTGTAGACTAGCGGCTCGTCCCGGCTTTGCACGGGGGGACTTAAGATTTTTTACATAGTTTTACGTTTTATTATTAAATTATTAACTTCGAAATCCCGTCGCCAAAATGACATAACTTTGGAGCAAACATCTAAATCATTAAAACGATTGTTATGGGTAAACTATAAAAGGTAGACATATTCTCTCGCGGACTTTTTTAAAGATAATGTTAAGATGAACAATTCATCCATAGAACATTTTTGTATAACTTTAACTATATGCTCAGCGCACGCCACAAAAGGCCTCAGAAACGATACTTTTCCCCCGTTTTTTAAACATTTTCGGTTACTGCTCCTCAACTATAGTACCTAGCGTAATATTATATAGCCTATGTTACTTTTGAATAATGCAGCTTTCTAATGGTGAAAAAATTATTGCAATCGGTCCAGTCGTTTTTGAGTTTATTCATTACAAACATACAAAAATACAAATCTTTCCTCTTTATAATATTAGTGTAGATTAGTGTAGATTTCATCTGTTTTGAACAGATGAAGCCATTTTCAAGTTCATGAAGGAATTAATCTTCATTTTATTGTATAAACAATGTTTAAGATTGGGTTAATGCATGTTTTAAATACTATTCTGTTAATTAGGTTTAAGAATAAATTATGATAAACTGAAAGTACGTTAATTTATTTTGTTAAATGTAAATCAACAACAACAACATTATAAGGTGGTAGGTAGGTAGGTAGGTAGAATCTTTGCGATAATATGGTTATTCAGTAAATTCCAGGTACGTACGTAACGTAATCACCAAGTACATAGACAAACATATTTTTTCTTTTTAAACTTCTGGAACTCCGAAACTATCATAGGATCATTTTGTTGTGTCTATTAGTCTCCCTTTTTCTCAGAAATGAGTATCAGCCTATTCAATCAACATCAATATTTATGTAGTCACGAAGTATATTCCGGACACTGATTTCATAATAACGTTAGAAAAGATTTAATTGCTTTCTCTAATGTATGTGGCCGCGGACTCTTCAACGTTCAGTCTGTGTCATGTGTAATAAATATCTTTTCCAATAAAATGCACACTTTATTTGAACAAATGAATTTATATTAAGAAATATTTGACCTTCCTTTGCAATATCAAAACAAGACTTATCAGTCATTGTACAACTGTTAATATAAAAACAAGTATTTTTTGCAAGTAACAGAGCGTCTCTCAAGTACGACGTCAACGGAGAAAACTTTTCGTTCAAATAAAAGTGATAATGTATTTAAATGGCGACCCTTCTTACGACAGGTATGTATGGGTAATGTAACATAAAACTAAAATGTTTTGTAATTGTTTATGCCAAAATTTGTGATCTCAAAATAAATTACAGAAAGAATAACAAACATAAAATAAATTGCAAGATCACACTTAAGCATTACAATAGGGTATTTGACTGTGGTTGTTATGCTTGCCTTTTTTGTGATAAGCCGTAAGATTTAGGTAAATCAATATTATTAATGAAATCGAAACTTAATCTATAAGACACATTATAACCAACCCTATGGATCTCTGTTATCTGACAATAAATAAATTATTATTATTTTTAGGGTGCGTTTTTAAATCCTCGAAATAATATACATATTTCGGTATTTTGACGAATAGCTCACGGGCCTTAGCCAAGTGAGCCATCGTTTCAGACTACTCTGGTTGGGATGAGGAGTCGTCCTGTAGGAACCTGCGGACTATGCGGCAGGTGTTAAGAATTGCGGCCTTTTGCATCGTGATGTATGTGTTCTCTGGTAAATTAATAGTCTTTAACGCGGTAAGTAGGTGTTTAGGGACGACGCCAGTACTGGAGATCACCAGCGGCACAATGTACACTTTATTAATCTTCCAAATTTTTATTATTTCATCTTTAAGCTCTGTGTATTTATGGATTTTATCTGTGATAGTTTTGTGTAGGTTATGCGTATTGGGGACTGCAATGTCAACTAAATAAACTATATTTTTATTTTTATCTATTAGAGTGATGTCAGGTCTATTGTTATGTATGGTTCTATCCGTTAATATGGCTCTATCGTAGTACATCCTGAAGTTGTTGGTCTCCAGCACCGGTTTTGGTGAGTATTGGTAGTACGGCAGAGGCTGACTAGTGATTAGTTGGTGTTTGATAGCTAACTTTTGGTGGACTATATTACATACTTGGTTATGGCGATGTGTGTAATCGGTTTGGGTTAAGTTTGGGCAGGCACTGGTTATATGTTGTATGGTTTCCGATTGTCTATTACATTTTCTACATCTGTCGGTGGGGAGATTTCGGTCCTTCAGAATGTATTTTTTATAATTTCTTGTGTTAATAATTTGATCCTGAATAGCTATAAGAAAACCTTCTGTTTCAGGGAATAGGGAACCTAATTTAAGCCATTTATTGCTTGCTTTCGTGTCTACATGCTGCTGTTTAAGATCGTGATAATGTCGACCATGTAACTCTTTTCTTTGCCAACAAGTCATTTTTTGATTTTCATAGTCGTTTCTGCTGATATGATCTATATTAATATTCTTCAAGTTCAAAGGAGTAAAATTGTCATCCAAGTTTGCCACGCTTGCATGTACGTCGCTGGTTGAAGCTTTTTCGTAGAAAAAATTCCTAAACTTTTTAAGTTGTTCGGTCCATAGCAACTTAATATCTATTAACCCCCTTCCTCCACAGTCTCTTTTGATTGTCATCCTCTCAATAGCCGACTTTGGGTGTAAGTATTTATGTTTAGTTAATGTAGTTCTAGTTTTAGTTTCTAGTTTATATATGTCTGTTTTGGTCCATTTTATAATTCCAAATGAAAATGTAAGAATTGGCACGGCAAAAGTATTAATGGCTTTAAAAAGATTTTTTGAATACAATTGTTTCTTGCAAATTAGGTTGAGGCGTCTGAAGTACTCTTGTGTTAACTGTTTCTTGATTTCGACGTGATGTATTCCTTTATCTTGCTGCACACCAAGGTATTTGTAGGTCTCATTAGGTTCCATTAGTTCGAAACGGAAGTTTTCACCTTCTTCTGAACTACCTTTCACTTTACCCTTGACTACTCTTAGTGTCTTGCATTTATCTAACCCAAATTTCATATTTATCTCCGTGCTAAATTGTTCTGTAATTTTAATCAACTTTTTCATGTCTTCAGCTGTTCTAGAGAAAAGTTTTACGTCGTCCATATACATGAGATGACTGACAGTCGTCGTATTGGTTAGTGAGTATCCTTTTTTTGTGGTGTATAAAAGATGAGATAAAGGGTTCAAAGCTAGACAAAACCATAAGGGACTAAGAGAATCTCCCTGAAAAATTCCGTTCTCGATTGGGATTTCATCTGTGCTTATTGTTTTTCCATCACTGTTGAGATGTAGCGTTGTTCTCCAATCGGTCATGGTATTTTCCAGGAAGGTAATTATTGTTGGATTTACTTTATATAATTGCAGAACGCGTACGAGCCAAGAATGTGGAATACTGTCATATGCCTTTTTATAATCTATGTATGTTATGTGGATGTTCCTATTATGTTTTTGTGCGTGTTTTAATATAGTAGAGTCTATGATCAATTGCTCTTTACATCCCATATGATTTCGCCTACAGCCTTTCTGCTCCTCTGCTAATATATTGTTGCTTTCTATATGTGAGTTAAGCTTATTGGCAATACAAGACGTGATTAACTTATAAAGAGTGGGTAAGCAGGTGATAGGCCGATATTGGGACGGATCCCCCGTTTCTTTATTTTTTGGCAACATATATGTTATTCCCTTTGTTAAAAATTGTGGTAAATCAACTTTTCCTTTTATGACTTCGGTGATAGCAGAACCTAGAATATCATGTAATATATAAAATTTCTTGAACCAAAAACTATGTACTCCGTCTATTCCTGCTGCTTTCCAGTTTTTCATTTTCTTAACAACTATTTCTATATCTTCTCTACTTATGTCATTAAATTCCATTTCTTCGATATTATCCCATTTGTTTTCTTCATCTCTTATCCACGATGCTTCATAATTATACTCTGTATGTTTTTTCCAGATATCTTCCCAATATTCCTTTAGTGCAGCGGCTGTGGGGATATTGGTCTTTTCTCCTATAACATTTTGTTCACTATTTTCTCTTTTATTAAGACTTCTGTAAAATATTCTCTCATTTTTTGCAAATAACTTATTGTCTTCTTTTCGCTGAAGCGCTTTTTTGTATCTCCTAAGCCTCTGACTCTTTAAAGACAATTTCTGCTTTAGTGTATCTAAAAATTCTTCTGGTCTTCTATTGTTTTTTTCATGCGTTGTGTGTATTCTGTTTTTGTTAAATATCTGCTCAACTTTATTTTTTAATCTTTCCGACCTGCAATTACTTGAAATAAACTGTGTAACCCTACCTATATCTTTCCTGAGTTTTTCAATATCCTTCTCAATTCTTACTTGCCATGCAGGTTTGCAGTGTGCCTTCTCCTACGATTATCTCCTCTTTGTGGTTCGATTCTGGTCCCTAACTGTTGACATATGACTAAAGCACTGCAGTAAATTAATGTGTGTATAGAAGATATATCTGTATCATTGGATATTAAGTTTCCTAATATGCGGTTGTTAAATATGTCAAGTAATTGATACAGTTTTCTATTTTCCGTCAATCGGGGTAATTTAGGCCTAGCGCTCGGGTCTATTCCACAATATTGTATTAGTGTTGTTTGGAGTTTATTGGTTAGTTCCTGAATAAATGGGTCTTGTTCTGTTTCATCTATTTGTTCTTGTGTCGGTTGTGATTGTGTATTTAATGTAGACGGTGTATGTATAGAGTCAGCGATTAGAAAATTGTTTAAGTTATTGTATTCTTCATAGACAGCGTTATTAGTTTCGTTAATTAGTGTAAGTTGATTAGGGTATACAGAGTTACGTGTTTCAGCTTCCTCCTCTGTTTTGAGTTGTTCTTTAACCTCTTGCTTAATTTGATCTAATTTTTCTCCTGACAGAAGTTTATTACGTAATATAACTCTATACTGATCCGCAACACGCTGTTCTGAGACGTTGATATCCGGGTATTTCTGTTTAAATTTTTCGAAAAGGTTCCTACAGTACATAGTGCGATCTGTTTCTAATTTGGTGACATAGAAGTATGTACGCATAATAAAAGTATTTATATCATCTCCCCACTTCATGCGTACTCTGGGTCTGCCAGCTTTGGTGGTCGCAGGCTTTGCGGCTGGTGCCGCCTGCGAAACAGTCAAAGTAGGCGTTGCTGTAGGACTATCCGGTCTATTTGTAGAGTGGGTGAGCTCGTTTTGTTCGGGATTCCCGCTTGAAGTAGGTCCCCCGGCAGAGGGCCGCCCACCTAAGCCCTCGCCACCGATGGCTTGCATGCTGTGGCGCCCAGCATCGGCTCCAGACGCGCCCCGGCGATCACCCCCGGGAAGCGGCATTAATCGTAACTTTTTACTTCTTAGCTCCATATTAATGGGTGTGCCCTTGCCCTGTTGGTCACTCGTAGAGAAAATTTAGGCCGAGTGTCCGCCCCCTACGTGGCTTAGATGGTCAAGCGCGGACGAAAGGTAGGACTTTGGGGGGCCGAAAGGTTGGACTTTGGGGGACCGAAAGGTTGGACTTTGGGGGGCCGAAAGGTTGGACTTTGGGGGACCGAAAGGTTGGACTTTGGGGGGCCGAAAGGTTGGACTTTGGGGGGCCGAAAGGTTGGACTTTGGGGGGCATGGTTCCGATACCGGGAATCGAACCCGAGCCTCCTGGGTGAGAGCCAGGTATCCTTATTATTATTATTATTTATATTTTTGTGAAATGAGACAGCAAACGACTTTTAAAGTTGGGTGGGAAAGCCCATTTCAAAAGTGCGAAAATCATTTAAAATTTCGTTGTCATCTTATAAATAACAAAATTAGTAACATCTTTAATTATGAAAACATATCCATAAACGCAACTTTTGATGAATCTGCCGAACAAACTTCCTAGGCGCTGCATACAAGGAACAAGCGTGTGGCGTCACACGCATGTGGACGTTTGTACGGAGCGTTTTTGAGCTCGCCCAAATAATGTGCAATTAAAATTGTAATATCTCGTCGAGTTATCGAGATATCAAAGTGATACTTTCAACGATGTCTTTGTGTTAGAGTGGTCCATCCAACTATATCAAAATAATAAATAGTCAAATACCCTATTACTTACATTATTGGAGTTTTAATAAATATCTTCATTATTTTATAAAGTATCTGAAGTTAATCAGGTATCAGAATGGTTCATCATAATTCATAATCTATATCTATATCTATATACTATAATAAAAACGTAGAGGCAAAAATTCTTGTACTTTTCTTAGAAACGAAAAAAAACGAGCCAGGGATATGTTTTGAGAGTAGTAGAACACAACCTCATACTTAAAAAAAAAATTGTATCTCTGTCTGTTTGTTTGTTTGTTTCGACTGACCTCCTAAACGGCTGAACCAATTTAAATGAAAGTTTACACGAAGGTATTTTAAATTCCGGAAAAATGCATAGGATACTTGAAATCACTGACAGTTAACTGGTTCCCGTGGGATATTCAAAAAACCTAAATAAATGACTGATCTCTGAAACTATTAAACCAATTTCAATGAAATTTTGCTTGGTGGTACCATACACCCCCGGTCAAGATCTCAAATACTTTTAGTCACAGAAATACCTGTAGGATAGTTAAAAATCTAACTTTATTAGATCATGTACAAAAGTAGTAAAAGTATATCGACCAAAATGAACCTTCTGATTAGAACTACACGGACTACTTTATTGAGCAAAACATCATAGTAGGCGAGGTAAATAGCTAGATTTGCAGTTACTCGAACGACATGGAATCGGTAGAAAGATTACGCTAAATAAGAAAAAAGTTTATTACACTTTCTTTATAAGTGGGGGGACAGCGATTGATACAGGAGGATAAACAAGCTGTTGAAAGAAAAAAGTTATTTGACGTGTCAGTCATTCAAAATGCATGTTGAATATTCCCTAAAAATTGTCATTGTACCGATTTGGACCACAAAGTTATAATTAATCTTTGTGTCTGTTCAAAATCTTGAGATACTTCAGCGCGTTACATTTTTATGCAGGAGGTTCAAGTTGATATCGAAGTCCTGCTGTATAATAAACTGTAATTCTTTTTCTTAACCTGTATCACCTCACTGCTGGGCAAAGTATCCTTCAAACTCATCGACTGCTCTCTGTCCAATGCTAGGACTTGCCAGTTCTTTGATACATGGACCAGGTCGTCATACCACCTTTTCTTAGGTCTTCTTATGGTGGTATATTTTATTGTTTCTTTTAACATAATACCTATGATACTCCGCTTCATAGCTTTTTGAAAACCTTGAGTTTGGACTTCTGGTTTTTGGCGGGGGACCAAGATTGTGCCCCATGTGTTGGAATAGGTTCAGTGAAATAAGAAGATCACCCTTCATATACCCATTAATGGACCAGAAGCTTATCCAGGCGTTGTCTGCTCTACGGATTATTTCTTAGTCTTGCCTGATTTCGAAGGAGACTGCCTAGCCCAAGTATGCTCCTCTACATATTGCTTCACCTGCCTGTTGACTGCAATCCACCAAATCAGTGGTGCTGTTGGTCATGACCTTGGTTTTGGATCTATTCATCGTCAGTCTAACGTCAACGCTTTCTGCGCTCAGTTGTTCGAGCATCAACTCAAGTTCTGTCGACGTATACGTAACCTAAGAATATCATAGTGACCTGAAGACTTTTTGGAGCGTGCTACTGAAAGCTTTGCTGATAGGGTTTCACCCTGTTTAACTCTTTTTTGTATTTTGAATGTCAGGCCTTCAGTGTGCAGTTTGATATCGGCTGTGCTTTGGTATATGATATGGAGAAGTTTTTCTATATGTGGGTTCGATGTTTTGAAGAAGAGAAAGCTAAATGGGTGATGTGGGTGATACCGTCGAAGACCTTTGAATAATCCACAAAGGCCAGGTTCAAAGGTTTATTGAATTCGCTACATTTCTCTATTACCTGGTTTTCGGTATGGAGGTGGTCAGTTGTCCAATATTTGCGTGCTGGCTTACATTGGTGGGATGTGTTGTTCCAATTAATAGACTGTTCGATATTATCTGAATGTTTATATACATAGAAGGATATCGCTATTCTAAGCAAATAAAGGGAAATTTATAAACATTCACGTAAAAATGTTGAACATTATAAAATTAAAGAAAGTTATCGTATATAATATTGTTACAAATAAAATCACATAGATCATTAGAAAACTGGCAAATGCTCCTTGGATCTTTATTGGGTCAAAGGTTTTAGTAATTATTGTTATAGGCGCGATTCTACGGTCATCGCCCCATGGAAACCACCAGAGATTATTAGTTCTTCATAATCCTGCCCAATTCTTTTAACAGTGTCTTTGTAATTAGCATTATCAGCTATCCTATTTAAGATCACGCACCCCTTCCCTCCCGTATGAAGTGTACATACACGGCAGAGGTACATGAAAGGGTGCAAGGAGTCTCCCATTTAAAAATCTTACAAGACAGAGTCTGAGTCTGATCAATACTCCAAAAACTCCTGTTGGGCTCCCCAACTATCACGTTTTTAGCTGGCAAGTCATGTCAAATGCTGTCAGATTTGATATGATGTGATGAGTGTTTAGTTCTTGGTTAGTTAAAGAGATGTCACTATGCTCTATTATTTCACAATATTGTTTCAAATACAAAAAGTACCTAATTCATAAGTTATATTTTATTGCGCTTTACGTTATTATCTCATTGTTTTATTACGAATACAATACAATCTACGAAAGTAGTAACGAAAGTAGGTATATGGTTTTCGTTTCAGATCGATTCAAATTTATGATAGTAAAAAAATTGTGTATTAACTTTTTATTATAATAATAGTATATTTAAGATGTTGACAATTTTGTTCACATATTTTATGAATATTTATTGTGAATTCAATTGCCAAAATCTAAGAAAACTTGAATTTAAATCCTGTAGTCTACGCGAACGAAGTCGCGGGCACAGCTAGTGTACCATTATAATGGTAGTTAGTTGAGTTGTTTCAATAGTCATAATCGACATACATTAAATTAAATCTAAGTTCTTCTATTTTCAGTTACTTGTCTGCAGCACGACATGGGTGTTCTTTTTCATGTTCGGGCTAAGTTTAGGCACTCCTACTGTTACTATACCTCAGTTAAAACAGGAAGGAGAGTCAACTCAAAGCGTTTCGGATGAAATGTCTTCATGGATATGTAAGTGCTTTACCACCTACTAACAACTGCTTAAAATGGAAGCCAAGGGACTCCAGAATCCGAAAATAAGTTAAAGTAGTACCAAATCCATCATCATCTCAGCGTTCTCCCGGTTGCATCCTTGCGGAGCCCGGGGTCCGCTTTCCTGCTCCTAACTCTCCACCTCGCACGGTCTTCAGCATCCTTCGCGGAGAGTTTGTTGGCACGCATGTCATCCACTACGACGTCAAGCCAGGCCTTCTTGGGCCTTCCCCTTCTGCCGGGACCCGGCGGTAGCGACATTGCGAGACACTTGTTCCCCACGTAGTTTGCCGGTTTTCGTAAAACATGTCCGTACCAACGTAGGCGGCACTCTTGCAATTTATCAGCGATGTCTCGGACATGAAGGAAGCTTAAAGTAGTACCAAATATAGCAGAGAAAGAACGAGCCGGAGGGGGTACAACTTCTTGACAGTCAGCCAAAAATGGACACGAATCTGTTTTTCTACTTAAATCTTAAAGTTTATAAAATATCGAGCCATTGAAGTAGGTAAGCAATACTAGGCATGAAATACTTGTTTTGGTGTTTTTTTAAAACAGTTTTCTTCCCGTTTTTCAGCTTCAGCAGCGGCCTACGTTGGAATGCTTTGGGTGTTTGGTTTGACCTTCACTGCACACCGCGTCGGAAGGAAGAAAACGGTACTAATTGTGGCAATCAACACTTTTGTGGCTTTCACCGTCCTGTATTATAGTCAAAATGCCATTCACGTGTTATTAAGCCAGATTCTTCACGGATTAACAGCTGCTTCCCAAATAACCAGCTCGTTGATGGTGTTAACAGAATATTCTTCACCAAGATACCGAGGTATATTTTTGACAATTAAGTCAGCAACTTTGTTTTGGGGTATCTGGGTAGCGAATGCTATTGGTGCCTTTTCTAATTACAGGCACATAGGTCTTGTCGGAATCGTTTGTTCTATTTATTGTCTTGTATCAATAATTAAAATGCCAGAGTCACCATACTGGCTAGCTAGCAGGGAAAAATATGAAGAATGTGAAAAAGCTCACCGATGGCTAAAAGGTGTTGATGACTCTATGGAGAAAGAGTTACAAGTACTGATAAATGTCCAGAAAGATTTCAAAAGACGGAGAAAGGATAAAAAATCTTTCAAAGACCACTTCAATGCTACTTTAAACAATATGACCAAACCGGAGATATATAAACCCATCATAGTATCTGTACTCGTTATGGCATTTTATCACGTTTCTGGGAAAATGGTATGTACAGTATACTCAATACAAATAATTAAGAAGATAACTGGAAGCGATTCCGCTGCTGTGAATGGCATGCTGATTTTAGATGGTATTACTGTAGTAGGGATGTACATTGGTTGTGCATTTTCCAAAATACTTACAAGGCGAATCTTATTCCTTTCAGGATCTTCGATTGGTATAACATTTCTATACATTTTATCAATTTACATGTACCTTGTAAAAAGATCATTGGTTTTAGAGAATAACTACATAACAATTGGACTACTAATGTGCTACTCATTAGCCTTGTGCTGTGGTCCGTTCATATTATCGGCGTCAATATCTGGCGAATTAACGCCAATAAGGTCTCGCAATTTTGCCTTCTGTCTCGTAGCTCTGATCACAAACTTGATATTTGGGACTACGCTAAAAGCCTCCCCATACTTGTTCATACATATTGATTATCATGGCGCTTTTGCATTTTTTGCGATTGTCTCAACTTTTATTATATTTTTAATTTATCGTTACTTACCTGAGACTAAAGATAGAACTCTTCATGAAATTTCCGATCTCTTTAAAGACAAGGAATTAGAGGAAATAACAGAACCGAAGCTGCTTAGTGAAGATTCTATGCATTAGTTTTTATAAAACTTTCTTTAGATTAGTTTCAAAGGATTAAATTATTTTAACTGTTTTAAGAAATGAAGAATTTCAAATGAATAGAGTTATAATTTGAATGTATAAAATAAAAGCATAATTTTAATATGAACACAAATTCTGTTTTTTTTCGTCTTATACTAAGTAGTTGAAACCTCGAACTGTGTTTGATGATGTAACATTTTGTTCAGTGGCATTCTTCATCATTCCTGTTTATTTTTTAAATATTTCAGGTTGGGAAATCATAAAAAATCAAATTACCAATATAAAAAACCCACGTATATTCCATATTTAGCGGACTGCACCACGTGTAATAAGATTAACATATCAATTATTTTTGGTTGTACCTATCTAGTCAAAATCAAAGATTTAATACAACGATAGAAAACAACGTGTAGTTTTTACAGATCTTACAGGTGTTTGCCATTGCCAGAAGAATATTCTTATGAAAACAAAATAAAAATATCCTCTAAATAATCTTGGGGTAAATGTTCGACGATTTTACTGCTTATTATTATAAGCTGAACATATTATGTTCTAATATAAGTATGAGTTGGCAAGTGAAGTGATGTCAACGGATGCTTCCTGAGGCCGTCAGGGCCGCCGGCCCACAAACCTAGGCGCTATCGCTGAGCCACTTCCTATCACACGACTCTACATATATTCTGAAGCCCTAGTTCCAGTTTAAGTGACCTACATGATCTCTTTCGTGAGTGGAATATATAGTATTGCAACTGAAGGTGTGATATATTCACTTACGCCTTTAATATTTTGGAGGTCTATTTGGTGGAAAATCTACTTTGCCGGTGATAAAACGAAATTATTTGTTTATTGTTCAAGTTTTTGCACGAAGATAGCTTTTTATTATGGTTCAATAGAATAACATGTGATTCATTACAGGACCAATAATAAACAGGTATCAACCTTGCAATTACAATTACATTATAAATGCATTTAAGCAATTTAAAAATAACTAAGAAAAAATGTCCAGCTACAAATATTCCGACCTAAAGGAAGGAATGTTAGCGTTCGGACCTAGACAAAATTTTAATATTGTGCCCCTAGTAGGTACCATCCAGTAGGTACGGGTACTATCTCAAAACACAACATAAAGTTTTAAAATCTGCTAAAAAGCTCATAATATTACAATGCAGAATACTAAAGCATTTGCAGCTAAGTATTTGCAGCAGCAGAATAGTTAGGCGCTTTCTGCAAGATGGACCATAATTAGCCAGATAACCTGAATTTTTGAACGACTTGTTTACATAAATAGCGTAGCATTGCTTGGCAAAATGCCCGTAATGTTACATACCTAACCTGCCAGCTACAAAATTTTGAGAAAATAATCGCACTTCTTTAACATTAATTAATTAAAAACAATTATAGCCATAAAATCGTAAGCGTCAGAGGCTAAGAGTGACGGTACGCTAATATATTCGTATATTGGCGTCTGCTTTGATTGAGGTTGGAGATTCGATAAGAGACAAACGTTTTAAAGTTGCTTCTAATTTACAATTATCCATGAGGTTAAAGCTAAGAGGTTTAGCTCCTCATTCCTGCCCCGTGCCATCAAGGCATGGAATGCCCTTCCAGCTCGTGTTTTCTTTCCCTTCTATGATCCCGGGCTCTTCAGGCGGGGCGTGTAACGGTATTTAAGCAGGCCTTCAGGGTGAGTGCGACAGGCTCAATATGATCTATTGTGCCTGTCGACCTCATATTTGGATCTCACTACCGCTTACAATCAGGTGTGAGTGAGGTCATCTTGTCAGCCTAGTATAAAAAAAAGTTTCATTTGTTTGGCTTCAAAATCATGATTTAATTTATATATATTTAATGTTTGATAAAAATAGAATAAAGTATACTTTAAGCAAAAAAAAAAATGGTAAAATAATATTATTCTTTACCCATAATAATTATGTTATCTTTACATTATGTTTTCAAGACCATGAGTGTATGTATATTTAAATTGCACTTACTATTGATTAAATACTCTGCTAATATTCTGAAGAAAAAACATGTTATGGATCAGTCGTGTCTATACTTGATGTTACACTTGTGGAAATATAACAAGAAACAATTTCTTACAGGGAGTGTGAAATGGAAGCAGTTTATAAAGAGACAACCAAAAAGTCTACCTTCCAATGGCAGCCATTTTTAAGACAGGTTATATTATTTTGCTAAACTAAGTATGATATAATTTTTTTGAAGATTAACAAGTTGACAAATTCCTCAGCGGGCTATGGAAAGAGCTATGCTCGGTGTTTCTCTGCGGGATCGAATCAGAAATGAGGCGATCCGTCAGAGAACCAAAGTCATCGACATAGCTCATCGCATTAGCAAGTTGAAGTGTCAGTGGGCTGGCCACATCAGCCGTAGAACCGACAACCGCTGGGGTAAACGAGTTTTGGAGTGGATACCGCGTCTCGGTAAACGTAGTGTAGGACGTCCGCAGGCCAGGTAGTGTGACGATCTGCGCAGGACGGCTGGTAGCAGCTGGATGCGAGTGGCCGAGGATAGAGAGAAGTGGCGTGCATTTGGAGAGGCCTTTGTCCAGCAGTGGACAAGTATGGGCTGATGATGATGATGATGAAGTTGACAAATACATTTTAGGGATTCAATACTCCAGAAAAAGCATAAAACTTTATACGCCGAAATAAAAGGTACAATAGTTTTTCTTTTTTAAAGAAGCAACAAAAAAATCATAATCTCTAAATAAATAATAATATTATTTGTACGGTAAGTTATGGCCATTGTTATGGTAGGTTTTAAATCCACTGCCGAGCAAAGGCTTCCCCAAATGCACGCCCTAAGGCCAGGTGACGATTTTCGCAGGACGGCTGGAGGAGCTGGATGCGTGTAGCTGAAGAAAGACATGGCGTTTATGCTTATGGTTCCCGAATTCCAAGTTTCGATTCAATGTCCGTTTGTGTTTTTTGCTGATCTTCATTTGTTTTTTGTAGTTCTGTCAGAGGATAATTGTCTTTTTCAGGTGTTTGTATGCAGCGTGTCGTGGGTGATATACTTCTCGTTCGGGATGAGCCTGGGCGTCACGACCGTCGCGGTGCCGCAGCTGCGGAGAGAGGCCAACAGCACTGCAGCCGTCGACGATGAAATGGTTTCATGGATATGTAAGTTTCAATAAATAAATATGAAATGCTTGATGCACCATCACCTTGGGCAGGGGTTTGCCCAAGGTGGTGTGTGGGACTCCCGGCTTGCTGGAGACTGGTACTTCCGACAAGCTGCTCCTGAGAAGGTGACTCAGGGGACTACTCACTAAAACTCAGCGGTGCGACGCCTCTGCAATTGGTGGTGCCTCGAGAACGGATGAAAATCTAATCGTAGCACCACTGGGACACACGGTCATCTGACCTGAAACTAAGGGCACCTGACCCGAAACGGAGCTTGTACTAATGGGCAACAGAGACGGAGCAAACACCGATTCTCATCACACAAATATTTGTCGCGAGTGGCAATCGAACCCATGACTCTTAGTACTGCCAGCCAGGGCCACTAACCACTGTTCCACCGAGCTAGTCAGTCATAGATTTTATGAATTGACGACACATTATGAATGTAAAGTGATTAATTTTTTTGTATATTTCACACGAATAAGCCTTTAAACAGTCTGAACTATAAATGCCTCGTTTGTTTATTGGCGGCAAGTGTTGCATAAGGACCAAGAATTCCCAGGTACGGAATTAGTAGGAGTTTTGAAAATTGGTAAATGCACGCCCGTGCCTCGGAAAGCACGGACTGCCAGTGGTCCTGGGCCTTATCTCTCATTGGTCATTGAGTACCAAACTATGAGTGAGAAAGGAAACAGCATGCATGGTTTGCATCTGCTGGCTGATCTACATTAATATCGGCAGCTGAGGCTGAAATATAAATTACGAATATGATATTGACTTTTTGTTTCTTAATCTAAATTTTAAATTTTTATGTAAGTAATTGTTCTACATAATATCATTGTTATTTACTTTTCAGCTGCAATATCGGGCTGCTTAGCTGTCGCCTTGGTCTTCGTATTGGGGCTGATGGCACACTACTTTGGACGCAAGAAGACAGTTCTTTTCATATCCATCATGTCTTTTCTTGGTTTCCTAGCACTTTATTTGAGTAGAAATGCTATCCACCTTTTGATAAGTCAAGCTCTACAGGGTAGTGCAAATGCTGCAGTGTGTACAGTTCCTTTATTATTGTTGACAGAATGTACGTATCCTAAATATCGTGGCATGTTCTTAACTTTAAAATCAGCTTCTGCCTATTGGGGTATATGGATGGCCAACGCTATCGGAACGTTCTTTAACTACAGAAACATAGGCTTATTAGGGCTGATTTGTTGCACTTATAATATTATAGCTATATTTTTTATACCAGAGTCTCCATACTGGCTGGCAAGTACAAAAAAATATAAAGAATGCTCTAAATCTCATCGGTGGTTTTATGGTGTCGATGATGATAATGAGAAAAATCTTGAAATGCTAATTACAAACAAAAGCACCAAGAAAGAATCGAACGTGAAAAAACAATTCACCAGATTTTACATAAATATGGCAATTCGCAACATATCTAAACCGGAAATATATAAACCTATTTGCTTATGTTTTCTTCTCGTGTTAATGAATGTTGCTTTTGGAAAATACATATGTACCATTTATTCCATTCAAATAATAAAGGCAATCACAAATAATGAGTCCAAAGCCTATGTTGTAATGTTAATTTTAGATGGCATCTCTGTACTAGGAACGTATGGAGGTTGTGCTTTAGCTAAAATGTTTAACCGTCGGACACACTTGTTATCGACCGCTCTTTTTAGTATATTATTCTTGTATATTATATCAATTTATTTGTACCTAGTTAAGTTTTCATATGTGTCAGAAAATACATATCTTACGATAGTATTACTTACAGGCTATTCCTTAGGAGTATGTGGTGGGCCACTGATCTTAGTAACGTCAATTATGGCGGAAATGATTCCTATTCGTTCTAGGTTTCTAGGATTAATGCTGATTGCACTTCCTCCCATGCTATTCCAAGGAATCTCTCTTAAGTTCTTTCCTCTATTGTATAAGTTACTTGAATACGAAGGTACATTTGTATGTTTTTCTGTTCTCTCAACTATATTAACTTTGTTAGTGTACATTTACTTGCCTGAAACTAAAGACAAGACATTGCATGAGATTGAACATTTATTTAAAAGCAAAAAGACGAAGGAACTGGAAGTAGTTGAAACATTGATAAACGATTGTCCTTGACGCTATTTGTATGAGTTAATTTATATATAATGCGTAACTCCATTTGAATATGATAATTGATAGCACGCAGATATTAAGTAAGAGATACGCAAGTTACTACTGTTTTGACTGGCTCGGTGGAACAGTGGTTAGTAACCTATAGTCACTATCTACGTTCCAAGACCCGTGGGTTAGATTCTCACCCGGGACAAATATTTGCGTGCCAAACTTTGAGGTTTGTTCCGTGTATAAGTGTGACAATAAATATATTAAAAAATATTTGTGTATATCCACTGTTGATTCTGATATCTTCAACACAAGAACTTAAGCTACTTACCACGGGATCAGTAGCGCTACCATGAGTTTCCAGTGACAGCCTCGATATCGCCTATATAATTATATCTATGAAAAACTTGAACAGCGCCCTTAGCGGTTGCGCTAAGAACTAAAATCGGTAGTATGAAAAAAATAATTCGATAGGTTTTTAACGTACGTAAGTTTTCGATAGCTAACTCATGGTATCGCTACAGATAAATTTATGTGATGTTGTGTAACATTCAATGGTTATTTTATTTATTTATTTTATGTAACTAGGGAGAAAATACTTGGCAGGGTATTTAAATAGAATTTGTACAACAAAACAGTCATTGCACTAAGATCATTTAGTGGTTGAAACTTGTTGAAAGTCATAATAATGTGACATCAAATCGCATGACATGTACCCCTGACATGACATATAAGTCATTCAACCGATGATGACGTAGCCTGTAAGTGATACTATCGTAAGTAAAATTTTGTAATTTTCGCCGTTTGGCGGCGTCATGGGACTCTGACGCCAACGGCGATCGCCCAAAACAGGTCACCAACCACTGTTACGCTGAGCCTGTTAGATTTTATTCATTGAATTTCGATTATTCTTGTATACGTTTGTATTTCAGTTAGGAGTGAGAGCCATCCGCTCCTCCGTAAGTCCGGTGATGATGTCGAGAGTACTCCAAGCCGTCATCGTGAGTCAGTTAGGAAAAAAAAAGAAACTCGATCAGTTTCTATTAAATTGCGTTAGATATACAATGGAAAGCAGGCGCAATCTAATAGAATTCTAGACCATACATGAAAAAATAAATTTACATCCTTTAAAAAATATTGTATTATCATCATAGAGACAGTCGACTTAAGATAACATATTTAAGATTTTATTTGCAAGGAAGTCCTAAATAAGCACGTTGGAATTTCTAAGAAAGTTGTTGTGTTTTTAAAATATGATAAAAACGCTAAGCATTTTGCCTGAGGTTTGGACTTAAAGATAAGTTTTATACTTTTGTATGTAATATTATATTTATTTATCACCATAGAGTAGTGAAGCGTGTGCCTGGTACTTTTATATTTATCTTGTAACTAGCGGCCAACCACGAAATGGTTTTCGAACAATGATTACTTAAAAAAGCCTATAAAATTAGCCTTGTAAAATTAGCTATTCATTAGTGAAAGTCCCGTCAAAATTGGTCCAGTCGTTTCGAAGATTAGCAGGAATAAACAGATAGACAACCAATTTTTTTTTTGATTGTGTTTTTGTTATTTTGGTACATGATATAGACTCATACCCGTAGTCTTTAAGACCAGATTGTTTGCAATATGAATTATCTGATTGATAAATAATTCATAAAAAAAAACGTACATGATAGAAGTTAAGGCAAAAATTTTAAAAGTAACCCTTTGATTCTTAATACTCCTAGTGTGAAAATACCTTTCGTTTAAGGTTGTGATATTAACTTACTTCTTATCGAAAACCACATAATTAGGTGAAATTAATGATCTTGTTTCTTTAATTATTTCATTGGTCATGAGTGATGTCTGAATTTCTATACTACTCAAACCTTTTAGCTGAAATACACGTGTGAAATTGAGTTTTTTTTTTTAAATTAACAAATGGAGTCAGTTAAAGTACAAACAGTTCAAAATCATGATTTTAATTGGACGCCGTTTTTGAGACAGGTATTTATTTATATTACTTAGATTAGCCCTTTTCACATACGTTCTTGTAAAATTGTAGCACTTATAGAAGCAATAAATTATTGAGTATTGAGTGCACGTGAAAGTACCAGCCTATTTTTTTTTTGTTTGCGTAATATCTAACTAAAGATTATGTATGATTTGTTTAAATA